>JAPJYX010000023.1:14995000-19995000 GCA_030503985.1 Himalopsyche tibetana
TACGCTGAAGAAGCACATAGTTTTAAATGTGAAAAAACGCTAAACTTTATTTCACATTTTATTTCTGCCGCGGGTCGGATTCGAAACGTGGAACTTTGCAATATGAACGGAACGTCTTACCGCTGAGGTAAAGGGCAAACTTTCAGGTGCGACAAAATTAGATTATATATATTAAGCATTCGAAAAAAGAACTATTTCAAACATGACTTTGATTGTTTGTTTGTATTGAAAATTCAAAAATAGAATATGTCAAATACTTAGTGTGGCCAATTCAAAAAAAATGATTCCAAGATATTTTTCTTTTTCTACGAAATATATTTGTTTGCACACTTGAAACCTTTGCAGGGCTGTCGATATATGCGCCGAGGTCGATTTATGGTACTACGAAAAATGATTGTTAGCAAACTTGAACATTATTCCAAAGATTTAATAATTTACGAAAAATGGTTGTTAGCAAACTTAAACATTATTCCAAGATATAATAATTTACGAAATTTCTGCTACCACGAAAAATGGTTGTTAGCAAACTTCAACATTATTCCAAAGATTTAATAATTTACGAAATTTCTGCTACTACGAAAAATGGTTGTTAGCAAACTTAAACATTATTCCAAAATATAATAATTTACGAAATTTCTGCTCCTACGAAAAATGGTTGTTAGCAAACTTGAACATTATTCCAAATATTAAATAATTTACGAAATTTCTGCTCCTACGAAAAATGGTTGTTAGCAAACTTAAACATTATTTCAAAAATTAAATAATTTACGAAATTTCTGCTACTACGAAAAATGGTTGTTAGCAAACTTGAACATTATTTCAAAAATTAAATAATTTAAGACATTTCGGCTACTACGAAAAATGGTTGTTAGCAAACTTAAACATTATTTCAAAAATTAAATAATTTACGAAATTTCTGCTACTACGAAAAATGGTTGTTAGCAAACTTGAACATTATTCTAAATATTAAATAATTTACGAAATTTCTGCTCCTACAAAAAATGGTTGTTAGCAAACTTGAACATTATTCCAAAAATTAAATATAAACGAAATTTCGGCTACTACGAAAAATGGTTGTTAGCAAACTTAAACATTATTCCAAAAATTAAATAATTTACGAAATTTCTAATAAAAATAAAATAAATAAAAATAAAATACAATAAAATAAAATAAAATAAATTAAAATTAAATTAAATAAAATTAAATAAAATAAAATTAAATTAAATTAAATTAAATAAAATAAAATAAAATAAAATAAAATAAAATAAAATAAAATAAAATAAAATAAAATAAAATAAAATAACATAAAATAATATAAAATTAAATTAAATTAAATACTTTGCAACAAAAATCTCACGTTGCTGGGCAACGGGCTTACAGCTAGTTTTTCTAAACGACACAAAAATTTAAGGTCCCATTATTAAGAATGAGGCATTGAACGAAAAAAAGAAATGCGTTATTATTATTATGTAATTAACGTTGCTCCTTTATTCGATCCTTCTAATAATATATTTCGATATATTTATATGCCAAGTTCTACCTTGAATTTTCCCGAGTTTAAAACATCCTTAGGTCACCTTTGTTAAATTTTAATAAAATAAATGACAGGATAAGGTAAAATTACACAATAAACAAGTTTCTGTTTTTTATTTACTTTTTATATTTTATGATACGATTCTTTTAAGCAGTGTTATCTTCAATGGTCTCTGAGATCCACGTGATGGCTGCAGGAACTCTTGCCCAGACTCCTGGATAGTTGGGCCTGGCGCATCCGAATCCCCACGAAGTGACTCCTACGAGAACACCACCTACTGTCAACGGCCCGCCGGAGTCTCCCTGGCAAGCGTCTTGACCTCCCGGTCCAATAAGTCCGGCGCAGATCATACGAGGAGTGACGGGGTTCACTGTTGTGTATAGAGTTTCACAGACTCCTTGGTCGACGATTGGAATGGTAACTTTGCGAAGTGTCGAAGAGCCTGGCCCTCCTTCCTGAGACACCAAAGAAATATTATAATTAGTACTGAACACTACTGAATAAAAAAGTTATCTTTAATAACCTGTTCGCCGTGGCCCAGCGATAATGCTTTATTTTGTATACTTTTCCTTTAAGTGGTCTAAGTTTAGGCGTTTCATTGGATTATGAATTTGCGTACAAGGGAATTATTTTGATAATCATCCTTCCCACGTTTGCCAAAGCTTTTAACGGGAAGTAGAGAGAACGTTCAACTATTTAACATTTTTAATCCCACCGTTCAGGTCTTGCCCTTCCCGAAAACGCGGTTTTCCTTACAATCAACATCCCTCACCGCAAACCAATAGTTAAATCATTATAAAGATCATGAATTCATTTACTCTGTATTTAAATGTATAATAAGTATGATATAAATGTATGAATACGTATGTGCAGATCAATGGAGTAGTAACTTTATTTTACGCAAGCTTGTGGACCTTGATACACATATTATTCCAAATAGTCCTATTCCTAAATCTATATATATAAAAATCTCGTGTCACGGTGTTTGTCTCCAAACTCCTCCGAAACGACTTGACCGATTTTTATGATTTTTTTAATGTATATTTGCTAGATATGAGAATCAAATGTAAACTATATTTCATCCCGCTAGGTGAAAGGTGTCTCGATTCAGATTTTTTTTTCAATATTCCTGACAATTCGTCGTTCCAATTTCAAACAATTGAAATGGACGACAGATTTTGATCAGTGACGTCATTGAGTCGATTATTGGAGGTATGGTTATATTTTGCATCTGGCCTTGAAAATATTTTTAATTTCTTACTTGCATTAGGAATATTCTGATGACAGTATGGATATTTTATAGAACTGTATTTCGACTTTTATTTTAAAATCTTCTACTAGGAAGAATAATTGTTAGCAAACTTAAACATTATTCCAAAAATTCAATAATTTACGAAATTTCTGCTACTATGAAAAATGGTTGTTAGCAAACATAAACATTATTCCAAAAATTCAATAATTTACAATTTAAAAACTGCAGGGCTGTCGATATATGCGCCGAGGTCGATTTTTGCTACTATGAAAAATGATTCTTAGCAAACTTGAACATTATTCTTAAAATTAAATAATTTACAATTTCAAGATTTTTTGGAGCTGATTTGACAGATTTTGATCAGTGTCATTGATTCGATTATTGGAATGTATGGGTTTATTTTGCATCCGGCGTTGAAAATCTTTTTAATTTCTTACATGCATTAGGAATATTCTAATGACGGTATGGATATTTTATAGAACTATATTTAGAATTTTATTTTAAAATCTTCTACTACGAAGAATAATTGTTAGCAAACTTAAACATTATTCCAAAAATTCAATAATTTACGAAATTTCTGCTACTATGAAAAATGGTTGTTAGCAAACATTAACATTATTCCAAAAATTCAATAATTTACAATTTAAAAACTGCAGGGCTGTCGATATATGCGCCGAGGTCGATTTATGCTACTATGAAAAATGATTCTTAGCAAACTTGAACATTATTCCTAAGATTTAATAATTTACGAAATTTCTGCTACTACGAAAAATGGTTGTTAGCAAACTTAAACATCATTCCAAAAATTAAATAATTTACGTGGTCTATTTCTGCTACTACGAAAAATGATTGTTAGCAAACTAAAACATTATTCCAAAACTAAAGTAAACTACTAGATCTATTTCTGCTACTACGAAAAATAGTTGTTAGCAAACTTAAACATTATTCCAAAAATTCAATAATTTACGAAATTTCTGCTACTACGAAAAATGGTTGTTAGCAAACTTAAATATTATTCCAAAAATTAAATAATTTACAATTTAAATACTGCAGGGCTGTCGATATATGCCACGAGGTCTATTTCTGCTACTACGAAAAATGATTGTAAGCAAACCTAAACATTATTCCAAAAATTAAATATATTTTTAGGTTTCTCGATTTTTTGAAGCTATAACTATAGGGCTGGGCAAAGATTTTTTGGAGCTTATTTGACAGATTTTGATCAGTGTCATTGATTCGATTATTGGAAGGTATGGGTTTATTTTACATCCGGCGTTGAAAATCTTTTTAATTTCTTACATGCATTAAGAATATTCTAATGACGGTATGGATATTTTATAGAACTATATTTAGACTTTTATTTTAAAATCTTCTACTACGAAGAATAATTGTTAGCAAATTTAAACATTATTCCAAAAATTCAATAATTTATGAAATTTCTGCTACTATGAAAAATGGTTGTTAGCAAACTTAAACATTATTCCAAAAATTCAATAATTTACAATTTAAAAACTGCAGGGCTGTCGATATATGCGCCGAGGTCGATTTATGCTGCTATGAAAAATGATTCTTAGCAAACTTGAACATTATTCCAAAGATTTAATAATTTACAAAATTTCTGCTACTACGAAAAATGGTTGTTAGCAAACTTAAACATCATTCCAAAAGTTAAATAATTTACGTGGTCTATTTCTACTACTACGAAAAATGATTGTTAGAAAACTAAAACATTATTCCAAAACTAAAGTAAATTACTAGGTCTATGCGTGTAGAATTACAATATGATGTATTCGCTGAACGTTTCAAAAAACAATCGTTAGATATTGGTAATGAAAAATAGAAATCGATGAATCCACACATTACCACCAAGCTTCTGTAAAATTACAGGAACCGTAAGCAAATTGATGCACAAAGTTTTCCCAAATATCGCACAGAATTACGAAAATCATCAGTGAATGTGTTATATTAGCAGTCAAAAACAACGATGGTAATGCCATCAACTTCAGGATTCCAAACGAAATACCAGGCAAAGAAACAACGTATAAGTCCATCGATACTATAAATTGATCAAGACGAAGTTGTCAATTATCCAACTGAATTCTTAAACTCTCTTGATTTGCCAGTCATGCTACCGCACGTTTTAACACTGAAAATTGGCGTACCTATTATTCTTCTCCGAAATATAAATCCACCACGACTTTGCAACGGTACCAGGCTTTCAGTGAAAAATCAATGAACAGTATCATCTAAGCTTCAATTTGGAAATGGAAAATTTAAAGGAAACGATGTACTGTTGCCAAGTATTCCAATAATTCCGACAGATAGGCCATTATAATTAAAATGTTTGCAGTTTCCGGTGCGACTCGCATTTGCACAATCGCTGTGTGTGGACTAAATTTTAAAAATCTATGCTTCACACACGGACAGCTGTATCTGGCCTGCTCACGCGTTGAAAAACCTTAAGATCTATTCATATACGCACCAGACAAAAAAACAAAGTATATCCAAAAGCACTTCAATAAACATAATTAAAACACAAACACTTTCTTTCTTTGAGTGGCATTGCAACGCATGCCGGGTCAGCTAGTATAATCTATAATAAATGAAGAGCAAACATTCAAAAAGTGATTTGTCACACAAATACGCAGAGCTTGGGAAATAATGATTTTAGTGTTGGAAAAATTATGATTCGCTTGAATGTCTCAACTTAATAATTTAATTAAAAACCGTTTTTAAGCACTCATTGTAATTTCTATTGATAGATTTTACTATAGACCAAGGCCAATTCCTGACATATTCTGACCGCAAATTCCTGTTTCCGTCCAAATATTGCCTAGTCAATGTTTACTGCGGCCTTATGTCGAATCAGAAAAATGAACGCGGCCTTTGAATAAGAAAAGGTGCCCCACCCCTGCTATAGACTATCAGAACTGACGTTAAAAATAAAACGAATCATACATAGTTTTAAATAAATTATGGAGAAACATATTTTTCACTAAGATTATTTTATTCCAACAAAACATGTGGAATTTTGGTCCTTACTACATGAAAAATGAATATGAATTAATATGTTCAAATAACAATGACTACAAAAAATATAATGACTGTAGCTAAGTTTTTTTTAGTTTGGATATAACTGGCACCAAATAATAGAGCTGTGCCATAATCGATGAATGTTGAAATATGCGTTACTACTACTATTGTTAATAATTGAGACATATAATTCTTACAGAAGTTGATCCCCATCCTGTGACAAAAGCCTGAGAACCGGTCAAGATATTTTGATTTTCAAAAGGAAGCTCGATTTTCGCAATGGCGACCGTGTCCAGTACTAGGTCTTCCTCGAGGAAGATCAAGGAGAAGTCGTAGTCAAGGCGGCTGTTGTAGTATTCGTGGGGAACCAACTTTGAAACATTTGCGACAGTACCTCCTGACGCAATGCTGGACGAACCGGCGCGGATTTTCATTTTTGTGCTGTCAATGCTGAAAAAAGATTTTTTTCTCGATTAGACGATATCATCAGCAAAAAAAAACAATTCTTTTGAAAATATAATAATTCAAGTTCATAAAAACTAACCGAGAAGACACCGAAATGACAATCAACGGTAAAGTTATCGTTTTAAAACTCCGAATAGACCTTTTTAAGCGGAGTTTGTAGCACGGTAAAAATATCGTTCTACAAATTTTGAAATTGTATAACTTTGATATTTTTACCGTATTACAATGGAGTTCTAGAAAGTAAATGCTAATTTGTATCCGTGGAAATAATTTCTCGAATGTTTTTTATTCTTTCTACTCTACAAACCTTTTAAAATATGGCGTGGAGGCATTAAGTCACTATAAAATCAATATCTTAAAAAATATTGTTAATTACCTGCTACCAACCCCCGTCAAATAATTTCTGGTGAAATATTTCATAAGCCTTCCACACACTCAACAACGAGAGCGGACGTTAATTTGTAAACGAGTTCGTGAATTATTAGCAGTTAGTTTTACCCAAATAACTCAAAACAGAAAGCAGTCAGTTATTTCTATACCGTTCTCTCATGCCTATAGAGCTCCAATTGACGATGATAAGAATCCGAGTTTAAGTCATGTGTCGTCCAATGTCGGCTTTCTTTTTAAATTACCATTTGATTCCCATGGGTTAATCCATTTCGCTAGCAATGGCTTTAATTATAACTTTATGGCTTTAACTTATAATACATTTTTTACACACAATATATTAATAATTATGTATTAAACACCAGTTCAAGCTCACCCGTGCACTTGAACGTCTAAAGATGCTGAAAGGCGAAACCCGGGTCGTTAGTGACAATACTTGAGTGAATGTACACTATTTGAACGATTCAAATTTATTACCATTTGAAAACTAGAGTTAGAGTAAATGTTATTATTTATCTCGTCGAGTTGGCATAGAAAGATTAAAAAGCTTTTAAAATATTAATCACACTCAAAACAAGAAGTTGTATATTTTTTATTTTTGTTTAAAAACAAATAGTTAGATATGTTCCAAGACTCACTCAACTACGCAATGTGCTGCTGATAGAATGACATTCGGTTTGATGATAGAACCACCACAGTAATGACGGAAGGTACCAGCTCCATCGAAGTCTACCATCAATGACACCTGATACGGAGCATCTTCAATGGTGGCTGAATCTCCTCCAACGATGCGGCCATCAAACCGTGGCACATCGGGAAGAACCGCTCCTGTAATATTGAATAATATTTTATAAATATGAACGACTTCTTAGATTTATTTTCATCCTGTGCTTTTGTAAGTTGACGTGAAAATCAATAATTATGAATTTTTATGCATTTATTATCACAAAGCCTGAGCACGACTTAATTGTTTTAATTTGCGTATAATTTGTCGGGTCCTGTGGCGCAGCGGTAAGCGTTACGGGCTTCCGTGCCAGAACTCACGGGTTCGAGTCCCAATACGGACAGAATTTTTCCGACCGATTTTTGTATGAAGCCATGGCTATTTGTAATGTCCCTCCCACCATTTGCGATCCTTTGACAACTGGACGTAGCAAGAGCGATTAGCTAACCACTATTCCTGTCTTAGCCTTATCCCTCAATTCCTACTACACTCTTTAAAAAAAGAGAGGTTCAGCGACTGATCTCGAAGAAAAAACTTCTGTTGAGATACCTCCATTAGGAAGCCATGTGCTCCACATTGGGAGCGGACATCGATAAAAAAAAAAAGTTTTTGAAGCATGCATCTTCATCAAAGTTTTCAGATAAGAAACTTTCTGTTTTTATACACTATACAGGTAGTAAGTAACTTTAAAAGTTTATTCACATATCTTATTTCAAAAAATATTTTTAAAAACACGTAGAGTTTTTTCAATGGAAGTAGTTTGTTGTTCAAAAATAGTTTGGTGTTAAAATAATAAATTTAATATTTTCATTGAATTATAAATTTTATTTAGAAAAATTATGTAGTATTGAATGAGAAATAAAAACGTGTTCGATGTATTCTGCGATAGCTTCGTAATATAGAAAGGCCAGAAATTTATTTTGTAATTTATAACATATGAAATTAGAAACAATTTTCAGATCATAAGACAGTAAACCTTGCGATTTTCTGTCTATTGATCTAACAAGTGGTGTAAAAAGTTTTTAAATTCGAATATTTAAATCAATTATCATAATATTTAAGAAAAATATATAACTATAACACTCTACAAATACATAAATCAAATAAAATACATGCTATATTAATTTTCACAAGACGGTAAAAAATATTACTTCTTGAATTGTCAATACAAAATGCCAGGAAGAAAATATCATCGCATTATTTATGACTGACCAGTCAAATAAATACGTCCAAACACATTTGGTTTCGTGTCGTTCGAAATAAAGCTTTTTTTAACCTACATAATTCAAATGTAATATATATTTATAAATTTGGTTATTTACCTAGAGAGCAGGTCAAAACTGAAGCTAGCAATACAATCGAGAACATTATTGACGTTTGTTGTATATTTAAAAAACAAATCTTTTATAGTCTTTATTGATGAAAGATAATTTTTATTATCTTCTTATGACATGTGTTAACGGAAATTTTGAAACGATATCAAATATCGGAGCATTGATAAATAATAGCGTGATTTCCTAATTTAGTCATAGTTTAAATTGTATTATTACCGAAAACTATTATTGCTTATTAGGAGATACAACAAAAAAAATAATATGCTTACTGTAAATAATGAAAGGCGATGATCTAGGTTATTCAGATAAACATCAATTAAGTATTTTATTGGCGATTAGATAAGAGGATATGTTGTTGTAATAAGATAATAAGAGTGATATTAAAATACCATCTGTTAAACATGTTGCCGACGTCGTTTTACTCGATCGAATAATGGTAAAATAGTACTGTTTCAAACATGAAGTCAAATACTCGGGGAAAAGTTGTTTGAGTATGTACATACGCACGGATTTAGAAGAATGATATAAAAAGTGAATATCGCTTAAGAAACGAGAAAAATTTTCAATTTCATTTAGATAAATTTCTATTTTTTTTTTTCAATATAAAAATTGAAACGAATACATAAAAAAATCAAAGTTTAGAAGTTGCATCGCTTGTGCCCATATATCTACTAGATTGTACAGTCACACAATTTTTGTCACTAACGACCCGGGTTTCTTCTCAAGCCTTACGTAACTTCTCTATAAAGGGTTTGAAACACTTAATAACAACCAGTACTCGTTCACCGAATTCTCCTAAGATGCTTCATTAGGAGTCCACATTCTCCTCTATTACAATATTGATTATTTTATTATTGCCATTGCACGAATTTTCAAATGTATTCCGTTGCAGTTTTTTTTTTCATTAATTAAAATCAATTGTCGGGTCTGCGGTGCAACCTTCAACGCCGTTGACTTTCGTGACGCATCTGACGAGTTCATATTCCAGTATGTACAGAAAAGATTTATCGAGTTCTGTTCGAAGTCATGGGTGTCTGCGATGTTTAAGAATCGCCTCTCACCCTTCCATTCTTAAAATAACAGGGCGCTACTAAAGTGATCGGCTTACCGCGAGTCCTTTTCTAGCTCTCTTCTTTCCATTTCTAATCTACTCTCTTCGAAAAAAATAGCTTGAGTAGCTAGTTGTGTTACAAGCAGATCTCGTGGAAAAAAATCTTCAGAGAACACATTAGGATGTCCAAATTTAAAGCGGCTTAAAAAAAGAATAAATATCTAAATACAATAATGTACAGAAAACAATGCCTAGAACGAAAGTAATTCCAGTTTTAAATAAATGATAATGGTGATATTAATTGAAATAAATGTAATCATATTATACCAACCTTATTATAAACTTGATAGTGGATTAGACAATAATATGACAAACATAATGAATCACATACAAAAAAAGAATGCAATTTGTCGATGTATTTTTTTTTCGATCACGAAGTTTGGACTAAAAAGAGTAAAAAAAACAAAGTACGGCTGAATCTCAAATCCGTTTGATATAACCATTCATTTGTAATTTGATGTTTTTGATTTAACACTTAAAACTGACCATTTTTTTATAAACAAAACAATGAATAATATTATCATTTGCAACTGACACGAAACAAATTTGCACGAAAAATAAAGACTTCTTTTGTTTGAAGAAAATCGAGCAAATTAAATTCGATATTTGAATTTCAAAAAAATCATTGCAGTTGAAGTAAATTTGTTTGCTCAATTTGTATGTGTATTATTTTTGAAATATGAAATGTCAATTTTTTTAATGGATTTGATTGTAACTTTGCTGAAGTTAATTTTGAATATAAATTGAATGAGTTTCGGCACTTTGACAAGAATTTTCAGACAAACTATCAAGACGTTATTTACGAATAAACTTCAAATCGATTCTAATTCTTAGCATTCAAAATACAGAGAGTTAGATATAAACACAAAAAGTATTTTAAAAATAATTATTTATTTGAGTGAGGGTAAATTGTATAGGAAATAAATTTGAGAATGGTGAAGTGCATGTCTTATTTTAAATGTTATTAAAAATGTTTATTAATTTCTGTTAATGATGCTCCTCAAAGATGCGAAACGCGTGTCACAATTTGTTACACATACATTGATAAACTGTGGCGGATTAAGCACATAAGAGGCCGCAGGTACCATTAAATTTGAAGGCCTTGCTTTTCGTATAACAGAAGAACGTCAGATAATGTTAAATAATAAAACTAAATAAAATTTGAACAAAAATTATATGGGTAATAGAATATGTAAAAGCTATTTTGAGGCCCCTAAGATTTGAAGGCCCCAAGTGCGCGCCTCATTTGCTTGTAGGGTAATCCGCCACTGTGCATACGTAAAATCACGTGGGGAAAAAGCAGGAAAACAATTAATTGCTTTATGTTAATTATTTATTTAATATTCAATTACTTTGCAATTAACGCCATCTTTTCACATCATATCGCATTATATAGTGATTCTCTTATCAAGGATGGTTTGAATAATGGATAAATTAAGTACAGCATAGACATTTTACTTAGCTGTATTTTTTTTTAATAATTCAAATTTTTCTAGTAAATACAATTATTGTATATGTCGAAGCAGATACATATTAGTGTTTAATATATGTGACTAAGGAGCCAAGTTTTCTGTTTTGGCGTAGCGCTTCTACGGCGGATATAAATTGAAAAATCAATAATTGATAAAAAATAAAACAATCTTTTGTAGTAATTTCACAATTAATTAATATGATCAGAACCTTTTTCGCTCATCATGAGCATTTTTAAGTAAAAACAATACTTATACTACAATAAATCAAGTAAAACAATTGCTAATATAAATTCTTTGTTGTACCCTTTTAGTTTTACTTGGCTTAGTACAAAAGCCTTCTATTATGCATATTCTTATCAGTGGAAAACATTGGTGTTGAGAAAAACCTGTCTAGGTAATATTAAAAAAGAATTCGTACAAAATAGTGTCTTATTTTTTAAATAAAGTGCATTTCTACCAAGTATTGATAGTGAACACTTTTCATTAATAAACAATTGTTATGAGAAATAAAAAAACACTTTATATCCAATGATAATGCGAAAAAATGTTTTTTTGTGTTAAAGTGTAACCGTTTCTTAATTTCGATGGGTATAATAATTTAATTGATTTATGCTAACATAATGGTAGTTTTATATATAAATAATAAATGTGTTTACAATGCTTTTGCAGCAAAAAAACATAATTTTGCTCTCTACAATTAGAGCTCAAACAAAAACCGACTTTTGAAAAAAACCGGTTTTCAAAAAGGATAAACCGGGGGAACGAAAAAGAACAATTATTGTAATAAACTAGGGAACAGAAGGTTTTAAATTTGATCATTTAGACCTAAAGAATGTTCAATTCTTCCATTTACAACAATTTTATTCATTATTATTCGTCAGGAAACGTGTTTTATACAAAACAAAATGCCAATCAAAAATATTTTCAAATAAGCCATAATATAATATTTTCAACGCATTTATTAATAAATACTCACTAATGAAATACATATTTTTTGTAACCATGGCGGTTTTAAGTTAAAATTTTAGGGTGTTTAATTTAATAATATAAACGGCTTTCGAATCCACCAATTTTAACTAAAAAACCAATTTTCGAAAAACGACAAGCCCTAACATTTTGTTAAATTATAATGTCCCGATAATTAATTCGTGGGGAATAATGATTTTGGTTTACCAACGTATCAATTATTCACTTATGTACATAATAAGAAATTATATACATGTAGATATAATCAGAGATGTTAAATAATCTTTTTGTTGATTATACTTTAAGCAATGTTAATCAGTTTTATACGAATTTATAATTGAAAAAAAAACATGATGTTACCTCGTGAGTGCTTTTAATAGATTTTTATAGAATTAAAAATAAAGGTGAATATGTTTTTAAATGATGATAACAAGTATGATAAAATCTAGCTATCTAAACGGCTTATGTTTTCAACTCTTACGTAATTCAATATCATACATAATACTTACATGCCATACATAAAAAACATTTCATTCCACTTATTATAGTTTGCAAATAACTAATTTAAAGCCACATTTTCAATCGCAGAAAAGTTGAATTGTTCGGTCACATTTTCACACTGAGAAAAATTGGATACACTTCTATGCCAATGAAATCAATCAAAGGACAGCAAAGGTACCAAAAAATGAAATAGTTGTATGGATCAATATCAAAGTCTTTAAAATATCATACAATTGATAAAATATAAACATGCTAAATAAAACAAAAATACAGCACTTAAAAAATAAGAAAAAAAGGGAGAAATACATTCTGTGACGACAAATGTATGTGATTTTTCACTGAAAACTTTTTGAATTTCATATGGTGGTCGAGTGGTGAACATTTTTGTTTGTCACAGGTTTGAATCCCAAAACAGACAGTTTTATTAATTGGTTTTTTAATCAATTTATGAATTTCTGTTCGAAGGTATGGGTCGTGGCGATACAGGGCGTAGTGAGAGTGGTTAGCTTAGTATTATTCTTGACCTAGCCGTATCATTCTATCCCCTACTCTCTTCTTGCGCGACTGATTAAACACGAAGTTCTCGTGGTAAAGGTGAATTCCATTTGGAGTCCATATGTTTCACATCAGAAGCAGACATGGATTAAACATTTATCTTATCTGTTCTTTAGAATCATCTCTTGCTGAATACTAAGTTTACTGCAACATCAAATGCTTAGCAAAAAATGGTTCATGATTTCTGTAGTTATTTATCTTTTCTATTTTGTAAACTGTTTCACAAAAGATAATATCTAAGTAATTTTCTGTCATAAAATATCAAATTACTTTTAAAAAAATGTTTCGACCTGAAGTAATTGTTTTGGTGTTTAGTTTTTGTCAAGGTAAGTTTATAAGATACAATTTTTGTTATTGTCTAATAATTATGAATGTGTGGATCGTTTTGCAGGTCATTTTAATTTGCACATAAATAATTTTAAAATAACATTGACGAAAGAAAGTGGTACCACTCGGTTACAAAACCGATAATCATCATAAATCTATAATATTATAATAATTATTTTTTGACTCTCCCGTAAGTGTTCCGAGTGATTTAAAAAATTTGTTCAATTTGGTTGCAATGATCACGGATTCGAGTCCTGAACAGAAACTGTCCATAATGGGATTCGAGCCGTAAAAACCTCAACCGAAGATTACATTGTCAACCAATCGGCCATTACCTTCTACAAACCACTGTTATTTAAATTTTAGTTAAATCTAATACTTTATTGTGACACTACGCATAATTTTGATAACTGACGTATATTTTGTGATTAGGGTCAATCGTCTCATTGCCAAGAACACCAGGTCTTCACGAAATCAGAATAGTCGGAGGAGAAGATGCGGACATATCTGAAGCTCCATTCACAGCTGCGTTACTTTATGACACACACGGCTTGGGGAAGTATACTCAAGTGTGTGCAGGATCTATAATAAGAGAAGATCTTATACTGACGGCCGCACATTGCTTGCCAGAGTAAGTGATGCATTGTTTGAATAACTGATTTTATTTTAACTGAAGCAATTATGATGTTTTGCTTTAAGTTCATTTCTAGTCTTAATAAAAATTATAGATTTTTTAAAAATTATCTAATTCACCATAATACATTTTTAATAAAGTAATCACAGGAAAAATATATTAATATTTAATTATGTCAAACAAATAATTTTTATCATTACTTAATTTATAAAAAAATCAAATTCAATGACAGCTTAACATTAAATTAATTATTTATATTTCATTTGGTTTAGTAAGCTACGTACTTTATTATACTAAATGATTGACGAAAGCAATATATGTATATTTGTACCTAAAAACCAACTTGTCCTAAATGCATTCTAATAAATTTTATTTGAGTGAAAAACAAAATAAGATATGTAACAAAATGATCGAAAAAATGTTTAAAATGCGTTTCTTGGTCCTTGAGACAAGTTGGCTCTCAGGTAAAAATATTTATTAGTATTATAAAATCAACAATTCAATTTTTTTTAAAAAAATAGACTAGAATAGACTTTATAAAAATAGAATAATTAATTGTCAAATATTTACATTTTGGAATTGAGTTTGTTTTTATAAAACAAAAAAATGTTGGGTTCATGACACAGTGGTCGTCGACGTTAGCTTCCATGCCGGACCTCACGGGTTCAAATCCCGCGATTGCTAATCGAATTACTAATTGCGCTGCATGAGACCAATATTGCACTGTTTTACTTGAAAACAAGAAAAGTGAAGAGATAAATAAACGTGTTAAATTTGTAAGTATAATTTGTTTTGCAGCACCAGACCGGGTCGATGGAGAGCCAGGGTAGGCTCCTCCATCAGCGATGATGGTGGCCAACTTATGCTCGTCTCCAAGTACACGATGCACGAGAGGTACAACAAGTTCGCTGATTACGACTTTGGAATAGTATTTCTTACTACACCGATTGTAGTTGACAATGTCAACGTTGCCATAGCAACTATTGCACCTAAGGACATCGTTGTAAACGATGACGATTCAATTTTGACAGTTGGATGGGGTGCGATACAGGTATTTAATTATGAATTGATTAACCTCCTGTGCTATATATCAGTGCTTCCCAACCTTTTCCATGCTACGGACCATTAAACCTGAAAACAATAATTTTCGGACACCCGATTTTTTTTTATTTCACATGTTCATATTTTATCATAAAGAGTGTTAAAAGAATGAAAATTTTCAAAAGGTAAACGTTTAACCCAAATGGGAATATTTTGCAAGTAAAACTTGGCTTCAAATGGTTTGAAAAACAACAACTGGAGAACTGATTCAGCTTTAGGGTGTTCACTGTCAATACTTGGTGGATAGACATTATATTAAGAAAAACACAATATTCCCTTATACTAATTTCCACTTTTATTGATCGTGATCAATGCCGGTGTCGCTAACGGCGAGCATTGATGAGAAATAGAATTTAACAGTGTTATTTATTAAAAAAAAAAAATGACAAGAATTTACAAATTATTAAGAAGTGACACTAAGCTAACACAAACTAAAATGTTTAACACCTCTCACATGTAATTACAAAGATCATCAAAGAGTCATAAAGCTGAAGTGGTGACTAATGGTCATTTCAAACATAATTATGGTTTCGAAATTTTAACAAAAAATGATCTAAAATGATGCATTAATAAAATTAAAAGCTAAATGCTAATTTAACTGCTTCCAAGTAGTTCATTAAAGTATGTATACTTTACCTTTACAAAATCGACAGCCATGGAGAACTTATCACAATTTAGGACACTTGTACTATTGAGTAAACTATCAATTATTCATGGTGAAAAAGGGTCTTTGTTGTAGGCGAACGCATTCTGAATGATTTTATATTTATTTATAAAAATATAATTTAGATTAATATATTATAAAACTTCATTTTTTAAAGAACACAAACAAAATTTGAATATAGGTATTCTAGGAAAATTTTATTAATAAAACTAATTAATTGTTGTGACATGGGCTTTGAAGCGATCGCTGTTGTCTTATTATTAATGAAAACAGCTAACATGATGAAATTACAAGCTACGAATGTTTTCTTATTACCTGTAGCTTGAAAAGGTTTCACATTTAAATTATTGTAGAGTTCATGCTGTAAATTACCAACAGTCCTCTTAATGACCCTGAATCTGGTACGCTCATAGTAGTTGAAATATTTGCTCCATGCCTCCTTTGATATGATTTGATTTGCATACTTGCCCTTGATTATTTCTTCATTGATAGTTGAAATCCAACATAAATGTCACATAGTTTTATGTTGCTGCTGGCAGTGTCCAACAACTCGATACTTAGCTTTGACGAATTTAAAATTGTTCGTATGCAAGAAAGCAATGTAGAAATTCAGTCGTTGTTTGACAGTTAGTATATTCGCCATTTTTTAACACTATTGCTTTGTTGTGCAAGATTGAAGAAAAAATTGCATAAAACACTCAATCTTTCAAAATTGGTAATTCCAACTTTTTCCTGACTTCCGACTTCGACAAAATATGTTTTGTAAAACGCATATAAATTTTTATTTACAGGAAATGGGAGCTTCAGTTAAACAACTTCAAAAAGTAACACTCAAAATAATAAACCAAGAAGAATGCAAAAAGACTTATTTTGACTACAATCCAGTTACCATAAGGATGATGTGTGCAGGACATACGACAGGAGGAAAAGATTCTTGCGTTGGTGACTCTGGAGGACCATTGATTTTTGATAACATTGTTGTTGGTATTACTTCATGGGGTAAAGGCTGCGCTAGGCCAGGTAGTCCTTCAGTTTGGTCAAGGATTTCGTCTATGAGGGATTGGATTGACGCGAATTCAGGATAATTTTTATATCATTGAAATAAATTCATAATAATTTATGTTTATGTCTTGCACCTGTTTATTTATAAATATTTTATTGAGATTTTTACAATAATAAGTTTTATAACAAAGAAATTGATTTTTGGGATATGAAATAACAGAAATAGTAAAGATATAAATAAATTGTCTTTTTTTTAATCAGCCCTCTCTCACTTACAGATTATAATAAACATCCACCACTTTAATCCATTATATGCCGGAAGGTGTTAGGACAGTCGTACACCTAGGGCAGCGATTTTCTTTGAAATAAAAAAACCTAATACATATACATTTTTTGGCAATATATGAAATTAAAAGTATATAGTTGGTAAGTCTATAACTTACTAAATAAATACACGTAGTGTTATTTGCGCCGCCAGGTAAAAAAAAAAAACAAAACCAAATATTTCACAACACATCAGTATACATACGTATGTACTGTCAGCGACACGTTTCGGCAATACAAGACAGCTCTTTTTAAAATCGATATTACATTGATTATAATACTAAATATATCAACTGCAAGAATAATACTGTAATTCAAAAAGTTGTCGCTATGTATACAAAATGTTTGAATAATAAAATCGTCGTCCTTGTCCGGTATTAGTGGGTTTAAAGTGGACCGTATATATACGCTCGTGGCACACAACTGGTTAAGAGTATCTGCTATAAGTATTAATCAAAATAACCCTTCGCCGTAGTTCATCAGTCAAATTTTATTATTTTGGAGAACTGCTAAGTAAATATTTTAACTGTAACTAAATTCTATCGAGTCTACAGCGTTCAATAACCTACGGTTTTACACCAAAAATATTTATGTACAAAATATTGCATTATATATCTTTTTTAATGACATCTTGCGGTTGTGGCAAAAACAAAAACATGAAACATTTGATATCAATAGATACTAATTATCATTGAATCATTAAACAAATATCAATTTAATAATCTCAAATAAAGATTATAATAAAAAAAATTGTTAGATATAACACATATATTATGTAATATATACAACTGCTATGTTGGTACTAAAAAAAATTATGCCATAGAATACATAAAAATTTACACAGTTATTTATTGTTATTATAAAAAACCAACATATTAGAGAGTTACGTATATAGTTTTTCAAGCAATCTGTTACAAAATCAATATCGTAAATTTTCCCTATGTATGCGGTCTACATTTTTGATCCTGATTCCGGACTCTAATTTTCTATTTGTTTTTTTAAAGCACAGCATTATATAAGCGCATTCGTGTTCTCAAAATTAGGAATTTTGTAAAAAATATCTATTTTTGATTATTTTAATAGAAAGGAGTAGAAAATGATATTTTAAGATACGACTTAAAATGAATCCGGTTTCCCGAAAACAACACAAAAATTACTGTGTTGAAAATATGACAATATTAGGACATCCAATTCCAGAATTTTGGGATTCACAATTTTTCAATTCCGGGATTGACGATTCACCGTCATATCATGCCGCAATTGCTTGAGATCATTGCCGAAAAAAGTGGGTGATTAAGAGATTACAGAATTTTTGTCAACTGGAAGTGACGAAATGACAGATTTCACAATTTTTTAAAAGTCATTTTTTTTACTCCATCCTCTGAAAAACAACGAATTGACACAACATTTGTTACGTTTGCTAGTGAGTTCAGCGCTCTTAAGCTTTTTTTAGACCTACTTTAGATTAGAGGCCCTAGACCAGGGATGGCGAACGAAGGACCCGCGGGTCACACAGTGACCCGCGTGAAAAATTATCTGACCCGCTTGAACTTAACTTAGAAATGAACTCTGAAAATTTTGATGAAAAACCAGTTTCTGTGACAATCTGGGAAAAAGTATACCAAATCGCGGAATTCAAATTCCTCGGTGAGCTAAAAAAAAAAAAACGAGCTTCTGTGACAATCTGGAAAAAAAGTATACCAATTCAAGGATTTCAACTTCCTCGGTGAGCTAATCCCAATCCCAATCCCGGGATCTCTATATGTGACCCGTGGCATGATTTTTAAAATTTTTTAAAATCAAATTTGACCCACTTGCGTAAAATGTTCGCCATCCCTGCCCTAGACGGATTGTTTCTGGTAATGAAAATCTTTCAAATATAAGCGAAAATTTAAAGAAACATTAAAAAAATTACATAGTTACTTAAATTGTCTGAATTGTATCAAATGTCGAGTGCTATGGCGCAGCGGCTAGCGTTGTAACTAGGGCTTCCAAACCGGTTTAAACCGAAACCGGTTAACCGGTTTATCGCCTGTTTTGAAAAAACCCGAGAACCGGTTTATTTCCTTCGGTTAACCGCGTTTTATCAAAAATACTCTTTTCTTGTTTTTCATTGTTTTTTTACAAAAGAAAAATGTTTTACAATGAATTTATTGCGTAATATAGGAAACAATTCTAAAAAATTGTCTAAACATTGGATGTCTTGTCTTATCCAGGTGATATGCTTAAAAAAATGAATGCATTTAAACATCGTTCTTTGGGTGACTTTATAATCAAGCTCTATTTTTTTTATATGATGAATATTTTTTTATCATAAAATATTTTTTCACATGTTATATAATAGTAATTGTTACATTTATTGCCTTCTGTGTTCTAGTTGTAAGTTTCAAGTTCTAGTATCGTTATTTTTCCATGGCAATCAGGTTGGTCCCATTAGGATAAATATCGTTTTCTTGTTTGAAATTGGAGTATAAGCTGTTATGCCAAATATTGAAAAAAAAAACATTTTTTTTGCATACCCACCTCATCAAAATATATGATATTTCGGTTTAAACCGGTTACCCGGTTTATTTGTCAGAAAAAAACCGAAAACCGGTTAATTTTTAAGTCCGGTTAATTGGAAGCCCTAGTTGTAACCTTCCGTGCCAGACCTCTCGGGTTCGAGTCCCAGTAAGAACAGCATTATTTCGATCGATTTATCGATTTCTGTTCGAAGGAATCGGTGTTTGTGATGTTCCTCCCACTATCTTCGATCCTTTAACAACTGAGCGTAGCGAGAGCGATTAGTTAACCACTAGTCCTGTCCTAGCTTTATCCTACTATCCCGATTACTCTATTTGAAAAAAAATAGAGGTTGAGCGTCTGAGTAACAAACAATCCTCGTAGATAAAACTTCGGTTGAAATACCTCCATCAAGAGGCCATATTCTCCACATTGGGAGCGGACATGGATAAAAAAAATTGTCTCAATAAAAATTACGGATACCTTTAAAAAAATCGATAGCTCTGTCAAAACCCTGACCTAGAAAACCGTGAACTATTGAAATAACATTTTATTGTCATTTAACAATAGGATGAATCACAAAATTTCTTCACTTATGCCACTTAAGTCTTTAGTGTCTCTGTTTGGGAAAACACGTTGTCGTTCTTGATTTTTGTGATAGGAAAAACCTCTTATCAATGTTGTCTTCTTTTTACTAAGAATTAGTACCCAGCGTAAACATTTCAAAAGAAATGTTTTTCTTTTCAATTCTGACAATCAACTCATGTAATTACTCGTTACAAGATTTTCAAGGGTACTTACTATCCGAGGTTATATGTTTGATACTACTTTGTATTCTGCGAAACTGAAATTTAAATCGATAAATATTCTGCCCTTTTCGCAATAACTTTTACTAGTGCCGTTTCCTCCAGTCTATTTTACTCAGAATTTCATCTTCCTGTTGCTCTTTTTAGTGTCCCCGCCATTCTATATATTTTTATCAATGGTCCACGACGTTGGAATCTATATGGATAGCAGAAGAAAAGTTGGTGATTTAAGCTCCCTCAGGATGTTCGTGGAACGTGTTTTTAATTTGGTTATTGCAGAAAAGCTTTCGTTGAAATACATATTTTTTGTGCATATTATTCGAATTGGAAGTGGAAATGTTAAAATATATAAGATATGATATCACCACATATCCTGATAAAAAAAACTTTATTAAACTACTGTATAGATCTGAAAGTACTCTTTCTTGATATTTTGCAGAGAATGTTTTTGGGATACCAAAACCCGCCGATCATCTAAACGTAAAATTAAAGTTTCGACACCATCCTCCTGATAATGTATTGAAGATTTTTTTTAAAAATTTATTTTCTTTTTGAATATGCAAATATTTTTGTTTTAGATCCATGTCTTTTTACGTCCTTATCAGTGTAGTACTTGGTAGTGCAGTTGTACTTCTATTGTAGTTTTAATACCATCATTATTACTTTTTAAATGGGTCTGAGTCGTATGATTTTTCTGATTCCACTTTCCTATTTCCGACTCCGATTCCACAGGCATGCTTTTACCAATGGCGGACCGGCCATATTGCCAGGTAACACAAGATGGCAAGTGAGCTCGTTATGTACTTGAAAATACGGAACTTCAATTAAATTAAATAAATTAACTATTTCATTTTGCGTGTGTATTCAGGTCAAAGCATTTTATTATATTTGAATAGTTTTGTCTAAGTGTCTTAATATAAAATCTATTCTTAATCTTCTAGAATCTAGCCGCCCAGTAGGGATTCTGAAGTCTCGGGGTTTTAAAAGTCCCAGGACTCGAGGCGTGATAAAATCAAAGTCCCGGGACATCCCAAGACTCGAGACTTTTATGTAAATATTTGCATATATGTGTGTATTACATACATACATACATGATTTATACGCCTTTTGAAAGAACGCACTAGTAACAATCGCGTTTTTAATACAATGTTTAATAATTATTATTTTTCTTATGTAATGGATATGTGCAATGCCTACGGTTAATTTTTACTAATAAAGGATGATAACGGCAAATGTAATGAACAAGTATCAAAGAATTCGACCACCGTCAGGAGTAAATTCATGACCGTAACTTCACAATACAGCTTTTAGACCTTTTTTGTCCAATTGAGACATTGGTACTTTTGTATAATAGTGAAAAAACATTTGTACATAAAACAACATGAGGTATGAACATTTAATTTAAATATTTTGGAATTTGCTTTTGCTACAGTTATATGAAAATATATAAACACATGGTATTTGAAACTTCTGCGATATTATAAATCCCAAAAATCTGTTTTTTTATCAGATCCCTTTTATATATGCATAATAAATCTTGGATTAAAAAATCCTTTAGCCTGAATACAATGCATTTTTTTCAAAACTAATCACGAGAATAGACGCCAAAGTCCCGGGAACTATCCAAAAAAGTACCGGGACTTAAAAGACAGCCAAAAACCTGAAAAGTCCCGGGACTTTTGTCACGGGATGTCTCGACACAGAATCCCTGCCGCCCAGTGTCGTTTAGTTGGTAAGAGCTTGCTTTATCGATCAGGTGGGTCTGGGCTCAATCCCCGGTAAGGTCTTTTTTAAATTGAGATTTTTCAATTTAAATTTGAGACCTAAGACGTGAGTTTTCGTGGTGTCAATTATTCTCCACGAATAGATCTCGAGTGACTTTCAAAAAAACATCTCATCGAGTTTATCTCGTAAAATATGTGGCACATTGTCATTAGCTGAAATGCCATTAAAAAAAACCTCCATTTAAATAAGATATGGTCCCTTCTCCCTAAAAGCCTTCCATTTATTTTGACTACTGGCAACCGATAATTTCAGACCAACCCCGTCAATGCACGTGTCTGATTATAGCAATTTCAACTGGAAAACTTTTACAAATATTTATACCGAGCACGATATAAGCTGTTATTTGTCATTAAATATTGTTATTTTATCATTATATCAAAATTAAAAAATATTGAAATAATTATTCATTTGGTTTTTGTTTTAATCTCACTTGTTCAAGGCCACTAGTATATTTTAAATGTTTTTTAATACGATGCTACAAAACTTTTTTTACTGATAAGCAGCTTTAGGTTAATAGAGCCACGAAATATGATGACCAAGTAGGTCGCAATCTTTTGGTGATAGAGATCTTGTTAATATAATATAATATAATAAATATATCATCGGTGATCAAGTTAAGCAGGTAGATTTTTGTATTTATTAATGATCATAAATTAATATTTCAGTCGATCTCGAGGATGATTTATCAATAATTTACTTACTAAAAAAATTTAGAATAGTGAAACAATTTATAACGATCTAATGAAATTTGAATACAATGTTCAGTATTTGATGAACGATATATCATCTCAATTTGCCTGTGTGGTCAACGACGTTGGCTTCGGTTACGGAGGTCCCGGGTTCGAATCCCGGTACGGACAGTTTTATAAATTGATTTTTCAATCAATTTATGAATCTCTGTTCGAAGGCATGGATGTATGTGATGTCTTGAATTCCCCCCTCCCACCTATCCTATCCTATGAACGGGGCGTATAGAGAGCGATTAGCTGATCACTAGTCCTGTACTAGCCCTATCCTTATATTCCTACTCTCTTTGGAAAAAGAGAGGTTGAGCAACTTAGTAACAAGTAGTTCTCGTAGAATCACATCTGTTGAGATAAGCTCCATTAGGAGCGGACATGGTAAAAAAACATCATCTCAATTTGCCACAAATGATTTTTTTTACAGAATTTATCATTTTACAGAAAAAATTTGGAAAACTAGATGTCGGTGAGTCAATCAGCTCTTATTTGAGGAGGACAAATAAAAAAGGGTGATTTGACGAATGTTCTATCAGTAAGAAAGCTAACTGTGATTATCAGTCAATGTATAGGATAAGATAGTAAATGGATGAAAACTAGAGCGTCCAACCTTGAACTCTTTTTGTGATCCCGAAATTACTTAATATTTTCATATTTTTAGATATCCCTAATATAAATACAAAATTTGGCATTGTAACTAACGTCTAAGGCAGTGTCTGCCAAACTGTGTGCCTCGGCACACTACTGTGCCGCAAGAAGTCCCAGGTGTGCCGCGGTGGAAGAAGTCTTAAAAATGTAATTTTTAAGTAAGGCCTATTCGGTACAAAATCGAGGATTTTAAATTCCTCGGTGAGCTAAAAAAAAAAAGACTTTCGGAGATAATCTGCGGCATCTTGGTGTGCAGCGGTACTAGTTCTATTCATCGCTGTGCTCTAAAGGAAAAAAGTTTGGCAGAGACTGGTCTAAGGTGAGAGATTTTTTGTTTTTTAACCACAGATGTTTGAGATCAATTTAAGAACAAGAGATATAACAAACAACGTTTGTTTCAAAATAATATTAAAGGAAATAACTATCCTGCCCTAAAAAATGATTGCAAATGAATCTTGGATAACAATCCACGACTGCCACAAGATAGAGTGTGAGAGGCAACAATTCATGTATTTATTATGAAGGTGTTAAACAAAAATATTTACGTGAACAAACTGAGGAGCACTGTCGAGATTTTTTTTAAATTATGACGTTTGATAGTAAATTGGGAAGTATGTATTATAATTAAAGTTTGATTATTTTGCATTTGAATCCCGAAATCGCGGGTACGGTATTAAGATGACCTCAAGATTACGGGATTACCAAATTGATTGGAATCCCTAATAAGACTAAATGAAAATATCACAGACACAAAAAATGTCTATCAATCCATAAATTGACCAAAAAATCAAAATACAATTCCAGCCAATACAATTACATTTACTATTCCTTTATAAGATTGCTTACTGAATATTTAAAAATACCAAATTGATTTTGAGGAGGATGATCCAAAATATTAAAAGAAATATCGCAAAAATTGTAAAATGAACTATACGTTATATTGTTGTTAACAATATAACGTATAGTTCGTATGAAACGTATTTTGGATTAGATTTCAATAATTATACATGTATTAAAAAATCTGAAACTACAGTGTCATAATTATTATAATTAATTCGATAATATGTTTGTACAACCAAAAAGTCGTCGTATAAAAATTATTGGTCAGCCCTTGTTTTTCAAAAATCACATTTTTTATGTTGCTGGTGGAAGCGCTGCACAAACGAATTTAAGGTCCATTGGTTGACTATATCTTCTAAGCTTGCTTATCAATATCGATTGGTTTTTATATTTTTTATCTTTTTACCTGCTTAAACCATAATCACAGTACATTGATATGATAATAAAGTGTGATTGCTTAATACATATTAACACTAAATCAATGCGTCCATTTTTTATGAACAGACAGACATATTATAACTTTTGGGAAAAACATAATTATTGTTAAATTTACTGATTGACTATTTCAAAAGAGGCAATCAGTTTTTTTTAACATTCCGAAATGCATATATATTCAGTTAATATTATATTGATAACTAGCGGTTCAATCGGTATTTGTAATATTTATTATATTAATATAATAAATAGATTGATGTAAAAGTTTTCACGTTTTTTTTTTCAAATAAAATGAAACATTTTATTTTATATAATTTCCATCGGTTATTATAACCTTCTCCTACCTTCCTATTAAATTATTATTACCGTTGGAAAAAAAATTCTTTGACTTTGATGCGAAAAATACATTACCTGCAATGTATCAATTTTTTTTATCATTTTTTGCATTGATTTAAATAAATGATAATCAGAAAAAAACAAGATTTGGAGAATACGGGGGGTGCTTGATAACATCCCAATTCATTTAACTTTTGTTTAGGCATTATCGCCACATGTGGTCGCATTGGTACCCGACAATTAATGAGAAATCCAAACGTCGTACCGCGAAATCATCCCCCCACCGTTTCAAATGTCTCAATAGGGCTGATTAGTTGACACCCTTCATCAACGTGATATCCCTGGTGCTTTGACATGGATTGCTGTCAATTATGACTTTTAACTTGTTATCATCAGACACCAAAGGCCAGCCGATCCGTGGTTTATCAATCAGTGAAAAATCTCCAGATCGGAATTTTGTAAATCGAACTTCGATGACATCTGCTACATAAACATCGCAATTTTTTTTGGCTGTCACAGTTGCAGTATTGTCTTTACAGAATTCATACAGTGAGTAAACAATGAGTACACTGAACTTTATCGAGCGACATTTTGAAACAAAATTAAGGGCTCTTCACTTTACTACGGCTAGATAAAAACTAAATAGAAAGTAGAAAGGTAGTATCCTTTTTATACAATAACACCATTTCAAAGAAGATGTTGTTCATCAGTTCTAAGAATTATTTTTTTTCTCAGTCTTAAAAAAACGTCAAAACTTTTGCATCAACCCATTATAATCACATTTTAATTATCTTGTATTTAAAGTATACCCATAATTATGAATGTTAATACAGTGGGATCTCTATATTCGTCTCGAATCCGTTCTTGGGGGCATAGAATAGAATATAGAAACAATTTTTCCCATTAGAAATACACATATGAAAAAATGTCTTTATTTTACTAAATATATTAAGACAGTCGGAAGAGAAAGAATGTTATCATTGTTTAGAAAAAACGTTATCGTTTAAAACATCAGTGAATTCCAATTCTGATCATGGGTTCGTTTTGCAAACGATTCAGGAGCTTTAATAAAATTGTTAATAAATGTTATCTGTTTTTTAAAACCATCCGGAAATTACATGATAATGTGGAATTACCAAATATAAATACAATCAACGATAACTTAGTGTATTTATATTTTTCTTGACTATAGCAACATTTGGATACTAAATTCATGTCCAAATTAAACATCTTCAAATACAAAATTAAAATTCAGATATTTTATAGATATTTAAATTTTAGATAAAAAATGTATTATATACGACATCGAATTAAAATGTAATTCGAATATCAAATAAAAGCAAGTATGATAATATACATATAGGTATATCAAATTATATTTGATGATAAAAAAGTGATATGATTATATATTTTACTCTTGTTTTATCAGATACATTTTACTAAATAAATAAGATAACATCGATAAATTATTATATCGATTGTGCTTTAAATAGATAATAAATTATGTTTTCGTTGGAATCGATATATTATGCATTTACTTGAATATATAAAAATAAACGGTTGATAAGAATTCAGATTAATTAATTTAATATCTTATTTATCTAATTTAAATAAAAAAAAATCGTAAATATATAAAAAAGCAATACTATCATTATAACAAAATAATTGAACGTCTTTTCCTTTCAAAGATTACATGACACTCAATGATAATAATATATCGACTGTAGAAAGGAAAAAGGACGTAACACACACATATACAATTTTACTAAAGGCATAAAATCGTGTATTGATGATTTTGGGCCATATACAAATTATGAATTATACACAACCTTGAAGTGCATGGAGACTTCTAAACTGGTGTTTAATTGACATAATCTAATATTAATTAAAGAAATTGTCTAGGAAAAACCTTTTTTTCACTATTTTTTCTTGGTTTCAATTTTCACAAGCTCATCTTTTTTCAAACTTAAAAGTTAAATTACTAGTTCGGCATTTGCAGCTTACATCCTTTTGATAAACGTGTATCAAGTGTGATACATTGTGATTATCGAAAAAAGCTGTATAGAAAAAACTGTGGGTTACGGCCTTTTTCCTTTCCGCAGTCGATATGAAGATAATTAAAATCTCCACAAAAGAGTCATGCTACTTTTTCTTCAAAATTTTACATCCTTATATTATGGTCAGTTATTATTATGATTAAAGTTTTTGGAAACTGGTTATCATGAATTATTTTAACCTTTCAGTTTCTAGCGAGGTACATTCGCTCAATGTCAATAATATCTAAATGATATTTATTGTAATTTTGTAATTTTGCCTTGGTCACTTTGTATCCCGTCGCTCTTCGATCTTATTTTCGACGATTCGTTACTTAAGTGTCAAATATTTTCTGTTACATGCATACTTTATAGCTCTCAATTAGTTACCTGAATAATTAACAATTAATAAGCAATACTCTATACTTGAAATCAAATTTACACAAAAATTAATTGTAGTAGTCAAAATTTTATATATAGTGAGACCCCGATCTATCGTTTTCCTCGGCTTGTCAGTTTAATATTATGGTCTCACTGAAAAATTGACAGTTTTTGACAACATTTACAATTCCTCTCATAAGGGTAAGAGTCACGGTCTACAGAGACACCTATAATAAAGACAAATTATAGTTCCGATATTCAGCCTAGTCGATATGTACAGACTACCTAGACCAGTGTTCCCCAACCGTTGGTCCGCGGCCCAATGCTGGGCCACAGAGACTTTCTGCCGGACCGCAAACAGTATGCTAAATTTCAAGAAATTCGCCATGCAAAAATATTGAATATAGGATTTTTATCGCCTGCACGTATTCTTGTATTTTTAGTTATTGTTAAATAAGAAGACATCAATAATGTGGCTCCGTATTTTGTTTCTTGGCCATTTTTGTGCGGTTACATATTACTCATACTTCTAAAATCCGGCTTCAAATTTGTAAAGTTTAGTTTATTGCGGATAATTATTCTGTTGTATTATTTTTTCTGTGTGCGACACGATGGTCGCTGGTTTTTTCAGAATCGACAGTCATAAATATTTGCTCTTCGATAGTGAACCCTAGTTGTAAAACCCTACCTTAATATACCAAAAATTTCATAATACATAATTGTTTTTACTTTTAGAGTGTTCACTGTGAATACTTGGGGAAAGGCATTATATTAATAAAAACACAATATTCCTTGGTACTTTATTCCACTTTATTCAAAAGGTCTGGACCGGTTTCGCTCATTGCGAGAATTGTCAACTGAAAACAGTTGTATAGTTATGTCCATTTGTAACAATATAAGATATAAAAAATATTACATAAAAACCATTTTTATTTCATTATTAGTGGTCTGCGAATTTGTTTTCCTATTTTTACCGGTCCGCAGGTGTAAAAAGTTTGGGGAACACTGACCTAGACGTCCTGACGAGATGCTAAGTGTTCTAGTATTTCTCATTGTAAACTATTCTGACTTGCAATTAAAATGCCCTCATAAAAAAGGTTAAGAATCTAGCTGAGGTACTTCAATACTATTTTTTACACTAGTATTTCAAAATAGTTTAAGAAATAAGAAAAACTCAAGTAGAAAAGCAAGTTGACTTATATTAACTCATTAATTGATAACTTCATTTTCAATTAAATAATAAAAGACTTTCATACATTCCTAGTTTTATCTCAATTGTCGTTTTAAACCCATTTTTGCCAAATTTTTTCCCGAATTTGCCCGTAATTGATGCAAATAAAAAAACACTGACAGGTTCAAACCTGAAAAAATACTACACAAAACGATCCCCACGCTTTCTAGCTGTATACTGATTAGGGATTCTGAATTCTCGGGTTTATCAAAGTCCCGGGACTCGAAACGTGATAAAGTCAAAGTCCCGGGACATCCCGGGACTCGAGACCTTTATTTCTCCTTCAATAAAATTATAATTTTATTCAAACTAAATATTTGCATGTATGTATGTATTACATACATACATATATGCATTATACGCCTTTTGGGAGAATGCACTAGTAAAAATCGCGTTTTTTAATACAATGTTTAATAATAATTATTTTTCTTATGAATTGGATACGTGCAATGCTTACGGCTTATTTTTACTAAGAAGGGATGATAACGGTACATGTAATGAAAAAATATCAAAGAATTCGGCCGCCGTCAGGAGTAAATTTATGACCGTAACTTCACAATACAATTTTTAGACCATTTTTGTCCGATTGAGACATTTTTACTTTTGTATAATAATGAAAAAACATTTGTACATAAAACAACATGAGGTATCAACATTTAATTTAAATATTTTGGAATTTGCTTTTGCTACAGTTATATGACAATATATAAACACATGGTATTTGAAACTTCTACAAAATTATAAATCCCAAACATCTGTACATAAAACAAAATCTGGTATGAACATTTAATTTTAATATGTTGTAATTTGCTTTTGCTACAATTATATAACAATACATAAAAACATGGTATTTGAAACTTCTAAGAAATTTTAAATCCCAAAAATCTGTATTTTTTTTATCATATCCCTTTTATAAATGCATAATAATTTTTGTTTAAAACCGCAGGTTTTAATCCTTTACCCTGAATATAATGCATTTTTTCTCAAAACTGATCCCGAGAATAGACACCAAAGTCCCGGGAAATTTTCCAAAAAAGTCCCGGGACTTAAGATAGCAAAAAACCTGAAAAGTCCCGGGATGTCTTGACACAGAATCCCTAATACTGAGTGAGACTGATGCAATCTCAACTTTTGTTGCGTCATGCATAATGCAGTGGAAGTAAAAATACTAAATGTTCCAATATTGGAACACTGGGAAAAAATGGGTATACGAAGAATCGAGATTCCACTGTAATCACTTTTAATGTGTTCACTGTCAATACTTAGTGGAAGGCATTTTATTAAAAAAATATAAAACTTTTTTTAATTCATTCCACATTTAATTCATAGGATCAGAACCGGTTTCTAAAAGTGCTCTACAACCAGTCTTGATCCTTTTAAGTAAATATGAAATCAGTAAAAAAGAGTGTTTCGTATATTTTATTATATATTTTCAAGGAATGTTTTTACGTTAGATGTATTAATTTAACGGGCCAACAAGTTTGTATTAAAAAATAAATTCAATGATATTTATAAGTAGGTACATGAATTGAATGTCATTTAATATGAATATTCTTTCGTTTAAGGTTATTTTTTACATTTATAAATAATATATATTAAAATGGAATTAAACACTATCAATACGATTAAATCATACAAACAGTAAGATAGTAATAATAAAGAGATAATCGCAGATTTGTATTAGAAAAACACAATTTGATAAGATAACATGTGTTATATTTATCATTTTTAAAATACGTTTGTGCTAAGACAAAAAATATTAAATAATTATATTTTTTAATAATGTATTCCTGAAAAGAATTTGAAAATAATTTTCGGGTCCGTGATGTAATGGTTAACGTTGTTGGTTCCCGGATCGGATGGCACAGGTCTAATGGTACGCGTACACCTAATCCGTCATCGTCCGAACTATGCTCGGCCATGTCGTCCGATCCAAACAAACGTATGAGAGCGCGCACACCACTACAGATGGCATCGTACGGTGACGGCTGTCTCTGACCGATCAACCGACGAATCCAAACATGTTGGGATTGGTCGGCCGTCTGCCGACTACTTTTGACAGAACATCAACTACTACTAACTTCAGGTTGGTATTGTCACGAGTCTGCCGCCTAATTTCGGTGTATTATGACAGAACATTTACCGGCCATTTATTTCGTATTTCGCATAATTTATCAGTTTTTTCATATTAATGTGTGATTTTAACGCGATTATCAAGCCCTCAAAAAAATAATTTTAAATCGTGGCGTTGTTTTTAGCTTAGTTTGGAAAGTTTTTCGCCGTAATAATCCATGACTAGCTTTAACAAATAATTACCGCAGACGTTTTATCGTACACATCGTGTAGTTTTCTGTGAAACTCGTGTTGATTTTTTATTTGAAAATGGATATCGAAAAATTCTAGGATGCACAGTACTACTGACTGCTACTAACTTCAGGTTGTACTCGGTCAAAACCGGTCGGCCGACAACGCTTGCAGTGAATGCACATGAACGGCCGACACTTTACGTCAGAATAGGTCCGACACGAAGTCGGCCGATGATTCGGTTTTCGTGTACGCGTACCGTAATAGTCATAATATATCGGTCAGAATAAATAGTTATAATTTAAATGGAATTCAAAAAAAACTTAACCTAACATGGTTATGAAATATTCTGACCGTTCATATTTTTATTCTGATCAAAAATTGATTTAAATTCTAACCGTTTAATTTGTTCCCGCTTATTAAACCGGATCAATCATTGTTTTTTCATTAAATTTACTCAGAATTTGTTGTTTTTCTTAGGCAGCATGTCGGTGACAATACGTGAAAATAAAACGTCAATTATATTTTATATAGGTATATAAAAAAAGTAAATATTGTATACTGCCAATAGTTGGTGGAGAGACATTGTAAGATATTATAATTAGAAAATAACTGTTTTATAATTAATATATATATTATAATATTACAAATGGTCCATTAGTAATATAATATATTGTATGATCCATGTTATGTTTATCAAATATAAATATAGTTGCTGGAGAATAGTGATGTGAGAAGTGAATTATTAACCTTTAAAAGAATATGATAACTGATAATATAAATAAATAATAGTATCATAACATACATATTAACGCTGTCAGATTTTTCGGTTTCCCCGAGAACAGTTAAAGTGCAATAATTATTATGCATATAATTTATTTATGTGTATTAGTTATTTTTGCTAGATTCAGATTGATGGTATTGAGTAATTAATCAATTTTGATAAGACTTAGCATAATATATAAACACCCAAGTTAAGCAAATAAGTCAATCAATCGATCAAGATGTTTAGTCTTATTGTTGTTGCTGCTTTCCTGGTCTGCGCCAATGGTGAGTTGATTTTTTTAAATATATTTATTTACCTTTGTGTGATATTATTAACTTATGGTTACTCTTATTTCATCATAACAACTCTGACTATGTAAGCCAAACTACCCAACTATTTTATCACTCGAACATCCAGGGCTATAAAACTATTTTCTTGAAGATTTTTTTTACCTGTCGAAAAGAACAATTTCAGATGCATCATGTATATTACGTATTTATTTTTTTGAAACTTTAAATAAATTAGTAACTCTTTGATGATTTTTGTAATTACATTTAACGGGTATTTTTTTTTTAATTCGTATCAATTAAGTGTCACTTATTCGTATTCTGTACTGTAATTTGTAATATATTTTCAAACCTTATTGTTTATTACACCTTTATTATTTCATTTTTTTGTATAAATAACACTGTTAAATTGTATTATCAGTTAATAATTTTCGTCATGAGCGAAAACGGTCCTGATCGTTTTTTTAAATAAAAAGTGGATGTATTTTTTTTAATCAACAAACATTACTTTGAGGTGTAATAAATCCTCCATGAGAAATCATTAAATGTTGGTTAAGTTTTTATATTTTATTTATTAGCAAAATGGAAAAAGGCATCGATCGACCCGTGAGTTCTGGCATGGAAGTCCACAACGCTAACCGCTGCGCTATAGGACCTGACATATTTATGTTTACTGCTATAAAATAGAGCTCAATCACACTTATAACAGATCATTTTAAATTCCAGTATAGATTAAAATAAACAAACTAAATCGAGCATCATAAATCTTGTCAAAACTTTAAACATTATTTGGGATTTTCTCACCTTCCCGGAATATAAGATTAAATGTAATTATTCCTATTGTATAATACAATAACTAAATAGTCGTATCACTCATTTTAGATTCGGATTAATTGTGATTAAAATTGGTTATCTGATTAAAATAAAAATATAAAAAGGACCGAACTAAACAGATAAGTTAACACTTGTGCAAGATGCTTAGTTTCATTGTAGTAGCCGCTTTCCTGGTCTGCGCCAATGGTAAGAAATAAAATATACTTGTTACTTAATAATTACCAGATATATTTAAACTTAAAATATTCAAATCCAATTAGCTACTTAATAAATCAGAAATTCCAATTCACGCTTTTTCAATCCTGACCCTTATAATTTAATATGAATAATAGTTTGATTGACTGCCTGTATATAATAAATCCCTTTCCGGATATATTTCCTTAGCCATAAAATTCTTCCATTAACTTAAATAATAAATCGTTTGGCGAAACACAAATAACATACATTAACATCAAAATGAAAATTAAAATACTGACGTCAAACTACATATATTAAAATTATTTTATTAATCCATGTCCGCTGCCAATATTGAGAATATAGCCTCCTAGCGAAGGTGTCTCAACATAAATTTTTCTACGAGAATTGCTTGTTACTCGGTTGCTCAATATGCCTTTTTTTCGAATATTATTGTCATGTCAAAAACATACATTTGAAAATGTTTCCTTTGAACTATTTATTATAGATTCACAATGTTTGTGTTAAAAAAAATTAGATAATATATCTTAAAGGTATATTCTATACAGCACTTATAAAACAAATATTTTATCATTGCTTCATTATTTTATCATTATATTGCTTCATTATTTAATATTATGTAAATTTACTTAACTTTGAATCTTTTTTGGAAATACTTGAATAAGAAAGATTATTTACAGTGCATATTTGTATAATTTATTTTTTATTGTACTGCTGGTTTCGCTTTAATCATTTACATATTGACAAAACATAAAAATACTTAGGAGATTAAAATCAGTCCCAATCCTAAAAATAAAATAAAATATGCGGTCTTGGTAACTTAAAAAAATCTACAAGCCGTTTATAGCATGTTGATATCAAACATACTAAAATAAAAGAGCACTATAAAATCCACGAATATTTTCAGGCGCTGTTCTCCCCTCAGTACCCATGCTCGATGGGCGCATCGTTGGAGGCTCCCCTGCCAACATTAACGAGGCCCCTTACCAGGTGTCTCTCCTCTTCGACAGGAGTGGATCCGGAAGCTTCTTCCATTCGTGCGGAGGATCAATCCTCAGCCGTACCGTCATCGTAACAGCCGCTCACTGCACTGATGGGTTAGTTATGTTCACATAATTCATGAAATGTGTTAAAGCACACCAGAATGTCGTCCGTCTATCTAAGTAAAACGATGTTAATTGAATATGTTTAGTTAAAACATGTACTAAAAAAATGCCAATCAGCCAATAAATTATTACAAGGAACAAGCATCAAATACAAACTCTCGACAACTATTCACTTTTAGGGTGTTCAACTGTCAATACTTGGTGAAAAGACATTATGTATATTTAAAAAATAAAATACTCATTTCTACTTATGAAATATAAAAGTGGAATTAGAACAATTGAGTTCAACGGTAAACTTCAACAGATACAACTTCGTTGATTGTTATTTCTTTGATCGTAGTCTGATTTTTTTAAACAAATACACTTGTTACTTATGTAGGTCAAATTACAATGTTTTAATCATTACGATTTATTGAATTCTAGAACACGTGCCGCCCAATGGAGAGTCCGTGCAGGATCCACCACCAACAACGCCGGAGGTCAAGTTGTCCAGGTTACCAGGTTCACCCAGCACTCTGGATTCAACTCTCGTCTTGACAATGACATCACTCTGATGTTCTTGGGAACCCAATTGAACCTTGGAACTGGCGTAGCCACCATCACTCTCCCCTCACAAGGAGCCACCGTCTTTGATGGTGCTGCAGCATTCGTTACCGGATGGGGAACTCTCTCAGTAAGTTGTTTGAATGATTCATAATATGAAGTACAAAATGACCTATAACGGAGTTTTTGAAACATAATATCATTATTTTTTTTACACTGTAGAGAGATTTATGTGAACGACATGAGAGAAAATACAAAGAAAGGGAAACAGGAGAAAAATCGGGAAGTCAACCAAGATTTTATATGAATCATGGCGCAAGCCATGCAGATAAACATATGAAACCATGATTTTTATTATAACTATTCAAAGTGGAAACATTTTCATTTATATGTCATTTACTTGGCATTTTTGATATTAACGTTTATATTTGTTTTGTTATTAGGAAGGAGGCAGCGCACCTACATCCCTTTACAAGGTCACCATCCCAATCGTCAACCAACAACAGTGCGCCAACGCATATTCCGGCTTCAACCCTATCACCTCCAACATGATCTGCGCCGGTCGTTTGGGAGTCGGTGGTCAAGATGCTTGCCAAGGAGACTCCGGTGGCCCACTCACCGTCGGAGGAGTCCTCATTGGAGTCACTTCATGGGGAAGGGGATGCGCCCAGCCCTCATACCCAGGAGTCTGGACCAGAGTACCTGCCTTCAGAAACTGGATCAACTCCAACATGTAAATCATTCTTCATGATTTGCATTATTATATACAATAAAATCAATTGATATTAATTATTCGACTGTTGTACTCTTACAACGAAATACTTAATTTGCATTTATATAAACATCTTAATATATTACTTTAAGCAATCTATCATTCTGCTATACCAATTTATTATAAATATTATTAAAAATACACAATTGTTTTCATAAAAAACTAGATTTTTTAATTAATGTAAAACTAGACAGAGCCTAGTTTTCCAGCAAGTAATGGCTTACCAGCTTACGATCTCTATTCAGGCACTCTTTCAAAGAATTAGCAGCATTGGCCAACCCATGCATAACCCACGAATTAAACAGCGACCTAAATGACGATTCGATTCAATTAAAAAAAAGTGATTGAATAATACAAATCACTAGGCTATTCTAATATGTAACCATTGTGCATTTTGCATGGAAGTAAACCAAATATGTAAGTAACTGACGTGCTATTAACATAATAATTGAGCGTTAGTTGTCCAACACATTGAATCAGAAAGGTGGACTTATAAACACATATTCAAACGGTTCTCCTTCAAATTTTACTGTTTTACACTTTCCCACATTCTCCTGTTTTACATTTTCTGCAGGATAAAAATTACGTATCAATCAACTATAATTGAATTAAAAACGCGATGAAATTGTGAAATTGAACACGTGTTCAATCAGGAACAAGGGATAAAAATGTTACACCCAAATACGGACAGTCATAAGCTCTTTTTCCAGGAAATTTTGGAAATAAATAGAGCGCAACTGCATAGTCTTCCGATCTTAAATGATATATTAAACCTCCCGGGATCTCCACTTCTGTACCCTATATAATCATATAATCATAAAACCTTTGCCGACAAACAAATACATATAATTCTTGAAACTAATTACTACTCAAATCTGTTGGCATTTCCATGAACTTATTCTTTTCGCCAGCAATGGCTTTGGACTCAGTGATGCATTTATTTCTTATATAAACACGAAACTTTCATTTAATAAGCGTCAGTTCAACATAATCAGTGGAACTTATTGTCAAAAGTAATAATATTAATTTAAACAGATTATTCGTTTAGGTTCATGTATTTTCAGAAATGTTTTAAATGGTAGAAAATAGAAACTAAACATGACAGTCTATTGTCAGTGCATCATATATAATGTTGTGTTATGATTATTTTAAATCACAATAATCAAACTCACCGAGTCCTTTTAAAGTAGGTCAATATGACGAGAAAAGACATCACAAATACCAAGGCCATAGATCTCAAGCATTCAATTGAAAAAACTTAAATCGATGTAGAACTCTCAATGTGATCGTTAGCGTAAAGCAGTGCTTCCCAGATTGGGGGCCGTAGAAAATCTCCAGGGGTCGCCGCAGAACATTGAAGAGGGCCGCTGATTATTTTTTTTCAGATTAAGGGGGTCGTGGAATGAAAAAGGTTGGGAAGCACTGGCTTAAAGGATCTATGTGAAATCTGCCAAAAAGTGGGTAAAAAAAACTGGGTAACTCGATGCAAAAATGCTGCCTTCTAGATAAGTGATTTCCAAAGTTTTTCATTTCGCGTCCCTCTAAATTTTAAAAAATAATCCACGGAGCCCCTGAAAATAAAGATATTTCAGTTCTTAAAATCTTAATTTGGCATTTATTGTTACTATTAATTTATACATGTTTATATTTCATCACAAAACATAGGAACTTACTAATAAACAAAATTTAAAAAAAAAAACATCAACACCACATATATGAAACTTACAAAAACAATTTGATGAGATGGATGCAGTGGCATGTTTTAACATAACAAATAAATATGTGGTTCAATCTCAAAAATGCTTACTTGGAAGGAACTTCCAAAATCTCTGTGAAAAAGCAAAACGTAATGATGAAAATTCTGTTTCACAAAGGTATAAAGTTGCAAAAGGAATAAAGATTACCAAGGCTTCTTTTCCAATAGGCGGGTATTCTTGATGTCGCCTTATACAAAATTCTGAAATACCCTTTTCATTAAATAGCTTGAAACAGAATGAAAAAAAATTGAAATTAACTGATAATTTTCGCGGACCCCCGCAGATATCTTGTGAACCCGCATTATATACATTATATTTTATAGACATTTTATAAACAAGAAAAAAGATTTTTTGAATAGTCTGTTTTTAATCTAATTTGAAATACAACATATTTTATTTCTGCAAGGATAACACGATCTAGATTTTAGATTGTAGAAGCTACATTGATATAAAGATAACGTGATAAATTATTTCTAAGATTAACGTAATTTGATTTTTTTGATGCTAATAATAACTAATTAAGTTAAATGTAAATGAAACTAAGCTGGGTTCATTTCGAGTAAATTGATAGTAAAATACATTTATTTAGAATTCAGCTTTCTGACAATCTTAAAATGATCTATAATGTTTGTGATATTTTTCTTGGACCGATCAAAAAATCAACTAACCTTCGACATTTAAGGTATTTCTATGTTTTAAAAATATATGCTGTAGATCATGGCTTTTCAACCGGGGGCTACAGAAATAAATAGGGGAGTAAGAGCACAGTATTGGGGGGCACGGGCAGATCTGACAGTTACAAAATATTCCGAAATTCCGGGAAGAGCTAAAGAAAAAGTCTCGCGTCTTTCCATTTTGGCAAATATCTGCCAGCGACCGTTCAAATAATTGAAAATCATTTTGGAATCTTTCAATCCACGACTCTCGAAAAATTTATTTGTACGGGTATGGGGGGCACGCAAAAGAGGCCACGGGCTTAAAAGGGTTGAGAAACTTTGTTGTAGATCATAGGTTCCCAACCTTTAACGGGCGGGGACCCCTTTTTTAAAAGCCATGTGACTAAGCGACCCCCCGAGGAATTTGAAATCCTCGATTTGGTACACTTTTTCGTTGTTTTGTTGTTCAAATCCAAAATCGTAAAAAGTTGGCGACCCCCCCGAAAACCCCCCGTGACCCCCAAGTTGGGAACCCGTGCTGTAGATGATAATGAAATTATATTGTTTGTTGGAACAAACAATCTGAAAATAAAAACATTTTAGTAACGTAGCATCGTGCGTTGCTTTTCAGGTTTTTTTTATTGCGGCTTATAGAAAACACTAGGTTCGCGCAGGTTTTGTTACAAATATTAATTATTGGAACATTATAAATGATATCTATGTCAAATATTACCATTTGTCAGGTAGAATAAAAAAAATAAAAAGTAACATTTTTTTGTACAATTTTAACAAAAATAACTTCTGTCACGGTGTCCGCCCGTATCCAATGTAGAAGAAATGAACTTCTTATGGAACAGTTTCTACATTCTCGTTGAAAAAAAGAATTGTTTTACGAGAACTGCTTGTAAGACAGTAGCTAAATCTCTCAGTTTCGTTGTAAGTTTAATGAATATGACTAGCAATTACTTAATTGCTTTTTACTATGATCGAATAGATGGGATGGAATTTAGAATTTTATACATTTGAACATAAATCGATTGAACAATCAATTTATAAACCTCCCATAGAGAGATTCGAACCCGTAAACACCGCAACTAAAATTAACGAAAACCACTCAGCACAGAAAAAGACATAAGAACATAAAAACTTAATGTTAAATTCTAACGTTCTTTTATCTATGTCAGCTCCCAATGTGGAGTATATGACCTAATGGAAGTGTCTAAATAGAAGTTTGTCTACGAAAACTGTTTGTTACTCAGTCACTCAACCTAGTAGGGATAGAAAGATAAGGCCAGGACAGGACTAGTATTTAATTAATCACTCTCGATACGAAAGGGTGGGAAGGATTTTTCAGACATTACAAACACCCATGCCTTTAAAATGAAATCGATAAATCGATCGACCCGTGAGTTCTGGCATGAAAGTCCACAACGCTAACCGCTGCGCTATAGGACCTGACATATTTATGTTGACTGCTATAAAATAGAGCTCAATCACACTTATAACAAATATTTTTTTACAAGTACAGATTAAAATAAGCAAACTAAATCGAGCATCATAAATCTTGTCAAAACTTTAAACATTATTTGGGATTTTCTCGCCTTCCCGGAATAAAAGATTAAATGTAATTATTTCTATTGTATAATACAATAACTAAATAGTGGTATCACTCATTTTAGATTCGGATTAATTGTGATTAAAATTGGTTATCTGATTAAAATAAACATATAAAAAGGACCGAACTAAACAGATAAGTTAACACTGTGCAAGATGCTTAGTTTCATTGTGGTAGCCGCTTTCCTGGTCTGCGCTAATGGTAAGAAATAAAATATACTTGTTACTAAATAATTACCAGGTATATTTGAACTTAAGATATTCAAATCCAATTAGCTACTGAATTAATCAGAAATTAAAATTCACGCTTTTTCAATCCTGACCCTTATAATTTAATATGAATAATAGTTTAATTAACTGACTGTATATAATAACTGCCTTTCCGGATATATTTCCTAAGCCATAAAATTCTTCCGTAAACTTAAATTATAAATCATTTGGCGAAACACAAATAACATACATTAATACTTTCGATGGTTTCGGCGGTAACTTTGTGGAAGTTCATTTCAATAGAAAATTTAAATTAACTTTGATTATTCCACGTATTGTGTTACTAACTGTGACACGTGTTTCGCCTCTTTCAGAGGCATCTTCAGACTTACTTTGCGATAGTAAGTCTGAAGATGCCTCTGAAAGAGGCGAAACACGTGTCACAGTTAGTAACACAATACGTGGAATAATCAAAGTTAATTTAAATTTTCTATTAACATACATTAACATCAAAATGAAAATTAAAATACGTGTAAAAATGACGTCAAACTACATATATTTAAATTATTTTATTAATTCATGTCCGCTGCCAATGTTGAGAATATAGCCTATTAGCGAAGATGTCTCAACATAAGTTTTTCTACGAGTACTGTTTGTTACTCGGTTGCTCAATATTTTTCGACTATTATTGTCATGTCAAAAACATATATTTGTAAATGTTTAGTTTGAACTATTATAGATTCACAATGTTTGTGTTAAATAAATTTAGACAATATATCTTAATGGATATTTGATACAGCACTTATAAAACATTTTTTTTATCATTGCTTCATTATTTAATATTATGTAAATTTACTTAACTTTGAATCTTTTTTGGAAATACTTGAATATGAAAGATTATTTATAGTGCGTATTTGTATAATTTATTTTTTATTGTACTGCTGGTTTCGCTTTAATCATTTACATATTGAAAAAAATATAAAAATACTTAGGAGATTAAAATCAGTCCAAATCCTAAACATAAAATTAAATATGCGGTCTTGGTAACTTAAAAAAATCTACAAGCCGTTTATAGCATGTTGATATCAAACATACTAAAATAAAAGAGCACTATAAAATCCACGAATATTTTCAGGCGCTGTACTCCCCTCAGTACCCATGCTCGATGGGCGCATCGTTGGAGGCTCCCCTGCCAACATCAACGAGGCCCCTTACCAGGTGTCTCTCCTCGCAGACAGGAGTGGATCCGGAAGCTTCTTCCATTCGTGCGGAGGATCAATCCTCAGCCGTACCGTCATCGTAACAGCCGCTCACTGCACTGATGGGTTAGTTATGTTCACATAATTCATGAAATGTGTTAAAGCACATCAAAATGTTGTCCGTCTATCTAAGTACAACGATGTTAATTCAATATGTTTAGTTAAAACATGTAATAAAACAAATGCATCTTGGCAAATCATTTCATTAAATGAAGAAATATTTATTTATTCTTTTTTGTTAAACTGTATATAATTCGCTCATTTTTTTTCGCCGAGTTGAAATTTTCGCATTCACATGTGCCTCGATTTAAATTTTAACTGTCCTTCTTATAAAGTTAAAAAGGTATTGATGTTATGCTATTAGAGATTGGATTTTATACGACGTGGTGTTATGTTAATGATTTCTGTAGACTATCAAGTCAGCCAATAAATTATTAAAAGGAACAAGCATCAAATACAAACTCTCGATAACTATTCACTTTTAGGGTGTTCAACTGTCAATACTTGGTGAAAAGACATTATGTGTATTTAGAAAATAAAATACTCATTTGTACTAATGAAATATAAAAGTGGAATTAGAACAGTTGAGTTCAATAGTGTTTACTATTGAACTCAACTGTTCTTAAGCAGATACAACTTCGTTGATTGTTATTTCTTTGATCGTGGTCTGATTTTTTTTAGCAAATACACTTGATACTTATAAAGGTCAAATTGCAATGTCTTAATCATTGTGGTTTATTGAATTCTAGAACACGTGCCGCCCAATGGAGAGTCCGTGCAGGATCCACCACCAACAACGCCGGAGGTCAAGTTGTCCAGGTCACAAGATTCACCCAGCACTCTGGATTCAACTCTCGTCTTGACAATGACATCACTCTGATGTTCGTGGGAACCCAATTGAACCTTGGAACCGGTGTTGCCACCATCACCCTTCCCGCACAAGGAGCCTTTGTCGCTGATGGAGCTTCAGCTTTCGTCACCGGATGGGGAACCCTCTCAGTAAGTTTTTGAATGATTCATAATATGAAGTACGCGTTTTACAAACTGACAACCAATAGGGTAGTTTTAACATAATATCATTATTTTTTTCACACTGTAAAGAGATTTGTGTAAACGACATGAGTGAAAAATACAAAGAAAGGGAAACAAGAGAAAAATTGTGAAGTCAGCCAAGATTTTATACGAATCGTGGCGTAAGCCATGCAGATAAACATATGAAACCATGATTTTTTATTGATACCATTCAAAGTGGAAACATTTTCATTCATATATCATTTATTTGGCATTTATGTTACTAACGTTCATATTTTTTTTATTAGGAAGGAGGCAGCGCACCTACATCCCTTTACAAGGTCACCATCCCAATCGTCAACCAACAACAGTGCGCCAACGCATATTCCGGCTTCAACCCTATCACCTCCAACATGATCTGCGCCGGTCGCTTGGGAGTCGGTGGTCAAGATGCTTGCCAAGGAGACTCCGGTGGCCCACTCACCGTCGGAGGAGTCCTCATTGGAGTCACCTCATGGGGAAGGGGATGCGCCCAGCCCTCATACCCAGGAGTCTGGACCAGAGTACCTGCCTTCAGAAACTGGATCAACTCCAACATGTAAATCATTCTTCGTGATTTGCATTATTATATACAATAAATTCAATTGATATTAATTATTCGACTGTTGTACTCTTACAACAAAATACTTAATTTGCATCTATATAAACATTTTAATATATTATACTTTAAGCGTTCTATCATTCTGCTATACCAATTTATTATAATTGAAAAAAAAATACACAATTGTTTTCATAAAAAAACTAGATTTTTTAATTAGTGTAGAACTAGGCAGAGCCTGGTTTTCCAGCAAGTAATGGCTTACCAGCTTAAGATCTCTATTAAGGCACTCTCCCAAAGAATAAGCAGCATTGGCCAACCCATACATAACCCACGAATTAATTAGCGACCTGAATGACGATTTGATTCAATTTAAAAAGAAATATGATTTAATAATAGTAATCACTAGGCTATTCTCATATGTAACCTATGTGCATTTTGAATGAAAGTTAACCAAATATGTAAGTAGCTGACGTGCTATTAACATAATAACTGAGCGTTAGTTGCCAAACACATTGAATCAGAAAGGTGGATAAAATACGAAGGTTTGTTTGATTGATTACACATATTCAAACGGTTCTTCTCCAAATTTTACTGTTTTACACTTTCCCACATTCTCCTGTTTGACCCTTTCTGCAGCATAAAAATGACGTATCAATCAAATATAATTGAATTAAAAAACGTGATTAAATTGTTCAAAAGTATAATACGGCCTTAGAAGATCTCAGAATTTGAAGATTAATGCCTGAAATATATAATATGCGCAACATTAAGTTGCTGCAACCGACAGCCGCCATCTCGGCGATCCCCGTTATTTCATGTAAAACTCATATTGGGCACACACATGGCAGCATTCTGAAGTCGTCCTAACATAGGGAGTCCAGGTATTCATCTGTTTGTTGTTGCCAACACCGGCAGTTACATTTTTTGGCCCTAATTGATATTTTGAAATAATAATTAAGACAATCAGTTTAACTTATTGTCAAAAGCAATATTATAAATTAAATCAGCTTATTCGTTTTAGGTTCATGTGATTTTCAAGAATGTTTTAAAATGGTAGAAAATAGTAACAAAACATGACAGTCTATTATTATCACTGCATAATATTGTATGCTGGCCAATTGATTATTAATTGCAAGTAACCGCCCGATATTGCAACTTTGAGTTTTTCTTTCTCTCGCAATTCAATGATTACAACCTCCTACTATTTTTTCTATTGTTCAGTGATATTTGGCTTTTAACTGTTACAAGTTTCCTTTCTTTATCTTTCACCAGTTTTGTGTGATTGCGGTTGCGTCAATACGGTAAAAATAAAATAAATAAAATTTGAATTAATTTAAGATTTCGACTGAAGGTGCTTGGTGGAATTTCAATATTAAATTTGAATTGTTCAAACTATGTACATTCTCACAAATTTTGTCATTAACGACCCGGGTTTCGCCTTTCGGCATCTTCAGGGATTCAAGTGCACGGATGAACTTGAACTGACGCTTAGTAAATGAAAGTTTCGTGTTTATATAAGATATAAATGCATCACTGAGTCCAAAGCCACTGCTGGCAAAAAGGATAAGCCCATGGGAATGCCAACAGATTTGACTAGTGAGCAGTTTCAAGAATTATATAATTTGTTTGTCGGCAAAGGTTTTATGATTATATGATTTTATGGTTATATAGGGTATAGAAGAGGAGATGTGGGAAAATTTGATATTTCAAGTTCATCCGTGCACTTGAATGCCTGAAGATGCCGAAAGGCGAAACCCGGGTCGTTAATGACAAAATTTGTGAGAATGTACATAGTTTGAACAATTCAAATTTAAAATTTGAATTGTTCAAACTATGTACATTCTTACAGATTTTGTCACTAACGACCCGAGTTTCGCCTTTCGGCATCTTCGGGTGTTCAAGTACACGGATGAACTTGTTAATTTAAGAGGAAACAATATTCTCAGATCAAATGAATACATAACTGCAATTTCTGACTTATACATTATCTATGACGGCATCAGTATACACAGTAATACATTTTATGAAATTTACATTGATAAGTTTACGGTAAATTGCATATCGACTGTGGAAAGGAAAAAGGACTTAACCCACAGTTTCTTCAAAACAGGTTTTTTTCGATAATCACAATGTATCAAACTTGATACACGTTCTATTAAAAGGATGCAAGCTGTAAATGCCAAATTAGTATCTAAATTTAGCTTTTAAGTTTGAAAAAGATGACCTTGTAAAAAACTAAAACCAAGAAAAAAGACTGAAATAAAGGTTTTTCCTAGACCATTTCTTTAATTAATATTAGATTACGTCAATTAAACACCAGTTTAGAAGTCTCCGTGCACTTCAGGGTTGTGTATAGTTCATAATTTGCATATGTCACAAAATCATCAAAACACGTTTTTAGCGCCTCCTGTAAAATTTGATATGTGTGGGTTACGTCCTTTTTCCTTTCCACAGTCGATATGGTTACATATTGTAAATGAATTAAGTAACAATCGTTTGCTTAATTAAGTAGTCCATCAGAATGATAAAAACTCACTGCTTCCAAGAACACCGAGAATTACTAAGCGAACCCCTTGTAAGCGCATTGGCAGAACACTGCTGGCTGTACTAATTCATAAAACTTCGCGGGCTTCCGCACAACAACTCACCAAATTTTTATTGCAATCGGATAGTAACAGGAACGCAGAAGGAACATACTAACAAATTAACGTATTGACAACCCACCACTGATTTATATACATTTGCAGGCGTCCGCATAACAACTCACCAAAGTTTTATTGCAGTCGAATGAACGGTTTAGGAACGCATACTGGTAAAACAATCAAATTAACGTATTGGCAGCCCACCGCTGATTTATAAACCTTTTTTGGCGTCCGCAAATCAACTCATCAAAATTTCATCGTAATCGAATGAGTGGTATAGGAGTACATAAGGGACAACCTAGTGACAAACATTCATTTTTGTATATAAAGATACATATGTATAATAGATGTGTATTTTTGATTGACTGTCTCGCCATCTACACGCGACCGACGCAAGCAAGTTGACAGTTGAAAAGCAGTTTAATACAAAATGTATGAAAAAGAATTTTCCTTATAATTTCTTTCCCGTGATATTTTTCCATTTTTTAATGCTTATTCGGCTATTCTGAGCGGAAACAAATTCAACAATTCAAAGATCATTAATCCAGCCGTTTTTGAGTAATAAGTGGTGTAAATAGCCCGACTTTCTTTTATGTATATATTATAGATAAATAAAGATAACGAAATAGTGGTATCACTTATTTTAGATTCGGATTAATTGTGATTAATATTGGTTATCTGATTAAAATAAATATATAAAAAGGAACGAAGTAAATGGATAGGTTAACATTTGTGCAAGATGCTTAGTTTCATTGTGGTAGCCGCTTTTCTGGTCTGCGCCTATGGTAAGAAATAAAATATACTTGTTACTAAATAATTACCAGGTAAATTTGAACTTAAAATATTCAAATGCAATTTGCTACTAAATTAATCAGAAATTCAAATGAATGCTTTTTCAATTCTGACCCGTATAATCTAATATGAATAATAGTTTAATTATCTGACTGTATATAATAACTGCCTTTCCGGATATACTTCCTTAGCTATAAAACTCTTCCGTTAACTTAAATTGAGGAGCAAACATTCAAAAAGTGTTTTGTCACAAATTTTGAAAAATGGCGTTTTATATCAATTCTGATAGCACATAATAAAACCTGTGAATGGAAATCAAAATTAGTGTTCAAAAAGGTTTTTTTTCATATTAAAATGAAATCATAAAGTTAACACATTCATACAAACCGTCACTTTTGCAACACTTAAATCATCATTTTCCAAGCTTTGTATTTGTGTGACAAAACACTTTTTGAATGTTTGCTCCTCAATTATAAATCACTAGCTGTAAGCCCGTTGACCTCAACGGGGGGATTTTTGTTGCATTTTTAAGTAGTCAAATTACAAACCTATTTATTGAATAAGCCAGAAATTCTAAAAATGAAAGAAATATATCTCGGGACATATATCGACAGCCCTGCCCTGCAGTATTTTAATTGTAAATTATTTATTTTTTGGAATAATGTTTAGGTTTGCTAACTATCATTTTTCGTAGTAGCGTAAATCGACCACGGGGCATATATCGACATTATATATTTCATATTGTTAATATTCAATAAATTTTTCAAAATTAAATTAGACGTTTTCATTGAGATAAATCAATACATTTTAAGAAAATAAGGGGTCATTTCCTTATTCATTACATACATACAGTTAACCGTTAGTGGAAAAGCATAATAAGGAATCATCTATGATATTTAAAAAAATCTATTCTACTTGATTTGATCAATTATACGAATGTTTGTTAACAAATCACTTAATAAATTTTCTTATTGATAGATGTCGCTAACCGAGCGTTTTTCTCACCCTTGATACAAATAATTTGACAGCTACGTCATTCAGAGCACAACTATTTGAAGATGCCTATATTGTGTTGCGCCGTTTAAAGAAAATTGCGATACTTTTAAATGAAAAATAGTATCAGTATAATTTGTTGTTTCATACACAGTATTGATTGATGTTAATTGATTATAATGTTATTGATACAGACTAGCTGTAAGCCCGTTGACCCCAACGGGGGAATTTTTGTTGCATTTTTAAGTAGTCAGAAAATTTACTGGCGTGAAAAATAAATTACAAACCTATCTATTAAATAAGCCAGAAATTCTGACAGTAAAAGAAATATATCTCGGGGCATATATCGACAGCCCCGCCCTGCAGTATTTTAATTGTAAATTATCTAATTTTTGGAATAATATTTAAGTTTGCTTACAATCATTTTTCGTAGTAGCAGAAATAGACCTTGTAAATTATTAAACTTTTGGAATAATGTTTATGTTTGCTAACAATCATTATTCCATAATCATAATTCCAAAAATTAAATAATTTACGACATTTCGGCTACTACGAAAAATGGTTGTAATCAAACTTAAACATTATTCCAAAAATTCAATATTTTACGAAATTTCTGCTACTACGAAAAATGTTTGTTAGCAAAATTAAACATTATTCCAAAATATAATAATTTACGATATTTCTGCTACTACGAAAAATGGTTGTTAGCAAACTTAAACATTATTCCAAAAATTCAGTATTTTACGAAATTTCTGCTACTACGAAAAATTGTTGTGAGCAAACTTAAACATAATTCCAAAAATTAAATAATTTACGAAATTTCTGCTACTACGAAAAATGGTTGTTAGCAAACTTAAACATTATTCCAAAAATTCAGTATTTTACGAAATTTCTGCTACTACGAAAAATTGTTGTGAGCAAACTTAAACATAATTCCAAAAATTAAATAATTTACGAAATTTCTGCTACTACGAAAAATGGTTGTTAGTAAACTTAAACATTATTCCAAAAATTCAGTATTTTACGAAATTTCTGCTACTACGAAAAATTGTTGTGAGCAAACATAAACATAATTGCAAAAATTCAATAATATACGACATTTCGGCTACTACGAAAAATGTTTGTTAGCAAACTATAAACATTATTCCAAAAATTCAGTATTTTACGAAATTTCTGCTACTACGAAAAATGGTTGTTAGCAAACTTAAACATTATTGCAAAAATTAAATAATTTACGAAATTTCTGCTACTTCGAAAAATGGTTGTTAGCAAACTTGAACATAATTCTATAAATTAAATAATAAACGAGGTCGATTTATGCTACTTCGAAAAGTCATTGTTAGCAAATTTAAACATTATTCCAAAAATTAAATAATTTACAATTTAAATTCTTCAGGGCAGGGCATGCCGATATATGCCCCGAGATATATTTCTTTTACTATCAGAATTTCTGGCTTATTCAATAAATAGGTTTGTAATTTATTTTTCACGCCAGTAAATTTTCTGACTACTTTAAAATGCAACAAAAATCTCACGTTGCTGGGCAACGAGCTTACAGCTAATCGACTATTAATATATAGATTTAGCGAAACACAAATAACATACATACATTAACATCAAAATGAAAATTAAAATACTGACGTCAAACTAAATATATTTAAATTATTTTATTAATCCATGTCCGCTGCCAATGTTGAGAATATAGCCTATTAGCGAAGGTGTCTCAACATAAGTTTTCCTACGAGAACTGTTTGTTACTCGGTTGCTCAATATTTTTCGACTATTATTGTCATGTCAAAAACATATATTTGGAAATTGTTTACTTTGAACTATTATAGATTCACAATTTTTGTGATAAATAAATAAATACAATATGTCTTGAAGGTATATCTGATACAGCACTTATAAAACAAGTATTTTATATTAATTTATTCATATTTACGACGATTCGTTATTTGACGTAATAGTATAAATACATTTTATAAAATAACAAGAAAAAACACATTTTCATTATATTTTTATTTGCTTCACTTTTTAATATTATGTAAATTTACTTTATTTTAAATCTTTTTTGGAAATACTTGAATAAAAAAGACTATTTACAAGTGCATATTTGTATAATTTATTTTTTATTGTACTTCTGGTGTCGCTTTGATCATTTACATATTGAAAAAATATAAAAATACTCTTGTAATCTACTAACTCTTTACAACATGTTGATATCAAACATACTAAAATAAAATAGCACTAAAAAATCCACAAATATTTTCAGGCGCTGTACTCCCCTCAGTACCCATGCTCGATGGGCGCATCGTTGGAGGCTCCCCTGCCAACATCAACGAGGCCCCTTACCAGGTGTCTCTCCTCGTAGACAGGAATGGAACCGGAAGCTTCTTCCATCATTGCGGAGGATCAATCCTCAGCCGTACCGTCATCGTAACCGCTGCTAAATGCACTGATGGGTTAGTTATGTTAACATAATTCATGAAATGTGTTAAAGCACATCAGGATGTTGCCCGTCTAAGTACAACGATGTTAATTCAATATATTTATTTAAAAAATGCAATTTAAAAAAATGAATCATTTCATGAAATGCAGGAATACTTTTTAATTCTCTTTTGTTTACCTGTAGTAAATTCGCTTATTTTTTTTACGAATATTCATTTATTCTTTTTTGTTTAACTGTATAATATTCGCATATTTTTTTTTTACGTCGAGTTGAAATTTTCGTATTTACATGTGCCTTGATTGAACTTGATATTGTCTCAAAAAGGTATTGATGTATTGCCATTAGAGATTGGATTTTATGTGACGTGGTGTTATGTTAATGATTTCTGTGGACTATAAAATCAGCCAATAAATTATTACAAGGAACAAGCATCAAATACAAACTCTCGACAACTATTCACTTTTAGGGTTTTCAACTGTCAATTCTTGGTGAAAAGACACTATGTGTATTGAAAAATAAAATACTCATTTCTACTTATGAAATATAAAAGTGGAATTAGAACAATTTTGTTTATTGTTATTTCTTTGACCATGGTCCGATTTATTTTTAAACAAATACACTAGATACTTATGCAGGTAATTTTACAATGTTTTAATCATTACGGTTTATTGAATGCTAGAACACGTGCCGCCCAATGGAAAGTCCGTGCAGGATCCACCAACAAAAACGCCGGAGGTCAAGTTGTCCAGGTCACCAGATTCACCCAGCACTCTGGATTCAACGCTCGTTTAGAGAATGACATCTGTCTGATGTTCCTGGGAACCCAATTGACCCTTGGAACTGGTGTTGCCGCCATCATCCTGCCCGTACAAGGAGCCGTCGTCCCTGACGGAGCTTCAGCTTTCATCACCGGATGGGGAGTTCTCTCAGTAAGTTTTTGAATGATTCATTATATGAAGTACGCTCTTTACAAAATGAAAACCTTATAGGGTAGTTTTTAATATCATTATTTGTTTACACTGTAGAGAGATTTATGTGAACGACATGAGAGAAAAATACAAGGAAAGGGAAACAGGAGAAAAGTTGTGAAGTCAGCAAAGATTTTATATGAACCGTAGAGCAAGCCATGCAGAAAAACATATAAAACGACGATTTTTTATTTAAACTATTCTAAGTGGAAACATTTTCGTTTAAACAAGTTTTTTTTTAAAATTCCTTAGGGTACTCAACGTTGTACCCACAACCACCCACTGCGGCTTCACACTCTTCTTATAGGCTGTATTCCGTAGCGTAACAACGTTTTTCGTGTTCAAAGTTTTGCCAGAAATGTCCCAAGAAGAAATTCCTCAAGACTTGGATGGATACACTACAGTGTGCAGAAATTAAAAGTTTGTAAATAATTAAACGCAGATGAAAATATTTTATTTTATCTTTTTAAATCAACTATTTTTCCAAAAGACGCGGAGAATTCGTTATATGCCTTAGACGCAACAAATTCGGCATGACAGACGAAGCCGACAGATCCTACAGATAGTCGTATCGTATTGAGCAATTTTTCCCGTTTGTTATTTAAGTCTGGACATTCCCAGATGATGTGATCATCATCCTGAATCATATATCGGCATTTATATTTATGACTTTTTACTAAGCGGCCAAGCTGGAAGAGCTTGGCGGCAAAGTAACCGTGGCCAGTTATGAATTGCTTGGTCCAGAAATTAGATGTCAGGACTTTGTATATCTCCATTCGCCATTTAACATTAAAAAAAAGAATTTAAAAGTTTGCCTCCCCTTAGAAGATTTCTCCCATAGAGCCTGTCAAACTTTCATTGCAGCTTTTATCGCCACACTGCGCGTTGCAATTCTATGAGCTTTAGAATTGCAAGGGTCTGGTCGAGGAGAAGGCAGTAACTGAATTTCTCTCACCTGGGACTCGATACCTTAGTACAGCATTTCTGTTGCGCCTCTAACTTGAATGTGCAGGTCCAACGGAAGAATACCAGCAAAGACCGGCAATGCATCCGTAGACGAGGATCTGTGTGCTTTGGTTAAGGCTATCAACGCACTGCGTTGTCCACTTAGAAGGACTTTTTGTATCGAAAGAACGGTGATTGTACCATGTGCTAGCGTCGTAGCTAGCAATCCCCATGTATATGGCATCGTAAGCGATTTTAAGGGCAATAGATCTTAAGCCCCAATTTCTGCTTGCTAGGCGTGAGATTGAATAGAAGGCATAAGTAGCCTTGCTCACTGATGTCTTGGCATAGTATAAAAAAGAAAGTCTGTCATCTAGAATAAGACCAAGGTATATGACCTTTTCAGAAACTTTAACCGTCGTAGTTCTCGTGCGTATAGTGGGAGATCTTTGTCTGCTTAGACCGACACCATCTTTGAGAAAAATAGCTTCAGTTTTTTTAGGAGCCAAAGACAGTTTGTTGGCGTCGCCTTAAGCTGGGATTGAAGAAAGCGCCTCTTTTGCTGATTTTTCTATACCCGCGTGACTATTTGCACTTACTCAAAGTATAGCATCGTCTGCATATGCAAAAATACTGCAGTCAGGTGGAAGAGAGATGGACAGAATATCATCAAATAAAATGTTTCATAGAACGGAACCCTGTTGACAGCCCATTGTGGTGTTTCGTTTTACAATCTGTTGTACATTTTCATATAGAACCGATCTGCCATTGAAGTAGCTTTGGACCAAGGCATAGACATTTCCAGGTATTTTTCAGCTTCCAGCCCCCCGAGGATGAGGCAAAAGTTCACCAATGGTCTGATTTATACGGTATTGCGTATTGATATTTGCATCGAGCTGATCGATGCTTAACTTCCAGTAGTTCAATGATAACGGGTGGTTTTGTAGTCCAGCAAGCATTTTGAAGTGACCTCATAGCTTTTTTGAAGAGTGTCCTTAAATCAGAGACGGCCTGGGTCCACCAGAGAAATTGCGTCTGATTTCTCGGCTTACAGCGGCTTATAATGCGCTCTGCTGAAATTATATCTTCCGTCAGCCGTGAAGCAGGCAACTGCAGGTCCGATACGGGATTCCTAGCTGCCCGGTCAAGTTTTTTGATCAGCGCGTTATCAAATTCTTCCCATTTAGTATGTTGCATTCGAAACTTTTTTAATATAACTGGTGAAGGAGTGTTTGGGACAGCTAATCCAAGATTTTGTTGCAGCTCAAATGTCATAAGTCAGTGATAACTGATAGAAGCGTCTTCGTAAACTCGCCAGCCACTGATTTGAAAAAACGTTGCTTCTGTAGCCAGTGTAATGTCAATGTGAGATTTTCCCATGAATTCAATAATGTGGGTTTGCTATCAGGATTGTTAACAACCATCAGGCTATGTTGTGCAATGAACTCTTCAATGAAAGAAACGTCGCTAGTTGCTTGGTTTATAGGAGTCCATAAAGGGGACTGTGCATTGGCATCAGCTTCGATAGTGACCTGTCTACCCGCAAGAGAGCCGAGAACGAGTCTAAAACCGTACTATGTACTCTGTTGAGCTTTCATAATTAAATATGCAGAGATCACCACAGCTGTGGCACCTCCTGGAATGGAGATCTCAGCGCAGGTGATATACTTAGATGAGAGATGAGATAGGTGTAAATGTGTAATAATCCAATCTCAGAGTTGGCTATGTAAATACAAGCCTTAGATGCCGGGGTGTCGTGGATCATGCGATCATCCTCAAAATCCATTCTTGGGTTCCAACGGTACGGCTCCTGTACCAATGTCACGTCAAGTTCACCTACCTGCATAGAATTTGACAGCTCAAAAGTGGTTGCTCGACCTCTTCCCACATTCAACTGGACGAACTTTATCACCGCGCCGCCGAATAGTTAACCTTCGCTTGTTCCCAAAGCTCTGCATGTTGCCGTGCAGGGCACTCAGCAATATGAGTTGGGTGATTGTGTGGTTTTTTGTATTTCTAACATGCCGCACATTTAGGAGGTTCAACTTTTTGGGACAGTCAGGAAACATACCCTATCTTTGGTAGAACAATATTTCGCCATGTGACCGTATAGATGGCATTTGATAACGCCTAGGAAGTCATGGAAGTAGTATGACTCCCATCCCAGGAAGAGACGGTCATCATGTATAAGAGCATCGCGGATTGCAGCAAGTACATATACTGGTTCCATGAATAAACAGATCATGATAAAACAGAACATGACATCATAGAACATAGACAATTCAGAACACAATCAATTTTTAGTTGAATGATACCTGTTTCTTCTTTGTTGGAAAAATATTATAGATTAACAGGTAATAATTTCAGAACAGTGTGTAATAACGTGCGCTTTACTTTATCAGTCAATGGCGACTATTATAATCGTCGAATATAAGTGTATTTACGACAATTTCAGTTTGAAAGTGTTATTGATATGCAAGATTGTTGTTTTATTTATTGTATCTAATACGACATAGAGATTACTAATTGATTGTAAAACATATCAATACTAGTGTTTTCTAAAGATATATTGTACGTTTTGTGATGTTCTGTTCGGTTACCACATATACTATGTAATGGCCAGCTTTATGGTTAATTTTAATTAGGTCTCTGCCGTCAGAATCTCCAAGACCGGTTCTTTTCTTGGTAGAGCCATGAATAGCCTCCTTAATTTGGTGCTCATTCATGTGGCTGGGCAGATTTATTAAAGTTTGTATTTGTTTTGTTTTTAGGAAGGAGGCAGCTCACCTACATCCCTTTACAAGGTAACCATCCCAATCATCAACCAACAACTGTGCGTTAACGCATATTCTGGCCTCTACACTGTCACCACAAACATGATCTGCGCCGGTCGTTTGGGAGTCGGTGGTCAAGATGCTTGCCGTGGAGACGGCGGTGGCCCACTAGTCGTTGGTGGACTGCTCATCGGAATCTTTTCATGGGTGGAGGAATGCGCCCATCCCTCATACCCAGGAGTCTCGACCAGAGTATCTTCCTTCAGAAACTGGATTAACTCAAATTTGTAAATCATTATTCATGATTTGAATAGCTCTTTCATTCAATATTTAATGTATAACCCACTTATAAAAACACATCTAAGTAAAAAATAAATTGCTTTAGAAACCGAAACATTTTTTACTTGCCGCCTGTGTGGTCGAGTGGTCAATGTCGTTGGCTACCGCTACGAAGGTCACGGGTTCGAACCCCAGTACGAGCTGTTTTATAAATTCATTTTTCAATCGATTTATGAATTTCTGTTCAAAGGCATGGATGTATGTGATATCTTAAATTTCCCCCTCTCACCCATCCTATGAATGGGGCGTATTGAGTGCGATTAACTAACCACTAGCCCTGTCCTAGCCTTTTCCTTCTATTCCTACTCTCTTTGGAAAAGAGAGGTTTAGCAACTGAGTAACAAGCAGTTCTCGTAGAAACACTTCTGTTGAGATAAAATCCATTAGTAGTAAAAAAAAAAGTAAGAGATATTTTTTTTGATAATACATACACATTTTCCAATCAAATAAAATAAGTTATATCTGAACAGAAAAATGTTATTTACAAATTAAAATAAAATTTAAGCTAGCTTTAAATCGAGAGAATCAAAAGGAAAGAATAATTTAAAATTATATTATTTATTATAATTGAAACCCAAAAATCCGCAAAACAATGAAAACCGAAAAAGTCGTTGGCAAAATGATGTTATATAATTACACTGTTTTTTACGTAGAGAATCTTTAGTTTCGAAAACATTACCAGGAGCACTAAAACCTGTACTAGATCAAGTTGTAAATATAGTGAATTTCTTAAAATCAAGACCTTTAAAAGCACGCATGTTTTAAAAAAAATGCATTTCTTTGAGAGCTAAGTACGAGTGTTTGCTTTTTCACACAAACGTCAGGTGGTTATCTAGTTGTAAAGTTTTATGTCGATTCATAGAATTTAAGAATGAATTGTTAATCTTTTTTCGAAATGAAGGTATGGATGATTTTGTAAAATGTCTTCATAATAATGATTGTTATGCTAAAGTGGCATATTAAGGCGACTTAGTCTTTTTCTTCTCTTTTTCTTCTTTGCCATGTTCGCTCCCTATGTGGAGCATATGGCCGCCACGCGGCACCTCCATGTTTCCCTGTCTCCCGCCAATAGCTTTGCTTCCTCCCATGACATGCCAGCATCCCTCAGTTCCGCCGAGTACATCCTATGGATAGTACCCGACGGACGTCCAGGACGCCGGAATCCCACCGGTCGAAAGAAGAGGCAGGCAGGATTGAGGCTTTCCGGAGGCATCCGCAGCACGTGACCCAGCCAGTTCCAATGTCTCTCCATAACCACTGACGTGACGGGACGCTGTCTTGCACGCTCCCTTATCTCTGAATTCCTCACAAAATCAAACCACCTCACCCCCATTATCCGACGCAAGCATCTGTTCTCGAAGCTCAGTATACGGTTTTTCTTCGTCAGGTGCCATGATTCGCAACCGTAAAGCATTACCGGCAGAATGCAAGCGTTGAACAAGTGGCATTTGGTTTTAATCGAGTACAGCTGTGTGTCCCAGACAGTCCGCAATGAGTTGAATGTGGCTCCAGCCATTCCTAAACGAATGGCGAGCTCGTTTTTTGTACTACCGTCTTCGGGGATATGTACGCCGAGGTATCTGAAGCTGTCAACCCTCTCGATGATCTGTCCCGCGCTGGTAAGGGTCCTATCAGAGTCATGACAGGTTTGGTTACACATCACATTGGTCTTACTAGTATTAATTTTTAGACCAATGCGACCTGAGTTAGTTCCTAACCCATCAATAGTCTCCTGGATGCCCTCAATGGATTTATCGAATATTACAGCATCATCGGCATATTCAAGGTCACACAGCTTCAGACCGGGACCAACAGCTACACCTCGATCAGGCGGAATTGACCTGCGAAGTATGAAGTCAAGGATAATAATAAACAGGAACGGTGCAAGAACGCACCCCTGTCTCACTCCGGTAGTGACCCCGAACCATTCGGTATTTGACGGGGATTATAATTCGCGAGTAGGGGCTGATCCGGCTCTCGGGCCCTCAGTGATGGGACGGCATGGTCTGGGCACCGCAAACGACAATGGTGGGAGACTGATTGAATTCGCTATCATGAATGAGCTCACCATTGGCGGAACTATCTTCCCGCATAAAGACATCCATAAATACACATGGACCTCTCCTGATGGTCGCACGAAGACGCAGATTGACCATCTTCTTTACAGCACGAAACATAGATTTGAACTTCTCGATGTTCGCACATATCGAGGTGCCGACATTTATAGCGACCACGAACTACTTGTCGGCAAAATCCGCCTGAAACTAAGTCGCATAGCTCAAAATCCAGCGCGGAAAAAGATCGACATCGAGAAGCTAGAAAACGTAAATACTAGACTAAAATTCGAGATTGCTGTAAGGAAGGAAATAGATCGTGTCTCCGTGCGACCTATATCCGGGTCCGATCGCATTGAGGCGGACTGGTGCTGTATCAAACGTGCTATTGCATCATCGGCCGAAGATGTTCTCGGATTCCGGAGGGAGGGGCAACCAAAATGGATGTCTGAAAATACGTGGAGGAGAATTGAAGAGCGGGCCAGGCTAAAAGCACTAAAGGACAGTGAAGCTGACCCTGAAAAAAATTTGAAGAACGTCGCGCTGATTATCGTAATCAGGACAAAGTTGTCAAGAAGTCTGCGCGACTTGACAAGCGCCGATTCTTGGATCGGCAAATTGAGACAGCTGAGGTGGCGGCCCGCAGAAATGATACCAATCTTACCATCTTGGCAGTGAAGAGGCTTAAAAACGGCAAAGCACCGGGTGGAGACGGAATACATTTGGAATTTCTGAAATGTGGTCTTAACGCCGTCCTACATCCTCTCTATCACCTGATGGCCAGGGTGTGGGACGGTGAGCGTTGTCCTAGGGACTGGGTGGACGGCGAGGTGTTAGCACTCCACAAAAAAGGTGATCCCCTCAGCTGTAACAATTACCGAGGCATAACTCTTCTCAGTATTCCTGGGAAGGTAATGGCACACATTCTCTTGGCGAGAATAAGAGGTCCCATTATGAAAATACTTAGGAAAAATCAAGCGGGCTTCCTCCCTGGAAGGTCGTGTGCGGACCAAATACACAATCTTTGATGTCTCCTCCAGCAGATCAATGAATTTAACAGTGCTCTTGCTTGTTGTTTCGTCGACTATGAGAAGGCATTTGATAGTCCGCACAGACCCTCTTTGTGGAGGATACTGGATGCCTACGGGATTCCGCCAAAGATTGTGGCCATTTTCAAATCCTTACATGAGAATAGTGCATGTTGTGTGAGAATCGGTGACTCAAATACCGAATGGTTCGGGGTCACTACCGGAGGCGACTTAATAGGAATGCAAAACTTTAATTTGACCTACAGCATAAATATTGCACTGACTTAAATAAGTAACCACCACAATACGTATTTTTACAGTATCAAAACAAGCAAAACATTTTTCTATTTCATTACAAAAATAACAATACCACCTAACACACGAATGGGTATTTAGACAGTTATAAAGGTTTTTCATATAAAACATTTTGTATTAATATTAGATATCGACGAAAATCAATCAACAATCATAGCAAAGACTGACAATCTAATTCACTCCCCCAAATATCTGTTGCAACAATTATATGTAACTGAAACTATACGTTAATTATATATTCCTTGAAAATGCTTCATATGAGGTGTTGGTACATGTAAGCAACAGTAAGCTATCGTACTAATAAATTAAATCATGAGACGGCTTTTGCCAAAGGTAACAAGAGACGCTAAACAAACCATAAAATAAAAAATTCTTAAACTTTCTCTAATATATTGAATTAGTTTTTATTTTTAATTTTGTATAACCTATTTTTTATGATATTGATTTGTTATGATATTGATGAAAACAGTTTTGAAAAATAATTTTGTTGCATAAAAAAGTTTAAAACTTAAAAAATATTGACATAAAAAGATTAAAATAGATAAGTATTGAGTTCTAAAAGAATTATAAGTTGCAATTGATAGTTATTTCTGGTTCGCGCTATAGTTGACCATGAATTTAATCCGAAAATTATCTTAACTATGTCTTATCGTGTGAGACAAAAAACTTCGATATTTTTAAATTATTGTATGTTAAGTAATCGTTCTTAACAAATCGATTGAACATGTCGCACAGTGACTTCTTTACATTTTTTATTAATAGCATCTAAATTGTATTGCGGATTCTATTACATATTTCTATTGACCTTTTGAATCTAAGATCCAAAATCTCAAGATGATACATTGGTTCCAGAAAGTGGCGCGTAAAAAAAGCTCATTTCATATAATTTGATAAATCGGTTTCAAATCCGTGTAAAAAAGTACCAAAAATGTATGAAAAAACGTAACGGTGCCATCCAAAATAATCGGGTAAAAAGAGTATTGGGTGTATATTTTACTGAATGCAAATAGTTTTACTTCAATATTCTATAGTCTAACTCAGGGGTCGGCAAAATACGGCCCGCGGGCCAAATCAGGCCCGCCGCCTGTTTTCAATCCGGCCCACGAGTTAATATTTGTTCACATGATTTTTTTACATGAAACAAAATTAAAAATGAATAAGAAATTTGTGCTTTAACGTAACGGTCACACTGACTAAGAATTTTGAATATTTATCGCATGGTGGCGCTAGTGCCTTCGTATTGCAGTTGGTATTAGTCATGTTTTGACAGTTTCATCAGTTGAGCACGTGGTGTTGTTCGTCGGTGTGTTCTGCAATATTTTTCGTTTTATCGTAATTATTCACCACCGATACCATGTCATTCTCAAGACAAGATAAGAAGAGAAAAGTGGATCGCGAATGCCGTGCTTTAAAGCAGAATGGGGTGTGAAATATCTTGTCATAGAATTAAATGATAAAGTATTATGTTTAATATGTGATGAAATAATTGCTGTGCGAAAAGAATACAATATCCGTCGTCATTATCAAACTAATTACCTATGTAAATATCTTTCTTTTTGGTACCTGGCCCGCCAAGTCAAAAAAATTTCAGATTTGGCCCTTTCCCAAAAAAGTTTGCCGACCCCTGGTCTAACTTAATAAGGAAGAAACTAAATGAATATTAGACCAGATCAAAAGTATATCATTCAAATAATTTATATTGAATGCATAGATATATTTGTATTTCTTTATATAATGTTTGAGAACTTTCTTTACTGGCAATTTGCATGTTCGACGACATGCAGGGTTGTGACATATTAACATCTTTTCAAATATTTTTTTTGTTTCTAATAATAATGTTTTTTTTTACGTTTAAACGACGAACTTTATTTTTTTAGCGAAAATCTTCCCCATCTGTAAGCGGCATAAAACTTTTGAAACATAGAAATGATTCATAAATACTAATGTAAAAATGCTTTTATTCATCTATTATTACTATTAGATACAAATATCTATAGATAGAATCTCTGCTTAAAAGCATTGCCAAATAATTATTTTAAAATACTTATCCATTAAGCCAGTTGTTTCCAACTTTTGTGTTAATGCGCTTCCCTTTGCAAAAAAATATCTTCGCGCCTCCCCATCCTTTATTTTCATATAGTAACAAAGACACGTTTTAAAAGGTAAATAAATATTTTGGACTGTTCGCGCTTCTTTTTACAATAGTACACGCTTCCAAGGTTGGAAATCGCTGCATTAAACTAAAGCAAGGGTGTCCAACCTTTTTTTTTTTCTTAAGATCGACTTTTTAATCTTAAGTTTTCTCGCGATCGACTTCTACCATGATTCTTGTAACAATTTTTATTTAGTAGGGTTTTTCAATTCTTCAATCTTAGAAATGTTTATTTTAAATGCGAAATACATACAATTAGATAGGTATATGCTTACAAATAATTCAATTTTTGTATATTTTATATTTAAATTGTATATTTTTTCAAATTCACGGAAGCTTTCGGGATCAAACAAATTATGCTTTGGAGTCGACCGGTCGATCGCGATCTACCGGTTGTACATCCATGAGCTAAAGTAATACTGGTCTTTAGAAGCATCGCTAATGAAAAATACATTATTGTATTATAAATAATAATATTATTTGTCAGCGCTTTGGGCAACCCTAACCCCAACCGATATACCACGTTTTTTTGGCAGAATAAAAAATACATTGCTTTGATTACCTCTAATATTCGTTGACCAGTGATTCAATATTTTTTAATAAAACATTTGACGCGTCTACTCCGCACCAAGCACTGTCTCAAACTGAAGCTCAAACTGAAGCATAGTAGGTAAGAAAAGACATCTCCGAAAAATGGTTACCATTTATTGGTATTATCATTATTATTATTTTTTTTTGCTTTTAAATGTAAACAATAAAATGGTTTTTTATTTCAATTTTTTTTAAAAGTATATATGATACAATTATGCTTTAAAAATCAGTCAGAAAAAGTGGGAAAAATGGTACATTTCAAATGGCTGTATAATCATTATATTCGATAAATTAGAAATTCTGCACAAATCACTTTCTTAGACAAATCTTTATCTGTATTTCTTTCTAAGACTTTAAACTTCGATATCTTATAACAAACTTCAAAACGATCTCCGCGTAAAGTAGTTGAAAAAAATCCAAGTCAATGTTTTATGCGTAAGCTTGACATTTTTACTATTTTCATAAAAAAAAAATGCAATAGTGTAAAAAAGCGTTTGGAAAATGTAATTATTGAAAAACAATTTTTTTTAAGTGAACGGTTCACGAGATTTCGTCGATGGCAAACGATCGATTTACTCTGTTTTCAGGCGTAAAGGAACTATATCCTCTTAATAACTTAAATAACGTTAACACAAGCATTCAAGGGAAAGAAGATTTTTTGACATCTATTGACAAATTGACAGGATTTCGGAAAAAAATAACTCTTTGGAAAAATTGAATAATAGAAAAAAGTAGATATCGATGGCCATAAGTTGACAACACGTAACCGACATTTGTTCAATTTTTCATGAAAGCCAAAAAACTGTAGAAATAAATAAGTATGGGAAAATCAATGAAAATGAAAGAAACTTTGGAGTAAAATAATAATTATGTATATTTAAAATAATCTGTTAACACAATATGATTAAATGAACTTTTTATTATACGAGATAGAAATTTAAATTTTGTTTCTTCTTTTATGGTGATACGAGGAAACAATTTCAAGTATTTCGATCAATTCAATGCACCTGTTTTAACTTCATCCATATAATAATAGAAACATTATACATAATTGTTATATTTTTTTTAATCCAGTTACGGATTGTCCATTTTCCAATACAAAATGTTGCAGTAAACATGTTGGAATTTTTTCTAGCCTATTTTCAAATAGTAGGAAAACGATGTAGCTCTTTTACTATTTTCTGGCAGTGTGGTGAGCCTTTTTTCTGTTACGTGTTTCCAACTTTAGAATAATTTCAATGAAAAACATTTTTTTGTAAATTACGAAATGTCAATATTTTAATAGAGCTTGAAAAAACAAAGAAAATTGTATGCATAACTCATTTTATGAAAAAATATCGGTAACTTGTTGTCAACGTATGGCATTCGATATGTTTCCTTCACATATTAACGAAAACATTTCAGAGGGAATTATTTCCGCAATAATAGAACATTTAACTTTTTTGGAAGAAAAGATTGCACATTATTTTCTTTCCTTGAATATAGAAAATTATGACACGATACGAAATCCATTTGCTACGATTGGTACATCGAATTGTGGATTTTCTTACGCAGAAGAAGAATAATTAGCCTCATTTTCGACTGATCGTACTCAGTTTTCATTTTGTTAAGCAAGGACGTCATTTTGGGTTGAAAATGCCCACCCCCCTTAGATTTGTCACCCAAAGAGCACTTTTTAATATTAATACAAATATTTTTAACAAGACGCGTATATATATATATTTTCTAGGGAAAAATTAACCAACTTAATTTATTTCCAATATTAAACATTTTTTATAGAATTTAACTTGAGAAAATATGTAAAAAAATGTATGTTATTTTGAATGTAACTATTATCTATATATTAATAGCCGATAATGTCCGTATTTTTGTATGTTTGTCTGAGTGAGTGAGTGTAAGATGTCCTCGATTTCCCCTCTCCCTGCCCCTCCCCCTCACCAGCCACGATGTCGCCATTTTTTATTCCTACCTTTACGATAACGTCATTATATACTATTATTTGATGAAACATATCAAATCGCTGAAAAATTTAATTCTCATACAAAAAAAGGACCAAGGGCCGGGATTCGAAACACGGTCTCCGGATTATGAGTTGAATTCTTTACCTCTAGGGTAACGTACAACTGCCAGATACGATAAAATTACATTATATATATTGAATTCCGTTCGAATTTTGAAACTTTTGTTTTTTATTTGAAGCAAAACATATATGTTCTAATTTTCGCACGTAAGGTTAATTCCGCTCTACCCAAAAGGCAGAGCGCCAGATTCGTAAGCTGATGGTCAGTGGTTCGAGTCTAACCTTAAACGTTTTTTTTGGGTTTATAACTTTTTTTTTAAACACAGTACATCTTGATCGTATGAAAATAATAAAATCCGATTGATAAGCGTGATAAGTATTTCAAAAAATAAATACCTATATATTAATATTCGATAAAATAATCACAATTAAAAAATTAACAACGTCTATTTCTGCTACTACGAAAAATGGTTGTTAGCAAACTTAAACATTATTCCAAAAATTCAATAATTTACGAAATTTCTGCTACTACGAAAAATGGTTGTTAGCAAACTTAAAAGTTATACCAAAATATAATGATTTACGAAATTTCTGCTATTACGAAAAATGGTTGTTAGCAAACTTAAACATTATTCCAAATATTAAATAATTTACGAAATTTCTGCCACTACGAAAAATGGTTGTTAGCAAACTTAAACATTATTTCAAATAATCACAATTAAAAAATTTACAACGTCTATTTCTGCTATTACGAAAAATGGTTGTTAGCAAACTTAAACATTATTCCAAATATTAAATAATTTACGAAATTTCTGCTACTACGAAAAATGGTTGTTAGCAAACTTAAACATTATTTCAAATAGTAAATAATTTACGAAATTTCTGCTTCTACGAAAAATGGTTGTAAGCAAACTTAAACATAATTCCAAAACTTAAATAATTTACGAAATTTCTGCTATTACGAAAAATGGTTGTTAGCAAACTTAAACATTATTCCAAAACTTAAATAATTTACGAAATTTCTGCTATTACGAAAAATGGTTGTTAGCAAACTTAAACATTATTCCAAATATTAATTCTGCTACTACGAAAAATGGTTAGCAAACTTAAACATTATTCCAAAATATAATAATTCACGAAATTTTTGCTACTACGAAAAATGGTTGTTAGCAAACTTGAACATTATTCAAAATATTAAATAATTTACTAAATTTCTGCTCCTACGAAAAATGGTTGTTAGCAAACTTGAACATTATTCCAAAAATTCAATAATTTACAAAATTTCTGCTACTACGAAAAATGGTTGTTAGCAAACTTTAACATTATTCCAAAATATAATAATTTACGATATTTCTGCTACTACGAAAAATGATTGTTAGCAAACTTGAACATTATTCAAAATATTAAATAATTTACGAAATTTCTGCTACTACGAAAAATGGTTGTTAGCAAACTTAAACATTATTCCAAAATATAATAATTTACGATATTTCTGCTACTACGAAAAATGATTGTTAGCAAACTTGAACATTATTCAAAATATTAAATAATTTACGAAATTTCTGCTACTACGAAAAATGATTGTTAGCAAACTTGAACATTATTCCAAAAATTCAATAATTTTTAATTTAAAAACTGCAAGGCTGTCGATATATGCGCCGAGGTCGATTTATGGTACTATGAAAAATGATTGTAAGCAAACTTGAACATTATTTCAAAGATTTATTAATTTACGAAATTCCTGCTACTACGAAAAATAGTTGTAAGCAAACTTCAACATTATTCCAAAAATTAAATAATTTACAAAATTTCTGCTACTACGAAAAATGGTTGTTAGCAAACTTGAACATTATTCCAAATATTAAATAATTTACCATTAAAAAACTGCAGGGCTGTCGATATATGCGCAAAATTAAATAATTTACGAAATTTCTGCTCCTACGAAAAATGGTTGTTAGCAAACTTGAACATTATTCCAAAAATTCAATAATTTACGAAATTTCTGCTACTACGAAAAATGGTTGTTAGCAAACTTTAACATTATTTCAAATATTAAATAATTTACGAAATTTCTGCTCCTACGAAAAATAGTTGGCAAACGTGAACATTATTCCAAAAATTCAATAATTTACGAAATTTCTGCTACTACGAAAAATGGTTGTTAGCAAACTTGAACATTATTCCAAATATTAAATAATTTACGAAATTTCTGCTCCTACGAAAAATGGTTGTAAGCAAACTTGAACATTATTCCAAAAATTCAATAATTTACAAAATTTCTGCTACTACGAAAAATGGTTGTTAGCAAACTTAAAAGTTATACCAAAATATAATGATTTACGAAATTTCTGCTATTACGAAAAATGGTTGTTAGCAAACTTAAACATTATTCCAAATATTAAATAATTTACGAAATTTCTGCCACTACGAAAAATGGTTGTTAGCAAACTTAAACATTATTTCAAATAATCACAATTAAAAAATTTACAACGTCTATTTCTGCTATTACGAAAAATGGTTGTTAGCAAACTTAAACATTATTTCAAATAGTAAATAATTTACGAAATTTCTGCTTCTACGAAAAATGGTTGTAAGCAAACTTAAACATAATTCCAAAACTTAAATAATTTACGAAATTTCTGCTATTACGAAAAATGGTTGTTAGCAAACTTAAACATTATTCCAAATATTAATTCTGCTACTACGAAAAATGGTTAGCAAACTTAAACATTATTCCAAAATATAATAATTCACGAAATTTTTGCTACTACGAAAAATGGTTGTTAGCAAACTTGAACATTATTCAAAATATTAAATAATTTACTAAATTTCTGCTCCTACGAAAAATGGTTGTTAGCAAACTTGAACATTATTCCAAAAATTCAATAATTTACAAAATTTCTGCTACTACGAAAAATGGTTGTTAGCAAACTTAAACATTATTCCAAAATATAATAATTTACGATATTTCTGCTACTACGAAAAATGATTGTTAGCAAACTTGAACATTATTCAAAATATTAAATAATTTACGAAATTTCTGCTACTACGAAAAATGGTTGTTAGCAAACTTAAACATTATTCCAAAATATAATAATTTACGATATTTCTGCTACTACGAAAAATGATTGTTAGCAAACTTGAACATTATTCAAAATATTAAATAATTTACGAAATTTCTGCTACTACGAAAAATGATTGTTAGCAAACTTGAACATTATTCCAAAAATTCAATAATTTTTAATTTAAAAACTGCAAGGCTGTCGATATATGCGCCGAGGTCGATTTATGGTGCTATGAAAAATGATTGTAAGCAAACTTGAACATTATTTCAAAGATTTATTAATTTACGAAATTCCTGCTACTACGAAAAATAGTTGTAAGCAAACTTCAACATTATTCCAAAAATTAAATAATTTACAAAATTTCTGCTACTACGAAAAATGGTTGTTAGCAAACTTGAACATTATTCCAAATATTAAATAATTTACCATTAAAAAACTGCAGGGCTGTCGATATATGCGCAAAATTAAATAATTTACGAAATTTCTGCTCCTACGAAAAATGGTTGTTAGCAAACTTGAACATTATTCCAAAAATTCAATAATTTACGAAATTTCTGCTTCTACGAAAAATGGTTGTTAGCAAACTTTAACATTATTTCAAATATTAAATAATTTACGAAATTTCTGCTCCTACGAAAAATAGTCAGCAAACTTGAACATTATTCCAAAAATTCAATAATTTACGAAATTTCTGCTACTACGAAAAATGGTTGTTAGCAAACTTGAACATTATTCCAAATATTAAATAATTTACGAAATTTCTGCTCCTACGAAAAATGGTTGTAAGCAAACTTGAACATTATTCCAAAAATTCAATAATTTACAAAATTTCTGCTACTACGAAAAATGGTTGTTAGCAAACTTGAACATTATTCCAAATATTAAATAATTTACGAAATTTCTGCTCCTACGAAAAATGGTTGTAAGCAAACTTGAACATTATTCCAAAAATTCAATAATTTGTAATTTAAAAACTGCAAGGCTGTCGATATATGCGCCGAGGTCGATTTATGGTACTATGAAAAATGATTGTAAGCAAACTTGAACATTATTCCAAAGATTTATTAATTTACGAAATTCCTGCTACTACGAAAAATAGTTGTAAGCAAACTTCAACATTATTCCAAAAATTAAATAATTTACAAAATTTCTGCTACTACGAAAAATGGTTGTTAGCAAACTTGAACATTATTCCAAATATTAAATAATTTACCATTAAAAAACTGCAGGGCTGTCGATATATGCGCAAAATTAAATAATTTACGAAATTTCTGCTCCTACGAAAAATGGTTGTTAGCAAACTTGAACATTATTTCAAATATTAAATAATTTACGAAATTTCTGCTCCTACGAAAAATGGTTAGCAAACTTGAACATTATTCCAAAAATTCAATAATTTACGAAATTTCTGCTACTACGAAAAATGGTTGTTAGCAAACTTGAACATTATTCCAAAAATTCAATAATTTACAAAATTTCTGCTACTACGAAAAATGGTTGTTAGCAAACTTAAACTTTATTCCAAAAATTCAATAATTTACGATATTTCGGCTGCTACGAAAAATGGTTGTTAGCAAACTGAAACTTTATTTCAAAAATTCAATAATTCACGAAATTTCTGCTACTACAAAAAATGGTTGTTAGCAAACTTAAACATTATTCCAAAAATTGAATATTTTACGAAATTTATGCTTCTACGAAAAATGGTTGTTAGCAAACTTAAACATTATTCCAAAAATTAAATATTTTACGAAATTTCTGCTACTACGAAAAATGGTTGTTAGCAAACTTAAACATTATTCCAAAAATTAAATAATTTACGAAATTTCGGCTACTACGAAAAATGGTTGTTAGCAAACTTAAACTTTGTTCCAAAAATTGAATATTTTACGAAATTTCTGCTACCACGAAAAATGGTTGTTAGCAAACATAAACATTATTCCAAAAATTAAATAATTTACGAAATTTCTGCTAACTATAAAAATAAATAAATATAAAATAAAATAAAATAAAATAAAATAAAATAAAATACCAAAAAATTAAATTAAATAAAATACTATGCAACAAAAATCTCACGTTGCTGGGCAACGGGCTTACAGCTAGTTTTTTTTAATATGTAATACAAATTATGTCCAAATATTTTTCGACTTCTGGTGCACCGCCACTTTTTCTCATGGTCATAGTGCACTGTGACTTCGAAAAGGTTAAGAACCACTGGATTACACATATTTAAACCGTTTTCCTCCAAATTTTACTGTTTTACACTTTCTCCTGTTTGACCCTTTCTGCAGCATAAAAATGACGTATCAATCAAATATAATTGAATTAAAAACCGTGATGAAATTGTTCAAAAGTATAATACGGCCTTAGTAGATCTCAGAATTTGAAGACTAATGACTGAAATATATCATATGAGCAACATTTAGCTGCCGCGGCCGACAGCCGCCATCCCCATTATTTCATATTAAACCTAATATTGGGCGCACACACACACAGCATATGGAGTCCAGGTAGTCAGCTGTTTGTTGTTGCCAACACCGGCAGTTACGTTTTTTGGCCCTAATTGATATTTTGAAATAATAATTAAGACAATAAGCTTAATTTATTGTCAAAAGCAATATTATAAATTAAAACAGCTTATTCTGTTCAGCTTCACAATATTATTCAGCTGTAACCGCCCGACATTGCAACTTTGAGTTTCTCTTACTCTCGCAATTCAATGATTACAACCCTCTACTATTTCTTCTATTGTTCAGTGATATTTGGCTTTTAACTGCTACAAGTTTCATTTCTTTATTTTTCACCAGTTTTGTGTGAATTGCGGTTGCGTCAATACGGTTAAAATAAAATGAATAATCCAAAGCGTATGAAACTCGCAACAAAATCAAAAATTTCGAAACGTGTAGGATACAGTCCTCCAGCTATATCAGTTTTTTTTTAAGAAATTCAGAGAAACTTGTTAAATTGAACGCAATCAAAGAGGAAGACGACAACGATTCACGACTGTGCGAGATTTTAATGTCATCAAAAATTCTAGGGGAGCAGTGCCAATCATCTTCGGTAACCATTTCGAAACGGACCATTCGCATGAGGCTTGTGGAGATGGGGTTCAAGAGCCGAAGCGCTCTCAGAAAGCCACTTCTGACGGCGGCTATGAAGAAAAAACGTATAGATTGGGCATAAGCCCACATATCGTGGACTGTTGATAATAAGAGACATGTCACCTTCTCAGATGAGTCAAAGTTTGAGGCTTCGCTATCGAACAAGGCCGTTATGGAGCACAGAAAGAGTGGTGAACAAAATAGTGCATTCGGTGGACTATCAAGCATCCACCCTCTGTAATGGTATGGGGGTGCATGACGTACAATGGGGTAGGTAATTTTGTGACCGTCAATAGAATGATAAAAAGCTTAAAATATAAATCGGTTATTATTGAGGAAGTATTACCGATTTTTGAGGAGATGACGGGGGTGTTCAGTGACCCGATATTTCAGAAGGATTCCGCGCCGTGCCACAGAGAGAAAATTGCGAGTCCAATTCATATTTCTCTAAATATTTTTTATACAAATCAATTAACTCAATCATGAGGCTTCAGATTACAAAGAAACCATTGGAAGTACATCACTTACCTGGCCAGCGAATAGCCCGGATTAAAATCCCGGCTATTATGAAGTGGGAGCTCGACAAACACCCGTGTAAAACAGCTCCGGAGATAATCAAAGTGGTTCAATATGTGTAAGACAATGAAATTCACATTTAAATAATATTTTAAAAAAATATATGATTCTATGCCTAGACGAATTCTAGAGTTTATAAAGAATAAAGGAGATTCTACATTTGATTTGATGAGGAGATTTTCTGGTCTGCGCCTATGGTAAGAAATAAAACATACTTGTTATTAAATAATTACCAGGTATATTTGAACTTAAAATATTCATAATTTAAGATTTCGACTGAAGGTGCTTGGTGGAATTTCAATATTAAATTTGAATCGTTCAAACTATGTACATTCTCACAAATTTTGTCACTAACGACCCGGGTTTCGCCTTTCGGCATCTTCAGGCATTCAAGTGCACGGATGAACTTGAACTGACGCTTAGTAAATGAAAGTTTCGTGTTTATATAAGATATAAATGCATCACTGAGTCCAAAGCCACTGCTGGCAAAAAGGATAAGCCCATGGGAATGCCAACAGATTTGACTAGTGAGCAGTTTCAAGAATTATATAATTTGTTTGTCGGCAAAGGTTTTATGATTTTATGGTTATATAGGGTATAGAAGTGGAGATGTGGGAAAATTTGATATTTCGTTTAAAATCGGAAGATTTTGCAGCTGTGCTTTGTTGATTTCTAAAATTTCTTGGAAAAAGAGCTTATGACTGTCCGTATTTGGGTGTAACATTTTTATCCCTTGTTCCTGATTGAACACGTGTCCTTCCGATATTAAGTGATTAGCAAAAGTAGACGTGTCTTTTTTCAATCTAAAGGCTGCCATATGTTCTAAAACCCGGATGTTCAATGTTCTTTCTGTTTTGCCGATATAAAACTTTGTACAACAAGAGCATTGCAATCTATAAATCCCGGATTTATTTAAGTAATGTATTTTATCTTTATTATTAACTAATAATTTGCCTAAAGAGTTTTTACAGTAAAAAGCAGGTCTTACACTATCAGCTAGCTGTTTTTTAATTTTAAGACTTGTATTTCCTAAAAAAATGATTCTACGCCAATACCTAGTATGATCTATGTCCTTTGACACTATACCTTTAAATAACATTTTTTCTGCAAGTTTAGTTTGTTTTTTTGATAAAAGATTGTCTATAAGAGACATATCGTATCCATTGTTTATGGCGATTTGTTTGATGATTTTCAATTCGATATTAAAGTTTATTTCGTTTAAAGGAACACTCACAAGTCTATGTATTTCTGAATGAAAAGCGGCTAGTTTATAAGAAAATGGGTGCATTGAATTTTTATGGATTACAGTGTCAGAGAAGGTTGGCTTCCGAAATATTTTAAACTCGTGAGAATGATTTTCAATGTTAATATTTAAGTCAAGAAAGTTAATATTTTTGCCTCCGAATTCTAGAGTGAATTTAATATTTTTATCTAATGAATTTATAAAGTTATGAAAGTTAGTTATTTGTCTATCTGTTCCATTAAACAGGCAAAGAATATCGTCTACATATCGGAACCAATAGACTATAGGTTTGGCTTCTGTTTTGTTTCTAAAAATTGTATCTTCTAAATAGTTCATATAAAACAAAATTGTATCTTCTAAATAACTAACTTTCATAACTTTATAAATTCATTAGATAAAAATATTAAATTCACTCTAGAATTCGGAGGCAAAAATATTAACTTTCTTGACTTAAATATTAACATTGAAAATCATTCTCACGAGTTTAAAATATTTCGGAAGCCAACCTTCTCTGACACTGTAATCCATAAAAATTCAATGCACCCATTTTCTTATAAACTAGCCGCTTTTCATTCAGAAATACATAGACTTGTGAGTGTTCCTTTAAACGAAATAAACTTTAATATCGAATTGAAAATCATCAAACAAATCGCCATAAACAATGGATACGATATGTCTCTTATAGACAATCTTTTATCAAAAAAACAAACTAAACTTGCAGAAAAAATGTTATTTAAAGGTATAGTGTCAAAGGACATAGATCATACTAGGTATTGGCGTAGAATCATTTTTTTAGGAAATACAAGTCTTAAAATTAAAAAACAGCTAGCTGATAGTGTAAGACCTGCTTTTTACTGTAAAAACTCTTTAGGCAAATTATTAGTTAATAATAAAGATAAAATACATTACTTAAATAAATCCGGGATTTATAGATTGCAATGCTCTTGTTGTACAAAGTTTTATATCGGCAAAACAGAAAGAACATTGAACATCCGGGTTTTAGAACATATGGCAGCATTTAGATTGAAAAAAGACACGTCTACTTTTGCTAATCACTTAATATCGGAAGGACACGTGTTCAATCAGGAACAAGGGATAAAAATGTTACACCCAAATACGGACAGTCATAAGCTCTTTTTCCAAGAAATTTTAGAAATCAACAAAGCACAGCTGCAAAATCTTCCGATTTTAAACGAAATATCAAATTTTCCCACATCTCCACTTCTATACCCTATATAACCATAAAATCATAAAACCATTGCCGACAAACAAATTATATAATTCTTGAAACTGCTCACTAGTCAAATCTGTTGACATTCCCATGGGCTTATCCTTTTTGCCAGCAGTGGCTTTGGACTCAGTGATGCATTTATATCTTATATAAACACGAAACTTTCATTTACTAAGCGTCAGTTCAAGTTCATCCGTGCACTTGAATGCCTGAAGATGCCGAAAGGCGAAACCCGGGTCGTTAGTGACAAAATTTGTGAGAATGTACATAGTTTGAACGATTCAAATTTAAAATATTCAAATCCAATTAGCTACTTAATTAATCAGAAATTCAAATGAACGCTTAAAAATCCTCACCCTTATAATTTAATATGAATAATAGTTTGATTAACCGACTGTATATAATAACTACCTTTCCGGATATATTTCCTAAGCCATAAAATTCTTCCGTCAACTTAAACTATAAATCATTTAGCGAAACACAAATAACATACATACATTAACATCAAAATGAAAATTAAAATACTCACGTCAAACTACATATATTTAAAATATTTTTTTAATCCAGTCTGCTGCCAATGTCCCATTGAGAATATAGCCTCCTAGTGAAGGTGTCTCAACATAAGTTTTTCTACGAGGACTGCTTGTTACTCGGTTGCTCAATATTTTTCGAATATTATTGTCATGTCAAAAACATACATTTGAAAATGTTTCCTTTGAACTATTAAAGATTCACAATGTTTGTGTTAGACAATATGTCTTGAAGGTATATCTGATAACAGCACTTATAAAACAAATATTTTACATTAATTTACTCAGACTTACGACAATTCGTTATTTGACGTAATAGTATAAATACATTATATAAAATAACAAGAAAAAAACACATTTCGATTATATTTTCATTTGGTTCATTATGTAAATTTACTTTATTTTAAATCTTTTTTGGAAATACTTGAATAAAAAAGATTATTTACAGTGCACTAGCTGTAAGCCCGTTGGCCCCAACTGGAGGATTTTTTGGCATTATAAAAAATAATGAAATTTTCTGTCATGTAACAATCAAATGCATGTTTATCAAATTATTCAGAATAAATAAACTTTAATAATTCGCCAAACGGAGCTTATTTTTAGGATTATACGAGTCTTTAAGAGTTGAAGTGAACCAAATATAAAAATGGTGAAACTTTTTCATTTGACTTTTAAGTGCAATTACGTTTTCAATTATTTTTTGTGGGAACTGTCATCAACTTTAAATTTTATGTGAAAGTTTATTTAATAAATAAGCATAAATAAAGTAATTCAAAATAACTTAGATTATTCCACGTATTGTGCTACAAACTGTGACACGTGTTTCGCCTATTTCAGAGGCATCTTCAGACAGACTTACTTTCAGTAAATAAGTAAAAGTAAGTCTGTCTGAGGATGCCTCCGAAAGAGGCGAAACACGTGTCACAGTTTGTACCACAATACGTGGAGTAATCTAAGTTATTTTATATTAAAATGAACTTCCACAAAGTTACCGAAGAATCCATCGAAAGCGTAAATAATGTATTTTAGAGAAAAAAATATTTAAATTATGCAATGAAAGGGGTGGGTTCAGTTTACCTTTTCCATCATCCTAACTTGGCTCACTTTGCCGTATTTTAGTCTTGTTGACCCCAATCTATCAAACTATTTCGCTAACTTTATTTATATTAGTATTTGACAACAAATTAACCTTGTCCAAAGCATAGACTCGTTTACTCGTTATTTAAAACAAAAGATAAATTATAAATACCCTCTGTTAAAACGTAAAATATTTAATTTTAAGCCGTCAGCATACATATGACACACATGGAATATTTACATTTAACTGTCGAGACTATATTATGTAAAATATACCATATTCATTATTTGACAGATGTCACAATATTCCTTTTTTGAATCTTGAATACAAACAATCGAAGTCACTTTCAATCGCAAATATCGTTCTGTTTTCAAATGTTTAATTTATATAATCTACTAGCTGACCCGACGAACTTCGTACCGCCTCAGAATCAATAAATGTTGTGTTAATTTATTGGCTGAATTAAAAATACTCAAAATGATTTACGTTGAATAAATGTGCAAAATTCAAAATAAAAAGTATTTTAATTACATTGAAATGATGTTATTCACGTGGCACAGTCGATAGATTTAAAGGAATGCAGTAGATCAACGATTTGATTTTGAATTGTGAAGTTTAAATGATCCACATATGTTTTCTTAGTCGCAAGAATTGCTCGTTCACTCAACCAATTGTGGTTTTTGTGATTAGATGTTTGGGAACATTTTGTTGTTGAAGCCGTCCTTCGTTGAGACGAAATTGCAAAAATTCGGCGGAAATGAAATCAATCCGTTCGATTCGTCAACACGAACACGGCCGTTACCGACGATAGTCAGCAATTGATTGGAGAAATCTTTGGCAGATGGATTGCTTAGAAATGCAACTCGCATGTTTGTCGTTAGCTGAAGTTTCTTCACATAGCGCCACAGAGTCGATGATTTGAAGCAAGCATTTATTTCATCGGCAACGGTCGATCTTGGAATGACTGGTAGTGTTTGGTGAAAATCGTCAGATAGTAGAATCATTGCGCCTCCGAAACATCTTGAGTCATTGCGCTGATCTTTCATAGTTCGGTTGAGTGCTTCCAATGCGGAAGAAAAATAAGCCACCATTCCATCATCAATTGCCTTCATTAACGTATCGTACATTTCCTTCAGTTGGGGGTTCAACAGTAGTACATTCGTTCGAACTGATTGGTTCAATGCATCTCGATCATATTCACGTTCACTTTTCAATTCTCGATTGATAGCGTCGTCCATTCCACGATCTGGCGGCGCATGAGGTAACACATGTCTTCAATTAAAAGCAAAGCCTGGTTATGTATCTCCTCATTCACCTCGAGATCGAGATTCCCTGAACTGACACGAATTCGGTGTAAAATTTCTTCGGACATGTCATCTTTGTACTTGTTCCACAGTTCACATGGATTCGATAGGAAGCATGTCGAAATAGTGGAAACAAATAATGTGCGTATCTGACTTGGAGATGCAGAAACATTCATTTATCATAGGATTTTTTGTTTGAAGACACGTGCGGTGATGCCGTGTCGATCACTTGATGTTTGTCCGGGGAGCAGCAGTTGAACAATTTCTATCCATTTCGGATTGTACGTAGATATGGTGAATAGATCTAAATCCGACCGTAAATCGCCGGTAGAATAGTCAATCGACCAACATTAGCTGCATCTCTTTCGGTTCTGATTGCATAAATGAATATACTTCTCCGAACGCAGTTTGCTTGGTTCAACCGAATGAAATTAGCCGCTCGTTCTACGGAGCTGTTGCTGGGAATTATTGCTTCTTTTTTAGATTTTTCATGTTCACAGAACTGAAAGACTTTTAGAAAACCATCCCGGGCACTCCTGCAGATTGGTTTAGAAGTACTTGGCATAGCTGATACCTCTTTATTTCACTGTATTTGTAATAATAAAATTATGTCTTCACATTGTTGACAAACAATTACACCCGTTTGACAGTTGCTATGGAATGTGTTGGTCTAGAATAAAATTGTTTTCAATGCATGTCACCAACATAATGACGGCGCTTTTCAAAACTATTCAATTGATACTTTTTTATAATTTTACGAAAGTTCATTTTAAATTTTCTTATTTTTTATATTACAAAATGATATAAATTCTCATTATAACAAAGAACGCAACGTTGTCCAAATATTCAATATTATATTTGAGATTTTCTTTTATTAGAAAAAAAATATATCATTTTTTTGTCTATTGTTCAACATATCGACTGTGGAAAGGAAAAAGGACGTAACCCACAGTTTTTTCAAAACAACTTTTTTCAATAATCACAATGTATACAGCTTGATACATGTTCTATCAAAAGGATGTAAGCTGAAATAGCCGAAAAAGCATTTTAATTTAGCTTTAATGTTTGAAAAAGATGACCATGTGAAAAATTAAAACCAAGAAAAAAGACTGAAATAAAGGTTTTTCCTGGACATTTTTTTAAATTGATATTAAGTTATGTCAATTAAATACCACTTTAGAAGTCTCCGTGCACTTCAAGGTTGTGTATAATTCATAATTTGCATATGGCCAAAAATCACCAAAATACGTTTTTTGCTGTAAAATTTTATTTGTGTGGGTTACGTCCTTTTTCCTTTTCACAGTCGATATACAAACAATTATATATGGGGATCAAAACTAAAATAATGATTTGATAGTATTCTATAACAATATAATATGTATACATGAAAAGAATACTCATTTTTTTCATACTTTTATTTATCTTTTCACAATTCAGTAAATATTCTAGCGACGGTGATGAAGATGAGACATAAATTCCAATTTTTTTTTTTTTTAAATGGATATTGAAGATTTCGACCCAAGGGCGACGATTTCGAATTCTGACACAGCCAAGTTCGTCGGTACATCTCTAGCTCAAAGTATGAAACAAAAGAATTTTGGAAATATCTTGCCATCTAGCGGATGACATCGGCATTCAACGACATTTTTGTTATTTCAAGCTGTTCGCCATTTGAAAACTGCATGAGAATATTAATTTTCTTCATAATTTATTTTCCGTGATATTTTTCCGATGTTTTAATGCTTATTCTGCTATTCTAGGCGGATACGAATTTAATAAATCAAAGATCATTAAAATCAGCCAAGTTATACGTGGTGTAACAAACCCCAATTTGTTTTATATATATATATAGATTTTTATCGCCATTGATAAATATGACGTTAGCTCAGTTGATAGAGAGCTCGGCTGGTAATCCAGAGTGGATGTTTCGATTTTTGACCACGGCGCTTTTTTGTATGAGAATTCAAATTTTCAGCCATTTTCACGATAAATTTTTTTTCGTCAAATAACAGTGTATTGGAAAAATATGTCTTGAGTATGAATAAAAAAATGGCGAAAGCAGGGCTGGGGAGGAGAAGGAGGAGGGGAAATCGGGGACAATCATACAGACGGACGGCTGGACGGACATTATCGACTATTAATATATAGACTAGCTGTAAGCCGGTTGACCTCAACGGGGGAGGATTTTTGTTGCATTTTTAAGTAGTCAAAAAATTTACAGGCTTGAAAAATAACTTACAAACCTATTTATTGAATAAGCCAGAAATTCTAAGAGTTAAAGAAATATATCTCGGGGCATATACCGACACGACAGCCCTGCCCTGCAGTATTTAAATCTACTTACTCTTTACAACATGTTGATATCAAACATACTAAAATAAAATGGCACTATAAAATCCACGAATGTTTTCAGGCGCTGTACTCCCCTCAGTACCCATGCTCGATGGGCGCATCGTTGGAGGCTCCCCTGCCAACATCAACGAGGCCCAGGTGTTACCAGGTGTCTCTCCTCGTAGACAGGAGTGGATCCGGAAGCTTCAACCATTATTGCGGAGGATCAATCCTCAGCCGTACCGTCATCGTAACCGCTGCTCACTGCACTGATGGGTTAGTTATGTTCACATAATTCATGAAATGTGTTAAAGTACATCAGAATGTTGTCCGTCTATCTAAGTATGTACAACAATGTTAATTCAATATGTTTAGTTAAAAAATGCAATTAAAAAAAAATGAATTATTTCATTAAATGCAGGAATATTTTTTAATTCTCTTTTGTTTACCTGTAGTAAATTCGCTTATTTTTTTTACGTCGAGTTGAAATTTTCGTATTCACATGTGCCTTGATTGAAATTGTCTCAAAAAGGTATTGATGTATTGCCATTAGAGATTGGGATTTTATGTGACGTGGTGTTATGTTAATGATTTCTGTGGACTATCAAATCAGCCAATAAATTATTACAAGGAACAAGCATCAAATACAATCTCTCGACAACTATTCACTTTTAGAGTGTTCAACTGTTAATTCTTGGTGAAAAGACAATATGTGTATTGAAAAATAAAATACTCATTTCTACTTATGAAATATTAAAGTGGAATTAGAACAATTGAGTTCAACAGTAAAATTAAACTAATACAATTTCGTTTTATTAATTGATTTGGCATTTACTTGGTAGAACTCCATTATAAGAGGGTAAAAATATCAAAGTATTTTAGTTCTACAGTTTTTAATAATTTTTATGCGTTGATAGCTATTTCGGCTTTCGCCATCGTCAGAAGTATGTTTAAACTTATATTTTACTCAGCTATATATACTGGCTCTGAAGAGATACACAATGCATCAAGTTATTCACTCTACCATTCTAATTCAAATTATAATTAGAATATTACACTTATTAAATGTGATTCTAGTGTTTCGAAAAACAATAAGCAATATGGGATTTTTCGATTGTTATTTCTTTGACCATGGTCTGATTTATTTTTAAACAAATACACTAGATACTTATGCAGGTCATTTTACAATGTTTTAATCATTACGGTTTATAAAATTCTAGTACGCGTGCCGCCCAATGGAAAGTCCGTGCAGGATCCACCACTAACAACGCCGGAGGTCAAGTTGTCCAGGTCACCAGGTTCACCCAGCACTCTGGATTCAACTCTCTTTATGACAATGACATCTGTCTGATGTTCATGGGAACCCAATTGACCCTTGGAACCAGTGTTGCCATCATCATCCTGCCCGTACAAGAAGCCTTCGTCGCTGACGGAGCTTCAGCTCTCGCCACCGGATGGGGAGCCCTCTCAGTAAGTTTTTGAATGATTCATTATATGAAGTACGCTCTTTACAAAATGACAACCTTATAGAGTAGTTTTTCAAACATAATATCATTTTTTTTCACACTGTAGAGAGATTTATTCGAACGACATTAGAGAAAAATACAAGGAAAAGGAAACAGGAGAAAAGTTGTGAAGTCAGCCAAGATTTTATATGAACCGTAGAGCAAGCCATGCAGAGAAACATATGAAACGATGATTTTTTATTAAAACTATTGAAAGTGCAAACATTTTCGTTTAAACAACTTTTTTTTTTTTAATTCCCTTGTGTACTCAACATTGTACCCACCACTACCCACTACGGCTTCACACTCTTCTTATAGGGTGTATTCCGTAGCGTAAAAATGTTAGTCGTGTTCAAAATGTCCCGAGAAGAAATTCCTCACGACTTGTGCAAAAATTTAAAGTTAATACATAATTAAGTGCAGTTGAAAATATTAGATTTTATCTATTTAACTCAACTCTTTTTCCAAAAGACGCGGAGAATTCTTTAAATGCCCTATAATTTGCCTTAGATGCAACCAAGTTGGCATGACCGACGGGGCCGACAGATCCTACAGAGAGTCGTATCATCTTGAGCAATTTTTCCCGTTTGTTATTTAAGTCTGGACATTCCCAGAGGATGTGATCAGCATCCTGAATTATATATCCGCATTTACATTTAGGACTATTTACTAATCTGCCAAGCTGGAAGAGCTTGGCAGCGAAATAACCGTGGCCGATTTTATGAATTGGCTGGTCCAGAAATTAGGAGTCAGTACTTTGTTTATCTCCATTCACCATTCTACATTCGGAAAGAATTTAAAAGTTTGCCTCCCCTTAGAAGATTTTTCCCATCGAGCCCGCCAAACTTTCATTGCAGCTTTTATCGCCACACTGCGCGCAGCAATTCCATGAGCTTTAGAATTGTCTGGTCTTTAGAAGGGTCTGGTCGAGAAGGAGGCAGTACTGAATTTCTCCCACCTGGGACTCGACACCTTTGTACAGCATTACTGTTGCGCCTCTAACTTGAATGTGCAGGTCCAACGGAAGTATACCAGCCAAGACCCAGGGCCGGCGCCACCATACAGGCGAAATAGGCAACCGCCCAGGGCGCAAACCATTACGGGGCGCATAAATGGGATACTACAATTATTTTTATGTACTCTAATAATAGTAAATAATAGAGTACGTCTTATATTATAACGAACAAATACAAAATTTGTTCGTTATAATTATATATCGTATTCTTTATGATTCGAAAAAGAGATGTTGAGTGACTGAATAACAAACAGTTCTCGAAGAAAATCTTCTGTTGAGATACCTCCATTAGGAAGCCATATGCTCCACACTAGGAGCAGACATGGATATTTATGAAAAAAAATATTTTTTAAAAAAGTGGGACGATTTGTAAGAAAGGGGGCGCGCCAATAACCGTTGCCTAGGGCGTTAAATAACTTTCGATACAATCTGTATGCTTTGGTTAAGGCTATCAACGCACTGCGTTGTCCACTTAGAAGGACTTTTTGTATCGAAAGAAAGGTGCATCGTTTGTACCACGTGTTAGCGGCGTAGCTAGCAATCCCCATGTATATGGCATAGTAAACGATTTTAAGACACTAGATCTTAAGCCCCAATTTTTAGCTGCTAGGCGTGAGAAGCAGAAGTAGCCTTGCTCACGGATGTCTTGGCATGGTATGAAAAAGAAAGTCTGTCATCTAGAATAAGACCAAGGTATGTGACCTTTTCAGAAACTTTAACCGTCGTAGTTCTCATGCGTATAGTGGGAGATCTTTGTCTGCTTAGACCAACACCACCTTTGAAAAAAATAGCTTCAGTTTTTTTGGAAGCAAAAGACAGTTTGTTGGCGTCGCCCTAAGCTGTGATTGATCAAAGCGCCTCTTTTGCTATTTTTTCTATACCCGCGCGACTATTTGCACTTACTCAAAGTAAGGCATCGTCTGCATAGGTAAAACTACTGCAGTCAGGTGGAAGAGAGATGGACAGAATATCATCAAATAAAATGTTTCACAGCAAGGGACCAAGAACGGAACCATGTGGAGAGCCCATTGTGGTGTTTCGTTTTACAATTTGTTGTATATTTTCATATAGAACCGATCTGCAATTGAAGTAGCTATGGACCAAGGCATAGACATTTCCAGGTATTTTTCTCAGTCTATGTTTATGCAATATAAGTGGCCAAGAAGCATTGTCGAACGCTCTGGCAATATCTAAAAATATTCCCAAAACATATTTGGTAGGTTTTGAAAGAACGCACTAGTAAAAATCGCGTTTTTTAATACAATGTTTAATAATTATTATTTTTCTTATGTAATGGGTATGTGCAATGCTTAGGGTTAATTTTAACTAAGAAGAAATGATAACGGCATATGTAATGAAAAAGTATCAAAGAATTAGACCGCCGTCAGGAGTGAATTTATGACCGTCACTTCACAATACAGCTTTTAGACCTTTTTTGTACGATTGAGACATTGGTACTTTTGTATAATGGTGAACAAACATGAGGTATGAACATTTAATTTTAATATTTTGGAATTTGCTTTTGCTACAGTTATATACAGTTCATACAATATATTATATGAACACATGGTATTTGTAACTTTTACGAAATTATAAATCCCAAAAATCTGTTTTTTATCAGATCCCTTTTATATATATACATAATAATTTTTAAGCCTTAAGCCTGAATATAATGCATTTTTTTCAAAACTGATTCTGAGAATAGACATGAAAGTCCCGGGACATTTTCCAAAAAAGTCCCGGGACTTAAGACAGCAAAAAACCTGAAAAGTTCCGGGACGTCTCGACACAGAATACCTTAATGCCACAAAGTATTTTATTTGGTCTGCAATTATTCTTTATTGCCCGATATGAAAGACCCCAAAGATTCCAGCCCCACAAGGAAGACACAAAAGTTCACCAATGGTCTGATTAAGCCCGAAGTATTGCGTTTCAATATTTGCATCGAGCTGATCGATGCCTAGCTTCCAGTAGTTCAATGATAACGGGTGGTTGTGCAGTCCGGCGAACATTTTGGAGTGACCTCATAGCTCTTTTGAAGAGTGCCCTTAAATCAGAGACGGCCTGGGTCCACCAGGGAGATTGCGTCTGATTTCTCGGCTTACAGCGGCTTACAGTGCGCTCTGCTGCATTAATTTTATCTTCCTTCAGCCGAGAAGCAGGCAACTGCAGGTCCGATACGGGATTTCTAGCTGCCCGGTCAAGCTTTTTGATCAGCGCGTTATCAAATTCTTCCCATTTACTATGTCGCGTTCGAAACTTTTTTGATAAAACTGGTGAAAGAGTGTTTGGGACAGCTATTTCAATATTTTGTCGCAGCTCAAATGTCATAAGTCGGTGATCACTGAAAGAAGCGTCTTCGTGAACTCGCCAGCCACTGATTTGAAAAAACGTTGCCTCTGTAGCCAGTGTAATGTCAATGTGAGATTTTCCCATGAATTAAAAAATGTGGGTGGGCTATCAGGATTGTTAACAACAATCAGGCTATGTTGTGCTATAAACTCTTCAATGACAGAAGCGTCGCTAGTTGCGTGGTTTATAGGAGTCCATAAAGGGGACTGTGCATTGGCATCAGCTCCGATAATGACTGCCCGCAAGAGAGCCGAGAACGAGTCTTACAGTCGTACTATGTACTCTGTTGAGCTTTCATAATTAAAATATGGAGACATCACCACAGCTGTGGCACCTCCTGGAATGGAGATCTCAGCGCAGGTGATATACTGAATTAGAGATGAGATAGGTGTAATACTGCAATCTCAGAGTTGGCTACGTAAATACAAGCCTTAGATGCCGGGGTGTCGTGGATCACGCGATCATCCTCAAAACCCATTCTTGGGCTCCAACGGTACGGCTCCTGTACCAATGTCATGTCAAGTTCACCTACCTGTATAATATTTGCCAGCTCAAGAGTGGTTGTTCGACCTCTTTCCACATTCAACTGGGTGGACTTTATCACCGCGCCGCCGAATAGTTAACCTTCGCTTGTTCCCGAAGCTCTGCAAGTTGCCGTGCAGGGCACTCAGCACTATGAGTTGGGTGATTGTGTGGTTTTTTGTATTTGTAACATGTCGCACATTTAGGAGGTTCAACTTTTTGGGACAGTCTGCCTTATCATGCCCAATAGCAGCGCAGTGGACACATACCCTATCTTTGGCAGAACAATATTTCGCCATTTGACCGTATAGATGGCATTTGCTGCATTTGATAAGTCCTAGGAAGTCATAGAGGTAGTATGACTCCCATCCCAGGAAGAGTAGGTCATCATGCATAAGAGCATCGCGGATTGCAGCAGGTACATATACTATGTAATGAAATTTTCCCGACTCGCGTGGGCCAGCTTTATGGCTAATTTTAATTAGGTCTCTGCCGTCAGAATCTCCAAGACCGGTTCTTTTCTTGGTAGAGTCATGAATACCGTCCTTAATTGTGCTCATTCATGTGGCTGGGCAGATTTATTAACGTTTGTATTTGTTTTGTTATTAGGCAAAAGGCAGCCCTAATACATTCCTTTACAAGGTAACCATGCCAATCGTCAACCAACAACAGTGCGCCAAGGCATATTCCGGCTTGATCTCTATCACCTCCAACGTGATCTGCGCCGGTCGTTTGGGAGTCGGTGGTCAAGGTGCTTGCCATGAAGACTTCGGTGGCCCACTAGTTGTTGGTGGAATGCTCATCGGAATCACTTCATGGGTAAAGGAATGCGCCCATCCCTCATACCCAGGAGTCTGGACCAGAGTACCTTCCTTCAGAAACTGGATTAACTCCAATTTGTAAATCATTATTCATGATTTGAATAGCTCTTTCATTCAATATATAACCCACTTGTAAGAACACATCTAAATAAAAAATAAATTCCTTTCGAAACCGAAACATTTTTTACTTGCCGCCTGTGTGATCGAGTGGGCAATGTCGTTGGCTACCGCTACGAAGGGCACGGGTTCGAATCCCAGGACGGGGAGTTTTATAAATTGATTTTTTAATCGATTTATAAATTTCTGTTCAAAGGCATGGATGTATGTGATATCTTGAATTCCCCCCTCCCACCCATCTTATGAACGGGGAGTATCGAGTGCAATTAGCTTACCACTAGTCCTGTCCTAGCCTTTTCCTTCTATTCCTACTCTCGTTGGAAAAAAGAGGTTGAGCAACTGAGTAACAAGCAGTTCTCGTAGAAACACTTCTGTTGAGATAAAATCCATTAGGAGTCCATATGCTCCGCAGTAGGAGCGGACATGGTAAAAAAAAAGTAAGAGAAATTTTATTTTGATAATACATATACATTTTCCAATCAAATAAAAAAAGGTCTATCTGAACAGAAAAATGTTATTTACAAATTAAAATAAAACTTAAGCTAGCTGTAAATCTAAAAGAATTAATACGGAGAGAATCAAAAATATATAATTGTTTTTCCGTCTGGCGTGTATACGAATAGATCTGAAGGTTTTCCAACGGGTGAGCAGGCCACATACAGCTGTCCATGTGAGAAGCATAGATTTTCTAAATTTAGTCCACACCCTTGTAGTGATTGTCCCTGTGATTTGTTGATAGTCATTGCAAATGCGAGTCGCACCGGAAACTGCAAACATTTTAATTCGAATGGCATATCTGTTGGAATCATTGTGGTGCTTGGCAACAGTACATTGTCCCTTTTAAATTTTCCTTTTAATTTGTTTAGCTTCAATGATATTGTGCATTATCTTTTTCACTGAATGTCTGGTACCGTTGCAAAGTGATGGATTTTTATTTCGGAGAAGAATGATAGGTAGGCCAAATTTCAATGTTAAAACGTGTGACGGCGTGGCTGGCAAATCAATTGAATGTAAGAATTCAGAAGAATTTATTGCGATATTTTTGGGAAAACTTTGTGAATCAATTCTCTTATTGTTTCTGTAATTTTACAGAAGTTTGTTGGCAATGTGAAACATTGTTTGGATTCACCTATTTCCAATTTTCCTCAGAGGATTTTCATTAAGCTCAGAGGGGTTCGCGCAAGCCATTTGTGAAATTTTGCTAAGGTCGGCCAGCCCCTTGTTAATCTAAGAGAAAACAATATGTCTCAAACCAAATGATTACATAACTGCAATTTCTGACTTACATACATTATCTATGACAGTATCAGTATACGCAGTAGTGCATTTTCGGCCATTTACATTGATGAATTTACAGTAAATTGCATATTGTTACATAATGTAAATGTATTAAGTAAAAATCGATTGCTTATTTAAGTAGTCCATCAGAGTGATAAAAAACCCACTTGTTCCCAGAATACCGAGAATTACTTTCATATAAAGCGAGCTCCTTGTAAACGCATTGGCAGCCTACCGCTGGCTGTACTAATTTAAAAAACTTTGAGGGCGTCTGCACAACAAATCACCAAAGTTTTATTGCAATCGGATGATCGGTATAGATACAGGAACGCATAAAGGAAAAACTACCAAATTAACGTATTGGCAGCCCATCGTTGTATGTTTTGATTCAAAAACCTTTGCTGGTGTCCTCAAAGCAAATCACCAAAGCTTTATCGCAATCAGATGAACGGTATAGAAACGCATACGGAACAAACAAACAAATTAACTTATTGGAAGCCCACCGCTGACTGTATTTATTCAGATACCGTTGCGGGTGTTCGCACAACAACTCACCAAAGTTTTATCGCAATCGGATGAACGGTATAGGAACAGGAACGCATAAGAGACAAACTAACAAATAAACGTATTGGCAGCCCACTGCAGATTCATATAAATTCGTGGGCGTTCGTGCAACGGCTCACCAAAGTTTTATCGTAGTCCGATGAATGGTATAGAATTGCATACGGAAAACACAAAAAAAAATAGCGTATTGGCAGCCCACCGTTGATTTACATACATTTGCAGGCGTCTGTACAACAACTCACCAAAATTTTATCGCAGTTGGATGAACAGTATAGGAACGCATACCAGACTAACAAACAAATAACGTATTGGGAGCCCACCGCTGATTCATAAACCTATTCTGGCGTCCGCATAACAACTTCCCAAAAAAAATATCGTAATTGGTTGAGCGGTATAGGAGCGCATAGGTAACAAACATACAAACATTCATTTTTATATATATATAGAAGATATATAGATATATAACAAGAAATTATTTAGTATTACTCCTCAGAAAATATGATTTAAGAAAACACAAACCGTACACTGATCGTTTTGCAACGAAATTTCCTGATATCGAAAATACCCTATCGCTGGGTAATGAATGATGTGAATAAATGAGAATCCACCAATGAGCCATACACAATATATACAAAATTCATTGATGTCGCTGATTGGAGACTTCGAAGCTCCCACTTCATTTCGTCCAAATCAGGTAAGGAGCAACTATTAGATGGAACGCCGCATTTTATATATTTGCACTCAGATAATAAACACAAGGATTGTGCTATGTGCTTTAATAGAAAAAATAAAAGATAGACGAAACGATGCATCATATGTTTTTAAAACATGCAAAGCAACACCAACGCTTCATCCTCGAGCCTGCTTTGAAAATACATAAAAATAATATCTTAGGATTAGAATATTTATTATACGATAAGAATCAAAGAATAAAAATCTTTAAAAAATATATATATTTATCTAATGAATTTCGCCATGGAGCTGATAGAAACAAAGTGGTGAAGTGGAAACGGTTAAGTCAATAAAAGAAAGAAAAATACATTTTTTTTCATCAATTATATTAACGTACACGTAAAGGATATAACAATGGTGAGTTAGGAAGATTAACTTTATCGAATAATATAAAATTTGCAAACTACTAAATAATTAAACTGTGCACAGTTATCATTATAAGCTAAACATCAGTTCAAGTTTATCTGTGCAACAAAACAATCTTTCTTAGTAACAAAACATATTAAAATTTACAGTAAAGTTCAAATTTCATCAAGCATTTTCTGTCAAACACTTACATTATAACATATTCATATATTCGGTTCGAAGAGTAATTTCAAATAATGATGAAAGTTTTTTCGGCATCACACCATCGCCAGTGTTTGGATGTCACTAACGACCCGGGTTTCGCCTTTTGGTATCTTCATTCGTTAAAGTGCACGGATGGACCTGAACTGACATATTAGTAATACATCTATTACTAAATAAAAATAACGATTAACAAACAAAGATGTTGCGAAATCAATATATGTGCTGATTATACTAAATCATATTTATAACATTTAAAAGTTTTTCACCACCATGAAATAAAGTCAAACTCCTCGCGTAGAAAATTAACGATAGTGAAAAAATATTGAATTTTAATTTGGTTTACTTATAAGATTATTACAAAAGTTTGGATCGTTCAAAACATTCAACCAAAAGATGATTTATAGGAAAAAATTCAAATTTTAACAAAAATAAATTTGAATAGAAAAACATTTCTTTTACATACCCTCTTCCTAGTCGGAGCATATGACCACCAAGATTCTCTGTCCCCCGCCAGTCTTCTTGCTTCCTCTCATGCCATTCCAGTGTCCCGTAGCCGCTACGCCGTAGCCACGCCGAGTACATTATATAGTGAGTATAAATGGTCATCAGTGGCCTTCCACGACGACGTAATCCATTCAGTTGGTAGAAAAGACAAGCAGAATTCAGGCTTTCTTGAGGCATTTTCAGCACAAGCCAAGTCCATCGTTGGTTGTTCACTTTCTCAAAAAAAAAAGAAAAACATGTCATTTTGTGGAACATTTTTTACTTGTTCACAATCAGTATTCGTAGTAGGTTTTACTATCTTTATTTTTCCACTAACAACTTTAAGTTTACATAAATTTTAGTGACAAGAAATTATTCCACCAGCTTTTATACAGAAAACCGAACTCTTAATCGCTGTCCAGCCCAGATTTTTTTGCCTAAATACTCGAGTTCTATAGCCAGTACTCATTTTTTAGGTAGTTACTGTAAACAAAGAAAGAAAGCATTATTCTTATATTGAAAAAAAAACATAGCTATTGAGCTAATATTAAAAAAATAAAACACTCATCAGTACTAATTTCACTTACATTTTATATGCACTGAACGGTTTCGCTGATGACGGACATTATCAATTTATAAGATAATACAATATTACAGTGCTAACTATAAAGAGCACTTAAATATTGTATTATCTTGTAATATTTTATTCATATTGTGATACATGCAATACGCAAACAATAAAGGTGTCGGATTGCAAAAATATTGCATATGTCAGGTGACCGTGGATCGCATTGAAATCATTTGAGGTGATGAATAAAGATTTTTACCCAAGCTAATTATTTTGTTGGTTAATGGAGAAAATTAGAAGTAGTTTCTTAGTACAATGAACAAATCAACTAAACAAAAAGGCACTAGGCAAACATATCGTCAGTGATCCACCAGTGTCCACTGTCCATGTCTCTCTTTTCCATAATATCTAATTTTAGCGAAATATTATATTTTTTTATGGATGTCAATAAAATATTAGTTTAAAGATTCATGAAATGAAATTAATTTTACTATAAAGATTAATCAATCAGCTAATAATTGATGAGACCTAAAAATAGTGGCTTAATTAAAAAAAGTTGTAGTTACATATAGATTAAGTCCGTCGAAACTTACCAAGGAATGGAAATGAATGAAGGATCTTCGACAGGTTCGACGGTAACTTTGTAAAAGTTCATTTTTAATATGAAATTAAATTAAATAACATTTTTATTCCACTTGTTGTGTTACAGACTGTACCACGTGTTTAGCTTCTTTGATAAGCATCATCAGACAATCGCAACGTTCACAAATAATTCTCATTTATAACATAATAATAAAAATCATTTTTTAGTGTATTCGTAAACGTTGAAATGGTTTGATGATGCTTCTCAAAGAAGTGAAACACGTGTCACTTTCTGTTATACAACAAGTGGAATATCAAATTCAATTTTATATTAGAATGAAGGAACCTTTCGTGCCGAAAAGCCTGTTATCTTAAAAGGTTATTATTTTAATAATATGTATTTTTTTAATTTATAAAAAAAACAAATAAATGTAAACTGATGCACACGTTGATTGATTTGTGTTGAATTTTGAAAAAAAATATTTCTCTTTTAAACTATGTTCACTCCCAACGTAAAGCAGAGGACGAGTGATAAGTTAATCGGTCTCGCTACGACCAATTTTAGGATAGGATGAGTGGAAACGAATTCAAGACATCACATACATACATGCCTTTGGACTGAAATCCATAAATTAATTTATAAAACCTGTACTGTACTGTACTGCCAGTACGAAACTGGGATTCAAACGCGTGACCTCCACAACCGAAGACGACGTTGACCACTCGACCACAATAACTGATTACTAGAAAATTTTAGTAAAATTACTTTTTTTATCGTCAAAAACTGTGTAAGAAAATATATATTGAATGTATATTAATGAAAGGTTCATTACAATACATTGGACCGAGAAATTTGTATTCGTGTAAAACAAATCCGTGCAAAAATAGGATTAGGTGTATTATTTGAAAGAAACAGTGTTAGTTAAAAATGAAAAAAGAGTGCTTAAATGCTGACAATTCAACAACAAAGTATTTATTGCATTGTAATTAATACACGCATTTGAGATTTTTTCGGAATTCCCTCGTCTTCGTGGAAAAATGATAAGGCATTATTAATACTTATGAAAAAACCTAGTTATTCATATCTTTGATTCTTGATTCGGTGATTGAAATTCGTTATCTGATATGAGTGCACCTATAAAATGGACTGACGAAAGCAAATAAACTATCACTTCAAGATGTTCAGCACCATTGTGATTGCCGCTTTCCTGGTCTGCGCCAATGGTAAGGTTTACATATATTACATACATACCTTTGTATAATATTATCATGAACTAATTAGAATACTTTTGCAACGAAATTTTGACTGGTTGAACATATTTTTTATAGAAATGTCATTTTAAAAAAAAATACCCAAAATCAGTTGATACCACCTATTCGATAATCTATATGCAGTAAACCATGTGATTAGTTATAACTTTAAGCTGCCGAATTTTAACCATAGTCTTTATCGATGGAAATTTAGAAGTTTAAAATGTTGGAAAAAATCATTATTTTTTTTTGAAAATAGTCAGTCGTTTTTAGTAAATGATTAGTGATTATTGTTTATTTCATAGCTCATGAAAAAAACGTTTCATCAAGCTTTGTAATATAGCCATTGATTGGCGCATTCTTTTTATTTTATTATAATAAAAAAAAAACTGTTTTCAGGCGCTGTACTTCCCTCAGTCCCCATGCTCGATGGGCGCATTGTTGGTGGGACCCCCGCTGATATTACCGAAGCTCCTTACCAGGTATCTCTGCTGATGGACAGGTCTGGAAGCGGTTCCTATTTCCACACCTGCGGAGGATCTATCATCAGCCGTACCGTCATCCTCACTGCTGCCCATTGCAGTGACGGGTAAAGAAATGATTTAAATATGTTCTTCTGAAACAAGACCGCAAGATGTACACAGAAGTAATTTAATGTACATATTCATTTGACACTGTAAAAAATCTTATAGCGTTTCAAAAAATTTGATTTCAAATTACAGTAACAATCGAAAAACGATTTATCGTTCTGGCATTTATCAATTTCCCTGTATTTATTTTAGCTAATAATTAATTGTATTGGTCATACACCGTTTACTACAATTCCATATATCGTTTTTCACAGTAGTTCTAACGTATAACGATTGTCATAAACTTGAATTCCTATATAAATATAATCATAAAACCTTTGCCGACAAACGAATAAAATATAGTTCTTGAAACTACTTACTTCTCAAATCTGTGGGCATTCCCATGAGCTTATTATCCTTTTCGCCAGCAATGGCTTTGAACTCAATGATACATTTATTTCTTATATAAACACGTAACATTCATTTACTAAACGTCAGTTCAAGTTCATCCGTGCACTTAAACGCCTGAAGATGCCGAAAGGCGAAACCCGGGTCGTTAGTGACAAAATCTGTGAGAATGTACATAGTTTGAACAATTCAAAAAAAAAAAAATTGAATTCCTTCATGAAAATTTTCATTGATCTATTGCTGTATTCATATCTAATGTCAAGGATATATATATTTTTTATTTTAATAAAGTCACTTTACACAAGATACTTTGATCCTGAAACCGCGACGTAGGGAAGTCGATTAGTTCAGTGTTCCCCAACCGGTGGTCCGCGGAGACTTTCCGCCAGACCGCAAACAGTATGTCAAATTTCAAGAAATTCGCCATGCCAAAATATTGAATATAGGTTTTTTTATCGCCTGCACGTCTTCTTGTATTTTTAGTTATTGTTAAATAAGAAGACATCAATAATGCTGCTCCGTATTTTGTTTCTTGGCCATTTTATATTACTCACACTTCTAAAATCCGGCTTCGAATTTGTAAAATTTAGTTTATTGCGGATACTTATTGTGTTGTATTATTTTTTCTGTGTGCGACACGATAGTATAGGAATGTCCATTTGTAACAATATATGTAAGATTAAACCAAAATTACATAAAAACCATTTTTATTTCATTATTAGTGGTCCGTGATTTTTTTCTCCTTTTTTTACCGGCCCGCAGGTGTAAAAACGTTGGGGAACACTTTATTAGTTGTATGCATTGTGGGCATTTCAAAACCTTTCTTATATGTTGATCTTCTCTTATAACTATTAAGTAACGTATTCACGCAAACCTATCACGTTTTGATCACTTTTTGTTGAGTTGCACAGGTCAGCATTCAGGGACATAAAATAAGCGGATACGACTGAAAATTAAGAAAATAGTGTGAACCTGTTATTTTCAAATTCTAGAACGCGCGCTCCTCAATGGAGAGTCCGAGCCGGGTCCACCACCCACAACGCTGGTGGTCAAGTCGTCCAGGTATCCAAAATAGTACAGCACTCTAGTTTCAACTCTCGCCTTGACTTTGATATCACCCTGATGTTTGTGAGCACCCAACTTAACCTTGGAACCAGCGTCGCCACGATCGCTCTGCCCGGACAAGGCAGCCCAGTGCAAGACGGCTCTCTGGCATTTGTCACCGGATGGGGAACACTCTCAGTAAGTCAATCTAACTGCTACCATACGACGCTTGAATTTACAGCTATGCTACTCTGAAATATTTTTATAGCTGTAATCAGACCTGTGCAAATGGGTAACGACGTGGCGACAATATATTTTTTTTATAAATTAATCAAGTTATAGATTTGCTTGGTTTCAGTCGAAATCTTAAATTATAGATTTGCGTTCCAAGGGATGGATGTCTTCAATGTTTCCGTTTCCTTCCACATATCCGATGTTTAAAAACGGGGCGCTGAGAGAGCGATTAGTTTATCGCTATTCTGTCCTTTTTACCAATGTACTCTATTTGAACTTGAGAAACTGAACGAAAAGCGGTTCTCGTATGACGAGGATGGCGAACCTATGGCACGCGTGCACGATTTCCAAGTTCAAAAAATTATTAATAAATAAAAATATATAAGTATTTTTAGATAACAGTTTCAAATCTGGCTTGATAACATACAAACTATCATTGTAATGCTATGTAAAACTAAAAAATATTCATTTATAATGTATATTGTTTTACTAAATGAAATTCAAGTTTCATTTTTTAACCTTTTCGGAACGAGCCGAGTTTGCGAATAATAGATTAAATACACGAAATTTCAGCTATTCTCAACGAATAATAAAAAATGAGACACTTACTTAACATGATAAAACATTGGTTAAATTATATACAAAAATGTTACTTTTATTGTCATTAGGAAGGAGGCAGCGTCCCTACAAATCTTTACAAGGTCACCATCCCAGTCGTCAATCAACAACAGTGCGTCAACGCTTATTCTGGCTTCAACCCTGTCACCACAAACATGATCTGCGCCGGTCGTTTGGGAGTCGGTGGTCAAGATGCTTGCCAAGGAGATTCCGGCGGCCCACTCGCCATCGGAAAAGTCCTCATCGGAGTCACCTCATGGGGAAGGGGATGCGCCCAGCCCGCATACCCAGGAGTCTGGACCAGAGTACCTGCCTTCAGAAACTGGATCAACTCAAACATGTGAATACTTATGCGATTTGCATATAGTGCTGTGAAAAATAAGAAGACATTTGTTCAGTTAATTTTGTGTAATAAATATTGTATACAATAAATTTATTTATTTTATTTCATTTTTTTTTTGTATATGTATATTATAATGCCAGGTCCGTAACGCAGTGGTCATCTTCATTGTCTACCGTGATCGATCCCACGGGTTCCAATCTGAGGACGAATATCATATTTTAAATTGATTTCTGTTTTGAAGACATGGATATTTGCAATGTCTGAAACTTCCCTCCCACCTTTCCAATCCTTAAAATAACGGTGCATAGCGAGAGCGGTTAGCTTTTCACTATTCCAGTTATAATTCTGACCTTTCTATTCAAACTCTCATTGAAAAAAATAAATGTTAAGCATCTCAGTAACAAACAGTTTTTAGTAGAAAAACTTATTTTGAGATACATCCGTTAGGAAGCCATATATTCCACATTGGTGATAGACATGGATTAAGAAAATACAAGAAAATGTTTTTGTTCTAACACAGTAAAACGTCTGATAATCTCTTTTTAAGGACAGTATACTAAAAAATTGCGAATACAAGAAAATGTTGAATGCAAGGACGATATATTGGTTTTTAAATTATGTTCAAACGTTAAATTAAATCATAATGCTCTCTATGATTACTCAACAGTATCATTTAAAATAATAACTAATGATATTAATAAAAACAATAATCCTTTGTACTTCATTCCACTTTATTTAATATGTCAGGACCGGTTTCGCTCAACTGTTGTGTATAACTTTTCAATTTTGTATAAATAGCATTGTTAAATTATATTTCTTATCAGTTGACAATGCTCGCAATGAGCGAAACCGGTCCTGACATATTAAATAAAGTGGAATGAAGTACAAAGGATTATTGTTTTTATTAATATAATGCCTTTCCACCAAGTATTGACAGTGGACACCCTAAAAGTGAACTAATGATATTATATTGAATAACTTTGATAATGAATATGAATGTGGAACTTTTTGTATCATCAATATATTAATTAGGGCTTATACAAAACCGACTTTTGAAAAAACCGGTTTTCGGATGTCAATATTGTTCGAAAACCGGTTTTCGAAGTTTTACAAATAATGAATAATTCAATTAAAATAGCGAAAAAATGTTTAAAATTGTTTTTTATTTTGTTTATTTTTATACATAATAATACTCAACAAGAAATTATTTGATGTTACTCTTCAGAAAATATGATTTAAGAAAACACAGCGTCCACTGGTCGATTACTTAGTGCAGGCGTCGGCAACCTGCGGCCCGCAAGGTTCTCTAGATTAAATTATTTGCTTACAGTGTAATGACATGTGACCCAAGTGCTGCTCGCACTAGTCCCCACGTAAAATATTTGGCACTTTTACAACAAAGGGTTGCCGACCCTTGACTTAGTGATCTTTGGTAACAAAATTTCCTGATATCGAAAATACCATTTCGCTGAGTGTGTGGGGCATATGGTTTTTAAGGCATCAAATAAAAGATCCAATTTTTTTTTGTCCTTTTGTTTGTAGACTCGCATATGGAAAATTTGGCCTTTTTTGTTGTGGTTCTTTAAGATATCTATTTATTGATGGTGTCCTCCATGGTTTTTTTTAAGAGTAACGCTCTGATCAAATTCTTAGACACATTCGTCGCCGAGATCCGTTTGCAAATGGAGATTCGGATACATTCTGAATAATACATTTTCACTTAATTTGAAGATTTCACTTTTCGAAGCAGGTGAAAACATAGTAATTTTTTTTGATGAAATATTTTTTGGATTTTGCAATTATAATAGTAGAGTAACCAATCCAATATGTCTTCTTTCTTGAATTCGTCTTTTTATAGCATTTAAAACTGATCTCACTTTTTAAGCTTGTCAGTTCATTTGATAAAAAAATGAATATATCTTTACTAAATTGAATAAATTTGCAACTCGCCGTCTTAAGGCCTCGGCCGCTAGACGTAGTGTTTTTTTTTTTTTTTACCTTGTCTGCTCCCAATGTGGAGCATATGGACTCCTAATGGAGTTTACCTTAACGTAGGTGTTTCTACGAGAACTGATTGTTACTCAGTTGCTCAACCTCTCTTTTTTCCAAAGAGAGTAGGGGTAAGAAGGATAGGACGAGGACAGGATTAGTGGTTAGCTAATCGCTCTCAATACGCCCCGTTCATAGTATAGGATGCGTGGGAGGGGGGAATTCAAGACATCACATACATCCATTCATGCCTTCGAACAGAAATTCATAAATCGATTGAAAAATCAATTTATAAAACTGTCCGTACTGGGATTCGAACCCGTGACCTCCGTAACCGAAGCCAACCACGTTGACCACTCGAACACACAGGCGGCAACTGATTCTTAGTTGGGATCAAGTCAAAATAGTAATGTTTTTATTTGAATAATAAAAAAAATATTAAAATCCGATTATGAACCGACAAGCCTTAATATTAATGTAATGAAGTTTTTAATCCTCGGTGGACTATAAGTGGGGAAAGCTTTACCATAACGGTCTCATGGGTTCCTGGCTCAAGCCCTAGCCACGTCAATACAAAATATAAATTTCCCCATCACGATTTTGAGATCTTGGACAAGGGTGCCTGCTTGTGATATCTTTTCTCGTCGAGTTGATTTAGAGAGATTCGAAAACAAAATTAACGTAAGCCACTACAATATGTAATTATACATCATTATTAAAATTTCAACTAATTTCTTTCTACATGTGTCACATTTCTTGGAAAAATACAATAATTTATTGATAGCATTATTTTCCAATATAAGTAAGGATAATTTATGTTTGTTATATGATATAACTTATATCTAACAGTAGAATATCGTAATTCACAATGAATTCGTCAAATTTGCTAAGAAAACATTTTGTCACGTGACTTTTTATATTCGACGAAACGTTTTAAGCTGATTTTTTTTCTAAGGCAAATTTCAGTAAAACTATTTTCTATGGAATCAAAACAAATTTTCAACCAAAATATCAGTTCGCAGGTAACAAAATACCAAAGGTATCATCAATATGCAAAATGTGGATTTTTAAGGTAAAAAAACATTCAAGAGTTAATGTCTGACGAGTCGCGTTTTCCAACCCTTTTCCAAAGTGTAAAATTTACGTAGAATGTGTTCAATGCGCAAAGTCTATCTTTTGGGGGAAACACTATTACACCAATCACTTTTCTAAGCGTCCCAATTGAAAGACAATGATTCAAAATACATTTATCTGCAACTTTAAATATTAATGTATATAAAAAAAACTGTCTGTTTGTGTGTTTTTTGCATAACCAAAGAAAACGAGGGATATTTATATTTATTTACCGACTTATCATTGAATACTTATCCAAGAAATTTATTTGCTTTACTATCATAAATTCACTTCAAGAAAATTCGTAACAATCTTATTAAACAATGTTATCACTATAAAATTATATATTACAAAATAATAACCGAGAACTTATAACATAATAGGAAAGTCTATCGACATTTTTGTTTGATTATTGTATCTTATCATGTTAAAAATTGATGCGGTTGAATATCTTTCATTTGATGGTTATATTTTTGTTTATTATACATTGAAGTTTGTCAACTAGTTTGATCAATAACTTTATGTCAACACTGTCAGTTTCTTACAAAATAAATGGTATATATATATGTGAAATGGCGCTCAGTAAACAGTTATAAAGGCTTACAAAATGATAATTTTTTCTCTCTTTAAAGAAGTCTTTCAATTACTACTTATTTAATTTTAATACTGACCGTATTCCAATCACCGGCTGCTTAATAATTGCTAATTTATTTAATATTTACTGACCATTTTGATATACATTCAACTCATTTTTTATACGGCATATACATTACACAAAAAAACCGTGAAATAAAGTGATATGATTAAAATTGAAGATTGTTTACCACACGCAACGTGTAAAAATTTATGGCACAACAAACGAATTAATAGTATTGTTAAATTTAATTTTATATAAAAATTAGCTTACCAGAAAATACCCGAGGAATCCATTGAAACTAGATTGCTGATATTGCTGAATAAGTAGGAATTATGTATTGCATTAAAAAACAAAAGACTTCGAACTAATTTTAGATTATTCATTATACAGAGATCAAGATTGGTATTGCTCATAGGGGCAGTACCGGAGCGAGGCTATTTGGCGCCCTAGGCAACGGTTATTGGCACGCCCCCTTTTAACAAACTGTGGCACATTTTTTTATATGCGTGTCCGTTCTCAATGTGGGTCATATAGCCTCCTAATGGAGGTATCTCAACAAAAGTTTTTTACGAGAACTGTTTGTTACTCAGTTGCTCAACCACTCTTTTTCGAAGTGTATAGATACGGTACATAATTATAACAAAAAGATACAAGCATCAAAACGTACTATTATTTAAATTTGAATCGTTCAAATTATGTACATTCACACAAATTTTGTCACTTACGACCCGTGTTTCATCTTTCGGCATCTTCGGGCGTTCAAGTGCACGGATGAACTTGAACTGGCGCTGACAAAATTTGTTGAACGACTCAAATTTAAATAACAGTACGTTTTGATGCCTTGTATCTTTTCTTTATAATTATGTATCGTATTCTATATACTTCAAATAAGTATAAAGAATATCAAATTCCACCAAGCACCTTCAGTCGAAATCTTTAAGTACTATTATTTGTTATCAGATTATAACATAGAATTTGATAACTCAATTTATGCGCCCCTAATGATTTGCGCCCTAGGCGATTGCCTGTTTCGCCTGTATGGTGGCGCCGGCCCCGCATAGGGGAAATTTTCAATTGATGTTTACGATGAGAGAAATCGATCATGATCGATGAAAAACAATTTTAAATCAGTACAAAATGTGTTTTATTTTTTCAAAATACCGAGAAAAGACAGTGTACAGTTTCAAAGTAAGTAACTTTCGACTAACCAAAGATCTGCAGGCGCTGTGCTAATCATTGTTTACTTTGATTTTATTTCTTATCTGGATTCTGAAGTATTTGTCAGAAAGAAATTGAGCACCTATAAAATGATTCTCGAAAAGAGAAATACTAGGTTTCTTTGAGGAAGATGTTTGGTCTTTGTTTGTTACTGACGCTCGCTGTTTGTGCCAATGGTAAGAAATAATTAATTGCTTGTTTAAACTGTTCAAAATCAAGAAATAGCTAGATACCGTTTCTAATGGCTTATTATCATTTTTAAATTTTATAATAACATGCATTTGTCGAAAGTTATTAGGTGTATTATTATATTAATGCAATGAAAACTTATTAGCTCTTATAATTGATGATATTTTGTTAATTTTGCCATGAACACGATTATCATAGGGTTATTTTAGAGCACAGAAGTTGAAAGAAATCTCTGAATACAATGATCCACCTGACACCTAAATATTTTTTTTGTTATCATTTGCCGTAAAATAAAAACGGTGAATTAAGAATATCAACTGTCATTTTCTTACTACTGCTAGGCATTTATAATACAATGTGATGTGTTGTTAACTCTTTCGTGACTGGCCCAAATAGGGTTACCAGGGGTTGAAATAGTATTATATATCCGGTCGCAGGTGGTTAATAGTTCAGATTCTTAAAAAATGTCAAAAAGGTGTTTGGTCGAAAATAATTTTAAGAATTATTATTTATTTGATTATGTGCCGATGTCTATGATTTTGTGCAAATTATAATATTTTATTGTGCCGAATAAAATACGGGCATAGTACGGTCTAAGCTCTTAAAATCCGCTCGGATGGAAATCCTAGGTAAATCCTGGGTAAAAAGTGAATCTTTACCGTGTGCAAGCCCTTTTTTTGTAGAATTCTAAATGTCTTACAACTGTGAAAACACAAAGTTAAATTAAATAAATCCTTTTGTGGTTGGTTGAGGACTATAATTATTAATTTTTGCATGATACTATTGCCAGTATTTTTTTTTATGGAGAACCGTATTACAATGTTTGCATATGTACCGAGTCATATTTTTTTTTGCTTGAATCACACCTTGTAGGTTTTACTGGGCTCATTTGTTTTTTCTGTTACAATTGGTATTAAACATTGTAATATGGTTCCCCATAATAAGAAATACTGGCAATAATTTCATACAAAAATAAATAATTGTAGTCTCTAAGGGTTTATTTTTTTTGACTTTGTGGCACTTTCGAAAGTTCTTAAGAAAAAACGCAATTCTTCAAAAATAAGTCGGGCACACAGGACAGTTAAACCTGATTTGGGTCGGGGCCAAAAGAGTTAATGCTCAACTGAAAACAAAGTAACAAAATTTGGTTATCAATATTATGGTAGTTCTTAGAATTTAGTTAGTACCATAATGTCTTTAGCTTTTGGACCGAATAATTCTATCCGTTGCCCCTTTACAATGCGTATTTATTATATTTACAAACTCTTTTCTTTATCTTCAGGAGCTGTTCTTCCCGCTATTCCCTTACTGGATGGACGAATAGTCGGTGGAATTCCCATCACCATAAACAATGCACCTTACCAAGTTGCTCTGCTGTATGACAGAAATGGAGCTGGAAGTTACTTCCAGTCCTGCGGAGGCTCCATCATTAGCCGAACCGTGATAGTCAGTGCGGGCCAATGCGTTACTGGGTAATATAAAAACATGACTAATAAGTTAGCGCTCGGGAAACAGAAGTGGCAGTGTTCTTAATACTAAAATGTTGGAAAATGAATTAAAAGGTTTTTTTTTGTATATACAAAACACCTGAAAAAAGTAAAGTCAAATATTTTTTTAGTAGTAGTAAATATATTGATATTTTAATATAATTTACATTTTTTGTGACATGCCGCGTTTGTCATAAAGGACTACGTTAACTGCCACTTTTGATTACCATCTCGATTTCAATTCTTAAAAAAATTACATGTTCGAGCCTTATTTTTTAAAACGTACTACCATATGCGGAGACACACATTTACTGTACGTCTTACGTGGACGAAATCAAGGCGAATGCAAAGCGACTTGATGTGACACGAAAATATCAAATGGTCTCCGCCGCTATATAAAGATCAGCCATACTCAACCTTTTTTTCCAGCGGGCCGCATTACGATTTTCGCTTCTCTACGTGAGCGGTGGGCCGCAACATATTTATAGTAAACTGTAAATATAGCACATACTATACTGCATACATATGTATGGATGTATGATGCACAATGGCGTCGCGACTAGCGACTGATTTGACGTAAAATACAGTCACTAGTCGAGCCGGTACGCCAGTACTGCGGTTTTTGCATGTAAAATATTTGGTGACTATAATTATTTTGTGCCGCACATAAAAGCTTACGCCCGCGGGCCGCAGGTTGAGCATGGCTGATATATACTATAGAGCAGGGATGGCGAACCTATGGCACGCGTGCTTGAGGTGGCACGTTTGAGAATTTGGATGGCACGCGAACGATTTTTAACAAAAAGTTAAAAAAAAAAAATAACTATTAATTTATTCCATTTTATTAATTTTCAAATGTTGTTGTTGTAATTGTAATTTTTAAGATTGTAAATAAAATTTAGAAAAAAAACATTTTTTATTTTTTCTATTTTTTTACTACATGGGTACGCCAATATTTGGGACGCGGACCCATAAAGGTTCGCCATCCCTGCTATAGAGTGTCCACATGACAAAACGCAGGCAGCGATCAGTTTATTTGAAATTTTGATTCGCTCGCCTCGTTCTAATCGTGTTCGCAGTGACTTCGCCCAAGTAAGACAGAGACGTTAGAGACAAAACACATTGAAATGTAAATTTTTTAAATTTGATATAAAACTTAAAATTTCATCTTACAAATTTAGTCGAAATCCTAAATTATTATTTTAATGACAATTATTGTATTTGTAATTATGTTACAAATGTATTTAACAGAACATATCCCGTTCAATGGAGGGTCAGAGCCGGTTCCACTTACCACAACTCCGGCGGTCAGGTGATCCAGGTCACGCGAACAGTCTTGCACTCTGGCTTCACGTCTCAGCTCGACAATGATATCTCACTATTATTCCTCGGGAATCCACTCACTCTTGGAGCGGGTGTGACCACCATTCCTCTTCCGCCACAGGGTTTTCAGGTGGCTGATGGGTCATATTCAGTCGTCACTGGATGGGGAACTCTTTCCGTAAGTATCGACTGATGTTTTCTCAGACTCATTCTTCTTCCCTTGGCCGACATCGCTGCGATTAACTAGACATGCGTGTTATTGGCAATTTATTTGCTGTGAATACATCTGCTGTTACAAAAATTTCTACAAACTAGTTTCTCAAAAAGTACAAGTTTTCAGGAGACACATACATGTATTTTATTCTACCGCGATCGCTATCACTTTCCATCGCTATTAAACACCACTGGAATGGTTTTGTTTTGAAAAATTATGTTAGGTAAGTTATTTATTACTACAGAACGTGCGATTTCAAAGAATCGTGTTGAATGACTCAACGGTGACTATTTAATTAGTTGGTTAACGTTTTTAATGAAAATATATCTGCGATGGTATGGCCTATCGCAGTTTTATACATAGTCACTAGAGCATCCAATCCCGGAATCCTGATCCGGGATTGACATGGTCGCGATCCCGGGATTTCGGGATTGAGAAATTTTGAGCAAATCCCGAAAATTTATACGATTTTGGAATTGCAAGAGCTAAAAAAAAATCTGGTGGAATAGTATAGCGAATTCAGGATCTAAAATTCCTCGGTGAGCTAAAAAAAAAAAAAAAGGAGGTTTGGAGATAATCTGGGGAAAAATTATAGGGAATTGAGGATTTCAAATTTCTCGGTGAGCTAATCCCAATCCCGGGATTGAAAATCAATCAATCCCGAAATCCCGGGATTGAAAAAAGGCTCCGTGATTGGATACCCTAATTGTCACCGCGTGTGTATTCGCTCGCATCAAACAGCACGAGAGATAGTGCACGTCTCCAAATCGAATCGATTTCATGGCAACGTGCGAGTCACGGCACTTTTACCAAGCGAATTTGGACCAAGAATCCATATGCACTCTCTCGATTCATAGAAACTATGACAGGTGCATTTACAGTATTGGCGCGGAATACGTTTTCTTTGCGTCTTAATTAATTGTTATTCCTTGAAATATTGTTTTATGAGTAACTCACAGGGATGATACTATAAGTGATTAGTAAAAATATGATATTTGAGAGTACGTATGTTCATGGGGACTGCAATGCACCCTTTTCTCATATGAAAAAACCGCCCCCGAATTAGCATATGAGCATATTATTGGCCAAAATGTATTTGTTTTTGTTTATAAAGGAAGGAGGAAGCCAGCCTACCAATCTATACATGGTCACTGTCCCTACAGTGAATCAACAGCAATGCAAGAATGCATACGCTTCTTTCAACCCTGTCACAAGTAACATGATGTGTGCTGGATACATGGGAGTCGGAGGAAAAGATGCGTGCCAGGGCGATTCTGGTGGACCGCTAGTGTCATACGGGTTGCTAATGGGCATCACTTCATGGGGAAGAGGTTGTGCACAGCCAAGCTATCCTGGAGTATGGACCAGAGTATCGTCTTATAGGAACTGGATAAATAGCAATATTTAAATAGGCACAAAGATCAACTGATGTATTAAACTTAAGTGATTTTCTTTGTACCCCCATTTTGAGAAATTTTGATTAAATAAAAAAAAACAATTCGGAATCATTTTTTTATATCTATCCATGTTCGTTCGAAATGTGGAGCATATGGCTTCCAAATGGAGTTATCTCAACATAAGTTTTTTCTACGAGAACTGTTTGTTACTCAGTCGCTCAACCTCTCTTTTTCGAATCACATAGAATACGATACATAATTACAACAAACCAAAACAAACGTCAAAGTCAAATAAGACTTATTGTTATTTATTATTATAAGGGTATATAAAAATAATTGTAGGATCCCATTTATGCACCCCTCGATGGTTTGCGCACTAGACGGTTGCCTATTTCACCTGTCTGGTGACGCCGGCCCTGCAAACATGTAGTAAAAGTTTTGATGACGGATTTTGAATTAAGTGGACAAAATTTCCGGCCAGACATGTCTTTTTTGTGCTATAGACACAAAGTCACAGTTTTAAAACTTGCTGGACGATGATTGTCGTCATTTATAAAAAAATCACGTGTCTTGTAGATAGTAGATGTATTGTGTCGTTTTTCTTTATATTATAGAAATAAACGAATTAATAAATCCTACCTTATTTGATTGTATAACATTAGTTAATAGCCCATCTTTCGTATATATCCGTTATATCAAATTTATATTCAAGTTTAATACTTAAGTATGTCAACTGTTTTTTTTCTTACAAATCTTATCAAACAATATGTCATTTATGTATTTTGAAAAACACTAATACAACTTAAGTTGAGAGTATTCACTGTTTGTAGGTTACTTTTTATTAGGTTTGAAACAATAAATACAATGCGTGTGTTATAAAGATACGGTAAGAATTACCAGTCGGATCGTGTGTCGAAAAATCTATAAGCAAACAACTGAATCTCCAATCAACGCGTTGCCATGGGTGACAGCCATAAATAATAATGCGTTTTTCGCAAGTAGCGGATACCAGTGGCGGTTCCTGACCTGAAATCTTGGGTGGGCTAGAGAAAAGCATAGCATTGTATACTATTTACGAAATTTTGCATGCTTCCACTTCATCTTATACATTAATCTACAAGCAAATTAACAAATACTACGGCACTACTGCAAAGCATAAATTACTATATAGTACAATCAATGCTAATGTAAGTAAGAAATAATAATACGTGACCTTAAATTTGTCTCTTTCAAAGTGAAATAACAAGTAAAAAAAGCAATACAGAACTGTCACTGAGATTCGATACCTGTCACTTTCATAAAATACAAAGATATTGGTATGTTTGTATGGGCCATGGACTAATTCCAGTTTAGCCCCCGATGAATGACAGAAGCCAGTAAATTTGAAATACAGTCCTGTGTGTTTGATGACGTTTCCGTACATACAAATACAAACAAAATCGAATCGTGCTAGATTGCGTTCCAGTTTAAAGAAATATTGTCTATGGTTACGGGCTGGAAGCCGTTAGCCCCTGACTAATAGCATGTACACAGGTGTTGCCAGACTGACGTCACGTTGAATGTTCTCTGTGAATTATTTATAGGGTTATTGTTTTTTTTATGCCGGCTCAGCTTAAAATTGTAATAAAAAACAATCGAAAATATTATTGTAGGTAGACATGGCATTGTCTTATATTGATAGAGGAAAATTTAAACAAAGATATTATATTCATTTGGGGAAGGTAAGTTACGCTTATAAATGTATTTATTTTGTTCAGCGGCCGAATTGCTATTCATTTTTATTCAGCCATCTAAAGTTTTGGGTGAAAAATGCAGGTCGGGCTTAGCCCACCTAGCCCAGTACCTAGAACCGCCACTGGCGGATACACAAAAAAGCTAAAAAGTTTTGTCACTAACGACCCCGGTTTCACTTTTCGGTATCCTCGGGCGTTCAAGTGCACGGATACAATTGAACGGACGTTTAGTAAATAAATGTATTGTGTTTATATAATAAATACACGTATTGCCAAGTTTAAGGTCATTGCTGGCAAAATGGATTAACACTAGGGACTTGTCACGTTTTTTGCTATCTTAAGTCCTGGGATTTTTTTGGAAAATGTCCCGAGACATTGGTGTTTATTCTCGGGATCAGTTTTGATAAAAAAAAATGCTTTATATTCAGGCTAAAGGGTTAAAACTCGGGGTTTTAAATAAAATTATTTATGCATATCTGCATAAATATGGGATAATCTTATGGGATCTGATAAAAAAACATATGTTTGGGATTTATAATTTCGTAGAAGTTTCAAATACCATGTCCAAAATATTAAAATTAAATGTTCATACCTCATGTTGTTTTATGTATAAATGTTTTTTCACTATTATCCAAAATAACCAATATCTCAATCGGACAAAAAGGTCTAAAAGCTGTATTTTGAAGTTACGGTCATAAATTTATTCCTGACGGCGGCCGAATTCTTCGATACCGTTATCATCCCTTCTTAGTAAAAATTAACCGTAAGCATTGCACATATCCATTACATAAGCAAAATAATAATTATTAAACATTATAGTAAAAAACGCGTTTTTACTAGTGCGTTCTTTCAAAAGGCGTGTAAGGCATATATGTATGTATGTAATTCATACATACATGCAAATATTTAATTTGAATAAAATTATAATTTTATTGAAGAGGAAATAAAAGTCTCGAGTCCCGGGATGTCCCGGGACTTTGACTTTATCACGCGTCGAGTCCCGGGACTTTGAAAACCCCGAGACTTCAAAATCCCTAATTAACACATGGGAATGCCTACAGATTTGAATGGTGAGTAGCTTCAAGTACTATATTTGCCCTGTTTGCTGGATTTTTTTTATGATTATATTTATATAGGATACGACAGTTGGTATTCGGCAGATTTACCGGCTCATTCAATTCATTGGTAGACTATTTAACTGTGCTCTAATTATTTCTAAAATTTCCTGGAATAACAACTTATGTCACTTGTGTTTGGGTGTAGCATTTTAATCCGTTTATTCGCATTGAATACGTAGTTTTCTGAAATCAAGTGATTGACGAATGTCGGTTAATCTATTTCGCCAACAATGGCCTTAAGCTTAGTGATACATTTATTTCTTATTTAAATACGATATACTTATTTACTGAACGTCAGTTCTAGTTTATCTGTGCAATTGAACGCCTGGATATGCCGAAAAGCACCCCGCGTCGATAGTGACAAAATTTGTGTGAATGCACATATTTTGAACGATTCCAATTTAATTATAATAATCCGTTGCATAAGTAATAAATCAAATATTATATGACTTTTTAATTATATGTTAGATGTGTTGAACATTTTAATTTTGTGTTATTTTAGAATCACTTTAATGTAATTGGCAATTTCTTTTCAATGCCAATTGTTGTGTATAACTTTTCAATTTTGTATAAATAGCATTGTTAAATTATATTTCTTATCAGTTGACAATGCTCGCAATGAGCGAAACCGGTCCTGACATATTAAATAAAGTGGAATGAAGTACAAAGGATTATTGTGTTTTTATTAATATTTTATAAGTGAAGGTTAAATGATCAACGGTTGATATTATTTTTGACGTTTATTTTGGAAAAAAGACCTTTTATAATAAAAATATGATTGACAGTAATATTGAACAAGTACAAATTAAATGTTCTGTTTTTTAAATTTAATTATCAAAATTTGTTAAATTTAAAGTTATTTTTTTTATCATTAAACATTTGTTGACGATAGGATTAAGCCAGTTGTTGTTCAACCCAATCCACATACGATGAAACTTTCGTATAAACTCCTGGGATATTACTCTGGGCGCATCTTCCAAATGATACGATTCCGATGATAACATTATTAGAGACTAATGGACCACCCTCGTCTGCACTGCAAGCGACTTGGACGTTTCCGGTTCCAGCACAAATCATTCTTTCGGTTAAAAACCCAAACATGGTGGCGCAGACCTTTTGGTTAATGATGTTGACGATTGCCCTCCGAAGATAGGAAGAATATCCATCATTCGCCTGCAATAATAATAAAAAATCTTCAAGCCAATTGCATAATACACTATAATAAATACATTATGTAAAATTGTATAAGGATACAAAAATGCAATAAAACATATTTGAAGTCAGTAATATTCACTCACCGAGTTTAAGCTTCCGTTTTGGAATAAAAAGATTGATTATTTTTCTGAACATTTTACATATGTAAGATTTGAGTCATACAAATGCTGTTTAAATATTGATTACTTTGTTTAATTATTTATTTCCTATACACATGTGCCTTACATAAACATATTTTTTTACTACACAGAATTCAAAACCTTTTTTTTTATAACGGTCAAGAACGGAGAATGCAAAAAATATCACAGTAATACAAAGCTTACAATAATAATGCGTTTTTTAATTGTGAGTTTTCTTACTGTAGTTGATCCCCATCCAACCACGGAAGCTACTCTTCCATCATCCACGGTGTCTCCTTGCTTGGGAAGAGCGATCGGACTGGCGGTGATTCCATCGAGGGTCAAAGGGGAAACCAACCACATAATGGCGATATCGTTGTTCAGCCTGCTGTTGTAACCTTCATGGATTTTGAACTTAGAAACCTGGGCAAGTTGTCCTCCATTTTGGAATAAGCTGGATCCAACACGTATTCTCCAGAGGTCTACATTAGTTCTGTAAAATATAATATGTAACAATTATTTATCGAATCATTAAATTTAGCATTGCCTTTTAATGATAATATGATCATTTATTATCGACGCTGTATACAATAAATAATTGGAATTTACAAATATTCATTCAAGAATTATGGTAATACGGTACAATGCTGAACTTTTTTTTTCAGCCAGTTTTTTTTAAATTGTGAAATCAGTTTTCGTTGCCTGAAAGAATTCGAAAAAGTTATAATAAAATCATGCTTGACATATACTGCATACACAATAACAACCAATATCTATCTATTGTGTTATATATAAGTTGTGAATAAATGATGTTTAAATAAGTATAACTTGAAAGTCTGCTTTACAAAAATCGCTAAAAGACTTGATACTGGCAGCTATCGTAAATTAATCTGGTCGGCTTGAAGATAAATATATAAAATTTACTATTTTATAGTGACATTGGATACATGTCCACTTACCCGTTAACGCATTGAGCTGCGGTGAGGATCACGGTTTCGCTGATGATGGATGCTCCGCATCTTATCATGTAATTTCCTACTCCAGCGCCATCATAAAGAGCAGCGGCCTGCCACGGGGCTCTAGTGATCTCAATGATGTCTCCATAAATAATGCGCTCTTCATTACGCGTCAGTGTAGGGAGTGGGGGGGCACCTGTGAATAAAAGTAATGAATTAATGTTTTTTTTTTATACATTTTATATTTATGTATATGATCCTAATTAGGATCCCGGGATTTCGGGATAAGAATTTTTTGATCCCAAGATCCCGGGACTGGTCCCGGGATCGGTACATTTTTTTAAGAAATAAAAATTGATAATATTGGTGAAAAATAAATTAAACAATTTATTCCATAATGTAACCAACAAGCTCTCATAATCTCAGTTATTCGCGATGTACAGATGAATGAGTGGATTTTTCAATTACTCGTTAAAAAATATACGCCATAATTATTAAACGAACTTAATATACATACATTATGTAAAAATACGCAATATAACCTGAAATAATTAATGTTGACAGCTGAAAAAAGTTCTACCTACTTCAGACTGCAATAGCGAAGATTTCTAAAATTGTCGTGTACATATCAGTCGTTCCATACATGATGTATGGAACAGTACGGTTTCACTGTGCAAGTAACCAATAAAATATATTTTTATATATACCATATCTGGCGACAAGTGCTTTTGTAGAAAGATCATTTTTTACAGTGAAATAATAAGAACATTCAATAGAAATAGTCAAAGTGAGAATAGATTTTCAACTCTTGGCATAATATTAGTCGAACAAACGCGCGCTTCTGATATTTATCATACTGTTCACATAGAAAGCTGACGAAATATTTTTTAGTTGACACGTGTTGTATTACATAATTGATCTTAACCTTCGAGTACCTATATCTTGAAAAATCACACGGGTTCCGGAGCGGGGTACAATTGTACCCCCCAGAATTTTTCTCATTTAACGAAGTAAAAATTAAAATAATTAATGTCAGCAGTTCGAATGTTGATTTTGAGCATGCCCTGTCAAAATTAAGAGACAATTTGTCTTTTTGAATCATCCATATCATATTGCGTTGACGATACGTCAGGCGTATAGAAGCGGCGAGAGCAGACTGAACTAATCGTAAAGCGACGTCGTTCTCCCGGCGCGGGCGCAGGGTACGATGACATCAGGTGTGTGGAGTTTGCGCTCGGCACACGCACACATTCAAACGCAACGTGTATATGTGACCCAAATACCATTTGTTAACGAAAAACGTGAATATCTATTTTATTTTCTACAATTTTTCAGATTTTTTTTTTGCATTGTATTCAGTAGGATATGTTTGTAGATTACAATAAATATCAGCTAGATATTACCGATATTTAACAAATGGTTGGTAAAATAAGAATTTAGGGGCACGATTGTACCCCGCTCCGGAACGCGAAGGTTAATAGAATAAAAGAAACATTAAGCCACGCAAAACAAACACTGCCATTGATATCTGATAACATTCATTAAGATGTAGAAAACAAAAGTACCGAAAAAAAAATATTATCGTCAAATGCATTTAAATATATTTCACTAAAATGCGCTGGTGAAATTTAATATGCTTGGCATCAAATTGCCTTACCTTCTGCGATAACTTTTGCAGTAAATCTAATATTAAATAATTTAAATAGGGCATCGTTTATTGCATATGTGTGAACTGCCGACATGAAAACCAACACGCCTAAAGATGCCAAAAGGTGAAACCCGGATTGTAAATTACCATACTTGTGTGAATGTACAAAATTTGAACGAGTTTCTAACTTTTTCATGTTGATATCTATTAACCGAAACATTTAGTACATATTTATCATATTTGAAAACACAAATAACTCAAAATTATTTAACAGGGTACCAATGTTTTTTTAGTTTGTTAACAAACAAAAGTTTAAATAAAATTTGAAACCATTGAATAATTTGGTTTATTGAATTACATTGAACGATCCGAGCACGAAGAAGCCACTGATTTAGTTTCTCTTGAAGTATGTACGTTTGGTACGACAACAATAATCACAAATAATGTATGTATTATATTTAAAATAGTAAAAAAAGAGGTGTAGATAAAATATTCACTATCCAAAGATTTCATATCATGCAATAAAACAAATACATTTTCAGAAGTTTTGAATAATTTTTAATCTATGTAATATTGTTTTATTCTTACCATAGGCACCCACCAAAAACGAGACAAGTAGCACAGATTTCAGCATGTTAAAACTAATTAATTTTCAATATATTGTACGACTATTTATACGAATTGAGAAATCTTTCCATATAAGCTATATTTTTTATCTAAAAAGATTGCTGCGTTTTTCTGAAAATTGATATTGTATTGAATCGAATCAGATAAGATAAAGCACTGTTTTGTCATACTGTTTAGGTTTTGTCATACTGCAGCATACTGTTTTGGTCTTTAATTTTTTTTAAAGATAATTTTTTCAAGACATACATAAAGAATTAAAAATGAGTGAATGGTATAAATGTTATGTTTGATTATTATTTCATGAAATATAACCGCCCCTGGATATACAAGGCGTGCATTGATCCAATGACACTTTGACTGGCCGCCACTGCGGCGAGGTGTTATTTATTTTCAAATCTTCTGATACAAGCCAATTGCAAGTGTATAAGATATAAATAGTTTAGAAGTAAATGATAATTTTTATTTCATTCAAACGCATTTTTAAAACATTACTTTCTTTATTAATATATTTTTCAACAGCCATAGTGAATTTCAGAAGAAGATTGCTATTTAAAAAACAACAATGTGAAAATATCATACTTTTTATCGATATCCGCTCTCAACGTGGATCATATGGCCTCCTAATAGAGGTATCTCAAAAGAAGTTTTTTTTACGAGAACTTTTTGTTACTCAGTCGTTCAACCTCACTTTTTTTCAAAGTGAGTAGTAGGAAAAGAAGGATAAGGCTAGAACAGGACTAGTGGTTAACTAATCGCTATTGCTACACCCATTTATTAAAGCATCAGAAGGATGAGATGGGGTATGTTAAAAGTTACGGGCTTAAACGATAAGCGTTGGAAATTATTTGTTTTAAGGTTATCTTGCAAGAAAAGAGTTTTATAGTGAAATGTTAAAATATAAATGACAGTAATATTTAATTAAATGCAAATTGAATGTCCTGTAACAGTATGAATTGTTTTCTCGTTTACATAATTTTTTAAATTGAATTATCAAAATGGTTGATATATTTTTTTATGTTACCTGATAACAAAAGTTAAACACAATTAATTTAGCTACACCCTTTTTTTTTAAATCCTGCCAGTTTTCATCACAAAAGTACTATTGGAAGCGGGTGCCAATAAACCCAACCGTGTCAAAACGATCAAGGATTACCAGTTGGATCGTGTGTCGAAAAATCTATAAGTAAACAACTGAATCTCCAATCAACGCGTTGCCATGGGTGATAGCCATAAATAATAATGCGTTTTTCGGAGTAGCGGATACACAGAAAATCTAAAAAAAAATGTCACTAACGACCCGGGTTTCACCTTTCGGCATCCTCAGGCATTCAAGTGCACAGATACAATAGAACGGGCGTTTAGTAAATAAATGTATCGTGTTTATATAAGAAATAAACGTATTGCTAAGTTTAAGGCTATTGCTGACAAAATGGATTAACACATGGGAATGTTTACAGATTTGAATGATAAGTAGTTTTAAGAACTGTATTTGCCCTGTTTCATGGATTTTTTTTATGATTATATTTATATAGGATACGACAGTTGGGTATTCGGCAGATTTACCGGCTCATTCAATTCATTAGTAGACTATTTGACTGTGGCCTATTTATTTCTAAAATGTTCTGGAATAACAACTTATGTCACTTGTGTTTGGGTGTAGCATTTTAATCCGTTTATTCACATTGAATACGTGGTTTTCTGAAATCAAGTGACTGGCGAATGTCGGTTAATCCATTTCGCCAGCAGTGGCCTTAAGCTTAGTGATACATTTATTACTTATTTAAACACGATATACTTATTTACTGAACGTCAGTTCTAGTTTATCCGTGCAATTGAACGCCTGGAGATGCCGAAAAGCACCCCGGGTCGATAGTGACAAAATTTGTGTGAATGTACATAATTTGAACGATTCAAATTTAATTATAATAATCCGTTGTATAAGTAATAATTCAAATATTAAGAGTTTTATAAGTGACAGGGTTAAATGATCAACGGTTGATATTATTTTTTGACGTTTATTTTGGAAAAAAGACATTTTATAATAAAAATATTATTTACAGTAATATTGAAAGAGTTGGAAATGTTCTGTTAGCAGTTAACATTTTTAAATTGAATTGTCATTTTGTTTACCACCACTTTTATCAAGTTATTTTTTTGTCATGTAAAATTTTTTGACGATAAGATTAGCCCAGTTGTTGTTCAATCCAATCCGCATAAGATGAAACTCTTGTATAACCTCCAGGGGTATTCCTCTGGGCGCATCTTCCAAATGATGCGATTCCGATGATAAGATTATCAGTGACTAATGGACCACCCTTGTCTTCATCGCAAGCGGCTTGGGTCATTCGGTCTCCAGCGCAGATCATTTTATCGGTTAAAAACGAAAACACGTCGGCGCAGACCTTTTGGTTGACGATGGTGACGATTGCCGACTGAAGTTGGGAAGAATATCCAACTTGCCCCTGCAATAATAATAAAACATATTCAAGCGAAATTCCAATTGCATAATACACTATAGTAAATATATTATGTAAAATTGTATAAGGATACAAAAATATAATAAAAGATATTTGATGTCAGTAATATTCACTCACCGAGTTTGAGATTTCGTTTTGGAATAAAAAGATTGATTCTTTTTCTCAACATTTTACATATGTAAGATTTGAGTCATACAAATGCTGTTTAAATATTGATCTCTTTGTTTAATTATTCATTTTCTACACACGTGTGCCGTACATAAACATATTTTTTTACTACAATTAATAAAAAAAAATCATAACGGCCAACAACGGAGATTTTATTTTTTTGGATCCTTTTGTACAAGTGTACTTTGTATTTGTTTTGAGCGATCGGTAAGCCAATCAAAATCTAACATTTTGGATATTTTGATTGAAATTATTTACTCACATTTGAACCAATTCAATTTTTATAAATTCACAACAATTTTGTCACTTACGACCCGGATTTTGACTTCTGGCATCTTCAAGAGTGCAAGTGCACGCTTGGTGACACGTGCATCGGGAATCCCTAACCGCTACTGAACGATTTTTTTTAACGACAGAAACAATTACAACTAAGTAAAAAAAAAATGAAATATGAAACATTTGATGCCCAGTTATTCTTAAAATATTTATTTTTAGAAATTGAATAAATGACTTTTATTAAAAAATGAGCTCGTTTTTAATGTATTATTGTATACAAACATATAATGTATATGCTAAAGCTATCCGGATATCCAAATATATCCGGATAGTTTCAGTTTTACTATTTGATATTCGAATAGTTGATACTGACGAATATTTAAAATCCCTTGGTCAAGCTCATCTGAGCACATGAACGCATGAAAATATCGAAAGGCGAATTCCGGGTCATTAGAGACAAAACTTGTGCGAATGTACAAAATTTCAACGTTTCAAATGTAACATAAAAAATCTACCATGGAGCTTCAGTCAAAATCTTAAATTATTTACGTTACCAGAAAACAAATATCACAGTAGTACAAAGCTTCAAAGCTTAATTAGTAATAAACTAAAACTAATAATGCGTGCTTTAACGGTGAGTTTTCTTACTGTAGTTGATCCCCATCCAGCCACGGAAAGTGATCTTCCATCAGCCACGGTGTGTCCTTGCTTGGGAATACCGATCGGTCTGGCGAAGATTCCATCGAGTGTCAAAGGGGAAACCAACCACATAATGGCGATATCGTCTCCCACCGTGGTCTCGTAATCTTCATGAATTTTGAACTTGGAAACCTGGGCGAGTTGTCCTCCAGTGCTGAAAAATGTGGATCCAACACGTATTCTCCAGAGGTCTAAATCAGTTCTGTAAAATATAATATGTAACATTTATTTACCGAATCGTCAAGGTTAGCATTGTCTTTTTATGATAATTTGATCATTTATTATCGACGCTATATAAAATAAATATTTAGAATTTGAAAATATTCATTCAAGAATTATGGTGATACGCTGGTCTTTTTTTTCAGAAGGTTTTTTTTTAATTGTGAAAAAATAGAATTTTGGTAATGAATGTGTTTTCGTTGCCTGAAAGAAGTCGAAAAAGTTTTTATAAAACCATGTTTGACAAATGCTATGCAGTTTCTATTTGTTTCGTTATATATAGATTGTGAATGAGCGATATTTGAATAAGTACAACTTGAAAGTCTGCTTTACAAAAAATCGTTGAGAGACTTGATACTGGCAGCTATCGTACGTTAATATGGTCGGCTTGAATATATATACAGTGGAACCCCCAATTACACTACCCCGAATTACGCGCTGGCTTGAAATATTCACCGCAAATCCCCCAATTGCACTGTTGCATTCCATTGTCGTTGCTACGAGACGGTCGTCTGTGCGGCGCATACAGTCAAATGTTGGCTAGCGTCTGTGTATTCAACACGTGCTAGGCTATACACATATAGCCGGGCGACTGTCCATGTGTTGGATTTTGGCGCGCTTTGGATTTTATCACATAGTCACTAAATATTTCGTCCATCTTTTTTTTTTTTGAAAAACTAAGGAAAATGTTAATTTTGCATTTTTTGCGGAAAAAACCAAATCCCTAATTTTGTATGAGAATCACTCCCCCAATTACACTACCCCGAATTACACTGTCCCGACTTAAGTGTAAATGGGGGCTTAAATGTCTACATTTTCTTTTTATAGTGACATTGGATAAATGTCCACTTACCTGACAACGCATTGAGCTGCAGTGATGACCGCGGTTTCGCTGATGATGGCTGATCCGCAACGTATCATGTACATTTCGTATCCAGCGTGATAATAAAGAGCTGCTGCCTGCCACGGGGCTCTAGTGATCTCAATCCTGTTTCCATTAATGATGCGCTCTTCATTATGCGTCAGTGTAGGGAGTGGAGGGGCACCTATGAATGAAAGTAATGAATTAATGTTTTTTTATACATTTTATATTTACGTATATGGTCCTAGTATCCTTCTTAGTAGTGTTATTTGAGCATCAGTTCTATAGAATGATTTGTGCTTGTTTTATAGAATGAATGTTCAAAACCTTTTAAACAGCCGGGAGGAGTTTATTAGGTAATTTGTGAAAACATTACATCGGGTAAGTAACAAAGGGATACGATCAATTTGTTTCTTCACAATGACAAATAAAGAAATAATTTATACAAACGACTATTACTGTATGTATTTCAATACAAATATTTTAGGAGATAAATTAAAAAAAACGATTTGCTTTTTTTTTCAGTTTAAACCACAAAACAATGAAACTATAAATTAAAAAAAATGAATCTTTTAAGTTCATACGTGCACTTGAACGCCTGAAGATGCCAAAAGGCGAAACCCGGATTTTTAATGACCATTCCTGTGTGAATGTACAAAATTTGAACGAGTTTTCAACTTTTTCATGTTGATATTTATAACCGAAGCATTTAGTAAATATATATCATATTTGAAGATACAAATAACTCAAAAAATTTTAACAGGGTGCCAAAGATTTTTTAGTTTGTTAACAAACAAAAGTTTAAATAAAATTTGAAACCATTGAATAATTTGGTTTATTGAATTTACATTGAACGATCCGAGCATGAGGAACCACAGATTTAGTTTCTCTTGAATTATGCACGTTTGGTACGACAACAATAATCAAAAAAAAAAAGAATGTATTCTATTTAAAATAGTAAAAAAGAGGTGTAGATAAAATATTAACAATCCAAAGATTTCATATCATGCAATAAAACAAATACATTTTCAGAAGTTTTGAATAATTTTTAATACATGTAATATTGTTTTATTCTTACCAAAGGCACCCACTAAAAACGAGACAAGTAGCACAGATTTCAGCATGTTGAAACTAATTAATTTCCAAAATATTTTACGACTATTTATACGAATTGAGAAATTTTACCATATCTATCGATTTTATCTAAAACGATTACTGCGTTTTTCTGAAAATTGACATTGAATTGAATTGCATCAGATCAGATACAGCACCTGTCATACTGTTTTGGTCAATAAATTTAAGCCATGAATTGATTTATATTGTTATTACTTTATTTTTTTGATAATTTTTTTATTTTATTTGTATCACACCTCACACCGATGATTAAATATCCTCAATGATACACTCAAGGTACATTTATTAATATTTGGGTAGCAACACTATATAAAATAAAATTGTAACAGTAATTAAAATAATAAAGTTATTAATAACCACCATTAATTAATAAGGCAATAAATTAATGATGGTTATAAAACTTATTTCGGTGGCAAATTTGATGAGCGATGAAATGCTGAGGGGCAAGGAAGGTATTTTTTTTAATTAACGGTAATATTTAGGAGACGAAACTAGATCTGGATGTCCAGTAGCGCCATCACGATTGTTTTTACAAGTTAAATACAAAATATCTTTTCCAATGATAATCGGAATATTCCATTCTTGATAAGACTGTCACCACAATGGCAGTTTGGGTTTAGTTTGATTTTAAACTTATGTAAATTGACATTTAGCGCAACGTGCTCGGTAATGAATTGGGAAGTCCAGTAATCTGGAAAAAACCAGGTTGCATTCTGTCAAAAAACAATTTCTGGGAAGAATAAATAGGTAATTCTACTTCGAAGAGACATTGACCATCGTTTTTGCCAAGTAGTAAGAACGGTCATTGACAAAGGTTTCTCACTTCTACAATTTTTTTTGCGAGTGTCTTACGGGTCGAGAGTTGTGCTATTAATTTACGCTGGTTTCCCGTGCAAAAGGTGATAAATTGCAGCCCGTCGTTGGACCTCTAAATCTAATGGAATAAGTCCCAACATAACAAGAAGACATTCTTTTGAACAAGTTCGGTAGTACCTTGACATGTCACGAAGGAAAAACCATTGTCGCCGAAGAAGTATTTGACATATGTTCTGTCGTTTGGTTTAATTATGTGCTCAACAGCTTGCAGCATGAAACACAATACCAAGGAATATTCACATGAAGAAAAGTTGGGATGTAAGAGATGTTTACTTCCAACTTACCCTAGCCATGCTTGCTACTCTTTTGAAGGTTGTCTTAAAGCTAGCTTAAGCAGTTTGTCGTTGTTCAAGAAAGATATTTTGTCATCTAATATTGCCCCAATCCTTTTAATTTTTTTTGGGTAATGCATTGTTATTGTATTAAACATGATATTCGCTTTTCACGACAGTTTTCCTTTAATCATGATGCTACATGTTTTATGGGTTGCAAATCTTAGTTTGTTGCAGTCTCCCCATGCAGAAATTTGTCTTAAGCAGTCAGCTGATATTCGATTCTATTCTAGAATCCCAACTGATTTGTAGATATTGGCTTGTTAGAAGGAGTGTGCATATCAAGACGTCTAAATATTAGCTTTTTGAGAATTTAACCAAGGATCGGGAGCAAAGTTAGGCGTCGGTAGGCTTTTGGATTGGTTTGTGGGCTTTCACAGCGCTAAGGAATGATACTCAAAAGGCCAGACTTCGCAATCGGGAAAAATTAAGCAACATTGGTAAAGAAAAGTAAGCTCATGTTGTCCGATATTCCATGCTGTTTTGAACAATTCACCATAAATTCTGTCGAGGCCTGGAGATCTAGCAACATTCAGATTTCTCAAGATCATTTTCAACTTTTGGCGCTGTAGGAGGGTTGATAGTTCATAGTTTTTTTAAGTACTTGCTTTATGCGGTACATTATTAACTTGAAATACTGTACAATTAATTGTCTATTTGATTTTTTTCGATCAAGAATAAGTTGTGTATATTATAAAATCTATTTTATCTATCATATCTTGAATAAGGTTGTTATAGCAAATATATCGAAATTAATTTTCCAACGAAGTCATCAAAACTCAATTTTAACATGTGTTGAATTTAATTTTCTATACGCTGTGAATGGTAAGAAAAACATTTTGTTTTTTAGATTATAATTAAGTTCTTATCCACTAAAATATACATTTTTACGTTATCGCGGAATAAGAAATATTGTAATGTTTCCGTGTAATCTATTTTGATTGCAAAATAATGGTACATTATATATTTATTACAAATTTTGATTTTGTAATATTAAGAAATATGCAAAATAAATATAATAACTACAAATGAGTGATAATTTTAAAATAAAAATCATACAACATAAATTTAATGAGAAATGACATCATATATTACACTGTGTATAAGATATCAAATGAAATGTCATCAATAAAAATACCCACCCAGATCCACATAATCACTAGGGCAAAGATTTTACAGAAGTTTGCATTAATTTGTTTATATTAATGAACGAAACAGGTTAACGTTTTACCATCTTCAAGCCTTTCAATTCTAGTTAGGTAAGTTAAGTAAAGACTTAGGGTAAGTACTTAGTTAAGTAAAGAACAAGGGGTTATTAATGAAAGTCATAAGAGTTACTCAATTGGCTATAATGAATACTTTTTCTGTGATGGAAGATAAAAGTCTTGATTTAATATGTTTGGCCGATAAGCCGATAGATAGTATAGCTTATCAGGAAATATCATACAAATTTAAAAGATCGTATGATTCAAAATTTAATCCAATATTTTTTTATATTCTTTTACATATTGAGAAATACTGATACGAAATAATGTATTAATCCAGTGGATTCCATACTTGATGTTAATACGTCTGCCTTTGAAAAAAAAAATACGCGCCTCCCCATCCTTTATTTCAAATAACAATAATGACACATTTTAAAGGGTAAATAAATATTTTAAATCGTTCGCTCCTCCCAGTTTGGAAATCGCTGCATTAATCTAATGATTTAAAAAAACACTTTTTTGTACTAATTCCAAATTTATTTAATGTGATCAACACTACTTTTTTATTCCGAGATTTGAGGATTCATCACTGGCAAAAAAACTGAGGAATCGAGAAATTCCAAAAAAAATATCAATGATTTTTTTTAAGCTAGTTCCTCTAAAAAGTCCCGTACTGTGAGTTTCCACAGGTATTCGAAAATTTGAGAAATTTATGTTACTAGCTCCATCCTTTGAAAAACCTTTGGTTGCCAGTGAGTCCAGCTGTTTTGATCTATTTATCGTAACGTAAATCCTGAAATTTCATTGGGAATTTTACAAATTCCTGGGTTTTTGAAATCGAGCAGTGGCACAAAATATTTAAATCTGCCAGTGTCTTGAATGAAATCCCAGGATTACAAAATAACCCAGGATTGGATGCTTTAATTGTAGTGACTCAGTGACTGATGGTTCGTCCTTCTCATTCTGATATCTCATTTTTTAATACTTTTACAATTCATCTCAATCAGTTTATCATATTTCTAACATTATAGACATGCACGCACAAAATGTCCTGAACATTTTTTTTTGCTTTAAATATTTAATTAAAAAATGGTAGGCTTCCAAGGGAGCTTTCTATATTTTATTTTGCTGAAAAGATGGTAATGCGCCAATAATTTTGGAAGCCTATGATCTAACACTTCAAAGAATTTGAATGATTTTTTTATAAAATACAGCATACTCACTTCATTTGAAAAAACACATAGATTTTTGAATGGTCATCTCTTAAAAATGATGTGCGAGTTGGAATAAAATTGGAATACACTTAATTCTAAAAGTTACCTGCTAAATACAAGTTCTTCTCTGCACTTTTGATGGCTTGGGAAGTGAATTTAGTTTTGTTCGCGTTACTTGCTTTCTGAGGTGTTATTTATTTTCTAATCTTATGATACAAGCCAATTGCAACGAGTGAAAGATTTAAATAGCTTAAAAGTAAATGATAATTTTTATTTCATTCAAACGCATTTTAAAACATTACTTTCTCTATTCATATATTTTATAACAGCCATAGTGAATTTCAGAAAAAGATTGCTATCCAAAAAACGACAATGTGCAAAATATCATATTTTGTATCCATGTCCGCTCTCAATGTGGAGAATATAGCCTCTAATAAAAGTAAAGAACTGTTAGTTAATCAGGCGCTCAACCTCACTTTTTTTCAATGTGAGTAGTAGGAAAAGAAGTATAAGGCTAGAACAGGACTAGTGGTTAACTAATCGCTATTCCTACACCCATAAAGCATCAGAAGGATGAGATGGGGTATGTTAAAAGTTACGGGTTTAAATGATAAATGTTGCACATTGTTTGTTTTAAGGTCATTTACTACATATATACTATAGATGACTAGAAAAGGCATAATTTGTTTTTCTGATCATAATAAGTCCGTATCCTCAAAAGTTTATTTTTTTTACTCTATCTCGCAGCACTGTATGAATTGAAAAATATTAAAATGTTTCCATTTTGTTGTAATCAATTTTGATCGCGAAATAAAGTGTCATCATATATTTATATTGGATTTTTTTTTTGTAATATTAAAAACAGTGGTTGGCAATATTTTTTAATCATTAATGTACAAATACAAACGGGCTTATGTTTCTCCACGTACAAACCTTCAATTCCATAAATTGAATAAAGAGCTTTTAGATAAGTATGGGATAAGTGGTTATCAATGAAAATCGCAAGAATTGCACAATTGGCTATAATAAATACATGGATAGTTTTTCATTTAAGTGATTGAATACAAAAATAGTAAAATTAGTGGTTTTGGTGGATGGGCCTAGGCCTAGAAGCTTATTGTCTGATATCATATAAATTTTAATAATTAAATGATTTAAAATTTTATCTTACAATTTTAAGTATCGGTCCTAAATATTGAGAAATACTGATAAAATATATCCTTGTACTCATTCCACATTTATATAATAAATACTTTTAGGACCGGTTTCGATCATGACGATTTCATCAGGAATACACATTAATACTGTACTATTTATACTAAGCCAAGTAAAAGTATTAAGGCTGTAACAAACAATTGATAATAGAAATATGAAAGAAATTTTATAATATGAATAAGGGACACTAAATTGACAATAATTAAAATGTTTCACATTTCTTACAAATAAATGATACTTATATGCAAAAGTGGTAATCAGAGCCAGCTCTGGGATTTCTGCGCCTGAGTGCGAGGAGACTTCGGCGCCTCTATAAACTAGAACTAAATGAGTGGATAGTGCGGAATCTGTACCTGCGTACACTTCGCGCACGCTACAAGCCGGCCCTAGTGGTTACTAACAATATACTGGAGGATATTTCTTTTTTTTACAACATAATTTATAATTTTACAATCACACTAATAAAATTAATAGCAATACACGACAATTATACTGCTTCCGGGTAAAGAAAGAAGATAACTTTTTTATATCCAACAAGTTGTTGGATATAAAAAAGTTTTTCTCAATCCCGGGATTGAGATTTTCTCACCGAGGAATTTGAAATCCTCAATTTGCTATACTTTTTCACGGAAACTCGTTTTTTTTTTTTAGCTCACCGAGGAATTTGAAATCTTCAATTTGCCAATTTCGTGTAAATTTCGAGAATTTGCTCAAAATTTCTCAATCCCGAAATCCCGGGATCGCGGCTATCTCAATCCCGGAATTTCGGGATCATAAAATTGAACGGGATCCCGGGATTGGATGCCCTACCAACAACCATGACCGTACCCTTACAGAGCAAAAGAATAAAAAATATAAAATCAAACATAAACGTTAGTGCTTAACAGTTTTTGAATTGGATAATTACAACGGTAATGGTAAAAAATAAATTTGAATTAGGCAAGAATTTATGTCTTTTACTTTCTAATGTGTTATTCTAATTTTACCGATTTATTATTTAAATGCAGGACTGTTAAGTTTTTTCCCTTCTTCTTATTTGACCACATTCACTCCCATGTGGAGTATACGGTCGCCACTCGAAACCTCCATGTTTCCCTATCTCCCACCAATTACTTTGCTTCGGTTCCGCAAAGTACATCCGATGGATAGTAACCGAAGGTCGTCCAAGACGCCGGAATACCATCGATCGAAAGAAGAGGCAGGCAAGATTGAGGCTTTCCGGAGACATCCACAACACGTGACCCAGCCAGTTCTAACGTCTCTCCATAACCACTTACGTGATATTTATGATAAAAAATGATGAAATTTCGTCCCTTTTTCGGCAAAAGATACATGCTCTTTAATTTTAATATTAAAAGATATTCCTGTTTCGTCAATATAATTAGTTTCGCATGAATCACAGTTTAGTAAATAAAAACTAATTTAGTAAAAAATATTTAGTTTGTCCTTGGAATTTACTAACACTGGACTTAACCTTCCAGAGACGAGACCTTTTTTTTCGATGGAATAAATATTTTTTAAGCCATATTTAAGTCACGAATAACTTTTATTCCTAACAATTTTTTTCAAAAAAAAAAAGACAAAGTCGTTGTATAGAAACCCCGCATGACTATATGGTCATTATTTTATTACCGTGTAATAAAAAAATCGCATGTAATTTTGGTGGCCGTTTCTGTCCCCGTGGCTGATGACTAACAGAAGTCTGTACCCTTCTTAACCAAATATGAGTGAAAGCAACGATATTCAGGTAGAAAAAGGATGAATAGTGGGATCAATAGACAACTGTGTTTACTGTGACCATATGGTTACGCTCGTCCTTGGAGGGATAAGTTCAGTGTGTTATAGAAGGTAATATTGAAAAGTTTTTTTATCTTTTTTTTCTAGAGATATTTTCTGAAACCCTACCTTAGTAACAAACTTTCCCCTATTGCTTTAAGTAGATCTTACATTGAGCAGAAGAAGTGGATCGACTAAATATTATAAAATAGCATTAAAGTACAATATGTACATGAGAAAATTTCACTTTGAACACAAGTATAATATGTAGATAACATAAGTACTAGAGATAGGCGCTTACCCGGCCTGGCCCGCGGGCCCGGAAAAAATTTATTTTGGACTATGTTCAGATTGAGAGTCAGCTTAACGGCCATACTATTAAAGCAATCATTTAATAGAAATTATAATTCGTTTAAAATTTTCATAAATTATTTTTAACTAAGGGCGTCATCGTTATATAAAAAAATAACTTATGTATTTCGGGAAAGCGATGCTAAGAATCCCATTAATTGTAATGACCTAATTTGAACGCCCCGCCAGTGTGGTCGAGTGGTCAACGTTGTTGGCTTCGGCTACGGAGGGGCCGGGTTCAAATCCCGGTACGGACAGTTATATAAATCGATTTTTCAATCGATTTATGAATTTCTGTTCAAAGGCATGGATTTATGTGATGTCTTGAATTCCCCCCTCTCACCCATCCTATAATATAGCTTACCACTAATCCTGTCTTAGCTTTATCCTTCTATCCCTTTGGAAAAAGAGAGGTTGAGCAACTGAGTAACAAGCAGTTCTCGTAGAAACACTTCTGTTTAGTAAAACTCCATTAGGAGTCCATATGCTTCACATTGGGAGCGGACATGGTTTAAACAAAATTTGAACCAAATTTGAAACAGTGATTTCTTTATCTAGGAATAGCTAATATTTGTATTAATGTAACTACTGGCCACTGTGAAAATTGTTATCTGTTTTCTATTGGTTTTAAATGACCAACAGTTCGTTTTGCTAGAAAACACTTTTTTTCTTGAACAGTTCAATAATACATATTTTATTATCAACTATACATTAAAAGAAAATCTAGTTTTTTATCAAGCCGAGAAATATAAACCTGAGTTTCGGACCGGGTTCTGGAAACAAGAGTGATATTAAGATTCGGGTTCGGGTCGGGTCGAGCCCGTGCAGGCCACTAAGTGTATGTAGTACAGTTTTTTTTACCGTTATCTTGTTTTATATATATTTCGAAATCTTTTCTATAAATACTTCATAATTATTGTCAATTAATCGTGAATTAAAATTGAAATACAAACAAAATCATATCACGGGAAAAACCAAACATGATCCGTGAGATTGCTGTATCTGCCGGATAACGAATATCGCTGAGGGATGTGTGAAAACTAGGGGTAGCTCTAAAGATTGCGTAGAGTTTTACCAAAAGAAATAATTGAGAAACGGTTGGGTAAAATACAATAGAAAGCTTACATAATGCGTTAGAATGATAGTAGTGGACAACCCAGCCGCTACGAAGAAGAAAGCAAGAGAATTTTTTCAATACTAGTATTAGACACAGCGCCGAACACACCTGATGAAATGTGAGCCACGATGGTATATTCACTAGATATATTTCAAAACAAACGACTAGCAAAATCGCACTCAAATTCAGTTGCGTCTTTTTGGGTTTAAATAGTTAATAGTTATGTTTTAATAGTTAAATAGTTAACTTAAAATTTGATCAATATTTCTTAACTTTCGACCATATTATGTGATGAGGAATGTTATATCTTCAATCTGTGTCTGTGAGTGATATTATTATATATAAACGCACTACTATATATCAGGGCTGTGGAGTCAGATTCGGAGTCGGAGTCGTGGAGTCGGGTTTATTATTGCAAAGTCGGAAAAATTTTACGACTCCAACCTATTTACAACACATAGTATTGCTTATGCAGCTGACATGAAGTTCGTTTTTAATTTAAATACAAGTTGGAGTTGCTAAATTTTTACCTGACTCCCCAGTCTTGCCCCAAAAACAGCAGGCAAACAAGAAAAAATACTTATTTTACAATGCAAAGAGGCACATTCATTCTTTCCTTCTAGAGCATAGGTTCCCAACCTTTTTCTGGTTGCGACCCCTTTTGATAAAAGCCATGTGACCCGCGGCCCCAATGTAATTGAAAAATGCATTTTTTTTCAATAAGGTAATTTTAGTTGACTAGTTTTAGTTTTGTTGTTCAAATCCAAAATCGAAAAAAGTTGGCGACTTATAGGTTGAGAACCCATGCTTTAGAGAGTATCATTGAAGTGATAAAGCTTTGTCTTCCTTAAATTCGATCATATATGATCCCAACGTGAAGCCTCCTTTGTCCCAGATTTGCATGATTCGTTTGAAGATCGGTTTACGGTTTTACTAAGTAATTTTAATGTCATGATTTTCTACTGCAGTGTACCATGAATGGAATGATTTTAGCACATGTATAGTATTTGATTTTAAGAAGTCTTCTTCTTAAAACACGTTATTTTTTTTAAAGAAGAATTCTTTCCCTATCATCAATTAACAGGAGTTTACATTCATTTATAATAAACTCAACCCTTTTTCCAAACTCTGTAACTTACGATAATATGATATTGAGGATAGACACTTGTTTAGGAACGTTTTTAAAAAAACCCACATATAATAATCATATCTAGACTTAAGACATCGAGCAAATACGATATTCGTCAGCTTAGATGTCATATCGTAGATATATTCAAATCCTTTCTTATTATATGAATAATTTTCATTGCGATAAAAATTGATTAGTAGATAATAATTTTGAATAAATACTCAGCCCGATCAACCAAAAACATTGTCTATCGACTAGATTCACAATGCTGAAGTTTGTTCTGTTAGCCTCCTTCTTGGTCGGTGCTTATGGTGAGTAATATTTTTTTTTGTCTAAACTCTGTTTTACCCCGCAGCTTAGTAAAAACTTTGATTTTAAAATAGTTTATTCTGTTAATTTATAAAAAAACATTAAATAATATAAAACGGTTACTATAATAAATATATTTATGCATGTGTAAATAATATAATTTTAAATTATTGGTGTGGTATTTTACATGTTTGATATAGAGTAATGACTAAATTATAAATTTTCTACTAATTTTAATGTTTTTGAAGTATAGTGTTCAATTCAAAAAATTAAACTGTTTTTTTCCAATGCATGTACGATTGCAATGTGGAGCATATGGCTTCCGAATAGAGGTATTTCAATGGAAGTTTTTTCTGCGAGAACAGTTAGTATATCAGTCGCTCAACCTCTCGTTTTCAAACTAATCATTCTCACGACGTCCAGTTATTGAAGAATCGGTCAAATAAATCGATCCAAAAAATGCTGTTTGAGACCCGGCACGAAAAACGCTTGGCCCTAGACCCGAAATTTTAAGCTGTATTTGTTTTTACGAGACCTCTATACAAGCTAAAATTTTAGTAAGTGATAATAATATTTATAGTTTGACGAGAAATAATAATATGTGAACAGCTTTGGTGCAATAAATTATAATTATTGTATACCAACGCAAACGTATAATGGCTGAGCAATAAATTTCAAAGAACACCAGTGGGCAACAAAATTTGTTTGGCTAGATAAAATTAACATAAACGTTTTTATGCAAACGCCATAGTCACCGATGATGATGTCCACACAAACAAAAGCAAGCAGAACAATCAAAGAACACAATTGGGCTGAAAAGTGTACGTGACAAGATGAAATGAATAATTACAATCTGTGTTTTTCCCGTAGCCACCGCACCCCTCCTCACCTTGACGCGCAACGAAGGGCGCATCGTTGGTGGTGAAGCCGCTGAGATCAGCGATGTCCCATGGCAGGTAGCTGCCCTCTATGATGGTTCCGGCATCGGAAGCTATTCCCTCAGGTGCGGAGGCTCCATCGTCAGCTCCACCGTAGTCATCACCGCTGCTCACTGCGTTGATGGGTAAGCAGAATTAAAAAAAAATAATTTATTCCTGTACCGATCGACTAAATTAAACCATCACTATAATCATTGACAGTTCCTAAAATAAAAGAGATATTAACCGAATTTTAAAAAAATTGACAAAAAGAAAATGGAATCTGTACGATGATTTAAACACAAATGTTATTAAATGAGTTTGAAACGTGAAAATTGAAAAGTCACTCAATTTTCCACTTTCTGTTAATTTTGATCGAGCATTAAAGAAGAGTATTAATTTAGTGTTTTTACATTATGCCTGCATTATCTCTTTAGTATTCCATATAAATCATAGCTTACGATTTTTTTGAGAAGAGAATAAAATATATATTTATATGCAATTATTAAAAAAAAAATGTTAGTTATATATGAAAAAGCAAATAAGAAATGGAAAAGGAGTTGAAATATTGAACATAAATATTACAGAATAAAAAATAAATTTGTCTAAAATGGTGTTATCACATAAAGTTTAAGAATTAAGCCTTTCATATAGCTTAGTTTTTTTAAATTTAAAACAAAATGTCCTCATATCAGTGTATTAAATTTACACAAAAGTTCATTGTCAATGCGGAAGTATGCGAGACTGAAATTTTAAGTCTGATTTATATGAAACATCACTGGAGCTAAAAGTCACATATTTATTTAGAACACGCGACACTCGCTGGAGAGTACGCGCCGGATCCAAAACCAGCAACAGCGGAGGACAGGTTATCCAGGTCTCCAAGTTAGTCGCCAACGAAGGATACAACAGCGACATTGACTACGATATCGCCATCTTGTGGCTGGCTTCTCCCTTGACCCTCGATGGAACCAACGTCAGAGCCATCGCACTCCCCAACCAAGGAGATACCGTTGCTGATGGAGCTGCAGCTCTCATCTCTGGATGGGGATCAACCACTGTAAGTTAAAATTTGAATTTAAAATTAAACAAATGGAGTTGATTATCTTTGCAAAAATTTTGATTTTTTCAAAAGAAATACGTTTTGTAGTTGTTCAATTGATTCTCAATTAAAACCAAAATAAATAAATTGAGAAATAAATAGTAATATTAATATTTTTTCTCTCCCAACAGCAAGGAGGAGGTGTCACCACCAGTCTTCGCAAGGTGACCATCCCAGTCGTCAACCAACAGAAGTGTGCTACCGCATACGCCTCATTCAACCCCATCACCGCTAGAATGATCTGCGCTGGAAACTTCGACGCCGGCGGCCAAGACGCTTGCCAGGGAGACTCCGGTGGCCCATTGGTCGTAGGAGATGTCCTCATCGGTGTCACATCATGGGGAAGAGGTTGCGCCCAGAAGGGATACCCAGGAGTCTGGTCACGAGTTCCATCTATGATGGATTGGGTCAACGACAAGTTGGAATAAGTCTTCTGCCAATTTAATACAAACATGCTCACAATATAAAAATCTTTACAATTTAAATACTCGCAAATTTATTTGAAATAAAAATTAATTATCCGCAAAAATATGTTTTTTTTTTGTTTATTTCCTCACAATCCTATTTCATTACACCTGCAAAAAAATGCCGTATATGAAATAATTGAACATTTTTTTTTAAATGTCGCATTAAGGGGTGACACCTTTATGTCGAGGGCCATCATTTTTTTAACAACATTAAATATATTAAAAGTTCTTTACCAAAATATCATGAAATACCGAGATGCTACACACGAATAAATACAAAACGATTCAATTCATTTACATTATTTAATACCATAAAAACTTCAATTGAACTAATTTAAGTATTGTTTTATGGTCATTTGTATGCATGTTTCACTATGTTACAATATGTTACACTATGTTTCAGTTGACGTGCACGTATTGAGAATGCAATGAATTTATCAATTTTAATTTAATACCCTTCTGTGTCGTTAATCAGATGTTAGTTTTTTAGTCATATTCATTTCAATATTTAACGTTAATGGACTACTAATAGTGACGCAATTCAAAAAACTTGTTTGTACGTCAGTTGCATAACGTAAATATTTTCAGACAGTAATGATAGAAAACCTATGTTCCTTGTAATACGTTACTCGATGTCTTTTTATGAAAACTAATAATCGATTTACGAGGTTATCTAAGTTTATCATTGATTAGTTGTATCAGTGTCCAAAAGTATTTTTTAATCTTTGCTATAAATACTTCATAGTTATTTTTAAGTAATCATGAATTAGCTATTAAAAGAAAAACAAAGCATATCACGGGTAAAACCTAATGTGATTTGTGAAATTGCTGTATCTGCCGGATAACAAATATCGCTGAGGGGCGTGTGAAAACTAGTGATGGTTCTTAAAATTGCGTTGAGTTTGAACAAAAAAAAATCAAAAAGGGTTGGAAAAATATAATAATTAAATCATAAGGGATAATCTTGGTAAATAATCCAACCTCTACGAAGTAGAAAGCATGAGGAAATTTTCAATACTTGTTTGAGACAAGTGCTACACAGAGCCGAGCAAACTCTAAGTAAAATGACACACGATGGCGTATACAATTTATATCGTCAGTTTGCTGGAAAATGTCATTAATTGACAATTTGATAAAAACAGAGTAACGTTAAACAGAGCCACTCGAAAAATTAATTAATGTCTAACTTTGACCGATATTGTCAAATGCCATACTTTTACAAATATTATATCGTATTTAATGCACGCACCTAAATAAAAAGCATCATCGACAAGCTTATGTTATCCTTACAAAATATATTGTATTCTTGCATCTGATATATATATTAAACGATGTTAGCAATTGCACCTACGTTCCGTGGCGCCTTTTAGGCTTAGTAAAGCGGCTAGCTCAGAGTATGAATTCCTTCCTATAACTTGATCAATTTTGCTTAAACTTTCCTCTATTTGTGTTATGGGGAAATTGCATTTTTCAATTTGTATGTATGAGTGATATTCTCTTACATAAGCCCACTACTTAATACAGCAGATTAACAATAAAAAAATACTTATTCAACAAAGCAAAGTGGCCGATCCATTATTTTATTTTATAAAGTATCATTTAAATCAGTGGTTTCCAACCATTATGTAACTGCGACTACCTTTGAAGAAAAAATATTTTCGCGCCTCACAATCCTTTATTTTATATAGTAATAAAGACACAATTAAAAGTGAAATATATATTGTGGACTGTTTGCGCCTCCATTTGCCATATTCCACGCCTCCCAGGTCGGAAATCGCTGATTTAAGTGATTTAAGTTTTTCTTGTTTTTGGCCGCCACGTAGCTTTTCCAGGATTAGCAGGACTTGTTTGAAATATCACATAAGCCTAAATAGCTGAGCAAGTGACATTCTCGTTTTCTCTTTATATCTTCATTTTTTTAAGCCCCGTGCAGTTCTGTATCGGGCCAATAATATGATAAGTAAATTCGTTTCTTTTCTTGATCGTATTGCGTTATGGAAGGTGGCCGTGAAGCAGCGGCTGCATACACATAACGGGTAGGGTGGGATAATAAAAAAACCAACTTGTGTTTGTTTGAAAATCAGTTAAAGATTATAATGGGTACAATTACCCAGGGTCATGATTTTCTACCACAATGCACCAAGAATGGGAGAATTTCAGCACTTAAATAGTATTTGATTCTCGGCGAGTAAAGTTGTCTTCAAAAGTCCGCGTCGAACGTAATATGTCTCTAGATTAGTGGTGAGAATCCCGTGGCCTGTTGGCTACTCTGGTGCGGCCTTTTGACTTGATCGGCTGATTCTGTTATTTTTTTGTATTTCCTGAGATTTTGGATATGAAAATTTGAAAAAAATACCTAAAAAAAATAAAAAAGGCCCCACACTGATAATTTTGTGAAATCCGCAAATTTATAGGCTTTAAAAATTGGCATGAAATTGCTTAAAAAATCCCATGATTTCAAAATAGCCGGCCAAAGATTCCCTAGTGTCAATGTTTTCTTTACTGCGGCCTTATCTTAAATCAAATAAATGAATGTGAAAAGAAAAGGTTCTCATTGGAAAAAAGGGAATTCTTTCTCTGTCATCAATCTACATATTATATAATACATGAGTTAACACTCATGTATATGTACACTTAACTGAAACATTTTGTCAAACTCTGCAAATTGAAATGATATCACAATAATCAAACATTGAGACATGTTTAGAAAACCCCACATTTAATAATTATAACATTAAGCCTTATCATAATGGGTAATAACGATAATCGACATCTTAGTTGTTATCAGTGGATACATTTAAAATCCATTCTAATATGATTGAAAAAAAATTTGAGATAAACAATTTGAAGATAATTATATATAGATAAATACGCAACACAATCAACCGAAAACATTTTTATTTATTTCAATTCACAATGCTGAAGTTTTTTCTACTTGTCTCCATTTTGGTCGGTGCTTATGGTAAGTGAAAATTTTTTGTTTTTATTATTATTTAATAATTTTAAAATGGTTTTACGTCACAGACTATTAAAAAACAAAACACTGTTTAGATATCGGTTATAGTATTTTATAATGTGAGCTTAACACCTTATTAGTTATCTACTGATATATAATTTTTCAATTCAAACATTAATTCTGAAAAAAATGATATAACCAGAATCATATACAAAATCACACACTGGTATGTAATAGTAATAAATCGCATTTCACGAAAAAAAAATCAGATGCATAATACCTTGACCCAATAAAATGTTTGATTATGCAGACCTAAGAAGGCAGAAAAAATCCATTCGAAGAACACCAGTGGGAAGCAGAGACTAGATAAAATCGACAATTAAAATCTGTGATTTTTTCCGGTAGCCACCGCACCACTTCTAACATTGACACGCAATGAAGGACGCATCGTTGGTGGTGAAGCCGCTGAGATCAGCGATGTCCCATGGCAGGTAGCTGCTCTCTATGATGACTTCGGCATCGGAAGCTACATAATCAGATGCGGAGGCACCATCATCAGTCCCACTGTAGTCATCACCGCTGCTCATTGCGTTGACGGGTAATCAGAATTAAAACTAATTTTCAAACTTTTTTATTGCTGTAAGATTCTAACTTAGTCATATGATTATTTATTTGAAAACGATTTTTTTGATAGATCACTTATTAAAATATTGTATCAAATCTTAGAAAGTAGTAAATTAAAGCTGACGTTCATAAATAATGTAAAAATGTGCAGGCTTAAAATTCAAAACCTGAACGGAATGTTATTCTAGTGTTAAAATACGCATTTTTATTAAGATCACGTGTCACTCGCTGGAGAGTACGTGCCGGATCCAAGTACAACAACAGTGGAGGACAGGTCATCCAGGTCTCCAAATTCGTCGCCAACGAAGGATACAACAGCAACATTGACTACGATATCGCCATCTTATGGCTGGCTTCTCCATTTACCTTCGATGGAACCAACGTCAGGGCCGTAGCACTCCCTAACCAAGGAGATATTGTTGCTGATGGAGCCGCAGCTCTCATCTCTGGATGGGGATCAATCACTGTAAGTCAAAATTTGTGTGTTAAATAAAAAGACTGATCAAAAACTACTAAAAGTAATAATACAAAAAAAATATTGCATGCCCATTAAAATCAAAATATATAAATCAAAAAGCCCCCAAAGATGTGGTTTTGTGTTATTTGGATGAGGAACCAAATAATCAAAATAGGTCATTAAAATATGTTTTTTTTTCTTAACAGCAAGGAGGAAGTGTCACCACCAACCTTCGCAAGGTGACCATCCCAATCGTTAACCAAGAGAAGTGTGCCACCGCATACGTCGAATTCAACCCCATCACCCCTAGAATGATCTGCGCTGGAAACTTCGACGCCGGCGGCCAAGACGCTTGTCAGGGAGACTCCGGTGGCCCGTTGGTCGTAGGAGATGTCCTCATCGGTGTCACATCATGGGGAAGAGGTTGCGCCCAGAAGGGATACCCAGGAGTCTGGGCACGAGTTCCATCTATGATGGATTGGGTCAACGACAAGTTGGAATAAGTCTTTTCCCAATTGAATATAAACATGCTCTCAATTTAAAAATCTTTACAATTAAATGCTCACCAATTTATTTTAAATAAAAATTAATTATCCGCAAAAATATTTTTTATTTCTTCACCTCCTAATATAGGATTTATAATGCGCTCATACACGCTCTAAAGCATTTTTTCGAAAATATTATGAAATTTCATGTGTGCAAATACAAATACAAATACAAAATTATTTTAAATAAAAAAATAAATTATCCGCAAAAATATGTTTTTTTGTTTATTTTCTCACAATCCTATTGTATTATATTTGTGATAAAAATGCATTTTGTGAAATAAAGGAACGATATTTTTTTGATGGCTCATTAATAGCTGACTGTTTTTTTGTAAATTTCATGAAAAGTCACGAATATCTACAAAAAAATCAAAAGATTATTATTTCAATTTAATAATATTTTCTTTATAGATTAAATACTCAATACACAATAATTATCAGTAGAATCACGTTTTTTTTCACTATACTATATTACTTACGATGAAAATTCGATATGTAATAGGAAATATATTTTTTAATGCTTTGCACTAAGGATAGTAGGAAGTGTTTCAATCATATTATTGCATATATGTAATACACTTGCTATGCCTCAGTCAAGATGTATGTATGTATTGACGACGCAACGAATTTATTAATATCTGCTTTATTAAAAATTCAAATTACATAGATTACTGTATTTATTGCGTTACGTGAGTGTGTGCTATTTCTTATATGCATTATAATGTTTAACATGTGGATTCCTATTGGAGACGGTACTTTAAATTTTTTTTAAAAAGTTTTCCCTCTTTAGTTAGACCGGAAAATTTTGAGCCTAACGGTACGTGTACACCAAAACCGAATCATCGGCCGACTTCGTGTCGGACCTATTCTGACGTGAAGTGTCGGCCATTCATGTGCATTCACTGCAACCGTTGTCGGCCGACCGGTCTTGACCGAGTACAACCTAAAGTTAGTAGCAGTCAGTAGTATTATGCAGCCTAGAATTTTTCGATATCCATTTGCAAATAAAAATCATCAATAGTTTCACAGAAAACAACACTATATGTACGATAAAACTTATGTGATAATTGTTTGTTGAAGCTAGTCATGGATTATTACGGTGAAAAACTTCACAAACTAAGCTAATAACAACGCCACGATTTAAAATATTTTTTGAGGGCTTGATAATCGCGTTAAAATCACACATTAATATGAAAAACACTGATAAATTATGCGAAATACGAAATAAATGGCCGGTAAATGTTCTGTCATAATACACCGAAAGTAGGCGGCAGACTAGCGACAATACCAACCTGAAGTTAGTAGCAGTTGATGTTCTGTCAAAATTAGCCGGTAGACGGCCGACCAATCCCAACATGTTTGGATTCATCGGTTGATCGGTCAGAGACAGCCGTCACCGTACGACGCCGTCTGTATTAGTGTACGTGCTCTCATTTCTTTACATACGTTTGTTTCGATCGGACGACACGGCCGAGCATAGTTCGGACGATGACGGATTAGGTGTACGCGTACCATTACAAGTATTTTAAATTGTATGGAATTATCCTTTTACTTTTACCACTTTTACGGAGTTTACTATCAATACATGGTAGAAAGGTATTATATTAAAAAAAGATAATATTCTTTTGTACTATAAAACAAATATTTCATTTTATTTTGTATAAATAGCACTGTTCCATTGTATTTATTATCAGTGTATAATGCTTGTCATGAGCGAAATCGGTCCCGATATTGTTAAATAAAAATGGAAATAGTACAAAGGAATATTGTGTTTATTAAATTAAACTTTTGCGTTAATTTAATTGAGCAGAGATTTTTATTATTTTTGAATCCTTTGTACCCTTTTTTCCGACTGGTAATTTTTAGGCTGCGATTATATATATATATATATATATATATATATATATATAGTGTATAGTGTATATATTATAGTTTAAAAATATCAATATTAGGCGCAGAAACTGAGTTTTATCTAGAAAGTCATGTAACAACTGATTATATTGATGTGTAATATCGATAAACGTGATCGCAGATGTTTTTATTTAAATCCTTTTATTATTTTATGAATAACTTTTGTTAAGATAAAAAATGATTTTGAGATAATATTTTTGAATAAATAGTCAAAAAAAAAACAACCAAAAACATTGTCAATTGATTCAGTTCAAAACGATGAAGTTTGTTCTTCTAGCTTCCTTCTTAATCGGTGCTTATGGTAAGTGAAATATTATTATGTGTATGTTCGAATAAAAGTTGTGATTTTATCTAAGCAATAAATGTGAAATTTGCTCACCATTGTAAAACTCAAATAAATATAAACGTCTGTATAAATTAAATGTTTTAAAAAAATTAAGCGTACAAAACTAAAAACATTTTTTTTAATGAATAATCTTCTCGACAAAACTATCTTTAGAAATAAGTATCTATTTTTTATTGAACTGACCATTTGATCTCTAAACGATATCACACAATTGTTTTTTAATATTAATAGAGTATCAAGTGAAAAAGTACAATGGATGATTGCCATAAACATAATATCTACGCAAAATTAAGCAGAAACTTTATTCAAAGTACAGTTGTTAGATGCAGAGTTTAAGTGACAACATAAAATTGACAATAAAAAAATCTTAATTTGAATACAGCCACCGCACCGATCGACCCAATCTTCACCTCGACGCACAATGTAGGGCGCATCGTTGGTGGTGAAGCCGCTGAGATCAACGAAGTCCCATGGCAGGTAGCTGCCCTCCATGATAGTGCCCACATCGGAGTTTACTACCAGAAATGCGGAGGCTCCATCATCAGCTCCACCGTAGTTATCACCGCTGCTCATTGCGTAAACGGGTAATTCGAATTATAGTACTGATAACACATTTGTCGGTTAGCTGAGTCATTCATCACTAACAGCATTGACTCTTTTCCTAAATAATAATGATTGTTGCTGATTTAAAAGACAACAATGAAAAACTGAAAATATAATCTGCTTAATATACAGAAATATCAGTCGTTCAGTTTGTAATGAAATGATATTAAATTATTTTGGTTTATCGTATGGGTATAGTAAGTTTGATGAGATAGGGATGCTAAGAGCTAATCAATTGTTGTTTGTATTTATTGTAATTGTGAACTAAGGATATATAACAGCTCATCAATTTGTTTTTAACAAAGTTGACGGTCCTGTCTCTTTTTTAATCTATGTCCGATTCTAATGTGGAGCATACGGTCGTCTTATAGAAAGGTATATCAACAGATGTTTTTCTGCAAGAACTGGTTGTTACTCAGTTGTTCAACCTTTCGTTTGTTTCGAAGAAAGAAGGGATATAAATATTAGGGCTAGAAAAGTACTAGTGATTGTTTAATCGCTCTCGTTACGCCCGTTATTTTAGGATTCCGAAGGTTTATGACATAAATGCGCACTGGGACTCGAGTCCGTGATATCTGCCTCGGAAGCTATAGCCGCTGACACTGCGCTACCGATCCTTTTACCCGCTATTTATGAAATGTCAAATATGTTTATTCAACTGTGAAGGAGATTTTAATTTTAAGAATGAATTTAAATTTAAAAAATGCAGATCTAAATCCTGGGTTTTGTTTTTAGAACACTCCCCATGCGTTGGAGAGTACGTGCTGGATCCAAGTACAGCAACAGTGGAGGACATATCATGCAGGTCTCCAAGTTGGTCGCCAACGAAAGGTACAGCAGTAAATATGACTACGATATCGCCATATTGTGGTTGGATTCGCCCTTGTACCTAGATGGAATCACCGCCAGGGCCATTGCACTCCCTAACCAAGGAGATGCCGTTGAAGATGGAACTCTAGCTCTCGCATCTGGGTGGGGGTCAACTTCTGTAAGTAAAAGATATAAATATTATAAAGCATATTTTAATAAAGTTATCACTCTACCAAATAAAATACCTAAAATTGTAAATTTTCAAGAGAATCGGCGCAGTACTCACCATTTTTTTTTATTCATGTCCGCTCCCAATGACCTCCTGATGGAGGTGTCTTAACAGAAGTTTTTCTACGAGAACTGTTTGTAACTCAATCGTTCAGCCTCTCTTTTTTGAAGAGAGTAGTAAGGAGAGAAGGAAAAGTCTAGGACAGGATTAGTGATTAACTAATCTTATTGAAGGATCGGATGGACGGGAGGGAATTTTCAGACATCACAAACACCCATGCCTACGAACAGAAATCGATAAATCAACCGAAAAAAATATCAATAAAAACTAAAACTGAATACTGAGAAAATGTTATGAATGTGTTTTTTTCAGCAAGACGATGAATTGTCCACCAGCCTTTTCAAGGTGACGATCCCAATTGTTAACCAAGAGAAGTGTGCTGCAACATACGTCGGATTATTTTCCGTCACCGCTAGAATGATCTGCGCTGGAAACTTCGACGCCGGTGCCCAAGACGTCTGCCGGGGGGACTTCGGTGGTCCATTGGTTGTCGGAAATGTCCTCGTTGGCGTTACATCATATAGAATTGGTTGCACCCAGAAGGCATACCCAGGAGTCTCTGTACGAGTTTCATCTATGATGGATTGGATCAACGAGAAGTTAAAATAAGTTTTTTGCAACAAACAATATTTTCTATACTCTTTTAATTCTCCCTTATTTATTTGAAATATAAAATTAACTACTATGATTTACTTACATTCTTTGGTATTCGCGATAAAAACGCAATATATTTAATGAGTATAAAAAATATTTTTTAGCTGTCTTATTAGAAGCTGGCACGTTCATTTGCTCCTTATCGAGTCTATGTACTGGCTACATTTATGACTATTTGATCAATGACAAGATTACAAGAATAAAGGCTTCATCCATTACAAAACATATTGACATTGCCAGAGCCTCTTTGGATAGAGCTAAGGGAAGAAAACCTCCCCTTATCCGATCTTCCAGATTCGGTGTAGCTCTAACAGCCTGGTTACATAATTATTTTTATAAGAAAGCAAAGATAAACAATAAAAGACTCGGTCCCAGAAAACATGTGTAGTACATTATTACTACCATTTTTTTTATTTCATTAAGTACAACAATAATATCATATTAATAATAATATAACTGAAATAAAACAAAATATGTCATTCATTTTTCTGGGGTTTCAGGGGGCGAATACATTTTAGACATAAGGTCGTAATAACATAGTAATACAATGATACCAATGAGCTGGTTCAGCGTCTCTAATTTTTTTTTACAGTTATACAGTGCACAAGAATTAAAAAGAAGAAAAACACGAAACAATACAAAATCAAATATAAAATCTTTAACGCTAATTGGTTGTCTGTGAATTGGAATATACTCCGGCTGTTTAGGGACCTCGGATCCAAGGATAAAGCTCAGCGGAGACTCACCTCCTACGCTATGCATACAACCACCCTGATCCCTTCTTGACATCCAGTCAAGAAGCACTATAACAATCATTATTCCCAAGCAAGGCTTCTGATCCAATTCCACAACCTTCAAACTACAATGGTTACGCTACCAGGTTTATGTCCTAGAGATATAGAAATGTGACCCAATTTTTGACTCCCGACAGTTGTCAAGACTGAGAGGGTCATCTACCGTCCCGAAAGTTTTGCCATTTGAAGTGCAAACATTATCCAATGTTTGCTACGTTGGTTACAATGGTTTACTCTATTGTTTTTCCTCCTGCATCGTGTTAGGATGCAGTGAAAATGAACTGACCGTATGCAGCGAGATCGCACATACCGATCCCACGGTTTTGGCCTTACGAAACCGATCGCGGTGTTATAACCGTATCCCCAATTGATACGCGCTACGTTGTCACATTTTCATACCTATAGTAAAACGCTCTAACTCCTGTAGGCACATCCTGAAACCTCAGGGCGTCCTACCTACCTTATACTAACATATTATGTATACGAGACACGGCTCATCCTATTGCTAACCCCGCGACCAGGGTCTCTCCAGATAATTCTGCGCATCTAAAGAGTAGGGATGACGGCGCTCTCGTATTCGAAAAAAATAGAGGTGGAAACACACTCTCCGGTGATTTAATCCGCACTGGTTTACACATGAACCAGTCCTTACATAAGACCTGTGTCTTATAATCAACTCTCATAGTTGAACAAAATACATTTCTCAACCTTCATAGTTGAAAAACAAAATAAAACTGAAATGTATTTAATCTTTAACCCCTACATCAACAAGTTAGATTCTTTAACGTCACAACTCTCGCAGTTGAACAAAAATAATTGCAATATGATTAATCCTTAAACCATACATATTCAAGTTGAATTCTATACATGTCTCAATCCTCATAGTTGAAAAAAAATAATTACTTTATGAACGTCTCACAGTTGAACAACCATCGTTTATAAAATTATTCGCGCAGAGTTAAATATTCAAAAACCGGACACAAAACAAATTACGTGTGCGCAAAAAAACACATAACGACTCAAAATATCAAGAAGTGATTTCATACAAATTATTAGGTAAAAGACTATTGACATTCATTGTTAATAACCAAAACTTCCACTGAAGAAAAGAAAAATAAAATAAAATAATATTTGCGATCACAAATGTAAAAATTCAAATAAAACATAAGTCCGGTCAACTGCCGTTGAAGAAAAGAAGCGTCCTGTGTTGATTCTATTTTTAACTGAATCTTCATAGCAACCGGATGCCGAAACAATAAAACAAAATGAAAAATAATTTCAATAATTTATACACGAAATTAAAATAATAGATTTACATGATTCTCTTTAAAATAAATAATAAACAAAAAGAAACTTTAGCTTTTCAATTCCTGTTGTTTCGCCTTCTTTCTCGCCTGGGACATCAGCGGATAACCTTTTAAATTATTATTTTTAAACCTGAGTTTCTTCAACCTTCACAAATGTTATAATCCTTTGGATATAATATCTCCTGATAGTTATGCAAATTAAATGTCACCAATGACGCTATTGTACAATTCACTGAGTTTATAGGTGATGTTGATCCCAGGCGAAAAAAAAGATTACTAAAACAAACAATCAAACGTGACCTATCTCAATCAATGCCCTTTGTATACTTATTTTCACGCATGAAAAAAACAGTTGAAGATGCGCGCCGTGTTTTTTTTAAGCATTTGTCATCTGGTGTTCTAAATTCAATATTTTTCAAACAATTCTGTTTAATAATCATTAAATTATTATGTTTTTCTTTATTTTCCATTACGAACAAGTGGTTTCTTTAATGACTACTAGTTAGAAATCTGATCTATAATATGCAAGGCGGAATATATCGAGGGTACTTTCAAATTTCTCAAAACTGAAATTATTCCTTATTAACAGGCAAATTTTTATGTTTATTTATATAAGATATTTACTAGCGATATTTATATTTTTATTTGGCTTAATATCGAGTTACAGTATTCAAGATATTTGATAATTGGTAAACAACGCCTATACCGAATGGGCCTAAGCTTCATTTCAATAGAAAAAATGAAATATGACTATCGAGCTAATGCAAAAGCGCATATTTTACGACATCTTAATTGACAAACCCATATCTCAAAAACAAAGAATCATATTGGTGTATAATTAATAAAAAAAATCATTTTAAAAATCGTATCTTTTTTAATTGTTTATATACAGCACACCTAACATCAACTTACCACCGTATGCCATTGGTGGCAGCCCGTTATCAATATAAATGCTAACTTCCACAATCCCCTTTAGCTTTACTAGGACCTCCTAACCTGTATTTAGATTAATACAATTGTGGTAAAATACACGAATAATTTGTATTTTGATATTTTTTAAATATCTGTATATTTAATCCTAAAAACAAACCAAAGAAAGAAAGAAAGTAGCGTATTACAATAAACATCGTTTTTCTATTCTTATTGTCAATGAGCATATTTAGAATTAGCTACTAACTAAATACCAAAAAAGTTTATTGGACATATTGTAATATGACTAAAAAACGAAAAGAAAACAAATGGTTGTGAAATAATATTATGTTTAAAGTTGATAAATTCATTGCATTGTCAATATTTACAACTATTTCGACTGAGATATGGTAGAAGAATAACAAACTAGTTATTTTCGTTCAAACTAAATTTTCACGACATTGCATAATGTGTGTAACATTTGATAAAACATTTTTGGTATCCTTTAACAAAATATTAGCTCTCTATATGAGGTGTGTCGGCACTTGATGAGACATTAAAAAAAATATCGTTCCATTATTTAACATAACGCATTATATCACAGATATAATATAATATGATTGTGAGGAAAAAAAACATGTTTTTGCGGATAATTAATTTTTATTTCAAATAGTGTTGTGAGGGTTTAAATTGTCAAGATGATTACGTTGAGAACACGTACATATTAAATTGGTAGAAGACTTATTCAAACTTGCAAGCGGATACTGAATTTTTATTTCAATACATATTTATAAAACATATTCTTTAAATTGTATTTTTTTATGTTGTGGGCATGTTTATATTAAATTGGCAGAAAACTTATTCCAACTTGTCGTTGACCCAATCCATCATAGATGGAACTCGTGACCAGACTCCTGGGTATCCCTTCTGGGCGCAACCTCTTCCCCATGATGTGACACCGATGAGGACATCTCCTACGACCAATGGGCCACCGGAGTCTCCCTGGCAAGCGTCTTGGCCGCCGGCGTCAAAGTTTCCAGCGCAGATCATTCTAGCGGTGATGGGGTTGAATGAGGCGTATGCGGTGGCACACTTCTGTTGGTTGATGACTGGGATGGTCACCTTGCGAAGACTGGTGGTGACACCTCCTCCTTGCTGTTGGTAGATAAAAAACAAGTTAATAATCTTTTTGTTGTTCACAGATCAGTATTATGAATTTCTATTTATATAAATTGTCAGCCAATAATAAAGATAACCTTCAACATTCACATAAATTGAATTTGAACTTTTGACTTACAGTGGTTGATCCCCATCCAGAGATGAGAGCTGCAGCTCCATCAGCAACGGTATCTCCTTGCTTGGGGAGTGCGATGGCTCTGACGTTGGTTCCATCGAGGGTCAAGGGGGAAGCCAGCCATAAGATGGCGATATCGTAGTCAATGTCACTGTTGTATCCTTCGTTGGCGACCAACTTGGAGACCTGGATGACCTGTCCTCCACTGTTGCTGGTCTTGGATCCGGCGCGTACTCTCCAGCGAGTGTCACGTGTTCTAAATGAATATATAACTTTTAGCTTCTGTGACGTTATTTTTAAAATTAGATAGCTGTCTTTATTATTTTAAAAAATGACAATGTTTATACAATATAGTGAAGACAAAATTTTGTCAATTGATTCGTATATAATATTAAAATGAATTCTTCTTACCCATCAACGCAGTGAGCAGCGGTGATGACTACGGTGGAGCTGACGATGGAGCCTCCGCATCTGAGGGAATAGCTTCCGATGCCGGAGCCATCATAGAGGGCAGCTACCTGCCATGGGACGTCGCTGATCTCAGCTGCTTCACCACCAACGATGCGCCCTTCGTTGCGCGTCAAGGTGAGGAGGGGTGCGATGGCTATAGCGAAAAAAAATGTTTTTAATCATTTCTTTTTGTCACGGTAACTTAACTGCCCACTGGTGTTCCCTGTATTTGTCGGTTGTGTATTTTACATATTCATTACACTTTTTCTAAAATTAAAATATTATTTTCACTATATATTATAATTTTTAATAAGACGTATTTTTGTGTGGATAATCTAAAAAATAATTTATTTATAAAATAAAGTTTTTCTTTGACTGCAATGTCAGGTCTATTAAAATTTGATAATAATATAAAACACAATAATTGATCACTCACCATAAGCACCGACCAAGAAGGAGGCTAGCAGAACAAACTTCAGCATTGTGAATTGAGTCGATTGACAATGTTGTGGTGTGATTGCTTAGAGTATTTATTCAAAATAGTTATCTTCAATTCATTTTTAATCGTAATGCCGATTATCCATCACATTAGAAAGGATTTTAATATATCCCAGATAACAACTAAGATGACGATTATTATTGTAACTATCCATTGTGATAAGGTTTGATACAATCAGTGAATTGGGGTTTTCTAACAAAGTGTCTGCGCTTTATATTGATATTCTATTTGTAGAAATCGATGATAGGATTGGGGATTTTTTTTATCAGGAATGAGTTCGCTTTTCGTCGAGGAGGAGCTGTAGTCATATTGAACTCGAAGCGGACTGTCAGGGGCAGACTTATATACTCGGTTTGAATAAGTAAGGTTAAGTCTACAAAAGATATTTATTGAATGCTTTCATTTAATCACCTGTGACGGATGCAGGTCGATTAATATTATACATAACTAGCTGATATCGGCGCCCGGTGACTTGAAGTTAAATCTGGGCTTAAAATCCGGTAAGGTCCATGTTAGATTGGGATATTTTAAATATTTGATTTGATACCTGAGACATGGTTGTGTGTTATATCAATTCTTCTCGATGATTTTGCCTTGAGTTATTTACACAAAAAATGTCTACGTCAGCTTTGAGAGTATATAATTACGTTACGTAAAGGTAGTGCAATTGTTTAACTCTGTGGGGGATCCAACGATAACGAAGCGGATTTTGTAGTTCTCCGTCACTTCAGTGATAGAAAGGAGTTGATGAAACCGATGCAGGTTTCCCCCGAAAGCTATCGGATACTATCCACGGAACAAAATGTAGCGAGCATGTCATGGAATGAGGTAAAGTGGTGATTTGAAAATGAATCCTGGAAAAGCCAATAAGTGGCCGTTACAAAATTACATAGGTCCTTATGCGAGCAAATCTTATGAGAATGTAGTTAGCCATTTTTTTAAATAGTAGCTCATATTATGTTTGGTCCCTTTGACGCTGTGTAAAGTAAGCTCTTAACAAGCGTTAACATTTATTATACCGTTATTTGTGATTTTATGATTTACTATGATCATTTAACGTTGGATATATAACGTATAATATTTTTCTCATATTTGTTCAATTAGTTGTTTTAGTTTTTTTCTACGCCACCTCTGTTTTTTCACACGCCTCTTACTTAAATTTGTTATCTGATATCTTCAGCAATCTTACGAATCATTTTAGGTTTTTCCCGGGAAATTATGTGGTAATCTTTCTCCATTTTTTCCAAAACGATAAATACATCTTTTAATAAAGTATTGAAAGCAATGGTTTGAAAACGATTTTGGACACGGAGAAAACTTGGAAGCAGTAAACAAAAATATGTATAATATAATATAAGAAATTTCGTTTTATTCTAATTTCACAACATAATTTTTTATCTAGAATTTGATAACTCAATAATATAATGATAGATTGCTTTTTATAAGGACTATTTTTTCCATCATATTCATTGTCATTTGGAGATATGTACGCACACATTTGATAGAGTAGTTAGTGGTTTCTTAGTTGTTCATAATCCCAATGAATTGACAGCATACGAGCTAAAATAACTGACAAAAAATCATGACGTTGTATACAATATCATTTTGATACAATAATCTAGTCTATTTTACAATAATAGCAACCTATAAATTACCAACTTTCAACAGGAAATATGATACAAGGAGAAAGAAATAAATATTGCCGTCATGCCTGAAATCGGAAAAATTCAAATTCTCAGCAATGAAGCATGCTTGTTATGTCAACAAATGTAATTTCTCGTTGATAACTGTTCATTAACTGAATCTGATATTTTATCTTTTAACTGTTACCCACTAACACGTTTGGGATGAAATCATTTGTACTTAAGTTTAAATGGTAAACTGTAATTTCAACCACGCCATTTCGTGTTTTTTTAATTTATTATTGTTATCCAAGGCAACGATAAAGTACAAGTAAAACACCAAGGTTCTCGGAAAACCAATCTCGGAACATGATCGTCTTTGCTGTTTACTGTGTTTTTACTGATAAAGTTAGCATTGTAATTGCTTTAATAACTACATATGTACCTTTAATATATTATGTTATGAAAAACTGCATCGGGGCATACTGTTGTGCTAGTATTATACTAAAATTAACTTGAAATAAAAATGTGTTAATCATTTGCTTCAATAACTTTAAGCCGGAACTGGGCGCAAATGCAGGAAGTGAACAAATGAAAGACGTGTGGCTTTTTTTTCGAGAATCTAGTCTCAGTTCTTATTTGTAAATAAACAGAATAAAACTTCTCACAAACCATTAACTGCAATCAAGCAATCACCAAGCAATCATCAAAATTGAATATCATGTTAATGTCTTTGTTGAAAGATTTTAAAGTTATCATCATAGACAGAGCAAGATCTTTTCGAATGAACGAATCAATGTTAATTAATTTGAATAGCTATTAAACGTTAACCTCTATGTATTGATTTTGAAAAATGCAATTGTTTATTGAAAAAGCCGACCATTGTAACAAGTGATCAGTGCCCTTTATCAATTCGATATGATTAATTGATTGTCGCTTAAAATTTTAGTAAACTTTTAACTGCTAACAATACATAAATGGTTCTGATGCTGTATTTTTTATCAAATTCGGCCGTCTTAGTATAGTATTATATAATATCAAAGCGATAGCGTACTTATAATTTTTTTAATGTTATATCTGTGTCAGTTTTAAAAATAAAACAGTAGACCACTTTGGAAGTAAACATAACATTTTCTATAATATAAATTAATATTTTCGAAATAATAGAAAAAATATTCCAAATTAGTCATGTCAGCAATATTTTTCTCTTATTTTACATGTCGTATACTCCCAAGCAATACAGGATAAAAAGAAAACAAACAAAAAAACCTATTTTGCGGATAATTATTTTTTATTTCAATATTTATATAACATAATATAAGAGTATTTAAATTGTAAAGATTTTTATGGTGAGAGCATGTTTGTATTCAATTGGCAGAAGACTTATTCCAACTTGTCGTTGACCCAATCCATCATAGATGGAACTCGTGCCCAGACTCCTGGGTATCCCTTCTGGGCGCAACCTCTTCCCCATGATGTGACACCGATGAGGACATCTCCTACGACCAACGGGCCACCGGAGTCTCCCTGGCAAGCGTCTTGGCCGCCGGCGTCAAAGTTTCCAGCGCAGATCATTCTAGCGGTGATGGGGTTGAATGAGGCGTATGCGGTGGCACACTTCTGTTGGTTGACGACCGGGATGGTTACCTTGCGTAGGCTGGTGGTGACACCTCCTCCTTGCTGTTGGGAGAAAAAAAATGTTATTAATTTGCTGTCTGATATCTTTCTACTTATATAAATTAACAACTAATAATTTGATAACAAAAAAGGATAACTAACAGTATTCGCAAAAAAATAAGTTGATATTTTGACTTACGGTGGTTGATCCCCATCCAGAGATGAGAGCTGCAGCTCCATCAGCAACGGTATCTCCTTGCTTGGGGAGTGCGATGGCTCTGACGTTGGTTCCGTCGAGGGTCAAGGGAGAAGCCAGCCATAAGATGGCGATATCGTAGTCGATGTTACTGTTGTAACCTTCGTTGGCGACCAACTTGGAGACCTGGATGACCTGTCCTCCGCTGTTGCTGGTCTTGGATCCGGCGCGTACTCTCCAGCGAGTGTCGCGTGTTCTAAATGAATATGTGACTTTTAGCTTCTGTGACGTTATTTTTAAAATTAGATAGCTGTCTTTATTATTTTAAAAAATGACAATGTTTATACAATATAGCGAAGACAAAATTTTGTCAATTGATTCGTATATAATATTAAAAAAATGAATTCTTCTTACCCTTCAACGCAATGAGCTGCGGTGATGACTACCGTGGAGCTGACGATGGAGCCTCCGCATCTGAGGGAATAGCTTCCGATGCCGGAGCCATCATAGAGGGCAGCTACCTGCCATGGGACGTCGCTGATCTCAGCGGCTTCACCACCAACGATGCGCCCTTCGTTGCGCGTCAAGGTGAGGAGGGGTGCGGTGGCTACAGGAAAACACAGATTGTTATAATTCATTTCATCTCGTCACGTACACTTTTCTGCCCACTTTGATTTTACTGTTTGCTTTTATTTGCATTCAAGTAGTTCACATATTTATAAGACTTTTAATTACAAATATATATTAGTATACTATTTTCATCACTTTTAGGGTATTCACTGTCAATACTTGGTGGAAAGGCATTATATTAATAAAAACACAATATTCCTTTGTAATTAATTCCACTCTATTTAATAGATCAGGACCGGTTTCGCTCATTACGAGCATCAGTTGACAATGCTCGCGATGAGCTAAACCGGTTCTGACCTATTAAATAAAGTGGAATGAAGTAAAAAGGATTATTATTTTCACTTATCTATCTATATATTATAAAAATTAAATTTGACGTATTTTTGAGTGGATCGTATTGAAATGTTTTTTTTTAAGTGAAGTTTCTTGGTAACTTCAATATGTGACAGATTTAAAATTGATAATAATATTAAACACAATAATTGATCACTCACCATAAGCACCGACCAAGAAGGAGGCTAGCAGAACAAACTTCAGCATTGTGAATTGAGTCGATTGACAATGTTTTTGTTTGATTGTACACAGTATTTATTCAAAATAATTATCTTCAAGCCATTTTTATCTTATTGAAAATTATCAATCACATTAGAAAGGATTTTGTTATATCCGAAATAACAACTAAGATGCCGGTCATCGTAATTATCCATTCTGTCAAGGCTTGATATAATCAGTGAATGTGGGGTTTTCTCAGCACGTCGCAGTGTCTGCGCTTAATATTGATATTCTACTATAGGTTTAGGGAAATTGTGTGTAAGGAAAGAACTCACTTTTCGCTGAAAAAGAGGAGCCGCATTGAACTCATTTCGAGATGCTGAAAATTGATCGCAAGACACGGTTGTTTTGTTATGACAATTCTACTCAAGATCTTCTTGAGTGACTTGCAAAACAAAAATGATACTCATCAGGTTCAAGAGTATAAGAGTTGTGCGGTTGTTTAACTCTGTGCGGAATCCAGAGATTACGTATCGGATATGGCAGCTATTTGTTGCGTCAGAGGTAAAGGAAAGTTGATGGAATATAACTAGCATGCCGTAGAATGGGGTTATAAGAGTATAAGACACTGAATCCTTAAAAGAAAATATGTAGTCGTGACACAATTAGGTACTTGTTTGAGAAAAACTGTTAAAATTTTAGTACAATTTAAATCTTATTACAATAGGTGAGTTAGTCGTTTTTTTCTTTTCAGACTAGTGCTCTATAGTCTATACCAGCGATGGGCAAAGTGTGGATCGCGAGAAAATGTTGCTGGTCCGCAGAAAAATCTGACATTATTTAATTTTCTAATCCTACCATCAGAAAAAAAATATCTGAATATCGTAAGGCATCTATTCGTTGCATTGCATTTCAGTCTCACTCTCGCTTCATTCTACACTCTTCTCGTACTCGTTCCTTCACATTCGAGCCGGTGCATTTTTAGACGCATTTGATCACTTTTATTTCAATATATAATATTTAACACAAAAGTCCAGTTAGTGGTCCGCTGGATTAAAATTGTGAATTTAGTGGTCCGTATGCCCAAAAAGTTTTGCCGACCGCTGGTCTATACAACGCCGAACAGACGTAAGGGATCTTGAATGTGGTATCGCTCGCCATTTTTTTTTGTAATTGCTCATATAACGTAAGGTGTTTTCGGCGCAATGTTAAACTAGTCTACATGTAAGTATTGAATATTTTTTCTCCTTTATAGCGGTTGCCTATCACCATTTATCGTAGGAAACGTATATTCAGTATTATATTTTTCTCATCCGTTTCTCAAAATAATATTTTTGGTAAAATTCTACGCAATCTCTCTTTTTTCACACACCTCTTAGTTAAATTCGTTATCCGACGGATAAAGCAATCTTACGAATAACCTAAGGTTTTTCCCTGGATATTATTTGCTTATCGTTCTGCAATTTGCTAATACGATAAATAAATGTATTTATAAAATATTTACAACAAACATTCGACACAGAGAAATTTCGGAAGTAGTAGAAATATTAATATAACATAACATATATTGCCACGTGATACCTTTTTGAATTGTTTATAAATTTCCATTTTATTCTAATTTAAAACATTATTTAGTGAATTTGATCATTCAATAATTTAATGATAGATTCCCTTTTATCTGGACTATGTTCTCAATCATGTTCATTACAATTTGGAGATATATTGATGGAGATGTTGTTTCTTATTTCTCACAACACCAACAATATATACAGCATATGAGCTAAAAAAACTTTATAAAATTCATGATATACAATACCATTTTTATATAATAATCCAGCTTAAGAGGATCAAGATTAGCAATCTATAAATGACCAATTTACAACAGTTAATATCGTCGGTATTCTGCCAGAAAACGTTAATTGAAAAAACTAGGTGTTTTGCGTTATGCATGCAGATTGATAGATTTAAACAAGCTTTACAGTCTCAAAAAACAAACCGATATTACATTTATTTGTATCGATATTTAAAGATTGTGAGGTGTAAGCCCGTTGCTTTCAACGGAACGATTTTTTCGTATTATAAAAAATCAGAAATTTACCGACATGACCATCAAACGCATACTAACTTATCAAATAAATCAGAATGAATAACTTTACTAATTATCCGAATGGAACTTGTTTTTAGGAATATATGAGCCTTTAAGAGCTGAAGTGAGCAGAATAGCATAATGATGAAACTTTTCTATTTGACTTTTAAGTGCAATTACGTTTTTGGTTGTTTTTTGTGCGAACTGTCACCAACTTTTTATTTTATTTGTAAGTTTATTAAATAAATGAACGTAAGTTTAGTATTTTAGAAAAAAATTGATTGTCATAATGTGATAAAAGGGGTGAGTTCAGTTGACCTTTTCTTATTATCATCACTTGGCTCATATTACCGTATTTTAATCTTGTTCACCCCAATCTATCAAACTATTTGGTATACTTTTTTTTGTAATGTTTACCACTGTAGTAATCTTATTTATTAGTATTATTTGTCACAGTTTGTGGCTTTAAAATAGGTATTTCATCATATATAAATCAAAAAGTTTATTGAAATTTTAAAATTCTTTTTTTTCTATAAAAAGGTTATTCAAGAGTATGGTAAAAATAGTCAAATTAAATGAGTTGGGAATAAAAAAATAATATTTTCTTATATTAATAAAAAATTAACTTTGATTATTCCACGTATTGTCTTACTAACTGTGACACGTGTTTCGCGTCTTTCAGAGGCATCTTCAGACTTACTATCGCAAAGTTTGCTTAAGTAATGAAGCAAGATTGATTTTAACATTTTAAAATTATGAAATTACAAAATGGAGTTTGAGTTTTTTTCCTTTTAAGGGGAGCAAGGAGGGGGGGGGGTGTAGAATCGAAAGAAAGCAAACAAATAATGATACTAATGAGTTGCAATCAATCAGATTGGGATTTTTCCTTTTTATTATTTAATATTATTTCACAATATCCTGTCCTATTAAGAATATTATTTAATGATATTCTTAATAGGACAGGTGGTTCGCCATTACTTACATTGTTTCCAATTAATAGAGTAATCACCAGCCTATCTGATTGATTGCAGCTCATTAGTTTAATAGTTTGTAATGTTTAACGTTATAAGTAGTATGATTATATTTGTTTGCTTTGTTTCGATTTTATAATCCCCTCCTTGCTTCCCTAAAAAAGAAAAAAAAACCCTAACGCCATTTTGTAATTTCATAATTTAAAAATGTTAGAATCAATCTTGCTTCATTACTTAAGCAAACTTTGCGATAGTAAGTCTGAAGATGCCTTTGAAAGAGGCGAAACACGTGTCACAGTTAGTAAGACAATACGTGGAATAATCAAAGTTATTTTTTTTTTTTATTAATATAAGAAAAATCTTTTCAGAAGAACGAATCACAAGGAATTAATTGCTATTAAGCACATACATGGTTAGGAAAGGTGCCACTCGTTTATTAAAAAAGGCCGATCATTTTATTTAAGTAGTGTCATTCAAAATGTTTCGTTCTATTGGAACCCCTATTTCAATTCGATATGGTTAATAATTGGTGCTTAAAATTGTTTAAACCTTTTCACCGCGTATGACATCTATGCATGTCCTAGCGAACATGCCCTCAGCGCGTGTGACACGTATAGATGTCATGGAAATTTCAAACCCTATATAGGAGCTATCTATTGTGTTAAAATTGTATAACTTGGTTGAAAATATTACTAAATGTATATTTTACCAAATTCAATAGGTGGCATTAGTCAAAAAAGTTTCAATATAGGCTAAAATAATTTATTTCTGGAACACGCACTGAGCATACGTCACCAATGCAAGATTTTGGATACTGTAAATAAGCGATCGAGTGCGGGTGAAATTGAAATTGTTCCGAGAATTTAATATTATAAGCATGGTATGGTGGAGGCGCAGTGTTCTCGGTCGCACGTGGCGGTATTTTGCAATATGGCGAGGTCACGCTGCAATTGTATGAAAAATGATTATTGTTGAATTAAACCAAAAATACAAGAAATATATTGTATTTTATTATTGAAAAAGTTACTTTGGGTGGCAATAAACATTTGATTAGTTAAAAAAATATTACAACCTATATTTATAGTCGAAAACGCGAAAACAAAATCCGCAAAAAGCAGCCGCGTACAGGGCATTTTCGCTAAATTTGTTGACGCGGGCAAAGGGTTAAACTTATAACTAAGTTACATGCATGATTTTGATTATTTTTCGAATTCGACTATCTGAACCTAAAATCAAAGCAAAGTACGAGAGTTAAATAAAGCGTTATTAAACATTCTTTGAAGTTCTATAATGAAACAGTTAAACCACTTTGTTCGTAAGTAAACAGTGTTTTGGAAAACGTTCAATATTTTCGCCATTATTCCAAACAATGCATCTCTGAAAAAAATATCCCCTATTTTACATTTCGAATGTTGCTCCCAAGTAATAAAGGATAAAAGACACAAACAAAAAAACATATTTTTGCGGATAAATAATTTTTATTTCAAATAATTTTGTGAGTATTTAAATTGACATGACTTTTATGTTAAGAGCATGTTTATATCAAGTTGGTAAAAGACTTATTCCAACTTGTCGTTGACCCAATCCATCATAGATGGAACTCGTGACCAGACTCCTGGGTATCCCTTCTGGGCGCAACCTCTTCCCCACGATGTGACACCAATGAGGACATCTCCTACGACCAATGGGCCACCTGAGTCTCCCTGGCAAGCGTCTTGGCCGCCGGCGTCAAAGTTTCCAGCGCAGATCATTCTAGCGGTGATGGGGTTGAATGAAGCGTATGCGGTAGCACACTTCTGTTGGTTGACGACTGGGATGGTCACCTTGCGAAGACTGGTGGTGACACCTCCTCCTTGCTGTTGGTAGATAAAAAACAAGTTAATAATCTTTTTGTTGTTCACAGATCAGTATTATGAATTTCTATTTATATAAATTGTCAGCCAATAATAAAGACTAGCTGTAAGCCCGTTGCCCAGCAACGTGAGATTTTTGTTGCATAGTATTAATTTTAATTTTATTTTATGTTATTTTATTTTATGGTATTTTATTTTATTTCATTTAATTTTTATTTATTTTATTTTATTTTTATAGTTAGCAGAAATTTCGTAAATTATTTAATTTTTGGAATAATGTTTATGTTTGCTAACAACCATTTTTCGTAGTAGCAGAAATTTCGTAAAATATTTAATTTTTGGAGTAATGTTTAAGTTTGCTAACAACCATTTTTCGTAGAAGCATAAATTTCGTAAAATATTCAATTTTTGGAATAATGTTTAAGTTTGCTAACAACCATTTTTCGTAGTAGCAGAAATTTCGTGAATTATTGAATTTTTGGAATAAAGTTTAAGTTTGCTAACAACCATTTTTCGTAGAAGCATAAATTTCGTAAAATATTCAATTTTTGGAATAATGTTTAAGTTTGCTAACAACCATTTTTCGTAGGAGCAGAAATTTAGTAAATTATTTAATATTTGGAATAATGTTCAAGTTTGCTAACAACCATTTTTCGTAGTAGCAGAAATTTCGTAAATTATTGAATTTTTGGAATAATGTTCAAGTTTGCTAACAACCATTTTTCGTAGAAGCAGAAATTTCGTAAATTATTTAATATTTGGAATAATGTTCAAGTTTGCTAACAACCATTTTTCGTAGGAGTAGAAATTTTGTAAAATATTTAATATTTGAAATAATGTTTAAGTATGCTAACAACCATTTTTCGTAGTAGCCGAAATTTCGTAAATTATTTAATATTTAGAATAATGTTCATGTTTGCTAACAACCATTTTTCGTAGGAGTAGAAATTTCGTAAAATATTTAATATTTGAAATAATGTTTAAGTTTGCTAACAACCATTTTTCGTAGTAGCCGAAATATCGTAAATTATTGAATTTTTGGAATAAAGTTTAAGTTTGCTAACAACCATTTTTCGTAATAGCCGAAATATCGTAAATTATTGAATTTTCGGAATAAAGTTCAAGTTTGCTAACAACCATTTTTCGTAGGAGCAGAAATTTAGTAAATTATTTAATATTTGGAATAATGTTCAAGTTTGCTAACAACCATTTTTCGTAGTAGCAGAAATTTCGTAAATTATTGAATTTTTGGAATAATGTTCAAGTTTGCTAACAACCATTTTTCGTAGGAGCCGAAATTTCGTAAATTATTTAATATTTGGAATAATGTTCAAGTTTGCTATCAATCATTTTTCGTAGTAGCAGAAATTTCGTAAATTATTTAAGTTTTGGAATTATGTTTAAGTTTGCTTACAACCATTTTTCGTAGAAGCAGAAATTTCGTAAATTATTTAATATTTGAAATAATGTTTGAGTTTGCTAACAACCATTTTTCGTAGTAGCAGAAATTTCGTAAATTATTTAATATTTGGAATAATGTTCAAGTTTGCTAACAACCATTTTTCGTAGTAGCCGAAATTTCGTAAATTATTTAATTTTTGGAATAATGTTCAAGTTTGCTAACAACCATTTTTCGTAGGAGCAGAAATTTCGTAAATTATTTAATATTTAGAATAATGTTCAAGTTTGCTAACAACCATTTTTCGTAGTAGCCGAAATTTCGTAAATTATTTAATATTTGAAATAATGTTTGAGTTTGCTAACAACCATTTTTCGTAGGAGCAGAAATTTCGTAAATTATTTAATATTTGAAATAATGTTTGAGTTTGCTAACAACCATTTTTCGTAGTAGCAGAAATTTCGTAAATTATTTAATATTTGGAATAATGTTTAAGTTTGCTAACAACCATTTTTCGTAATAGCAGAAATTTCGTAAATTATTATATTTTGGAATAACTTTTAAGTTTGCTAACAACCATTTTTCGTAGTAGCAGAAATTTCGTAAATTATTGAATTTTTGGAATAATGTTTAAGTTTGCTAACAACCATTTTTCGTAGTAGCAGAAATAGACGTTGTAAATTTTTAATTGTGATTATTTTATCGAATATTAATATATAGGTATTTATTTTTTGAAAAACTTATCACGCTTATCAATCGGATTTTATTATTTTCATACGATCAAGATGTACTGTGTTTAAAAAAAAATGTTATAAACCAAAAAAAAAACGCTCGGGGTCAGACTCGAACCACTGACCATCAGCTTACCAATCTAGCGCTTTACCTTTCGGGTACGTTGGAATTAATGAATGTGCAAAAATTAGGATATATATGCTGTGTTTCAAATAAAAAACAAAAGTTTCAAAATTCGAACGTAATACAATATATATAATGTAATTTTATCGTATCTGGCAGTTGTTTGTTTACCCGAGTGGTAAAGCTCTCAACTCATAATTCAAGGACCGTGTTTCGAATCCAGACCAAGGTGCTTTTTTGTATGAGAATTCAATTTTTCAGCGATTTGATATGTTCCATCAAATAATAGTATATAATGACGTCATCGAAAAGGTAGGAATAAAAAATGGCGACATCGAGGCTGGTGAGGGGGAGGGGGAGGAGGAGAGGAAATCGAGGAAAATCATAAGTAACAGTGTATATTGGAAAAATATGTCTTAAGTATGAATAAAAAGTGACAGCGCGGCTTGGCAGGAGGAGGAGGGGGAGTGGGAGGGGGAGTGGCAGGGGGAGGGGCAGGGGGAGGGGAAATTGAGGACATCTTACACTCAGACGGACATTATCGGCTATTAATATATAGATAACCTTCAACATTCACATAAATTGAATTTGAACTTTTGACTTACAGTGGTTGATCCCCATCCAGAGATGAGAGCTGCAGCTCCATCAGCAACGGTATCTCCTTGCTTGGGGAGTGCGATGGCTCTGACGTTGGTTCCATCGAGGGTCAAGGGAGAAGCCAGCCATAAGATGGCGATATCGTAGTCAATGTTGCTGTTGTATCCTTCGTTGGCGACCAACTTGGAGACCTGGATGACCTGTCCTCCACTGTTGCTGGTCTTGGATCCGGCGCGTACTCTCCAGCGAGTGTCACGTGTTCTAAATGAATATGTAACTTTTAGCTTCTGTGACGTTATTTTTAAAATTAGATAGCTGTCTTTATTATTTTAAAAAATGACAATGTTTATACAATATAGCGAAGACAAAATTTTGTCAATTGATTCGTATATAATATTAAAAAAATGAATTCTTCTTACCCTTCAACGCAATGAGCTGCGGTGATGACTACCGTGGAGCTGACGATGGAGCCTCCGCATCTGAGGGAATAGCTTCCGATGCCGGAGCCATCATAGAGGGCAGCTACCTGCCATGGGACGTCGCTGATCTCAGCGGCTTCACCACCAACGATGCGCCCTTCGTTGCGCGTCAAGGTGAGGAGGGGTGCGGTGGCTACAGGAAAAATACAGATTACTCTTATTCATTTCATCTTGTCACGTACACTTTTCAGCCCAATTGTGTTCTTTGATTGTTCTGCTTGCCTTTGTTTGTGTGGACATCTTTATTGCAATTAAGTGGTTCAAATATTTATAAGACTTTTTCTTTAATTATTTATATATATTTGTTTATTATTTTCACTTAACTATCTATATATTATAAAAATGTTATTAGACGTATTTTTGAGTGGATCGTATTGAAATGTTTTTTTTTAAAGTGAAGTTTCTTGGTAACTTCAATATGTGACAGATTGAAATATGATAATAATATAAAACACAATAATTGATCACTCACCATAAGCACCAACCAAGAAGGAGGCTAGCAGAACAAACTTCAGCATTGTGGATTGAGTCGATTGACAATGTTTTTTTTTGAATGTACACAGTATTTATTCAAAATAATTATCTTTAATTCATTTTTTATCTCAATGAAGGTTATCCATCACATTAAAAAGGATTTTTATATATCTCCGATAACGACTAAGTTGGTGATTATCGTAATAATCCTTTATGATTGTAAAAACAATCTGTGATTGTGGGGTTTTCTAAGCACGTCTCAGCGATCGCCATTTTATTTATGGGAGCTCATATTACTTTTGGTCTTTTTGACGGTATGTAAAGTAAGCCTCACAGATTCACTAGGTAAACAATTGTTCTAGGAAATGTCTTGGAACACAAAATGTTTAGGTTCACGCCATATTGTGGAACATTTCACGCGACCTAAGATAGGTTTCCATGTCCACGGTCTGGGAGCGAGCGCAGACGCTACATTCGATGCGCCCGCAGCTGTAGACAAAGTGTCAAAGTCATATTATTCTATTTCATCATTAAGATTCATATTTAATCAATATGTTTTGTGAGAATATATATACGCAGGCAGCACCGATCATCATAAACTCATCGAGCGTCATTTAAAAGATTTATTTTTGACTTTAAAATGTCTCCTTTTGGTGACTGCTGTCAAAATAAACGCCTTTGCATAAGTTATATTACTTTATGGCTTATATTATAATGTCTATGGTGTATTAGCTGCCATCGTGGATGATGAGATAATTGTATTATCATTCCAGGAAGCTTACAAACATTAAAAATTACTTTACTTGCATTGTTTGCATCCAATAAAATCAAATAACGTTCGATCGGGCCCGACACTGTGTGTTCAAGAAAGTAGGTTATATAATGTTTTTCTCGTCCCTTGCTTTATTCATTGTTTTGGTCGAATTCTACTTGTCGGTAATCTTTCCTTTTTCACACACCTCTTAGTGAATTTCATTATCCGATGGATACAGCAATCTAACGAATCATCTCAGGTTTTTCCCGGGATATGATTTGCTTATCTTTCTCCAATTTTACCAAAACTATTAATACATTTATTTGTGAAGCACTTTTGTATTTTTTAAGAAATTCCGCTCAAAACTTATTTTGCCACCTAATTTTTATAGGGAATTTAATAACTCAATAATTTTATGATACATTGCCTTTTATCTGGACTATGTTCTCCGACATCTTCATTTGGAGATATGTGACCACAAATTTGATAGTCATGGATTCTTAGTTGTTATATTTCCAATGAATATACAACGTATTATACTAGTTACAACAACATATGTCATGTTGATACGATAATTCGGTTTACTAGTAACAATAATAACAACCTATAAATTATCAATTTTGAAAGAATGAAAATATTGTCGTCTTAAAAAATCTTTTCCAGCTTTTTTCGATAATCACAATGTATCCAACTTGATACACGTTCTATCAAAAGGATGTAAGCTGTAAATGCCGAATTAGTATCTAAAATTTAGCTTTTTAGTTTGAAAAAAGATGAGCTCGAAAAAATTGAAACCAAGAAACATGACAGAAAAAAAAGTTTTCCCATGAAAATTTCTTAAATTAGTATTAGACTATGTCAAATAAACACCAGTTTAGAGGTCTCCGTGCACTTTGAGGTTGTGGATATTTCATAATTTGCATATGGCCCAAAATCATCAAAACACGTTTTTTGTGCCTCCTGTAAAATTTGCTATGTGTAGGTTACGTCCTTTTTCCTTTCCACAGTTGATATAAATAAGTTAAAATGAAATGATTGGAAAAAATCTTTGGAGTCAAAGTCAGCTTTGTTTTAAGGCTGGCGTCAGAGTCATCTTATTTTTACCCATCTCTATAGCCCTGGTTGTTACTTGTAACGGTAACACTGGAATTGCATAAACAATTAGGTATATATATCGACTGTGGAAAAGAAAAAGGACGAAACCCACAGTTTTTTTTAAAACACCTTTTTTTCGATAATCGAAATGTTTACAACTTGGTACACGTCGAATAAGTATCTTAAATCAGATTTCAAGTTTGAAAATAGAAAGGCCTGTAGGAGTTGCGATCAGGAAAATTGACATAAAAAAAGGGTTTTTTTCAAATGTATTTTCTTTACAATTTGTTATGTGTGGGTTACATCCCTTTTCCTTTCCACAGTCGATATGTAATGAATAACTGCATCGTGGCAGACTGTTGTGCTGGTGTTATATTAAAGTTACTTGATATAAAAATATGTATAGCCAATCATTTGCTGAATACAAACAAGTCGTTAGCTTAAGTCCTGACTCCTGATAAGTCCTGCATTTACGCCCAGTTCCAGCTAAAATTTATTAATCAATTTTAGCTGGAACTGGGCGTAAATGCAGGACTTATGTCAGGAGTCAGAACTTAAGCTAACGACTTGTTTGTATTCAAGAAAATAGTCTTAGTTCTTCTTTGTAATCAACAGGATACGAATTGTTACAAAGCTAAACTGTGGGAAGGCGATCATTAAAATTGGATATTGCGTATTTATCTCTCTTGGAAGATTTTTCAGTTATCATTATAAAATATAGCACAGCAAGATCTTTTCAGAAGAACGAATCGCTAGGAATTATTTTAAATAGCAATTGAACGTATACATATGTTATATGTATTTTCTTTTTGTTTTTAAGAAATGCAACTCGTTTATTAAAAAAGGATCTCTTTAATTTATCTGCTAAAATTTTAAATGATTAATATATTGGCGCTTAAACTGTTTTTCAATTTCATCTATCTTACCTTTAAAATAAGAGCACGGTATGAGAGCAATAGCAAACTTATAAAATCTTTAATGTTCTATCCATGCCAGCTCTGAAAATACAGAATATTTTATAAAAAGTTTAATATTTTCGATATCATTGAATAAGAGCACCTCTACAATATTTTTTCCCTTGTTTTACATACCGTTTTTAACTCCCATGTATGTTGGTTAAAAAGGAAATTAACAATAAAACATATTTTTGCGGATAAATGTTTTTTATTTCAAATAATTTTGTGAGTATTTAAATTGATAAGACTTTTATGTTGTGAGCATGCTTATATTAAATTGGCAGAAGACTTATTCCAACTTGTCGTTGACCCAATCCATCATGGATGGAACTCGTGACCAGACTCCTGGGTATCCCTTCTGGGCACAACCTCTTCCCCATGATGTGACACCGATGAGGACATCTCCTACGACCAATGGGCCACCGGAGTCTCCCTGGCAAGCGTCTTGGCCGCCGGCGTCAAAGTTTCCAGCGCAGATCATTCTAGCGGTGATGGGGTTGAATGAGGCGTATGCGGTGGCACACTTCTGTTGGTTGACGACCGGGATGGTTACCTTGCGTAGGCTGGTGGTAACACCTCCTCCTTGCTGTTGGGAGAAAAAAAATGTTATTAATTTGCTGTCTGATATCTTTCTACTTATATAAATTAACAGCTAATAATTTGATAACAAAAAAGGATAACTAACAGTATTCGCATAAAAATAAGTTGATATTTTGACTTACGGTGGTTGATCCCCATCCAGAGATGAGAGCTGCAGCTCCATCAGCAACGGTATCTCCTTGATTGGGGAGTGCGATGGCTCTGACGTTGGTTCCGTCGAGGGTCAAGGGAGAAGCCAGCCATAAGATGGCGATATCGTAGTCAATGTTGCTGTTGTATCCTTCGTTGGCGACCAACTTGGAGACCTGGATGACCTGTCCTCCGCTGTTGCTGGTCTTGGATCCGGCGCGTACTCTCCAGCGAGTGTCGCGTGTTCTAAATGAATATGTGACTTTTAGCTTCTGTGACGTTATTTTTAAAATTAGATAGCTGTCTTTATTATTTTAAAAAATGACAATGTTTATACAATATAGTGAAGACAAAATTTTGTCAATTGATTCGTATATAATATTAAAATGAATTCTTCTTACCCATCAACGCAGTGAGCAGCGGTGATGACTACGGTGGAGCTGACGATGGAGCCTCCGCATCTGAGGGAATAGCTTCCGATGCCGGAGCCATCATAGAGGGCAGCTACCTGCCATGGGACGTCGCTGATCTCAGCGGATTCACCACCAACGATGCGCCCTTCGTTGCGCGTCAAAGTGAGGAGGGGTGCGGTGGCTACAGGAAAAACACAGATTGCTATTATTAATTTTATCTTTTCACTTATTTTGTGCTTTCTGCTGGTATTCTTTGTATGGAATTTTGCTACTTGCTTACTTTTATATTGCATACAAGTTTTTCACATATTTATTAGTAATTTCTACAATAAACTATATGTATTTATATCACATACCACAAATAGAACTATTATATAATTATGAAAGATATAATCATAACCGACTTATTTTTTGAATTGAACAGTGCACAAAAAACCTCGACAGTCAGTTAATAAATTTATCAATCAGGTTATATTAATTGTGTCAAATACATCACTCGAAGTTTCAAAAGTATTTGAATAACACTTGTATATATATTTAAGGTATAACGTATTGTGATAGTGTCTTGTAAATTAATGGAATAAAATATTTTAAGCACAATATATTATCACTTACCATAAGCACCGACCAAGAAAGAGGCTAACAGAACAAACTTCAACATTGTGAATTGATTGAATTGACAATGAATGATTTTAGTTGATTGTTTTGAGTATTTATTCAAAATAATTATCTCTTAATCATTTTTTATCTCAATGAAAATTTTCCACCGTATAAGAAAGCATTTGAATTTATCCCCGATAACAACTAATATGACAATTATCCTAATTATCTATTTTGATAAAGCTTTATACAATCAGTGATTGTGGGGTTTTCTTAATATTTCTTAGTGTCTGCGCTAAACATTTGTTTCTATTTTTAGAACTCGGGGAAAGGCTTAAATTTTATACATTGGAGTAAACTCATGTTGATTTAAGTCAACGAATAAACTCATTTTTCGCTGAGGAACATATATAGCCATATTTAATTCAATCTTGACTATCAGGTGCAGGTATCTGTTCTTTGTTACATCTGAAAGCTTTTATTCTACTATTCGTGGTGCATTACGTTAAAAAATCATGACGCTGAAAAACTGCAATCTGAGCTTCCAGAACACTTTCGTCGCATGATGAGTCTAAGGTGTTTTGGCCATGTCAAAAATTTGGAAATAATATTACGGACCAAACAGCTTCCTTTTCCTATAGTTGTCATGGGAAACCAGAGTCTCCAATCCCGGGATCACGTTCAATTTTGTGATCTCTAAATCTCATGATTCTGTCAGTAGTAATCCCGGCATATCGGGATTGAGGATAAAAAGTGAAAAATTCTCGAAATTAAAAAGAAAAAAACCGGTTCGACATTTTTTTTAATTTTGCGAAATCCGTGAATACTTGGGTTTTTAAAATCGGCCAGAAAGAAAAAAAATTGAAATGTCTTAGAAAGCTAAAAAAAGGGTCTGACATTTTTCCATTATAATAAAACTGCAAAATCGAATTTAAATTTTCATCAGTAAGCCTATTTTCATGAAAAAAATTAGTCTGTATCATGAACAATATGCGAACTCACATTTGTTTTAAATTCAATGATTTATTTAAAAAATATATGTACTCTATTATAATTTTAAGGTATAGATTCGAAAGCCAAAAAAATAAATAAAAAGTTAGTGTATCACTGGTATGCAATATGTGCGTTAATGTTTAAGGATGTTAATCGCACAAGCATATTTATGGATCATGTAACATTTCATAACACAAAAATTACATCTTTGCTTCAGCAAGCTGATCAAAATTTAATTCGATTCTTTAAATTTTCTCTAACATTGTTCCTCGCAGCGCTAATTTGGCTATGTTCGTTCGAAAACGAGATGTGAGCTTTGTCGGTTTTTTATACCCCGCTCAATTTATTGTTTTGGTCAAATCCTACGCCATCTATCTATCTATCTTTCACACGCTCTTCAGCAAAATCCGGTATTCAGAAAATACGGTAATCTCAAGAATCATCTTGGGTTTTTCCCGAGATACGATTTGTTTATCTGTTTTTAAGTTTTTCAAAACTATTTATAAAAATACATACATATTTGATACACCAAAATAACCTCGTAATCGGCAGGAAAATTCTCTAAATGCAAAAAAATATACACTGAAAATGGTGTGTTTTTATATATTTACAAAGTTGTTATCATTTATTATTTTACTGCTGATGTTTCTTATTGAACTAAAATAATAATTTATCGCTCAATTATTTATTATATAACTAAATTATACATAATAAATTCAAGAGATGAAAACTTAATAATCATTGACCACATTGTGTATATTGTAAAGCCAGTATATTCATCGTCATTTGGAGATTACTTACTAATTACTTATAAATATTAAAAATCTTACGTTCATAGAATATTCACATTCTCAAGAAACGAAATTCATGACGTTGCATACAATTTCATATTAATACAATAAACCAGTTTCAATCATCAATAATCGTAGCCCACATTAACCAATTAACAAATTCTGGTCACTCAAGTATGCCAGTAAAGTCCAGCATTTTGCGGCATAATTAAAAGCAGTCGTTCTTTCAGAATGTTGAATTAACCTTTCTTTAGACATAAAAAACTGTTTTTTTAATGTTTAAAACTGAATTTTCTTCCATGTATGGCGTGGAAACTTTTGATTTTTTTTTAGAAAGCTGTTATTCCAACAGTAGTAATTTCTTATTATATATTTTTAGGTTATTTTATAATAACGAAGCAAACAGTAAATTTCTTATTTCATCGCTCGGATTTAGAAATGTGTTTGTTGTTAGATGTGTTTTTACTTAGGACGTTAATACTAAAATTGTTTACAAAATTTGTTGCAGAAGTGATGAAAAACTGCAAATATTATATGTGAGAAGCTCATTATTAATATCATATGTATTTTTAAAACATTGTGACTCACTTAACCTCTTTGAGAACATCTCAATTTTGTGTTTCTATTAAAAAAAGTTTCTGTCAAATCCATCGGAAAGATTAATAATAAAATATTCCTAACATTAACATTAATTTACATAACATGATAACTGAAGTTAAAATTTTACAGGGTAAAAAATACGTGTCACTCTCTTCTTAGATTATTGTTTTCATAATACAACTTTTAGTGTTAGTTTTTCACAAAAAATCATCAAAATTGTGCGCCTTTCATCTTTTGAGAAGATTATATATTTGTAAGGAAAGAAAAGGATTAGAATATTTGATATTTAAAATTATTATTTAATAAAAAACAAAATAATTTATTTAGGGTAAAGAAGGATTTTATAAGTTTAGCCTCTGCTACCCATGAACAATTAAAGAACGGATAAATTGGCCCAATAGATCAATACTAGGGCATCCAATCCCGGGATCCCGTTCAATTTTCTGATCCCGAAATTCCGGGATTGAGATGGCCGCGATCCCGGGATTTCGGGATTGAGAAATTTCTAGCAAATTCTCTAAATTTATACGAAATTGTATACCAAATCGGAGATTTCAAATTCCTCGGTGAGCTAAAAAAAAAAAAAACGAGTTTCTGTGAGATTCTGGAAAAAAGTATAGCAAATTGAGGATTTCAAATTCCTCGGTGAGAAAATCTCAATCCCGGGATCCCGGGATCCCGGGATTCAAAATAATTCAATCCCGAAATCCCGGGATTGGAAAAAGGCTTCGGGATTGGATACCCTAATCAATACCGCTGTAAATAGGTTGTGCGAGTTGTCACAAAGAGATTCAATTAAACGATCAAATAAAAAAACGAGCTTGTACTATTTCTGGACCTGTTATGATATTTTAAAAATTGATTTGATTAATGAAAAGGTGTCATGGTTATCATCCTGAATCATAGTATTATTCTGAAATCAGGTACATAGTAGAGCGAGAGCAGGTAGCGTATTACTAAAGACCTTTTAAATCTCAACATTATATCCTTACTTCCGTTAAAATATTTACTAAAACCACAAACTAACAAACAAGTGTCTTGAAACACCATTTTTATTAGGCAATTAAATGTTCAGTACTAGAACGGATTTGAATAAGTCACAATCATCAAAGTACATAATTAAGTCCTTGAGGCTATGAAATAAAGATATCTTAGTCAAAAACAAAGTTTCATAACATTTTTAAAATAAAATAAAAATATATGTTACCTATTCGTTGCACACATGAAATTACATAATATTTTAGAAAAAATGTGATAAAGCGAGTATGAGGCATTTTTTTCAGGTGTAATGATATAATAGAATTGTGGGAGAATAAACAAAAAAAAAAATTTTTGCGGATAATTAATTTTTATTTGAAATAATTTTTGTGAGCATTTAATTGTACAGATTTTTATGTTGAGAGTATTTTTATATTAAATTGGCAGAAGACTTATTCCAACTTGTCGTTGACCCAATCCATCATAGATGGCACTCGTGCCCAGACTCCTGGGTATCCCTTCTGGGCGCAACCTCTTCCCCATGATGTGACACCGATGAGGACATCTCCTACGACCAATGGGCCACCGGAGTCTCCCTGGCAAGCGTCTTGGCCGCCGGCGTCAAAGTTTCCAGCGCAGATCATTCTAGCGGTGATGGGGTTGAATGAGGCGTACGCGGTGGCACACTTCTGTTGGTTGACGACCGGGATGGTCACCTTGCGTAGGCTGGTGGTGACACCTCCTCCTTGCTGTAGGGAGAAAAAAAAATGTTATTAATTTGCTGTCTGATATCTTTCTACTTATATAAATTAACAGCTAATAATTTGATAACAAAAAAGGATAACTAACAGTATTCCCATAAAAATAAGTTGATATTTTGACTTACGGTGGTTGATCCCCATCCAGAGATGAGAGCTGCAGCTCCATCAGCAACGGTATCTCCTTGATTGGGGAGTGCGATGGCTCTGACGTTGGTTCCGTCGAGGGTCAAGGGAGAAGCCAGCCATAAGATGGCGATATCGTAGTCGATGTTGCTGTTGTAACCTTCGTTGGCGACCAACTTGGAGACCTGGATGACCTGTCCTCCGCTGTTGCTGGTCTTGGATCCGGCGCGTACTCTCCAGCGAGTGTCGCGTGTTCTAAATAAATATGTGACTTTTAGCTTCTGTGACGTTATTTTTTAAATTAGATAGCTGTCTTTATTATTTTAAAAAATGACAATGTTTATACAATATAGCGAAGACAAAATTTTGTCAATTGATTCGTATATAATATTAAAAAAATGAATTCTTCTTACCCTTCAACGCAATGAGCTGCGGTGATGACTACCGTGGAGCTGACGATGGAGCCTCCGCATCTGAGGGAATAGCTTCCGATGCCGGAGCCATCATAGAGGGCAGCTACCTGCCATGGGACGTCGCTGATCTCAGCGGCTTCACCACCAACGATGCGCCCTTCGTTGCGTGTCAAGGTGAGGAGGGGTGCGGTGGCTACAGGAAAACACAGATTGTTATAATTCATTTCATCTTGTCACGTACACTTTTCTGCCCACTTTGATTTTTCTGTTTGCTTTTATTTGCATTCAAGTAGTTCACATATTTATAAGACTTTTAATTACAAATATATATTAGTATACTATTTTCATCACTTTTAGGGTATTCACTGTCAATACTTGGTGGAAAGGCATTATATTAATAAAAACACAATATTCCTTTGTAATTCATTCCACTCTATTTAATAGATCAGGACCGGTTTCGCTCATTACGAGCATCAGTTGACAATGCTCGCGATGAGCTAAACCGGTTCTGACCTATTAAATAAAGTAAAAAGGATTATTACTTTCACTTAGCTATCTATATATTATAAAAAATAAATTAGACTTTTTTTTGAGTGGATCGTATTGAAATGTTTTTTTTTAAGTGAAGTTTCTTGGTAACTTCAATATGTGACAGATTTAAAATTGATAATAATATTAATCACAATAATTGATCACTCACCATAAGCACCGACCAAGAAGGAGGCTAGCAGAACAAACTTCAGCATTGTGAATTGAGTCGATTGACAATGTTTTTGTTTGATTGTACACAGTATTTATTCAAAATAATTATCTTCAAACCATTTTTATCTTATTGAAGATTATCCATCACATTAGAAAGGATTTTTGTATATCCAAGATAACAACTAAGATGCCGGTCATCGTAATTATCTATTCTGTCAAGGCTTGATGTAATCAGTGAATGTGGGGTTTTCTCAGGACGTCGCAGTGTCTGCGCTTAATATTGATATTCTACTGTAGGTTTAGGAAAATTGTGTGTAAGGAAAGAACTCACTTTTCGCTGAAAAAGAGGAGCCGCATTGAACTCATTTCGAGATGCTGAAAATTTATCGCAAGACATGGTTGTTTTGTTATGTCAATTCTACTCAAGATCTTCTTGAGTGCCTTGCAAAACAAAAAAGGCACTTATCAGGTTCAAGAGTATAAGAGTGGTGCGGTTGTTTAACTCTGTGCGGAATCCAGAGATTACGTATCGGATATGGCAGCTCTTTGTTGCATCAGAGGTAAAGGAAAGTTGATGGAATATAACTAGCATGTCGTAGAATGAGGTTATGAGATTATAAGACACTGAATCCTTAAAAGAAAATATGTAGTCGTGACACAATTAGGTACTTGTTTGAGCAAACCTGTCAAAAATTTAGTTAACTTTAAATCTTATTACAATAGGTTATATAATAATAATCATAAAACCTTTGCCGACAAACAAATTATATAATTCTTGAAACTGCTCACTAGTCAAATCTGTTGGCATTCCCATGGGCTTATCCTTTTTGCCAGCAGTGGCTTTGGACTCAGTGATGCATTTATATCTTATATAAACACGAAACTTTCATTTACTAAGCGTCAGTTCAAGTTCATCCGTGCACTTGAATGCCTGAAGATGCCGAAAGGCGAAACCCGGGTCGTTAATGACAAAATTTGTGAGAATGTACATAGTTTGAACGATTCAAATTTACAATAGGTTAGTTAGTCGTTTTTTTTTTCTCAGACTAGTGCTCTATAGTCTATACCAGCAATGAGCAAAGTGTGGGTCGCGAGAAAATGTTGCTGGTCCGCAGAGAAATCTGACATTATTTAATTTTCTAACCCTACCACCAGAAAAAAAAATCTGAATATCGTAAGGCATCTATTCGTTGCATTGCATTTCAGTCTCACTCTCGCCTCATTCTACACTGAGCCGGTGCATTTTTTGACGCATTTGATCATTTTTATTTCAATATATAATATTTAACACAAATGTTCAGTTAGTGTCCCGCTGGATTAAAATTGTGAATTTAGTGGCCCGTATGCCCAAAAAGTTTTGCCGACCGCTGGTCTATACAACGCCGAACAGACGTAAGGGATCTTGAATGTGGTATCGCTCGCTATTTTTTTTCGTAAGTGCTCATATAACTTTAGGTGTTTTCGGCGCTATGTAAAGCTAGTCTACAAGTAAGTATTGAACATTTTTTCTCCTTTATAGAGGTTGACTATCACCATTCATTGTAGGAAACGTATATTCAGTATTATATTTTTCTCATCCGTTTCTCAAAATAATATTTTTGGTAAAATTCTACGCAATCTCTCTTTTTTCACACACCTCTTAGTTAAATTCGTTATCCGACGGATACAGCAATCTTACGGATAACCTAAGGTTTTTCCCTGGATATTATTTGCTTATCGTTCTGCAATTTGCTAATACGATAAATAAATGTATTTATAAAATATTTACAACAAACTTTCGACACAGAGAAATTTCGGAAGTAGTAAAAATATTAATATAACATAAAATATATTGCCACGTGATACCTTTTTGAATTGTTTATAAATTTCCATTTTATTCTAATTTAAAACATTATTTAGAGAATTTGATCATTCAATATTTTAATGATAGATTCCCTTTTATCTGGACTATGTTCTCAATCATGTTCATTACAATTTGGAGATATATTGATGGAGATGTTGTTTCTTATTTCCCACAATACCAACAATATATACAGCATACGAGCTAATAAAACTTAATAAAATTCATGAATATACAATACCATTTTTATATAATAATCCAGCTTAAGAGGATCAAGATTAGCAATCTATAAATTACCAATTTACAACAGTAAATATCGTCGGTATTCTGCCAGAAAACGTTAATTGAAAAAAATAGGTGTTTTGCTTTATGCATGCAGATTGATAGATTTAAACAAGCTTTACAGTCTCAAAAAACAAACCGATATTACATTTATTTGTATCGATACTTAAAGATTGCGAGTTGTAAGCCCGTTGCTTTCAACGGAAAGATTTTTTCGTATTATAAAAAATCAGAAATTTACCGACATGACCATCAAACGCATACTTACTTATCAAATAAATCAGAATGAATAACTTTACTAATTAACCGAATGGAACTTGTTTTTAGGAATATATGAGCTTTTAAGAGGTGAAGTGAGCAGAATAGCATAATGATGAAACTTTTTTATTTGACTTTTATGTGCAATTACGTTTTCAGTTGTTTTTTGTGCGAACTGTCACCAACTTTTTATTTTATTTGTAAGTTTATTAAATAAATGAACGTAAGTTTAGTATTTTAGAGAAAAATTGATTGTCATAATGTAATAAAAGGAGTGAGTTCAGTTGACCTTTTCCCATTATCATCACTTGGCTCACATTGCCGTATTTTAATCTTGTTCACCCCAATCTATCAAACTATTAGGTATACTTTTTTTTTGTAATGTTTACCACTGTAGTTATCTTATTTATTAGTATTATTTGTTATACTAATACTAATGTGTTGCAATCAATCAGATTGGGATTTTTTACATTGTTTCCAATTAATAGAGTAATCACCAACCTATCTGATTGATTGCAGCTCATTAGTTTAATAGTTTGTCATGTTAAACGTCATTAGTAGTATGATTATATTTGTTTGCTTTGTTTCGATTTTATAATCCTCTCCTTGCTTCCCTTAAAAAGGAAAAATCCCAATCTGATTGATTGCAACTCATTAGTATCATTATTTGTTTGCTTTATTTCGATTCTACACCCCCCTCCTTGCTCCCATTAAAAGGAAAAAAACCCAAACTCCATTTTGTAATTTCATTATTTTAAAATGTTAGAATCAATCTTGCTTCATTACTTAAGCAAACTTTGTGATAGTAAGTCTGAAGATGCCTCTGAAAGAGGCGAAACACGTGTCACAGTTAGTTACACAATACGTGGAATAATCAAAGTTAATTTAAATTTTATATTAAAATGAACTTCCACAAAGTTACCGCCGAAACCATTGAAAGTATTCTCTTATATTGCTCACTCTTTATATTTCTTTAATAACGGTTCCACCTATGTATGCTTTGTACAATGTATTTATTTAGTCCTAACTCGGAACTTGAATCGTGTCTGTCGTTTGCTAAGTTTTTTCAGGTGAGAGTAGGATTGGAATTGTTTAAATATGTAGGTACCTCTATAACTTGTGTAATGAAAAACTGCATCGGGGCCGTTAAAATTAATTGAGATAAAAATACAAAAAATATTTGCTTCAATAACTTTTAGCTGGAACTAGGAGTAAATAGAGACGCGTGTGGACTGTAAGACTTTATCCAAATACTTATTTTTATTCCGAGAAACTAGTCTCGGTTCCTATTTGTAAATAAACAGGATAAGAGTAGTTACAAAGATTAAAATGTTATGAAACAATCATCAAAGTTGGATATCATATAGACGTCTCTCTTGGAAGTTTTTTAGTTATCAACATATACCACACAGAAAAATCTTTTCAGAATAACGAATCACAAGGAATTAATTGCTATTAAGCACATACATGATTTTGAAAGGTGCCACTCGTTTATTAAAAATGGCCGATAATTTTATTTAAGTAGTGTCATTCACAGTGTTTCGTTCTATTGGAACCCCTATTTCAATTCGATATGGTTAATAATTGGCGCTTAAAATTGTATAAACTTTTTCACCGCGTATGACATCTATGCATGTCCTAGCGAACATGCCCTCAGCGCGTGTGACACGTAAAGATGTCATGAAAAATTCAAATCCTATATAGGAGATATCTATTGTGTTAAAATTGTATAACTTGGTTGAAAATATTAATAAATGTATATTTTACCAAATTCAATTAGTAAAAAAAGAATCAATATAGGCTAAAATAATTTATTTCTGGAACACGCCCTGAGCATGCGTCACCAATGAAAGATTTTGGATAGTGTAAATAAGCGATCGAGTGCGGGTGAAATTGAAATTGTTCCAAGAATTTAATATTATAAGCATGGTATGGTGGTGGCGCAGTGTTCTCGGTCGCACGTGGCTGTATTTTGCAATATGGCGATGTCACGCCGCAATTGTATGAAGAATGATTATTGTTGAATTAAACCAAAAATACAAGAAATATATTGTATTTTATTATTGAAAAAGTTACTTTGGGTGGCAATTAACATATTCGATTAGTTAAAAAAATATTACAACCAATATTTATAGTCGAAAACGCGAAAACAAAATCCGCATAAAGCAGCCGCGTACAGGGCATGTTCGCTAAATTTGTTGGCGCGGGCAAAGGGTTAAACTTATAACTAAGTTACATGCATGATTTTGATTATTTTTCAAATTCGACTATCTGAACCTAAAATCAAAACAAAGTATGAGAGTTAAATAAAGCGTTATTATATTTTTTTTGAAGTTCTATAATGAAACAGTTAAACCACTTTGTTCGTAAGTAAACAGTGTTTTGGAAAACGTTAAATATTTTCGCCATTATTCCGAACAATGCATCTCTGATAAAAATATCCCTTATTTTACATTTTAAATGTTGCTCCCAAGTAATGATAAAAGACATAAACAAAAAAACATATTTTTGCGGATAAATAATTTTTATTTCAAATAAATTTGTGAGTATTTAAATTGACAAGACTTTTATGTTAAGAGCATGTTTATATCAAGTTGGTAAAAGACTTATTCCAACTTGTCGTTGACCCAATCCATCATAGATGGAACTCGTGACCAGACTCCTGGGTATCCCTTCTGGGCGCAACCTCTTCCCCACGATGTGACACCAATGAGGACATCTCCTACGACCAATGGGCCACCGGAGTCTCCCTGGCAAGCGTCTTGGCCGCCGGCGTCGAAGTTTCCAGCGCAGATCATTCTAGCGGTGATGGGGTTGAATGAGGCGTATGCGGTAGCACACTTCTGTTGGTTGACGACTGGGATGGTCACCTTGCGAAGACTGGTGGTGACGCCTCCTCCTTGCTGTTGGTAGATAAAAAAACATGTTTATAATCTTCTTGTAGTTCACAGATCAGTATTATGAATTTCTATTTATATAAATTGACAGCCAATAATAAAGATAACTTCAACATTCACATAAATTGAATTTGAACTTTTGACTTACAGTGGTTGATCCCCATCCTGAGATGAGAGCTGCAGCTCCATCAGCAACGGTATCTCCTTGCTTGGGGAGTGCGATGGCTCTGACGTTGGTTCCATCGAGGGTCAAGGGAGAAGCCAGCCATAAGATGGCGATATCGTAGTCAATGTTGCTGTTGTAACCTTCGTTGGCGACCAACTTCGAGACCTGGATGACTTGTCCTCCACTGTTGCTGGTCTTGGATCCGGCGCGTACTCTCCAGCGAGTGTCACGTGTTCTAAATGAATATGTGACTTTTAGCTTCTGTGACGTTATTTTTAAAATTAGATAGCTGTCTGTATTATTTTAAAAAATGACAATGTTTATACAATATAGTAAAGACAAAATTTTGACAATTGATTCGTATATAATATTAAAACAAATTCTTCTTACCCATCAACGCAGTGAGCAGCGGTGATGACTACGGTAGAGCTGACGATGGAGCCTCCGCATCTGAGGGAATAGCTTCCGATGCCGGAGCCATCATAGAGGGCAGCTACCTGCCATGGGACGTCGCTGATCTCAGCGGCTTCACCACCAACGATGCGCCCTTCGTTGCGCGTCAAGGTGAGGAGGGGTGCGGTGGCTACATGAAAAACACAGATTGCTCTTATTCATTTCATCTTGTCACGTACACTTTTCAGCCCAATTGCGTTCTTTGATTGTTCTGCTTGCCTTTGTTTGTGTGGACATCTTTATTGCAATTAAGTGGTTCAAATATTTATAAGACTTTTTCTTTAATTATTTATATTTATTTGTTTATTATTTTCACTTAACTATCTATATATTATAAAAATGTTATTAGACGTATTTTTGAGTGGATCGTATTGAAATGTTTTTTTTTAAAGTGAAGTTTCTTGGTAACTTCAATATGTGACAGATTGAAATATGATAATAATATAAAACACAATAATTGATCACTCACCATAAGCACCGACCAAGAAGGAGGCTAGCAGAACAAACTTCAGCATTGTGAATTGAGTCGATTGACAATGTTTTTTTTTGAATGTACACAGTATTTATTCAAAATAATTATCTTTAATTCATTTTTTATCTCAATGAAGGTTATCCATCACATTAAAAAGGATTTTTATATATCTCCGATAACGACTAAGTTGGTGATTATCGTAATAATCCTTTATGATTGTAAAAACAATCTGTGATTGTGGGGTTTTCTAAGCACGTCTCAGCGATCGCCATTTTATTTATGGGAGCTCATATTACTTTTGGTCTTTTCGACGGTATGTAAAGTAAGCCTCACAGATTCACTAGGGAACAAATTGTTCTAGGAAATGTCTTGGAACACAAAATGTCAAGGTTCACGCCATATTGTGGAACATTTCACGCGACCTAAGATAGGTTTCCATGTCCACGGTCCTGGAGCGAGAGCAGGCGGAACATTCGATGCGCCCGCAGCTGTAGACAAAGTGTCAAAGTCATATTATTCTATTTCATCATTAAGATTCATATTTTATCAATATGTATTGCGAGAATATATATACGCAGGCAGCACCGATCATCATTAACTTATCGAGCGTCATTTAAGAGATTTCATTTTGACTTTAAAATGTCTACTTTTGGTGACAGCTGTCAAAATAAACGCCTTTACATAAGTTATATTACTTAATGGCTTATAGTATTATGTCTATGGTGTATAAGCTGCCTTCGTGGATGATTAGATAATTGTATTGTCATTGCAGGAAGCTTATAAACATTAGAAATTACTTAACTTGCATTGTTTGCATCCAATAAAATCAAATAACGTTCGATCGGGCGCAACACTGTGTTCAAGAAAATGTTTTGGGACATAGTTCCCGAGATATATCGTAGATGTTCAGGGTCACGTCCCGGGACACTTTTTTCCCAGGTGAATGACAATAAGTATTAAACATTTTTTCTTCCCATTTTAGCTGTTGTGTGATTTACTATGATCATTTAACGTAGGTTATATAATGTTTTTCTCGTCCCTTGCTTTGTTCATTGTTTTGGTCGAATTTTACGACTTGTCGGTAATCTTTCCTTTTTCACACACCTCTTAGTGAATTTCATTATCCGATGGATACAGCAATCTGACGAATCATCTCAGGTTTTTCCCGGGATATGATTTGCTTATCTTTCTCCAATTTTACCAAAACTATTAATACATTTATTTGTGAAGCACTTTTGTATTTTTTAAGAAATTCCGCTTAAAACTTATTTTGCCACCTAATTTTTATAGGGAATTTAATAACTCAATAATTTTATGATACATTACCTTTTATCTGGACTATGTTCTCCGACATCTTCATTTGGAGATATGTGACCACAAATTTGATAGTCATGGATTCTTAGTTGTTATATTTCCAATGAATATACAACGTATTATAGTAGTTACAACAACATATGTCATGTTGATACGATAATTCGGTTTAATAGTAACAATAATAACAACCTATAAATTATCAATTTTGAAAGAATGAAAATATTGTCGTCTTGAAAAATCTTTTCCAGCTTTTTTCGATATTCACAATGTATCCAACTTGATACACGTTCTATCAAAAGGAGGCAAGCTGTAAATGCCGAATTAGTATCTAAAATTTAGCTTTTTAGTTTGAAAAAAGATGAGCTCGAGAAAATTGAAACCAAGAAACATGACAGAAAAAAAAGTTTTCCCATGAAAATTTCTTAAATTAATATTAGACTATGTCAATTAAACACCAGTTTAGAGGTCTCCGTGCACTTTGAGGTTGTGGATATTTCATAATTTGCATATGGCCCAAAATCATCAAAACACGTTTTTTATGCCTCCTGTAAAATTTGCTATGTGTAGGTTACGTCCTTTTTCCTTTCCACAGTTGATATAAATAAGTTAAAATGAAATGATTGGAAAAAATCTTTGGAGTCAAAGTCAGCTTTGTTTTAAGGCTGGCGTCAGAGTCATCTTATTTTTACCCATCTCTATAGCCCTGGTTGTTACTTGTAACGGTAACACTGGAATTGCATAAACAATTAGGTATATATATCGACTGTGGAAAAGAAAAAGGACGAAACCCACAGTTTTTTTTAAAACACCTTTTTTTCGATAATCGAAATGTTTACAACTTGGTACACGTCGAATAAGTATCTTAAATCAGATTTCAAGTTTGAAAATAGAAAGGCCTGTAGGAGTTGCGATCAGGAAAATTGACATAAAAAAAGGATTTTTTTCAAATGTATTTTCTTTACAATTTGTTATGTGTGGGTTACATCCCTTTTCCTTTCCACAGTCGATATGTAATGAATAACTGCATCGTGGCAGACTGTTGTGCTGGTGTTATATTAAAGTTACTTGATATAAAAATATGTATAGCCAATCATTTGCTGAATACAAACAAGTCGTTAGCTTAAGTCCTGACTCCTGATAAGTCCTGCATTTACGCCCAGTTCCAGCTAAAATTTATTAATCAATTTTAGCTGGAACTGGGCGTAAATGCAGGACTTATGTCAGGAGTCAGAACTTAAGCTAACGACTTGTTTGTATTCAAGAAAATAGTCTTAGTTCTTCTTTGTAATCAACAGGATACGAATTGTTACAAAGCTAAACTGTGGTAAGGCGATCATTAAAATTGGATATTGCGTATTTATCTCTCTTGGAAGATTTTTCAGTTATCATTATAAAATTTAGCACAGCAAGATCTTTTCAGAAGAACTAATCACTAGGAATTATTTTAAATAGCAATTGAACGTATACATATGTTATATGTATTTTCTTTTTGTTTTTAAGAAATGCAACTCGTTTATTAAAAAAGGATCTCTTTAATTTATCTGCTAAAATTTTAAATGATTAATATATTGGCGCTTAAACTGTTTTTCAATTTCATCTATCTTACCTTTAAAATAAGAGCACGGTATGAGAGCAATAGCAAACTTATAAAATATTTAATGTTCTATCCATGCCAGCTCTGAAAATACAGAATATTTTAAAAAAAGTTTAATATTTTCGATATCATTGAATAAGAGCACCTCTACAATATTTTTTCCCTTGTTTTACATACCGTTTTTAACTCCCATGTATGTTGGTTAAAAAGGAAATTAACAATAAAACATATTTTTGCGGATAAATGTTTTTTATTTCAAATAATTTTGTGAGTATTTAAATTGATAAGACTTTTATGTTGTGAGCATGCTTATATTAAATTGGCAGAAGACTTATTCCAACTTGTCGTTGACCCAATCCATCATGGATGGAACTCGTGACCAGACTCCTGGGTATCCCTTCTGGGCGCAACCTCTTCCCCATGATGTGACACCGATGAGGACATCTCCTACGACCAATGGGCCACCGGAGTCTCCCTGGCAAGCGTCTTGGCCGCCGGCGTCGAAGTTTCCAGCGCAGATCATTCTAGCGGTGATGGGGTTGAATGAGGCGTATGCGGTAGCACACTTCTGTTGGTTGACGACTGGGATGGTCACCTTGCGAAGACTGGTGGTGACACCTCCTCCTTGCTGTTGGTAGATAAAAAACAAGTTAATAATCTTTTTGTTGTTCACAGATCAGTATTATGAATTTCTATTTATATAAATTGTCAGCCAATAATAAAGATAACCTTCAACATTCACATAAATTGAATTTGAACTTTTGACTTACAGTGGTTGATCCCCATCCAGAGATGAGAGCTGCAGCTCCATCAGCAACGGTATCTCCTTGCTTGGGGAGTGCGATGGCTCTGACGTTGGTTCCATCGAGGGCCAAGGGAGAAGCCAGCCATAAGATGGCGATATCGTAGTCAATGTTGCTGTTGTATCCTTCGTTGGCGACCAACTTGGAGACCTGGATGACCTGTCCTCCACTGTTGCTGGTCTTGGATCCGGCGCGTACTCTCCAGCGAGTGTCACGTGTTCTAAATGAATATGTGACTTTTAGCTTCTGTGACGTTATTTTTTAAATTAGATAGCTCTCTTTATTATTTTAAAAAATGCCAATGTTTATACAATATAGTGAAGACAAAATTTTGTCAATTGATTCGTATATAATGTTAAAATGAATTCTTCTTACCCATCAACGCAGTGAGCAGCGGTGATGACTACGGTGGAGCTGACGATGGAGCCTCCGCATCTGAGGGAATAGCTTCCGATGCCGGAGCCATCATAGAGAGCAGCTACCTGCCATGGGACGTCGCTGATCTCAGCGGCTTCACCACCAACGATGCGCCCTTCGTTGCGCGTCAAAGTGAGGAGGGGTGCGGTGGCTACAGGAAAAACACAGATTGCTATTATTAATTTTATCTTTTCACTTATTTTGTGCTTTCTGCTGGTATTCTTTGTATGGAATTTTGCTACTTGCTTACTTTTATATTGCATACAAGTTTTTCACATATTTATTAGTAATTTCTACAATAAACTATATATATTTATATCACATACCACAAATAGAACTATTATATAATTATGGGAGATATAATCATAACCGATTTATTTTTTGAATTGAACAGTGCACAAAAAACCTCGATAGTCAGTTAATAAATTTATCAATCAGGTTATATTAATTGTGTCAAATACATCACTCGAAGTTTCAAAAGTATTTGAATAACACTTGTATATATATTTAAGGTATAACGTATTGTGATAGTGTCTTGTAAATTAATGGAATAAAATATTTTAAGCACAATATATTATCACTTACCATAAGCACCGACCAAGAAAGAGGCTAACAGAACAAACTTCAACATTGTGAATTGATTGAATTAACAATGAATGATTTTAGTTGATTGTTTTGAGTATTTATTCAAAATAATTATCTCTTAATCATTTTTTATCTCAATGAAAATTTTCCACCGTATAAGAAAGCATTTGAATTTATCCCCGATAACAACTAATATGACAATTATCCTAATTATCTATTTTGATAAAGCTTTATACAATCAGTGATTGTGGGGTTTTCTTAATATTTCTTAGTGTCTGCGCTAAACATTTGTTTCTATTTTTAGAACTCGGGGAAAGGCTTAAATTTTATACATTGGAGTAAACTCATGTTGATTTAAGTCAACGAATAAACTCATTTTTCGCTGAGGAACATATATAGCCATATTTAATTCAATCTTGACTATCAGGTGCAGGTATCTGTTCTTTGTTACATCTGAAAGCTTTTATTCTACTATTCGTGGTGCATTACGTTAAAAAATCATGACGCTGAAAAACTGCAATCTGAGCTTCCAGAACACTTTCGTCGCATGATGAGTCTAAGGTGTTTTGGCCATGTCGAAAATTTGGAAATAATATTACGGACCAAACAGCTTCCTTTTCCTATAGTTGTCATGGGAAACCAGAGTCTCCAATCCCGGGATCACGTTCAATTTTGTGATCTCTAAATCTCATGATTCTGTCAGTAGTAATCCCGGCATATCGGGATTGAGGATAAAAAGTGAAAAATTCTCGAAATTAAAAAGAAAAAAACCGGTTCGACATTTTTTTTAATTTAGCGAAATCCGTGAATTCTTGGGTTTTTAAAATCGGCCAGAAAGAAAAAAAATTGAAATGTCTTAGAAAGCTAAAAAAAGGGTCTGACATTTTTCCATTATAATAAAACTGCAAAATCGAATTTAAATTTTCATCAGTAAGCCTATTTTCATGAACAAAATTAGTCTGTATCATGAACAATATGCTAACTCACATTTGTTTTAAATTCAATGATTTACTTAAAAAATATATGTACTCTATTATAATTTTAAGGTATAGATTCGAGAGCCAAAAAATTAAATAAAAAGTTAGTGTATCACTGGTATGCAATATGTGCGTTAATGTTTAAGGATGTTAATCGCACAAGCATATTGATCATGTAACATTTCATAACACAAAAATTACATCTTTGCTTCAGCAAGCTGAACAAAATTTAATTCGTTTCTTTAAATTTTCTCTAACATTGTTCCTCGCAGCGCTTATTTGGCTATGTTCGTTCGAAAACGAGATGTGAGCTTTGTCGGTTTTTTATACCCCGCTCAATTTATTGTTTTGGTCAAATCCTACGCCATCTATCTATCTTTCTATCTTTCACACGCCCTTCAGCAAAATCCGGTATTCAGAAAATACGGTAATCTCAAGAATCATCTTGGGTTTTTCCCGAGATACGATTTGTTTATCTTTTTTTAAGTTTTTCAAAACTATTTATAAAAATACATACATATTTGATACACCAAAATAACCTCGTAATCGGCAGGAAACTTCTCTAAATGCAAAAGAATATACACTGAAAATGGTGTGTTTTTATATATTTACAAAGTTGTTATCATTTATTATTTTACTGCTGATGTTTCTTATTGAACTAAAATAATAATTTATCGCTCAATTATTTATTATATAACTAAATTATACATAATAAATTCAAGAGATGAAAACTTAATAATCATTGACCACATTGTGTATATTGTAAAGCCAGTATATTCATCGTCATTTGGAGATTACTTACTAATTACTTATAAATATTAAAAATCTTATGTTCATAGAATATTCACATTCTCAAGAAACGAAATTCATGACGTTGCATACAATTTCATATTAATACAATAAACCAGTTTCAATCATCAATAATCGTAGCCCACATTAACCAATTAACAAATTCTGGTCACTCAAGTATGCCAGTAAAGTCCAGCATTTTGCGGCATAATTAAAGCAGCCGTTCTTTCAGAATGTTGAATTGACCTTTCTTTAGACATAACAACTGTTTTTTTTAATGTTTAAAACTGAATTTTCTTGCAAGTATGGAGTGGAAACTTTTGAATTTTTTTTAGTAAACTGTTATTCCAACAGAAGTAATTTCTTATTATATATTTTTAGATCATTTTATAATAACGAAGCAAACAGTAAATTTCTTTTTTCATCGCTCGGATTTAGAAATGTGTTTGTTGTTAGATGTGTTTTTACTTAGGACGGTAATACTAAAATTGTTTACAAAATTTGTTGCAGAAGTGATGAAAAACTGCAAATATTATATGTGAGAAGCTCATTTTTAATATCATGTATTTTTAAAACATTGTGACTCACTTAACCTCTTTGAGAACATCTCAATTTTGTGTTTCTATTAAAAAAAGTTTCTGTCAAATCCATCGGAAAGATTAATAATAAAATATTCTTAACATTAACATTAATTTACATAACATGATAACTGGAGTTAAAATTTTACAGGGTAAAAAATACGTGTCACTCTCTTCTTAGATTATTGTTTTCATAATACGACTTTAAGTGTTAGTTTTTCACAAAAAATCATCAAAATTGTGCGCCTTTCATCTTTTGAGAAGATTATATATTTGTAAGGAAAGAAAAGGATTAGAATATTTGATATTTAAAATTATTATTTAATAAAAAACAAAATAATTTATTGAAGGTAAGGAGGGATTTTATAAGTTTAGCCTCTGCTACCCATGAACAATTAGAGAACGGATAAATTGGCCCAATAGATCAATACCGCTGTAAATAGGTTGTGCGAGTTGTCACAAAGAGATTCAATTAAACGATCAAATAAAAAAACGAACTTGTGTTATTTCTGAACCTGTTAGGATTTTTTAAAAATTGATTTGATTAATGAAAAGGTGTCTTGGTTATCATCCTGAATCATAGTATTATTCTGAAATCAGGTACATAGTAGAGCGAGAGCAGGTAGCGTATTACTAAAGACCTTTTAAATCTCAACATTATATCTTTACTTCCTTTAAAATATTTACTAAAACCACAAACTAACAAACAAGTGTCTTGAAACACCATTTTTATTAGGAAATTAAATGTTCAGTACTAGAATGGATTTGACTAAGTCACAATCATCAAAGTACATAATTGAGTCCTTGAGGCTATGAAATAAAGATATCTTAGTCAAAAACAAAGTTTCATAACATTTTTAAAATAAAATAAAAATATATGTTACCTATTCGTTGCACACATGAAATTTCATAATATTTTAGAAAAAATGTGATAAAGCGTGTATGAAGCATTTTTTCAGGTGTAATGATAATATAATAGAATTGTGAGAGAATAAACAAAAAAAAAACATTTTTGCGGATAATTAATTTTTATTTGAAATAATTTTTGTGAGCATTTAATTGTACAGATTTTTATGTTGAGAGTATTTTTATATTAAATTGGCAGAAGACTTATTCCAACTTGTCGTTGACCCAATCCATCATAGATGGAACTCGTGCCCAGACTCCTGGGTATCCCTTCTGGGCGCAACCTCTTCCCCATGATGTGACACCGATGAGGACATCTCCTACGACCAATGGGCCACCGGAGTCTCCTTGGCAAGCGTCTTGGCCGCCGGCGTCAAAGTTTCCAGCGCAGATCATTCTAGCGGTGATGGGGTTGAATGAGGCGTACGCGGTGGCACACTTCTGTTGGTTGACGACCGGGATGGTCACCTTGCGAAGGCTGGTGGTGACACCTCCTCCTTGCTGTGGGGAGAAAAAAACTTGTTTTAATGACATGACATTACTGTTTGTGTCTCAATCCACCAGATACAGAAACAAATCACCAGATTTTCATCATAAGAGTTTTCTGATAAATTTATTTTGATTTTAATTTAAATCCGTTAATTTGACCAAAACACATATTAAAGGTTTTTCTAAAATATTTTTCAATGTTTCTTAATAAGCTTTTTTTAGGCTTACAGTGGTTGATCCCCATCCTGAGATGAGTGCTGGTGCTCCATCAGCAACGGTATCTCCTTGGTTGGGGAGTGCGATGGCTCTGACGTTGGTTCCATCGAGGGTCAAGGGAGAAGCCAACCATAAGATGGCAATATCGTAGTCAATGTCACTGTTGTATCGTTCGTTGGCGACCAACTTGGAGACCTGGATGACCTGTCCTCCACTGTTGCTGGTCTTGGATCCAGCGCGTACTCTCCAGCGAATGTCACGTGTTCTAAATAAATATTTGACTTTTAGCTTCATTGACGTTTACATTTAGTTCGGGCATAAAATTTCAGTCTCGCACATTTTTGATTAAATCGACTACATTGATGTGGGCAATTTGCTTAAAATTTCATTTTTGGATACATTGATTACATACATTGACGGAAAGTCTATTTTATTTCAATTTTTTTTATCAATTATTAATTCGTTTAATGAAATATCTTTAATGTAATGATCTCTTTTAAGTTTCAACAAAAAAAATACTGAATAAATTCCATAGGAATGAATAAAGACAAAGAAGATCAAGTTAGAAAATGACCAGTGGCCAGCTAGCAGCCTTAAACTTTTCACTACGAACATATATGATGAAAGAAAAAAAGCTTTACATGTATGTTTTTAAAATATCGCTTTTCCTTGACCGTTTTGAGTAGTTATAATTAATTATGAATGAAGAGTAAACGATTGTGTATAGTTCAATTAGTTTTAATTCTACTTACCCATCAACGCAGTGAGCAGCGGTGATGACTACGGTGGAGCTGACGATGGAGCCTCCGCATCTGAGGGAATAGCTTCCGATGCCGGAGCCATCATAGAGGGCAGCTACTTGCCATGGGACGTCGCTGATCTCAGCGGCTTGACCACCAACGATGCGCCCTTCGTTGCGCGTCAAGGTGAGGAGGGGTGCGATGGGTGTGGTGGCTGTAATTTTAAAAACATTTTAGGTTATTCATCACTTCGTTTTATATTTAAATTATGGATCTGTTTGATTTTTATTCCTGTATAGAATATATACTACCAAAGAAAATATTTCTACTTTAAGAATAAGTCAACGAACAAAATCAACATTGTGGTGTCTGACTAGCCAATCTGAAACTATTGTTATTTATTCACTTAATGCTAGCAGTGTAGCATAAAAATAATTCCTTTAACTTAAAGCTGCGATCAATTGAAAACAAAAATCGTTACTTACCATAAGCACCCACCAAGAAACAGGCTAAGAGAACAAACTTCATCATTTTGAAATAAGTCGAATGACAATTTGTTAGTGGCAGTTTCAGTATTTATTCAAAAGTAATATTCTTATCATTTCTAATCGTGACAAAAATAGTTAGATTAATATATTATATATATCCAACATCGGCCAAGATAACAATAGTTTTTAATACGCCCATTGGCGTATGTATTTATAAATATTTTTAATCCTTTATGTGGGATTTTCCAAATATTACAAGTAAATCAATGTGCCAACACAAAGATAGAGCTCGCTATTCTCTTAGGAGTATCTGGAGCCACATTTAAATCAATGCGGACTGTCTGGGACACACAGCTGTACACTATTAAAACCAAATGCCGTTTTTTCAACGTTCTCATGCTTCCAGTGCTTGGCGGTAGTGAATCATGAGACCTGCCAAAAACCTGGAAAAACAGTATACGTAGTTTTGAAATCAGACCTTTTGTCGGATATTGAAGGCGAGGTGAGCAAGTCTGAGAAAAGAAGAATAAGACAGCGCTCTGTCAGGCAAGTGTTCACGGAGAGGCGTTGGAACTCGGTGAATCAAGTGTTGCGGATGCTTATGAAAAACCTTAAATTTGCCTTCCTTTTCTTACAACCGGGAAGATCCCGGTATCTTGGATGAACGTGTTATATTATCCATAGGAATGTACAGGGAGTGATACTAATATATCATAGGAGGAAGCAAATCAATTGGTTGCATACATGCTGGCCAAATGCTACACATAGGAAGCGAATACGGTAAAAAAAATGTATACCATTGATGAATAGCCCCAATCCAAGGGTGCATTCATTTGCGTCGAACTAGTGATTCTCTAATATTAATCTTTTGAGAAAAGTTGATGTATTGATTTTCATCTAAACGAGGCAAACAAAGTGTCACTTGGAAACAAATTTTTCCATAACATGTTCTGAAATACAAAATTTACGTGCTCACGTCATATCGTGGAACATTTCACGTGAGATAGGTTCCCATGTTCAAAGGGCCTATACATCTAGGAACAAATGTCCCGTGATATGATCCTGCACATCTACATGTCTCATGAGCAAACAATGTGAGTAAAGTTAATTAATTGACAGTTTATTGTTTTCTAGCCCTATCTTTCTGTTTTAACTTTTCCAAAAAGAAACTTAAGTGACTTTTTATGCGTAATTGGAAATGCTACATCATTAGTTCATATACTCTAAGTCGCAAGCAGAAATTTTTGACGATTTATTTACATGACTAAAATACGTTGCGTGTATGGTATCAGTTTCGAGTATTGTATTTGCGAATAAATATCAATGCGCTCTTTACTATTAAATTACCGATTCAGTTTTACATGTTCAAGATTTAATGTGTGTTAACGGATTAATTAATTGTAGTATGGTTTTAAACACTTGACTATTTATTGTATTATTGAAACAGTAACACGTAATCTTTTTGCGTTTTTTATTATAATATATAATATGAACAATATCACTATCTTATCATTGTTTGTCGTGTCAATATTTTTATAGTCATAATATTAAGCTGACATCAAGGAATCGCAAGCAGAGTAAGTTGATTTTAAGTATATTTAGATTATATATACTAGAAACGAAAAGTGAACATAATTATTTATCATTAAATGTTCAATTTTTCCCATGAAGCATTTGTAATAAAAATCTTTAATTACCAGACATTTTTTTAAGAAATGAGTAAATTTTTTAAAGTATTTAAACTTATAATTGTCCATTTTACTACACAGCAAAAAATATTTCTTTACGTAATAATGGTATATTTAGTTTACGTTGTATTTTATTTTTAGATTTATTTGTGAAATATAATGTCGTTGAATAAATAAATCAATTCAATTTGATAAACATTTAGTGATGATTGTAAAAACACACAATATATTATAAAAATGCATATTTTTTGCAGTGAAAGTATATTTTTGATCACTTGAAAATAAATTTTATTTGCGAGTTAAAATTAACAAATATTTTTTACATGATTTCTTTTATCATTTATCAGTTTAAATTACTTACGCTAATCAATAGGCTCTGAGTTATATCAACGCTTTCCTTTTTAACAAAATTAATATTAAATCATTTCAAATGTATTTTTCAATGGAAGATTTTTGTAGTACGTGCATAAATTACATATTATATAAAACATTTTTTTTCGTCGAGATTATTTCGAGTCTGGAGATTTCTATCTGCAAACGGTAATGAGTCTAAAATAATCTATGTATGGAGAATTCAAGTACGCTAGAATCATCGAGCTATTTTTTGTGTGATTGAAATCAATATTTTTTTTTGTTTTTAACTTAAATTTAATAAATTACCTTTGATTATATGAATAACTTTTACATTTTATATTTCAGTTAGTTTTCCTCAAATACTCCGACATGCATTTAATTAAAATTAAATTTGATACATGAAAGTGTTATTTTACTTGTTGTGTTATAAAATGCTTTTGTGCGAATCATCATCAAACAGAATATCGCAAAGGTCTACGAGAGTTAGAAATTACAATATAAAAGCCGGAGGTTTATCATTTTCTGCTGGATGCAAGGAAGGTGGAGGATATAAACATTGATTTAATAAATTACAAATTAATTACTAAAATTAGGCACGGTATTTTGTATTATGATGCTTCTTAAAGAGACGAAGCACGTGTCACATTTTGTAACACAACGATTGAATTGGCAAAGTTACAGCTGAATTTATCGAAACATATTGACATACATTTATTTGAAATACGTCTTTCAATTACACGAAAATTTTGTTAATAATTGATAAATGCATGTCGTAAGGTTTCACAATCAAATCGCTTAATACAGTCGTACAGTTTAAAACTCTTATTTCAATGTTGATAAGAAGTAATCGGCCAACGAAATTGGAAGTGACAAATTATTATTTTATTCTGGAAAATATATTCTAGACGTTTTTTTCTAATGTAATGATTATACCTTTTGTTCTTGCCTAAAAAATGCAATAAATTAAAACTTAGTTCTGTTTTCGAATATTTTTTTAATAAATAAATGGAAGAATACTTTACTTTAAGTGGGCGCTAAAAATATCAAACAAATATTATCTTTTCTTATTGAAAAATTTTGTTTTTAAATATAGTTAAAAACTTTAGTTGATTCGGTAATTTGAATAAATATACGTTGGTTAAAAATCGGTTATGATTTATTTATTATTATTTATCGTTATTATCAATTTGTTTTTTAAAGCAACCGTCGTTAACTTTATACAAACACGTATATATATTTTTTCCAATTAGAGTTTTTTGATGTAATGGATTCAGAATTTCAATACAAACGCGTAAAATGTATTCATGCTATATTTAATCTTATACAAAAACGTGGAAAATAATCATAATATAGTATGTTCGGCACGTAGAGAAGGGTAGTATAGATGGTAACGTCTTTGCTTCTTGCCTTATTACTTTATAAAAATTAAGAATAAAGTACATTTATGTCTGACTTGAAAATTCCGGACGCAATCTATGTTTTTTACAGTATTTTTTAATTGGTCGAACACTTTGGTAAGCATTTACCTGTGCTAAACGAAAATCTGGTGTAAGAAATAGAAAACAATGAAGACTTAGTGTTTAAAAGAATATTATTTTGTAATACGTTTTAAATTATGATATAGCAATTTTACAATTAACCTTTTAACCGTAAAATTTTTACATTTATCGGCTGTTTCTTATCAACCATGTGTTATATAAGGTCAAAGAACGTTCATGCTAATCGATTAATATTATCTATTTTTTTACCGAAAGTTGGATTGATTGACTGATTGCTATCAGTCTGTACTAAAAATAACTAACTAAATTTATCATTTAATTCAACCTTTATCAACTTTGAAAAACCCGACTTTGTGAATTAAGAATTCAATCAGATGATGTAAAAACCACAAAATAAATGTAAATAATTAAAAAATAAACAAATATTTAAAAAAAAATGATAGATAATAGATTATATTTGTATTTTGAAGTTTAAATTCTGTTATAAACATTGGCCCGCTTAGGGGTTTTCCTAAACGATTGAGAATTGAAAATGTAAAGAATATTTTTGATATTATCATAAACAATCGGAATCATTTATTTCACCATACGTTATCAATATCATTGTATTAACTATGACTATAGGACAAATGGTGTGTCATTGCTTTTTTTAGGCATAAAAATTATTTTTTCGAAGATTGATTTTTTAAAACACATATAATAGCAATATTAAATTTAAATACTATATGAAGCAAAGATTCCCCGAATTATGAAAATAAATTAGTCTTTTATTTTGAGTGATGTATAGTCAACCTTTGGCTGAGTAGTAAACGTCGTTGGATTCAGAACTCTTGTCAGGACAGTTTAATACATTGATTTTTCAATTGATTTATAAAAGACATGGGTGTCTTATATCCCTCCCATCCAGGTTTAAAGATAAGGCGTAGCGGAAGTGATTGTATTGTTATTTTCTTCGACAAAAAGAGAAGCAATAAAAAAAGTAATAAGAAGTTTTCGTAAAAACAGCTCTTGAGTTAAGCTTACTTGGGTGTATATTAAACTATAAAGCAGTCATGGATTAAAAAATAGTTTATAATTATAGCATTAATTTATTAATACATTTTCACGGCTTAACTTTCAGAAATCGGGTTTGATAAGGTTAAGACATTTAATAACAAGCCATATATTAGATAATGTAGCAAGATATCAGCTCGATATCAATCGTGCTAGAATAAATAATTCGTATAACATATAAGTGTAAAAAAAGGGTCAAAAAAGAGTTAGGTGTATTTTGATCTGTTTATATTATTTTATACTGGCAACCAAATTATTATGATTGTAAACCAGTGCTACGCCGTACATCTACGCTACGCTACAGCTACGCTAGACCAATACCTTCATTATTTTAGTCTGCGTATATTTTTAATTATATAGTAAAATAAAAGTTTAGGAACACCAAAAAAAACCTTTCTCAAAAATCACCAATCATCATTATCTCGTGAGATTTTTTTTGTATGTTTCAGATGCGGAAAATTTTTCACACAAGAGCTCATAAAAATAATTAAAATCTGTTAACAAACTTTCAACAGGTGTTATCTCAAATGACCTGGACTTAGCTTATATTGTATTGTAAGTATTTGTTTCCATTTGTCAACTAAAAATACATCTATTGTTTTCTTTGTTTGTAAAAATAACAAATAATCTCTGTTTATTGTCATATTTTTAGATTGATTATTGAACGATATTTTTTGCATATGAATAGTTACATAGCAAAAAATAAACATGATTTCACTCATTATCAACTATGCAATGCATACAAAGAATCCGATACAGACAAAAATCTAAAATTCATTGATAATAACTCTCTTGTTGCTATTATAAATAAATATGTCTATGATTCATAGTGAATTGTTTTCTTTGTGACGTCCATTTGCTTAGTATGTGTTGATCTGACTGCATCTGACTGATCTGGTCATATGTACAATAGAGGCCCATTAGAGGTGAAGTGAGCCAAGTGGTATTTTAGAAAGAAAAAAAAGTTAGATGCGTTGTAATAGTCTACACGTCTTAAAGTATCGATAAAGGGAAGAAAACTCAGTCAATACACATTGCAATGTGCAATCTATCTCCGTAAATAAAAATATGCAATCCAACAATTAAAGACGTGATAGTACTTAAGAGTTCAAGAAAAAAGTTTTACCATTTTACTAGTTGGCTTACTTCACCTTTATTGGGCTCATATATAAATAAAATAATGTAAAAAATAAGTTGATAGTTTACTAATTCCACAGGTTGTATAACAAATTGTTTAACATCTGCTTAGCTTCTTTGAGAAGCATCTTGATACAGACTATCGTTAGACTATTTACGAATAATCAAACTTTATATGAATTCCTAACTTATAAAATTACAAAATTGAGGTCGTGCTTTTATTCCTTAGAAATTTGTTAGACAACCTGTAGATACATTAAATTATCAATTTAAACTTGATATTAAAAAATAACTTTCACGAAGTTTCCGTCAAATCCATCGAAAATAGATTGATTTGTATTATATTATAAATTTCTGTTCAAAGACATGTATGTTATGTCTTAAATTTCTCCTCCCACCTACCCTATCCTAAAAAAACGCAACGTATTAAGAAATTTTAGCTAATTACTAGTCCTGTCCTATCAGTCTATTCCTACTCTCTAAAAGAGGTTAAGCAACTAAGCAACAAACAGTTCTAGTACAAACTTTTATGTTTATATAAACGTAATTCTTCACTCTTCCGATCATTAAAATGAGATGATGAATAAAAACAAAAGTTTTTATTTATAGAAAAATAAAAATAAATTATGCTAAAAATAGTGCTAAGCAAAATTTCTTGAATCCCAGAAAACAAAAACCATTTGTCTAAAATAAAACATAATTAAATAGAGAATCTCCCAAAAAACGATTATAATATTAACATCTAATACAACTAAAACAGTTACGTTAAATTATAGATTTCGAGGATTAAGGTGTTGCGAATTAAAAATATATATTGTGTTACGTAAAATATATTTTCAGATTAATGTCACGGCTAATATAGATTGTGATATTTTACATGTTTTTATGTAGATCAAGTTGTTTAACTTTACGGTACTTAAATTATTTTGTGTAATCATTGAAAACCTAAGTGATTAAATTTGCGTGACTTAGTCGATAATCTATTATTTTAATCAAATTGATTAATGATAACCCGATATACATTTGTTTCTATCGCCATTAGTTATGCAATGATTTTACAAACTATTTGCAGTCTATAAAAAAAATGTTGTCTGAGAAAATAATATGGAACAAAATTTGACGGACAACATTGAGAGAAGTATTTAATTGAATAAAAAAATATCATAAAACTTACCGTTGATTCAATAAAGTGTGATTATAAATATATTATTTGACTAAATATTAATAACTATTCGACTATACCAGTGTTTTCCAGCCGGTGGGAAATTTCTCCATGGGGGGAATCATTAATTTTATTATAGTAAGTATTATTTCAAATACAACGGGACATGTTCATCAATTAATATTCATAAAATCACTCTACATGCACATGGACGACATTTTTGAATACCCGGAAATTCTATTGAAGTTGTTGTTTATTGAAATGTTCTTCAGTAATTTTAGTAATTAGTTAGTAAGAAATCATCTTTATTATAGTATTTACTTAAAAACGAGTTTCAACACTACGTTTATGTATATTATTACGAATATTCCTTTTGAGTTAGACTATCTCGAGTAGAGAGAGAGGGGGAGGTCATATTTAGAACAATGGTGAAAAGGGGGAATGGAGCGAATAAGGTTGGAAACTTTTGGACTATACCATTGAGTATGCTTTCATTTTTTGATAATATTTTATTCGTAATCAATCCTTACGACGATAAAGCAATTATACTTCAAGACGAGCTGAAGTCTCGAAAAAAGCGGTTGTGGATAAAAAAAATACATATGTTATTTAATCATAGTTTTGTCAGTGAATTCTCCACTTAACCACTTGAATACCAAGCGGACACAGGTGTCCGGAACATATGCAAGCGAACACGGATATCCAAGACATTTAAAAAATCAAATACTTGGTATTCTAATAGAATATAAGCAATATTTTGATGAATATATGTAGTGCCATCTATACTGAGTCAATATAGGTTTTAAAAATACCGAATTTGAGTGTATATTAGGCAAAATTATTTTTCTCAAAAACACGCAGTATCTCTGGGACATATTAATGATTTGCTTTGCGCGGTATTCAAACATTTTTAATACTCGTCAAACGCCTGTTCAGACACGCCGAATAAATGAGCGAGGGCGTGCTACTGGTGGTGGAATTATCTTCTTGGCCAGGGAAATAAAAAATGTTTCTATTTACACGCTTGCTTGTCTCTCCGGATTGCTCGGTCAAATACTGTGAGTCACGTTCAGATTGTTTTGTATTCGGCCAAGTTCACTCTCTCGGCCGCGTATTCGGTTGGTTTTAATGAGACATAGCACTAATATAAAAAACCAGGATTTCTGAATAAAAAAATTCTAGGCCTTACTTGTTTACCACAGTAACATATACTGCTCAAATCATCGACGCTTTAGTATTGGATCATTAAATAATGGTTAGCTATTCGGTTGTCAGATCACGAATTCAAGTCCCTGATAATACAGTCTTCATTCATTGATTTATGGAATTGTGTCATAAGACATGGAGGTTTGTGATTTTTATATTTTCTCTCACCTGACTGTAGTATGAAGAGAGATTTGTAAAATATTGGTCCTGTCTCTTTCTCATATCAAATATGTTTCTCACCTTAACGTAGTGGTTTCCAAACTTAATGTTACTACGCCTACCTTTGACAAAGAATACATTCGTGCCTCCCCATTCTTTTTTCATAAAATAATAAAGAAATATACTATTCATGCATTAGCGAGGCTTCAGTAATAGAACTGGAGCCGTGTTTTCACGTGATGCACTATGCTTTAAAATAGAAGCATAACTGTTGTATTTAGCAATATTTTTTTGAAAAGACTTATTAAAGTCATTATAACACATACTCAAATAATTCTAAAACAACCCTAATTTATAATTTCATCAAAAACAGTTACTGATTTCATCATAACGAATTTGATGCGTCAATTTGCCATTATGAAGTGCATATGATAGTGCATTCACCGAAGACACTTTGCATTGTAAATTTGGAAAATCCACAATGAAAGATGTCAAGGAACATCACTTTTTTTTATCCATGTCTGCTCCCAATGTGGAGCATACATGGATACTTGAGAGATATCTCAACAGGAATTTTTCCACAAGAACTGTTTGTTACTCAGTCACTCAACCTCTCTTTTTCGAATAGAACAGTAAGGACAGAAGTCAAGACTAGTGGTAAAATAATCGCTCTCGCTACGTACTGTTGAAATAGTGGGATAGATCACAAAAACCGATACTTTAGAACACAAATCAATAAGTCGATTAAAAATAAATGTTGTTTGTCCGTCACGGAATCCAACCGCTATGCCACGGACCTGACGAGCTTATTTTATTGAATAAAATATATAAAAAGAAAATTTATTTCTATCTGTAAATATAATATTTTCTGAAACAAATATTGACCATAAAAATACACTTATATTTTTTTATTCTAACATTAAATTTGATTCATATGTTTAACTTTTAAAAAAAGTAAATATTTAGTTTTACAAAAGTTACATAATGTGTTATATACGCTGAATTGTTTATTTTTTGTCTATCAAGGTCGTGATTCCATATGCTTCTTTATCCAGTCAACAAAATGTGGCACCCGAGTCCAAACTCCGATATCTCCGCACTGATAGTTCCACGACGTGATGCCGAACAGCTTTCCATCAATGACGAGAGGCCCTCCGTCATCACTGGTACAAGCATTTTTTCCACCGTGCTTCAAATCACCAGCACAGAACATTCTATCTGACAGTGGATACGTGTCGTAGAAGTACTCTTCACAATATTTATGGTTTACAACTTGGATTGTAGTCTTATGAAGTTCACTCACAGAGATTAGGCCCGGCTAAAAAATAAACCTATTGTTATTTGACAAGAGTCTAGGAAAATTCACCACTAAATGAGCAAGCAGTTTATTGACAGGCAAAACATATACAGTCGAACATGGTTATTACGAGAAAGATGGTACCGACTTAATTTGCTTGTTATAAGCATAACTCGTTATGTCAGAAAATGGATATTTTTATATGCTTATAAACATACCTATCACATGAAGACATGCAGTATCTGGAGCGGTCACTTAATACAAAAAATCGCAATTCAAACAAAAATACAATATTTGAATTTATTCATTTACCCATATAAGATTTTTCCGTCAATCCACTTTTCTTATAAAATTTTAAATTTATGCTTGTGTCATTGTTTCACTCTCATTGACGATATTCTTACTCGGTATGGCCGAGAGGAAGCTCGCTATAAAAGTGAATACATGTATGGAGAAATCCATAAACTAAAATTTCTACGAATGTTTCCTCATTACATCCGAGATTTCGCTATTTACGTGATCGTAATAATCGAGTTTGACTTAGTTCATTAAAAATATTGGTAATTTTACCCAACCTATCTGTTATATTGTATTAGGGCATACATACATATTATTAAAATAATAGATTGTTTATTATTCTCTTACACTTACATATGTGTAACTTTAAAAATAAATAAAATATCAATAATAAATAAATAATCACGCTTTCATATACGTATTTTTTAATTCCGTACTTTTTTTTTTTACGATTTCCCCCCTAATTTAGAGCATATGGGCTCGGAAAATTAATTGTTGCTTAGTTGCTCAGTCATCGTCGTTGGCTTTTGTGGTGAATCTTACGAGTTCGAGCCCCAGAGTAAACAGTATTTTTTTAATCGATTCCTGCTCGAAGGCATAAAAATAGCCCAAGCAAGTTCTGACCCTATCCTTATTTGTTCACAAAAGAGAGGCTGATGTAAAAAAGATTCTCGTAGAAAAAAAATGTTGAGATAACTTCATTGGGAGGCTATATGTTCTACATTGGGAGAACACATGAATTAAAATAATTAAAAATAACACCAGTATTGAAAATGACACACTACAAGTTCTTCCATCGTTTTGGTCTAGTTGTTGTAAACTCTTGCGAGTTATCATAAAACGTAAAACACCGGAGTCTCAGATATAGTAGGACGCCCATTATTCTCTGAAGTAGGTGGATACTAGGCAGATGACTGGATAGACGTTGAAATTAGCAACAAAAGCGGCTAGCGCCGAAAAATTATGACGATTAGTCACAAATCCGAAGCGAAAAATGACACTTATTCCAATTAAAATAAAACGACAGTTAGACTTGACAATAAAACCACTATTTTGTTACCTCAATTGGACCCCAGCCAGTAATGAAAACATTATCTCCATCAAGAATAGGCTGCGACTGTTGGGGTAGTTGGACACTGCTTCCTACAGTCAAAGGTTCGGCCAGAAAAACCAGAGCAATGTCATAATCCAGAGATCGAAAAGTATATAAATAATGTGTTAATACTTTTTTCACGTTTACAACTTGACCCCCATTCGCATGAAATGATGACCCAGCTCTGACACGCCACTGATGAGGTTTCATGTTACTGAAAATCAGGATGATAGTAAATAAATCAGTAAAACAATGTATTGAGTATTAAAAACAACGCATATTAAATATTCACCGTTATAACAAACATTAGGTAACATAATTCTTATTCATTGAGAATTGTGAACAGCTGGAAGACTACGCTGGATGCGCAGGGAGAGTGTTTGTGTTGTGTGTCAAAAGATTACTCAACAATTTGGGGACGGCGTGAGTAGCCGAATTTTACGGAGAGTTGTGGGCAGTGTCAATATCAAACACGTGCTTTGCTTATACAAGAAAAGTCTTGAGCCGTCGTAGAATGCTTAACATTGTACACCTGAATACACACTGATAGGACTCATACACCTAGGAACCAAGGTCCCGGGACATGGTCCTGAACATCTACGTAATGTTTTAGAAACTATGTTCCAGAACATGTTCTTGAACTCACGAGGGGTCACAGAAACGTCACCCGTTGAGGGAATGTTGGTCAGTGTTGCGTCCGAACGAACGTTATTTGATTTTATTGGATGAAAAAAATGGTAGTAAAGTTAATTACTAATGTTTATAAGCTTTCTACAATTAAAATACAATTATTTTATAATCCTCGATGGTAGCTTATGCTTATGCCATAGATAATTCCAATATAACTTATTATTGTCTATGGTTTATTTTGACAGGTGTCACATAGGGAGATATTTCAATGTCGAAAATAGATCTCTAAAATGACGCCCGATGTATTGATGTCGAAGAAGTGGTGCCTACGAATATATTCTGGCAAATAGTATTCGGTTTTTCTAATAATAATTAGATGTATAATGCAATACGTTATAGCTTTGGTATGAAGTCATAACGAAATATATTTTGAAAGTTCGTGTACAGATGCGCGCGCATGCATGTTCCCTGGGTTCACGTTTGCGCTCGCTTCCAGAGCGTGAACATGGTAACCTACATATATCTGGTCACGTGAAATGTGGATTTTGTGTTCCAGGACATGTTCTGGAATCATTTGTTCCTTGATGTATGGCCGCCTTAAACGTGACGCTTCGTAAGCCTTGTCAACTGAATCTTTACGCTTACACTCTTACACACTCTCTCTTTGATCATGCGCTAAAATAGAGTGTGTGTTATATGTTACATATAGACATATTAATTAAAATAAACATAATATACTGTAACGAATACTGACGGTGTCCAGCAGTGTGCCGCTGTCACAACAAGCGTACTGCTGATAATGCTTCCTCCATAAGAATGGACATACGCTCCTGTTTCAATCCAGTCCACTAGTATGGATACTTGGTATGGAGCTTCGCTGATGTCAGCAACCTGACCACCAATTATTCGCCCATCTGAGAAGGAGGCCGATGGATGAACATATGCTGAAAATGTTAAACATTAATTTTAATCAACATTTCTCAAAAAATGTACCACAAGGTGTCCAACGATCAAAGGTTTTTTATTCTGTCGTAAAGATTTGTTCACCCAAGCTTACCCATTATTATGTGTAACGTTATTTTTATATTACTTTTTACAAAAACAAAATAGTCTCATTGTCTAAATTAAATATTAATTGAACGTAGATATAAATTGATTTTTTGACTCTTTGTTTTAATTTGTACCATTTTGTAAAGACATAAATTCAAAATGCTTCATTTAGATTTATTTGTGTTAATTTGTCATTCATAAATTGTAAAAAAATCTATTCTTTATTGATATTAATATTTGTTTTTATTTGAAGTGACATCTGTTCGCTGATATAATATTTTTTATAATTATAGATTTATAATCAGTTGTGTATAAAAAACAACTTTCATTATCATGTAGAATCGGATTTTATTTTTGCTTCATTTATTAAATTAATTTCACCGTAGAAAAATCGATAAACTTATTTGTGATATGAATATAATATGATTCCCCGTTATGAGGGTAGAAATACATTTTTTTTTCAGTAATAATGAGTTCATAAAAATACAAATGAGCACATTATTTAGGTAAAAGTTCACACAAGTGAATATAATTATAAAAAGTAACATTTTATTTATTGAAAAAAATACTATTGGTTCGTTATTTGTTTTTCAAATTACGTTATTATTATTTTTTTAAAAAATAAAAATATTTCAACTTCCAAAAAAAGTGTTAATTAATTTATTAAAAATTATACAAATAAATACATTTCTCTGCCATCTGTGATTTTTAATGAAATATTGTTATGAATATAAAATAATACACGATTTGTTTTAAATGCAATCATTAATTACATATGAGCCCCCAAGAGGTGAAGTAAGCCACGTAGTAAAATTGTAAATCTTTTCTATCAGATATTTAAGTACTATTACGTTTTTTCTTGGTGTTTAAGTGCTGTTTTCATTTTAGAGAGATAATACAATTGTAGAATATTTTAACCCCTCTAACTCATTTTTTCTTAAACTACTAATTACTGACTGTCCACAATCATAATTTATAATATTAAATAGGTATTTTGAGAGTCGAACGCCATAGCGTAATGTAAATAAACATTAAATTTGAATCGTTCAAACTATGTACATTCTCACAAATTTTGTCACTAACGACCCGGGTTTCGCCTTTCGGCATCTTCAGGCATTCAAGTGCACGGATGAACTTGAACCTGTCAGTTCAAGTTCATCCGTGCACTTGAATGCCTGAAGATGCCGAAAGGCGAAACCCGGGTCGTTAGTGACAAAATTTGTGAGAATGTACATAGTTTGAACGATTCAAATTTAATATTGAAATTCCACCAAGCACCTTCAGTCGAAATCTTAAATTATGTAAATAAACATTTTCTTGCGTATTTAGAATGTTTACTATACAACGAAAATTTGTCTAAATACTATTCTGTGTTGAATTTATCATATTCCAAACACTTTGTCATAACTTCCCGTTGTAAACCTACAAATAATGTAATCAGTATCCAGAATCATATTACCACATTTACATATTGGACTATTTACTAACCGGGCAATCTACATAGAAGAGCTTGACTGTGAACTAAAGAATAACAATTTAACAGCTGTCATATCAATGATGTTATAAAAAAAAACATGATTATGTAGCCAATTGTATAGCCAAAATAAATACAGAACTAAAATTATTGGGAAACATTACTTACCATTACAACAAAATGCGTAACTTACGACTATCCAAAACAAAAACATGTTTGAGCACTGACGAAAATATTGGATTAATTAGTTCGTAACATAGACATAACAGATACTTTTTCTTTTCTAAAAAAAACCGTTATCTTAGAATGATGTCTTTTTCATTCGCGATAGTGAAATATCTAACAGAATCACTGTTAGTTTTAATTGATATCGTTTTTATCTAATATCAATGATAAAATTTATTAAATAATAACTGTTATTGTATTTGGTGTAAGAGATGAATTTGTGAAAATATATTTGTAAATTTTATTTTATCCATGTCCGCTCGCAATGTTGAGCATATGGCTTCTTAATCAACAGAATTTTTTTCTACAAAAACTATTTGTTACTCAGTCGCTCAACCTCTCTTTTTTAAGGCGATTAGTAGTGATAGAAGGAAAAGGCTAGGACAGGAATAGTGGTTAACTAATCAGTCTCGCTACGCCCAGTTATTAAAAGATCGGAAGAGTGGTAGGGAATTTTGAGACATCACAAACACCCATGCTGATCGAAAAATTCTGTTCGTACTGGGACTCGAACCCGTGAGATCCGGAAAGGAAGCCAACAACGCTAGCCGCTGGGCTATAGACCCGATATTAAAATTAAAGCCATTATTATTCCACTGGTTGGGTTACTAGTTGTGTTCAAGTTAGTTTTTTTTATAAATATATTATATTATAAATACATATATTATATATGTACATTGAAAAAATATTTGTCAGTAGCTTTGTTTGGGTTTGGACTTATCACTTGACTTCGCGAGACATATTATGCCAACAAGCGAAACAAAAAGGGTTGAACGTGACAAGATATGATATTTTAATGATTTCGTTCAATTCACAAAATACAATAGAAAGAACTTAACCTCAAATTTTGTATGGGTGCCTATTTCCCTGTTTCGTAGTATTCCTATAGCGTAGCTACGATCTCTACGCTATACGAGGGTCGAATGTATTTATGACAGGTGTAAATATATTTTTTCGACATCATCATTGTTAACGGAAAACATATTTAGGATTAATGATTCAATAAAAAACATAATCAAGCAAGTGATTAAAATGAATTTTAAAGAGAAAAAAAAAATATTTAAAAAATTCATTGAAACTTTTATCGTTTATTTATGTGTACAAATTTTACAAGAAAGTAGTTGAAAATTTATTTTTACTCTTGTCGAATTATTTTACTAAAAAGTTAAGAAACACTGTTTTAAATATGTAATATGTATGCAATTAAATCACACTAAGGAAAAAAAACTTTTTACATCTATTATACAGTATATGTACATACATACACCCACATCAATTGAGTGAAAAAAAGCTGTAACGCCAGATTAAATAAGTGCCAGTTGTTTATTAATCCAGTTTATGTAGACAGGGACCCTAGTCCAGACTCCTGGGTACCCTGGTCTTCCACATCCTTGACCCCATGAAGTGATACCGATCAATCTTCCTTCGACTATCAGAGGACCACCCGAGTCTCCGGAGCACGCATCTTGGCCTCCATTGTCAATAATACCAGCGCAAATCATGTTATTGGTGACAACATTGATACCTGTGTACAAGGTCTTGCAAATGTTCTGGTTGACGATTGGGATGGTTACTTTTTGCAAGTCGTTTGTCAAGGGTCCTCCCTCCTGAATGATCAATAAGAAGTCATTAGGTCACAAATCAACTGTTGGAGGCTAACTGCTTATTTTCATATACCATGTATAAAAAATATTTGGTATGGAAAAATATATGTTGATTCTCAATTAATTAGTACGAGTTGCATTTATCAAATAATCCAAAGTTATTTCATGGTAGAGTCATAAGTATAGTGTTTCAATACAGCACCGCCTTTCAATCCAAAAAAAACTACCCAGAGCCTAGTGTGATTAAAATATGAAGTGTTTTTTTTATCAACTAAAAAAATATCCCACATTTAGTTAGCTGGTTTGCTGATTACGCGGTCGATATAGCTTATAGCTGATAAAGGTTTGAATTAACCCTTTCTCTTAATATTCTTAGCTTTGTATGATGATTTATATATACCTCAGTAGATCCCCATCCAGTGACGAAAGCTCTGGCAGCGTCATTGACAGTGGCCCCCTGTTCTGGTAGATCAACATCAAGTCCAGTTTCCAGGGGAGTTTCCAAGATAAAGAGTGCTATGTCATTGTCTAACCAAATATTGTAATTAAGGTGATTGATGATAGATTTCACGTTAACTACTTGTCCACCGGATGATGCGAAAGTGGATCCAGCACGTACTTGCCATTGAAAGGCGCTGGTTCTATGAAAATAAAAAATAAACGGCTCAAGCAATAGTATGGTGACCTAGTAGGTAAAATAGTTACCAAATATTTCAAAATTTTTGTGTCACTCGAGATCTATTTGAGGAGACAAAACATCTAGAACACACATGTTCGAGATCTAAAATGTTTAATTGAAGAAAATTATTGACCTTGTCTGGAGTTAAACTTAGACCCAACCGATTGTTATGATAATGTTGTTTACACATAACCACAGTAGCAGACGAACTGAAGGCTGATTGAAGATATTCAACAAATCCAAAAAGTTTGAAATATTAATTAATTGAAGTGTAAATCGAATGAGTTTTAAAGTGCAAATAAACTTTTGTTAACCGATATGAGCGCTATTATTACATTTATTGTAAATGCAAATATCTTTTAATTCATGTTTGTTTCCTACATACACCATAAATAGACTACTAATTTTTTAACATACAATGCTTAAATAGGACCATCAGTCATTTGATCAAGCAGTCTTTTGAAGACTTTTGAAGAGCAGAAAGACTGATACTAAAATAATATTTGTAAGTATGTTGCTCACAATATGCACAAGGATAAAAATCCATCATTATATTCAGTATATTATACGATAAAACAAAGTCATTCATATATTGATAGATGAATCAGTATATGAAAGTGTTTGAGCCCTCTAAATCTCAACTGTTTTCAACATCATATTTATGGAAATTGGCATACGATTCTGAGCAGTGTGCTGCCGTCAAAATAACTGTGCGTTTGATGATGGTCCCTCCGCAAGAATGTGCATAGACACCGGTCCCAGCCAAGTCTACCATTAAAGAAACCTGGTAAGGCGCCTCGCTGATGTCAGCGCTGGAGCCTCCGACGATACGCCCATCCAAACGCGGCAGGATTGATGCTAGAAACAATTCAATGCTACATAATATATATATATTTTTAAATATTTATAATTTAAAATTTTACATATTTCGAAAGCATTTATTAACTTAGCAGGGCGCAAACTGTTGGTCACTTCTAACATTAAATGCATTTTTAGATTGATATTTTCACTTATTGGAAACTTTTTTGAATTGATTTCTTTGTTAAGATTGTTATGTCATGTGGACAACTATTTTTAATCAATGCAGTCCACTAATAACTATTGCAGGGGTTCCCAACCGGCGGGGAATTTCAGAGTTCCAGGGGGGGTTGTTTTTAAAAGTATTATTTTAATCACAATGCAGCTTAACGACCGTGAACTCGTATTTGAGTCTTTGAAAAACAAAGGTTGCTGGCCGGCGGACACATTATGCGTATAAGTGAAGTATATAGAAGCTAATAAAATTAAATTTTGTAAAGATATCTCAATTTTCTTACAAATTATAGTGAATTTAGTAAAATTATAATTTTTGCGAATTTATCGCAAAATTTTATTTCGCCAGGTAAAATTTCATAAAAAAACGTGCGGTCGTTAAGCTGTTATTGAATTAATTTTATCAAATAATTCTATAAGCACATTAACGACACTTTTGAATACACTGAAGTTTTTGTTCATTGCAATATGGTTCAGTAATTTCAGTAAATAGTTAGTTAAAAAAATATCTCAATACATTCGTGTACAATAAATACATATATATTAAATAAGAATTTCACTACGTATGTGTTTACTATTTCGAATATAACTTTTGAGTTAGACTATCTTGAGTAGGGGGAATTATATTCTGAAAAATGGTGAAAGAGAGGAATGGATCGAATAAGGTTGAGAGCCCCTGTTGTACCATACATTCATTCGTAAAATAAAAGTACACTGAGACATTAATCACATCAAACCTATAATAATTTAGGGAAAGCTTTCTTTGGAAATTTGACTGTCCAAATGAGTCAACAATATTTAAAAAATCTAAAATAATGTTTGTGTTTATTTTCGTCACATATTTTTAATAATTGAAAGTTACGTCGTTAACGAGTTGATACGTCCTGAGTGCAACGTTTTTATGAACAACTTGACCGTTAATAATATAAATATAATTAAATTAAAATAAACCTTTAATAGAAAATAACAGTTACCTTGAGAGCACACCAGGAAAGAAACGACTGCCAGAATACGGAACATTTTGACACTGCACTTAAAACGTTAACTGATGAAAAATTTATTCATTTTTATATGCAATTATGAGATTAAAGCATCGTTTTGTTAACTGATAACTATTGTCATTGATGTATGGAGGATAATGATACAATAATCCAATGATATAATAAAAATACGATAACGTCAAAAAGAACATTAAATGTATTTACTTTTAACAATATGACTTAACTTATGACATAATTATTTTTAAATATTTATGACCTTGTGTAATTGTTATATGTGATATAATATCCGTTTTTTCCAATTATATTTATATGCCTTATTTAAAATCATTACTTTAAAAAATGACACGTAGACGATTTTTTATAAATTAATACAATATCAGGATGTGAAATATAAAAAATTATAAACAGTGACATCTGTATATGATAATATTGAATTATTTAATATTTGCAAATGATGAACTTTAAATAAAAATCCGACGAGTTAACATTTGTAGTTTACATGTACATTAAATTAAATGACATTATATAACACTCGACAAAAAAATACGTTTCTTTTGTTTTCCGCTTGCCTCGGAAATCACACGAATATACCACCAATACATTCAATGCCTTATTTAGTTCATTCCGTCTATTGTAAATATTTTATGAATAAATATAATTATACGTCCTAAAAAAAATACAATACATAACGATGAAAAAAAAACTATGTATCGATAAACTAATATTTTTACTGTGGAACAAATTAACTTTATCTACTTTTAATTAAGATGGCAAAGAAGGCAATTGTGTCGGTTTTTTTTATTGTTTTAAACGCCTATAGTAACTTTGTTAATTTTCAAAAAAAGTCCGCTCGTTAGAGATTTTGAGCGTAGTTTCTATGTCTTAATCCATAGGTTCCCAACCTTTTTCGGGTGGTGACCCCTTTTTATAAAAGCCGTGTGACTAGCGACCCCCCCCCAGTAATTTGAAATCCTCGATTTACTTTTTGCCCGGATTGTCTCCGAAGCTCCTTTTTTTTTAGTTCACCGAGGAATTTGAAATCCTCGATTTGCTATATTGTTAAAATCTGAAAAAAATTAGCGACCCCCCAGGAAACACTTGGTGACCCCCAGGTTGGGAACCCGTGTCTTAATCTATTTCATCTCTCACGAGTCCCAGTACGAGCAGCACTTTTTCGATAGATTGATCGAATTCCAATCGAAGGTATAGATGTTTGTGATGTCTAAAAATTCCCTCCCACCTTTCCGATCCTTTAATAATTGGGCGTGGCTAGTGCGATTAGTTAACCACTCGTTCTGTCCTGGCCGAATACTTCTACTCTTATTGCTCTCTTTAAAAAGAAGAGTTTAAGATTAATAAACAGTTGTCATAAAAAAACTCTGTTGATATACCTCCAAGTACTTAAACAATTATTATAAGTAAAGGCCATAGGGTTAATAGAAAATTTAAATTAACTTTGATTATTCCACGTATTGTCTTACTAACTGTGACACGCGTTTTGCCTCTTTCAGAGGCATCTTCAGACTTACTTAGATTGATTCTAACATTTTAAAATTATGAAATTACAAAATGGAGTTTGGGTTTTTTTCCTTTTAAGGGGAGCAAGGAGGGAGGTCTAGAATCGAAATAAAGCAAACAAATAATGATACTAATGAGTTGCAATCAATCAGACTGCCATAGGGTTAAATTATTTTTTATTGGAGCATTATCAACAATCTAATTTATTTAAATGAGAATTCTGCGGCACCTCTATCATTCTATAACTAAAGATGCTAGGTATATCAACTTCGATGTTTGTAGTTGCCAAACGCAAAAAAAATGATAGGGGCTTATTTGTCAACGGACATCTGTATTTTGATTTAATGAATTGCATGGCTGAAAAGGTGCCTTTAAAAAGATATTTACTTCCGAGCATTGAGTCCGCTTTGAGACCAAAGTTCCTCAATTTATGTTACCTTATTGATTGATTTGGTATTTACTTGGTAGAACTCCGTTATAACAGATTAAAAATATCAAAGTATTTTAGTTCTACAGTTTTTAATAATTTTTGTTACCTTACTTTTGGTAATAATATTAAACTCTTGTCCTGGTTCACATTTGTTAGTAGAAAATTGGTCTATTTACATATTGAATAATTGCAGCTGTAGATCAGGTCGGATTTTGCATGTAAAATGCTGAAAGTCAAAGGTTGGCTAAAAAGTAAAATATCTTGCTGAATATTTCCAAAATCGATAGATCGTTCCTCAAAATCTTTAACCGAAAACTTTACATGGCTGGAAAATAATATTCCCTAAAAAATATTCACTTCTTCAAAATGTGCCGCGGGTTGTTCACAACTACGCCAAGGTGCGGATACGGCCCGCTTGCCTCAGTTTATACCAGTGCTTCCCAACCTTTTTCATGCCACGGACCCCTAAATCTGAAAACAATAATCTACGGACCCCCGATTTTTTTTTATTTCACATGTTTATATTTTATCACAAAGAATGTTGAAAGAATGAAAATTTTCGCGGACCTCGGGTAGGGAAGCACTGGTTTAGACAGCCACGGCCCACGACCTATGTGTATGAATATTTCAAAGGATGATAACGGTAGATTATTACTTACTGACGATTAAGTATTTATGACTTTGTGTGCACATTAATTCATTTAAATTATCTTATATGCGTTTGCTAAATTTATTTTAATTCTCTCTAAGTAATCAATCTATGTCAAAAACCAACGTTGTAAAGAATTACCAACTAAAATTCATCAATAATAAAACCCAAAATGTATTAAAGTGAAGACTTAGGATGCAATAGAGCAGTGCTTCCTAATCTGGGAGCCACAGGATTTCTCGCGTAATTCAGTAGAAAGTACAAATATCTATATATTTAAGACTGTCAAATCGGTGTTTCTCATATTGGGGAGCGCGGAATTTCTTTAGGGGCCGCCGCGGGAATGCGGGATTGAGAAATTTGGATTCCAGGAAAAAGTATAGCCAATCGAGGACTTCAAATTCGTCGGTGAGCTAAAAAAAATATAACAAGTTACAGAAACAATTGAGGAGGGCCGCGGATTATTTTTTTTAAACTTAGGGGGTTGAAACGAAAAAGGTTGTGAAGCACTGCAATAGAGCACGATTTCTCAACCGGGGCCACAAAGAAAAATAATTTTACGGGAGCCGTAGAACAGTTTTGGGGGGGCCACGGGCAAATCCTAGAAGAGCTAAAAAAATAGCGTCTTGAGTCTTTTCGTTTTAGGAAATTCGTTAATTCCTAAGTAAAATCTGCCAGCGAGTAAGGAATTTTCAAGGAATTAAAACAATATTTTGGAATCTTCAACATCTCACTTTGCCTCGAAATAACTTATATGTTTATATTATATAAACAACGGGTATAGAGCCCACGGATACATTTGAGACTCAAAAGGGGCCACTGGCCCAAAAAGGTTGAGAAACTATGCTATAGAGCAGCCATACTCAACCTGCATGCGGCCCAGTAAGCTCATACCAAATCGTGGAAGGAGTGTACCATAAATATGTTGCGGCCCACGTAGAGAAGCAAATATCGGAATGCGGCCCGGAGGAAAAAAAGGCTAAGTATGACTGCTATAGAGCAATAAGAAATTATTTTTAATACGTGTAAATATTCAGTGTTTTTCCAGCCGAATTTGGTATATATATAGAGCGGCTTTTATGTATAAACCTTCCTCGCCAAGCAATACGATTATGAACATGATAAGAAAAGAAAGAGGGTGATTTCGTCACTCTCTTTCTGAATCAAACTCACAAACGAATTTCACAAGTCACCTTTCATATATAGCTTATATTTAATTGGTCACCTAACCTAACCTAACCACATTTTTATAAACACTGCTATTGATCAATTTAAAAAGAAGTACATACTGGCCCAATATTATATTTATACTGACCATTCGCTTGATGCAGGCTAATAAACTATTTAAATAATGAACAATAAAATATAAGTGCTTATTTCTGAATACAAGTCTCGAGTCCATATGTTTCAATTTTCGGCTCAAAATCAAACATGAAGTTCATACATTAAATTTGTTTAATTATTTTGTAAATACAAAATAAATAAAAGTCGTGAAATCAGAGATCAAAAAATCTTTATTTTATTTTCTATTGCATCATAAAACATAAAAATATTTCTCATGATATTTTAACGAAACAAGACATTTATAAATATAACTTATTTCAATTATTAACTAAATAGAAGTTTGCTCAACAATCCAATCAATATAACTTGGAACCTTGGTGAACAACCTTGGAAGTTCAGTCTCTCCACATCTGCGTCCCCATAGTGTTATTCCAACAATGACTCCATCAATAGTTAGAGGACCACCAGTGTCTCCTTGACACGCATCTTGACTACCAATTTCCATTGCGCCCGCGCATATAAGTTGGTCGTTCACAATTTCAATACCGGAGAACTTCTCTTTGCAGATATCTTGGTTAACGATTGGAAAGGTTGCTTTTTGAAGCATATCTTTACTTGGCCCTCCATTCTATAAACAAAAAGTATCCATTAAAGGTAGAAAAAACCATAATATATGAGAATATTAAATTATAAAATTTATATAATTAGAAATCTCTATTATTAATAAAAACAGTGGAAAAACATAATATAATAGATTTCCACCAAGATTATTACACGGTAAACGCATTAGAAATAATTTAATATATATCTAAGTAAATTAAGTGACGCAGTTAAATCCATTGCAGTAAGTATTTTTTTATTATAATATTATTTTGCTCTAGATATCGCACAATAAATGGGCACTGTAAATATAATATATATAAATCGATATATTTACTCAGGCAAAATAAAAAAAATACGTATAAATATTGATACCATTTAATTTTTACGGCAAGCAAATGAGAATCCATTAGCTAGTCAGTAAGCTATAAATTCTTTATTCGTAAAAAGTCAATGTATTTTAAATAAATATTTTTTTGTACTTATTTCAGGTTGGTGCGCATTTCAGTTCTACTATTCAAATAATATTTTTTCTAATTGGAATATCCTTAATTGATCGAAATAAATAAGAAATTTAACATTTAGATAATTCAACTTGATTTGACTTTTTTTAAATCTTTGATGAGGACAAGAAATTTATCTAAACGGAGGTAAAAAGTATAAAGATCATTTGTAAGGAATAACGTAAAAGGATAGAAAATTTTTAATTAATTTATAAAATATATGTTAATAAATTTACTAGCCACTAATTATTTGTTAATTTGAGCTTGATTTTATTTCATTTCAAATAATGTTATGGCTTCTGTTATTTATTATGTTTTATTTAATACACTTATAATTATAAATTTATTTATAAATTATCAAATGATAATTATGCAAATCAAAACAAAAAAACACTATTTTTTGTACATCACTTATGAAAAATTATGCCGAGAAGCCTTGGATTTTACGCGCAGCTAACCACTCGTCTTAAAGGAAGCATTGCTTGTGACACGTGTTTCGAATATTTGAGAAGCTTAGTGAATGAATATATTTAATTTCCTGCTTTTTAGTCAAAAAATAATCATCTCACAAATTAACTTGTATTCATGTAGAGGAGAGATGAGATTCAATACTGAATATAAGTATAATATTATGAGACCAAAGCTTAATATGTGACTTGGGATGAACTGAAGAGCTGCTGAGTTATTTACGTTAATTTTTCGCTTATTAAAAGGCGACAGAATCCAAATGTGGACATACCCTACTTGCTCCCCACCCTGTCAGCAACCCATTCGCGCCATCCTCGATCAAATAATCCTTTTTCGGAAAAATGACAGGAGCTCCAGCTGTAAGAGGCTCATCCAGCATGAAGAGTGCTATGTCGTAGTCCTTCCCGCCAAGAGTTGCGTTGTACATCTCGTGGATGATGATTTTTTTAACGTTCACTAACTGGCCGCCTGTGGCCCACATTGAAGAGCCAGCACGCACCTTCCATTGCATAGGAGATGTGCTGTAATTTTTTAAAATTATTCATAAAAAAAACATTTGTCGAGGGGTAGTAAAAACGGACGAATAGTTCTAGGTTTTTTGTATACTGAAAATACATACTGTTATTTTGCATTTCTCAAACAGATATTTCGATTTTGAAACAAACGGCAGGGTTCCCGGTTTCTACAATACTGGTATTGCATTCCTTAGATCAGGGTTTCTCAAATTATGTTTCGCGGAACACTGGTGTTCTGTGAGACCTAAATAGGTATTCAATAAAAAAATGAAACTTTAAGCCATCTTTTACTTCATATCGAGTGATATCTACTAGTAACGAGTAAATATCTACTTTTTTCAAAACGCGGAGATTTTCAATCACGTAGAGATTTTTTTACTTATATTTTTATCTAACATGTTTTCAAAATAATTAAATAATAAGTGATTTAATAATTTCTTCTTTTAAAAATTCTTTTACTATTACGTATAATGCGGTTAAAAAATAAGCTGTGTTCCGGTTACATTTCCTGATTTGCTGCACGTGTTCAAGTGTTCCACAATAAGTTTGGGAAACCCTGCCCTAAATAGTAGCTATCGTACTGTTTTGTATCATTGAGGAAACACTTGTATTCAACCGAAGGACTAAGTCTGTATTTTTTAAAAAATAACTCACTTGACTCCACAATGCGCAGCTGAAAGGATAGCTCTGCTATTGAGGATAGTTCCTCCGCACGTGTGCTCAAAGGTTCCCGTCAGAGCGTAGTCCAATTGCAGAGATACTTGGTAAGGTGCATCATTTATTCCAGCATCGGTTCCACCAACGATTCTCACGGGTTTCCTTGGCAGAGATGACCCTAGTCAATTAAGTAATTGAATACAATTATTTTATAAAGGTAGACGCCCTCGTTACTCATTCGATATTTATTTTTCTCAGCTCCGTTGCCATGTGACTCTTTTTTACTAAGTTACGCGGCCTAGAATTAAAATGTTCGAATATTTCTTTTAAAAAAATGTTTAATCTATTTATCGAAAGATTTGTAAACAAAAGAATTCTGTCTGGAAGTGATTCGTTAAACTTTTCTAATCTTTACTGATCCGTTGAACGTTGTGCCAAAATAGTCATACATTTTCTATTGTAGTAGTCAATTGTTTATCCTATTCAAAAAGCAAGATTTTAAAAATTCTAAAAGACACATCATGTTGAAATACTTAATTAATAAAAAATATATTAACCTCTTATAAATTACGGAAAATATCATTTAAGTATGTAATTGAGATACGAGAAAAATATAACTGCTTCTATTTTAACAAATAAGTAAATAAAATCAATTTTTGACCGATAAAACCTGAGAGAAACAATGTTCTAAAATACCAGTTCAATAAAATATTTTCATTCCTTCTGATTAGATTATTGATAAAAGTGTTTTATAATAATATTTAGTCTAGACGATTAAATTTTTATCAAAGAAACATATAATAAATATTAGACAATTTTTTATATACAAATACAATAGAACCAAGGTTTTTAACTTGTTATAAAAATATATAAAACACGTACCAAAGGTCGCTCCCAGTAAACAAAACACAGTGAAAATCCAATACATTGTTGTACTAATAGTGATCAGTAAATTTTACTACACGCTTTTATATGAATATTTGCTTAAGATTAAAACTAATTCCAATATTATTTGATACGTATATCGGTAGTAAACTCATAAAAATAGGTAATTTACTGACTCAGCAATACCGGGAAACGTCAGAAGGATTACAAAAATAGTCCATAACAATTACGTTTGAATTCATTTTCATACGAACTGTAATACAATTGCGACGACAACAATTAAATAAATATTTCTTTAATCAAAAAGATAAAGATACTTTTCAATGAAATTTCCCTATAATTTCGAAATTAAATAATACATAATTTACCCATAAACATTTTCCCGAAATTATCAGCGTTCTGACAACAGATTGATTATTCTGAGTAAACAGTAAATGACAAATTTAAACTTATATGATAAAATCTCTAGCGTCAATATTTTTTTTTAAATCCATGTCCGCTGGCAATGTGAAGCGTATGGCTTTTTAATAATAAAAAAAGATTTTCTACGAGAACAACTTATTAATTGGTCGCTCAAAAGAATAATAATAATAGAAGGATAACGATAGGAAAGAGCTAGTGGTTTAACTGTTCCCTCTTGCAACCCTCAGTTATTGAAGGATTGAAAGGGAGTGAGTCAATTTTTAGACATCGCAAACAATCATTCCTTCGCATAGAAATCGATCGAAAAAAAATCGGGTCTATGGCGCAGCGATTAGCGTTGTTGGCTTCTGTGCCACTCGGCTCACTGATTCAAGTCCCAATACGAAAAGCATTTTATGTTACATAGATATTTATTATATCAAAATATAGATGCAATTATGATAATCTGATACAAATAATAGTTTGAAATAAATCAATACGGAAAATTGCCTGCCCTTAACGATATTATTAACATTAATATTAATTGTCCATAAAAGGAGAATTGTTTTTTGGCAAACTGGTATAATTAATGCACGAACTGAGTTATTCTAAGCAAAGAATTTATATCTAAGAATCTCTCTGTCTACTTTACTTATTTTTGTTGGTTTTTTTAGTTACAAACTTCTGCCAGAAATGTGACGATATTGTATTCGTATTTACATTTTCTACGCTTAAATTTAATTCATTATGGTCACCCGACTAGGTGCTGCAATACCAAACGAATATATCAAGACCGGTATTTTTAAATATTATATCAAATACCGGTATTGTAAATACAATGCACCAATATTACAAAAAAAGTTTTCATAAAAAAAAAAATGAAGCCGATTGGGATCGTAACACCGGGAAAGTTAATCATATCATCATATTTCATATAAAATTCTGCGTTATTAATAATATATCATTGAAAAGCCAATTTATTTTGAAAGCTATCAATTTTCATACCACCCATTTTTCATTTCCCAAAATTCAATTCAACGCGAACAATTTTGTTAAAATATGTGATCGTTTCTATACAATCAAAAATTATTTTTCTTATTTTTTAATATAAAAATACTGGTATTTTTGAATACCGGAAACCGGATTTTGGTAATACCGGTACAGCAAACAACAAAACAAAACACAATACAATCTACTATTTTCTTAGTATTAGTCCAGCGTTTCCCAAATGATGGGTCGCGACCCGGTACCGGGTCGCAGAAAACAAAATGCCGGGTCGCCAATTTCCTAAAATAAATCTGTATATTGACTATATAATTTCTTAATACCTCTCATTAATAAATTGTTGGTTAATTTTATTTCTATATAGGTTTATCATTATTTTGTATTATAACATATAAAGACTGTATTTACATAAATATACTGTTTTATTTTACCTATAGGCAGGTAGTATTGGCCATAGCAAATTTAGTGGGTCACGAAGGATAAATATTAAAAAACCGAGTCGCGGGGGGAAAAGTTTGGGAAACGCTGTATTAATCGATACTAGACAGTTATTAATCTAAGAAACTTTATATATCGTTGGTATCTGAAATATAAATATGGAGATTAGTTGATAGATAAGATTTAACGAAGCATCTATAAAAAATTAGATTCCGTACATAAAAAATTTTATTTATAAGCCGTATTATATAGGATTTAGACGTATTATATAAGATTTATGACCAGGAAATAAATCGAATTACATTATTATATATTAATTAATTTGCAATGTTTAGAAAATAAGTAATGAAGTAATCATTAAATGATAATAATCAAACCCCCTCCCAATGTGGAGTACATATATAGAATCTGAAGAGTTTATCATAACAGAGGTGTTTCTACGAAAACTCTTTTTCGTGGTGAAAATTAAAATCCTGTGTGTAAATAGTATCCAAATATGTAAATATTAAGTAATGTTAGTATTTTTTATGATTTAAGTTTTCGACTGAAGGTGCTTGGTGGAATTTCAATATTAAATTTGAAAGATTCAAATTTAATGTTGCCAAAAGTAGATCAATCAAGCCTATTTTGTAAAAAGTAGATTGGAAATTAAGAGCTTTACATTATGTTACTAGTTTATATAATAGTTTATTACAATTCGTCCAAAATTTGACGTCTTAAGAATGCTCAATATGAATATTGTCACTATTCAAAATAGAAACAGGGTTTTTCTATTGATTCCTATTTATCAATATTCTTTTATTAATTTAAGATTTCGACTGAAGGTGCTTGGTGGAATTTCAATATTAAACTTGAATCGTTCGGATGGAACTTGAACCGAATCATTTCAAGTTAATCCGCGCACTTAAACGCCTGAAGATGCCGAAAAGCGAAACCCGGGTCGTTATTGACAAAACTTGTCTGAATGTACATAATTTTAATGATTCAAATTTAATACTCTGTTAATGTTGATTGCCATTCATTTGAATTTTAACTGATGCGTATAAATGAACACAATATTTTATTTCAATAATGTATAATGTTTGTTTTAAACTAATATCTTTAAATGAAATTTATAAGATTTCATTTGCCTATCATAAATCGTAAATCAATTGATTACAATAAGATAAAAATATTAATAATACTCACATTGTGAGGTGATTAATGTAATGAGTATTATTTTATTTAATACAATGTATTTTAAATAAAATTAATATTAAATTTGAGTAAATTTATCTATCAATACTGTAAGTACATCAATATGTGGTGTAAGTTATAGAGGTAGATGAAATTAGCGTAAATGTTGCAGTTTTTTTTTTTAATATTTAGTAACATAGCGGCAAATATTTTAAACTTGATAAATTATATGAGATAAATTCGATGAGAATATTTTCAAGTCACTCGAGATTAATTGACGTCACATACACCCACGTTAAGACCTAAGGGTCTCAAATTTAAATTGATAAAAAGCTAAAGTTGGCATTGACTTTACCGGGATCGTACCCAGACCCACCCAATCCAGGGTTAAGGATTAGATTTTTTTAAGGAAGTCCTTTGAACGTTAACTTCTCAATCAATCTCAAAGGCTTTTATCTAAAAGACACTAATATCTGTAATAGCATACCTCCTACCAAACCCTTTTTTCGAACTTGAAAAACGAGGCAGTCGTATTTTCATTTTCCATTCCCATTTTTCTGATCCTCGAAAAGTTGTACAAGATTTTGCTTAATAACTTTTTTAAAGATGCTTCGTTTTCAGTTCATTGTTTTTAAAAAATAAAAGGTTTGACTTTTATTCCACGGCAGACATTTTCATTTGTAATGCTTTCAGCTCCATCCTCAACGGTAGCTAGGAGACGTACCTACAATCCCACACCTTATGAAAACCTAATATTCTACTTTCATATCATCACTGAAAAAATATTTCATAATTTATCCTCGAAATTTTAAAGAGTGACAGGATAAATCACGCTTAGGAACTAGGAAGGTAAGGGGTTTTAGTTTAATATAATATATAATAGTTATAAAAATAAATTTAAATATTTTTTTTATTTATAAAAACAAATGTACATGTCACACAGTCAGTCAAATAAAACTATATAAAACACAATCACAAATAAAATGTTAAGCAAAGCCTTAATAATATATTTCTATGTCATTACACATTTTTTAACATATCAATAGCATAACACACAAACAACGTTTGGAAACAAATGAGAATTGAGAAGATGATGCAATGGAATCTAATTTTTAATTTTTAAGATTTTTTCACGGTGAAAGTGTTGGTACTTAATTATTAAAATTGAAAATATATAACCAAATAAATATCAAAAGTGTTGAATGATTTATCGAAGTAAAGAAGTACTAGGCAATCCATAGACAGGTAATTAATTTCTTACTAAAAATGAGCATGAATCTAGTAGTATTTTTTTTTTATTATTATTAAAACAAAAACTCTTAATGATTGTGTAAAAACATTTGAGTCAAGCCATATTTTAGAAACATTAAGTACGATCCGTTATAATAAATATTCTACATGCCTTGAAGTATAGTAAAAATAAAAAAAAAAAACTATTTTTCACTGCAATATGTAGTGTTTTCTTCCAAACACAAAAAAAATAAGCCATTCACAAAAACACTTGTGAAAAACACAAAACGTGATCGTACTTAAAAGTCCAGCAGAAAAGATTGACCATTTTGCTACTTGGCTCACTTCACCTCTCAATGATTCATTTGATGTTTTGGATATAGTTGTTCGTGATGTATTTTCGTCTAGAGTTGACTTATAATGACAAGATTCATCGAGTGTATCTCATGTGGCTTATATTATATATTATTGAATATATAAAAGAAGAAGGGAAAAATATTTTTTATAACAATAATATTAGAAAAAAATACGAATACATATCTCAATCGGTTCAATTGAAAATCAGTATTCGTTTTTTTTACAAAAATTTATCTCTGCATACTTTAAAATATAAAAATATAGATTTTCTCTTTATTAATTAAAATTGAGATTATTCAGAATCTCTTGTCAACAATTATCCCCAATTCAACTAACATTTAAAGCTTTTTTTTCTAATACCATTTTAAAATACCAAATTAGAAGTACTTATTAAATACAAAGAAATGAATTTATCATTTAACAAAATCTGCAACAACTTATTTTTTTCTAAGAAAGCACAGAACAAAACTAGTGGTTCGCTAATTGCTCTCGTAACGGCTATTTTGAGAATAGAATAGATGAGAAAGGATTTAAAATATCACATATATCCATGCCTTCAGGCAGAAATCCATAAATCAATTTATATAAATAAAATATTCTATAAAACAACACCAACAATACTTTTGTAAAACCAAAATTTGGTGTGTTAAATAAGCCATTACCAAATGGGTGTTACAGAAACTGGGAATCAATCCAGGATCTCACACTGGATACCCTGGTGTATACAGGTGGGTATCCGTGTACTCCACACCTGAAGCTCCAGGATATTATACCAGCCAATTTTCCATCCATCACCATAGGTCCACCAAAGTCTCGATAGCAGACGCCAACTCCGGTATCGTCCGTGTTTCCTGAACAAATCATATGGTCGGTGACCTTCCTGAGACTTCCATATGATTTTTTGCATACTTCTTGGTTCATTACGGTTGTTTGTAACGTTTTCAGCAAATACGTACTGGAAGACTCCTTTAAAAAAATCATTCAAAATGTATTTTTAAATAACGACACTATAATCGCTTATACAAATTAATATTCAAAAAATAAAACACTGCTTTGTACTTATTTCACATTTCTTTATATGATCAGGACCATAGGGCTCGCTGATGACGAGCATTTTTAATTGTTTGATATAATTAATCAATTGAAAATAATCGTGATGGGCGAAACTGATTCTGGTCCTAATAAACAATTGTGTTTTTTTTCAATATAAACTTTTCTACCAAGAATTGATGATGAACACCTTAAAGGTTTATAAAAATTGTATAATATTTATATCAGGACTTCATTCCCACTAAGATTATTCACAAAGACATAAAAATGTAGTATTTTTTTATTTAGTGAAAGAATTTTGAAATTTAAACATTAAATTATGTATCTCATGCACACACTTCTCAGTAGTTATTATTTTTTCCAAAACAAAAACGACAATACAAAGAGTAATATACATAGGAATGTAATGTTACCGAAACTCTTCCGAATCCAGATACCGTCACATCGTGATTATCAGATATCACAATATCTTCGTCTACAAGTGGAATGGCAACAGTCTCGACTCCATTAATGTTAAGTGGAGTTTCAAGAATCATCAGTGCCACATCATAGTCTAAGTCTTCATTGAATTTGGGATGCAAAATGAACTCTTTTACGTCAACAAATTGTCCACCAAATTCCGAAAATTTTGATCCGGCTCGTACTTTCCAGTGGGCTGAATTTGATCTATTAGAGAAAACATGAATATTTTATTACTAATTTCACAGAATGATAATTTTATTACGTCTATATCACATGCAAATCTGGTCGATGATAAGTGTTATCTCCAAATCTGTTTTTACCATTAATTATTTGTTTATTGGAGGTAGAACATATTCTGTACGCAAAAGTGCTGAACAGGAAATCGGAAAAGTGCATCTAGATTGTCAAAGAAAGCAATTTTTATCAGATATATGAAAAGATTACACATCGAATAATAAATATTGAAATTGATTAGTTGTTGTATTAAGTTTTTTTCCCGAAATTTCACTTGTAAAAGTGTACAGGCGTCTTATCAGATGTCTATTGAAATGTTAACAAATTTTCCCTAAATTCTTTCACAGCACTTGTGGCATCTGGTCCGTGATGAAAAAAAAGTTTAATCCAATATTTCCACGAACAACGTGTGAAAACACATTTTTTATAATATAGCAATATGAAAATGCCGCTTATAAAATGTCTATTAAAGACATTCTGTGAATTTATGACGGATTCGTGTATTATTTGGATTATTATTACTTTTTTTTCATCGATTTTATGGTGTAAATTATTCAAAACTTGCTATGTTATTTATAGCTGTTGTTTTAAGCATTCAATAAGTTAGATTAGTAAAACCTTATCATAATACAATAACATTTCAAATATATTTTAGATATACATCTTCACTGACAGTGGTGGATTACCATATAAGCGAATGAGGCGCGATCTTAGGGCCTCCGAAAATAAGAGGCTGAAAATCTTATATTACCTCAACCACTTGGTTCAGATTTTAATATATATTTATTATTTTACATAAAGTTTTCTGAAGCTTTTATCTTATCCGAAAAACAGCGCCTCCAAATTTTATTGTGCCTGGGCCTCTCATGCACTTAATCCGCCACTGGTCATAAGAGTAGAAAATGTATATCTCCAAAATGCGATACTTTATGTGAGATACAAAAAAAGTAGTTTTGCAAATAGTATTGGAAAATAATAAGCATGTTTTAATTATTACATACAAACAAGATACACAAATGAATGAAAGAAATAAAATATTTACCAAGTACCAAAAAATAATAATTAAAAAAAGTTAGTATGCAGCAATGTTTTATATGTAACATAGAACATTTCTGCATACTCACTTTTTTCATATATTTTTTTGTGCATAGTGCCTATTTTATTTTCTGTATTCAAATGTTTCGTAAAAATTCCAGTTTCAATTAGGTATAATATTGTCAATTTATTATCTTATTACTACGTATTTTTTATAGATGGTATTGGACATGAATCCATTTTTAGTATTAAGTTGAACTTAGCCTAAATAAATTGTTTTTACCCATTGATACAGTCTGCGGACGTTATTATTGTGGTAGCGTTGAGTATAGAGCCACCGCATTCTTGAGTGAATGTTTTACTATTATCTTTATCTCGATGTAAAGACACTAGGTAAGGAGTGTCCTCGATGACCGACTGCTGCCCTCCCACGATTCTTGGCTGGACCTCTTTAGGGAAAACTGCAGAGACTGAAAATAATTTGATAGTCAAACAACAAAATAAACATTTTTTTAGCCACAGTATTCGCCGTCTATTTTCTCGTTTTAATGACATGTGAAATAATTGGCAAGCTTCCGATTTTGATATGAAACAGTCCGATTTTATTCATCAGTAAAATTGTTTATGACTTGAAACATGTGACTATATTGACAGTTTCTCATAGGTGTGACAATTTCAGAATTTATTAGTTTAACGAAACGAATGTTGTATTAATTAAAAACTCGTATTTTTCCAGTCAGAATTTATATAGAATTTAAATTAAATGGTCATAATATAGCAGTCAGAATAAATAGTTATAATTTAAATGAAATTTAAAAAAACCTAACCTAACCAAAATGGTTATCAAATATTATGACCGTATAATATTTTTATTCTGACCAAAAATTGATTTTAATTCTGACCATTTAATTTTTTCCCTTAATTAATTAGTATTTCTAAATGAGCTAGAGTTTTTCGCTAAAACTTGTTTCGTAATATTGTACATACGTTAGTAATTCTGAAACAGTATTAGGATTAAGTATAGTTGTATTGATTCTTTCAAAACTATTTTACCAAGTTTTGATTATCAGAAGATCTCTTCAATTAAGATTGATAAAAGTATATTTGAAAAAAATATACATGTATATTATAAACAGAAGTGACCAATTACAATGCTTTTCAAAATATAGCTCATAAGCATGGTAATAATTTTAACTGGTAAAACTTTCTAACTCTTCTTGAAATATTGTGATAGTATTGCAATTTGAAAAATGTCTTTATTTTATATTAGGTATATCTATTTTCTCTAATGATTCACTTTTTTAAAAATGTTAATTCAATTTTACAAAAACAAAAAGTCAAAGTGTTATTCAACTGATCAAATTAATATTAACGGGTCAAACAAATTTTTATTCTAATATCATTAAGCGTTACGTTTTTTACTACTTAGTGAACAATATAAATTATCTATAACTTACCATGAAATAAAACACTTGCAGTGCACAACAAAAAATAAACTGTCATTTTGCTCAAATACTACGAGTTAGTGTAATAAACTTGTTTATCTTTTCGAAAATCGCATGGTTTTATTGTTTTCATATCGGTGTTTAATCTAATTGGCAGTTGATAAGGGCATTGAATCATAATCCAAGGTTTTTTTTTTCATTTATCACTATTTGTTCCTTCCTCTTCAATCTAGTGCAATTGATTTATCGATATCTGATAACCGCTTTATTCATGCATATCAATATTATTGTGCTAATCACATGGCAAAATTGATAACACTCTACTGCCATTAGCTATTACTTCTATATTGAATAGTCAAATGCATATATCGCATGCCTAATAACATACGGGCATATCTAGATTTTCGCAGACATGAGATATCTATCTCTAAATTTATCTAGTTTTATCTAGATTTTAAATATAAATACTTGTATTTTTAACAATCCTTGTCCCTAAAGATATACGTTTCAGTGAAACTGCTATTTCTCATCAAATCTAAATACGCCTATAATATTGGGCATGTGATAATATAACATTATACAATTATATCTTTAAATTGTAGAGAAGTGGAGGGGAACCTGCGGCCTTTTAGCTACTCTGATGCGGCCTTTCTTCTTGATCAAAATATTCACTTTGATCAAAAAAATATACACAAGTGTGGAAAAAGAGCGTAATCAGCTCATTATATGTTCGACAGTCTAAAAAAAAGGGGCGGGTTTCAACGTTTTCTTTACTGCGGCTTTATGTTGAATCAGAAAAATAAATGTGGCCTTTAGAAATGAAAAGGTCCTCCACCCCTGTTCTAGAATATATAAATGTTGGTATGTGCTAAAGATTCATAATTCTTAATGGAATTATAAAAATTTTGAGTTATGATAGTTCTTTCTTAGTGGCATAAGAAAGTTTTTTTTCCGGTGACCGATTAAAATTGTTATATTTTGTCACTTGAAGATCTAACATCTCAACTTTTTTTTAATTAAATCGCAGTTAATTTCAAGATTATATAGTAATTAATTATTTCTTTGATGAGCCAAATATTTATCGTCTTTTCTGATGTAAAACAATAGCAGAGAATCGTCATTATTGATTGCCTGTCATACATTGACAGTTCGGTGATATTTATCATTTATTATGTCTATTATATCAATAATATATAAAGAATACATTTTTTTCAGGGCTGTGGAGTCATCAAGAATAAAACGACTGCGACCCTACCGTTGCTTAAAAAACGACTAAAATATTTTGATAGGCCTAGTACCATGCAGTGGCGCCACTTTTGCCCCTCGCGATTTGAATAAACTTTTTTTTTTCAAAATGTCTCGAAGTTATTACTTTTTTTCGAGTCCGACTCCGATTAGATCAGTCCGACTACACGACAAAATTAAAGCTAAAAAAAACTATGTGAAAGGATTCGACTTTTTTTGATAATAAACTAAAAAAAAGTTGTTTTTTTTATATAACATGTCTACATCCTATGTATTTTATGTAGCACGCCAGTACATACTGGTCACAAAAATATAATTACATGCTGAGTACGGTGTTCCGAGCTATTGCTACTTCTCAGTTGTCTGCATTTCGCGTCTTTGAAAGCTAGTTGTCGGGTGTCATGGTTGTGGTTAGGTGATTGATACACTGTTTTTAACCGTCAAATAACTAAAAATCTATTTTTATAAACACACGAAAGTTTCTTAATTTTATTTTAAATATTATAATAATACTGTGGTGTATATCACTGCTCCCCAACCTTCTTCATGCCACGGACCCCTAAATCTGAAAATAATAATCTGTAGACCCCCGATTTTTTTTTATTTCACATTTTCATATTTTATCACAAAGAATGTTGAAAGAATGAAAATTTTCGCGGACCTGCGGAAAAACCTGCGCACCCCAGGTTGGGAAGCACTAGTGTATATTAGAATAATATCAGGACCAGTTAAGTTTGAATAAAATTAAAAAAAAAACAATATTAAATTATACCACAATAAGTCCTAATCCGTTAAATCGTAATTCTGACAATTGCATGATGCCGAGATAACCTTTTTGCCATCCTCCGTCCCCTACATTTTTCTCATCCGTTAATTTTACACATTAGTATCCAGTTTTTCCTGACGTTTCTTTTACCTTGACAAGAATTGCCATAGGGACAACTCCCTAAGACTTGGTTTTGCAATGCTTGTAGTGATGTACTGGTTCTTGTCAGTTAGCCTGTCGCATTTTTGGTACGTCCTGGAACGCTTGCGCTGTATATGCATGTTAAGCGCTTCTTTTTGACGCACCGCTATTGCACTACGATAGTTTCGGTTTTTTTATTGAAATCCTTAATTTTTATATTGAAAATGAATACCATGTAAGCCGACGATTGCTATCAGATATTAAAGTTTATTTTGTGAAATCTATCGATGTATTCTTTATATTTATTAATATAGAAACTAATATAGACTAATATAATATAAACTAATATAGACTGGAAATATTTTTTCACTCAATTTATTTATTATCTTTTCCGATTGATTATTTTTTTAACATTTTAATTGACAATCCTTAATAAATACTTTATTATTTAAAACTTTGAATTTTTCAATGAATGTTTTTATTTTTTGAATGACAGTTAATTGTGTATAAATTGCGCATGTGCATTCAGGCCTTTTACCCTATGATTGTGTTAGTAATAATCCCGGTATGTATTCTATCTATGGAAAGCTTTCACACTTTTCAATAATTGTCAAAGATAAAAAAGGTGTTAGACTTGAAAGCTATTTTAGAGTCCATGAATTTTTCACTTTTTTCCTCAATGATCAATCCTGGGACCCCGAAAGCCCACATCCCAAAATTATTGTGAATCCCGAAATTTTCCAAGAATTTCAAACATTTGTGGCTCGATTTTATGATGAATGAGCAATCCAAGGATCCCGGGATCACAAAAAGGATCTGGGATTGGATGCCTTAATGTGCATGTTTGAATTAGTTTTATGTTTTCTTACAGTGGTCAACCGTACAAGTGCTTACTGATACTGAAGCTTACTGAAGAAATACTGATGTATTCGCCCGGTATTTCAATCCTTAGTTAAATATTCGACAAATCAATCTAAAATTGTAAATATAGCTGTCCATATCAGGGTTGGACACGATTTGGACCGCTTACTTGTCGGCAGACTTCTATTGTATATTTCTTTTGAAGAACAATCACAGTGCGTGGATTTCTCATTCACATTATCCGTATAATTATGTCAGTTTTAGAATAAAAAACACAGTTCATTGTCCCACTTTGCATGTGCGCTAACTTTAAAGTGTATTAAATGAATATTTTTGAATAATGGGAGACGCATGATATATACACAGTTAAAATTTGTCACGCTTCTAGATACAAATTGGAACTCCAGTTTACCCTTAACAATGAACCGAAAAATATTATTCTTATATATTAAAATATTAGTATAGTATAACAATTGCCGCTTGCGTGGTTGAGTGGTCAACACCGTTGGCTCCGGTTACGGAGGTCACAGTTTCGAATCCCGGTACGAACAGTTTTATTTATTTACTATTCAATCGATTTGTGAATTTCTGTTCCAATGGATGGGATGTTTATGATGTCTTGAATTCTACCATCCCATCCATTATATCCTTAAAACGCGGCATAGCAAGAGCGATTGACTAAGCACTAGTTCTTTCCTAGCCCTATCCTTCTATTCCAACTATCTTTGTAAAAACGAAGAGAAGAAGGATTCATATGCTCCACATTGGAAATGATTCAAAAAACGCGTTAAAACGATTAAAAAAACAGTTAAGGTTGTATTTTAAAGACAAAAACGTACTTTTTAGGTAAAATCAACGTATGTAAATGAATTGAGTGATTTTTTAATTAAGTAATTATTGTAATTAAAAATGTATGATACTTTTTTGTTTTAATTTAAAACAAGACCCCAAGTTTACAGAAGTGGTTCGGTTTCTCAATATCTATATATTAACTAGCTGTAAGAAGATTTTTGTTGCATAATATTTAATTTAATTTAATTTAATTTTTTTTTTTTTATTTTTTTTTTTTTATTTTATTTTGTTTTATTTTATATATATATTTTTTTTAATTTCATTAACTATTAATTTTCAAGTACGCAAACAAATACATTTCGTAGAAGAAGAAATAGATCACGGGACATACATCAACACCCCTGCACTATTTAATTGGAAATAACATAATTTTAGAATAATTGAAATATTTAAGTTGGCTAACAAATATATTTCGTAGAAGAAGAAAAAGATCACGGGACATATATCGACACCCCTGCAGTATTTTAATTGTAAATAATGTAATTTTTAGAATAATTGAAATGATTAAATTAGCTAACAAAAATATTTCGTAGAAGAAGAAATAGATCTCGGGACATATATCAACACCCCTGCACTATTTAATTGGAAATAATATATTTTTTAGAATAATTGAAATATTTAAGTTGGCTAACAAATATATTTCGTAGAAGAAGAAATAGATCACGGGACATATATCGACACCCCTGCACTATTTAATTGTAAATAATGTATTTTTTAGAATAATTGAAATGTTTAAATTTGCTAACAAACATATTTCGTAGAAGAAGAAATAGATCTCGGGACATATATCAACACCCCTGCACTATTTAATTAGAAATAATATAATTTTTAGAATAATTGAAATATTTAAGTTGGCTAACAAATATATTTCGTAGAAGAAGAAATAGATCACGGGACATATATCGACACCCCTGCACTATTTAATTGTAAATAATGTATTTTTTAGAATAATTGAAATGTTTAAGTTTGCTAACAACCATTTTTCGTAGTAGCAGAAACTTCGTAAATTATTGAATTTTTGGAATAATGTTCAAGTTTGCTAACAACCATTTTTCGTAGGAGCAGAAATTTCGTAAAGTATTTAATAGTTGGAATAATGTTCAAGTTTGCTAACAACCATTTTTTGTAGTATATATATTTTATCAAACTAATTTTCAAATACGCTAACAAATACATTTCGTAGAAGAAGAAAAAGACTCGAGGACATCAGTACGCACACATTTGTGAAAAGTAAAAAGTAAAAAGTGAAAACTTATTTTATCGGCTATTAATATATAGACTAGCTGTAAGCCCGTTGCCCAGCAACGTGAGATTTTTGTTGCATAGTATTTAATTTAATTTAATTTTATGTTATTTTATTTTATGGTATTTTATTTTATTTTATTTCATTTCATTTTATTTTATTTTATTTTATTTTATTTTATTTTATTTTATTTTATTGAATTTAATTTAATTTAATTATATTTTATTTTAATATATTTTATTTTTATAGTTAGCAGATATTTCGTAAATTATTTAATATTTGGAATAATGTTTAAGTTTGCTAACAACAATTTTTCGTATTAGCAGAAACTTCGTAAATTACTTAATTTTTAGAATAATGTTCAAGTTTGCTGACAACTATTTTTCGTAGTAGCAGAAATTTCGTGAATTATTGAATTTTTGGAAAAAAAAAGTTTGATAACAACCATTTTTCGTAGTAGCCGAAATTTCGTAAATGATTTAATATTTGGAATAATGTTCAAGTTTGCTAACAACCATTTTTCGTAGTAGCATAAATTTCGTAAAATATTGATTTTTTGGAATAAAGTTTAAGTTTGCTAACAACCATTTTTCGTAGTAGCAGAAATTTCGTAAATTATTTAATATTTGGAATAATGTTCAAGTTTGTTAACAACCATTTTTCGCAGTAGCATAAATTTCGTAAAATATTTAATTTTTGGAATAAAGTTAAAGTTTGCTAACAACCAATTTTCGTAGTAGCCGAAATTTCGTAAATTATTGAATTTTTGGAATAAAGTTTAAGTTTGCTAACAACCATTTTTCGTAGTAGCAGAAATTTCGTAAATTATTGAATTTTTGGAATAATGTTCAAGTTTGCTAACAGCCATTTTTCGTAGTAGCAGAAATTTCGTAAATTATTTAATATTTGGAATAATGTTTAAGTTTGCTAACAACCATTTTTCGTAGTAGCAGAAATTTCGTAAAATATTTAATTTTTAGAATAATGTTTAAGTTTGCTAACAACCATTTTTCGTAGGAGCAGAAATTTCGTAAATTATTTAATATTTGGAATAATGTCCAAGTTTGCTAACAACCATTTTTCGTAGGAGCAGAAATTTCGTAAATTATTTAATTTTTGGAATAATGTTGAAGTTTGCTAACAACCATTTTTCGTAGTAGCAGAAATTTAGTAAATTATTCAATTTTTGGAATAAAGTTTAAGTTTGCTAACAACCATTTTTCGTAGTAGCAGAAATTTCGTAAATTATTGAATTTTTGGAATAATGTTCAAGTTTGCTAACAACCATTTTTCGTTGGAGCAGAAATTTCGTAAATTATTTAATATTTGGAATAATGTCCAAGTTTGCTAACAACCATTTTTCGTAGTAGCAGAAATTTCGTAAATTATTGAATTTTTGGAATAATGTTTAAGTTTGCTAACAACCATTTTTCGTAGGAGCAGAAATTTCGTAAATTATTTAATTTTTGGAATAATGTTTAAGTTTGCTAACAACCATTTTTCGTAGAAGCAGAAATTTCGTAAATTATTGAATTTTTGGAATAATGTTTAAATTTGCTAACAACCATTTTTCGTAGTAGCAGAAATTTCCTAAATTACTTAATTTTTGGAATAATGTTTAAGTTTGCTAACAACCATTTTTCGTAGAAGCATAAATTTCGTAAAATATTGATTTTTTGGAATAAAGTTTAAGTTTGCTAACAACCATTTTTCGTAGTAGCAGAAATTTCGTAAATTATTTAATATTTGGAATAATGTTCAAGTTTGTAAACAACCATTTTTCGCAGTAGCATAAATTTCGTAAAATATTTAATTTTTGGAATAAAGTTAAAGTTTGCTAACAACCAATTTTCGTAGTAGCCGAAATTTCGTAAATTATTGAATTTTTGGAATAAAGTTTAAGTTTGCTAACAACCATTTTTCGTAGTAGCAGAAATTTCGTAAATTATTTAATATTTGGAATAATGTTTAAGTTTGCTAACAACCATTTTTCGTAGTAGCAGAAATTTCGTAAAATATTTATTTTTTAGAATAATGTCCAAGTTTGCTAACAACCATTTTTCGTAGGAGCAGAAATTTCGTAAATTATTTAATTTTTGGAATAATGTTGAAGTTTGCTAACAACCATTTTTCGTAGTAGCAGAAATTTAGTAAATTATTCAATTTTTGGAATAAAGTTTAAGTTTGCTAACAACCATTTTTCGTAGTAGCAGAAATTTCGTAAATTATTGAATTTTTGGAATAATGTTCAAGTTTGCTAACAACCATTTTTCGTTGGAGCAGAAATTTCGTAAATTATTTAATATGTGGAATAATGTTTAAGTTTGCTAACAACCATTTTTCGTAGTAGCAGAAATTTCGTAAAATATTCAATTTTTGGAATAAAGTTTAAGTTTGCTAACAACCATTTTTCGTAGTAGCAGAAATTTCGTAAATTATTGAATTTTTGGAATAATGTTCAAGTTTGCTAACAACCATTTTTCGTAGGAGCAGAAATTTCGTAAATTATTGAATTTTTGGAATAATGTCCAAGTTTGCTAACAACCATTTTTCGTAGGAGCAGAAATTTCGTAAATTATTGAATTTTTGGAATAATGTTCAAGTTTGCTAACAACCATTTTTCGTAGGAGCAGAAATTTCGTAAATTATTGAATTTTCGGAATAATGTCCAAGTTTGCTAACAACCATTTTTCGTAGGAGCAGAAATTTCGTAAATTATTGAATTTTTGGAATAATGTCCAAGTTTGCTAACAACCATTTTTCGTAGTAGCAGAAATTTCGTAAATTATTGAATTTTTGGAATAATGTTCAAGTTTGCTAACAACCATTTTTCGTTGGAGCAGAAATTTCGTAAATTATTTAATATTTGGAATAATGTCCAAGTTTGCTAACAACCATTTTTCGTAGTAGCAGAAATTTCGTAAAATATTCAATTTTTAGAATAATGTTTAAGTTTGCTAACAACCATTTTTCGTAGTAGCATAAATTTCGTAAATTATTTAATATGTGGAATAATGTTTAAGTTTGCTAACAACCATTTTTCGTAGTAGCAGAAATTTCGTAAATTATTGAATTTTTGGAATAATGTTCAAGTTTGCTAACAACCATTTTTCGTTGGAGCAGAAATTTCGTAAATTATTTAATATGTGGAATAATGTTTAAGTTTGCTAACAACCATTTTTCGTAGTAGCAGAAATTTCGTAAAATATTCAATTTTTGGAATAAAGTTTAAGTTTGCTAACAACCATTTTTCGTAGTAGCAGAAATTTCGTAAATTATTGAATTTTTGGAATAAAGTTTAAGTTTGCTAACAACCATTTTTCGTAGTAGCAGAAATTTCGTAAATTATTTAATATTTGGAATAATGTTTAAGTTTGCTAACAACCATTTTTCGTAGTAGCAGAAATTTCGTAAAATATTTAATTTTTAGAATAATGTCCAAGTTTGCTAACAACCATTTTTCGTAGGAGCAGAAATTTCGTAAATTATTTAATTTTTGGAATAATGTTGAAGTTTGCTAACAACTATTTTTCGTAGTAGCAGAAATTTAGTAAATTATTCAATTTTTGGAATAAAGTTTAAGTTTGCTAACAACCATTTTTCGTAGTAGCAGAAATTTCGTAAATTATTGAATTTTTGGAATAATGTTCAAGTTTGCTAACAACCATTTTTCGTTGGAGCAGAAATTTCGTAAATTATTTAATATGTGGAATAATGTTTAAGTTTGCTAACAACCATTTTTCGTAGTAGCAGAAATTTCGTAAAATATTCAATTTTTGGAATAAAGTTTAAGTTTGCTAACAACCATTTTTCGTAGTAGCAGAAATTTCGTAAATTATTGAATTTTTGGAATAATGTTCAAGTTTGCTAACAACCATTTTTCGTAGGAGCAGAAATTTCGTAAATTATTGAATTTTTGGAATAATGTCCAAGTTTGCTAACAACCATTTTTCGTAGGAGCAGAAATTTCGTAAATTATTGAATTTTTGGAATAATGTTCAACTTTGCTAACAACCATTTTTCGTAGGAGCAGAAATTTCGTAAATTATTGAATTTTCGGAATAATGTCCAAGTTTGCTAACAACCATTTTTCGTAGGAGCAGAAATTTCGTAAATTATTGAATTTTTGGAATAATGTCCAAGTTTGCTAACAACCATTTTTCGTAGTAGCAGAAATTTCGTAAATTATTGAATTTTTGGAATAATGTTCAAGTTTGCTAACAACCATTTTTCGTTGGAGCAGAAATTTCGTAAATTATTTAATATTTGGAATAATGTCCAAGTTTGCTAACAACCATTTTTCGTAGTAGCAGAAATTTCGTAAAATATTCAATTTTTAGAATAATGTTTAAGTTTGCTAACAACCATTTTTCGTAGTAGCATAAATTTCGTAAATTATTTAATATGTGGAATAATGTTTAAGTTTGCTAACAACCATTTTTCGTAGTAGCATAAATTTCGTAAAATATTCAATTTTTGGAATAAAGTTTAAGTTTGCTAACAACCATTCTTCGTAGTAGCAGAAATTTCGTAAATTATTGAATTTTTGGAATAATGTTCAAGTTTGCTAACAACCATTTTTCGTAGGAGCAGAAATTTCGTAAATTATTGAATTTTTGGAATAATGTCCAAGTTTGCTAACAACCATTTTTCGTAGGAGCAGAAATTTCGTAAATTATTGAATTTTTGGAATAATGTCCAAGTTTGCTAACAACCATTTTTCGTAGTAGCAGAAATTTCGTAAATTATTTAATTTTTGGAATAATGTTGAAGTTTGCTAACAACCATTTTTCGTAGTAGCAGAAATTTCGTAAATTATTGAATTATTGGAATAATGTTCAAGTTTGCTAACAACCATTTTTCGTAGTAGCAGAAATTTCGTAAATTATTGAATTTTTGGAATAATGTTCAAGTTTGCTAACAACCATTTTTCGTTGGAGCAGAAATTTCGTAAATTATTTAATATGTGGAATAATGTTTAAGTTTGCTAACAACCATTTTTCGTAGTAGCAGAAATTTCGTAAAATATTCAATTTTTGGAATAAAGTTTAAGTTTGCTAACAACCATTTTTCGTAGTAGCAGAAATTTCGTAAATTATTGAATTTTTGGAATAATGTTCAAGTTTGCTAACAACCATTTTTCGTAGGAGCAGAAATTTCGTAAATTATTGAATTTTTGGAATAATGTCCAAGTTTGCTAACAACCATTTTTCGTAGGAGCAGAAATTTCGTAAATTATTGAATTTTTGGAATAATGTTCAAGTTTGCTAACAACCATTTTTCGTAGGAGCAGAAATTTCGTAAATTATTGAATTTTCGGAATAATGTCCAAGTTTGCTAACAACCATTTTTCGTAGGAGCAGAAATTTCGTAAATTATTGAATTTTTGGAATAATGTCCAAGTTTGCTAACAACCATTTTTCGTAGTAGCAGAAATTTCGTAAATTATTGAATTTTTGGAATAATGTTCAAGTTTGCTAACAACCATTTTTCGTTGGAGCAGAAATTTCGTAAATTATTTAATATTTGGAATAATGTCCAAGTTTGCTAACAACCATTTTTCGTAGTAGCAGAAATTTCGTAAAATATTCAATTTTTAGAATAATGTTTAAGTTTGCTAACAACCATTTTTCGTAGTAGCATAAATTTCGTAAATTATTTAATATGTGGAATAATGTTTAAGTTTGCTAACAACCATTTTTCGTAGTAGCAGAAATTTCGTAAATTATTGAATTTTTGGAATAATGTTCAAGTTTGCTAACAACCATTTTTCGTTGGAGCAGAAATTTCGTAAATTATTTAATATGTGGAATAATGTTTAAGTTTGCTAACAACCATTTTTCGTAGTAGCAGAAATTTCGTAAAATATTCAATTTTTGGAATAAAGTTTAAGTTTGCTAACAACCATTTTTCGTAGTAGCAGAAATTTCGTAAATTATTGAATTTTTGGAATAAAGTTTAAGTTTGCTAACAACCATTTTTCGTAGTAGCAGAAATTTCGTAAATTATTTAATATTTGGAATAATGTTTAAGTTTGCTAACAACCATTTTTCGTAGTAGCAGAAATTTCGTAAAATATTTAATTTTTAGAATAATGTCCAAGTTTGCTAACAACCATTTTTCGTAGGAGCAGAAATTTCGTAAATTATTTAATTTTTGGAATAATGTTGAAGTTTGCTAACAACCATTTTTCGTAGTAGCAGAAATTTAGTAAATTATTCAATTTTTGGAATAAAGTTTAAGTTTGCTAACAACCATTTTTCGTAGTAGCAGAAATTTCGTAAATTATTGAATTTTTGGAATAATGTTCAAGTTTGCTAACAACCATTTTTCGTTGGAGCAGAAATTTCGTAAATTATTTAATATGTGGAATAATGTTTAAGTTTGCTAACAACCATTTTTCGTAGTAGCAGAAATTTCGTAAAATATTCAATTTTTGGAATAAAGTTTAAGTTTGCTAACAACCATTTTTCGTAGTAGCAGAAATTTCGTAAATTATTGAATTTTTGGAATAATGTTCAAGTTTGCTAACAACCATTTTTCGTAGGAGCAGAAATTTCGTAAATTATTGAATTTTTGGAATAATGTCCAAGTTTGCTAACAACCATTTTTCGTAGGAGCAGAAATTTCGTAAATTATTGAATTTTTGGAATAATGTTCAAGTTTGCTAACAACCATTTTTCGTAGGAGCAGAAATTTCGTAAATTATTGAATTTTCGGAATAATGTCCAAGTTTGCTAACAACCATTTTTCGTAGGAGCAGAAATTTCGTAAATTATTGAATTTTTGGAATAATGTCCAAGTTTGCTAACAACCATTTTTCGTAGTAGCAGAAATTTCGTAAATTATTGAATTTTTGGAATAATGTTCAAGTTTGCTAACAACCATTTTTCGTTGGAGCAGAAATTTCGTAAATTATTTAATATTTGGAATAATGTCCAAGTTTGCTAACAACCATTTTTCGTAGTAGCAGAAATTTCGTAAAATATTCAATTTTTAGAATAATGTTTAAGTTTGCTAACAACCATTTTTCGTAGTAGCATAAATTTCGTAAATTATTTAATATGTGGAATAATGTTTAAGTTTGCTAACAACCATTTTTCGTAGTAGCATAAATTTCGTAAAATATTCAATTTTTGGAATAAAGTTTAAGTTTGCTAACAACCATTTTTCGTAGTAGCAGAAATTTCGTAAATTATTGAATTTTTGGAATAATGTTCAAGTTTGCTAACAACCATTTTTCGTAGGAGCAGAAATTTCGTAAATTATTGAATTTTTGGAATAATGTCCAAGTTTGCTAACAACCATTTTTCGTAGGAGCAGAAATTTCGTAAATTATTGAATTTTTGGAATAATGTCCAAGTTTGCTAACAACCATTTTTCGTAGTAGCAGAAATTTCGTAAATTATTTAATTTTTGGAATAATGTTGAAGTTTGCTAACAACCATTTTTCGTAGTAGCAGAAATTTCGTAAATTATTGAATTATTGGAATAATGTTCAAGTTTGCTAACAACCATTTTTCGGATTTTAAATTATTTAACAATTATTTCCAATAAAAATCAAAAGATCAAATCCAATTTTTCAATAAAAAATCAGTTGCACATTTTGTCCAAGTGTATGAAAAAAGCAAAATATTATTCTATGATATATCCATATCATAATTTGAATATTCTTAATGTATTAAAGAATTCTAACAGATTTTCAAGGTCAGACGTGAAAAGATTCATCATTATGATTCAATTGATCAAATCCGCTCCAAAAAATATTAGTCTCACATCGACTCACACGATCAAACGATTCATTTCGATAGCCCTATAATCATAGTTTGCAATAGTCGAATTAAAGTCTTTGATTATTCGAATATTATGATGTATGGTGATACAATACTTTAGCTCTACACCAAGAAATATCAAATTTTCAAACGTGGCGATATCAGAACATTCACGCCCGGTTTAAAATAAGCCGCTCCCATTGGATAGAACAACATTTCAAAAATGTGCTGTTCAGAATAAATCGAAATCATTGGTCTGTACCTTACTGCGGACGTCCTTACAGACGGACCTTATCGGCTATTAATGTTAAGATTCTATATATTAATAGTCGATAATGTCCGCTGTCCGTCTGTATGATTATCCCCGATTTTTGTTTTTTTTTGAAAATTTGTACCTATATCTTCAGAAACAAAATGATATTGCAGTTTTATCTCTAAATCCTTTTTTAAAGAATATACAGTTGTTGATAAAAGAAATCTTTTTAAGCGCAATCTCGATAAATACTGCTTTAAATGTTGACATATTTTATGTTATTATTTACATGATGAATTGATAAATGGATATCAACCATTTGATAAACAAGTAAATTGAAAAGAAATTTTATCTTTATTGATAGTATGCTATTCATCTGTTTCGTTCCGGATGGTTCTATCATTTAGGATCTTAATAATTAGGGTTCATAATAGCGTGTGTGGAATGTTACCTCAGACTCAAACTAAAGTAACTCATATTATATTGTGTTCAGAATAATCTATATAGTTGGAGTTTTATTACAAAAATGCTTTGTCAAAAGCTCATATTTTTAAATGCTCACTGTCTGGGTAAAAATACGCGGATTCTGATAAATGAAAAATATTCATATAAAAAACAATCATAGATTGAGTGACTTCGAATGAAATAAAAAATGTTTTAGCATTTAATTAGCGCGTCTCTATATATCAGAAAGGCTATTTGTAAGGGAAAGACAGAGGCATTAGCTGACTTCCATCCATCTAAACCTTCTAGAAAGCAAAAAAATGGGTGACTGACATTCAACCAATTCTCTATAAACTGGTTCTATTGAGATGCTTCATTTGTAGTTCGTATGCTCGAAATTTTAGATAGCGTATTAAAAATAAAATCAAAGTAATTTTGAAAATAAATAAGCAATTCAATTTGATACCTAAGTCAGACATCGTAATCGCCCGCTGTGGTCTAGTTGGTTAGAGCTCGCTCTACCGATCAGGTGGGTCTGGGTTCGGTTCCCGGTAAGGTCAATGGCAAATTGGATTTTTTCAATTTTAATTTGGGATCTAAGACATGGGTGTTTGTGAAGTCAATTCTCCTTGAGTTAATCTCATGTGACTTTCGAAAATTTTCATCGAGTATATCTCGTATGATCATTCAACTTCAAAATATTTGACGCATTGGCGTAAGCTGTAATTTCAAGTTTTTTTTTTAAAAAAAAAAATTAATAACCCGAAAAAGTATAGTGTTGAGATATTAATTACGAAAAAAAATTTTGAATCTTGTAATTCACATATTTTCTTTAATTTTAATGAAATTCTAAGATTATCCAAAAAGTAAACGAATGTTTAAAATACGATACACCGCATTTTATTTTCTTAAGATATTAATAATAATATTTTCGATGTATTCGGCGATAACTTTGTGGAAGTACATTTTTAATATAAAATTAAATTTGATTATTCCATTATTCCACATTATTTAAGAGATAAAAACCGGTTTTATTAAATATATAGTGCCCTTTTTACCAAGAATTGACAGTGAAAACCAGAAATATAGATTATTGTTATATACAAGAATTTTTAGTATTTTGTGATGAATGCTAAAAATCAATAAATAATATTTGTTTTTTTTTTACTTTTTTTATTATCATATCATAATAGAGTAACGTCGCTTCGACTCGATTGCTCGTATTGGTAACCGTGATATGGTCAGTCGAACACCTTCCGTAGTACTTTTGGACTTTTCCCACGAGGGCACCCCCGTCTATATATTTACTTACAAGAGAATAATGAAAACAAATAAAAAGAAGAATCGGTGAGAACAAAACACACAATACGAAAGCAATTATTAAATTTAACCTGTTAAAAAGAAAAGCTTTTAAGCTTTAGTTGCACATAGACAAAAGATTACCTGAAAAAAAAAATTCTATGACACAAAATCAAAACATATGATTTTATCTTAATTTTCACTCTTAATCTGAATCTAACAATCTCACGAAATACAAATCAGTGGGACTCGTGCATTATATGGTATGTCAATCGTCAAGTTTAACTTCAAATCACATGCTTTAGCCTTGTATTTAGCACGCCGGCTATAATTTGCAACTATTAACCCTCCAGAGACGAGAGCTTTTTTCCGATAAAAAAAATATTTTCTAAGCCATATTAAAGTCACGGATAACTTTTATTCCTATCCAAAATTAAAAAAAAAAAAACGCAAAGTCGTTGTATAGAAACCCCGCATGACTATATGGTCATGCTCATCCTTTTATTACCGTGTGATATTGAGTACGGGCAGTAGTAAGGACAAAAGTGACCGTATGGGCTTGCAAACATTCGGGGTTGAAATATAGCTAAACGTGATTTTTTTTTAAATATTTCCAATTTGACCTCTTTAGATCAACATAATTTCAATACAAATATATTAGCAAAATAACTGTAAATAATTTTATGTTTTTATAAAAAAATATCTAACAGTTACAAAAAGTAAATTAAAAAAAACGGAAATTCAAAAAATCACATGTCCTTTTGGAGACCGTTTCTGTCCCCACGGCTGATGAATAACTGTAGTCCGTACCCTTCTTAACCAAATATGAGCAAAAGCAACGATATTCAGGTTGAAAAAGTATGAATAATGGGATCAATAGACAACGGTGTTTTGTGTGACCATATGGTGACGCTCGTCCTTGGAGGGTTAATTTAATTAGTTATTGACGAGGTAACTCGTAACTAGCGTGTTGAGCACGAAAGATTTGACGAGATATCTCGTCTGTGGCAGCCATCTAGTGAGAAGACCAATATTCAAATGGTCACAATAAACAATCTATTATTAATCTGTGTCCGAGGTTCATTTATTTTATCCAAAAGATGTATACAGGTCTGTTTAAACATCTATAACAGCCATACTCAACCGGCGGCTCTTATGTGCGGCCCAAAATAATTATAGCCACCAAATATTTTTAAAAAATAGTTAAAAATTTGACTCAATATCAAAATTCACATTAATACGTTATACTTAAAAAATACACAAACACTTTTTTTGTACTGAAGGACGTTAACAAAAGGTATAGTGTAAGATATTTTTGTTTCACCTTTATTAGTCTCATTTTGTTTTGTATTAATAACCATCTCTATAAATGTAGATTTTCATTTGTTGAAAATGCTCGTTGTGGGCAAAACTGGTAATGATATTAAGAAAATCATAGATTCCCAACCTTTTGTAAACGATTTAATATTTTGGATACATTGGTATTTTGTGTACTTTTAACGTATTTTTATTTGTTGTTCATTGTTGTTTTTTACTATGAAAAATAAATAAATGTATACATATGTACATGTACATAAAATAAAATAGTTTTATTTTGACATCATAATACATAAATATGTAAGCAGTATAGTATGTGCTATATTTACAGTTTACTGTAAATATTTGCGGCCAACGTAGAGAAGCAAAAATCAGGATGCGGCCCGGAGGAAAAAAAGGTTGAGTATGACTGATGTAGAGATATTCGTATAGTGAAAAATACAATAAGAACATATTGAAGTTTATCGACATGAGCATTATTTTGGTGTCATTTTTTAATTATCTGATTACTGGACCCAATACAGCGTAAAATTAAACACGTATCTGCAAATTTAACTATTTTTTTGAGTTGTCCCACTTATAACACAATATTCTCGTGGAATGCGATTTAAGTATTCGATATCCTGAAGGGGTTCCTTGCGAAATCATGTTTTCTCAGCATTTTTCGGATATTTTTACACATTTCGAAAAAAAATATAATCTCCATAAATGTTTGCATACCTTGCGGTTGGATTGTTTAGCGATTATCGCATTTGAATAAATTCTCGAATAATAACTAACTGAGCTCGTTTTAAATTTTTAACTTGATAGACAATGAATAAAGTCCCTTCGTTCAGTGATTCTGAAACTGTTGAGACTATTTTATTCACAATCTTCACGTAATAATTTTGTATATGTTCTATATGATCTAACATTGACATTTTTTTTTATTGAAAGCTACATTTCGATATCTTTACATGACTGTTATCTATTTTTTTTAGTGAATATGAATGAAATAAGTCAAATGTCAGTTACGAGGGTTTTTTTTATGATATTTGAAAGTTAATTTTCTAATAAAATATCCTTCTATAATAAATAAAATAAAACACTATTTTGAATTAATTTTATATTCTTTTTTATATAATTTTATATATTTATTAAAAATACCTTTTTCAATTACATTGAAGTCGCGGGTCACATGGCTTTTATAAAAAGGGGTCGCCACCCGAAAAAGGGTTGGGAACCTATGATTTTTTAAATATCATTACCAGTTTTGCTCACAACGAACATTTTCAACAAATAAAAATATACATTTATAAATGGTTATTAATAAAAAACAAAGTGAGACTTATAAAGGTGAAACAAAAACAACCATAAAAAAGTGTTAGTGTATTTTTTTTAAGTATAACGTATTCAAACAAATTATTGACAGGTAATACTTGACACCAGGGCTGTGGAGTCGTGTAAAAAGGACTACTCCGACTTCAAAAGTTTTTTTTCAATAATTTCATTTTTATATATTATATGTATTTCATAAGATCATCATTAGTCAGCCAAACATGCAATTTCAACACTTTGGAATATTTTGTTTAAATACACATCATTAAATACATTTTTCAAAAAAAAGTTCAAGCTGCTTATTTTTTACGACTCCGACTCCACAGCCCTGCTTGACACCTTCAAAGTGAACAATATGCTTTAATACAAATCTATAATAAAATGTCAAATTCACTTATATTGATAACAATGAAAGATATTCATCCTAGTTTTGGTACCACAGTACCAGACGTTGAGAGCGTGAGAGTCCCTTCTCGCAAAATGCAGTATGCAATCGTATATCAATGACCTCAGGTTTTTCACTCCTGACTCATCGTGTCCCAAGGCACTCATCTTCCAATAATACGCGACGCACTATATACGTAGTGTAAATATCATGCGTCATAAATTACTTATTCAATATGTTTTATTATCACAAGCCCTCGGGGTAAAACAAAAACATCAAAATCGACAGAAAGCTTTCTTTGCCAGTTTCCATATTCTACTGGGAATAAAGCATGTCGTCCTAAGCCGGTCTATCAGACCACCACTGCATTAATTGAGTCTCTTTCAAAGATTTCGCAGTCAACGAGTCAGGCAGTGTTAAAATAATAATCTTTCTAAGTTTGATAGTCGCTGTACGATATGATTTTTACGTGTTCGCTGTCAATTAAATCGTCAGTTGATTTAAAATAAATAGTGCAGAATTAGTAAAAAAGTGTTTTATTGTTTGTTATGAGATATGATTGCTTATTAATTATAGCTAATTAGAAAAGAACAGAACTTCGTTTTTTTTTTAGCTCACCGAGGAATTTGAAATCCTCGATTTGGTATACATTTTCCCAAATTATCACAAAACCTCGTTTTTTTTTTTAGCTCATCGAGGAATATGAAATTCTCGATTTGCCAATTTCGTGTCAATTTTCGGGATTTGCTCAAAATTTCTCAATCCCGAAATCCCGTGATCGCAGCTATATCAATCCCGGATTTTCGGGATCAGAAAATTGAACGGGATCCCAGGACTGCGGGATCCCGAATCCCAGGATTGGATGCCCTAATTGTTAGCAGTAATTTTCCCTAATGAGATTCACACCTGTTAGCCACATCGTTATTCAATATGCAAACTATATCAGTTGACTTATTAAATTCGACTATTTTAACTTCTAAATTTTGATCATGACCACATATTCTTCAATTCAATCTTTATGGAAACAAAGCATCACTCAAAAGAATAATATTATAAATATAATATGAGCCGAATCCCGACAAGGCTTTGCAATGCCGCTCAAAGACTTGTTTGTGTTTTAATTGTGTTTATTTAAGTGAACTTTTTCTTTTTCTGTCTGTTTAACGTTTGAAGTTTGCTGCCGATTGTCTATGGTACAACACACGCGCCACATACTCTAAGTTAATTGTACTATATCCTTCGCGCAAGTGCAAGAATATGTTGTCAAAATGAACTGTATGGCAGACATACAAACATTGATTTTTATATACAAGACCTACTGTAAAATATGCTTTGCCTATAACCTTCCCGGAAGTGCAAGAAAAAGTCATTTTTTTATTACAATCGGATGAGTGGTGTGGCAACACGTAAAATACGAACAAACAAACATCTTTTTTATATATTAGATATCTCGAGACATTACAAGATAATTAAGAGTGCTAGAAGAGCAAATATATTTTTTAAATATAGCTAGGAACAATTTACTACCATCGAGTAATAAAACTCAATATTACACAAATTGGACATGCAAAATCACAAAGTGTTAATTTCTGGTAAGGATGTTATTATTACAATTATAGTACCAAATCCTATCTGCTCAAATATAATATTCACAGATTTGTTTTGCGGTGAGTAATTTACAAGAGAATCTTTGCTTGACTTGTTGGTCGGCAGTAATAATAAAATTTATGTTTTTCATCTGAGTTTGTTATTTACAGGTGTCACTGCTGCAAAGGCTTCGTTTATTCATGAGGTTAGCCAACCTTCTCCACGGTTATAATTCATTGATATGTTCCAGGGGAGTTAAAGCGTTACAGCTCTCGTTTAACGCCTTAAAACATAGTGCGAGGATTTCGTTCAGAACAAACAGAATGTTTATTATAATCTTAGTGTGAATCATTATCGCTGACATTAGGAGAAAGATATTTGTATCCAACATAATTACCGTTTTGAAAACCCGGCGAAGAGTGTAAAATAAAAAATGTCTTGCGAGAACTGGTTGTAAGTCAATTGCAAACCTTTCTTTGGAGATGATAAGTATGTAATCATCTTGTTATATTTTTTTACCATGTCCGCTCCTAATGTGAAGCACATGGATTCCTAATGGAGTTTATCTCAACAGAAGTGAATCTATGAGAACTGCTTGTTACTCAGTTGCTCAACCTCTCTTTTTCCAAAGAGAGTAGGAATAGAAGGATAGAGCTAGGACAGGACTAATGGTAAGCTTATCGCTCTCAATACACCCGTTCATAAGATAGGATGGGTGGGAAGAGGGAATTCAAGACATCACATACATCCATGCCTTCGAACAGAAATTCATAAATTGACAATACTGGAATTCGAACCCGTGCCTTCCGTAACCGAAGCCAACAGCGTTGAAAACTCGACCACACAGACGGCGGCAAAAATGCTATGAATACCTTAGAACAGAAATGGCGAACCTTTTTGAGTCCGCATGCTAAAATTCCTCAAATTCTATTTCTCGATTTTGTGGCGTGCCCAAGAAGTATTTTGAAAAAAATAGAAAAAATAAAAAAAATGATTTTTTAAACGATTGTCGTTCATCTTGGGAAACATTTGATAATTAATAAAACGGAATAAATTAATAATTCACGGATTATTTAATCAAAATTTTTGGTATTTTTTTTTGATTACATACTTATTTATTTTGGTAGCTATTCGAATAACAATTCTGCGGTATGGCTTGAGAGAACTTTTTACGACTTCAATTATGTCTCCAAATATTACTGTAACTCCAAAAATAGTATAGATATTTTCATGTAATTTAAAAAATCTTTTTATACATTTTCCAGACTCAAACATTTTTGGTCAGTTTCTTGAAGAATGTTATTTTCCGGTTTCACAGTGTTCTAAAAAAAGAAATATAGAAATTCCCATCTTTATGAAACATCCACTCCGATAACATGATTAATTCAATATTTAAGTATGTTATGAAATGTGTTTGATTAATTTAATCTCATGGATTACTAAAAATAATCCAACGTACAATAAACAGTCAATGGCGAGACATGTGAAATGGAAAAACCATTGGCTTAATACATTTTATCAACTATGATAACCTGAGTATTTGTTTGAGTTTTGGACACACGTTTTGTTAAATAAATCTTCTCTGCAGATAGAAGATCCGTTAATCATGTTTTTTTTTAATCTGTCATGTAAAATCATAAAATTAGTTCAAATGAGAAAAATCCGAAAGGCAATGAATCAACGTACAAAATTTTATTTTTTAAAAGAGCAATTAATGTTTAACAAATTAAAAGCATTATAAGGTCCTGATTGATCAATATTATTATTTAAGTGTTTTTAAAATAACAATTTAATTTTTATTACAATATCTTCAAAACGCTACGCTACTATTCGATACGCTACTGAACGACCGTAAACTAATTGAATTCCAAATCAGAATAAAAATAGTCACACATGTTTTTTTAAATTAAATTTAATAGATACATATTTTTTCAAATTTGTATTTTTTTATCCATGTCCGCTCCGATTGTGCAGCATATGGCCTTCTAAAGGAGGTATCCCAAAAGATTTTTTTTCCAAATAAAGTAGTATGGATAGAAGGATAAGGCTAAGGCAGGACTAGTGGTTTTTTGCTTATTAAAAGATGGGAAAGGTGGGAGGTAATGAGTTCATCACAAACTGCTGGCCATAGGACCCGACAAAATTTTAATTCATATATAATATTTTTGGTTCTAAAGCAATGTAAAATAGTTTTAATGCGCGTATTTATACATTCCTAAATATGAACAGTTTTTTTAGTTTTTCAAGTTGGCTTTTATCTTTCAAAATGATAAGAACGTACCCGCATTCTTGAATTAATCATTTGATACTAGGTCCTCACGGTTGAATACACCTGCCCAGATAGGCCTTCGCTTCTTGAGTGTTTAAAGGGTAAGTTTTAAATTGCCGTATGAGAGTGCATCATTGCAAAGCAATGGACAATGGTCGCCATCTAAATCAATTGCTAATGAGATCTCGACGCCTGCAATATCGCAAGGCCGTATTTATGCATACATAAAAAGAGATAGACAACTATTAAAAAAGAGGAATGAATTGTTTTTTAATATATATATTTTTTTTAATATTTAGAGACGATTTGAATGTTATTTTATTGTTTGTTAAGTGCCAGTACACTTTGGTTCGTTAACAAAAATACTAGACCAGCGTGAATATATTTTTAAAATAAGCTTAAATAAGCTCAGTCTATGACTATCATTAAATTAAATTTAGTTTAGACCTTTCACAATTTTATATCAAACCTCACTCCAAATCATTAAATATATTTTTTATACTATGTTCACTTTAAATGAGTAGCATGACTGTAGTCTTACAATGGAACATAAAAATATCTTTCAGTTTTAGATAGAGTAAACATGTAAGGGTGGGACAAAAAAAGACCTGTTGTTAGCTAATCGTTTACTGTGTACACTTTGTTTTTAAGATCAGAGAGGAAGGAAGTAGGTATAAGGGAAAATTTTAAAATATCGATAACTTTGTACACAAATCCAAAAATCGATTATAAAATTGATGTTTTAAAGCAATTCTGGCCAACCCAAATGGCACCCCGGGCTGCATTGACGACCTAAAATTTTCCCAAGGACCGCACATAAATGCATACATTAAAACATTACAAAATATATATATATATTACAACGAATTTTAGCAAAATAATTTGAATTCAGAGGTCTAAAAGCATTCAATCTGGGTAAATGTAAAAAAAACCAATACTACAACCAGATGTAAAGGAAAACACGAATTAAACCAACAAAAAAATCAGAATACATATCTTAAAGTATCGTATAAGTGAATTGATAAATACAAAAACTATAAAAGTGTTATCTCTCTAAAATAAAAATTTGCAATCTACCAAAAAAATCAAGTAAAGACATGATTGTACTTAAAAGTCTAAATGAAAAGTTTTACCTTTTTACTAATTGGCTCACTTAACCTCTTGTGGGCTCATATTATCCACTGTTGTGGGAATAAAGTCAAGGGCTGATTGATTGATGCTTAATATTAAGCGATTTTTCTCATTCGTTGTCCATATCTGGATCAGATTGCCTTCACAGTATTGGTAGCTTGAAATAAATCTAAAAACTATTAAAAACTATTAGTATCCTGCTCGAGTACCGCCATTTCCCGATCAATGTGTATTTGCACGATCCTTTCTGAAGTATCGAAGTGCGAGTCCTTGCTTTTGTGTGCATCTCGTTTAAAAAAATATCCGTTCAATCCACAAAGTGAGGCCGAAACTAATTATTTATTTAATTTCTTTCGCAGCGTGTCGAAGATTTTATTGCAAATGAATCGTATGTCGTTTAATTATATTATAAGAGCCCTCGAGAGGTGAAGTGAGCCGAATAGTAAAATGGTAAAAAACTTTTCACAACTGTAATTTTTTTTTTCCAATTATATATGTATTTTTAAATTTATGTCCACTCCCAGTGTAAAGCATATTATCCATCTCCTAAACGAGGTATCTCAAAAGAAGTTTTTCTAAGAGACCTGTTTTTTTTTCTTTTAAGAGATTACAAACACCCTTGATTTTATTGATTAGAAACACCCATGAGATTGAGAAACATGTGGTTTGTGCCAAGATCCGTCACGGCAGCCAATGAAGTTGACGTCAGTTTTGTGTGATCAGTGAAAATATTATATTATATTTTAGCAGAAATATATAATGTACTGCGGATGACTCTAGAAGCCTGAAATCTTCTTGTCTCTTCTATCAACTGGATGGATTCCGCCGTCGTGAAAGGCCACTGATGATTTATAGCAGGGTTTCCCAAACTTTTTATTCAATGGAACCCTTCGCAAACCTGGAAATTTTAACTCTTTGATTATTTTTTTGGTTGTATAATTCGTAATAGTATTTTTTTAAATGTCAAATAAAAATATGAGTGAATAAAGCTCATAATGATTTTGACTAATTTAGTAATTGAATTCCAAATATTATTGGTGTCTTCTATATTGGTAGTGGAATTTTTATAACTAGCGTAGCGTCAAGCATGAACCTGCGCTATGACTTCGTTGCGGTGTAATAATAAAATCCTTCTTCCCATAGATATGTTGTAGAAAACGGATGTAAAACTATAATAGCTTGTTTTGACACATTGGGGGACTCTTCTGATAAACTCGCAAACAAAAAAGTCAGACTGATTAAATCAATTAGATTTCCATAATTAGGGCTGCATGTATAACTGACACGGAAAATGCATTGCGAAGTTTTTGGAAAATATTGCAATGTAGCTGTTTTCAAGTTATGTAGGTGTTCGCGAAACATCTATTTAGGTTCCATGGAACACCAGTGTTTCGCGAGACATAGTTTGGGAAACCCTGCTCTATATGATGTACTCGGCGGAGGTACGGGACGCTGGAATTACATGGGAGAAAGCAACAAGACTGGCGGGAGAAGGAGAATCTTGGAGGAACCATGTGGTGACCATATGCTCCGACTAGGGAGCTGATATGGGGAAAAAATAAATATATATATAATATAATATGTATTGGTAAAAATATGCTTGGATAAAATGATTTCACTAAAACACTTTCGCTGTATTTTTATATATCGACTGTGGAGAGGAAAAGGGACGTAACCCACACATTTTACAGGAGGCACAAAAAACGTGTTTTGATTTAATTTTTAGCCATATGCAAATTATGAAATAAACCCAACATTGAAGTGCACGAAGACTTCTAAACTGGTATTTAATTGACGTAATCTAATATTGATTTAAGAATTTTTTTAGGAAAAACCTTTATTGTAGTCTTTTTTCTTGATTTCAATTTTCACAAGACCATCATTTTTCAAACTTAAAAGCTAAATTTTGATAATAATTCGGCATTCGCAGCTTACATGATTTTGATAGAACATGTATGTATCAAGTTAGATACATTTTGATTATCGAAAAAAAGCTGTTTTGAAAAAACTGTGGGTTAAGTCCCTTTTCCTTTCCACAGTCGATATGTATGTTCTATATAATTCTCCACCAGCAATCAGTTAAACAGAGAGATGCACCCGCTGCTCTCTTCCCACTTTTCACCACTCCATTCTGCAAACTACCAACTGACACTTTTACCTGTTATTTTGTTCAATTCTCAACGATCAAGAACTCCTTGGAACATCGAGACAAGCCAGTATCACATTGCATTATGAACAATTTATGACGATTTAGCGTGTACAGATAATAAAATTTGTCGTTAATTATCGTATTAACAACTGAACACGAGGAGAATTAATCGCCTGATGACTATCAGCTTGTTTTATCAACAAAAAAAACATTTATTTGTGCAGCAGGTAATTAATAATATTCAATTATTATAAATTAAAAATAATATGAACGTTCGAAGTGCAATGATAAATTCTTTCTGTTTGATGGCTCGAGAATCTTAAAAAATAAGAGTCTTGCATTTGATTGCTACTTCTATGAAGATACTAATATATTTATTAAAAGCTTTAACCTGTTTGCTGCACTGTAATACAGGCTTCACAATGCAAAACCAGTTTCCTCCTCGCCACTCGCTAAGCATAATCGTTGTATATTGTTTGTATTGTTTTTGTTTTATTTGAAATCTCTTCACAGTCAACTTGCATCAAGTTTGCTTTGCTAACCGAACGGGTTGAGGCGTAATAAGGGATTCTCCCATGTCAATTTGCATGCCTGTAAAATAAACAGATCCAAATATTTAGTGTTGAAAAGTTGTACAACTTCACAAATTTCAATTTTAGTATTATAATTTTCTGTGGACTTAATGCTTGCTCTGCTGATCAGGCGGGTCTGGGTTCGATTACCGTTAAGGTCAATGACAAATTTTGATTTTTTTCAAATTGAGACCTAAACGTGGCTGTTTGTGATGTTAATTCTCCTCGACTTGATCTCGAGTGGCTTACAAATAATTCTACTATAGCAATGCAGTATTAATCTTTCTAAGGTGTATAAGGTTGACGAGAAAATTGATATCAAATTAATTGCGATTAGATTTGCGTGTGAGCAATTGAGCGCCTTAGTTTCAAAGCCTACCTAACTCCAAAAACCAAAATTTTTGGCAAAGTGCCAAAAACTGCTGTGTGCTTTTTGAATTTGAGTAAGTTTCGAGACTAACCAAATTTTTTAGAATGCGTTTTTCTGTATTAAGAGAGGTTTTGAAATTGGAAATTCATTGATTGTGTAGATATTAAAATAGAAAACAAGTTGGCATCAAAATTGAAAAAAAATGAATACAAGTATTTAAGATTTCGACTGAAGGTGCTTGGTGGAATTTCAATATTAAATTTGAATCGTTGAATGTTTTTACATTCACACAAATTTTGTTAAAAACAACCGAGTTTCGCCTTTCGGCATCTTCAGTCATTTAAGTTCACAGGTGGACTTGAACGGACGATAAGTAATTAATGTATCACTAAGTTAAAAGCTATTGATGGCGACATGGATTAACTTTACCAATGACTTGATTTTCATGACGTTCAAATTTTTTTTTTTTTTTTAATTAAATGTTATTATCGTTAAAATGCTTTAACATAGGAATGCCTACAGATTGAAATGCTGGGTAATTTCAAGAATTATATTTATTTTGATTGCTGGAAAATTTATATTTATTTTATGAATTTTAATAAAAATATAACTGAAGATGCCGAAAAGCGAAACCTGGGTTGTTAGTTTATTTATGATTATTTTTTTTATCTCGTTTTATACGGGTTGGAGTGTCGTGGTGATCTGACGTAGCATACGTACCCATTATGCGTATAATTTAGATATTGAGTTATGGCATGGGTATAATATTGATATTTATACTTGCTTACTTATCAACGGAGGCGGCTAGTTTGTACGCGGGCGGCCAAACACCCAGGCGCGGCCCTGTCTTTTCAATATGTTGATATTATATTTGTGATGTTTGTGCACATTCGTTCTGTAGAACAATAACAGTTATAAATAAAGCCATTACATCTACTTTGATTCTAACTTAAATGGTAGTAAAATCATTTCAGCAAACAGCACACAAAAGCGCCCGTGAAATTAACGGCGACCAATCGGTAATGGGCCCTAGACACTTCAGCCATAATGTAGAATAGATCGTACTAAAATTGTACGGTAAGCTTATTATTTTTTACAGTAATAAAAACGTTTACGTTTATGTTAACTGTTTGCTAGGCAGTGTCTTTTAGTCATTGTTATCAATTCGCCTTTAGCTAAGTGCAAATAACAGTTGTTATATTCAAATTTTCGGTCAGGTAACATTATTAGTCAGCCATACACGTCGGAGATTTTAAAAGGTACAGACCTTTTACAAAGTTTGAGAAGAACACAAAATTGTAATCTGTAAACATAGATATTTTGAAAGTCACCATAAAGTATTTATTACCGTGTTCACAGTTATCGTTGTTAAGTGCTAAAAATTATCATTAAAGACACCATCAGTTAAAAATTATCACCAGTTAAAAAGTTCATATATGCACTTGAACACCTGAATATGCTGAAAGGCGAAACCCGGGTCTTTAGTGACAAAATCTGTGCGAATGTACATAATTTGAACGATTCAAATTTAATATTGAAATTCCATCAAGCACTTTCAGTCGAAATCTTGCTGGATATGAAATGCTAAGTTAAATTATATTTGTGTGTGTCATTTTTATCCCCAATCAACATGCACACAATAAAACTATGTAAAGATGGATTCTGTATGATAATGTAGAATGTAATTAAGAGATCAAATATAATGATTATAACATCAAATTAAAATTGATATTTTTTTTACTTACATTTACAAAGCAGATATAACCGAATATTTAAAAAACCAAATAGTAGGGCATCCAATCCCGATCCCAAAATCCCGGGATTGATACGGCTGCGATCCCGGGATTTCGGGATTGAGAAATTTTGAGCAAATCCCGAAAATTGACACGAAATTGGCAAATCGAGAATTTCAGATTCCTCGGTGAGCTAAAAAAAACGAAGTTTTGTGATAATCGGGAAAAAAGTATACCAAATCGAGGATTTCAAATTCCTCGGTGATCTAAAAAAAAAAAAACGAAGTTCTGTGACAATCGGGAAAAAGTATATCAAATCGAGGATTTCAGTCCTCGGTGAGCTAAAAAAAAAAAACGAGGTTTGGAGATAATCCGGGGAAAAACTATAGCGAATTGAGGATTTCAAAGTCCTCAGTGAGCAAATCCCAATCCCGGGATTGAAAATTAAATAATCTCGAAATCCCGGGATTGGAAAAAGGCTTCGGGATTGGATACCCTACAACTGAGTAAGCTAAAAACAGTATTCGTCGGAACCCACTCAGCGCCTCATAATTAGAAATGTATGATGATGTCCCTTTTAGAAAACAATCATAAAGATACTCATCGGTGAGTCGAGATCTATACTTTAACTTTATGAAGTTCATTTTTGAAAATAATGATTGGCCTGATACTTCGAACCGAAAAGGTATTGTATTTTGTATGCCACTTTTTTCAGCATTGGATTTTTTCTTTCCGCTGAATTCCAAAGCTTGTTGTCTGATATAAATGATTTCAGTAAAATATCATTATTCAGGTTCAAAATTTATAATTATAGTTAGAGTACAAATAAAAACACAATATTCCTTTATACTTTATTTCCACTTTATTTAAAAAGGTCAGGACCGGTTTCGCTCAAGACGAGCATTTTCAACTGATCAGTTGAAAATGCTCACCATGAACGAAACCGGTCCTGATCTTTTTAAATAAATTGAAAGTAAAGTACGAAAGAATATTGTGTTTTTATTAATATAATGCCTTTCCACCACCTGTTAGTATTGTTATGTATACACAACATTATAACATAGAGTGCTATGTTAAATTATCTATGACAACTTGTAACAATAAACCAACGGTCTAAACCGATATCCAATTCCTTCTCTCCAAATCATCTATTCAGTTCGAATTCAGAGTTCAAATCGAAAGGTTGACAGCCAAGTAGACACTCCTCGATACTCACATCAATACTATTTTGATTAATAAGATTAAGTGATATATTTATAAAGTGTAAGTTATATATATGGAAAAAAGTGTTTAAGTAATAATATATCCATAACAGTATTGACAGTGAACACTCTCAAAGTAACTGGTTATTGTTCCTTTCCTTGAACAAGATCTGAAATACATGAAGCTATTTTTATTGTATTTATAAAAAAATAAGTTTTTAATATATTTTTTTAATTAGACCGGCTGTCTTGGTAAAATACATCCACAAAAAAATCACCTAGATTTGGACAGCAAAAGATGCGTATTTACAGAAGGATTCGAGCTTTTTTGCTATGGTCGCGAAATAACAGAGTAATATGATGAAAACGGCGCCATGACACATTCGGCAGATCTGCACTCACGTCGAATCCCCGAGTGTGTAGTAGTTTAATATTATTATTGTGCAATGTATGAAGAGTATCACTTTACAGGTCACGAGCTTGCTCTTGTAACGGTCTTCCGGAGCCGGCATCGCACACCGAAACAATGATTGGAAGGCGAGATAAACAGAAAGATGCCTTTTAGTGTTTGTATACCTACGAATGTTACCTTTGATACAGCGTAGGTTTATCGGCCGTCGACCATCTGATAACCAATACAGACCATCGATTTTGGTCTGTGAAGGCTCTTCTTTGTATTCTGACTTTAGTTAGACAATCGGTACGAAAGCTGGCTCGGCTTTCATACGGAAGTGAATGTTTTTTAATCATGTTCAGCAACAAAGTGGAACGTTGAATTGTTAGAACTACGTTATATAAGCAAAATATACTGGGTTCCATGGCGCAGTGGTTAGCGGTGTGTGCTTCCGTGCCGGATCTCACGGGTTCGAGTACTAGTACGGACAGCATATTTTCGATCGTTTTTTCTATTTCAGTTTGAAGGAATGGGTGTTTGTGATGTCACAAACACCCATCCAAATTTTCTCCCACCTTTTCGGATTCTTTAATAACTGGGCGTAGCGAGAGTGATTTTTTTAACCACTAGTATTATCCTTCTATCCCTACTTCTCGTTAACTGATTAAAAAACAGTTCTCGTAGAAAAACTTCTGTTGAGATAGTTCAATTAAGAGGTCATATGCTCCATATTGGAAGCTGACATGGATGAAAAAAATAATGTTTTTTGTTTAAAAAAAATATCTCAACTAATCTGTCAGTTTTTCTGAAACGCATAAAATCACAATGCGCTTGGCAATAATTTGTTCCGCTTGACTGCGCTGCAGACATCATGAATACACTCCACATTTCTTAAATGGTTCCGCAAAGCTCAGTTTCAATGTCACTGACCTAACCTAACCCAATTCATAGACAAACGACAATTTCGCAACCGATAAGCAAAAAAAAGTTTAATAAAAATAACGCGGGAATCTTTTGTGAGTAGGGTTGCCAACCTTCCCGGATTGGCCAGGATTGTCCCGGAATTGGAATCGCTGTTCCGTATCCCGGATGAACGCTAAATTGTCTATGAAATTTAGAGAAAACTGTTCCAAATATTTTTAAATATTGAAATTGGTATCGTCCTTGAACGTCCTTCCTTTTAAGCACGTCAGTTTGTGAACTTTTTAAATAATGACTTACTTGCGAAAGAGATGGTGATTGCAGGAAAAACCCATATAAATATAACTTTAAACTTGTTTTTATAAGATTTTAAAAAATATGTTGTTATTATTATGAAATATATATACATATGTTATTAAGTCTAAATAATAGTTAAAATAAATAATAAAAACTGTATTTAAATTTTGTTATGAATAAAAATTTTCATCAAAAAACTAGGTTTACCTTTAGGCTGACTGATAATGATGATGTTTAGTTTTGAGCTATTTGTCCCGGAATCGCCACAGAAAATGTTGACAACCCTAATTGTGAGACATCGTAATTGGACACAGTAACATGCATCTTCGCTGTCCGATTTAGATAATCAAGCCACATTTGATTTTAAATAATTATAGATTTTGACATTTAAATAAACGATTTGAACCACACAACAATTTCCCTTAGCTTGGTAAAACGTTTTTTGTATAGGTAAGTTACAGACCGATAGTTCTGAGTAAACAGAAAATGAAAATTCTCAACTCTCTAGGATAAAGCCTCTCGTATTGATATTTTATGTTACATAGATAATTGTGGTATCAAAATGTAGGTGCCTTTATGCCAATCTTCTACAAACAGAGTAGAGACATTATTAGGCAGGGACATTATCCTGTATTTAAGTCGGCATTCCTAAAAATAATCGATCAAAAAATACTGTTTTTATAAATGCAGCAACTGAGTTATTCCAAACAATGTCCAAAAATATCTTTGTATAGTTAACTCATTTCAGTCAATTTTGTCTCGTACCATCTAACCAGTGACTATATATAATATGGTATTTAGGTTGAAATTAAAAATTTTAGATATATTTCCGTGGATATAATGAAAAATCTTTAATCCATCATGGAAGCTTTCCTAAGTGTGTATGCATATCTATATAAATTAAACTAAATGGCCATATTCACTTAAAAAATATAGCATATTTTGTAATTATTTTCAGTTTATCATGTAAGCAAATATAAATCCATTTAATGGTTCTAAAGATGGCTTGATTTCTAAATAACTATGTAGTGCGTTGGTTTCCAACCTTCATGTTTTTACGCCTGCCTTTGAAGATAAAAATATCTTCGCGCCTCCTCATCCTTTATTTCATATAGTAAGTAATAAGCACACGTTTTAAAAGGAAAATAAATATTTTGGAATCTTCGCGCTTCCCTTTGCAGTAGTTCACGCCTTCCAGGTTGGAAATCGCTGATGTAGTGCATTTCTTGTACCAGTTTTAAAAAACAGCATTTTTAGAAATCCCTGTGCGTTCCCAATATGGAGCATATGGCTTCGTAACGGAGGTTTCTCAACAGAACATTTTCTACAAAAACTGCTTGTTATTCAGTTGCTCCACCACCTCTCTTTTTCGAAGTTAGTATGAATACAAAAATAAAGCTAGGACATAACTAGTGATTAACTAATCGCTCTAGCTACAACTCGTTAATTTTATGAATGGAACTGTGTGAACGGATTTTTTTCACCGGTCATTATTATTAATGTAAATTTAAGAAGTCGCCTGCTGTAGCCAGTTGGTTAGAGCTTCCTCTACCGGTCACGCAGGCCTGGGTTCGATTCCCGGTCAAATCACAGTGAGTGAAAAAGTGAGGTTACGCGACTGAGTAACAAACAGTTCTCGTAGAAAAACTACTGTCCTTAGGAGGCCATATGCTCCACATTGGGAGCGGACATTTATAAAAATAAATTAAGAACAGACAATTTTTCTGCTTTTGCTTTATAACTTTTTTTTTGTGTCAGAACGTCATACATCCATTTTAATTAACTATGTAAAATGAAATATCGATACTAGAGATTTGGTACAAAAAGCTTAAATTTTTAATACGTTCTTCACGAGAACTTTACTTAACATTACTTCAGGGGGGCTCGCTTGAGCCCCTTGTTAAATTTCAGCGCGGCCAGCGAGCCCCTTGTTAAGTTAAGAAAGTCATTCGTCCCAGATAAAATCAGTACCTAACTGTAAATTCTGTAGATGAGTAAAGTTTATTATGAAACAAGACTTGGTTGCCTTTTATTTTTTTTTCGCAAAGTTCACTGACTTCGACTGCATAGTAAAAAGCTACCCTAGCTGACCGCTTGTGGCTCGCGGGCCACGGTTTATGCATCATCTATATTCTATGGTTTGAAGGCATTATGGATGAGATTTACCGAGCCCCTCGTTAAGATATTGGCAGCCCACCGCTGCGTTACTTACCAACTTCTGCCAGTACAGTGATATGATATGTTCGTTTTTAGTCATATTAGTCATTACAATTTGTATGTAACTTTTGAATCTAAATAGATCAAAGTATGAATACAGATATTTTCTTGCTAACACAGAAACAAAAGTTACGAAAATCAATTTATTCCAAAGTGGACCTAGGCTTACTTGACATTCATCGACACATATAACCTTGAAGACAGTAAAAGAAAAATAATTGATTCTGCAATATATACCAGATAATAATAACCCGCGCGATTACGTACCCGTAATACAATATGGTGGTCGACAGTCAATAGGAAGAGTCAAAGGTAGCCGTGCGTGGCGAACAATATCCACAACGGCACGGAGACGTGGCCGCTTAAAAATTCGCGGTGTTCACCACACGCCCGCCCGGTCTCGTTCGATTTCCGGGCGACGCGCGTGACCTTGACCTTGGCCGGGGCGGACCGATCATGGCCGCACTGGCCAAATCTCAGCCACTTCATCAAGCGGAGGAGGTTGAGAAGCGTCCGCGTCGGGATCATAGCATCGTGCGTACGAGGATCGCTCGAAAAGCAAGTCAACAGCGGACGCTACGTCTCAGCTGACAACCATCATATTACATGATTACAAAAATTGATCAAACGTATAATGATGACATTTTTGAGGAACATTTGACAACAAATTGTTAATATTTTATTGCTAACAGTTCTTTAGTCGATTTTCGTAAAACAAAACACTCGGTGACTGTCGATATTTTGTATTGGATACTATTTTTTATGTATTAAAGTAGAGTTCGTCGGAGCTTACTCAGTTGACTTCCTTGCTATTTGTTTTTCCACTGCTTTTAATATTAAATTGTACTATTTTTTTTTTATCATTGTAAAAATTTTAAATTTATAATTTGTCAACCTTGTGCTATGTTAATTAATTAAATAAATAACGACACGTAATCGGCAGAACACCGTAAGCGGCAATTCATAAATTGTACAGGAATGATCAGGTTTTAATCATAACAGAAGATTTTATTCAATTCTTCTCGTAATAAGTTTGCACAAATTATTCATTAACTCGATGGCTGCCAAAGACGAGATATCTCGTAATTTTTTTCGTGCTCAACACGTCAGAGACGAGTTATATCGTCAATAACTAATTAAATTAACAGTTGCAAATTATAGCCGGCGTGCTAGGTAATTACTATTAATTATCTACGGCAGCTGAAAGGTTAAATGCGGTTATTATTTGGACAATTAAAATTTCTTTTTGCAAGTTATGAACTGTCGTTTACGGTTTTCTGCCAATTACAGGCCGATATGCTAGGGATAATATTCCTAAAGGCATTTATTTGTTTATCAACGGATCGACTGCCACTGATAATGATTCTGCGTTCGCATAACCGTCGATGTTCGCCTCTACACCGACTCAGTCGATAATGACAGCCTCAGCACTGATGGATACAGTTATAAAATTGTAATAAAACCCCAAGGTGAACAATCTCACCAGAACTCATTCGACACACACCGGCAAAGCCTACTCACCACTACACATGCACGAATCCAGGTGTAGCAGAGCAATGATCATCACGTTCTCGGTAAGTAGTGATGTAGCTATTTGACTATCAGCTGATAAACTAAACTTGTCTGAGCAAAAACTGGCTTGAAAAATTGCCTGCAATGTTGTGATATGAACGTATTGAGTTGGCGAGGTCTAAATAGCAATTCACGTCACTGATTGATCAAGTAAGTGCTTGTGATAGTTCAGTTTTTCTCACTTACTCTTGCGATGCATTTTCTGATTATATTACGACTTTTGTTTTGGGCAGTTAAAACAATACACTTTTGGTTTGAATCGTTCAAATTATGTAAATTCACACAAGTTTTGTTACTAACGATTCGGGTTTCGCCTTTCGGCATCTTCAGGCGTTCAAGTGCACGGATGAACCCGAACTGACTATTCAATTATTTACGGCTTACAATTTTTTTCCCATGTCCGCTCCCAATGTGAAACATATGGACTCCTAATGGAGTTTATCTCAACAGAATTGTTTCTACGAGAACTGCTTGTTACTCAGTTGCTCAACCTCTCTTTTTCCAAAGAGAGTAAAAATAGAAGGACAGGGCTAGGGCAGGACTAGTGGTAAGCTGATCGCTCTCGATACACCCCGTTCATAGGATAGGATGGGTGAGAGGGGCAAATTTAAGACATTACATACATGATCGTGATCATCTCAACTACACGTGGAATTGGTACCAAAGTGTGTTTTTTTAACATTTAAAATAATGAATTAAAATGCCTAAGAGTAAGATTGAATTTGACTTAGATTTTTAACATTAATAGCTTAAGTGTCATTGCTAACGTATTTATTGTAAGGTATCGTTTAGTACAATTTGTTACGCACCCGAATAACAAAACACATTTTTCGTGAATGGCCAGACGTGAATAATCCATTGCGTTGACTTTCTTCGGAGTTAAAAGAGCAAGTCATAAAAATTGATTAAAATTTGCAACCTTTTAACCGGATGTCGCTCTAATCCTACAACAGTGATGGCGTAACAATGGCTAATTAAATTCAATCATTTGTATCAAATCAGATTTAAGTAACTGAAATATTTTATACAAATACTTCGATAATAGTTAAATCAATGAAACGTTTTGACTGTTTTCTACAAATCGGTAAACTCATTCATTAACAGTGTTAAAAAAATCAAGACAGAAAAAGCTATATCTTTTTTTTACTAAATGCAATTTAATAATTCCAAAATAACACTTCGTTAAATTGTCACTTTGAATGTTTCCTGATTTTTTCTCCATGTGAAGTTAGTTGACTTATCAATTAAGCAGTCGATACGTGCTTCTAAAATTAAGTTTTTTTCGTTAAAAATATTTTTAAAAAATCAGTATTCATTTAATATTTCTCAAAATAAGCATTTTTTAAAATATTTTCTCTTTGTTTCATTAGAAACATTTGGAGTTTAAAAGCCTATTCTTAGCTTAACATGCAAAGGCGTCACTTTTGACTCCCACTTTTGGTGTTTAGTATTTTTGAGTATTTTTTTACTCCGACTCCTGTAAAAACAGTTTAATTTAAAGCTAAATTTACACAAAACCAGTTATTTTTTCCCATGTGACGCGGTGGAACGGCGTTCCGGCACCTTTTTTCCTCAACATTTTTAATGTTTCACGTCAATATGTACTTTTTTTAATTTATGCAGAAACCGTTTGAATATTTTTTTTTCAAATCAAGGTCTCGTGAAAAACAATTATCAAAACTAAGACAAGACCTACAATATCGATTTATGTTCGAGATCATTGGTATTTGTAATATCTATCCTTCACACTCTTCCAATCCTTAAATTAGCAAAACAGAGCGAGAGAATTAGTCAACCACTAGTCCTGTATCAGACATATCTTTATACCCTTAATATCTTTAAAAAAACAGTAGGTTGAGAAACTGACTAATAAATAGTTCTCGTAAAAAAACTCTGTTGAGATACATTCATTACGAAGCTATATTCTCCACTCTGAGGACGGACATAATTTAGAAAAGAAAAAAAGCTTGTCAAGAATTGATTTTTGGCACCTTTTTTTAAAAAAAAGCACTGCACATTCGAAAATGATTGTGGTATAGTACTGAATAGCGATTACTGATAAGAGATTCTAAATTAGTTACTTCGATAATTAAATTTTTGTGATAAATTGCCATCGTCGTCCTGAAGTAATCCTAAATTATCATACAAAATCTCAATAGCCATTACGCGCCCGAGCCCAGTCCAATGGCCGTGTCGTGTAGAGACCCACGATCCATGCACACCCGTGCTGGTCTCTATAGCCAAAGAACCGCGTATCAATTGTAGAAAAAAATAATTACACATTTTATCACAGCAGATCATTAGGCAACCCTAAATCAGCGGTGTATAAAACTTGCCTCTGTCTGACGGGGTAAAGACCAACTCGTATATAGGTATAATCTTAAAGGACTTCGTATTTAATTGAATAACAACTTATCTAGTCAATTATAATAATAATATTGTTGGCATTACAAAAAGTGTTTCGGTCTGTGATCTGATCAGTCGGCAGATATTGACCCCCTCCCCTCCACTCCCTATTATTTTAGATTCATTTTGCTATCGCACAAATTGTCCGAATGGTTCAAACGGTGGGATGATAATATGAAAACAGGTGTCAAAAACCTTGTATTAAATAATACATACATTGAGTTAATTAAACAATTTGAATTCTGAGTGATAATTTTTTTTTTAACCATATCCGCTCCCAATGTTGAGAATATGGACTCCTAGTGGAGTTTATCTCAACAGATGTGTTTCTACGAGAACTGAGAAGAGAGTAGGAATAGAAGGATAGGGCTAGGAAAGGAAAAGTGGTTAGCTAATCGCTCTCGATACGCCCCGTCCATAAGATAGGATGGGCGAGAGGGGGGAATTCAAGATATCACATACATCCATGCCTTCGAACAGAAATTCATAAATCGATTGAAAAATCAATTTATAAAACTGTCCGTATCGGGATTCGAACTCGGGACCTCCGTAACCGAAGCCAACGGCGTTGACCACTCGACCACACAGGCGGCTAATGTTTAATACCAACCGTATATACCTATTGAACTTAGTCGTAGAATTATATTCAATAAATTTTATAACGTATTATTTGTGTTAAAAGTTAAAGCAATCTTTGCACTTAATCGACTAGCGTTATCAGCCGATGAAAATATACACACATCGATTTACGTTATCAACAGTTGATAATGCTTGTGATTAGCGAAACCTGATATTTATTTGGTAAATTTAAAGTTAACACAAAAAGTGTTTAATTTTTTTAATGCTTTTGTTACTAACCCTTTTTGGTTTTGTAATGAATTTATACGTCAGCACGAAAATCAAGAATTGATTATTTTTTTTCGATTGTCACCTGAAGATAGTATACAACATTAGTAGACAATCTATACCACGCGTGCCACAAGGATGGGTAAGCACACCTCGAAAATGACGATTTATTAAAATTTCAAAAATGAACCAAATATTAAAGTATTAGCTTCCAAAGATGAACCTCAAGGAAGTCACTAGTGTTTAAATTTTATTTTTTTTATGTTTCGTATATTATTGTCATCAATAAAATTGTGTTAGTATACGATATAATTACTAATTTTATTTCAGTGGCACGCTAAGGGTCTAGTACAGACGTGGAGAACATGCGGTCTTTTGGCCACTTCGGTGCGGCCTTCTGGCCAATTCTGCAATTCTGTAAATTTATGTAAATTTGGAAAACGAGGTAGTATAGCGAATTAAGGATTTCAAATTCCTCGGTGAGCTAAAAAAAAAACGAGTTCTGGAGATAATCTGGGGATTGAAAATTAATCAATCCCGTTCTAGTCAATGTTTACTGCGGCCTTATGTCGAATCAGAAAAATGAACGCGGGTTTTAGAGAAGAAAAGTTTCCCCACCTCTGGTCTAGTACTTTGAATAACCTATTTTGTGGCATGCTATTGCATTTGGGTTACCGTACGCTGCTTTATAATATAGTATTTTTTAGAGTTTTTTTTTGTTGTTTGAATTAACAAAACTTTTTCCAGCGACAGTTAATTTTACAGTTGACAGTTGACTAATGCTCAGTTTGGCTTGTCATTTCACCATGAACATACTTACGTCAGATCAACGCTAGCGAAATGTGGAAATTTATTTCTTCAGAACAATACAGCAAATTGAGAGCACTATAGATTCATGATTACTGTCATTTTCTTTCCCCAATCGAACGGCATTAATGAAGAAGAGCAACATGCTACGCTGCGCGCACCACAAAATGGCTGTCGCTGAAAAAGTGTTGCTAATTCAAAAAACAAACCTCTTAAAAATAGCCTATTATTCATTGAGTCAAATTGTCTCAATCTATTTTGATATCAGTAGTTTTTTTGGTAACATCGATAAATCTTTTTTACATATTTACCGAATAACGAGTGCAATATATTGTGTCGGAGCATATCGATCGTCTAACATTGACTGCATGTAGCTGAAATTCGTTTTCTTTACTGCGGCTAATTATAACATGGAAAACAGTATAATTGAATAGTTTTAGAAATATTTCGGCATTAAAAAGATTATAAAGATTTACAGAAAACTCAGAAATTTAGCATATGTTTTCATAGTCTGGTATTAAAAACTCTAAATATATCACGACAATATCTGACGAAAAAAATCGATACCAGTTGTCATTATTAGATAATCTATCATATATGGAAGCTTTTTTTAAAGGCGCAGAGAGTGTGTATTTGTTTAATTAATATTATGAAGTTAAATATTCAAATCTAACCACTGGTTCTCAACTTCTTATACAGAGTGTTCTCGTTTAACCCGCTAAGCACGAGGCGCTGTGCTGGTCGCATCACATCGCGGGGTCAACGCCCATTGGCTCATGCTAAAAGAAACAAATAGACAATCGGATTCGCATAGCTATACACTGATTTAGTGAACTTGAACTATTTTGCAGGTTCAATAAAAAATAAGAATAATAATTAGATTTAAAAGCTTCGTATATTGAATTCAGTTTACTCAAAAACGTCTTATTAAAATTGATACACTGGTTAAAAAAAATGAAATTATTTCTTTTATTTTACAGTTATAGAGTGGAAAAGGTTTGAACAATGAAGGCTAACAGAGTGATGTAAAATAAAAGAAAATAATTTTCTCTAGATTCAGTTCAAGTAATGAAAAAATGGATTTCGTACATTTCTACAGGCTTCAATTTAAATCGCATTTTGGTTAGTAATGTTAGTATGTCTCGCATCAACTGCTCAGAACATAACTGTGGATATAGAAACTTTGCGTACAAAACACTTATTTTGATTTCCTACAAGGGATAGGTATTACTTATGATATTTTAAAAAGAATCTAGATTAATAACAATGCAAGAACTTAATGTAGTCTTATAATCCAAGTCCAAGAGAATTGCAGCTAGACGTTTTTGCACGAATGTATAACCGTAATTGACAGATTCCAGCATTGACAAACTAGCTTTTAGTGTCATATTTTTAATCAATAAAACAATAAATATTTTTGTTTTTGTTAAAAAAACATGTTTTAACACTTGTGTACCGAAACGTCAAAAATAGGATTCAGGAGCGACGGGGTGACCCCAAAAATATTTGCATTGCATTTATTGATAAATGAGGGTATTATTTATAATCCCGGCTCATTCCGAAATTGACAAAACGTGAACCATCAATGTAATTAAGTAAATACAAACACATTTCAAAAGTATTTTTAGAACCTTATCTCAAAAATGGCTTGATAACATACAAACAATCAGTGGCGGTCGGTCAATGTGGCATTAGAGCAATGCACCCCTTGTATATGCAAGGGCGGTTATATTTCATGAAATAATATTCAAACATAACATTTTTAACAATTCACTCATTTTAAATTCTTCGTGTATTTATTGTATATAATAAATATGAAAAATTGTCTATAATAAAATAAATATATAGACAATAAAAGCATGAAGAATTCAAAATCAGTGAATGGTATGAATGTTATATTTGAAAATTATTTCATGAAATATAACCGCCCCCTGCATATACAAGGGATGCATTGATCCAATGCCACATTGATCGGCCGCCACTGGAAACAATTATTCCAAAATAATTTAAAACTAAAAATACTTTTAAAATGTGTATTATTTTACAAGTGTTTGCAAGTAATAGCCTCAAATATCAGTTAGATATTATTGGTATTAGCGAATGGCTAAAATAATAATAATTTTGCAGTGTAAGTGCACCTCGCTAAGAACTCAAAGGGTATTGAAAATAATCGATCAATTTTTTTTATAATATATTGAATTGTCACTCAAGTTTCCCGAAAAGCTCTATGAATAACATTAGGCGGCTCAGAGGCCACTGATTCAGACGTTTGGTGTTGTTACATCGTTTTTTTTTTTTATTTTGATTTATGCAAAATGAAATAATCGAACTGAATCAATAACAAATTGTTACAGATACATAGTCATTAGAGCAACATTTTAAAATGAATCAAAATGAGGATAATATTTCACAATATTGTTTTATAAAGCCACCTGAATAAAAATCTGAAAAATGAAACGATATAATATTATGAACCCAACTCTTTATGAGATCATTCATTACATCGCCAGGTACTGAAGATGTTTTAAAACTCACGTGGAATTAGTATTGGTAAGTATTATTTTTAGATGAATCCAGTGGTAACTTTGTGGAAGTTAGTTTTTAATTTTAAATTAATTTCATTTGTTACTAAACCTTGCGATTGTCTCTCTGGTGAGTTACGCAAAGAGGCGAAACAAGTATCACAATTTGTATCAACACAAGTGTAGTAACAAAGTTATCATTTTTTTTATTATTATATGTATATTTTATATTTACTCCGATTTAAGCGACGATGACTAGAATTATTTACCAGATAACTTGTTGTGGTAAAATTCCGGTAACATGCGTAAAAAACTAAATATATTTATACAGATCAATTATTGCTTATTCTCGATGGATCGACCAAGTGAAAGAATTGTCAGGAACCCCCTCCCATTGTACCATTTATGTCATTGCTTCCTAAAATATTAAATGCAACGGCCTACTTAATCTGAAAAAAATAATCCGTGGCCCCCCTGAACACAAAACATGTTCTGCGGCGGCCCCTGAAAATAACCGCGGCCCAGTTTAGGAAGCACTGCTTTAGGTAACAGAATACAGAATAAAGATGAAAAATACTTGTGGAAGTAAATTGGCAGATGAAACTTTTATAAAATACATAATTATTTATTTCTTTAACCTGAAGATATTTATTTCCTCCGATAAGTTGTTTCTTCAAACTACTTTAACGTGTGCCTCAGTAATTAATTCGCTGGACCCGATATAACAAATGTAGTGAGTCTTTTAAGAATTTAAAGTATCCCTGAATAAATGCATTGCCAGAGGCAATAAAAATAAGTATTGCCACATAGAGCATCAGAACTTATGAGAGTAAATCGCTGTACATCGTAAAAAGCTAGGGATCGCTAAGTCGCGGATTGCGAGCTTTTAACTTTACTTATGTCCCACGCGTACTTTTCAATAATATTGCATAGTTTGAAAGCAAAACTATTATATCGCCATCTCAATACTTTAACTATGTATCTGTAAATTTAATTATAGTTGTGAAAATGAAATTTAAAACTTTATTTAATGTACACTCATTTTAGCCTATAATCATTGTTTAAAATAAAAATGAAAAAATGGGGACTTATATAATTGGAAACAATTAAATAATATTCAATTGAATGTTATAGAGAGAAAAGCAATTACTATTTTGAATACACTGAAAATCAAGTTACCCAGCTGTAGTATTTAGGTGGCGATATATAAGTAAAATTTAATCTATTATCATAAATCATAAAACGAGTATATTAAGGAGCCAAACAATTGACGAGAGCCTGAAGTAATCAAGTGTAGTTTTTTGATGACATACGCGTGAGTTTAATGAATACTATACTAAGTTTTAAATTTATAATTTGTCAACCTTGTACAATGTTAATTAAATAAATAAATAAATAAAAAAAATATTGAATTTGAAAATAATCATTTTATAATATAATGTTTATGAACATTATTTTACAAAAACACATCATATAAAGAGTATATTGAGTAGTAAAAGTATTGAATATACCAATATAAACAGAAGTAATTGATATTTTAAGTTTTAATAAATGTTTGTGCATTATGGCTATTTATTTTCTAGAGATAAAAAGATAAGACAAATATTATATAAACTTATTTTTTTCTGGTTGAATACGTAACCGAGCTATAAATTCTAATATGTATGGCTTTCAAACAGTATCTGAAATTGCTTTTTACATTCGGCTCTTTTAAATTTGAGGCTTGACGAGACCTGGGTATAGGGCGAGTAGGCAGAACTCGAATCCAAGAATCCAGAGTGCGTAGGCAATAAGTGTATATCGTATGACCAAAAGAGACACATTGTTTGATCAAGGCGACTAATAAATCAGCGGCCAATTATCGTCAATATTTTATGGGAAGTCGGTACTCTTTCATTTGGCTCTTCTCACACGAGTAATTCCTACGCAATTGGTTGTAGATTTTTGCTTATTTAATATTATATTAAAAAGGCTAATTGGTTGAATAATACGTACCCACGCATGTTAAGTATACTTATTAGTTATTTAGTGGGCTTCGGAGAGTTACGTGTGATTTCGATGCAATATTAATTATGGTCGTCTTCTTCTTTGTCTTGCAACTAGAATCTAGTATGTGGCTTGGTCTCATCACGGTGACAGACCGTCATCTATTTTTTAACAGTACAGTTTTCCTCAATTCAGTAATCTAAGACTCACTCGAAAATATAAGCCAATTTATTGTTAGGTCAATATTTTGTAGTTAATATTGAGGAGTTAATTTTTACGCTAATGTGAATAAAACCATTGTTAATCTGAAGTGGTTCGATTGTATATTTGAGGTGTCTAGTAAGCGATAAACCCAAATGTTGTCAAAATCGACAAAAAAATATGTGCGTATTCGACGCGCAATTTTACACTTAATGAAAACATTTAAATGTTCCAAAACACATATATATGAAAAATTTTAACATTAATTAGCGATATATTCATGGACAGGAATATTTCAAATCTGGTTGATTCTGGTATTTGGTATGTACATTTTTACATTGCATATATTTATTTAACTCTGTGGTTTATCGGCTAATAGGCACTGTTAATTGGTTTAAATAAAAAAATATATAAAAAGAATCTTTACTTAAAACATTTTCTTTTTTACTTCAGACATAAATCCTTTTTTGTGATTGATTTGGTAGAACTCCATTATAATAGGGTAAAAATAGCAACGTAACGTATTTAGTTGCCTGATTTAACAGTTATTTTTTCCGAGATTTCCAAAATCAGTATATACTGAGAGGCAAATATATAAATATTCTAAATGTAAAAGATTTTAAAAAATCACAAAATTTACAGATCAACAAATACCTTTTTGAATTAATTAGCTGAAAACAGTTGCCCAACCAAAATTTCTTTATTACTATCGATACTTTTAAGTTAAATTTATTGTATCGTCCCATAAAGATCTGTATTCTTTTTCAGCGGAGTCTGCTACTAATTTTGTCGCATGTAGGTCTTCTAATGGAGCATATCAACAGAAATTACATTACAACATGTATCGCGGTAAAACGGCGTTCCGGCACCTTTCTTCTTGAAATTTTTAAAGTTTCAAATAAACATTCGAAATTTTTCATAATTCGTCGTAGCACCTTTTACACTTTTCAATCATTTAAAATACGTTGTCACTCAGAGGAAGAAGAGGTTTCCATGACGGATCTCAAATATTCGAGTTCCAGTGTGAACAGCATTTTCTTAATTGATTTCTGTTCGAAGGCATAAGTGTCTGTGATATCTAAAAAAATTCTCCCACCTTTCCAATTCTAAAATAAATTAGGCAAATCGAGAGCGAATAATTGACCACTAGTTTTATCCTAGCCATGTCTTTCTATCCTCATTCTCCTCGAAAAAAAGAGGTTGAGTAACTGAATAACAAACAGTTCTCGTAAAAAAATCTATTGAATTAACTCTTTAAGGAAGCCATATACTTCAGATTGGGAACGGACTCGGATTAGAAAAAAAAACTTGACAAGAAGTGAGTTCCGTCAGCACTGCAGATAAAAGTAAAGTAATGATGATAGGAAAGGTTTGGAAATTGACTAATCGCTCTTGATATGATTCGTATTTGACCTGGCAAAATGTGAAATTATTATTATTTTTTTATTATTTGTCTTTGCATTATTAAATAACAGACGCTATTATCCATTGATGGCGCAAAGTGTTCAACAGATAAATTTAATATGTAAAATATTATATTACATTGTTAAGAAAATAAGACATCTATATTTGACTTGAAACGTAAATAATATATATAATATGGGCATGTATGCTGTGGAAGATGATGAAAACATATCCTGTTAGATGACGCCTGTTAAATATGTGAACATAAAAGCCAACAACCTGCCCACGTATACATTTTTTTTTACACATAAAAGTTACATAAAAATCAACTCACGGTGGGAAATTGACAATAAATCTTGATTATTTTTAGAATATAAATTAAACTTGAACGAAATGTTTTAGCGCTTCTGATTTTTACGACTTCTTTACTTTGAAAATATATCAAACCGGTTATTTAATATATTTTAAATATTATAGCTAACAAAGTGTCAAATATACTCCGTATTTTAATAAATATTAAATAATTAATGGTTTTAATAAAACTATATTTCTATTAAAGTTATTTGCCTAATTAGACTAAGCCAGAAGCTTTTTATTTTACACCATGCATTCATTACAGCTTTACGGAGTTTTCGAGTGACACAGGCTATTACTAGTACAATGGAACCCCCAATTACACTACCCCGAATCACGCGCTGGCTTAAAATATTCTCCGCAAATCCCCCAATTGAACGGTCGCATTCCATTGTCGTTGCTACGAGACGGTCGTCTGTGAGGTGCATACAGTCAAATGTTGGCTAGCGTCTGTGTACTATACACGCTATAGCCGGGCGACTGTCTATGTGATGGATTTTGGCGCGCTTTGCATTTTATCACTGAGTAACTAAGTATTTCGTCCATATTTTTTTTGCAAAACTTTTTGAAATCCTAGTTTTGGTATTATTCGCGGAAAAAACCTAATCCTTGATTTTGTATGAGATTAATCTCCCCCAATTACACTATCCCAAATTACACGGTCCCGAACATAGTGTAAATGAAGGTTTTACTGTTTTGCTTTGTAGCTTATTGCTTACCTCTAATTTTCATGAAATCATTAAGCAAATGGTATGCTGAGATGTGGGCGACGAAGCGCAGGGCAGCACAGAATTGGCAGGTGCAAGCAGACGTGTGCGACCAGCGTATGCTGTAACAGTTGCTTCACGCAATTTTCATTACATGAAAACGTATATTTCTTTTCAAAATGACATTTAAGGTTAAGTTTTTAACGCTTATTTTAATTAAAACTCAATGTTATCTGTAAGTTCAAATAAAAAAATATTTAATACAAAACTTACCACTGCACTAAAAACACTCTATTTGAGGTCTCACCATTGTTAACCAGTTGCCACGTAATTGGCATATATGCATTATATGAATAATACATTATTATCTACAATAACTCTTTTAATGTCTTTAAAGAATAGTTTACTTGAGTAGTATTATACAAACAAGGTTAAGTTCGCATATATTATTTTTGCGGCGCAATTAAAAGAACACTCCCAAGCCTGTATGCGTTAAGCAGAAATTTGTGCCGGCTCCACAACGGAACGCAGCGCAAGGCAGATGCATATATGCGACGCTCGCGACTGTGTGGTAATGCACACTGGTTTGTGATTCTTCGTGTAATACCTAATCTGTACTAGGGTATCCAATCCCGGATCTTTTTTTGTGACTGACTCGGGATTAAACATTCAACATAAAATCGTGTATAAATTGGGACTTGGGTCGGCTTTTCTGAAATTCTGGGACTTTTCATGTCGATTTCAAAAACCCCGAAATTTGCGGATATCCTAAAATTACCAGCACAGAGATTTTTTTGTAGCTCTTTAAGTAATTTACGGGTATACATGCTTCATTTTCTTAATCACGAAATCCCGGGATTGGATACCCTAATTTTAAGGCCCTGTTTTTCATTACACATATGAAATGTATCGATTTCGTAAGCGGATGCTTCTAAAACATTGCGGTATATTTATTGAATTAAATTTTTAAAATATTACAAAATGTTAAATGACTTCCTCAATTACAGTAACACGTGTGACACAGCTTCGAATACGGGATTATCCACGTGTGAAATAAAAATATAAGTGGCCTGCATTGGTTTCTTACCTTACACAGTTTCACGGTAGATTGTGTCAACTCACAGTTATTGAATTTGAGTCGCTTAAATTATGTACATGTATCACAAATTATATATTATACAAAAATCATAGAATTGGTGTGGTTGCTGTTTTTTGACTTGACGCCATTTTTTAAATTGCATTTTTTCAGAAATTATTTGATTTAATCGTCAAGACATAGCATTCATTGATATGAATAGATTCCTTTATTCCAGGTTTATAGTTGTTGATTAAACAGATCACGACAGATAGATAGACCTGTGGCATACGAGATCTAAATAAATAATGATTATAAGCATGTGCACAACGTGATTGACGTGCTGGAAATTTATTAATGCACTTCACAGCTGACTACTTGAGTGTCCTGTACACATTGCGGATTGGAATATCAAAAACTTCTCCAATCAACAAAACGTCATTTTAAGAGTGGCTCTTTCCCAAAAGAATATTCGGCTTTTTCGATTATTTTTCATCAAAATAAATTTGCCTAATACAAAGAAATGAAGATATTAAATTGTTTTCAGATCTGATTATCTTTTTCAATTGAGATTTGACATGGTTGAAAAACCATTCTGAAAGAGACGAAAAAGCTGTTTGGACAAATAGTAGTGCAAAAAGCTTTTGTTGATTTAATGAGCTAAAATTTATGAAACTAGCAAGTAAATTCAAATTTTACGCCCATCTCTGCATTTTTAAGTGAAAAAATGTTCAAAGCTACAGTTTTAATTAAAAAATGAATTGATTTTTTACTGTAAATTTATTAAATTACTCTTTTAGATAATGGTTTTAACAATATAAAGGCATTTTTATATAACTTTAATGAAACGTTTGAGTATTTATACTTCCCGCATTGAATTTAATGTAGTCTATGCAGTAGTAGATTAAGCGCATGGGAGGCCCCAGCCCTAATTAAAGTTGGAGGCCCTGTTTTCTGGATATCTTAAAAAAGTCAGAACATTTCATGTAAAATAATCAAAATTTAAAAAAGTATATGAGTTACGTAATGTAGTTATTTTTGAAGTCCCCAAGATTTGGAGGCCCCAAACGAGCGCCTCATTTGCTTGTAGGTTAATCCACCACTGGGTATATGGTACTTTTATACCTTAAAAATTTTGATGAAATAAGAGAAATTAAGTGCACTTTTCTTTGAAGTAACATAATTGAGTGGAGCATTTTAAAAATGAAAATTTGCAATGTAAGAAAAATGCGAAGTCTACCGTAGAATGCCTAACCAATTTTGACAAAGTGTGAAGACTGAATGAGAGCGTTTAGCAATGTTTTACGATGGAAAACAATCATGAAGAAGGTCAAATCCTGTCTGAAATTATAACGCTGAATACTGGGAAGAGTTTGTATTACTTTTGTGAAAGCTATCCCGAAATTTCGGCGAAAAAACGCCGTCAAAAACCTGACTCGGTGATATTCCGACTTCTCATGTGTTAAGGTTGTCTTTACGGTAAACTTCAACACCGTTGCAAGTTTGTTGTCTCAAAGAGATGTTTCTTACTACTGAACTTAGCATGCAGAAATAATGCGCACAAAGAAATGGGTAACTCATGATATTTTATATACATCTCTTCTGACGGTCGCATTGCGGAATCCTATATGATGAATAAGTCAAATAAGTGCTCTAAATACAAATTTGACTACTTCCACAATTCTTAATTTACAATACTAGAATCAATGATTTTAAATCTTCAATGTATATTTATTTACTGTCGATTTTAGAATGTATGTATGTAATTTAACAAACTGTGCTTTCGTTGGTTCAAGATATCTCCTATTCAATCCAGCGAGTAAAAAGATTGATTTTTCTACCAACTAGTACAACGTTAGCGAACCTAAAACACGCGTGACCGAGTTGACACGTTCGAATTTATTTTGCTAGCATGTGAGCGTCTTACAAGTTTAATGTTTAACAAAAAAAAAATACCTTCTTCAAGTAGAATTTTCTGCAATTATTCAATTGAAAAACGCAAGCTCCGATTAACATCTTAAAAAATCAGAACTGTAACATGTTTTAACTTGTATATTATTGAACTATAATACATATGGTTACTTTTCCTTATTTGGTACATGGAAATGTTCGCTACCACTGTACTAGTGCAGTTATTTTTTATTTTTTTTTTAATTTCGATACTTTTGACATTATTTTTACAACAATTACTTTAATAAACAAGTACATTGCATGAACTAATGTGGATCATGTGGTCTCCTAATGGAGGTATCTCAACAGAAGTTTTTATACGAGAACTGTTTGTAACTCAGTCGCTCAACCTCTCTTTTTCAAACCGAGTATTAGGGCTAGAAGGATAAGGCCAGGACAGGATTGTGATAGTGATTAACTAATCGCTCTTGCTACGCCCAATTATTAAAGGATCGGAAAGGGTGGGAAGGAATCTTTAGACATCACAAACATCCATGCCCTCGAATAGAATTCGATTAATCTATCGAACAAATGCAGTTCGTACTAGAAACCTGTGAGATCCGGCACGGAAGACCACAACGCTAACCGTTGCGCTATAGGACCCAAAATTAACTAATTTATTGTGCTTTTGTATACATAAAACTATCGCAAAAGCTTTATCGTCAATCTTTTAATTGATCCAAATGATAATATATTCTTTCTTGAACAAAATGTAACACAATCAACAGGTTATGTTCCTCTGTCCCAAACTATAGACGGCAAATAAATTCAAATTATCGAAATGTACCGCAGTAGATTAAATCTTCTATTATTATGTAAAAGCTGCCAAGCATTCGGTTCCCACGGAGAACGTGTGATGTTTTGCTTTGTGGATGCCCATGAAACGCTGATGGTGCTGAGCAGCCGATGACTCCGTGAAGTTCAAGGTCGTCCGCATCACGTTTCGTTTCCCATACCTCCAGCATCATTCCAAGCTTCGCTATCATAGTAGGAAACACTTTTTGTACACAGATTTGTAACTCGGAATGGAAAAGAGATTCACTTTTAATTGAAAATATCCATTATATTAAGACTTAAAAATTTATCTACTTGCGTTGGACTTCAATAATTTGGTCACCAAAGCCATCGTTGTCACGCTTCAGAGACGAGATTTACAGAATATTTGTGATGAATTTTCTATAAAATAAAAGTTATTAGGCGCCCTAGGCAACGGTCATTGGCGCACCCCCCTTTTAACAAATCATTTTTTTCGAAAAAATTAAAAAGAACAATTCGGGATTATTATTTTTTTAATATATGACCCTTCCCAATGTGAAGGGAATGACCATCTAATGAAGGTATCTCGACAGAAGTTTTCTACGTGAGCTGTTTGTTACTCAGATGCTCAACCTCACTTTTTTGAATCATATATTTTACGATACATAATATCAACGAACAATTAATACAAACATCAAAATAAAATAAAATCTACTATAATTAGAGTTTATAAAAAAATACTCCGTTTATGCGCCCCATTATGGTTTGCGCTCTGTGCGTTTGCCTATTTAGCCTGTATGGTTACGCTGGTCCTGTATATAATTGTAATATATAGCAAAAACAAATATTACAGTAGCAGACGTCACATTTACTTACCAACAATTACCCATTGTTGAGTAAACGATAATGAGCCCCTGTATGTTGAAGATGGGGTAGTTTGTTCTTGTAAAAACTTGCATGTTATATACCAGCGGTCAGGAAACTTTTTGGGCTCACGGACCAATAAATTCACAATTTTAATCCAGCGGACCACTTACTTGACTTTTGTGTTGAATATTACATATTGAAATAAAAGTGATCAAATACACCAAGTTCATAAAATAATGTCAGATTTCTCTACCACCAAAATTTTCTCGCGGAACACATTTTGCTGACCGCTGTTATATACTATATTCTATCAATATGAATTTTCAAAATATTTTAGAACATTACAAATACTTTGCATGAGGTTTTTTTGTAGTAAAATTTTGGGAAAGTCTTGGTTGAAAAACATGAAATCTTTATATTATTTCTATTCTCATTACATTATAATCTCGTAGATATTTAGAATAAGAGATTCATTTATAATACTCTCAGTTAGTCTATTTTATTTGTAAATCAGTTCAAACGCTTCTTAAGCGTATCATATAAAATTCATTCGACCAAATCAATGTTTTTCGGCTTATTGGTCTTCGAGAATCTTTGCTTTTGTGCAGAAACGTAGATTGAAAGCTAGGACGACGATATATACCATGTCTATTTTGTAGTCGTTAACGGGTCAATCGGCGTAGTCGGCGGCGTCATGTGATACGGTCTTTGAACTTGTTGGCCGATCTCGCCAGGCCATTGACAGACTTGTACCGAAACACCGATTTAACCCGTCAATGCCAACGCTAATCATAATATAAATTATCGTCTTATTGACTTTTTTATCATATCAAATTTTAATGTTAAAAATTCGTGAGTTATCTCTTTTTATTATCACGTAATAGTTAAATTATTCTACAAATCATGTAGCTGAAACTTTAACAGGATTGAGCTTTGATCCTATTCGGACAAATGGTTGAATGCTGGAATCTCCACATAGACTACTTTATAGATTAACTTTGAAATAGATTTGTATAACAACAAAGGGAACCCCTTTTGCCTTTTTCGGAACACATCGGGAGTGAAAAGCTTAATAGTAATCCTCTTTTTATATTGTCTTCAATCATATATACCTCAACCTAGAGAGAGAGACTAAGACATAAGGAATAGAAAAATAAGTTAACATATATTTAGTTAATCGCCGCTACGTCAGTTCAGATATTCCACATCAAAAGGAAACACGAATCTTGAATTTATCTGATGTTCTATTAAGTGGTCAGTATGTATAAAGTATTTCCAGTATTTATATAATCAATTTGTATTTTAACCTCAAGGTTAGCTGTATATTGATAACTTTGCCAAACCCAACTTAACCACATTTGACCAAATAAATGCCGATTTTTCTGACTACCTGTAATATTTAAACTAAGCAAATATTTGATTTAAATAGACAAGACAAACAAGACGTTGAAATGTTTGAGGTTTTGAGGTTATGTGAAATGTCAGATGACAGTAAAAACAAAAACTGACAAATGGGAGAGTGGCTGGCAACACTATGATAAGTGATAATTTTTAGGTTTGTTTAACTAATTAATTGCGTCTGTATATTTAAAATACAAATTGACTAGTTCAATTGTTCTTTCATGTACATGGTAACTGGGCTTAAATGGACAATATTGAAATTAGCTAATTTGTTTATATATTGACTAAATGCATATTTAGCTGCAGCATATCTACACAATAAAGACTTCTCAAAAGTATTGATATATATTAAAACTAAATCATATAAGTTGTAGAATAGCTAAACTATTTTCTAGCAAATATTAAACGTTGATCAAACGTTTCAATTTAGATTTATTGTATTTTTTTCTGACATCACATATTTATCGCAGTGTTTGGGATTGGAAGGGTTAATGGTTGACGTTACTTTTTAGGCGCATTCATATCGTTCGCGCCTAATAAATTAACTAAGCGGCGTCGCTGGGAATGGGAGATTTAGATTATGTGTAGGATGTTTTTTAATCGCGTTATACCGCGCGGGTCGTGACTTCGCATAGACACGCTTTGGCCGCTTGAGTTTGTCCGGCAGGAAAATATACCTATTCGTATTGTTTGTTATTATTTAATAAAAAAATACACGACAAAAAAATCAAAAGAATACGGCCACTCGACAGGTAGATAGATAAGTGTCAGTGGCGTGCAAAAAGTTTATTATATAAAAAATACTTATTTTAATATTAATTTATCCATTTGTATTCTTAAATATAATTATAGTGTTTATTGATTGAATTGTCACTTAATTGGTAAAAGCTATTATAATAAGTTTTTAAAATAGCAAACAATTTTTCCTCATCAGAAATATATTTAAACATATATTAACTTAAAAGATACACAGTACATCTTTTCATATATTCTAATATTCAAAGATATATTGAAAATTGCAGTTTTCAATGTATTATAAATAAATTCACTTCACGTTCCATGAAAGTTCCTAGAAAAAAATACGGCTAATTTGTTACATTTAAAACTGTTATTTTCAATATATTTTAGGATATAGGAATGTATTACAAGTTTTGTATATCTCTTCGAATAAATAAACACATATATATTTATACAGATCTAACTTAGTTACTGTAAGTTTAAACGTAGTTGTGAAGAGGGCATAAAGCTGAAATAAATATCGACTACATTTAATAAAAATAAAACTGGAATACATTGCCTTTTTATAATTTTAGAAGACTAACAACAAAATTTAAATTTGTGAGCACACCTTCGACTGATGGATAAACGCAATGGAACAAAGATAGGTACACAACTAATGAGAGTTTTTTTTTTTAAATTCTTATATTCTAACTATAAATATGAGTATACTGTCGTTATATGTGTTTTAGTGGTAAGAACTTTACCGTAGTAATTAAATTGTTATAGGCTCAAGTCTCAGCATGGTCAATATAGAATTAAGAATTTTACAAAAATCTGGCGCGTTAATAATTAAAGAACGTCTTCATTGGATAAGTTCAAATGAATTAAACAATATTTGAGAATCACTTTTTTTATTAAATTATAAAACACCATAGAATAATTTATTATTTTTTTTGAACCACTAAGTTAGCACAATAAAATCATCTAAATATTTACTAATATTCCCACACCTAATGTTTACTGCACTTCACTGGATGGTGGAATTACAAGTGAAAAAGAGTTGGATATTTTTATAACAGTATTTGTAAAAGAGAGCAATGGTCAACTATTATAATATTATAGTTGATAATAATAAAGGCCGTTTTGTATTGATCTCTGTGGTGATTTATAATAGTACTTCTTTCTACGGTATAAAATGTATGGAGCGGAAAGACACCATGATCAAACAATGAAAAAAAACTCATAAAATTAAAAAAAATATTTCTGAAGACTGTTTAAAACAGAAAATTATTTGCCACTCCTAACACTTCTCATACGGTGCTAAAAATGACAAGATATGTAACTGACTCTTTAGGAACCAAGTGAAATACATGTTTTTTTTTTAAATATACGTCCTGGGTTTATACCGTCCATCAAAGGGCGGTAAGTATTAAAACATGTTTTTTCCCTTGGTTTTTTAAAGGTCAACAACATATCGGAAGTATTTGTCGGCACCGTAGGGGAAATGTTAATATATTTTTTTAAATAAATTAATTTAAAAAATAAAATACAATTTACACGTCCTTTGAGTTTAATAGATAAAAAATAGTCAATTTTGTGCAGCAAAAATAATTTGACACCGTTGAATCTTTTGTTCATCTATAAATTACTTATTTTTATCCATGTCCGCTTCTAATGTATAGCATATGACCTCCTAATGGTGGTATCTCAACTGGAGTTTTTTTACAAGAAATGCGTGTTGCTCGTATGCTCAACCTCTCTTTTTTTAAGAAATTAGAGATAAACTAATCACTCTCGTTATTTTAAGATAAGAAGGGTGGAAGAGAGTTTTTAGACATAACAGACACTGATGTCTTCAAACAGAAATCGATTAAAAAAAATACCGCTCGTATTCGGAAGCCAACGACGTTGACCACTTCGTCACGGACCCGGCATCAGAAAATCTTTTTAGCCACTGAAAAGTTCCGTACTACAAATTTTTGATGGTACATTTAAAACTCTTAGATGAGTAATATTTTTGTGTTTGATTTTTATTTTATAACATTTTTCTTTAATTTAATCGCTGTCGGCTGTATTGAAAATTCAGCCAATATAAAAAAAAGTCTTAGACTGGTCACACATTACGCTTGTTTTTTTTATCAAAAATTCCGGTTCTGTATATTGTTCTCCCTAGTATTTTATAGCAAAATCACATTATACTTAATAAGTAACTGTGACGGTCCCTTTCTAAAAAATACTATTGATTCATTGTGTAATATTCTCAAATGTGTCATAGATTTCTTCATAGGTAACATACAGTGGCGGTTCCTGACCTGAAATCTTGGGTGGGCTAGAGAAAAGCATAGCATTGTATACTATTTACGAAATTTTGCATGCTTCCACTTCATCTTATACATTAATCTACAAGCAAATTAACAAATACTACGACACTACTGCAAAGCATAAATTACTATATAATACAATCAATGCTAATTTAAGTAAGAAATAATAATACGTGACCTTAAATTGTCTCTTTCAAAGTGAAATAACAAGTAAAAAAAGCAATACAGAACTGTCACTGAGATTCGATACCTGTCACTTTCATAAAATACAAAGATATTGGTATGTTTGTATGGGCCATGGACTAATTCCAGTTTAGCCCCCGATGAATGACAGAAGCCAGTAAATTTGAAATACAGTCCTGTGTGTTTGATGACGTTTCCGTACATACAAATACAAACAAAATCGAATCGTGCTAGATTGCGTTCCAGTGTAAAGAAATATTGTCTATGGTTACGGGCTGGAAGCCGTTAGCCCCTGACCAATAGCATGTACATAGGTGTTGCCAGACTGACGTCACGTTGAATGTTCTCTATGAATTATTTATAGGGTTATTGTTTTTTTTATGCCGGCTCAGCTTAAAATTGTAATAAAAAACAATCGAAAATATTATTGTAGGTAGACATGGCATTGTCTTATATGGATAGAGGAAAATTTAAACAAAGATATTATATTCATTTGGGGAAGGTTAGTTACGCTTATAAATGTATTTATTTTGTTCAGCGGCCGAATTGCTGTTCATTTTTATTCAGCCATATAAAGTTTTGGGTGAAAAATGCAAGTCGGGCTTAGCCCACCTAGCCCAGTGCCTAGAACCGCCACTGGTAACATATATAAATTGTGACTTACAATCAAATAGTAAAATATATTATCTTAGATTAATGAATCCGTTGTTGTGGAATTGTATTGCATATTATAAAAGTTATTTGAAGTTATAAGAGTGACCTATTTTTAATGAAAGAGTGCTATTTTAAGGTCACTGTCAAAATTTGGTTAAAATATAATAATAAAAAAATAAAACACTTGCGTGCACCAATTCCACGGTTATTTAATATGATCAGAACCAGATTCGCTCATGAAAACTATTTTTTGCTCTACAAACTGCTGCTGTGCTGAAAAATATTGCTCGTCGTGAGCCGAAACCGGTCCTTATCATATTAAATAAACGTGAAATTAGTACGAAAGAGTGTTTCATTTTTTTTAAAAATGCTGGTTAGTTAAAATGTTAGTTAATCCTGTCAAAATAAATTACACAGTAAGCGATCGCATGAAGTACAGAGATTTTTCACATTAAAAATAATTAATTTTGAATCGTTCAAACTATGTACATTCTCACAGATTTTGTCACTAACGACCCGGATTTCGCCTTTCGGCATCTTCAGGCGTTCAAGTGCACGGATGAACTTGAGCTGACGCTTAGTAAATGAATTTTTCGTGTTTATATAAGAAATAAATGTATCATTGAGTTTAAAGCCATTGCTGGCGAAAAGGATAAGCTCATGATTATCTCTCGATAAGCCCACAGATTTGAGTAGTAATTAGATTTAAAAATTATATTTATTTGTTTGTCGGCAAAAGTTTTATGATTACATTTATATAGGGTATAGAAGTGGAGATCCCGGCATGTTTAATATTTCACTAAAAATCGGAAGGCTATGCAATTGTGCTCTGTTTATTTCCAAAATTTCCTGGAAAAAGAGATTATGGCCGTCCGTATTTGGGTGTAACATTTTTATCCCTTGTTCCTGATTGAACACGTGTCCGAAATTAAGTGATTAGCAAAAGTAGACGTGTGTTTTTTCAATCTAAAGGCTGCCATATGTTCTGATAATCTGGTGTTATGTGTACTTTCTGTTTTGCCGATATATATATTGTTAGTGACAAAATCTGTGAGAATGTACATAGTTTGAACGATTCAAAATTAATATTGAAATTACACCAAGCACCTTCAGTCGAAATCTTAAATTAAAAATAATTAATTAAGGTTTGACAGTAGCTTTCCTCTAATACACATTGAAAACCTACTACTACAATATATTGAAATGAATTTTTTGTAATAAGGTGAAAAATAACAAAGATTTTTTATCAGAACGAACGCTTACTTCAAATTTCGATTGTGATTAGTGATTTACCAATATATTTTACATGTTATATATAAAGATTGATAATATAAGCATAGTAAAATGTATAATCGAGTTCAATTTAGTATCACTAAGCCAACGTTGGCAAAATTGTTTAGTATTCAAGCAATGATATACGCAATTTGGATTTCCTGGGTTCAATTTAAAACATTCTTTCTTTGAAAATATATTGAGAATCAGATTCGCGTGGGGAGAATCGATCATCCCTCAACAAAGCGAAGGGTAAATATGTCTCCTCCCCGTTGCGTACTTACCGCCAGCTTCCAGCCCCAATGTGTCCCACTGTGGGGTAGTAATTAAATTATCATAACATGAATCAAGAATTATTGACATTGCTATTCTATTATCGTTGCACCGATTCTCTTCAGAAATCAATCAGTACAGTCATCTTAAAAGTTATGTATTTTAAATTTCTAAACGTTTAAAATATTCGGATTGTATTAAGCATTAAAATTACTTATAATACCACAGGTCTAGCTTAAAATATGATTCATTCTTCGCAGCATCAATTATTTATTTGTAGGACACTATCTTATTCTTGGAAACAAAAATATTATTATATTTTTAATTAATTCAACTGACCGTTTAATAAAACAAATTTAATTTCAGTACGAAGTCAAATTTATAATTTTGAAAGCTAATTTACAAATGCAACTGGAATATATTTTTTAAATACGATAGAAAACTTGTAAATTAATCACCGAAAATGCACCTTGACGTGGCAAAGATTTCAAAATAACACTGAAAATGTGATCTTTCTCTAATTAATTAATTTATATTTACTAAATCATTTGGACGGCTATTTACATAGAACGTATCCCCCGTGCAAAAGAAGATTATTTAAGTTGTTTTTTCTTTCTTGCCGCCCACATAAAGAAAAAGGTCCTTCATGTCTAATGTATTGAGATAAGCAATGCACACAATGAAAAAATCATTTGAGGTAGAAAGACCAAGATTTAGAACAAATATTCTAAATTACTAATTAAAAGACGTTGTTATTCATGGATGGACGCATATATGTATGTATACATACATATATATTGAAAATTTGTTTACGAATCAATTTTAAATGCATTGTAAATCAGTCGCGCGAGCTTGTCACATTTATTTTCCAGGTAAAAAATAATATATAACAACGTATTCACTGCACACATCAAATTGACTTTCAAATTTATTCCATCCAAACCCGCACCCCTACGGATAATGCGCCCCGGCGTCGGCGTCGGAAAAAACAGCATGCGGCGTGGGTTTTAAAGACGACGTCTTCGACTTTCATACTCGGGCGCCGTTATTGAAAAGTAACTACAAGACTTTTTTACAAACGAAAAGTTAAATTTAGTGAAAACTAAAATATGCTACCAGCGTGGTCAAGTGGTCAACGTGGTTGGCTTCGGTTACAGTATGGACAGTTGTAATAATTTATTTTTTTATGAATTTCTTTTCTAAAACCTAGATGTATGTGATGTTTTGAATTCCTTCTTCCCAACCAACCAATTCTAGTAATAAAGAGTAGCAAGAGCGATTATCCAAACATTATATTAAGTAACAGTGTTTTTATTAATAAAAAATATCTCAATGTTATTTATATAACAATTCAATCCATCTATCCGTTCGTATTTTTTCCCTGATCAATTCAATCAATTATTATTATCCACTTATGAAAATAATAAATGTAAATATATAAATTAACCTAAATTTAATTTAAAATTTACGATATTGTGTTTACTATGTACAAACAGAAACATAGAAAAGACTACCAAACTCAAACGAATATTAGTTATAGTGACTAAGGGTTGGTTGATGGATTGTATAGCTGGGTTTCTATCTTTTCCCTTTTCTGCAATATCTCAATGATCCCCTACTCCCTCAAATTTCTCCACCAGGGGATGAACGTCCCTTTATTGTCGTCGAGATCTTTCCGAACGTCGTGAACAAAATTTTACCATTTTCAACAAAGCTAACATATTGAATTGTAATTTTCTATTTTATTTAAAATTGGCATTTTCTGGAATTTTCTGTCAGTATTTATCTGTTTTTTCAATTCAGTAAATATTTTAGTTCTAAGGATTGCAATACCGGTTTGTTTGAAAACATCAATAAATTAAAAAAAAAACTCATTTTCAAAGATTTGCGAGAGCCCTTGATCATTTTGTTATAAAGTATTTTTAATCATAAGTGGAAAAATCTAAATATACATACCATTTCGTTTAATCAAAAAAAAACATAAAACCTCCTTTTGTTTTTTTGTTATTGTAAAAAATATACAGTTATATTTATTTTAAGAGTGATCAAAAGCAGAGCTTAAATTTTTTAACAACATTTCGATAAGGTACAACCTAATAAATTTAAAAATGATTAATTGTTGTGTCTTATAATTTTTCATACGAGTTATAAAATTCATATAAACGATCGGTAAAATATTTCCATTGCTTTGCGCGTCGTATTGATTTATTGACTGTGAAATAAAGCTATAAGTTTTATAATATTATTAGTTGCCTCGTTTTGCTCCCTATGAGAACAGAAACGAAATGAAGTGAGACAATATTCGATAGTAAAAAAAATACATGCTGTGATTTTTAGCCAATTTATCAATCTCAAATAAACTCATCATTCCAACTTTAAAGAGTATCGATCAATTACAAATTATTTGAAACTTTGTTATAAAGATTATATTTTTTCCTTTTACTGTTTTTATAAAGATCAGGACCGTAATCGCTCAAAATTGGCATAGTCAATAAGTGAAAATTTAGTCCTGTTTCTTTTTGCTGTTTCTGCCTTATTTGTTGGTGGTATCATTTTTTTCAGGAAATTCTTTCAATGATGCTGTTGAAGAGTGAAAGGTCTTGATAAAAATCATTGTATAAAAAGATTTTTTATCCATGGCCGCTCCCAATATGGAGCGTATGGTCTCCTAATGGAGGTATCTCAACATTTTTTTACGAGAACTGTTTGTTAGTCAGTTGCCCAACCTATCCTTTTCAAAGAGGTAACGGATATAAGGATAGGGCTAAGAAAGCACTTGTGATTAGCTTATCGCTCTTGCTACGCCCGTTTTAGGATACGATTCGTGGAAGACAATTCAAGACATCACAACACATCCATGCTTTCGGACAGAAATCCATATATCGATTCAAAAATCAACCAATAGAAACTGTAGGTATTGGGATTCGATCCCGTGACCTACGTGCTCTATGTGTTCAGCTGTTAAAATTATTTAATAAAATTATGTATTGTAAAAAGTTGCAACATTACAACAAAGCACAGTGCTTGTACCTGATGCAGAGAGAGAGAGAGCGAGTGTATGTATTAACGTGAGTGTTGAGTGAATATCGAATATGTGATATTACTTACATGGTGTTTCATATTAATATAAAAAAAATACAATACTTTCGTAAAAACTTTCATTAATCAGTATTTCAGTAAATAACATTTTAAATAAGATAGGCTGATCACAATAGGTGATTTTATTTCCATTGGGATTTGCCGTATCTAATAGAATAAATTAACTTGTATATACTACTGTCAGTGTTTGTATACTAACCTCTCTCCGTGTAGTAGCAAAAAACAAAACCCCGACTTTTATTTTGTGCAACTTAAAAAAAATAGTCTATTCGTAAACCTTGCGATGCTTAGTCAGGTGATGCGTAACACGTGTCACATTTTGTAACACAGCAAGTGGAATAACACACTATTTGATTCTATTTTGAAAATTGACTTCCATAAAGTTACCGCTGAAATACTCAAAAGTATCTTCATTAACCCCCAGAGACGAGAGCTTTTTTCCGATTAAAAAAATATTTTCTAAGCCATATTGAAGTCACGGATAACTTTTATTCCTATCCAAAATTTAAAAAAAAAACGCAAAGACGTTGTATAGAAACCCCGCATGACTATGGTCATGCTCATCCTTTTATTACCGTGTAATATTGAGCACGGACTACTAGTAGTAAGGACAAAAGTGACCGTATGGGCTCGCAAACATTCGGGGTTGAAATATAGCTAAACGTGATTTATATTTAAAATTTGACCTATTTAGATTTCAATACAAATATATTAGCAAAATAGCTGTAAATAATTTGATGTTTTTATAAAAAAATAACTAACAGTGTCAAAAAGTAAATTAAAAAAAACATAAATTCAAAAAATCACATGTGCTTTTGGAGGCCGTTTCTGTCCCCACGGCTGATGACTTACTGTAGTCTGTACCCTTCTTAACCAAATATGAGCAAAAGCAACGATATTCAGGTAGAAAAAGGATGAATAGTGGGATCAATAGACAACGGTGTTTACTGTGACCATATGGTGACGCTCGTCCTTGGAGGGTTAATGGCTTAATCAAAAATAATCCTTTTTAAGTTTGATCTTTCGTAAGTTTTATTAACCCATGAGTAAGTGGTGTTATTGTTGATATTACCAATTATAGACAATCCATAGTATTATTATCTCACCTAATAATTTGTGGAACGTGTTCAAATGAAACGGATGTTTGATTTATGGCTAGTGTTGCGTGTAACGCACAGCTTGTGTGAAGATTTCTTTATAGGAATGCAGCACTGTTATTTATTATTCAAGTAGAAACTTTCTATTCGACCAATAGGAAGTATTTCCACTACCGACACCATGCACAGTGAGTATCTCCACGTTTTTATTTAAATGCGGGCACTAAATCAATCTAATATCTTATGATTACGATGCTTAAATGTCCTACGTTACCAAAACACGCAGATATATTACACAAAAACCGTGAAAAAAAAAATGAATAGAATTCGTTTACGAGTAAAAGATTGATTCCCTGAATTTTAAAAAAACGTGATGTAAGAAAAAAATAGCAATAGTGTGGAAAAACGTGTAAAATAAGTAATAATAAAGAGCCAATAAGTAATAGAAAATTTAAATTAACTTTGATTATTCCACGTATTGTGTTACTAACTGTGACACGTGTTTCGCCTCTTTCAGAGGCATCTTCAGACTTACTATCGCAAAGTTTGCTTAAGTAATGAAGCAAGTACTCATTAGTATAATTAGTATCATTATCTGTTTGCTTTATTTCGATTCTACACCCCCATCCTTGCTCCTCTTAAAAGGAAAAAAAACCCAAACCTCCATTTTGTAATTTTATATTTTTAAAATGTTAGAATCAATCTTACTTCATTACTTAAGCAAACTTTGCGATAGTAAGTCTGAAGATGCCTCTGAAAGAGGCGAAACACGTGTCACAGTTAGTAACACAATACGTGGAATAATCAAAGTTAATTTAAATTTTCTATTAAAATGAATTTCCACAAAGTTACCGCCGAAACCATCGAAAGTATAGCCAATAAGTAAATTAACCAAAACATTATTCTTAATATGAATTTAAATTTAAAAAAAAATCATCGCTACTTGATAATGTACTGGGACTTTAATGAGGGACTGGACATAAATCGATTTCATCGCTAGAAATGTCTTGTGTGTTAGGATCAAATGAAGCCTTTTGTTTTTAACTGCTGTCTTGTGTTGTTGAACTTCTTGTTATTAGGAAATCTGTGTCTGTGTTTTTGTGTCGTGTAAAAATAAGCTATTTGTTCTTTTTAGTGGACTGCTATTTCAAGGCTGTGTAAAGTGCGACATGATTTATCGCTTTGATAAATGAGTGGACATAAAGATCAGTTAATGTACAATTTCGTTATGCAGGATAGCTGATGTTTTTTTAAGATAAATATTATAGTACAATTATTGTGTATTGTTGGATTCGTGGTGCGGTGGTCAACGTTGTTCGCTTCCGTGGCGGATCTCACAGGTTCAAGTCCCAGTACATCTCTGAAACTTACCTTCCACTCATTCAATCTAAAAATTACTGGGCGGAGAGAATGCGATTATTTTACCTCTAGTCCTGTCCTAGCCCTAACATTTCTATCCGTATACTATCTTCGAAAAATACAGACGTTGAGCAACTGAGTTACAAACAGTTCTCTTATAAAAACTTATTTTGAGATAATTGTATTGTGAGGTCTCATATGTTATACACTGGAAGTGGACATATATTTGAACATGTTTTTTCATTTGGTTCTTAAAGGGTCAGCAACATATCGGAAGTATTTTTAGCACCGTAGGGGAAGTGTATATCCAAGAAAAAAGTTTAACCATTTTACTATAATAGTTGGCTCACTTCACCTCTCGATGGCCCACATTATCTTAATTTTAAGTAACAGAAAATAATATGACATGATACGGTTGTAAATGAATTCTTTTATATTTTTAAAATTAAAACATATTTTTTTCACCTTATTGGCTTTGTCCAATGATAGTCATGGTCATATTCCTGCTTTTGTACAATAGATTAAAAATGAATAAAACGGCTATAAAACATTTTAAGTATGATTAGAAAATCTAAAGTGGGTAACATCTTACGCTACTGAAGTGGGAACAAAGGACAAAAAAGGTATCCATTTTCACGTGTCTATGAGTATCTCGAGTGCGATATATTTGCCACTCCTTGTCGGTCAGTCGAATCGCGGCCCTCCCACGCATTCAAGATTTCAGCCGAAAAGTTTCCCTGTTGATAAGCTGTACTAAAGCTCATATTCCTCCACCGTGAGCTGTGCGGCATAAGACTTCTGCCGGGAAATCTTTCCGGTCTGTTGCTGAGGAGTGAGTTGAACGGAAGCCGCGAGATGTTCCGGAATGTCAGCTGGACCTTTGTTCGCTTTTACGCGTTGGATGCTTGGGGTAGTAAAACCGATTCGCTACATTACAAAACACTTTTTATTATTTTATCTGTTATTCGTCTAAAGCACAGTTGTCGATGCCCTAGAGCAGGGGACGTCAACCTTTATATACATACCGCCCACTTTGGTATATTCCGTATGGTAAAATTTTCTTAACGCTCACTGACAGCAGTTTAAAAAGCATAAAATGCATTTACTATAATTTTTAATAGGCTTTATTTTCGTTAGGAACCAAAAAGGAGACCTTTTTCAAAGTGATTTTCAGACAATTTCTCTGCTTGGTCATAATATAAAGACATTTTTGATAAAAAACAGCAAAAAATAAAACAATTACCAAAATCACCCACCGCCCACCATGGAAATCTACATCACCTACTAGTGGGTGGTACGGACCAGGCTGACAACCAGTGCTCAAGAATCTTGACCCTAGAGTTTTCTCTCTATTCAATCTGACGCTAAGGGTAACTTTTATCCATTGTTTTTTTTGATTTCATTGATTTCAGAGATGTTTTAAACCTATCTAACCTATCAAACGCAGCGTAGACATGGCTACTACTATAGTTAATATTTTCCACTTTGGGAACATATATGATAAGTAAAACTAGGCAATAAGTAAATCATAAATAAAGTACTGTGTAACTTAATTTAATACTCTTCCTTTTTAAAAGCTTTTTGTGAAGAAAATCATAACAAACCCTTAACGAATACTCATTGAAGGTGTTCAAAAAAAACAATTACGTCGTATCTGAATTTGTTTATGATGTAGTTTATTTATTAATAAATAAACAAAGAAATTAAAAAAGAATTTATTGTTAGTAATAGAATTATATTGTTGTTACTTAATAAGTAAAGAATTTGCTTTCGTTTGCTGCAATTAACTTGAGTTTGCTATTTTTTTGTTGCCATCGAAAATTCGACCCAATAATAACGATCACATTGCATTTAAATAAGACAAAATGACAAGGTGTGCGCAACCATGAACCTATTTGACAACTTAAATTCCTGTCGTTTCCATAGCAGTTTGTCACGAAAACTTTAGTCTGAACTATTCTGTCAATACTGTTTTTTTATATCGCCATTTTTCCCGATCACCGATTTATTTGTATCGTGATGTCACGGGAGCGCCACGAAGTATACAATATTATGAAACGTATCGTTTTAACTCTATAAAATTTGACGATATTCAAAAAATAAAATATACATTTGTACTAATTCCCACATTTATAGTTGATAATGCTAGTCCTTATCTTGGTAAATAAAAGTGGGAATTAGTAAAAAATTATATTTTATTTTTTTAAGTATTGACAGTGAATACCATAAATATGAAATCTGACGATATATTATGTTCAGGTTACAAGCAGCAATGCATGTTAAATTCCAGTACCGAGGAAACAACAGTCCAACACGTACTTTTTGCAGCACAATTGTTTATATAATCGTTGTATTTTTCACTTGTAAATAAATAACACACGGTTGAACTGTTTTTATTTTTTGTACATGGTCACAACAACTGCGTTTTTTTTTAAAAAGCTTTTGTAGTATTTATTATAGCTGTATCTAAAGCTCTTCTAAAACAACCAAAACTACCTTGAAGCATATACGAATTGAAATTCTCTGAGAATACCGCTCGAGATCCTACTATTGCCAACTCTTAGCTAGGAAGTAAAAAATCGTACTTTCGCCGGTCACGAGTTCGCTTCTCGAAGCAATGTTTATGCATTTTGCGCGGGAATAATAATTGTATAATAATTTAATTAGACGCCATTTTGATGATGCAACGCTACAATCGTGAATCTATCAATCAACAGAGAATGATAGCTCAACTCGCCAATTTGCATTTACGGTGTTTATCTTTTAAATTCATAGCGCAAAATAAAATAAGTGGCAACAATTGAGTTTGCAATCACTAACTTACTCATAAATATTATGCAGACAGATAGAAACAATATTATCAGCGCATTCAGCGGTAGTTTTGTGTAAGTTTATTGTAAGTTTAAAAATGTAAAGAATTTAATCTCATCGAACAGGTATAATACCAAATATCCAGTATAGATTTTTTTTCTTATATATGTACATATATCATTGAAAAAAATATGAATTTAATTGGCTTTAAAATTAATGGTCCAGCGTATAAATCAAAGCGAAGAATAGTTCTTTGCGATATATTTATTATGCCCATATCCCTATCATGAGCTTAAACCAGCTGGTATAGGCAAACCATATGGATTATCAGAAGTTACCAAACAGATATTTTCATGTGTTTTTCACAGTCTAAAGATACTACTTATCAAAGAATGAAAACAGCAGTTAGACATTTAGTACAACCAGCAGAATTAACAAAGGTGTCAATATTAATTTCATATAAATGAAAAATGATTTTCTACAAACCATCCGCCCAAACAACTTTATGTAGACGTATCTTAATTTTTCAGGAAGAGATTAAAAAGGCGGTGTTAAAATCTAATTCACAAAGATTATTATGGATATTATGAATTCAGCAATCGTAAAATACAGCTCGACACTTTTTAAGCCTCCAGCCCGGCTGAAACCGAAACTGGTGAATCAGTTTTTTTTGTTAATAATCCTGAAATTCTCATGAATAAATTACATGCTCCCAATTTATTCTTACATGGGCGAAACTATAACGTATGTCGCCAGTTCGCCAGTTCCAAGGGCTATTCGGCTGATCAACTTATTGTCTAGAGAAGTGGACATTTTCAGTAACAGTATTTGTGAACTGTTTGTTAGGTTTTATTTTTTGATTTTATCTGTCCAAAATATTTTTGTATATTGATGTATTATTTACTGTATCTTTATATAAATTATATTTGTCAAGTGTATGAAGAATTGGCGTCAGCTGTAATGCCATTTACTGTACTCTTGATTTTAAACAATAAATAAATAAATGAATTATTCAAACAAGGGTTAAGCATGTAGCTGACGTTTTTACATTTTCGACAAGGGTTCGAAGCTGTGCAACTGTCCATGCGTGTATATTTGCGCAATAGCCAATGTTTACATCTCTCATTTGTGTAAATATTTATATGATAAATATCACGTGCGCATTAATTGTTATAAAACTACTTTTTAGATAAAATGAAATAGTAGTTTAAGAATAAAAAAGTACCAATTTAACGTAGCAAAAGTCTCGGCAAAGTTTTTGAAGATTGATCATCGACTGGGTCCAAATTTTTGTTTTAATCATTGACTTGGGTGTCCCTGGCATAAGAAACAAGTAGTGTGAGGTGCATATTGTTGTGTACAGCCTCGCCGTTGAAGGAATTGCAACTGCGACCTGCTTTGGAATGCACTTTGCATTTGTTGATATGCATGCGCCCTGCCAGTGCATATCTTCTACCAGTTCAAGGTATTTCCACCTCGCAAAAATGCCGCTTTATCGTCGTTTAACCCTTTGTAGCAATCAAGAGACCAGCTCCTGTTCATTGCGATCCAAAATCATCTAAATGTGCTTAAATACAATATTATGAAAGCTACTTTTTCCCACATAGTCCATATATATATACAACAGTTTTCGTAGAAAAAGTTCTGTTGAGATACACCGATTAGAAGACCACATGCTCTACATTGGGAGCGGACATGGATATAAAAAAAAACATAATATACATAAGTACTTAATTAATAAAATTAAGTACATATGTTTATTAAATATTCATTTTCAGATTGTCATTGTCAACTGAATTTATCAATAAAAAAATCTAAAATAAAAATTACGACGATTGACTATTCACATTTATTTTGAACGTAGATTTCTAATAGTGTATACGGAAAAATATTGATGTATTGATTTGCTTCAATTTTTTTTTAAATGAATATTTTAATAAAATTGGGCTGAATTTTCGTTGAAAACACGGACAGAATCTACGATTATTTTTGATATTTTATTCAATAGTAAAAGCTGTACCGGAATATGTTTTTTGGTCGATATAGAAAAAAGTTTAAAATCGGATGTGAAGTATTTTCAGGTCTTACGTATAAGGGATATTATAATACATATTCTTGTACATTCAATTTAATTGAAATTATGGTGAACACAAAACAATCCTTTTAATTTAGATAAATTACATTGATATAAAGTATTTTCATACCTAAAGAAACCTCGCTTGCCTTTGCTTGGATTTTTTTGTTTTCTTATAAATATGTGTTTTTTTTTATATTATACATACATACATCCGAACTTTCTGTACACCATTATCATTATAGGAAGTGACGTTTGCTCTGTGACGTCACGTCCTGCGCGTTAAGCGAAAGGTCGCTGACTTATCCTGCGAGTAGTTGTGTCTCGCTTATTCGCCCGGAAAGAAATGCAGTTTCCCAAGCCACGGAAGTCTTCGACACTTCAACGGGCAAAGCTCAATTTGCGGGCTTTTAAAAGCTTTACAAGAACTAGCATATCGTATGTATTTTCATCGCGATTGTTAAATACAAAGTTGGCAGTATTTATAATATAACTAATTATTTACTAAATAGACTTATCAGAAATTATTTGAATGTGCATTTCTATTATAAATATAAGTAAACTTCATTTTAATTCGGTGTTTATATACGTGATTGGTAAAATAAATTAACATAATTTTTTACAACTATTTATATTGGCTTATCTTGATACTATGACGGATTTTAGATAAAAAAAATATATAAGGTTTAATTAAACTATTTTACAAAGTTAATATTTTTCGCCTGTGTGGTCGAGTGGTCGACGTCGTTGGCTACCGCCACGTAGGTCACGGGTTCAAATCCCAGTGCGGGCAGTTTCATAAATTGATTTTTCAATCGATTTATGAATTTCTGTTCAAGTGCATGAATGTATGTGATGTCTTGAAATCCCCCCTCCCACCCATCCCGCCCTATGAACGGAACGTATCGAGAGTGATTACTTAACCACTAGTCCTGTCCTAGCCCTTTCCTTCTATTCATACTCTCTTTGGAAAAAGAGAGGTTTAGCAACTGAGTAACAAGAAGTTCTCGTAGAAATATTTCTGTTAACATAAACTCCATTAGGAGTCCATATGCTCCATATTGGGAGCGGACATGGTAAAAAAATATAAAAAAGACTGACTGAAATCAGTTCTCAATAAAACATGTCATTTTTTAAATTCTCTGTTCGTCAGATTAGCCGATATAATACAAATTGAGATTGGGTGTGTCCTAACCAAATTATATGTACACATTTGTCATGCAGTTCGTTTACCATAAGGCTCTTCTTGATTTGAAGCAAGTACGTGTAACGGCATTTCCTCTTAGCCCTTCAAAGAGATCGACCGCCAAAGTTAATTGGGATGCGTCAGATTATCCTGCAGTCTCCACGCACTTATCAGACAGATCGGACCGCCCAGGACAGAATGAGAAAGACATAATTGTCAGAAAAAACCGAAAAGAAAGTTTATCTCGGCAGGACCGGATTTTGTATGGTGTATTATAAAATAAAATTGAAGTTTACTAATATATATTATAAATTTATCAATCGCGAACATAATACATACATGTATAAAATAATAAATTTTGAAGTATTTTAACATAGGTCCAATATACTAGAAGATATTATATTTTAGAGGTATCGATGAGCACTTTTGATGTATTTACTGCCAATACTTGGTGGAAAGGTATTATATTAAAAAATAATAAAACACTACATATTCCACAAACAAATATTAAGACTATGATCAGTTTCCATTTATGTTTGTGACGAGTGAAACTGGTCCTGTTCCAATCTAATAATTGTGGAATAAGTACTAAAGAGTGTTAAGAGCTAATATTATTAAAAACATTGATTTTTCTACTCACGCAATAGCAGTTAATAAAGCCAATAACTTTAAATTAAAAATGCATATAATACATATTTGTTTTGCAGGCGTTGATAATGCTCATTATGAGCGAAATCAGTCCTAATTTGTTATACATGATGTGGAATTAGTAACAAAAAGTTTATTTTAATTTTTAATTTACTGCCTCTCTGCCGAGAATTGACAGTAAATATATTACATTTGGCCGCCTGCGTGGTCGAGTGGTCAATGTCATTGGCTTCGGTTACGGAGGTTGCGGGTTTGAATCCCAGTACGAAAAGTTTTACAAATTGTTTTTTTAAACAATTTGTGAATTCGAAAGCAAAGATGCTTGTGATGTCTTGAATTCTCCCCCACTCATCCTGTTCTAAAAACGGGGCGTAGCGAAAGCGATTAGCTAACCACTCGTTTTGTCCTAGTCCTACACTTCTATGCCTACTCTCTCTGGAAACAAAGAGAGATTGAGCAACTGAGTAACAAAAAAGAAGTTTTCGTAGAAACACTTATGTTGAGACGAACTCCATTAGAAGCCCGTATACTCTACATTGGGAGAGGACATGGTAAAAAAATCGATTATGTATACGGTTTTTGATAGCTTGTGTTTTATATGTATAATAAATTACAACCATTTTTTTGTCCCTTTTGTCAATTAGACAACATTATGTTTTGATTAAAACTTTTATTTTCATATTAATATATGAGCCCATTGGAGGAAAAGTGAGCCAAGTGGTATCTTACAAGAAAAAAATGTTAGATGCGTTTTAATATTCTACACGTCTTTAAGTATCGAAAAATAAAAATATGCAATTCAAAAAAACAAATCTAGAAAAAAAAATCATTTTACATGTTGGCTCACTTCATCTCTACATATGTAATTGCCAAATACCCAAGCTGTGCTTAACAACGCAGTATATTTAACGTGTTAAGCAATTTGGATACTACAAACATGACAGATTATCAATAAAATCCTTTTCCACCTCCTAAGCAAAACCCTCCTGTGCCCATTAAATAGTGAAACAATGTACCAACGGTAACGTATCAAAGCCGACGAACTTCGTTAACATATACTTATTTATCAGAAAATGCCAACCATTTTATTTACACATTTATTTATCTGGCAAAAAAATCCTTAGTGAACGGTAAATTCGTAAAAACTCATGAAAACTCATGAAAAGGCCATAAAAATATAACTTAAAATTTGTTAAATTTGAATCGTTCAAACTATGTACATTCTCACAGATTTTGTCACTAACGACCCGGGTTTCGCCTTTCGGCATCTTCAGGCATTCAAGTGCACGGATGAACTTGAACTGATAGTTCAAGTTCATCCGTGCACTTGAATGCCTGAAGATGCCGAAAGGCGAAACCCGGGTCGTTAGTGACAAAATCTGTGAGAATGTACATAGTTTGAACGATTCAAATTTAAATTCCACCAAGCACCTTCAGTCGAAATCTTAAATTAAAATTTGTTATTATAAGATTTAAATTTATTATTATTATGTTATTATATATATGTGTGTGTGTGTGTGATTAGGTTTATATAATAGTTCAAATAAAAATATATAAAAATAAATTCCTCAGAAAACCAATGATAATGATTATGTTCAGTTTTGGGCTATTTGTCCCGGAATCGTCACAGAAAAAGTTGGCAACCCTGCCGGTAGGACATACTAATTTCTTTCTTTGAGAATAGTACTTTGGTGTACTAATATTATTTTATTTAGAGTTTTGTAGCAGTGGCGTAAATGCTTTTACAAGTGATTTTTTTAAACTAGAGATCGTTATAATTTTTGAAATTTGAGTTTATGTTGACGATTTCATCAAACATTGTGTGCAGTTGTGTTAGCCCTTACAAGACGGCTAGCTTATTTACGTGTGATAATGTATTCGAGTTATTCTAAATTGAAATCATTGAAACATAAATTAGCTCTTATTTCAAGAAACTACTTGAATTATATTTTAATTTTTACTAAGAAACGGAAAGGTATTTTTATTTTTTTCGTACTAAAGGTAAACTTGACTTGTATAAGGTTAAGTAACACTGCTTTAACATACTGAGTAAGCCAATATAAGCAAATATACAATATCCATTTCTTTCAATCATTGATTTTAAAACGTGGCTACAATTTTCGACTGATAAATCCATATGATACTTTGAGCTTCACTGAAATGGGTAGACATTCCGTATTCAGCCAGCGTCTCTGATTATTGTCTATTCCACTTTGCAAAGTCAGATGGTGGGACTGGCGCGATCACGTCTCTAGCCCTGGTTCTCAGGGGTGACAATACTGACTTTATATTGCTGAAGATACGGTTAGTACAGCGTGCAGTACCTTAACTAAGGGCACACCAATCGATGAATATTACCAATACAAGTTAAATATCGATGAAAATCAAGGAAACTTTCAATTCAACAAATTTGAAAAAAATCGCTCGCTTGCAAGAATTACGATTATGCAGCATAGGATTATTATTATAGGGTATATTTAGTATCAGAAACGGACAAATCAATTTCACTTCTTTTTTCAGGAGAGTTGAAAGTTTTGTTATATTATTTTTTAATGTGAACTAAATCAAGCACTAAAAGTCAACTTATTCAACTTTAAGCGTTAATATTCCACACAAAATACTAAATGACATTTGGTCAGCTGATTCAAATCCTGTAGTCAAATAGTAAAATCATTATGTAAAGTATATTTGCATACACTTACAGTACGATTTTTAAACTGAAGTATTTATTGAATTATAAATGAATATAAATGAAGAATATTAAAACTCCCTACCGGAGCGTTTGAAATTGTGTACAGCGGTAACAACATGACTAGGTCGTGTTTGGTACCGAACGTCTCATATAATATATAGGAATTACGTTTAAAGGTTAAAAAATGAACAACGTCAAATTTTCAAAGGCCAATATTGAAATATTGAAAATTGATCGTTCTAAAAAATACACACAACTTTCATTCAATATTTAATTCTGTTTTTTATCTATGTCCGCTTCCAATGTGGAGCATATGGCCTCCTTATGGAGGTATCTCAACATAAGTTTTTCTACGAGAACTGTTGGCTGAAAAAATCATCAACATTGTTACTATTTATGAGATTGTGTTTGTAGTCATTAGATGCTGCTTTATTAACATTCATTAATTTCTAATTTATAATTTCACTATTTAACAGCACTATAAATCAACAAACGATTCACTGCTTACCAAACTTTAATATTTTAATAGACGTTGGACTTGAGATATATGCAATTAAAATTTTAAAAGATATATTTAAAGAGCAACTAACTCTAAACGACAGTTTCAGTGTTGGACGAAGTGTCAATTTGTATGCAATGTTATAGTTGAATATAAATCTTAAATATATTCTAAATTTCATGATGAAATCTTTGTTTGCCTATATATTCGATCAAAATGTTCATGAAATAAAAAGCACGAAGAACAATTAATAACATATAATATAAAACAGTTGGGGTAACATATTTAAGATTCCTGTAAAAAACACAAGCTTTTTCATATCTCGGATTCAAAGACGTGTATTAAAATTATTCTTATTGTACACTATTCAAAGAAGTGCTGTGTATAGATCTAAACCAATGGTGATGATGTCAAAGCCTTTTTCGTCAATACTAGAAAAAAGAACTGGTGCATGGGTCACTCGTGACTGAGTTTTATTTATGTGAGTTCCGATAAAATAAAAATAATTTTAATTTGTCTTAAACTACCAACTCCCGTAAAATAAAGAAACACTAGCCAGTGTCAAGTAAGACATTTCATTGATATCTTCTGGTTGATAAATACAAAAAGATATTATCAACATGTATGTTTGTAAGCCCTGTTTGCATGCATTAGTGTTGGATATGCACCTCTAGATGCAGTTCAACAATGCATCTCTCGGCATAAGCTAAACAGAGAAAGCTAACGGAGGTACTTGAACTCGCTTCGGAAACAAAAAATCGTGGCTGTAATTTATTATATAAACAATTCACGAAGACACCAATTTATTTATTTTCAAAACAATTTACAATATGATATTTGAATTAGAACTGTAGAGGTAATGGAACCATACTTGTCAACTATGAGATATTTTAGAGATTATAAAAAAGTCGTATAAAAGCCAAGGCGCCATATATTTTAATATTTTCAAATCATTTCACACAAATTTTAAGTTTCCTTGAGATCAGAAAACGTTTGGATGGAACTATTGCACGTACTTTAAATATAAATATTATATTTAAGTATGTCCGCAAAGAAATTATTAAATCGTATTTGATCATTTGGCCGCCTGTGTGGTCAACGTTGTTGGCTTCGGCTACAGAAAGCCCGGGTTCAAATCCCGGTACGGACAGTTTTATAAATTGATTTTTCAATCGATTTATGAATTTCTGTTTAAAGGCATGGATGTATCTTATGTCTTGAATTCCCCCCTCTCACTAATCCTGTCCTAGCCATATCTTTCTATCCCTACTCTCTCTGGAAACAAAGAGAGATTGAGCAACTGAGTAACAAGCAGTTCTCGTAGAAACACTTCTGTTGAGATAAACTCCATTAACAGTCCATATGCTCCACATTTGGAGCGGACATGGTTTAAAAAAATGATCATTTAAAATTTAAAAAAGTAATAAAAACAGTGTAATTTTAAAACTTTTTTTTTACTAAGCAAAGCAGTTACTACCACTGTTCTACCTATTTTGTAGCCCCAACCATGAACGGAGAAGGAAGAAGAGATAATTGAGTATTATGGCACATCTGAACCAGGTGACAAAAAAATTGCGCATGGTATGCAAAAGGTTAGCCACTACTACTAATTTTAAAAAAAATATATTTTATTTAAAGTAGAGTCATATTAATTCATAACAGGGTCTCAATCTACAAGGTATTCAAAATTTGATATTGATATATTATTTTGCCTGCGCTCTCTATAATATTAAAAATAATTTTCCAAAAAAAAAATCTGCAATGTTTTATACAAACACAATTTATATCGCCCTCATTTATAACGAATGACATAGCCATAATTTGCATTCCGTCTAACTTACAATGAATCCGAAGGCAGGGGTTGCAAAACGAAGGGTGAGAATGAGACCCAGACGCGGCCAGGAACGTCAGGACAAGCCAAGGTCGCGGCCCAGACGGGGGCGGGGTCGCCCACAATGCAGGGCGATTCAAATATCACCTTATACATTTTGATACCAAAGATTACACTTAACCATGTTCTTAAAGACAATCTAGAAGTTTGTAATAGTTAAATGGATATCTAATTTATTATTTAAACACTTTTGCCTTATTTTTTTTATTCAAGCTTAGTATTTGTCTTACTACGAATCTTTCGGCCGAACGACGGTTGTTCTAATGAAATTTTGTACTAAAATGTCTCAGCAATCTATGTAGATATCATTTAAATCAGCATAAAAAATTACATAAATTTACCTTATACTTAAACAAACTTAACATTTATATTTTATAAAAAAAAACAATAAAACATTTTTAGTACTTTTTCCACATAAAATTTATTGGATCAGGACCGGTTTCGCTCATCGCGAGCATTATCAACAGAAGACCAACAATCATCATGATCGGAAGATGATGACGTACGGAAAGCTTTGTTAGTTGATTGTTAGAAAATTGATCGAAATTATTGATGTCTATAATGATTGATACATTCCAGACCTAAGGACAAGGCGTATTAGCAAGAGCGATTAGGATTATACTAGTCCTTTCCTTGTCTCGTCATTCTATAGTTAATGACTCCGAAAAAAAGATATTGACCAATTGATTAACAAGCAGTTGTATTAGAAAAACTATATTAAGATGAGCTTTAGTGTAAGTCTAAAGATAACGGAGCGTAGAGAAATTAAAAGCTTATTACTAAACCTTTACTCCAGTGGCTTAATTGCATCCAACAAACTTTTTAAGTGTTCTATGTGAAAAATATTGGCAGCAGAGACAGTTTACAAACATTTTTTTGTGATAAAAGCTACATAATCTCAGGGTTAATAATTGATTCCCGGATACATGTTTTTAGAATCTCGGCAACAAAAAAACGGGCCGGGATTGCGATCCCTCGCTTCGGGACATTCACCGCACTTACGTTACTGTGTGGGAAGACGATTTTAATTGTGAGATCATGCGTATGCGTAGGCTAAAATTTTTGGGTCAACTTGACAAAAGAATCATCGTTCTATCGAGTAAAGCTTTCTCTCCGCATTATTATTTCGTTGAACTATTTTTATTGAATACTGTTTTGTAATGCGTGATTTCTTTCTGTTCATTCAATCTGAAAATTTCTTTATTCTTAAAAGATTGAGATATCTAAAATATTTAATTTAAAATTACATGAACAATGAAATCGGATAAAGGATACACCAACACCCGTTTGTTTGCCTTTTTATGGTTACTTAATTCAAAGCTATTCAAGCTAAATGAGGAATGAAATATGCCAAATTCAAGATGTAATCATTAGTAATAAGTAACCACCACTAATTAAATGAATGTTATAAGTATGATTCTTTGGCCAAGAGGTCAACATTTCGGTTCTGTAGCCACGAGTTCGAATTTTTATATAAAGACTTTAATACATTGATTTTACAATCTATTAATAATTTGTTTGCATTGTTGCCTGTGACGTTTAAACTTATTTAAATATTCTAAAAGTCGTAGAGAGAGAAGAACATTGTGTATTTTATCTCTTTATTCATACAATTTCCAAAAGACAGATTAAATAACAAAATAAAAACTATTTGTCTTTATTTTTGTCAAAAAATATTATTAAAGCTCTCCATTTAATTTTTAGTCCATATAATTTTCCGAATTGGAAGTAGTGTGGTTATTTAAAATCTCATACAGCCAAAATATCTCCGAAGATTGATGTCTTCTTTTCAGTCTGAACATTGTAGTATTGACATTTGAAATAAATAAAAAGCGTACAAATTATAACTTTGGTCGACTTCAAACACCTAAATATAAAATAAGATTTGGAATTATTTATCACTGTGTCCGTATGCTCCACTGATATTTTTTTTCCACTTAAAGGTTTCGTTTCTTTTTTATATTAAAAATAGTAAACATTGCCAACGGAAATGCTCTATCGATTCAAAATGCGATGTAGACAAACAATTGCGATATTTTTATTGTCTTTTGATCAACATATTGACTTAAATTAAAAGACAGTCGTGAGGTCAAATCGATGCAAAATTTGTTTTAAATTAGCGTATCGTGACAGAAACCGAACGTAAACGAAGTATTCTATCCGATCACGAAAGGATCCGACGCTTTCCCAAGCCCTTTGTGTGGATAATAATTATGGTGTCACTCGCTCAGTAACAGCAATAAATCCTCGCATAATCACACAGAGTATATTTGCATAATATTTAAATAAATGTGATCGCCAGTAACGATTGTCTCAACAAGTTAAGTACTCAACCACTCACTGAATATTTTTTAAACGTATCTCTGAGAGAAGCGTTTGATTTCGCATACCACATTCTTGGTGTTGCCATATTTATATCTCGATCACGTCATGAAGCTGTCGAAAAAATTCTACTGTGACATGACGGACCACCCAAACGACACCATCAAAGCCCTACTCAGCGACTACGTTGAGTACTCCCACACTGACAGCGCGGCCAAGGAAAATCCTCCTCCTAAAACCACCCTAGATCCCCTCCGATCCCACCACTAACATGCCTGGTTGCCGCAATCACACGGCTGGTGGAAAAAAACACATCGGATTACCCTACTCTAAATTGTTACCTTTGCTCCCTTCCCTCCACTTTTTTCCTATATATGTTACCTTTTCTCTCCCCATTCCTTTCTTTTTTTTAATCAAATGTACAAAAAAAAAAAAACAACAGACAAACCCAAAGCATTCTAAAAAAAGTAAATAGAATAAATGAAATGGGCCCACAACATCTAAATTAGAAGAAAAAAATGTATATATTTAACCTTAGATGAAAGGGAGATTGGAGCTCGGCTCCACAGTTCCCCGTATAAAGATGAAATGAAACTGATGATGATGCCATATTTATAAATATTATGCTTAAAGTTTATTTTTTTAAATCAATATAATATTTAAACATGAAAGTATCTTTTTAAGATTATTATGAATCTAAAGCACATTTGTTTTTAACGACGTTAATGAAATGAAAAATATTCCATTAAGACGGGTTGTAATAATAAGAAAGAGATGCGTTAGAGATTATTTAAAATTTGAGTATTTTTTAGCAACATTGGCATAATTATCTTTATTTAGAATCAAATCTGACCAACGGTGAAAAGCTTTTAGTCATATTCTTTCTCGATAATGGTACAAAATTGTATTTCTAATTAGCAATATACACAAGTCTTAAAATAATGCCATATTATCTGCCCGTGCACACTTTTTCCGAAGATGTTTATGTCCCATTGTCAAAATGGTATTTATTAGTTAAATAGACGCAAGCTAAATGTAATAATATTTGTATTTTTACATGCAGCGACGATATCAGAAACGAAACTCTTTAAAACCCAATAATATTAGTACATACTCATCTTGGATAGTTTTTCCACACGTGTTATAAAATATTTACAATAATGTTCGCATTGAGTAGTTTTGGTGATCATTGACAAGCATACAATCACCGTCAATCGTATTATACCTGTAACGATCCTGTGTTTATATTATGATCAGGAGCCGATTTTAATAATGCAGGAGCGGCAGAAGGCAGAAGAAGGTGAGGGGCCTTGTTCGCTGCTCACTGCCGAGGCGGGTCGAACCATTCACACGACTGCCCGTGAGAAATTATGTCAACCAGTGGCAGGTATATTACACCGCAAGTTTCTACTAAAACATACGAATCAATACCGCTTTATCCCTTAATCTCAGCTTTATAATCTTTTCATATATACAAAATTTCAAACAATCGAAGATCTGTAGCGTTTGAATGATTTTGTTTTTTATTAATGCTCTACAGTCTACATAATATTTGTTTCGCTTCATTACACCGTTTTAGTGTACGTACAATCTGCAACATGCACAACAATCTGCCACATGGCTTCTTAATAACATAAGGTTTTCAAAATCACGTAATAACCTACAACTCAAAAACAAAAAGCAAAAGAAAAATATTTTTTAGAGTATTTTAATACTTTTTTTATTAGTAATTATATACACAGAAAAGAATATAATAACAGTTACACTATTTATTCGTATAACTAGATATTTATGAAGCTATAAGCTTGTATACCTAAATAAAGCTATTTCTCCTTTAAGAGTTTTAAAAATAATGTGTTTCTTTCGTTTCGCTAGGCTGTATTAACTAGTTAAATTGACAGGTGTTTACAAGTGTTCCGCGACATTTATATTATATCTAGTATTTCCACTCATTTTTTTTTCTTCGTATGAAATATCTTGCGACAAGTATTAATGGTCCGACATTTTTATATTTCTCAAAGATTCTCATTAATTTTTTTTTATTTAAAAGTAGGTACTTGTATACGTGAAAAAATCTACAATGACCATTGATCGTTCACATTTAAGATCAAAATAAAAGATAATCAAATTGCATCTGTTTTGCGTATTTACACCACAAAGTTTGAACCTAGATTGCAGAATTTAATTTCATTATTGGATAAATCAAATAGTGAAATATCTGTTTTGTTTATTGAAAAGAGTAATAATAACGCATATTAAGTTAAACATATAAAAATATACAATATAACATTTTTTTAATTGTTTATTTTATGTTTTCAAAAAACAGAAAATATTTACGAAAAAAGAGTGGCCCGTCTAATATTTTTGATTTCAAAACTGTCCCTTTGTTCAAAATCTTTGTGAACTAGATTGGAATTATAAAAGAAATGCGTAACTTACTATACGGTGTAAATAAAGTTGTCTGTCTCCTAAAAAAGTCTTTTTTAATGTCTTATCAGCATCCTGCAGTTTTGCCAAGTAAATTCCATGACTGATTATCAGCGGTCTTCAAATCGGTTGGTTGAAGAGGCTAACGGGACTTAAGTTCTCTTGAACTATCCACATCAAATCTCCTACCTATGTCTATTTAATATTCTCCGATTTGATAGCATCTTTGGCAGTTTACTTTGTATCATAATACGAAACTGCTTATGTAATTTTGCTTCAATAGGGTCTGTTCATACATACAAAATTTTACCCACGCTCCAAAAGAAGTTCTCTTCAAATAAAACCTTTGTTGAAGAGGATATTGAACAATTGCTACTTTTTATACACCCATTATTGTTATCCACATTAAAGGAAATCAATTTAGATGTAGGTTACGAAAAAAAAATGGATTATAACAAAATAATGTACATTATCGATGCTTTTCATATAAAACAGATGGTATGATATTTTGTTGTCTTCCAATATATTTTTTTTTTTACCATGTTCGCTCCCAAATGTGGAGCATATGGACTTCTAATGGAGTTTATCCCAACAGAAGTGTTTCTACGAGAACTTCAACGTCTCCTTTAATAGGATAGGTGGGAGGGGGAATTCAAGAGACATACATCCATGCCTTCGAACAGAAATTCATAAATCGATTGAAAAGGCAATTTATAAAACTGTCCGTACTGGGATTCGAATATGTGAACTCCATAACCGAAGCCAACGACGTTTACCACTCGACTACACAAGCGGCAATATTTAACGAGTACAAAAATTGTTAATAATAGTATAATAAGCTTCATGTATCTAATTGTTTCTTTCTTTGCAATAATCACTCAACAATAAATTTTCGCTATTTAATTGATTATCGGTGAACAACTAACTGATATATTGAAATCCCGATACTTTACGAGAATTCATTTAGCCAAATCAGTTTAAAAAAACAAGCTTATGTGTATTGCTTGCCCCCACTGGAAGTGAATCACCTCAATCCAATATCCAGTAGTTTTCACAAAAATAATCAACCCACGTACAAAGGAATGTAGCAACCTTGATCTAATAGTTGAACTGCTCCAAAGATATCACGATTATCAATGATGAGGAACTAATTATAATAGAAATTTAGTAATTGCGAGGTAATAAAAAACTGATTCTAATCAATTCTCATAGACTGTAACATTGTGAATTGGTAAAATTTTTATTTTGCCCAAAACACTCATATACACAAACTAGCAAATACATCAATCGAAAAGTGTTGTTTCTGCTCAGCAAAATATATTTTGTGTGTCTATAAAGATTTCATGCATATGATTTTTTTCATTTTAATTCTGAAATACATTGTAATAAACGTAGCTGGTTTAAACTTACCATGAGACAATTTTTTGATCTTTGATATCTGTTTTAATACTTAAAGTGATTTTCGTTTAAAATATTTACATAACTATTGCCAACGTAAAGAGCTTTTCATATTTATTGGGTTAAGAGTATACGATTCTCGTCTTTTAATAACGAAATCTTTACACTAAGACCAGTGTCTGCCAAACTGTGTGCCGTGAGAAGTTTCAGGTGTGCCGCGAAGGAAAAAGATGCAATTAAATCATTGACTGACAAGTTAGACCTGTTGACTAGAAAAGTTAAAATCTCACAAATTAATTGCTTCTCACGTGTAGACGCATCTTCAAACAAATTGTGAAAAATGCCAGTAGTGCAGAGAACATTATAACTCATTTCTGAATAATTTTGGTGTTCCGCGGTCCAAACCCCATTTGCCAGTGTGCTGTGAAGTAAAAAAGTTTGGCAAACACTGACTTAGACTCTAGGCTAAAACAGTGACTTTTCTCAATTTTATCATTTTAGCCGTGGTTCCATCAATTAATCATTTAAACTGATTAATATGAATTTTTGTGATTGATTTTTTATACATCTCCGCTCCCAATGTATGCCTCCCTCGTAATTTGAGTATTGACTAGCTAATTAGCTAATCACTACCCACTTTTTAAGCTTAAGTTATTTTAGGATTTGAAGGATGTGAGGGAATCTTCAGACATCCACACCTCCGGACAGAAATCGATAAATCGAACGAAAAAAATGCTATTCGTACTTGGACTTGAACCCGTCTGATCCGTCAGGGAAGCTGACAACGTTGATCACCGCACTACGGACATGACAGGTTAATCTAGCTATACTTTATTTCTTACAGAGTTTATCGATAAATACTTTCAATTAAAAAAATACATTAACAGTCCACACTCTTCGTATAAGGAGCGGACATGGTGTAAAAAGTACACTATTTTTAGTAATTATTTTGGTTGATTAATATATCGTCAGTGAAAATGATTAATGACTATATCCGCTGGCCTTGTGAAAGGAATTTGACAAATTATTAGAAACGTGAAACTTTGTGCCTGCCGTATGGTGGATCAAATATTTTAATGATTACAAAATTAAACAAAAATCTGAACAAATCGGTGCGTAAAGTGTTAAAAAATGCGGCGGAATCAAAGCCTCGGCTGTGAAGAAACTTCAATTTAATAACATTGGGAGCGGTGTTAATGGATTTATTAATCATGTCATTTTAAAGATGTTTTTTTGTAGATTGTTTTCATCGATTAAGTACATTGACCTCTTTAGTAATGTATAGAGACCATGTTTCAGACGAATATTTAATTCATTGTACATTTTTATGCCATCTATATACATCATCAGCTGCCGATAATTCAGAAGTTGATCGCATGGATATATATATAGCAGGATCCGGAGTCGTGAATTCATGATATTACTGGCTAAGGCGGGATTCAGTGCAGTTTTTAGAACAAAATTAAATTTTATTTGAGGTGAGGTACGTTGAGGCTGGTTAAGGACGTATATTTTTAACTCCACTATAATTCTTAGGAAGGTTAAAGCTTTTGAAATATTTTTTGGAGCTTAAAACTCACATTAATAAACTCAACGTAGTATAGAACATTTTTTTTTTGCGTTGGTTTTAAGTATATAACGTTGGTTCAACTAAAGTTTTTAATGAGCTCTAAAAGTCTTTAAATGATGAACCTTAAAGCTCACTTTAAGTACGATCAGGATAGGTTGGGATGCATACGTTTCTCAATCAAAGTTCTTATGAAACATTAATTGATTTCTAATCGACATCACAGTCGTAGTGTCATTTTTACTGAAATGATTATCAAGTTGATTTTACAATTACTAAGCCGTCATATCCAGAGAGAAATCTTCCACATGTTTGTCCTATGAGACCATAATGATCGAGGCCATCTTGGGAATATTAATACATTATATAAATATACTAATGATCAGTGCGGATTAAGCACATTTTTAAAAAGTAGAAGCCCTGTTTTTTGTATAACATACGTCAGAAAAATCAATGTAAAATAACAAAAAGATATAAAAATCTGTTATATTACATAAGCTATTTTTGAGGCTCCTAAGATTCAGAGGCCTCAAACACGCGTCTCGTCCGCTTGTAGAATAATCCGCCACTGCTAAAGATGATCAAACACAATGGTCTCGCGGTTAACACTAGAGGTACAACTCTGCGAAAAAAAGTGTTTTTTATTTTGAAATAACCCCATTTTTCAGATTTATCAATTATTGAGGATTTCACATAGGCAAAATTATTTATCAGATTTTAGTTCCAAATCCGAATTCTTGACCACAAACACATAACGCTAGTTTTTCGACACAATCCCATACGCTATCAAAAAATTGTCATTTATCGGTAAATTGATGTTGACAAGTGATGTTTTGTCGTGCCCTTCTGTCCAAACATTATGTCAAATATCTGTGAATGTAGAAATATGCTATATTGAACACATAGAAATAGACTCCTTATGAAGTTTATCTCAATAGAAGTTTTTCTACGATAACTGCAAAGGTAGTGGAGATAGAAGAATATGACTAAGACAAGACTAGTGGTAATCTAATCACTCGTACTAATTCACTGCGTTTTATGGATAAGATGGGTGGGAGGTAATTCAAGACATCATTTACATCCATGCCTTTGGACAGAAATCCATAAATTATTTGGAAGTTAATTATAAATGAACTGATTGTAACTCGAACCAGTGACCTCCGTAACCGAAGCCAACGACGTTGACCACTCGACCACGCAGCCGGCTTTATTGTACATAGAAAAAATATGTTGATCGTGCAATACAGTACGCCTTGTTTGAAAGAAATAAGTGTGTCCAGCAAAGTCATATCATAATGGTAGTAGATTTTCGGAATGCCTCGTGAGAAGTGAAAAAATGTATAGGATCGATGCCATGCGATGGTTTGTCCGTAATAATAACAACATTCTTCTAATATGACAGGGGTTTTAAACTAAAATATTCAGGTCCACCGATGTGGCTGTGTTGAAAACAAAAAGTACCAAAACACTGGACACAACTTTTCACAATTTAAAAAAGCTAATTTTACTAATAAAAAACACAATATTCCTTTATACTTAATTTTCACATTTATTTATCAAGACCAGAGCCGGTTTTGCTTATGACAAGCATTGTCAACTGATAATAAATAAAGTTTAATAGTGCTATTCATACAAAAACAAATTTAAATGAAAAGGCGTAATAATCAACAGGCATTGAAAAGAGTTACAGAAGAAATTATCAATAATTGACTCTAAAATAACACAAATTAAAATGTTTAGCGCCTCTAACATGTAATTAAACAATCATCAATTAACTTAGCATCAACTTTATTACTCTTTAAAATCTAGCTCGCTAGATTTTTGAAAAGTGTTTCAGTTGATTTTACTATGAAATAATTATGATCTACTAAGTATCAATCACCCTTCAACACAAGCAGGATAATATTTTGATAAAAATAATGAAACATTTTTAGTACTTTTTCCAAATAAAATTTATTAGATCAGGACCGGTTTTGCTCATCATGAGCGAAACCGGTCCTGATCTAATAAATTTTATGTGGAAAAAGTACTAAAAATGTTTTATTATTTTTATTATAATGCCATTCCACCAAGTATTGACAGTGAACACCTTAAAAGTAATATTTTGATGGTAAAAAATAGCGTTATCAAAATATAATTTCCCAACACTCTAGCAAATTGGATTTATCTGATAAACACATCCGTTTTTTTTTTCATCAAATATGCCATTGTCAAGGAATCATAAAGAAGAGAAGGATAGTGCACCATTTTGAGGATCCTATTTGTTTGTTTGTTAAATCAATTGCAAGGTTTTTCTTGGCTCTCTACTTGAGGATCTATGACGAGAATCATCTCATCTCAGCTTGAAAACTGCTCAAACGCTGACAAAACTGGTTTGCGTCCATTGACAAGACTCGTAATCGTTTCAATCCACCTGGTCAGTCTGACGTCTTGCATAGTAATATAATCGTCTACGTCACATTAAACTGATGACACTCGTATTATTTTGGGTATTTTTTTAATATGTATTTTTTTACGCCTTAGTAGGGCCTCCTGCCCTGGTAAAACTGTGTACCCGCACGTTTTTAATAGAACCAAAAACCGGTTAGTTACGAACATTTACCCGGTAATTTTAATTTAAATATAATATTTATTTATACATATTAAATGGGTTTATAATTCCATTCAAGAATTAAAATTCTCCTGATATTTTGAAAAAACTATCTTATTTCGAGATTAAGTGAACCCTTACTTTCCTGTTACAATATTAGACGCTATTTAAAAGACCACTAAATTCAAAGTTGCATTCTAAAAATCTTATGGTCGTATGTATGTTATCTAGTAAAATACGAAAGTGTAATTTTCTTGTTTTCTATATCTATCAGTATGATTATTCTTTGCTTATTTGAACGATATGTGTGTGTGTGTACATGAATATTTCTGTTTTAATTTCTTATTCAATAATACTATACATATTCTTGTATATTGTTATATAAATTTCAATTCTGGGTCAGTTATTTAGTTAGTTTATGGAAAAATACCCAAGTAATGTATTTGTGCGGGAATTTGGATTCCCTACGCTTTAGGTTATATTTGATTTGTAAAAATTACACGTATTATACAAATATGTATTAAGTTCAGGAACATATTTTCTGTATTGCAAAAGTTATATAGAAACAGATTAAAATGGTTTTAAGAACATAATACTTAAATGCAACAATCTTTCAGGAAACAATACTTCTTGTGGTATTGTTATAATAAGCCGTTACTTTATCGTAATTGTAAGAATTCACAAATATCAGGACAATCGATTATGATGAAGTTATCTGGATAAAATACATTTTTTTTCACTTGAAACCAGGACCAATCTGAGCCAAAAATTGAAGATCTGCTTACATTATTACTTTGATCAGTCTATCATGCTATCGATTATTTTTGTGTCATTTCTTGTGTCACGCAGAATATCATGAACGGTTTTTTTAGTCTATTGTCCTTGTTATGTATATTCAACATCTACCTCTATGCTATGTTAAATTATCCATGACAATTTATTGTAACAATAACTTTTCAACGAACAAATAATTAATTATGTTTCCTCCCAGTTCAATTCAACGTTCAAATCGAACGGTCGTCAAGACTAAGTAGAGACCTCTTGAAACTCACGTCGTATTCATTTTAATTATATGTATTGATTTTTCAAAGTGTAATAATTATGTATATGGAAAAAAAGTTGAACCAACATTGAAAAGTGTTTCAGTAAAAATTAATCCGTAACATCCTCATCCTTACATGGATGAGAAGTGTGGCATTCTGACTTTTACTTAATTTCTATGAATAATGAATTTATGTTATCGTTAATTATTTTTTTATTTATTTGAATTTTCAATACTTTAGTAAAGATGTTTACACTTTGTTCACGTTGAACTAATCGCATCCATAAAAGCTTGAGATATACCGCAACGGAAGATGCGTCCAAATAGCGATTCAAACGAGTTTATACTTACACCCTGGCGTAACAATCAATTTATTTGACTGTTTTATTTAAACATGCAACATTATAAACCGGAACTAAATATCTTTATTTCATAATAAAACGAGTTTTATCTATCGATCTATCGCCGTTAGAAATACGTTAAAGCTTTGTCACTATCGAAATTGGCGCCCACATTTAAAGCTTTAATCAAAGCCATATAAATAAGATTGCGTTTTTTTATGTTAAACTGCAAACTGCGTTTTATTTATATTTATGATATCATTCGTTAAATATGACATTTGTAGAAAATTTACATCCAAAAACTTAATTGCCAAAGCACGTATAACTCTTGCATACTTTTATTGTTTCGGTGCTCAGCGCAGACCGATGATTAAGCTAAGCGTATGCTGGGACGGCACAGAATTGGCAAGAGCAAGCAGGCAACGCAGATATATGCGCCCAACGTATGCTGTGGCATATTATATGAATGGTAACTTGTGGCATATCATGAGTAGTCAACATGGGTGATATCGTGTAAACAAAGTTCAGTTCACAATAATTCAAGCAAGAATTAATGCCGGCTCCACAACGAAGCGCAGTTTTGCACGTTCCATTACCGGTTAGGGTTGCCAGGTGTCCAGGATTGGCCGGGATTGTCCCGGAATTGGAATCGCTGTCCCGCATCCCGGATGAGTACTATATTGTCCCGACAATTTAGAGAGAACTATTTTACTTTGATTCGAAAGTCTCGGAAGAGCTAAAAGAAAAAAAAACGAGTCACGCTGGTATTTTGGGCAAATCGGTAAATTCTTGGGTTTTTGGATTCGAAAGTCAGCAAATCGGACAAATATCCCCAATTCACTTGCAAAAAACCTGGCAACACTAGCCATGGTGGCAACAACGCGCATTTGTGCCTATTCATGTAATACAAAATCAGCTCTGTTCTGCGTGGCCTGCGTCTTGGCATACGTTTAGCCTTAATATTGCTCCATACGACAGCTTATTCGAGCAAGCGTATTATTTATCTGTAGATTTAAGCCATCCGTCACACAGATGTAGTAACGCCATACTACATCTGTTAACATCAAAATTGTATCATAAATTCTTGGCGTGTAATTCAATAACCCGCGGGTAGTAGGTTGCCAACCACTGGTTAGAACATAATTTCCTCTAACGCTCCGCATGGCCTAGATCAGCGTTTCTCAACCGGAGGCCACAGCATGTTCGAAGGGGGCCACAGAGAAAAAATAATTTTAGGGGATCTACATCACAGTTTTCGGGGGGCACGGAAAAATTCTGGAAGATCTAAAAAAATAAAAATAACCGCAAATTCCTGGGTCCGTAAAATCTTTTAGCGAGCAAAATTTTCAAGGAATTGAAAATTATTTCATATCCTCGAAAAAAATCAATGTTTATAAAAAAACGGTTGACAAAAGAGGCCACGTGCCCAAATAGGTTGAAAAACTATGGCCTAGAATCTAGATCAACCATACTCAACCTTTTTTTCCTCCGGGCCGCATTCCGATAGTTGCTTCTCTACATGGGCCGCAACATATTTATGGTATACTCCCTTTTTTTTTTTTTAGCTCACCGACGAATTTGAAATCCTCGATTTGGTAAGAGCTTACTGGGCCGCACATTAGGGCTTACAGGGCCGCTGGTTGAGTATGGCTGATCTAGATGATAGCTGAAAATTACTTAGGTATTCCATGTTCAGCTTTAATTTGCAAAAAATCTAATGAAATCAGTTGTCTTGATTGATTGAACCAAACTGGCAACTTCGTTCTACTAGTGAAGCTCAGCGTTTCATCGTTTTCCTCACGAGCTGCCGCTTCAGGTGGGTCGTCATAAACCTTTATTGTTTTATCTACTTGGTAAACCATTATTGATTCACTGTTTCCAATTACATACACGACCACGCCAAAACTTAAAAAAACAATAATCGACCATTATATGAAATCACCTCATCAGAAACACAAGCTTACCTATACAGTCACATTTCGATGGTCAACAAACACAAAGAAAAATGTTGATCGGGCCCACTCATGTAAATTTTGTTTCTCATTCTTTCAAATGACCTTTGTCGGTATGTCCATTTGGTATAAATAAATAAAATCACGTGGACGTAATAAATTAATCCAATCTTTGAATAACAATAGAGCAAAAGAGAAACACAAACGAAAGCTCTCGCGATCGACTGAGACGGCAGTGGTGTAGCAGTACGTTTTGATCAAACATAAAGACTGAGATGGATATAGTTTAATAGTGTGGAATTGTAGGTATTGGTGTAATGCCTTGAATTTGATTTCGGTAATGAAATAAATATATTGAAGCCTTTAAGATTTCTCTCTCGGCTTTTTTTAACACTGATGTATTCAGGGCTGCCAAGTGCAATCCCAATATAGATTTTTTTGTATTTATAAAACAATGTTTTATATACGTTTTCACGTGATACCAAGATGAAAAAAACCATCAGAGAATCAACCATTCAGCTGCTACAAATTAACCCTTTTTAAATATTATATCGTTACGTTTTCAAGTAAAAAACCATATTACTGAAAAGATTTTGTAATACTTATTCTAAAAATATATTTTATGGTCTACAACGTTTTTCCTCAGCGAGGGAGTAATTTAAAATTATAAAAATGATCCCTGAATAAGAAAAAATGGTCTTGATCACAGTAAAAATATATTTTATAAATATTTACTTAAAAATTGTGTCCGGAAAAATTGGTAGATTTAAGATAAGGCTGATAGATTTTAAGAAAGTTTTGATACGTCGTAAACTGAGTTGTAAAAAAATGATTATTATTACCTGTCTCATCTTTTTAGTGAATCATTTAGTTAGTTATCTCAATTCAATTCGAATGCATTACAATGTTGAAAAAATAAAAAAAAACGAGTTATACGCATATGAAACTGAGAGAAGAGTGTTTATCATTCTTTATTTCCATGTGCAAACATTTATCTACCGAGATAAAACTTGTATTTTTTTCTCATTGTATATTGAAAAATTTAAATTTGACAGTGGCCTTACCGGAAATCGAACCCACCTAATCAGTAAAACAAGTTCTAAGCAACTAGACCACAGACTAAACACATACATACACATTGGGCTACATATAAAATCTGAATGAGCCGCAGCTTGAGTATGACTGATCTAGACACTTATTTTGAACAGTCTGAAATGCGCAACACCGTCCCAGCAAATATGAGAAGCAAACATCCAAAAAGTTTTGAAAAATGCCGTTTAATATCAGTTCTGATAGTCCATATCAAAATCTATGAACAGAAATCACTAGTATTCAAAAAATGTTTTCTATTATAAAAATTAAATCATAAAGTTGACACTTTTAGGATGTTCACTGCCAATAGGTGGAAAGGCATTATATGAATAAAAACACAATATTCCTTTGTAATTTATTTACACTTCATTTAAAAAGGTCAGGACCGGTTTCGCTCATGGCGAGTATTTTTAACTGACAATATTGACAATGTTCGAGCGAAACCGATCCTGACCTTTTTAAATAAAGTACAACGGAATGTTTTTTTTTTTATTAATAAAGTTGACACGTTCATCATGCAAACCGTGATTTCTTCAACACTCAAGTCATCATTTTCAAAGCTCTGTATTTTGTGTGACAAATCACTTTTTGAATGTTTGCTCCTTAATTTTTTAGAGCCACAGAAGAGGGGTATAACTCAAAACATCAAATTTTTGACCCATCGTTATACAGAACTTGCCCATCGATGCTGCATCAATGATGTAGTATTTCAAAGCTATTATATTTGACTATAGAAATCGTCGTCATGCCCCATTTGATCACTTTCCTGGTTAAATATGGAAATGAATTACCTTATTTTCATTCAATGTTTTAATTGATAGTGTCAGTATGTAGTATAATGTTTGACACGCGTCTTCTCATCCTCAGACTAGTCGTATCGCATTTATTTGAATATATAACGCAAGTAACGTATTTTTCTGATAAATTCAAGCATTAAGTATCCGATGATTTTGTCGTAGAAAGTATGAAAGCTTTCGTCGGAATACGTGAAGATAAACGAGAAGGGTGACGAAATCATACGAAAAACGCACAGCCTTCCAAATGGAAGCGCCACAGAAGAGTGTCGTAGAGATGAGGCATTTTTACGTTTTGAATTATTAGTGCGAGAGCCCATTCATCGGCGTGCGCAGGCGTGGAGCATTCGGCACCCCCTCTGCACCTCATTTCACCCCCTCATCTTTGCGTTCCCGTTCCCCCCGCGCTCTATATTATCTGCCGAGGTATCTTTCACAAAGAGGCTTCGAGTCGGAACCCCTCAAAGTATTCACAGCGCAAAGTTGTATAACAATATCTTGAAAATGAAGATAAATAAAAGTGTGGCGGCGGAATTTCTTTCCAGGGCTTTGCCGAAAATGTCAAGTATTATTTTTTTAAAAATCAATAAACGAGATTAAAAGATTTAATATTAAAATACATCTAAGTTAATCTTATGTAATGTATTATAATACATGGATAAATTTATTAAACAAAATTAAATATAATGCAGTCGAATGGTCAACGTCGCTGGCTTCGGTTACGGTTCGAATCCCAGTACGGACAGTTTTATAAATTGTTTTTTTCAATCGATTTATCTCAATCGGTTCAAAGGCATGGATGTATGCGATTTATTAGATTCTTCTCTCCTACGAATCTCATCCTAAAAAATAATCCTCCTCTAGCCTTATATATATATTTCTACAATCTTTCGAAAAAAGAGAGGTTGAAAAACTGAGTAACAAACAGTTCTTGTTGAAGCACCTCATTTACAATAAACTCCATATGCTCTACATTGTGAGCGAACACACTAAAATATATAAATAATCACCCGCTGTGGTATAGTTGATTAGAGGTTGCTCGACTGATCAAGAGGGTCTGGGCTCGATTCCCAGTAATGTTAATGTGTGTTTTTAAAGTTTAAATTGGTAACTTAAGAAGTGGGTTTTTATGAAGTCAATTCTCCCCGAATTGATCTTGAGTGACTTACAAAAAAAATCTCATAGATTTTATCTCGTACGATCTTAAAAAAACTTTGGCGCATTGGCATTAGGGTATCCAATCCCGGGCAATTGGGCACTCAACATGAAATCGTGTATAACTTGAGAAAAGTTTCGGTGTAAAAAAAATCGAATTTACCAATGTCCAAAATACCAGCGTGACTCGTTTTTTTGTAAGCTCTTCCAAATCCAAAATCATATAAATTTTTGAGATTTACTACAAATTTCTCAATCCCGAAATCTCGGGATCGCGACCATACCATTCCAGGATATCGAGATCACAAAATTGAACGGGCTCCCGGGATTGGAAAGCCTAATTGGAATTAACTGCATTACCATTATTTTTTCATTTTTAAATTTTAAAATCAAAATAAATGACTTTATTCTTTTGTAATGCAAACATGTACATAAACAGTTATTTGTATTTTAATATTAATCGCAACTAAGAAAAAGTATTCATATGAAGAAACATAATATGGCGACATTTAAGAGAAAACCATTAAACAGTATTAAAGCAAATATAAATTTAACATTGTTAACAAATTTTGATACTTATTCCTTATATTTGAAAAGCATCCACAGATAATTTTGTGTATGGCTATTTACAAATAAACTAAAAATTAATTAGAATTCGTAACTTATGGGTAAGTCAATAAAGTATTAAATTAGAAATTACGACGCGTGTAGATGCTGAAATGCATATAAAATAAACTTCTACGAAGCAACCTCTAAATCCATATAAAAATAAAAAAAGTCAGTTGACTACAGTCACAGAAAATATCTCCTTTTATTTTTTTTCAGCGATAAGCGTATATTTTAAATCTTAAAAATTAGTAAAGCCTTAAATCTTCTTCGAATTATAACAGTTTACAGTAATATAGTATTAAACTTTTCATAAAAACTCTAATAACCCCACGCCGTAGATATGTTAAGTAAATTAATAAGATGTAATTAGTAAAAACTGGACCAATATAACGGTTAAACTCATTTAAAAATGTTTCTTTTAATTGCTTAAAACGTGTTTATTAATAGTGAAATGACCAATTTTAATATTGACTACATATACACTATCATAATCACTAGCAATAAACCGAATAAATTAAAATATTGAGTAAATCTTTATTGAATATATGATTACCAATTATATACAATTAAAAAAATATTTATGAAGCTTCATAAAAATTACAAGAGTTGACTTATGCAAATGAATCTAGTTATAATATAATATTCTAACTCAAAAAAATGTTTTAATTTTTGCAAGTTTATTAGCATAATAATTTTGTCTGTTTTTGAATAAAATTTTAATTAAAATGAATTGGTATGTTTTTCAAGACGATAAGGTTAGAAATAAATAATATTTTGTTTTAAATACCTCAATAACGACTTTTTAAAATAAATAGTAATCGCAAAAACGTGGTCAATATTGCATATTTTATAATCATTACACTATCATTGGACTTGCAATTCAATCTGAGATTTTTGAGTAAACAATGATTAATCTGTACTATAAAAATCGTGAACATTTAAAAAAATCATCATATACATCGATACTCATAGTTATAAATAATATGTGATGCTATTATAACCTGGCCAACATAGATAACGATCACATGACAATGTTTTTGAAAAAACGTTGATATGATTTGGTTGCGTCATTTAAAATCACATTAATTCTCTATTGGTTTATAAATGGAATTAGAATTATCAGTTCTTATCTTTTATAGTATATTGGAAAAAAATCTTTTTTAAAGAGACTTGAGAGCCACTGATATATTTTCCAGAAGCGACGTTGCCAGACGATTGCTGGAGGGAGACGGTGCGTGAAATACCTGTAAACCCGGATGCGAGATGAAAAGGGATAGTATAAGCCAGATTGTCCCAAATGCTCACAGAGGATATGTTACCATACAACTTGAGAAAACTTCAAAATCAGGGTTGTCACACTTTTTGGTTATTGCTTTTTAAATATTTTGTAGTCACTTTTTTAAACATATTTAAGATTAAATTCAATTCAGATCACAAGAATTATCAAATTAAGCTAAAAGCTTTTTTTAAGATGACGCTATTGTCGTACCTTTTTTTAAAAAATATTCGTCAAATTTATTTTACAATAGTTCTTGTAGAACTAAATAATTTAATTTAATTTACATAATATTTTTGCTGTCTAAATTTTCAAAAAATAAGTAGCATAAATAGCTGTGTTTTCTTTAATTCACTCGTTCAAAATACATCTGGCCTTAAATTTAATAAAACTTTTTGCAAATTCGGAATAAAAATTTCACCAACAAGGTCAAACTGTATATGACTGATGAAATGGAGAATTAAAGAGTTTGAACACGTTTAACTGGCATTACTTTAAATATCGGCATATCCTGCGTAGACGAGAGTGAAATTAGACAATTACTGTATCAAACGTTTTTAAAATAAATGTTAGAAAGTGATCGTTAAACTTCTTAACCGTGTAAGTAATTTATTACATAAATGATTTTTATTGATCACTCACTTTTCAGGTGTTCACTGTTAATTTTTGGTGTACATTATATTAAAAAAATAGAACGATTTTTAATTAATTCCATATTTTTTATTATGATCTAGATCGGTAATGCAGAATGGTACTTCGTTGCTTTACGCAAGGCGGAGAACCCTTTCCATATGACACGACACACACACACATTGTATGAAATGTGATCATACGTCCCATTGGTATGTAGTCTATTCTATTGTCTCTAAGCAGAGCTTGAAATGATCTATTTTCTGAAAGACGGCAACCTAATTAACAATTCAAAGTCGCGATAAATCAAAAAATCATTCAACTACAATGTAACTAAGATTTAGATGTTAGTATTCACCTAATTCTAACTATATTACACCGCAAAAAGTAACAGAATGGAACACTAGAAATGTTTAGTAAGCATACATTTCGTGTTATTTTGATTAATAAAAAAACTCTGAAGAAATAATCGTTTTCTTGAATACACACTATTAATTAAAAATAAGTCGATCTCCCGTTTTGAGGAAACAATGAAACGGTCACCTTGCAATAATTATCAAGAAACTAACGCCCCGATGTTTGACAACATATAACAAAGGCAGTTTTTAATGTTATTTTTATATTATGAAATTCGGTCGATTAGTGCCCCATCTGGACATAGAGATGCAAATACGACCGTTGCATTTTCCAGTGCCTGGCTTTAACGATGTACCTGCATAATTACTTACGCGGCCACGTTTTAAAATGATTTAAACTAAATTTAAAAAATATATTTATCATTATTTTCAAATAAATACAATGAAAATGACACTTTTAATACGTCGTTTATAAAACAATAAAACATAAAAGTTGTTTTCTCACCGATTCGATGATTATCAAATAATATGTTCGTTGATATCAACACATGTTTTTATGGATGCAATTGAAATTGAGCCACCATAAACTTTTTTTATTCCGCCGTAAAAAGAATTAAAGCTTTTTAAAAAAGTTTTTAAAGCTTACTCTGTAGCAGGGTAGTGATACGAATCTCATTTACTACCATTAGGCGTAAAGTAATAATTAATATAAACGTTCTCTCACTATAAAATTTCTGTTTACGACGTTTTTAATTGATTACACCAATTTGCCTCACTTATTTGACATTTAGAGTTATAACGTTTTATCCACTTTTACGAATCATAACCTGCGTGAATTATGGACTGATGCCGCGATAAATCAAACTGCTAAATTATTTCACCGTGCTGTCATTTAACGCGGTGTTCCGGGTTCAATAGGATTTAAATAATTTACTCTCAACAACCCTCTGCTAGCTCAACATAGCTATATAAAATATAAAAATAAACATTTTTTGAAAGTTGTTAATATATGATTTATTTTATGAATCGTATTGTACAAATGAAGTCATGTTCTATTAGTAAAAACAAATTCGATTGATTAAGTTGTCAAAGCCAATGCCAAAAGACTAAAAAGTCAAATTAAAATTCAAAAATCGAGCCAAAAATATTAGCACTTTAAAAAAAAAGCAACTAAAAATAACTTGTTTGTTGTCATTTGCGAAGTTTTTTAATATTTTTTTGCCATCTTTATTTATATGACGCCCGATTAGAAAAAAACAATCAATAATTAATTGGTCAACGATTATTTACATATTTTTTACACAGCCTTCTTAGAAATATTTTAATATTTATTTTGCACTGAAAATTAGCATTTAAAAAAAGTTAAATTGATTTAATCATGTCCTGGGAATAGTTTTTGTCCGAAAGGCCGCATTTAGAATTTAAAATAATCAACTAGTAAATGTCATGCCACTAATAAATAAATGTCGAGTCCTATGCGCAGTGCTTAGCGTTGTTGGCTTCCGTGCCGGATCTCACGGCTTCAAGTCCCTGTATGAACAGCATTTTTTCAATCGATTTATCGATTTGTGATCGAAGGCACTATTCCTGACCCAGCTATATCCTTCTGTCACTACACTACTACTCTCTTAAGAAAAGACAGCTTGAGCGACTGAGTAACAAACAGTTCTTGACACATGATCCCACTATTAAATTTATTTGCCATTGGATTTTTCAACCAAAACTTATGCAATTCATACTTTTATTGCAACTAACACTATAATTGTTTGTATCTACCAACCACCCTCTGCATTCAATGGAAAGTAAAATTCCTGACTTAATTTTGTGATTAGCGATCTTTTTGTGAATTACCCTTACTCGTATTGTAAACTATTCCGTATTTATTAACACCGTTTTTCATCAAATATGAAGTTTTTTATGAGTTCAACTGTGCGTGCTTGATGGAATTTAACAATCAAATTTATCCATATCGCAATCATTAACATTTATCACAATAATTGATCATTTAATCTTAGTGATATTTTTTTTCCTTATACGATACAAATTATGTAATAAGCATCAGTTCATTTTCATCTGTGATTCTAAAAAGATGCCGAAAAGTGAAATCCAGGTCGTTAGTGTTAAAACACTTTAATGATCTAATTAAGGAAATTTTCCTCTTAATGTAAGTACCTGAAAAGAAGTTTTTCTATAACAACTGTTCCTCCACCTCTCTTTTGTTCGAAGAGAGTGTGGATAGAAAGGTTTATACACTCACCATTTATTGTTAATACTGAAAATCTTATATGTAATACTGTCCAAAATTTTAAAAACAAGCCTTTCTTTTGTATTGTTTTTACGAGTCAAATTTAGTTTCATAAAAAAATCTTAGATAAATTTGTTTTTCATCAGTGCTAAATGCTCCCGATTAACTGAACCGATCATTACTATGAAAAAAAATTGTGGATTTAATACAAAAAAAAATGTTTCATTAAAAAAAACCTCTTAAGCCATATTATGCAGTATTTTTTAATTTCTGTGTTTATAAATGAATAAAATATCAATAAATTTATTGCGTTCAAACATTTAACTATCAAATTAAAATTAAATTTAACGACTTTTGAAAATTAGAAAAAACTAATTAGTACTATTTACACGATTCAAATGTTCTGAAATTGTTTATTGCATTGGTAAACGTAGATGTGAACGTAAAAAAAAATTTGACTAGTGAATATCCTCTTCATGTTATGTACATGTCACAGTTAAAGTGTGAAATCTCGTCAACGTATACAGTCACTGGTCAATGAATACATTAACAAGAAGTTTTAGTACAAGTTTACATCATTATATAGAGCGGGGCTTCCCAAACTATGTTTCGCGGAACACTGGTGTTCCGTGGCTCCTAGGAATAGGTGTACCGGCAAAATTTGCTATGTAAATATACGCTGCAACACTTTTAAACATCTTCTGCTTCATATTAAAAATTATGTGACGGAAAATGTTCACTGATATTTTAAACGTCAAATATCTACATAGGTACAGGCGGAGATCACTATCACTAAGTGCTTTGTATACTCATATTTCTACGTAAAATGAATAATAAGTGAATTCATAAAATGTATATTTTTACTATTATGAATTACCCGAACTAAAAAATAAGCAGTGTCCTGGTAATATTTCCAGATTTTCGAAGGGTTCTATAGCACAATAAGTTTGGGAAACCCTAATATGGAGTTTTTCAATAGGGCCACTCGAAATTTGTAAGGTTATAGCAGCCCTGTTGTTAAAGTGGCATCCGTCAAATTGGTTGTCAATTGTTTATTAAAGCGAACCAAATCACCATGAAAGATAATAGCGTTTGAATAACGTGTGAAAATCATCAAACTTGGCCAAAACATCACCATTAGCGACGAGGCCCATTTTTCCAATCCATACGTGATCCAAAAACATCACAAGAAAGTCACTGTTTGGTGCAGATTTCGGTCTGGCAGAATCATCGGTCCGTACTTCTTCCATTTTCATAACCGTCAACGGCGAGCGCTACAGATTGATGATAAGCAACTTCTTGCGGTCTAAACTGAATGATATGAATACCGATAACATGTGTTTCCAACAGGACGGCGCTACGTGCCACACATCACATGCCACGATTTATTGACAGTATGTTTCACAAATTTCGAGCGTCCCTACTGAAAGACTCTATATTTTTAATTCACTTTGTCTAATAAGTGTATAAACTTACTGACTAGCGCTAGATTGAATATTACGGCTTAAGTTGTTAGTATACTAAAAATCACTTATCAAAGTAGAAATGATATTAAGGCTTAGGTTGGGTGAGGTTATGTTAGATATGTTGAATAGAAAGAGAGCGAGAATGACAACAAAACGTTGAAATATTTGAGGTTATGTAAAATTTCACCAGTAAACTACAACTACGGGATTGCGTGTACATCAGTGGAGAGTGGATGGGAATTAAGTGAGTGCACGCGTGATAATTTTGAAGCGTGTAAACAATTTAAGTACGCCTCCTTAGTTAATATACGATAATGGAAAATTTATATTGACTGGTTAATTTATAATTTGACCCAGTGCATACTTTAACTGTAGCATATACAAACGGTAAATAAAATTTAAATATTTATTAGTAGAGATAGACGTCTGTAATTGTTTAATTACATGCGGTAGTGTTGTAGATAGTGATTTTTAATGATAAATACATCCAATTGGTTCTAGTTATATATATATATATATTCATATAAAATAAGCCACCATCAGGAAAAGGGTCTCTACACTTAATATTTTCAAAAATTATTTAAGGAGCAACTGTTTAAAATATTACAGTTCACATACATTTTGATTCAAATCCAAAAAAGAAGTTTTTAAAATAAATCATTAAAGAGAGTTCAATTAGATTAACAAAATTAAACCTTTTTGTACTAATCCTACATTTATTAAATGTGATCAAGACCGGTTTCGCTCATCACGAGCATTATCAAAGCATGAGCGAAACTGGTCCTGATCATATGAAAGAAATGTGAAATGAGTAGTTAAAGTTTTCTTTTAAATGTAATGCCTTTCCGCCAATTATTGGCAATGAACACCTCACAAAAGCGGCTTCAAACCTTTATACTAACTGCACCTCCACAAAATAAAAATAAAATTTCCCGCGTCTTCCCTATCTTTTATTTTTTAATAAATATAGTTATATCAACACGTTTTAAATAATAATAACTTTATTACAAAAAATAGCTAGAATAATATATCAAGGTTTTGCTATAATATATACGAACATGTTTATTTATTTTTATAATATGTACAATACATATCGACTGTGGAAAGGAAAAAGGACGTAGCCCACACATGTTAAATTTTACAGGAGGCGCAAAAAACGTGTTTTGATGATTTTGGGCCATATGCTAATTATGAATTATACACAAACTTTAAGTGCACGGAGAATTCTAAATTGGTGTTTAATTGACATAATCTAATATTAATTAAGGAAATCGTCTGGGGAAAAACCTTTATTTCAGTCTTTTTCTTGGTTTTAACTTTTTTAAGGTCATCTTTTTCAAACTTAAAAGCCAAATTTAGATACTCATTCGGCATTTGCAGCTTGCATCCTTTTGATAGAACGTGTATCAAGTTTGATACATTGTGATTATCGAAAAAAACCTGTTTTGAAGAAACTGTGGGTTAAGTCCTTTTTCCTTTCCACAGTCGATATGTATACAAATGTAAGAAAAATAACAATAAATATTCATACGCTGAATTTTTAATGTACGTTACGATATGAAGTTTTATTTATTTGTAGATGGTACGGAAAATATCTTTTTATTCAAAAGTTTTAGCGCCTACCAGGTTGAAAACCGCTGCTTTACAAAGTTACCACTCAGATAAAGAATAAAGATGTTTACATATTTCGAAATATTATTATTATAATTTATTTATTTACGATAAATTAAAAGTTAACATATCATTAGAATAAGATACAAACAAATAAATGTTTAACAAAAAAACAAACGACAGTTTCGATATGAGAGTATTATTTAAACTCTTATCAGTATTATCAATAAATGAAGATTTCTATGCACATCACTTATGTTGTCACTCTCGAGTTTACTGCTCTGCGCTCTGTAATAATGTTGAAATGCTACAATGGTAGTTCATATTACCCACAGTATAAGCGAAAAGGTATTGTAAAAATTGTAAATATATAAAATCTTAAAGCAAAGTAAAATATATGGACTGCTATGGTAATGAAGGGTTGATGATGATACATGTCTTTATGAAAGCATAAAGCTTAAAGCTCGTTTCGTCGGAGCTATAAATTTTAAACCACTGCTTTAACAAGTCAATTGCGACCACTATCATAAAATCAATTACCCCAATATACCTTTATGTAAACACCGTTAAAGTAATGCCGCCCTTTAATGCTATCAAAAGATTGGGAAGAATAGTAGGGTTAAGTTGATCCCTTACGTGTCAGTATTTCTCAATATTTAATATCTCAAATATTTAAAAACATATATCTTAATATTATAAGACCTTTAGAGGTGGAGTGAGCCAACTGGTAAACTGTTAAAACTTTTTTATTTACCTTCTATTTACAATCACGCCTTTACTTGGTGGATTGCATATTTTTTTTATTTTACGGAGATAACACTATTTCAATGTTCACTTTTACGTTACTTTAAGACGAGTAGAATATTACTTGAATATTGGAATATTCGTAGGGTCTTATTGCGCAGCGGTTAGCGTTGTTGGCTTTCGTGCCGCATCTCACGGGTTCAAGTCCCAGTACGAACAGATTTTTTTCGATTGATTTATCGGTTTCTGTTCAAAGGCATGGGTGTTTATGATTTCTTAATTTCCCTCCCACACTTCCTATCCTTCAATAACTGGGCGTAGCGAGAGCGGTTAATTAACCACTAGTTCTGTCCTAGCCTTATCCTTTTATCATCGCCCGCTGTGGTCTAGTTGGTTAGAACTTTTTCTACCGACTAGGTGGGTAAGGGTTCGATTACCGGTAAGGTCAAAGTCAAATTTAGATTTTTCAATTTAAATTTGAGACCTAAGACGTGGGTGTTTGTGTTTTCAATTTACCTCAAGTTGATATATTCTCATCAAGTTTTTCTCGTATGATCTATATAAAACCGAAAAAAAAAAAATATTTAAAAATTCCTACTACTTTCTTTGGAAAAAGAGAGGTTGAGCGACTGAATAACAAACAGTTCTCGTAGAAAAACTTCTGTTGAGATAACTCCATTAGGAGGCCATATGCTTCACATTGGGAGCGGACATGGATAAAAAAGAACATTACAACGCATCTAACTTTTTTTTTCTACAACACCACTTGTCTCACTTTGCCTCTAATGGGCCCATCATACCTTTGAAACCAATCAATGTTATATAATATGTCGCGATGCTTATGGGCTTGAATCCCGGTATTTTTTCGATCGTTTGTAGATTATTTTTAGAAAACACATGCATAATATTTTGTCTACATTCCTACACATTCATTGAATCAAACAATTCAAAGCGACAAGAAAGCATATCATTTGTTTTTTTCAGCACCACCCTTCTACCCTTACTTACCCTGAAAATAATTGAGCTGTTGACTAACAAGTAGCTCTTGAAAAAACAAATTATGCTGAGAAAATCTCCACAAGTAGTCGCATGTGTTCCGCATTGAGAGCGTTTACAAAATTAAATTAAATGTCATAATATTATAAGTGTGATTAGAATACATTTAAAGTTTGAGAAACAAACGCATCCGTGTGGCCATGTTATCTGATTTTTTATCTAATTTACTTTTTTTATAGTTCATAAATTTCCTGGAAAGCCGCAGATTTATAAAGGAGTGCTTTTCAAAGTTTTTTTTACTAAAATTATTATTTTATAACGTCGGCGAGTCTAATAATTAATTTAATGTAGAGTAGTTTTTTATAGCCCTATACCAACGATATCTTAAAGTATTTTATTATTTTCTTCATATATGTATCTGCTTAGTGAAAAAACACGTTCAGACGACAACACTATTATATTATATTTGAGATAATCTACATTGTAATTTTATATTTCAACGACATACAAAATATTATAACAATGTACGTTTTAACGTAAAATTAAAATATAATATCTTTGTTATTCCACCTGTTGTGTTACAAAATGTGACACGTTTTTCGCATCAGAAAAACATCAAGTGGTGAAACCAGCCAAGCATGTAATGTCTACACTTTGGACTATTTTGTTTGAATACACATCATTAAATATATTTTTCAAAATATTTTTGAGTCGTACATTTTTCACGACTCTGACTACGACTCCAACTCCGGCTCCACAGTTCTGCTTTTTTACACGGTATTTCGTGATGGTGTAAAACATGTAAAAGTACAGTACAGTTTAATCGTAATTGGTTTATTTATTTCTTCATACATTTCCCGTTACTCATGTGGAAAACATAGACACAGTTTTATCTAAAAAGTTATTATATTTCTATAATAATATACAAAACAGTAAACTTACATAAATAAATGGCAGTGTTTGAGACATATCCTCGTTCACAAGTGGTCCATTATAATATATCTCTGCAGAGTTAATGTTCTACTGTACATAGGTTCCTGCTTCCAGGAAGGCTAAGGCGGGAGGACTCGTGAGAGGTGGGGAAGTGTGGAAGAGAGGATAGGGAGAGGAGACGGGCAAAGGCTTGCACCATCCTCGCATTCTTGAGGGTCACACACCTCTCAGAGGTAATATGGGGCGGATTAGGCAAAATATTATGTAATTGCGTTGGCTTATGATGCTGAATTCCTTATCCGAATGATAAACAGTTTATCAAACAATTTCAGAGTGTACAAGTAAGTCCTATTCGGTTGAGAACGTCAATGGTTCGGGTCCCAGGAAGCATATTTTTTGAATTGGTATCCAAAAGGTGTTTGTGATGCTTTGAAACTGAAATAAAATAAAACAAAAAATAAATAAATAATCAATTTTAATGTGTATGGCCATTTAAAAAACCTTTTAATATTTTATTTTATTTACCATGTCCCCTTTCAATTTGGATCATATGGACTTTTAATGGAATTTATCTCAATACAAATGTTTCTACTCAACCTTTATTTTTCCAAAGAGACTAGGAATGGAAGGATGGGACTAATGGTTAGCTAATTGCTCTCGCTACATCCCGATTTTAGGATAGGATTTATGGGAGAGGGAAGTTCAAGACATCACAAACATCTATACCTTCAAACAGAAAGTCACAAATCAGTTGAAAAATCAATTCATAAAACTGTCCCTACTGAGATTAGAACCTGCGACCTACGTTAGGGGTTGGCAACGCAGGCGACTTCTAATTATAATAGGAATAATGCCATTATTTAAAATTCATTCGTATTTTTTTTATCAATTGCTTTGTCATTAGTCTTACTTTGTTTTTCACAAATATACCCCTGTATCGCTTTATATTTTATCAGTTGATAGTGCTGGTGGTGAGCGAAAGCGTTCCTGATCTAAAATAAATACGCAAGTATTAGCAAAGTTGTTTTATTTCTTAATATAATTAAAATATCAGACTTGAGGAAAACAGAGCAGAGAATATATTAACAGTAATAATAACAAAGATATTTTAATAATAAAAGCTAAATTCAAAACTCTTCACTGAAAACGTCAAATTCAAAGTGAGTTAGAACGCTGTTTTTATGTTACAATAATAAATGTCCAATTTAGGGTTTTCAAATTTGACAGATATATCTAATCCACGCCTGCTAGCTGTAGGAAATAAAATAAAATTCATGCAGCTTACATACTAACGTTTGTTTTATATTACACACACCTTCAACTTAGAGTCAAACGCGGTGCAAGTATTATAACTAAAAGCTTACTCACTATATTGTATGCATTCAGATTGGTCAGAGCTTTCGGAATCGTTCGAAGCTCGAATCATCGAGAAACTTTTGAACTGAATCCTGCGTTATTGTCTGTTTGCAGCGTGCAAATTTTAAACAAATTTAAATTATTTATTATGACACTAACTCATTATGTTGTATATTACAGCTTACATTACACGAGTTCTGTATCCGACTATTCAATGCTCTTGGTCTTAAGCTCATCTTAGTGCACGGTCAAAGGTTTAAATCATCAAATTGACAATTTTAAATATTGATTTTTCTATCAATATATAGATTTATTCTAAAAATAAGGTGCCAGGCAAGGTCCCCTTTAAGCTCGGCCAATCAGCAATGTGAAACTCCCGCGCATTCATCAAGGGTCGACTTCTCAAAATTACCAGCGCGACACCTTTTTTTTTTTAGCTCTTCCCAGAATTTTCGAATCAAAAATCGTAGGAATTTACGGATTTCCCCAAATATAACAGCGCGACAACTTTTTTTTAAATTATTCTATATTTCATTTTCTCATTCCCGAGATCCGGGATTAGTACTGTCGCAATCTCGTAATTTCGGGATCACAGAATTTAACGAGATCTCGGGATTTCGGGATCCGGTATCCCGGTTTTGGATACCCTATTAAATATTTCTAAGAGGTGTTGCAAGAAAATTTGAAGAAAAATTAGAGCTTACGAAAAAAATGCGTTCTACTCACTGAATCTGGCCATAATGAAATGTGATATTATTTTCATAGAAAAATATAAATAAGCCATGCTGATCATTGTAACAAACGTTAGATACAAAAAAAATATTTTCATGGTAAAAAAAACAATTTTATATGGATCGAGAAATAATTTCTATCGCCTCGAAATAATACATCCATGCATGAATCACTCCCCTGAGAATATGACTGCGTGTGCTTGAAGTAGGAAAAATACGATACTTTTGTGAGAAACATAAAACTTACCAGATATAGCGAATTCATGTTATAAGCTTTGTCTTGGCAAACTATTATAGGAAGTCACTTAACGAAGTCATCAATTTTATTTAGTTTGAAATGTGTTTTTTTTCTTTAAACCGTACTGTTGATTTCAACGGTCATAAAACAGCAAGACTCGACGGAAAATTAAGTCAAATGTATACTAATTACGTTTAGGGTGTTCACTGCCAATACTTGGTGGAACGGCATTACTTAGGCTAACATTCAAGAGTAAGCAAGTAAAATAATTTATTTAAAATACAATATTATTTTGTAAAAAATAAATTGAATTCAAGATCAGTTGAATTCGACGGTGATGAGCGAACCCGGTCCAAATCATTATACATAAATGTAGAATAAGAATTCCTGTTCGAAGGCATGGGTGTTTGTGATGTCTAAACATTTCCTCCCACCGTTCCGATCCTCCAATAACTGGGCGTAGCGAGAGCGATTAGTTAACCACTAGTCACCTAGTCATGTCCTAGCCTTACCCTTCTATCTATACTTACTCTCTTTGAAAAAGAGAGATTAAGCAACTGAGTAATAACAGTTCTTGTAGAAAAAGTAAGTTGATTATTTATTATTAATGTAAATATTAACCACTTGAATACCAAGTGGACACAGATGTCCGGAATATATGCAAGCGAACACGCATGTCCAATACATTTAAAAAAAAGCAAATACTTCGTATTCTAATAGAATATAAGCAATATGTTGATGAATATGTGTAGTGCTATCCATACTGAGTCAATATAATTTTTAAATTTCAATTTCAATTTGAGATCTAAAACATGGTTGTTTGTGAAGTCAATTCTCCTTGAATTAATCTCATGTGACTTTCAAAAATTCTCATCGAGTATATCTCGTATGATCTTTCAACTTCAAAATATTTTACGTATTGCCGTAAGCTGTAATGTCAAATATTTTTTTTTTATTTTTTTAAAAATATAGGTTTTTAAAATATCGAATTCGAGTGTATATTAGACAAAATTATTTTTGAATTATTAATGATTTATTTGCTCGGTATTCAAACGGTTAATATTAACGTTTACAATATTTATGTGTGGCCCATCAGAGACATTATTTTATTTGGCCCACTAAGCGATTTCCGTTGGCCATTCCTGTTATAATATAACGATACATTCTAGCAAAGTATTAAACTTAACCCTACGACGCATCTTTGGATGTATAGTTAGTTATCTATTAGATTATCCGTATAAGGTGACCAGACTGTATGATTTTATGAATGAACGGCTCATCGTAAGTCACATTAACAGTGGGTGTCACCTCTACGACCAACAAAGATACTGCCCACGATTATCTCGGGTAAAACAAATTATAAGCACAATTAATATTTAAAGACTACATTCTTTAAAAATATGTCTAAAAAGAAAAAAAACAAACGAATTAATTACATCTAAATCAGAATCGAAATCATTAAAGCAGTAGCTCACAACCCGCATCCCATTTTAAATTTGTAGCGACACTTAATGGTTTTTCTCAAAAAAAAAATTCACTTAAAAAAAATTATAAATGTAAGCAAGCTTTTTCTTTACAGAATGAGAATAAATCAGTTCATAGAAATAGGTTAACTGATGAAAAAATTACTACAAATTTTAAGTCAAATTATAAAGAATTAGTTTACAATTTACAAAGACAACGATCGTATTTACTTTCAAATTTCATTTAAATAAAACATTTTTTATAAAGTACTCATAATCCTCTTTTGCATGTTTCATGTCATATTGTTTGTTCTCCCAAGGTGTAGAACCAGCCTGCCAATGGGAATGCCACTGGGGAGAGCATTAACGCTGTTCAACAATATTGCTTCGGATGTCGACATATTCCACGTAGGCGTGGGTGAGTTCCGACGATTACTATTTTTTATGTATAAAAGTAGAGTTCGTCGGAGCTTACTCAGTTGACTTCCATGCCATTTTTTTTCTGCTGCTTTTAATATTAAATTTAACTTTTTTTCCCATTGTAAAAGTTTTAAATTTATAATTTTAACATTTTGTAATGTTAATTAAATAAATTAATAACATTGAATTACTATATTTTTCGAATCAAAATATGACTGCGCTACTTTTAAATATTCAGAGTTTTCAAAATATTTGATAAAGCAGCCAATGCTCCCTTCCCTCTAAGACAAGAGGTGAGCTGAGCGGGCTGGTCAAACATTAATTGAATAGTTGTCTTAGCGTGCGTACCAACGTGGAATGAGTGCGACGGGGCTTTCAAACTGCTGCGCGGCCGCACGCGCGCACAGCTTAGAGGAAACGTTAATTAAGCAGGTACAAGATAGATCAGATGATTTCTTAAATAATATATTTAATAACTTCTGTTGGTCAACATTGAGCTCCCTTTATAGCTACATTTGATTTCAACCCACTCACACCCTGAGTAATGTACATCGATGGTATGTGATCACAGGTGCTGGTTTTTATTTCTTTCGAATTCCCTCTTCCGATCGACCATAACAACTTCAAAACAATTTATTCCACTTAAGTGTCTCTAAAATAAGAATTTAAAATAAACGATCAAAGTATTAAGAACTGAGACGGTTTATAAATATTAGCTATTCAATAAGTCTAGGCTATAATAACAAAGCCTGCTCGCTGGTGTAGCACAGTTGGTTAGAGCTTGCCCTACCGATCACGCAGGTTTGGGTCCGATTCCCGTCAGATCACAGTGAATTTGAGATTTATTCAATCCAAAATTGTAGACTGGGTTTTGTTATGTAAATCCACATTATTTCCTATCCTCCCATCTTTTTGATCTTTTAATAACTTTGTGTAGCGATAGCTATTAGTCAATCACTATTCCTGTTTTAGCCTTAACCTTCTTTCCCTACTACTCACTTTGAGTGACAAAAGTGAGGTTGAGCGACTGAGTAACAAACAGTTCTCGTAGAAAAAATCTTTTGAGATACCTCCATTAGGAGGCCATATACTCCACATTGTAAGCAGACATGGATAGAAAATTTAAAAAAAATGAGAATTAGTTGAATTCGTTGCTCATCAAAATAAAGTGAGTTTTTTTAGTTTCGGAATAAGAAAAACGCACCCGCAAACAAAACAAACGATTATGATATTATACAAGGTGTCCTAAAAATGTTTTACAAGTATGTTGATTTTTTCGAGAGCAGACATTGTAATTCGTTCTGTATTTTAACATGTTTTGAGACTACGGAACGTTTTGAACACAGCGGATTTTAAAAACGCAACGACGATGTGTTAAATGTAACACAAAATTATTTTTTATTCCACCATAATATGAAATAATACTTATTATATGGCGTTTAGCATGAAAATTAAAAAAAATATTTGAAAACTTTCGCATATTTATGATAAATTGTAGTGTAATAATAAAATTGAGTTGTTGCCGTAGATGGTTAGTGAAACAAGGTGCCAGCTACCATACATTTACGACACGTTATAAATTTCCGGCGTCCATTGCTGCAATAATAATTAAACGATTATTTTGTTTACACTCTGGTCGCACACCTTGCAATCAAAAAGATATTGATCGCGGATTCCTTTTTTTGATATCCGTGGGAAGTTCGTTATGGTTTTTTTAATTGTCTCACGAAAATAACACTGCCTCCAGGTATAAGCGTACCGTAACGATCGATTGGATGATTGCGTTTGATATCGAATACCCGTTACATTCGAAGGATGCTTTAACCTCTTACGGTAATTTTTTACGTTTCCTTAGACTAGCGTTTCCCAAAGTATAGATCGTACGGCTTTTGTGGGGTGAGCGGAACGTTGCAGTAGATCTAGAAGTTTTTATATTCATTAAATTATATACATATATATGAGACCACATAATTCACGAAATAAGTTGAATCGCTCGAATTGTGTCGAACTTGAACTCGTCAATAGTTCGTATGTTCACTTAAATGCCTGAACATGTCGAAAGTTGAAACTTGGGTTGTTAGTGCAACAAACCGTGTTGAAATGTACAAATTTTGATTGATTCTAATTTAATTAAGTATTTCGACTGAGGGTGCTTGATGGAATTTCAATATCAAATTTGAATTGTTTGAATTGTGTACTTTTCCATGATTTTTGTCGCTAACAACTCGGGTTTCGCCTTTTGACATCTTCAGGCATTCCAAGTGCACGGATGCGCTTGAACCGATGCTTAGTAAACCGTTAACCAGTTTAAAGACAAATAAGCAGCTCTCAGAAAGTGTTAGACCGGCTTTCTATTGTAAGAACTCTTTAGGTAAACTATTTTTATAAATAATAAATATGTTATAGATTATAAAAACAAATCTGGGATCTATAGATTACAGTGTTGTGATTGTCCAAGATTTTATATTGGTAAAACTGCTAGAACCTAAAATATAAGAGTGGCTGAGGATTTAGCCACTTTTCGCGTAAAAAAGATACCTCCACCTTCGCCAACCATTTAATTCTTGAAAACCATACGTTTAATTTTGACTCAGGTATTGATTTGTTACATACTAACAGGGGCGAGTTTAAATTATTTTACCAAGAAATCTTAGAGATTAATCGAGCTCAGCTTAACAGTTTGCCAATTTTAAACGAGCAACTTTATTTACCAAATTTGCCATTGTTGTACCCCTTTTAAATAATTGTCATTTTTAAATAATTGTCATTTATTAATAATTCAAGCACTTACTATCATTAAATATTAATTCAAAGGCTTAAAATCAATCAACTCATTAATAATAGGTCGGATAAAACCCTAGATTTATTTTAAATATTCCTATGTTATTATCTGGTCATTAATATTTTCAAAAAATCCCCATAGTTATAACAAAACCACTTAATTCATTGAAACTTGTATACATTCAATTTTCGATAATTTACATTTTAATAGCCTTTTAACTTAGTGATCTACTTATATTTTTGTATATAAACGATACAAACGGTTTACTACGCGTCAGTTTAAGTACATCCGTGAACTTGGAATGCCTGAAGATGCCGAAAGGTGTAACCCGGGGCGTTAGTGACAAAATCTGTGAGAATGTACATAGTTTGAACGATTCAAATTTAATATTGAAATTCCACCAAGCACCTTCAGTCGAAATCTTAAATTATTATAGGCCTATTATAAGAAATCAAAGTAAACAAAACTATATTATCTATAAGCTGATGTTAAGAAAAAGTTCAAGGTATTTTGACTCTATATGTCGTCATATAATCCAGTACAATCAGGCAGAATTGGTAAGGTAAATTGTATTCAATTTCATCTGCATGAAATCTTACGCAATGGTGTAACCAGAATTTAAAAAGTTGAGCTATGGAATAAATAAATCGTAAATTTATAAGTTGCATCCTAAAATTTGCAATCATATTGAGTACAATCATATGAACTTATTCTATTCTGCCACTAAAATTTTACATGATATAACAATGAATTAAAAGTCAGTACATAAATAACTAAGCAGAAAAAATATTTAAATTCGCTTTCCTGAAAATTTCACATTTGTGACTTACCGAATTCTGCCTAAGATATTCTATATAAATAAAAAATGTGATCATTCCTAAGATACCTACACAATCGAAAGTCATGTATTTTACAGCGCTCGTCTGTCTTGAAAATGACTTTATGTGCACTGTCCAAATCACAAACAAAACGTTCATGATGATGAATCAACCTATTCGATTTCTCCGGCTAATTTGGATGCAATTAATACTGCACGGTTAGCAAGGTTGGCCTGTATGGGCGTCTGGTATCTTTTGTTCACACCACCCACGTACCTCTGCCACGTCCTTTTCTCTTTTTAGGAATTGCCTATTAATTACACAATATAAGTAGCCAAAAGAGTGCTTGAAAAAATAAGCTGGCCTTCACTGCCCGTATAGGCTACTCAGCCATCAACTACAAAAATTAACTATTTTTTTCGAAACAGTGCAACGCTTAAATAAATACTTAAAAAATACCAACCATTTAATAATACTTTCGGTCGAAATATAAGTATTTCCTTTCTTACATGGTTTCTATTGGAAAATATGTATTTTTGTATAGTTGCTTGGTCCGTAGTGTAATGCTCATAACCACCAAATTGTCAGTACACGGATCTATTCTCCCAACATGGATTCGTATTCCATAATGGAAACTTTTGCATTGACTTGTATAATATATTAGCATCTCAAAGACGTTAATGTTTTTATATCTACCTCAATGATTCTGAGCAAACGTCTCATAAATAAACGAGTCAATTACATTACTGGTAGTCCTTTCTTTACCTTGTACTTTATTTTCTTATCATATTTAATAACAGAAGATAATTGACTGATTTGAAAGCAAATTCAATTAAATAATGTATGTAAAAATATTCCATAAAAATTCTATAACTTCCATATTGAGGACGAAAATACTTTAAAAATCAATTTACTTATTACATTTCCTTAGTACATATTTAAAATGAATCGAATAGGGGCAATATTAAATGGACCCTCGAGAGGTGAAGTGAGCCAACTAGTAAAATGGTAAAACTGTTTTTGGACTATTAATATTAAGTAAAATTACGTCTTTATTCAGTGTTTTTGTGGATTATGATTGAGATTCCATCATGCACCTTTGTCAAAATTTTAAATAATATCGACTGTGGAAAGGAAAAAGGACGTAACCCTCAATTTTCCAAAACAGCTTTTTTTCGATAGTCACAATGTATACAACTTGACACACATTCTATCAAAAGGATGGAAGCTGAAAATGCCGAATTAGTATCTAAATTTAGCTTTTGAGTTTGAAAAAGATTACCTTAAAAAATTAAAACTAAGAAAAAAGACTGAAATAAAGGTTTTTTCTAGAGAAATTCTTGAATTAATATTAGATTATGTCAATTTAACACCAGTTTAGAAGTCTCCGTGCACTTCAAGGTTGTGTTTAATTCGTAATTTGCATATGTCACAAAGTCATCAAAACACGTTTTTAGCGTCTCCTGTAAAATTTGATATGTGTGGGTTACGTCCTTTTTCCTTTCCACAGTCGATATTATTGATGCAAAGCAGTAAAATCATTTTTTTCTTAAATATAAATATGAATATACTATAGCAGCAGTTTTTTAAAGTTTTCAAAAGCCTAAAAGTAGATTTTGCTTTTCGACATATGATTACTTGTCACTAATCTGCTAAAAAGAATGAGATTTGTTACATAAAATAGACCAGTCAAAAGTTACTACAGTCAAAACCATTATTACTTTCAAATCAATTGACTTTCTGAGTGAATTTAATTAATTTCAGATCTGATGTTGTTTCTCAACGTTTTAATAATTCATCATAACATACCTACATCAGTTTTACTCGTTAATACAATTATTTCACTAGGTCACCCGTATGACAGTTGGTCATATTTATGTCACAGAATAATAATTGCACAGTGATTGACTCGTACGACTTATTGCAATAATATTATACTATCGATTGACTTATTGCTGACAAATTACCATTTATCTTACGCAGCGAATGTACCGATACAATACTTGATTCGATTGGCATGGAATAAAGATGCCTATTATTGATGACAGTCTGATGACATTAGTCGATGATTGATGACAAATTATTGCAATATAATGACAAGTGACCACGTTTGTATTGTAACAAGCGACTAAACATTTTCTTTACAACATTACAGACGACCTTTGATATTATGAATATTTTACGGTTGAAGGATGTCGCTGATGCGTTGATATCAAGTATTACGAAATCGAATAAATACTACATGAAAATATTTATTTCATTTGAAACACTTAACAATACAATCTAAGTAATTTAACAATCGTATAACATGTTATATTTATATGCCGTATTCAAAGGGTATCTGACATTTTTTTTTAGGCTGGCAGCTACTTTCGAATCTTGAGTTATCTCAACGTCGATTCCTAACATGACTCTATAGATGTACCAGCGTAACTTGATTGCCCGCGAGGGCGCCACCATCGCATCATTAACGTTGCCATAGTCAACACGTCATAGGGCGAAAATTTTAGTTCCGAGTTCTGCCACATTCAAGTTAAAATGGTACATCTCCAGTAGGAAATTTTACCACCTCTTACTTCGACCATTTTTTAAACCCCTAAATTAGCAAATAGATCAAGTCGAGCCGATTTAGTCTGACCGCTATGATATTATTTTTATCGTCGGCTGTAAATAATTATACAATATTCGCTCTCAAATTAATAATTATTATATTTATAAGGATTCACTTAGATCTTTAAAAATAGAGAATACAAGTTTATAATGTCTTGTTCTTGACTAAATCTTGGAATAGCTGCCCCAAGAATTTCTTCACCAGTTATATTAAAAAGGTTTCGAACGCGACATGACAAATGGGAAGAATTTGATAACGCGCTCATCAAAAAGCTTGACCGGGCAGCTAGGAATCCTGTGTCGGACCTGCATTTAGCTGCTTCACGGCTGACAAATGATATAATTAATGCAGCAGAGCGCACTATAAGCCGCTGTAAGCCGAGAAATCAGACGCAATCTCCCTGGTGGACCCAGGCCGTCTCTGATTTAAGGGCACTCTTCAAAAGAGCCATGAGGTCACTCCAAAATGCTCGCCGGGCTGCAAAACCACCCGCCATCATTGAACTACTGGAAGCCAGGCATCGATCAGCTCGATGCAGATATCGAAACTCAATACTTCGGGCTAAATCAGACCATTGGCGAAATTTTGTATCTTCCTTGGGGGGCTGGAATCCTTGGGGTCCTCCATATCGGGCAATTAAAAATAACTGCAGACCAAATAAAATTATTTGTGGCATTGAACGATCTCTTGGAAATGGTTTTACCAGCACCCAATCAGAAACAACAGAAGTGCTGCTGAATGCGCTTATTCCACAAGACACTCCATTATTAGACGATGAACGCCTCAGACAAGCCCGCTTCTTGGCTACTTTTCCACTTGACACTGCTCACTCACCACTGCCTTCTGAGCAAGAAGTCAGTAAAATTATTCTCTCGTTAAAATGTAACAAAGCTCCGGGTCCGGACTGTATCGATAATACTCTCGTCAGACGATCCTGGTTTCTTGCCGCTCCAGAAATAACAAATATATTATGTCAATGCTTCACTAGCGGCATATTTCCCGATTGTTGGAAAACAGGGACACTTATAGTCATTCCAAAATCTGGTAGCCGGTCTCCATCAGACCCTAAAGCTTATCGGCCACTTACGCTTCTGCCGGCTCTTGGAAAAGTGTTGGAACGGCTCATGTGCTCTAGAATTGAAGCTCATCTGGCTGAAATAGCACCACTATCTAATAACCAATTTGGTTTCAGACCAGGCAAGAGTACCGAAGATGCAATTTCCACAGTACTTTCCACATCGAAATCCTCCCCTAATAAATATGTTTTGGGAATATTTTTGGATATTGCCGGAGCATTCGACAATGCTTCTTGGCCACTTATACTGCACAAACTTAGACTGAGAAAAATACCTGGAAATGTCTATGCCTTGGTCCAAAGCTACTTCAATGACAGATCTGTTCTATATGAAAATGGACAACATATTGTAAAACGAAACACCACAATGGGCTGTCCACAGGGTTCCGTTCTTGGCCCCTTGCTGTGGAACATTTTATTTGATGATATTCTGTCCATCTCTCTTCCACCTGACTGCAGTATTTTTGCCTACGCAGACGATGCTCTACTTTTAGTAAGTGCAAATAGTCGCACGGGTATAGAAACAACAGCAAAAGAGGCGCTTTCATCAATCCTAGCTTGGGGCGACGCCAACAAACTGTCTTTCGCTCCCAAAAAAACTGAAGCTATTTTTCTCAAGGGTGGTGTCAGTCTAAGCAGACAAAGACCTCCCACTATACGCATGGGATCTTCGACGGTTAAAGTTTCCGAAAAGGTCACTTACCTTGGTATTATTCTAGACGACAGACTTTCTTTTTCATACCATGCCAAGACATCAGTGAGCAAGGCTACTTCTGCCTTCTACTCAATCTCACGCCTAGCAGGTAGAAATTGGGGCTTAAGATCTAGTGCCCTTAAAATCGCTTACGATGCCATATACATGGGGATTGCTGGCTACGCCGCTAGCACATGGTACAAAAGATGCACCGTTCAATCGATACAGAAAATCCTTCTAAGTGGACAACGCAGTGCGATGATAGCCCTAACCAAAGCATACAGATCCTCGTCTACGGATGCATTGCCGGTCTTGGCTGGTATACTTCCGTTGGACCTGCACATTCAAGTTAGAGGCGCAACAGTTATGCTGTACAAAGGTGTTGAGTCCCAGGTGGGAGAAATTCAGTTACTGCCTCCTCATCGACCAGACCCTTACAATTCTAAGGCTCATAGAATTGCAGCGCGCAGCGTGGCGATAGAAGTTGCAATGAAAGTTTGGCAGGCTCGATGGGAGAAATCTTCTAAGGGGAGGCAAACTTTTAAATTCTTTCCGAATGTTAAATGGCGAATGGAGATAACCAAAGTCCTGACTCCTAATTTCTGGACCAGCCAAATCATAACTGGCCACGGTTACTTCGCTGCCAAGCTCTTCCAGCTTGGCCGGTTAGTAAATAGCCCTGAATGTAAATGCGGATATATGATTCAGGATGCTGATCACATCCTTTGGGAATGTCCAGACTTAAATAACGAACGGGAAAAATTGCTCAAGACGATACGACTATCTGTCGGATCTGTCGGCCCCGTCGGTCATGCCGACTTGGTTGCATCGAAGGCAAATTATAGGGCATTTAAAGAATTCTCCGCGTCATTTGGAAAAAAAGTTGAGTTAAATAGATAAAATCTCATATTTTCAACTGCACTTAATTATTAATTAACTTTTAATTTCTGCACACTGTAGTGCATGCAACCAAGTCTTGAAGAATTTCTTCTCGGGACATTTCTGGCAAAATTTTGAACACGACTAACGTTGTTACGCTACGGAATACACCCTATAAAAAGAGTGTGTAGCCGTATAGCGGGTGGTGGTGGGTACAACGTTGAGTACCCTAGGGAATTAAAAAAAAAAAAAAAGTTTATAATGTAAATATCGTATAAGTCAGTATATCGTTGCCAAAATATCTTTATATATCAACCATTACATATTGCATATTTCTTTGAGTTGTACATTATTTTTTAACCCTTCCTTTACTATGCTAAAAAAGCACAAGCTCCTGAGCTGTGTATCCGTTACACATCAGGCTTACAGGAGTGAATCATGACAATTATATAACACTACTACAGCAGTACCACGTATAATTGTCATGATTCACTCCCGTTTGCCTGACGTGTAACGGCTACACAGCTCAGGAGCTTATGCTTTTTTTGCATAGTAAGGGAAGGGTTAACCTTATTATGTTTAGTTATTATACGAGTTACTGCCTTTCCAATGAAGTGAGCAGAAATTCGCATTTTTTAAAATTGTTTTATGAACGTTTTCTTATAAATAATTTTGAAAACTGTATAATTTTTTGTTGACTTTGAAAGAGGAGAATCACTAAAATGCTCATCTGTTCAAATATTGATATTGGCGATTGAAAGTAATTACAAACATAATTAAAATTCTGAACATTCTGAATTTATTAATCTGGGATGACTTTTTAATTATATGTTAGATGTGTTGAACATTTTAATTTTGTGTTATTTTAGAATCACTTTAATGTAATTGGCAATTTCTTTTCAATGCCAATTGTTGTGTATAACTTTTCAATTTTGTATAAATAGCATTGTTAAATTATATTTCTTATCAGTTGACAATGCTCGCAATGAGCGAAACCGGTCCTGACATATTAAATAAAGTGGAATTAAGTACAAAGGATTATTGTGTTTTTATTAATATAATGCCTTTCCACAAGTATTGACAGTGAACACCCTAAAAGTGATCAAATCATTTTCTAAAGTTTAAGTATGCAGTACTGAAATTTAAAAAAAAACGCGTTGTTTTTTTCTCGAAAGTTTGTCAGAGTCAGTTACTGCCATCTTCCTAAGAAGGGCAGTATATATACACGTAAAGTCCTTAAAAAGATTTTAAATGTCATTATATTAATAGCAATCGGATTACAGTTTATGTAATATTTTTAAGAGTAAAATATTGCTTTTTTTAGACCAGAGAATCGAAAATGATTTACCACGTGAGACGCGTATTTATATACTATAAACAAAAAAGTTTTCAGTAAATGAAAAAGTCTACAATAAATTAATTTAAATGTCAAAAAGATTTTGTTGTGTTTGCCACAAAACATAACGTTTTTTTTTACATTGGTCTGTGACCATGGAAACAACCAATTATTTCATTATTGAGGATCTAGAAAAAATATCTTGTATTATTTATTTATAAGTGACGTAATACGCGACGTATGTTTTGCATTCAGTTAAGATGTACATACATACTGATATTCAATATAAACGCCATATTATTTATACACAGATAAAAAAATCATTTAACAACTCGTAACTATTCATAAAAATGAAACAGTTATAAACACTATTTAGATACATGCGGTCAAAAATTAAATAACAGATTCATATTCATTATAAAAAAGTCATTGTGCTCAATAATTATTCTGCATATTAATGATACCTTTGATTCGTATGGTGTAAACAACTTGCTGTCAACACTCAAGTCTCAAAGTTGAGCTAACGTATTGTTAAAGGTAATATGCTTTACAACATGCTACTGATTTTTTCTACCTGAAAATGAACTAAATGCTGCTAATAACAACGCAGCTCTATAAAAAATTTAAATACGAAACCGATAATTTACGTAAAATACGAATCTAATATTGGTATAAAGTCCGCATAACATGTCAAATGGAACTTTTCAGAACAAACCATAGAGCATATTTGAATTATGGCTACAAATTTTCGTAAAAAAAATCGTATGAATTATCGGTTTCCTTAATTCCGAAAATGAGTTTTTTTGGTATTTTTGTATTTGAAATTAATCTATCCAATAGAATGGTATAGTTTTTTGAGATTTGTAGTTAATATCCTAGGAGATAAAGTATATTGACCCATATATATTACCTATACTAAAAGGTATTTTAGACACTGATCTTATTTTGAAAAAAAACGATAATCAACATTTGTAGCAAATGTGATTCATATATTAAACGGGAAAAGATTAAGGCACGAGTCACAGAACTCAGGGCGAATATAGAAGATTCAAAAAAGCATGAGAATATTGAGAATGCTTTTATTTATTAGGGCTGGAAATAAAATAAGTAATTCGTAGCACTTTTGTAAATTTTAGTCATCATAAAGCTTCAGCTATCATACATTAACTGGTGTTGGGAAAACATATAATATTATATATAGATCAACGTATTGGATTTATACCGAAATGTCATTTGTTTCAACATTTCCTTGAAAACTTTGCTTACATAAAATTCGTTAAAAAAATAACAAATCTGTCACAACTTCCTTTTACAACAGTGATGGAGAACCTTTTTTAGGAGTGGGTCAAATTTTGCTTATTATTTTTTAAAATACCAGCCAGTAGCTTACTAAGTCAGTGGCGTAACATGGAAAGTGGGAGGAAAGAAAACCTTTGTGGGGCAGTGTCTAACCCGCGAGTCATTGGTTCGCCAGCACTGTTCTATAGTATTCCCTGTAACGAGAGAATTATACTCAGAACTATTTCCAAAAACTAATGAATTCACGCCAACCTTGCGCTGAAAATTACAAAAACATATTTGGGCTGAAGCCTTGAAAAATCATCAAACTCGAATAAGCGGTTTTTGGAAGTAATACTCAAGTTTAATTTAAATTAATGCAAAATACTCGGATTTCAAGAGCAAGAAGATTTTACAATACATATAGTATTTTCTTCAAAATTGGCTTAAAGGCATCAAAAGATTTTTTTTAGCGATATTATCAATCGCAAATGAACTTATAATATGATTCATCTAAATGCCTATCTATATAATACATGGTATTACTTTGTTTCATTTATTAAATTAATACTTTGCTTTGCCTACATATGAGGTCATCTATTTTAATACTAGTGACTGCCTCAATAACAATAGAATGTAAAAAATTGCTGATAAAAGTGGACTTACACACACTGGCCATGAGTATTTAAATTTGGAATAACAACTTTTTTCCAAATTAAAATATTTGAAATCTTCAATTAAATGAGATCTCTTTTGTAATTTTATATAAAATGTACAACAAAGCAGTCCTGATGCGATGAAAACATCACTAATTCTTTCCATTGTTTTAATATAATAAATTCACTTAGTAAAATTATGTGGAGCCTACAAAGAGTGCTCTTAATTCACTGTTTTTTTATTTCGAGGGTGAGCTCCGACTAAGTCTTTATTTAATTTTCCCGCATATATCGTAGATAGATATAATTACACTGAATATTTTTGTAAACTAAAGACCCAATTTTCTAATTGATAGTAAAATTCTGAAATGTATTATTTTCAAGTTTAAAATTATCTAATAATTATCACAAAAATGATTAACAGTTAAGACAAATTGAAAACAGTTTTGTTTATTATATATTGTATGCATATACAGTTAAAATAGTTTCAGTTACTGAGAGTATATTTGCGATGTCGATTTAGATATTAATTTATATTTTATTCGTCAGGGTCAAATCTTATATCTCTAGAATTTTTATTATTTGTTTAACTCAAACGTGAAGGGTTGATCAATATCATGAATTTCACTTTAAATAATATTTCTACCAAAAATCATATAATTTAAAGTGATACTCTATTCAAGAAAATAATATAAAGCAGAACATAAAGCTGCACAATATTTCATCAAATAATACACTTTACTAAATTTTCATTTGATTTATGATTTTGTATCCAAGAGTATGAATTTCTCTAGCATTGTCATTTCTTTACACTCAATCTTACCTAGTGTTTAGACTGTAGATAAAGAATCCTGTCATTTTGTCATTTATTATTACTATCGTCATCCTTACATTTTTTTAAAATGGTAAAGAAATAATAAGCTTTGCTACAATCAAAATATAATAAGGAAACACTAATATATGATACACAGTAAAGATGTCTAAAAAATTGGAAGAGATCGTTACAAAAGTATTATTCATATTACTTATTTATTTACATGCCCATTACAAAATTTGAATTTATTACTATTGCAATTGCTTTTATAGGTTCGTTATCAATGAAGTTATAGATAAAATTTAGAGTGTACGCAGATTTTCATCAGTTGTTAAAGTGTTACATTTTTTCATTTTTAGTCCATGTCCAATCCCAAAGTAAAGCATATGGCTTTTTAATAAAGGTTTCGCAACATTTTTTTTTCTACGAAAACTGCTTGTTACTCACATACTCAACCTACATTTTTCGAAGAGAGTAAGGACAGAAGGATTGGGCTAAGACAGGGCTAGTGGTTAATTGATTGAATTGGAATAAGAATTGGAAAGGTGGGAGGGAATTTTTATAACTATTAAAATACTAGTATTTGCACTGGGACTTCAACCCGTTAGATCCATTACGGAAGCCAACGACGGTGATCACTGCACCACGGACCCGAAATTCATTGTTTTAAGATTTATGATTAATTATTGCTGCATCTTTGGTTTTACTTTTATTTTCTATTTGTACTTTGTTCTGTCTTGTGGTTAAGCACATAACGTGTATAACTTGTCGCTTGCCAGGCTTCTTCTTGATTTTTTTTATTATCATCTCAGTACACCATCCAACATAGTGCTTGGCAGCTTTCTGGGAAAGATGAATGAATCCATTGGCTTATAAAGAGAAGTACTAGTTAAGAATTCTCTCAAAGAACACGGCCAAGTTAAGTCCAGCGTCTTCTCCTAAACTGAACTTATTACCCAGTTTCTCATGAAGCTTTAGTATATGACACTAAGTATTTCACGTGAGCATCAGCAAATGATTTTTAAGGCATTCTTTGATTATTATATTCCGTGCAAATAAATTGACTTTTTATCTATGTCCGCTCACAGTGTGGAGCATATGGCCTCATTATAGAAGTTTTTCTACGAGAGCTTTTTGTAACTCAGTTGCTCAACCTCTCTTTTTCAACGAGAGTAGTAGGGATAGAAGGATAAAGCTAGGACATAACTAGTAGTTAATTAATCGCTTTTGCTTCGCCCAGTTATCAAATGATTGGAAGGTGGGAGAGAACTTTTAGGCATCTCAAACACCCATGCCTTCGAACAGAAATCGATAAATCTATCGAAAAATGTTGTTCGTACTGGGACTCAAACATGTGAGATCCAGCACGGTAGCCCACAACGCTAACCGTTGCGCCATAGGACCCGACTTTGACTCTCGAAACCTTTTTTTTCATTTGATACAAAATATGTGTGAATAAAATCATATTGCCACCGTTTAGTGCGGTCTTCAGAAAATATTTCTTTCGATATCGCCAACGGGGACGTCTAGCTTTGATAATGTTTGTAATATTGCGTCTAGACTTGCAGACACTCTAATTTATGCTCTGTGTTGAAAATACTAACCGTTTTTACCTGACAATAGATGAACGAACGTAAAAAAAAACAGTATGAAAATTAATTTATTATCAAATTTTACTAGTTCAAAAATAAGTTATATCAAAAAGTTTCACAGATATTTCCCATTCGTGAAAATGCGACGGTGTTTTTATACTGCTAATTTTATTAGTTTAACATCCCACTGTTTCACATTCATGCCTTAAAATTTTGACAACATTCCGAAGTCAAAAATACTGTTCTAATTTAGGTAGATTTTTAAACTTCATAAGGTTCTGGAACATACTGTTTATAATTTCTCATGCGTGTGCATGGGAACTTCGAACTTTGAACAAAAAAATAATAGGTGCTTGGTGAAATTTCAATATTAAATTTAAATCGTTAAAATTATGTATGTAAATTCACACATGTTTTGTTACTAATCCGGGATTTATCGACTGCAATGCTTTTGTTGCACAAATTTCTATAAAATCGGAAAAAAACAGAAAGAGGCTTAAAAACTAGAACTTCGGAATACATGGCGCCTTTAGATTAAAAAAGACCACCTGTTTAAAGAGGGTAGAGGGATTAAAATATTACACCCAAACACTGATGGGCATAAACTATTTTTTCAAGAAATTTTAGAAATAAATAGGAAACAGTTAAATAGTTTACCAGTTTTAAATGAGCAGGTAAATCTGCCAAATTCCCCACTGTTTTATATGTTACTCACAGTTCAAATCTGTAAGAAATCCCACGGGTTAATCTATTTCGCCAGCAATTAATTAATATATATAATTGTGAGGAAATATTAAGAAAATATATTTTTACTGAATATGAGAATTATAGCATATATGGTAGCAGGAGAAGTATTTTGTCATTCTTATTAACAACGTAGTGTTTCTGGTTTTAGTACAATAGTGGTAAGAAGTTTTAAGGGTAGAATCAATTTTTCTCTATTCATGTGTAGAACTGCTGAACTAATTTGAGTTCATCTGAAATATGTCAGCTATATTATATGTGTACACTCAAAAAAAATATATAAAGAATTGTATATGCAAAAGTTTGGTTTATGTGTTTCGTTTTAAAATATTTTTTTATTTCAATCATCCTACAGAAAAAGGAAAATACATATTTTATTTATTATCATAATAATAGTATTCACAAAAAATTTTCACGTTCTCTTTTTAATGATTCAAACAAAAAAAAATAGCATATGGCGCAATGCACTATTGATACAATAAACAACACTAAACATCGCGGCCATTTTTTTAGCCCAAAGGCATCATTAATAATCAGTCTCGTTATTCTATTATTAATATACAATATTTACTAACGGAATTTCTTAATGCCAAGTGAGTAAGTAGATGCAAGTTGAAAGTAAAACAAAAAAATAAAAAGGTCACACGTTCAAGGATATCTTTTGAAATATTTAAAAACAAAATCGCTCATATTCCGGATGCACTTAACTAAAAAGATTGAGAATGCCTGTCAGCTTTAAAAATTTATTTAAGTAACCTTAAAAAAATGACTTGGAAGTTATTTTTGAAATAAAGCTCAATAAATTAGTATTGATTGCAGAAAAACAAATTTGTTGGTGGTCAACTATCTGCGATTGATTTCTTTCCGAAGATTCTTTAGGACAATTGAAAACAAATTTAATTACATCACAGTAATTAATACAAATGAGTTCTATATTTCACACCTAGACTTAAACAATTGTGAGTCAAAAAGTGGCATTCTGACATAATTGGATTTAATGATTCATACAGTCTAAACTAATCGATATTCATTTTAAAATGCATTATTTTGATTGATTGCTATGTAAACTTAGTAAATTCAATATTTTAATGATAAAAAATACACATTTTTAGTTAAATAACCATTTTTCAAGTAATGGTATGAAAAATCACCAATGTCAATATAACCTATTTTGCTGCACTGATTCACTTAAACTCGACCTTGACAAGATAAATATTGTTATGTGAAACTTTTTGGCATTGTTTACTCAAAATGCATTTTTTTCATCATTATTACTTTCCTCTCCGGAATCTGTTTTACAGTCCTGAAGGTTTCGTGCCTATTTACATACCCAAATGCTCCCGATTTTAATCAGATCCATTAAGACATCGATTAATCATTCGAAAAAATGATGTTCGTACTGGAACTTAAGCCCGTCAAAACTTTATTGCGAGCTTAATTCAATCAAAATATAAACAAAGTGCATTGTTTCTGAATGTATTTTACTATAGAAATTAATGCAAAAAAAACATTTTTTATTTTTTCATGAATAAAGGTTTGCTAAAACCACTTTTTTCCAGCATCATACAACAGTGAATTGAAAAATGTTTTTGTATCAAAAAAATTCTGCCTAAAATTGAAAATGGTTATTGTCTGTTGTGAAACATCAACCGGATGTCCAAACGCTTTGAAAGGATATAAAAACGGCTCGTATAATTGCTTGAACCGAAAAACGTTTTGACAATTAAAATGTTAAATGTTCCGGCCTGCCATCAAAACTTTTCATCCCTACAGCTCTTGAGCGAGTAACATTTATACAGTTAAAATCGTATCATAGATATGTAAATATAAACAATATTGAACGTACTTACATATGTGTAAATATTTTAATTTAATATAAAAATATAATCAGTTTTTTCTAATGCTTAAATAATTATTGATAAAGGATAAAAAGGATAACTAAATACTCTAAATACTATATTTTAAAAAAACATATTATAAATATCAGTCGCTCTGTCTTCTCCAGAGATTAAAATTCACGTACAGGTGTTTAGTGAGTATAATAGTATGATAAATAACTTAGTAATTTACTAATCACTCATTTATAGATCTCTAAATTACTTGATGCAATAAGAATGCAATAGTTGATGTAATGAGTGTCATGGAGTCAAGGAATAGTAGGCACGTGGACACGCCTGCTAAATTCCAATATAATTAAAATACACTGAGACGCCATTATAATGTTCTTGTCGATAAACCATTTATCAACATATTGAACATATCACCCAGTCCTTTTTTACGCGATTTCGATTTTACGCAAGTTTTTTTGACGATACCGTTTCTTTTTTTAAGGCGATTTACTCGTTGTTACGTGATTGTTTCCTTCCAAAAAAGAATTTACATAATAAACAGTGAACTTTCGCAAAATTTTGGATTGATGATTTTGTTCTTAATCTTGTTAAAATACATTTATTGAATTAGAAAAATAACAAGTTTTGGCCATAAATTTTATCCAAACACAGATAGTTGAATATGTATTAAAACTACTAAATAAATTTACCATAAAAGGCCGTCCGTTGTTATAAAGAAAAATAATTAACCGTCACATCATCAAAACAAATCCAATGTCATAATAATCAACTCAGATCAAGAATCTAGGAAAAACAGCATTTTATGTCAGAGCAAAATTCAACACTTTCCACGTTTTCACTTTTCACTCCACGTTAAAAAATACGTGAACGAGATATATAAAAAACTTAATACAATTATGCATGTTCGTAATGGGATTCAAACAAGTGAGATCCCTTACGGAAGCCAACGACGTTGACCGCTGCACTACGGACCCGACCAAATCCTACAGTGCTGTTTACTATATTCGTTTTTTGTATTTAATATATTTTTTGTATTTGGTATCATCAATACAACATAATAAGTTGTTGAAAGATGTTTTAAAATAAATTTAAAAAAACAAAGCTAAAAATATATTTAAATTATAATTAGGAGTTAAATAAAGTATAAAAATATTGAAAATACTGATTTACTTTAGCTTTGATGAGACTTAAATTATAATGGATGTTCAAAAAACAAAGATAACTAAACTATACGAAAAATAATTTGGTCATAAAAACAAAAGCAGAAGCTTTGACATTGTTTTGCTTGATTAATAATTCAATATCGCCCTTTAATGATAGTTGAAAAAAATGTTATTTGGCCATATTTTCTGTTACGTTTCAAGCAACGAAATATGTACTATACATATAATATCGTCGTTTTAGGTAAATATGGTTCCATCTGCATTTTTTCCATGAAATGACTTTTTAATGCAGTTTTATTTGCATTCAAAATACGGTTATATCTGAATTTAAAACATCTTCACATTCTTAATAAATACATCAATATTCAAAACAGAAAAAAATTCAATGTGAAAAACATACGAATTTTTATAGAGCAGCAAAGTTCCATCTGAATGCATAGTGTGAAAACCACAGTCTTAGAAACGGTTTACTCTTTCTTTCGCGTAAGTAAAGGCATACTTGTGTTTCCTACGGGTATCCCAGGTTCGAATGAAACAAATTTAACGTAGATAAGAGAGAGGTAGACATAATATTATTGAATGTTGAGTTAGTTATATCCTCATATAGATTGTTAATATAATTTTAAAAATGGCCATTGCCAACACGATTTAGTGCACCAAGGTTCTATCTACAGTTTTGTCTATACTAAATATGCTAATATAGTAACGGCATTGTTATAAAATTTAAAGTAAGATGTACATTCGATTCCGATTGTATTTATACTTTTAAATAATTTACTTTTAATCTAAAGTAGCGTATCTACAAAAGGTTACATCATCTGAAATCTTAAGCTGCTTCTCCTGCACAGTTTTAGTTTGTGTATGATGGAACCTTGTTTACCCAAAGCGACGATATGATGGCGTAAAATTTAATTAATAAAGCTTAAACAATTACATTTGAAACTCGAAACATTCAATTAACACAAAATCATTCTGGTCACACTAAAACGGTTTAACAACAAATTTTAGAGATTTACTTTTCAAAAATCTTTTAAAAGCAAATAAATCAGCTGTTTACTTTTATTCAATTTATTTACACCGATGAAACTATAGCTGCGATGTTCAAATAAAACATATACTATTTTTACGTTGTATATTATAATTTTATTTTGAAATAAATAACTTTTTAGTGAGCGACAAGCGTTGACAGTTGTGGTTTTGAGAAATATTCATTGAGCAGATTTATTACGATTAGCTTTTGGCTGGTTTCATTATACTCACGTCAAGCTTATAATTAATTTAATACTGTGTAATATAGCAATTAATAAATTAGTTGACGGGTTATTTTTTTTTTTTTTTTCAAAACAATTGTATTTGTGATGTATGATACAAATTAAAATTATTTAATTGTTCATACCCGAGAGGTGCCATTTAGAGTTTTTTTGTTTTCTAGTCGATTGCGTGGTTTCCACAGATATTAAAGTCTTCCCTCAGAAAAAGTTGCGAATTGAGAGATTGTACAATTATTCAGACGTGTTTTAGCTCCATCCTTTTTTTCAACACAATTTTTCTAGCGGAGCAAACGGATTTTCACGTGTTATAGTAAATCACGAAATCCCAGTATTAATAAATATCGGTATTACGGAATCAAAAAAATAGTCAATTTCTCGGGATTAGAGGCCTTTACCTTAATGTACCAATTGTCTATAAAGAGATACAGCGTCTTGAGAATAAAATTAGATACATATTCATTAACCAATTAACCAACATAAGTCAACCATTATTTAAAGCAACATATAGCAAAAAAAAAGAATAATTATATTGACTTTCAATGCTCTAAGTTGCTTCAAAGATACTGAACCAAAATCCAAATAAAACATTCTTTTCCAATAGACTAAAAAGAAAACAAAGGTAGGGTGACCAATTATGTATTAAATGACGCAATACTGTAGCAAAATCAATGTCGAAAATATGCGTCAGACAAAGTGAAACGAAGAAGTTTCCTGGAGATGGTCGAGAGATATATTTGGTTTTGATACCGATGACAATAACAATAAAAATTAAACCAAACCATAAAAGGTAAGTTCGTAAATGTTGACATCTAATGCTACATAACTCGTGTGTTGAATCATGCAACATAATGTAGAGGATATTATAATAAATCTTCTTTATCATTTTATTACAATACAAGTTTACTGGCAGTGTTGGCTTGTATAATAATTTATTGTTCAACAAATTTTACTGTATGTTTACTTCCAGCATAAAGTTCACATTGGCAATTAGTAAGTAACCAAATGCCTTTACTGTGTTTCACCGATGTCAAAATAATTTATGTTCGCTATTACAAACATGTTGCAATAATACGTTCCGCCAAAGGATGGAGAATTATTTTGACGTTATAACAAAAAAATATATGAATATACGAAACTTACTGTCGTAAATACGTACCTGGCAAAACTGAATGAATGCTTTTGAGTATAAAAAAAACGAAATGTTTTATGTTAGTTCAATTAACGCTCTTAATTTTGATCATATGGACCACTACAATATCATTTTCAATAAAAAAAAATTTAAGTCAGTCTTTACTACAACTCTATTTCAGGAAAGAAAATTAGATTTACATAATTCTATGGTAACTATATTTTTTTAACGAAAGAAAGGATTTTATATCAATGTATGAATTTGAATATACATACTATACACTTTGGAAGACGTACATACATCATCATATACCCCTAGGGTTCCCAACCGGTTGATCCCAATTAGGATTTTTTGATATAATAAAAAACTGAAAAAAGATTTATTACTCTTCCTTACTTTTCAATATATATGTATAAACAATACGTGAAAATTAAAATCATTTTATTTTTGCAGATAAAGAATGACATTTTGATTCGAAAGTAATATTTTTAACAAGATAGAACTATAAAAAAACAAAGAAAAATGAGATTCTTATAAAAAGTCGAGATACACACGATAAATAATTTATACTTAAATCGACGATAAGCAAATCAAAATACAGTTTTTTTGTAAGGTTTTACTTTAAATCATCCACGCTTAAAATATTGCTACCATGTTATTCATTGGGTCAACATTATAGTGGTAACATCTTTGTTTTTCTTTATCATTCTTACTACCGTTTATTCAGAGACATCGCATAGCGGGTTGAAATAAGATGATCAATTTATATAAACACCTTCTCCCCAATCCGGTTCCCGGTAAATTGCTCGCTACGCCCAATTTTTAGTAAGAGAGGGTTTCAAGAAATTACATATATGTGTGCCTTTAAACAGAAATCCATAAATAGTTTGAAAAATAATTGATTAAAAAGTGTACGTATTAAGATTCAAGCCCGTGACCTCCGAAAACAAAACCAACGAGCTTTTCCACTCGACCACTGGCAAATGAATAATAAAATAAAAATATTTTTTTATTTTGACTTTTTTGATTTATGGTTTTTATTTCCCGATTTGCAAAAATATTTTTTTAAAGAATGAGTATTAATGTTCAAGCTTTTATAAAACTTTTATAAAAAATTTCGAGCAATTTGTAATTCGAGCATTTGACGTTCGAGGAATTGGTTATTCTAGGAACTTGTTATTTGAGCAATTTCCATTCGAGGAATTGCATTCGAGCAATTTACCGGCTCCCCCCCCCCCAATCCACACGGTAAAATGAGTTGCGTTATAAAAAAAAAATTTACTCTACACCTTATATACTTTAAAACCATGTGGTGCTGATTATCATTTTCTTTATACTCTACCTATAGTTAAAAATGAATATCACATCCATTTTATTAGAACCAATTTTCCATTTTACATAAAAGCTTTCGTCAAGGTTAACACAATTTCAAACGTGATACTTTTGATAAGAAAACAGTCCATAGCGTAAATCAAACAACTGTTGTACTAAATGATTGATCTTATATAATATTACGAAAAAAAACGAATATCAGAAGATCAAAGAACGATATAATTTTTGCGGTAAAACCGTTACTCACTTCAATGACACGCAGATACAAAATTAATATTTTACAAGGAGCATTAATTACGTTTCTACCATAAATCAAAGACGTTTCAATACTTACAGTTTGTTGTATTTAATATAATTTATTTACAATAAATTATAAATTTACACGATAGACAAACGGTAAAACACCCACTTGTGAGATTTATATGGGCTAACTTCGTAGAGTAAATTTAATATAATATAATATAACAGTGGCGTTATTTCTACGACGCGCTAGTATGCCGTAGAAAATACGACGCTCGAAGAAAATAATATTGCCTCATATGATTAATGATATCGAACATGCATGTATCTGTCAGAAAAAAATGTTTAGCAAAATCTTACAAGCCCAAAATGTATTGTTTTATCTTTTTTTTGGTAGAAAGTAGGAATTATAAGACGACAATATTTGGTTTATGTGATATATGACACATCACAAGAGTTTCACATTTGATTTATTATATCGGTAACTTTTAAGATCAGTGTCAATACTTGGTGAGAAGTCAGTATTTTCAAAAAATAAAACATTCTTTTGTACTAATTCCACATTACAATTATTTAATATGGTCACGACTGGTTTCCCTAACCGCGGTAGATTTTCGACAGACAAGAATATACATTGATATAGTTTTATGTATACTAAATCAAATCAAATAAAAAAAACAATTAGTAATACAAATAACATATATTTTTTTAGAAATACCTTTAAATTTATTATTAGTGCCCTCGCTAACTTTATTGTTTCTTTATCAAATTTCAAATCAATTAGTAAGACACTATTTCATATTTTGTATCCTTATCTATAAACTTCTTTCATATTTATTTTACCAATTATTTGTTACACCATTACTAGTTTTACTAGGCATAAGATAAATAGCACTGTATTAATATATATTCTTATTTTATGGCTGAATTTGCTCGTGACGAGCAAAACCGGCCCTAATCTTAACATTAAATAAATGTGGAATTAGTATATCTTATTGTTGTATTTGCTTTTTTTCTGGCAACGTTATGTTGTTTTTATAATGTTTTTTACGGAATATTTTTTTCTATATTACCATAATCCTATCAATTAAGCATAAATAAATAATAATACGTTTTGAGATACACTGCCAACTATATTTTTATTGAATATGTTTAAAAAATATATGAAAAAATAAAGGTATTAAAAATACACTAAGTTTTCTGTTTCATGTAATTTGGAAGACATTTTATATCAGATTGATATGTTGTTGATTGCAAATCAATACACGTCGCTGAATCTTCTTGTTTCATCTTATCTTTAAGCTTTTAATGTAAATAAATGATTCAACAAAGAAAAATGGTCATAAAAAAGTTTTCAATATTCTTTATTTAGTTTCCGGATTTTAGTATTGTTCTTAGTAGCTAGAATATTTTAATATAACCAGTATATACAATGTTTACTTCTGTATACCCTTCACTACAGCACTGAGCTTCATATATATTCATAGTAAAAATACCAACAATGGATATTATTTCTTCCATCGTAATAATATCGTAACGTATTGTAAGAATCTTTTGCGAACATTTTCAATTCCATGAATATATTTATGAAATTAATTCCACGCTTTGTCACTATTATCTCTAGGTGACGCCACTGGTAGTAAGCTAAAGTATTCAGGCATCGATTGGTGTAATTGCTGTTAACGCTAAGTCGTCGACGTCTAGTGGCATTTGCCTTTAATTGAAAGGTGTAACTTTTGACAGGTAACATGGTGTAATTGAAGTAACAACTAACAATCAAGATTGGGGCGATAGCTCGTTATTCATTTTATAGATACTTTAATTTACATATGATACCGGTCCACAGTATATTTAAAGCTATTTGGCATTATTGATATTACTCATAAAATTACAGATCAAACGCGAATAATCTGAGATAAAGTATTGTGGAAATATTTATTTATTGTAAGAATAAGATTGGTAATTATTGGTGATGTGTTTGACGCGTAATGCTAATTTCATTTGATAACTTCAATGTAACCAGTGGTCGGTAAGCTTTAAGTACTCACAAACTACTAAATTCATAATTTTCAGCCCTGCAGAGCACGTTTAAGATATTTTTAACTGTTATATAATATGGTGTAGTGGGGCCAAGTCGTACAAGGTCGGCGACCTGGTACCTGATGACTTGACTGAATGACAATGACTTGTAACTTCATTTTCAAGTACATACACACATTCAAAATAGTGTTCATAAAATTTAAAAGCATTATAAATCAAAATTGATCTACCCGACGGATCTTACAAAAATAAATGTACGCATGTAACGCGAAGTAATACCATGTCTTAAGTTAGTACAGTTTTTTTTATTGATTTAATTTTTTAAACTTGTGGTTTTTTAACTTCGGACGGATATAAAAAAAAACAAAAAAATAGGGAAGAAATCAATGACCGACCTGGTACCTATGTATTTACCACTGTGTATGATTGCTATAAAGATTTTTTTACGAGATTGAGATGATTTCATGCATCTTGCATCGTTGATTCGTACAATTCACCATTTTTTTTGGCTAGTTTTCTATGTAATTAAAAATGAAAAAAAAACCATATTTTTCTGCGGACCACGCAAATTCTCCCGCCACTATGCCAACAGTAGAGAGCATTCGAAGCAAAAATGAATCAAAGTAAAAATGAAAATAGTGTCATATAATAATTACATTCACTGTGAAAAAAAACAAAAACAAAGCTTATCCCTGAATATGCTTACCTCTCTAGGCCAGGGTTTTCCAAATTTTCCGCGGAACACTTGTGTTCTACGGAACCTGAATAGGTGTTCCGTGAAGACTTACAGAACTTTCAATATTTTTTGAAAACTATTAAGGATGATTTCTGGGCTTGGAATCCATTTTTCGTGAAAGCTAAAACAGTAAGATTCAGGTCGTCTGGCTGGGTACAACGCTCATCTATGCGAATACGGTATACTACTGCGCAAAAAATATACTTTAAATCATATATGGGCAACCACCGGCCCGCCGAGCTATTTTGTCCGGCCCTGATTCATCTCGACGAAGTATTAGAGAAAGAAATTAGTTAATAATTCCAGGGAGGGATTAAATAATGGAGATGACACGGGCGCTTGCAGTGGCTCCACTCTACTAGTTCATGATCAACACCATATAAGAAATAGCAACGTGTTATATTTAATTTAATATTACTTTATTTTGTTTAATAATTTGGTCCGGCCCTTGACTCGGAGACAGAATGATAATTTGGCCCCAGACCTAGGAAAGGTTGCCCATGCCTGCTTTAAATATATCGCTTCATTTTCTAAATTTTGCGGGCATATATCAGGCACACCCTGAATATACCTTAGCTAGGACTCAATCGTGAGAAAACTTAATATTGAAAAGTTGCTCGCAGCGCAAAAAAAGTTAGGCACCCATGCTCACGACGATGTGCTAGCGCACGATGAAGAATATACAATCCTTTGGCAGAGAGAGAGAGTGTTGATGTGTAAGTATACCTCCTGATGTACAATATTTTATAAGAAACAATGTCGCATAAGCTTAAAGTTATTTTGGGTGCATGCGTAAATGTTATGTCAACAAATTAAATCTCACAGTAAAAATGTTTTCGTGCAATCAACGTCGTTATTCTGTTCTTGTTATAATAAGTTATGTCGCGCCTAAAGGGTCAAGTCTTATTCCAGAGACGCTCAAATAACTGTTATTTACAGTATAGCTTCACATTATTACCATCACCTACCTATTAAGTCGGAGTATTGTCACTATTGTCTCACGAGGTCAGTTCTAAATGCCGTTTTATTCCGAAATAGTAAGCTCCTCAAAATATCACAACGATTGCACCTTCAAGAGAATGCACATAGCGTAGTATGAATTATGTATGGTGTTTATCAACATATTTTGAAACTACGTTCAGCTGATTTAAAAAAATATATTATATATATTTCTGCATATCTGTTAATAATTTAGTAGCCAAAACATTCATATATTTTTTTATTTTTACTATTACTAAAACAATATGAGGAATAAATTCTTTTCTTTTCTTGATCGCATTGCGTTATGGAAGGCGACCGTGAAAATGCGGCTGCATACACATAACGGGTGGTGATGGGATACTCAACAACCTTGTATTAAACTTGTATTAAAAATATATGAATCGCGTATTTCGAAAACGTTACTAGTTATTTTTTTTCCAAAAATGAGTTATGTATGCAAACATCTTTATAACACTTAAATACACAAATATCATACTAAAACGTTCCATGTATGTATGTATGTATGTATGTATGTATGTATGTATGTATGTATGTATGTATGTTATTAACGCATTTTAGAGTATTGCGAAAATGTATGTACAACATTTTTACAAGAACTATTTGTTTTAACACGATTCCCAGGCAAAAATGCGGATAACTTATTTTCTAATAACAAGAAACCCAACAACACAAAACAGTTATATCAAAAATAATTGTCACACATATTTAACGATAAAAGCGATTTATGTTCAGTACCTCATTAAGCTCTCACTATTTAATCAAGTAGCGATGAATAGTATAATTTTTTATTTATTAAAATACAAGTTATGAATTATATTTTTGTAAATTACTTATTGGGTTTTCATTATTTCTTTTTTTATACGATTTCATATACCACAATGTTCTTCTTTTTTCAAATAACACGATTTTTTAAATTCAGGTAACCAATTTATTTTCAATGTTTCTATGAGTTCTATCACTTATTTAAACGGATTTTCGTGGAATGTATCAATTATTTTTTAACAATTGAATGTGAAGATGGCTTAGTTCCGTAGTGCTACCACTAGAAATTGGAAGTGTCGAGATATAGCTGACCAAAGTTTGCATTAAATGTGTTGTGAAAATACAGTTATTTTCTTTAGTGTAATATTTTGAGAACCACTGCTATTTAAATACAAACGGTTTGGTCTACAAAATAAATAGTGTGGCCTCGGTAAAATATGAATTAATGAATGAGCATAATATGACATACTCCTATTACGAATTATGATTAATCGACGCAAGTAGTATTTATGTAAATCGTTTCAAACGAATAAAGAATAAATGCCACGTTTACTATTTATTATTTTCATCTTTATTTAAATAGCATATCTATGAACATTAACAAAAAATGAAAATCACGCCCATTTTCGTCAAGCCGAGAATATTTTGAACATAAAATATACATAAACATACTTTGAATAAATTCAGCGAGAACTTAAGCCAATTTTTTTTAGTAAAATTTACATTGAAAATACCGCTATTATTCTAGATTACTAATTGACAAACGTGTTTCGCTTTTTTTAAACGCATCTTTAGAATCAGAATATAAACATATTCAATAAAGACACTCACGTAAAATTATATCATTGAGAATAGTTTTCTTTGCCATACGAGTTCTCAATATATATTCTATAATTAACGAAAATCCTCTTCAGTTAATTGCACACTTCAACAGACTGTTGAAATGGCTTGCTAGAGTGTGACCGTCTAACGTGTAGTTGTCGGTTTGAGTCCTAATATAGACACATTTGTACATAGATAATTCAATCATACGATGGATTTGTATTTCAAGACGTGAAAGCTTTTTTCAATTCCTACTTGAAAACGTGGCACACAGATCTATTACCGTCTTTTAAAAGCTTAGGCAACTGACTTCTAAACAACTCCCATTAAAAAATTATACCAAAGTGCTGCATTGATATTCTTGTGAGTGTTTCTAATGCGGCATTTGAATTATTGAAGTAGGTTATAAAAATATCGAGTATAATAATATAATAAAACAACAGTTTATAAAAAATACAAAATATTCATAAACTATTATTTCACATTGAAACAGAACAGAAATTTTAATAGATCGAATTGAATGGTACAGGCTTCTCACTGTTGTTAAATATATTTCCTATTAGGTTTACCCTGCTTCGTGCAAGTTATAAATTAGCAACTAATGCTTTTATTGTTAGTACCTACGTTTTTACTTGCACTCAGTAGAAAGGTAAAAAAAAAACTTGATTTTGTAATTTGTAAATGTAAAGAATAAGAATCAATATTAAGTTAAGTTGTATATATTAATCACCTTAACCTTCACATTAACCTTCTCACCGCGTATGACCGCTATGCATGTCCTAGCGAACATGCCCTCAGCGCGCGTGGCACGTATAGATGTCATGGAAATTTCAAACCCTATATAAGAGCTATCTATTGTGTTAAAATTGTATAACTTGGTTGAAAATATTACTAAATGTATATTTTACCAAATTCAATAGATGGCATTAGTCAAAAAAGATTTAATATAGGCTAAAATAATTTATTTCTGCAACACGCCGTGAAAATACGTCATCAATGCAAGATTTTGGATAATGTAAATAAGCGATCGAGTGCGGGTGAAATTGATATTGTTCCAAGAATTTAATATTATAAGCATATGGTATGGCGGTAGCGCAGTGTTCTCGGTCGCTCGTGGCGGAATTTCGCAATATGGCGACGTCACACCGCAATTGTATGAAGAATGATTATTGTTGAATTAAACCAAAAATACAAGAAATGTATTGTATTTTATTATTGAAAAAGTTACTTTGGGTGGCAATTAACATATTTGATTAGTTGAAAAAATATTACAATCTATATTTATAATCGAAAACGCGATAACAAAATCCGCAAAAAAGCAGCCGCGTACAAGACATGCTCGCTAAATTTGGTGACGCGGGCAAAGGGTTAAAGAGGCGGAACACGTGCCACAATTAGATACGCGAAATAGTGAAATAACTAAGATATCAAAATTAATTTTATATGCCGATACGGTCCATGGAAGGCATATCACGCTTATATGCTAACTAGGGTATCCAATTCCGAAGTCTTTTTCCAATCCCGGGATTTCGAGATTGATAAATTATCAATCCCGGGATTTGGATTTTCTCACCGAGGAATTTGAAATCCTCAATTCGCTATACTTTTTCCCCAAATTATCACAAAACCTCGTTTTTTTTTTTAGCTCACCGAGAAATATGAAATTCTCGATTTGCCAATTTCGTGTAAATTTTCGGGATTTGGTCAAAATTTCTCAATCCCGAAATCCCGGTATCGCAGCCGTATCAATCCCGGAATTTCGGGATCAGAAAATTGAACGGAATCCCGGGATTGGATAACCTAATGCCTTCTTTGTCTAGGCACGAAAATGGAAATCATAAACACTCAACAAATGCTAATATTTTTAATAGTTACCCGCGGCTGTTTTTCCTTCTTATTTAGCAATAAATTGTGACAGATTTATATTACATTCCGCTCTTGGCTTCCGAATCACTTTCGTCGGAGGCATTTTTGTATACCGCAAAATGATTTTGTTATTGAGTGTTTTCGTTTTCTTTTATGGAGTGAAGCAAAGAAAAACACTGTTTTCATTTTAGCCCCCACGGGCGATGCTGCCTTACTTAACTCAACTGTGTTATAAATAGTATACACACATATATAATGTACTCATGGTTTATATTATTATATGAGCCGATGAGAGGTGAAGTGAGCCATGTGATATTTAAGGGAAAAATGAGTTGGATGTGTTATAATATTCTGCGTGTCTTAAATTATCGTAAAAGTGACGTGACTTTAGTAAATACACACTGCAATAGTGATTTACCTCAAAATAAAAATAAAGTAAGTAAAGATATGATGGTACTGAAAATTCCAACAGAAAAAATTAACCATTTTACTACTTGTCTCACTTCATTTCATGGGGGCTCATATGTTCATTTCGTGCCAAAATATAAACAGACATCTTTAATAGTACTACACTCTTATTATAAAACAATGAAATTAAACTGATTAACAGATGTATTGAAGCTGTTATGATGACATAAAAGACTACAGAAGTATTTTATCGATTGAAAAATCAACTTATGAACTTTTACATCGATTGCACGTAAATTTAAGGATCAAGAACATAACAACTAGGCTTCTAGGATGACAGAAATTATCATGAATGGTGATAATCAAACCCATAAGCCTCCAGCGGTGCACTTATGTTGGACGGTCTGAAATTTTCGTTACGTAACTGTGTTGGCGTCGTCTGCATACTCAAAACGCGATACTGTTGAATATTATTTTTAGACTATTCAAAATAAGTGCTATGAACGCGAGAATAGCACTGCAGATTTTCTATACAGAGTTTGAATCGACTAATATATCAGATTGTTCGGAAAGTAATTGTATTTTTTTCACAGCCAACTTCACACTTAAGCCGCATAATCATTATTTATTTTGACAATTGATATAGCAAGGTTTGCTTGTGAAAAATTTCGATTGATTCTACGCCGTGGTTTTTGGTTGGTACCCTTTCAAATATGGAAAGTGATAATATATCCAATGTGTATGGAAAATATGTATTGACAGAACGCTAGTGCCAAAGCTGGTTTACAAAATTTTGATGTTGAAGATGCACCACGTTTTGAAAAGTCAGTTGAAGCTGATGAAGACACGATCAAGGCATTTATTGGTGCAAACCGGCGAATAACAGCTCGCGAGATCGTTGAAAGATTTAACTGATCAAATTTGATCGTTCATGATCATTTGAAACGCCTAGGTTTTTCTACACTCCTCAAAGCTCGAAAAAAATGAAACTATTTTCCTAGCAGCCTGTTGTATCAAGTTGGTTTCATACTTTCATCTATTGTGTAAATGCAACCGTCTTCCACAACGCTATCGAAAGAAACGAAAGGATTCTACCTTTTACATTCATGGCCTGAGCAGAGCTGCACGAGTAGTACAAGTTTCTTTTTGATGATCTCACCATCGCACGTTCTGTGTAATCAGCTATTTTTCACAGCCGCCTTCGATAACGCAATAACGATAAAGAAAATGAAAAGATTAGTAGTATAATATAATACCAGACCTGTAGCCGAATACATATTTGGCAACCATAGCGGTGTTTGCGGGTTTGAATGCTGGGTTAGACTGATTCTTTAATTTACTTACTTAAGCAGTTGCTTCAACTCGAAGTCGATCGGAAATTTAAAAAAAAATAAGCTTTTACTAACGCATGATTATTCGTTTCTTGCGGAATTGAGTTGTGGATAAATTAAATATCTATTAGGTTTATATGTTTAGATATTCTATATAAAACTATACATAAGTTGTTAAATAGTTTTGGTGCGTAGTATTTGAACAATTTAATTAAAAATGATCATTCGCACAAAAGCTGTCGCCGGTGACGACAGGCGCCACTAATATATCGTAGACCAAACGCGTAGAACCAACGTAGAGACTTCGTAGACCTCATTTGCATGTAGATGAGTCTTGTCATTGCGTCAAACAACTACGTGCTACGGCGTAGAACCAGTCCTCAGACACTGGCTTAAAGGTAAAGGCGATAATGTATGCAAGATTGTTACCCACTCCCTTTTGAACCTTTTATGTGATTCTGCAACTGTGATGTCAATTTTACAAATAAAAATATTGTTTTACTTAATTAACATGTATATTTTGTGTATGTATATGTAATAGTTAAAGTACACCTTTTCAATGTATACATGATCCATTTTAGCCAGTTACAGTATACACAAGAGAACAAAATATTTAATGAACACTTTATATATGCACTTCCAACAGACGTTTCTTGTCGCGTAATGAACGTTCAGCGTTGTTGTGTGCTGGGATTGTCTCAGGAGCAATTTATCTTATAAGACTTGCAGGCTTACACTTAAGCGTACGGAAACTTTCTTTTACAAATGTCTTGTTTCTACAATTGTATCTCTATTATTTCTACATGTGTTTGTCGGGTATATGGTGCAGCGTTTAGCGTTGTTGGCTTCCATGTTGGATCTCACGGGCTCGAGTCCCAGTACGAGCAGCATTTTTTTGTCACGTTCGAAAATTACCTCACACACTTTCGATCCTTCAATAACTGGGCGAAACCAGAATGCTTAAGTAACCACTAGTCCTGTCCTAGCCTTATTTTTTTGTCTATACTACTCACTATGAAAAAGAGAGGTTGAGCGGATGAGTAATTAACAGTCCTCGTAGAAAAACTTCTGTTGAGATACGTCGATTAGGAGGACATATGCTCTACATTGTAAGCGAACATGGATTAGAATATATATGCCAGGAATCATCTGTAGGCTATAAATTAACGCGTTTGTTAACTGCTGGTGATTATTTGCCGGCAGTAAATTGTTGACGGTGAATTTACAGCGCTAAATTTTCCGAACGAAGAATCCGAAAATTGGTATATTTTTTTAAATCTACTATTATGATTTGAATCAGCCGTGTTTTGTTTTTTTTTCATTATTGTATTAGCATTATTGATATATTCGCCCGGTTCTGGAATTCCTGGCTTCATATTTTTAGAAGCGCTGAATGTCGCTATATGAAATCTGCCTCTGGAGAGGCTTTTTCATTGAGCGAATATTTTTTCCCTGTGCCGCCTACTGCAGAGAACATTTTTCAGGAAACGGCTTTTACAGTTCAATGAACTTGTTCAGAGATTTTTTCATTTCCCATATGAATATTTAGTACATATTCCATGCACCGATATTAAAGTTTTATCAAAAAAAAACTGGCAAGACTTTTTTGACGAAAGCTTTCGTTTAAAAAAAGACAGTCAAATCAAATTTTAATATATGTACATGTAATTTTCATCAATATTGTTATGTCATACATTTAAATAGTCAAAAACAAAACAAAAATATCGTCTTATTTAGTAGCACAATATATACTATTTAATATTGAGCTTAAAAATAGTGCGCATCGCTGCCCTTCCCTATAGCTCACTCGGGAAGCCGTGATAACTTGAACAAATAACTAGTTTTCAAGTAACTCTTGTTAGAGATGTGTTATGACAAGTCCGTATTTTCATCATTGGAATAAATGTTTATATAATGACCATAATCTTTCAAATATTATTTATTGGTTCATAATTGGATGCACATTGCAACACTTCTAAAAAACCAATTTTTTATGCAAAATGAATTCATTATTAAATAATTGTACATAAATCAGGGTTGTCAGATTGCAAAACTTAGAGATCTAAGAATAAATTGTGAATAAAAATCATTAAAATTGCCATAATACAATAAAGCATGTACAACGGTAAAGGTGAATTTATCAATATCTTTCTTTTTAAACATTTCCACTCCCTATTTGCAGCATATAGCCACCACTTGTTGCCATTGAGACTCATTGTACCCTGCCAGTCTATTTTCTTTCTCTCGATTCGTCTTTGCACCACATAGCACATCCTATGGTTGACATTATGCGATATTCCTGGGTGACAGAATTCGTTGGATTGGAAGAAGAGAGAAATTATCCGTGGTTTTCCGCAGCACATGTCCATGCCACAGCCATTCATTGGCCATAAGATCGATTTTTATATTTAAATAAGACCACCGCACCTTTACTGTTTGCTGCAAGCATTTACTTTTGAAGCTCATTATATGATTATGTATTTTTATTTTTCAAAGTTGTCCAAATGAATGCTTACAATGCACTCAGAGAGTAGGGATAGAAGGATAGGGCTAGGACAGGATTAGTGGTAAGCTAATCGCTCTCGATACGCCCCGTTCATAGGATAGGATGGGTGAGAGGAGGGAATTCAAGACATCACATACATCCATGCCTTTGAACAGAAATTCATAAATCGATTGAAAAATCAATTTATAAAACTGTCCGTACCGTGATTTGAACCCGGGCCCTCCGTAGCCGAAGCCAACAACTTTGACCACTCGACCACACAGGCGGCAAAAATGTATTTATGTAAATAGGTTTCAATACCAGAAACAGTAATTAAACAAAATTACTGATGTATACAAAAATAATACAGACTATTATTATGAATAATTTTTGCTGTTGTAAAATCGAGATTTTTGTTGGCAGTTCGGGACTCGGGATTTGTCTATTGAACTCGGGACGTCTGGCAACCGTGATTTAAGGTAACCAGGATGTGTTTATGTTGCGATATAATATTTTTGATCTGCCAAATTACCTGAATGACTTTGATAAGTGCTTGGACTTGCAAGTAAGTTGTTGAATCTGCAATAACCGGTTGAGAAGAATGATTGATTGTATTATCAACTGCTTTTTGTTACTTCAAATCCTGTTTTGATTTCAATAAATATTAATAATACGAATGACATAATAGCCTGCGATGAAACAACTTGCTCATGCTTTAAATAAGTTAATCATGAATAATGTTATTTTGAATATTACCGCTTATAATTTGCGTTAAATTTCGATTCATAACTTAACTTTTTTCACAGCTTTACTTTGGTTGAATAGCATATGCATATTTGATTATTAAAATTTAATTGGCAGCCCCGTTATTCTAAGTCTACACTGGTACATAGTTTAATTTTAATAATAATGTGTTATTTTATGATATAGATCAGCCATACTCATCCTTTTTTTCCTCCGGGCCGCATTCCGATATTTGCTTCTCTACGTGGGCCGCAACATATTTATGGTATACTCTTTTTTTTTTAGCTCACCGACAAATTTGAAATCCTCGATTTGGTAAGAGCTTACTGGGCCGCACATTAGAGCTTACTGGACCGCAGGTTGAGTATGGCTGATATAGATGCTTTGAGTCCTGTGTATAGAGTAAAATTGTACCAATAATGGCCGGAGTATAAATCCATCTGTGGTAGACCGCGGATAAAGAGGTAAAAAATAAATGTAATATATAAATATGTCTTTAAAAATGTTAAAAACATGAAATTAACATTATCTCTCCTCGTCTGGCCCATGGTGTAGTGTTTAACGATATTGGTTGCCGTAACGAATCTCACGGATTAAAGTCCCTTAATAAGAACAGTTTAATTCTCAGGTAACGGTAACCACTAATCTTTTCATAGCTCTATCGTTTTTATCCATACACTCTTATAAAAATGAGATAAGCCTTATACGTATTGTTCATAGATGAAAAAATATTATTTGTGTTGGCTTGTTTAATATTTTTTAACCACCGCAAAGCCGAATATCCACGATGGATTCCTGACAATAAATTCATATTAATTAAAACAGTTATATTAATTAATAAAAAAAAAACTTTATCAAGGCACTGTCAAATTAATTCCATACTTTGTCCTTTTAAATCCACCACAAAACAAAGAAAAATCCAACCCCTAAATGGCTTTCATCTTTTAAATGTAAAAAATACGGATTTTTATTATTATCTCGGCGACAAAGTAGGGTAGCGGCGACTTCTGTTTATAATTGTACACAGAATGGCAGTGCAAACTAATTAATTATCGGAGTTTCTCTTTGGTGTACGCCTTCGGTAGCGGAGGGGTTTGTTTCAAAACCCTTGCTCGTATTATAGCAGGTAGCTACGGATGGGCAAGTTACTCGAATTCATTTTTTCTATAAATAGTTTTAAACATAACAAATAGTTGATTTATAAGTTTCTCAATTAAATAGAAGCAATTGTATAGAATATTTTTTTTGAAATCCGTTTATATTCATTAAAAACGTTCCTGTACTTTTATTTCTTTAGAAGAGAAAGTTAGCCAAGTGGGATTTCCGGAAAAAAATACTAATTACGTTTTTATTTTACATGATTTAAAGTATCTCAAAAGTGAAGTAAGCTTAATAAGTAAAAACCTGATTGTATTTAAAATTCCTATAGAAAAGTTTTACCATTTTACTAGTAGAAAAAAATAACTACAGGTAATGCAATATAATGTTAAAATATGTACTGCTTATGTAATTATATTGTTGCTACACTTAATTTGACTATTAATATTAAACTTAATTTGTTGAAAACAGATAGTTTGTACTGTAAATAACATAAGCGTTGTTTATTAAATAAGCCAATTCTTAATACACCGATGTGTTACCAATTATGAAACGTGCTTCGACTCTTTGAGGAGCATTTTTATATAACCGTTAGTTTATTTATTTATAAAGCAAAGATTCATTTCAATTCTTAACTTACAAATTACGGTGGACACATTAAGTGGAGATTAAGATTTTTTTTAGATTAGGGTACAAGATACAAACAATCTGTTAGTCTGTTAGACAGTCAGTCTGAAGATGTTTCTCAAATAGATAGAAACGTGTCACGACTAGTAAAACAATCAATGAAAGAACAAATTTATAAAAAATAATTTTATAAAATAAATTCTGTAAAGTTATCGCTCAATTCAATGATATACCAATCCCTAATAATTATTGGTTAAAAGTCGTTGAATATATATTCAATTCCAATTCAAACGGACATCACCTATTAAAATATAATTGTTAATAAAACGGGGCATTTAATTCGTTAAGAAAACTACCAAGATTTTGCAGAAGCTTATATAACCTTTTATAAATACTTTTTTTTTTAACTTGTATCATAATCATCGTAACTAACCAACCGACAAATATGCAATTACGATGAATATTTTGTAACGTTTATCGATCAATTAGAAAAGAAAACATGTACGAGCCGGTCAATACCCGTTTACTCCGGCTTCGTTAAAAAACTATGATTCTATCACTCATCGACTTCAAGCCCTTGGGATGGAGGAAAACACATTTCAAATTAGATATCACAAACGATGTGCAAATATTCCTATCAAATCGTACATGACAACTCAGCTGCCACTGCAGCCAAACGTAACACAAATATTGAGAAGCCATGCCTTGAGTACAGGTGGAACAGGTGAGATGGTGTTGTGCAATGACCAGTGACATGTCGTGACTTTTACAATTAACATTTAAAAAAACATTTCAATCCAATTATCAATGCTCCGTCTATAAATTAATAAATTTGTTACGCTCATAAAAAATATGTGATTTCTTAAATAAATTACAATGTTATTTTACGTTTATGAACGTGAACATATTTTTTTAATAAAATAAAATATATTATAATCTATAGGTTTTCTGATTGAAAGTAATGATTTCACTGTTTGATAAATAGTTTAACATGAATTTAAAATCAGATTAAATTAATAACAAAAAAAACACTTGACGTATTGCTATTCTTAGACGAATATGGAAATATATTTGTAGCATCTTTGTTGCCAAAATTTTCACTTCATTGGGTTGGAATATTAATTATTGTGCTCTAATTCTTGTGTTAAAGTATTGCTTAATTGTGTACATATAATATGTATACGGAAAAGGAAGGGGAAACGCATCAAAGTAAACTGGCTTCACCGTATATGGCTTACTTATATAGCAAGTAGGCTGTTATGCCTGCAACGATGAAAGTGAAATGTTAAAAAACTTTCAAATCAGAGACGAAGAAGACTACAACACTTCTGGCTCTAGCTTACCCTAAAACTTCAAACTCCATCAAGTCAAGATGCAAATATAAATAAATTGAGCAACACGTTTTTTAATAACCCGCTTTCACACAGTTTTAACACCTTTTTCTAGTTTGAAAGCATACACGCTACCTAATCGCACGTGAAGGTGGGTATGTGTTAATCAAGCTAATGAACTGCAATAAAAATTAAAGCAACTTGACTGTTTTTATTTCTAAAGTGACTGCAGACTAAGTCTTTATATCGTTATCTTACATGTATTCAAACTAAGATGTGTGTTATTAAAATCTCTACCAGTAGAAATTTAAAATCCTTTTAAAATACTTTGAGTGGGTGGGTATTCGGTTAGTACTTTTAATGTCAGGATTGGTTCTAAATGTGATTAAAAAATTAAAAGTTTACTTCAGCTTTCCCAATCATTATTTGATTTTTCGTTGATTGAGAATACTTAGCCCAGTTGGACGCCACTGCCGAATTAAATTCTTTTAAGACAACAGGTGGAAAGGATGCGCGTACGCGTGCCTGTTACTTGCTCGCGCTGCAATATAATAATTAATAACAAAATCGACGAAAGCCAATTCAACTACTGTGACTAAAAGTTAATAAATACAGCGCAACAAATGGGAATCATAAAATAATTGGACACTGTAATTTAAGAATTGAAACGTTTATTAGCATGGATCTTTCATAAATTTGCGGAATTCCGACATATATCATTTATATAACATGAATTGGATTGGTCACAAAAGAATTTAATATTTATGTCTGACTTTTACTTTTACTGTCCTTGACAGAAATCTTTGTTTTAATTCAGTTTGTAATGAAAGAGGTTTATTAAACGCTCATTTATATTATGTACGAGTGGTCGAATTCTTAAATGGACAGATTGATTTTAAATTTTGATTCTGACTTCTGTTCATTACCATGGATGTTTTCGATGCTCAGCTAATGATAATAATAGTCTATATCTATTTTCTCATTTTCGCTTACTCAAACATGCAACAGTCTTCAGTCACCTTACGTTTCCTTTGGTTCGCACCACGTTCTATGAAAGTTATGGCACGTACAATCACCCCGGGGACAGGTCGGATGACCCCTCGTATCCCTTAATTATTCAGTACAATCCAGAGTCAAACTCACAATATTCCTGCCTGTTTTTACACGAACTAATTGATTCCTGCTCATTTCAGTACTAAGAAAAAGCTTTTAGTGTAACCATCCGCAGAGGTTTACTAAAAAATATATTTATGCTTATTTGAGTATGCTTTTTTTTAACCAAAATATTATTGATTTGCCTTGGTAAATTTGAGATAAATGAATTATAAAAAAAATCTAGAATTATATGTTGCTTTCTCAATAACTTAATTTATTTGTCTTTCTATTTTCAGTGTGTTTTGAAGGAGATATGATGAATATAATGAACGGTATTAGTGGTGTATTTTCAAAACGAAATACCGGCTTTGAAAATAAAACTCTTTATGATGAATTGAAATATTTTCAATCTGCGAGATCAAAGAGTTTTGACAGGTTCCAGTATTAACTTTTGTATGGTGTATTTATATCAAGAGGTCATAAGCCATATGTAAATTCGTAAAAATAAATTTTTAATGACACCTTTTTTCATTTGAAAATACTAAAAAAAAGTTTTTTTTTTAAATATATATTTAACCAATATCAGATAAAGTCAATCAAATCAGTTTACCAGTCTCCATGCACTTCAAGGCTGTGTATATTTCGTAATTTTCCTTTAGCCCAAAATCATCAAAAAACGTTTTGTGTGTCTCCTGTAAAATTTGTTTTGTGTGGGTTACATTTTTTTCTTTTCCAACGTCGACATTATTTACTTAAATTTACATTTTTATGTTTTCACAGTGACTTTCATCTTTCCTCTTTTATTAATATTTTTCTTCTGAATAGCATACGGCCCTGCTTTCCGTATGTTACGGAAAGCCCCGTACCGGTCAAGACCTGAACTAGCAGCTAAATTAGCCAGAACGACTGATTTTAATTTACGGTCAGCTTGAATAGGTAATCCCTGTTTTATAGAGTTGACCAAACAAAATACGCTCCAGAAAAAGCAATTAAAATTACGTAAATTATGTTTGCGCCTAAAATAACCTCAACACTTTTCAATTTTATTAATCATCAATGGGATCTGCAGCTTTGAATAGTTTCTATAACTACTGATAAATTTAATTAATCATAAAATAACATTTTAGACGACAAAGACACGTAAGCTTTTTCTTTAAATTTTTAACTTACAAATTAATCAAATTTAAATTGAGTTCAAAGGAAAATGCCAGACAAAAATAATGATTTGCTTTACTTATACTACTAAAATATAAAAAATAAATTAATTGTATGACTCCGCAAACATCATTAACATTAAAAGAACTGAATGAACAGTGAATTTTAAACGTTTAAACGAAAAAAATGTACTTAGTCTTTCAGTTATTTTAACGTATGTACGTATATGTATTGAAATTGCATGCGAAAATCTCACTATTTGCAGTAATTAGGCATTCTTCAAGTAATTCTTTTAAATCTCACTTAGTTCTAAAATACAAATTAAACTTGTCGAACTTTAAAATTTTAATAAATTAATAATTATTTGTATAAATCAAGTTCCTCAAATATGTTGAGTGTGCTTGCTTAGATCGCAAAACTGTTTTTATTTCAAGAGTTGATGATATTCAAAGTGAATGAAACTTAAGGTTTATACGAAAATATGTATGTATTAAATTTGAATCGCTCAAATTATGTTCGCTCACCCAAGTTTTGTCACTATCGACCCGGGTTTCACCTTTCGGCATTTTCAGGCGGATAAACTTGAACTGACGTTTAGTAAATAAATGCATCATGCTTACATAAGAAATAAATGTATCGCTTAGTTTAACGCCATTTCTGGCGAAATGGATTAACCCGTAAGAATACCTACAGATTATATTATATATTATATTTACCCTATGGCACTTTCAGTTGAAATCTTAGAATATTTATATTTGAACAATTTTCTCTAAAAACGAAACATAATTATTTGACTTTTATTTGAAAAAGCTTCTTCCGTCATTTTTCTTGTAAATTATTTAAACATCGGTTCTTTTAAGCAAAGTCAAAAGCGGTTTGTTTTGCTCAAACTACACAATAAATTGTTGAAGTTGACATTATATGTACATAACGGATTTTAATATGTATTAGCATATATGTATATACTGTAACTTATTGTACATATATGCATGTTTTTGTAATACTTGAGTATCCGTTTCATTTTGCTCCGTGCAACGGTTAGACAATGATACTTTCCGTTACGCGCGCAAAATTTATATCTGGTCACGAAACCGTGGCTCGTATTTATAAAAATAATTTTACTAACATAACAAATCATATTGAAACATTTCAATGACCTGTATTAATAGTAATAATACTTAAATTTTTGTTATATTATGTATATATATTTTTTTACCATGTAAAACTCTCAATATGGAACATATGGACTCAGTTGCTCAACCTATGTTTATTTCTCAAAGATGGTAGGGATATTAGTATTGGTGCCAGCTAGGACAGGACTAGTTGTTAGCAAATCGCTCTTGCTACGCCTCGTTAGAATGAAATGCTGGGAAGAGGAATTTATTTTATCACATACAAATATGCCTTCAGACAGAAATCCATAAATCTATATAAACTGTTCGTACTGGGATTCTAAGACGTTACCTCCGTGTTCTAATCAAACGACGTTAACCACTTGACCACGAAGCTGACTACCCTAGCAAGACAAATGTGAACTTGTACAATAAAAACAAGATAATGTCACTATGATTGGTTCATTGATAGCTCTGAGTCCCAAATGAACATCCTAAGCTTCGGTTGCAGAGCTCACGGGCTCGAATAACAGTACAGTACAAAGAGTTTTTATAAATTAACTTGTCCATCGGTAAACGGATTTCTCCTCGAAGACATCTGTGATTTTAAAAAGCCCCTCTCACCGATCATATCCTATCCTAAAACAGAGCTTATCGAAAGCGATTTACTTACCACTTGTACCCTGTCCTAGCGCTATACTTCTATCACTGCTACCTTCGAATAAAAGACGTTGAGTAATTAAGTAACACGCAGTTCTCTGTTGAAATGAGCTCTAGGACTCGGATGGTTAAAATAAGCATGTAAAAACATTACAGTTTGATTCAGAAAAATCATTTTGATATACTACTGGCCACTTATTTAATTTACTTATTTTATTTAATTTATGAATTAGATACTGACTAGGGTATCCAATCCCGGAGCCTTTTTCCGATCCCGGGATTTCGGGATTGATCCCCTTTTTTTCGGGATACCGGGATTGTGACTTTCTTACCGAGAAATTTGAAATCTTCAATTCGTTATACTTTTTCCCAGATTCTCACAGAACCTAGTTTTTTTTTTTTTTTAGCCCACCGAGGAATTTGAAATCTCCGATTTGGTATACTATTTCCCAGAATCTCGCCAAAACTCGTTTTTTTTTTGCCTCACCGATTTACCAATTTCGTGTAAATTATCGGGTTTTCCTCAAAATTTCTCAATCCCGAAATCCCGGGATCGCGGCCATCTCAATCCCAGAATTTCGGGATCAGAAAATTGAACGGGATCCCGGGATTGGATACCCTAATACTGACCAAAAAAAAAAAAACATTTTGAAACAATAAATTCACCCCCGCTGCATGGCATTGACAAACACTGTGGCGAATGCAAAAACATAAGCGAGATGCAGCTAAATTAAAAATGTGAGCTGTTGTATTCTCTTGTAACCGAGGAGAACAATACACTATGCTTTTTGTGCATAGATTTTACAAATTGCACTGGTATTAACAATAAAAATATTTAAAGCGAAGAATGATTGCAACGCTGCCGTCTACTCTTTTGTAAAGTGTGTAAGCTTCTTGCGTGGAATCATTTACCCAAAAAGCAGTATAAATCCTTTTAAATAGGAAAAATGCATCAGACGACTATAGTTTCAATTAAAAACTACGAAATGGATTGATTTAGAAAAAAAATAATAGAAAATGAAATACCGGAGTCTAGGTATATCGGTTGTGATTCAATATTCAAATACCAGTTTTTGAAAAACAAAATATCTGCATTGAAAAATATAATTATTTTTGATTAAACACTAAAAGTTTTTAAGTTGCTGGTCTCTAAGCCTAATTTCTAATGGATTATTTCTTTCCTCTGCATCAGTGACGCAAGACCCGCATGCCGCCTTTTTTAACTTTGTGGAGGCCTAAACAAAATAAATGTTTTTTTTTCACGTAAAACATTTATTCAATAAATTTAACCAACCGTTTTTTCAAAACAGTTTTTTTCTATAATCTCAATGTATACAATTTGAAACACGTTATATTAAAAAGATGTAGGTTTAAAATGCCAAATTAGTATTTAAATTTAGCTTTTAAGCTTGAAAAAAGAAGAGATTGTGGAAATTGCGATCAGGAAAAGAGACTTAAAAAGAAGCTTTTTTTTAATATTAAATTAAAATCAGGTAGTTTTTTCCCCTTTCCACAGTCGATATGCTAATAGGTTGTAATGTAATAGGGTAAAAATATCAACGTATTTAAGTTCTACAGTTGACTGACATAAATACGTTGATATTTTTACCCTATTGTAATGGAGTTCTACCAAGTAAATGCCAAATCAATAAATATGTAGTAATGTAAATAGAAAAGTACTCTTCGTTAATAAGCTTGTTCTTTTACGTAAGAAAACTTCACAGAAATCCACACCACTTGAGATACAAACCCATTAATCATTTAAAATATCATTATTTTGAATGTTTATAATTCATAATTTGAGCCCTTGCTCCCGCAACATATATACGAAAATCTAACGGCGTTAACTACTCAGTTAAAGTACTAAAACACTCGACCCGAATTTCAGTTTACTTTAAACATCAATGAAAAATATTTTGTCAATAATTAAAGTTTTGATTCAATCGAAAGGCCGTACATAAGTGTTTATATATTACAGAAGAATAAAAAAAAATATCAGTATAATATACATTGTAGGCTTTTATAAGGTTGTCGACGGACTATGATATCATAATACATTTTGAAATCGTGTGACTTTTGCACTTACTTAATTGAGATGATCATGCACAGTGCACTATTACAAATTCTAAATGCCAACAAAACAGCTGATTTTCAAAGGTCATATTATTAAGACGTCGCTAAGAATAATAGATATATATATGCTATAAACCGTAGGCATTATTTCAAAAATTACAGATAAAAGTGTTTCTTTTTTAACGTTTGTACATTTAGATTGTTAGTATTTTTTTTTTACTGAATTCCAAAAACAGTTTGCCTCAGAGCATTGAAAGACGAAATACTTACATGACGAAATAAATTTGTGATTGGTTAATCTGGTCTGTATAGTGATCGGAAATGGACAGTGGAACTAGTAATTGGCTACAGTGTGACCTTTGATGGGTATTTACTATTAAAAAAATGAATACGCTGCATTTTTAAAGAACGTTTTTTATCTCGTCAATACACATACGTGCAATTATATTGAACATGATCAAAAGAAAACTGCATTTCCTGTATAATTATTATTTTTTAACTTCCAACGATGCACCTAATTATTGTTGTATTCTCTTATTGCATAAATTATATATTTTTTGTTTTCAATTAAAATCATATTACTATTTTTTTATTGAAATTAATAATGCTAACGTACTGCTTTTATTCTTACGAACAGTTAGTTTTTTTGTGACATGATTTTTTTTGAAATTTTATTGAATATAAAATCGTTAAATATTGTCAAAAATCTTTAATTTAAAGTGCTATATGAAAATTAAATGCTTTATAAAAATTTCAATTAAAAAAAATATTTCTAATAATATTTTTCACACAAATTTTATGACCCACTTTATTATATTACACAAAAATAAAAAATGTGTATTTTAAAATTATTTAATGAAGTATTACATCCTCCACAGTTTTTAAAATTTCGAGCGGATTGTGATACTGAATTTTTCTGTTTTAAGTGTTCTTTCTTCTTAGCAAATTAGCTTAAAAAAGGTTTTTCTGTCCAAAGAAGCTTCTTTCTCTTTCAACCATATGAAGCTTTCTTCTTATTTTTTTTTACCTCTGGTAAATAATATAATATCTGCATTCAGATTTTTCAGCGTTGAATGATGGAGAAGAGTAGTATAAAGGAACTGCTGGCGGACATTTACAATGAAAAAAATGGTAGCACGGACCAAAATATTTGGGCTCGGCACAGCTGTCAAATGAGAGCACCTGCCGCCATCTGATGAAAAGGGGGTAAATTACGGTTTAAAGGTGACATCAAGATGGCTCTAGAAGTGCACAAGATTTCGATGGTTATTTCAATAAGTTTTCGTATATTTTAAAGAAAAAATAAATATTGCATACTGACAATTCTTTACGATTTGTTAAGATTTTTTACGAGTTTTATTGAATAGTTCAAACTGGTAAAACATTATATTTTTTTGTTAAATCAATATACCTATGATTTTCAACGATAGTTAGGTATAATAATATCAGTCACTTCATATCATCATCATATGATAAAAAAGTATTTCTAATGGAAACGTGGAATGAATATGTGAAAAAACTACTTTTAAAGGATTCTGGGTAATTCTTATAACTGCCTTTTATATTATATTAGATCATTTTTAAAATAATGATTTTTTGATTGGTTCAGCGATACTTTATTAAGATAACGCATCATATCATTAATTTGTGTCATGATTAAAACAAAAAGATACCATATTTGAAAAAAATAAGTAAACTTACTCTTTAGTAATAAAACTAATTTAATACGGCATGAAACTAGTTTCGACATTAAGACAAGCGTCAATTGATTTTATAATTTTTTTTCGGAGGCTTAAGCCCCAAATTACACAAGGATGTGAAAACAAAGTCTAACCAATACTACAAAGATACATATTAACTCAATGATTTCAACATAAATAATATGTATGTTAACATGATTGAGCTTATATATAAAGATTGCAATACCAGTCGATTATATATATACAAGTATTAAAAAATAAATCTTCGACCCATTGGGATTTCAATACCGGGAAAATAAATCAAAATCGGTATTTCATATAAAATATCGTCATTAAAAAAATCATAAACAAGTATTTTTATATAACTTATGGTTTCTTAAAATAATAAAACACCATTAAAAAGGGTCATCAATTTAGAAATCTATCAATATTGATACAACTCTTGGCAGATTTAAAACATTTAAATATTTTGCGAACAATTTTTTAAAACATGTAATGATTGATTTCTATGCGTTTGTAATTCGGTTATGGCAAATTTTTAATACAAAAATTCTGGTATCTATACATTTCCCAAACATGTTTTTCGGTATTGAAGAATCAAAAGAAATACCGGAATCTCGGTTTCAGTGATACAGGTATTAGAAACAAGACTTTTAATCTTATAATTTAATTAGGTCCACAAGCATCTTTTTACGGTTATGTATGTCTAAATATGCATTACCGTGGATACAAAAAATATCGAATTATTACGAACTTCTTAACACATTTTTTCATTGAAAGGTGGAATAAGAAGCCCTTGTTAAGTGATCACTGTAGAAACACCTGACGGGAAAGACGTTTCCGAATCATAATGTCTTCTAACTGAATTATCAAGACATACTCACATATTCGCCGGTAGCTGACAAGAGTTTCAAGAAATTATTTAATTCACTTAAAGCTCAACTTTTTATATAAAAATTCCAAATATGCACGTGGGAAAAGGTGATTTCATAAAATAATACAATCGTGCATGGCGTGACAAATATATAAAATAATTAATTTATTGTATTAATTGTTTCGTAAAAAATATACAGATTTTCAAATGTTTACATAATATATGCTGGATAATTGGACATGTTTAATTATTTTTAGTAAAAAAAATATTATATCAGCTACATTTGATCAAATTTTCAAAAATATTCAATGACACTATATTCACATCGACCTGCGGTGGGCTGGCAATACGTTCACAAGGGGCTCGCTTAATCTCACAGTAATTCTCGGTGTTCCGGGGAAGGAGTGATTTTTTAAACACTCTTAATTATATACAATACTTCAATAAGCAATCGATTGTTACTTAATACACTTATAGTATGTAACAATATACAATTTACCGTTAATTTATCAATCTTAATGGCTGCAAATGTACTACTGTGTATACTGAAGCTGTCGTAGATTATATAAATGTCAAAAATGCAGCTATATACTTATTTGATCTGAGAATATTGTTTTCTCTTAAATAAACAAGGGGTTCGCCGGCCTTATTAAAATTTAGCAAGAGGCTCGCGCGAGCCCCTACAAGCCCCCTCCAGCCCACCCCTGACATCGACTGTGGAAAGGAAAAAAGAACGTAACCCACACATAGCAAATTTTACAGGAGGCACAAAAAACGTGTTTTGATGATTTTGGGTCATATGAAAATTATGAAATATACACAACCTGGAAGTGCACGGATACTTCTAAGCCGGTGTTTAATTGACATAATCTAATATTTATTGAAGAAATTTTCTAGGAAAAAACCTTTTTTTCAGTTCTTTTTCTTGGTTTCAATTTTCACAAACTCGTCTTTTTCAAACTTAAAAGCTAAATTTAGATACTAATTCGGGATTTTCAGCTTACATCCTTTTGATAGAACGTGTATCAAGTTTGATACATTGTGATAATCGAAAAAAGCTGTTATGAAAAAACTGTGGGTTACGTCCTTTTTCCTTTCCACAGCCGACATGTATTACAAATGTCTATTTTTTAGCCACAACTGTTCAATTCAACGTACGACAATTTAAATCGTAATAAACTACTTTTTCTAAGTTTTATTGACGATAATTGGTTAATAAAAGGACGAACGAAAAGTGCATCGCTCTCTCTATGCCCAATTGTTGTAGATAAGATAAAGGAAAGTGAAGAGAGATTAAACATGATGAAGATCGACGCTGTTTGTTGCAAAATTCAATCCATCAATGAAAGGAAGCCAATTAATCCAGCAGTATCACAGTTTCCTAAAAACATCCAGGTGCCTCAATAACAGTTTTTTTACAAGAAGTTATTGTTCATTGGGAGTGAACATAGATTAAAACAATGTATTATTCCAGAAGGTAGAATTATGATACTGTTTAACATAAATTTTAATGATTGTATTTTTATACTCATATTGCAGAATCAACGACGGTAAGAAAATTTAATTATATTACACTTGAAGCAAAAATCATAAATTATGATAGAATGTAACGTTATAATGATTATCGTCTCAAATGTAATGCTCGAAGGAATCTTTCACTCTGGGATGTGAGCGTTAGCTCATGAGAGAGAATGAACGCCTCTGGCACGTCTACCAAAAGTGTGTAGCTTCTGTAGCAGTTATCCTTTGTCTCGAAAACTAACGCTTGAATGGACCAGTGGTGTAGTGTCTTTATTTACGGCATTAAACTATAAAATATAGTTGAATATGTCAACAAAACTCTGTGGTCTAATTAGTTAAAGCTTTTTCTACCGATCAGGTGGGTTTGTGATCCATTCCCAGTAAAGTCAATGCCAAATTTAGATTGTTTCAGTTAAAATTTAAGACCAAAGACGTGGGTGTTTGTGATGTCAAATCTCTTCGAGTTGATCTCAAATGACATAAAATATATAAGATAAGCACATGACTTAAGAAAGTTCTTAATTAGCGAAAATCTTATGTCGGCATTCCTGAACAGTACCATTTTTTAAATTACCTTACTTTTCCTTTCACACAAAAAAACCTATTTTAAAATACAATTTTGTACTAATTCCACATTTATTTATTCGGATCAGAACCTGATTCTAACATCACAAGCATTTTTACCATACATTAATTACAGATTAATGTAATTGGAATAGAACAATAAAGAATACTAATGTGTTTTAAAAATCCTATTAAGCTAGATTGTATCAATTACACTTTTTTTTTATAAACAAGTCATTTAATACTTTCTCTTGGTTATAGGTGTCGCTGTAGACCGCCACACTCATCCTTAAGAACCCCGCCAACTCGATATTGAAAATGGATGTAGTTTAAAAATCAAATCTATTTGATATTATTTTGATAATGTAAATATGTTTAAAAATAATAATAAAAAAACTTACTTCTCAATTGCGACAATATTATTCACCATTCTTGAGAATGTGAATCTAAATGTTCCTAATTATTTTTTAAGAAATCGCGGACATGAATTGTTTGTTCTCCCAAGGTGTAGAACCAGCCTGCCAATGGGGATGCCACTGGGGAGAGCTTTAACGGTGTTCAACAATATTGCTTCGGATGTCGACATATTCCACGTAGACGTGGGTGAGTTCCGACGAATACTATTTTTTATGTATTAAAGTAGAGTTCGTCGGAGCTAACTCAGTTGACTTCCTTGCCATTTTTTTTTCTACTGCTTTTAATATTAAATCGTACTATTTTTTTTTTCTCCATTGTAAAAGTTTTAAATTAATAATTTGTCAACCTTGTGCAATAATAATTAAATAAATAAATAAAAAAATATCCGCCACTGGTTTGAAATTGCAGGTAGCTTACAAAGTTTTGTGTAATGCTTGAGAATAAAAGCTTTTATGTTCGGCGAGTGTTCGGCTATTTCCGGTGTTCTTCGAATGCAGTCGAACCACTTCGGTAAACTTCGCAAGCCTGAGAGCTTTGCCGTAATTAGCGAGAACTTAAACGGGCGCATCCAGGTAAGTCAGGAGTCTGAAACATTTTTATTGCAAATTAATATCATTCAAACTTATAACGCAATAAAAAAATCCGTGGTATGAATTTTTCGTCAATCTTTTTTGATGATTTATTTTGTCCGTACACATTATGTTTATTATTTTTGGTATTGAAAATTATATCGGATTCTCTTAACGGCAGAATGTGTCAAGCAATACAGTTTTTAATTAATAAGCTCGTTATTTCTTTATATTGATAGTTTTATCTCATATCAAAATAAAAACAGAAGTTCTTCAATTTTTTTTCAAATCATTTACGTAATGCACAAGTAATATTAAATTTATAATCTCATTTCTTATAACTTTTGATAAAATTGGGGGTTTTAAAAAAATTTTCACATCTTTCTCCGAAACAATTTTTTAACGATACAAATGGGAAAAGGGTATAAGGCTTTTGTCTGTTATATTAAGACACTGCTAGGAAAATTCTGAACACCTAGATAATAAAAATAAAAAAAATCTAGTTATTTTTTATGCACCATTTAATTAACCATGTAAATAGAAGGTTCGACGTCTTAGATCAGTACATCCAATATAATTGTTTTGGATCAATCAAAAATGTGCCGCAGAGTTTTGTTTGCAAACCCGCTAGGCGTCCATCGCTGACTTCCGACGGAACGATTGAAATTAAACAAAGATATAAATTTTATAAAAAAACAAAACGAAAAAATGTGAGCAGGCAGCGGTGGCCAGAAATGAAAGGTAAACGCGGAACACCTTTCGTCGGTAGACCAAGTCTTTTTTACTTTTCAATAACGAGCTTACAAAGAGGCAAATTCTGTCTCAGTGGTGGTGGAACTTTTGAAAACATTAATGCCATTTTGATATTGGTTATCTCACATTTTAAGAGAGTTGGACACATTCAATTTCAGGTTTATTCGTATTTTAAAATATTCATAGAATGCATTTTAAAAATGGTATTCAATCATTTTTTTAACCATGTCTGCTCCCAATGTGGATTTCAATGACTCCTAACAAAGTTCTATGAGAATTGCTTGTTACACAGTTTCTCAGTCTGGTTTTTTTTTTAATTTAGTAGAGAAAGAAAAATAAGACTAACACAGGTATTTAACCAATCAACCTCATTAAACCTCGTTTTTAAAACATGATGAGTGGGAGAAGTTTTAGATCTCTTACAGCCTTTGAACAGCAATCCATAAGCCGATTGAAAAATCATTTTTCAAACCCGTTTTAGGGTTCGAATCAGTAAGCTCCGGATACTTATACTACCGACATTGACCACTCGACCATGAACCTGAATACATAAATAATGTATGTTTTATGATAACCACTTTTTTATTGCTGTTGACACTAAGCCTGTCCTGATTTTTTTTGTCAACTCCCAAATGGACACATGGTTTTTTCGATCGTTTTTTTTAAATTTTACTCGATTTGCTGGCATTTTTTTTACACTTCCACCTCTTGCCCCCAGATTCAATATTGAAAACCAAGCAAAGAAAGAACAAATTGTATTTTTAAAACACCACCATTTTGTTTTGACCTTCTCTAATATATAAATTTCGATAGAAAGATTTTATACGAGTACAGTAAAACTCCCATTTACACTAAAGTCGGGACCGTGTAATTGGGGGAATGAATCTCATACAAAATTAGGGATTTGGTTTTTTCCGCGAAAAATGCAAAACTAAGATTTTCCCTTAGTTTTGCAAAAAAAATATGGACGAAATATTTAGTTACTAAGTGATAAAATACAAAGCGCGCCAAAATCCAACACATAGAGAGTCGTCCGGCAATGCGTGTATAGCCTGGCACGTGTTTAACCCTTTGCATACGGGCGATCGCTTTTGCGACGATCGTTTCCCATGCGAAAAGATCGGGGAATCGCTTTTGCGACGATTGGTTGGTGTCATATTGCGTGGCTTAATGAACGTATATTTATGCGAATATCATTTAATATTTTTGGTGAATATATGACTAATGATTGTTAAATACATAAATAAACTTATTTTAAAACATTTTTTTTACTTTATTTCATTCTTTTAATGATTATAAAAAGACAATTTTTTTATTACAAAATTTTTTTTAATCATTTTTTTCACTTTAACTTTTAAAATTAAGCAAACACTTTCTAGATTATTTTCTTTAACTTATGTATAGTTTTTGAAAGGATCTTGTTTTTTTACGTAATACACGTGGAAAATTGACAATCGGTTTTAATTCCTGCTGTATTGATTGAACTGTTGCAATCAAAATATTTTGGAAAGAGCTGAGCGAATAAAATATATGCATTTTGCAACAATAAAAACGTTGAAAGGTTGAATGTAATATAAAAATAAATATGCACTGATTTCTTAAAAAATATTTTATCGACATGCATTTCTCAATAGCATTTATTATTTGACGGGGAAAGTGGTGTAATTGATTTCATACGATGATAGTCAATATGTATACATAGAGTCGCAATGTATCTGTACTGCTATTTTTTTTTAAATTCTATGTCCGCTCCCATTAGAAGCGGACTCAATGTGGAGCATATGGCTTCTTTATGAAAGTATCTCAAAATTTGTTTTTCTACGAGAACTGATTGTTATTCAGTCACTTAACCTCTCCTTTCCTAAGAGAGTAGTAGGAAAAAAGTATAGGGCTAGGACAGGACTAGTATTTAGCTGATCGCTCTCACTACACCCAGTTATTGAAGGATTGGAAGGGTGAGAGAGAATTTGTAGACATCACAAGCACCCATGCCTTCGAACAGAAGTCGATAAATCAATCGAAAAAATGCTGTTTGTACTGGGGCTCGAGTTTGTGAGATTCGGCGTGGAAGCCAAAAACGCTTACCACTGCGCCGTAGGACCCGACAAAACTGTTATAATTTATTTTAAAAATAATAAATGAAATTTGTGATTCGGTTCTGCAGTGCAGTGGTCAACGTCATCTGCTTCCGAGACGCTTGGTTCGAATCACATTTCAAACAATTTATCATTTTTTTCTAAGGCAAGGATGTTTGTGATGTCTGAAGATTCCTTCTTACCCTTCCAATCCTAAAATTACAGGGCGTAGTGAGAGTAATTAGCTGACCTGTAATTATTGTTTTAACCTTATTCTTTCTATCTGTTTTCTCTTCAAAAAAGATTGCTTGAACATCTGAGGCAGTTCTAATAGTAAAAAAAGGTTGGGAACTGACATGAATAAAAATAAATGATTTTTAACAGTATCTAACAACGTCTCAAAAAAAGTATTGGCGGCTTCCCCAACCTTCATAATATGAATAAATAAAATAAAATATGTATACAGAAATATACGAAAATTCAAGTTACAATATGTATACGTTAAAATTAAATTTGCCTAAGGACCGCACATACATGCAAACATTATACAATATTTTTTTTTATTTTATTACAACGAATTTCATACCTATTAATATTTTTAGAGCAATACTGTGGAGTCGTGTAAAAAAAGGCGGCTCCGACTCCGACTCTAGCCTTAAAATAATGAACGACTCCGACTCCGAGGAATTTTTTCAAAATTTATTTTTAAATATTATAAAATTTATTTATATAATATGTGTACCATTAGATGATCTGTAAGCAGCCAAGCATGTAATGGCAACACTTTGTACTATTTTGTTTGAATACACTTCATTAAAAATATTAAAAAAAAAAAAATCGAGCCGCTCATTTTTCATGACTCCGACTCCGGTCAAAATACCGCGACTCCGTGACTCCGACTCCACAGCCCTGGTATAATACCCATAATGCCAAATCATTCTAATGGTTGAAGAAAATCATACAGTGACGTCATCCAGCCGAAAATACGCTGATAATTACAATTGTGGAACAGATTTTAGTAAAATTTAATGACACTTCACCCTTGCCCATTCTATTTAACGAGTTATTATGACTCGAGCATTTTCACCTAAAATCATTTGAAGCTATTTCTTACATCAATATTTTTTTAATGCTCAATTGTTGAACATGATAACCATTGAATTAAATAAATATGCTTATACTAGAATACATTCAAATAAGATGAAATAATGAGATCCGATAACTGCATATCAAATCAAAGCGTTTATAGCAGTTATTTTGGAAATGAGCATTACATGACAACATAAATAATAATAAATCTTGTTGGACTAAAAAATCCCGCGAAATATATATATCGATGTCCTAGTTTTATAAAACGATAAGTCAAAAATTTGATGTTTTGAGTTATATTACCTATTCGAATACATTTTCTATAGATTCACAAAAGAACATCTAGAAAAAAATACTAGTTTTCTCCCGGTTGGCAAAAGTTTGCATAATGGAAATAAAGAAATATAAACAATATCTCGGTTACATGTATAATATATACGATTCGAAATATCATTTTATGGTTTTGTCAAAGTTTCAATAAATTTGAACTGAAATGAGATTAATAACAAAATGATTCACTAAAGATATGACACAAACAATAAATATCACTTTTCTACAACTCAGTTTAGATGTGTCAAAACATTGGTCAGCCAACCATATCTCAAAGCTAACAATTTTTAGTTGTAGCAGTATGGAACTAAGCCATCGATATATGTAAATATCAATTCGGAGTCGGAGTCTTAGTCGCTTTCAATTTAAAGCCGAAGTAGGAGTCATTTTTTATCCGACTTAACAGCCAGTAATAAAAGCGTTGAAAGGATGGTAAAACGCATCGGTGGGCTGCCAATACGCTACCAAAAGGTACGCCTAATCACAGATATATTCGCAGTGTTCTGTTCAATGGGCAGATTTCTTTATCAATCTTATACCTACAATTTTACACAATAAATATTAAAACAATTAATTTTTACTATTCTTAAATTCAGTAACGATACGTAATATACCGTAAAATTATTAATATCTATAGCTGAAAAATGAAATTACCTACCTCAGATTGCAAGAGTGAAGAGTTATAAGATGGACGCAGAAATAGGTACTATTTCTTTCAGTCAAACGTTATACTGAAACCGTTGTAGATAATATATGGGTCGTAAATTGCAGTTAAGTACTGATTGAGCAAGATTTTTTTTTTTTCATAATTTAACAAAGGGTTCGCTGACCCAATTTAAAACTATCAAAAGGCTCGCCCGGGCCCCTGCGAGCCGCCTCCAGCCCACCCCTGGTGAAACGGTTAAAGTATATTTCCATAAAGATTGATAAAGGTTTGCATCCGATTTACATTGAGGACAATAAATAAAGCATGTTTGTGTTTTTTTTGTTGCGAAATAATATAATCCTTTAAGAAAAAAAACGTAATAGTTTTTTAGTGATACGATAATAGTCCAGGTAATTTTTAAGTGATTTTACATGAAGATAATATGATTTCGTTTTGTAAAATAATCATAATATAAATTATAGTTTATTTAGTAAATTGATGTTATCAGTAACATATGAATTATGATGTAATTTGAGACAAAAACGAAAGACGCTATATGATCTTACGTGGCGCTTATTCCTTTTTATGATTGTATTATTATGAGGAGTATGGGATCAAATACGCCCAAATTCAGTTAAGAGAAAAAAAATAAATATCGCTATAATATTGGAGTACTGATTCAAAGGAACAAAATAAAATTTTTAACGTCGCCAAAAACCTCTTAGTTTCAAATAAATTAAGGGTAAAAATATGACCTAATAATCAAAACTGTCTTAGTTTTTTATAAGAAAAGTGTGTTTTTCTACGTTCAGGAAAAGGTGGATCTGGTCATTTTCGGTCCAAAACTCCTCGTGATTTTTTTATGATGATACTAACGAAAATCCATACTATTGATTAGCATAATTGTTAAATACATTTTATTCTCTTATAAAACATATATTTGGAGTGAAAGTCGAATTTAGGGTATGAGAAAAACGTTTTTTTGATTTCATCGCTTATTATTATTTATATTAAGTCAGATAATTATTTAATTTACTATGAATTCGCGTAGATAATATTGATCTTAGCACGTTATAAAAAAAAATGATAAAATGTATTAAAAATTTTGAGATTTACGTTAGTTTTTCCAAAACACTGGAAAATTCCCATTTTCTTACCCGTTTTTTTCGCACATACCTACGAAATTTCGCCCGTAACCAAAGGGTTAATACATATATGCTAGCCAAAATTTTACTGTATGCACCGCACAGACGACCGTCTCGTAGCAACGTCAATGGAATGCGGCCGTTCAATTGGGGGATCTGTGCGTAATTCGGGGTAGTGTAATTGGATGTTCCACCGTACTGATAAAAACAATTTAGCTGAGATGTTCCGCAGTGGGAGCGTACAATATGTTAAAAAAATATATTCAAAATTAAATTCTTCGACATTTACATTCGTTTTTCTTTACTACCGCAGATACATTTCGTCCATCATAACTCCATAAAGCATGTTGGCAATTACTGCCATAGTGTAACCATGTGCATAATGCAGAATTCAGTTTCCGGTGGCAGGTCACTTAATCGGAAACGGAATGTGATGCTCCTTCGGCTCAATTTCGATTTTAATATTATTTATTAGAAATAAAATAACCGTCAAATGTTAATTCGAACGTCAATTAAATTCACGCGTTCGAAAGGTTATCAATGCGAACATGCGATCAACATATTAGTCAGTTTTTTAATATTATTATTTATTAAAAAACACCTGACACTTTTTTGCAATTAGGATACGTTCCAGAAATCACCGTGTAATGCCGAGCAAATAAATCATTAAAAAATTAGAGATATGTCTCATTATATATATATATATATTTTTAGAAGAAACGTATTTAGAAAGTAACTTTTTGTAAAAATAAAATCTCATTGTTTAGCCTTTATGTAATATAAAAGCAACATAAGATAACTATTTTTGAAATTGCTTGATAGATGCTTTTCAAGAAAGCCATCGGATAAAAAAGGGTATTATTTTCTAATACCTTGTTATTTTTGAACTGCTTGGAAACATACAAAAATATAATCAGGTGTACGTTCATAAGTAAAGTATATAATAAGAAGAGAGAAAGCAATTATTTTACATGTTTGCTCTACCCACACAAAATCCAAGGGAAGTTTTCAATAGAATGTGTATAACAAGAGCTTGTTTTTTTTTACCGGAGAGTTTTAATCTCTCAGATCGGATAGGAATGAAATGATCACTTATTCAAATCTACATAAGTATCTAAAAATATCAATGTATAATATTTTCCTGACAGAAATTTGAAAACCTTATTACGCTACGGTTGTGGACAAAAGCTGAAGACTGTTTACCACTATATACACGTAGAGACTATAATTTCACTATTCTATTAATAAAACTTACAATATATTTGATAAAAGTTAAAATTTATTTTTATATAACGATATAACAATACCATTCTGATATTGAATTACATTTTATCACCTAAAAACGATTTATTTAATTGAGTACCGATCTTAAAATTTTATTTGTATAAGAACTCCTCTTTTTAGAATACTTTTCTTCTGTGTATGTTTTTAAATATTGTGGAAAAAAAAGAACATAAAAACATCATATTATACTATTTCAACAATTTGACTGTATATGAGAAGTCATTCGACGATCTAATTTACACATATCTTTATAACAAATTGTCACGCATCCTTTTGAAGACGTATTGTTTTTATGGCATTTAAATAATACAGCCGTAAGGACATGCCTAAGTCGTTTAAGGATGACGGTGTGCTTCGAACACAAAATGAGCGAAGAATTAATGAATCTTTCAAAGGATCTGTTCTCATAGCTTTTTGACTTATTAAACCATATTATCAAAAAAAATATGTTAAGAACTGATATATCAGAGATTATTTTATTTTATTTAACGTTGAATAAGATTGACAAATTATAAATTAAAGACTTTTACAATAAAGAAAAAAAACATAATACAATTGATTATTAAAAGCAGTAGAAAAAAAATCTGCAAGGAAGTCAACTGAGTAAGCTTCGACAAACTCTACTTTAATATATACAAATAGCATTCGTCAGAACTCGCCCACGTCCACGTGGAATATGTCGACATCCGAAACAATATTGTTAACCTGTAAAGCTTTCCCCAGTGGCATGCTATTTGGTAGGCTGGTTCTACATCTTGGGAGAACAAACTATTTACGTCCACGATTTCTCAAAAAATAATCAAGAATTAGCTTCACATTCTCAAGAATGGTGGAATTCTCATTTTGGCTTCGTACGAGCCGAAATAAATGTATGGTACATTTCTCTTCAAACGTTTAAACTATTATATTACTCATATGTGGCTTTTTGGTATTGTCGAGAGAGACAGATACGTCAAAATAATATTTTATACGTTTCTTTAGTTCTATTTTCAATTTATCAATGTTGTTTCGAGGTTCGTAAGTTGAGGATTTTCTTAGCTAAAATCTCGGTAATCGACTCTTTTTAATGTTTTTCCATAAAAATATCGCAATCTACAAAAATTCTTTCTAGAAATATTTTAGTTCCAATTAAGGAGCAAACATTCAAAAAGTGTTTTGTCACAAATTTTGAAAAATGACGTTTTATATCAATTCTGATAGCCCGTAATAAAACCTATGAATGGAAATCAAAATTAGTGTTGAAAAAGGTTTTTTTTCATATTAAAATGAAATCATAAAGTCGACACATTCATACAAACCGTCACTTTTACAACACTTAAATCATCATTTTCCAAGCTTTGTATTTGTGTGACAAAACACTTTTTGAATGTTTTCTCCTCAATTATAGTCAAATGACACTGTCACTGAGCAAATATCATAAAAAGTAAATATGTGATTTTGAAACCAAATAATATAATTTAATTTTTAGTGTAATTAAAGATGATTCGAAAATTCTTAAACATGATTGTATACTATAATAAAAGATATATGTATACAATATTTAATTTGTTATATGGCAGTTGGCACATCGTGAATATGTAAAATTTTACAATCGCCCTCATTTTATATTATACGATTAAAAACAAAATGGAGATACAATTAATAAAAACTATAAAAGTTACTGGTAGTGATTGACTCCGTGGTGCAGTGATTTCTGGCTTCTGTGACAGTTCTCAGTAATCCTAGTAATAACGACAATTTATCGATTTCTACTCAAAATCATGGGTGTGCGATAAGCTACCCACTAGTATCTATTTTTTCTATCACTAAACATTTTCAAATTAAGAGATGTTGGTAGAGGAAATGGACAAAAAAAATATTTTTATATACTCTTGACGTGTTTATATTTATATGAAATCTGTTTATCGGTAGGTACCAAGTACCACAGAAAAATCTCAGTTGTATATAATAAAGCATAGAGTAATGTCGTGAACTTAGAGGAATACAATGAGAAACAAAGATTGAAGCTAGTGAGAGATATGCGTTCATTTTGTGATCCGATAAATTCCTTGAGAACAAATACACCTTCGCTGAGACATGGCCGTGTAATATACGAGATATTATTTTAAATATGGGCTGACATGTCCAGGCCATTGGTTCTCAAAGTCACGCGAGAACTGCAGCGAGAAGCTACTGAAGATATTTGGGTTTTTTGTTTTAATAACATTCGAAATAAAATCGCCACAAAAACATCATTTTGTAAGTATGTTTCGTATCCAATGAGAACATTATTGATTTTAAATACATATTTAAACAGAATATGTCTTAGACTTTTTTCAGTTTCGTAATGGTCGGCTTAGGATATGTATTTAAGGTATCACAGAAAGATTAATTTAAGACTTGATAAATGTGCATTGAATTTACCTAAAAAATACACTGCTGTCTCTATAAAGGAGAGAAATGTTTGGATGAGTTTGGCTTGTGATGGGTAATACTGGCATGTATTTTTTTCTTTTCAGAGGTCATAGATGGAGAGAATCGATTGAAGAAAACGTGATTAACCATATTAAAAAATTGTCTGTAATATAAGTCTACTGAAAACGCTGAAACCAGTGGTGCTGTGGTAAATAAATAGGTACCAGGTCGGTCATTGATTTCTTCTCTATTTTTTTTTAATATTCGTCCGAAGTGAAAAAAACACAAGTTTTAACAATTGAATCAATAAAATGCGCTATTAAAATCTTAAAAAAACTGTACTCACTTCTTGTACGATGCATTTGATTATAAAAATACAAAAATGCTTTTAAATGTTATGAATAGTATTTTGAATATATACATATGTACTTTAAAATTAAGTTGCAAGTCAAAAAGGTGACAGGCCGGCACTCTGGCTCATTTTCAGATGCAAGGTCGCCGACCTGGTCTGACCTTGCCCCACTACACCGCTGGCTGAAACTATTACAGTATATAATATATGTCCACTTATTGAATCCATTACAATTACACATTCAATTTGAAGTAGCTTTAATTTTTCATTACAACAGTTATTATATTATGGCATTTAAAAATAAAATAGCTGCTGGTTAAAGAATGTTTGAAAATTAAAATTTAAAATGTTTGTATTTTAAAGATTTTGATGACTGCTTTCGGAGTATAATTATTATGTCATTCCGGCAATTGCCAGTGTCAATATAACATAAATTTCAATGTTAAATTTATTAAAAAAGAGAAATGTTAACAATTCTACAATAGTTTAAGGAGCGTAGACCACACGCAGTCATATGTTCTGTGATCGCTTCACCAATTATTTACATCTCTTATCGCAAGGCTCGAATCCCTAGATCACACCGTCTAGCGTTCTAGGACACAAAATTTTAGGCCTCGAGAAAAAATCATAAAAAATCACAGCCGTTTGACGACACATTGATGCCATATATTGCAAGTTTTTTGCGTTAATTTTGTCGAACAAGGAGTTTTTAGATAGCAGAAAGAACTGCCGAAAGGAAGTTGAAGGATATTCTACATTTCGATTCACCAGGCTTTTTTTATATTTTTATGAAGGGGTGCAAGAAATGAGGCGAAAAAATGTGTCGTACGCAAAGATTTTTAAAATATTTTTGAAATTCTAATTCTATACTGCTTTTCTAAACGTTACAATCGTATATGTATATACATGAATAATATAAATATATACATGACAAGTGAGAGAAATATTTAAAAAAAAAAATGACTTGTGGGACATTTTTTAGTGTTATAATAGTGTTAACTAAAGTGAATTGTTTTTATTTAATATTATGTATATTCATTTATGAATGAGACGAAATTTAAAAAACGTATCGAATGTTTAGTATTTACTATTTATAAATTCTATTTATATATATTTAAAATATACTATAATTTTCAACGATTAATGATGCCCTTTAATTATATATTTACATCGTTTTTTCAATTTATCAATTCTTTAAACATGCCACAATAATAAGCTGTTTTATTTAGCTGAGCGTATAAGAGATTTTTTTTATCCATGTCCGCTTCAAATGTGGAGCATATGGCATCCTAATGAAGGCATCTCATCAGAAGTGTTTTTCTACAAAAACTGCTTGTTACCCAGTCGCTCAATCTCTCTTGTTTTTAAAAAAGAGTAGTAGGGGTAGAAAGATAAGGCTAGGACATGACTAATCGCTCTCGCTACGTGCAATTAATAAAGGATCGTACATGGTGGGAGTTGCATCTCAAACAACTATGCCTTCGAATAGACCTGGCAGACAAAGGAGAATTATTGAATTTAAATAAAAATCACTGGAATCAAAATAGTTTTAGTTTTAATCATGGCTGTTCAAGGCCACCTTTTCGATCCTTTCCTAGAGGATGTGTTTTTTTGATTGTGTTATTGGCAGACAAAAAACTCGAGGACGAGACAAAAAATAAATAAAGTGGAACGGAATTATAACGAAGGATACGACCTTTTATTGAAATATTTAATAATATAAACCAGCGAACCGCGAGCCCGCGTATTGCCGACAATTTTTTTTTATTACATAGTGAAAATTCCATACCCATTATACGTTGAAATGATTCGTAATTCACTTGTTATAATTGTAATTGACTAATATGAATTTATTAATTTGTATTTATTTTTTACCGTTAGTATGTAGATATTTTCAATTTCTTTTATGTAAGTTTATTGATATTTCAATGTGACGACATGCTACTCTACATCTCATTATTTTTCCATTTGAAAGTTTAAAGTGGGGGTTCAATGAAAACTCTGACATTACCTTGGTTATAAAGTGAAGAAAAAAATATCGATGGCCTAGTTCCATAAAACAATAAGTCACAAATTTGATGTTTTGAGTTATACTTATTTTTTATAACTCCACAAAAGTACAACAAAAAAATGCTAGTTTTCTCTCGGTGGGTATGTATGCATATGGAAATAAAGAAATGTAAGCAATCTTCTCTTGATTCTAAATAAATACAACTCGAGATATCATTTTATGATTTTGTCAACGTTTCAATAAATTTAAACTGAATTGAGACATATTATGTCTAAACGATTCACTAAAAAGATGAGATAATTAATAATTGTCACTTTCTTACAACTTAGATTAGATGTGTCAAAACTTTTATCAGTCAGATCACTCATATCTAGGGAATCCAATCCCGAGCCAAAATGTTGATCCCGGGATTTCGGGATTAGAATTTTTCAATCCCGGGATCCCGGGACTGGTCCCGAAATAATTTTCATTAAAATACGTTTTTTTAAGAAATAAAAATTGATGATATTGGCCAAAAATAAATAAATAAATTTATTCTTTATTATATTATATAACCAGCCGTGGGCTGCCAATGCGTTACCAAGAGGCTCTCTTAATCTCAGCTATTCGCGATGAACAGGTGAAAGTGTGGACTTTTAAATTACCCGTAAAAAAAATATGCGCCATAATTATTAAACGAACTTAATATGCATACCTTATGTTAAAATACGCAATATAACTTAAAATAATTAATTTCTATAGATGAAAAAAGTACCTACCTACTTCAGAATGCAAGAGTGAAGAGTTCTAAAATTGTCGTGTACATACATTCTTAATAATCTTATTGGAGTAAATAGATGTAATTTAAATATTATTTTTAAATATACCCGAAGTACCAAAGCATCAATTGTTTTGCAATTTACTCTAAAGTTTTGGTTTACAGTAGAAAATTGATATTTATGAACAATAGAAAAACAAATCTCGCAAAACAAACATGTGCAATTGATATCTATCTGAAAACATTCATGAAAGTCAAAACACTGAAATATTGAAATGTGAAAAATAACAAACAATAAAAAAACTAATCACTGTTGTCAAATGCATTAAAATAGAGTTCACTAAAATACGTTGAAGAAATTCAATAGTCATCAAATTACCTTATCTTTTGCGATAACTCTTGTAGTAAATCTAATCGCAAAGAATTGAAATTGGGCATCGTTTATTGCATATACGTAAACTGCTGACTTGCACGTTTCTGTATTAAAACTAATCCCGAAAAATTCGGGATTATGTCTTCTAATTCCGGGATTGAACTGTACCGAAAATTGTACGGGATTCCGGGATTGGATTCCTTACTCATATCTCAAAACGCTTAGAAGGTACGAGTCACCAGTTCCATGGGCCGTTCAACTGATCAACTAACTCATTGCCTAGAGAAGTGGACATTTTTAGTGACAGTATTTGTGAACTGTTTGTAAAGTTTGCTATTGTATTTCTTGATTTTGTATGTTGATTTTGATGTATTATCCAGGGTTTTGTTATTTTTTTTAAGTGCATGGCAAATTGGCGTCAGCTGTAATGTCATGTACTGTACTGTGCCAATTTTCAGTTCTAGCACTATAGAACTAAGCCATCGATATAGTCCGTGCGTTGTATTACATATTGAATTTATTGATCAAATGTTTATTACCAATGTCTAACAGCAAGGACAATACAGAAGATAGAAGGTAGCCCACACTAAACACGTGTGTTTTGAATCTAATTGTTGTGAAATGCCGTATCCCTTTTGTGAAGATTTCTGGACCCACTAGAAATGGTTAAATAATAATGCATACCTAGTTTAATCGCTTTGGGTATATGTTTCCCTTCGCCACTTTGTGATCTGTCCGATTCCCGATACAAACACGCTGACTACGCTACATTCAATGTAATATATAGTGTGTTTCAAAAGAAGAATTATAAGATGTCCCTAATTTATTTAATAGATATTGAATGTGATTTATTGAAATCTCTTTACCACTTGTATCTATGGACTTTTTTCTGACTTTGGGATCTAAAATAAACTATTTTTTTAAATAACTACACAAATAAAAGGGTGGCGCAATTAGATGTTAATTGAAATAAAAATCTTTTATGAAAACATGGATTTTTTTTCAATGCATTTTAGTATTCCTTGATTGCAAATTTTTACAATCTGGCCCTTTTCAAAAAATGTTTGCAGAACCCTTGGTTGGTCGAACATTGACCACTCGACAGTAATACTGAAATCGTCCTGAATACGTTTGAAAATAGATTGATTTTACATCCGAAACTACACGAAAATTATATATTTTTTAATGTTTTTATTAATTGAAAATTTTCTTATCTAATGAACATGACAAAAAGTGGACTGATTTTTTACAGTGCATTGAAATGGATACTTTTGTGAATAACCTACTTTTAACAAAATACATATTTGAATTGAAATGTAGTTACATACCCATTACTAGAAAAAAGTTTTGTATCATATCATAAAACTACGAAAGAGAAAACACTCAAATCAAAAACAAATATAATATTTTAATTGACAGCTTCTTTTTACATTATTTAGTTAATTGTAATGAATGTAAGCAAACATCACCATATGAGAAACTCTGGTCATTATTCTACTCAAAATATAACTTCCCCTAAAAAAGCTGTGTAAGTTAAAGTTTATTTGGTCTAGAAAAACCCTTTTTTTCGTTGAAAATTAGGTAAATAAAATATTGAAATACTGAAGGACCCAAAATTTATTCTAACGTAATTAATATCATTAAACGTGAATAAACTTTTCTGGTACCCTATAGTCATTCTTAGTCACACACATTCTCACTCTCTTGAAAACCCTTTGTTATACCGTCACAAGCCTACCTAACCTAACTTATCTATTTACTTGAATAGATTTTCTAGCACCACAATCTTTATTAGTTATTTTCAAAAGAGTCTGTCGCAGTATACGAGTCATCCTTATACATACTATCCTTTTTGAGTGCAGTTCTTTTTAGTGTCGTTTGGAGTTTGCTTCCGATCAATTTTATTAAATATGGAAGTAAGTCCATTCAAAAGCAATATACGTTTTTTAAGTAATTATTTGTCAATTGGTAAAACTCACACTTCAAAGAATGTAGAAAACAGTATTGAGGCTTAAGGGAAAATAATGTAAATACGGTGAATGTTTGCTATGGCGGTAGATACTTCTTTTTTAAATTAACAGATGGAAAAGCAGGAGCACCCGCTCGAGAATTAAAAATAATTATTTTCGTATTACTTTCCCTCCCAATGTTTTTCTCAGAAGCATTTTTACGAGAACTGTGTTTACTCAGTCGCTTAGACGCATATTTTCAAAGAGAGTATTGATAGAAGAATTTGGTTCGCTGCGGTAGGATTGGGTGGGTGGGTGTTAGATTAAGACATCATTAACACCCATTTTGCTATTGTTCACTTTACTTTATATTATGACCTATTCTATAAACATTGAAATAAATAAATGCATAAAAAAACAAAGTTTATCATATATATGTAGTTACAAAATAAAAAATACATTTAACTGTATCCATCAGAACTTCCTCACGCCTTTGCGAAATACGTCAGTAAGTAGCATCCCTATATTCTACATTTATTATTTTTACATAGTGTTTTACATTGTAATGAAAATTTCGTATAAGCCAAAAGAAATATATTATGTATGAGTACATTTATTTTCTACTAATTCAGTAAAACCAAGTCTAAAAAAATCATATAATTATCATAAAAACATCAGTGTTCGCATATTGAACGTGTTTGTATACACGGAGCCGTGCTTTCGCGTGATACGCTATCCTTTCAAATAGAGCCATAACTCTGGAATTTAGCAACATTTTTTTTTTAGAAAATACTCATTATACCAGATACTCAAGTCATTCTAAACAGTCATTCAACTATTACTTTCATCAAAAATAGTTACTGATTTTATCAATAAAAGTATTATTTTACTACAATGCATTTTATTCGTCCATTTGCCCTTCTGATAACCACATGATGGTGCAGTCAACTAAATTCGAATAATAGACAAATCAGGATGTTAGGAAACATCACTTAAAATATACTACTAATAGCAAGTTTAGCAGTAAAACATAAATAAGCCCCGTAGAATCTGCAAAATGTGCGTCTAGCAAAAAAAATAATACCTCGGCACATGTGTAAACATTGTAATATGACTTTCCGTTACAGGAAATACTGGAAATATTATCATAAAAAATTGGAAAAATTATAGCCTTTCAAATAATCATTTGGTATGATAAATTCACAGTACTAACACTTTTTAGAAAGTCTTTAAGAACAAATGTAATTCTTAAAAAATAAGTCGAGCACACGAGATAGTTTCACCTGATTTAGACCAGAGTCGAAAGAGTTAGAAATTCTCAAACTATGAGTAGTTCACTATATAGTAGTTGTTATGTCCTGTTAGATTTACAGCAAAAGGATAATACCACAAAATTCCGGGAATGTGTTTACACAAAAGTTACAACTGTGAAATGTACAACATATACGCGTGAGTAGAAACCGTCATTCCAAAACAATATTATTATTTGCAGACTTTTAAACTATTTTACTCTAGTGGTTTGTTTATTCATTCATGCAACGTAATGTTTATCTTTTGTTACATTGCTCACCTGCTGTTTTAAAAAGCCACGCAAAGTTTGAGAATCAGAGAATAAACTTTTTTATTTGAATTTAATTACTTTTCAATTGAATGTTTTTTGCATTTTTAAATGTTTTACGCATTTAAAAGTTGTATTATATTTCGAATATATGATTACCTCTTTCAACTGTTTGTATTATATGTCCGCTGCCAATCTAGTATTATACATATGACCTCTTAATGTAAGTATCTCGACAAAAAAATCTACAAGAACTGCTTGTTATTCAGTTGTTATACTTCTATATTTATTTTTTTGTTATGAGCGCACGCAAAAACGTATGCACCTATAGTGCTTCCAATTGGTTTATCAAAAGGAGAATTCAATTAGTCAATTTCCAGATTTCTTTCATTTAAGTTTACATGCATTGATGAATTTATTACAACTACGAAAACATTGAACTATATGATCCTGAAAGCGGTATGTAGAGACATCGACTATTTTTCGCATAATCCATAACTATTTTTTTTTCTTATAAGGTGTATTAAATAGAGCAGTGCTTCCCAACCTTTTTAATGCCACGGACCCCTAAATCTGAAAACAATAATCTGCGGACCCCTATATTTTTTTTCATACTTTCATGCATCACAAAGAATGTTAAAGGATATAACAAAATTGCGGACCCCAGGTTGGGAAGCACTGAAATAGAGCATACAAAATAATGTAACGCATTTTTTTTTTTACATAAAATAAAATAAAGCACAAAAGAAACAAATAATCAGTCGCTAATAAATTTATTAGCATACTTTATAAATTTATTTTAAATTTTCTAGCTTTTTACTTCGTTTTTACAACTAATCCTTAAATTATCTACTCCACTAAGATAAATTTCTTGTTTAGACAAAATATAAAAAACATTCTAGTTGAATGTTCAACTTCTAACAAGCAGAACTCGTGAAAAAACGTCTGCTGAGATACCGCCTAGATTAGAAGGCCATATGATTCACTCTGGAAGCGGAGATCAATTTTAATAAAATACAGCAAATGTGATAAATATTTTGTAATGCGAAAATAATACCAGGTAAATTTGAGGAGAAAGACATTACAAACATCCATGTAAGTCACAGCATAGCTATCCTATAGTGAATAAACAAAATAAATATATCATCAGTTAAAATAAATGTACACTTTTATAGCGAGAATAAAATTATAAAGGTGTTCTAAGTCGGCAGGTAGCCATCAATAGTGGTGTAGTGTAACAGGACCAACGGGCGGCGGCATTTTTTGTTTGAAGTGTATTTATTCTCCTATTGACGGAAAGATCACACAAAACAGTGCCGATGATAATCGAGGAATGCGTTTCAATATATTTTTTCAATAACACCCACATACGTGAGCTTAGTTTCACACGAATCACTAGTGACTAGACCAGGGTTTCCCAAACCTATTGTACAATGGAACACTTCGCTAATCTGGAAATGTTACCGGAACACAGGCTATTTTTTAGGTCGGGTAATTTATATTAATAAAAGTTTTTATTATTTCTTAAGGAATTACTTTTCAAAAGTGTTTAAAAAATATGAGTAAACACAGCTTTCAGTAATTCAAATATTATTTCACGTTTTAAACATCAGTGAAGATTTACCGTCACTCGATTTTTTATATGAAGTAGAAAATGCTGAAATTTTTTTCAGCATTTATTAACGTTGCAAATTTTCACGGAACACCGTTTTAGATCCCGCGGAAAAACAGTGTTCCCAGTGACAAGCCCTGGACCAGACCATGGCTTCGCAAACTTCTTCGAGAGGTGACGCTCTTTTATAGTGCCAGTATAACAATCAACACCTCGCCACATTTATATAGCAGTATGTACATTTTTAAAAGTAATGAAATATATATTTAGAATAAAAAAAATATTCGAGGTCTTCAAACATTTATGAAAGTTTTTTCCAACTGATAATTGTTTCTTATTTGTCACGTTTTTCGTACTTTATCATATAATTTGAATTATTAATCACTGGTTGATAGAATATAATACGATCCCAATGTTCTCCACATATATAAACAATTTAGTTACGTGGATGCAGCAACTGTTTTACGACCGCTTTCAATAACGCTTAATATTTTAACAATGTCTAAAAGAAAAAAATATATACACATATCGATCGTTCTGTTCTAAAATAGAGTTGTGTACTATTTCGCGTTCGATCTGGTCCAGCAATCAGATAAATAAAAAACGACTACAATTTTTTTTAGGTCATTACACGAATATGTCTTGCTACTGAACCCGAACTAAAACCTAATCTATTGTCGAACACAGTTTGATAAAATTTCAAAATCTCGGCCACAGAAAAATTATAATTGGTTTATGTTCACCACCTGAAGATCGCTGTCTCCATTGTGTCAAGTTAAAACAGTTTATATGGAGCTGTCTTACTTATGAACTAGACGGTCAATATATTTAGCATTGCTTGTTAATGTGAACGTTGTTTAAAAAATATTTTTTTATTTGTTCACTTACAATACTTGGTGGAAAGGCATTATGCTTAAAAAAATACATATTTAAAAATTAGGACAGTGAATGAAATTCAACATTGCATTACATCCTATAAAATATGTTTAGCTTGTCATTGACAACAGCCATTCTTTTCCTGCGTTTCATTCAGATCTGATGTGCAGCCCAAAACAATCATGGTTACCAGACGCTTTTTCAAACGTCTGGCATTGTTCGCAAAACTTTACGTAAACGATATATGCTGTGTACTTACATTTACGTATTATTATTAATATGCTTCGGCCCATGTCAATTAGCAAAAACCGGCATGTGGCCCAGACGAAATAGAGGTTGATTATCACTGATTTATAAGATGGTGACAAACACGGGTGAATTATTTGGTGAAACATTGGGTGAATTATTTTTACGTGGGCTTTGTACTGCGATACCATTTTATTGTCACACTAGATAAATACATTACTTAAGTTTTTGTTGCGGTTAGCTTATTTCTGAATAAAATTGTTTATGTTCTAGATGCACTTTAAATAATAGAGAAATAAATGTTTTATATCGTATTCTTATAGTGCCCACCGTCTGTGGAATGATTTTGACAAATTGCAGAACGTTGAATATATCATATAAGCCATTGAATATGGATAAAATAGGAATCTATTACTTTAAGCGAAAACTCAGAAAGGAATGAGAGATGCGTTGTTATCCACCTATTACAAAAAATGAACTAAATATTCTTATAAATTATAAAATATTTTTCTACACTTTCTAAACAAGTGTTATGTGGTAGAACAGGCGTATCAAAATCAATCACCACCATGGGCCAATAAAATATTGCACATCAAGCCACAGGTCGTATTACAAAAAAAATAAATTATATACATACCTTTTTATAAAATAACAATCTTATAAAAACAAAGTAGCGAATTGATTATAGATTACAAAAGCTGTTATATAAATAAATTAAACAGATTTTTTAAGAACGTTTTTCATCCAAATTTTGAAAAAAAATATGCTGCAGTAGGTATCTCAGAAAAAGTACCGTCTTCAGTAGAGAGTGGAGGGGGAAGATCAATATTATTTAAAAATGTATACTAAGGCATCGGTGTTGGTGATGTATATTACACTAATAAGTTATCTCGAATATCTTTTCGAATTAATTGTATTGATTTTATTTAAATTTTTCGAAAAAAAATAAACAGTGAACAGTAAGGATAAACTGATTTGATGGTGAATCCCTATAGTCATGGTGTACAACACCATATCCAGCCACCCTCCTGAGTGTATCTGTAATAGATTCAGATATAGTGAGGCCATCTATCGGCGTCATAATAACATAAAACGCCTCCTCAGCCCTCCCTCGCCGTCGAGCGATAACCTCCCAGAAGCTTCAACCCTCCTCCGCATTAATAAAACAATAGGCGACTTCCGCTGTACAGTAAATTTCACAGAAACCATATTCGCCCCTAACCTCACTGTGACCTCATCTCATGAAAATGAATCAAACGATTTAATTTTTTGTGTGAAAGAATTGCTTCTATTGGTGGAGCCTAAGTTGATTTGAAAATAAATATTGTATGTAAAATAATATACAAAAAAAAATGTTTAATATTATAAAACTGAAAAAGTTCTTACTTTGATACTAAATATAAAATTAGAAAAAATCAATCTTCCGTTGAAGATAAAAAAAACAGCTTCATTTCGCTTCATTTAAAAAATTATGAGAAATATTTTTAACGTTATTATTAAAATATTATCATTATTCAAATATGTAAAAAAACGGATAATCTACCTTCCAATCATACAGTGACTAAATACTCTTCAAACAGTATAAAATATACTTAAATATAAAAAATTCCCTCCTACCCTTACTATCCTACAGGACGTATCGAAAGCGATTAGCCAACCACTAACCTTGTCGTATCTTTTTATCTCTACTATCTTCTAAAATAACTAATTGAGCTACTAAATAACACCCAGTCATCGTAGAAAATTTCTGCCTACATAAATTCCGTTAGAAATCCATACGCTGCACATGGGGAGCGGACATAGTTTTAAAAAATAAAAACATTTTCATCTTATCACGTGAGTCTTATTTATTTTGACGAAAAATCAACTAAAAGTTTGATGAAAGTATTTTTATTGTTTTTCACTACTTTATTATATTATTTAAATAAGTCTGTGTCTTAATTGAGAGATTTAATATCGGAAAAAATAATAAAAAATGGTCAATTGTAACCGCAATAACGGACTAATAAATCAATAACGATATTTTGATATATCATGCTATTAAATACTGATTAACTAAAATTACTCCATCCGCAGAAACTTTCTTGTTTCGGAAGTAATTAGGCATAGTTTGACATAAAATAAAGTTACATAAATTTATTGTAATAACGATAATCCTCGATTAAAATTGTTAATCAATCTCGGTACGTGCTTAATAATTCTTATAAATATAGTTTGGCAAATGGTTTTAATTTTATTACGCCTCTAAAGCTCAGATATTCCAATGGATACAAAGTAAAAAAAAAAGTATAATTTACGAAAAAAACACGTACTTTAATGGTTATACGAAACTTTCAGTTGTGGTAGGGTTAAGTGGAACCGCAGAGCACACCGGACTGTAGCTTCTACACCAAGGGTCGCTTTAGCCCAAGAGAGGTGGCGAAGGGTGTTTGCCCACCCCCAAGTTCAAAAGCTTATTTCAAGTTTGCTCCTGTAATAAATGGACTCATTGAAATGGATTTACTTACGAATTTCGCGGTCTTACTTCAGAAAACCCTTTGCGCGCCCGTTCATTTCGGTTGGTAAAATGTTTATTTATGGTAATTTATTGTTAAATGAATATATTTTCGGCCATACAATCACTTAGTCTGTGATTAAAAGTAACTTTCGCTCAAAATCGTGTCACAGTTGTTTTATATACAGCTAACATACATAAATATATATTTTTTATTTAAGAAAAATAGTCTAGGTAAAAATATATATCAAACATAATTTTTATTCAAAATTAAAAAAAATAGAAGGATAAGCAACTTAGTGACGAAAAAATATGGGCATCTACAAAAAAAAAAAAAACATTAATATACATGTAGATAAAGAGAGTCACTTTTTTGTTTCAAAATCTGCATATTAAAAAAAACACTAGTACTTTAGCATTTACTTATTTTCATTGAATGATATTTATTTCAGATAGCCACGTTTGATCTTAGCCAAATGAAAGGGTATTTAAAAAATGTTTTTTCTACTAAAATGTAATTTAAATTCTCGTTTTGTCTACATGAACAGCTTCCAACTTGGTTTGATGTCTGTGTTAATAAAAACCAAAAACCGGTTTATTTTGCACGGTTAACCGGGTATATTGAAAACTTCTTTTTCCTTTAGTAAGTACAATGGACTTTTTTACAAGTATTCTTATGTCGGGTGCGTGGAGCAGTGGTCAATTAACTTCCTATTAGTTATTTTCTAGTTCTATTCTCACATACTTTCTTTTTTCTAAATAGATACTAACTAATTGAGTAACAAGGAGTTCTCGTGTAAAAAACCTATGTTTAGATCGAATTCATTAGCAGACCATATGCTTTACATTATAAGCGGACATGGTTTACTCTTTTATGTACCTTATAAGTTTATATTTATCATAATGTTTATTTTGTTTTGAAATATTGGTTTGTGTGAAACTATAATTGGTTTTTTGAAAATAATAATAATTTTAAATAAAAAACCGGTTAGTTGTTTTGGACGGTTAATGAATGCCCTAGATGTGATTATCGAAAACAAAATAAATAAATATAAAAGTTGAAAATATATTCAAATCCGAATTGCCCAGCCACAACTTGGCGCCCGCAAGCCCGTTGACTATATCGCTGATATTTTTCCATACATATTTATGCATTTTCCATCCTTCGCCTTCTCAAGATCGAGCCGTGTGAAAAATACTAAATAAAAGACAGAGAATACAACCCGAGCACGAAAAGTGGCTACAATACACGTAAAGATAACCTCACACAAATAAAACTTGTGTATATTTTTACAGGGGTGTATTTTTTATTTGTTTTTTGCTTGTATTTGTACGCAAGTGTATTATACTGGCTGTATGTATGTATACTATTATAAAATAATCAATTATTCTGATTCAAAACTTTATATTATAAATCAAATTAAAACATTTTATAAAATTAATTACCAAGTTCGTGGAGGCGTAGTAAACGTATATGGCTTCGGTGGCGGTGTGCACGGGTTTGAAATCCAGTTTGGACAGTTCTTTACTGATTTTTCACTCGTTGTACGCAATTTTGTTCGTCTCTGCTTCTCTTCCGTTCTGCTCGTGCATACCTAAAAAAGTGGTGTACCAACAGGAGCATCCCGTAAGCATAGGCAAATAGGCAGTTGCCTAGGGGCGGCAAGTCGTAGGGAGCGGCAAATGATCACGGAATTAATAAAAAAATATGCATAAAAATACATTTCAAATAGTAATAAGATTGGGTATACAGTAGTTAAATTTATTAAAAAAACCTCCTTTAAATATGACTAATATTTATTGATGGCGGTACTATAGGTGGCATCTTTGGCGTAAATCAATAAAGGCGAGCGGAAATGGTCTGGGTGGTAAAAACTTTTTAGGCACAAATTTAATTATTTTTATAATACATAGATGAGTAGAGGATTCAAATTTACATATTTGAATTCTTAGAATAATCGGAAATAATGTAAAAATCTCACTTATGACTTTAATCAATTTATATGTTTATTTCGAAAAATAGTAAGTGCGCTATTTTAAACTCTGTCTAAGGGCGGCACATAGCCTAAGAACGTTACTGTTATTACCCTATCCGAAAAACATAGTAACAAACAGTTCTAGTAGAACAAATTCAGCTGATATAAACCACACTAGGAGTCTATATGATCCGCATCGGGACTGGAAAGTTGAGTAGTCAATGGTCTTGGTTGCTTCGGTTGCTATGTCACTAGTTAAAGCCTGGAATAAAACTGTGAATTTTAAACAAACAATATTTTTTTAATTTTAATCGTTCAAATTATGTGCACCCACATAAATTCACATTCGCCAAGTATCTTTAGTAGAGATCTTCAATTATATTTATTTAAAGAAAGATCTAACTTCTTTAATGATTTTATTTTATTGACAGTCATAACACGTTTATTAAATTAAAGCATATCTTTATTCGATACCATAACCTTGAATAATGTTTAATCTAGTCAACTTAAAAAAAATCATGGACGCTTAACTTTGTCTTGGAGTGACCGGTACGAATGACACTTTTGAAGATTGCTTTTCAGTCAATTTTAGTTATCTCCAAAACCATGGTTATATTATATGATGTTGACATGACTTTCCATTCAGATCTTTTTCAATTGCTTAACACAAAACATTTATAGAGAGACTAGTTTTCTACTAGTTACTTCATTCTGCTACCATAACCGTCTCTGAAAAGTTTAGCGACTGAATTAAAAAAATATTATAAGTCCAAATGCTCCACATTATGAGTATCTCAACACATGGTAAAACAATATATAAACATTGTGAAGGAAAAAGTTGTTTTTACTCACGCACGTAAAATCGTTTGAGTTTAGAATAATAAATTATTGGTATTCGATACCATAATGTAGAATTCTCATGTTCACAGTTGTTAAGAGACGAGGAGAAGAAAATATGTTTTTTTATTTTTAATATGAAAAGGCGTAATGCCAGCGTAGATACCGAATAGCTTGTGTCATTCAGAATCAAACCACGTGTCCCATATTTCATCATCACCCTAAGGGAGGCGCGGAGAAACCGGCGGGGCTACGGCATGGAAAGGGGTGTGGGGGTGTTCAACCCTCGGGAAAACTTGGGGTGAAGAAAGTGCGGGAGAATCTTGCTAAATATAATATAGGCACGCATCAGATGAGAGATGTTCTAAGTGTAAATTAATTGAGAGTATACACGGAGCGAACTAACAAAAATGTATGCTTTTCAATAACAAAAAAAGAACGCCCAGCTTAATTTTTGCTAGACCTAATATACCAAGACGGGATTTAGCTTCTTTCGCGATTGATCTTTTATTGTCAAAGCTTTTGTCTATTTCTCTATTTTTATCTAATTCTGCTATGATTTTTGTAGAAACTTTTCTTTGTCATTATTATGGAAGTATTTATACTCACATTACCTTTTACCTTTTGCTTTAAAGATATTGTAAATAAATTGTAAAAGCCAAATACCCAAGGTGCCGTATAAGACGAAAACGTATTTATATGTTTTATTTATTAGGTCAGACTTCAGTCACGTTGATAACAGAAAAAAAAACTAATCTCCAGTATGTAGTGGCCAGTCATACTAAATGTTTTTTCGTCTGAACCGCATACCGATTTCTGCTACTTTAAGGGGCCGCAACATATGAACAATACTACCTAAATATACCACATCTCTAAATAAAAAATAAATAAATTTGTATTACATTATATATAAATACAAATCCACGTGTGAATCTTAACAGCTCTAAACAAAAGTAACGCAAAGAGATAACAAAAAAAAAGTATTAATACATACAAAATATTCATTCGTTTGCGTACATTTTTGTGCCGCAAATAAAAACTGAATGAGCAGCAAGTTGAGTATGGTTGGTATAAGCGGACCAAGAAACTTACACTGGTATAGTGAATAATGAAGAAATCATATGAATCGTTCCAGGAGACATTCACAGTTATACTCAAACGATTAACAAGAACATCTTAAAATGGAGGTAGCACCTCCACAGTCACATCCGCAAGGAGCAAAAAAAACCAACCAGATGAACGTATCAAAGCGTTTCCATTTCAAACAAGCAATTACCGCAGTGGCCCTTCGGGTGTCTCGGCATAAGGGCGACATTGTCCGGTAGCAAGCGAGCGTCGCTTAGCCTCGTCTGGTTTGCCCACCCCTAAAACGCCCGGCGAACACAGACGCAAACTTGGGGTGGGGAAATTTATATTACGAATTATCCCGTTAGATGGATCTGGCCTGAGAGAAGCGTGCGCCGATGTCTTTTGGATTAAAAAAAATAATAAAAGAGGGGGGAGTAGATAACTTTCATCATCGTGATTCACCTTTTTATTTTGTCTCTCGATTTACCGTCTCTAAGTATAAGTCTCTTTTGATTTTTAAAACGAAAGAATACTTCATATGGATAATTTTTCAACATAATTTAATAACATAACATAATTTGTTTGCTCGTTTTTTAGCCCTGAAATTTCAGTTCAATGTAATTGTAATGATTACGCCTAATTTATATTATGCCTAATACATTAAAGTGACAAAAAATTCTTAACATATTAACTGCATATTTACCATCTCTTAATACCAGCACATGTGCAGAAATGCTATTATGTATTAAATTTAACAATAAAATACCCAAATGTTTATCCGCTCGCCGATGATGATTTTTAATAAATTTTAACAATATTAAGATACATACTTTTATGTAATAATTCCACGCTTTTAAATTTTTGGTTCATTATGACACCGGTCCTGATCTTAAATACAAAGGTAAAACTAGTACAAAAAGTGTTTTTTTTTTTTTTAATATTTTTTTTCCACTAATAATTGTCAGTGAACCAGCTTAAGCGTTTTTAACTAGATGGCTGCCACAGACGAGATATCTCGGAAATAATTAATTAAATAAATAATACCAAACTATAGCCGGTATACTAGGTACAGAGGTAAATTTTTCTACGGTAGCTAAAAGGTTAAGCTACGTTTTTTTAATAATAGTGAGTTTTTGACCACCACCACCACCCCACTTCTACCACCACCCCATTCTCAAAATGAATATTAGAATACTGTTAATGGATATCTGGATACTGGGTAACAGAAGTATTTTTTACAGACGATTTTTTAAAGACCCTGTACAGCTTTTCAGTTGATTTTTTAAAATAATCTCTACACCGCTCAAGCGAGAAAGTTTTACCATTTAAAGGTGCTAATGAAATCATTTTAGTAAAATATCTTGTCACGTCAACAGTTAATAATTTTAATTTTTCATTTCGGCACAGCAGGCTCAAATTATTTGATAGATATTTGCATATTTTGATGGTTCTTAAACGATTATATGATTCTGTATGGAGCTACATGACTGTCTGTGATTTTATCAACCCTTTAAACTTCATCCAAAACTTGTAAAACATCGTCTGAAGCGGTTTACCGATAGTCGTAACCTTTACAGTCGTACAGTTATAGCGATATTCTTCTTCGCAATACTGCTTAAAAACTCAGTATGCATTTAAGCAGTTGATTTAAAATAAATCTATGACACAAAAATATCTTTTACTAATATTCGAATACCCATTTCAAAACTAGAACAATAGATACTTTACATTACACATTGAAAAAAGTATGATGAAGTATCTTAACAATCATAACCTTATTATTTTATCTTATAATTTAATATCTCTGTTTTAAGCACACACAGTCTGAAATTTAAGCCAAAGCTGTGGAGACGTGTAAAAATAAAACCCACTCAGAATAGCATTTTTCAATAATTTCCGTTAACCTTACATACATGTATATCATCAGGTCATCTTTGATTAGCCTAGCATGCAATGGTAACACTATGGGCTCATTAAATATATATGTTTAAATGGGTTGGAGTTTTAAGATTTTTCCGACAAAACACCTGACTCCACGACTCCCGACTCCGGCTCCACAGCCTGGCTTATACTTTATTTCTTCTTAAATACCACATATGGTGGTGCATGCTCGGTAAATTATTTTTTAATCATAATTCTGAAGATATCTGTTTTTTTTAATGCTGATCTTTAATTATTGGTTGCTGAGGATTACGGTGCTAGGCAAAATAGTATGATAATATAATATAGTCTTTGACTTATATGATAGAAATAGCTCTTTAAAAATAGCTTTACTGAATAATAGTCACTTTTTCAACTCGGTATATAAATATCATTTTCCCAGACACAATTTGTTTTTCACCCCGTACCTTTCGGTTATTATGCATGGTCTTTTTTTATTCTATAATGAAATGGTTATATTACATTTATACAAGAATTATTATTAAATAAATATAAGGGTTAACAATCAAAGTCATTACAAATTTAATTTCAGATTTTTCTCCTCAGCGTGTTAGCTAAGTGGTAAAAATAATTTGCAAGGTTTAAAATTTCATTATAATGATATTCTCGTCGAAAGCACAAAGAAAAGAAAGTCTATTTCCTCTATTCACTAAAACACCCTTAATTAAATGCCACCACTGCCTCCCTCAAAATTAGGGATTCTTTTTAAAACAGTATTTTTTCAAACTGCGTAGGAGAAAGTTAATTTGGCATCTTTCTTATGAAATTTATAAGCTCGTTTTGTTTTAAAAATAACTCTTTTTGAAATGAGTTAAATTGAGAAATAAACTTTTTATTAAAAATATTTTTTAAATGTTATACCTACACTAAATTAAATTCCTTGATTTTTTATATAGATTTTAAATATACATTCGGGCTCTGAAAGGGGTAACGATATTTTTTTAATTTCAAATATATACGAGATAAAGGAAATGCTCTATTGCTTTAGAATTAGTTGATTTAACAACCGTCGTTACGTGTATCCACTGCTAATGTGACAATCGTCCATCATAAAGGTTCCACGCGTGTTAGTAAAAAAATCACCTTTATCTTTTGCGGAATAGTTGATGTGAATAAGTCGTCTTCAAAATTTTGTAAAAACTATTTGAGGAAATAAAAATATTTTTAATCGTTTCTCGACGGTGATGATGATGATGAAGTGGCTGTCAAAATACAACAGAGATATTCATCAGTTGACTGAGAACGAGTGTGACTCAATGTGGTGGAGATTAACCCTCTGTAGTTAACACCGACCGTCGGTTTTGTATGCCCACATTTCCCATCCACCCTCACCGGAGGTTTTCCTCGGCGGCTAAGGGTTTCCAACCCCTCGACGAAAGGTTGCTCGGGCTCTTAAGGGAAGACGTATGCAACATTTGGCCTTGACAAAATTAATGAAATAAAAAGAAAATATCATAATTATTATATATGTGTGTTGCCTGATTTCACCAAATCGCTTAGAATTTTGAATCGCTGTAAGAGTTTCTTTGACTGATATTTATTGTGTTTGATTTTTATAAAGATCGCTACTTTTTATATAATTTGACTGTATAAAAGCAAAAGGATGTAACCTACACATTAGAAAATTTACAGGAGGCAAAAAAAGTTTTTGATGATTTTGGGTAAAAGTAAAAATGTTAAATATACACTACCATGAATTGCACAAAGACTTAAACACTGGTGTTTTTCCTCAATCAAATTTTATTTTTAAAAGCTGTTTAAAAAAAAATCCGTGAGGTACGTCTTCTTGCATTTCTTAAGTCAATTTTTTTATATGCTTTGTCATTTAAGTCCAGGTTTCACCCCTTATTCACGCCTTATTAAGTGAATTACAAAAAAAAACACAGTATAACTTTGTTCGTATTAAAGTTTATATTAAAAGAAACTAAAACGTTATTCAATACTTTTTATCAACAAACAAAACAATTTACAAACCGACTTTGCCCAAAATTTTGATTCGAATAATAAAGTTTGTAAACTAATAACACGATAAGAAGGATGTAGCAGGCTGACAAAAATCACAAATAAATAGATGTTTACATTCGAACAAGCAAAAGAGCTGTGTAAATTTCATGACACCAGGACATAATTGAGAGATTATATTTTATAAGCATATTTTTTATTTATTTGTGAGACATGTTTATGCATTTTTAAAATAAACTATTGTTGAGCATTTTACATATAATAGCGTTTATTTACTAATTATACTATCAAAGTAACTTTCACGCGATAATCTGATTTGGCCATTTGACATATTTTGTTTGTTTGAAATCAAATGCTGCCCTAAGAGAACCTGAAAACTTAATCAAATCAACGTATAGCCAAAAGTTGAATGCTAAGGATTATTAATTATTTATTAAATAGCTTACTAAAAGTGATACTATATGACATAATATTAAATTTGTCAACCTTAAAGTTAATATTGTTCGTATATCCCTGACTCGGTTATTTCTAAGTACTCACGAATACTCACACCCGCGCAATATGATTCATTTTCAACGAGGGAGTAGGCATTGAGGGCGCATAGGGTGGCGACGAGGGGGTTGTGAAAATGATTTCGTAAACACGTTAAGAAGTTGCGTTTTGAGGACGAATAAATTTATTCGCGCCGCAAATAAAAAAAATGTCGACGCTCTGCTTCCACTCAGGTGGTTGATTAATTATTTATAGAAGCAATTATTTACGCTGAATATTTAAATATATTTTTTTTACTCTACATTATACTGTTTTTTTATTAAATTCATTTGAAAACTTTTCTTAACCTGATGAAATATTTACTCGATTTTTTTTTCAAATTCATTGATTGAATGTTGAATACCTCTATATATTTTCTCCATACTTATGTTATTTCATTGACAATCTTAGTCTTCTGTTTCTTCCGTTTTTTTGAAATTCCAACCTCTGCATACTTACCTTTTTCCTCTTTTTTGGTTCTTAGTGCTGTTTTTATTTCCTGTATTCAAATGGAAAAAACAAAGTTTATAATTATAATTTTATCATGAAAAAAACATATTTTGTAAGTAATCTGTATACGACATGTTTCGTTTTTCTATAAGCAATCTTAATTGTTACGCAATTTAGTTGAAAATTCTGGTGTTGATCACATACAAAAAAATATATTTTTATAAATTTTATATAGTTTATCGTTCATCAAATTTCAAAAAAGAAGGCATAACGTTAATACCGCCACTAGGCAACAACCGACAGCGGATGGTCCAAATATCAAACTATAAAAAAATTTCGTGTACCACTGAGTTCGCGGGCTCAAATCCCGGATGGAAAGTTTTTATAAATTGTTTTTCAATTGATTTATGGATGTCTGTCTGAAGATGTGGATCTATGTGATGTCTTAAATTCCCCCCCCCCCTCCCAACCCTTCCTATTATCAAAACGGGCGTAGCAAGAACGATTAGCCAATCACTAGTTCTGCTCTAGTAATCTCCTTCTATTTCTACTCTTGTTGATGAAAAGAGGGGCTTGGCATCTGAGTAACAAGCAGTTCTGTTGAGATAAGCTCATTTAGAAGTCCATATACTTAAACTGAGAACGGATATGGTTAAAAAACATTGGTGTAGGTTGGGTCAGCGAAGTAATGTAATACTTTTTCAATTCAGTTAATAACAATACATGAAATTTATATGATATAGAATTTAATTGCAAGTAAAAGGCACAGGGTAAATAATTAAAGTTTTAATAATTTAAAAAAAACTAGATTAAGAATACCGTCGCCTAATAATTATAAAGAATTTTCCGCCAAGTCCACCGTTACAATACGAAGAGAATTTTATCTGAAAACTTAATCAGCAATCGAAAAGCACCCTTAAGTGGTACGATGTTGAAGGGTTAATTCAGCCTGTAAATATAATTTTCAGTTGGGCCGTTTAGCCTGCTAGTCACGTCACACCAATATTTATATAATAAAGTTTGCAACTTCTAATACAGTGGAGCTTAAATCGACAAAGTATTTCGTTTCAAGTCTGGGGATGCTATATTTTTACATAGCCTTTATTTAGACAATATTCAAGGATATAGGCGAATATAGGCTACTTAAAATTAGTTATATACATATACGTAACTATGCTTTTAGTTGATTAATTAAACTATTTGTTTATTTTAGATATTTCACAAAATCTCTTATAATAGAGAATATTTACTTTACTTCATATATGAAGCCTGTGAAATCCTAATGGATCATATTATTTATACCTTTACTTCTCTTCCTGGCAAGATAAAATGATCAGTTTTAGGTAGATCATGTTCTGATTCAGTGTTTGGAAATGAATGGAATCAAATAACCATGAATGCCTTTGTGAACAAATCTTAAATGAAGCTACAGTACCTTGGACTTACCATAGTTAGACAGTCGACTTGAATGAACACGTCGCGGTCAAAAAACGTTTTGAGCTTATGCTACAAAAGCATGGTTGTACTTTATGTTTATTGCGAGAGCAAACTTACTCTAAAAAACAAACTGCTTCTTTATACAGCAATTATTTGACCAACCATGTTGTTCTAAATAAAAATAACGAAACTACATATGAGTATTTTTATTCGAAGATTCAAGCTCTTGATCGCGCAGCTGAAGAAAGATTAAAGCACAATAGCATTGACGACACGATAACAGAATCTTTTATTTATTTATGACTGGTAAATTTGAGTCTGGTACATTTGATTTTTTTAGTCGCCTGTGTGGTCGAGTGGTCAACGTTGTTAGCTTCGGCCACGGAGGGCCCGGGTTCAAATCCCGGTACGGACAGTTTTTATAAATTGATTTTTCAATCGATTTATGAATTTCTGTTCAAAGGCATGGGTATATGTGATTTCTTGAATTCCCCCCTCTCACCCATCCTATCCTACGAACGGGGCGTATCGAGAGCGATTAGCTTACCACTAATCCTGTCCTAGCCCCTATCCTTCTATCCCTACTCTCTTTGGAAAAAGAGAGGTTGAGCAACTGAGTAACAAGCAGTTCTCGTAGAAACACTTCTGTTGAGATAAACTCCATTAGGAGTCCATATGCTCCACATTGGGAGCGGACATGGTATAAAAAAAAATGAGATTTACAGAAATATTTATAAATCGCATTAATATTTTTTGAGAAATTTTATCAAAACACATTTAAAGTAAAAAATTGTGACGTCTACGCGAACCAAATATCAACTGGTATAGTTATAGACCTGTCGACTACAAGAATTATTTACATGTATTGATTGTATAAAATCATTTAGGATCGGATTCGTCATATATGTTGTCCTGTTTTGGGTCCAGAATGGCCGCCGTCCTTCTTAATGTGATGGCGCAAACCCTTTTTGTGTATGGGCTAAGCCCCAGCGTCCTTTCTAAGGGGAATCATCCCTTAATTTATTTTCTACCCCGTCCCATACAAAACCCCGGCCAGACAAAAAACCTCAATACATCCTACGCTCTGCGTATCGCGCTAGCATTTTCATGAGATGTGATGGAAATTCAAACCGCTTCTTAATGTAACAGAGGAAAAGCACAATACATGCTTGGAATTTCAAAAGCACAACAATTTTGATACGATCGAAATTTTCGATATACACACAATCCTTTTTTTACGCGATACATTGTTTCCAGATACTGACACGTAAAAAAACGCTTAAAAACCTCATGTTCCTATAATTTGATAAATTGGTTTCAAAAATCAAAATGCGCGAATTGTTTATATATAATCTAATATGTTTATTTTTTTCAATAAATATTAAGCTACTATTTTTTAAAAAAACTGATATTTTAACAGCATATATAAACCAAAGATATTTGATTTTTTAAAAAACGATTTAATAACGTTTTTGAAAAATATGAATTCGCTATTGAACTTGACAGAACTTTAACCTAGAACTTTCTGATCTTTAGGGTTTAAAGACCAAATGGCTTGATTCGTATGGATTCGTAAAAAAATAGTTTTATTTCAAAAATGTATTTTAAAATAATTTTATTTACACCATAATAATAAAATATTTAAACGGTTCTGGAGAACTATTTTTTAAGAAATTTCGATTACAAATAACCTGAAGTTGACTTCACAATGTTTTAAGCCTTTTTTTGTGATATTATATAATGAGGACTTGCAGTTAGACTTAATAAATTTTCAGTACACGTAAGTATGGTAGTGTAAGATTTCAAATTTGTATTATAAAAAAAAGTTATTTTATTTGATATTTTAGCTCAATTATAGGCGCTTTTTAATTGGGTACGATAAACGTTACAATTTTTTTTTATTATTCAAATATATATTTTGGCATGGCAACGCGACATTATAATATACCTAAAAATAATTATGAATTGCAGATTTTTCGAATATTCGGTATTATTATAGATTTTGTTGTGATGTGGGCGGTAAAAGAATATTTTTTCGTTGACATTTTACAAAACAGTTTATTGCCGAAACCCATCGACATGTAATCTTTTTCATCCAAATAGATTATTTTCATTCGCCATTTCATTTCTTGACAACAGAAAAAAGGGAAAATTGACATTTCGTTTAAACTTTGTCAACCGCTTTTGTCTGCGGAGGCATGTAGAAAGAACTTTTTATGGAAATAAACCCGCACAGACCAAATGATTTACGAATTTGTACGAAAATTTGACCCTTAAATCATCAATGTCTAGCGTAAAGTATAGCTTGTAGAGATTGTAGACACTTACGATGTTTTCCCGTGGCGAAAAATCACTCGCAGACCCTTAGCTTCGCTGCGACGTAAAACGGGTAAGCTATATTTCTGTATACATCAATCCAAAATCAAACATATTTAATCAAAAAATACAAAGCAAAATAAACCTTAAGTTTAATAATCGTAGAAGCTGTATTATCGTATCAAAGTGAAAGCTTTTGATACGTTTATACAATCCGGCAATATTATGTACGTGGCTACATTTCACCGGATCCGATTCCAAAACAGCTTAAGCGTGCAAGTCAATAGGGTCGATTTTCCGCCCAGTTTGGCCTGAAACACGACCTTATGTCCGCCGGTTGCCGACAAACGAGGTTTAACACTCCGACTACTGTTCATCTAATCCCAAATAGCATGTCTCTTTCTAACACAAAGAGAAAGAGCAGGAAAGCTCAATTACAAAACTTGACTGGCAGATACGAAACATTTTCAAACAAAAAAACGCTTTTACACCACACGGCATAGAAGCGAAATTCCTGTGGTTGTTTTGAAAATTTTGTGTAACAATAAATACGGAATGTGAAATAGTTTTCTGAAAACGGCGATCACGTGATAATGCCGTGAGAATTTTTCGCGCTCACTGATAAAAAAAGGCGCGTCTTTTTTTCAAATTAACAATACGTTCAGAAATTGTTATAGCGTTTCATAATATGAAAACTAAGCGAAGACTATATTTTGTTCTGGTTTGTTTTTAGTATTCAAATTGTTATTTTTTCTCTTTAAAACTTGCTTGACACACAGCTGACTACCATTATTTTTATTATAATTGGGATATTTTTCAATGAAATATAGTATATTCTATTTAAAAAATGATATTTGATCAATTTATGGAGATGTTAAAAAAAAAATTGAAAACCTCTTAATTCTGATCACTGTATTTAGATCTGAAAAAATATTTTCGCCATAAATTTATTTTTTATTAAACCAATCTATCTATTCTGGCTTTGAAATCAAATTTGAATTAACTAAAAATATAGGTTATCTGGTATTCTTTTTTGATTCTTTAATTTGAATATTGGCTGTTTTGTATGTCTGTCTTCTTTAACCACCCAAGGTACACAACACCCCCCACCACCTGCTACAGATTTTCAACTTCTACTAGTGTAATACGTTTTAAAATGATTGGCACAAATGTTTTCATAGCTTAATTATTACCTCTTTTTTTACACTTGAAATTCATAAAGTATTTCTTTGTTTTTCATAAAGTTCGTAAGATAAAATCGTCGCTCAATAAGCAAGACAGTGTTGTAGGTTAAACGAGGATTTTTAGTTAAGTGGTGAAAACTTCAAATTCATTTTTTTTAATGCGTCTAGATGAAAAATTTTAATCGAATCAATTAAGGACAATTCAATGTATAATTAAAATTTCATTTTATTTCTTTTCTTTATCGTGTAAAATAATAAACAGTATGTACATAAATAATTAGAGTTTTGCTTCTTTCTTCGTAATATGCTCTTTGTTAAATAGTCGTAGAGCTGAAATATGTCTACGCGATAAATACGTTAGCGCTACGCGACGTCTACGAGCGTAGTACTCACGTGCTCATTGTTTGCAGACAAAAACTAATATTGGCTTTGAAAAGTAGATACATAAATAAGCCACTTTTCTCAGCTAGACTAAGAAAGTTTTTTAATTCTTCAATATTAAAATAATGGTGGCTTGAATTTTAATTTAGACTTTCGTTTCAATTCGTTACAAAGTTTTTGATCATAATGATAATATTATAATATAAAACTCTATATTAAAATTAAAGTTTGTTTTTTTTTAAAAAAAACAATTAGAATCGAATTTAATAGAATAGAATATAATTAGAAGAGATAAAAGAAACTTTTAGAGATAAGCATGTGAATAATTTTTTTCAATCCAAATATGGTTTAAATGATCAAGTAGGCAGCATGGAAGTTGTTATTTCATAGATTTTTATATAGAGTTAATGTTGAATATTAAATACATCTCAACTGATTTAAAAGACATACTGAAATTTCAATAATTAAATATAATCCACTATTTGTTTTCATTTATCATGCTCTACAAATATTTTTAAATCTTTAAGAATGCTTATATTTGATTTTTGGTGCATTAGTAAACTGTTTTTGTAGACAAATAAAAAATTAACCTATAAATGCAGCATGCTTTGTTTATTAAGTTTCCTCATTCAATTATCAGTTTTAAAATGTTTTTTTATTATAATTATAATATAACTGTGTATTTATTATATTTATAAAATCATTTTGCAGAAATAAATTTCATCTAAATAATTCAAATTTGACGACTCCAAATAATGAACAGCAAATAAGTTTACATTAATAAAACAAAAAGTATTTATTAAGTAAATACCCATTGGTTTGATGATTTAATTAAATATTTTATATGTCATTAACTCTCAAACTAAGGAAATCAATAATAAGACACACTATGGTTTATATGCACAAACATCCAAAATTCTGAAAAAGTATTAATTTTCAATATATTTTAAGTTAAAATCGAACAAATAAATCTATCACAATTTAAAAAAAAAAAACAACCATTAAGTAGATTTGGCTTCATAATAAAATATTATGAAAAAAAATATAGCTAATATTGTGAATATTAAATATTTTTTTCTAAAATAAATATGCTTAATTCGTCTGTGATCTAATTGATAAAATGTCAACAGTGTCTTTCAACCTCACGCACCCCTTATTTTCTCGTAATAGACGCCCTTGTCAAGAAGTCACAACAGACGATGGGCGCCGCTACGCTTCTCTCCATCAAACCACCCCCAAGCGATGCGATGCGTTATTGACTGAGCTATCAAATTAATCAGGGTTAATCAAAAGGCAGCTTGATATGTAAGGAGGCACTTCAAGGATTCTGAGGTGATTGTTTGATACGATAATAACAATCATATTATCTTCTCAATAGTGCTAACTTCCACGTTAAATGAATAAATAAGAATATATAATAGAATTTAGCAAAAAATCCATGTCAAGAAATTTATAATTCAGTTGCCTTTTTTTCTATTACACCTCCTAATTCATTACCTTAAAATGATAAGCAATAGTGATGCTAAACATATAGATTAAATTCAAAAGTCTTATTCTTATTTAACTTTATTAAAACATATTTTTACAGCCACTTAGATCGCAAATAATTAAATTATTTAACCAGAAACAAAATGCATCAATGAATTATTTTATTTCTCGTAAGATATAAAACAACAGCACAAAAATGATAGCATCAAAAATAATGCAGACCTTTTCTATAATATTTCATTTTTTAATAGTGGCATAACTAAAACACAAATTCCATTTTTTTATTATTCGAACAATTAAGTTTTTAATGTTGTATATATTTTTTGCAACTAATAATTAACATTTTTTTATTCGTATCCGCTCCCAATGTGGAGAATATGGCATCTTAATGGAGGTATCTCAATAAAAGTGTTCTACGAGAACTGTTTGTTAGTCGGTCGCTCAACTTCCCTTTCCAAAGAAACTAGTAGGGATAGGAGGATAAGGTTAGGTCAGGACTAGTGGATAACTAATCGCTCTCGCTACGCCCAATTATTGAAGGATGAGAAGGACATCCGTAGACTCGACAACTTAATTTAATAGTATTCTTTAAATTATTGGCATGAGCATAGTCTTTAATATTATTTGGTAAAATGTATTTTAATTTTACGTGCTTTACAACCTGTTTTGTATAATTTGAGGATGTTACTTACAAGTCCGGCCCATTCCAAAGTTGTTGAAACATGAACCATGAATGTAATTTAGTAGATAAAAATAAATTGTAAGAGTATTTTTGGAAATCAGTCTCAAACATGGCTTGAAAACATTCAAAATATCATTCCAAAGTAACGTTAAAATTTACATTGTATTTCAAAATAAAATTCAAGTTTCATTTTTTAACCATTTTGGAATAAGCCGTGCTTGCAAGTAATACCCTCATTTAGAATACACGCATTATTTATTATTAAATTGTTAAATATCTTGGTGAGTTATACTGTTGAAATAAAACCTTTCTTACGTCACGCAGTACGGTTCCATTGATTTTTTGAAGGAAAAAAAGTGACGTATTTATGAATACAAGAAGAAAAACTTAGATAGGTTGAGTAGGGACGTATCGAACACACGTAGCTCGTGTAAGTAATAAAAAGCATCGCCACTTTGGGCCGGCGTAGCGAACAAAATGGGCAAACAAACCTAATACCGTAGCCTCCACGCCCCTGACTAAAGCATACGAACGTTCAATTTATATACCGTCGTTACAAGGATTCTTAAACTATGTTTTAGGATCAAGAGAGCAAGACTAACAATCATTATCGATTTCATTTTAAATTGTATTACAAATATAGACTTACAATAAATGTAAACAAATATTTTTAATCAGATGAATTGAAAACTTCAAGTAATAGTTCAGATTACCGTTTGAAAATTACAAAATGTAATTTGTTGACAATTGTATGGCATTTTTTTAGGAAATACATTATAGTATCGACTGTGGAAAGGATAAACGACGTAACCCACACATAACAAATTTTACAGGAGGCACAAAAACATGTTTTGATAATTTTGGGCCATACGCAAATTATGAAATATACACTACCTTGAAATGCACGGATACTTCTAAACTGGTGTTCAATTGACACATTCCAATATGAATTAAATGAATTGTCTTAGAAAACCCTTTTTTTAGTCTTTTTTCTTGGTTTAAATTTCCACAAGCTCATCTTTTTTCAAACTTTAAAGCTAAATTTAGATACTAATTCAGCATTTGTAGCTTACATCCTTTTGATAGAACGTGTATCAAGTTTGATTATTGGGATTATCAAAAAAAAGCTGTTTTGAAAAAACTGTGGGTTACGTTCTTTTACTTTCCACAGTTGATATGCTTATTATATTTAAAACTAGCGAGTAAAGAAAGAAAGTTTTCGTGTTTTAATTGTGTTTATTGAAGTGCTTTTGGATACACAATATAGTATTGCGTATAATTAATTGCATAGGAGTGATGAAAAAACTCACTGCTTCCCCAGAATACTGAGAATTGCTTTGAAATAAAATGAGCCCATTGTTAACGTATCGGCAGCTCACCACTGGCTGTACTAATTCAGAAACCTTTGCGGGCGTCCGCACAACAACTCACCACGGTATAAGAACGCATACGGGACAAACAAACAAACAGTCATTTTTATATTTATATATATATAGATTAACCCGTTATTTTATTATCAGCTCTGGTTTCACTCATGGAAGGTGTTTTCAACTAAAGCAGGTTATGATTTTTTGACAGAACCAACGTTTCTCATAATTTTTAGAACTAGTAGAAGAGAAAAGTTGTACATTCTCCGGCGTAGGCACTAGCGTAGATCCAACATAGGCGTTACTACGTATAAACCGTGATACGTTATTGAAACTACTACCAAATAGACTTGGTTTAACGTTCGGTATAGGCTATAGCGATGTAAGGACTCGTGTACACGATGCGGAGAAAAGGCAAAACAACGATTACGAAACAATTGTGTGAAACACTTTGTATAAGGATAGTTGGCTTTTAATGATAACGAATTACGTAATATATGTCAACATTATGCCATGTACATTATTTACATAAAAAGAACATCAGAAAGCTTTAATCACTTTAGCTGATAATTATTCGATTCTTCAATTTTATAGAAATTCGTAGTAAAAACTTAATGAAATAAATATTTATTTAAATATGAATAATTTTCTTATTATAGTTATAATATAAAACAGTTTTTAAAATATTTTATAATTTTAAAAATCATAATTAAAATTGAGTTTTAGCCATTAATGATACGATACTTATTTCTACTTATCTACGATACATAATTAAATGCCATATAATTGATTTTTGAATGAAAGAAAAAAAAACATGAATGTTAGATTTTGTTAGTACTGCTTTTATTTTCCGGGACTATTAAAATAGCGGTAAATTCGGGAAAAACGAGAAATCTGTGTTCCATTGTATTACACTATTCCGCAAGCCATAGATAATGTCACATACATATTTGTAGAGCCATGTTATTTTATTTATTTTTTGACGACGGTCAATATCATCAATATGTTTACTATAATATTGCTATCCAGATTGAATAAAATAATAAATACATTTGACAGAAAGAATTTTAAAAAAATCAATGATGTGAATTTATTTGTTGGCCGGTGAATTGACGATAATAGAAAAGTTAGATTGGGTAAATCTATGCTAACTTGACACATATTCGACAGAGCCTGCCTGCCATTATTTGACTTTCTCACTCTCACCCCTGACCCCATCCCCCGCGTCCACGGATGAGCCGCAAAACCCCCGAAAACCTACCCTTAGTCTCGGTTTAGCCGGACCCACAATCCGCGTCTCTGAATACCATATACCACAACATTGTGATATTGATCGCTCAGTTAACGTTGAGTCTGACGTAGCGCTGTCTCACTCTCACGCGCGAGTAAAGCTACACGGAGACTTTCATCTGTCTCGTTTACTCCAATACGTTTTGTGAATTTCAGTGCTTCGGTTGTGTTTGGTTTACCCCATAGCAGTTATGATATCCTGGTAGGTGTAGAGAAATTTATATTGACAGAGTGCTCGACACTTTTATTTCATATTTAATAACATAATAAATTCTACCACATTTGTATCAAAATGAAAATGATACGAAGAATACATGAATCAAGGTAAAATTACGAACAGGGGAGGCGTCTATGATTATGTTGTGAACAATCCACAAAAACTGTCTTTACGTCAAGCAAAGCTGTTTCATATTCGTTGTTGTACTAAAAAAAAATTATTTCAATACATTTATATTCAATATTCAAAAAAAAATCATTCAACTCCTCAACTTCTCAAAATATTGTGGTACAAAATCAAAAATGGATAGGAATTTCCTTTGCATGGCAACTGATGAAAGTGGATGTTAAGGGAACTAAAAACCACGAAACTGGCAAACTCAAAACAATTATTTATTGGACAAAACAGGATTTGAAAAAAATGGACATTGCAACTGAACAGTACAAACGGCCAAGAGGGTTGACCAAATTATAGAATTCTTGGTGATCGATCGACCCTTACAAATAAATGTTCATCATTTGAATTTGTTTATTTGCTTGTAAAAATTGATATGGTTTCATGAAATTCCTTTGTAGAATTATCATCGCCGCTAGATTGGAAAAAAGTATTCTCTCCTACTTTTCCTGCAAACAATTTATATTCACTTATGTTCTTATTTACTAATCGTTGATGGTATTATAAATTGTATTGTTCCCAAATCCCAGATGACTGCTTAACCTTTGAATTTTATTGAATGTAAGATGTCTTAAACACTTAGATTAATGTCAAATTTTAACGTCAGTTAGTTATATTTTGTATTATAAACTATCGATTCTTTTCAAATTGTTATTGCCAATCATTTACAACACTCTTATTAGTTGAAAATGCTCGTGATGAGCAAATCTATTCCTGATCCTTATAAATAATTGTGAAATAAGTACAAAAGAGTGTTTTACTATTTTTAGGCACTATGCACAAACTATAAAGAATAAATGAAAAAATTGACATCCATCCACAAAGATCCATATGGAATGGTAGGTATAGAATTGATTTTTTATTGAATTGTTTGCATTTACTTAAATTTACATATAGTATAAAAAAGTGTTTCATTTTTTTAATTTAATTTATTTCTTCCAAGTATTGACAGTAACACCTTAAAAGTGATCGATGAAAACCATGCGAGCAGCTCCTGAGATGTAGTTTTCTTAACTAGACAGTTAATAACAGATTAAAATAACAAAGTATTTTAGCTCTACAGTTTTTAATAATTTTATTCGTTGATAGCTATTTCGGCTTACGCCATCGTCAGAACTAATAGTTCTAGGCTAGTTCTGACGATGGCGTAAGCCGAAATAGCTATCAACGAATAAAATTATTAAAAACTGTAGAGCTAAAATACTTTGTTATTTTAATCTGTTATAAATGGAGTTCTACCAAGTAAATGCCAAATCAATTAATAGACAGTTAATCATATATCATCTTAAGACCACTGAAGATTTTGTATCAGTCTGTCGTTTTCCAGTAAAACGAAATTAGTTTCGTCCTTTTTTCCATTCGTGTATATATATTTTATATGTATATATCTTTATACATACGAGTAAAAGAGGTCAAATTTTGAAATAGTTTTTTTAGAGAAGCTTAAATCAACCAAATACACAAAATTTACATCGGATTCATTTATTTTGTGTATAAAATACTTTTCCTAGTGTAGACTTTGTTTGTTGTCGTGGATGCGATGAATATTTCATTCATACATACTCTTTTACTATTTACAAATTGTATAGCTTATCGGCTATTTTAATTTGATATTTTCATTTTAATGAATAATTATTTATCACTGGACTTTTTCAGCAGCTTAAGCGAATGTGAAAAAAAATATTTTTAATTATGTGGCGTTCACTCTACCGGCGCTGTCCTGACAGCAAACAGTAGTTGACAACGAGCATTTTGTTGACCATCCTTTGTTCTGTGGACGCCTCATCACATCACAATGAATAAACAATAACTTTAATATTGAAACGTTGCGTTAAACGCATATTCAAATCGTTTACATAATTATATCTGATATCGTTATGTTATTTATTGTTTTAATGTATCATTTTATCAGCGCCATTTAGCTACAGGGTGTTCTCATACACTATAGTTTAATATTTTCATATTTTTGTCTCGTACATTTTTAGTGTTTATTTGTTTATTTAATCAACATTGCATAAAATTTTAAAATAAAGAAAAAAAACGTAGTACAATTTAATATCAAAAGCATTAGAAAAAAAATAGCAAAGAAGTCAACTGAGTAAGCTCCGACTCTACTTGAATACATAAAAAATAGCATTCATCGTAACTCACCCACGTCTACATGGAATATGTCAACATCCGAAGCAATATTGTTGGACACCGTTAAAGCTCTCCCCAGTGGCATCCCCATTGGCAGCCTGGTTCTACACCTTGGGATGTATGTTTCATGTCCACGATTTCTCAAAAAATAATCAGAAACATTTAAATTCACATGTGTTATATTGTCAAAGCTATTCACGAAAAAATATAATGCCCCGCCATCACAAATCATAATCACTGATTTACAAAAAGAATAAAAAAATATGTATGTAGAAAAGCAGTTCTTACGATTGATTGCGCGTCAATGAATTTAATTTTCTAATAAAAAAAAATCGGTTTGACATTTTGGTTTGTAAAGCAATTTCCATAAAATTTTCGTAGGTTGCAGTTCAATTCATGTGTTGGGAATAATGAGATCATTTCAAAAACTACTGAAGTTTGAGTTAAATTGTGAAATTTCAAAAAAATTCCAACTCGGCCCTTGATTCTGGGCGACTAGTAAAGCAAGCTAAGTAAAAGATTATAAAAAGAACAGTAGCATACCATGTTTGTATCGATTTTTTTTCCTTTACGAGAGTGGTTGATCAACTGTCATATGAATCAGATCCCGTTAAAATTATATATATCAGTAGTACAGGTGTGATTTACGGTAAAAATATTTTTTCTTTATGGCTTGAAAATAAACAACTTTGTAGTTTTGTTACTGAATCAGTAACTGATTTATTTGCTTTTTATGTTAGTAAATCATACCGTGGGAGATTAATTTACTAATAAAAAAGTTACCGCAAAACTTTAACGAAACTTCACCGTGTCGGCGCGGCATTACTTATCAAAATCAAATGCCCCCACGTTTAACGCGCCAACTTGAATACCTATCTACGGTTGTCCACCGTAAGCACACAAAGCGGAGTTACCAACACGCAGATGTATTTTAAGCGTAGCTGTGTCTACAGCGCCAGCTACGCGTACCCGTATACCGCTACGCTAGATACCTCGACGACTCGTTGTATGGCGTAGCGCGTGACGTCGTAGCCATGGCGACCGGCGGCGTGCGCCTACGTGGAGTCAATCTGGCCTGCTAGGTGCCGTACAACAATTGACAAGGCCGCGCATTATGACGTATTTGAAAAAATTCAATTTTATTCCTCCTTCCTTTTTCTTAGGCAGTATGTAAATAACTAAACCGTAACCCCAGGGTGAAATTTTTCTCCTTTTTTTTACTCTTGGAGATAAGAAGTCCGTTTCTTGAAATATTAAAATATCACAATTAACACATAAAATAAAACTTTTACGCAGTTAAAAATATAATTCTAACTAATAAATCCCTTTTCTCAATCAACAGTTTTTTTTTATTATATTCAATGGAAAAATAGAATAAAAATCTTTTGTGTTAGATAATCATTTACTCAAGAAAGGAATACCAATGAATTTTGTTTTTGAATGATTCTTTGGATTTTATTTAAAGTATTGGAGAGATATCATTTAAAAGTTTTTAAAAAAGCAATTGAGAGCGTGTTGGATTTTTTTAATAGTAATGGGAATTTCTTCATAGGTAATTTTTTTTGAGACTGAAATAGTATTAAAAATTCACAGATTTACCTACCCAATATAAAGAAAAACATAATTATCAACCCTTGATTAAAAAACAGAATGGAATAAATGTTGAGCATCATGTAAAGTTTTTTCTCATTGTTGTTTTTCACTTAATTACTACGCAAAAAAATTACAACTGCATTTTTAAGCACCAATGTCATTAATTGTAAGCACAATCACCTTAATTTTATATTGTTTTATTTTCCATAACTTAAAAGTTATTTGTAAAACATTTTTGAAGTAAAAATTATGGTATGCGAATTTATAAAGTGTGAAAAATAGTCTTGGGATGCTTTAATATATTTAGTTTTAAATAATCGCGATTTTCCTAGTATATGTACTTCGAATCAGAAGCTTGAGGCAAAAAAGTAAGTAAGATAAATACACAGGCGAGAGAAGACCGAGGCGAAGTAGGACGATCGCGTAGCAGTCAAACCGTCGAGAAAACTTGCCGTGAAGTCAACTTGTCGCAAAATCTGCTTACGCAATAAATAATAATAATAAAAAATGTTTTGCTATTTTATATTTCTTCACTATACCTGTAAACATAATTTCTGATGAATATAAAAAATCTGTTTCCTATTTTGCCAATCTTGGAGTGCATCATTTATTGTCGGCTGCGTGGTCAAGTGGTCAACGTCGTTGGCTCAGAACACGGAGGTTATGGTTTCGAATCCCAGTACCGACGTTTTTTATATATTGGCTTTTTAATATATTTCTGTTCCAAAGCATGGATGTATATGATTTCATGAATTATACCTTCCCACTCATCTTATCCTTAAAATAACGGGCGTAACAAAAGCGATTAGCCAACCACTAGTTCATCATTCTCTACTTTATTTCGAAAAAAAATAATCTGAATTCTCGTGGAAACTCTTCTGTTGGGATAAATTTAATTAGGAGTCCGTATGTTACGCTCTGGGAGCGGACAATGTAAAAAACGTGTACCATTCAAATAATAATGTCCTTAGTTTTGAGAATATATCTACCTTACTCATCATCAATTATATGTATTTGAAAAAATGTGCTCTAAAAAACTTATAGTATATATCTATTATCTATACTCTGTTTATCCTCTAAACGGGGTTTAAAGTGAATTTAAATAGTGATAATTCATTTAATACTTTGAATAGTTATTCATATATGAATAGTATGAGAAAATTATGTTTCATTCTATGATACGTCGATTTTTAATTCTGTAAATTTATGAACAGGTGGTCCATTTACAAAAGATTGGACTGTAGCAGATTTATCGTAGCATCCACACATACAAAGAGCGTAGCGCCGAAATAATAAAACAGAAGTAAAATAAAAAAGGCGAAGAGTGAAGCAGGGTAAATGGGAAGGGCAGAGGTAGGGGGTGGCAAAAAAGACAGATTGAGAGAGCGTGGTCTGGCAATGTACAAAGTGAGTAGAAAAAAATGAGCGCCGCTGTTTAAATGAAGCCGGATTGCTAGCTTTTCTAACCAAAGCTACCTATGTTGAGATATTCGTAAATTTTTTAATCAAGCTTAAGTAGTTTCGGTATTTGATGGCAACTTTACGATATTGCGTTATCTATTTAAAAATGTATCGTTTCATTTATGAATGTTAATTCCCAGTGAGCATTACGCGATGCATTATTTGTTTGTATGCATCTTATCTTATTGTTTTTTTTATATTGAGGTAATGATATTTAAAAAAAAGGGATTTTTATTCAAAAATAATTAATTAACATAGTGATTTGATATTATCACAGAAGAAAACATATTTTAAAAATAAATTAAAAGTTTTGATGAAAATTATTAAAATAAAATTGTCATTCAAATTTTTATCAACATATGTAAAACGTATTTTTTTTTACATGTCCAATCCCAATATGGAGCATATGGTATCCTAATGAAGGTATCAAAACAGAAGTTTTTCTACGAGAACAGTTTGTTACTCAGTCGCTCAACCTGTCATATTCTAAGAGAGTAGATGGAATAGAATGATAAGGCTAGGACAGAACTAGTGGTTAAGTAATCGCTCTCGCTACGCCCAGTTATTGAAGGATCGGGAAGGTGGAAGGGAATTTTCAGACAACACAAACACCAACCAAGTCCGACACGGAAGCCCACAATGCTAACCGCTGCGCCATATGACCCCACAATACTATATGTAAATAACATAGTGTCTCATCAAATGATTGTATATAATCTCACATAAATAACTTAAAAAGCTATTAGTATTATTTATTTTAAAAATGTAATGGTATATATCTTATTTGTAAAAAATAGGTGAATTGTTTTCTACTTTTATCTAAATATTATCAACGGTATATTTTCCAACACATTCGCATAGAAACAATGATGACGCTGGAGAAAATTGTTACATCTGCATGTGATTTTTAATTGGGTGTAAGTTTGTAGCAGTTGAATAAAATGACCGATTTTATACCAATATTACGAGGAAGATGAAGGCTTTAAATATAAATGTCAGTTTTTACATCGAATATGAAAAGTTTCATTTATGTTGTTTTAAATATGAGTAATTTATATAAGCGAGAAGTAGAAAGCTTTATTTTAGTAAAAATCAACACATTGGACCAAACACTTTTGTTTTAAATTATTGAATTTAAAAAATAGAATGAAAATATGTATTTCAATAAAATCATCATTTTTTTCTGGAAAGGGTGCTAAATCTATATATATAAAAGAAAGTGGGGTTGGTTACACCACGTATATCTCGAGAATTACAGCACGGATTTTAATGATCTTTGTTTTATTAAATTCGTATCCGCCTAGAATAGCAGAATAAGCATTAAAACATCGGAAAAATATCACGGCAAAGAAATTATGAAGAAAATTAATATTCTCATACAGTTTTCAAATGGCGAACACCTTGAAATAATGAAAATGTCGTTTGTATGCAGATTTCATCCGCTAGGTGGCATTTTTTCCAAAATTCATTTGTTTCTGCTTCTTTCGCATACGATTGACTTCTAAATAATTTTAAATTTAGAGTATGGATTAGAATAAAACAAATCGATGATATAAAATGAAAACGAAATAAAATCGGATAATATTGAAATAAGGTTATGTTTATAATTAGGTGTGATATATTTTTTGACAACAATATTACGCTGTTTGCACGAACGTTGCTCTACTTTGAGATGCCACGTTATTACACTTGGAAAGCTACATCGAAGAAATTTTAACGTCAAAAGCAAGGCGATGCGGTTCCTGCTCATCCGAATGATTACTGATGCTCTTGGTCGCATTTACACAGTTCATCCGAAAAATGACGTATGCTTCTACTTGCATGTCAACAGCTCAATTTGCTTGAAAATGATACTCATTACAATCGCTGAAGAAATTGTTTCTGTATCTCCAAGTCAGATACGCACATTATTTTCTATCATTATTTTGACATGCTTCCCATCGAATCCCCGTGAACTGTGGAACAAGTACAAGGATGACATGTCCGAATAAATTTTGCATCGAATTCGTGTCAGTTTGGGGAATCCCGATCTCGAGGTGAATGAAGAGATACATAACCAGGCTTTGCTTTAGATCGAAGACATGTGTTACCTCATGTGCGGCAGTTTGGTAGTCAAGTTAGGAATACCAACGCCAGATCGTGGAATGAACGACGCTTTCAATCGAGAATTGGAACGTGAACGTGAATATGATCGAGATGCATTGAACCAATCAGTTTGAACGAATGTACCACTGTTGAACCCTCAACAGAAGGAAATTAGCGATACGTTAATGAAGGTAGTTGATGATGGAAATGGTGGCTTATTTTTCCTCGATGCGCCCGGTGGAGCTGGGAAGACATTCTTCATGTCATTGATTATGGCCACTGTTCATGCGAGATAAAAAAAATTGCTGTAGCAGTTTCTTCTTCTGAAATAGCAGCCACGTAGATAGATCAACCGCTGCCGATGAAATAAACGCTTGCCTCAAATAATTGACAAACATGCGAGTTGCATTGCTAAACGATCCATCTGCCGAAGATTTCTCCAAGCAATTGCTGACTATCTATTTATTCATTGTTCAAAATTAAAATTACAGTACATGACATAACAGCTGACGCCAATTCGCCATGTACTTGAAAAATATAATAAGACAAAATATAAAATAAAACTACATAATATATCAGAATCAAAATCAACATAAAAAATCAAGAAATAAAATAGTGAAATTTTACAAACAGTTCACAAATACTATCACTAAAAATGTCCACTTCTCTAGGCAATGCGTTAATCAATCTAACGGCCCTTGGAACTGGTGATTTAAACTTCTTAAGCGAGGTATAAGTTTTTAGAAATAAAAGTTTTTGCTCATAGTTACGCCCACGTAAGAATAAATTGGGAGCATGTAAATTAATAGTCATGAGAATTTGAGGATTATTAACTCGGCCCCGAAGGAGAAGAGAAAAATGATTTAAGCTTGAAAACGATCTTCGACTATCGTCGGTAACGACCGTGTTCCTGTTGACAAATCGAACAGATTGATTTCGTTTCCGCCGAATTTTAACAATTTCGTCTCAACGAAGGACGGCTTCATCAAAAAAATGTTCCCAAACGTCTAATCACAAAAATCACAATTGGTTGATTGAATGAGTAATTCTTGCGGCGAAGAACAAAGATGTGGATCATTTAAACTTCACAATTAAAAATCAAATCGTTGGTCCACTACATTCCTTCAAATCTAGCGAACTTTCGCAAGGTGCGCGAAACATTCTTGCGCAGACTGTACATATAACATATTCTTTCAATCAAAAAATAATTATTTCTGCTTCTCTATGATAGTGTCATCAGAAATAGTTTGTAGTATCGACCAAACTATTTATTTTTTTCGTTTATTAGAGATTCGCGCCGCAGCACACCCAGCATCGCCTCGCGGCACACCGCTTGCGGAGCACTGCTTTAAACGACTGAAAAACTGACATGCAATATTGCGAAACACTCACCAATGACTAAAGTTTTGGTAGCAAGTAAAATCATCACCTGGGATGAATGGACAATGGCGCACAAATGCGCATTGGAAGCACTCAATCAAATTATGAAATATCTGTGCAATGACTCAAGATGTTTTATAGGCGCAATGATTCTACTATCTGGCGATTTCCACCAAACACTACCAGTCATTCCAAGATTTACCGCTTCCGATGAAATAAACGCTTACCTCAAATCACGACTCTCGCGCTATGTAAAGAATCTTCAGCTGACGACAAACATGTGAGTTGCATTGCTAAACGATCTATCTGACGAAGCAATTGCTGACTATCGGTAACGGGGGTGTTCCTGTCGACGAATCGAATGGATTGATTTTGTTTCCGCCGAATTTTTGCAATTTCACTTCATTCAACAAAATGTTCCCGAACATCTAATCACAAAAATCACAATTGGTTGAATGAACGAGCAATTCTTGCGGCAAAGAACAAAGATGTGGATCATTTAAACTTCACAATTCAAAATCAAATCGTTGGTCCACTGCATTCCTTCAAATCTATCGACCGTGTAACAAACGAAGACGAAGCAACCAACTATCCAACTTAATTTTTAAACTTATTGGATCTGCCTGGCTTGCCACCGCGCAATTTACAACTGAAGGTTGACTCGGCAGTCATCATGCTTCAAGTTATCAAGTTAACAGAACATTTATTCACTTTTAAGGTGTTCACTGTCAATACTTGGTGGAATGGCAATATAATAAAAATAATAAAACATTTTTAGTACTTTTTCCACATAAAATTTATTTGATCAGGACCGGTTTCGCTCATTGCGAGCATTATTAACTGATGATAATGCTCAGATGATAATAACTCAGTTGATAATGCTCGCGATGAGCGAAACCGGTCCTGATCAAGTAATTTTATTTAGTGGGAAAAGTACTAAAAATGTTTTATTATTTTTATTACAACATTTATTGATTCTGAGGCGGTACGAAGTTCGTCGGGTCAGCTAGTATCAAATAAATTATAATTGTGTTTTGTTAATTTACTTAAATGCATAAAATTATGAACGTAAATTTATTACTTTTATTTATCATTCGTCGAAAATAATCATTTTTTGTTGATTTCATGTTGATGTATATAAACCGGATCTAAGCACAATAAATTTAATGCGAATGGTTAAAAAAAAAGACAAAAACGTTGTTACAAACTTTCTTATGTTAAAGACCGAGTTTTATAATTAAACTAAACAATATTGATACTTGTTGGATACTTCCGTTAATTCCTTTTAATATTATATCACATACTTTTCTTTTATCTAAGATCTCTGGAACAGAATCTCATCCGGATCGGAGAGGCAACTTTCCCAAAAACAAAACTTGTTGTAAAGTTTAGCGGCCAACTTTTTCGGCCCACCCCTTCGCCGATCTGAAGGTTCGCATCTAGGCCCAGTGGCTGGCGGTGGAGTCGGGGTGAGGTAAGAACGACCTTTCTCACCCTCTTTTAATATGGATCCAGTAACAAATACCCTGGATACTAGGCCTTTCAGATAGCTCGATAGAACCTCAGATATAAAAATCTACAAGGTACTTTTGAGATATCAAAACTGTGTTTGTCTTGAAACATTCTGACATTGAAATTTTAATTTGATAAGCTATTGGATATAGGATCTTTTATTTATTTACAGTTTCAGTAATATTACACTGTACAATTATTTTATTTTTATTATATTTATTATAACAAAAATGTTTGAGAATTAAGTATTTTATATATTATCTAATATTATTGCATTATGTTATCACTCGCTGTGGTCTTGATGGTTTGAACTTGCTCTACCTATCTGGTAAGTTTGGGTTCAATTTCCTCACTAATTTAAAGCCGAATAGTTTCATTTGGAAATTGTTTTACCCGTATTTCTTAATTCCTATGATTAAAGTGTAAATAATTGTATTTAGTATTACAATAATATATGTCACTGAAATTATTTAAATGGCTATATGTATTTAAAAAAAAACTTCATTCTATTGCCTGAACGTTCTTTTGAATGTCATATTTCAGGTCAAAAAAGAGTGAATTTCAATATTTAATTATTTAACAAAAATGAGTCTTCTGTGATTATGATATAGATATTTTTATACGATTTTATATTATACTAAGTACTGAGATGCGATTTCAAAAATTGACTGTTTTTTGTGCTAAATTTAAAATATGTTTTTAATATCGTATTACAATCCTTTATTATTAATTATACCATTTAATGAAAATCGCATTGAAAATTTTTGAAATATATTTATTTAAATGTTGAAATTCAAAATTAATAACCGTTAGTTACTTTTGATCTAGAGGTAACAAAGTAATTGGAAAAACAGTAAATTTTTCGGTCCATCCATCGAAATAAACAGCAAGCTCACCCCTCTACCGCCCACTTCGCGAGACACTGGTCCATTTCGCACCCTTAACCCTCCTAGCCTATCAAAACGTCCACCCAGTCTACCTATTGGATAATTCACGATATACGAGTGATAAAGTTGACTTTATATAAAAAATGACATATTTGTATACAAATGTAAGATATAGTAAATGGAGTTATTTTGCCTTTCCGTGGGTTACTTTTCCTAATGCATTTTATTTTTATAAAACCGCTCACAGAGTCTTTATATCAATGTTTCATGTATGGTATTACAAAAAGTTCTACGCTCGTTACAATTAATACGGAAAAGTGATTTGTATCAGTTTTGGGCCATTTTACTGATCTTCGGCATTTCAGAGTGAAGAGTGATTTCTCTAAACTTTACGTTGAATCAAAAAACCAAATAAGATTATAAGGCAAAGCATTTTTTATTTTGACGGTAATTTAATTTTAACTTTCATTAATGCTACGACTTTCATGAAAATCGATCGTAAAATTAATTATTTTAGGTAGGTAAAAGACATATATTATTGTCACCGTATTGGCTGGTAGGTTCTGTGGCACAGTGATCAGCATCATTGGCTTCCATGCCGGACCTCACAAGTTCAAACCCCAGTAAGAACAGCATTCTTAATCACACACGTAAGTAAGTACACGATGAGATTCTTGGATATCAGTTATTTTTCTGGAATAGTTCAATTCATATCATGTCTTTAGTTCTTGCCTATTAATTCTTATCCCCATTTGTTACAGGTTAGCATATATGCACATATATGTTGATATAATAAGTATCTATGTTGCAATGTTAATAATATTATAAAATAGACTAGAGGATTTATCCTTGTGTATCCTTAAATTTTACATGTGTGGTTTATTAAGTACTATCAATTTGTTTCTAACTAACTTGAGTGCCATCAAGATGACGATATAATAATGGACGAAAGTTCTTATTTTAATTGTGACTTCTGCTGTCTGGACTTGAAATCATAGTTAACTATTTTATACTCTTTTACCCTACATGTTTTTGATTTTATAAATATATTCTATAACAGTAGTATTTTTTGATTGCATCTAAGTACAGTTTATGCAAGGTGTGTCTCTATTCGCGAAATGTATCCGGACAACGTTGGGTTGTGTATTTGATAGTGGCACATAATTGAAATTACACAAAATAAGAGTTTCAATCCACAGCAAGTGATGGTGAGTAAAGTAGTTTTAGTACCTTAGAGAATATAAATGCCATCTGATCGTCTACAAATAAGATCTTGAATGTACGAAATATCACTGCGACAGCAGGTTTGTAAACCTAATAAATAACGTCAAATGTGAGAGCTTTGTAAGTTTTCCTTTTTATTTTACTCTATCGATAAAGCTTTCAAGTTTCACAAATTGTCCCACATCAGTGTCGTTCTTAAAGGAACTTCCAGGCCGTTCAGTTACTGCGTCTTTGTTAATAATTGAAACTTTGGTATTTTCCTCCCACTTGCTACGTGTGATGGTATGCGAATCATTGTTTGCTGGTGTGTTTACTTGTATTTCAACAGAAGCGTAATCAGGTATATTATAATGTTCACGATGAAAATATCGACACAAAATTAACTTTTTTTTCAAGGTTTATAGATCAGTTTAATTGAATATTATTTGGTGCACTAATCAAAGTGGTATTTATTTACTTTACTGCGATTTCCGTAACGCTCAATTTATTGGTCAAACGGGTAGATAGTAAAGTATTAGAATTAAAGAACATTTAACTTCTGCTAAAAAAGATGACGAAGATTCTTCATTTGGAAACTATCTGTTTCTAAATAACCATACTTTCGATTATTGTGAAAATTTCTCCATTTAAATAATAAATCTGTGAAATTAAATAAACAGGAAATTTTAGAAATCATTTTAGATATAAATAAAAAAAATGATGTTAACTATACTTATATATTTTTTTTTAATTTCATTTTTTCTGCTAGAATTGAAATGGTTTTTTAAACTTCTTATTCAGAATACGTCAGTGATCACGGAGAGACGTCGGAACTGACTGGTTCACATCATTTCGGAGAGCCTCAATCCTGATTTTATTTCGTTTCGACTGATAGGATTCCGGCGTCTTCAACAGTTGTCAGATATGATCTATTGGACTTACTCGGCGAAACTGAGGGATGCTAGCAAGTCACGAGAGTAACCAAAGCAATTGGCAGGAAAGGGGGAATCGTAAAGACACCGCATGTTTGACTTATGCACCATAGAGTCAAAGAAGAACATAATGTAAAACCGGTATTTTAAATTGAAATTTAAAAATCGCATTTCGGCTACACCAGTACTGCAGTCCTTAAGCTTCTTTTAAGCCAACCAAGTACGTGGCCTCAGTCAATTATTTGGCCGAGCATAAATATTAACCGAGTAAAAGTTTTTAGCGATTATGTTCATTTTTACGTGTATTTCATTCGATTCAACAACTCTCGTCAAACACCTGTTCTGAAAGAGCGAAAGGGTACAACATGTGATGTGGATTTCCTTTTGGCTGAGGAAATAGAAACGGTTTCTATTCACTCGCTCGATTAAAATTACTTGTCGGATCGCCCGGCCGAATCCCGTGCGTCGCGTTAAGATTGTTTTGTATTCTGCCGAGCTCGCTTTCTCGACCGCGTACTCGGTTGGTCTAAATGAGACTTTAGTTCTCACACACGGTGTTAGATACAAAATTTTGTTGAGAGACGTTGCCCATCTGAGTATTATATATTCCCTACCTTTCTCGAATGAATCTGTGCGGCCCTTCGTGAATCCATGCCTGTGCATAATATGTGTACGTCTGTTCTCTCTGGCAATGTTTTCTTTTATTTTAGCTTTTCCGAGTATTTTATTTTGTCGGTATTAAAAGTTGCCGGTGACTATTTTACATTTGCTTTTTTCGTTCGTCGCTTGTTTGAACAGGCAGAAGAGTTCGCTCATTTTAACTTGCTCTTCCACTTTTTTTTAACACACACCGAGCTTCGTAAAGTTTTGATTGTTTTTATATTAATAATAAACGGATTAAAAATGTTTTTTTACGTTATACATATAAATTAAGAAAAAACGCGCACCACACAATTCAGTGGCATATGAAATAGTCACATAAAATACGTTTACAACATATTCAGTACTATTAAAAGGTAGTTCTTAGTTACTTCTAGTACAAATTACAAAGAATTTAAAAGTTTTACGACGTCATACAGAACGCGAGTGAATAACACATTAATTAAAAATCTTGTTCTTAATAATCGGCATTCTCTTGTCTACGAGTTGTTAGGTCTTGAAGATTTTAAGCACAGTGAACATTGTTAAGTTGCGGAATACGCCCACTTTGAAAAGTGTGAAGTCTTTAATGGGTGGCAATGAAATTGTAAAACCTAACTGAACAAAAATTAAAATGGCAAACATATGATCAAGTTAAATATGACAAAGGTTCTATCATGACTTCCCAAAAATCCGAAAAAAAAATTCGCTACCTCTGGCTTTAATTAAAAATGCTTTTTTTCAGCACATAAATAGTTCAATTCTACACACCAAAGCTTTGATTTCATTAAACTAGCATTTTTTTCCAAATCGAATGTAAAAAATATCTTATGCAAATTTAATTCTTATTGGCAATTGTAATAAATAGAATCTTGAGAAATTTGCTTTAAAAAAAATGGTTTTGTATTTCTTTTATAATATATATTATATTATATAAAAGATTACTGAGATAGAATATAATATTATTAATTACCTACTTTAGCAAAGCTATCAGTGGCAGCACTAAATATAACTTCGTACCTACATTGAAACGATTATATTGTATTGAGTATCGATAGTATAGAATTAACACTTCGATACCCATAAGCTATTAAGCGCGATGGCGTTAAGCCGAAAGCAAGTGATGCGACGCCGTAAATAGCTTTATGAAGGCATGTGGTAATGTAATAAAGTGTGTTTTGTGTCATCGATTGACGACCCACACGACCCAAATAAACTATCAATAGCTGGTAGGGGTGGTTCAAAAAAGCACACACAACAAACAAAGAAATATTGTCATGATAATTAATATAATCAAGTTGGAATTTATTTTTTTAAATATCAATCTAATTGGAAATTGACCAGTAGAAGTCTTTGATATCAATTTATTTAATTTAAACTCATTTACACATTTAATACTTACCTTAATTATTTAAAAAAAAAAAAATCAAAGTTTCTTAATGTTGTGTATCCGCTTAAATTAACGCCATTTATTACACCTTCATCCATTTACTTGGTAAATTCTGAACTTTTTGATGCCTAAATCAATTTACGAATAATAAAATATAACCATAATAAAATTGGCAGCTTCTGCTGGTAATAGGTTTAATTTGCTTAAATATATATTGGTATTAAGAAAAATTTACGTGTTAAGAACTTTCCGTGTCTCTAAATAAAAAAAATCCATTTATAATTCTTTAAAATGTATGTGAAAAATAATATTCATTGTAGTTTATCGCAATATAAACAATTTATATTTATCGCGTTTTTATATTTCTTTCAGACAAAGAAAAATTCAATTCGCCATCAGAAGTACAAACCTATACGCCATCTCTTAAGTTAAACGAAAGAGTCTTGTGTTCCCGCACAAATCACCTTATTATTTATCTGCAATCTTATTTCAGCTTTCACATGTTCCTAGTATACACAATAAATCTTTTACGTCACGTAAAAAGCTATTCCTGCTAGAGCTTTGAGCTTCGACCGAGGATAGCTATACGTTGTAAGTGGAGGAACGTATTTGACCCTCCACCACGACTTTTGCTGTATCTATAAATGTAAATTTCACCTTACGAGAAAGCTCTGTAGACAAATGTATGGATGGACACAATCTCAGGCCCTTGTACGCAATTAAAGTTAGGCAATTGTTTGGTATCGTTGATTGAATGTTAAAAAAATTGTATTAAAAAACGATTAATAATTACACAATATTCACTTTTTAAGGTTGTCGAACTAAATCCAAAATTTCCACATATTGTTCTAGTTAAAGAAAAGTTTATGAATAGTTTTCTTAATAGTGTAGCTCTGCAAACAATATTTTGTATTCGTATAAAAAATCTACTCTTCTACATTTTATAGATACTATATTTACTCGCCTAATTAATACGTTAATTTAAATAAAGTAAATAAAAACCTAAGCACACCAGTATTTATTTTTAAACGATTCTGAAATTGTGTCGATGACTATTCCATCATCATGCGATGATCAAAACTTGTATTAACTTGTTCTTAACAGCTTCACGACCGCACGTTTTTTTATACGTGTAAAATTTCACATGGCGAAATAAAATTTTGCGAAAAATTCGCCAAAATTGTAATTTTACTAAATTCACTATAATTTGTAAACAAATTGACATATTAAATTTGAATCGTTCAAACTCATATCTTTACAAAATATAATTTTCTTAGCTTCTAGATACTTCACCTATACGCATATATGAGTCCGCCGGCCAGCAACCTTTGTTTTTCAAAGACTTAAATACACGTCCGCGGTCGTTAAGCTGTTTTAAGATGATATTATGTCAAAATAGGTCGTGGAAATATTTTAAAATCCTAATTTCTATACATTATACCGAATCGTTACTTTCTTAGTCCACTCCATAATTTTCAGTCCAACGATACAACGATATTTATTTTGTAGGTAGAGATTTTGACAAGTTTAAGTATGTTTTACTTACAAGCGTGTTGGTTGTGATAGCGTCATTTTTAATGTCTGTGCACTTTGCTAAATATGATTGCAATCATACTTTTTTATAAATTATTTTACTTATAATTTTTACGATGTTACGATGTATGTATTCGCTGATATATTAAAAATAACATTAAATAATAAAATCACTTTTTACCACGAATGGCCGAGAAATCTTGAAGACCCTGAAGTTCAACATATTTCTATTTCATCTCACAACAACTGTATATTATCCACCCTCGCTTTTTTCTCCCTCCCACTTTCTTCTTGCCATCCCTTGTTTGTGTCCCTGTCATTCCAGTAACGATATCGGAAAAGTTTTGTCTTTCGTCTCAGTCGCGCGGCGCTCCCTCTCGGCCATCAAGGTTTTTTGTTCGCTTATTATTCCGTGTTTGGTCCTTATTCCATTCCACTCGGTTGCTACCTTTTACCCCTAATGCCTAGATCCAAATCCGGCTGAATTTACACCTTGCATAAATCTCATTGTAATCCATTTTAGTTCTACAGTTTTTAATAATTTTATGCGTTGATAGCTATTTCGGCTTGCGCCATCGTCAGAACTATAGAACTAAAATACTGTTATTTTTAATCTGTTATAAATGGAGTTCTACCAAGTAAATGCCAAATCAATTAATCATTTTAATCCATTTATGCTTAAAAAACATTTCATGGATCTCAGTGTCGCTTGAGATCTAACTCAAATTTAGGACAAATTACAATAAAAAAGTACAAAAATAAACAATCCTTCCAATACAATATATGTTCCCATTAGAGGTTAAGTGAGCCAAATATAAGAAAAAAAGTCAAATCAAGTGCCAACACTGTATTAATCGACCAGTTATTATATTTGTATTAAATACGCTTGAAAATTAGCAATATCATTTCATAGTAAATGAATTTGAAACATCCTTTAGAAAAAAAAGATATTTTATATATACAAAATACGCTAACGTTAATATTACACGGAAAAGTCAACAACATTTTGTTCGTGCTTAAGAAGCATATCAACTGAATCGTCTTTGATATAGAAAGTTGGTTGAATGATACATACATGCTTCGTGTTTTCTATGTTGAAATAAAATTATTATAAGGTAAGAGAGACTATTTTTACGCCAATCTAATATTTCATTAGTTATTTACTGAATTATTTTACGTACTTAATTTCAAGATTATTTTTATCAATTTATGAACTTTCATATGACACGTTTTTTTAAGTGTTTATAAAATTGAATTATCATTAAAATAAAAACGTAAAAATTGAAATACGCTTTGGAGCCAGTCGAATATTTTTGATCCTCCAAAGGAACTTTCTAACGGTTGTTAACCACGTACAGCTTCCATCATACACGCTCTTTCAAAAAAGCCTTGCTTCTAATTATAAAAATCCACTTTTCTTAGATTCAAACTCAAGCTGACAGACGTTTTCAGTAAGAGTAAATGGATGAAAAAAATGAAATGAATTGTCATGAAAAAATCACGGGTCATACGCTGTTTACTCTCTCATTTTCAATATTATGAATTATTATTCATAGACTTAAAATAAAGAAGACAAAAAAAACTATCAATACATTTTTATTCTGCTCATAATAATCATTAGTGTCAGAACTTTTAATAAGACGTTTTATATCAAAACATTCAATAATTGATATTAAAAAATCTTTATTTGATCATTTTATAAACTCTAAGTGAATATCAAAGCTGCACATTAACAATAAATGATATTATGATGTGTAAATATATTACATCCAAAACATACTGTAAACATATAATGATGTAAAATTTCACATAAAATATTTTGTAGAATGTTTCATTTAGCACTATGCTACGACTGTAAAAAAATATATCCAATAATCTGGAGTTCTAAAATCTTACAGACAAACGTTTTACTTATTAAATAAAATGTTGTGTTAGTGAAAATATAAAACACCTAAAAAAGTGTACATTAGAATATAAATGCTTCGTAAACAAGTCAGTTGACTTAAATAATTTGTTATTTAAAACATGGTAATAAACTTACCATACAAACTGCCCTTTTACACTATAGTAGCGTAGCAAAATCGAAATTAACATAGAGACGAAAGTGTAAAATCAACAGGTCTTGCTTAGCATTTCGTACACTGCTTTGCATACGCAGACGTAGAACAAGCTACGAGTTCGTAGCCTTTTCGGTCACTTTGCTACGGAGATGTAGCGATGTCTGCGATCATCTTTTTCAGGGCTGCTACGCCACAAACAATGTTAATTAATCATTTAATTTGAACATTCACTAAAATACAGATTTAAGTTGATATAACCAAAAAATAATAAAATTACTCTATACTTACCATTCCATTACTTATGTGTCTACTTTTTCATTTATTTTAAAACATAATTATAATTTGGGAAATTTTTAACAATATATACATATTTTTAAATTTTATTTATTTTCTTAAAATTTATATGGTTTTAAAAAGAAATCTTTTTCAGAATTTTTACGGCTGTCGATTTTGTTATAGTATACACTTGGAACCAGTTAAATTATCATTAAGTTGTTTACTTTAGTAATGTAGCATTTTATATAATTTTGTTAAAAATTTTCCAAATTATAAATATGTTTCTAATTACCATCAGTTACCACTTTAGATTTATTAATCTTTGGTATTTTTTTAATTATATATTAGTACCTGTAAGCATAAAAAATTGTGTAATTATAGAATCACTTATACTGTAATTTGTAAATTCTTTTCAATGTCAATTGTTGTTTACACCTTTCCATTTCAATTTGTTTTTGTATAAATAGCACCGTTAAATTATATTTCTTACCAATGCTTGCCATGGGCAAAACCAGTCCTGTCTTAATAATATGGAAATAAAGTACAAAGGAATATTGTGTTTTATCAGTATTATAGAATACTGACCGATTTACTAAATCTATTTAAAAAAATACAGGCTTATTGTAACTAACTTTCTTACGAAGAAAACTGTTATTGTAATTATGATAATACTGCGAAATCAAAATTTGTTTATTAATTAATAATTAATTCTACAATCCCCAAAACACACTCTTGAAAAAAAATTGTTTGAAAATTTAGATATGTCCCATAGATGAAAACTTAACCTGAAATAGTGAAGATTTATGGTAAATATCGTATTTCTCTGTTAATAATTTACAGACAAATGTAACGGTAGCAACCCTAACCCTACAGTTTCCTACTATTACTCGCTGAGAAACATTCATATCCGGTTATAATTATTTATGATACGTTATGAAGCATAGTGTGCTTAAGCCGTGAACCGTGAATCAAGCAGCCGTAATAAAGAACCTATATCCGGTTTGTGACCTTAAACTACTTAATGAGGTATTTTTGGTACAAACAGCATTGCGTTTTATAATACGCTATAATTTCCATGTCATTTTTCAGCGATGGTCATTAAATGGTTTTTATTATGAGGCAATAAAGATTAATATTGGTAATAATAAAAATATTATTTTACGTTAAAATTAAAATGAGTTTTCCAAATATTACTATGTAATAGTTTCAAATAGTGAATTATATATTTTTTAATGAATAGTTAGTAACACGTAATAAACAAAAACAATCTGAAAGAATTATTATGAAAACTTATGTATAGAAAGCGTCATGCTTTATACTTAGTTTATTTTGAATTAATGCATTGTGTTTATTTTAAATTAAAACCACCATTGCTTATTTAGGATGCAATTGATTTAGTTTATTACACGGAGAAAAAACAACCAAACAATCGATCAGCCCATTCCTCTCGAGACTAGAAATTATTTTATTATGGCTATGTGCTTGGAGCGGATGATTTTATACTAATGCATGATAGTACTCTTTACCAGCATCTTAACGTAAAACTCTTATATTTTTTTTATTAATAACTTAAATAATTATAAATGAGAATCTTTCAATACATAAAAATGTTTTAAAAATAATTAACGCATTCAACTAATTACGTTACATTAAGTCAACAAACAATTAATAATCTAGAAAAATATTTTTACCATCACTTTAAATAATAAAGATTTCAAATTTCTTTTTTTAATGATATGAATACAACTATAAATTTTACAGAAAAGTATTTATTGCTAACATAATATTTTTAATAACATTACAAAGGTAGTATTAAAAGCAGTAAACCGTCTAAATATGATAAAATTTCCATCGTGCCGTTCTGTTCATTCATTGTAGTATAATATTTTCTGGCTCGATAAATATTTACGTAGTTACGTTATATACGTCACCCGCCGCCACTGAAGAGTAAAGAGGTTTACGCGAAGGCGTCCCGACGTTAAAAAGACATCTCTTTGTTTCACATTACAGCTTTTCGCTGTTGCGATTCGGCGAAGCTCGGAAAAGCTCGGCCGCTTCCGGAAACGCCACAGCGTCGTTTGCCTGACGTAAACTTTATATGTATACATTGTTTGTTGCGTTGGTATTATGTATTTACGCCAAATTATCTTGTTTATATATTTTACTGAACAACCATTGTAAATTTTAAAAATAACTTCTTTAACTAGCTGAAATAGATAATGAATTGAACTCAAACAAACCTATTTTTTTATAATATATTTATGTACACTTAACTGATTCAACGATCTCTTGGTTATGAAATGTTTAGTGTTTTTCTTCTGCTTTAAATATGACCATTTAAAAATGTAGTATTATATGATCTTTATCTTTGTTAATTGATTACTTTTATAACATTGTGGGTTTAAGTAGAACTGCCAATAATTGATTGAGAAGAATTGTTTTCATTTCAAGGCTCATTTTTTTGACCTTTTTTAATTTATATAATGCCTGCAACACATTATAATGATTTTTTTTTATCAACGGTGAAAGCTGCGCAGAGCAGATAATTCAAAAGGTCACGAAAAAATAATGATAATTCAAAAATAAAGATAACTAAAAACAAAATATAAAACTTACTCTTATAGCACTATTGATAATATTTGTTTGGTTATAGAAACATGCCAGATTGAATATTATTTTCGTTGAAGTTATTAAAATTAAGAGAAATAAATTTAAGATGTTATCATACAAAAGAAATTTTGATTAATTTGCATAACCAAGTCGTTAACTACGAAAAAATCTGACGCGAAAACGCAGAATAATTTTATAAATTAGCAACGAAAATAAAAACAATTTAACGAGCCGAAAAAACCCTTCAAATTAAAAAAAAAATCCAGCTTCCAACTGTGTATGAAAATACTTGGAGTCAGTCGCTCAGCATTGTATCTTCTGCGGTGCTATACTTTTCGAGCTCCCACCTTGCAGGGCGGGTGACCTCAGGGCGACCTTTGCCGCCCACTCCCCGCCTACGGACCTCGCCCCCTACCCTCAGCCAAACGCCGCCCTTAACACGCTAATGCCAAGGACTGAATGTTTATAAGGGAGGGACCGGACTAATCGAGGAATTACATGGTGTATGAATATATATCATAGGGAATCAAGAACGCTTGATTGCTAATAGCTTGACTGAAGTTTCAAAGAGCACACTGCAATTTTTCATATAAGCCATCAATCAATTATAATAAAAGTTAAATAATGTCAATAAAAAACACATTCGCTTTACTTTTTATTTGCATGTCTTCATTTACTGGCGCTTCAGTCTGGCGTGAACCTTGACGTCGTCAATTAATTTTCTCCATTCAGCTTGGTTCTCCGCTTAACGACCGCCAGAACTCACAAGTCTTGCTACACACCATCCATTCTGCGACGTCGCGGTCTTTCAGCGTTCCGTCTTCTCTTAGGATTATCAATCATGAGACGTTTTGTAATGTTCTGTCATCCGTGCATCTTGTGTGTCCGTTCTAATTAAGGTATCCAACCCCGGGATCCCCTCCAATTCTGTGATTCTGAAATCTTGGGATTGTGACTTTACTAAGCCAATAAAAAATACAGAAAATCAAACATGAAGAACTAAAACAAAAAAAGGTCTTGCGCTTTTTATTTTGGGAAATTATTTAATTCCTAGGACTTTGGATTGTAAAATGTTTGGAAGAGCTAAAAAAGGTCTCGCGCTGGTCATTTTGGAAAATCCGCACATTTCTGGGAAATCGACATGAAATTGTTTGAAAAATCTCAGGATTTCAAAATCGCCGAGCAAAATTTTTCTCAATCCCGAATTCCAATTTATACATGATTTTATATTGAATGTTCAGTATCAAATTCCCGAAATTAAAAAATTGATTATCTCGAAATCGCGGGATCACGAAAAGGTTCCTGGATTGGATACCCTAGTTTTTATGTATGTAGGTGTTGGTTTTTAACGAAACTTATGATATCTGGCTCCTCGTAGAGCTTATTAAGCTCGTTCCATTCGTTACTCCTAATAATATACATGCCCAAATATAAAATAAAACCTTCACAAGAAATTTCAGAGCATATTGAATGAATACATCGACCGTTGATCCATAGTCAGATAACTCCAAATAACCACTTTTGAGATAATTAAAAGCAATGTTCAAATGGTCACCATAAATCAAGTATTATTCAATTTTGCACATGATTAAATATTATCAACAGGTGGTTACAGATTAGGTACTTAGGTCAGGTTTAGTTATAGAAAATATTTGTGTAATAATCCAGAAAACACCAAAATTTTTTCGAAGTTTAAAGCCATAGGTATTTAGAAGTCTTTTTTTATTTAATTGCTAGACCCGATTGAATTTAAAAAATCACACGTAACTGCATATCCAACAACAATAACTGGACGATTGATATTATTATATATTAAAATATTGTTACATGCAATGTAAAAGTGGTTTAACTATGGCTGGGCATTAAGGACGGGAGCCGTTAAGGACAACCTCAAAATTCGTATATTCGATTAGTTTTAATATGTATAATATTCATATTTGATGGCGGTTTTTTGATTTACCGAACGAAAAAATAATTGTATGATTAAGAGCTTTAAGCTATTGTCACAGCAGCAAAATCAATCAAAGTTATTATAAAAATATGGGAGGAAAATTCGAGGTTTTTAAAGTGTTAACATCCATACTTTTTCAATCTCTACCGATGGAGGATAGCGCAACCCCTCTTCTCAACCTTTTTCTGCCCGCCGCCACCTTACTCTTTCTGACTGCGGGAGGGGCTCTCTCATAAATTATTTAATGCCCATCGTCACGAAACAAATGTTTATTTTTTTATTTTATTTTTTGCTTGAAACAAAAATGATCACTCCAAAGTTTTGCTGCTAAATAAAGTGCAAAGTAATCCAAGATTTTTCTACGCAGCGCAAAGTGGATGATCGAGAAGTATTTTTAAATCAATTATTTAAAAATAGACAATTTAAAAAATATATTGTACGCCCTTGAAACTCAAGAATTTTTACCTTCGTTCATATTTTTAAAAACCTATTAATAGCACTTGTCAAGTATTTTTTTTACCCAATTTGAATATTTTTTTAAAACAAGAGATTTAAAAACTGACTGATTCAGTATCGGCAAGATTATTTAAACAAAATACCAACTACATATTTTCTTATGTTTTTACTGGACAAACTTCACTGTCGAAACAGTGAGAGTTCAAAATGGTTATATGGACAAAATGTGCTTAATTTATGATTAATTAAAAAACATTGTTCTTACTATTTTATCAAAATACAGAAGTTTGTTCGTACCATTTTGTTCTTACACAATTATGTCATTTATACAATCAAAAATATCCATAAATAACATTAAAATATCGACACAAATTCTAAGTTGTCAATGCTCACACAATATTTTTTTGTATCCATTATTGAAAAACTTACGTCGAGGTTAAGAGGAATTCAAAAATCACCAACAATTCTAAGCAGCTTTTCTTTGGAGATCTGCGTGATTCAATTTTGTTGATTTATTCTATAACAAAGAATAATTCTGGGCACCTTTTTATTCTCTTTTGAGATGCTGAAGTAATCCTGACATTCTTGAGAATATCAAATGTCATGTAACTGATGGTGATTTGAGGAAACTCTGTTGTTTCAAGAAGCCCGTCATTGTTCGTAAATATTGCTGTGAATATTAAAATATACCAAATGTTATATAATATATACAGACAAATCTTGAGGGTTAAATTTAACCACAAAAAAGTGATTTTTGTAAACGAAAAGTTTGTGTGTTGCTGCTTTTTTTTCTTTTCCATGTCACCAAGCTAACCTTCACGTGTAAATATAGCTTTTGGGGCGATTAACAAACTTTGATCGATAAACATAAGTCAACTCGAATTAACTCACAATCTTATCACACATGAACAATGCGGAATAATTTAACACCATCTTATAACGATGTTACTAACAACAAAATTATTCTGGACAAAAACTTACAGCACCTACTTGTTAGTATTCAAATTTATATAGTTTATTCCATAATGTACTAATGACAAAAATACGTCACAACATTTTATGACTAAAATAGTCTTACTCGGGGGTAGGGAACCTTTTCTTCTCTAAAGGCTGCATGTATTTTTCTGATTTGACATAAGGCCGCAGTAAACATTGACTAGGGAATCTTTGGCCGGAATTTACGACTTTACTTCCCAGATTCTCAGGAATCTACGAATTTACAAAAAAGTACAGAAATACAGAATTGGCCAGAAGGCCGCACCTGGGCAGTCAAAAAGCCGCAGGTTCCCCACGCCTGGTCTAACTCAAACAAAACAAAATTTGAATTTTTTCTATTGTGTTTTACCAAACTTTATGATTATTCTTATTAAAATTTCAACTTATGGAGTTATCTTTTGTGTAATTTTCACTTCAAACCAACACACATTGCCCGTTGATAGTTGTATCCAGCGGTGGGATCCCAATACGTTAACAACGGGTTCGCTTTATATGAAAGCAATTCTCGGTGTTCTAGGGAAGCAGTGAGTTTTTTCATCACTCTGATGGAATTATATGCAATACCTAAATAAGCAATCAATTGTTACTTAATACACTTATAATATGTAACAATATGCAATTTACCGTAAACTTATCAATGTAAATGTCAAAAAATGTACTTCTGTGTATACTGAAGCTGTACTAGATAATATATAAGTCAGAAATTGCAGTTATGTACTAATTTGATCAAGAAATATTGTTTTCTCTTAAATAAACAAGTGCTCGACGACCTTATTTAAAGTCCCTTCGATTCCTCTCTGGCCGAACCCTGGTTGTATCCTTATTTTACGGTTGTCTATCGGCATATTTTAAACAGGAGCCATGAGCACATGACTATTTTTGAACTGAACTTTATTTTGTTATCGAAAAAGTCGAGCTATAATTATTTCAATGCAATTATTCAGCTGCTCGTAAGATAAATTGCCTACGATCAACTGTTAGTAAATAGAAAAACTTTGAAACTGAGCCTCCTTTATTTTTATCCTTTATTAAACGCATTTAATTTTTATCGATCGATTCAATAACATTCGTCAAACACCTGTCCATGTACCACGCTGAAAATTTGAGCGAGGGCATTCTACAGATGATGGGGATATCTTCTCGACCAAGGAAATATTAACGGTTTCTATTCACTCGCTCGCTTGACTCACTCGTCGGATCATTCGTCAAAATACCGTGCGTCGCATTCAGATTGTTTTGTATTCGGCCGAGTTCACTCACTTGACCGCGCACTCGGTTTATCTAAATAAGACATAAATGTTTAATATTAGTGGTAGGCGCTCATAACGTTTTTCCATAGTTCGTCATTGACGAACCCAGTACGGGTTTTTACGAAATGATTATAAATGAATTTTAATAATTACGCAATTGATATTCCTTCAAAGATTATGTTACGGTTTATAAAATAATTATTTTATGATATATTTATATCGATAATATATTTTTACTAGTACTATTATGATAATTGGTACTAATTCAAATAAACCTGGTGGACGCTGGTTTGAGTTCAGCCACGTCTTTAAAAACTTGAAAGCATGAATAAATGTAGATTTTTTCATATTTTAAACATTTTAATACTATTTGAAATTACAATTAATTTCAAAATACCTAATATTTTGGAATTAAAAGATTATACGAAGTAAACTCAATGACAATTTTTGTAAGTCACTCGAGTAGAATTGACACCGCATACACCCAGAGACGTTCCAAGGGCACAGGCGAGTAGGCAGTTGCCTAGGGGCGGCAATTTCAAGGGAGCGGCAAATGATCACAGTTTTTTTAAATGACTGAATATTTTTCACACGAATTTAGCTCAGAATAAAAATGATGCCTCAATGTCTTTGATAAAAAAAAAATGCCGACAAAAAACATTTTCAATGGTAATAATATTATGACCGATGAGTAAACAGTAGTTCAATTTATCGATTTTTTTTTTTAAATTTAACATTTACCAATATCAGCACTTTAGGCGGCAGATAAGGTAATTTCAAAAAAAACATATTTTGAATAGTAAGTGTGCTATTTTAAATTCTGCCTAGGGGCAGCAAATAGCCTAGGAACGTCACTGTGTAAATTTAAAAAAAAACTAAATTTAACATAGACCTTACTAGGACTTGAATCCAGACCCGTCTGATCGGTAGAGCTAAGCTTTAACCAACTGGACGACAGTCGATGACGAATTTAATGTTAACGATTCTAGTTTGAAATAAATTCCCAGACACTTTAGCACTGTAAGGCAGATCAAATTCAAGCTGTACTTTTTATTTTAAATATCATCTCTTGGAGAATATATTTATGAATGCGTACGAAAGCAAATAACATACCTACGCGTTGTGACGTCAAGACAGATGCTCCGTTCGCGCCCGCCCCACCTGCGCGCACCTGTGCACTACAAACACATGCCATCGTTTTTTATTCACCCACGAGCATATGCTTCATTCGAAGTGTTTTGATAGTCACGTTGCAGTTACAAACACAAACAAAACGAATGTTTTACACAATCAGACTTGCAATAGCAACAGTATGTAGGTCAGTCAGCAGTAGGGCTTATATTATCAAAATCCGACTTTTTAAAAAATCGGTTATATAATTCTAATATTTCATAAAACGAGGTACTCAAAATTTCACAAAAAAGCATTATTCAATTGAAATACAAACACTAATACTACAGTGTATTCGCTGAAAACAAAAATCATTTACTAATCTATTTTTTTTAATCCTTATACGAGATGTGTGTGTTAGTCAGTCGCTCAGCCTTTATTTTTCAAAGAGAGTAGTAGGGATAGAATGATTCGATCAATGCACCCCTTGTATATGCAGGGGCGGCTATATTTCATGAAGTAATATTCAAACATAAAATTTATACCATTCACTCATTTTAAATTATTCATGTATTTATTGTACTCATAGAAAATTCCTATATTAGAAAATAATCAATTATTATTGTTGCTTTGTTAAAAAAAAAATTGTAATATCGGTATGAATACTTTAAAAAAACCGGTATTTAATACGAAATACCGAAATAACGGTATTGATTTATTCATCCGGTACTGCAATCCCTAGTTACAACAATAATATATGAAATTTTATATATTATCCGACACACTATTACTGTCTATACTCTTCTTATTTATGCAAGAATGAAATAGAAAATTTGTAATGTATAATATTACTTACACTGTATGTATTAGGAGTGGTAGACATCTTTTTGATATCGAAGTTTGCAATAATGCAAAACAGTTGTAGAGAAAATAGAAATATTATTTTGACACGCTCGTTGTATGATAAAATAAATCATTCCTTTTTGACCACCGTCTGTTATACTGTTTTCCAATCGATTCTTCCAATTAATTGAAGTTCTGGACAGATTGTTGAAAAAAAAACGAAATATATTGACATATGGATGAGACATGTGCAGAACACGGCACTCCCAACACGCGTAGCGACTACTTTAATAAAAGTTATCATTGAGGGTGAGTTAAATGGTCTACAGCGAAATCTATTAATAAGAAAAAAAGTTCAGTGACTTAATTGCAAACATTCGTGTAATTTATAAAATCGAGTTGAATAGAAATTTTACTTCCTAGTTAATGAAAGCATTATTAATAATACTATCCCACTAACGGTTTACTGTGTGCAATAGACAGGGAGTCAGTGGCGTTTCTAAATAGCGAAAACTTATTTTATCACAATAAATTAATTCATCTCAATTTAAACAATTTATTTTTTGATTTTATTATTAACACTGGATCTTTTTTGTTTTTCAGCTTTTATTAGACATTTCTATCTAATTAAATTTAGATATCTTAAATGTCAAAAAATGGAAGAGTGGTATATTAACCTTATTATGTATCGTTTTATACATATTGTTATTCATCGCTGAATGTATTTAAAAAAGTAATAGTGCGTAAAAAATAAGAGGTCACTGTTAGGGCATCCAATCCCGGGATCACGTTCAATTTTCTGATCCCGAAATTCCGGGATTGAGATGGCCGCGATCCCAGGATTTCGGGATCGAGAAATTTTGAGCAAAACCCGAAAATTTACACGAAATTGGCGAATTCAAGATTTGAAATTCTTCGGTGAGCTAAAAAAAAAAAACGAGTTTGTGTGAGAATCTGGGAAAAAGTATACGAAATCGAGGATTTCAAATTCCTCGGTGAGAAAATCTCAATCCCGGGATTCAAAATTAATCAATCCCGGTTTTGGAAAAAGGCTACGGTATTGGATACCTTAGTCACTGTTGAAGAAACACACCAATGGCTGCGTTGTTTCTTTAATTTTTTACAAATAAATATTTGTGGAATAAAATTACATGGATTTTTCAGCTGGGATGTTTTTAAAACTCCACTAAGCCAGATTTTATATTAAGTCACTAAACATTTATTTTTTAATTATAAATGTTGCTGTGGCCGTTTCACTCATCTTAAATGAAATTATTTTTACATCAGTAAATAGGGTCACAAAACTAATCGCATATCCTTTAGTGATTTCCAAGCCCCAAGCTTCATTCAAATGAATTGGTTGAGTGACTGACATACAACCAGTTATCGTTAGTAAAATGAAATCCGCATTCATAAGTCTACACATTTGGCATTAAAAAGAAAAATAAGACTTCTAAATTTTACACTCTATGTAAGGAGTGGGGAACCTTTGACCATCAAGGTTCTAACGTTCCGCATTTTGACTGGATTATAAATTTCCATTCTAACGTTTTTATTCACATTTTTTTTAATACTACCTCTTATGATTACATACCAACAAATGCAGCCTTCTTAAATAATAAATTTTCTACCCCCTCCACTATCTAGGGCAGGCGTGGGGAATCTGCGGCCTTTTGGCTACTCTGGTGCGGCATTCTAGCCAATTCTGTAAATTTATATAAATTCGTAAATTCCTGACATAATCTGACCGTAAATTACTATTTCCGGTCAAAGATTCCCTAGTCAATCTTTACTGCGGTCTTATGTCAAATTTGAAAAATTAATGCAGCCTTTAGATAAGAAAAGGTTCCCCACCCCTGATCTAGGTTGTTGAAAATATTTCATTTTATGAATGTTTTTGTATAAGAATAGTACTTTGGATGTTTATTGCCAATCATCGGTAGAATTTGGTGTAAAAATATTAAAAGTTCGGCCTACAGAAAGCTTTTGTCTCTTTGAACCACTGTCCGGAAAATTGCCGATTTTTAGTTACAATATTTTACATAGGAGGTGTCGAATCTTTCGTGTTTCAATTGTGCATTAATAAATATTCACATTTCACTTAAATATTCATTGTTACTATTATGATTTATTTTTCCGAATAATTAAATATTTAACGCTTTCATTTCCAATATCGCTGACAACATTGTACAACAAATGCCGACAGATGTCACCGTGATAATTGTCAATGTCAGCATTGATAGGGTTATATTACGATTTGCTGAAGTTGAACGCTATCATCAGTATGATTATAGCGTTAACACATTAAATAGTTTTATAATTGTTTAACCATCAAAACGAATGTGTGATATCATATACTTAAATATGGGTAGTAAAATTAAAATATTTTGTTTGTTTTAACTAATGTATTTTTTCAAAAATTTTCTCATTGGATTATTTATTCTTGTAGCAATCATTTATCTAAAACTGTCATCGACAACAGATTAAAAATATCAAAGTATTTTAGTTTTACAGTTTTTTAATAATTTTATGCGTTGATAGCTATTTCGGCTTGCGCCATCGTCAGAACTATGTTCATACTATGAACTATGAACATAGTTCTGACGATGGCGCAAGCCGAAATAGCTATCAACGCATAAAATTATTAAAAAACTGTAGAACTAAAATACTTTGATATATTTAATCTGTTATAATGGAGTTCTACCAAGTAAATGCCAAGTCAATTAATAAACTGTCATCTACAGGTAAGCAATGAAATAAATGGGGTAGAATGTTTTGAAAATATAATTATTTCTTAAAACAATTTTTTATATCGTTATTGATATTAAATTAATAATTTTGCTCAAATATAAGTATCATACACCTATTAGTTTACTTTTTTCAAATGTTGAAAAAAGTTCGTACATAAATAAACAAATGGTAGAATTATAAGAAACAAATGTCAACTGTACCTAAATTTCTAATCTTATTTTTAAAAAAGCATTGCTAATTTTTTGATGTTTTATAAAAAAATAAGCACAAAATTTTATATACTGATTTGAAAAAAAATATATAAAATTATAGTTGATAATTTTGTTATTCCAGTTGTGTTAATATGACACGTGTTTCGCCTCTTTGAGTAATACATAATATGACAATGAAATATATATATATAGATTTTAGTGACACCTGTCGTTTGCAATTGTTACTTGACTCCAATTAATTAACAATTTGAAATACACATTTAATCTTCAATTATGATTATTACATTTTAGACTAAACATTTTTGGTGCGGTTATGAAATTATAATACATAAAAAAATATGTATAAATTCTATCAAACGATAAGAACATTTCAATAAAAAAAAAATTATGAATTGAATAAAGTTTCATATGAATGTTTTGAATAGTTTCATAATTAATGTATTTTACCACTTTTATCTATAAATTGTTTTCAGAATAAAACTGAAAATTAAAATGATTTTGTTTATAAATATATCGATCGCTACACACAAATTCTTCTCATTTGTTAATTGATTTGGCATTTACTTGATAGAACTCCATTATAACAGATTTAAAATATCACAGTATTTTATTTCTACAGTTTTTAATAATTTTATGCGTTGATAGCTATTTCGGCTTGCGCCATCGTCAGAACTAACCTGACTAGTTCTGACGATGGCGCAAGCCGAAATAGCTATCAACGCATAAAATTATTATCAACTGTAGAACTAAAATGCATCATTTTTTGTTTAGCAACTTTAATTTTTCTTTTTTAATAATAAATGTATAATATATGAATTTGAATCAAATGCTAAATGTCCCCAAACTATCTAAGCAATAGACCAACTACTGTTCTTATATTAACAGTTCTCGTTGATCGCCTAAAAAGTCTCTATATACATTAAGTATGCTTCCTTTTAGAGAGGGCATGGGTGGAAAAACATTCTCATAATTTCACACCGAATAATAATTGGCCATCTTGCGTGTTGACAAAAAATAAACATTCCTTAATCGTCAGTTGATTTTTAAAACCACACTGCGGAAACATGTGTCAGAAATTTTTCAAAAGTCATCATGGAAGCAACAGCGCCACGTGGTAAATGCAATAAGTATCTTTTTTTTTGGCGGGTACATTTCCCGCCACGCGTTCGCGCAAGCTGCGCGCGCACCTGGAGACGAACACGCCGCGCATCGCTTTGCGCAGATGAGCTTTTTTTTACTAAAACAGCTTTCGAGCCGTTGCGTCGTGGATTTGTAAGTGATCTCTGCATAAAGAGGTGTCTACGTTTTATTTTTAATTTTGACAGCTTCTTTTATACATTATAGGTATTCATAGTATATTGCTTACAATTGCAACGTGAATTCAAAAGTGAACACTCGAGAATCTCCTTATATCTTGATTTTTTTAATAAATCTATCAACATAATCCCAAATGCATACATTTCTACTAAGCCTTAGTATTCCCCCCAAGTCCCAACCTGCTTTCCATAAACGGGACATCAAGAGACAACCAATAACCAACTAGAATACTCGATTATATCTCCCTGGACGAGCGGATTAAGGAAAGGTTTACATATAATCAATTTTAAACCGTAGATTTTAAATAAAATTATTTTTAATATTTTTTAAAACATTTTCACCTCAAATGTTGTGACAATTTGAGGCTGAATTATTAATGAAACCATTCTCAAAAAAACTTTGTTGTACAAAAACTTTTTGTTATTTATTACTCTCTCAGCTTTTCTTCTTTTAGAGAGATAAAATATAGAATTATGCGGATAGGGCAGGACTAGAAGTAAACTAATCGCTCCTGCTATGTGCCGTTTTTAAGAATAGACTGTGTCGAAACGACCGAAATAATAAAAAAAAATATTTTGCTCCAATTCAACTGTTTTATCGAAGGGCCATGACTCTTTTCGCCCATCGCAGACATTTTCATAATAGTGATGATAGCTTACAACTTATTTACAATAACTGGGCGTAGCGAGAGTGATTAGTTAACCACTAGTCCTGTCCCAGCCTTATAATTATATCCCTACTATTCTCTTTGGAAAAGAGAGATTGGGCGATTGAGTAACAACCAGTTCTCGTAGGAAAACTTCTGTTGAGATACCTCCATTAGGAAAAAAAAAAGATTGATACTGTTACCGAAACAAAGGCTTTTAAACTACCCTTTATATAAATGTATTCTTTTTTATTTAAAATTTTCAACTAAAGGGTGATTCATTAAGAGGTACTTTTTTCAAAAGACAAAAATACGTTTATAAAAAAAATTATTGCATAGTCTTTAATATAATAAATAGACCCATTTTCTACATTTATTTTTCAAATATTATTTCTTTTAAATGTTGGCCGTAATTACGCCTAACATGGTCCATTCGAAAGTTCCAATTTTGGATGACGCGTTCGAGCATTTTGACTGGTATTTGGGTAATGATGGGAGTAATGTTGGCCTCCAATTCCTCAATCGTAGTCGGTTTAATTATATAGACTTTCGACTTTACGTAGCCCCAAAGAAAAAGTCTAGAGGTGTAATATCGCACGATTTAGACGGCCAATTCACTGGTCCGAAGCGTGAAATTATTTGTTCATCGAAATGTTCTCTTAATAAAGCCATGCTTTCACGGGCTGTGTGGCAAGTAGCGTTGTTGAAACCAAGTGTCGTGGAGATTATGGGCTTGAATTTTAGGCACCAAATAGTCCGTTATCATGGAACGATAACGGGCGCCATTCACGGTTATGTTCTGGCCAGCCTCATTTTTTAAAAAATATGGACCGATTATTACACCAGCCCATAAACCACACCAAACCGCTGTTTTTTGTGGATGTAGTAGTAGGACTTGAACCTCTTTGGGTTGATCTTCAAACCAAATACGGCAATTTTGTTTATTGACATATCCATTAAGCCAGAAATGGGCCTCATCGCTAAACAAAATGTTGCACGAAAAACATTCCTCGCAGAACGCTGATTTGCGTAATGCAGCTGAATAATTTGTAGGCGCTGTGCCAGCATAAGTCTTTCCATTATGAATTGTAAAACAATACTGAACAAAAATAAAATAACACTTGGGCACAACTCACGTGTTATCTATTATCAAATCCCAATAAGAAAAAGTACCTCTAAATGAATCACCCTTTATATTGGGGCACCCAAAAGGTCTATTAGAAGCTGATTTACAGTGGGGGGCACCAGTGTGTATTGTACATCACTCTGTTGAATTGAATTGTGTGTTTTTAGACATAATCCTTATAAAACTGAAATATCTTCATATTTATGGACATTTAAATAAATAAGGTTCATGCATTTTTATTTTAAAAAACGATCAGATATACATTCAACCCATTTTATATAGTATGTATAAGTTGTAAAATAAAATCCAATATATTTTAAGTGTGATAACAAAAAACAGTAGGTTCAAATCGCGAGGCTTGCAGGTTTAGCGAGCACTGGCGGTGCGTGGTTTATAATATTATTTGTATCAATGTACATAATAATATTACAATTAACTTCAAGTCAAAAAAAAATTATGAATAAACGACTTCAAAAAATGCCGAAAATACATTTTCAATATTACTAATATTTGCCGCCTGTATGGTCGAGTGCTCAACGTTGTTGGCTTCGGCTACGGAGGGCCCGGGTTCAAATCCCGGTACAGACAGTTTTATAAATTGATTTTTCAATCGATTTATGAATTTCTGCTCAAAGACATGGATGTATGTAATGTCTTGAATTCCCCCCTCTCACCCATCCTATCCTATGAACGGGGCGTATCGAAAGCGATTAGCTTACCACTAATCCTGTCTTAGCCTATCCTTCTATCCCTACTCTCTTTGGAAAAAGAGAGGTTGAGCAACTGAGTAACAAGCAGTTCTCATAAAAACACTTTTGTTGAGATAAACTCCATTAGGAGTCCATATGCTCCACATTGGGAGCGGACATGGCTTAAAAAAAACTAATATTATGATCGATGGGTAAGAAAGTACTAAGAAAGTAGACTTAATGTCGAAAAAATTCTATAAATATGAATTTTAACGACGGTGGCAGCTTTGTGAGAATCTTTGTCAACAAGGTACACATATTATATGAGTGACCTGAAACATAAACGGAATAACCGACAAAAACATTTTTTGAGTACGTAATTTGCCTATGGGTAGCATATAGCCTAGGACAGGGATGGCGAACCTTTTTGGGTCCGCGTGCCAAAAATCCTCAAATATTATTTCTCGATTGTGTGGCGTGCCCAAGCAGTAAAAAAAATAAAAAAAATGTTTTTTTTAAACTATTGTCGTTTATCTTGGCAAACATTTGAAAATTAATAAAACGGAATAAATTAATCATTTAAAATTAAATTTTTTGAACTTGTAAATCGTTCGCGTGCCATCCAAATTCTCAAACGTGCCACATCGGACACGCGTGCCATAGGTTCTCTATCTCTGGCCTAGGAAGTCACTGGAACTATTAAAAGGCTATATCAATAGTTTTTTTATTTATTCTGTCGTATAATCCCAATTTTTAGATGTGGGTAAAGATAGAAAAATTGTACTGAGAAAAAAACTTGTCAGAAAATTTAAACATCACAGCTGTCCACGCTTTTTAACACAAATCTATAAGTCGATCGAAATATAAATAAATAGATACTGGAAAGACAAACGGTCAACAGCGTTGACTATGGATTACGAAATTGACGTTATTATGACATAAAAAACAGCTTTGTTTCACAATCATGTGATCGTTAGAACTGTTGCGTAAAATAGAGCTAGATACTTATCTGTTTTATTCATTATTAGAGATAACGGAGCTCGACCAATTAAATGCGGTTTCAAACAAGAAATCAAACTGCGTAGAAAAAGTTTACCGTTGATTTGTTTTTGTTTATTTTCTCAACATTTTTTTGGTCACTCCGCTGCACTGGTAAACGCAAGCGCGTTGTTAAGCAAATCCTTGATCGGCGCATCGTCCACTGCTAGATCAGTGAACCAGTATGGACTTGGACAATGACGCACTTTGGCCGTGGAGCTGCGAAACAAGTCAATGTCGTTGACTTTAAACAGATTATAAATAGACGCATGCACAAATAATGTAACTTTACTAAACTAACATTTGTATTCACGCGTAAATTATCGATTGAATTCAATATTATAATTTCGCGTGTTTTCCTCAAATGGAAATATGTCGCCATTCTCATTCATCTCTTCCGTATTAATTTTGTATTATCATTAGTGTTAAGAAAAGACTAAAGTTTCTCGCGAAGACATTTATTTATAAGAAAAATAATAATTGATTTCTTAACAAACATTCGTACACTTGATTTAATCTGTTATGGATATATTTTTACTAAAAAACTTCATTCAAATTCAATATTGTTTCAACTTTATTCCATATATATAATTTACACTTTATAAATAAATCATTTAATCTTATTAATCAAAATAATATCGATCTGAGTATCGGGAAGTTTCTACTAAGCAGTAAGACTTTTCGATTTGAACTCTCGATTTTAACTGGCGAGAAAGGAGAAGGATATCGGTTTAGTTGAAAGGTTTATTGTTACAAGTTGTCATAGATAATTTAACATAGCACTCTATGCTATAATGTTGTGTATACATAACAAATCTAACCTTCTACATCTTTGAAATATTTTAGCTTTAAACTAAGCTTTTGGGGTCATATTGTGGAGTCATGGTAGTTTGGATGAAGTCAAAGCCTTAAATAAAGTACGACTCTGACTCTTTTTTTAAAAAAATAAAACAAAAAAGTCCTTTTTTAAAAGACCAAAAAGACACTTTTTTAATAAATAAAAAAATCAGAGTCGAAATCAGACAATTTTTAAATCCCAGAGCCGGAGCTTGAGTCGGAGTGACCATATTTACGACTCTGCTTAAACATTAATTTATTGTGTCTTATTTAACAAAGCTTTATTTAGCACTCAATTACCCGGGTGTGCTATGGCTGCCAGACACGAGATATCTCGTCAATTTTGTCATGCTCAAAACGCCAGAGACGAGTTACCTCTCCAATAACTAATTAAATTAATAATTACAAATTATAGCCGGCGTGCTAGGTACGAACGTGCTTTTTTCTACGGCAGCCAAAAGGCTAAAAAGGCATATAAAAAAACTGATGAGACTGCCATACTACCTAATGTTTTTCTTTATTAATCGATATATGTACATGTGTACAATAGTTTTCAGTGTTAAGTAGTGCGTTTTAGCTTAAATGAACAATTTTATTTCAAAACATAGATCATGCTTAAGGGACTGTAACTGTATTAAAAAAGTGAAATACTATTTATAGTATTGTACATTATAGATGTAATTTTCGTAAATACTAAGACTTCCTCTTTTCTTTAACGGAAATTTTATGACTGGATATCATACTTTTGCTTGTATAACTTTGGCAAGACATATTCATAAAGTATATTTTAAAACTAGAATATGAGTATTTAAATTCCAAAACCAATCAAAGTTGACATATTATATACTTTGACATAACAGGTAAAAACAGGATTTAATAATTGGTGGTTGTAAAAACTACCAATAGATTTTGATAAAAATCGTTTTATTTAAATAATATCAGTCATACATAGCAAGTTTTTATAAGAGTATTATTATTTTAAGTCAACGGGTGGTATGTACTACAAATAAATATAAAAAATAGTGTACATTTGAAATGTTTTAACAGTCAATAGTATACTCTTTCACTCTGCTATTTTCATATTAATGGATATTCAAGGGTCCAGTCCAATAGGGTCGATATCGCTGAATAAGGACAATGAAGCCAAGAGAATGCACACTGATAGTGCAGTGTTAAAACAACACTAAAACCTCTACCCACCCTCAATAGCCACAGCGTAAAACGATATACTAACAATTGAGCCTCTCATAATATCAATTTTTATTTTAATCTCTCATTCTGAATATTGTATTGTTCTGTTAGGTGGTAATCCATGTGCTGTCTTTTGACGTGCACCATGAAATATTTTATGATAGTAAACTTTCGAATTGAAGCACACATGTTTTATGTTTATTGGATACAGCGGCATCTTTTTGGATAATAATTAATAATCTTAGAAATGTACCTATAAGTTATAGATAACTATATCTTTGTTTTACTAACTTGTTATGAAGCGAAGTGACACAAATTTTGAATCTTTCGTCGAAATGGTACATATATATTGAGTCGAATCGTCAGAATCGAATCTTCCCAAAAACATTCATTGTGTAAATCAGGGATGCACAACCCGCAGCGCGTTTGATTTTTTGTGGCCCTTGAAAGTTTTGTCTTAGAATAAAAATATATGAAAAAATAAAATTCTTCATTTTCAGCATACATCCTTTTGATAGTTTTGTTTAACCATGTCCGCTCCCAATGTGGAGCATATGGACTCCTAATGGAGTTTATCTCAACAGAAGTGTTTCTACGAGAACTGTTTGTTACTCAGTTGCTCAACCTCTCTTTTTCCAAAGAGAGTAGGGATAGAAGGATAGGGCTAGGACAGGATTAGTGGTAAGCTAGTCGCTCTCGATACGCCCTGTTCATAGTATAGGATGAGTGGAAGGGGGGAATTCAAGACATCACATACACCCATGCCTTTGAACAGAAATTCATAAATCGATTGAAAAATCAATTTATAAAAACTGTCCGTACCGGGATTTGAACCCGGGCCCTCCGTAGCCGAAGCCAACAACGTTGACCACTCGACCACACAGGCGGCTAGTTTTATAGTTTTATACGTTGTGATTATAAAAAAATGGTTTTGTAAAAACTATGTGTTACGTCCTTTTGATTTTCTACAGACGATATATTTATAGTAAATAATAGCATTAAATAACCGTAAAAAATCTCAAATTTAAATAAAATTTTAAAAAATGATCTTCAATTTGAAAAAGATCGCATTATCTTTGGAATGATATTAAAAATATTTCAAACTAAAAGCATTTTTAATAAATGAGTACTTTACAAAAGGTTGTGCATACCTGGTGTAAATCAACCCCCCTACAAATTCAATGGAAAAACATTGACATAAAACATGAATTTTTAAATACATGAAAATAACCTTAAAAATAAACCAACTCAAAATACTCAATGTTCAGTTTTCAAAACGTGCACTATAAGTTGATATTTGACAACAATAACTAAAGTCAAAGAAAGTTTACAATGTCAAATTTATTTGGATATCAGTCATGTTTCGAGCGTGGAGTTTCACGATAAAAAGATTTTCCGATCGTTTGAAGCCGTTTAACAACTTTTATTCCTTTATAAAAAAAAAACACCCTACCAAACGAAAAACGAATACTTGAGTACATAAATCAAAATATGAATATTCAATGCGAATAAATAATATTATTTTTATGCTGTGGTGAATATTCAAGTACTCAATGTGTTAATTGGATTCGCTAACAGGCACCTTGGGTGTTAATGATTTATTATTGTTGGACGAACAACATTTTTTTAACAAAAATAATCTGAAAAGCTGCTAGTTGTACTGTCTTTTTGTGGTTCTATTGGATTTATTTACATGATACGGTTTTACATATATGTACATTAACTTTACACTAAATATCTGAAAAAGTGTTCGTAGTCTTTTTTCTTTTCGTTTGAAAATTAGAAGTAATACATTTTGAAGACCTCAGCATTAAAACAACACAATAAATCACAAAACTGTTTTTTTCACGAGAGATTAAAACATTATATGTATCTTAGCTGTTAAAGGCAAATTATTATTTTGACAATGAAAAATCATGAAAGAGCCTTATATTCAGTGGTGTAGTGGGGCCAGGTCAGCGACTTGTCACCTAAAAATGAGCCAGGGCGCTTCCCATCCACCTTTTTGACGTGTAACTTGGTTTTCAAGTACATACATATATTCATTTGGTTTATTTGAAAGTTTTTGTACTTTTATCATCAAATGCATCGTACAAGAAGTGAGTACAGTTTTTTTTTTTAAAAGAAAATTTCGCGTTTTTTTTATTGATTTAATTTTTAAGACTAGTGGCTTATTAACTTCCGACGGATATTAAAAAAAACAGGAAAAAAAAACAATGACCAACCTGGTACATATTTATTTACCACTACACCACTGCTTATATGCATTATATGGGTGAACAATTTGTATAATATCATGTTTGTTTATACAAATATTTATAAAAATATGTAAGAAAGAACGTTAAATTTGTTGTTTTTATTGAAAAAATAGCGATGATTGAACGAATCAAAGATAACTTGACTAACAAATATGGAATGTACACTAACCCCGACTGGTGATAAAGGGGAAACTACTCGACATTTGATGTTCTTGGAAAAACAATACAATTTTGAGAACTGGTTTGAGGACCGTAGGACTCTTTTTATTCCCGCATCTAGATGTATGGAATAATCGTGAAATACAATAAAATAATAAAGGAAAAGTGGACATTTGTTGTATTTTTTTGTCGAAGCTTTTAATTATAATATTCATTGTCAGTTCTCATGTTAATCAATTAAATTAGAATTTATTCGATGATAATTTTCAAAAGATATTAATATAAACACCCAAAAGTGGTGTACAGTGCAATTTATTAAATAACATAATAATTTTACACATAATCTTACCTCTAATATTAATGTGATATCTACGAATACCATACGCTAAAACCTTTTAAATTAATACCTTAGGAGTCCAAAGTTCCCTCTAAGCTGAGTGCGTGTGCGGTCGCGCAGAAATAAAGAATGAGTTCTGCTATTTTTAATGTTTTATTTAATACGCTTATAAATAAAAACTTATTTATAAATTATTAAATGATAAAACTTTTTATTATACAAATCAAAACAAATAAAGATGCTATTTTGTATGTCAAATATGACAAATTATGTCTGATTGGCCAGCGCAGCCTTCGAATTTTCCGGACAGCTAACCTCTCGTCTTAAAAGGAACACTGCTTAGGACTAAACATTCCCGAACGCATCGGTCTGTCGTGAATCGATAGTGATCGCAAATAAATGAATGGATTTATAAAATATAAAATATTTATTAAACTATTTTTTTTTCTTCATTATAAATATGAAATAAAAATGAAATACAGTAAATCATTAAGATTGATAATATAAATGAGTAGATGTGTTCAATAGTATTTTTCGTTTAACTTTATGATATGAAAATGCGTGCGCCAGTTTGAGATTCGCTCGTTTTACGTTAAATATTTTAACCTCTAATTTACAAAGTAAATCGCGCAACACCGCCACCGTAAACGTCTGTCAAATAATTTCAAGTAAAATTTCAACGTGACAGTCATATAATACCATCTGTCGCTAGAAATTACAAGCTCAACTTCGGCTTTTAGAGTGAGATGGCTGCAAAGTATGGCGCCATCTTGCTTCCACTACCGTGAAATGAGTGCTCTCTGATAGGCGGCAACGTCGCAATTGAACGTCTGTCAAAATTTCTCTCACGTATGCGTCGTTTAAGCCGATATGTCCCGATTAAAAATATTAATAATATCTTGTGAACTATTTGCGGAGGGGAATTAACTCTCGACATTTTGTATTTCGAAACGCTCGAACACATAATCAATTCGAACGAGAGTGGAATTGCAACAGACAATCTTGTGCGCCATATTCTGTTCAAAATGTCGCATACAATCGATCAAACCAGAGATAAATAATACATAGGTACAGATTGTTTATTTATTTATTTTATGACTATGGATCAGAAACGCAACAAAAATTTAAGTTCAATAATTTCTTTGTAAAATGTATTTAGTATTTATAACAAATAAATTTATATTTTTTTGCTTACAATTATATTATTATTGTGAAAAAATCCATTGTTTGTAATAAAAACATATTTATCTTTCAATTTTACTGCCATAAGCATAAGTATACAAAACATTAATTCTTGGTTGAAGTTAAAGAAAAACATACCTTATTTTCACTACTTATGATATGAAAATAAACATAGCTACCTAATTAAATTGTCAGTTGTCATAACAAACATAAATATTGCTTGTATAATCATTTGATAACACTAGTTTAAGAAGCTTAAATTTGAATTTTTAAAGTGGTTTTCAAGTATGGTGATACTCTATTCAAATTTATTGTTTTTCAATATTGCCGCTAATTTGATAAACGCGAGCGACTAACGCCATCTACCGTCGACATTGCGACCAATTAGTTCGGAATTTCGAGAGAGAGACAATCCAATACGTAAGAAGAGACGGCAAATTTCACACAATTCGACCAGAAGCGGAGATTGTCTGTTTATTTGTGTTGGTAAGCGTGTTTTGTGGTATCGTATTTGGCAGGAAATCTGAACAAATTGCATGCGAGCCATTCATTTTTGATAAATTGTAGCATAATAGGTTATTGTAGCATAATCAAGTCATATGTTACTACGAATCGTACTATACAGACAATACATTTGTGTAGTCTTGTAAAAAGTTCAATCATCTCGTCCAACCATTTTTAAATTAATGAAATTGCTGCATCCATAAAAAAACGACACCATCTATTATAGATTGCATTTTTTGAATCTTAGAATCTGACGTAGAGTTAAGCGCACGTCATTGTACTTAAAATTTACGAATCACAAAAGAAGTGAACATTGCTGAGAAATAGGTTATGTATACTAAAACATACAAATTACTGTTTCTTAGTAAAGTTGTTAACGATCTAAATGTGATCTTAACAAAACGTAATTGAATTATTCATATTGGTATTTTGTTAAATAAATTCCCTTTATTTAAAAACATATTTTTTAACTTATTAATATTGTTTTTATTTTAAGTTAGCCGTTAGTAACATGTGTGATGTTTATTTTATCGCGAAATACTGAATAGTTTTCGGAAATCTTGATTTTAAAGCATTTTTGTTTGTGTAAGTTTTCCTCTCGATGCGCATCGTCAATTTGTTGCCAAAAATCAATATGTCACATTTTTATGTAGTTGCCTGCTTCTGATACTACGGATGAATGAAATAGACGTGTGTGAAAAAAAGACAACGCCATACAAGATACAATGTGTTAAAGTGGAGAAGATAGCGTGGCGGCTGCGGAACGTATTTCGCTTATCGGATTTCGTCAGGTATCATCTCCAAACCAGCGGCTCTCAAACGAGGAATGATAAATATTACACCTGCTGTTAAACTGATAGTTGTATTCATCGCATTGAAAAATTGTTGATTCAGTAAATTATTATAAACCATCTTATATTTATATGTTTTTTATCGTTATAATGGTTGATGATAGATTATTTTTAAAAAGACTATCATCTAACACATGTAACAGTGGTGGATTAAGCACATGAGAAGCCCCAGGCGCAATAAAATTTTGAGACCCTGTTTTTCGGATAACATAAGAACGTCAAAAATTCCATGTAAAATAATAAAAATATATATAATCTTAACAAAACGTACATGGGTTATATAATATTAACCATTTTTGAGGCCCCTGATATTTAGAGGCCTCAAGCGTGCCTCGTTCGCTTGTAAAAAAGCTCATAAAAATTAGAACCACTGAGCAAATAATCAGTAGGTAATTTTTACTTTCCCTATCTATCTACAAAGCACGATAATAATATATTTGAGAATTTAAAATGATGATAAGATAAGAAACTATAATGTTTTTAGTTTCACAAAAATTATAGTAGGCATATAATCGAAGGATATTTTTAATCTATAATAAGCGTATTGGAGTAATACTAATTCGAAAAGAAGTATGATATATGAATTTCTTGTGTTCGTTGGGAAGTATTACATTCTAAAATATGTGTTTCTAAGCTTAGTGGCTGACTGTGTGGTAAAGTAGATAACGTCGCTGACTTCGGTCACGGGTTGGAATTCCAATACGAAAAATTGATTTTTCAATCGATTTATGAATTTCTGTTCGAAAACATGAATGTCTATAATGTTTTGAATTCTCTCTCCCAGCCATCCTATCTTAAAAACGAGGAGTAGTGAGAGCGGCTATCTAACCACTAGTTCTGTCCCATTCCTATCCTTATATACCTCTCCTCTTTGAAATGATTCCGACTATGGCTTTAACTTAAAACACGACATAAATTATTTTTTAGACTTAGTAGCATGCAGTGGTGTCACTTCTGGCACTAGCAATTTGAATGCATATTTTTTTAAGCACTCAAAGTTATTATTTTTATTGGGATGCGACTCTACAGCCCTGGTTATAACAGTCTTAAATACCTCCAAATGCCCTTGATAGAATAATATGACTTTCAGACTCAAACGATTGTCAGCGTCAATAGCATATTAAATGAATATTAACACTGCTGATCCCTGCAGCCTATATTATGATTATAAGAAATATGTACGGTACTACAACTTAGTTTGATGGATGGGTTACCATGACATAAAGATTGAGCGCTGCCAGGTCATATAACTGAATGTTTTGACATGCGATAATCAGAAGATAATAAGTTGGTCGCTTCGATGCGATGCGATGCCGAACGGTTTATTTGTGATTCGGGCGAGATCGGGATTCCGAGGCTATCGCTTCACGAATCACGTATCTATTTTCGATTGATTCCGTTTTTAAATCTCACGACGTGTGTCTGTTAAAATCTGAGCGATGCGCTTCATGTGCGGCTATTTTGGGCGGCAAACTTTCAAATCAAGACCGAATTGCGAATTTACATTACAAAGTTTAGTCAAAGTCAACACCAAATAAAAAAAATCGACAGTCTATGAATTTTAGAAGGCAAACGTACATTACGAGCAGTATACTAACTAACACTTAACTAAGATTAATGTAGACTTCCATTGAATAGCTGAATATGTTAAAGTTTGAAAAAAAATGAACGGATAATTGATGATTATTAATTGTTAACAAATAATTGTAATATTTGTTTTAGATTTGCAATCAAATAGCGTATTTTATAGTATAATATTTTTAATAACTGGTAACACTTTATTTTGTGGTAAGTGTTTTTGTCTTATAAACGAAAATCGCAGATATAAACTGTTAAAATAAAATTATAGGTATTCCCCAGCACCTCTACAATATCAAGTGATTGCTTCAATCATAGATAAGTGACATCAAAATGTTGATTGCAAACAAATTTGAATAGGGTTCAGGGGAAGCTGTGCTCAACAGAGATGATGATGATGTAGCCATTGAATTTCAGCATGAGAAATCCAAGCCAGTAACGACGATCTCTAGAGTTCATGATATATTGGAGGAGCAAGTCGAACATTTCGCACAGAGCACTGAGACCACCCAAGAGTCTTTTATTGGGTTGAGTGCTTTGAAGAGAAATTTTAGAACAATGAGAGAGAAAGCAATTAAACAAGCATAAATTTAATAAGAAAAAAGGGTTGACAGAAAAATGTAATATGTGTGTAACGGGTGTGTAAATAAAGTCTTATTGTGTATTTTTGTATTTTGACGAGTATAACGTATTATAACGAGTAAATTCAGTCGGTCCTATCTTTCTTGTAATAACCAACTTCGACTGTTTTTTGAGATTCAGTAAAAAATTAACTTAATTCGATTATGCCCAGGAGTGGGCTGGAGGGGGCTTGAAGAGGCTCGCGCGAGCCCTTTGTTAGATTTGACCACGGTCGGCGAGCCCCTTGTTAAATTGAGAGAAAACAATATTCTCAGATCAAATTAGTACATAACTGCAATATCTGACTTATATATTATCTACGACAGCTTCCAATATACACAGTAGTACATTTTTAGCCATTTACATTAATTAGCTTATAGTGAACTACATATTGTTGCATATTATAAGTGTACGACGTCACAGTCATTTGATTATTTAAGTATTGCATATAAGTGATAAATTGCTTTGATAATAAGCGATCCCCTTGTTAACGTATTGGCAGCCCACCGCTGATTATGCCTGACAGAATGGATTAGGATAAGTACGTACAACTATTTTATACAAATAAAAATATTATATTTTTATAATAAAATGATTGATATGTTTAAGTTTAAATAAATACATTGTTAAAAATACATGAATACATAATAGCAATCAAATTTCGTATTATATTAATTTCTCACTAATGAGGGCTACACCAGTGAATTAAATTATTAACACCGATTAGTTCGAAAAGATATCGCTTGGCTTAATGCTACAATAATATTTCAAAAGCATATAACTCAGTCAATAAAGCCGTGTGGGTTAATCCTTGACCGGTTAGGCGAAAGATACACCGCGCTTCATGAATAAGACTTCGTCATAAATAAACATCCCTGATTCCATTATTATAATTAAACGGTTGGCGTTGTGTAGAGAGGGATAGCAGATTTACTAATCCAAGTACAATTCTGTCACGAATTGACAGCTCCTGTCCCACCACTACTCAATAGTTGTAACAAATATTGCTTCTTGATATCTCCACAAAATGTATACTTTCGATATCAAACTAACTTGTAAAATAACACAGTAAAAGAGGCAAAGTAATACTTTTGTCTCTGTTTGTCAGGTATCAAATGCAGTAAGTCATATCGGTCATTTTTCGAATAAATTCCATTCTGAGTGTGCATTGCTGTCTCGTTTTCACTAATCGTGGAATGTGAAATAGCTAAACAAGCTTTCTTCTAACAGATATTACTTTCTCGCTCTGACTAATCACGGAATTCTCGGTTCGAGAATATTATTGTTCTTTATTCGATTTCTAAATTGAAAAATTCGATTCAATTTAGTTATGTAATTTATTTTTATGACGCAGAAAAAACATTCGTCTACTTTCTTTTGTTTCGTAAGAAATTTATAAACGTTTATGATATCTAATTAAAAAAAATTACAGTACGAACCAAATATCTATACGTCCAAAACAGGTCGATTTTATAAATTCGTATTTTTTTTATTGTGAACCTTTCAATCAATGTCGGTTTTTTTATGTACCTGTGAAAATTTATTGATAAAATAATAGACAAACAAATTTGTAAACATACATAGTTTATTTCATAGTAATAAAAAATGTTATTATCTTGTAATGGAAATTTTTCAGTTTATAAAATAAATTGTGAATTAAATTTATGTTTGATAACGAAAAGAAATAATTTAAAAACAACTCTATTTACAAAAATATTAATGTTGTTTAATTAATTTAATTCGGAAATGACAAAGAACTATACAACTAGAGTACGAGAAGCACCATTGTTAATTATTTATGAGAATAATTAATTATATTTATCTAAATTTAGTTCCAGTACAAATAACACACTCAGGTATTCGAGATTTTAGCGCTTCTAATATATGCAAAGTAACGACATCTGTGATCTTCACGGCAAACTAGCGAAGTGCGTTAAGTTATTCCAAGTACATATTCTCAATGTACAAGGATTACTATTATAAAAATAGCTATTTACATAATAATTATAGTAAAATAAGACATTTCTTATTGTTTAAAAACATTTATTTTGTTAAAATATAAATCAAAATTATTAACACAAAATAAAATACTGCTCTTAGAAAACAAAACAGTTGGAACACACATCTTGGAAGCAATAAACTGATTCGAAGGAGGCCACTGCCAAATTTCAATGAAGACTTGATTTTGTCAATCGGATTTATCTTGAAATTTTTGATCATCTGACAATAACTGAAAACATAAAAACGAGAACATTTTAAAGAGAAAAAAAATGTAATTTTGAATCGTTCAAATTATGTACATTCACACAAATTTTATCACTAACGACCCGGGTTTCGCCTTCCGGTATCTTCAGGCGTTCAAGAGCACGGATGAACTTGAATTGACGCTTAGTAGAAAAAATGTTGTTTGGAAAGAACGAATCTGCCAATGGTGATGCCACTGAAAAGTTCTTTTTTTTTCACGTTATTAATTTGGATGTCAAAATATTCGAGAGTATTAGCGGCTGACTTGAAATCAATAATCTATTAAGAGTCCAAAGGCTGCAACTTCGGATTTAACTAAAATGAAAAATAACTGTTTTAGCTTATGTTCAATATTATTGATAAAAATACGACGATTCTTACTTTTTTAAAAAACGATACTCTTAGTTATAAGATGAATAATAAATAACAAACGAAGCAGAAATCGTCGAACGAAGCAATCAGAAAAAATAATATGAAGTAGGAAATGAATTTGGGAAAATGCGATTCTAATGCCGCGTTCAATCAGAGGCGCAAACTCAATTTTCGTTATAATTCGACACTGGACCTCTCCTCTCGATATTGAAATATGTCCCTAGCCATAAAAAGAGGGTGCTCGCCGTCGATCCCCGCGGCCCCTGACTTCCACGTCGACACCATAAATAGGAAGCATCCGTTAGTGGCGTGCGTGTATTTGCAGCATTTCCTCTCAATTCAACAAATTAAATAATCCGATTCAGATACTAACATATCGTAATGACTAGCTAGTTCAACCACAAGAATCGTTGAAATATATACAGATTTGCATTTCAGTAAAATGACCAATAAAATAATACAATCCCTGTTGTCATGCGTAGATTACTGTTGGGTTAAAATAAGTTAGCTTCTGGTAGAGGTCTGCACGGGCCGAAATTTTAAAAAATTATCCGACCCGGCCCGGGCCCGAGTCTAATACCACAATTGTTACCCGAACCCGACCCGAAACCCGGATTTATACTCAACAAAAACCGTTTTTTTACAAATTGACAACAATTTACGATTCTCTATAAAACTGGTAATAATTAAAATCATCATGGCTGACTTACGACACGAACATAGTCTGAAATATTTTTCTGAAGAATAAATTCCTTACTCGGGCCCGGCTCGAGCACGAATCTCAATTGCCCTTACCCGCCCGAACCCGGCCCACGGGCCGGGCCGGGTAAGGGCCCGCGGGCCAGTGCAAAACTCTAGCTGCTTGGTACAATGTACATATCAAATAATGTTTCATAGTATTAACTTAGCAGTGAAATTGAAAACCAATTGTATTATCATAAATTTTCACTTCCTGATTTAAAAAAAAATACACTACAGAAAATGTAGTTTCACTGTAACATATAAAATACAAAGTTCAACTTTATTTGTTTTAATACAGTTCAATGACACCTTAAAATCGTTATTTTCACTGTATTTCATTAATATCTGGCATACCTTTATTACCCACATAATTTTTAAGATTTATTTTTCAAAGCCTTGATAAATTTTGACGTATCTCAGTTATCATAAATAGATTATCTTCATTTCAAAGTTGTTTCATTATCATTAAGTATACTTACGATTAATACATTCTCAAACTATCAAAAAACTCGTTGCCATTTCACTTTGGAGTTATTAGAATTACGCTTTTATGTGGCGTGGCGTAAGATTCGTTTGAGGTGAGATAGTAAAACAATTTTGGTTGTTGGATTTATCATAGTTTAATATTCCATATAGAAGGAGCCTTTATTATTTTTACTATACGCAAAAAACGAATCCCCGCCACTGTTTACCATAAATAGGGTGGTATAATTATACGACACCCCATGTATACAAGGACATAAAGAGACGCGTAAACTTTTTTATTTAGAAATTCCACCCCTGCTGTTCGTAAAAGATCACCTCTGTACGGCACTGTATAAAATAAATAATTATCTCCTAGATTAAGATATTAAAGTGAAACCATTTTCTGACACACCTAAATCATAAAAGCTAGGTCGTAACGTTTGTGTCAAAATGTACATATTATATCATTGATATTTTTTTTTGATTTCTCTATACTATTTTTTTCTATTTTCGCGTACTAGAGGCCTAATCCTCGAAATCTTTTTGGTGATTTATTCATTCCATTTTTTATTTATCGTATACCTGGGGCCCAATTCTCAAATATTTATTTACTAATTCTTCATTCCATTTTTTATTATCGCCTACAGGGGCTCAAATTTCGGAACTATTTTTTCAATTTCTGTATCTCATTTTTTTATTATCGTGTAACAGGGCCCAATTCTTAAAATCGGACTTGTGGCATGCAGTGCAGATTATTAACGATTTCGACGAAGTCTAAGCTTGATAAGGTTCGAGAGGAAATCAGATCTACTTAAACTGATAGAAGTTGAACAAAATCAGAAAGAGAAGTTTGTTATTGGAGTCACAGAAGACACTTTTTTTGCCTGCCCATATAACTATTGTAGAAGGTCTAATCTGTTAATGGTTCCAAAGGTTTCGGTTGCATATGGCCTTCCTTATTCCTGATCATTTCCATAAAAACAAGGCTGTCGTGGCGTTACCAGAGGTCGTATAAAATTATGTATTTGGATCTAATGGATAACAGTTGTTTGAATATAAGGCTATAATAAAAATCAGTTGAAAATAATCATTTGCAGATTTTGTATACACATGTAAATGTATGAATATTTATAGAAGCTAAATTTATTCATTATTTTTCAGGGAAACCTTCATATACTTTTAACGTGACTTCCTTCCAAGAAGGCTTAAAAGATTTGAAATGTCTTTTTTGATTTTCAAAAGAATCAATTTTCTATATTTGAAAATATTTCTTTTACCAGGGTTACTCAATTTTTTTCTGCAATGGCGCACTTCGCAAATCCACGTAATTATAACGGTATACTTAGCTTATTTTTTGGTGGATTGGGAAACAAATCGTAGAAAACGGAAGTAAAAAAAATAGATTGTTTTGACGAATTGGGCACAACAACCTTTATTGCAGTATCCATTTTGTATTTAAAAAGATCCGCCTTTATCTAGATTCTTAACTTCATAAATATCTGTGTAGATTGACCATCACTCGATTTTTAATCAGAAGTAGAAGATATAATTGACGTATAAAACCATCCTAATTTTTCGTGGAAAACCTATTCAGTTGCTGTGGATTATTATTGTTCTGCGGAACATAGTTTGAGAAACCCTGTCTTATATAATTTGTTCCAAAATATATATATATAATGATTTTTGTAAAATCTTTAATATATGGTAGCAATTTACCTTGAAGCTTCCACAGAAATACCCACAAGTTGGGAACCTTTTAATTAATAAATAGTTCTCATACTTTTTTGCGTAAATTATCATGTATTTTATAAAAAATGCCGAGAGCTCTGAAACAGTGAATCATATATCTGTATTTGTATGACAATCAATTCTTATTCTGGTGGTAAAGATCATCTCTTTATTCATATTTTTATTGAATTATGTAATTCAGCTGAAAATGCCTCACAATGTATATTTTTATTGATTTTACAAGTAAATACTGATTTATGGCATGAAGAATTCATTTCTACCTACATATTTTACAAATTTGGAGTTGTACGTGAACGAAAAATATATTATTCTTGCAAGCAATCATACAGCGACGAAATGTAGATGGCCTCTCTCATTCCAAATTGTACAACGGTCATAAAATTACAATAAAAATCATTTAAAATGAAATATCATTGAGTGTTTACGACCCTTTTGAATATATTTATATCGCATCCGTCAAAACGACGCAAATGGCGCGGGAAAACTCCCTGCCGTAGCTTTGTTCCAGCACGCAATCTTAAAATGTTTCGGCCTCACAAACAGCCAGAACGCGATGTTCCAAAACTGGAGAATCATAAAATAGTTTTGTTTACAATATCTTCAACACACGCGTGTCACTTCCAAAACTCCCTTTCGTTCAAATTTAGACCGCATTTCAATCAATGAGTGGAGCTACGAAGCAGTAAATATTTTTTATACACGATTTCCAAACTGTGGGTAACTGTTCCAATCTAAGAAACGCCTCGTTAACCTCAAAACTCTAACCTTGAAGCAAAACGTACACAGTGTAAAAGTTTTGACGTATTTTTGAGTATGTGTTTGCATCATATTACTGTCAACTGATTCAACATCACCTTAAAGGTGTTAACTGTTAATCCTTGGTGGAGACTCATTATGTTTATAAAAATGATTTTTTCCGTACCAATTCGACGAGTGTATAAAACGATCAAGAGATTACATAAAATAATGAAATTATTTTAAGACATGTTCTGATAGTTTTTACATTATACATTTGAATTTAAATATACTACATTTTTGTATTATAAATATAATAAATATTTACCAACACAATGACAATTCAATCAATAATATTGTATCTAAGAAATGTTATGCTGTATGAATTAGAAAATCATTATATTTGATATTGTATGCATTTATTCAAAAATTGTATATCAGAAATGGTTTTGGCCAACAGAATTTTTTTTTTAAGTTTGTACAATAAATTATTATTATCTAAGCCAGGGGTGGGGAACCTTTTAATTTCTAAACGCTACGTTCATTTATCTGATTCAGCATAAGGCAGCAGTAAAGAAAACGTTGACACCACCCCCTTTTTTTCGACTGTCGAATATATAATGGATTGATTACGATTTGTTTCCAAACGCTTGCGTATACTTTTTTGATCAAAGTTAATATTTTGATCAAGTCAAAAGGCCGCATCAGAAAAGCCAAGAGGCCACAGGTTCCCCTCCACTGATCTATACATTGAATTCTTTCCAACAAAAATTTTCCATAAACAGTGTTCACGCCATAAAACTCATGCGTAAATGTACATATGTATGTACATACAGAAAAAAGTACACATTAAGAAATACCCAAATTATAACCGTACTTTCAAATACTAAATTTATGCCAGTGTAAAACGCGTGTTAAAAATTGCAGATTAAGAATGCCTGATATATCTTCTCTAAAAATAATACCAACTCCATATGCCCGGAATTTTCCATGTGTTTTAAAATTTACGCAGTTTATTGATTAATTATTCTTTTAGTTGTTATCTGAGAGACGGGCTTCTTGCATACAAAGAATGGCATCTGGATGAAGCAGTAAATCTTAAAATAACTACTCGTTCCTTATAGCCACACGACTTTGTTCAATATCACAATGACAATAGATATCAACGGAACACAAATTATTTGGATTCATATCAATAAAACTTTTTTTCAGTCACCATTGTGAAAAACTAGACCAAGCAGCAATAAGCTTAATACGCAGACAATAGATTTGAATATGCGTACCACAACCGTTGTAAAGAAAATAAAAACCAGCGATTTATTCTAAAACTTGTTTTAGCCTAATACTAACTTCTAAAGAAACATATCAGCAAGTTTGTTTCACTAGAACTCTTTATTCAGAAATGGTAATAATATAAAAATCATTAGATTAAGAAACACTTTCATGATCTTATGAGCAGTGATGGAAAACAAGATATTATTAGAATGATACTAGCACGATTTGTGATCAAGATGGGTAGAGCTTTCTCTATCGACCAGTTGGTCTGGGTTCGATTCCCGGTAAGGTCAATGTCAAATTCAGATTTGAGACCTAAGACGTAGGTTTTTGCAATGTCAATTTACCTCGTGTTGATCTTGAGTGACTTACAATAAATTCTTATTGAGTTTTTCTTGTATGATCTTTCAAAATATTTGACGCATTTGCCATAGCTGTAATGACAAATATTATTTTTTCAATTTACAAAAAAAATATTAAAGTTGAGATAAATATAATTTAAGTAATTCCCAGCAATTTTTTTTATGTTGGTTTGGAATTTTGTTGGTTGTAAGTTAATAAATATATGCATGCTTTTTAATTTAAAAATAAATAACTTAAAATTTCTGTTGGTAGTGTATGCGTCATTTCTAAGCCAGTTCGTACATATAGATAAATTAAAATCAGTTTGAGCATAGTTCTGACGATGGTGTAAAGCTGAAACAACTATCAATCAATTCATATAATTCTAGTAGAACTAATAACTATTATACATATACTTTGTTATTATGGAGTTTTTACTAAGTAATTCAATCACTACAATAATAATAATTTAAAAAAAAATAGATAGCTCAAATGTTGTACACTCCCACATTTATCATTAAATTAAAAACTATTTTACAAAATTTGAATGATTCAAATTAAATATTGAAACTCCATCAAGCGCCTTCAGACGGAATTAAAAATTAAAAATAAATATGTATTGATTTTTATAACATACACTAAAACGTTCGAAAATACGGCCATCTTGATTTGGATTAATCAGCAGATTTGAATTTGGAATCAAATAAGAAAAATTGTGAAACAAAGATGCAACGAGAATTGCAACGTGACAAATTCTGAAAATAAATTCGACGAAAGCATCAGAGGAAGATGCATTTTATATGTTCTGCGGTAAAAATTAAGAAGAAATAACCAGACGAATTTCGAAAAAGAAAATCTATTTTGGAACAAAGAACATTCCGATCGCTCGTCACATCGCTCATCAATTTATAAAAATATTTTCTATTGAGTAATTTCGCGCGAAATCGACTCTGGTAACTGTTCTAGGACGTAAAAGTAGATATTGCAGTCATTCAATTTCGAAAACGGCTCTTCGATATACAATGTAGTAATATGTGTTATTACATATCGACTGTTTAAAGGCAAAAGGACGTAACCCTCAAAAAACAAATTTTACAAAAGATACAAAAAAGGGCAAAGACAAAATATTAAATATAAACAAACTTAAAGTGTACGAAGACTAATAATCTAGTGTTTTATTAACTTAATAAATTTAATAATTTGTTTAAGATTTTTTTTTGGAAGTTCTTTTTCTGGTCTCAATTTTCACATGGCCTCCTTTTTTTAAAAAGTAAAAGATAAATTTAGATACTAATTCGCCAAATGCAACTAAAATTATTTTTATAAAAAGTTTATTACATTTTATACATTGTGATTTTCCCCCCTCCTTCGCCCAAGGCTGCGTTTCAATCCGTTAATCTACGCGGCAGTATTCAGTGGCGTCAAAAACATTAAGCGTACCTACATTATTTTTTTATTGGCTGTGAGTGTCTTAGGAGCAACTGCCCGAGACTCTGTGGAGTGCACTTAAAATTACAAAAAATCAATCCTTCAATATGAACGGAAAGCTTTTATGAGTTGAGGTCTACTCGTGGCTGCTTGGTCCAATGGAAAGTTGGATCGAATTATGCAGCTCTTTTCTCTCCTCGTGCATTAGCGACACTCTAATATAATGTGTTTAGCATCCTGCTTTATGAAGCAACATGCGCAATTTTAGCCTATTCACCAACGTGCAGCATATCCACTGTGCTCAGTAATAAATTGGCTCGTCCAGTGATCTGGAGTCAAAACTTTGGTTGCTTACATTCACCATTTTGTGTTAAGGAAAGAATAAATAAGTCATTCGCCAGCTGGCAGAAGTGTATTGCTGATACTTTGTGATTATCGAAAAAGCAAGTTAGAAAAAAACTGTGGGTTCGATATTTTGTCTTTCTACATTCGATATGAAAGAGATGCAATTAGTTAAGTCTAGCGTTGTGAGATCGATTCGTCTCTGACTATAAAATGAAGTGAGCTGCATTTAATGTTAATCGATGAGCTTTCTATTTATTGTACGCTTGGTATACGCTTGATGTTTACATAAGTATTATTGTTTGTTTCTGAAATCATAAAGATTAAATCAAGAATATATATCTTGGTTGACACACTTACTGATAATGAAACCGATTGGAAATGACAATCATAACATGAGTTTTAATTAAATTGTAGAAATCAAAATTTGATAACTCTCACCACGATGAAACTGTCATTGCTTAACAAACTTATTTAATATTGTGTTTTTTATTCAGTCAGTCAGCTGAATTGTAATCTGTTCTAAAAACATTTTTTTAATCCAAGTCCGCTCCCAATGTGAATCATATGGCCTCCTAATGGAGGTGTCTCAACAGAAGTTTTTCTACGCGAACTGTTTGTTACACAGTCGCTCAACCTCTTCTTTTCAAAGAGAGTAGTAGGGATAGAAGCATAGGGCTGGAACAAGACTAGTGGTTAATTGATCGCTCTCGCTACGTCCGGATATTTAAAGATCGTAAAGATGGGAGGAATCTTTTAGCCATTACAAACACCCATAAATTCGAACGGAAATCGATGAATCAATCGAAAAAAAATCGTTGCTTGCACTGATTTAATGTTTTTGTTAATTGATGCACTTAAAACAGTCGAAAGAAGCCTACGCAACCTACGTTCATGGCTCAAGACAGAGAGGCAGCAATTTGGTCGCCAATGTTTTATTTAGTTGTTTTTTTTTAATAGCAACGTGTTTTAAGACTTTGATTCATACGAAAAATCAAATTGATAGTAATTCGCTCGTTAAAAAGTGGAAAGAAAACAGTGGGCAAATCTAGATAGAAAAAAAAACTGACAACTGAATATCTCGAAAGGATTGGAAAATCACTAGCGATCTATGCTGGTTCACATTGCGATCTACCAATGGCGCGCTAATATTAAGCAGTATTAGAATTTTGATCTTAAGTTATTAACAGTGCTCTTTTATAGCGCGGTTGGCATCAGTCGATATTTACATTGAGCCAATAACTTTAAGACATACAATAAGAAAAGTTCAAAGGAACTTTCTTATATACAGAATTGATTGGAAAAGATTTTGTTCTAGCTCTACTCTGGATACATTAAGTCTCGTTATTTAAAAAAATATATATCATTGCAGATTTCAACTAAAGATAGAATTTCAAATATTCAACTTGAATCGTTCAAATTTTGTACAACATTGTCCCAAGCGTTTTGTTACAGCGACCCCGATTTAGCCTTTTGGACATGTAGTGACTGCCAGCACTTTTACGTGGGAAAAAACCGTCGAAAAGTATTGGAACATCTTTCCGTATATTGTTATTGTTTATACGATTTATTTTTCAATCTATTGAACGTTATTAATATTAAACCATTAGTAAAATAATCCAGATTTCCATCAATATTTTTTTTTAAATAGTGCTGGTAGGTTTATTCTTATATTTACACGATTAAATCTATTTTTAATTCAGTTTTCAAAATATATTTTTATTAAATAATACATGAAATTTTGCTACCTTATAATTAAATCGCTTATGGAGGATTTGAAATGATTATTCAGCCGCTATTTCCGGCCAAACACCCATAAGAACAATGTTAAATAATTCAACAATCATCGTTCATCGATTTTTAGGTTAAATTAAACGTAAAAACCGATCGATCGTTTTGGTCGTACATTTGTCATCTCACTCAGTTATTTTACCGTGTTTCTAGATGTATCATTTTTTAAAAATTCCCTTGAAAAACGAAGAATCTGAGTTCTTGTGTATATAATTGATTGAATAAATTGTGTTCAACAAATTTACTGGCTCTTAACGTTTTATTTTTAATCGGTCTTGGAGCCTTAGCAAGTTTTCCAGTGTATGCAGTAAACCGATAAAGATTCTAAACTCCAGGTTATTTCCATCGTCTTTGCCACTGATGCGGCTCCAATACACCAATACGATGAGTAACAAATAATCATTTCAATATGGCACGTGTAGCGTGTCAGAAAATGATGTCTACGTTTCTCCGCACAAGCATGAGCCCAACACCGATAAAATAGTGAAATAAAATTACAATTAATGCAGTAGTAATATTACTACATATTTATATCTTAAAGTCCTAAAAAATGACTGAAAACGGCCAGAAGAAAACCATATGGTTAGACATTAGAAATATTAATAAATTATTTTATTATACAATAAAAATATTCACTTTTAAGGTGTTCACTGTCAAAACTTGGCGCAAAGGCATTTTATTAAGAAGAACACAATATTTCATTGTACTTATTTCCAGTTTTATTTACCAAGACCATCGCTCATTGTAAGAATTATTAACTGGTAAGAAATAGACTCACTACTCCTGTGATAAAAGTGAGGTTGAGCGACTTGAGTAACAAACGTGTAATTACAAAGATCATCGAAGAGTTATTTATTAGCCACCACTTTAACTTTATTTAATTTTTGATTTCGCGTGTAATGTAATTAATATGTTGTAGATCTATTCAGACTATATTTGAAAATATATTTGGACTAAAAATTTATAGATTTTACTAATTAATATATGTATATATAATATAACTATTTCGTACATCCATCATTTTTTTTTTAAATGTATAATATATAATCTGACAAACGCTCTCTCGCTGTTACTCGTATGTGTTCTGTAAAATGAAAGAGAGTGAAAACAACGAAACTATCTTAGACTTCCATCAATAATGAGAATTGACAAATTGTTGTTTTTGTGTTGACAAAATCTCTCGGCGCACAAAAAAGTATCCGAGCGAAGAAAATCAACACACATCATTGCTACAAGCACAGGCAATAAATCGCTAGACGGATTACCAACACCATCATGTACCAGAGCTATTATTAAAATAGGTATTTTTCAAATTATTATACGCCAGGGGTATACGAATGTTTTTTTATGAACTATTTCGAAAAGATATCTGAATTGCATTTAGTTCTGCAATTAATGAAAAAAATTGTATATCGCATTGCATTTAAGGTGCTCACTGTCAATACTTCGAGAAAAGATTATATCGTCGAAAACTCTGCAAGAAAAATAATATTGAATTTTAAAATAATTTGTTTGATGGGAGAGACAAAAATGATATTACTGTAAAAAAATATTTATATATAATAACAACGTAAGCGTAAAAGTAAAATGAAAGGATTCTAAGCAGCTCTCATATAGAATTTTCCTACCCATTTTATCTGAATTATTATCATTTGATTATTCTTGCGAAGAGCGAAGCCGGTCCTGGTCATAATAAATAATTAAGAAGTACTACAAAATAGACATTAATAAACTCTTATTAAAATATGAACCATTTCTACAATTTTCCGATTGTTGACCGCGGCTCGGAGCTTGGCGCCTGAGTGCTGCACGATTTTTAATGCGAGATCTACCGGTAACAGGGTCACATAAGACTGAGGATTAAAAATAATTTTGTCTTGTTCTTATTTATAAGTAGGTCCGTCGGCCAGACACGCTCCGCCTGTGATGTGTCACGCACAATTTTTCATTATCGAAAATTTTCTTACCGGTTCTTGGATGCTATATTGTGAGGAAATTGAGTAGTACGTAAAGAAACACTACAGCATCCATTTTTAAGTTAAACATTTTTTTTCAAATTTCTTGAAAAATAATTGCATACGCTGAACAATTAGTGGTTTATTTATAATAAGAAAATACATCACCTTTTCAAAAAGTTTAATTATGTGATTATCAAGATAAAATTATACATGAACACTCAAGGATGAAATTTGAAAACTGTAATCAACATATTTTTAAAAATTCTTCTCTACCTCTTACCAAATTTCAAAACACTTCTTTAATGATTTTTTTCACACTTTTATTTTATAAGATCAGGACCTGTTCCACTCAAGAAAAGCATTATCAACTGATAAATCGGTCATGATCTTGTAAAAAAAGTATAATTAATACAAATTAGTGACTACGTTACTGCTTCAATTTATGTGAAGAGCTCGAGATCTGATAAAGGACAGCTGGAAGAAATGTCGTCGTGGAAGACCACTGATGCATATATATCTACATATAGCATATTTTCTCAGCCTTTTTGGACTGATATTTTTCCGTGGCTCCCATACCCATTTTTTACATAAGCATAGTTTTTCGGGACTCGGGGACTCAAAATTGATTGATGACTGGGGAAAAAAGTGAGAAATTGTAAAGATTCCAATTTTTTTAAAGCTTTTCAGGAATTTCAATTAAAAAAAACCCGGAATTGCCAAAAATGTGGGACTTTTTTTTAACTCTCGTTCGAACAATTTTTTTTCGCTGCCCTATTTTTAAAACATAGGAGTTTATAGATTTGCCCGTGACCCTCCAAAACTGTGCTGTGGCTACCCTTAAATTATTTTTTCTCTGTGGCCCCCTTGGAGCATGCTGTGGTCTCCAGTTGAGAAACCGCGTTCGATAGGACATACTCGGCGGAGCTACGGAACGCCGGCATGACTTGGGAGTAAGCTACAAAGATAGAGAATCTTGGAGGAACCGTTTGGTGACCTGAAATTTCATATTAAATAACGGTATTGATATATTCGTCCAGTATTGCAATATCTAATTGTGAGTAAAGTTCACACAAGAGTGGCGTTCTGTATGTTTGATCTGTACCCAATATGATGTGGCCATATTAAAGGAATTTATTTTCTCAACCTATTAATAAGCCCGAACATCGAAATAAACAAATCGTTTGGTCTATTCACTCGCGGAAAATTTCTATATGATATTTTCACTGCATACGTCTAGGTGAGATGAATTTATTTTTAAATTTGAATAAAAATAAATTGTTTTCAATTAGAATGGCGAGCTTTCGGAAACCGGGTCACGACGTTTGATAATTGGAATAATTTTCGCATTCGGTATAAATCTTTTATAAATTGAAACGTTTATGTTTCTTCCTATTTTGATTGAGACAAGCATTATTTAAAATTGACTATACTAATAAATACTATAAATTACCGAATTTTAAACTTAATTGTTGCACCATACACTATTCACTGCGGGATAAATAAGTTTACTAGGTGTAACTCTTAGCACAGCAGCATTTTAAATAATTGCCAGGATATTCTTAGAATGAGTTGACCTAGAATTAGTTATTTTATTGTTTTTTATATATACATGTCTACTCCCAATGTGGAGCATATAGCCTCCAATTGAGGTATCTCAACAGTAGTTTTTCTACGAGAAATGTTTGTTACTCAGTCGCTCAACCTCTCTTTTCAGTGGTAGTAGTAGGGATAGAATGATAAGGCTAGAACAGGACTAGTGGTTAACTAATCGATCCCGCTACTGCCGGTTGTTAAAGGCTCGGAAATAGTGGTAGGGACATCATAAACACCCGTGCCGAACAGAAGTCGATCAACAAAACAAAACATTTTTTTTTAATTTGAATTTTTAAAAAAAAGTGTTGTGTCATATGGCGCAGCGGTGAGCGTTGTGGGTTTCCATGCCAGACTTCACGGTTTCGAGTCCCAATACGAACAAACTTAGAAACTATTGATAATTATATTACCGGATGAATATGTCAGTCCCGGTATTTCGGTATTTCATATTAAATACCGGTTTAGAAAAATTAGCAAAAATGACAATGATAAAAATGATCAATTGAGATCGCAATACCGAATTCATTAATTGGTAAATATTTTGCAAGGTCCAACGCGTGACTGAACGCAATACGTATAAGAACGCTCCGGTTCCTTAACTTCTCTTTTATTGAATAAAAAACCAACCACGTCAACGTTTCAATTGTTCTTTATTTTTAGCATCAAAGTACCAAGATTTCGTATTTTTAAAACTGGCTTAACTTTATTTAAAAAATATAGGATACCGATATTGCAATTCATACTTAAGATACATTTAAATTTTCCTAAATAAAAGAACAGATGTATTTGAAAAGCTTGCGAAATTTGAAAAAATACTCGCTCTCTATATGGATCCACTAAGTTGTATATAATTCGCTCTTGTTACATTCAAGTCAACCAGCTATATTATTTAAGTAAATACAGCAATCTCATATGGTTCCATTATCTCTCCATGTGTTTGCATGATTGATAATGCCTTAAAAATAGACAACGTGTTTACCCCTTTTCTTTATAGGTATGTCTTGAGTGTATCGGTGACGTTTCTTTGTTTGTTTTGGAGTGAGTTACCACTGGTGTATTCCGACGCTATTTCTGATGACTGACGCCCGTCGCCGGAGGCGTCGCGACGGAAAATAAAATCAAAAGCTCACCAAAAGCACACTCAATATAACTGCAAATGCTCTTCATTGGATTGAGTTAAGTCAACGTAATACAGACGCGGTGCCAATTTTTAAAAATATAATTGAATTAAAAAAAAATTTGGAATAAAAGAAAATGCACACACGTGAGTATATAACAATACTTTTTAAGCATTTCATAAATATTCTTTAAATGATCAGAAAATAACATACTGCATGTTTTACATTGATTATTTTTATGCACAGAAACAGACGTGAATAACAATCCAAGCTCAGTGTTACAAAAGATATTAACCACTTGAATACCAAGCGGACAAAGGTGTGACACACATTTAAAAATCAAATAGTTGATATGCTAATAGAATATAAGCAATATTTTGATGAATATGTGTAGTTCCATCTATACTGAGTCAATATAGATTTTTAAAATATCAAATTCGAGTGTACATTAGGCAAAATTATTTTTCTCAAAAACACGCAGTATCTCTGGGACATATTAATTATTTATTTTCTCGGTATTCAAACGGTTAAGGAATTATCGGTGTTATAATCAGGGCTGTGGAGTCGGAGTCGTGGTGTCACGGTATTTTTTCTGGGGTCGGAGTCAGAGTCGTGAAAAATGAACGGTTCCAAATTTTTTGAAAAATATATTTTTTATTAAAAGATGATCTGATGGAATACATAAATATAAGTTAAAATGAAGTTATTGACAAATTGGTTCGTTGAAAAAAATGGTAAAAAATGTTGGTTTACATCTATAATAAAAATTCAAACTTAAATGATGTGTGCAGTTTTGATAAGCTCGCAAAATTGTGGTGAGTGCGGACTTAACGAAAATATTGACGTCGATTACCAATGAACAATCTCAACCAGATGTGAAGCAAAAGCTCCCGCCGATTATTTATACAGTGATTTTTTCACTCGAAACGCACTACGCTACTCAAATACAATCGCGTACACCAGTGTTCTTCAACCTTTTTACATCCGCGGACCGGTAAAAAATAGAAAAATATTTCGCGAACCAGCGTCAATCACATATTTACACAACGCCAGTTCTCGACTAACGACATATATATTATATATAAAATTTTTATGCCGTCTATTGGATTTGATTTTTTAATGTTTTGAATATTTTTTTATTTGTATTAAAATCTACTTATGCGTCTACGTCTAATTGACTGCACAACTGTACATGTTTACTTTGGATAATATATTCAAAAAGTTACCTCAAGTCAATGATACATAAAATTTTATTCATGAAAGCTAATACAACTATTTTTATGGTGCAACATTTATATTTGCTTTTTTGTAATCAAATGTTCTCAATTTTAGTAGAAAAGATATATTCTAGTCGAAGAAAATTCGAAACATAATAGTTATCACGGGCCGGTAATAAATTCTTGTAGACCGGTGCCGGTCCGCGGACTATATATTGAGGAACACTGGCGTAGCTGACTGCTACTTATTAAAATTAGGATAAAATTTCTTGTTTTTTCTTAAAAAACTCATGTAGTAAAATTAATGTAGTCCATGAAGAATAGGTAAAAATTTCTAGCGGTGTAACAGCGATGTTTATTAAAAAGAAACAATGGTTAATTTATTCGTAAAATTAATAAAATCTTACCAGAAATAATTTTCGAAATGTCTCAGTTGACTAAATCATTTAATATGATATTAATTCACTAACCGTTTACTATCCAGGTGGCATCAACAACATTTTTTGTATAATTTTGAAAGAAAACTTTGATCGGTGAATAGTAAAAGTTTTTCAAATCAGCGTAGTTGTAGTATCCAAGTCCTTCGCTGCTCAATCGAGTTCAACGGAAACCCGATTGCATTAACAATTCGACTACGGGACTAGCAATTAGACAGTGTACTAGCTAATAACTATACGTATTATTAATATCGTGAATAACATAAACATAAAGAATAACATGAATAGTATAGGAATGTTTCTTAATCTCACATTCATACACATGTCGTTCCTCAATAAAATAATTATAAATCGATGAAAAATCATTACCTAAGGAAATAATACTTGTTTTATAAGAAATAATTTTGATCGTCCACTGCGATAGGAAACTTAATATTAGCTGAGGAATATTTTACAAGAATTTTATCGTACTGAATTGAATCATGATAATTCCGTGAAAATCGTTTTTCCAAATCGTGGAAGAAACCAGCACGGGTCTTTAGAATTGAACGATTCCCCGAAAGAAGAGTACATTAACTTGATAAAGTCTTTCTTCAGAAAAAAGCGCTGATTTGGCTTTGACCCTTTTAAGCGAGGAAGTGTTTTATGCGTTACACTTTTACGCCTTTCTTTGCGACTTTTCACATAAGAAATAATCGAAACTGAAAGTTTTATACAATTACAAAAATCAACAAACTCACATCAAATAAATAGTAATTTCATAATAGATATTTTTAAATGTGAAAACTTTCCGGGATCCAAGGATCCCGGGATTGATTGATTATCATAAATTTCATTACTAAAAAATAACTGAGATTACAACTAGGGTATCCAATCCCGGAGCTTTTTCCCAATTCCGGGATTTCGGGACTGATAAATTTTAAATCCCGATTTTTTAACTCACCGAGAAATTTGAAATCCTCAATTCGGTATTCTTTTTCCACAGATTGTCTCAGAAACTCGTTTTTCTAGCTCACCGACGAATTTGAAGTCCTCAATTTCGTGTCAATTTTCGGGATTTGCTCAAAATTTTCTCAATCCCGAAATCTCCCGATCTCGACCATCAATCCTGGGATTTCGGGATCAGAAAATTGAACGGGACCCAGATCCCGGGATTGGATGCCCTAATTACAGCCTACGTCTAAGGCAACATTTTGTTTTTCATAAACCAAAATTGCTTGAGATCAATTCGATTAAAAAAGATATCACAAATATCTTAAAATTAAAATTTAAAAAAATCTTTTCCGCCATAAAAAAAAATTCAACTGTATTTTGTATAAAATTATGAGGCTACAAAAATGAGAGGGATTAAGACCACAATTCGTTTATTTTGTACGTTTTTTTGTTGGCATTATACAACAATATGTATTTAAACAAACTAAAGTATACTCATTCAGGTTGTATATTTGTTTTTTCATAAATATATGGTAATAAATCGGAAATAATTTTGATTTGTTAAATGTTATAGTGAACCCGAAATCCCGGGATCGATATTAAGACTATCCTGGGAGTAAAAGATTGCCAGAGTGATCAGGGTTTCGGGATTGGATTCCTTGATTCCAATCAGGTATAATCAAAAGCTTTCGTTATTGAAAAAACAGCCAAAATAATAACGTTTTTGAAAATGCAAAATGATGACGTTTCGGTATTGGAAAAAAGTTCAGTTAATTAATGATTTTCTAGCAAGCGTTACATCTGAGAGTGTCTATTTGCAGCTGGGCGTTGTAGTACTGTATGAAATAATCTTTTCATGGTCACATTTAAATTTAAAGAAAAAAATATTGTATTAAATTGAAGATTCGTTTGACACAGGTATTTTTTGTTAAGCGCTGACTTAGTCAGTAAATATCACCGGCATATTCTTAGCTGATGATGATACTAAGACATTTGCCTGGTACGAACCAATGATAGAAGATCGTATTAACACACTTTGTTCGCCTTGTAGACAAAAAATAAGCAAAATGGAATCATCGGTTACTCGTTTAAAAGCATTCCTTAAGGAGATTTTTTGCGTTGAAGACAACGTGTAGATAAAGCCTACGGAAAAAGGACGTCGATCTAAAGGCATGTGTTTCAACATTAAGTGCTGTTTACACTTAAGTTAATTTATAACGTTTTACATTATGAATGTTGAATAAAAAACATCGTCAGAAAAATATTGCCAAAAAATAAATATTCCTTGTAAATCATGAGAAGATAAGCCATCACAATTATCCACGGTTAAATTTGAAAAATGATTATTTAAAAAAAATCCATGTTTGGTCTTACAGGGACTGAAGCCATCTTCATTGATTGTTAAGATAAAGCTCTTACCACTAGACAAAAGAAGCCAGACTGTTTTTTTTTTGATAAAATCTGGAAACAAAAGGTATTATTTCTTAAATAAAATCCACTCAATAATTTATTATTAAATAAATATATCGGGTTCATGGCGCAGTGGTCAATTTCGTTGGTTTTCGTGGCGGATCTTAAAAGCTCTAGTCCCAGTACGAACAGTATTTTTCAATCGATTTATCGATTTCTGTCCAAAGACATGGATGTTTGTGATGTCTTTACTTTTCTCCAGCCCTTCCAATTCTTAAACAATAGGGTGTAGAAAGAGAGATTGGCTAATCACTAGCCCTGTTCTTACCTTATCTCTTCTTTCCCTACTCTACTAAAAACTGAGTAACAAACAGTTATCGTAAAGGAAAACTTATGTTATTTATTAGGATGCCATATTCTCCACATGGATTGAAAAAATATATGATACGGTTTGACTTGACGGTCTATTATTTTAGAAAAGCTTATTCGGTAAAGGATATTTTTGTCTAAAGTTTTTACGAAATCAGATATTCTATAGTGTCGTGGTAAGATGTGGATGCGCCATCAGTGAAGCAGCTAGCACGTGCTTTAGCGAGTAAACTACCCTCTCACCCTCTGAAGGTTGCGTAACGCGAATCCCAGCCCCTTCCCCAGACGGCCTGGGGTCTCCCAGTTTGCCCCACTTTCCCAGAAACTCTGCCTACCGAAACAGTCTCCAAAAGCGAAAAGTTTAGCTCCTCACGATAGTGAGAATATGAAATCAGGGAATACGGCACTGCTATCATATTTACGGGGCATGGCATGAAACCGCTTTTAATGGATTACATAAAAAAATATATGGATTTAAATTGATTCAATTTACTATACATTTTTTATGCAATAAACGAATAAGAAGACAAAGAAAAAACACATTTAAGCAATTATATATAATATGATTATGATCGACTTGGAACCAAAAACATTTAGGTAGGTAATAAAAAACAATTTTCTTAAAAAAAAAATGTATGTTGCTCCGCGAGAGTCCATTTGTTCCACTATGGAACCAGACATGACATAAAAAAGGTTAAGATTAATAAAAGCGTACATATTTAGTTATTGCCGCATATTTTTTCATTTCATATAAACTAAAAAAATATTTGATGCAGTTACGGAGAACTCTTATGCCGTCTCAGCTACTCTAAATTTGTTTGATAAATTGATTTAATATAATGTGAAAAATATAAAATTTTCATAAATAAACATTTGATTCAAACATTTTTTTTAATTAAAATATTTAAAGTTGAAAAATCATACGAGAAATACTCGATAATAATTTTATTGTAAGTCACTCAAACTCGAGGTGAATTGACATCACATACACGAACGTCCTTAGGTCTCAAATTTAAATTGAAAAAAATAAATTTGACATTGGCCTTATCGGGAATTGAACCTAGACTTATCTGGTTGATAGAGCAAGCTCTAACAAACTAGACTACCGCAGGCGACTATGGCAAACAATTAAAATTCAAAAAAAAAAATGGCTTCTTTTCAAAAACTTGAAAAGAAGCCACAATAGGAAAAAAGCCGATGCTGGTCTAGTAATTGAAAACTTAAACTTTTTATATTACATACACGTATTTGTAAGTTTAAATTATTTCGTATGATCATAAAAACATATATTGTTTTTGGGTTTCTTTACTGGTCCGGTAAAATATCGGTATGGTAAGCCGACTTATAATCCTTAATGTTATTCAACGTATAAATAAAACTCTCTTATAACTTATCCCATACATGCTGTATACTGCTTGCCTACTTTCCATTACCTGCTACTTAATAACCCTTTTCCTTTGTCAGAGTCCTCGTTATGGCTGGGAAGTTAGCTTACCTAAATGACCCTGGGAAGTATTCTAGCTTAAACTTATGATCTTGGAAGGGATGCCCTAGCCATTTCCTTAGGGGTCTAGACCAGTGCGGACACACAACTAGCAACAATACTTCACAGCCCACACTGATATCACAGAAGCACGTTTTATTAAATATCGACCATGGCGAATATATAATATAAAAAGAAACGTTTGAAAGGTTAGTTGCTAAAGATTTGATCATAACAAAAAGAACCAGTCAATGTTGATAATTGTATATTGCAGCTGTTGAATATAGCAACACACTCACAACTAGAGATACATCATTTTACATATATAAGTATAAGTGAGTATTTTATAAAAAATATAATTGTATTGATCCCTTTAAAGGTTTGCAGCAGGACTGTGGAGTCGTGTAAAAAAAAGACTACTCCTACTCCGAGATTTTTTTCAATAATTTCATAATAACTTATATATATTATATAGGTATTTCATCGAATCATCTTTAGCCAAACAAGCATGAAATGTCAACAATTTGGACTATTTTGTTTGAACACACATCATTAAATACATTTTTCAAAAAAAAATCATGCCGCTCATTTTTCACGACTCCGACTCCGGCCAAAAAACCGCAACTCCAGCTCCACAGCTCTGGTTTCCAGAGTCAACTCTTGGTGGAAAAGCGTTATTAAAGAAAACACTTGCTTTACTAATTTTACACTATTTTTTAAGATCAGGACCACTTTCACTCATCGCGAGCATTATCAACTGATGGAAATATAAATTGATGTAGGGTAAATTGTAAAAACTTTTTGTTTTAGTAAATTATTAATTAATAATTCTCTATTGACTTATATTTTTGGGTTCTGACTTGTGGAAATAGTAGAACTACTTTTAAGGTGTTCACTGTCAATACTTGGTGGAATGGCATTATAGTAAAAATAATAAAACATTTTTAGTACTTTTTCCACATAAAATTTATTGGATCAGGACAGGTTTCGCTCATGGTGAGCATCAGTTGACAATGCTCACCATGAGCGAAACCGGTCCTGATCCAATAAATTTTATGTGGAAAAATTACTAAAAATGTTTTATTATTTTTATTAGTAGAACTACTGTTTAATTTTTTTTATATAATTTTATCGATTAAAGAGTTTTTAAGCCATATGATATTATCATTAGTAATGTTTTAATGGACATATGAATGATTTAAATACGTTTCATTTTCCAGGTCGATTAAACCTTCGCTCATCTCCATAAAAGTTACTTAACGATAACTGATAAGTTGGTCGCTCAACCTCTCTCCTAAGCAAGTGGAAAAAAATACAAATTGAATTGGAAAATGACAATATTTAAGCATTCTCTTTTCACCATGGCATGTATTATAAAGAAAGGAGAAACACAATACAGTAATACCTGCATTTTTAAACAAATCGATTGTAAAATCAATATAAAATGTATGAATATTATATAGTCAATGAGGGTTTGTTTTTTATGAAGATACTCTTTTATTTGACCTTGTCCATTTTCAAAGTGTATCTTAAATGCATAGCATTGTCAGTCAGTTTCCCAACTCCTGTCTTCAGGAAAAGAAATTATAGACTTAGGAAGTAGATATTCGTTAACATAAAGCTCTTACTAAAGTATTTTTTTCTAGGAATTAATACATTAACAAAACTATCAATATATTAATCATTATTGGACTTGACGTTTGAATGGTTTCAAGCAACCGTATTCATAAAAAAGTTTCCAAGATCGTTCAGCTACGGATCGAAATAACTGTTATAAAGTAGACGTAGATGAGAGCTTTTATCGAGCTTTAATCGAGCTTATAGAATAACGTAATGAAGAGAAAATTCGATGTGGTATATTAAAAGTTCTCTCACGCACATTTTCCGGCAGAAGGCGCATCTTTTCGAGATTTTCCATAGACCTTTGACCTCCACGCCAGTCGTGTGACCTTTGATAATGGTTACTTAGGAAATAAACTGCGGCCCACACTGACAAATTTATTCATATAGTAGCGCACGCCTAAAGTTCCAAACGCCATAATACCAATGAGCTATGTATAATAAATATTTTTTTACACCCACTTACAAATATCTAGGCTGAATACTTTCCCGTACGTGATTTACTATTAAAGTTTGCACAGATGAGTACTGAAATGCGATGCGAATTTTGTGTATTTGTACATTATTCGAGCACAATATATTTATATATACATATATATATCAAGTCAATTCTGATAAAGCTTCTTTGGCAACAAAAAAACTAGAAATAATTTAAAACATTTGAGTTTGTGAATCGATTTGTTTTTAGAACGATCAATAAGGTTTTTTGACTTATCACCTTTCGCCAGTATACTATAATAATAACTATATTTCTCTGCAACACACGATATCGAAAATGTTCCATTGCTACTTGCTACAAATATTTTTTTCTTTTAATGACAAATGGTAAATTATCTATTCAACCGTTTGAATCTTAATAATAAAATAGTAAAAGTTACGTCTAAATAGGTATCGTATAATCAGAACCAGTTTCAATTGATTCAGATGAAAATAGTTATTGTATTTTTATTAATATTCACTTTATTTTCACTTAGAATTGACAGTAAATAAAAATATATTCATTTAAATATATTCTATCATTAACATTCTGATATTTCTGATTGAAGTCGATGACGATATAAAAAATATTATTTTTGTTATTATAGGTTTTAGAAACACTAAAGAAAAAACCTTTTTCCCTACCACAATCGTCGAATTTTTCGCTCATATCAATGATTATTTAAAGCCACGTTATGGGAAAGTTTTTGAATACAAATTAATTTGTATATTTTTAAAATAGCGAATGACGATAGTGTGCTACTATATATTTTTGTATAGTGTGCAACAGCGCATTAAACAGTTTATCTATCAAACAATTTTCTAAATAATGAACTTAAACATCAATAGCTTCTATGATACTTAACCTATTAGGTGCTGAAACCTACAGTTGAAGCGTCAAAGCTTACCTCGTTTAATCTACGTGCATTTATTGACCCAACTGTTAACCTCCCATCCCACCCCTTTGACGTTAGCACACCCTGTTAAATGGCTGCTCTACAACCCGTTATACCAACAGCTGTATTACAAAGCAGTGCACGAAAGAGGTTGAAAACCGTTTGTTGAAGTGAAAAAAAATTGAGAACTTGTGCGATGTCCGGCACCCCCCTATTTGAATACATATTTAATTAACTCCGGCTTAGTACAAAAAATATCGACCACTAATATAGCATCTCTCACAGATTTTTTTTTAAACTATAATTGTTATTTAGTCAATCAACATAAATAAATTAAAAGAATTATGAAGTTATAAACTTTGTAAATTCATCGATTTCCATGTCTTTGGACACACATCTATCTATTTTGAGTTTTAAGTCTTTAACGGTGCAATTGAGGTTGACTAAAGCTAAGAACATTGACTATTCAACTATGGGCTTGCATTAAGCAAGTAACATTCAAAATATATGTTATACAGGTTGGTTGTCCTGCATTTTTTAACAGTACAATACTGTGGTTAAAAAAAAGAATGTATGACTTGCGTAGCCATGTATCTTAGGTGATATTAAGTTTCCAGTGTACCCGTATACTAAGAATCTGCCGTGTAAAAATACACATGTTGGAATGATTGTTAGTCTCTTACTATCACTGCGGATTTACAGATTAGTGTACCTAGTATTTAGCCATAAAACAGTCATAAAATTATTGTTTTTAAAAAATACCATATTATCGCATTACAGGGTCGACTTCACCGACCGTTATCTATCCCACTGTGTCTACCTAGGACAACTCCTCCCAAATTGAAGGCTCTTTTTTCCACCCTTAGTCACCACCCTCGTCATGAGCGTGCAGCCAGCATGGTATACATCAAAAGAGTTGATCTGAGGACATTAATATGGCATTACTATATAATATGTCGCCCGCTGTGGTCTAGTTGGTTAGAGCTTGCTTTACCGACCAGGTGGTTCTAGGTTCGATTCCCGGTAAGGTCAATGTCAAAATTGGATTTTTTTCAATTTTAATTTGAGATCTAAGACATGGGTGTTTGTGAAGTCAATTCTCCTTGAGTTTATCTCATGTGACTTTTAAAAATTCTCATCGAGTATATCTCGTATGATCTTTCAACTTAAAAGTATTTGACGCATTGGCGTAAGCTGTAATGTCAAATATTTTTTCTACAAAGTTATATTTTTCTACAAAGTTATTACTGAAAAATGTTTTATGTTAAATGTTTTGTTGCCAACAAAAGAGGTATTGTCTATGCAGCCTGGGTTTATTAAAAAAGATTATTAAAAGTCAGTTAAAATAAAGACATCTTTTTGATAAAACAAATAATATTATTTCAAATATGATTTAAAAAGTAAATTTAAGACAAATTGTTTGTGTACAAAAAAGCTTTAATATTTTTTAATTATATTCAAAATCACTACACAATGTAATGTCATAGGTAACTAGAAACCATTTAAACACATCTTGAAATGTAAGAGTTATAGAAATGTTGACAAATTATCTATGTATTGCAACGTATAATGCAATTATGTACGTATAATGTACATATATGTCAGTGCTTCTTAGTTCTTCTCCATTTAAGTCAGGTACAGTTGTGTAAATATGATTTTTTGAGGGGGAGGGGTTGAATATTTTCATTCAGGTAAAGGAGCGACTAAGCCTTCTTATCCCGGACCATTTTTGTCATCCCGGGATTTAAGGATTAATAATCTTTCCATCTTAGGATCCTTCTTTTTCACCATAATATCAAGCCACGATTACTCGAGACCATTACCGAAAAAAATGGGTAGTTAAGATATTCAAAAATCTTTGTCAACTCGAAGTGACGATTTGACAGATTCCACAATTATTCAGAAGTCGGGACCTTTTCTCTTTTTTTAGCTCTATTATTTGACAAAGTTTAAATTGACAGATTCCTCAATTATTAAGAGTGAAACCTTTTTTTAGCTCCATTCTTTGATGCTTAAAAGCTCATTGAAGTTTTGTCTACTTAATTCTGAATTCATTTAAATTTTAAAAAAAAATATGAGTTTAAAAGGTTAGTCTTCATCCAAAATAGTACAAGCAAGTTCATGAAAGCAAAAGCTCGCCTAGCGCGGCGTGAAGTATCTGTTGTTGCACTTTGCCAGTCGCTTCACCAACTGACCGCCAAAACAGTAGTTATCAATATTACAGCCGTCGAGCTGCAATCACGACGCAGTTCAAACACTTCGATCGAGGACCCGTGTTTACATTTCAATACGAAGAGCGTTCGGTAGTCTATTTGCTTATGCTGAATTTAATAGAATGTATATAGTATGTGCGATCAAATAGTCTAAGTATCAATCAATAAAAAAATATCAATTAATTATAGTTAGTTCTACGGGGTAATATTAAGGGGCTCAAAAGACAATTGGCCTAACCCACATTTTTCGCTATTTTTCATTCTCCAATAACAAATTAATTTTCCACTTATATCACCTGTTATACAAGCCAATTTGGGGCTTTGATTGTGTTTAATCAATGTCATTTGGATATAATTTAAAAGCTTGACAGATCTCTCGAAATCTTTCAATTGGAAAGAGTGAAAACTAAAATGATTTTTACATTAAAAAATATGTTTTTTGATTGGAGTAAGCATTTTTCTACTGTTTGTTACTCAGTCGCTCAACCTCTCATTTTAAAAGAGAGTAGTAGGGATAGAAAGATAAGACCAGGACTGGAATAATGGTTCTCGCTAAAGTAATCATTCTCGCTACGCCCAGTTATTAAAGGATCGGAAAGGGTGGGAGGGAATATTTAGACATCACAAACACCCATGACTCGAACCCGTGAGATCCGGCACAGAAGCCCACAACGCTAACCGCTGCGCTATATGACACGACAAGTAAAATATGCTTACTTAAAATTGAACTTACTGAAACTCTACTATAGGTCTTAGGCCGTTTGTCTTTTGAGCTCTTTAAATTATTTAAGACAAACTTTACTTTACTTTAAAGTTTGAACACGACATGTTGTCGACAGTTGTTTCTTTTTTGATTCAGTTTCTCCATCTCACCTTTAGTGTTCGGACCTCACTGGAGTTGAGGGTCTATGTTTTGATCCCTTATATGAAAACTGTTAGAACAGCTCTACGTAAACACTTTACAATATATCGATTTTCGTGATCATATTTAGGTTTAAGAATATGCCACAGATCAGCAGTGCTTTGTTTTTTTAGCAATAATAAACAAAATCTACACAACAGCGTTAACTACTGCTTGTACTTACATCTTTATTAATTGAGTTGCTGATATCAATAGTGAATTATTTATGTTAAATTTTCTGAAATAAACACAGGTTTAAAACAATAACATTATTTTAGAATGATTCTTCACACAATCTTTTTTTACATAGACCGCTTCTATCAAAGCATAACATTTTTTTTCTCTGAATATAAACAACACATTTAGAATGTAATTTTGTATTTAAGATTTTTTGGTGGTACCGTTGTGGAAATATATATTTTCACTGATTTTTTTACTAGATCTGACACGTGTATCGTCTCAATTGTATGTAACGCATACTATTGATGCATAAATATATTTTTGATTCCATATCCGCTCCAAACAGTGGCGGATTCAGAAATCATCCCAGGAGGAGGCCATTCAATGTTTAAACAAACATGATACATACATTACAAAATAGATGGTTAAAAAATAATATATCTATATAAAAATAGTCAATGCATAATTAAGTATGAATTTTATAAAATACAGTAAACAAAACAATTAAAGAGCAAATATCACAATAAAGTTTTAATAAATTAGAAAAATGGAAAAAAAAATTCTCCTCAGGGAGGGGGCATGGCTCCCATGTCCCTCCCACCTTCCCTCCGTGGATCGGCCAATGGCTCCAAATGTGGAGCAAATGGGGTATCTCAACAGAAGTGGCTCAACCTCACATTTTTCTAAGAGAGTAGAAGTAGAAAGTATAAGGCTAGAACATAACTAGTTGTTAGCTAATCGCTCTCGCTACGCTCTGTTATTTTTTAGGATTGTAAGGGTAGACATCACAAACACCGATACACCTACGAACAAAAATAGATAAATTGAATGAAAAAATCTGTTCATACTAGGACTTCAACTGATGAGATCCGTCACGGAACCCAATGGCGTTGACCATTGCAACACGTACCGATAATTGACGCTGATATAAACAACTCAATTATTTGTTATGTAACTTTCACTCGATATAACAATTCAACCTGTATAAGCTTAGTTGAATAATCTCATTCAGTGATTGCAAAACCAGGACTCCCGGACACCAACGTGTATTTATACTACATGCCACAAATGCATCTCCTGCAATAAAACTCCATAATATTTCAAATTTTATCTTACAATGTAAATATTGTGTGCCATACACTGTCGTGATGATTTGATATTAAAAACAGCTGTAAACTCTAGAAAATACACTTTTTTTAAAAATAATTTCAGTAACATGTACAGAAAACTCTACAGTAGTTAAACTGTTTTTTAATATTTCTGAAAAATATACCAGTATTGAGCTTGCTGCATTTGTTTTTATAGGCTTCAAATATGTAGAGAAAAGCTGTACTTTACAAACCAAGATTAAGATGTTTGGTATATTAATTTAAGAGTTTATCTGTATTTTCGTTCTGTTAAAATGAGGAAATTGATCACTCATGACTCATGACAGTGTAAAGGTGGCCATACATTAAGGAACAAATGGTTCCAGATCATGTCCTGGAACACAAAATTCACGTGTTTACGCCGTACCGTGGAACATTTCACGTGACCAGAGATAGGTTTCCATGTTCACGGTTTGGAGGCGAGCGCAAACGTGGAACCCGGGGAACATGCATGTGCGCGTATATTTATAGTAGTTATAAGTATATTTCGTCATGACTTCATATCAAAGCTATACCGTATTGTGGAATACATCTTATTATAATGATTAAGACTATATACGTAGGCAGTAGGACATCCAATCCCGGGATCCCGTTCAATTTTCTGATCCCGAAATTCCGGGATTGAGATGGCCGCGATCCCGGGATTTCGGGATTGAGAAATTTTGAGGAAAACCCGATAATTTCTATGGTAAATCGGTGAGCTAAAAAAAAAACGAGGTTTTGCGAGATTCTGGGGAAAAGTATACCAAATTGGAGATTTCAAATTCCTCGGTGAGCTAAAAAAAAAAAAAACGAGTTTCGGCGAGATTCTGGGAAATAGTATACCAAATCGGAGATTTCAAATTCCTCGGTGAGCTAAAAAAAAAAAAAAAAAGAGTTTCGGCGAGATTCTGGGAAATAGTATACCAAATCGGAGATTTCAAATTCCTCGGTGAGCTAAAAAAAAAAACCGAGTTTCGGTGATGGGAAAAAGTATAACGAATTGAGGATTTCAAATTTCTCGGTAAGAAAATCACAAGCCCGGGATTCCGAAACCCCAATCCCGGGATCCCGAAATCCCGGAATTGGAAAAAGGCTCCGGGATTGGATACCTTAGTGGGCAGCACTCGTCGATATCAACTCATCGTGTGCCATTTTAGAGATCTATTTTTGACTTTGAAATGTCTCCTTATGGTGACAGCTGTCAAAATAAACCATAGACAATAATAAGTTATATATGAATTATCTATGGTATAAGCTGTCATTGTGCATGATAAAATAATTTGATCGTCGAGAACTTATAAGCATTAGTAATTAACTTTTCTCGCATTGTTTGCATCCAATAAAATCAAATCGGACGCAACACTGACATAACTGACAACATAACCTCAACAGGTGACTGTTTCTGTACCCCCTTGTGTGTTCAAGAACATTTTCTGGAACATAGTTCCAGAGACATTACGTAGATGTTCAGGATCATGTCCCGGGACCATTGTTCCTAGGTGTATGGGCCCTACAAAGGTAAACGACCATCTTGAACTGAACGTGTTTCAATTAAATAAGTGTGCTTTGATTTACCAACAAGCTTTCAACTCACCTAGAAAATGAATGTATCGTACTTTTTTAATAAGTAATATGGCTTTCTCAATAAAATAGGTGGCCGACCACTAATCTAAGCAAATATAACTCTCTAAAACATTTATTATGTAAAATATGATTGTTATGTGTTCATAACAGTTCTCGTTAAAATATTATACAATTCAACGTAATAGAGTAGGCTGTATAAATATATGTTCATTTCATAACCAGCAAAAAGTTGAAGATCTTTAAATACATTTCAATGACGTGCTATACGTTGCCTGACATCACAAACTAATAATATCCTCACTCACACAAAAGCTGATAGAGGTATGGCCAAAAAGGGATGGATATTCTGTTGGATTTACTATCTCGTTACGTCATGGGTTTGTAGAATTCGTGCCAGGGCTTTTAAATTTATGGAAACAATGAGTCTCCTTAATTATTATTTATTGCTTGTGTAATACAAAAATATTATTTATATAATGAGACTTATTAAAGATAATCAAACAAATATTTATCATAATAAACCATTTTATCAATTAATAATTGGCACGTGATCATATTTAGTTTTGTATTTTACCTTATTTGTTATTTAACATATGCTTATATTACTTTTTATATAATCAGTCTAGATGTTAATTTATGACAAACAATAAATCTATTACGACATTGATCTGTTGTGTCCTTGTTGCAGTGGTAAACGTAGCTGGCTTCCGTGACGGATCTCATAAGTTGAAGTACTAGTAGGAACGAGATTCTTTTCCAATAAATTAATCGACAGCATGGTTGTTTGTGTTGTCTGAAAATTCCATTTCATCTCCAATCCTAGAATTATGCGAGAGTGATTAGGTAACCACTAGTTCAGTCCTAGCTATATCCATTATATCTGAAAAACAAGTTGTTCTCCTAGAAAAACTTTTGTTAAGATTTTTCCGTTAGAAATCCATATACTCCATCATAGGAGCGAGCAGAATAGAATATTATAGATATTGAATTGATCGTTACTATTTCGATTATAGGTTAACAAAAACAAAGCTTATAGGTCTACGGATCGTAGATTGCTAGAGCCTTCTACGCTTGGAAACGTCACTAGTTGAGTCACGTCACAGTAAATATAGTAGGGATGTACGAACAAGGTGCGTAAGTGTAGGAATCTGTTGATAATATGGCCATTTGGAGTAGACTAGTGTGTGTTTTTATACCTGCTTCATTAGCTCAGTATACGCGCCACTAATCTCTTAATCCATATAGGCAAACTCTTTTATAATATTACCATCGGAAGCTCGCTTTTCGACTTCACGAAGCGGCATGTTAGTTTATGATAAGATTGGTTTATCAAATATTCTTTTATTTAATCAAAATTACTATGTTGATGTTTTGTATAAAATGTTTATTTGTTATAAAGAATAGAAAATGCTGTTACGTTTTTATTTACATATATCTTATATACACCGAGTGGTTGCCGTTTTTAAGATCGGATGAGATTAATAAATTAACTGTAATTAATTTACGTAACTATTCATAATGAGATTCGTGCCCGTGAACACTGCAATCCGTTATAATAGAGGTCGTGTATTGGTTCATTACATTATCATCAAAATCTTGAGTTTTAAATTACACTCCACAGTTCTAAAGGGCAATTATTTTTAATCTTAATAATTGTATGAGTGTTTTGTAAATATGTTTTTCTATGCTATATGCGAAGTTTAGCGACAGGTTGAAAAAGGAAGTGTAAAGAAATGTTTGTATGCTTAAATGATTATACAATAAACTTATAGCAATAGTACATCGATTAAGAATTGTTATAACATTCCGTTTCTAATCGTTATCTCAATAAGGAATGAAGAAACAGAAGCGGCAGTGTTCTTCAGCATTTTTTTCTTTAAAAAAATCATTTATTTAAGATATTAATTACACTTACATACGTGAACTCATGAAATTAAATGTTTTACAATACTATAGCACTTTTTCAAATTAATATATAATCTTGAATAAGACATCCGTAACCAATAAAACCGTTACGTCTTCGTGACCCTGAATGTACGACTATATGTTAATAATTTAATGTATGTATAATATGCATGCATTGTATATTCAATACGAATAGCTCAATTTTGACTAATTATTTCGTACTTTGCCTGCTTTGGTAAAGTTAGTAAGATCATTGCTCTATCAACCAGCTGGGTCTGGGCTCGATCCACCGAAAGGTTGATGTCAAATTTATAAATTTTCAATTTGAATTTGTTTTCTATTTCAATTCTCTTTAAGTTAATCTCAAGCTACTTACAAAATTTTCATTGAGTTTATCTCGTATGATCTTTCAACTTATAAAATAAAATATTTGGCGCAATGGCATTAAATAAAATTCAAAAAATATAATTAGGAATAAAAAAAATGTTTTATTTTACAATAGATGGCGTTAGTCACTAGATAAAAAATAAAATTGTATTATTTGATACTTAGTAATTAAATTTATACAAACTTATCTCTACCATGATTTTATTGGAAAATTAATAATATAAAAAGCTTACGCTGTAAATAATAACCCGTTGTACAGTTTCGTCGCTGTAAAATGTTTAATTTGTTATGTCGGATCCTATGGCGCAGTTGTTAACGCTGTGGGCTTCTTTACCGGATCTCACGGGTTCGAGTCCCAGTACGAACAGCATTTTTTCAATCGATTTATGGATTTCGAACGCATGGGTGTTTATGATGTCTAAAAACTCTCTCCCACTATTTCTAATCTTTTAACAACTGAGGGTAGCGAGAGCGATTACTTGAAGTTGAGAGATTGAGTAACAAACAGTTCTCGTAGAAAAGGTCTGTTTAGATGCCTCTTTTTGAAGCCCATGTGCTCCACATTGGGAGCGGAGATGGATTTTAAAAAGTTTAATTTGACAACACTAGTTCTTATTATCTATATTTAATGACATCAATTTGATATAACACTGTCTTTAAATGCCTTGTAATACTCACATCATAAAATTCAACTATTCTTTCAATCGTATTTCAGTTTTACAGCTGCTCTTTCGAACGGTAAAACTTTGGGCTAGATATTATTATTAAAAGGGTGTGACGTGACGCAATGGGGTGTTAACGTAGAGCTTTTCGTCGCCTATAATGTTTACAATTAGAAAGAAACCTTCAAATGCACAGGTTTAATATTTCACTTGGCGATTAGGTAACGGTCTTTACCTTCTAAGTTACATTTATACCGGTATTAATTTTCCAAAAGGTGTTATGTCAGATTGTTATAATATGGGTACGAATTATTAGATTATGTCATTAGTAGAAACTACAAAAGAGATCTTGTTATCATAAAGTTATGTTATTTTCAAGCCTAAGATTGACTGATATATACAGTAGCGCAGGGTTTCCCAATCTATGTTCCGCGAAGCCAGAGTAGGTGTTCCGCGGGCCAGAGTGGATATTCCACAAAAACTTGGAATGGTTTTATACGCTGCAACACATTTAAACATTTTCTACTTCATATTGAAAAGTGAGTGATGTTCCATCTCCACACATGCTATGATGTCAAATATCTAGGTAAAAGAGGAGGTGTTGAATATAAATTGAATACGGCAACAAAAATTGTGCAAAATTTCTATCGCCGAGGGTGAAGGATTATTTTATCACGCCCCAAATCATCAAAGTCATTAAAGGCCAACAATACGTTGTACGAGTTTTCTTTGACCCTTAATATTGGGTATTGAATAATAATATTGAAGTGGACCGAAATAGATTTCCAAACGCAATACAGTACAAAACAAGAAAAATGGTTAAGCATATTTCATTAGATAAATAGTATTACCAAATAACAAATAAACAATGGTTGTACGATCATTATATTCAATTGATTGAAAATTCTACAAGACTTTATTTCGCGAATTTTTTTCTGCAATCCTTTCTAAGACATCAAATCTCAGTAGGCATACAATCATTTCTAGAACGGCCACGGTGTTAAGCAGTTTTAAATCAAATGTCAACTTTCTGCTATGCAGGCTTGAAACTTTTACTATTTCCATGAAAAAATATATGCCATAGCGTAAAAAACTGTGAAAATGCAATCATTAAAAAAGAGATTTAGGCAAAAGTAAATGATCGATGAGGTTTGCTAACAGGTCTAAACAAATATCGGATGTTTTTTCGAGCTTTGTAAAAAATAAACAAAAAACTTTCTACCATCCATTTTTTAACATTCGTTTATTTATATTTAAAAAAAACAACATATTTAAAAAAAAAAAAAAAATCGGCTGGTAATGGAAGGAGTCCAAAAAAGGGGTGTCCTGGCGTACATGATTCCAACCAAAAATTTAACGGATTCTTAATTATTAAAAATGTCGCTATCGCCCGTACGTCGGAAAAATAAAAAAAAAACGTTTGAAAAAAAAACAATTTTCAAATTCAAATCTGCTACGGGCCATAGAAGGATGTATAGAAAAAGTTTACACAAAATTTCAAATAAATCGGTTTGGTAAAACTTGAGCACGCCAGCTTGAAAAAAGTAAATACGAGAAAAACGCGTTTAATGTTTTGAGTTTCGTTTTGTTCCGGTTGGACCAGCTTAGTTGCTGTAACTCGGTAAATAATTAAAATTTTGAAAAATTCACTTTGAGAAAATACTCTTAAAAGTCTAAACATTAGAAAAATATAAAATAGAAAGAATCGATTTTTTTAAATTTCTACACTAGTATACCCCTTTAAGAGATTTATTAACTCTAATTCGTATGCGATATTTTTATAATAAAAAAACTATTACGAATTACCCATCCCAAAAATTAAGCTAAGTGTTCCGTTGAAATTTCCGGAGTTGCGAAGTGTTTCATCCCAGAATAAGTTTGGGAAACCCTGCAGTAGCGAATTACCCTACAAGCGAATGAAGCGTGCGCTGGGGGCCTCAAAAATTACTGATATTACAAAACCCATATACTTTATCAGTTATTTCATATGCAGAACGTTGGGAGCGGATATATTAAAAAATGATAATGATAAAGGTCGACAACAGCTTGCTAAAAAATATAATTCCTACACCGTCAACGTTAGTTTTTTTTGTAAAAAATAAAAATTAAGTAATTATTGTTCGTCGGTTAGTAATTATTGTCGCCTGTATGGTCAAGTGGTCAACGTCGTTGGCTTCGGTTATGGAGGTCACGGGTTCGTGTCCCAGTATGGACAGTTTTATAAATTAATTTTTCAATCGATTTATGAATTTTTCTTCAAAGGCATGGATGTATGTAATGTCTTGAATTCTCCCCTCTCACCCATCCTATCCTATGAACAGGGCATATCGAGAGCGATTAGCTGACCACTAGTCCTCTCCTAGCCCTATCTTTCTATTTCTACTTTCTTTGGAAAAAAGAGAGGTTGAGCAACTGAGTAACAAGCAGTTCTCGTAGAAACACTTCTGTTGAGATTTGTTGAGAAACTCCATTAGGAGTCCATATGCTCCACATTGGGAGCGGACATGGTAAAAAAAATGTGTTTTTTTTTTAAGTTTTACGAGATTTATTAAATAGTGTTCTGTACTACAGAATTTATTTTTGATACTAAGTATTGTATCTGATAAAAAACATACACTTAAGGAATTTGTAAAATTTATAAAAAGGGAAAGGCATATAGATTGTTAGACAGTTCATCGACTATTTTCTAACAATATTTTTATCTTTTAATATTTGACGTAATTGCCTCACAGTGGGTTAATCTACTTATTTCATGACGATGAAACAATATGGATGGTTTCCTTGGTATAGTTGTTAAAGTTTTTAGCCTAGTGATCAGACGGGACCTCGTTCAAGTCTCTGTCAGATTTTTATAAATACATATTTAAATTGAACAGATGTAACTAATGTCATTTCTCATGGAGTTGATCTTAAAAAATCCTCATCGAGGTTATCTAATGAGATTCGCACAAAATCAAAATGTTCGATGCGATGGCATTTTTGTAAATATTTTGTGATCCCAAATTTGTTTTTATGTATTGTTATTTATAAATAAAATACTTTAGAAAAATTCTAAATCTATACAGCTCTAGTTGAACTAGAATATGATACTTTTTTCTCACTAGCGTTTCAGAAACCAGTCGTGATAAATTGACTACATAACAAACATAGTTAATGATAGTGTGAAAAAAATAAAAAGCAATTAAAAAATCATGTTTTCATATTAAGAGAAAATAAAGCTTAACTTTTCTAATAATTTCATTGTTTACAGCACATTCTGTTCGTTATATTGCAACGTAACATAAATTGCTTGCAACCAAAACTTGTGGAATTTTCTTTGGTCATAAATTGTTTAAAACATTTAAGTACACTTATTTAACATTATTATGCCTGAAATACACAATATGTTATAAGAAGGATATTATTGGGTACAACTTTGAGTAGATTCTTTTTAAACTACTTTTATGAAATATTGGCTGATAATGATGTAAGATGGATGACTTTGCGGCATTGAAAAATGGCTTCATCATTTAGCGTGATTTTTCAAAACGAATAAAAAAAATGTGCTGTCCGCAGTGGCATCTGTGAACACAAAAGCAAACTAAATTAGATAGGGATGATGTTGGTCGGGGAAAAGGCAAAAATCCATATTTCAATCATCCTCGAACAATACCGGGAAGATCTTCTTACTCACATAAACGCGATAAGTGGGGGTAGCTATGACGCTTCGCTCGGGGGAAGGTGGGGCAGTTTGGCGCACCGAGAGGGTAAAGTGGGGTCTCTAGTAGGGGGCAATATAAATACAGGCATCTGTAAGTAAGTCTGTCACCCATTTGTAATAAACTGCTAGCTTCTCTCGGAGCCTCACACCCTATCGTGGCAGAGAAGCGGTACACCCACGACGTGAAATGATGGTACCCTCAATTTATATTTTTTTATTATTTCTTACCCTTTTAGCGCATTCGACAACACAATAATCTTACGATGAACGGTTTTTTTCAAGCCATTAGAAAAATAAATATTCATATTTATTAATTTTATATTAATTTATTATAGATATAAAGATGTAGAATATAGATAAATATTTTTCAGTTTGTTCTGTATTTAAAATACTATATATATATCACGGAGTGATACACTCTAATACACAGTAATTTGCAATTATTTATTTCGCTACAATATTTCAGTATTACATGAAAATAGTTAAAGCACTATAAAAAAATTAATGGGGATCTTTCGGTTCATAGGGTTGGTACCAGATATGTACCGAAAATACACGCCTGTTTTATATTTATTATTAAAATTCAAGTCCTAATATGTTATGTCTGTGGTACAGTGGTCAACGTCGTTAGATTCCGTGAAGGATCTCACGGGTTCAAGTCCCTGAACAAATAGCACTTTTTTAAACGATTACTTTTCGGAGGCATGAGTGTCTGTGATGAATAAAAAATACCCTTCTAATTCTGAAATAATGGGACGTGGCCAGGGAGATTATTTAACCACTATTCTTGTCCTAGTTCTATCTTTTTATCTCAACTCTCTTAAAAAAAGAGGGGTCGAGCAATTGAGTAACAAGTAGCTCTAGTAGAAAAAACTTCTGTTGTAATACATCTTATTAGGAATCCATATCGAAAAAAAAATATTAAGATATTTTTTCAGCTATGTATCGACTTAAAATACTCGATTTACAGCTGTCTCTATAAATATATTTTCTTTTTGCTGTGTGGTCGAGTGGTCAACGGTGTTGGCTTCGGCTACAAGAGGGCCCGGGTTCAAATCCCGGTACGGACAGTTTTATAAATTGATTTTTCAATCGATGTATGTGATGTCTGTGATGTCTTGAATTCCCCCCTCTCACCTTTCCTATCCTATGAACAGGGCGTATCGACAGCGATTAGCTTACCACTAATCCTGTCCTAGCCCAATCCTTATATCCCTACTCTCTTTGGAAAAAGAGAGGTTGAGCAACTGAGTAACAAGCAGTTCTCGTAGAAACACTTCTGTTGAGATAAACTTCATTAGGAGTCCATATGCTTCACATTGAGAGCGGACATGGTTTAAAAAAAAAGAGTGAAATGCATATTCTTCTAGAAGTAGAAGATACTCGTATATCTTTGTCCCACAAAAATCTCCAAGTATGAATTTGGCATGATAGATGACACTGTATGAACGTGACCATGTTCAGTCTGTTTTGTTGTTTTTTCGCGGTTATGAGTAAATAAAATCAGAATCTTACTTTCTAGCGAAGCTGTAAAACAAATTAAGCTTATTTAAATAAGCTGTCTTCTCTGCACAACAGAATAACTCAAAGTTATTTTTAGTAAGAAATTAATTAGAAGGTTAAAATATTCGGACAACGGGACACTCGTGCAGATGTATAATTTTTACTGTTCGAAGCTTCTCTGTAGGGGGGAAATATTTAGGAAAATAGTCAAGGAGATAAGGAGAGCTGATTGGAGCTTATATACAGTTCGCAGTATTCACAGTGAGGCTATGTAGCTTTCCCTCACATTCCAAGTCGCGTCTGGGTAGATAGGCGGACCGTGAAAACGATTGGAATGGGCCACAAGAAGGCTGGGTGCTAAAACATATAGGGTGGGTTTGCTCGGAACGGTGTGTCACTTTATTTACTCACATGTCACTGTTTTTTGTATTGATTTATAAGGCAAGTACTCACAAGGGTGGGTGATCGGAAAAAGACTCTTAGTAAAATAAATTAGTTATACTAATTTATTCAGTCATTTTTGACATATGTTATATAAAAGAGTAATTGTCTTAGGCCGATAATATGTGAGTCTTGTTTTAACATACAGCTTATTTAAAGATAATTCATTTTATTGAAAATTAAGTAATATGAAGCATATTAACATATTGACCCTTTAAACCAGGCATGGGTAACCTTTTTAGGTCCGGGGACAAATTATCATTCTGTCTCCAAGTCAATGGCCGGACCAAATTATTAAACATAATAAAGTAATATTAAATTAAATAAAACACTTTGCTACTTCTTACATATGCTTTATTTATATAATGAACGACACTAATATTATATACTGATAACAAAATTTAGTGTGAAGATTGGCCTTGTACTTGAATTACGAGACTATCAATATTGGCGTTGGTATTGCTTAAGGATAATCAGAGCCGGACAAAATAGCTCGGCGGGCCGGTGGTTGCCCATACATGATTTAAACGAAAGTAATTTGCTTAACTCAAGTTGTATTGAGAGTAATAATATAATTACATTTAAGCAGTGGCGGATGCCTTAGGCGCAATAAAATTTGGAGGCTCTGTTTTACGAATAACATAAAAACGTCAGAAAATTTATAAAAATACTAAATATCCATAAAAATCTGAACAAAAGTATATGGGTTATATAATATAAGCTATTTTTGAGGCCTCTAAGATTCGGAGGCCACAATCACGCGCCTCATTTGCTTATAGGGTAATCCGCCACTGTATGTGAAGCCAGACAATAGCTTAATAGGTAGTCAATCGCGCCCACGTTGTCCCGTTTTTAGGATGAGGTGGTTTGAATACAAGTTCAAAAAATGGCCGCATGGCTAACCAAGGCGTGAGTAGTGGTATTGTTTTCCATTTCTTGATTTATTTGTACAATTGCTAGCGTTCAACTGGGACGGATCAATGTTGATCCATAAAAAAAATAGCCCTGGTTAAGTTTCCAACAAAATGTTCTTCCATATATCAATTTATTATATTTACGTAAAAATAAATATTTATCGCAAAATTTCCAAATCGTCTAGAAAAAGTGTACGCGCCCCCGTCTCACTACACCAGTGATGAACAACCTTTACTTTCTAGCGGGCCGCACTGAACAAATTACCGTGGGCTCGGGCCGCAAAGAAAAAAATAATTTAAAGTACGCTTAATCCTTTTTTGTACAGAACATATGTACGTTCCATGTAAAACAGCCTTAAAATCGTGTAAAAAAGATTAATTGACTTTAGATAAATGAATAATAGGATCTATTTCATCTATATATATCTATCATTTTGACCGTGTTATTTCGAAAAAAAATAAGCCATGCAAAAAAAGGATTATGAGTACTTGCTTATTAAAAATCGTTTCGTTGTGAAATAGTTATGTTTCATTTATATGCAATTCATAAGTTAATGCGTTTTTGGTATTTGTTAATTTTTAACTATTTTTTTTTTTTTTGAATTTGACATAATATTTGTAAGTCTGTTTTTTTGAACCGATTTACTCTCCTTCATTGAAGAAAAAGCTTGCTTAAATTCATTAAATAAATGTTTTACGTGAAAAAAAAAATGTTTGAGAAAAAGATAAGGGCCGCCACAAAATTCATAGAGGGTCGCATGCGGGCCTTGGACCCGGTTTGTGCATCACTGCATTACACTATTGAAGGTATAACAAATGAGTAACAAAAAATTCTCCTAGAGAAAATTTTCTTTTGAGATACTTCACATTAAGAGTGTATTTTGGAATAAAAAATATTTAAAAAATTGCCATAAAACCTTCCTGCAACAATCGCCAACTAGTCAAACTTTCAGTCGATTGCCGGCGCGCTTAGTTTCATCAATATTAATTAAGAATTTAGTGGAGCGGCGTAATATGTTTGTGAATCAGATTGCCTCGAGCTTTTACACTTGGCAACTTTGCGCCCATACAAAGTTACCGTCGAAACGAAAGCACAGCCATGTATAATAATACAGACAACAACACGACCATACCACGCAGCAGCGGGTGACAGATTTTACTACATGAACTTTGTTGTGAATATCATTCTAAATTAAATATTACTTACTGAAATAATTTAGTGAAATGAGATTACAACATAAAAATCATTTTTTTCAAAAAATGTAATAAATAATTATTTTCCGCACTTTAATAAATAAAAATACGTTATTTTTTACTTTACCCGCTCTCAATGTGGAGCATATGAACCAGGGGTGGGCTGGAGGGGGCTCGGAGGGGCTCGCGCGAGCCCCTTGTTAATTTTTACCAAGGCCAGCGAGCCCCTTGTTAATTTAAGAGAAAACAATATTCTCAGGTAAAATTAGTAAATAACTGCAATTTCTGACTTATGTATTATCTACGACAGCTTCAGTATACACAGTGGTACATTTTAGGTAATTTAGATTGATAAGTTTACGACCGATTGCGGTGTATTGCATACAATTGGGTAGGAGTGATTCAGGAAAAATTCACTCCTCCCCCAGAACACCGAGAATTGAAATTGAAATTAAGTGAGCCCCTTGTTAACGTATTGGCAACCCACCGCTGATATGAACTGCCTAGGGAATTTATCTCAACAGAGAAATGAGAACTGATTTTTACTCAAAAAGATAGACCTACGATAAGAGTAGTGATTAGCGAATCGCTCTAGCCACGCCCCAGTTTTTTAGGATAGAAAAATTGAGTAATAAAAACTGTCTGTACTTGGATTCGGCCCGTGACCATCGTGTTCTAAGCCAACGACGTTGCCACTCGACCACGCAGCTGGAAATATCTTTTATATACATACTTATATTTAAAGAAAGTTACTTACGAATAAATAATATTTTTTAAAACGAAATATTGAATTGATTTAGTGGTTCTCATTTATCATATTAATATGGAACGAACGATCGAAATAAAGTATTATTAATTTTAATATTTTCTTGAATAGATCATAGAATATTATTGACAAATTATCATTGTAAAAAAAATGTTAAAGAAACTTAAGTAGGTAATATTCCAATACACTTTACAGTCAGAACAAGAAAAAAAACAATAATATTTTTTTTTACGCAACATCATGTTAGAACGTCGAGGGCTTACGACGTATACTATTAGTTTATCAGTCTCCATGAACTTCAAGATTGTGTATATTTCGCAAATTTGCCTTTGGCCCAAAATCATCAAAAAACGTTTTTTGTGTCTTCTATACGTATTTGTTATGTGTGGGCTACGTCCATTTTACTTTCCACGGTCGATTTATATATAGCGTATACCCATATATGTAACACATGTAAGTCAAACAAATATAAAATTACCAGTCATAATCAATTAGGTAAGAAAGGTTAGGTTAGAAAAACTGGTCCTAAAAATGTCAATTAGTACAAAAGAATATTTTGTTTTTTAATATCATTCTTTTCCACTAAATATTGCTAGTGAACATGCTCTACAAATATTTATTAACCGCGGGTAATATTACATTATTTAAGGTTTTCCATATTATATTTAAGGCAGGGGTCACCAAACTTTTTGAGAAGCGGGCCTGATACAACTTTTTAAAAACTAAGGGGGCCGGACGACAATTAAATTCTTATTGGAACCCAATCAAAATATTATTTTATTTTATGTAGTTACATAATAATTAGAATGTAAACAAATGTTTGCCTTTCTTAGAATTTCAATAAATGAGAATATTCGAGACATTTTTGAGTACACGAACAACTGGTTTTCTCGCCTCCAATTTCTATCCAACTTCCTTCACTTTGAGTCCCCTACCAGATAGTTGTATGACAATTGATGATTTGAAATAAATAGTTGTCGTGAATTCACAAATAAATCATGAAAAATTATATTTCTTATATGAATAATTTCTATGCAAAAATCCAAAACTTTTCGCGGGCCGGATGAAAATCTTCGGTGGGCCGGATCCGGTCTGCAAGCCGTAGTTTGGTGACCGCTGTATTGAGCTATAGAATAAGAGACATCGTAATCTAACAGTGGGTTGTGAATTGCTGATGATGAAACGATGTGACGTATACAGTGTGTTTTATTTACTTTCCGGAGTTGGACAAACGGCCTCTTCGCCAATTTATTCAATAAAACCACCATTGCAAGAGGCTTTCTCATGTGTAAAATGTAGTATTGATTATTTATGACAAACCCCTTTTCAATAGTATGTTTTTCTCTGAGTGCAGTGGCGTGACAATTGTGAATACTCTATCAAATCAAAACAATTGTTTATATTTCATTTTTTAAATGCATTATTTACATTGGTGATATAAAAAAAGGTATTATTATTAAAATAAATAAGGTATACGTACTTTAAAAAGTAATTTATTTATTATCAAAGTTATTTTATTATTCTATTGTAGGAATATAAATAAAGTATAACTTCTAACTGAAGTTAACTAACCCGTCATATGTATAGTGGTCGATAATAAATATAATTATACAATATAATATAATAAATAAATTTACGAAATACGAAATTTTATGCTTAAGGTTAATGCGGTGTTTCCCACCCTTATTTGTACCATGCCTAATGTGACCAGGCGTCCCGTTTTCACTGGGACAGTGCCGTTTGCAGGCGGCGTGTACTATTGTCCCCAAACACAGCTTCGAGAAGCCAAAATGTCCCAATTTTGAAAAGAAAAAAAATTGCAGTAACAATTTTAAAAAAAAACAAGCAAAATCAAAATCCTGGCTGTAGAATCTAGACTTGTAGATGAAAACGTGGACGTGCGTTCGGAGTAAATAATACATTTCAATACTTTATAAAATTAAATAATTTGTACTGTGAAATAATATGTTGAAACTTATTTCTTTTAAACCTAATATAAAATGAATAAAACAAATCTAGTCAATTCCATTATACGAAAGTGTGAGGCGCCTATAAAATTATATTTTTTTCTTATGTATCATGGTTTGGGGGAAAAAATAAATGCTCACATTAGCCATGCCCACTCCAATGCTTCAAAAATCTCAAATATCACAGTTTTATAGTTACCTAACAAATTATGAAAAAATGCTTCAAATTAAAAAATCATATGGTCAATACTATTTATTCGTAAAGTAATTTGTCTCACCCACACGATCCTATAAATTAAGTAACAATGTGTTTCTCATTTTTCAATCAATAATCTTTCCGAAAAAGAGTGCTTAACGACCGTGTAAAAAACAGTCAAAAATTCTGTCAAAATAAGTTCCATTCGTTCAATATTAAAATCGACACAATTACAAAAAAAAACGCATCCAAAAGATCTGATTGTAATCGCATCGATTTGTAATTTATCATCGTTTTATTTATAGATAAGAATTGTCAGAAATAAATAAATATCAATCTCCATTAGCGCCCTCTTTTAGAAGAACGCCACTGGATCACAAGCAATGATTGTGATGGGAAGCATTCGGTAGTACTTATACGTCATACATTCCCTTCAATCTCGTTGAAGGGAGAATGTGTACTGACTGACCCTTCACTTATGAAAATATCCCCTGTTATAGACACAGCGCATAATTTTATCCCCACGGTAAAGTGATACCGTAACTACATTTTATCGAATCAAAATCAACTATGCGATAAATGTAATTTCAGAAAATTAATAGTAAAAAAATATATGTTCAATAATTATCATGATACTTTTACAATTATACTATAATAACTATCCTGACAATTATCTGAGGAATCGTGGATATGATTTTTTCTCAAGGCCTGCTAATAGTGATACCACTCAGAAAATCTTTATCATTGTTAATTATTATTTTGATCGATATATTCTACTTAAATATAAGCTATTAATTGTTTATGTCGTTCATTACTCAATTGAGAAAAATACTTTAAATGGTTTAAAAATATCCTTAGTGCAATTCTTGTTCGCACAACTTTACTACCCTTTCACAATGATTAGTATTTCGATAAAAAAAAATACAATGTATTTAGTTTAAGCCGACAGTAATTTTAAAAAAAATACAAATGAAATTTTATCAAACTAAGAGTTAGAAGGTTTTCCAGCAATGAACACTAAATTTATCAGACTGCATTTTTAACCATCTGCATATCCGATCTTTCGTACAGAGATTGATTGGGTAGTGTAAGTGATTGCTGTCATCTATTTTCTATTCTTAGTATCTCTTAAGCAGTTGGTTTGTGTTAATATCTTATATATTAATAGCCGATAATGTCCGTCTGAGTGTAAGATGTCCTCGATTTCCCCTCCCCCTGCCCCTCCCCCTCCTCCTCCTGCCAAGCCGCGCTGTCACTTTTTATTCATACTTAAGACATATTTTTCCAATATACACTGTTACTTATGATTTTCCTCGATTTCCTCTCCTCCTCCCCCTCCCCCTCACCAGCCTCGATGTCGCCATTTTTTATTCCTACCTTTTCGATGACGTCATTATATACTATTATTTGATGGAACATATCAAATCGCTGAAAAATTGAATTCTCATACAAAAAAAGCGCCTTGGTCTGGATTCGAAACACGGTCCTTGAATTATGAGTTGAGAGCTTTACCACTCGGGTAAACAAACAACGATACGATACGATAAAATAACATTATATATATTGAATTACGTTCGAATTTTGAAACTTTTGTTTTTTATTTGAAGCAAAACATATATGTTCTAATTTTCGCACGTAGATTTAATTCCGCTCTACCCAAAAGGCAGAGCGCCAGATTCGTAAGCTGATGGTCAGTGGTTCGAGTCTAACCTTAAACGTTTTTTTTTTTTGTTAATAACATTTTTTTTTAAACACAGTACATCTTGATCGTATGAAAATAATAAAATCCGATTGATAAGCGTGATAAGTTTTTCAAAAAATAAATACCTATATATTAATATTCGATAAAATAATCACAATTAAAAAATTTACAACGTCTATTTCTGCTACTACGAAAAATGGTTGTTAGCAAACTTGAACATTATTCTAAATATTAAATAATTTACGAAATTTCTGCTCCTACGAAAAATGGTTGTTAGCAAACTTGAACATTATTCCAAAAATTAAATAATTTACGAAATTTCGGCTACTACGAAAAATGGTTGTTAGCAAACTTGAACATTATTCCAAATATTAAATAATTTACGAAATTTCTGCTACTACGAAAAATGGTTGTTAGCAAACTCAAACATTATTTCAAATATTAAATAATTCACGAAATTTCTGCTCCTACGAAAAATGGTTGTTAGCAAACTCAAACATTATTTCAAATATTAAATAATTTACGAAATTTCGGCTACTACGAAAAATGGTTGTTAGCAAACTTGAACATTATTCCAAAAATTAAATAATTTACGAAATTTCGGCTACTACGAAAAATGGTTGTTAGCAAACTTGAACATTATTCCAAATATTAAATAATTTACGAAATTTCTGCTACTACGAAAAATGGTTGTTAGCAAACTCAAACATTATTTCAAATATTAAATAATTTACGAAATTTCTGCTTCTACGAAAAATGGTTGTAAGCAAACTTAAACATAATTCCAAATATTAAATTATTTACGAAATTTCGGCTCCTACGAAAAATGGTTGTTAGCAAACTTGAACATTATTCCAAAAATTAAATAATTTACGAAATTTCGGCTACTACGAAAAATGGTTGTTAGCAAACTTAAAAGTTATTCCAAAATATAATAATTTACGAAATTTCTGCTATTACGAAAAATGGTTGTTAGCAAACTTAAACATTATTCCAAATATTAAATAATTTACGAAATATCTGCTACTACGAAAAATGGTTGTTAGCAAACTCAAACATTATTTCAAATATTAAATAATTTACGAAATTTCTGCTTCTACGAAAAATGGTTGTTAGCAAACTTGAACATTATTCCAAATATTAAATAATTTACGATATTTCGGCTACTACGAAAAATGGTTGTTAGCAAACTTAAACATTATTTCAAATATTAAATATTTTACGAAATTTCTACTCCTACGAAAAATGGTTGTTAGCAAACATGAACATTATTCTAAATATTAAATAATTTACGAAATTTCTGCTTCTACGAAAAATGGTTGTTAGCAAAATTGAACATTATTCCAAAAATTCAATAATTTACGAAATTTCTGCTACTACGAAAAATGGTTGTTAGCAAACTTAAACTTTATTCCAAAAATTCAATAATTCACGAAATTTCTGCTACTACGAAAAATGGTTGTTAGCAAACTTAAACATTATTCCAAAAATTGAATATTTTACGAAATTTATGCTTCTACGAAAAATGGTTGTTAGCAAACTTAAACATTACTCCAAAAATTAAATATTTTACGAAATTTCTGCTACTACGAAAAATGGTTGTTAGCAAACATAAACATTATTCCAAAAATTAAATAATTTACGAAATTTCTGCTAACTATAAAAATAAAATAAAATAAATAAAAATTTAATGAAATAAAATAAAATAACATAAAATAAAATTAAAATTAATACTATGCAACAAAAATCTCACGTTGCTGGGCAACGGGCTTACAGCTAGTATTCATTATATTATGACGTAGGCTATCAACAATTCGACTCGTTACGCACAGTTAAATTTAAAAAAAAAATACATTTCAATGCTATATTAACTTACTGAAACAATATAAATGCCATAAACTATGCGAAGCGGTCTCTGAAGTACTTGACTGATTTATTTCTAGTCTGATATGACAGAAGTCTTTGTATAAAAAAATTGTTGCAAATATTTAGCATAAAATTATATAAAGAATAAATTATTGTAGTATGCTTTCTTAATTAAATAAGTTACTATCGATGCGAATCGGTTGTTTTCTTATTTTGTCACTACATTTTCAATACTAGACTAAATGAGAAAACTTTATTTTACTATTCTTATGCTACTTTATCAATAGCTGATAGAGTGAGAACGCAAGTGAATCGCGGAGAATCTAATTAAAATTTAATTTTGAATAATCGGTCTTATGGCGCAGCGGTAAGCGTGTCGGGCTGCTGTGCCGGACGTTCAAGTCCCAGAACATACAGCATTTTTTCGATTGATTTATCGATGTTTGTTCGAAGTCGTGGGTGTTTGTGATGTCTGAAAACTCCATCCCATCCTTTTCGATCTTTTAAAAATTAAAAATGTAGCGAGAGCTATTAGCTAACCGCCAGTCTTGTCCTAGCCATATCCTTCTTTCCCTTCTACTCTCTTTGAATAATAAAGGTTAAGAGAGTGAGTAACAAACAGTTCTCGTAGAAAAAATCTGTTGAGATACCTCCATTAGGATGCCATATGCTCCACATTGCGGACATGGATAAAAAAAACATTTTCTGATACAGCTTTGTCAATAGCCGATAAAGTGAAAAAGCAAGTGAATCGCGGAGAATCTTATTTAGAGATTTATTCCTCAATCAGGTCTTAAAATATCAATGTATTTTAGTTACACATTTTTTTCTTGTATAGATTGCTATATATAGTTGATAAGAATTTTTGTTTTACGCCCTCGTCGGAACTATGTTTAAACTTACACCAACATAGGCAATGCTTAATATGCTGGCATGGAAGATTTACGCAATACATCTTCTCAACTATTCTAACATGGTAACTAAAGTTGAAAATTTAAATACAGCTTAACGTAATAAATTGGCGTTATGTTTTCCATCAACTGTGACAAATAAATGATTATCAAGTAGTCGTCAAAGCACATTAGTTTGAATTAAAATAATTATGCATAATTACATAGCTTCTTGTAAAGGTTTAATAATCCAATATTTGTCACAGTTCTTGGAAAAACACTAGGCCAATTTATTACATTCAAACTATATTTTGCAAAATAAGTAAGAATAGTTCAGAAGATGTATTGTGTATCTCTTCATAACCAGAGTATATATATTTTTTACCATGTCCGCTCCCAATGTGGAGCATATGGACTCCTAATGGAGTTTATCTCAACAGAAGTGTTACTCAATTGCTCAACCTCTCTTTTTCCAAAGAGAGTAGGAATAGAAGGATAGGGCTAGGACAGGACCAGTGGTTAGGTAATAACTCTCGATACGCCCCGTTTATAGGATAGGATGGGTGGGAGGGAGGAATTCAAGACATCACGTATATCCATGCCTTCGAACAGAAATTCATAATTTGAAAAATCAATTTATAAAACTGTCCGTACTGGGATTCGAACCCGTGACCTCCGTAACTGAAGCCAACGATGTTGACCACTCGGCGTGTATATAGCTAAGTTAATTTAATTTAAGATTTCGACTGAAGGTGCATGGTGGAATTTCAATATTAAATTTGAATCTTTCAAATTAGGTACATTCACACAAGTTTTATCACTAACGACCCGGGTTTCGCCTTTCGAAATATTCATGTGTTCAAATGCATAGATTAACTTGAACTGACGAAGATGCCGAAAGGCAAAACCCGGGTCGTTTGTGACAAAACTTGTGTGAATGTACATAATTTGAGCGATTCAAATTTAAGTCAATTTAATTTTAAATCTATTCCTGTCGAAGGCTGAAATAACTATCAATTAATTAACATAACTGTATACATAAAAAAGCAACTAAAATATATTGTTATTATAATGATGTTCTAAAAAGCTAATGCCAATTCAAACAATCTAAATATAATGGCTTTAAATATGCATAGCCTTGGTTTATAGATCCAAATATGTACATATATATATGAAAAAAACATTAGAGCACCTGGTTGCATAAAGGAAGCACACAACGTTATCAATTGTGCACACTGATTCACAATATGTCGTATTATTTAATAAATAAGAGAGATTTTATCGCACATTTCTTTAGAAACAAGCAGAAGTATCGCATCCAAGTCGGCAAAAATTGAGAAAATTTTATTCCAGTTTTGACACAGCCTGATGATGGGTATGGAAAAAGATCAAAAGCTTTTTTCCGTTCAGCTTTTATATATTCAAATATTTTACCGCCCCCGTGCTATGAAGTCGACCTGAGTCACCTACGCCACTGACTTTTTTTATAACCAGGGAGCTTATTTGTAATCATGGGCGATTGAGGAATATTTGATAATATTTTGTAGTGACTTAAATTAAAGGTTAAAATATTGGTTAGAACTTGCTTTTCTGACCAGGTGAGTCTAGGTTCGATTTATACGTGGGTCTTTGTGATTTCAATTTGCCTTGAATTGATCTCGAGTGACTTACAAAAAATTCTAGTCGAGTTTTTCTCGCATAATCTTTCAACTTTAAAATATTTGGCGCATTTGCATTATAAGTGCCAAATATTTTTTTTAATTTATCTAAAAAAAATACTTATATCCATTAAAAAACTTAGTGCTAAATATGTCAGGAGATTACAATACATGGAATATGAGTCTTTAGTTTCAAATAGTTTCTTTGGGTTACACTATGCATACATGAAATAAAATCTGGGGATTTATTTATGAATATAATTAATCAGTCTATCTGCTCATATTGTTACGAAAGTAGCATTAAAATCATTATTCCTTTGAAATTACTTTTGTATTTATTATGAGTGAAAATAACGGAAATGTGCCGTCCTTTGGCAAAAACACTCTCCAAATATTCCTTCTATATTACTAGTAAGATAATTGATTAATCTAAGAATAGATTTATCGTACAGCACATATAACTCTTAAAAGTTTTAAGTCAAGACTTAAAATGTTTCAAGTGTGCATAGAAAAATATGATTATTTCGCTAATTTATTCTGTGCTCCCATACTTACGACAGCTAAATGGGGGAGATTAATAAAAACGGATACGTAGGACTGTAGCACTAGGAAAAATAAGAATAAGGAGCCTTTTTTCTGTCGATTAAGAAGAATGCTGAGGTAGACGAAACCGTCATACAGTCAATCGAAACTATGTTACATTACAGATGTTATCAAGGAATTCAGTGAATAGTTTGTAGAAGCTCATTTTAATGTTCAATTAAAATCAATACCTTCATTATTCTTTTTTTTTTAAACCATACCCGCTTCCAATGTGGATCATATGGACTCCTAATGGAGTTTATCTCAACAGAAGTGTTTCTACGAGAACTGCTTGTTACTCAGTTGCTCAACCTCTCTTTTTCCAAAGAGAGTAAGGATAGAAGGATAGAGCTAGGACAGAATTAGTGGTAAGCTAATCGCTCTCGATACGCCCCGTTTATATGATAGGATGGGTGAGAGGGGGAAATCAAGACATCACATACATCCATGCCTTTGAACAGATATCAATAAATCGATTGAAAAATCAATTTATAAAACTGACCGTACCGGGATTTGAACCCGGGCCCTCCGTAGCCGAAGCTAACAATGTTGACCACACGACCACACAGGCGGCAACTTTTTTCACTATTCTACTGTATATGTATTTAAACTTAACACGTGTTTTCCTTTTTAGAGTAACATCATCAGACTGAACAATTCATGATAGAAAAGTCTTTAAAGTAAACGTATAAGCATTTTAAAATGCGACAACAGTTTTGAAAATTAAATAAAGTGTATTTTTTTGCCAGCCCTGTAAGCGTGACGTGTTGAGAAGTTTCTAACCAGACGTTGACAGGACGTGCGAGGATAAATATAAAAGGGGGTAGATTTGCGCGAATGGGGTATGGAAAGTGATTCGGAAGTCAACGTTTGAAACCAAAGAGTTGATTCAAAGTGTCAATCCTTTGAAGCAAATACAAATTGTTGTCGGCTTACTTTAACATTTATCTTTATTTTTATATACATAATGACACAAATATTTTATATAATGGATTTCGTACTGAAGAAAACTACTGTCAGCTTTTAGTATATAATGTGATAATATTATTTAATTGATTGCATAATTATTTAATTGCTCGAACACCATTATAAGGCAAAAAATAAATAAATGTATTTGATTCTGCGAGAATACTCCGCATATCATTAATCACATCCAGTATTTTTTTTATCTTTGTCCGCTCTCAATGACAAGCATATGGACTCTTGATAGAGTTTATCTTAACGGATTGTTTATATACATGAGCTGCTTGTCACTCTTTATCGAAGAGAGTAGAGGTATAAGAATAGAGCTATAACAGGTTTAATGTTTAACTATTAGCTCTCAATTCGCTCCATTTTTAATGCAGGACAGGTGGTGGGGGAGAATCTAGACATCACAGACATTTATGCCTTCGAACAGAAATACATAAATCGATTAATAAATCTGTCCGTACTGGGACTCGAACAGCGGACTCCGCAACTGAAACCAATAACGTTAATCACTCGCACACGGGCCCGGAAAAAGTCTGCTACTTAATCCATGTATCCTTATAAATCTGCTTATAACTTTAGTTAAAAAATAATAAAGGTTAACGAAACGATACACGCAGGACAAAAGTGGCGAATTATAATAATTATAATGATGGAGTAAACACCATTTTAATATGAAAACAAACAGCTAGCGCAATCATGACTTACATTCCATAACTTCTGTTTGGTGCTGTGTAGCGCTGCCCTTAAGCTCGAGTCATTGCATTAAAAAAATACATTTTTACAATCGACTTGTAAATTTTTGTTCAAATGTGATAGTGTCTGTGTTGTTTCCATTCCCTTGCACAGATTGGATCCTTACCTTTTTAGCCCCTTACCCTTCTCTAAGAACCGAATATCACGCAATCAACTCCTGTTGTTCTGTCCCATTATGAATCGCTCACATAATGATAGCGGACATGAAAAAAAGAATATTTTTCTAGTGACTCAAGTTCATGAATAATTTAAGCTAAACTTATCACATACAGAATATTACATTTAAATTTAAATGCTACATTCATTATTTCCTCGGTCTTTTCGTAGAAGAAAATTATATATAGATTTCAAATAAATAAGTTCAAGCATTTTTATGATGTCAGCGTGGTACCAAAATAGCTATCGAGAATAATGTTTAAAAATAATTCTTGTTAAATTAAATGGCTTTTATTTCTTCACAATTATGTTCCAAATTTAAATGTTTTACGTGCGTTTCTTTTATCATCTTATTCTCATTCTGACATAAAGCGATTCGGGTAGATTTTGAATGATCCTGTTCGATATTCAAACGTGGAGTTGGCGCGGAACAAGTTCTGCAGATTGCTTGTTTGTGCGGGGTCATATACGTATAATCACTGCATTCAATTTAATATTTCATAGCATACAATTTCGTCGTATTGTATGCTATGAAATTATTGAATAAATAAATAATATGAAATCGTATTTGAAAAAATTAAATTTGATGCACTGCAAATCCTACATCTATATACAAAGCTTGTGTAAGAAAGATAACTGATTACTGGCTAAGGAATATAATAAGTTTATGAGTTTACCAAAAAACGCTATTTTTAGACATGTTTGGTAACCGTAAGTGTAATGGGTTTACTACGACCTTGATCAAATAATTTTGTAAGCTTTTTTTTGTTGACAGTTGATGTCAAATAAATAACAATATTTATTTATGAAGCAAGTTAACAATATAAAAGTATGAGAAAAATGGTTGTACACCAGTTAAATAATTCTATGTCCAAAGCTTAATCATAATATTATCAACACTTTAATATGCGCATGATATATTTCGCTTTTTTGTATTTGTTATCTCATACGTCGATGATTTACGAAATATGTTTGTATTTTAAATTTTTTGAAACCTTGTTGTCATTTTTTACTTATTTATTATAGCTCAGTCGACAATACTCGCCATGAGCGAAACCGGTCCTGACCTTTATAAATAATGTGGAAATAAATCACAAAAGAATGTTGTGTATTTTCTTAATATAATGTCTTTCCACCAAGTATTGACAGTGAACACCCTAAAAATGAAAATATACCATGACTATATATTTATATATACAATATTTATGCTCTCAATTTGAAGAATGTATGTAAAACATACTTACAATTTGAATTTATTAAATTAGCAATAAGTGTAATAAATTAAGTATTTCGACTGAGGGTGCTTGATGGAATTTCAATATCAAATTCAAAGGTAAACTCATTTATAATAGGTTGGATAAAACCCTAGATTTATTTTAAATATTCCTATCTTATTATCTGGTCATTAATATTGTCAAAAAATCCCCATAATTATAACAAACCCACTTAATTCATTGAAACTTGTATACATTTTAATAGCCTTTTAACTTGGTGATCTACTTATATTTTTGTACATAAACGATACAAACTGTTTACTACACGTCAGTTCACGTACATCCGTGCACTTGGAATGCCTAAAGATGCCGAAAGGCGAAACCAGGGTCGTTAGCGAAAAAACTCATGGAAAAGTACAAAATTCAAACAATTCAAATTTAAGTTTAATAAAGATTTTGATCGATTTTTTCAGTTTTTACTTACGCTTACATCAGCACATTGTATACAATATACCATACATAAAGCTTTGCATTTCTTTTTACATTATCAAACAATCATTCCTTTTTTGTAAAAGGAAACTTTCAAATAAAATGCAGGTAAATTAAATTACAGTGAGAAGAGTTTTAATCGTAATGTAGTGATAAAACTGATCCCCTTGTTTACGAATAAAATCACAGGGGGCGGGAAATTGATACCGAAAATGAATATCAAACTAAAACAAATCGATCTCTTTATCGACGCCATCTCTATTCATTGTGCAAAAGTTTTATGGGCATGGCAAATAATAATATTTAAGACATATGAATATAAGTAATTTGTATTATCTTATACTAAAGAGAGAAAGAAAGAAGACAAAACCAGAATATTTTGTGTATACACGTACATTGAATTGACAAAACCAAAAACATATTGAAAATTGGTCGTAGGCAGTTCAACACGTTGATGTCATATACTATTTCTTTTCGGAACTGATTATCCATTTTATGGATCTGTGCATTATCAAATGGCGAATGGAAATTACGAAGTGACTTACACTAAATCACTAGACTAGGAAAATCATGCAAAAATCTTCAGGCTTGGCCAGATATTGGCTAACATGTACATGAGGCGAAATACTGGAAAATGATCACATCATAAGAGATTGTCAATTAATGTCACTGGGAAAAAAAGAGTTCCTCAAGTCAGTTCGACCAACTGTCGGACCCACGGATCACACCGACTCGGTAGCCAACCGAGAAAACTATGTAGGATTTTTTTCACTTTCTTCACTCGAGTACTGAGTAGTAAGAACACGCGAGGGATGTAAAAAATTACTGTTACGCATTGTTAAGTGAATTTCCTCTATTTTTCCTCTTTTTTGCACTGTGCTATTTCAAAATTTATTTTAAATATGCTCACATAAAGGTGTAAGAAATTCTCGCAACACGCGCTACAGATGAATAGAGGCAACAGCAGGCTGCCATTACGCTATGACTCTTATAATTAATTGTACGCAATAAATTTCAAAACAATCGAATTATATATACTTATGATATGTAACAACACGCAATATACAGTAAAATAATTAATATCAATACATGAACAATTTACCCATTTACCTAATATTTCAAGAGTAGTAAGATTGGCGCAGAATAAAGTTTTATTATTTTCGCTCCAATTGCATGTTTCAAACTTACTTAATCCGGCATAGATAATATTATGTCAAATGAAGTATATCAGAAACAACAAACGTAAATCACTGCGTTATTAACCCTTCAATGCATATATGACTAGGAAAAGTACAAACTTTTGTTTTAGCTTTTTCGTAAAACAGAAATCGATTTTACCGTTCATTCTTATACCCGAATTAAAAATACATATCGACTGTGGAAAGGAAAAGGACGTAACCCGCACATGTCAAATTTTACAGGAGACGTAAAAAACGTGTTTTGGTGATTTTGGGCCATATGCAAATTATGAATTATACACAACCTCGAAGTGCACGGAGACTTCTAAACTGGTGTTTAATTGACATAATCTAATATTAATTAAAGAAATTGTCTAGTAAAAACTTTTATTTCAGTCTTTTTTCTTGGTTTTCATTTTTCACAAGGACATCTTTTTCAAACTTAAACGCTAAATTTAGATAGTAATTTGGCATTTGCAACTTGCATCCTTTTGATAGAACGTGTATGGAGTTTGATACATTGTGATTATCGAAAAAAACCTGTTTTGAAAAAACTGTGGGTTACGTCCTTTTTCCTTTCCACAGTCGATATGTACTCTTCATATTGTTTTGATACATATTTTGTCTACACGTGTTAAACCATTAAAATCTTCATTCGAACAGGGAAATTTTGGAAAGAAAACCGTTTTTTAATAAAATTTTCACAATAAAAAACATGATTCATCATGATAACTATTAGATGTGTCGGTGTGCGGGCACGCTTAATACACACATTAAATAATATTGATATTTTCATGTGACATACATAACTTAACGTATATTTATATATATTTTTTCAATTTACTTGAGGGTGTTTCTGTTCCGCAGTGGGTATGGACAAACCGCCATTGCTTTTACCTCTACTACTATCTTTAAAAAGAGAGATTAAGCAATTAAGTAACAATGATTTCTCGTAAAAAAACACAAACTTTAGTCAATGTGTATGTTTGCTTTAATTCATTATTTAGTTTTGCATTTATTCATCTCATTTTGACAACGTATATAAAACTATTAAATCTTCAAATTGTGTTAAATGTATCACAGTACATCGTTTATTTGATTATTATATCATATGTACATATAATATATATGTTTATATACATCAACTAATGTAATAACAAATACTTTTATATGCAAATTGCAATTGAGCAGAGTTGAGTTCCCCGCTATTAAAATTATTACCATTGAAATACCCTGCGCTTCTCAAAACGTCAATGTCAACCAGGACCGCCCAACGGAGCGATCGGAAAATATTTTTTAAAGTAGATTGCTGGTGGATTTTTTTATTAAAAAGAAAAAATCAACCTTTAATTGTTATTGTAAAAAGTATTATTGATAAATTGACGAACCCATTTTTATCTTTGATTTTTAATTATTGTAGTATATTCCAAACATTTTTTTTCATTATTATATATATATCCCCCCTGTGTGGTCGAGTGGTCAACGTTGTTGGCTTCGGCTACGGAGGGCCCGGGTTCAAATCCCGGTACGGACAGTTTTATAAATTGATTTTTCAATCGATTTATGAATTTACGTTCAAAGGCATGGATGTATGTGATGTCTTGAATTCCCCCCCTCTCACCCATCCTATCCTATGAACGGGGCGTATCGAGAGTGATTAGCTTACCACTAATCCTGTCCTAGCCCTATCTTTCTATCCCTACTCTCTTTGGAAAAAGAGAGGTTGACAGTTGCTCAGAGTAACAAGCAGTTCTTGTATAAACACTTCTGTTGAGATAAACTCCATTAAGAGTCTATATGCTTCACACTGGTAGCGGACATGGTTTAAAATATATATATATATATATATATATTCTCGTGGTACTACTCGTGGTACTTCATTTCAATAAATAAAAAAAACGTTCGCAACACCAAATAAGCTTACCACAATAACTTTTATATATATAATGAAATATTAAAAAAAAACATAATTTTACAATCCTAAAATATGCTTTAAAGCACAATCTATCAATAACAGTTTTTTTATGGTATTTAAAAACGAAAATAAACTTTTAATTTTCCGTAAAGTTAGCGTTAATAAAGTTAAGGGTTGTCACATACGAGGTATTTCACTGTTAAAAATATTACCCCTAACTCACCACTATCGTGATGTTATTATTCTCACATTCACAAATTTGTTCATCAAATAAAAAAATAAGTCGACATGGAACAATAACCTCTACGGATATTATATCGAAGATGAATTGTTGTATCAAATGAAATATTGCATTAGTATTTGAATTCTTTAAAGAATTATTCACTCAATATTATAATATTAATTACACATTATTATTACCACGTGATGTAAACGTTTACGATAAACTGTATAGAGTTGGGATTCTTTTGTATAATTATTGGCAGTTACGATGTTTTGTATGGGTAGGTCAAGATATGAAAAGGGGAAAGTCTTTATAAATCGAATCTGCGAGAACAAAAGTGAATATATAGGGGAGAGTGTTCGATGATGGAACAATTAAATGTTTATTCATACGCTCCGTTGACGAACACGCGTCAAATTATAATGCGAAAATTACAAAAATGGTGCGTTTGGTACTTGCATCGAATCACATAACAGATTTTCTTAGGGCCTTCGACCCCCATACACCGCCACATTAATGCTGATATAAATATATGACGGTAATGTTTATTTATCAAAAAAAAAACATTCCCCGGCTTCGTTTCCTAATATATTAGATATGTTTTGAATTTGATACTATTTGATATTAATAAATAAAAAATATTTGTAAGTAAGTAACAAAGTGACGGGTTGGGTCCTATGGCGCTGAGCCCCACAACGCTAACTGTGGGGTTCCGTGCCGGATCTCACGGGTTTAAGGCACAGTACAAACAGCATTTTTTCGATTTCTGTTCGAAGGCATGGGTGTTTGTGATATATTAAAATTCTCTTCCACTTTTTCTAATTCTAAAACAATATCGGGGAAATCGATGAGCCAAACACTAGCCCCCAATCAATTATATTTCTTTTGTTTAAAAAAAAGACAGGTCGAGCAACTGAGTAACCAGCAGTTTGTATAGAAAAAAATATGTTGAAACACGTCCATTATCCCGGAAGTGGATATTAAAAAATGCATCTCCACTACCAATGAGCAGCATACGGCTCCTTGTGAAAGTATCTCAACGGAAATATTTTTCTACGAAAAATGTTCAACTTCTGTTTTTCGAAGAGAGTAGTTAGAATAGAAGGATGGGGCTAGAACAGGACTAGTGGGTAACTAATCACTTTCGTAACGCCAGGCTTTTTAAAGATTTCAAACGCGAGAGGAATTTTTAGACATCACAAACTCCGATGCCCTCGAACAGAAGTCGATAAATCCTTAAAGAAATCATGTTCATAGTAGGACTCAAATCCGTGAGATCCGTGATGGAAGCCAACGACGTTGACCGCTGCTCCACGGACCCGACATATATATATATATATATATATATATATATACATACAGCGGTGTGCTGCCAATATCTTAACAAGGGGCTCGATAATTTTAATCCATAATGCCTTCAAACCGTAGAATAAAGATGATCCATAAACCGTGGCTCGCAAGCCACATGCGGTCAGCTAGGGTCTCTTTTATTATGCAGCCAAAGTCAACATATTTGAAAAAAATGAGAGTCTTTTTCCAAAGCAACCAAGTCTTGTTTCATAATAAAATTTAACTTTCTTCAGAAATTGCAGTTAGGTGTTAATTTTTTCTGATACGAATGACTTTCTTATCTTAACAAGGGGCTTGCGCGAGCCCTCCGAACCCCCTCCAGTCCATCCTTGTATACATATATTATTATGTCGTCATAATGGGTATTTTGAGCTAACTCAATGATATTAAAAACTGTTGACATTTTTATTATACTTAAACTTCATATCTAAATAAACTCTCACCTCTGTAGAACAAAACTATGCCTAAATTTCATTATACAATATAATTATTATAGTCTTTTTTATGTAAACCATTTTTCAGAATAAGCAGTCGGTTTTTTTGTTCTACAATAACACAAATATGACCTTTAGACATTTGGCTTAAAATAAGTCGATTGACGGTTACCATGTTTGAATTTGAAATTATTGTAAAATAATTGTATTAATTAATATCGTTATGTGCTTGTATATTTAAAACGTACACTAATACTAGTTGATACTAATATTTTACGTGGAATTAATAAACTTTTGTCATAGCCAAACATAGGCATGAGTGATATAATTGTTACGTAAGCAACTCCTAGTTATGTATGCACTACTGTGCGCCCAACTGCATATTGCCAAACAGACTATACACGCTTTACTTATGTATACCATACAGCAGTAGTGCTAGTGCATTACCATTGCGATTTAGCCGTATTACATAAGGCAGAGTTTCTGAAACGTTGAGGCGATATAAAATTTGTTTTACTATTATTTATTCGTCAAAAATATGCTCTAAAATTCAACGTTATAACAAACAACAGCGGTTTTATGTATTCTCCTAAATTGGTTTATCTAAATTGAAATTAGTGTAATATTTTTTACAAATCAAAATTTCGTTCATTTAGTATTCTTCTAATCAGTTGTAGCGTCACAGGTTTGAATCTCATGGATACATGAATACATGAAACACAATGATTTTGAGGATTTTGAGGTTTTTCATCCTCACCCAAACCCTTTTCAACCATGATAACAAAGCCTGGAGAGAGCGATTAACTAACTTAGTACTATTTAATCATTTAACTATTTAACTTTCCTTATTTTTTCGCCATCGAAGTTGAGAAAGATTGAGCGACAGATTTGCAAACAGTTCTCTTAAGCTCAAGTTTTGTTATGATGCTCCATATGGAAATCTTTATTTTCGAGGCTGGTAGTGGAAATGGTTTTAAAAAAAGTGTTACCACTAATAAAGACAAACGATTAATAAACCAGAAGAAGGTTACAATAATATGTATAGCATCATCGCTTTTAAATTGATTCTTGATTGTATCCTTACAAAAACGCAATGAAAAATGAAATTTCTTATAGAGTGAATAAATTTAAAAAAAATGTGCTAATTCTACATTATTCATTAAATTTCAGGAGCATCGCCAGTTGTAAATTTTCGCGATGAGAAACCGTTTCTGATTCATAATAAATAATATAAAATTAGTCATTTTTATTGTAATACCCTTCCACCAATAATTGACCCCTTAAAAGTGATTCCTTAACAAAATCCTAATAACATTTTGAATTAAAAAAACATATTTTATTACGAAGCACACTTTGAGTGTTTTCGATATTGTATAACCTATTTCACATATTATGTAGGTGCGCTAACTTCAATAAGTTGAGGATGACTGTACAGTACTGCAAATAGAAAATTAAGGTTTGGAAACCATCAATCAATAAAAAATTTAAAGCTACTATTTCTTAGCTAGGTTGGGTGATCAAGTGCAAAATTAACTTAACAATTCTTTTGCAAAACTTTAACTTTTCTAAAATCTTTAATCAGGATAGATTTAAATCTGTTTTCTATGCACAAAATAATGTTTAGATTTTGGTTTTCTCTGAAGTAAAATCTTAGTGACAATTTACATCGATTTTCAATCCTGGATCTGAGTGGTCACTTTATTGAGCTAATTTTCTACTTGGTTGTACGTTCAGAGATTTGAATCTTCAAGTTAATTCATTCGTACATTGATTCCTCAATCAGTTAATAAATGTATTAAAACAAGGGCGATATGGTTAATTGTATTTTTGTTTTGTTTTACGTCTCAAAAAAGAATCAAGCGTTTCTTGCATTGACTGTCAACCTTCAAAGTGTGATTTCTACAATTAATTGTTCTGAACAACCTTTTCTTTACACCATTCATACATTAATGAGTGACTTCGTTCCACACTTTTTTGCTGTTTCAGATACATTCTATTGTATCAACTTGTTCCCACTAAGAAAGCATGACATTTTTATCACGTGTATCAGTTTTTCAATGAGTAGACAAACCGTTTTCCCAAATGATATATCTTTAATTTTGCCTTATCCATGGGCTGGAAGACGGAAATGGTATTCGGAGGTAAAAATACTACTTCAACTAGTAAAAGTCAGTGCACAAAGTCTCAAGATATATTGTGCCACTCCAAAAGAACTTAAAGTACATCTCTTATTATTGATGGACCGGTACAAAATTTAAATCAGTACATAAATATATTTTTTTCATACCAAAGGTTTACGCCTTCTTAAAAAACTAATTAATTGTTAGAATAACTTTTCATAACGCAAAGAGTTTCTGATGGATATATCAACAGTGGTTTTAATTGAAGTTATCCGTATGCTTTTTCTAATGAAAAGAATTGTAAGACGATTCTTGGGGTGATCTCAGTTTCAAAACGAATTTTCTCTGGATCCGGGGATTTCTATCCCTTTTTAGCAAACACACGATCTCCGTACATATCCATCAAAATTATGTCGCACTGCGTCTTCGATTTGGTTGTCTGTATGTCCTGTTAGCCAGAATAAATGCATGTAGATAAATTTAGAAGCCACGTGATTCGCTGCCTTTATATGAGTTTAATAAAAAGGGCATTATTTTCTTGCGCCCAATAAATAGTGAAACGTTGCAAAATCGGTGCATATTAATAAAGTAAGTAATAAGTAAGCAAGCAGACGTATTTTTATAAACAAACTACCCATTTTAAAAGTTACTTTGCTGTACTAAAATTTTGAATTTGTTGATTGTTTTCCGCCTTTTTGTGCAAGAATAAGTAATAAAACAAAAATCCTTTTTTATACAATAATATTTTTTTGTTGACTTGGCTATAATTTTATTATCACAAAAACATGTACAATGTATATGGTTTGTGTTGTATTTTTTAAATAGCGAATTATGGTTTTATTTAGTTTTTTTTACATTTTATGATAAAAGATAATAGTAGTTTTTTTTGTATACTTATTATCTGTGTCTAGTATTTTTCTACTAACCTCGCTGATGCGTTGAAGTTAAAGGCCAATACCGATAATTGTAAATGTAAAAAGTGTATTTTTCTTTTAAATAAAAATATGACATTAAAAAAGGTTTACCTTTCAGTAATCAATTGGCATACTTATCTTAAAATCGACTTTTTTCGATTTATTCACAACAAAATTGGCCAGATACTCTAACCTTCAATCACTCAACTAAGTTGACTCGAAGGGTACCACTCGGCTACGTGCGTTTGAAGTTCAATAGCATTCCTGTCGGATCTGTAACACAGCGGTTAACGCTGTTTGCTTCCAGTATGTTTTCAATCGATTTCTTTTCAAAGGCATGGAAGTTTGTGATGTCTAAAAATTCTCTCCTACCCTTCCAATCCATAATGAACGGGGTATATCGAAAGCGATTAGTTAAGACCATTATTCCTGTCTATCGTTATATCTCTACTATTATCTTCAGAAAAAAGGGGTTAAGCGACTGAGTAACAAAAAGTTTTCGTAGAACACAACATTCGTTGAGATACTTCCATTAGGAATTCATATGCTTCACGTTGGGAGTGGATATGGATTTTTTCTGAAGTCAGACGATTGTGTCTCTTGTATCAGTTGTTACCGTGCAATTAGGTCTAATAAGCATGCTCAATAACATGACTACATATTTGTAGGGCAACTTGCTGCATCAATTTGCATTTAACTCATTTAGTACCAAACGTTTAGGGATAATTGTAAATTTAGTCAACTGTATGTTTGTTCAGTTTTTTTTATGATCGAACAATCTTAACGTTCAGCTTAGAGGATTTAAGTTAAGAAAATTTTTCCCTACTGGCACCCTTTAATTATGAAATACTTCTGTATTTTATGAAACACTTTTAACCAGCACCAAAAAGAGTTCAAAAATATGTTTGTATTGCTGACAGCAATGTCTAATAAAAAGCATATGGAACAGATTGTCACAATATGCTTAGCGAGAATATTATGCAGTCGCTATAAGAATTGCAAAACCGGTATCCCGATATTTATGGTTTTTTAAATACTGAAATACCGGTCGAGTCAAAACACAAATTTTGAATGTAAAGAAACAATCTCGTGTTTTTATAAAAACATTCGCGATAAATTGAAATATTTTAAATGTGCAAAGAGTTTTATCAATATTGACAGGTTTCAGAAATGAGCATTTCAAAAATGTATTAATTAATATTTTTAAAAACCGTAAGTTGTTAATGAAAATTACTCGATTATGATTAATGCTTTACAATGACAATACTTTACATGACATATCGATGTATGATTGTCTCACCCGCTATTGCGATTTCAATTGGCCGTATTTACTTGCTTTATTTTATCTTTTTTTTTAATACCGGTATTGACCGCATCATTTTTGTTAATGTATAAGAGTAGGATAGGAAAAAATCATTGACGCTCATGACAGGACACCAGTTAAGAAAATTATTTTTTTAAAAAAGTCGTAATATGAAGGAATCAACGAGTATTTGTTTTTGTTACCTCACTTATTGTATTCAACTTAAACTTAATGAACTAACTCCAATTATTTGAAAACAATGCTTGCTTACTAAATTAACACACTTTTCAAAAATAAACATAATAAAATAAACTATATGCTTTCTTATAATTGTATTTAATTATTTAAATTAGTATAACATTTTTTACGGTCTATTAATATGTAATTAAATATATTTTTATTATTTTCATTAATTATTTACCATGCTTGTAATCTAGCACCAAACGTGTTAATATAACATTTGTACTGCCATCTATTGACCAAGTGCGGCATTACAGACTGAATAGCACTACTTAACACGTTATGGGCGGATCTTTGCAATGTATCTTGAATGCGTTGATAGCTGTGGACGTAAATTTCCGGTCTCTATAGGAAAAGCTGTTTTGAAAGCAAATACATAAACATATTTTTTCCAGATAAAGTGTTGAGTTTTCACAGACGGAAAGTAAAGCATGATATATTTTCCTAAAATAGTCATTGTTTTACACTAATTCTACATTTTTTTAAAATTTATAGCTTAGGACCGGTTCGGTTATAATGAGCATTATTTTAGATATTTTCAGTTTAAAGTGTTCTAAGCCTTTATTAAAACTAGACTAAAATTTAGAGTTTCTACCAGGAATGGACAGGACAGTAAACACTTAGAAAAACCTATTATTAATTATAGTTCGTGTTTCTTTTGCTTTACAGATTAATTTTGTTGTATACATTATCAATTGAGCCATATTTAGTTATTTTCCTTCCGTGTATCTTCTTGCGCCCCCTTGCCGCCCCCCCCGCCTTACAGGCGGGGCACAGATTTAGACACGGCATTTATGGGCGCAAGCGCGTGCCTGGTGTGGTGTAAAACGACCATATACGGGGCGTCAGGTCATCACTTATGTATGCATGATACAACCTTGGAAATGCCAAAGTGAAGGAGTGGAAGTTTTTCTCGGTTTTACTCTCTCGTGCAGATTTCTACTTGTGGAATATTCCAGAACAAAACTCTTTTTTTTATATTGATATTTGTTACATCTTGACGAATAAAATATATCTTAAATGATCGACTTTACATCGTTCATATAGTTGTCATCTCTTCACTGTTATATTCTTAAGACGGATACCTTAATTATCAACATTATTAAAGTTTTACCAACTATCTGTGTTTTATTGTAAAATAAATGTTATGACCCACACCCTGCCATTGGAAGTTGAAATAAATTTTGAATTATGCGAGAAATAAATAAACTACGATAAAGTTATCAATTTAATCACAACAAATATTCTGTTAGAATTTCTTCTCCTAACAATTTAAGCTGGAAAAAATTGGATGGATTCTTATATCACTTTGATCTGATTATTATGATCTGAGTTAATAATCCTGAAATTCTCATGACTATTAATTTACATGCTCCCAATTTATTCTTAAGTGGGCGAAACAATGAGCAAAAACTTTTATTTCTAAAAACTTATACCTCGCTTAGGAGGTATGAGTCACCAGTTCCAAGGGCCGTTCGACTAATCAACGCATTGCCTAGAGAAGTGGACATTTTTGGTGATGGTATTTGTGAACTGTTTGATAAATTTTTCTCTTGTATTTCTTGATTTTTTATGTTTAATTTGATGTACTGTGTATTTTTATTTTATATTTTGTCTTATTATATTTTTCAAGTGCATGACGAATTGGCGTCAGCTGTTATGTCATGTACTGTAATTTTAATTTTTAACAATAAATTATGTGTTTGATATTGACATTACATTAATCATGTATACAGTAGCTATAACATGATATGGTTTTTTGATTATTATTACCGTGACATTAAAATTAATTGAGTGACCTTATGTAAATCACTGTACGCTCGTGATATAATAAAAAATAAATATATTCTCTGTTTTGTAAAGCAAATATCAAGGTAAATTAATACGTTGCGTAAAACGTCATCAAGAGTAAAAATTAAAACATACCGCTGAAATGTAATTATTATTTAAAATACCGGAAGTGTAGAGAATGTAAGAGTAAACGAAATAACCTCAAAACCGTAGCGCTACGCCAAAGTATTGACAATTGGTGAGTTGAGGCGTTCGTCTGTTATGTCGTCGTAGCTTGAAGCGTCGGCAGGAAATACTTATGACGTCACGCCCGATCCACCCTTAGCGCGGTTCGCAAACGAACCGATAGATGGCTCCCTGTTTGCAAAACTTGACTTTTCGCTAAGTCGATTGTGTGCCGTCATGATACTGGAATCTCTTTGTTTCATTTGCGTCAATATACTTACCGCACATGTGGTATCCGTGCAACATAACCCCGAAAATTTAATTTCTATAATAGGAAAGCTTGACCTTTAAAATAGCGGTATTTAAATAAGAAACTCTTTGATAACTTTCATGAAATATATTCGGTAGTCATGCGTGAAGATGACTACTTTTTAAGTATTCAATATCAATACTTCTTATTACACATTCAATAATTCAAAAGAAAACAATATTCGACTGACTTATAACAGACATATGAAACAAAAGAAATTGTTTAGTCACTAGACGGTTATGGTGAAATTTGCAGTTTATCTATGCACAAAAACTTTCAACAATCTATGTAAGATTGATGTAAGCATTCCTTTCTTTATCAAACCAATCCTCAAAACGGAACACATTGGAATTAAAAGAATATTCAACAATCAACTCTCGCATAAAACTCTTGTTAAGATACTCTAAATAGAATTCATATGCACTCTACCGGGCGCATATATGGTTAAGAAAAATACATTTTATTGAATTTTAAAACAGAATTTTAAAGAGTAAGTTTGCTTATTTGTTCGCAAATTTATGCGTTTTAAATGAATACTTTTGATGAATTTTCTTACGTTAACATTTCGCTGAACTAACTATAGTTACTTCCTTCTCAAGAAGTATTTTGCTAGAGCTAATTGTATACAAATTTAACTTTTTTTCTTATTTTTAAAAAGAACACGAATGTAGTGAAATAGTAAAATTATTAGCTATAAAAATTACGTACACACATTACACTCACATATTTATTCAGCCATCCCTCTTTTTATGCTGTAGATGCGTTCTACAGGGTAACGCATGAAAAATCATTTTAAAAATTGCATAGCTTTGAACCGGTGGGCTAAAATATAGCTAGAATCGCATAAAAAAAGTTTATAAAAATTAGGAAACACGACCTAAAAACTTTCACCTTTATTTATTTTATTTTATTCAAAATAGCATTTTAAAATCAAAGTTATTGTCGTCATTTGTCAATACAATACTGAAGAGTTATTATTTATTTCAATTCTACACGTTAAAGACAATTGTTATTTGTGACTAGAATTAACTTCACCGTCGTTCTGTGTTAATTTTTTTATAACACTGATCAAACAGTGTCATGATTTTTTTATACGATGACTAATTATTTATATTGTTCGTTATATCCAGAATTACAATTCATCGCGTTCATCATATTGAATTTGATCAAATGATTTTCCAAATTAGTGCAATTGAATAACCTTTTCAAATTAAATTTAATGTTTTTTTTAAAGTCCTTATTAAATAAAACTCGCATAACTTCAATATTGCAATAAAAAGGGCCGCATAAAAAGAAGAATGAAGATTTTTTAAAAATGGATATATTATAAATATACCTACACTTATTCAAATATCCTGAGAAAGATTCGATTTGAATACTGTTTTCACATTTAATTCGATATTTTTTATGTTATTTTTTTTATTATTATAGATACGTGTGTATCATTTTCAGATCATATTCATGATCATGAATATATATATTTATTATAATAAATAATAATATTTTTATATTCATTACATTCAAAGGTTATTTGTAAAACTATAGAAATATATTTTGATACGTTTACCCTTGAAAAATTTAGCCATATATCTGTTTCACGATGTTTATGTATGTATAATATTTATAAGCCAGAATAATTAATTTTAAATATGTATGTAATAAATTTTTCAATAATTAATATGTCGTATTAATTTAAATATAATAATTGTTTATAATCACAAACATATTAAGTAAGAAATAATAATTGAATTTATAGTATAAAAAGTTTTTCCCCGCTTAGCAAAGACGCAAACCTTAACTAAATTAACTAAAAGTATGCGGCTGTAACCACAAACTATCGGGTAAAGTTTATTACTCACCCAAAATAGATTTTAATTAGCAAATGGAATATTTAATCCTTAATACATATAAACACAACTTAATTAGTTGAAATTGTATATTTATCATAATAAATAAATAAATTAAATTAAATAAAATTGTTACATCTTATTAAATAAATCCGTACAAATCATATAATAAAAGTTTTGATTTTTATAGATCATTTGTATTGTTTAAAAAAAATGTAATTAAAAAACATGAAATACGTATTGATAATTATTGTTTTGGCTCACAGCTATAGTTATGTCATGAATATTTAAAAATGCTCCCACAATAACCATCGTTATATTTTGAACATTTCAAATTGAATTTTAACAAAAACATAGAAATTGTTATTAAAGTTTAAAATCAAATATTTTCATAAAATGCTGCTTGAATAATACATTAAAGTTACTTGACGATCTTGAATTGATTATATTATATTTTTATTGCAGATAACCTTGATTGACTGAATATTTTGACTTTATTTAAAAGAAGCGGTCGTCCGATCAAGTATTCAGTGACGTCACGCCCTGTCCCGCCCTCCGTGAGTTGCCAATAGAGGGCGCACAGTCCGCGTACCAGCCGGATATTGATTATCCGACGCCTGCTCTCGCCCCTCTACGGCGCACGTCTGCTACGAGCGGCGTGCTCTCTCGCTCTGCAGTATGTTCGCCCTCTACGCCAACTGACTGACTCTGTCTACGGCAGTGCCACTGGCTACGGGATGTTCAGAGATGCGCTGACTACCCAGCGCGTCTACGTTGAAACAAATGTGTAATATTAATAATTCTTAGAAATATCACAGTTTTTTTTTATATAATCAACAAAATACTGTTCACGAAAATTCAAAACGTTATACGTGAAACGAAATGTTGACGATTAACTATAAAAAAATTAAAATTGTATTTACAAGTTACTGTTTGTCTTTTAATTTAATAACTTTACTATTTTCGTGTTTTTCATATCCAAAAATTCTATTACAAAATTGCAATAATATTGTCAATTCGCAATAAGGTATAAGGTAAATTAATTTTATTTATTGTGTATTTTATTCTTATTAATATATTCAAACTTTTCTATATCTGCAAAAAAAAAATACATCGACATAAATTATATGACTATTTGATGTTAAAAAATATTCTTTATAACCATTACTAAGTTATAAAAAGCCATCTTTTATAATTCAATATTATTTTCCAAAGTATTTTACCACAGTTATTATCTTTTTTGTGTATTCCTAAATACCTTATAGCATAAAGCATAAAACGAATTTGCCTGGCTTCTCTTTCTAGCGTGATATCTTTCTCCGTTTCTCCGTGCTCTAATAAAATTCTCTTCCTTTCATTCTTACGAGTTATAACAGGGGTAACATTAATTCCCTTTGCCTTAATCATTATTTTTTTAAATTTTCATCATAACACAATAACTCTTTATAATGTTTTCATGAGTTTAATATATGCTAGTAGTATAATAGTATTTTTTTCATGTCCGCTCATTAAGAGAATACTATAGAAATATAATATAACATATTTTTTAAAAATGCTGTTCGACTCGAACCCGTGAGATCCGACACGGAAGCCATAATGCTAACTCCTGCGCCATAGGACCCGACCTGGTTTTCGGGGTTCCACGGGCCCGAGTCCCAGTAGGAACACTATTTTTTTCGATCGTTATATTGAATTCTGTTCGCAGGCATGGGTTTTTGTGATCTCTTAAAATTCCCATGTTTTCCAATCCTTTAATAACCATTATACTACTCTCTTTGAAAAAGAGAGGTTGAGTCACTGAGTAACAAACAGTTATCGTAGAAAAATTACTGTTGAGATACCTTTTTTAGAAGGCCATATGCTCCACATTGGGAGCCAACATGGACTAAAAAAAATGTCTTTAACAACTGCCATTAATTCAGTGATTAAGAAGAGAAATATTTTTTTGAGGAAAGCTTACATGTTAATTAATGCATGGTTAGGAGTTAAATTTATAATAAATAATGCTAATGCAAATATCAAAAATCAAAACGCCTTTTCAACAAATATTTTTTTTTTAAACCATGTCCGCTCCCAATGTGGAGCATATGGACTCCTAATGGAGTTTATCTCAACAGAAGTGTTTTCTACGAGAACTGTTTGTTACTCAGTTGCTCAACCTCTCTTTTTACAAAGAGAGTAGGAATAGAAGGATAGGGCTAGGACAGGACTTTTGGTAAGCTAATCGCTCTCGATACGCCCCGTTTATAGGATAGGATGGGTGAGAGAGGGGAATTCAAGACATCACATATATCCATGCCTTTGAACAGAAATTCATAAATTGATTGAAAAATCAATTTATAAAACTGTCCGTATCGGGATTTGAACCCGGGCCTTCTGTAGCCGAAGCCAACACCGTTGACCACTCAACCACACAGGTGGATTAGATTTGATAATTTTGTTACTCCACTTGTTGCGTTACAAATTGTGACACGTGTTTCGCCACTTTATGAAACATCATGAGACAAAGCATCACAAGGTTTATGAATAAACTACAAATAAATTATCATTTAAAGTTTAAAATTACAGTCATTTTTTTTCTTTTCTACACGGCGCAGGCAGAGAAAAAAGTAAGATATAAAAAAGAATAAGTCAACCTCGTATTTTTTTCTGATGATGCTTCTTAACCCTCCAGAGACGAGAGCTTTTTTCCGATAAAAAAAATATTTTCTAATCCATATTGAAGTCACGGATAACTTTTATTCCTATCCAAAATTTAAAAAAAAAAACGCAAAGTCGTTGTATAGAAACCCCGCATGACTATATGGTCATGTTCATCCTTTTATTACCGTGTTATGTTGAGTACGGACAGTAGTAAGGACAAAAGTGACCGTATGGGCTTGCAAACATTCGGGGTTGAAATATAGCTAAACGTGATTTTTTTAAAAATATTTACAATTTGACCTTTTTAGATCAACATAATTTCAAAACAAATATATTAGCAAAATAACTGTAAATAATTTTATGTTTTTATAAAAAAATATCTAACAGTTTCAAAAAGTAAATTAAAAAAAACGGAAATTCAAAAAATCACATGTGCTTTTGGAGACCGTTCCTGTTCCCACGGCTGATGACCAACTGTAGTCCGTACCCTTCTTAACCAAATATGAGCGAAAGCAACGATATTCAGGTAGAAAAAGTATGAATAGTGGGATCAATAGACAACGGTGTTTTGTGTGACCATATGGTGACGCTCGTCCTTGGAGGGTTAAAGAGCCAAAAACGTGTCTCAAATCTAATTTATATTGTTAATAATCTCCACAAAGTTACCGCTAGATATGTCTTTTAAACATGTAAATTGAATAACATTTAACAAATGTTGGAAATTAGTTCGACCATTATAAGTTGAAAAATATAACCTAATACTTTTAAAGATTTATATTTTAGTAAGTTTAATACGTGTGTATATCATATAAGATTTTCGTGAAAGTCCCATAAAGTTAATGTACAATAAGTATTTAACTGATTTGATAGCAGCACTTAATATATTGTTGAATACCCTATAATTGTAATGCTCCATCTCTCTCACTTCTTCCAAATTCTCGTCTTTGGCTACCTCTTCTACACTCAAATCTAAAAAATCAAAGAGTGGTTCGTATTTTTTTACCATAATATATATGTATACCCAAACAATACAATGTAAACATATATTTTCTTCCATATAAAATAATAATACAACTGTACAGCATATTACGACATTTAAATGAATATTTTTTCTTAGTTAGGTAACACTTTCATTTATTATGAATTCTATTCTAAAAATTTCAATGGAAGACAAAAATATTTAATCCATGTCCATGTCCGCTGCCGATGTGGAGGATATGGCCTCCTAATGAAGGTATTTCAACAGAAGTTTTTCTACGAGAACTGTTTGTTACTCAGTCGCTCGATCTCACTTTTTTCAAAGTGAGTAGTAAGGAAAGAAGGCTAGAACAGGACTAGTGGTTGGCTAATCGCTATTGCGTACTCAGTTATTAAAGGATCAGAAGGATGGGAGGAGAAGAAATTATGTGAATTGACATCACACCCAGCCTTCGATCACAATTTTTAATTGAATTATTCTCAAATTCACTGTGATCTGACTGGGAATCGAACCCAGACCTGCGTGATCGGTAAAGCAAACTCTAACCAACTGGGCCACAGCAGGCGACAAATCAATGGATGACAAAAATATAACGAAGTAATAACAAGTAAAATATTTGAATTTTGTATTTAAAAATAATCGCCTGTGTAGTTAATATTATTATATATTATATTACATCAAAGAATAATATTAAATTATATAAGTACACTATTAGCTCGGGTACCAAGTGTTGTACCTACCACCTACCGCTACGACTTCACAAACTTCTTAATGGGTGTATTTTTCATTTATGCATAAAGTTATGTAGTGTAAAAAAAAACAATTGATTTAGGATTAAAATAGCTTCCGAGTTACTTACTAATGGTGAAAATCTCCTGTGCTCAAAGCTAGTAACTTTTTTTTTTGATCCATAAACACGGTGATGAAGAACGGGATTGTTTTATCATTTTAATTCTTTATCTAAAAGGTTGTGATATATTTATACTTTTCACATTGACTGTTAAGATGAAATTTAGTTTAAAACTGTTTTTATTTATTAAAAAGTAACATATTTTAAAAAATCTAACCGTGTATCCATTTAGGTACATATTAAAGGAACACGCTTCTGGTTTGAGTACAAAAACAATGATAGTAATAATAATCAGTTGACATTCGTATTAAAGGGGTGTAATGCTTCAGACTCTAAGAAAAAGACATGTATCGGTTGAAAAAAATTAAAGCATTTCAAACAAACATTCATTTAAATATAGATAAAATCTAACTGTAATCTTGATTTTTGTAATGGTTGATTAAAACGTTTATTTTTTAAATACTGCTTGACTGAGAAAATAAAGAAAAATATGAATATGGTACCAGTGACGTCCTTAAGCAATGAACTATTATTGTTACCAATATTTATTTATTTTTTATTAAAAAGCCTTATATTATTTTGAAAACTATTACTTTAACTAAAAAATAACTTTACGACACCAAATATACTTAAAATGACGTTCCATGTCACAGTTTCTGTTTGATATCTCATTAAAATTCTTATAAACATCTAATCAATGTCAAATAGAAATTTAAAAATATATGTGGTGTATGAAAATATATATTTTGGCTAAGATTTCGTTTAGTTTTAAAAATTGTGCTCAAGTTGAGATGAAATAATTTATTTAAAAAAAAAAAGTACGCCACTGGTGCTTTAGCTGCTATAAACAGTAGACAGTTAGTGAAATAGTGTGACAAGTAATCACTTAATCAACTACGATGTTGTCAAAACACTTGCTAGCTGGGTGTTATCCATTACATAATTTTAAAAAAAATGGTAACATCAGTAGTTTTTTATTCGATTTATTTAAGAAGTGATTCAGAAATAAAATATCTGAGCTCTTTTGACAAAATTGTGTTATTCAAATCCTACGTCTTCTACACAGACAGAAGGAGAACGAAAGCGTAACTCACAAAATTCTCTGATGAAAAAGAACATCTTCAACGCTATAGACATAATCCCCCCTTTGTCTCCAAATCAACAAGTACATCGGTGAAATCTGTCCGCTCAATCGATACGTTCAACATTTGAGAGCCACTGCTGTCACCCTAGCGCAGAGATCAGCAAACATTCTTCTATACGTAATCAATAAGCAGTTAAATTTTAAAACAAACGCGTTGATAATAAATTACTGCAGACACGGATAAAGTAATCAAAGTAGTGTATTCATTCGTACTTAATTCCAGTGTAGAGGCATGAATTTTGGGTGTTTTTTTGAGCTCTATAAAAAATAAACAAAGAAAATTTTTAATGTTTATGTTTTTACCAAAAAAACAAAAGCTACGATTATAGAAGAGTAAATATGCAAATATGTACATATGATTTTATATCTTCTAAACAGAAAGGCTGAGAATAAAAAAATGACGACACGAGATTTCAATATCTGAGCAATACAACAATTAATAAAGAAAATCAATACGGATTAAAATGTTGAATTGCAACACAAATCTATTTTTTTTTAAATAGTTAACCATTAAAGTTTAGCTCTCTGTAAAAATATGTCATTTTACAGGATTTACCTAAGCAGCTAGTAACAAAATCAAATGCAAGAGATTATAGTTTATATAAGATTGTAGATATAATGAGTTTACAACGGGAAGAAATAAAAAGGTCATAAAGAAATGAAATCTTTCAAGTCGCATATTCTACAATGACATGAACAGTTCAGGCTGACAGCAAATCAGGGAGAATGTTAGTTTATTTTTAATTAATTTTCTTGAATTTTCTCATAAGATATTGTGCCCAAAATCTTTTACGCGTTGACTGGAAAACTTCATAATAACCTCCCTCTTTTATACTCTCCTTAAAACTCGTATTTCAGGTTTCAACATTGTAAGTGGCTGATAAAGCAATTAGCTATCAAATACTATTGTATTCTCAGATACGACCAGTACTAAAAACACTTTATAAAGCACATAATGTTAATTGGAAAATTTTAACGTTATAAGAGTGATCCACTCGGGAGTTGACCCCGGATTTCAGATTACACGACTTTATTGTTTACAATGTTGAAATTAACAAACCGACGGTTACCGAGCGCTATATTAGCCTTTTACTGTCTCGATATGCTTGCACGCTTCTCCCTCGCACCAACCGTAGAGTTCCGCATTGGCGTAGCACTGTCCTTGTCTGTCTCGGCCTGTGAAATGTGGAGCAACCGTCCCTTATGGCCCGACAGTCGACAACCCCCGAGGAATGCCGACGCCTTGCTCTACAATATACATCCCTCTTATGTAATAAATATGCACACACGTCGGATCTGTCGTGAGTCTAGTTCTCATTCTAAAACTCGCCAATTAATCACCCCTTTGTCTGTTATGACCTCCTGACAAATTTAAAAAATATTTCTAAAATTAAAACGCTTCGTTTTTAAGCAGAACCGGTCCAAATCATACGATACAACATTAAAACAAACATTTTTTTACTTATTGAGCTTTACAGCTCTACATCTTTAATAAGCTGAAATTTACTCAAAAGTCGATTTAAAAATTTAATAGAAAGATTTCGTCATAAGCCGAGCAATTTTTATGTATTTTTTTATGTCTATTAAACATTTAATACATTATTTAAAAAAAAGCTTTTCTGGTATCTTAAAACAAATTTATCCTTGTTTAAATATCATACATAATATTCGCGGCCCGTAAGATACAACTGTGTACTTATCAATATCACTTCTGTTAAATATATAAGCTGATCATACAGTCGTACTATCCGAGTCCTGTTTTACACAGTATGTGGAATTGCCTTTAAGCATCATATATGTGGTAAAAGTAACAATCCCTTTATGCTCGTTAATATTCATAGACTCGAACAATGCATCACTGTTTCGCTATCTTTTCTTTTTCATACTTAATTGAGTGACTAAATGGTCATTCGAAAATTCGCCTATGTATGGCATTCTATTAAGAGTTGATAGTATTTGGGAAGGCTCGACGCAGAGCTTTTGTGCGATGCAGGAAATTGTTTAAACCCTATAACAACGATTCCAAACACCTTTGTCTCGTGTATTAAGCATGTTATACTCATATTATATGTAAGTAAAATAATTACTTAATCAGTTTACTTGTAACGATTGATTATTTTTCAAGCTTCAGCCACAAATTTAAGTATTGTTTATACACTCGGTAATTATTACTTAATTTTGCTTTTAAATATTTTAAGATTTCAACTGAAGGTGCTTGGTCAAATTTCAATATCAAATTTGCATCGTTAAAATTATGTACATTCACGCAAATTTTAGATTAAAAAAAAGATACATCGACATTCACCAATCACTTAAATTCAGAAAACCACGTGCTTAATGCGAATGAAGGGATTAAAATGCTACGCCTAAACACAGATGGGTATAAGTTGTTTTTCCAGGAAATTTTAGAAATAAATAGAGCACAGTTAAATAGTCTACCAATTTTGAATGAGCAGGTAAATCTGCCAAATTCCCTTCTCTTGTATCCTATATGTAAATAAATATATTTATAAAAAAAATCCATTAAACAGGGTAAATAAAGTTCTTGAAATTACTCACCATTTAAATATTTAGACATTCTCATGGGTTAATCTATTTCGCTAGCAATGTCCCTAAAATTAGTGCTGAAAGGCGAAACCTGGGTTGCTAGTGACAAAACTTGTGTCAATTTATATTATTTGAACGTTTAAAAATTTAAATATTTTGTTAGGTAGTGAGTCTAGATTTAAGGTACCAGAATGGATTTTGATTTTTTTTATCTATCAATGGATTTGAATCAAAATGCGTGGATGTCTTTGATGTACACATTCCTTACCACCCACCTATTATCCGATACTTAACACATGACATAAAGAAAGTGATTACTTTCCTGAAAATGAAAAAGGTTAATCGTTTCACGCACATCTTCTCTTAACACACTTTTTTAGAATTTATAATATACGAGGAGCGAGCAAAGCTTAAAAAAACTTTTTAAATTGTATATTCTCGGAAGCTACTTTAGTTTATACTAAATTCTATGAAAAATAATTATTATGTTGATTATAATGTAAACTGATTAACTCTTGTATCACGACAGATAGACGTTAAACTTAATAAATATGTTGTGAGTTTTCTCAAATGATTGATAAATTTCCACAGAATTACCTTGTTTAACATTATTTAAAAATAATTAAGTATTGTAGCTATAACATATAAAATTTTGTTAAATATCAAAAGTATTGTTTGACGCCATAAGGAAAATTTAATTTAGTTATTACAATATATATATCATATTCTATGAATAATCAAACAGAATTTGAATGATTACAACGTTTTAAGAAAATAAAATCTTTTGGTCATCATACGGTGAAAATTTATTTTAAAAGCCAGTCATTCGTTTGTAGTAATGTAAGTGTTAAGCGGGACAGCGCTAGCCGACTGAGCAAGTAAGAACGAATACAGTGCAGTCCTATTGCATGGCCATGGCACGTGTCGGTTGCTATCTCGCTCTAATGGAAAAAGTTAGAATGAGGCGGCTGTAATTTCATCAAACGACTCATATTCGTAAATTTGAAGAAATTTGTGACTATATAAAAAATGTCTTATTTGTTAAGTCGATGACTCGGTCACAAATATGTGGCCCATCAAAGGCATGCAATATTTAATTTGAACCACTAAATGATTTCAGTTGAGCACACTTGGCTTAAGTCATCCAATCTGCAACAAAAGAAAAGCATTTTGTGCTTTTTTGTATCACGCTACGTTTGAAACTTTCGTATTCGTGATGCACGTTATTATTTTTCTCCGAAAAAAGCTATCAATAATCAATGCACAAATAATGCAATTTCAATATTGCTTTGACAAATTTGACGTCGATATTTATTATGACACCCCAAACGGCGTTTCAATACTCATCACTAAACGCCATGCCAATCCAATTATGTCGTAACACAATGAATATACTGTGTAGTTCAAATGCGAATAGTAAAGATGACAAAGAGTTTGGTGGTTCGGTGAATATCCATCTATTCACCTATCTATTAAACATTATTTTTGATGCGTTTCCCGGTTAATTTAATCGCAGGACTTCACACAGGAGGTGGCAATGGCTAATTGCATCCACACGGAAACAGTGTTTTCAAAGCAATTTCATTATATTCATTGAATACATTTTTTTTATTTTACTATGATTCGACAAATTAGAAATATATAATAATTAGTGATGAAAGCTAAAATCTTTCAAACTGCGAGTTATAAATTAGTTAAGTTTTTATTTCCACTTTTAGTTTCTCTACATCAGGGTTTCTCAACTGGGGGCCACAGCATGTTTCAAGGAGGCCACAGAGATTATTTTTTTAAGGGCAGCCACAGTTCTGATCCGAAACCCGTAAAGTGTTGTTTTTTACAATGTAAAATGTCTGAGAAGAGCTAAAAAAACGTGTCTACGCGAATTCCTGGGATTTTGGATCCGAAGTTCCTTGGTTTTTAAAATTCGAATTTTTATGAGAATTCAAAACAATGATATGTGGGCCAAAGAAACATAAAGACACTCAAAAAGGCCACAAAAATATTGAAAAGCACTGCGCTACGTGATGATAAAAAGAAGAAGAAGATATAAAAAGATAATATGAGATTTTTTTGTTTTTTTTTTGGATATTCAAATAATATTCATCATTCTCAACTGAAACACAATTGAAAATACTCGTTTTGATTATTAAATTTAATGTTATTCCACCAAGTTTGACAGTGAACCTTAGTGATTCTTAAAGTGATATTCTAACAAATTTCATAAGAAATAAAAAAATGTAAGGAATAACAGCCAAGACACCAAATATTTCAAAACAATAACCTATTTTCAATATCAATGTTGGATATCGAAAACAAAATCAATTGAGCCCATTCTCTGGCGTTTGATCATATATAACATACTTATGTATTAAATAAACACGTCAGGTTGATTTACTCACGTAATTTAGTGTTTAATATTTAATTTATAAGCTAACGTTTAGAACCTCCGATTCGTGATCATTAGTTGGAATAGAGTTTTACTCTGAATCACGACAGATTAATTTAGACTCGAAACTAGTTTAAAATAACTCAATATACTTATTGACTGTTTGCTTTGCTAATTGTTGCCGAATTCTAATTGTATCAAATTGATTGATAAAACACTTAGTTATCTCTCGCGGCTCGGAGACTAGAAAAATACTTCTCTGCCGATGGGGATCGTTTAGGGACCCCAGTGGTTTCCTTATTATTGGCCTTATTCTTATGAATTTAAAAAAAAAATAGTCTAAGGGCTTTAAAATATCTCTCTGCATCATTTCTCATACATTTTTTTTTTATAAAAATCCGTGTTTTTTTTTAATAAGTAATCATATTTTAAGTTGCGCGTAAAAAAGACGTCATCCCAGCACACATATGAAATTGCAAATGACGAGTTTAGCCCAGCTATCTTACGAACGGTCGCTTATTGCGTTATCGCGTATTAATATAAACTACAAAAGGTCCAAAAACCTAGGATATAAGAATACCTTAATTATAAACATTGTATTACCCATATTAAAAAAGATATTTAAGAAAATGTGGGTATTGGGGTCGCATTTCTTGAGCTTAGAACCGGAAAAGTTAAGCTATGAAAAATTATAAAGGTTACCGGCAGACCGCTTACGCCTATAATATAATTCAATAAAAAAAAAAAACATTGTGAATATTTAAAATATTACTTAACGATTCGATAAATGATCGCATGCTCTTTTTTAACATCAGTTTAATGTTTCCTCCATAGAAAACTTGTTAATAAAAAATAATGTTTTGGACAGTGAGAGTATCAAAGATAAAGATTTCAATGTAACATGCTACATGATTTTCATTTTTTTTTTAATTATTTACCATGTCCGATCTACGATGGAGTTCTATCTCATTAGAAATATTTCTACGGGAGTTACATGTTACGTAGTTTTTCAACCAGACAAATCATTTTCTAAAAGCGTATTAATAAGGCTATGTTTCAAAAGAAAAATTTTATGAAAATTACAAACAAATTAAACGAAGTGATACAACTAATTTCTACAAAAGTGAGGACATAGGATAATATCTTTGGATATGTTTATATCTTATATTTCTTTGTAGTATTCAAAATCAATTGGATCATTGGTCGCGACATTTAAAGATATATGTTACATAAAAAAAATCATTTGTTTAATACAGGGGTGGGGAACTTTTTCTTCTCTAAAGGCCGCATTCATTTTTCTGATTCGACATAAGGCCGCAGTAAACATTGGCAAGGGAATCTTTGTCCTGAAACAGGATTTTACGGTCAGAATATGTCAGGAATTTACGAATTTACATAAATTTACATAATTGGCCAGAAAGGCCGCACCGAAGTAGCCAAAAAGCCGCAGGTTCCCCACGCCTTAATACATATTTTAATAATCGACAAATTGACTGACACATTTGGCCCAGTGTGTAATAGGGAAAGGGTGAGTACCCCAACACAAGAAAGCTTTCTTTGCGTTAATATATTATATAAATCACAGCAATATCTCATCGCCTTGTTGGAAAGCAATCAAATAAAGATCACTCTCCATAGCAACAGCTGCGTAAGAGATTTAAAGTGTAAATTATACTAATTGACTTTATATTAGTCAGTTTTACTCTTCGTCGCGGCTTTTAGAAACCATAGTCTTGTTATTCCAGATGTGACGCGAGCTTTCGTAAACTTTGTGTTCCGGTAATGGAGCTTTTTTAAGCGAACGCGTGTCGACTTGTTAAGGCGGTGTTGCTTTATATGCGAGACAAAATCTTTTCGAACTAACAAAAATATTTTTTAATAACAGTTTAAATATTATTGTTATAAAAAAATATTTATAGTCTTATAATTATTTTTTGTTTTGATCAGTAGAGTTCTTAGTACCTCACATCGACAGTACTTGATAATTTTAGTACGTGAAATAGGATACTACGAACGGGGACTTTTATTATAGAATACGTTAATCGAATTACTTTGTTGCAAATACAGAATATACGACCCTTCAAATAACTACATACATTCATTATATTGTCATATATATATATTATTGTCTATCCGTACCAACATTCACAGTATGCAAGACGTTTCATAGAGTGACAAAACTTTCATCATTCAGTTGTTTTAAAAAATATTAACCCAAGCATATTCATCATACACATTCCAATATGAAGTATATTATGGACTTCCAAAATTAGTACATATTGCAGTTTTAATTATTATAACGAGAAACTGTATTATCACATTCAAACCCAGTCAACCTCCTTATATAGCTTAAAAAAAATATTTTTTATTTTTAGATTTGATTTTGTTTAATAAAAAACAATAGATTCGATTTTATAATTTTAACGCGCTGATGTTTGTTACACAAATTTTTGTGATTATTTAAAAAAATATTTTTCATTAAAAAATGTTTCAGCATTCTTTTTTGGCTTAAAAAAAGCTATTTATTTTAATTTGAGTGACTCTTAAAAGCAATAACTTTGGCATTTTAATTTATTATCATTAGCTTGTAAAATAGTACGCATTTTTATCACCCCCGCAAAATGAACCGAGCAAATATGATTTCCTACAACCTTGTTTGCGTAAATGTATTAAATTAAGCTTCGTTGCCGATTTACCGCCGTGTCTACTCTTTGTCGAGCTTTTGTCAATTAGTAACACAAACAGCCACCGCGCGCGCTGCAGTCGACACCCCGCGAAGCCTCCGCACTACACTATGCAGGTAATGAGTGTATTTTACACTATGCGTGAAACGTTTTGTGTATTTTTTAATGTCAGAAATATAAAACTGCTAGCTAAATAAAATCAGCGTTTTCAGACAAGCATACTTTGTGGTCACCGTATGAAATATTTTATCATTAATAAAAACTAATTTATGTAAAAATGTTTTAAGAAATACACTTTTATTTACATTTTTTAATCCATTTCCGCTCCCAATGAGAAGCACATCGTCTCCTAATAGAGATATCTCGACAGATTATTTTCAGCGAGAGCTTGTTTGTTACTCAGTTCTTCAACCTCTCTTTTTTTAAAGAGAGTCCAGGGATTGATGGATAAGGTTTGGGCAGGACTAGTGGCTATCGAATCAATCTCGCTAATTCCATCATTTAGGATTGGAAGAGTGGTAATGATTTTTTATACATCAAACGACAAACGATTCCTTATTGGAACTCCGTTTGTCGTCCGGCCCGGTAAGTTTTCAAAAAATTCAATCCGGCCCGTTTCTCAAAAAGTTTGGTAGCCCCTGCTTTATAAAGAAAAATAAAACATAGATTTATTTATTTTTTCTGCATGAATTAGATGAGAGACCGTCGACATAAAGTATTTTTTCTGATAAATTTAGTATGACAACATTCCAGGAAATAATTACAGTTTTATACATTTGATATGAAGTTGCTTCCAACTATTTTTAACGAATTGCCCGTATGTGTATACAATATTGCAACAGGGGTGTTACTACTAATACCCGGGGGATTTAAATCGTTGATAGTTGAATTAACATGATGACGATTTACGCAAAAGGTGCGTTGCGCTTTTGTCCAGCTAGCGGAGTCAAAGGTACGCGGCGGAGGGTTTTTGTTTTAATAAGTCTTTGCGTATTTTAAATACACGCGCAAAATGATTTTTCCTTTTAAAATTTAAGCTTTTTTCAGTATTCTTTTTTGTATTAAATGACAACAATTGTTTTGTATTGCTTGCCTGTGCTTAACACTTTACAAACAATAGAAAGTGAGATGAAAAAATCCAGTTTTGATACATTATATTTTATAAATTCAAACGTTGACAGAACAGAAGTATGGCTTTTGAAAACACATGTTTTGCAATTGACAGTGATCCAATAAAATTAAAAATGTATTTTTAATTATTGTTATTTATAAATTACAGTAGTTCTCAAATGACTAAAAGTGAGGATATTAGTGATATTATAAAAACAAATTAACGTTGCTAAAAGTTTTTTAAAGATTACATTCGCATCCAGCAAAACTCCACTTCACATATATTTAAAAACTTCGAGCAACCTTTTACATTTTTACCTCTTTAAAGTATAGCGCAAAATACGCAAATACTTATGAGACAACCTGGTATAAAAATTCTATTGTCATGAACATCACCACAACTACCAGAATGGAACATTTCATGTAATTAAGTGAAGAAAAACACCAATTATAGAATATTGCCTGCTTGATTTCACATTCCGTAACTAACTTAGAGTGCATTATAAAAAGTTGTTATTAACCTATTTTTCTAAGAAAATGAAAATGAGGGCCATGGAAACGACGACGACAGTCTCCATTTTATGTCGAAAATTCGTTAAATATGCATATGGTAGTAAATTAAATTTAAAACAATCGAGACAATGTAGGTACTGGCAATGGAAAGTTAAAATTGACTTTGTAACAAAAGTGGTAGTTTTCATAGTTCTGTATAACAAACGCAACAGTTATTAAACGGATCAATCAGAGTTTCATACGGAAAAATATCGGTGCAAGAAAATCTGACAAATTTCAGTTTTTACAAAATAAAGACGGCAGTTATGCATGGAAGTTTTTTTAAATTTGTAATGCATATATCTCGAAAACCGTTTCATATAATGAATTATATAACATTTATAATAAAAATACATTTTTTAATAGTACTGTTTCAGAAGTTATATAAAAACGTTTAATATGCGTTTTCGTTAATCTGCCATCATTTTAGAATTATGAAAACTGCCATCATTTTTTCCAGAGCCTTCATATATAGTTTTTCAAATGTTTTATTATAAAAACAGGAACTTTTTCACTTAGTCTGATTTGAAGGTGAGCATCTTCAAATAATGAGTTTTGTATTAATACTATTTTTGTAAGTTTTTGATAATAAATTTACACAAGTTTATTTCACGAGGACACAAAATAATCAACACAAAGGCCGGTAATATTGGATGTGCGTGATCCCCTTGTATATAAATAAACGTGTCATTAAAACTGTTTTATGCAAATTCGGTAAAAAGTTTTTTACGGGTTCTGGTGATAAGTTAATTTTGTGTTAGAAACAACGAAAAAACATCCAATTATGAATGTCACGCATGTGTAAAACTATAAGTTAAAAAATACGAAAACGGCACGAATAACTCACGGCTTAGGTTTTGATGAAATATTTGAATGAATATAAATGACATAGACTAATGGCAAGATTTTTTTCATTTTTCTTGTCACTTAAAGTATTATAAACAGCAGTATTAATAGACAATACCAAACACAAATCTACCAATGTTTTTCAGGAGAAAACATTTGACATCCAACGAGGTTAATTTGAAGCACCCTTTTCTTGGTATTTTTAATGTTTCAAATCAATATACAGTTTTGTTTAATAAAAATAATTTTTCAATCTGTCCCTATCTTAGATATATTTTTAATGTAATGTACCTAGTATGGTAACACTCATAAATTATTATCATAATACAAAAAATACCGAGTCCATATACTTATTTTGTGACCAGGACCAGGGGGTATAAAGCGTAGATTCATTGATCAGTAGTCACTAAGAGGAAGATGAGGCTTCCATGAGGGATCTCACAGATTCGAGTCCCAGTTCGAACAGCATTTTCTTCAATCGATTTATGTTCGAAGGCATGGGTGCTTGTGTTATCTTAAAAAATCTTCCCAGCCTTCCAATCCTAAAATTAACCGGACAAAGCAAGAGCGACTAGTTAACCACTAGTCTTATCCTAGACCTATCTTTCGATCATTACATTCTTCGAAAAAAGAAAGTTTGAGCAACTGAGTAACAATAGTTTTCGTAAAAAAACTTATTTTGAGACACTTCCATTAGCGAACCGTATGCTCTACACTGGAAACGGATAGGGATGAAAAACATCTTAAGTAAAAAGCTTGACAAGAAGAACTATTTATATAATATATCTCAAAACGAGATTCAAATGTAAAATGTTACGAACTGAAAAGCTCGACAATGATGAACCATATTATTGCCACCACATGGCATATTCATGATTCTCAGTCTTCTGCTTGTTTCCATGACATGGTGCATCCCTCAGTTCCATCAAAATAGCAAAACAGCCTATGAATAGTACCTGACGGACGCCACAATCCCACCGGTTGGAAGAAGAGGCAAGCAGTATTGAGGCTCCGATTGCATTCGAAGTACCTGACCCAGCCAGTTCTAACGTCTCTCCATGACTACTAAAGCAACAAGGCGGTGCTTTGTACGTTTTTAAATATATGATTTTCTGACGAAGTTCAACCAAATCACCTCTAATATCTCACGCTGGCATCTATTTTCAATGCGCATTATACGGTTCTTTTGAATCTATGGTGGGTTCCGTGATTCGCAACTCTAGACCAGAACTGATGAGTACATAGACTGTGCTCAGTTGTGTATGCAAGCTGTAAGAAACAATATGGAAGAAATACAATGATTTACTTAATATTGACTAAAACGGACATCAACTTTAATCCAACGTAATAGTAAAATCGGAAAACAAGCAGACTTAACAATATTGAAATTTTATGTATGCCTCGTTGTTTCTGTTATATTTTTAGACCATTAAGTATTTCAATTTAGTATTAATTTTCTGGGCCACGTACACAATGGTAGCGCTGTTCTACTTGCGTTGTTTGCACGATTTTATAAAATACCTGGCCGCTTTCTTAAATTAACTTGACATTTCTCACCCCCGTGGGTAGTGGGTGGAAAAGTTTTTTTTCGCCTCTTTCAACGCATTTCTATCCAATCGATAAGGCCTTAAACCGCGGGCAAAATCGCGGGAATTGTAAAAGGCAAATATGAAAATTACGACATTGTAATAATTCTTGTCACACTTTTTTTTATAGAACGGCAACATTGTATCGTGTTTGGTCGATTTGCGGCTTTGAAAACTTCAGATCGTCAACGATTAAATATAAAAATAATACAAATAAATCTTCATCAACCTAATGTTTTCGCCACATAATCGTATAAGAAAACCATCTCATAAACGATAACATCGAAATTGATTACTTAATAAAATTACAATATGATATAGTGAAATCTTTACCTAGTATATGCTTATTAATTTATCACTCAGCCACTGAATTATTTTTTACTTTATTTCAAACATTTCCATGGTCAAATCAGCTTAAGTAACGATAAATACTAGAAACTTTTTTAGCACAGTGAAATACTAAAAAATATATTTTTTGTAAAAAAACATTTTGTTACGTGGGCATACCCCTGGGGTAAAAAAATTGATACTGTTTTTTTGACTTATCACTTACGTTTTTAATTAAAATTCTTTTATTAGTGATTATTTTTTTCAAGGTTTATGTGAAACGAGGCTGAAATTAATTCTTATCACGCGACGCCATTGAAAACTTCAACGTTTTAATGTATTTCTAATTATTATCATTTTTTTATTGTTGTTGAACATAGTATATACAAATTTAATATAAATGTCACACTATTTTAAAATTTAAATTCATAATATATTAACCCGTTGTGTCCCGGTAGAGAAACAAAATATTATGTAATTATTTTTATAGGGTCCTTTTCTTATAATTTCTTATAACTTGTATATTTTCTATTTTTCAGACAATGCCTGGCAGAGAAAATAAGTACGCCATCAGTAAGAATTTTAAAAATAGAGTCCCTTACTCATTGGCTTATATGACGTCACTTTTTTATTATTGTTATTCGCTATTTTTTCAAATATTTATAAAACTACTTTGTATGTGTAAAATAAAAATTATTTTACACACTTAATAGCTCCGTAAAAAAATGTTTATTTTTAATTATATTTTTCCGACCGCCAAGGTGGTGTAACTCTTTAAACCATACAATTAATATTTATTTATCAACTATTCAATGTATACAATGTGAATATCAGCCAGTTACAGTATACACGAGAGACCAAATTATACTTTAACTTGTCAATATGTACTAATGTGCTACACATACGTAGTTAAATTGTTCAATCACTTAAAATAATCAAACGTACTCTCCTAGTATTGCCAGTTACTCTCCACTGCTGTTATGTATAACTGTTATCTAACATTTCACATAACCTCAAAAATGTCATCGTCTTGTTGTCATTCTCGCTATCTTTATATTTAACATTTCTTATCTAACCTAACCTAAGCCGCCATGTCATGCTCAAATTTACTTTGACTAGCGCTTGTCAGTATATGTACACACATAAACTAACCTAATCCGCAATGTTATTTCTTTTGTCTCTAGCGCTAGTTAATGAGTGTATAATAATTCATAAATTGACTGAAATGATTGTGAATTTTAATGACTAAAATAAATCTGATAATAAATGTGTACATTGATAAAATTTCACACTTTAACTGTGACATATACACATATTATATTTTTCGGAGCATTATAGATCTATCGTTTGTCTATCCATTCGGCTAGCACATTATTTTCGTAACAGAAACTCATAAAATCCGTTACCAATTTAATCTACTGTTTCATAATAGATCATCATTCACCGCTGCTCAAAACCTATTACACCACAATCCGATCGAACCGTTTCGCAGAGGCGCACTGATAAGTTAAATAAACAAATGCTTTTTTTATATTTGAGGAGCAAATATTCAAAAAGTGATTTGTCACAAATTTTGAAAAATGGCGTTTTATATCAATTCTGATAGCCCATAATAAAAAATATGAACGGAAATCAAAATTAGTGTTCAAAAAGGTTTTTTTTCATATTAAAATTAAATCATAAAGTTGACACATTTTGCTGAGAATATTTCGCGACCCACTAAATATGCCAACCGACCAAACTTTGAGTCGCGACCCATAGGTTATGAACCGCTGATCTAAAGTCTAGACACTTATTAAGAAAGATCACTAATACTAAAAATTTGTTGTATTTTATTTTTACGGTTGGTTTAACTTAAATTTAATGATTGCTTCCTTTTTCACTGTTCTTATAGTCGACCTCTCAAAAGTCAAGGATTATTTTCTTTTATTTTTTCACGACTGATTTATAATGACCACTGTATTACATATAAAAGCGATATTGATGAGATAATTATGCTTTGATGGTTTTGTGTTAGTTTTTACAGTTCGTTTTTAAATACCCACTTTATTGTATTGATCGGTTGTATAATTCATAAAAAATTGACTGTAAAAAAATGAACGTAGCCCTAACAATTACATTTTAGTTACATTACCAACCGTAAAAATCATGTTGAGTATTAGAGACTTCCCTTAATTAGTTTTTTCATCGTAATAAATTAAGATGAGAATAACCCTGATGGTTGAAACAATGTTTCAACAAATAAATATAAATATACAATATACTATATTTAGCACTACTATATTACATTCAAACTATTAAAGATTATTTTATAATTCATAATGACTAGCTTATATTTTAATATTAAAAAAGTTCATCTTCGTATACTATAGTTTCGAAATTATTTCGATGTTGTTTTATTAAACAATGTTGGATTTGGCCATATCTTCAATACGTTTCTGTTGGCAAATACTTGCATGTACGTACCTGATGTCAAAAATAAATCGCCGACATCGTTTTGTGAGTGCAAACAAACCTTGCTCCAGTTGTTGGAATGAGTGAGGCACGCGACCGCAAGTTTCAAACGTCTGACACGACATGACTAGAATTGACCTCTGGACGTCCAAAGAAAACAAATAAATAAATCGAAGATTTAATAGCAATTCTCTTTCATCTGGAAATCGGGAGCGCCATGCAAAACTTGAAAATATCTTATATGCTTGATTTTAAATTTGCAGATATCAGGCGGCGAGAACGGGTTGGAAGACTCGAAAAAAAAAACAAAGACCGAAGAATTATTTGCAAACGATCATGCAACACTTATCTAAAGAAAATTTACGCCTTCCAGCGTCACTCGGCTTTCATAATAAGAGAAAGAAAAAGTGCAGTGTTAATGTTTCATAAAAGGAAAAAGAAACAATATTTTTTTATATGTAACCTTTTCAAAAGTATCAATTGTATACACAGTGCTTTAAATTTCCATTTAACGTGGTGGAACGGTGTTCCGGCACCTTTTTATTGACATGTTTCATGTTTCAAACTATTATTCACAAAAAAATATTTTTATTTTTCTTTGAAAACTTTTGATTTCTCATGCCGAAAGACGATTAAAAATATCTCCCGGAAAAGTAATGACCTTAAAAAAAGAATTATCAGAACTAAGATCGATTTCTGTTCGATTGGTATCTGTGAAATATATCTCTTCCACTCTTTCAATACTAAAATAAACAGGGTAAAGCGAGAGCGATTATTTTACCACTAGTCCTGTACCAGCACTATCTTTCTATCATTACTCTTCTTAAAAAAATGAGGTTAAGCAACTGATTAACAAGCAGGTATCGGTTCTGTTGAGATACCTTCATTAAAAAAGAAAATAGAAAGCCATATTCTCCAAATTGAGAACGGGCATGAACTAGGAAAAAAAGCTTGACAACGATTGAGTTCCGGTAATTTGTTTGTCAAAAAAAAGCACTGCTTATATATGTATATGTGTGTGTAACCAAGTCCTCTCCCGATATATATTGTTTATACTTACAAAAAATATTCTACGAGAACTGTTTATTATTCATTTGATCAACTTCTCTTCTTTCGAAGAAAGAAGAGATAGAAAAATAGGACTAGAACTTGACTTATGGTTTGCTAACCGTTCTTACTTCGTCCAGTTTTAAGAATTGGATAGTTGACAAGGAATTTCAAACATCACAGAATCCATGTTTTCGAACAGAAATCAATAAATCGTTTAAAAAATATATGAAACTGTACGTATCGAGATTTGATCCCGCTAGCTTCGCAACCGAAGCCATCTTTGTTGACCACCCGACCACGGACACTACGGTAAAAGCGGTATTAAGCAATTATGGTAATTCAAAATAACATTCATATGTATTACGTAATGTGCGATAATTCCTTGTTGCTTACAGTTTAGTTGTCCACAAGTACAGTCTGCAACTGGATAAACTTTCATAGTTTGCATCATTTCATCACAGAGAGCTTTGAGATGCGTTTTGGGGCTAGAGTTGCAAAGTTAATGTGGATTCTCAAGTACCATCGTAAATGTGCACTGAACTTTAACTGGAAAGGTAGCAAGATATTTCTGAGAGATTTACATTATTGTAAAACTGTTTGACAAATAAAATCGAATAATCATCGATACATAAGAATTTATTTATATACATTTATTTTTTCCGATGAATGGTCAAGAACCGAGGTGATTAAGGTTATCACAAAAACCCAAACCAGAAATGTTAAATTGAAAAATCAAGATCATATATATACCTGTCTTGTAAGAACATATCAGAGAGCTTTTTCATTTTTTTATAATACGACATAAAATACAACAGGTTAAGAAGATCGTCAAATCTATTGCATTTTAGTTTGCAGTTTGCAAGAAAAATTAATAGACATTATTCCTACTATTGAATGACTACGGTAATTGGATTTTCATTAAGTAAGACAGTCATGCAACCTTCATTTCATTGGTCAAAAATAAAATTGTTAGATAACTTATTCCTATTACTAATAAGATAATACAAAAATTCAGTCGTTTAAATTAATATTTAAAAAAAATTTAACCCTTTCATACAGCATTTTTATAATAATATTTGTTATTTTATTAAATTAATAAAAATATTTAATTATCAAGAACAGAGCGCTGAATAAAATGAAAAACTATCTAGGTACTTCTTTATTAGGGTAATGTTTTTTAAATAACCGGTTCCTTTCTAATATGGTCTGTGCTTTCGTTTCATTTGATTATTGATTAAGGCCTCGTTCAATGAATGTAAAATTGTATAATAATTTGTGGATCGTTCAATAAATTCGTGGATTGGCATCCAAGGCTCGGTTTGCAGTAACGTTTCGGCCCTCTGTACCCGACTTTTTTCTAACTGACACTAAAAGCCGTAGAGAAAGCGATTTACCGATTAGTTCTTTCTTACTCTATCCGAAGACTTAAGAGTTAAAACCAGTCCACATTAAGCGACTTGCGTTAAGATACCCCATTATGAGTCAACAATACGAGCGAAATTAAACAGTCAATGAGAGAGATTGAATTTGTTATATGTCTTTTTAGGTGCCATTTGGTAATGAAAATCTCAAATCACTATGTTATATTTTTTACTATCGTAATCAACTAACTAAAAGTGTGACCAAGTGGTCCACGTCGATGGCTTCGGTTGCGGTGCTCATGGTTTCCAATTAGGACCTATATAAAAACTAACTCAAAAAAAGCGGGTTTTCGAATTTCAACATTTTCCAATAACAGGTTTCACGAAATTTTCTAAATTTTACAAAATAAGTTTGATTCAATCAACATAGCGAGGAAAAATGAAAACTTTGTATTTTTAATATTATAAAAACACTAACAAGAAAATACTAAAATTATATTCGATGCTAAAATTCATAACGCAAATATATTCAAAATAAAACTTATTTCACTTATTTTTATTTGTAGCTATAGCAGCTTTAAATTCAAATATTAATGTATTTATTAAATATTATAAAGAAAGAATCTTTTTTTAGAAACCTGGTTACCAAGTAGAAAAAATCGGTTTTCAAATGTTGCTATTAACCCGGTTTTTGAAAACCGCCACGCCCTAATTCCTAACTCAGGACGAATAGTTTCATAAATTTATTTTTCAATTCATTTATGGATATTTTTCCGACGCTATGGATGTACGTGATGTCCTGAAAATTCCCCCACACCCTAAAAATGATTTTCTATCTACTATACCTGTTCTAGATTTATTCTCATGTCCCTAGTCTTCAAAATACACAGGTTGAGAAAGTGAGTAACAAGCAGTCCTCATAGAAAAACTTATTTTGAAATAACCTTCATTAAAATTTCATATGCTCCCCACAATAAGTTAAACGAAAAACAAAGATGAAAAAGCAATCTTCTTACGATATTATGAAATAAAAAGAAAATTCTGTGAATTTACATAGGTGCTGTTGATAAAATATAATATATCTGAAAACAAATGCAACTTCTGTATCGCCGTCTCTTTCTCCCGTTGTGCATCTCGCAGGCGGGATGGGGTCTTGTTTATATGAACCAAAGTTTGGCCACACACATGCATTGCTGGGATTTCCATACAATGTATCGCATTTTGTAAATCAGACGCTACCAATAATTTCAATAACAATATAGCACATTTATATTATTTTTGAGTATACAATTTTTAAAAAGTCGCGGTTGAAAGCATGTATGTCTATGATGGCTAAAATTTTCTCTCACCCAACCGGTACTAAAATCACGGCCATTAGCAATTCACTAGATAAGATTGAGTGATATAACTTGGCCGGCGGCAGAAGTCGGAACTAAAACAGTCATTTTTAGGCTTGCAGCTGTCAAACGTAAACTCACCAGTGTTTTGAAAGATGTCTTTATTAGTAATATGTACATAAATATAAATAAGTTTTTGAAAACAACAGTTATGTGAAGTCAGCAAAATATCTCTAAGAATTCTAAAAATCTTTTTCAACTAATAACGTTGACAACCGCTTGGCGACTGTGGAAGGAAAATTAGTATAAAACAATACTTCCGTGACACTAGCGCCCTCTTTAAATGGACTAATTATAATGGTCAAACAATAAAAAGTTGTTTAGAGAGCAACTGCTATTGAAATAAACTTCATCGGCAATCTTACTATAATATATTGAATTTTTCCGACAAAGGTTTGACCATTGAAGACGAGTCAAGTAGTTAAAAATCTGCTCTCGTAAAAAATTGTTGTCAGTATAGGATAGGTAGGAGAGATCAGATGCGGATAAATCACATGGGATGCACCATTCGCAATAAAATTTGGTGGCCCGGTTTTTCAAATATTATAAAACCAGATTCCATGTAAAATAATAAATATATATTAAAATCTGAAAAAAAAGTATACAGGCTATATAATATTAAATATATTGAAGCTCCTAATATTTTGAGACCCCAAGCGTGCGCCTCATTCGCTTATATGATAATCCACCACTGGGAGGGATCTTAGATATATTCAGTCGTGTTTTTAAACACAAATCTTTAAATCGATTAAACAATGAAAATGGCCGTACCAGCATTCAAGTACTTGGATACTGCAACCTATTTGGTAAAAACAAAAATACAAACATATTATCAAAAAAAATTACAATTAAACGAAGCAACTTGTTCTGCGAGTGACATTGTAATCTGGTTATTACAACGTTTGTTTATATATTTACAAAAAATACAAACTTGTGAATTCCAGATTGTTGTACCCTGGAATAGTCTTTGTGTAGCAGGCCATCGGGTATTCTGGATTCTGGTAGACAAACTCCCAGACAAAGTTAAACGGGAGAAAGCAGTTTCTGTACTATTAAACGTCTCGAGCAAACTTTGATTTTCTCAGACAAGTTATATACACCCAGTCGTTAGCGAATATATTAACATTACCACTAGTAGCAATAATGGCTTGCTGCCTAGTACTCAACCAGTCCCAGGCTGTAAGTTCACTATTTGCTATATAAAGAAAAAATTCTGCAGCTTTTGTCTGTACTTAACTTATTTTATGGAAAACATAGCTAATACCACAGTCTTTATAATCGACATTGTCAAAAATGGGAACTAAAAGGGACACATTTTAAAACTAGCATGTTTGCTTTACTTATGGGCAAACTTTGAATCGAAAAAATGTTTCATCAGCGCTACATTTTAAAAAGTGACTTTATTCTGTTATAACAAAATAAGGATTGGTTCCACGACTTCTTTGACTAAGAAATTTTGCACCAGGCAAGTATAAAAAAATAGAAAGTAAAAAAAATGTTCTTCCGTGGTGACCTAAGGGCTTTCATACATTTAAACAATCTGGGCGCTATGTTTGTTATGCTCAAGAATATAAGAACTTTTTATTACACTGATGAATTTCAATTTATTGCTGGCTGTTTTCCAGACTGTTCAATGTCACTTTCAGCGAAAATCTCATGAAACAATTTTTAAATAACACAGAGAAAAAATTATTAACAACCGGTATAGATATAAAATAGTAACATATTGTGAATAAAAATAAATTAAGTCCTATTCAAAGTATGTAATGATGGAACCCAACAGTCTGAAATTAAAAATATATTTTATTTTAAAGATAGAATAAAAAATACCGTTTTCGACAAATTCTTTCATATTCATTTTTAAGGTGTTCACTGTCAATACTTGGTGGAATGGCATTATAATAAAAATAATAAAACATTTTTAGTACTTTTTCCACATAAAATTTATTAGATCAGGACCGGTTTCGCTCATGATGAGCATCGTCAACTGATATGAAAAACAATAAAACAGTGATATTTATACAAAAGTTAAGTGATAAAAACAAGGTATGACAAACAATTGGTATTACAACCTAGCAAAAGAATTGAAGTAAAATACAAGGAAAATAAACTATAAATAAAAAGTTGAAGACCACTTAGCAATGAAACTATTATGACAAAAACCAATTAGGTATGAATTATCATTACCAAAGTAAAAACCAACAATTAGTGTATATAATAAATAAATCTTAATGTCTGTCAACCAAATTGAGTTTGGAAAATCCAGTATAAATGTATAAATATCACTGTTTTATTGTTTTTCTTATCAGTTGACAATGCTCATCATGAGCGAAACCGGTCCTGATCTAATAAATTTTATGTGGAAAAAGTACTAATAATGTTTTATTATTTTTATTCTTTCATATTGTTTGTATTAATTGATTAGACAGTATATTGGAAACATTACAAGATGGCATTTTAAAAGATATTTCGCTTAGAAAATAAGACAACGACTTTCAGTCGACCAACGTTATGTTATAACATGACATACTTATAAGTATGTTTACTAAATCGTGAATAAATATTCGTTTTAAACAGTTTATAAATACCATTATAGTTTATGTTTACTTACTATGTTTCAATTTTATCCAGAATATCAGAATAATTAAAAAATGAAATATTAAAAGATTTTTTTACATTTAAATGTTTTTGTTTTAAAAATAAATAATTCTACTTTATTTTTTAAGCACATATATTCATTATAATATTACAAACATTATCTTATTATCTTATATGTTCTAACATAATCTTAATTTCTTGCCTTTGACGATGTTCACTTCGCTGAATCGGTATAATGTGAAGCTACGTTCCTATACAACGATATTATGAACACCTACATGGAAATTATAATATTAAACCTGCAATGTGAAAGGTTTAGTTATGCCTGCATGGAAAATGAAGTAGAGTACCTACCTGTTACTACAGTTTAGTCGCTTGGAAGATATTTTAACTCTTGCAACACTGTTTTAAAGTGCGATAGATTAATTAAGTTAATAATATAATGCTTCTCACTAAAACAGAGGATTAATATTGTAGGTAACAAACATACTGAATTGGATAGGGTATCATACTGTTGCCCACTATTTATTTTTATGCAATCACAATTAAACCCCGTGTTTACGTTTTTAAATGGATCAACAAACAAAATATAAATCATAGGTAAAAATAATAAAACATTTTTAGTGCTTTTTTCACATAAAATTTATTGGATCAGGACCGGTTTCGCTCATGGTGAGCATTGTCAACTGACATTGTCGACTGACTTCAGTTGAGCGAAACCGGTCCTGATCCAATAAATTTTATGTGGAAAAAGTACTAAAAATGTTTTATTATTTTTATTATAATGCCATTCCACCAAGTATTTACAGTGAACACCTTAAAAGTGAAAAATCATAGGTTTTATTCATTTTAAAACTCTTTCGATTGAATATTTGTTTTAAAGTCTTCGTCGTGTACGTAATCAAAGTTAGTAAAGAAGCTTCTATGGCTCTTCAGTTTTCCTTGAAATTTACATCATTTTAAAAGTATTTTTTTCATATTTTAAACGCAAACTAATGGTACTTAATGCACCAAATTGAACTGAGACAGTAAAACTTACACTCAATTAAAATGAACACGTGAGTTTCAGGCACAGAATATATTATATTAAGAAAAAATATAAATCAGTATGGATACGGCTATTTTGATATAGTTAAACCTACACTAAAGAGAGTGGCGCAAAAAATTGCATTCGCTTTCTATGAGTAGTATATGTTTACCATGCTGCAGATCTGGCTCTTGCTTCGCTTTGTTTTCCTCAATCTATCTTTAGGTCATCTGATCTGACATTAGGGTACATTTATTAATTAAATTATTTCGGTGAGGAAAATTTTCAGATTATTTTATGTACTCAAACATTTTGTTTTTCATTTTGATTACACAAATGATGTCGACAAACAAAAAGTGTACCGAAATGAATAATTATCAAGTAAAACACTATATGCTATCAGTTGCTTGCTGACTGAAAGTGATTTTTAAGGGGTTTCAATAAATACACAGAAAGTTTGGTTGCCAGTATCATTGTAGAATATTTTTCCTCAAAACCATTAGGTGTGGTATTGATATCAAACTGAGAAAAACCATGATGATGTGGAATCAAATTTCTCATATAAATCTCGACCATATTCACGTATATAATAAATTTCTGGTTTCATTTAGACAATTCAAAGAAACAAGATTCAAGGTTTAAAAAAAAACACTTACTTATGAACACTTTTTTTGCGGAATAAAATACAGTTTAATCCGATTTTCTTTACACGAGAAACGATCCAGGGAAAATCATGTAAAAATGAGAAAAAGAAAATGTATTAAAAGTAACCTTGGAAAAAGTATATAATTGATTACATTACTAAGAATAAATATTTTTTTTATGCATAGATATTTTCACAAGATTCTGTTCACTGATTTATAATTAAGACACTAGCAATATAACAGTATATAAAAAAAACAATTGGTATTTGTATGTTACACCTTTATTAGTCTTAATTGGTTTTTTTATAAATAGCTATGTATCAGTAGAAAATTCACGTAACAAGCGAAAACGGTCCTGATCCTAATGAATAGTTGTAACAGTATGTGCTTACAAAAGAGTGTATTTTTTTAACACAATTCATTTTCGACGAAATATGGTTATTAAGAAAAAAAAACTAGAGAAAAAACTGTTTCAAAATATTTTGGTTTGTATCTGCAATCGTATGAAAATTTAAAAGGTCTCATTTATAAACATTCAATTTTGATGTTATATTACAAATAACTGCAATTTATTTTTTCACTTGTACTGTTTAATGCTTGTTCATATTTTTGTTATCGGAAAATACAAAGAAGATATATGAAAAGAAGAAGAAAATACCTTACAGTTAAAGGTTGGTTTATCAAAAAATGTCTCGAGCAGCAATTGAAATACGCGATGTGCGGTCTATTGCTTTTACAATACAAAAATAAAATTTTCCAATTATGATATTACAAAGCGTAGCTTAAAATTTCCAAGAAAACATTTTCGAAATCAAACTTCTACGGAACCTTTTTTGCGATAATTATGATTCAGGTGTAAAGTTTGAACACCATTCTGTAAAAGGAAAACGACGCGCGGGGAATCCCCATTGGTCCAAAAAATTGCTCTGCATACTAATTCACCAGGTGTTGGCACTTTTCTTAATTAATTACTTGAAAAGTATTTTCTCACTCGATGCTGCTGTCATTGGCGTGCCTAAAATTTCACAACTCAAAATTAAAAAGTTTATGCGTGCATTTCATTAATAAATTGACAATATCGATGTAGAAAAACGATATTTTTTCAAGACAATATAATATATTTTCGGGTCCGTGACGCAGAGATCAACGTCGATTCCTTCTGTGACAGATCTCACAGGTTCGAATCACACTGCAAATTAAAAAAAAACAATCATATACATCATTTAGTTGGCTTCTGATGTGTCTGGACTTAATCGAGATTGATCTATTTTTTTAAAAAATATGTATAAATTTAATATCATGCATATGGGTGTTTGTGATGTCATTTCTACTCGAGTTAATTTCAACCAACTTTCAATTTTTCGACACAAAACCATTTGGTGCATTGGCAACTATTAGCTGTAATTTCAAACATTTATTTTAAAATATTTAATATCTTTTATTATGATAATTTTAATAAAACTATAATACTTACATTTTTACAGTTTTTTGAAGCTGAAAGAAGTCAAAAAATAATACCCAAACGTGTATATATATGATCACTTTTAGGGTGTTCACTGTCAAATACTTGGTGGAAATGCATTATATTTTTAAAAATACTCATTTGTACTTTTATTTAATATGATAAGGACCGGTTTTGCTCATTACAAGCATTATCAAACTGAAAAAAACAGTACATTGATAATTCATTGTATTCTCTTATCGGCCGATAATGCTCGTCATGAGCTATACCACTTTTGATCGTATTAAGTAAGATTGGAATTAGTACTAATGAGTACTTTATTTTTTTAATATTATCCATACGTTTCAACTCTTTTAATAAAAAAATATTAGATTTGGAAAAATATGTAAACAATTAAAAATAATTAATTTAATTTTCAATTTAGTCCGGTGTTAAGCAGTATTTTCCAAACTGGGGGCCACAGGTTTTCTCCGGTGTCTGCTGCAGAAATTTTTTTTTGTTCAGGGATGCCGTGGATTATTTTTTTCAGATTTAGGCGGCCGATGCATTAAAAAGTTTGGGAAGCACTGCTGTAAACGACAGGAGGAATGTTAAGGCTATTTTTTTGCGGTAAATTTATAATTTTATTTTAATTGTAATCTTTCTACTTTAACATAAATTTTCAGCAGCCAGACTTAGGCAGTAATTAGTCAATATAAGCATGTCATAGTATCCAAATAAAGTCAGTTATATTATATTAAGATTTGTCAATTATTCACTTTCCCATAAAAATTATATAAATTTCGTAATAAGAAAATCATCAAAATAGCAAAAACAACGGTTAGAAAATATCAACCAATACAAAATAAAGGATTTAAAAGTGATTAAAGAGAATTATTTAGTTATATTATTTCGCATAAGTTTTACACTCTTCTGTTGTGAAACGTGTACGCCAGTGGCTTGATTTGTGTCGCTTTTCTAGTAGCGTTTAATACGGTTTACAAGAGAGCAGTCAATATCCGCAGTAGATACTAAAATTACTATCGCAGACAGAAATACTAATGCATAACTTATGCAAAATATTTTTCTAATGAACTTTATTGAATTCAAAAAAATCTTTAATACATTTATATATGTATATATATTTTGATAAATTTAATTTTTCTTTTATTTACAGTTGCCTAAGAATACGTAAATAGAATAATAATAAAACATATCGTGAGGTTTTTCAAATAAATTCTTTATTTTTGTGCGACCAATTAATGTTTGCTACCCATTTAAAATATATTAAGATTATTTCATATCAACGTCAGATAATTATAGTTAAAAAAAAAGTTTCATATTTAGTGCTTAAATTGTAGTTTTTCAGTTTTTTTTATAATATGAAATAACTTCTAATTAGAACATAGATAAAATAAAACACACGAACAAGTGAAATAATTGGAACATAATCTTTTAAGATTTGAATTATTTTCATTCTGTACACTTTCATAATTTTTTTTGTTGATAATTGACACTGAGTTCCAGTGGAAGTGGAATGGAAGTGTACAGAATGAAAATAATTCAAATCTAACATTAAATTTTCATCAAGCACTCTCAGTCGAAATTCTAAAAAAAATAATCTTTTAAGTTTCAACGGAAGGAGATCTTTGTTGTTGTATTACTATTTTATTTATTATCAAAACCGGATACTGAGATTGTTCAATATAAGTTTTCAGAAAAAGCCCTGCACAAAAGTTAAATTGTCTGCCGATTCACAAAGCTGGTTTAAATTAAAAACCGAGATAGCCGGCCAACAGGTTAAAAGCGTGTGTACTAATTAATTTAATTAACCCCCGACCGAACGTGTAACTAAAGTTAAACTCGGCCCGGTTAAACCAATAGCGATATTATTTATGCAAAGCCCGAAGTATTGCGATCCTATCCGTGAATAGAGAGTCTCTAATGTGCGAGGAAAAGCGCTGCGCGAAAACAGCTCTTATTTTCCAGCTGCGCAAGGGTGTAAAATCGCACGGGAAAATGTGATTTATTTATCAACAGTTTCGCCAGTGTGTAGAGTGGCTTCAGATTACAAAACGACAATGGTCCGTATACCCGTCTTCTTCTCGCTGCAAGGGGCTAGAGAGGGACAGTTGTAGTTTTACCTGTTGGGTGTATACAGTTGCAGATTCTCATTGGCAAGAAAATAAGCTTTGTGTAAGTCCCCGAGGAGACGCGGGGAATATGTACCGGCCGGTTTATAGAGGGACACCAAAAGTAGGGTCCTCTTCATATTTCGGTTTTATATGTATCCTATAATTTTATTACTATCCTGCGGGAATTCAATGTACCACAATATGATATGTTGGCGGTGATTTGTTGGGTGGTGACGCCAAATTTTGTTTTTCTCGTGGTGTGAAAATCATAAAAAGTAATATGCTTTTAAAAATATTTCAAATATCACCACGGCTGTGGAGTCGGAGTCGTAGAGTCGTGATGTTTTCAAGGGAGTCAGAGTCGGAGAATCACGTTTTTTTTTAGATATTCATGAATACTCATACTAAAGATAAAACTTCAAGTTTGCTTGAGTTTTTAAGTAAGTGCCATGTTTATGGTCAATTTTTTTTTTTACTTAAGCGGTTGCCTTTAGTATTGGTTTGTTATTTGAGCTATGAACTGTATAATTGCAACCCACACACATCTTCTGAATAAACATATCAAAACGATATTATGTATCTTATGTTGAATTCTTATTTAAATTTTACTATGTGACTTATTTAAAACGCCTACTTTTTAGCGTTTTATGAATAAAAATCAATCGAAAATTTGTAAAAAAAATCTCTGAAAACAGTTGTCTCGTTTCTCATGAAAAAAGCCGAGACTTCAAAATCCATTGCTAAAACGTTTCTTTACAATATCAGAAACAAACACAGTACATTTATGAAACAAAAGCGCTATAGTGAATTCAACAAGGTCAATTAATCGTTTGATCTTGAGGTTTGATGATGGTATAGTAGTACTCATCGCAGCTAGATATGAAAAAAAAATATCAATCTTTTACTGTCTATCATAATTATTTAGCATTCTGCCTTCATCCAAAGATAGCATAGCTCAACTTCCTGGAAACCTTTAGTTTATTTATTTTTAATTGTTTTCGAGATATCCTCTAAAGCAGCCATACTCAACCTGCGGCCCAGTAAGCTCTTACCAAATCGAGGATTTCAAATTCTTCGGTGAGCTCAAAAAAAAAAAAGCAGTATTACCATAAATGTGTTGCGGCCCACGTAAAGAAGCAAATATCGGAATGCGGCCCGGAGGAAAAAAAGGTTGAGTATGGCTGCTCTAAAGGGAGCTATATATTTTATATTTTTCTTTATGAACGGCCGGTCGTGGTGTCAACAAAAAAAACGCCTAGCCTATATTATTTCTTCCACGTTAAAACTTATCAAATACATATGTTAAGATAAGCAGAACCTGTAACTCTTATGCCAATCTTTATTGTACAGGTGGCTCTCTTATAAATGTATTGTAATTAAATTAATTTAAGATTTTGATATTTAGACACTCGATGTGGGCTATAAATCTGTAGCAGGTTATGTTGGGTATAGCGTTGAATACAACGGTAAGATAGCAGCAATACAGTGTATTGGTATTAATTGAAATTACTATACATCGTACACTCCAATACTAACTACCACATCGATTTCTCTATAAAATTGTACCTTAAATTATCAGCGGTGATATTCCTGTTTACATACACTTATTTTGAAATGTTTGAAATACTCAACACAATCACGTTTTGAGTATACAGACTATCCAACACATTCACTTATTGAGTATTTCAGACCGTCCAAAATAAGTATATGCGTGCGGGAATAGCACCGCAGATATGATGTTCCGAAAAAAATTTAATTTCAAAACACGGTTTATTTAAGATTTTTTTTTAATTACAAGAGACATATTTGTAATCTACATTTTTTTTTCCTTCGATAAGTGGGATAAAATATTATTTATAAATAAAAAATTTGAACACAACTCGTTTGTACACGTTTGTAAAATTTAAACTCATCTTATATACATTTATTTTAACAATTATTATTGAAATTAAACATTGCATGTATCTCGATAATACACGTCATTAACGTAATCATCTGATCAGAGTTTAGTACACTCGAAACAAGTTATTAAATTTTAATGAATCCCCATATTCGTTTCCCTTTTAATTTAAATGAAAATGTACTTAAGCCTCGACTCGATGATTTAACACGCATTAAATTTAATATGTAATTAAAAATGGAATTGAAAATGACAATCATAAAATGCTGCGCGGGATTTCCTCTACTTTTAACAACCCTTTGTATAAATGACGAACGAGGTGTCGTATGCAATAAAATGCTCTACCAGTAAAATATACATTGTTTATTTAATTATTATTTTCACAGATTCATTTTTATCAAACTTCAATAGCTGTAAACAACTTAAGAATTATTTTTTTTTGTGCATTCTTTAACATATAGTAAGTGCTTAAGAATGATTTTTTTTATTTTACTTATTTGATTAACAATAGTATGCTCAAAGAGATATTCATCGTTTAACTAAGCTGACAATATCGACTGTGGGAAGGGAAAAAGACGTAGCTTACACAAAGCAAATTATACAGGAGGCACAAAAAACGTGTTTTGATGATTTTGGGTTATATGCAAAATATGAAATATACACAACCTTGAATAGCACGGAGACTTCTAAGCAGGTGTTTAATTGACATAATCTAATATCAATTAAAGAAATTTACTAGTAAAAAACATTTTTTCAGTCTTTTATCTTGATTTAAATTTTCATAAGGTCATCTTTTTTCAAACTTAAAATCTAAATTTAGATACTAATTCAGTATTTGCATCTTACATCCTTTTAATAGAACGTGTATCAAGTTGGATACATTGAGATTATCGAAAAAAAGTTGTTTCGAAAAAACTGCGTCGTCCTTTACCGTCCTTTTTCCTTTCCACAGTCGATATGTATTAAAAACATTGTCTTGTATGTCACACATCAAATCTTAGACTGTCACGTTATCGCAATGTTTGAATATTCATACATAATAATATTGTATTTTAATTTATTTTTAAATAAATAATAAATTATAAAATCTCCACCCCCAATGGTATGATTATATACCATTGGCCGTATATACCGTGGCCTCCTATCACAAACAGAAGTTTTTCTACGAGAACTCTTTGTTACTCAGTCGCTCAACCTTTCTTTTCTAAAGAGAGAAGTAGGGATAAGAGGATAAGGCTAGGACAGGATTAGTGGTTAGATAATCGCTCTCACTACGCCCAGTTAATAAGATCGGTAGGGAGGGAGGGATCAGACATCACAAACACGCATGCCTTCGAACAGAAATCAATGGAAAAAATATTGTTCGTACTGGGACGCGAACCCGTGAGATCTGGAACGGAAACCAATGCTCCGCATTGAAAAAGTACATGGATCAAAAATGCGCACTCAACTATTTTGAAGTAATAAAATTCTCTAAAAATAAAAAAAAACTATATTTTAATATGTTTTTTTTTCTAACACGATTCTCAAAAACAAATACACAAAAGCAGATAATGATTTCCTATTGACAAGAAATTCAACGACACACGACAGTTATATCAAACAAAAGGCTTCATTGGATCCTAACAAATTAAACGTGTCAGATATTTCTAGTGATTTATGTCCAGTCCATCATAAAAGTCACCGTATATAATTAATTAGCGATGAATAGCATCTTTTCTTAATTAAACTACATAGTAAATTTGAATCGTTCAAACTATGTACATTCACACAGATGTTGTCACTGACGACCCGGAATAGATAACAATAGATTTGCTGGACTCTGTGAATGTGCATAGTTTAAACGATTCAAATTTAATATTGAAATTCCACCAAGCACCTTCAGTCGAAATCTTAAATTAAACTACATAGTATGAATAATATGTAAATACCTTTTTATACCTTTTTTAAACACTTTTTTTATTCCACGCTTTTTTTTCAAATAATTAAGTTTTTTAAAATTCGGGGTTACCGATCTTCAATGTGAAAAAAATAATTCAGTGTAAAACTAAAAAAAAAATGAGCTATGGTGAGTACCAATTTTCGTTCGGTTTCCCTATAAGCGAGCGGGCAACCAGGCGAGGGTATATCGAGGGTGTGGGCGGGTGGCGGTAAATTGACGTTTCCACTTCTATTCGGGTGGAGTTTGGGCAAACACAGAGTACAACGGGGTGATTCACAGACCTGGGACTGGTAATATAGCGACTAAATCTATTTGTGTTGGGATGCTCATAGGAAGAAGACAAACCGGGACGGGGGGCGGTTCACGTTCAAACTTTTCAAAAGGTGTTTAGTTATTTTAATTAAGTAAAGTTGCTCGACATTATATGTCATGAGTTAATTATTATTATTGGTTTTCTATCTCACAGCGTAATGTTGTGAGTAATTAATTACCTTTTGAGCTATTTCGTTTTCATAAGTGATGTCTTTTGATCTCTTTCAATATTATTATATTATTTAACAAAATTGTTTCCATTCAATCTCATTTCAGTTAAACAAATATTTCGTTGATTACTTAACCGTTTTTTTATCAAAAAAAAAATCTAGAGATCATTCTTGAGAATGTGATCGTTTGTTGAGAAATCGTTAATATATTTTTTTTGTTCATCTAAGGCAGAGGTCCCCAATCTTTTTGGACCCTAGAGCGCATTCTAAAATATTGGAAGGACGGCGGGCACCAACTTTTTTCTAATGATATTTATAATTGTACGGGGGAAATTAATACTATATTCATATATTATGAAGAATATAAAGTATTTTTTGGTAAAAATAGGAATTTATTTCCCACTTCTACCCCCACAGCAAAGCAAGACTTGACTCAAAATTGTTTGAGTAAAGTGACGGAACCACAGTTGCTTTTTTGTAGTCATTTGATTTGTCTGCGCAAGTTACGCTCAGGTCCGATACGTGACATGTGCAAAGTGTGCGACGCACATAGACGCCCAGGCACTGGGTTAAAATTAACTAAAACTATCCACTTATTTAATTTTAGTTTTCTCATAAATCTTCGGTTTGTCCCGCTGATGCTCAACAAGCATAGATAGTAGCTAATACAGTTATTTATTAAAAGTAAAACAAAAATTTCGTGGTGCAGTGGTCAACGTCGTTGGCTTCGGTAAAGGATCTCGCAGGTTCAAATCTCAGAACGAACAGATTTTTTTAAATTGATTAATCGTATTTTTTTCGAAGGCATGAATGTTTGTGAGCCTACTCTCTTCGAAAAATATAGAAGTGGAACAACTGGCTTCCAAGCTGTTTTCGAAGGAAAAAATCTGTTAAGGTACCATTTATTTTGGTCAATTGAAGACGTATCGAAGAAAGACGTTTGGATGTCTTCATACGGCAGTAATTTGATAACGAGTAACGACCAACAATGACGGGGACGAACGTTGTAAATCCCTATTAGATAAATCAAAAACTATCGCAACATCTGTCGCAATATATACATCGGTGACACATTTAGACCCGACCGCAGTTAGTAGGAGTACTATGTCTCCTTCTCACAGAGTATGCTAATCTGGGATACTCATGCGGTATCAATATCCATCCCTTTAGTTTTGCGCATGTGTGTCTGTGTCGCTATGTTTGCGTCCCCATAGAAAACAAGTTTAATTACTTGGGATAACTTTGTTTTAGTTGGGACGTTTGCACCCCTTTAGTTTCGGAGGTTCGCAGCTAAGAAGGGAGGCGTAAGGTTATGTAACGAAACCATACCAAGGTGTTAACTGGTGGCCAATGAATTTAAGTGATTGGACAAGAATAACTTTGTGTAACTCATTCAAAAAAATAATATTAGATATCTCCCATATCTGTCATCATTTATTGAAAGTATTTACTCCCTCCCACTCACAATCAAGCCAATCTGTACAAAAGGCAGACCAACACTAGAAATCAGACATCGCAGTAACTAACGAGATTTGCGCTATTTTCAAGTACTACTAAATATATTTATTAAAGATTTTATGGTTTCCATTTCAAACCCTGCTTTTTAGTTTTATTATGTATAACAGCTTATTCATTTAATTATAGCATTATTCGTTAGAGTTATCAATCGTTATTTAACAAATATAATTTATTATAAATTGGGCTTATGCTAAAACGTGGACTTCAAATTACAATATTTCCTAAGAGAAAATATTTTCAAATCAGTCATTTTTGTACCCACTATTATACCACATATTTAATCTAGTTTTATTTCTAAACATCACGGTTTCAATGAAAAATATTCAATATTTATTCTAATATTTAATACCGAGCTAACAAGATTAAATAAAACGGGTTTTCGAAAAAAAATACTTAAAAACCGGTTTTTTAAAAACGGTTTTTGAAAACCGATAATCCCTAATAATAAGTAATAATTCAACTATAAAAGCTTGTTAATATTTAATAAAATAACATAATATTGAATCGTAAGATTACCGCAAGAATCTCGCCAATCTAATCCAATTTGATACATTGAATCTTGTTGCGTAATAGGTTTGAAAGCACTGATCGTGAGTTTCTCAAACTGTTAATTAGAAACGAGTGTTGTCTATTGCACTTATTTTTAGTGGGGTAAGCTCATTCAAAGCTAAAGCATAAAGCTATTGATATTTATATTAATCGAAAACATATTGCAAATATGTATATAAAATATCTTCGTGGTTCCGTCGGTGTTTTTCGAGAAAATACTACAAAGATAATTTTAGAATTTGACAGCCCTGACAATAAGCATGCCTCAAAATTTTTCAACTAACAACATTATCATTTGAAAAATTATATAATTCGTTTATTTACAAAATAATGTATGTTTTTATCATTGCGTTTGAGCGCTCAAAGTATTTTTAAAACCAAAAGCACCACAGTAATAGTGTAACAAAAACATTCAGTTCATTTATTTAGATGTCAAAGTATCACTGAAACAAAACAAAGGCATTACCATTTAGGCATCCCTGTTGTGAAACGAGTCACCCATATTGAGAAGGCATCCCCTGACAAAGACGGTTCGAGGATCCTTTAACCCTCCCCAAAAACACCCTATACCCTCAATACCCGACGCCTATTCCGAAACCTCTTAAGCAGTAGCGCACCAAAATCTCAAATTGGAGGATTTACCTTTTTAATTATTTTATATAACTGTAACAACATGTAACCTAAGTTATTTTAACAACCATTTTTTTTAAATTTGAAGTTCATGTGTTTTTAAAAATTATGACTTTATTAAGATGAGAAACTGGTCGAAAACAATTAACATTGAAATGGTGTTAGACGATTCAAATTTAATGATGAATTAATTGCATTCGCTCCAAAAAAATAAATGATCTAATCAATAATAGTAAAATATATGCTGTAACCAACAAAGTATGTTACAATCGCATTTACGAGTGATGAAAGACTTCATAATTATATTCTTGGATCTTGGTAAATAAAAGTGGAAATATTTACAAAGGAATATTGTGTTTTTCTTAATACAAAATATAAGTCTGAGTTTCTGTCCCTTGCGAGGATGCATGGTGAATTCTTTTTTAAGAGGCGAAACACAGTTTGAACATCATTGTACAGTAACAAAGTAATCAAATTTAATTTAATATTATATTGAAGTTGTATTATTGAAGATAAAGACTTCTTAGATAAGCAATTAGATGAGATTTATAAAAAGACGCCACTGTCGCGTTTAAGAGCGAGAACACCGGCGTAACGAGAAAAGAGCAACAACGCTCGCTGTGCGAGAAGGGCGGCGGGTGGTGAGGGTACAAGGATAGACGCTACGAGATGATTCGGCGTAATAAACATGATAAATTCTTGGCCGGCGTCTTCTTGCGTCGACACCCTTCGCCTGATACCGACCTCCCCGATTGCCCGTCCCTGTACGCTACTGATACCAGGAGTTCCCAATTATTTTATCTTTGGGGATTTTATGAATATTATATTATTTTGTCACGCACAAGCCTTCAGGGCAGCAGAATCGCTTTAGCCCTCGTAAAAGAAATTTTGCGGACATTATTGTAAGATAAAGTTTATTTTTTCGGGTCCATGGCAGTGGTCAACGTCATTGGCTTCCATGCCGGACCTGACAGATTTTGAATCACAGTACGAAAAGCATTCTTTTAATCGATTTATCGATGTTTGTTCTACGGCATGGATGTTTTTGGTGTTTAAAAATACCCCCACCATTCTAATCTTAAAATAGTATGGTGTAGCGAGAGTGGTTAGCCAACCACTAGCGCTATACTACTAGCCCAATCTTATTTAAACTTCATAGCAATCGTGTGCAAAATTAGAATGAGCGCTTAGTGGCTTCACAGACACTATATATTCCAAAAGAGCATGAACCAAGTACTGGCTCTTCTACACAAATTCATATTGCAAACTAACTTACTCATAGCCAAACAACATCACAAACTCTCATCAACACCATCATTACTAACACAGCATCATTCCGACCAACAAACATTAGACCGAAAGTGCATAAGTCACATTGGCCTAATGTAATTAGACTTCCTTCAACGATACCACTTAGACCATGGGATTAGACGAACTAGTCCATACGCCCATACAATGCTATTTAATACACCAGTATATATACATATACCTACAGTTTCACAATTAATAAATTTCGTAGTCAATGAATTCACTTTTTAAGGTTATGACCGGTATCCACTTACGTGCACAAACCAGTAGCTTTCCGCGAACCTGTAACTGCTCAAATCGAGATGTGCTTTGCGAACACAGCCGCTTCTCATTGTTTGTTTGAATGGTGAGCGAACATTTTTATTATTAGTCTGATAATCGAACACAGCGTCCACCTACAGGTAAATCCTGGTTCACTGGCGTTCACAAACCCACTGCGCTCTCCTTTGTGTCCGAAAATAAAATGACAGCATGCAGATCGCCATCTTAGGTTTGCGAACATCACACACTCGGACCGCAGAAACGTACCCAATAAGAAACGTAGAGCTCTACCTGTTCGCAAACATGATGAATACGTGCCGTAATGTAGTTTTGGATTCAATATTTTCTTTTGGTAATTCTTTTTTTTAGATCAAAATAACCCACTGGACTATGTGATGTGTTATATTCAATCATGTTCCGCAACCCGAAACCACCGTTGCATTCACCGAAGCCGGTCACAAAGTTTTAAGATCGACTGATTGTGCGGTCAGTTTGAAATTCGCGCTAGTGATTGCCATCCACGAATTGGGCAGGCCTGTCTTATACGATGGTGATGACGGTCGGCCTTGAGTTGAACACGCCGGAACTGCGAAAAAGCCGTTACAATTCAAATACGAAAGAAATGTTTTCCGGTGGTTGGAAAATTCTCAGAAACATTTCGAAGATTTCTAATGATTAGACTGAGATGTGGTTTAAATTTATTTTTCTCTTTTTTGGGAGCAACTAATATTATCATACAATATTTTTCCGCCGTTTGCTGTATGAAGGCGTTGACAAAGACTTTCTAATAACTAAAAAGAATTTGTGTATTTATATGACTCGTATGTGTACTAGTTCGTTGTTTATTGCCCCACCACCACCCGCTTTGTGTGTGCGAACACTGTTTCGCGGCCACTTCCCATAATGGTAAAGCGATCAAGAAATGAAACGGATTTACTCCTTATATTCTTGTCTCAATACAGAACCCATCTTTTTAACACGCATTACTGTGCTAAATATATAGATAGAAAGAAAAAAAGAGAATGTGATTTGCTCATAAATTAAGCTTAAGTAATTTTAGGTGTCTGATATATGTATACTGAGGATCCACCGTTTCGATAAACTTTAATTTACTCTACGTTGAATCAATAATATCCTGTTCCCCATATGATGCTGCAAATTTATCGAATGCCTGAAAGATGCCCTTGGTAAGATCAGGTCATCGTGGCCTATTGTGCCAGTATGAGGATGAACCGCCGCAAGCAGGTCTTCTCGTTCGACTTTCATTTCAGATCAGTCAATTGTTTTAATTTAATAAGGTATGCATACCAAAGTTTTTTATTGTTGTTACTATAAAATAGGATACAGTTCATAGCTGTTTCGGTTTTGAGCGATCGTCAGAAATAAGCACGTTCATACAATACGGTGTGTGAACCCGAAATAGTTAATATTCTTTGATATTTTTATTTCATTACGATGGAGCTCTGCCAAAAAATGCATATTTAATCAATTTTATATTTAACTACATTTTTTTAAATATGTATGTAGATTTCTAAAAAAAATCGCCTTGGACGAATGTTAACTTCAAAGTCTTCCTTTTTAAGAAATTTGCAATCATCAATTCGTCTCGGTCTTAATCCCCGAGAGGCGATTTGATTGTTTTTTTTATATTTGAATCCAAAGCTGGGAACATATTCATACTTTCAATTTGGACAGGAGTCATAAAAGTTAGCTAATAATCTTATTTGCTTCAAAAAATGCAATACACAAACATTAAAGAAAGAAAATGACGGAAATAAATGTCAATTTATTATAATAGATTGCAAATATAGCACTATTAAGCACAATCTACACTGTGGAGAAATTCCACTGAAAATTAAACTGGCTGTAATAATTGTTATTATTGGTAATTAATTTAGTTTACTCAGACGGAAAAGTTGTGTCGATCATTGGATTCGCCTGTTAATAAGCTACAGTTCTACAGAAGTGTAAACAACTTCACTTCTCAATATAGGTACTCACACGGTGAACAGAAAAAATGTTACCAATTTTAAAAAATATATATTTTTGTACTAAACTATAGTCCGCTTTTACTCAAAAGGACATTTTCAACTGAGAGTTCTTAGTGTTTTCTATCTGAGTACAATTAGTTTTTATTAAACTATAAGATTGTGAAATAAGTATAAAAAATGCGTTTTTTTTAAATAATTATTACTCCTGTTTACACAGAATTGACAATAAACACCATTCGATTTGAATAAAACGTATTTTTTATAAAGCAATATACTTGTTGCTTTTCACTATTAAACATATTTTCGATATCCGATTAAACTTGATCTACTTCCAGAGTGGAGAACCTATAAGCGATTTTATGTGTTTTTATCAGGGCTTTGGAGATGGAGTCGTAGTCTTGAAGTCGCGGTGTTTTGGTCGAAGTCGGAGTCGGAGTCGTAAAAAACGAGCGACTCAGACACATACAAAAAATATGTATATTAAAACTATAATAGTCTATAGTGTTAACATTGCGTGCTTGGCTGACTAAAGATAATCAGATGTAATAAATATATTATATATAAGTTAAAATGAATTGATTGAAAAATTTCTTCTGAGTCGTTTTTTTTTATTTTAAAGCTGCAGTCGGAGTCGGAATCGTCTTTTTTTACACGACTTCACAGCTTTGGTTTTTATAGATTGATTTTCGAATCGATTTATGTATTTCTGTCCGATACATGATGTCTTGAATTCCTTTCCACTCGTCCTATCCTAAAATGCAAACCAAAAAAATCATTATGCCGAAAAAATTACTAAGTATCGATAACATTTTTTATGTGTTTTATATATAAACTTTTTAAAAAATGATGATCTTAATTCGTTTCCGTTTCTCGACTAACTCATAATGAATGTGTCTTAGTTAAAGTGAGTGGAATTTCGATGGCAAAATGAACAAACTTAGCAGTATTCCTATACCCTTTTTCTCAGAAAACCCATATCGTATCGTTCTGAAATCCACTAGCTGAAATAATTTAATAATAGATTTTCTTCCGCCTCTGGTTTTCATTACCTTTAATAGTGTTTATATAGTGTCAAATAATTTTTATTATTGGAATTTTAAATTGCTACTAAATTTCATTTGTTATTTTGCTGGTTTTCTAAAGAAACCTACCTGATCGTTATGTTTTTGATGAAACATTTTTTTTTTGTTTTGTTCTACACTTCTTTGTAGAATATTTGTTTTACTTTTTATTTTGGCGGGTAAGTTTTCTGCTCACTGTTTTATCGTCAGAAGTTTAATAAAAGTAAACAATACAATATTATCGTGCTTAGCCTGTTTTTGTCACATATATGCACATTGATAATACATAATTGTTATTTTTTACTTGCAGATATCTGGTTTCAAAGTTTAAAAGCATTTCAAGTAAATATACGACAACCTATTTAAAATATTTCTCAAATACATTTCATGGAGAGCTTATTGACAAATTTTATTCTTTGTGAATTTGTCGCAGCGTGACAGTTGCCAGAGTCCGACAAAAGTATTTTGATACGTTTACAAAGAAGAATGTATTCATCTCCGTCACATATGATTTCATTTTAAGCTCGACATATATTCCAGAATGATCTCCTCGTCTGTTATTTCGGTCTTAATTTAAATAAGTAATATACAATGCAATTTACGATGAATTCTGCTACTTTTTTCAAGTGATAGAAAACATTTTTCTTGCATGCCATGCTATATAATATATTTTGTATTCTAATACATTAGCTTGTTCTAAGATTATATGTCTATTATCTACGATATGTAATGTTTATGGTGAAAGCAAATCGGGCAGCCCAAAAGGTGATATTTTTTATACATAAACATTAATCAATATAAAAATCTATGTCTCTAAGTTATTTCATTTTATTACTTCTTTTTGGATTTTATACATTTTGCATACAAATACTTTAAGCGATTAAGCGTATCTAAGGTATTAACATTAAGGGTGAGTCCAGCTGTCTACAGCGACACATATAATTAAGACAAATGAATTGATAGAATCAAGCTTAATAGGATTTTCAAAACATCCCAGTTGAAATAAGCATTATTTTTTTATTATATTCCATTTGAATCGTTCAAACTATTTCCATTCTCACAGATTTTGTCACTAACGACCCGGGTTTCGCCTTTCGGCATCTTCAGGCGTTCAAGTGCACGGATGGCTTTTTAATGTAAAAACTCTTTAGGAAAATTATTAGTTAACAATAAAGATAAAATACATTACTTAAATAAATCCGGGATTTATAGATTACAATGCTCTTGTTGTACAAAATTTTATATCGTTAAAATTAACAATCCTCCATTTGATAGTTATTATTTCATTTAATTAGCTATAAATGTTTGATAAATAAAATAACGGCAATAACAATTACACAAATATCTGATAATAAGTCACTTAATAACTTGTCGAATCATAGGTGTCGCTGTAAACCACTACACTCACCTTTAAAAAAGTGGCTATAGTATTTTGCAGCTTAAATATTTGAATTATATATAAGGAGTAAATATTTTACCATGTATTAATATTATGTTCCCGAAAAATTGGCAAGAAATCTTATATTCTGTAACATTTTGAAAGAATAAAATAGTATAGTTACACCCAAAAAATATAGTATTTTTTTTTTATTCAAATATTTAAAAAAACACCCCTTTCAAAATGAGCATAAAATATTTTGTTCGAAATTTTAAAACTGCTGTTCAAATTTTAAAAATATACCATTCGAATATAAATAATATTCACTTACTAAGTTTTTCTTGACACACAATCCAAATGTTTGGAATAGGTGCCTCACGCTGATAATAATAATGCGGCGCTGCTTCTTTACTCGAGAAAAGGTTTATTTGGAACCATTCCAGAAGTCTCGGCATGTTAAGTTTTCATATTCATATAAGTACACCTTGCGAGTTTTAATGGGAAGTCAGATAATAATATGAATAAATGTATTTTATTGATATTTGGAAAATTTTATCAGCGCGAACGTCCGGTGAGTGATTCGAAATTCAAACATAGAATATGTATTAACCTTTTGCCCACGTCAAAAATTGAAGATAAAACGTCAGGTTTTTGACGGATTTGTTGCTACTTTATTATTTTTAAAACATCCGTTAAAATTTTTCAGACAATGAAAATTCTTGTGCTTTTGCCAATCTTACTCTTAAACTTTGTCTTAGAAGAACTGCAATAGAACGCATGAATCTCCACGCAGTGCTCATGGCTCGTATTGCGGTCGTCCGCAATTTCTCCTACCCTTCCAATCATAAATAACGGAGCGTAGCGTATAAGTTACCACTACTCCTGTCCTAGCCCTAAAAAGCAGTTCAAAGAAAAAAAACTTCGTTTGAGATATTTCCAATAGGGTGTCATATGCTCCACATTGGAAACCGACATGGGTTAAAAAATGACACATAGCGTTCACAATTCACTATCTAACAGATTTTTTATATCCACAGGTTTTTGAATTCAAACGATACTATGTCGTACATGAATATTTAAAAAGTTGTCCTACTTAGACGATTTAAAACACTCACATATACAGCTGCAAGTATTTCGATTCAGTCTTAATTTATTAAACTTGATCGATGTACAATAGAACTTGATTATTATTTCAGTCAGTATTTCACGAAGCAATACGATAAGAAAGATTAATTTCGAATATATTTTACTTACTAATACTGTATGTACTTACGGAACACAACTTATTATGTGAACGGTGGTGTGAATTTTTATATATCAGCATTATGTTTCATTATCTCAATAAAGAATTGATTTTTTGGAATCTTACAAAATATTATTTATTTATAAAATAATATGATTGTTTTTAGTATGATTATTTATTAGACTTAGCTACATGGAGTGACGACACTTTTAACTGTTTATATGCACAAAAAAAAAAACTGGGACAGCCTTGGATTTAATTAAGTGAAAATCTTTATATATTTTCAAAAAATAGTTGATTAGGAACGGTGAAATTATTCAAGACATTAATAGATGTCATATTATTCATTTACACGAGTTGAACTGTTTTTTTTGTGCAAAAATTGGATGGTTAAAATAATAATAATTTGCAGCTTGCAAGTTAGAACGGGTAAATTCAATCTTTCAGTTTTATTGCATGATTTGTTTTTAATAATTAATTTCTTTAAAAAATATATTTGACACGAGCCACTTATTTTCAATTCCAGTCAACGTCGCAAAAATATACACCAAAGTTCTCGATATAAAAAATCAAAATGATACTAACTGAGAGTGTCAATAATGGCCAACAATCAGTTCTAATAAATAAAATATTTTGAATGTAGAATAGATAAATACTCAAATATTGTAATTGGTAATAGCGCCTTGATTCGAAATTGCATCGTAAAATTTCACTCATACAGACATGTCGAAAAAGACGCTCGATCCACTTGTCCCTGTGGAAAATCATTTACGCGGGAAATTTCCAAAAGATGGCGACAATTATTATTAGCATTATTACTTTACATCGTTGAGAGCTACTAATTCCAAAAGATGGAGGTATTTAAGAGAACAGTGAGAGTAAAATTCTTTCCTCGTAACTTTTTGGCCTTACAAAAAAAACGGAAGCTGAATTTAAAATCATTTGTCTAAATACACGAATTCTTTGATATTTAATATTTTACCGATCGGGCAAAAAAACATATTTATATATTTTTTTTATTCACGCCCTGTTTTTTGGATGAGATTTTTGGGAGAGAATCTATACATCACAGACATCCATCGAATAATTCGTAAATCAATACAAAAAAAGCGTTGTGAGCTTCCGTGCCGGATCTTACGGGTTCAAGTCCCAGTACGAACAGAATTTTTTCGATCGATTTCTGTTTGAAGGCATGGGTGCTTGTGATGTTCAAAAACTCCCTCCCACCGTTTTCGATCCTTTAATAAATGGGCGTAGCGAGAGCGATTAGTTAACCACTAGTCCTGTACTAACCTTATTCTTCTATTCCATTGGTAGAGAGAGATTGAGCGACTGAGTAACAAACAGTTCTCGTAGAAAAGTTCTGTTGAGATACCTTCATTAGGAGGCCATATGCTTTACATTGGGAGCGTCCCCGTGCTTAATCCACCACTGCCAACTTATATGGGAAGGACGTTGAACAATAAATCAGCCATGGCTTAACTGCTCAAGATTAGGAGCGGACATCTTTCAAAAATCATACGAATATGTGCTTAAAAAAAGCCACGAGACCGATGTAATAATTGGGCCTATGAGAGGTGAAGTGAGCCAACTAGTAAAATGGTAAAACTTTTTCTTGAACTTCTAAGTAGTATCACGTCTTTACTTGGTGCTTTGGTGCATTGCATATTTTTATTTTTCAGAGATCACACTATTATAATGTGTATTAAATAAAGCTACTTCACTTTTACGATACTTTAAGACGTGTAGAATATTACAACATATCATTTCTTTAATATAAAATACCACTCGACTCACTTCACCTCTAATAGGCTCAATTGTTATGTGGCGTAACGTCGTCGAGAATTTAAATCCTTTTCAGATAAACTTAATTTACAATATTATAATTCTCAGTAATTAAAAAGTATAACATTTAATGCATATTTCAAAAACTATACGAGTAGCTTGGAATTAAAAATGACCAGATCCACTTGTTTCTGAACAGAGATAAAAACACATTTTTATAAAAACTTTTTTGATTTGGTCGTATTTTGACTCTTAACCGTTTGAATACCGCGCAAATAAATCATTAATATGTCCCAGAGATACTGCGTGTTTTTGAGAAAAATATTTTTGCCTAATATACACTCGAATTCGATATTTTAAAAACTTATATTGACTCAGTATAGATGGAACTACGCATACTCATCAACATACTTATTATATTCTATTAGAATACCAAGTATTTGATTTTTTAAATGTGTTCGCTTGCATTTATTCTGGACACCCGTGTCCGCTTGGTATTCAAGTGGTTAATTGCATGCAAATTACGAGGTTTTAGCGACATAAAAAAATAAGTTTTATTCTTTTAAATCACTAACTCTTAATTTTTTTATCAAAATTTGGGTGTGTTTGATTTGAACCCCCTCAAATTTATCATCAAAAACATGTTAAAGAACGAGAACGAGAACAATCTACAATTTTTTTAGTATAGGATTTATTTACGAAGTCAGTCGATTGTGATACGTATATGCAATTAATTAATTAACATTTAACCATCTCGCCTTCGTAGAAACTCAATATTAATTACGTATAATGGCCAGACTTTGTAATATTAGGATTTATTATGTTGGTATGCGTGTGGGTGTGATTGAAAATACATTCAGACGAAAACTTGCGTCAAATATTTACCGTAGAGCTTAAATTTAATTCAATCGTTGCGATACACCCCAATTATTTTATAAATACTCGCGTAAACTTACGTAAAGCTCTGTTCAGAAGCAGTTTGTGTGAGTGATTGTATTCGATATTAATAGAGCGCCTCTAACGTGATATTTTACAACACAACTATACCCAGTCGATACTGTTTTGATTTCGACGTTATGTTTCGTTATACTGCAGTGATGGATAAGTAAAATAATCTAATATATAAAAATGAATGTTTGTTTGTTCGTGCATTATGCGTTGCCACACCGCTCATCCGATTGTAATAAAACTTTGACAAACGTTTTGTTTGTACTTCCGGGAGGGTTATTTAAAGGCATAGTAAAATTAACTTACAGTAGGTCTTATATATAAAAATCAATGTTTGTATGTCTGCCATACATGTCATTTTGACAACATATGCTTGCACTTGCGTGAAGGTTACAATACAATTAACTTACAGTAGGTGGCGCGTGTGTCGTACCATAAAAAAATCGGCAGCAAACGTCAAACAGACAGAAAAAGAAAACATGCACCTCAATTAAACACAATTAAAACACTTTCTTTCTTTGAGTGACATTGCAACGCTTGCAGGGAACCGCCTAGTACAAAATAAAAATAATGGAAAAATATTTTTCCGTACTAATTTTCACCATCGAATTTACAATATTTGTAATATTTATTCAATAAAACACTCGAGTTGTTGTCTTAATCTGATGAAAGTTTCATTTTGATTAGTAAAAATGTATTATATTGAAGAGGAACAGACAAAGCTGTATCGCAAAATATTCTAAATTTTTTAATTCAACAATAAAATAAAAAGCTTTTGGACATTTTAATTTTATTAACTGACATTACTTGGTGGAAAGACATTATATTAAAAAAATAAAGTACCAATTACATTTTTATTTTATATGGTCAGGAGTCAGGACCGGTTTCGCTCAGTTATTAACTGTAATGCCATAGATTTTTTATATTCTAATTTTTAAATATAACGATAACTACGATTCCCTGTTTTACATGTTAAGTGTTTTAAAATAATATTTCAGGACTAAAATAAGATATAAAATTTGTTTTTTTTTCATAATTAATCAAATATGTGTTACTTTTTTAATAGATGCAGGTGCCAAAAAGGTAGAGGGGCGCTGACAGCAAGTTAAAAAATGACACAATACATGTGATAAAAGAGCAAGAATTATTTGTAAGCTGACAATTATTTTTACAGAACTGTCAAAACACTCATCAACAAAATTTATAGCTAGAACCCTTCGCGTACAAGTGGTTTGACATCGCTATCACGGCGGTGTTACGGTGTGAGCCTAGCGTAAGTGGGTCAGCCGGAATCTCCCGTTGGACGCTTTGGATAATGATATTATATTATAAAATGGTGTCCGAAAATGGGGAGCAACACTACGGACATTATGACCATATTCACACCACAGAAAATTTTATCATCGTTTAAAGAGACCAATGATTATTAACCAAGCGCTGTCACACTCGTCATTAACGATATCAAAATAGATCTTTCTTAAATCGGGAAAACGTTTTTAGGTGATTCATCTTGTAGAATTTAAATGTTATTTTTACTATATTTATCACTCAGTTGAAAGTGGATAAAAGATTTCAATGAGTTTCAAAATTAGTTTCGAAAAACTGCACATTTCTCTCTGATTATTGGTTTTGATTGGAAAAGTATCTCAAATATAACAACAACAAAAAAAACATTACATTACATCAATAATTCGTAAATTCTCAACAAAAGTTTTTTTTAATTTAGTTATATTTTTAATTTAAGAAAAAAAAACACTTTACACTTAATCTCTTTTTCAACAATATAATTACGAAAAAACAGAATTACAACGTCATCGAATAAATTCATTAAACCTTGTGTACACAAATTATCTTATATATGTAGTAAATTATTGTAAAATATACAATACGTATATAAATATCAAATAAAAAATAAGCAGAATCGAAATAAAGGTTTTTTTGGTGGTTAAATTTATCTGGTCAGTATTTAAATCAACATTTGGACAGTATTTAATATTAGATATTTAATACTTACATATTATATTGAACGATTAGAATTTAGAAATACGAATTATAAGTATTTATATTATTGATCTGTACTTTGTACTCAAGACCAGTTTTATGTTGATTTTTAATCACGCCTATCGACGAAATGTAAAAAAATACTGACCTTTTATTATTTATCCTAACCAAATATTACATTTATACTGACCTTTTGCTTAATAAAATATTGAGCATCAAATTACTTGATTACTGAGTAATAAGATATACGTAATATTATTTGATCCATTACGTGACTCATTTCATAATGGTTGTCCTACAAGTGTTAAGGTTAACACTACGCAAAACTTACTTTCAAAACATTAAAACAGCTTTACAAAACTTGACATTTCATCTACATCGCCATTACTAATCTAAAAAAATATTCCACAATGTAATTAAAGGTCAGATTTTTAAACATATACGATTATCAACAAAAAAACATTTTATTGAATTATAACCATATCTGAACTAAAAATTGTTAATAATAATGTTTCAATTGAATACAATTTAAAAATAATTACTTCAGATCGGAAAATCAATGTCATGTTTTAATTTAAAAAGTTGTAATGTAAAGCTAAATACGTTTGTTAGTAATTGTTTTTTTGATAGTGGTCATTATTTATATGGGGTCTATTCCACACAAAGTTCACAGATGATATGTCTAGGCGGTATTGACAAGAATGCATTCGGCAAAGGCGTGATGTGTATACACCTTAGCAAGTAATAATCTAGGGAACTTAAGATATTTTTCCATATTTACGTATTTTTACATTATGAACAGCATAATATGCCAATCTTTAATTTATTTTTATTTTTTTGTATACATCTACGCACCAGTGTGGAACATATGGCCTCTAATAGAGGTATTCCAACAGACGTATTTCTACGAGAACTGTTGATTACTCACTACAAAGAGAGTAGTAGGGATAGTGGAGTATTGCTTAGGTAGACAAGTGGTTAACTAATCGCTCTCGTTACGCCTCTTTGTTAAAATATTGAAATTGTCGAAATGCACATTTAGGCATCACAAACACGCATACCTTCGAACCAAAATCGATTAAAAAAACTCTGTTCGTATTGGGACTCGAACCCGTGAGATTTATCACGGAAGCCAACGACGTAGACCAATGTAGTACAATACTTGTATTTATTATATTTCTTTCATATACGGTTATATATATCATATAAATATATATGAGATGTTTCACTTCAGAACTAATATAAATACGAAGATGCATGTAATGTTGCCATGAAGTTAAATTTGTCAAACTAAAAACCGATTAAAGATAATGGCGTCCGTGAAAATATTTTATCTGAGAATATTGTTTTAAAAGACAAGTTTTCGGATATCGCCGCACAGCGCCGCGGAAGTCGGCTGATTTGTGAATCGACAAAAATCACGCAATGCGACTCTGTATAAATTGAAAAACTTACTCGGCTCAACATGGTAACACTGAGTTTATTTTATACTACAAAGGTTAAAACAATGTCCAAAAATAATAATGCGTAATTCAATCATATTCTAAACATAAAATTATTTCACCGTGTTCTAATTAATATACTGTTACCATTATCGCGACAAAACTTTGTATGATGATAATTGTATTATGTACGTGCCAGTGATTTTTTTTTCTATTAATATCTTAATTTTTCGACATAATTAAAACGTTATTGGACTATTTTTTTAAAAAAAATACCATGGCGCTCACAATGTGGAACACATGGACTTCTAATAGAGTTTGTCTCAACATAAATTATATTACAGAAACTGCTTATTACTTAATTACACAATCACTTCAAAAAAATCATCAGTCGATAATGCTCATCACGAGCTAAACCGGTTCTAATCTTGTTTAAAAAAAGTGGAATTAGTACAAATGAGTACTTAATTTTTTTAACTTAGTTGCCTAACCTCTCTTCTTTGAGACAGTAAGGATAAATGGATAAATTTTAGACGGAACTAGTGGTTTGCTAATCGCTCTTGCTTCGTCGCTTTTGATGGAATTTTAAATATTACATACATTCATATTTTTGAACAGATTTTTTTATATATATTGTAAAATGAAACTGCCCTTAGTGAGATTGGAATCCGCGAGCACCGTGACGGACGTCATTGTCCACTCAGTAATTCAATTTACTAAGTTGAAAATAATGTTATCGCAATCCTGGGCTAGATTTTTTTTAGTCGGAGTTTATGGCCACCATTCCTCCAAGGTTTCATTTTTAATTCACATAAAATAGTTTTTTATCCATGTCCGCTTTCAATGTGGAGCATATGGCTGCCTAATGGAGGTATGTTAACAGAAGTTTTTATACGATAATGTTTTGTTACTCAGACGCTCGATCTCTCTTCTTCAAAGAGAGTAGTAGGGAAAGAAGGATAAGGCCATGACAGGACTAGTGGTCAACAAATCGCTCTCGCTACGCCCATTTATTAAAGGATCGAAAAGAGTGAGAGGAAATTTTTAGACATCACAAACACCGATACCTTCGAACAGAAATCGATAAATCAATCTAAAAAATGCTGTTCGAACTGGGACTTGCACCTGTGAGATCCGGCACGGAACAAATAGTTCTCGTAGAAACACTCAATTAGGACTCCATATGCTCAATATTGGGAACGGACATGGTAACATGGACTATTTTCAATTTTTTTTATTGATATTGATATTATATTTGAGTTTTATAATCTACTCCACTGGATTTCGTACATACCGAATTGCTTACAATTATCTCGCATATAGTGTTATATTAAGCATGGCATAACGATATTCGTTGTAAATATGCCGATGTGTTCAAGGTAATGATGAATAATCCAACATCATAATAGAGAATTACCTAATCAGCGTTGAAAACGAGATTCCCTGTCGTAACCCACAATTCCCAAAAGAGTTACGACATTTCAATTTACCAACGCAAGTGGAAAATGGAATTAGGATTGAGCGGGCAACACATAACGTAGAAAATATTCGTTATACATTACGAAAATTCCCGAACAAATCCGACCGCTCGCGAAGCCCTGTCGTATTGATTAGGTGCGGTGTGCCTGCCTACGAAATCGAGCGCCCCCGTGCGCCGGATGACTGAGCGAATATGAACCTTCTGCTGTATCAATTTTCGTATGCTATAAGGCAGCTTTTCCCCGGAAACCACGCGATGAGTTATAACTTCATTTCGCTTTAATGGCAACACATCCACTACCTAGTACCGAATTGAAGTTCCGAGGTATTCAAGAAGAATTTTAATCGGGGATGTTTTACACGTTTAAAGTTTTAATATATTCCATCCGCAGCAGCGCACCGTACGCGGAGCGGAAAAGCAGTAACAGATGGCGTTTTAATAGTCCCGGTTTATTTTTTCACCGTGAATACGACGCGAAAGCGCGCGAAAGGGGGCAGACAGGCGAATTTGCGATTCTAATCAACAGATTGCGTTTGTTTTTAAGGTCTATTTTTGCGACGCTCCGGCAATGATTTGTGAGTTTATCGCCGTGGAGCGGTGTCGGCGGTTAATGGCTGGCGTTCCCTTTTGCCGCGCAAAACTTTATCGCGGCGCAAAAAACGCGGGAAAAGAGGCTGACGGGACGCCATCGTTCGGTGTAGGTGTTGCCATAACAATGAATAATATTTCCATTTGTAGGGAAATTCGCCGCGTTGACAGATATGAAAGAGTCACTACGGTTTTAGCATAATGCGTATACGCTCAATAAGTCACCTTACTTTGGAAACAACCGATATTATTAGCGTAATTTTCAGATTGGCAAACATTTTCATTCATGGATAACATACAGGAAATCTCTAAGAACCTTTTTCAATTTTGTAAAAAGTTTTAAAATGTTTTACTTGTTTTCAGCAGTATTATGGCAATGATTTATGGTTGGCGCGATAAAATAATAATATTATGATAAACACACACGAAAAGTAATAACTTTTATTTATGTGGGCTATAAGGTAACATTTATACATAATAAATAATATAAAAAAACGTTATAAATTGCTATTCATAGCGATAAATTGCTATTATATATTTTTCAATACAGTATACCAAATAAATTTAATAAAATTTTAATTAAAAATACCATATTTTTAATTCACATAATTTAACTTAACTGCACAGATTTTTTAAGTTTTAAATTAAATAGGCCTTGAAAAATACTAAAATGAAATATTTGAAACGTATAAATAACATTTAACAAATTTAATAACATTTAATGAACTATAAAAAAATGAAAAAAATCACCCAACCAGATTGCATGGTTCATATTATTGGAGTAAATTTAACTTTTAAAAATCAGGCAAAATTACATGGGATTCTCGCATTTTGAAAGATCGCTGATGAGTTAATTATTAATGAGAAATATTCTGTATTCATTATTTGGTAGCGCAGTGGTCAGCAACCTGGAGTTAGTGAGCACTAAAGTGCCTTCAAAACTTTTTTTGCCAACCAAAAACATGTTTGACTGTATGACACATGTTAAAATTTGGCTTAAATTTGTAAGAAACAAGATGACTGTCAAACATATATGTAGTCTATTTACAAAATTGTTACGTTCAAAGATACACTATAATCTGTTTTTACATTACATTCTTACATAAAAAAAAACAAATTAAAACATATTTTATTTTTATAGCTTGAGAGTCAGATGGTGTTACATTCAAGTTCCATCAAGGTATTTAAAAAAAAAACTATTGAGATCTCTGGTATGGGTGTTCGTGATGTGTTTTATTAGCTAGATCTTGAATAACCTTATAAAATCTCACCGATGTAATTTCTCATAAATTATAAAATATTTAGAGCATTTCCAATTATAAGATGTTTCTTTCTATATTTCTGTTCAATGCTTCTAAAGTAATCGTTAAAAATGTATAAATTTGCGACAGATTTGTGGAAGTTTATTTTTAAACAATATTGTTATTCCAAAGGTTGTATAGCTAAATGTGACACCTGTTTCGCTTATTTGAGGAATAAAATAAAAGTTTATTCGTAAAGGCTTGTCACTGGAATTACTAATTTATCAAATTTAAATTACATTGATGAAGAATTTTCATTTTTTTTTCACTATACGAATAATTTCATTCCTTGAAAATGAAACCTTCAATTGTTTTGATACGTCGGTTGATTAAAATCAATTAATTATAACACGCTGTTTTCCTAAAATATTTTTTTGTCATACTATTGTACTAAAATATTGTTGTTAATTCACATTGTTTTTTTACCATTTCCGCTCTCACTATGGAGCATATGGACTTCTAATTGAGATTATCTCAACAAAAGTGTTTCTACGAGAACTGCTTGTTACTCAGTTGCTTAGCCTCCCTCAGCATTATCAGTTGATAATGCTCGCAATGAGCAAAACCGGTCCTGATCCAATAAATTTGATGTGGGAAAAGTACTACAAAACTTTTATTATTTTTATTATAATGCCATTCCACCAAGTATTGACAGTGAACACTTTAAAAGTGATAGTAAGAATAGATTAATAGGACTATAACAAAGGTAGTAGCTAGCTTATCGCTCATGCTTCATCCCTATTTTTAGGTAGATATCACATACACCCATGCTTTTGAACAAAAGTTCATAAATCGATTCATAAAACATACTAGATTTCGTACCCTTGACTTACGTAACCGAAGCCAACGACGTTGAATACTCGACCACGCATGCGGCCATGTTCAATGGTAAACTTAATTGATTTGTACGAATCTAGTATGCATAAATTACTCGAAAAGTTTAGTTATTTAACACGGCGGCAGGTTTAGACTGAAACCGATATTGGCACGGAAAAGTTAACTTGCCGACCCACATCTATTCATGAATATTCAAAGGCTTAAGCTCACACAGAAGGCCTGATATACAATAGCCAATTCAGCACTGTGTATACTGTATACATATACTTTTAAGATTTTCGGATATTTTAAAACTAAATAATTAAGAAAACTAACGAATTATGAAACTAAAATAAGACATTGCTTGATAGATGACAATCAAAGCAATTATTGTATTTAATAAATTAATTTAATATCGTGGTGTTGGTATAATAACTAGGTAAATTATTGTTTCATTAACCACTTCCGCTCCCAGTGTGGAGTATATAGACTCAAGTCAATTTTCCTTCTAAGACGAGAGGTTAATTTCGCGTTAAAGACTGCGCGGGTCAATCCAAAAATGCGTGTCATAATTTGACAATATTTGATATACAAAATAGTGTTTTTTGATTGTTTTGATTCGCATAATAAAAAATATTATCATTTGATCATTTATAAATATTTTTTACATCTTAATAAGTGTATTGAATAAATCATAATAAATAACAAAACTAATTATATTGTTTTCATATAAAAATGATCAAACACAAATTTAAAAAATAAACAGAACGAAACAAGTAATCCTTACATTTTGATCAGTATCTTGTTCTGATAATAGATACGAATTTAGTTCTAATTAAATTATCTAAATGTTCAATTCTTTATTTATATCGGTCAATTAGAGATATTTCAATTTTAAAAAATATTATTTGAATAGTTGTATTGGAGTGCGCGCCGACTCGGAATGAGTGCGCAGAGGTTTTCAAACTGCTGCGCGGCCGCAGCTTAGAGCAGCGATTTTCAATCTGGGAGGCATGAACTATTGTAAAGGGACGCGCGAACAGTTTAGTTCAGGATATTTATTAACCCTTTAACCCGGTTAGTAAATAGCCCTGAATGTAAATGCGGATATATGATTCAGGATGCTGATCACATCCTTTAGGAATGTCCAGACTTAAATAACGAACGGGAAAAATTGCTCAAGACGATACGACTATCTGTCGGATCTGTCGGCCCCGTCGGTCATGCCGACTTGGTTGCATCGAAGGCAAATTATAGGGCATTTAAAGAACTCTCCGCGTCATTTGGAAAAAAAGTGGAGTTAAATAGATAAAATCTCATATTTTCAACTGCACTTAATTATTAATTAACTTTTAATTTCTGCACACTGTAGTGCATGCAACCAAGTCTTGAAGAATTTCTTCTCGGGACATTTCTGGCAAAATTTTGAACACGACTAACGTTGTTACGCTACGGAATACACCCTATAAAAAGAGTGTGAAGCCGTAGCGGGTGGTGGTGGGTACAACGTTGAGTACCCTAGGGAATTAAAAAAAAAAAAAAAAAAAAAAAAAACCCTTTAAAATGTGTCTAGTATATGAAATAAAGGATGAGGAGGCGCGAAGATATTTTTTTTATTCAAAGAGTGGCGTAGTAACATATAGTTTGGAATACACTAGCTTAAAGAAAATATGGAATTGTCAAAATAACTTATTTTTATTAGGACTATTTTTTGAGTTAGTGCTCTATCTCTACTTTTAGAGAAGATATCGAAATTCCTTAAAGTTAGACCCTGAGATCAATTCATATATATGTATATTTAATTATTTGTCTATTTTATATGAATTTAAATCCAAGGTTCATACTTGTTTTTGATGTTTCCATATTTTTTTAGAAACCACTAAAAACGAAACGTTATTTGACTAAAAACTTAATTTATTTTTAATTAATTATTTAAAAAGCACAACAACTATCATCTGCCTTATGATCAACCTCGTCATAAAACCTAAATTAAAAATAAGAGATAACATAGATACTGTAGGCAAAAGAAATACTCCATTATTTGTACAGCGGTCGCAAACTGTATATCCTCACGTTCCACCAATCTCACTATCCATTTAAAAAAAAACGGTAAAAACATATATAAAACAAGCATTATTTATATTTTTTATTGTGAAATTGTTTTAACTGTTGTTTTAATATAATAAAATAATTTGTGTAATTTCTAACTAAATTTATGGATCCTTGGATTCAACAATATTACTACAACAATCGGACCACCAATTATTTTCTCCGGTTGGTAACCGCTGCAATATTGTATGTGTACATTTAACCCTTAAATGCATGATTTTCTATTTTTAAAAACTAAAAAAAAATGTTTTCATATACTATGGGTTCAGATACGTTTAATTTTTTTTTATAGTTTTTTTTATATATTTTATCCAAAAACACTTAGTACTTTTAAAAAACACGTAAGCATTAAACGCATAAAACATGACTTTCATACACTTTATAAAAAGGCAACATTTAGAATACACTATCAACTATAGGATACATAATAAAACTACTTTATGATATATGATGAACCATGTTTTTTTTATTGTGAAAATTGTATAAAAAAAACAGTCGAAAATCAATGGCCGCCAAAGCTCCAGCTTGCTCTGTTCGAATTAAGATTATAATGGCTTAGCACGTGTAGACAATATATATATTGAAATAATATAAAGAGTAAGTATGTATTTTACCATTGGGTAATTTTCTGTTTTGCAAAAAAGCCAAAAAAAAAGTTTGCACTTTTTATAGTGATCTATGCATTTAAGGTTTAAATACCCCAACCGGTCAGGCACCAGTTTTCCGGTTAGTATAGATATCCTGCTGTAATCTCGAACATCCCTAGTGTTAACCTCATCCGTCATCGGTGGGGTGGGTGCTGGCCCACCTTCATTAAATCCACGTGAATACGCTACGCCAATTAACTCGCAAACTGACAATCAGTGCCCGCTATTAACAACTATACAGACATGAGCATACGTGCGACAGATTATTGAGATCGATACCATAGTTAGCTGTATGGGATCACAGTAATAGTTAATTAATGTAAAATGCACTGAACTCTCTGAGAGACTGACAGTTACCTTTCAATTGCCTCTAGTTTTCTATTATGTTTAAGCACACATATACACATGACGTCACTGTACTGGCAAATGTTGGTAAGTAACAAAATTGACAAAAAAAAATGTTTTGTATACAAAGAGGTTCTTGAATATCAATTATTCTGAAATAACTCAGTTTTTGCATTTATTGCACTAGTTTTAACAATAATAACAACATTTTTTTTGTAAGTAAATTATTATTAAAGCTTGTTAGTTTATAGTTAATGGCCCCGAAGAAGAATAGGTTAATGTTTTAAAATTAAAAATGATCTTCGAGCTTCAAGAGAAAAAAAACGATAGCTCTTCAAGATACAGGGACATGCACATCTGGCGTGATGCAGGTTACTGATCACATCTTTTGGCATTGTCATCTTATGAATAATGAGCAGGATCAAGTAGATCTGACCAGCTTTCAGACCCACACGTCGCACTGACTTGGTAGCTACTAGGGTAAAATACTTAGTATTCACTAAATTTGCGGCGTCATACGGAGAAACAGTAGACAAAAAATATATATAATAGGGCAATTTTTGCACACTAGTGCAAGCCGCCAAGTCTTGGTCAGTTTTTCGCGGCGCAATCCTATCACAAACTGCCACACTCACTTTTAACTTAGGAGATAATAGTATACAACTTTGTCATTGAGTAGTACTAATCTAACCTTAAAAGAATCTTAAAGAACGCTATCCATTAGCCAATTTACAGCGAATGAAATTATCGGTATATTGCTTAGTAAGCTTAAACGCTTTTGATTAACGGCGTCAATATAACCTCGACCATTTCCTTTCCGAAAATAATTCACCTAGATATCTTGCCAAACAAAATATTAATGTTTAAGCTGTATCGCTCAATACTTTGCTATAAGTATAAAATATTATACTCGGATGTTAGAAATAAAAGGATTCTTTAATTAAAAGCATAATATTATTGTACAGTGGTGTTTGTATTGAAAATTATTAAATCAGATCTGAAATAATATTTTCAAGATATGAATCAGAGAGATACAAAATCTGGGCTAAGTAGAACTTCCTTTGAATAAACCTTTAATTATTTCGAATACTTTTACTCGTATGAGAATGTGTAGGCATATAATGAGCATGATAACTGCATTCTTTTAATACTGGCTTGGAAATGTATTAATTAATTAATTGATTTGTTTTAAACAAAATAATTGGTGTTCACCTTTGGTTGAAAGGCATTATATTAAAAAATAAAACACTCTTGTTCTTATTATTTTTTTATTTTATAAGATCGAGACCCGTTTTTTCTCATTATCAACTGATAATAGAATACAATATAACAGTGCTATTTAAACAAAACAAAATAAAATTATTAGAGTGTAACAAACATTTACCAATTCCAATCAATGAGTGTTTCTTATTAAAATACCTATTCTAAATATTGTTGAAGCACTACTTAACACTTCATACATTTGAATCATGTTAATAATTTAATGATTTGTCAACAATGACCGAGGGGCTCGGGCAGACGATCATTGTTGTGTCAAAATTTATTTTGTCCAAAAAATGACCAGCAAAGAGAAATAGAGGGAGACAAGAAGGTACGGTGGAATCTGGCAAAATGTCTGCGGCTTATATGTGCGATAGTGAGATATCATTTTTTGCACGTCTGGTCCAGTGCTTCTGAACCTCACCCAAATGTGTATACCAGGACTGTGGAGTTGTGAAAAATAACCGTGAGTTCGGCATTCATGACGTTCCGTTTTAATGAGCAAATATAAGAATGACGAAAAAGATATCTGGCCGTTTTCGTTTATAATTAGGAGTATAAATAATTTATCATAGACAAAGTACATCAGGAAAAAAACAATAATGGACGTGTAAATAGATCGAGTAGTATATGTAAATACATACTAGACCAGTGATGCACAAACCGCGGCCCTTTTTGAATTTTGTGGCGGCCCTTTTTTTTCACGTAAAACATTTATTTAATAAATGTAAGCAAGCTTTTTCTTTATTGAAGCAGAATAACTCGGTTCATTAAAACAAGCTTACAAATATTACGTTAAATTAGTTAAAAAATAACAAAGACCAAGAATGCATTAACTTATGAATTGCATATAAATGAAACATAAATATTTCACATTGAAACGACTTTAATTAAGCAAGTGCTCATAATCCTTTTTTGCATGGCTTATTTATGTTCACCTTTACGAAATAACACGTTCAAAATAATATAATGGAACCTATTACTCATTTATCTAAATTCACAATCTTTTTTACACGGTTTTAATGCTGTTTTACATGGAACGTAGATATCTTCTTTATAAAAATATGGATTTAGCGTACTTTATTTTTTTTCTTTGCGGCCCGAACTCACGATAATTTGTTTAATGCGGCCCGCTAGAAGGTAAAGGTTCTGCATCACTGGACTAGACAATTATATATATTTTTAATCCATTTCCACTCCCAATGTGAAACATATGGCCTCCTAATGGAGTTATCTCAACAGATTTATTTTTTCTACAAGAACTGTTTGAAACTCACTTCTCAACCTCTGGCTTTCCCTACTCTCTTTGAAAAATAATGATGGGACTCAGACAGAACTAGTGGTTAGCTAATCGCGCTGGTTACGCCCGTTTTAGAATAGAATGAGTGTAAGAGAATTCAAGACATCACATATCATAAATTCATAAACTGATCGTCCGTACTGGTATTCGAACTCGTGACTTGCGTGTTCTAAATCAACGACGTTGACACTCACCGGCTATATTATACCGATATGTAAAATTAAAAACTTTTACAATATACTTTTTTTTGCTTTTTAAAATGAAAACAAAAATAACTTACGTAATAAGAAATAACCCAACATAATACATATTATAATTTAACCCCACCCCATTGGCAAATGAACATTGAACTTTAGTACAAATGCGATCAGACATCTGCTTGAATTGTCGTTTCATATTTGAAAATGTATATAGGGTAATTAAAAACATTGAAAGAATACTCTTCATTAACGAGATAATTATTACATTCATTCGCCCACATTAAATATACACAAAGAATTTATTAATTCAATATTTTTTCCCTTGAGGTGTAATTAATATATTTCGTGGTAGACCACCATTATTAGATTCAATAGCACACCGCTTCATAAGCCTAAAAGTGTGGTATTCGCTGACACAAAAAAAGAGTCAGTTTTTTGTACAAAATAAATTTAATATTGTTTAAATGGTAAAAAATAAGCGGCTGACAGTTTGGCAATCGCAGATATAGACAACAGAAAAGCAGTAGGTGAAAAACGAGATACAAAACCAAATAAAACTAAAAGCGATCCTTGACTAATTTACTAGAAAAAAAATGGACAAAAAAACAGCTTTTACAAATAATTTATGTATGTTTGGGGAGCGTTCCAGTACGACTTTCTTTCTTGGTAGCAAAAGGAGAAAAAGGTTGATGGATCGTTAGCGGATAAATGGAAATAAGTGCCCTTAACGTTGTAATTTTTTTCAATCTAATACTTTTATTATACTGTTCATATAATCGGTTGTTTTACAGAACTAATATATTATGGTCACAATTGAAGTTAAACAAGTCCTAATGGTACGCGTACACCTAATCCGTCATCGTCCGAACAATGCTCGGCCGTGTCGTCCGATCGAAACAAACGTATGTAAATAAATGAGAGCGCGCACACCACTACAGATGGCATCGTACGATGACGGCTGTCTCTGACCGATCAACCGACGAATCCAAACATGTTGGGATTGGTCGGCTGTCTTCCGGCTTCTTTTGACAAAACATCAACTGCTACTAACTTCAGGTTGGTATTGTCGCGAGTCTGCCGCCTACTTTCGGTGTATTCATTTACCAGCCATTTATTTCGTATTTCGCATAATTTATCAGTGATCTTCATATTAATGTGTGATTTAAACGCGATTATCAAGCCCTCAAAAAATAATTTTAAATCGTGGCGTTGTTTTTAGCTTAGTTTGTGAAGTTTTTCGCCGTAATAATCCATGACTAGCTGTAACAAACAATTACTACATAAGTTTTATCTTACATATCGTGTAGTTTTCTGAGAAACTCTTCTTGATTTTTATTTGAAAATCGATATCGAAAAATTCTAGGCTGTACAGTACTACTGACTGCTACTAACTTCAGCTTGTACTCGGTCAAAACCGGTCGGCCGACAACGGTTGCAGTGAATGCACATGAACGGCCGACACTTTACGTCAGAATAGGTCCGACACGAAGTCGGCCGATGATTCGGTTTTGGTGTATGCGTACCCGTAAGGAACTAAACTAAATAATTAATTTATAAAAAAAAAAAACAATTATATTTATAAAAATATATAGTCAGATCAATATGATTTTATATTCGGCTTACGAAATTTCTTCAATAAAGCATTCCAAAATAAATATTACGTTTTAATTAAGATAAAATATTTTATTTTAAAAAAATATGGTCACCGTTTTAGCACGCCACTGGCGCTATCCTTATCCTCTATACTTTATACGGTTTTTTTTATTTTTTAAATCAATTTCCAATCTCATTGTGGAGCGTATGATCTCTTAATGGAGTTACCTCAAAAGATTTTTTTCTACGATAACTGCTTGTTACTCATTTTTTCCGAAGAGAGTAAGAATAGAAAGTATACAGCTTCGACTGGAAAAATGATTGGCTAATCGCTATACTCCGTTATTTTTGGGATTGGAAAGGTGTGAGGAAATTTTAAGACATCACAAACATTCATATCTTCGAACAGGAAATCAGATAAATCGATTGAAAAATCTGTTCGGACTGGGATTCGAACCCTTAAAATCCGTCACGGATGACGTTCGCCACTACGCTACAAACCCGTCACGATATACGGTTTGTGAAATAATACTATTAGACATACCATACATCTGAGACGTTTTTTAAATTTCTAGATTTTATCACCACATTAATTGAGCCCTGGAGAGGTGAAGTGAGCCAACTATTAAAATGGTAAAACATTTTTCTTGGACTTTTAATTTTAAGTACAGTAACGTCTTTACTTGGTGTTTTGGTGGATTGCATATTTTTATTTTACGAAGATGGCACTATTGCAATGTGTATTAACTGATGTTGCGTCTCTTTTACGATACTTTAAGGCATGTAGAGTATTAACAACGCACTTAACTCTGTTTTCTTCTTAAATACCAATTGGCTCACTTCACCTCTAATGGGCCTAATTGATGTCACAATATGAAGGTTTTCTCATGGTCTTAAAAATATTTTTCTCGGAAAGCGGATTGTCACTAAAGAAGTTTTGATATTTATTGGTAGAGTCTCTCATCTAGACGAATTATAGTCAACCCTTACTTTTAAAAACTTGATAGTCACTCAATACTTTTTATTTGTAGATAAAATCAAACGAATAGCACAGACGTACAGCCGAATGAAGCCTTAAAAATGCTATGGATTTCGATTAAATTATTCAATGTCGTCGTTTGATAGTATTTATTTATATATTGATGTTCAGACGATAAACAAAAAATAGGTCGCGAGAGTCGAAAAGCTTTTTAGAAAGCTAATTTTCTCCGCGGTTAGCAACGGGCTTTTTTACGCATCTGACATCTAGCTGTCTTATGTTAGTAATTCTCATCGCTTCGCCACTTTGCCGAGATAAAACATTTTATAATGCAAATACTTGAATTACAAAAAGACTAGACGAAATAAATTTAGTTAGAATACACCAATATGCGATTTTATATTGTATATCGACGCTGAAATAATGTGATATTTTACATTTTGTAAAAAAAAGAATACCTTTGTGTCGACAAAATCAATGTTCGTCTTTGAAAAAAAGTCAAATTAGCTTTGTGGGCTTACGTTATATTTGTTTTTTTTTTGTGGTGGACATTATCTATTGTTTTCGACAAAGCTTTAATCGTATTATATAATATTTATGCATGGTGATTATGTTGATGGTATGCTGTTTTTGTGGTAATGGTTTTTCAAAGATGTTATTTGTTTGATACGTGGTCGCTCCAAATGTAGAGCATATGGTTTTTTTTATAGAAGTATCTTAACAGATGTTTTTTACGAGATTTATTTTTCCTTTCTGCATCACACTGAAGATGATATCTCCTCAATGATACAGTGAAGATACATTTTTATAACAATTTGATAGGCAATAATAAATAATATTTATAAATATATAGATATTTGCTTGTTACTCAGTTGCTCGATAAGAGTAGGCATATAAATATTGGGCAAGGATAGGACCAGTAGTCAGCTAATCGCACTCGCTTCGCCGAAGGCTGAGAGAGAATTTTCAGACAAGACAAACTACCATGCCCTTCGAACAGAAACATAGCGAGGGTGTCAGTTATTTTAATTTTAGGAATGTAATCAAAGACTCCATTTGGAAATAAGAAGCTAAATCGTTCATTGGGGAAGCATTTTCAGCTGCTGATAATAATACAAATTTATCCAACCGGTCGATAGCAAAAAAAAATTTCGTCGGTTCCGATAACTATGATGAATTTGGAAAAAATAACTATTTTCTATAAATATTCACAGCCGACGATGAAAAATAGTAACCCAGCGGCTGAGCTTATTCGCCTCCACTTGATTTGTGATTATTTGGAAATTTAGAGGATTAACGAATGATCGATTCAAAAGCTTCGTTTCTTCTTCAAAATCGGTGTTTTAAAGAATCTTTATGTTTTGTTTGCTTACAAGACCCATTAACAAAACTTGTACACTCTATATCAGTGTTTCCCAATCTTATTTGTCCCATGCCCCAATTTTTTTTTTTAAATCTCCATATCCCCTCTCCCAAATCAAAATATTCAACAAATTCGTAAAAATATAATTGCTTCAAATTAAAAATTCACAAAGTCAATACTATTTTTTTTAAATTAATTTTCTTAAGTAAATACATATCTACTTATATTATGAGACACCTAAAACTCGAAAAAAAATAACATTGAAATTAGCACAAACCTTGAGCTTGATTTGAGTTGTAAAGAGTTTTTAGTTAACGTACTAATTTGGTCAAATTAATTGTAAATCTCGGTTTGTGATATCCAGACAAATCATTTTCAACGCTAGAGACGCGTTTAATTAAATATGATATGAATAACAATGGTAATTGCGTGCTAAATTTGTAATAATTGGTAATTTTGTTAGTAAAAAATGCAACAAATATTAACTATTTTCGCATTGCCTCTCCAAAAAAAATAAATTGCTCCCCGGTTGGGCGTACGCCTTACGTTGAGAAACACCGCTCTATATCAAGGATCTGCTATATCAATTTAACAAAAAAATTCACCGCATTAATAATTAAATTATGTCTACAATGCAGTAATAAACGAGTAAATAAAATGGTACATATATAGTCTTATGTATTTCTTAAAAAATAAAGATGGTTATGGATAAAAATATGATTTACACATTCACCTCGTAGGCCTTCCAAAGAATCACGTCATATCATTATATTGATCAATATTGTCTTTAACATGTATTGAATATGGTTTTATATATATTGTTTTTTGTTGATGTATAGTATAAATAATAAAAACCAATGGCGTAGAGTAAAATACTACAGGCTCTGTAAACTTCCTACTCAGTTTGACCTAGAATGAACAAGTCTAGAAGATTTCCCAGCTGTCCTCAATCTATTAGGCAATATAAACATTTGTAAATAATTTTATACGTCATGATTACAAAAGTAACTTATTTTATAGTGTGTACACATTTTCAAATAGCTAAAATATATTACATTCGTCGACTGCTGGTGCGTACCTTTTGAAACCTTACAATAAAATTCTCAGTTGGATTTTGTATGTACAGAAAACTCTATTATAAAACGTATTCGAATAACGCGTATGGTTTGTTTCGAATTACACGTTCACTTTAGTGTTTTTTTTTACTATCATATTTTTTTGATTACAAGACGCATGTTTTTTGCTATTTTGGTGTTTGTGAATAAGAGGTGCGTTTTTTAATCGACATAATGCAACATACCGTTGTTTTCGAATTATATGCGAATAAAGGTCCGTGTTATAATTAATGGCATCTCACAACCGAGGGAATACAGTAAACATAGAAGATTCAACACGTTCTGAGTGGTACTTAGACACACATAACGTGTATTTAAATCAAGACAAACTGTAAAAAGGCTAGTTAAAGGTAAACAGACATACAGTGTATTTCCAAACACCAATTTTAATCAATTCTTACAGATTTTTGAGATTACTTAGTCATCAGAATCAATTGACGATGACACTATTACGCAAGTAAACAATAAATAAAAAATATCCTTACAGATTCTCGCCCTCAAATAAAAATTTAATACTTTGCTGAACTATCTACTGATATTTATTAGATAACAACCTTCCGACAATAATTAATGAATACTACTAATTAACAATCAAAAACGAAACTAACGAAACGAAAATTGTTTGTCACACATTCTCATTAGTCCTATCAGTTGGTAATTCTCGCCATCAGAAAAACCGGTCCTGATCTAAAATAAATTATTTGAAGTTAGTGAAACAGTTTTTTTTCCACCGAGCACTTTTAGAGTGAATAAATATTTTGCTTAATATATTAAATAAGAAAACGAAAAGCATACATAAAACGGTAAAAAACGACGATGACATGAATAAAAATGTGAATTTATTAAAATTAAGATTTGCATTTTTTTTAGGTATGCTATTTTTTGAAATTCTTAATTAGCGTACAACTTACATACGCATTATATTATGATATAAGTAGTGTATAACATAATGGAAGACGATATGTTGTAGGGCCACTGCACTAGGAGAGAGGTGCAATAGCAGGAAAAGCTGAGGAATAATGAGAAGCAAACGAGGCTGAGGAGTGAAGCCACAGGGCGTCGGCGTCGTTCGTGCATTGGCGTCCCGACGTCGAATCGAGACGGCTACTTACTCACAATATTATCCAATTAGGCCACGAGAAAAACGTTCTCATTTTGATTCAGCACACTATTATTAAACAAAAGTAATTATGTGTCATAAATGTATCTCAAGGAAATTCATTTTTTTAAATCAGTGAGGGTACGTATACTATTTGACAGCCATGTTGAGTAGACAGTTGAAAACGCTTTAAAATTTCACTGACACGGTCAAATATTAGGAAGTCTATATTTTTATTAAATAGCTAATTTTAGCAAAAAAATATAAAGTGACTTTGAGTGATATAAATACACCCAATCCATTTTTCAACGTTCCAGAAACTGACGCGTAAAAAAGTTACATTTTTGTATAATTTGATAAGTTGGTTTCAAAAATTCAAATATCGCGTAAAAAGTATCAAAAATGTATGACAACCTAAAATTTTCTCTATCAATTATCGCACAAAAAATATTTTTTTTACTTAATAACCGTTAATTTATTTCTTTAATACAAACGTTCAATAAATATGTAAAAATGCATAATCGTATATACTCTTTAGAAGTTATTTGCTGCTGGCACTGTCGCTTGCGAAATATAACCACTTTTAGGGTGTTCACTGTCAATAATTGGTGGAAAGGCATTATATTAATACAGAGGTCGGCAACCTGCGCCCCGCGAGGCGTCGTAGTGTGGCCCGCAAGGTTCTCTAGATTAAAATATTTGTCTACACATGTCATTACAGTGTAATTGATATATGACCCAAGTGCGGCCCGCACTAACCCCACGAAAAATATTCGGCACTTTTACAAAAAAGGTTGCCGACCCTTGTATTAATGGAAAGCGACTACAGTATTTCAGAGTTATTTGTACAAAACAAATTAACCCTTCATAATTTTATTTTGTTATAAAGGGAACGGTGCCGTCCAAAAAAGTCGCGTAAAAGCAAAATCGCGCAAAAGGAGGACTGGGTGAATTTAATGTCGCTTGGAATACTACAATAATACTACGTAAATAATAAACGTTTTCCTTGAAACATCGCATTTCGCATATTTGGTTGTTAATTTTTCATTCGTGTCAACGATGGGCCGTAGAAAAATAAACCATATTGAATCCAAAATAATAATTATTTATACTAGCAATTAGATTAGATTTTTTTCACTACAAATAGTCAATCGCATAGCTTTCTACGTTTCTCGGATTAAGTTACCATTTTCCTTACGGTACTAAAAAATACTTCCGATATGTTGCTGGCCCTTAAAGAACCAAGTGAAAAAACATGTTTTAACACTTACCACCCTTTGGTGAACAGGTAAAAACCTAGGATGTATATTCGAACACATTGGTATTTCGAATAACGAACACATAATGTATTTTTGTGAATTACCTCAAATAAATCCGCAATTCTGTTTTCAAATAAAAAACTTTGCAAATAGTGTTCTAAATATAAATCTTACATTGCATCTTTAATAATCCAATAACTCTCAAGTAAGGAGTTCCATATTTAAAATAACAGTTTTTGATAATTACGTTCGATAGAGTATATTGCATTTGCTGCATTTTAGTAAAACCATACATTATCATTTATCAAGTGAAACTTTCCTTAACTCTCGCAGCTCGGAGACTAGAAAAATACTTCTCTGCCGATGGGGATCGTGTGGTTTCCTCATTATTGGCCTTATTCTTATGAATTTCAAAAAAAAAATAGTCTAAGGGCTTTAAAATATATCTCTGCATCATTCCTTATACATTTGTTTATAAAAATCCGTGTTTTTTTAATAAATAATCATATTTTAAGTTGCACGTAAAAAAGAGGTCATCCCAGCACACATATGAAATTGCAACTGACGAGTTTAGCCAAGCTATCTTACGAACGATCGCTTATCGCGTTATCGCGTATTTATATAAACTAAAAAAGGTCCAAAAACTATGATATAAGAAAACCTTAATTATAAACATTGTATCACCCATATTAAAATAGATATTTAAGAAAATGTGGGTATTGGGGTCGCATTTCTTGAGCTTAGAACCGCAAAAGTTAAAAATGTATAGTAAAATATGACGTCGGTAATATGTTCAAAAAATAATTAGGCGGAGGTTTTATTTGATCTATAATAAAACAATGATAAAATTGTATGACAAAGCTTTATGAGTAGGATGAAGTCAAACAAAAACTTTTTTATGACGTCGCCGCAAATCCAAATAAAAAAATCGCCGTATTAAGAAGGTAATACGTGAACATTAAATTCATTTGATAACGTGTGTGTTTTTATTTACGTTTGTGTGCGCGCGGCGTTCGCGCCTTTTTTGTTTGTTATTTATTTGTCGTTTTCTGTTTCGCCATGACTCCCCCTCCCCCACCGTCTCCCGCGGCCTTTCCAGGTCACCCTCACCCCTTGCCGCGCGCAGTCGTTTGGAGTCTCTCCCTGCGAAGCCTTCGCCCGACCCCCCACTCCTGCTCGTCCACTCGACCCGAATGAAAATGCGAATGTGAAAAAATGGGAATAGCTTTGATAGTATGCTTACATTTTCAAAAATACTATTCGGGAAATTTAAAAGCTTTTCTTAATTTATAAATATACAAATAAATCAATAAACAAAATAATATATAAAATGCTAATAATATCGTCATAACGCCTATAAATAATGTATTTCAACTCACTCCGTATGACTTTAGATATTTCTTTAAATGAGAGTTATTTTGATCACACACTGAAATCATGATAAGAGAAATAGGCTATAAAGAGAGATAGGAAAGTTTAATTCTCTTAGCGGCCACAATGACACATCGGCCAGTTTATAAAAGTTGGAATGCAGCAGCCGGGGCATTTATGAAGATTTGGAATGAAATTGAAATTGATAATTCGTCCCTTACAAACTACGCGAGGCGTAGACAACAAATGTCCAATCGTAGACAATTAATAATAAATTATTCATAAGTATTGATTCATTTAAATTTATTTGTAGTGTCAATTAGTATACGCCAAATAATGTTGATGGCAAAACAGTGGTTTTCAACCAATAGAATATATGATCATGGATATATAAAATTATAATATCTATGTCGCGCAATAAGACTCTCAAAAGTAAACGACATTCGGATAAGGTTTTGTCCTTTATTCTATCTATAAGATTATATTTTAAAGATCATTTTTAAAAAATAAAAATCAAATCACCACAGGAGAGCAGTAATGCTCTTGGGCTTCATTTGCACTCTAGGTATCAATGGTTCAAATCTTCAAATGGACATTTTTATAAATTGATTTATGTTTAATAGAAAATTTAAATTAACTTTGATTATTCCACGTATTGTGTAACTAACTGTGACACGTGTTTCGCCTCTTTCAGAGGCATCTTCAGACTTACTATCGCAAAGTTTGCTTAAGTAATGAAGCAAGATTGATTCTAACATTTTAAAATTATAAAATTACAAAATGGATTGGGTTTTTTTTCCTTTTAAGAGGAGCAAGGAGGGGGGTGTAGAATCGAAATAAAGCAAACAGATAATGATACTAATTTTACTAATGAGTTGTAAACAATCAGAATGGGATTTTTCCTTTTTAATGGAAGCAAAGAGGGGATTATAAAATGCAAACAAATTTAATCATACTACTAATGACGTTAAACATTACAAACTATTAAAACTAATGAGCTACAATCAATCATCTAGGTTTGTGATTACTCTATTAATTGGAAACAATTTTAGTAACGGGGAACCGCCTTTGCTATTAAGAATATTATTTAATAATATTTCTTTTTTGTTAAGAGTTTTATTAATTTCTAAAAATTCTAAGCTATTCATCTTTAAACCCTTTTTATTTACTCGGTGGAGTATTTCTAAATTACAAATCTGATTAAAATTATGATTATTTTCTATTAAATGATTGGCAAACTCAGAGAAATTGTTACTTTTTAGACATCTTATATGTTCTTTAATTCTAATATTAAAGTTTCTACCTGTCTGTCCAACATAAGACGCTTGACAGTCTCCACAAGAGAGTCGATAGATACCACTCTGTGACGATGAATCTACGCGATCTTTACTGTTCAATAAAATTTTACCTAAATTATTTACTGTATAAAACGCGGGTTCTATATTGTCTGGCAAAAATTTAACTATCTTTGACGAGATGTCTCCTAAATAAATAATTCTACGCCAGTTTTTAATATTATCGTTTGCTTTCTTCTCTCCTGAAAAAATATTATTTACTATGAGTTGTTTAACTTGCTTACGTTTAAGTAAGTTAACTACTACGTCTGTGTTGTAACCATTATTTACAGCTATCTGTTTAATAATGTTTAACTCTAATTCAAAGTTGACTTTAGTGAGAGGGATGTTAACTAATCTATTAATCATTGCATGGAATGATGAGAGTTTTTGCGACCACGGGTGAATTGATTGATGGTGAATGACGACATCTGTATAAGTAGGCTTTCTGTAAATGGCAAATTCTAATCTGTTGCTATTATTTTTCTTTATTGTTATGTCAAGAAAATTTAAGGTTTTTTGTTGCTCGATTTCTAGTGTGAATTTAATATTTGTATGCAATGAATTTAAATGACGTAAAAAGGTATCTAACTGTCTATCTGTTCCTGTCCAAATGCAAAAGATATCGTCTACATAACGATACCAAGTTTTTACATTTTTAAGTAACGTGTGATTTGACTTAAAGAGATTATTCTCAAAATAATCCATAAAAATATCCGCGAGCAAAGGTGAAATAGGACCACCCATAGGTAATCCTACCGATTGTTTGTAAAAAAATTTATTAAACAAAAAATAGTTTTGTTCAATACAAATATTAAAAAGTCTAAGCATTTCTTTAACGACGTTGCTATTAATATCCGAAAAAGTTAAAATTTCGCTGACTATATTTTTGCACTCTTCCGTTGGTACGTTAGTAAATAAATTTGTTACGTCGAATGATACTAATTTACAATTACTAGTTAATTGTATGTCTTTGATTTTTTCTGTGAAGTCTATGCTATTCTTAACTGTATACTTCGGTTTAAACACGTTGTAAGAATTAAAAACGTCATTTAATTCACGGGCGATTTTGTAAGATGGAGAACTACAAAAAGATACCACGGGACGAATCGGTATCAAGGGTTTGTGTAATTTGGGTAAGCCAAATAATCTCGGAGCTTGTGGGTTTAAATTAATAACTTTATTTTTATTTAAGTAGAAAATGATAGGGCAGTTTTTGACACACGTTTTTACCTCATCTTGAAATTTGGATGTAGGATCCTTGTTAAGTAATTGGAAATGATCTCCTTTCGACAAGAAGTCTTCTACTTTCGATGTATAATCTAATGAGTTTAAAATTACTATGGAATTGCCTTTATCTGCTTTCGTCAGAGTAAGGTTTTCTCGACGTAAAATATCTTTGATATTTTTCGCCGTCCGCATATCGGAATTCGATGATTTCAATGAGTTTAAGTCTAATTCTTTTATTTGTTGGGCACAAATATGTTTAAAAGCAACTGGTTGTTTGAATAGAGCAACATCTAAATCTACTGCTAAATTTTCAACACATTTGTCTAACATACTGTTGGAGATGTTAAATTTAAGGCCTTTTGACAAAAGGTTCATTTCTGAGACACTGAATGTATGTGATGACAGGTTCTTAACACGATCAAAGAATTTATGAGAGCTAAAATGTCCTGACGTCTGTGTAACCGAAAACGTTTGGATTTTATGGGATTCGATCAAAACATCTAGTTTTTTATTTAATGTCAGTCTCTTTGCATGTGACAATTTGCTAGCTAGTGTTCTCACACTATCATCAAATATATCCCATTCAATTGGATGTAAAACATGTACTAACTCGGAGTGTAAAAATTTCAAATTGAGCTTAATATTGTCTCTCACTACAAACAATGATTTCACTTCACCCTTCAACCACTTCACTCTTAAAAGGAAAAAAAACCCAATCCATTTTGTAATTTTATAATTTTAAAATGTTAGAATCAATCTTGCTTCATTACTTAAGCAAACTTTGCGATAGTAAGTCTGAAGATGCCTCTGAAAGAGGCGAAACACGTGTCACAGTTAGTTACACAATACGTGGAATAATCAAAGTTAATTTAAATTTTCTATTAAAATGAACTTCCACAAAGTTACCGCCGAAACCATCGAAAGTATTGATTTATGTTTGTTTTTTTTAATTTCGTAACCGACATTACTTAACTACTAGAGTCTAGTAACTAGACCAATAGGTGCTATATGTGTAAAAAAAATAACCTATTTTCTCCCTATTCGGAGCATATGACCACCAAACGGGTCATCAAAGATTCTCTGTCCTTCGCCAGTCTCTTTGCTTCCTCCCAGGTCATCCAAGCGTCCCGTTTCTCCACTGAGTACATCCTATGGATGGTCATCAGTGGCTTTCCCCAACGTTAGGATCCATCCGGTTGATAGAAGAAATAGGCTGGGTCTAGACTCTTGGCCCATTCGCAGCACATGTCTAAACCAAGTAATTGGTCACTTTCTAAAGGGCTCTATATAAATAACATAAATAAATTATGTTTACTAGTATGTATTCAGTCCCGCTAAAATTATATAAAATCTGCGCACAGCACAGTGGCGGCACAAAAATGTAAGAGAAAGATCATCCACCTCTGTCGGGCGCGCAGTGGCGGCGCGGGGCTCGAGGGTCGGAGGGTTAAGAGGGAGGGCTGAGAGGGGAAGGGGGCAGTTGCTGATTTATGTATACGTGTCGCCTAACAGACTAGAGGCGAAACTTGCGTCGACAAAGCGCAACAACAAACAAATGGAATTGATACACTGATGTTATCATCTGCAGAGTATATCTACTCACTCAATCGCTAAGCTTGTTTTCATATCAAATAGAAATTTTACTATCAAGTCTTTCGTGCGTAAAAGGTTTGACCTATGTAAATATAAAGTACTGTTAAAGTTGTTTATAATTGGTCATACTCGGCGTAAATACACTGTTGTATCTTCAAAATAATTATTTTAATATTATATTTATTAATAAACAAAAATAAAAAAAAAAATTATCAATTGCAACACAAATTTGCAGATGTTTGCTGTCATTGATTTTGAAACATTTGAATCTGTTCCGTAATAAACGATAATCAAAATAATCATAGATAAAAATAATTATTTAGAACAAATAATCTGCTCAAAAAATATTTTGAATATGGAACGAGTGATTGGATATCAATGATAAATATATTAAAATTATCGTTAAGTTTTCCTACAGCTGGTATTTTACACATTCATAACAGCAAATTATTTTTTATAATTATATATGTTTTTATTTTACTCTTACATAATATAATATTTATTTATTAAATTATTCCACACAACGGTAGAAACATTGACCGACAATGGCAATAATTTATTTGATTTTCTGTAGGTGTATTGATCGATACTTACAACTTAAACTTATACAATTTTCGATTATTTAATTTAATGGGGTGGACTTGTTTCATTTCTGACTGTTTATATTGGAAATGTTGCTGGCCGAATTAATCTTGACCATTTTAGAAAATTGAGGAATAGTTTGTCATTTTAGTTTTGTTTTATTTTTATAAAATATATTCTGTTTTATTAGATGTTATTGCGTTAGTTTCAATTATTGTGTATATTTTTAAAAATATTTCTTATGGACACTGTTGCACATTTGAATTAAGCTCAACACTCACTAAGAAGTGTCACAAAATCAACAAGTTAAAACGATGATTTATTGCGTTTCGGCGCACAAGGCGTGCGGCAGGGCTGATGTCGCCGGTTGCCATGCCTACTCGTAACAGTATGCCGTCCACCCATACTGACTGCCCCTAAAGGCGGCAGGAGGTGATTTAGGACACTGCGTCGATGGGCGGAAATATGTCACGATTTACCATACAAAAAAAAATCATAAGCTTTATATATATATATTAGTATAATATTAAAAATAATATCGGACAACCTATTCAGGTTTTCATTGTATTTTTATGGCACATTATAAGTCATCATATTACGCGATACAGGACTTGAGTTCCAGCCAGAAATATCTTGAGAATGATCTTATTTTAATGACGAGATGATTTTAAGCTTACATGTCCATGTTACAAAATAAAATAAGCTCAAAGTACAGTCAACAACCAAATATACTTTCTACAACATTCCATCTGTTTGCATATAAACAGATTTGGCGTCAGACGTTTCGCCGCACCAGACAAGATTATAATTTTCCACTTTTTTTATGAACATTAAAATATTACGAGTTCATATATGTACTTCGCCTATGCGTAACACTTTAGCTGATATATTTGGAACAAAACAAATGAAACATCACGGAGATAGATTCACATAATTAAAAATAGTTTCGTTGTGAATATCCACAACTATTTTTATTAATTGTAATTTTGTTAAATTATTTTATCTTGCATTAAAAGTTTAAGTAATTATTTACTTAGTCATCTTTTTTTGAAAAATATTATTTTTCTCATCCTGCTTATTGTTGATGAATTTTTTTCTTTGCATGTCTCGCTCATTTTTTTACGACAAATGTGACATACTATTACTGTCTATTTGTTTTAGACAAAAATGATCAATTCATATCGACTGTGGAAAGGGAAAAAAACGAAACCCACAGATTTTTCATAACAGGTTTTTTCGATAATCACAATGTATCAAACTTAATACACGTTCCATCAAAAGGATGCAAGCTGCAAATGCCGAATAAGCATCTAAATTTAGCTTTTAAGTTTGTAAAATATGAGCTTGTAAATAATTAAAACCAAGAAAAAAACTGAAATAAAGGTTTTTCCTTGACAATTTCTTTAATTAATATTAGATTATGTCAATTAAACACCAGTTTAGAAGTCTCCGTGCACTTCAAGGGTGTGTATAATTCATAATTTGGATATGGCCCAAACTTATCAAAACACGTTTTTTGCGCCTCCTGTAAAATTTGATATGTGGGTCACGTACTTTTTCCTTTCTTCAGTCGATATGTTTCAGTTGACATATGCTATAATGAACAATAAGGCATATTGAAAAAAGATGTTTTTAATTACAACAACCAAATAAATCGTAGTTTTATTGAGAAGATAGTGCTGTACCTATTTATTTACGACACACAAGCGTAATGGGCCCTAATGACTCGTGGCTTCACTCTAAAACTCATGACACAAGACGCATGTCTCTAACAACATACATTCTGTCCGCATAATCTGCGCACAATCCAAAATCTACTTACTTACAAGTGAAGACCTTTATACTGGGCCCCTCTGGCCACCCTTAACCGTTTGCCCCCTCAAACGCACGCCTCTGCGCGACTGTAGCACTGTCTCTCTCCCTCCCACATCGTGCTTGCGGTGGGAAAATCTGCCCCGTCTCGCTCTCACATCGTATTTGGCGTCACAGAAAGGGTAGGGTAGTGAGGGTTTGAGGGTATTTCAGTTATTATGAGTATTATTCGGTCTGTGCGCTATACATTACCGCAGGGGTGGTGAAACTTTTTGTTGTCTCGCTTAACTCTTTGAGTGCTAAATGCGGTATACCTTCGTCTGGGAAACCTTTTATTTCAACTGTTATTTATCGCTTAAAATAATTAATCAATTGTGTAATCAATTCTTCTGCGTGAAACAAGGAACAAACATGAATATATTTTTTTAAATATAACAATATATTAATAATACATGATCATATGTCTCGAGCTTGAGCCCCGTTTGGATCAAATCTTAAATAGCGATTATCAAGGATTTAAGCTACTTCAGTTTTTTAAAGATTTAAATTTACTTCAAAAAAATGTTCACATTATTCAATTTAAAACTTCCTTGGTAATGATTGCTGCAATACGTAGAAACATTTTCTCTTTCAATTTGAAAAAAGCCAAATTGAGTGATTTTTATCTCAAATATGACGCTGTACTTCGACTTCAGTAATTGGAACCAACTATAAATAATTATTCTACATTGACAATTAAAAATAGTAATTTACCTTTTATATTTCATTAATAAACAAAAATAACAACTATAATCAAAAGCAGAGCAATTAAAATTAAAAACGTAGTTCTCAATGAATTTATAACTGACACAAATTGCTACCACGTTTGGGTGAATGCAGTAAGCAATTTGCTTCAAACTTACAAAATTAATTAAACTAAAAGTACATAACTTAAAATTTCCCAACTCATACATTTGTTTTCATGCAGGAGTTAACTTTCAAATGGTCTTTCTAGATATGTTATTTAATCAAATTTCTACGCAGACAAAAAAAACTGTAAAAACTATGACGATAATGAATTCAATAATTGTAATTAAATCGAGAATAAGCTTGTAAATATATGAATCGAGTTTACAAACACTGGATTATTGCACGAAATTACGCAGTATAAATTTTGTCATTCACTGGCATGTCGCTCCTGTTAACTTACGTATACAATATTACATCCGCGCCGGGGCCGAGTTATTCGTTGGGGCCGGTTCAGTTACCGGGGCCCGTTAGCTGCCACTGCGCGGGTTAAATCCCACGGGGGAAAATGTTGGATGCGGTAGTATTACATATTCTCATTTTCGTACGCACGCCAACACATTTTCCCACGTCAATAAGCGCGCTGGGTAGGATTCCCAAGTACGGAATACCTTTATGCTACGTTATAATTATATTATTGTGTATAATAAAATCTTTGATACTTAAAGTAGTATAAGATCCTGTTTTGTCTGATAACTACAACAATTTTTGTATTGTTTAGAACCAACCATATAATGTTCATTGAAATATCTTGTTTAAACGACTTTTAATAATGTATCATATGTGTATTTGAACAATACACTTTTTAATTCCAACTGATATTCACCAATGATTTGCTTAAGAGTGAGTGTGGCTGTCTACAGCGACACCTATAATTAAGATAAATTATTAAGTGACTTATTTACAAACATTTATTTAATTGATACGATCTAACTTAAGAGTATTCAGGGCCGGCGCCACCATACAGGCGAAGTAGGTAACCGCCCAGAGCGCATGCTCTTAGGGGGCGCATAAATGGAGTATCAAAATTATTTTTATGTAAAGAAAGTAAGACAGTATCTTCTTTTGGAAAAAGACGATATGATTCAAAAAAAGGAGGAACAAACAATTCACGTAGAAAAACTTTTAATGAGATACATGCATTAGGATGCCATATGCTCCACATTGGGAACGGGCATGGATATATATATATATAAATTCTATTTATAATTATCCCGAATTGTTTTTTTTCATTATTCCAGAAAAAATAGGACGATTTGCCAAAAAAGGGGGGCGCGCCAATAACCGTTGCCTAAGGCGCCAAATAGTCTTGCGCTGGCACTGACAGTATTGTATTCCAAAAAATTCAACTGTGAAAAAATAACAGGCAGCTTCTGTCTCTGAAGTGTTTTAAGCAGCGACTTCCTATTTTATCTAAAATGTTTTCATGTTACTTGGTGTGATATCTGCGCATTATATAGAACAATGATAGATATTAAAATACGATACTTTGTTACAGCGGTGGGCTGCCAATACGTTAACAAGGAGCTCGCTTAATCTCAAAGCAATTCTCGATGTTCTGGGGAAGAAGTGAATATTTTTATCACTCCTATGCAGTTATATGCAATGCTTAAATAAGCAATCGATTGTTACTTAATACACTTATAACATGTAACAATATACATTTTACCGTAAACATATCCAATCTAAATGACTATAAATGAACTACTGTGTATACTGAAGCTGTCGTTGATAGCATATAAGTCAGAAATTGCAGTTATACACTAATTTGATCTGAGAATATTGTTTTCTCTTAAATTAACAAGGGGCTCGCGCGAGCCCCTTTGAGCCCACTTCTGCTTTGTTAGCATTTTAACATCAGATCGATGTGTCTCTCTCAACCAAAACGTACGATTTTTTTAATGTTTTTTTGATTATTAAACGTTAACAAAATCATCAATACATTGATATGAACATTAACTTTTTATTCAGCTTTTATTGGAAATTCATAGCTAATCAAACGTTGAAATAGTAACTTTCAATATAGAATCGTTAAAAAATATGTATTATTAATGTATTTGCTTGCAGAAATAAATAATGATTTTTTATTTTTTAACAATTGTACAATATAATGTTGATTTTTAATCCGAATATTTTATACATATCAATGTACAAGTTAATGGATTGTAGAAGGTACACAAATGTTAAAACACCGTAATATAATTATAATATTAAAGCATAATATAATCCCGTGTTAATTTCATTGTTATAAATACGTGTGCTAAACTTTCATTGTGTTATTTGGAAACAAAAACTTTGAAATGGAGTTAATCCGGAAAGTTTTATTTGAAATTACGTTACACACATGAAGTGTGAAGTTACAAAGTCTGTTGGAAAACTCGTTTTTTATTTTTAATACCTGCCGTCAAATGAAAATATAATAACTCTAACAAACTCAAATGATTCTAAAAATAACAACCTCACTATAGAATAATTTATAGTAATAAAAACATATACATAACAATAAACAAAGCTTATACTAGAAAACATTTGGAAGTTATAAATTATTTCGTTTTGAATTTAAGATATTTTTGAATCCATGGTATAAAAAATAAACTTTTTTTTTCTAAGTTATTATAAAGGATTTTACTAATTTTGACAGCACCATTTCGCATTTCTGGGTTACCGGTAAAATTAAAATAAAGTTACTATAATCATTGTGATGAAACAGGTTAATTCGTAAAGATATCTTTCATCTGCCAAGGGATGGTTTTTACTAATAAAAATATATGAATTTAGTTATAAATATTGACAGTCATTTCGAAATCAGTGAATAATCAGATACATATTGTTTTCCAATTATACTTCCGTTGATTGTCATACAATGTCAATATATTATATCATTTTTAAATACAATATTGTGAGTTTATTTGTTTCATTATATTTTTTATATTATATTATAATTATAATGGCGTACACTTTTTTCATAAAATATATAATTCTGTTTAATTATAAACGTTTCGAACTTATCAAAAAAATACCTCACCAATTAAACTTATCAATGAATAAATACAACAAAGGTGATTGCATTCACATTTTGTTAAAAATAACAATAAGCTTATCTTTTTTGTAAGCTTTTGAGATAGTATTAGACTCTAGCGGTAAAACTGATAACTATGTTCTTGACGTAGTTTTCATAATGGACGTTTTCAGCAAAATAACTTTTTACATTCGACTCACTTCAGTTATTGGCGCTTAAGCACTTTTCAGGCTATCATAAATATCTAATTGATGAAATTAATATCGGCCTAGAAGTAAAAAGATAAAATAAATATCATTATAAAATTATCCCAAATTTGTAGAAACTAAAATAATTGCGGTTTTTCCAAGACACTCAGATTCCTTCCGTCATTCTATTTTATCAAAGAAATTAAAAACCGAGATGATTAAAACTATGTACCTATCCGAGGGGTGGTGAGGGTAGAAATAAAATATGAAACAATAAAAAGTCTGTCAGAAGTGGGATTCGAACCCACGCCCACAGAAGTGGACTGCGACCTGAACGCAGCGCCTTAGACCGCTCGGCCATCCTGACTGTATTGCTTAGGGAAAAAAGGAATAGTTTAGAGTTTAATCTTTCTAATAAACTATTTTAGTCTCTAAAAATGGTCAATGAGAAAGTTTAAATTCATTTTATTACTATCATTGCATATGTTTCGAATTTTATCATATTCTTTACATGGGTCATTTCCCATATTATTTAGGTTATTAACATGTCTTTTTAACCCTTTGAGTGGTGAGTTAATTTTTACTAAATTAGGTTTTTTCTTATATTTTGATTATTTATAGTATTGCCGCACACAAAAATATAAAAACCTTTTTTTTGGATACGGACCAATCTGGGAAGAATATATGTTATTATTTCAAGAACTAAATATTTTTTTTAAATTATAAAGCTCATAGTTAAAAATGCAAATTAAACTAGTTCATTATTACGCACGCTTTTGCGTCAAGATCTTTTTTGCTCTCATCTGTCTACATGTGCTGCTCTACAGACGTCGATTCCAGAAAGGAATCGATCCCAAATAGAATTTTAAGCTCAATATTATATGGCTACCGATTTGTTTACAAATGTTACCTTTTTTTTAAAAACGTTTTCTTCATTTGCTATACAAAATAAAAATAATGTGATGGTCAAAAGTCACTGGTGGATGTGACTAGTATCCATATCTGAAGAAATAAATAAAATTCAATAAAAAATATGAGAATGGCAATAGATAATAAATAGATGACAAGTTACTCCAACGTACGGGTACGTTGATACCCATCAAAGTGTTAAAGTTGAGTGAAATGTTTCCGTTTTAGAGACAGTGACACCTATTGATGAAAAAATTACTTCATAGGCGTAAAGATTTACAGCAGTGGTGATCGACAACCAATCCGATTTCCCGTAAAGCACATTGAAAGTGCCTGTCATAAAAATATTTTTATTTCTGTATGTCATCTATTGTGAGGAATTCGGAAATAAGGGAAGTACAAGACTGCACACCGTCACGTCAGTGGTTATGGAGAGACGTTGGAACTGGCTGGGTCGCGTGCTGCAGATGCCTCCAGAAAGCCTCAATCCTGCTTATCTCTTCTTTCGACCGGTCCGTCGGGTACTATCCATAGAATGTACTCGGCGGAACTAAGGGATGCTGGCATGTCATGTGAGGAAGCAAAGCAATCGGCGAGAGACAAGAAAACATGGAGGTGCCACATGGCGGCCATATTGTCCACATAGGGAGCGAATATGGTCAAAGAAGAAGAAGATGTCATCTATTAAAAGTAAACAAACACTTCAACATTGTGACAAATAGCCAGTAATCCGCTAGATTTAGTTATAATTAGATGATCATATTGCTATCTTCTTCTTACCAGTTAATTTGTATTGCTGTCTTGCTCTAGTAATGCTAACAATGGGTGCATTTTATACTAATATTTCATGGCAGTCTGTGAGTGCAGTCCCACTTGACTTGAATGTGTCCAACATCAAGATCTACAAGCTCATCACCATTATAATATCATCTCATCATAACTATACTTTACTACCCTGCAGACCAAACTAACATCACCATTCCTTAAGTTATAAAAGGTAAGGGGTTATCCCCATATCCTAACAAAAAGATAAAAGACACTCATTCTTTCATTCATTCAAATAAATGTGTTTAGTGGTAAGTAGTGTTCAAAATGAATAAATCATAGACATCGTGCAATAAACTTGGGCATCTGTCAACAATAGCCCTTATAGAAACAATAGTCGATTTGTGTCTGCATCACAAAGTTATTCTCTATTGAAAATACCAGTTTACGATTCAAATTCTCGTAATCCGTGGAAGGTTTTAATTTTCTGTTTTAATATGAAGAAATCTGCGACTGAGGCTCATCGAATGCTTTCAAATACTTATGGTGAGGAATTATTAGTGAAAGAATGCGTCATGAATGGTTTCAATGCTTCAAGAACTGTGATTAACACGTCGATGACTGGCATGGCGATGGAAGAGAGAAGGTTTTCAAAGATACAAAATTGAAGGCATTACTTAAAAAAACTCGTGTCAAAGTCAAGAAGAATTGGCATGATCATTACGAGTGACTCAACAAGAAATTTCAAAACGCCTCAAAGACATAGGAATGATTCAGCAGCAAGGAAATTGGGTGACGTACGAGTTGAAACCGAAAGATGTTGATCGGCGTTTGTTTGCTTGTGAACAGTTGCTTAAAAAGCAAAGACAGAAAGGATTTCTGCATCTCATTGTGACTGGGGACGAAAAATAAGTTCATTACGATAACCCCAAGCACAGTAAATCATAGAGATATCCCAGCCATGCTTCCGCATTGATGGCCAAACCGAATATCCATGGTTCCATGGTCATGCTCTGTGTTGGTGGGACCAGCTAGGCGTAGTGTATTATGAGCTATTAAAACTGACTGAAACAATTACAGCCAATCGTTATCGAACGCAATTTATGCGTTTGAGCCGAGCATTGAAAGACAAATAGCCGCAATACAGCCTGAGAGCACACGGCTTGGCTGACCAGCATTTCTGGTCTTATGAAGAAGTAAGAAATTGGATCGATTCGTGGATCACTTCAAAAGTTGATGATGATTTTTTCAATGAAAGCAATGGCCAACGGTGGACAATATTTTCAATCTTAAATGTATAACCTTGTAAACTAATAATATTGTTTTTAATAAAAATGGTGGAAGCAAAGTTGTACACTTATGTAGTTAAAACTTTAATGTCGATTAATCCAGAATCAACATTGTGTCACTTAATGATTTCTAATAGTAAACTGACGATATTTAGTTGTACAAGAATATCATCTTACTAACTTATTTAGGATGCTAGAGTGAGTAAAATGATGCTCTTCTAATTGCATCGTACAATCACATTCAACAGTGTGAATGTTTATCATATCATATTTGGTATATGTGTATTGCTCATCCCATTTACCTTCAGGCTTATCTTACCCTTACTAACACACTACAAATGAGCTACTACCCTCATAAATTTTGAATAGCGGCACATTCATATCCATGGAATAGCAGAATATGCCGCACATAATCAATAGATTTAAAAAAAACACTTTTTGATTTGTAAGACATTGGTGACATTCTGGTAAAAAAAATTGACACCAGTGGTTGTCAAGATTTTTAGTTAAAGTTATTACTCATAGACTGGTGCTTTAATGTTGCTATATGGTAGCGTATGGTATGGTAAAAATCTCCAACCATAGTATCGAATATAAAGTCATTTTATTTCACTAGTCATGGCCGCCAAAGGTTCTGCAGACTTCAAAGACCCTCCGAAGACCCTCAAATTAAATTTAATTATCAATAATTTTTTTAGGCTTGACTTTATCACAGAACTGTTTGACTTTTAGAATGACCTTCTGCACGTTCCCTCAAGTTGTTTTCAATATACTTGAAATTGTCCATCATATTTATTTACAAAGTATTACTAATAAAAACAACTATAACAACATTTATGCGTTTGACCGTTTTAAGCCTATTTTCGTTCCAACTTCTGCCGGCAGCCGAGTAATAAGGGGTGATTAATAGTGTTACACTTTGTAAAAGTTTGTGGCAAATTCACTTTTAAAACAGTTCAATAATTTTGCACATAATAATCATTTATTTATCGAAACCAAAACATTTTTTTTTAATACTGACTATTTGCTAAATCCAACTTATAAGTCATACAACGAAACAAAATTTTACAATCCAAGTCCTTTGAGGATAGCCTTCTGAAGTGAGTTTGTATCGAAAGAACAGAACCCATGGAAATCATCGGTATCAATTGAATAAATCATAACACCAGCCAGCTTTTTCTCCATTGCGTAATCAGTCTGAAAAAAAAAAACATTTTTAATTCACTATTAAATTGCCTGTGTTTATCATACTTTACACCAACGTGTTTTCTTCCGAGGTATGTACAGAATATCAAACAAACCAACTTTAAGTAAATTTTAAGAATGCCGAATTAAAAATTCTAGTATTAATATTTCTTGTATTTATTTTTTGTCACGTACTGTTTCTTCGTATTGAGTATTGGATCTATTTTAATCATTGACATTTTTTTCATGTAATGCATTTAACGGCTTTATAAAAGTACCAAGTAAACTGCATTATTTGGTGTACTCACAAGCAATGTTTTCTTTATAAGATGAAAGGTTAGCTACGCCAGCCAATCCAACAAGTGTACGGCATAATTTGACATATTTGATATAAAAAATAGTGTTTTTTTTTGATTTGCATAGTAAAAAATATTATCATTTGATAATTAATAAATAAGTTTTTACTAATAAGTGTTTAAAATAAAACATTAGAAATAACAGAACTAATTTTTTTAACATAAAATAAAATGAAGCTATGCAGAATGAATGAACAAATTTAATCAGTCACTAATAAAGCTATTAACATATTTTATGAATTTATTTTAAATTTTCTAGTTTGTGATGTCGTTTCTTACAACTATTTCTAATAGTATATAGGTACTCCATTTAGATCAATTTCTTGTTCAGATAAATAATATATAAGAATGTTATTCTTATTAAATTATCTAAATCCTCAATTGATTTCAGTCAATTAGGATTATTCCAATTTAAAAATATATTATTGGAATAGTTGTATTGTAGTACGTACCAATCCGGAATGAGTGTTCAAAGGGTTTGAAACTTCTGCATGGCCACACGCGTGCGCAACTTGAGGGAACATTTCTCACAAGTTATATTTGAAAAAAATAATGGATAATCCATAGAGTAAATACCTGGTCCGCATAGAAAAAAACATATCCTACCCTGAAGTGTCAAGCTGGATATATATAAGTGTAACGCAAATTAAGTTGTAGCCAAAAATATACCTTGGTAGTAACAGTTGCAGCATCTTCATAAGTTATCCACTGATCCCCTTTAGTTGCATAACTGCTGGCATATTCTGGCAGATTACTCTCTACAAACCAATCTCCTTCTTCATGGATCATATCACAAATTTCATAGAATGCAAAGAAACCTGAAAAATAAAATATACCAGAAGTTTTAACGAACATAAAATTTTTTCACTAAATAAACGCTAAAAAGGTTAGAGAAAAAAATATTAGTAACGAAAATTTTTAATCTGTTATAACAGAAAAATCTTTTACGGAGGAATCCCTTCATCCGATTAAATCACATCTATTAGAATGTAAAATATCATAAAACCATTTCTATTTTTTACATAACATACCATCAATGTTTGTATATGGTCCTGCTGATCCGGGGCCTTCAACTGGTAGACCGATTCCATTTTCTTCAGGTTTGGCACTAGGATTTTTCAATTTATAAGAACGTCCTGATGATACTACTCCAAGAACCAACTTTGAAGGAGGGCATCCAAGTGAGAGCCATTTCTCTACACTTTCGGCCTATTGAATAAACAGAATATTTTTTAAAAAATCTTTGCCTGTTCTCGATGTGGAGTATATGACCCTTAATAGAGGTATCTCAAAAAATGTTTTTCTACAAAAAAATGGTTGTTACTCAGTTGCTTAACCTCTGTTTTTCGAATTAAGTATAGAAAAGATCCAGACTAGAGATTAGTGAATCGCTCTCGCCCCATAATTTTAGTATTGAAAGGGTGTGAGGGAATCTTTAGACATCACAAACACCCATGCCTTCGAACAGAAATCGATTGAAAAAATACTGCTCATACTGGGACTTGAACCCATGAGATCCGTCACAAAAGCCAACGTCCTTGACCACTGCACCACGGGCTTGACACCACCAAATCAAATCTTCGATATCCAGTGACTTTCTTATTTTAGCAAATCAAAATTTTTTACTACAAAATATTTTGATGTACAGTATGTATCGAAAGCACTGTTGAACATATTTTTTTAATTCGAATCATGTTAGTAAGATAGTAAAATTTATCGGACCTGTAGCTGAGTGGTGAATGTTGTTGACTTTAATTGCGGTCTTCATACGTTTGATAACCGGCAACACTTTCATTGTTTGACTTTTCAATTAATTTATGGATTTGTGTTTGAAGGCATTCAAAATTCCTTTCAACTTATTCAATTCTTAAAATGGGAGTTAGTGATTGATATTTTAACCACTAGTCTTTACTTTACTGTATCCTTTTAACCATTTTTCTCCTCGAAATGTCGGTAATGCGGGTAATATTTTGCCGATTGCCAATAATTTGTGGATTATGTCCAATAGAATGAAGGTGAGAAAATAATATTATCATTGAGTGCTAGATCATTATGAATCAGTTTATTTCTTAATCTAGTACCTTAAGGAGTGCTTCATTAATATAACTCTAAAATATAAAATAGATGATGAACAGTCAAAGATAAGCATACCACTGAACCAGAATTTGCATCTCCGGACTTTCTCTTAAGAGGGGCTAAGAAGCTGGTCGTGTCTGGCCTATTGTAGTCATAAGCCATCAATAATATATAATCAACATTATCAGCTATGCCTTTGACATCATATCCTTGTTCAATGACATCTAATGATGCTCCAACAGCAGTGCACACAAGTTTACCTCTTAGTGACAAACGGTCTTTAAGTTCTTTCAGTAACAAGACAAAGTTAGCTTTATCTGCATTGATTCCGCCTCTCTGAAACAAATTTATAAAAAAAATAATTGTTATAGACAATTTTTAATATTTATTCTAGACAATAAATACATGAAGAATTTAAAATGAGTGAATGGTATAAATGTTATGTTTGAATATTATTTCATGAAATATCCTGCTTATACAAGGAGTGCATTGATCCAATGCCACATTGACCGGCTGCTACTGGGCCAGTGTGTGATAATATTCTTGTAAACGTTTGATAGCTACAATATATAATTTGAAAAGCGCGATATCGGAATATGTCTGTACCGTTTTTAGTTGCACCTGCTTTATTTCCACAAATGAAAGTGACGTCTCTGTAACTAATCTGAACCATTTTTAAATACATATATGTTATATTTTTAAATGACAGTTAAACTTTTCCTAATGTTCCTGTAAATTTGTAATTTTACAAATATCAAGATTTTAGTTTCATATCCTATTCGGTGATAATTTTCAATTCTTCACAAATAATGGAAATATAAAACAGAAATGGCCACAATGTTGAACTCGTTGTTCAACTTGCCACTAAAACTTATAAAGTCGATCTACTATGAAAGGCAATAGTCAAAGATCTATAAAGTTACCTGAGAAGGATATTCCCAATCAACATCAATTCCATCGAAGCCATAATACACCAAGAATCTAAGAAGGTGGTCAATGAACTTCTTTCTGGATTCAGATGTTTCAGCCATCTAAAAAATAATCTCATGTTAATCATGTTGTCAACAAGAAAAATATAAGTACGCAGAAACATTATGGAAATACATTTGGAACAAACTGGTATATTTTTATTCTACCGACAATCAATAGACAAAGATCAAATTTTGAATAAAAAAATAGGTTAGGTATTACAGCTTAAAAGGGTACTCTAAAACTTACTTTTATTTATTGTTATTAGGTAATTATCAAGGGGGAGAGATTATACATCACAAACACACTTGAAAATAATTAACTTTCAGTAATTTGTGCTGTATTAACAATGATAATACCTTAAAATATCAAATATTTAACGTATTTTAAATATCATTCCACCAAAAACGATTAATTAGTTCTTTCCAAATTTAATGACAGATAAGCTAAATAAATAGTCATCTTCCGAATGAATAAACATGGATCGTTTATAAATGATGTCATAGAATTTTTATATTCATCAAAAAATATTCTATCTTCCCCACTTTAATTATTTCCTATTTTTGTACTGGTGTTTTTTTAGTATTATGTCCATACTTTTTATTGGATTCTTAAAATTCGTGAAAGGATCATCGATTTCAATTTTAATTAATCGAACAGACCTAAGGTACTGTTACATAACCTTTGATACATCTACAGTGATAATTGTATTCTATTAACAATAAGTATTTAGAGTTATCTGAAGAATGACACTGAGCGACTCCTGAATACAGAATAAAAACTAAAATATACTATTGTATAACTTACAATGGAATATTTTTCTGATCCTTCATTCCATCCACCGATGGACAGTAACGTTTTGAGGCAAGGATTTTTATCTCTCAAATGATTGAATTTGTAGAATTGCTGATGGCCACCGACTTCAGGTAAATCACTTTGAGGATCTAGCGAGAATATGAATCCATCCAAATTCAAGCCGGCGAAACCGTAGACCATATGGGTGCATAATGATGGATCTATATTTTCAACTCCGAATGCTCCAAACTTTGGACGGTAGATTGACCAACTCGCAAAATAGCAGAACACTACTTTATCTATAAACAAACCAATATCTATCTTGAATATCAAGTTCTTTAAACCTTTTAAATCACAATTCTCCGTGTGTATTTCGTATGATACATCAGAGTTTACAGGGATATATCCGAAAGGCTTTCTTTCTCAGTCTTGGTACTTTGGGCCTTGATAGTTTAAATTAAAACATGATTAATTATTGTATTGCATTCATTATTTCCCAAAATATTAATAACGAAAAAATATTCAAGGTCTCAAAGGAATGCACATAGTTGCTTATAGACTGCAAATATTGGATAGCAGTGATAAAATTAAGTTTTTTCTACTCAACACATTGACACATTTGATTTCTTAGTTTTGTAAGAACAACAAATTTAATATAAATATTAAAAATTCTGTGTAAATGTTTGAATGATAAGTCAAAGAAAAAATAATATATTGAAGAATAATCAATGTAACCATTTTGGCACTTTAAACTTTAACATTTTAAACAACCAATATGACAATTAGCAATACCAATAATCTTATATTAATACTTAATAAAAGTTATCATAAAATATACCAATTGGAATGTTAAAAATGTTTTCAAATTTCATATCTCTCCATCATGCTAATTATAAAATTTCATATTTATCAATACATTAACATCAGTAGATTCAATTGAATTTTATTGTTATCGTAGAAAAGATTAATATAGTATCTTATACAATTCAATTATCACGAGGTTTTGTAAATCGACAAGTTCTAACAATTTGCTTGCACATATCGATACTAAAAAGATTATTTGATTAATTTCCTTTGAATAACAATCATTTATCTGACATTTATTGGGCAATTCAATAATCCATTGTCAAATTTAATCAACAATAAATTATTTATTATTCACTTAGATATTGCAATAGTAATAATGATAAAAATATATTTAATACATACAAGGTGATGCTATGGATTAAAAAAACAATCATCATTTACATTTTCAGAGGCCATTCAGCTTAAATTATTTTTTTTAAATCATAGGAATCATTGTGTAATGAAAAGAAAGCTTTAGCTATTAGCATTATTAATTACCAAATTAACCTTTAGCCTTATCAATTACCCTCTTTTACCCTACCATCCGTGATCACTGAGGTTTGTTTATGCTTCAAGTCAATGATAATTGGTTGGAAATTTCATAAATATATGCACATTGGCAATTATCACTTTTATGATTTTGACTGTCAACTCTTAGATGAAAGACATTGTATTTATAAAAATAAAACAATGTTTTTTAATCAATTCCACAATTGTATCAAATATCAAAACCATTTTCACTTAATGTGTTGAAAATGTTCAGTAGCAATGTTAAAAATGCTAGTGATGAATGAAACCAGTCCAGATCATTTAATAAAATCTGTCTTTTATTTATTTATTCACCATACAGGTGAAATAGCCAACCTAGGACGCATAAACGGAGTACTAAAATTATTTTTTAATTTCTGTAATGTTGAATAATATATTATTTTTTTCGCTAATTGTATCTGTTCGTTGTAATTATGTATCGTAACCATTAATGAAAAAAAATACAGACTCTTCCAGCCCCGAGACTTTCTTAACATTTTTTTATTTGTATGAATGTATTCTGATTATTTTTATTTTCTATCAACCGTTTTTGTATTATATGAAGCCCATATAATATATGACCCGACTGAGTAACAAAAAGTTCTCGTAGAAAAACTTCTGTCGGTATCAAGGTATAAAACTCTATTAAGAGGCCATATGCCTCTCATTGGAAGCGAATTAAAAAAATAAAATAATTTGAATAGTAACTTTGGTACAAATAAAAAATGTAGCTTTTAAAAATTTCTAAAGCAGGAGTCTCCAAACAATAGTTCAATGAATACATGGATGAAATGAAAAACTTTAATGGAATTTTTAGTAAACATGGTTTACATGAATTTTTCAATCTATGAAACACTCCATGAGCAGCTTTAGCGGAAAATTTTAAACTGATAGTTTGTGTCAAATTGTTGTGGTTTATGCTTTGTAGTATGACACATACAGAAATAATATTATGAAAGATCGATTATAAATTTTACTGGAATGAATGTTGTTCAAACTTAAACAAAAAAAATACTTCTCGTAACCAGTGTAGTAGCATTATTATTTATGAGAAGAGGGTGTACCTTATTCAAAGTTTAAATGGTGTCAAAATTTTGCCTTCACACTTACATACTTCATATTGTATGTAAACTAAACACTACTTGGCAGAAAAGTTGTGAACCTTATTCTTTTTTGGCCTCAGAACGGTGGCGTAAATTAATAATATAAGATGATTTTTACCGTTTTGGCATTCTGTTTCTTCTGCCGCAGTCTGTATAAATCCTTGTAACAAAATAGTGGCACATAAAACTGAAAATAATATACTGTTTGCCATGGTTGTGGCGTAATACTCTACGTGTACAATATGTAACATAAAACTGAAAAGATATCTACAAGTCTTTTATAAACTATAATTAGCAAATTATTTTAATCAATCGAATGATTGTTCTTAATCGAATGATTGATCGTTATCATTTTACAATAGATTATGTTATCAATTTTTTTTATTAACTTTTATAAGAATCATTTATAGAGATAGCAATCTATATGATATTTATCAATATCAGAAAATCCAGAATTATCAGTAAAATATAATTTTACTAAGTGCTTAACCCTACTGCTGTATAAATATTTAAGCACTTCCCCGGCGAATTATTTTTGCAAAAATGTTCCAAAAAAAAACTATTTTTATTTTCTTTTAATTTGAAGCATATAAAAATTTTTTTACCCTTCAAAGTCTATTTTTTATATTTTTTTTTATAAAGAATTTTCGTCCTGAATTTTTATATAAAATATACGAATTCCACAAAGCTTATTCATAAAAATTGAATATCGTGAAATTGTAAGAAACACGTATTTGCAAGAACGCCGAAAATCGAACAACGATTTTAAAATGTTTAAATGGGCGCGCTTCGGTTATCACACGCATTTGCGTGAGCGCCGAAATCGGTGGTTAATGAATCCTTCAGGTATTTTACATATATTTTGGAAATTTTCTTTACATTAATATTATGTACCAAACAGATTCCATTTCATTGGACCATGTACACAGTTCTCTTCCATAGTGTCATTGTTTTATATTATATCACTTAGATTCCTTTTTATTACTATATTGATACAAATAAACTGTCAGCTTAAGGAGATTCGATATTGCGGTGTCATTTTGAGATTCGTGCTGCATGAACTTTGGCAACTTGTAAGCATTGACCATATTGAAAGCTGACACGCGTCCAGACCCAATTTCACATAGATAGTGACACAGTAGGGTCTATTGTCACCCGCTTCCACTACCACTTTTGGGATGAAAACTGGCAGAATTTTAAAATGTGTAGCTAAATTAATTGTGTTTAAATTTTGTTATCAGGTAACCCGTAATATCAATTGTTTTATTGTTAATGGCCTTAAATGGCATCATTGTTTTTCGATACCGATGTGATTTTTGTTTCTTTCTTTCTTGCTCTTTGGGACAGGAACCGGACACAACGTGTGTGTGGGGGACACTTCCTGGTACTGGAACTTGTTTCCAGAGACCTTTAGTTGTAAATTCAATGGCAGTGTTTTTTTTTCTATTGTGGTTTTTCGTCCGAGATGAAAGAACTGATAACTTTCCATTTCGACGAAAATTAAAATTCATTTTGTTCTGCGCGCAGAGTTTAACATCAATTTTCTTAACTTTTAAAAAAATCGTGTGAGCAAGCTAGGTATTAAAAATAGTCATTGTGTATTGTATTAATTCAAAATTTTGTCTGTTAAATATTGTTGGTAATTAATTCGGTGATTGCAAGTTCTTAAATAAACGTTTTCGTGATAATAGAGCAATTGGTTTTATTTCATTTCTACCGACCTGTTAGCGTCGAGTTTATACCAGCTGTATTGGTCTTAATGACTTTTATTAGTGGGGATTTATTCTTGAGTTTTAACATCGTAAACAATAGTAGAAATTTCTAACAATAAATGAAATTCGTTCAAAAATAAATTACGAGTAATGTTAATAGCATTATCTTCAGACATCAAAAAATATCAGAGTGTGATTAAATTGGGATCAACTTTGTATTTCATCGCAGTTTCTGTATCATCTTTACATTTATAACCTGTATTTTATGTTGCTTTTTAATAAACATTTTCTTAACAAAATGTAGACCACACGATTTGACAGATTTGAAATATTCCATTTTTAAATTTTTAATACAAACAATCGAACGTCAAATTTGAATTGTCAGAAAGCTGTTTGATCGTCAGTCGATGGTTGACGGTTGAATTACAGATGAACAGTATAGCAGACTTTCAACCATTGATTTTTATATATATGACCTATTGTAAGTTAATTTTACTACGCCTATAACTTTCCCAGAAGTGCAAGCAAAAATTTTGTCAAAGTTTTATTGCAATCGAATGGGGGGTGTGGCAGCGCATAAAGTACGAACAAACAAACATTCATTTTTATATATTAAATATACTTCCATTAGTAAGAAATTTCACTGACAATGTATCGTAGTTTGTAACAAATTATAAAAAAAACAGTCAAAATCAAATCATCTAAATAACGGCTAATCCTTCATTATCATTTTTCTTATTACTGACTACAGATAATTTCTAGATTTTAAAATTTTCACAATAACACTTAATTATACCAAAATTAATTCCTTTAGTACAGATATGGTTCATTGAAATTTGAATTATCTGCAGTACCTATAATAGTAAATACTTTACATAAACAAAAAAAGATGAATAATTGAAACCCTACTTAGCCTTAAGATAAGGCTGCCAGATTTATTGTCATCAAAATCTGGACATTTTGTTTTTGTGGCTAAAAATCCCGGACTCTAGGCTTAAATTCGGTGATCGGATGAGAACCACTGTATACAAAATCGATGTCGCTGCTATTTGATTCTTTTCTGATTGCAGGATTTTTTTTTTATAGATTGTATTCAGATTATTATTTACACTTTACAAAAGACAATCAAGAAATTTTCGAGTGGGTTTTGTGACCTTTGGTGGCTACACTATTGCACTTTTTCATCACATTTCTTGCATCTTTTGCAACTTAGTTACTGCGAGGACTCGGTATTCCTTAATAATGAGAGTTTATATATATATGGAATTTTTAATTGTCCCAAAAAGTTCCTTTCCAACCCCGAGACAGGAAGCTTGAAACCAGGACAAACCTGGAATACTGGGACTTACCTTAAGATCACGAATATTAATATGATATAGCTGCATCCACACACCATCATGAGGATTACCATCTCAGCCAGTAAACAATTTTAATTACATAATAATTAGTTTATTCTATCTGGTTTAAAACATAAAATACATGTTTTTTTAATGAATTCTATCATAAACCATATTACAAAATAACAACACAATACAGCACCATATCGACTGTGGAAAGGAAAAAGGACTAGACCAGGATCTTAACCTTTTTAGTGACACGAATCTGAAAATATGTTCTCGCATCCCCTTTAAAATTTATTTACGTATTTGTAATACATTTAATATACATTTTTTTTATATATGTCAACATAGACTTCTCCCGCATCCCGGAAATGCTTTCTCGCACCCCAGTTTAAGAACCACTGCACTAGACCATCAATGATGATGATGATAAGGGCTTGAAACTTTGTATTGTACCCACCTACCTTAAAAAATCATAAAGATTACAGGGCCTAACCAAAACTAGATTATTCGTATCAAAGGTACATTAATAGAATTTTAATTGTTGTCTGAAGACTAAAAAGTACTTGCAACTTTATTAAATTCATATTTTTTTGAGTCATAAATTCACAAATAGTTTGATATTTTATGATGTCATAACTCCAAATTATATTAATTTCAAGTTATATGTGAGTAATATTTTGTGTGGAACTGTGTGGAGAGGTGTAATATATTAATACATTGGTATGTTTAAAAAAATATGAGTTGCTAGGCAACCTGCTCCTAAAATGCCAACATTAGATTAAGAGTACTGGCTAGTAGAGGTTTGGACATGCCAAATTTATTCGGTCTGAGCCCTGCTTATTCAGGGTCAACCCAACCCGGAACCTGACCCAAATCTCACATATATTCTTCTCGGTCTGAACAAACCTGATTTTATGATCTTTCCAATAACATATTGTTTTATATTGAACTGTTAGGTTTAAAGCAAACTTAAAAACATAGCAATTTCCGCTGTGTTACCAATCAGTGATAAGTTTTTATAATTTTTAATTATTGTGTAAAAAAAAAAGAAAAAATCAACACTATCACTATATAAGCTAGTTGACCTTCCCTAAACCACCAAACCAGCCACTCTAAAAAATCTCTGCACGGTGAGCTAATTTTTACTAAATTAGGTTTTTTCTTATATAATATTTTGATGATTTGTAGTATTGCCGCACACAAAAATATAAAAACCTTTTTTTTTTATACGGACCAACTAGGAAGAATATTAGTTATTATTTCAAGAAGTAAATATTTTTTTTAAATTATAAAACTAAAGTTAAAACTAGTTCTTTATTACTTTTGAATATTTTTCTAGAAGCTATTACTTCATCAAGATCTTTTTTGCTCTCATCTGTCTACATGTGCCGCTCTACAGACGTCAATTCCAGGAAGGAATCGATCCCAAATAGATTTCAACGCTCAATGGCTACCGATTTGTTCAAAAATGTTACCCCTTATTAAAAAACCTTTTCTTCATTTCTGGCACAACAAACTGTCGACCATCGGAAAGTAGATACTGAATAATATTCACATTGGGTAATAATTACAATAACATTACTCTTGGTCATTCCTTAACACATTGGTTACGGATGACTCGTATACGAGTCTTTTCGCCGGTCTGACTTACGCGTTGAAATATATACATCCAATGCGACAAATGTTTTAGATTCTCTACGCAGATGGCGTAACAAATGTTTGATGCATTATTTAAAAAATAAAATATTAAAATATATGCACAAATATTTTTTTTATTCGGTGATTTCGGCGATGAAAAATCAACAGACAGTTAAAATAAAACTTTAAAAAATAGGCCACCAAAATATAAGCAATTGTAGGCTAAAAATAGGCTTTTATGTTTTCTAATATTGTTTTAAAATAAAATAAACAGGAGTAAATGTTTATTTGACTTATTATTTATTACGCTTTCGATGAAATATATAATTCTATGTCAAATACCCGATTTTCTATATTAAAAAATACAAAAGATGAGTATCGCTAATAAAAGCAGGCTAAAATATATAAAATATTATGTAACAAAGTGTTGCACAACTGTTGTCCAAATTATTTTTTTGAATGTCAAATAGTTTTAAAGTTATACTATTTTTTCAAAAGTACCTAATTTTTTGCAAAATTTCGCAAAAATGCCCCGATGCGAATGAGTTAATAAAGAAATCACTGTTTTAGACTTAGCTTAAATAAAGCTATGCAATTTTTTGGGTTTTTATCAGTGGTGGGCTGTCAATATGTTAACAAGGCGTTCACTTAATATCTACCATATTGCTTTTACACTAATGATTAACAGCTAACACCTTAAAGTTGAATTTAATCATCATTAAAATGACACATGGTCAATTGAAAGTTTGCTTCTTTTACTCGTATGAGTCGTAATTACAACCCTTAAAACTCGTTCAGTTTCTGCACTGCTTATAGAAATATCAATATTTTTTTCAAATCATGAATTTCTACTTTCGCTTGGCCTAATAATTGTGATATATTTAATTGTTTTTACGTTCTATGGACGGTGATAATATATTTTCACAGTTCCATGAAGAAGGCTATAATAAATTCGAAAGGAAATTACGTATTTATGCTTTTCAAAACTTTCCTTAACCGGATCTCTGCCGCAAGCGAGTTTATTCGCTCTACAATTCCGTGTTTAAGGGGCCGTCCATACAAAATGAACGAATTAATACACTCTACTTTATACTTGATTTACAAGACACCAGTACCTCTCTTAACCAGTTCTCTGCCACGGACGTGTTAACACGCCATACAATGTCGTACTCGTAGGATCGGCCATACTAAATGTGCGTGTTTACACGCAGTATTTGAGACGCGGTTTAAAGGCCACAAGAAGCGTATTTAATAATTTTAAAATATCATGCATATAGTGACATCTCTTGCAATCATAGTATGTTACTTAAACATTAAAGATATTGTTTTTTAATCTATAATATATCGATTTTTAAAAAAAGCTTTTTTGTTGTGTTCAAATGTGTTGCTAGCAGGGCTAAGGGAATATGGCGGTAATTTTCGTTTTTGAAACATTTTTGGATAAATGATGGCGGAAATGACCCATCGTGTATTTATACGGTAAGTATTTGTAATTTACTATTATTATATGTCCAAAAAGTACATGTTCATTAGGATTTTTTTTTTTAAAGATAATCACGGCCCTCCATGCACGGCCATATTAATACCGCACGGCACAGATCAGGTTAAGAAACAATTACTGTAAGTATAAAATAATAAATAAAAACATACCTAGAGCTCTTGACTCAAGAAGAGACTCTAAATAACCTAAAGTATAGAGTGGTTGTATTACCTTTTATAATGCAACATTCGATAAGTTCATGTTGGAATCAATCGTGGCGACAGTCTTGATTTCAACTCCTATGCATCCAATATTATTTCTAACAGGGAAGAATAGTGCAAACTATCAAACACCTTACCATCAACCAAACATCAAGCGAGTGCACATATTCAGAGACACCTCAAACTATGAATTTGAGTTTACAAAACTTACAAAACCATTGAAGTAGTAAACTTGCCTAATTTTTCCTGAAAGTACATATCGGCCCCTTAGACTCAAAGAAATGTAACTTGATTTTTGGCTTTTTTTGAATAATAATGGCACTGGATAAAAAATAACATATTAACACAATAAACAATTTATAAAAAACATCGAGAAAATAAGCAAATAAATCAGAAATCCAAAGCATTAACCTTTAAGACAGTGGTTTCTAAACTTAATGTTGTTACGCATCCCTTTGCAATAGTCCACGCCTCCCAGGTTGGAAATCGTTGCTTTAAGATAATGAAAAAATAATTTGCACTTGCTTAAAAATAAGTAACAGGTTACTGAGGATATCTGTTTTTTGGCTCTCCTGAAAAGGAGAAAAAATGAGATACGTTTCTCTGACCTTACGGGGTCGATATATCTCAGTGACTCTGAGCAGAAGCGGGAGAGTGTTTGACTTGTCCATAAGGAGAGCCTCAACAGGTATACAATATTGAAGTAGGTACTCCAAAGGAAAAAGAAGGTTTACTACTGACTGGATAATCTTAACATGCTTAATAAGCCTCACAAATAATCAGCTAAGAAGAGAGAGAGAGAGAGAGAGGAATAAACACATAGCTATTTTATTTATTTAATAATATTGATAGTTTTGTGAGAAAATTTTTGATTGAATACAGGGCCGACTGGTCATAATGAATAATGGAGGCGAAGTACTGAAAAATATTTCATATTTCGCATAATTTATCAGTGTTCTTCAAATTAATGTGTGATTTTAGCGCGATTATCGAGCCTTCAAAAAATTATTTTAAATCGTGGCGTTGTTTTTAGCTTTAGTTTTTCGCTATATTATCCATAACTAGCTTTAACACACAATTACCATACATGCTACTTAAAAGCATAACAAAAAATATAATGTTCTAACATTAGTGACTCCCGTGAGGTTTATTTAACTTTGGAAGCTAAAAGCTCAATATTTGGTTCATAGTTTGAAGTCATTTTTAAGATGTGCCACCAAAATTTCTTTCGCGGCATAGGCTTTTGTGGCATAGGTTGCCGGGCGCTATCCTAGATAATGTAGGCCAGTGGAAAATAACGTCATTCATTTCATAAATTCATTGTTGATATCAATAAAATGTTATGTCAAAATAAAACTCTGATACCAAAATTAACAAGAAAAAATGTTCCTCAATTCTTCAGCGCTATCTGTATACCACTGCATACGCTTCATCCAAAACCTCCGTTTCTTTATTTTGCTCTACAACGCAATTTTAAATTTCTCATCTGTCAGTGTCTGTCAGTTCTATTATCTCTGGTCAGTTCTTGACCGTTCATGACGTACGAGTCATTTGAATTTTCTGGTTCATAGACAATAATGCAAGCGAATTATGGTCAAAGAAGACAAAAGTAACTCCGGCGAAAAAAGTTTCCCTTTTTGCTAACGTCCACGCACAGCGGGCTTAAACTTTAGACTTTTATTTGCGCGGTATAATATTACAACAAATTTTTGCGGACGATAGAACTTTTATATATTTTAACGACAAAATTTTATTATCCGCGACTACTTCGACGGCCAATACCTTTTTATTTATCGTCTTCTGATCGCCTGCGACGGAGTTTTAATGTAAAGCTTATTATTGTATTACTTATTCTATCCACAAATTCGAGGTTAATATGAATGTTATGATTAGTGATGCAACGCGGGGAAAAATATAAATTTTCTGCGGGGTTATGCCGGGAAATTTGTAAAAATAGTTTTTTTAATTGTAATATCAAATTGATAACTGTGCATATTTTTAAGCAAACAGCGACACTTATTTTGAAACGGCGTCATGAAATACTAATTCTATCAATTCAATATGCATTTTATGATGTTATGAAGAGCTGTTGGTCTATGAGTTTGACCAGTGACACCTAGGTATACTTGAATCCAAAACAAACAAATTGAAAAACAGTACTTTTTTTATGTCACTCAGCGAAATGCATATATTACAAGTGCACTTGGACTTCAGTATGTTGTTAAAACGACGTTAAATTTCATTTAATTAAATGTTTCTTAATATTCTTTGATTTTTCCAAATTTTGAGTTAATGTGCATATAATTTTTAACAATTGTTTAGTTAACAACCAACTGTTTTTTTTCTACCGATATTTTAAAAAAAAATCCATTTTTATTTTTAAAATAAAATATTCCGAAAGCCGCTTTTATTTCGGGTAAATACATTTCGACTGTGGAAAGGAAAAAGGACTTAACCCACACATATCAAATTTTACAGGAGGCGCTTAAAACGAGTTTTGATGATTTTGTGACATATGCAAATTATGAATTATACACAACCCTGAAGTGCACGGAAACTTCTAAACTGGTGTTTAATTGAAATTGTCTAGGAAAAACCTTTATTTCAGTCTTTTTTCTTGGTTTTAGTTTTTTACAAGGTCATTTTTTCAAACTAAAAAGCTAAATTTAGATACTAATTCGGCATTTGCAGCTTGCATCCTTTTGATAGAACGTGTATCAAGTTTGATACATTGTGATTATCGAAAAAAAACCTGTTTTGAAGAAACTGTGGGTTAAGTCCTTTTTCCTTTCCACAGTCGATTTAGTTTCAAGTATACATAACAATTTTGATTGACAATAAATGATCTTGTTTCGTTTATGGTTATAAAAGACGTTTATTTTAAATTTTGAATCGGAACGATCATCAGAACGTCGTTGGTTTTGTTCTGCTCATAGTGACGTTTTCTTAAGTTATAAATAATAAAAAATTCGCCATCTATAGTTATGGATCCTTACGAATATATCACGCCGTGTTCTGGTGATTTTTTGAATGCCGTAAACAGTGATAAGTCGTTCTCAGATGAATATTTTAATGTCAATCATGACGACTTTCAGCCTGGTACCTTCAAAAAAACTGTAAGTTTCCTTTAGAGATGATAAAATGATGTTAAGTTACTCTAAAAATGCTTTACGTCAGCTTCATTTAAGTTATGTTAATTTCTGTTTATTAAACCTTTGAAAACTAGCTTCAAGTTTTCTAGAATTGCAAGGCTACTTGAAATGTCCCCTATGTACAAGTATAATAATAATAATTAATGCTTATTATTTCAATGGGAGGTGTATGTTAGCGTTTAAGCATTGAAGCATTTGCTGATCCAAGGGGATGGTCATAACGGCCATGGCCACTCCCTGAGAAGAATTTATAGACACCTAATGATCGCAACTTGTCTCCATATTTCTCATTTTATTATGTAGGATCTATATTCTCATAATAAATGGCCATCCCCTGGCATATTTTCTGGATCCACCAGGGCGATGAAGTGAGTATTTCCTCAAAAGAGTCGTACATTTTACATGTTATTATATATATTTATTCCAGCTTTTCCTTTGTGAAGTGACTCCCGTGGAATATAATTAGGGTAAAAGTAGAGTATAGCTCGTCATGGATTATTACGGCGATAAACTTCACAAACTAAGCTAAAAACAACTCCACGATTTAAAGTTATTTTTTGAGAGCTTTATAATCGCGTTAAAACCACAAATTATTACGAAGAACACTGATAAATTATGCGAAATATGAAATATTTTTCAGTACATCGCCTCTGTTTTCCATTATGGCCGCGTGGCGCTGTTTTTAGCTTAGTTTGTGAATTTTTTCGCCGTAATAATCCATGACGAGCTATACTCTATAATTACCGTAAATCTATTGATTGTTATTTCCTCTGTAATCCACTACTTTTGTAAATTAATGGTTTACAACAGTGGAGGGGAACCTGCAGCCTCTTGGCTACTCTCTGTGTGGAAAAAGAGCGTAATTAACCCATTATATGCTCGACAGTCGAAAAAAGGGGGGAGGGTGTCAACGTTTTCTTTACTGTGGCCTTACGTCGAATCAGATAAATGAATGTGGCCTTTAGAAATGAAAAGGTTCCCCACCCCTGGACTACAAAGGAGTGCAAGTCATTCCATATTGTCAAAAAAATATATAAATTAAAAAGGAGCAAATCATGTCAAAAATGTTACCGATCTTGTACGGTGAAATGATTTTTTGGTACTTTACGGTTGTTTTACGCCAGGTACTGAAAGATGCAATGGTTGTCAATGCACCTCCACGTCCAGATGAGGCGTTACTCGACTGATTTCAAAATATAAAAATAACATTAAAATCTGCCTTATTTTATGTGTTCTTGAACATCATGACCATTTATTGTTTCCTCAAAATGGGACATCGACTTATTTTTAATTAATAGTGTGCGTATTCAAGAAAAGGAATATTTCTTCATAGTTTTTATTTATTAATGAAAAAAACAAAATTGCTCTCGAAACATTCCTGGTGTTCCATTATGTCACTTTTTGTGGTGTAATGTAGTTAGAATTAAGTAAATTTTTGATTTATCATGTTTTTGAATTGCTTATTAAGTTACTGTCCTTCAGAAAACAGGTCATTTCAAGCTCTGCTTAGAGACAACAGGATAAACTCTCTAAAAATGGGAAACATAGACACATTTCATAACAAGTGACATATCATAAGGAAAGGTTTCACCGCCTGGTGTATAACAACGAAGTACCGTTTTTTTTATATCACTCTTACATGAGTCTCTTTATAATTGGTAGACAGGACAGAAAAAAAAGTATTAAAACTAATTAAGTACACCACCCAATTCATTCGTACCATTTCAAGTATGCAGCTGTGTGAAGTGTCATTTTTTTATTTCAGATATTAAAAATAACTATTGAAAATAACCTGTAACTGGTCCTTCATATTGCAGTATCATTGAGCTCCAAATAAGAATTTATGCAGATTTATTATTAATTAGATGCATTGTCTTTGTTATAAGAACTTTTTGACATGCTAAAATAAAATTGATGATTGTCATCAACTTCTATTTATTCATTTAAGTACTTTAAAATATTTTTGTTTTGTTAAATCTATAGTATTTAATTTTTGCCTCAGTAGTACACTAACAATGTTTGGAAACCACTGATCACTACTTTCTTAAATAAATACAATATCTTGCTTCAATTTAGCTCTTTTATTTACAGCCTCAGTTATCCAGGATTCTACTGAACAAACTTCTATAATTACAGAATAATCTGTTTTGTTGTTATCATTGTTATGATATATTTATCCAAATGCGACTTTTTCATCTCAGCCACCAAGATGCGAGAGAGAAACGCATTATATTAGAATGAAAAAATGCTTAGTTATTAAAATTAAGGGTTAGTTTGGCTCATCGCAAACATTATCAACTGATCAAAATAGGCTGACTGTTGACTGGTACCTTTCATCTTTTACAGAGAGAAGAGCTCTTGCTCTATTTCTCTTTCTTTTGTATTATGATCATTCTTTTTTTTCCTCTTTCCCTTTTTTCCCTTCTACATTGCCTTAAATATCCGGTGCAAAATAGAAATCGATGCAGTTATTTATACAAAACCATATAAGACAATTATAATTAGTGGATCTATATTTCAATCAGATAATGCTCACAATGAGTGAAACCGGTTCTGATCTTTAATAAATAATGTGAATTTAATATAAAAAAGTTTTTTTTAACAAATAATATTTCAATGCTTTTAATGTATTTATAAAGATAAATTAACACAAGATGACATGCAATTTGCAAATGCAAGAAAACGAAACAATTGATTCAGATTTTACTCATATCTTCGATGTTCTCGATATCTTATTGTTTATTTTTATTTTTAGGTTGCTGACGTAAAGATCAAAGCAGAAATAATTTCACCAACTGCTCCTGCTCCTATTAGCAACTTGCTGCCAACTTCTGATGATGATGTCATAGTTAAAAAAGAACCAGTAACGCCGCCAAAAACATATGAAACTCATCAACAGCAACAACACAGAAGGCGTTCCATGTCTGTGAATGCTGTTATGGAGCTGTCAACCATAAAAAAACATGATCTTATAACTGAGGCTATGAAGCATGTAAATATTTCTTCACAATTCAAGTTGAAAACCGATTCATCCACGAAAGTGTTGTCCACATCGTCGTCTCAAAATAATTTGCACACTTCCTCGAGATTCGTTTCCATGGCTGAAGCGATTTATCATTTGCAAAGGGACACCCCTAAAAGGTTTCATTCGTCTTCCAGAAAACAGGAAGCTCGAGACGTAGACGCCGCTTTCAACCGCAAGAAAGTCCAACAGCTTAAATCTACTATTCCTCAATCCCCAGCTCTGATGAGCAAGACAAGAATCCGTCCCCTCCACGTGCTATCTCAAAAAGAAATAGAAGACAGAGAGATTGAAGAAATGAAAAAACATAAAATTAAGGCTCAGCCCATTTCTAATGCCGTGCTGACTGGGATTTGTCATTTAGCTCCTGTACAAAGACGCCCGGTGACGCATCCTGAACCTTTTAACCTTACTCAAATTAAAAAGAAAACTATTATACCAGATGATAAGAAAATTGCTTTCACTGCACGGCCGGTACCTAAATATATTTTGGAAAAACCCGCCGATCCAATCAAAAAATCAATTCCAACTACAGTTCCCGTGAGTCCGAAATTCAAATCGTACCGTTCCCGTTCATTGGATGAAGTTTCCAAACCGACAATTAAGGCTCCCACTGCGATCCCTAAGCGGACCAAATGCCCTATTCAAGATGCAGATAAAATTTGCGGAGCATTCACGGAGAAATCTACATTCCACACAGGTGTCCCTGTGGGTCAAAAGGGAACTCTATATCTCTGTAAACCTCAACCGTTCTCATTTGAACAACGCGATAAGGAAAGACAGTTGAGAAAAATGGAGAAAATCGAAAAAGTTTACGAAGAAGAAAAAAAACTGCGTGAATTCCACGCTAATCCCTTACCTCTTCACAAAACCAAAGGTACCGTCACTCAGTTACCAAAATATTTAGATAAAAAAATTAAGCACAACAAAGAAAATGTCGCCGATGATATAGCCGTCCATCAATTTAAAGCTCGTCCGCCACTAGTGCTATTCAAAGAACCGTTTGTTCCCGCTCGAAAAGAACGCCCGTTGATGGAGCCCTGTCAGATGCAACTGACCACGGAGAAGCGAGCAAAGGAGAGGGATGAATTTAACCAAAAATTGAAAGCGAAGGAGGAACACTTTGAGATTTTAAAGAAGCAGGCCGAAGAAGAGAAGAAGTTTGAAGAAGAAAAAATAAAGGCAACTCTGAGAGCGCAGCTCGTTCACAAAGCTGCCCCCGTCAGACACTATCATCCGTTTGTTATCCATCCTTCTAACGCACCCCTCACTCAGCCGGAATCGCCGCATTTTGCGCAACACAAATCCTGAATCAATTCTAGCGACCATTTTTGATCTATTGACCGGTGACACTGAAGATAAAAAAAGTTAATAATACTAATTAACATTTTACACTAATTACATAACATTATAAATAAAATTTCTTTTAACTATAATTTTTATTTAGATCTAAATAGATTTCTAAGATTACCAGGATTTCAACTATCTGTAATTGTTGACACTGGTAATGGAATGTAGCCATATAATAATAATATGTACTAACAAATATCATTGAATTGACATACTCTTTTAAGTCTTTATTTCTTACCTTGCTGTCGGATTTTTGATTTTAAAGATCCGCTGAGAAGTTTTACAACAATTCTAAATATAGGTAGTTTACTTAGGACTTTTTTTGTAACAAATTTGTACTTTATGCAAATTTTTGGATGCAGCAATAATTGTTCGATTAATGAAAATCTATTTTGATAAAATAACAAATGATTGAATGATTGAGTAGAAAACATGATAGATCGAGAAGCAATCATTATGAACAAGTTTTTCTATTTTTCTTATAAAAATATTTTGGGACAAAACAAAAATTGAATGAAAGGAAAAAGGTACATTTTAGTTTCACTATACGTATGTACACTTTCTATTCAGAAGCCTTTATTTTTATTTGCCAGTGGAGAGAAATAATGGAAATATTTCTCTTATTTGGGGAATCCAAATTTTGGAATACATAACAATTTTTATACACGGTCGTAGTTGAATTGTAGCCCGTTTCTTTCTCAGTGCATGTCAAATGTTTGAAGAGATATAATACTGATTATTAATTCTTGACTTTTCATTTCAGTTTGAATTGTATTCAGTATCGTATTTCATAAGTTTAACTAGGTTTTTCTTTGATTTTAGATTTAAAAGAACAATGTGATCAAAAAAATGTTTATTGTGGCGATCAGATATTGTAAATATTTTTTATTTTGAGCAGCCATGAAATGAGTGATAAATTTATACAATATAGTGTTTTTTGAACGGTGCTTGGATTGTTTCACAATTGTACAAGTATTGTTTAAAATTGATGACTCACGCTTAACTCTACCGTATTTCAATAATATAATTATTTATAATTTTAATCTACCTAACGGACAAAAATATTTGTTTATAAACCACATTTTTCATTTACCTAGAGTATAGTTGCTGTTGATACAAGCTTTATTTCAATAATTCTGTTGTCTCGTGGTATTTTATTTATGTTTGACTGTAATAAATTTTCTGAATTAAAGTTTTAAAACAGTTATAGTCTTCTTGCATATTCAATCAGTATTGACTGGTCAGGACTCGGTCGACATCATCAAAGCCTCAGTGAATTAAAAATTCAAGGATGGCTTTATCCAACTGACTCATAGGCGTATTCTAGTTTAATAGTTTGAATACCTGAAGAGAAATGTACTTTGCCAAATATTTCTTCTGTTTTTTATAAGACCAAAATGAGAATGCCAAATTTTGTGTGTTTTTTTTTAAAACCATTGAATTGTGTCATTTCAAAGTGTAGAACCAACCTGCCACTGAGAAGAGCTAAAACATTGTTGAAGATAATTGCTTTGAATGTCGACATATAAACGCGCACATGACAAGTCCAGACAAGAAGATTTTATCTGAATTTCCTTGCTTGACTTTCTGGGTAATTTCCAATGTTTTCTGTTTTTTTTTATCCTTCGATACATTGTAACAGTATTAAACCTATAATTTGTTCTGTAGGCATATATTTATACACATAATATAAATGGAATTTAAAAGAAAAATATTGGAAACTGCTGGTGCCTCCAAATTATGAAACCATTTCTTTCTATGTAGTCCATTGACAAATGGCGGACTACTCCATAAGTCAAAGAGGGGTCACTTGGGGTCTCCGATCTTCGGGTGCCTTCAAAATAACATATATTATTCTACATAGTATATATTTCAAATCCAGTTATCTATATTTATTTTTATTGCCCCTGGGGTCTCCCAGGTATTTAGTCCTCCACTGTATGGTGATCAGTGGCGGCCGATCAATATGGCATTGGATCAATGCACCCTTTGTATATGCAGGTGCGGTTATATTTCAGGAAATAATATTCACATATCATTTAGACCAGTGTTCTTCAACCTATTGTCCGCGCAAGAGTTTACTGCCGGTACGCGAATAGCCGTAAGTTGTGAACTGACTATGTAAATATGAGTATCTGGTTGACGCCGGTTCGCGAAATATTTTTTCCAATTTTTACCGGTCCGCGGATGTGAAAAGATTGAAGACCACTGATTAAGACCAATCACTCATTTTAAATTCTTCATGTATTTATTGTCTACTAGCGAGTACCCGGCATGCGTTGCAATGCCACTAAAAGAAAGAAAGTGTTTGTGTTTTTATTCTGTTTATTGAATTGCTTTTGGAAACAACATATTTTTTGTTTTTTTCGTGCGGTGCATATGCGAATAAATCAGAAGGTTTTCCAACTCGTGAGCAGGCCACATACAGCTGTCCTTGTGAGAAGCATAGAATATTTTCAAAATTTAGTCCACACACTTGTGGCGATTTTTCCAGTGCTTTTTTGATGGTCATTGCAAATGCTAGTCACACCTAGGTACGCCAATTTTCAGTGTTAAAACGTGCGGTAGCATGCCTGGCAAATCAAGTGAGTTTAAGAATTCAGTTAGATAATTGACAACTTCGTCTTGATCAATTTATAGTATCGATGGACTTATACGTTGTCTCTTTGCCTGGTATTTCGTTTGGAATCCTGAAGTTGATGGCATTACAATCGTTGTTTTCGACTGCTAATATAACACATTCACTAAGCCACTGATGATTTTTGTAATTCTGTGCGATATTTGGGAAAACTTTGTGCATCAATTCGCTTACGGTTCCTGTAATTTTACAGAAGCTTGGTGGTAATGTGTGGATTCATCGATTTCTATTTTTCATTACCAATATCAGACAATTGTTTTTTGAAACGTTCAGCGGATGCATCATATTGTAATTCTACATGCATATTAGCTTTCAAGTTAATTTCTGCATATGTCACCATAAAACTGATGATTTGAGACATGCACTTGATTCATCAGCAGCTGTTGAACGTGGTATAACTGGTAGAGTTTGTCGAAAAACACCAGACAATAAAAAAGGTTTGCCACCAAAGACCTGTTCATTTCCTCTCAAATCTTTTAGTGTACATATAGTGAAGATTTTCCAATGCCTTTTTGTGCGCCATAGTAAATTCGCCCCATTTAATGAGTTGATATGATTAAAGTACTTCATCAATCATGATTTTTTTTTGATATTGCATGTTGGTGTTCAAAAGCAATTTCTTTGCTGAATGCGCTGTTTGACCACCATCAAAAAGATTTGCTGCATTTGCAGATGAAGCGATTGCCAACAATATTGTTTCGTGATCCAACGTTTTGTTTGATTGCATGCATAATTCTGTCTTACGCTATGCGTTGTTCTGGGACCAATTTCGGTAGATTTGTTTAAACGAATGTACCCAATTTGTTGCCATCAACTTGTGTTTCTCGTTCCTAATCACGGTCAAAAGGGTTGTTTGCATATCATTGTATCAGACGATCGGGCTTGAGGAGTGAGAGCTCGAACGGTTTCCAAACTTGCTCGTCTGTTTCTGAAGCTCGTGATGCCGTTTTCTTTCGTGCTTGAGGTCTAGATCAACTAATAGCAAGTCTTTTAGGTGGCATAATTGTTTGACAGCGAAAGAAATGCTTTGTGACGACTTACAAATTCACTTGATAATTGTTTACAATACCCTTTGATTGTTTGACGTAACCATGGCACGTATCAAACTTTAAAAGACTTAAGTTGCTGCGCACTTAGCGCCATCTGTCATTCAACAACTCTAATAATTTCGTTCTGTTTGAAATACGAACGACGGACGTCAAAAATATTGAAAAAAAAATCGGGATAGGGACATCCTTCACCTAGCGGGATGAAATATACTTTAAAACCTATTCTACTATCTAACAAATATACATTAAAGAAATCATAAAAATCGGTCAAGCCTATATAGAGATAGAGATAATTTTTAGAATAATTGAAATGTTTAAGTTTGCTAACAAATATATTTCGTAGAAAAAGAAAAAGATCTCGGGATATATAACGACAGTCCTTCAGTATTTAAATTGTAAATAATATATTTTTTAAGAATATTTGAAATATTTTAAGTTTGCTAACAAATATATTTCTTAGAAGAAGAAGTAGATCTCGGGACATAATATATTGACAGCCTTGCAGTATTTAAATTGTAAATAATATAATTTTTAGATTAATTAAAAAGTCTACAAATATATTTCGTAGTAAAAAAAAATAGACCTCGGGGCATATATCGACTGCCCTGCAGTATTTGAATTGTAAATTATTTAATTTTTGGAATAATGTTTAAGTTTGCTAACAATCATTTTTCGTAGTAGAAGATTTAAAAATAAAAGTCGAAATATAGTTCAATAAAATATCCATACTGTCATTAGAATATTCCTAATGCATGTAATAAGAATTAGTATTTTTGATTATTTGAAAAACGTCGTAGCGATGCAATCTTTCAAATAAAGTTCTCTCAATATTATTACTATGCTTCAGTTCTAAGCCAGGAAATTTGAATTTAAAGACGTCCATTTCAATTGTTTTAAATTGGAACGACGAATTGTCAGAAATATTGAAAAAAATTCTGGATCGGGACACCCTTCACCTAGCGGGATGAAATATAGTTTACATTTGATTCTCATATCTAGCAAATATACATAAAAAAAATCGGTCAAGCCGTTTCGGAGGAGTTTGGCGACAAAAACCATGACATGAGATTTTTATATATATAGAGATAGATAATAAATATTTTAGAACTTTTTATTTTTGACGATAAAAACATGAAAAATTTAAAATGAGTGGATGGTATAAATGTTATTTTTGAATGAAATATAACTGCCCCTGCATATACAAGGGGTGCATTGATCCAATACCACATTGACCTTCCGTCACTAATGGTTATATTTAGATAATACACTATTGATCAAAACTTGATTGAAAATTGACGAAATAAATATAAGTGCATCATTTGAACTATGTACATTCACACAAGTTTTGTCATTAACGACCGAGCTTTCGCCTTTCGGCATCTTCAGGTAAAACTCTGGTCGTCGGAAAAAACTTGTGTACATATACATTATTTGAATGATTTCTAATTTAATATTGAAATTCCACCAAGCACCTTCAGTCGAAATCTTAAATCATATCATATCTGTGTGTATCATATTTGAGTTCACTGACTGAACAGCGAAACCTAAATTATAGGCTTGGTCCAATTTTGTTGATGGAATATCACACTCTTAGCCAAATATTGTTTTCATCAAATGCAGCAGTTTTTTGCACACACCCTTCTTCAGAGCAGAAAAATGATTTTTGATATAAGTAGAGGTAACAATCACGTCGATTAGATTTATTTATGTGAAAAGAATTGGAGAACTCAATTGAATTGCAAACGGATTTGTATTTTCTTGTTTAACTTTGCTCTCATTTTGCTAAATGTGCTTAGTGTTTATTTAGTGGATATTTTTCAAAAGCACCTATGTAGAGCAGGGTTTTCCAAACTTATTCTGGGATGGAACACTTCGCAACTCCGGAAATTTCAACGGAACACTTAGCTTAATTTTTGGGATGGGTAATTCGTAATAGTTTTTTTATTATTAAAATATCACATACAAATTAGAGTTGATAAATCTCTTAGAGGGGTATACTAGTATAGAAATTTAAAAAAATCGATTCTTTCTATTTTATATTTTTCTAAAGTTTAGACCTTGAGAGTATGTTCTCAAAGTGAATTTTTCAAAATTTTAATTATTTAGCGAGTTACAGTGATTTTGGTGACGCAGCAACTAAGCTGGTCCGATCGGAACAAAACGAAACTCAAAACTTTAAACGCGTTTTTCTCGAAACTATTTTTTTCAAGCTTGCGTGCATAATATTTCAACTTCTACCAAACCGATTTATTTGAAATTTTGCGTAAACTTTCTCTATACGTCCTTCTATGGCCCCCGTAGTAGATTTGAATTTGAAAATTTGTTTTTTTTTTCAAACGGTTTTTTTTGTGTGGTAGCGACATTTTTACTAATTAAGAATCCGTTAAATTTTTGGTTGGAATCATGTACGCCAGGAAACCCCCTTTTTGGACCCCTCCCATTACCAGCCGATAACTTTTCGAGTTTTGAATTTATTTATTTTTTAAAGTTTGTTATATATTTTTAAAATATAAATAAACGAATGTTAAAAAAATGGATGGTAAAAATTTTCTATGTTTATTTTTTACAAAGCTCGAAAAAACACCAGAAATTGGTTTACACCTGTTAGCAAACCTCATCGATCATTTTCTTATGCCTAAATCTCTTTTTTAATGATTGCATTTTCACAGTTTTTTGCGCTATGGCATATATTTTTTCATGGAAATAGTAATAGTTTCAAGCCTGCATAGCAGAAAGTTGACATTTGCTTTAAAACTGCTTTACATCGTGGCCGTTCTAGAATTGATTGTATGCCTACTGAGATTTGATGTCTTAGAAAGGATTGTAGAAAAAAAAATTGCGAAATAAAGTCTAGTAGAATTTTCAATCAATTGAATATAATGATCGTACAACCATTGTTTATTTGTTATTTGGTAATACTATTTATCTAATGAAATATGCATAACCATTTTTTCATGTTTTGTACTGTAATGCGTTTGGAAATCTATTTTGGTCCACTTCAATATTTATTTTGAAGGGTTCAAAGAAAACTCGTACAACGTACTGTTGGCCTTTAATGACTTTGGGTGTGATAAAATAATCCTTCACCCTCGGCAATAGAAATTTGGCACAATTTTTGTTGCCTCATTCAATTTATATTCAAAACCTCTTTTACCTAGATATTTGACATCATAACATATGTGGAGATAGACCATCACTCGCTTTTCAATATGAAGTAGAAAATGTTTAAATGTGTTGCAGCATATAAAACCATTCCAAGTTTTTGTGGAAAATTCACTTTGGCCCGCGGAACACCTACTCTGGCTCCGTGGAACATAGATTGGGAAACTGTGATGTAGAGTATAATAAAAACATGGCAAATCTAAAAATGCCTCATTTTCTTAGTTTGGGTGAGTTGAAACTTTCTTAGCGCAGGATTCCAGACCAATTCTTGAAATGCTCCAGCTCCACTCTGTGTTTTGGGTAAAAAGATTTGAAAATTTAATTTTTTTGGTATTTTGTTGTTTCACTTCAAGGCCCTCAGTTGCGCAATAATTATCTAATTATTGCAATGTGACCATTTATTGTTTCCTCAAAATGGGGTATCTTATTTTTAGTTAATTGTACGTGTATTCAAGAAAACGAATATTTCTTCATAGTTTTTATTTATTAATGAAAAGAACAGAAATGCTCACTACACCTACCCGGCGTTCCACTCTTTGCAGTGTAAGTGAATACTCATCAAATACTTCTGAATCTTGGTTATTTTTTGATTTATTACGATTATGAATTGTTAATTAAGTTGGCAGTCCTTCTGAGCTCATTCAAACTCTGCTTGGGGATAATAGGATAGACTACCTAAAAATGGGACGAATGTTGACATTTCATAGTGATCATATTGAAAGACTTCACCGCCTGGCGGAAAATAACGAAGTATGTACCATTTTTTTGTCATTATCGAGTCTATTGTTCTTGGCTGCAAATCAAAGGATTTTTTTTGCTGTCATCTTTCCACTCAAAGGTTTGGATGTCTAATATTCCCTTTCACCCACCTGATCATAAAAAAGGGGGTGCATCAAGAGCCATGAGCTAACCTCTAATCCTGTCCTACAACTGTTCTTGTGAGTCAATAAATATCAAGCAATCCTCGAAGAAAAACTTTTAGAGATAAATTCCATATACTCCACACTGGGAGTGGACATAATAAAAAAAGACAGACACTTTAGTCATAGTCTGCCATATGTATCATTTTCATTATGCCACGGCAAAACATAAATACAAATTCACTCACCACATCCTGTCAATTGAAAGACAAGTAAACTTTTGTATTCTCGATAACCTGAAAAATAATTCTACATTTCTCTAGAATCCAAAAATGCAGACATCTGCTGAAGATACTGTACCAGTTTGCTAAGTATATAGAATTGCTGTCCAGTAGTAAATATGTTTTCAGCTTGGAACTTTCTTTGTCTTGAGTTCAACTTCTTTTATCTTGAACTATCTTTAGTTTTTGTTTAGACGAATAACCGTAGAACAATTTCAATCACTATTGATTTGCTAAGAATATCATTCATTTTCATAAATATAAAAAGTCGGCAAAGTAAATCTGCAAAACAGAACTTCAGCAAAAAACGAATGGTTGTGGTGAATTAATCGCTTTAATGTTATGTTATTGTGGTGAGTTTTCAGGTGTATAAAATTTTTTGAAAACCCATCGTGTGAATATGTATAAATATGTTTTACATTATTTTAACAGAGCAAAGAAAGACACTCGGTAAAAAAAAAGGCAAAATGCTGAAAAAAATTATATTTTATGAGAAATTATAATTTACAATATTTACCAAACATCCATCATCAGTCTGACCTTAAGCTATAATTTCACAATCTTCCACAGAAAATAAAGCAACATTAGACTATCATATAAATTTCAGCAATATTTGTAATAATACACTGAACTGAAAACAGTTATGTGAATATGCCACGATTATTATGTCGGGGCATTACGTAGTATCATATAAACATTTCCCGCTATATTAGAAAAAGATCGTAACTACAACAAAATTAATGTGCGAATATTTTTATATTATAAGAATAGCTCTACAAATGAGACAGTCACTAATTTTGTCAGGTTAGGTCACAAGATACATTTACAGTGAGTGAAATACATCTGATTGTCCATAGCCCAGGAGCGATTGGCTCACTCGCACCAAGACTAATACAACCGAACAGACGCAGCCATCGTACAGATAATAAATCTCTAAAATCTCATCGCACAGAATATTCGAATAGCCGTGAAACAGCGTCGGAGTTCGCAACGCGACGAGTGATTGAAAAACCTAACCTGACTCGTATCCGCGTTCAGAGTGAACATATTCAGACTTAAATAGGAAATGTCGCAGATTATGATGGAGTGAAAAGTAAAAAAACTTATTTGGTTCTACGACTTTATATAAAAAAATAGAACAAGTATCCGATAGCAAAATGTACACTGAATAAACAACATTGCAAAATAATGTATCATTAATTACAAAATTCTTAATTTATTTGACTACAATTTTTAAATTATCTTTCGGTGATAGTCGGAAGGTCTGCAGTAAAACGACGATGACTATGAAATGTTTTTGAATATTGTTGACTTTACTACCGCAGACTTCCTAATTATGATAGTGGACAATAGCTCCTATTGTCCCGAGATTGTAAATGTACAAAGTTTTATTAAAATGTGTGCAGAGACATCGATGGCACATGATTAAACCGGAAACTGAATGAATGTCTGACAAAGCACCACAATATGTGTTACACACAGTGCAACAGTTTGGAAAATTATCATAATAATACATCGTTTCCGTTACAAAATATTTCCGTGCTCCGTTGTTAAACACGGATAAATATGATCTTCGTATATTTATTAATATTGGACACACAATTAGAAATGTATCATGTATGAACTTCCATCAGTACAGAGTGGACGCGGATTATGCGCGCTACCATCGTAACGTGACCGCATGCAGCTTACTTTTTATATAAACATATAAATTAGTATTTCCTTACAAAATTTTATTATCTATTGACAAATAAAGAGGAAGAGATTGAAATCGGTACATTAACGATTATTATTAGCCAATCTGGATAGGAAATCAGAACAATTTTACGATTCAAAGAAATAATGTAATCCAAAAGAACTAAGTTAAATATTTAAAAAAGCTAGTCAGATGAGAAAAATTGAGATAATGAAGATTTATTATCCATTATTTGGATGAGTACTTAGAATGTGGAATATTAAAATTGCCGTTCCAATTTACATAATAAAATAAACAATACAACTTCTTACAATAGGTCTCGAGACCTCCGCCTCTGAACTGCGATCTCTTTAGATTCCCTCCGTCCGCCATTAGGACCGAATAATATCCCCGTCTAAAGTCGCACGCGTGAGGAATACTTCTTTACAAGAAACCGGCCGAATCTACTAATCTGAACATTTCCTCGGTTATAAATTGGCAGTGATACTTTGGTTTATTAGTTTATTTTTAAATGCCTTGCAAGTATTTATATTATGTACGATCAATCAAACGTTAAGTCTGCTCGCAATAATTGACAGTTCAACGAAAATTAGAGCGCCAATAGTGAGACATGATCATTTTTCAAAAAGACTAGTCCCAATTCTGTATGAAAAGACAGTATCACCGATCTTTGTGCGGACTAACTCAATTTTTTTTAATTTCATGAATGAATTTGAGTATACGGCAGAGCCTCCTTCACTCTTCATTGTCAATAAAAACAAATACATTGACGCTAAAGAATGAACAGGTGATCCATCTTTCACACTTATTTTATTCAGATAGAGGAATCTAAAGAAACCACAGAGGCTTCAGAGTCACGCACGAGACAATCAGCGGTCCGAGATCAACGTGCGGAGACAGATAACCGTCCTATTTTTCATGTCGATCTAGATTTAGAAACGATAAATTAACATAGACTGAAATCATACATTCAATAAGATGCCATTTTTCAATAACATATCCGTAAACAATACTATTTTAAATAATTATGATACCTTATAAAATATCACAAATAATGAAAATTTTGAAATTGATTTCCATGACAACAATAACAAAAGATGACTCGACCCGGGTTGCAGTATTTATTAGTCGACAGTGACTCACGCGTCGGCAAGTACTAGCATTCCGTGAATAAGCAGAAAGTCAGCCCCACTCTACAACCACAAAGCATCAAAACACTGACCGGCCACACGATACGGACAGACCGTACTCGTCCCGCACTCCCTTTTCGCTCATCGCTTCTCAATTTATTATTTAACACCTTTTTCGATGAAATTATGTATCAATAGGTTAAAATGACTTAAAGCTATTTGATTTATATTTATATACATATACAGATACTATAGGTGTCCCTGGAAACGGAAAATATTGACTGTCGAGTCTTTATAGGCGTCGCATGTAACACATTTCACAAACGTAGACGTTACAGATTACATTTTGATAATTCATCCGTATCTATTCGTAAAATTACATACATAATAAGTTTAAACGATACACAAGCTTTCCATTAATATTTATATCAGGACACCCGATAAAAATGTATATGTACACATGTGTGAATGTATTTATAAGTATCAACGGCTCCTAAGATAATTTACCCAGACCGAAAGACAAAATTCAAATGACAAGTTAAAAAGAATAAATTGTTTCATAATCACAGAAATTACTAGTACTAATTGATATAAAAAAAATACACACATTCTCCCTACAACCGGAATGACAATCGTCAGATATTATGCCAATTTATACATTACAATTGTATTCGTTAACTCTTCAGGTGGGTTTTCGGCACTAAGAAAATCTAGAGTCAGACAGTGGAGTTCCATCGTGCCGTTCAAATATCGATATTCAAAAATATTTTAAACATACATTTCTCTTCATCGTGTTATGAGATTACACAATTAGGCTCGAAATAGTCTAACAACATTATTAAACAGTAAAGATATACATATTTTCATAAGTTAAAAAGATAGAAGACAGTATCACTTTAAATACAATATATAATTAAATTAAATCATTCAAAATTTGAAGTAACTAAAAAAAATAACAAATATATTAAAATTACAATTGAATAATAAATGTTTTACATTGATTGTTAGATATCATCGGAAAATGATTGATTAAATGGTTCGTGATGAAAACTGAAAAATAAATACAGCAGCCACTGTAAAAACGGCAGATTTGATTCCCGTCATCTTTTAAAAGCCAATCGAGCCATAAAAATTGACACGCGTTCACTGTCAGATAATATCCATCAGAGCCTGGTATCAATATGATTCGACGGGCGAGGATAATTAATTTGCATCTCACATGAGGATACGAAAACAGTTATACGGTGAAGCCGATCAAACCCTGATCATCAGAATGACTATGTGAGTACTTGAAATTGTGAGTGTGTTCGCAGAAGGTGATCGTAAAGCGAGTCTTTGTACACCCCCCGGTAGCGTAACTCTCGAGGAGAATTCTTATGCTGTAAAGTCATGATCATATTTATACCCAAGAAATTTGAAAGATTTAAAACATTCAATATAACTGACAGAAGTCTAGTCATAATATAGGCATACAAATGCTTTGTCTCGCACAAGAATAGCCGGGTGGAGTGAATAGCTATTTCAGCGGAAAAATACCAATATAAGAGGAAAAACAGACAAGTGTTTTTCGATACAAGATTATAAATAATTATTTTGCCAAGAATTGAAAAGAGTGAATAATGGAAGTGAAGATTCTTAAATTGTAAAAAATAGTAGCTCAAATGTTGCGGTATTGCAATAATATTTAGGACTGACAGGAACGGTAGAAGTCGGGGGAAGAATTCATCCGCAAGTGGCTACAGTGGCTGATGATGATTCGTAATTGGGTGTTTTATTTACACACTATTATGATAAATGTAAGCCGGTACAAAAGAGGCATCATTTTCATATCGGTAATAACTATTTTCGACAAAACATTGTTCTATAAGTGCTAGTTTTTGATTTTATTTTTTACACTCCAGGATTACTCGCCACGGCTGTGACTGTCGATACCTTCAATAAATAAATTATAACATTTTCTGCAAGAGGAAATAAAGGTATTTGAAAATCTGAATTAAACAGGAATGATTCAAGAAACAACATAATATATATATAAAAAAAAAATACAACTAAAACTAGATTTTGTCGAGTACAAACTTTAATAAATAAATCTTTGAAAAACATACAAAATATCTTTGTCAAAATAAAATCATGCGAACAATTAACAATAGTTTAAATATTTGGTTTCGCTCTGAGACCCAAATCAAAACAAAAACTTTCTCGGAAAACCGTTTCCGTCGAGTACGAGTGAAGTGTCAACTAGAAAAACATTTATACAAGCCTTGTCTTTCACATGCAATTATAGAACTAAACGTAGGTTATAAACGTTTTTTCTGCACACCATATCACTTTCGTGCAATCTTAGGAACCGTTGAATCCATATAATATTTTTAAAAATATATTAGTGCAAAGTCTTCATATCCAATTTCATTGGAGATACTTTTGATTGCTGGCATTTGTGGTCGTTTGATTCACCAAACCTCATATGTCGGGACATCCACATCTACACGAGGTTGTACTCTTTCAGATTTGACTGAAGAATTGTGTCCTTCACTGCGGCAAACACAAATCTGATGTTCTCCGTGTCTGCGGGTAATAAAAAATCAGATTAGTTGTCATGTCTCACACGCCGATTCAATTGTTTACAAATAATTTAATTTTTGCTAACTGTCTGCGCTCATATGAATAGAATTCATTTACTTTGGCTGCTATTATTAATTTATTGATGAAAATACAAAACCTATTAATACATTCCCTCTTTCTTTGAAGTAAGAGTATATATACTCAAGTATATTCTAATACCGGCAATATATTGCACTAGTTCTGTGATGAGAACTAAGTCACAATGATCGGTTGTTTCATGAAAATCAATTACAAGTGGGATAGTCAAGTGCAATACGTACACCGTACGCGGCATGCACACAATGTAGATAAAGCGTCAGGCGTGTTGTCAGCACTGAACGTGTTAAATCGTTAATAACTGAAATTTGTTTTGTAGAAATTTTCTGTCGAAACCTTGGTAATCTTTCCCATTCCTTTATTGTAAATTTTCAACAATGATATCATCAATGCCTGAATCATCAGCACATACACATGTGTCCAGTAAGCCAACAAAAATTCCATGTTACGATAATGAACTTTGATAGCATGTTTGATAATTACTGTTTATCCAGGAAATTTTGTACCTTCTGAAAATTCACTATTGTAGAAAGCCTAATCCATCTCACTTTCATTATTTTAACCCTGTGATGTTGGTTACACTTAGCCAACTGAATATTACATTCCACCAAAAGATGCTAATTCTTTTCTTACAGATGATAGATAGTCCGACATCCATGAAGGCGAAAAAATATATTTTCTTTGAAAATATATGAATAACAATAAGTTTCAGTTTAAAATAAAAACTGTTAAAACTAAAATAAGAAAAATAGTTGTATTTATTTATTATTATAAGAAACTGCCACCTGGTGAAGTTTTATTAGTAATTTTTATCAGAAATTCCTTACATCCATTAGTAAACAGTTTGTAGCATACCTTTACTTACCTGTCAAGTGATTTTAGTTGCTAAAATTTATGGGTTCCAGTTTGCCACTTAAATTTTAACAAAGACCTTGAGGGGTTCGCTTGCTTTTCCAAATCAATTGGTTTTTCTCTTGGATTTTTTTCAACGTGTTCGATTTAATTTAATTTTCTCAGGTAGAGTTCTAGTTTTCTTTATGGGGGACATTTATTTAGAAAAAGACGCAAAACGAGATGAAATTTTTGGATTCTTTTTTAGTCTGGTACGATAATTTATCGGGTCCATGGCACAGTAGTCAATGTCATTGGCTTCCATGTCGGACCTCATGGGTTCCAATCCCAGTACAAACAGCATATTTTAAATCGATTTCTGTTCGAAGGCATGGATGTTTGTTTTGTCTAAAAATGACCTCCCACCCTCCCAACCTTAAAATAACAGGGCGTATCGAGAGTGATTAGCTTACCACTAGTCCTGTCCTAACCCTATCCTTTCTATTCCTACTCTCAAAAACCAGGGAAGTCGAGCAACTGAATTACAAGCAGTTCTCATAGAATTTTTTTGTTAAGATAGCTCCATTAGAGGCCATATGCTCTACTTGGTAATGGACATTCAGGGATCATCAACCAAGATAGAAAAATGAACGCAGTAGAGCCAACCAAAAAATGATGGCATTCAAAGGCTACTTATTTATGCTTTAAACTCCAGACGATGTAAAATAATTAGAAAATATTATAAACATTTTCTTGATGATGATGAAGTCCAGTAAATAAGATGGAAACGAAGGCAGTACTTAACACTTGAGTACCGAAACATCAAAAATAGGATCGAGAACCGGTGGGAACAATGTGACCCCAGACAAATTGGCGTAATATTTGCAATGCATTGATTGAGGGGTATCATTGTAGATTACAATAAATATCAGCTAGATATTATTGGTATTTAGCGAATGGTTGAAATAAGATAATAATGTGAACGCACCCCATAGGTACCCGAAGGTTAATCGTATATTATTTTACTGTAATTTTAGAATTTCGAATGCCAAATACATTTAATTTGTATGTAAAACCTTGATGGTGATTATCTCAGAATTTATTTTTGCCTTATACGCTGTTATTGCACACGTTTTCAATTAATTAACTAGATCAGTGATGGCGTACCTATGACCCGCAGGTCAGACACTGACCCACGCAGACTTCATCTCCTCCCACATTCCAAGTGACGCCACTGACTTAGCGACTCACGGGCTAGTATTTGAAAAAATAATGAGCAAAATTTAACCCACTCATCAAAAAAGTTCGCTATCACTGAACTAGATCATGCAAACACAATTATTGTTTCAAAATAAAAATATTATATTTAGGACTGAAATGACAGCTTGAAAATAGAAAGTTTCTGATATATAAAACAGCAATAATTAAAAAAATACTTTTGATTATAGATTTGACAGTAAAAAATTATAATACCATTTTTTGGCACATCATGAAAAAAATAATTTTACGTCCCGTAATTCATTTTAAAACTATGATATATTTTTACTGCTCTCCGGGATTAAAACATTGTATATTGCATGCGTAATTAGATATAATTCATAAGCATTATAAATAAATAAATAAATCTAAAATATGAGTGCATCATGCATTAAATAATTGTAGAATTGTTGCCGCAGAAAACTTAATATAATGTGAACATAGTCAGCAGTGATGAACTATTAGTTTACAATAACTAGGTCTGATTCATTGGCATATCTGAGGTTTGGAGTCAACGACGGAAATCTTCAGTTGTTTTAAATCATTTTTCAGTATGCAAAAAATAATATCTTTTAAGTCAAGATAAGAGTTGTGTGATGCAATTTTTAAAAATTTAGCAATTGATTATTTAGGCTTTTGTCTTGGTGGGAAACACCATATTTTACGTGGCAACGGGTGCACTGGAAAGTGTGCGAGCGGCCACCGAAGATTTAAATGAATTGTCTTCTTATAAAACTGAAAGAAAACTTAAAAGCAAAAAAGATACAGGAGCAAATCAAACACAAATAACACATAATATGATATTGTTTTATTAACCATGCATATTTTGACAAACAAATTGTGTACAGAAACATAAAAACAGAAATAAGCTACTCACTGTTTTCATATAGACCTTGAATTAATCAATAATACTTTCAAGTATCGGTTGCTGTAAATCAAACCTGTATATTTTCCATTGAAATGGAATTCAAAACGATTAATGAAATTTGATAAAATAACTAACGTAAGTTATTTCATTGAACTATTAAAATTTTTGACCTATCCATATGAAATTACTCTCTGCATTCAGACACTAGACAGGTTTGATCACAGCAATTCATACATGGATACATTCCATGATGCATTATTTTTTAAGACAAATATGTATCACCTTTATTTTTTCATAAATTAAGGAGCAAATACAGCATGAAAAAATTATGTGTGTATGCATTAAACTATTCTAAATAAAATAAACTCAGTTTATAGAAATGACATGCGGTTAAATGCAAGTCGAATTAGACAATATCCTCTGTAGAACTTTAATGAAACAGTAAAATAAAATTGACACAATCAAGTCAGTGGTGTCTTTAACAGTAGACAATCCGTCAACTGTTATAAAATATGAGAATCATTATAAGCTATCATTATAATAATATATATATATATATATTGACCGGTGTATGATTTATAAATTATTAGACTTTAAAAAAAAAACAAGATATATTAAATTTCTAGATTTATTTATATAACGACTAGGCTAAATTAAATTCTTTTAAGGCAGTTTGCATAATTGTGTCTTTTACAGCACAAAATACGAGTTTGATGTTTTCAGTGTCTGCGATTAGATGAGTGTAAAAATAGTTTTATTCCATCATGCGACATGAGATCCCAGGTGAGTAAGCGTAAAAGGAAATAAAAGCATTCAAAAACATTGACAAATATTTTTTTTAACAAATTAAGTTATAAGTAAAGATTGTCAAAAAACTTAGTAGGCAAAAAAAAGTTGTTTTTTTTGTAGTGATAAATAAATAGTGATAAGTTTAAGCAATCATTGATTTTATTCCATTGAAGAGATAAGCATAATATGGTACTCACATGCAGAATTCCAGTTGAATACATTTATGAAAAACAATAAATTACAAAATAAATTAAGCATGCTAATGAAGCAGTAATGATAAAAAGCATTAGTAACTATTGTATGAGTGGTTAGAAATATAATTATTTTACAAAACTACTCAGTGATCAAGTTTTTTGAAAAACATATTTGAAATATTTTCATAGTCTGTCCGCAACCGGAAGGCACGGAATACACGGAAACCGATACGGGCAAAGCAACAATTTTAAATATATCTTAAAGCGTTTGTTTTGTTTGTTTGTATGAAAGAAGACGAATGTTAATTAATACAAAATTGTATTCAAAAGATTTTTTTCATCAAATTAAGCATGCCAGTTTTGTAATAAATAATAAATCTCGCACACTCAAATAACCATCGGCCAAGATTGAAGTGGTTACAGCGTCGCCCCATGCACAAAATAAAGGGAAAATTATCGTTACCTGTTGCACATGTAAAGTGCGAGTATATAATTTTCTCACTGTCCGGATTGAGGTCGACAAACATACGCAGGATAAACTCACGAGCTGCGATCGCATCACGCTGGGGACCTATCGCAAAACACATACATATGCCAAAAATCTACATTCAACGGACACTCGAGAGGGTTTTCAATAAAGTAATCAAATATACTATTCATTTTCACTTGTTTTTTCTAACAAATATCTGAGTATTCCAGCTCAAAGATCCATAACCTTGTTTAGCAATACCACCAACCGATTATAGTTTTTGTGTATTCTACATGAAGCATAATCGATTTTTTAGTTGAAAATGATTGCAATGTATTCAAGATAACAATGAACTGTTCGATAACGTTTGCCACAAGACGGATACGCGAAATCAATACACCGGAGTATTTATATTTTTGTTTATATTGATATATTATAAACAAAATTTATGAATCACTATCAGACATAAACCAGGTGAAAATGAATATTCTTGGGAAATAATGATAAGCACATTTTTAAAATATCTAGCAAAGAACAAATTTCTACTCTAGCTTATAAAATGAAGAATTTATAAGACTTTTCTGCTTGAAAATACAAAAGGGTCGTTTTATAAAGAAGATACAGGTGCTGCGAGGGAGTCTAGCCGATTCTTTTATTCGCCAACCTGTAGCTGCAGTAAAGTGAGAGTAACACATCCGATCTGAGTCGGGATTTTGGGAAAGATATATTTGAAGGATGAATTCTCTTGCAGGCTTATCGTCCAGCTTCGGTCCTAATTAACCACAATATATAAATTAACAAAATAAAACTCAGTTTCGTCAGCAGATTCCCAATTTGTTTCTCACTCACATCATAAGCACCAACATATTTAACCTCTTCTCGGTCACGCCCGAGTATACTCGGGTATTGAAAGTCGTCAAAACGGACACCACGAGATAACTCAGGCAAATTCCATTAAAAAAACCACGAATTCTTTCATTAAATATGCATGTTTTATAAATATAACACACGTGTTTGGTGTTCAAGCATAATAAAAAATATGTGATCCTTTTTGGAATATTTGTTTAAATCAATTGGACCGGCAAGTGGTTAAGTAGAAAAAAGTTGCACTAATAATTTATAGAGCTGTTTGAAGTTGATCACAGGCTAATTCCCAATTTAATTATAGAATCAAACCCACAATAAATGTCTGATATCAAAACAAAATTACCTACTCACATTTATATTTTTTTGGTATAGAATATTTATCGACTCTAAGCTCAATTTAAAAGTTTTAAATTACTGCATTCCGCACAAAGAATGCGTTGTGAATGATACCGATACCTAAAATTTTAATTGTAATATATATTACATAGAGAATTATTAACATTTACTAAACCTACTCCTGAGTCCTGAATTAATTTTAAAAACATAATTTTTGCCGATTTCATCCTAATAACAATGCAAACTCTTTGTATGCATATTCAGGTACATTACAAAGTTTCACAAAAGGGAAATATATTTCAATAGTGAATAATGAATTCGATACCGGTAAGGCTCTAGTTTATTTTCAACACAATCATTTCGACTGTGGCAAGGAAAAAGGACATAACCCACACATATCAAATTATACAGGAGGCGCTAAAAACGTGTTTTGATGATTTTGTGACATGCAAATTATGAATTATACACAAACTTGAAGTGCACAGATACTTCTAAACTGGTGTTTAATTGACATAACCTAATACAAATTAAAGAAATTGTCTCAGAAAATTTTTTATTTCAGTATTTTTTCTTGGTTTTAATTCTTTACAAGGTATCTTTTTCAAACTTAAAAGCTAAATTTAGATACTTATTCGGCATTTTCAACTTCCATCCTTTTGATAGAATGTGTGTCAAGTTGTATACATTGTAATTATTGAAAAAAAGCTGTTTTAGAAAATTGAGGGTTACGTCCTTTTTCCTTTCCACAGTCGATTTATATTAAAAAAATAAAATTTGATTATTCTACTGTGATACGTGTTTCACCCTTTTGAGAAGCATCTTCAGGCAAACTACCGTCCATAATTATGTTGATACACCAATGTTGAATATAGTTACGATAAAAAATATTTATTCCGGATTCTCAAGACTTATATTCGAGAGAGTTCATAATACAGTGGGAGTTCTTACCATCGTATTCAGGGAAATAGTCCACAAGATGAGAGTACATAATCTTTTCTTCGAGTAAATCTTTCTTGTTTAAGAAGAGAATTACTGACGAGTGTTGGAACCAAGGGTATGTAATAATGGTTTTGAACAAAGCCTTCGATTCTTCCATTCGATTCTGAAAATAAAATTTCAAAAATTTCAACACATTGATAGGAAAAGCTTAAATGGAACTAGCTTTAATATTGTGATATGCTAAAAATGAAAATATCAACTTATATGAGGCTATTATTTGCAAATCCAGCTTGTTCTCGAGATGGTGAAACATGAACCGTGAATGTAATTTTGCAAAAAAAATACAAAAAAAATATATAAATCCACTCGTTCCAAAATGATTAAAAAATTAAACTTGAATTTAATATTGTAGAACTACATACATTTTATGAGTATTTTTAGATTTATATTACTTTGGAATGATATTTAGTATGTTATCAAGCTATGTTTGAGACTGCTTTCTAAAAATAGTTTTAAAATTTGTTTTTATTTACTAAACATTCATGGTTCATGTTTCAACAATTTTAGAATGAGCCGAGCAATTAAAGCCATTTTGACATAATATTATATTATGATTATTGCAATATTAATGTCTATTATTTATCAAGTTATCATAGTACAAATTGGGGGAATTGGCAGTGGAGGCTTTGGTAGTGATAATAACACTGATCACTCAAATAATACAATGTCACATTCGTTGCTTTATCACATATCATTTTTACTTGTTGAGAAATAGAAGCAATTATACACAGTTCAGAATTGAATAAAAATTTGAATGCGGCGACATAAACAGTAGCATTAAAACTGTATAAGCATGTAAGTTAATGTCGTGAAACAAATTTATAATCCATACATATTAAATTTGTATTATGCATGACAGTCAAAAACTTGCATAAATATTTAATCACATTTGTAATGAAATTGGAAATTGGCAAAACTATTTTTACATTGTCTGAATAATTTGCTTATATTTTGACATAATATTGAGTCGTGTACAATATGAAAGTTCATGCGTTTAGATTGTGATATCATTTCGCTGTGAAAAAAAATTGTCACCCCAATGCGACTAGGTTATTTGATTTTCAATGTTTTCGAGATAACACTTTTGAATATGATTTCAATGTACAAAATTATTTAATCGTTTCCAATTATGCAAAGCACCATTTGAATTTCATTTTCCCGGCAATGATCAAATCAGCGTTGCCTAGTTACAGTATGAAATAAGACTTAAAGAAGAATATATATAGAAAGAAATCTTACCTCGTTTTCAGATTCAAACAGAATTTGGTCATATTCACTGAGCGCAACTAAGAATATGATAGATGTAACGTTTTCAAAGCAGTGAATCCACTTCCTTCTTTCTGATCTCTGTCCTCCGACGTCCACCATCCTGTTTTAACATTTGTATTTCATTAGCGCACAGTCGAGTTCCTCAAGATGGTAATTATTGAAAAATTTACATTGTCGCGAAGGATTTAACATCAAAATGGTGCAATTTCTTTTGACTAACCTGAAGACAAAATCAATGATTTGAAAAAAATGTTCCCCACGGTTACTTTTCAAAATATACTTTTTGTCGCATATAATTGAAAGTAAAACATTGAAAATTGGCAAAGAAATATTTTTCTTTCGATTCTATAAAAGCTGACGTCATTTCGAACAAAGTAGACTTTTGTAAAACGGGATACACCGTAACAAAAAAATGCTTCATCGGTTTACATTTACAAAAATAGTAATTTGTTTAAGTTATTGAAATGTCGCAAACGAGCAGGATTTTAGTGTTTTTGTATTAGACGTTACAGAATCAGAAAGTGCTTTACTTTTCGGTGTGTATAACAAAATTACTTGGGCCACGATAGCAATAGACAGAGCTTTGCATCAGTTCCTTTCAATAGTTACAGTGAAATACATATGTACTATGATACTACTGTGAAAGATCAACAAATAATCCAAGTTATACAAAGAGTTAATATAAATAAAAATACAACATCCAAGTTAGTGTGTTATAAAATAGTATACAGTGCAATACGGCATGCAAGTGTTTCTACAAGCGTTGGACGGAGAAAGATGTTTAGTAAAAGCCAAGCAATATTAGTCAAAATCAAACAGACAAGATAATGTTGTTTTGGTTTACCTCTTCTTCAATGTTTTTTCTCGGGGATGGCAACAAATATAGCAGCGGTGTCTTAGTATACTATGGACGGCAGGGTTGAGGATTAATTTCAACTGATTATCGTATACTGGACATTCCCATAATACAAATTAATACACCTTTTAACGTATTATATGGAAGCAACAGGGACAAGTATTTGCGGTAAGATTGGTAATTATGTTTTTTGGACTTGTGTACTTTTTTCTGAGGTCTCCAAAGGAAGGTGAGACTATGGTGGTCGTGTTTTCTATTCAGATGCGTATTATCAAGAAGTAAAAGTATTTCGATATATAAAATTCAAGTTAAGAAAAGTCAGTGGCAAAACACGACACTGGTAATAATTCAAGCATTTACAAATTGAGTTGTCACCTTTCAACTCGACTTACTGCTTAATTTAGTACACCATAAAATTATGAGGTAATCGATATAACAGTTTGGGCTCCATGTATAGGATGAAACTAAATATCACAGTGAACATTTATACCACACGGCAGTAAAAAAAATACCGTTTACTTATCTAATAATATGTAATGAAATAGTATCAAATGTAAATACTATTCATTAAAGTAGCTCGGTGCAAGTTTTATTGAACTTAAACTGATATGAATCCCATTTCGTATTGTTTCCTTAAAGATGAAATCAGTTTCATAGGTCATATTAAAATATGAGTATCAGATATCATCGATACCATAATCTACCTGTGAACATCGAGTGCTATACGGACACATTATAATACCTTTACCGGTATTAATTATGGTTAAATGGGGAACGGCTTTGTATGGTATCAAATTTGGTATGAAGTCTGAGCGGGTTCGAACTGCAGTACATATACCTGGACGGGGTGGGTGTGTCAGCCATTACGTACCTAAATATAATAGAGTCGAGATCGAAGGGGTATTCAATAATGCCAGTGGTGGGTGCTCGAGCCCTCAAAATGTCTTGCTCCGTTGGGAGATAGTCAGCGCTTTCAATTCTCTCCATATCGCTTAAATAACTGCAACAACATACATGGCGCATCCGCGTCACAATCATTCTCGGCATGCAACTGATTGACCGACTGACTTAGCTAACATGCAGCGAATAAAATTTCTCTCAGATTTATATACAAACTTGAAGATACAGTGATAGCCTGATTTCAAAACAAATGAGCGCAATGAAATAAGTTTCGCTTGAAAAATACGAGCCGTAAATTGAAATTCTGTGTAATTATCCTTTGAAAATGACTTACAGGATGTCAATGATGAATTTGAAAAACTGTATTTCGCTGGAAATTAAAAAAATTGTTTCTGAACAAACCGAAATGTGGCATGTACATTGGGAATGTTCACAGGAAGGTTTCCTAATCCTTATAGGATTAATCCCCCTTTCGAGTACCCTATGATATTTCAACATTCCCCTTATATAACAAAATTGATATAAGAAAGTTTAATAACTGCAATCAATAATACAGCATTATTTAATTAAATGGAAGTTTGAAGACAGAGTGTGTTATAGGTTTCAACATTCTCTAAATAATAATAAATTTCAATTAACTTGTAACTAGGACCCGGTGACTTATTTTTTCAGGATATTACTGTATTTCATTTGTAAAAAGCAAATTGATAAATATACAAACAAGGTGTTAGAAATAAATTACGCTACTGCTTTTGTAGCTAACTAATATAACATTATAATATGAAAAAATCACAGGTGCCCGTAAAGATTGGAAAAATGCATGCTGAAAAAATCAATATTAATTATTAATCAGTACTATCCCGCCCACATCGACGATCAACATTGAAAACTAACCGAGTCAGAAAAATGATTCAAACTGACAGATATTGAATTCGTTGCGATATTTTCAAAATTCATATGTTCCATAAAAATATTTTTGTCAAGTTTGTGCTTTTTTACTGTTCATAAAAAAAATAGGGTTGACACTGAGGACAATATAAGTTGTTTCGACTTAGATGCCATTACAGTGAATTTTATATAAAATTTAAGCAAGTAACTAAAGCCCATTTTAAATCAATAATATTGCTTAACAATAGACACTTCAAAATAAGGTGTAGCAAGAGCAATCAGTCAACCACTAATGCCTCAGCCCTATCCTTAGTGACAAAAAGTTCTCCGAGATAAACTCCATTTGGAGTCCACATGCTATAGAATGGGAGCGGAATGATTATTAGATTATTTTTTTTTTATCTAAAACTGGAATAAATTTACTTCGGAAATTCCTAAGTTATAGCACATTTCAGTAATCATGACTCATACCGATTCAATTCTGTCAAGTGTAAAATGGACCATACATATTTTTCGATTCACAATCAGTTTGAGCGCTGGATGTAAAAAAGAAATGCAATATGCCACAATAATCTGAGTCGGTTAATAACAAATGTAAATAACATGATGAAATGAAGAAAATTTATATTCTTTATCATGGCAAAGCTCGAATATAAATTTCTATTTCATCACTGAAAAACATTAAAGCAGTAAATTGTTAATAACTGAGTGGCTCAGTCAAATCCCAAACATGTAATGAAATCATTTAGCTTGCCGTAAATGTTAAGATTGTACCTGTAAGAAATGATTCTTGTAGATGTGATGTTTCCACAGCTGATATATTATATACCAGAGAACAATAATTACTGGCAATTAATTTATTGGCAAGAAAAATGAATTCGTTACAGTTTGACAGGTACCCAGATAAATAATATACAATATGATATTAATCGTAAGAAGAAAAACAATCATAATTAACAAAAGATGCAGCAGAAGAGGCGTAAAGTTGGTGCGTGAGGCGGTCATCTCGACGGCAGCGTAAATGTTTACCTAAATCGGATTTCTTCCAAATCAAACGGATATTCTATGATTCCTGTCGTCGGTACCCTGACGCGCAGGATGTCTTGCTCTGTGGGCAAGTAATTTGTTGCCGCGACACGGTCGATCTCCATCAAGTAACTATAACACATAGATTATTGCTAACATCGGTCGGTAAAATGATTACAGAACACTATACCGAGTGATGCGACTCGAGTCTCAGTCTGGTGAGCACTAAAGAGGCTTTCATTTTGAATATTAAAAATTATCATTCTCGAAGGTGTCTTCCTTTGTCTCACTCGATCGCGAGTCGTAAGAGGTGCAAAATGTGAATTAATGTGTGATGAATTTCCAATATTAGGATGTTTCTCATTTATATACCTGTGAAAATATGAACAGTGATAATACCCAAGTAATAAAAGGTATCCTGCTTTCATGACCGAGGATCATTTCAAAAATAATAAAATACGTTCACATAATCATCCAGTTTGAAATTTTCTGATGCGTTGATTCGAGGAAGAACAGTTAATAACAGTTTTAATGTTTATACTTCGATCTAGTTAACTTTTGATGTGATTAATAGGCAGTGATATCTTTTTTTATACAGGCGACAAGTATTTGGTAAGGTTGTATTGTTCTCCCTTGACCGCCTTACTTTATGGTAGTTTTTTTCAAATTTATATTGTTTTATTAAAATAATATAAAATAGATAAAAAAAAAAACGGCTCAAAACTGCTACATGTGAATAATTAATTATCCAGGTGTGACACGAGTTTCGCCCCTTTAAGAGTCATATTAAAAATATGTAAGAATGATTTGTCGAATTATAGCTCACTATTTGGCTGAGTCGGTCAGTTGATATTCCCTGCGGCGGTCATAGCACTCCTGAATCCCAGCATCAGCCCACAGTCCTTTGATAGCTTCGACGAACGGACTTTCGAAAGTCGTCACGGTTTCAAAATCGACACTGCGTATCAACTCTGCTCTTTCCTGTAAATAAATATTACCAAACATTATTTTACTCGTCACCGGTGCTTCATTTTTACATCAACAATGTTCAAGTGAACGACTGCCATATCAAGAATCTATTATCTGCCCCGTGCTCTTCACCATATCAAGCATCGAGTGATAAAAAAATAATATAAAGGTTGTCGAGAAAGCAAATGTGTTTCAAAAAGTGCGTTTTTTAGACATAAATTTATCAACAATATTTAGACATCAATATGCATCAGCAAATATTTCAATTAAAATGTATGGATGTATGTGATACCTAAAATTATCATTCACTGGAAGCTTTACAATGTGACTATTGCCTAACTACTAATCCTGTCCTAGCCACATTCTTCTATACATACTCCATATAAAGAGTTATCATGGTAAACTTTTTTTTTATGAAATTCAGCTTTACTACTCTTTCTTTGTTTCAGGCTTCAGAATGAAATCTGAATTTTAAATATATTGAGTTTTCACAACCGACGAGACATTCATCATTCAATCGTAAGATTTTAAAGTCACTTTGGTCATTAATTGAATGCTACACAGGTAACGTATATTAATTTTGGTCAACCATATACAGAGCTAATACAATTTATAAAATGGTGCCTTACGATCGCAGCTAATCCTGATAATACCACCTAAATCGCAAATACATTTATTCAATAATACTGACAGTACAGAGCCACATGAAACCCTTCAAATACAAAGATATAGCGACGTGTTCAACTGTTATATTTATCAAAAAGTAAGGTAAGCAAGACAGAATAGATATTCTCAACTTTCTGATAAATTCTTCTGATAATGTCATATCAAAACAATCAGAGTGAGAGCATACAAAACTGAAATTAAGCAATCAATAAAGCGTAAAATCGGTTTGCAAAAATAAGTAAGATAAAAAAAACTGTATTTATTACAATTCATTCACTGAGAATGCACAGAAAAATAATCAATTTTTCAAACGTTCTTGATAATAATTGGTGAACAAAAAGCCTAACCAATTATTTTTGCAAAAGTGTTCACATATACTTATCAAATCCATCTCGAGAGTAAGGGGTTAATCAAAGCCCCCTATAGTGAAAGCCATGCTATAGAGTTGAAAACAGGTATTTGAAACCATTTATTTGTTATTTTGTAGGAAATACTTATATATATTGTAATTATATATCTTTTCAATTAAATCTTTTTCAAAATAAGAAAAAATCAGTTTTTATAAATATTTCAATACAGAATATGAGGTTGGATAGTTCATTAAAAAAACCAATATCATTATTGGGATTTTAATCAATTAATATTGATCGCAAAATTTATTTGTGCACGCTGGTTCGTTACTCAGTCAGTAATCAAAAATCAGTAACTCAAACTGGGGTAGCACAATTCACTTCATTATTTTTTAAATATTGTTATTGATTAAATCATCATTTACTTGGTAAATTGCCATTATTATACGATAAAAGACCCAGCATTTATTTCATAATATTACAGTAGGCGTCAAAATCTTATATAATATGAATTCCGCTTGTTACTGTTGTTTTATGTAATTTATAATTAATATTCTATATAACTGTGATACTTAGTGGGAAGTTAAATTTTATTTGTTTAATGTCTTAATCAAGGTGCCTTTATATTACTTGTTCCAAAAAATTACAAAACGCACACGTGAATCAAATAATTTAAACAGTTAACAGGAATAGAGATACTACTTACGTGGAAAGATAATTATTAAGATTAATAATCGTTTTCAATAACATAAATTGTAATAATAAATATATAATCAAAACTGTGCGTTTTTCGATACATTAAGATTTGAATAAATATACTCTACCACACATCGCATTTCTTGCCATTCGCTATATTTCTTACAATCATTACTTTATTTGCATATATGGCCCTTCCGATATATCGTAAATTGTAAATTAATAACACCAAAGAATCACAGAATATCCATACAAGAAATCTTTCAAACATACATGTTATATTCAACGAAAAATAAGCTCATAAATTGGAATTTTGGTAGAGTTGATCTACGTATAACCGCCATACAATTTGTTAGTAGAGGATGGGATTTAACAGCTCATGATTCGTTGATTTTTCTACAGCACTTCTTGGAACTTAAAACTGCTATGGGTTAATGCAATTTAGTGATTTTTTGTAAAAAAAAATATGATTATGAGTTTGCAATCTTGTCATTCTACCAAGGATTTGATAACTGCCAAAACCATAAGAAACTTTTAAAAAATCTCCTAAATACGTAATATGGTAATTATTCCATGCAAGATGGAATATATGAGATTTATCTATAAGAACATTGTTAACCCCATACAAACAAATCAAACAAATCATCAAATTTTGTTCAATTAAGTAGCACTGAGCAATGAATGCATTGTTATACATCTTGTTACAAGGTTTCAAATTGAACAGTTGATTAATTTCAATTTAAGTATACTTTTTTTTATGGTTTTTGACTGATGCATTTTTAAAAATAATATTTATTTTAATGATTGTGTTTTGCTAGATAGTGTTCGAGTTATGAGTTGATTTAAACTACCATAATTTTATATTACGAAAGATAATTGCAACAAACAGGCTTCGAAAGGTATCGATAAATGGCAAGCCACATATGTGTTTATTAAATACGCAGTGGTTAAAAATAATATCGTTGCCGACAATATTGAATCAAAACTTTCAAGCGTTTTCTTACTTCGATTGTAATTTTAATATTGTTTTTCAAAAAGCAAATATTTCATGACAGCAGAAAAATTTGGGTGATATAATTTTTAGTTTGGCAAAAGTCATAAATTGTCAGACATGTAATGTTTTATGTTATATTACATGGATATGACAGCATAGAGATTGACTTATATTCCTGACATGGCATTTACCTTGAATATTAATAATAATAAAAAATAAATATATTCAGAAAGACGGGCACAAACTACTTACGGCATAGGTATTAAAATCTAATCCACTTATGGCTTCCCAGTCCCAGTGGCCTACTTTCATGGCGGTCAGTAAAATGTATAAACTACGAAGCCTATGAAAACATACATATGTGCCAGTTCTAATATACCTGGTATTACAAAGTGTAATGTGTCTTCATAACAGGACACATAAATGATTAACAGTGATAAATCGAGGGCTTAGAGTAAAACAACACTATCTACAAAAGTGTAACTTTTCAGGAGAGCCAAAAAAACACCTTTTTTACACATCAATATATAGATATTAATTTAAAACCTTATGTTCATATTTTAAAATTTATTGTGAACTGTATGTTTACTTTCATTATGGTGATGCTTATTTTTTTAGGTATCATCTTAAAAAAACATTAAAAAAAAGAACAACTTTATGAAGTAAACGTTAAACTTCACTGGTGATTTAAGAAGAAACTAGAAAAGATTGACATAATGTTGTTTGACTATCGTGTAGCCGATAATGAAAAATAATGTAATCAACGAAAATACTTTTTTGTAGATAACTTTGTTTGACTTTAAGCCCTCAATTATTATAGAATATATTCTGATGTGAGATTTGTTACTATTACTACTAATTCAATAGGCAAAAGGTTTGAGGGTATTGAAAAAACAGTACTGATGAAAATAGTTTGCCGTTTTCATATATTTTTTTTTGATACAACAGTTTTTATGGACGGCTGTAGAAACAATACGTCACAACATTACACTTAATGTTTTATGAAACGTCTGTACGCGTCCTTTGCTCTGAGTCATATTTCATATTGAAATGTTACATGCTCGTCTTTCTGTGAGACAATGTAACCCATATTTACATTAGATAACGTCACATAAAATTAAAGCCTTTTATTAAAAAATCTACCCAAAATTAAATACTGACAATTAAGATAGTAACTCAGTTCTAGAACAACTATTCGAAGAAGAAATTGATATTAAGCATTTATGAAAAAATAACATTACACATTATAATATTTGACTGTTATAATACTATGAAATGTGGAGTATTTCATACGAGTTTTCCTTGTGTTGAAGTTTGATTTTATCTTAAATAATTTGTAAATTATGTCAAAGATTTGAATTAGTCGATGTTAAATATTCTGAAACAAACCATCAACTTAAATCGTGCCAGTAGGGTGTGTGAATGTCTAAGATTCGATGGCTTAAAATCAAACGATATATACAAGTGTTTTTTTTTCTTTTCACATCATTATTTTATATTCTAACACTTAAATTCAATTTAACGTTAATTAAATAAAGTTATCTTTGTTTAATATCAAAAGATTGTATGTTGGCATTCTTGTTACAGAGAAATCAAATTATCAATCAGCGGCTGATAAAGTTTTTTTGACACAAACAAAATATGTTTTAAACTACAAAAGTTTATTCTTATGCGTTAAATTTTTCGGCTCGACTGTACGGTAACATTTTTGCAGACAGTATTGAATTTAAGCCTTATAAATAAAAAATATGCGGTATTATAAACAATTTAAAAGACGTCAAGACACTTACAATATTTGCCGAATTGCCGTATTGTATTTTGAGCAGATCCATGGCCCTTATCATGCTCTGCATCGCCATGAATATGTTCTGATAAACGAGTTTAATGAATCCCCGCTTGTCTTCATCGCTGTAGCCAGATCCGTGAATAATACGCATCTGCTTGATGAATGTCGATTTGCCAGATTCTCCTGTGCCTATAAACATCACAACAAGGTGGCTTCAGTGATATTTCATTTTAACAGAGTTCAGGAATAGCTAAAATCTACATTGGTAGATACTTTCGTAACTATTGATTGTATGTAATATTAAATGATATGAAAGTGCGAAAGGGAGAAGAAGTGTTTTGAAAAGTTAAACATAAAATACTTCTTCAGTGCACGAGTTTTTACAATACTATATCATAATATTTATTTAATACAAATAGATAATAAAAGCATGTGAATTCCTTTTCTAAATATTGAAAATCTATATTAATCAGACGTTTGCTGTATTCAAAGTTATTTAACGAATTATAATTGTAAAGAAACAATATTTCTGAATCACAAATTACTAAAATAACTAAAAAAAGACCAATAAAGAATGATTGTTGATATAACATGGTTTTACCGACACTGTGTAAATAAAACAATTTTGTCACAAGTTGACAATCAAAACAAAATCGTTCCTGTATGTTTTTCAGAATAATATTTAGATAACTAATATCATGGATTTATAATTAATGCAAATTATGGCAATGTACCATTTTTAAGCTGCAATTTTGGTTATTCCACTCAAAATAATCTAACCAACTTCCAGTATGAAAGCGAGGATAAACAAAGAATTAGTGCTAATAAATACGCTACAAAATATTGATACATTTTTTTACTATGAATAATAATAGATCACTTTTAGGGTGTTCACTGTTAATACTTGGTGTAAAGGCATCATATTAATAAAAACACAATATTCTTTTGTACTTTTCTTTTTTTTTCTTTAAACCATGTCCGCTCCCAATGTGGAGCATATGGACTCCTAATGGAGTTTATCTCAACAGAAGTGTTTTTACGAGAACTGTTTGTTACTCAGTTGCTCAACCTCTCTTTTTCCAAAGAGAGTAGGGATAGAAGGATAAGGCTAGGACAGGATTAGTGGTAAGCTAGTCGCTCTCGATACGCCCCGTTCATAGGATAGGATGAGTGAAAGAGGGGAATTCAAGACATCACATACACCCATGCCTTTGAACAGAAATTCATAATTCATAAATTCATTTGTACTTTATTCCACTTTATTTAAAAGGTCAGGACCCGTTTCGCTCATTGCGAGCATTGTCAACTGACATTATGTATGATGATATTGAAATATATTTTTTTTATCAGTTGACAATGCGCACAATGCGCGCAATGAGCGAAACCGGTCCTGACCTTTTAAATAAAGTGGAATAAAGTACAAAGGAATATTGTGTTTTTATCAAAATAACTATAGAATTGGAAGAATGCTTTAGATAGATGGAAAAATGCATGGCTTAGAAGCACAAGATCCTGATACTGATCGATTTATGAAAGTGTATGAGCTGTTGTACAAACATCACAGGATAAATATTTCAATAAATTTAATAAAAAAGTCACTAAATATATTGACTTGTAAATGGCATTTTAAGCCAATAATTGTTCAATATCGCCTAGCGGGCGTCAGTGACAAAATTTTTAGATCGTTATCTCATTCGCCTGATGTTTTGTAGGGCTCGTGCATTTTAGCGTTTTGACTTGTTATCGTTTGTTCCACGTGGACCCCGGTTAAGAAACGCTGATCTAGAGAACTGAAAGTAGTCAGTATAATATGAGGATAGACATTGACCATACATTACTATTGTTTGACTTCCAGAAACGAGAATTATTCTTTTTAATCACTCTCGGATAAGTGACATGTATAAACGTATATAACATAATCACAATGAAGATTGATCGCGTGATGCTTCATTTTAAGCCAGTTATAGGATGCCAGAAATATATTTCGCAGACGGCAGATAGACTTTGGATAGCTATTGAAAATATCCTTAATGCTTCGATATCCTTCACTTCTCATAGTGGACGGACAGCAGCCAACAAAGAATTCTTGGTCTCCGAATTATATTAACATCAAGATGACAGTAGATCATCTAATGTGATCGGTCAACAAGAGTGTTCGGAATAATTATGAAGGTAAATAGTAGTGGAGAATGAGGTAGAGACGTAATAATACGTGCACGAATAAGGACATAAGGCGTATTATGAAATGGCTTTGTGCATGGTAACACCAAAATTTATAATATGTATGATTTTGTTAATCAGATTGCACAGTGTTGCTAATTATTATTATAAAATAAGCTACAAAAGATATCACGAATGCAGGGAATTAGATTTATTATGAAAGGTAACATATATGTGTACTGAATAGAATGTATTATTTCACAGAAGGAAATGAAAAAAAATAAGATTTTATAATGACCATAATACAGACAGAGCTATTTTTAAATATTATATTGGTGTATTTTTTTTTCTAAGAATCAACCTGGTTTGCAATAAGCATTTTAATTGAACTTTGAAACTAAATAATAATAGGACACAAACATTGTATAAAACTATATATACTTTTCCAATTGTTATGAACTATACAAAAATAGTATGCTTTTCAAATACATCATCTATGTGAGACCATTATTTATAAAGTTGTGATTAGATAATTTGAACACTGGATATCGAAGAGCCTTTGCAATAAATGACTTTATGCCTAAATCGGCTATGAATATAAATATCTTCAGATATCGGCTGTGTTAAGTTTTCAACAAGCACTGTATTCTGATTTTGAATTATGTTTAAATGTTGCATTTCAATATGTCAATACCTACATAAAACAGAAATCGCAAGATGAAAAAAAATTATATCCGCATATGTCCAATTTCCTAGGATACCATTTGAACAACAGTAGCTAACTAGGCTTGTGAATCTACGCTAATTGGTAAAATGTCGATAAGTAAATAACATTAAACTATGAAACAAAATTGTTATGGGTAATGGTAAGTAGGTGTGAATGTGGAAATAGTTAATAAAATCATATTGAAATAAAAATAGTAAAATATACATTATTATCATGTCAAATGACAAAATTCTGACTAGGTGAGAAGTTTCAAAACTTCAAAAGAAAATTGAAGGAATAAATCAATATTTACGATGTTTTAGATTCTTAATTATATATGAAATTGAATCGCGACAGTAATAAATAAAATGCACTAAATTTTGCCATAAAAAAATACAAATTGTGAATGGTGAAGTGCAAATATAAGATAAGAAATTATTGCAGAGGTAAAAATTGAATTTTCATTATGCTTTCTCAGTATAAGAGACAATGAAAGATAGCAAAATTTATATTTTTATAGGTTTGAATAAAATTGAAATGTCTAATAGGAAACGAAATTTCGACAATAATAATGTATGACGAGTTCAATTTGAAAGGTGTAATGGGAGGTTAGTCTACAATGACAGATAGGTGCAATTAAAGGATGTACGACGGGAAGATATGTTTGAATCGGCTGTATGAGGTTTACGGCAATGATGAGGACACGAAATGCAAAAATAACAACAAAAGCCGAATATTTGGAAAGTATTATTTACCTAAGAGCAGTAGCTTGAGTTCCCTCCGGGCATCGCGCTTGTCCCTCCGAAGTTGCCGCTCTATCTCCTGATTGATTCGCTTCTGTTCTTTGGCCTCCTCTGACATGCAGCACTCCATGTTTCGTCACTCCGGAGGGTCGCGACCCTTCACTATCTGCTTGGAGCCGTTTCCCCGATGGCAGGGCCTCTCAACCAAGGCACACCACTCCTATAAAATACATCCCTTGAACACAAATCTTTTCACAAATACGAAAAAACACGTCCGTTGTCGCGATACGCACACCATTAGCACTCACTCGCGATCGAAATAATAGTAAAAATGCACGTTAAGAATGAAAACCGACAACCCTCTCACACTGGGTGTGGTGACTTATGGACGAGTATATAGGTATAGGTACCCTGTCAACTGCTGATATAAACACCCGGAAATCCCTTTATATACCGGGCTGAAACGTTGCGCCGCGGTCTTATAATCTTGTTAAAATAACTAGATTCGAGAAACCTATCGATCTGCGTTGCACGTGCTCATTAATAAGATTAAAAGTGCTAACAAATAGTCGATTGACGGGGGTCTACCGATGACTGGAACGGCCTAAGTGTATGTTACAACTCCATTTTTACGGTCAATTACGCGCTTATCGGACAAAATGCTGCACTGATCGACAAAATACGTACCCAAATGAACATCCATAGGGCACACCGCTGCGTTCCACGTCAGAATATTGCACAAAACACAAACTTACACACTTTTGACTATACGGCAGCCGCCTCTTCTCAATATGGCGCTGGGAGATGTTGAATGGTCCAGCGCGCGTGCGCCGACAGGAAGTCGCAAAAAACAACCACACGCGACCAAGATTTTGCGCACTCAGAATGTAAAAGAGCGCCATTTGATTTTAGTATTTTAAAATATTTTTATTCATTGACGTTACAATAACAATTAACATTCATAATAAAAATTGATTATACGAATATTCTAATAGTCGGCTTTTTTCATAAGATTATTAATGCTCGGGTTTCAATATATCGAATTTAAGAATTCTAATACTTGAATTGAAATAATCGCGAGCGTGTGAAATGTGAAATGAGCGAAAGAAGTTATTTTCTAAAAATAATATTTGTACAAATGCATAAAATAGAGCTGTAAAACCATGTGCAGTATGTGAGTGAAACATTATTATTAACTTCATGATATACCTTCATAATGTTTATTGTACCTACTCATCGAACATAAAATAATATTTTCTTCGTTTTCAAGGATTTTTTTATCAATTCAGTCGACTAACCACAATATAATATGTGTATATCGTAAAATAAAAGTGTGTGGAATGGTTCAACTCGGTAATTATGATTTAAACACTAAGTAAAATGAAACAATATCATTATTCGAAATATATTTGCCGTGAAATCGGTATTTTTTTTATTTACCTGTATGGATAACGTTAAAAGACGAATATGGTTTGAGTGACTTCGCACGTAGTCGATTAATTCGGAGAATTTTATTTATTTTATTCCCGCCATTGTGCTGTTTTTCTGCATTATGTTACAAGTAATTATTAACCAACCGACAAAGCTGGAATAGTTTTGCAGCGAAATCACAATGCCAACTCATAAAATGGGTAATATACATATTAATTTTGGCTTATAAACTAAAGTCGATCTACCTTAGAAAAGTATGTATTATCGGACCATTAATTTCATGTTCATAATATCTCATAGAATTAATAGTCTGACTGGAAAAACTTTTTGCGTCTCCCAATATTGTGGTTATATCACTGGAACAAAAGAAAATATTTTAACTATTATTTATTAGTTATTTTATGGTTTGGATTTGAGTGTTGGAAAAGTCAAAGTTTATTTAGAGGTATTCTTAATTTATTTCTGATCGGTTTCTCATAAGAATGGTACATTATAGTGAAATCTACACACGTAATGACAATGACCCTTTAAGTTTGTTCCTTTTCTTTATTCTAAATTCAAATAAAGATTTAAATTATTATGTAGTTTACATAAAAATCATATTTTAACATCGTTAAGATTTCAATGATTTCTATGAACCATAAATAAATCGGATTTATTTTAAAAAATTGATATTTTTTTTAAATCTACGAATATGGTGTCTCGTAGAAAAGTTTAAATATTTTCAAATGTTCACACCTCTTTGATTTTTAAATTGAAATCATAAATGGCATAAATTAAAGAAATATTTTATGATGTAGGTATGTATATTGGAATACGAAGAAAATATAAACACTTCTGAAACAAAGTTATCATTTTACATTTTATTGAAGTACATCATATCCCAAGACACGATCACTTAATTTATTGTACGTGTTTACGAGTGAAAATAACAAAACTCCTTTATTTTCATACGAATTTTATGTTAAATTCACGGGAACTATGTTTTTTTATAGTAATAGAATACTGAGATATGCAACACATTTTATTAAAAAAGATTTATATCTCATTTTTCATTTTTTATCTACGTGTGCTACCAATTTAAAGCATATGGCCTCAATGAAGGTATCTCGATAGATTTTCACTCAGATGCCCAACCTGTCTTTCTTTCAAAGAGAGTAAGGAGGGAAAGAATAGTGCTGGGACAGGACTAGTGGTTGGCTAATCACTCTCGCTACACCTCGTTATTTCTGGATTGGAAGGGTGATAGAGAGGGGTAATTTTTAGACATCACAAACCTCCATACATTCGAACAGAAATCGATTGTTAAAAAATGCCGTTCGTACTGGGATTCGAACCCGCACGGTCCAGCATGGAAGCCATCGACGTTGACCACTGTGTCATGGGTCCGGCAAATATCTCATAAGAGGTGTGAAATAGCTAATTGAGCGTTATCGAAATACTTAAAAATAATAAAATTAAATCATATCGCTCCCTATGATTATTAGGTAATTTGGACTTCGTTATAAAAATATAATTAAACTCTAGACATTAAATTTGTTATTTAAAAATGGTTCAACATAGTCAAATCAAAATCGCGTAAAAAAGGACTGGGTGTATAACCATTTAATTTGTAACACGTGTATTTTTTTTTTAACTCAGTCCTCAAAAGGAGTTGTTTTTGAAATGACCCAAATTTTTGAAATGATTTCCTCACCAAATAGGATGGAATTTGATTCTCTCCCCCCCCCCCCTTACTAGATATAATTAAAGCTGGAGAAAAATATATCATTCACAAGTCATTTTCATAAAAGATCATCCAAAATGTTTTTGGACTCGATGATCTTTTACAAGTTAAATCACGGTTACTACCTTACACTGACATCTCTAGCTGAACTTGTATTAACTGTGAGGTGTGGATATTCATAAAAACATTACAAAGAATGACGTTATAAATGGAATGTGACAGATTCAAATCTGAAATTTAAAAAAATATATATTTCAAATACCACATGAACGCAATATTTACAAAACATTACATAATATTGACACAGCTTAATTAAGGCTCACTAAAAGTTATCTTTCATTCAATTATACCATATTATATTGATTGAAAGTTGTCATAAATAATACAATAACAAAATGATAGTTAATCAAGTGAGATGACATTTTATCATTAAGAACGACTGGACGCTTCGATGATGAAAACATTACAAATGTATTTACAATCCCTGATCGCAAGGGTACCCAATCTTTTTAAGATTGGGAGGTTATTTTTAATCTAAATGTATCTTGGCGATCGACTCCTACCAAGAATCTTATAAGAATTTTTGGTTAGTTTTTTTAAACTAAAAAATGCCTGCTGTGGACCAGTTGGTTAGAGCTTGCTCTACTGATCACGCAGGTCTGGGCTCAGCGGTGGACTGCCAATACGGTAAAAAAGGGCTCGCTTAATCTTATAGCTATTCGTTATGTTTTGGGGAAGGTATGATTTTTTTATCACTCATATGCAAATATACGCAATAATTAGTAAAGCTATCGAATTTTATTTATTATATACACTTTTATTTTGTAACAGTAGGCAAAATATATCGTAATTTAATCAATATAAATAGCTAAAAATTGTACGTCAGAAATCCCAAATGTACATTTCTACTTTTTTAATTTAAATATATTGCATATTAGTAAATTATACAACGCAAGGATCTAAGAATATTGATTTTCTTAATTTAACAAGGGGCTCGCCGACCTTATTATTATTTAACAAGGGGCTCGAGCGAGCCCCTGAGAACCTCCTCCAGCCCACCTCTGTCTGGGTTCGATTCCTGGTGAGATTACAGTGAATTTGAGAATTATTAAATTCAAAGTTGTGATCGAAGATTGGGTATTTGTGATGCCAATTCACATAAATTCCTCTCCTCCGTACCTTCTGTGTAGCAATAGCGATTAGTCAACCACTAGTCCTGTTCTAGCCTTATCTTTCTTTCCCTACTACTCACTTTGAAAAAAGGTGAGGTTGAGAATGAAATTAAAATTTATTAAAATTAAGCACTAACACTGCTTCCACAGATGCTTCGTTCAAATCTGTGCGACGAACAGTTACATTTAAATTATATAGACTGACATATCATTCAGCATTAACACTACAAGACTCTGCTGGACATCGAATTGATCTTAGAACAACAGAACCAAACTCTAGTAAAAGTAGAAGTCAAAAGCTATTGTTTCATATTTATATAATGGTAACTTTTATGTGTTAAAATAACTTATTTTACATTTATTTGTGGCTTAAGGATCTATTCACATATTTTACGAATTTATCATTTATAAGCATCTAATTCGATGTTAGCATATATCAGGGTTTCTCAAACTTATTCTGGGATGGAACACTTCGCAACTCCGGAAATTTCAACGGAACACTTAGCTTAATTTTTGGGATGGGTAATTCGTAATAGTTTTATTTATTATTAAAATATCACATACGAATTAGAGTTAATAAATCTCTTCGGGGGGGGGGGGGTATACGAGTGTAGAAATTTAAAAAAATCGATTCTTTCTATTTTATATGTTTCTAAAGTTTAGACATTTAAGAGTATGTTCTCAAATGATTTTTTCAAAATTTTAATTATTTACCGAGTTACAGCAACTAAGCTGGTCCGACCGGAACAAAACGAAACTCAAAACATTAAATGCGTTTTTCTCGAAACTACTTTTTTCAAGCTGGCGTGCATAATATCTCAAGTTCTACCAAACCGATTTATTTTAAATTTTGTGTAAACTTTTTCTATACATCCTTCTATGGCCCGTAGCAGATTTGAATTTGAAAATTGATTTGTTTTTTTTTCAAACGGCTTTTTTTTATTTCTCCGACGTACGGGCGATATCGACATTTTTATTAATTAATAATCCGTTGAACTTTGGTTGGAATCATGTACGCCAGGACACCTCTTTTTTGGACCCCTCCCATTACCAGCCGATAACTTTTCGAGTTTTAAATTATTATTTTTTTTGTAATTTGTCATGTATTTTTAAAATATAAATAAACGAATGTTAAAAATATGGATGGTAGAAAGTTTCTTTATTTTTTATAGTAATAGTTTGAAGCCTGCATAGCAGAAAGTTTACATTTGCTTTAAAACTGCTTTACACCGTGGCCGTTCTAGAATTGATTGTATGCCTACTGAGATTTGATGTCTTAGAAAGGATTGCAGAAAAAAAATCGCGAAATAAAGTCTTGTAGAATTTTTAATCAATTGAATATAATGATCGTACAACCATTGTTTATTTGTTATTTGGTAATACTATTTATATAATGAAATATGCTTAACCATTTTTTCTTGTTTTGTACTGTATTGCGTTTGAAAATCTATTTCGGTCTACTTCAATATTATTATTCAATACCCAATATCAAGGGTCAAAGAAAACTCGTACAACGTACTGTTGGCCTTTAATGACTTTGATGATTTGGGGTGTGATAAAATAATCCTTCCCCCTCGGCAATAGAAATTTGGCATATTTTTTGTTGCCGTATTCAATTTATATTCAAAACCTCCTCTTTTACCTAGATATTTGACATCATAACATATGTGTAGATAGACCATCACTCGCTTTTCAATATGAAGTAGAAAATGTTTAAATGTGTTGCAGCGTATAAAACCATTCCATTTTTTTGTGGAAAATCCACTTTAGCCCGCGGAACACCTACTCTGGCTCCGCGGAACATAAATTGGAAAACCCTGGCATATATTATGGCAAAATGCTAAAAATACGTGACTCTAGCAATAATTGACATATTACGTTTTTAAGTGTGTATTTATTTACATTTAAATAAAATCTCTACATGATAAATTATTTATGTCTATTAAAATTTCTCATTGTATTATGCAGGATCAATATTTTCAAATTGAATGGCCTTACCCTGGCATATTTTCTAAATCCGCCCGTGGTCTTTAGTGACAAAATTTTAACGATTTAAATTAAAAAATATTCATCAATTGTTGTATTTATATATTTAAAATATGGAAATCATTATTATTATCAAATTTTACAATCGTTATTGGTATTGATTAAGTTTTACCAGTTGGGAACTCTTTTTTTAGTGGAATGCACCCATTTGGAAGTTGTTAGGTTGTATTTAAAAAAATTGCAGCTACGTCACTAAGTATATCGACTGTGGAAAGGAAAAGGGACGTAACCCGCAGTTTTTTCAAAACAGCCTTTATTCGATAATCACAATTTATCAAACTTGATACAAGTTCTATCAAAAGGATGTAAGCTGCAGATGCCGAGTTAGTATCTAAATTTAGCTTTTAAGTTTGAAAAAAATAGCTTGTTAAAATTGAAACCAAGACTGAAAAAAAGGTTTTTCCTAGACAATTTCTTAAATAAATATTAGATTATGTCAATTTAACACCAGTTTAGAAGTCTGCGTGCACTTCAAGCTCGTGGATATTTCGTAATTTGCATATGGCCCAAAATCATCAAAACACGTTTTTTGTGCCTCCTGTAAAATTTGCTATGTGTGGGTTACGTCCTTTTTCCTTTCCACAGAAGATATCATACGCACATCGGAATAATCCGCTTATCGTAACTTACTCAAATTAAATTTAAATATTGTGAAATATTATATCATGATAAACATGTAGACACACCTTAGGCGTTTCTCCTTATCCTTATCGGATGAGTTAAGTTTGATTTTTTTACTCATAAACTTTAAATTGAATGATCAGTAATACGGATACATTCTCAATAAAGAGGGCGGGGTTAAACGTCTTTGTCTAAATGTCTCATTTACACTAAACGAGTACTCGGCCGCAATATTGACTGAGTTAAGCCTCATTTAGATCAACCTAGTACGCGGCCTATTATTCATCTGAGACTGTGTGGCAGGGACGCACCGTGGGCATAGGCGAGTAGGCAATTGCGTAGGGAGCGGCAAATGATTACAGAATAAAATTTTAAATGACTAAATATCTTTGACGCACGATTTGGTTTTTCAATAAATAATATGGAGTCTCAATGTCATGAATAAAAAAAATGCTGAAAAATAAATTAAAAATTTTGAGACTATTATGACCGATGGGTATACAGCACTTAACTTGATTGCGAAAATCTTCTTTAAATATGACATTTACCGATGACGGACTATAGGCGGAAGTACAGACGGCAGCTTTTGTTCGTGAGAATCTTTGTCAATAAGGTACACATATAAAATGAATAACCTGAAACCAAAACGTAAAAAGTGAAAAAACATTTTTTAGTACGTAGATTTGAATTTCTATATTTGTATATTATGTATTCCTAGAATAATAAAAAATAGTGACAAAATTACACCTATACTCAGTAGTGCAGTGGGGCCAGGTCGGCGACCTGGCACCTGAAAATGAGCCAGGGCGCCGCCCTGCCAACTTTTTCACTTGTTACTTAATTTTGTACATACATATATTCAAAATACTGTTCATAAAATTTAAAAGCATTATATCAAAATTTACTAATTCTAAAAAATAGGGATGAAATAAATGACCGACCTGGTACCTATTTATTTACCACTTCACTGCTACCTTATGTAAAACGCTAATGGTTTTAAGCGTTTTATCCGTAATATGATTTTAAAAAAATATTTCAAAAAATAGTAAGGGCGCTATTTTAAGCCCTTCCTAGGGGCTCATACACAACCTAGGAACGTCACTGAGTAGGGGATTACCCGATAAGCACATGAGAGGTACCCCCAAATTAGGGGCCTCGAAATGGTATATTTTATATAAAGCCCAAATAATATTTTAAATTTAGTTTTAGTAATTCGAAAAACAGGGCTTCCAAATTTGATTGATCTTTGATCCTCCCGAGTGCTTAATCCGTCACTGGTCCTAGGAAAATCTTCGCAAGCCTAATAAAATTTCTACAAACAGCAACATGAGAACTTTTCTATTTTTTTCATTATAACTCCTTCCCCACGAAGAATTTATAAAAAAATATTCCTTTTTGAATATTTATTTAGATACTTTATATAAAAATTAAAAAAACTTTTCGATTAATTATTACCCAAGTTTTTGTTTTATGCACCTAAGTGTGTTTGAAAGAAATGACAATAGTAGAATCATTACCCGATGTTATAACGCAATATGAAGTATAGATTTACAGTTCGATGTACTGGGCGTACATAGTAACGCAATAGCGTTCAAATAATCGCGTGGAGTGTCTTAGGAGCAATAACCCAATATTTTTAAAATACGTAATATTTGATAAAAAAAATATATCAATAATCCATATATTACCTGCTGTCGTATGATTTAGCGTTTCCGTGACAGCAATTATGATTTATCATCCGTTGAGTTTAAAAATAGTTTGCAATGTAGAATAGAATAGTCTTTAATACCACGACATAGCGTCGGCCTGTATCCATTTCGCAGACTGATGGCATTGACAAAACTTGACACGTGGTCAGTAATGTCTCGTATTATAACATAATCCACCAGCAGTGTAAATAGTTTAAACCTCGATAGTTCGCTTGTCCGGCATCGAATGAAGCCGCACATAAATCACAATAAAATAATGTTTGTAAACCATCAATGTTTTAAAAGTGTGACTACTCGAAATGCGTGCAAGGAAGAGTGCATTTGATTTTTTTCTCAAATGGCCACCCGTAGAAGCTACGCCGCCTGCATGCCTAACTTTAAAATGCCACCCTCTTTTACAAGAGAAATAACTGCAAATTAGAATATCCAATATCCATCGTTTTAATAGTACAAAAAAACATTATTTTTCATAGAAAAATTGGGAATATTACCTCTCACAAATGCGATAAACTATAAAACAATTGTTATTCAAACAAAATTCTAAAATATGGGGTTGCCTTGTGGTGCTCAGAAAGTAATTTTATTAGGATGATCATAAATACATCTTATACAAAAATACTTGTTGAATTATTAGATCACCGGCTGAAAACGATTGGTGCACTGCATGGTAACAGAAGTCTATGGTCAATTGCAGTGGCGGATTACCCAATAAACGCACGGGGCGTACGCTTGTGGCCTTAAATCCTAATCTTAAGGGTCTTGAAATAGCATTTCTTCATATCTGCTCCCTACACAGAGGGTATTGTCCTGGCGTGGTTCCTCCAAGATTCTCTTTGCTTCCTCCCATGTCATCCCAGCGTCCCGTAGCTTCGCTGAGTAGATCGTGTGTGAAGTCACCATATATTTTATAAAACGCATTTAATATTTTCAATTCAGTGTCAGTAATTCGAAAAACAGGGCCTCCCGTGTGCTTAATCTGTCACTGGTATATTGGTATAAGATACTCCAATTACTCGGCATCTCAACTACTCGAGTATCGAGTCCTTTTATCGATCTATCCTCTTTTTATGCGGTAGATGCGTTAATAGATGCTTGTGGCGAATACTAAGGCTAAAAGTGGTTTGACTTTATCAGGAACACGAATATAAGAGAACGAAATAAACCAGCCCTTAATTACGTCCAAAATAAAGAAAAGGAACGATGAACTTGGCTTGGATATGACTGCTGATGCATGAAGAGAGTCTAAACACTGCTCGTCTCTTCTACCAACCGTATTGATCCCGAAGTTGTGGAAGGCCATTGATAGCCATGTATGTAATTGGCGGAGCTATGAGACCCTGCGATGACTTGGGAGAAAGCAAAAAGTCTGGCGGGGGATTGAGAATCTTGGAGGAACCGTGTGGTGGTCATATGCTCCGAATAGAGAAAATAATTCACAAATCTGATATAATTCTGACAAGAAACTTTTTGAATACAAATAAATTATTTTCTAATTAAGTAGATTTAGTAGATTTAGTAGAGTAAAACCTCAATAAATTCTCAAAAATCCACAAAACGATCCGACCATAATGTGAGACCGGCATTTAGTCACTCATAAAAGTGATGCAGTGTGGGGGGAATTTTCAGTGAAGCGGAAGGACAATTTATTGGGTACACCTTTCACGACATCAGTGCAACAGCCGTGAAGACCACTTATCGAAAGAACTGGAATGCCAGAAGCCGATAGGGCACGCGACTTATAAGTGGCCCTGACTTCAGACGCAACTGGTTTCTTCTCACCGCAAACCCGAGTAAATTTAATTGAATAGGTGTGTGTCCGCTCATCCTTCGGAGGCTTCATTTAATTGACTTTGCACATTTATTACTCTTTAATAGATTAATAAAATTCTCGCCGTAATTTTAATTGAGATAGAGAACAAGCAAAATCGCATTTCTATCTCTGGATATGAGGGAAAAATTGGGAAAATCGGAACCAATATATCAAATTACATCGACTGTGGAAAGGAAAAAGGACTTAACCCTCAATTTTCCAAAACAGCTTTTTTTCGATAATCACAATATATACAACTTGACACACATTCTATCAAAAGGATGGAAGCTGAAAATGCCGAATGAGTATCTAAATTTAGCTTTTAAGTTTGAAAAAGATGACCTTGTAAAAAATTAAAGCCAAGAAAAAAACCTGAAATAAAGATTTTTCCGAGAAAATTTCTTTAATTTATATTAGGTTATGTCAATTAAACACCAGTTTAGAAGTATCCGTGCACTTCAAGGTTGTATATAATTCATAATTTGCATATGTCACAAATTCATCAAAACACGTTTTTAGCGCCTCCTGTAAAATTTGATATGTGTGGGTTAAGTCCTTTTTCCTTTCCACAGTCGACATGAAAGAAAGAGTTTTTTTACACAATTGTTTTATACGCGTAATTTTCTGGAAACAATTTATCGCGTAAAAAAGGATAGGGTGTATATTGCGCCATTGAATAAATTTTGTTTGAAATCTGTGTGGTGTGGGGTGGTTGAACCCGCCATAAGATGTTTAATATTTGAATGTAAAGAATTATTTTTCTTTCCATATAAATAATACGTAAAGATTTTTCTTTATTTATCGTTGTAAGTGTTCTGGCTACTCTCAGTTGTATAATTAATATATTGAAAAAACGGCAGTAATAAAGCTCGATATTTTTTCCCCGGACCAGACGAAAATATCTGGAGAGTTGATACTTACCTACCTATTGTATTAGATGAGTTTTTGTTTTGAGTTGGCACGCTAGCGAGTGCGTGTATTAAATTAATTCGGAATGTTTCGTGAAAATAAAGCTTTTAATAAAAAAAACGGAAACAATGAATGCTCGCCGTAATTTATAATTACCCGCAGAAAACTTTGCGTTGGCTTTTACTACGCTGTGACTTCTGAGTTTCTGACTATGGATAGCAATGTCGAGATCCCGGCTATTTTTCTCGTCGCGAAATCCCGGAAGTTTAAGATTTGCAGATAGTATTTAAATACATTTATATCTCAAATAAGATGTTTATTTATGAAATTGAATAAAATATGTTGCAAACCGTTGCGAAAGCTCTTATTTCATACTAAGAAGGAGTAAAGATCAAAATAATCTATTCGGAATGACTTCTTTTTAAAATCGTCTAATGCTTTAAACATGTTATGTTCATGTTTAACCAGAAAAAATGCTCTTTATTTGACTAGGCCAGGAATCACCAAATTTTTCAAGAAACGGGTCGAATCATTTTTATTAACTTTTGGAAAAATAAGCATGTTGAGATCCTATTCGAAATATCTTAGTTAAATATTTCGTATTTATGGAAACGGAAACCGGATGAAAATATTTGTAGTGGGGCGTAGTTTGGTAACCACTGGCATAAGCAATAAAAAAAACTACATACTACACAATTTAGTCCTTACCCTCGAAATAAGAAGAACATAACTATGTAAATATATAATATTTTCGATGGATTCGGAGCATTGTGGAATCATTTTTTTACATATAATTTAATTTGATAGCATTTTATTAGTGTAAATCAACTAGAACTAAATAAATAACCTTACGATAGAAAATCTAAAGATGCTTCTCAAAGAGGTGAAATTCTAATTTTTATGAGAAGACAAAACAGGTATGGGGACCCAGAAAAATAAAGACACTCAAAAGGGGCCACGAGCCCAAAAAGGTTGAGAAACACTGCTCTTGATCACGAAAATATTTTTTTAGGGGGATCAGTTTTGGAGAGCTACGGGCAACCTAGGTAAATGAGGTCCCACAGAGGTTCCCAGATATTTGAAATGAGCCTGCGAGCTAAAAGGAAGGAAAAAGACGGTCCCACTCCCACATATTTTCATTTTGGGAAATTCGTAAATTCCCAGATTTTTAAAATCGGCCAGTGAGCAAAAGTTTTTGGGGTGTTTGAGGAGTTAAAAATAATTTTGGAATCTTTCAATTTCTCATTTTTTTCTTAGTTATCAATCCCGAGATAATTGTGTCCAGAGTCTCGAAAACTAGCAACTCAAGTATGGGGGCTACGGTAAAATATGAGACTCAAAAGTGGCCACGAGCTTAAAAATGTTGAGAAACTATGCTCTAGATCGGCGCTTCTCAACCGGGGTCCACATGGAACAAACAAGTCAAAACACTAACATGCACAGGCCCTAAAAAAGATCAGGCAAATAAGATGACGTTATAAAATTTTTGTCACTGATGCCCTAGGCCAGTGTCTGCCAAACTGTGTGCCACAAGAAGTCTCAGGTGAGCCGCGGTGGAAGAAACCTTAAAAATGTCAATTTTAAATAATGCCTATTCAAAAACAAATATTTGTCATGTAGGATTTTGCAAGCAAAACAAGGATTTCAAATACCTCAGTGAGCTTAAGCTCTTTTCCCGATTATGGGTCAATATACAAAATACTTATAAATAAAAAATCTTTGGAGGGCCATATCCAGCCCGCAGGTCGTAGTTAAATCATAAAAAGAGACAATATGGGTGAGATTTTGTATTTGTTTCATCAAAAAATCTTGTGATCATCAAAGATTATGTTTCGTTATTTACTTATAACTGTGTTATGATGAATTATTGGTTATCTTTGATGTTGAGTCAAAAAAAATAACATCCTGGTATAGTATACAACCCTGATTTTTGTTTAGGACTTCTGACCCCCTGAGCAGTGTAGTGGGCCAAGTGGTATTTTAGGAAAAATAGTTAGATGCGTTATAATATTCTGGATATCATAAAAGTGAAGTCAGTTAAGTAAATACACACTGCAATGGTGTTTTCTTCGTAAAATAAAAAATAAATATGCAATACAAAAAAATACTAACTAATGACATGATTGTACTTAAAATTAAAAAGTTTTAGCATTTTGCTACTCGACTCACTTCACTTCTCAAAAGTTTAACAATAAAGGGTATCTATGGAATTAAATAGGGAAGGGCTGTCGATACTATATATATATATTTTTTCTTAGTTAATTCAAATAATTAATCTTAATGTAAGTTTTATGCTATGTTTTATGAATATAGTATTTAATTTGAGACATTGAATTGAAATAGTTTATTAAAGTAAGATAAATATTAATACCTGGTCTTTGGAAAGGGGAAGATCCATACAGAAGTAACGTCATTGTCGAAAACCATTGATGGAAATGGCGAGCCTTTTAAAAACCTTAAAAACCAATCGCTTCAAAGAATATATAATATAAATGCCATCTTGCAATTTATCATTTTTTCAATGCCTTTACAATACATACCTTTAGATGCTTTTACACTCTGATCTTCTTATTATATAATTATATATTAAAATTAAAGTGTATTGAAACAATTTTAGACATTTTTCAGAATACATTTTTATTGATACCGACAGTGATTTGAATAAGTTATTGACACATTGATTTTCGAAATAATACTTATTTTAACTAACAAAGAGTTATTTTGATTTATGGATATGTGTTCAAAGGCATGAAACATGTATTCAATGTTCAGAAGATTACTATCCCAATATCGCATTGAAGAAGTGGCAGAACGAAGATTGCTGGCTGTACAGAGCTGTAAAATTGCTATTATTTTCTTTGAGAGTAGAGCTGCTGAGTAGTTTCTTTGAACAGAGAAAGGTGAACAGTTGTTGGATACAGTCCGGGGATAGATGTTTGAGATATTTACATTTCCTGCCAGATTAGATAGGTGATCTTAAAAATGGGGCATAGGGAGAGAGATAAGCTGCTACTTATAATTTCCTAACCCCATCTTTCTATTCTTATCTTTTCCAAAAAAGAGGGGTCAAGCAATTGAATAACAAGTAGTTCCCGTAAATAAATTCTGTTGAGATTTGAGATGTTCAAATGGGAACACAAATAATACTGATTATTTATTTATAATAATATCGACCCATAATCGGCTAAATGACATTTCATAAATATTACAGGAATGGTCTTGTTTTAATCAAAACAAAAGGTTTATTCAAAAATTTCCTCTCGTAATAAGTTCGCAAAAATAATTCCATGCGGTTAGTAATATTAGGTCAATTAAAGTTTCTTTTTACAAGCTTATTACGAGAGGATGTTAAAAAAAAAACTTCTACAAAATTTATGAATTGTCGCTTATGATTTTCTGCCGATTACGGGTTGATATCAGTGGCGTACGGTGAGTGTTAGCTTTGGGTGTGCTGTGTATGAAAATAAAAAAAAACTAAACAAAACAATTAGGTTTATGAAAAAGGTTGACTAACTGAGTCACAAGCAGTTCTTGTCGAAAAAATTGTATCAAAATGTTTTCAAAACTATTTGTAATTATATTGGTAAAATAAAATAAAGAATGATAAATGTTAGTAATAAATTATATAAAAAGTATTATCACGCCAAAATATCAATGAAAAAGGACCTGTTAGAATAATCTAATACTAAAGTAGAGATGTGAAATTTTCATAAGAATGCCCGAGAAACCTCATACATGACGTGTGAATTGTCAAAGGTTGACTTTCGACCTTAACCCTCCAAGGACGAGCGTCACCATATGGTCACACAAAACACCGTTGTCTATTGATCCCACTATTCATACTTTTTCTACCTGAATATCGTTGCTTTTGCTCATATTTGGTTAAGAAGGGTACGGACTACAGTAAGTCATCAGCCGTGGGAACAGGAACGGTCTCTAAAAGCACATGTGATTTTTTGAATTTCCGTTTTTTTTAATTTACTTTTTGAAACTGTTAGATATTTTTTTATAAAAACATAAAATTATTTACAGTTATTTTGCTAATATATTTGTTTTGAAATTATGTTGATCTAAAGAGGTCAAATTGTAAATATTTTTAAAAAAATCACGTTTAGCTATATTTCAACCCCGAATGTTTGCAAGCCCATACGGTCACTTTTGTCCTTACTACTGTCCGTACTCAATATTACACGGTAATAAAAGGATGAGCATGACCATATAGTCATGCGGGGTTTCTATACAACGACTTTGCGTTTTTTTTTTTTTTAATTTTGGATAGGAATAAAAGTTATCCGTGACTTCAATATGGCTTAGAAAATATTTTTTTTATCAGAAAAAAGCTCTCGTCTCTGGAGGGTTAAAGTTGTGTACAAAAATATTCGCTCCACGCTACGCGTACCTAGACTCCGCGACTGTATGCAGTCGTATGGGAAGACAGGTTGTGCGCTTGGGACAATGCTCGCCTTTTCAAATACGGTATAGTACTGCGCAAAAAATATCCTTTATGTTCTAGAGTTTGTGGGCGTATGTTCCGGATATGCAGCGCACACCTTGCACACCCTAAATATACACCCCTGGTTGATATACACAACATATTTGATAACATTTATCTGCATTACAGCACATTTTATCTCTCTCTCTGTTAATGTGTGTAAGTCACGAGCACTCCCAAAGTGGAGCATATGGGCTTCTAAAGCAGTTTATTTTGGCAGAAAGCTTTTTATGGAAATTGCTATTTAATTAGTTGCCCAAGGACAGAACATGTGATTAGTCAATTGCTCCGACTGTGCCTCATTTTTGGAAACATGTGGGTGGGAAGAAATTTTAGATATCACAGACATCAGTATTGAACAAAAATCTGTAAATTAATTGAAAAACCAAATTATGAAACTGTTCATGCTAGGATTTATAGTCAATGACGTCAGCCACTTCACCACAGGCCCGGCAAATGGTTAAGCTGTATTTGATTAACCCACCTGACGAAGTTTTAGAAATATTTTAAGATGCTGGCAACGTAATTGGATTAAAATCTGATTAATTTAGCGTTTAGAAACGTTTGTATTGTTTTGTAACTGTGCATATTTTGATTTTGTAGAGTTGTCATATTTCTGAGTTGAAGTGGGTGTAATGTTTTAAAACTGTTCATAGACAGCTTGCGGTGTCATATACCATAGAAAGATCGGTGATTGTGTTTGTGGTCATACTCATTGGGAGAAAAAACAGGATTGAAATGGAAAGGGTAGAAATAAAATAAAAAGTTGAATAACAATGTTTATTCGTAGTAAAAACTGTACACTGCATTACAGACTTATTTAATATGGACCACTCGTAAATGGCACAATATTACTCTAGTTCTGGACATATACAAATATTAATTTATTGAAGATGTATTCGTTCGTGAGAAAAACTAACAGAACAAAATCCATTGCATATTATTAATAATGTATACAGTTATAATAATATTTAAAAACGATTACAAGTGGTTTTAAAAAAAGTAAATTGAGTTGTTCACAGTTTATACAGAATGGCAAGTGATGAAGCTTCCGCGCATTGTCAAAGATATGATTAAGAGTTACGAGAAGAATGCTTTTCAACAGTATTCTATTCTGTTCTTAAAACAACATATTTATCCTAGAAAAGAAATGTGTATGCATTATTAACAGATATTATTTTTATGCAGTTGAGTTTGATCGCCTCCGTGACTAAATATTATTGTCAACCATGTGATGTACACATTTCTCCGTCGTATTAATGTTTAGCGAATAAATAATTAATAACTTCGACCGCTTCCTCAATAATTCTTTTAGAAGTGGTCCCTATTCTAAATAATTCATACATTAGAGAATCTTACAAATCGGCATCGCAATGTGAAGACATAATACATTATCGAATGAGGGACATGTTATAGTAATAATATTAATATGAACTAATAAGATCTCGCGACACGTTCACGTCACTAGAATATATGCAAATCAAAATATAAACAGAATAAGAAATAGATGATAATTTCAATATATTAGTTATTAATTACTATAAATAAAAAAAGAAAAAAGCATTTCAATATAAATAATAAACTAATAATAAGATGTCGGACGATGAGATGAGTAAATTAATCGATGACGATGAAAAATGCCTTAAAGCACCGAAAAACGTGAAGGGATAATAACTAGTTTTGATTCACAATGTTTATAATCAAAGATATGTGGAAAATTGTTAGAGATAAGGCCACGTTTACGATTTATAAATGATTATGAAATACCTATTGTACATTAAAATGCATAAAATAGCTGTCACCTAAACCCAGAGGGAGTTAAACTTTGTCGATTGCGATGTATAATCCAATCGTCACATTTCTGAATGATTTATTTTTATAAGTCGTGCGCTAGAAAAGATGGAAGACCAATTTTCAGCCGATTCATTAAATAATTTAAACATTACTTTAAGAGCACTCCGTTTGGCGTTGAAACTGGACAACGACGGCATCTAAAACAATTGATTAAAATCACTTACGTATTTTGAAAATTCATAAGAAATCTATAAATTATTTCTCTCTTTTAATTAGTCACCGCCGAGTTCTCCGTTTTCATATTAAAAAATCAACGATTCCTAATCAAAAAAAAAAATCAAAACCTAACCCCGAGCGATTCCATAATATATTTACACAGTTGACACGGTTGCAAAATTACATTTTTACACATTACGAAAATTTGACACAAGTTATTAAATACTAAATAAATTGGTCAAATATATTTCTCATTACGGTTAGTCGATATTTAGTAAAAATACAAGTGACAATATAATTTTTTTTTTGTTCATATAAAATGTTTTGAAATAGATTCATTTACGATAATTGCAGGGCGATTTTAATATTTTCAAATAGTAACATGGGAATAGAATATTTAAGTGACACTTTTGCGGCCATAATGGGGTATTGTATGGCAAAAGATGGTTTAGAATATAACAAGTGCAATATTGTAAACAATAAATAACAACTCATATAGGACGGGTAAAGTTGGCCGGGAACATTCCTTTCTCGGTCGAGTTTTCTTTCATTCCCATTAACCAGCCCTCCTCCTAGAAAAGAAATATGCCAAAGATTATTATAAATTTATTTCATAAGTTATTTAATGACATAAAGTGGTACTTAGAACATTGTTGAAAATACTAATAAAATGAGCAAGTTAAGTCAGAGTTTAACCGTTTATCACACAGCACCTATGTATATCAAGTGAATACTGAAATTCTACAATAAATTATTTATTATTTTCGATAACAAATTCTGTTATAATGGAATATAAAAATTGATCTTTTTTTTAAAGCTTCTATTAATTGCATGCTTAAAATTTGGAAACATATTTATGTACTGCTGTCATTTTTGTGTACTGTTATTGAATTTCTTTGATTTAATTTTACATAAATTATTTCAACGCTCAATGGTTAACTATTTAATATTAACAGCTTAACGACCGCACGTTTTTTTTTATAAAACTTCACCTGGCGAAATAAAATTTTGCGAAAAATTTGCAAAAATTGTAATTTTACTTAATTCACTATAATTTGTAAAACAAATGAGATATCTTTACAAAATTTAATTTTTTTAGCTTCCAGATACTTCGCATACAAGCATAAATGAGTCCGCCGGCCAGCAACCTTTGTTTTTCTAAGACTCAAATACGCGTCCACGGTCGTTAAGCTGTTAAATTATTCTACAGACTAGTTAATTTAACATGTGTTATTATTTCTATCTTGATTTAATCATTGATGTCTAAGCAAGGTAAACAAATCTACCAGTTTTTTAATATCAACATTATATCGACTGGAAAGGAAAAAGGACGTAACGTAACCCACACATATCAAATTTTACAGGAGGCGCTAAAACGTGTTTTGATGATTTTGTGACATATGGAAATTATGAATTATACACAACCTTGAAGTGCACGGATACTTCTAAACTGGTGTTTAATTGACATAGCCTAATATTAATTAAAGAAATTGTCTCGGAAAAATCTTTATTTCAGTCTTTTTTCTTGGTTTTAATATTTTACAAGATCATCTTTTTCAAACTTAAAAGCTAAATTCAGATACTTATTCGGCATTTTCAGCTTCCATCCTTTTGATAGAATGTGTGTCAAGTTGTATACATTGTGATTATCGAAAAAAAAGCTATTTTGAAAAATTGAGGGTTATGTGATTTTTCCTTTCCGCAGTCGATATCCAATATGTACGAACCTGTTCTTCTGGGTCTTCATATTCGATAACCCGAATGGTATCACCGACTTCAAACGACAGTTCGTCTTGATCTTCTCGAGTGTAACGGTAAGTCGCCCGCACTCGGTACAGCACACCCGGTGGCAAGTTCGTTAGAGTAGCTCCTGTCATAAAACAAAAAAAAAACTAATAAAACATTGACTATTTTTGTTTTTTGATTCAATCATTTAATTCCAATGTAATTGATGATAGCGGTTTGTAAAATTAAACTAGTGCCTGACTGAATTCTTTATTACAATTTAGAAGTGGTTTATTTTCTGGCTAACAATGTAAGAAATGCACTTATTTCTCTCTCTTTGTAACAGATTTTAAGGACTGAAAAAAATGTTTCTTATTCAGTCAGAGCATGATATCTATAACCATTTTATCAATATTTTTGGCTTTTTTACACAAAAATATGTTGTTTAACAGTAGTAAATTTGATAATATTTATAATCCAATAAACAAAAATACGCATGATGAAAATAGAAACGAAAGTTTAAATTCATTATAAATAAAAAAAATACACAGTGGGATACCTATTTGTTGTGATATAAAGAAAGCTGGAAAATAAAGCAAAAAGACAGTTTCAGACAAAAAAAAGCATTATTAAACAAACATAAAAACAATAGACAATTTGTCACACAAAAAAAATATTGTCGTATAAATGAGATGATCATAATATAACAATTTCAATCAAAATAAACTGAATTTAGATTTATATCTGGAAAGATTAAACAAACTGGGGCGTCGTCACGTACAATTCGTATAATACAGATGGGTATTTTTAGGCAAAATTGTGTATGCAACTTTTTCTACAATCTAGACTGCCTATTCTCTTTGTTACAAATCTTCAATCAAATTAGTCCCCTTCCTTCTTTAGAGAATGAACCTCCCGGATATAATGTAAGTTTTGTATAAAAATGGTTTTCACAGAGGTTTTTCCAAAAGTTATCAAAATAAGTAATTGTTGAATATGTTATTCACAGGTACACTTTAATTTAACCCTTCAAGCCTTGCCGTGCACAGCACGCGAATACAATGTTTTATTATAACGTCCATTTATCTCGGTACGGACAGTTTTATAAATTGATTTTTCAATCGATTTATGAATTTCTGTTCAAAGGCGTATGGATGTATGTGATGTCTTGAATTCCCTCCTCTCATCCATCCTATCCTATGAACGGGGCATATCGAAAGCGATTAGCTTACCACTAATCCTGTCCTAGCCCTATCCTTCTATCCCTACTCTCTTTAGAAAAAGAGAGGTTGAGCAACTGAGTAACAAGCAGTTCTCGTAGAAACACTTCTGTTGAGATAAACTCCATTAGGAGTCCATATGCTCCACATTGGGAGCGGACATGGTTTAAAAAAAATAAAATATATTAGCAAACGTTCACCGACTTGAGTGTAGTGTAGAAGGAGCGTAGAAAAATATTTATTCCCTTCAGTTCTCTTTTCAAAGTTTTCTTAAAATTTACTATTAACACCAGTACCAGTTTCTAAAAGAAATTTGAAACGAAATAAACATACTTCATAAAAGAGTTTAAAAAAAAAAGCCCTTTAAGGTTACCTACTCGGAATATATGCACTCACCGACTGGTATATCATAGAGTTCTTCAACATTTTTGTTGTTGTTTTCAGGCAATTTATGCGTGCCATTTCCATTGACAATGGGCGTGGTCGGTTTGACTTCTTCCAACTCGACGGGTTTAGATTCGGGCGTGGTGGGTGTGGCTGGCGTTGAGATTTTCTCAGTCGTGGGCGATGACTTTTCTGGAGTTGACGGTGACTTCTCATCCCATAAGGCTGCGGAAACGTAACAATAAAGCCATTCCACAAACAAAAAGGAAAACACCCAAACACACAAAATATATTTAGTAAGATTCTTTGAATGCCGTTTGGGCATCACTAAAGCAATGGCAAGATAAATCTGAAAATATATTTATGACTTAGTCGCTGATTTCAATTGAAGTCCATCTTAAATCTTCAATTATTATTATAGTGATATGCAAGGGAAGACATGGGGTTAATTGTGACAGTCAATTTAAAGTGGCTGGCATTCATGATCTGACCAAAAATTCTTTGTTTTATAGCAGCTGTAAAATGAATTGAATAAAACTGTTATAGTATTTACCAGTGTTTTTCTTATAGAAATTAACACGTTCTTCAAATACACTTAATTGTATTAAAAAATACAATATTCATTTGTACTAAATCCACTTTAAATTTTTTTTTTTATTTAATTTTGTTTCAAATTATATTTTCTTTTCAGTTGATAATGCTCGTCAAGATCGAAACCGGTCCTGATCTTTTTAAATAAGAGTGGAAGTAGTACAAATGAATATTGTATTTTTTTAATAGTATGCCTTTCCACCAAGTATTGACAGTGAACACCCTAAAAGGTACACTTCATTGGCTTAATCGCCTGTTTTGAAAATGATGTAACATTCAGGGATGTAACAAAACAATGTGACGTCCCTGTATATTCAACAAAATTTTGTCCTTAGTCTCGAGAGGCTGTTGCAGCACCCTAGTTTCAACAATTTTCCTGCTACTAAACAGAAAATCGACTAACATAGATATCATTGCATACTGCTCTTAAAAATCATTATTTGCATTTTACATTGACATTAATCATGTAAGTGTTAGAACTAACCCTGTCTTCCCCTAAAGAAGTGAATATAGAAATGCACCATAACATTATCAGCGTCAGCTGACTTACAAGAAAAGAGAGATAGACTAGTGAATTTCTCGTTATATTGTCTTTATGTCTGGCTCTTTTTTCTCAAGTCAACTTGTGCTCATACAATTGCATATACATTTTGGGGTTTTATAAATAAACTAATTATAGCTATTGTAGAATAAAATCGTATTATTAACTCCACCGTAGCAATTTTTTAATTTATGAAAAAATAAGTTTTTTTTCGCCAATGTTGAAAACCCAAAAGACATTCAAAATTTTCAACAAATAGTCAATCAGTAATGGCAAGATCAAGTTAGTTGTACAAATAAAAAAAATATTTTCACATTATATCTATTCCGATTTTGTTTGATTTTGTTTTCGTAAGAATTATTAAATTAATTACTACCAAATTGTAGTATTTTCAAAAGAAGAACACAATAACTTGAAACACATGTCACATTTTGTAGCACGAGTGGAATAACAAAGTTTACAAATTCAATTTAATATTAAATATTTTATTGCTCCAAATTGAAGTGTTAACTAACCGACCAATACTAAATCTTCTTACTGTGACAGCATGAGAATGCGAGAAAAATTACATAAATCGTAGTATAATTGATCAAATCCAGCTTGTTAGAATGCTGAAAGCCTTTAACTAGCAGTATGTGGCCCATAGTATACTTACTTGTGGCGCACTAAAACAGTGACATATTTTTCAACATAAAGAACCCATACTAGAGGTACTTAAGCTCAATGAGAAATTATAAGCACTTGTGCACTCAACAAGAAAGGACATCCCAAACACCCATGCCTAAGGCCAATCTCAAATGTTAAAATAAAATAAACGATATTTGGCTCGCTGAAAGGTGAGCCCAGGATCTCTTACCACTAGACCACGTGGCCGAAATTAATATGAACAGCTACTCTAACAAAATGTCTTTAAATAGGATTGTCTAATAGAAACAAAAAAAGAAAAACATTATTACAATAATAATATTTTTTCCAACAAATGTTTTTTTTCTTTGACTAGAAAGAAGGGTGACTTACAATATTTATTTTAAAAATTTAATAAAGCACTCTTCCCTATTTTCTTCGTAGAGTAGACAATCAGTGAAATTGTACTTCAAGTGTGCCATAAATCAATCGTGACATTTTCAATATTTAAACAAGCAAGATTTTATTAATTACGGTAAACTGCAATTACTTGTTTTTTGGTCACTATCACGACAATCTTAGAGCCTGTACACACTGGCGGCTAGACGATTTACGCTTACGGCAGGCCACCGAGGCTAACCACAAATCGTGTTTTGTATAAAAAATGTCTACAACAGGCGATAGTGATGCTCTTCATCTAAAGATTGAATATTAGACTGATGATAATATTTTGCTTAATTGTACAACTTAAGTAAGTCTATTAATTGGACTCAAAAAACAAGAGTTAAATTAACAAAGAGTTATTAATCGATAAACCAATGCGAGGAACCTGATAATTAGAAAAATACATCAATGTAAGTCATAATTTACATGTAACGAGATTAGTAAGGAAGACTAGCAAGAAGTTATAAAAAAACCTTAATGAACATTACTGTTCATAAGTAACAGATTGAGGCAAGAAAATTATCAATAAGTTATTACGGTTGATTTTTTTGGTCAGTTTAACTTTATAAGACGAATAATGCCAGATTAAGACAAATACAAATTCATGATGAAAACGAAAACAAAATTTCGCATCTACGATGATGGAAATTTGATTTTTTACGATACCACATCATTATCATCTTGGGAAATAGTTATAAGCACCAGTTTTAAATAAATTGATGTTAAAAATTTGTGTGCTTTAGAATTAAACAACTAAACAATTTTTTGATTGATCTAATACAGAGAAACCATAACAGGATTCTTCTCTTCATCGTTTTTTACACATTGACTAATAAAGTATTTTTAAAAAAGATATGAAAATTAATTCTGCGTTAAAAATTCATATGTAAAACAGATATTTTTTATATGTTGAACAATTGAAATACATTTTTTAATTTGAAGTATTTCTGTAGGCCATCTCGAATTACGCCAAATTCCCCAGATATATTGTACTTATGTAATTTATTAACTTGTATTCAATATAATAATGGAATAACTTCTGCAGTATAAAATGGGCATAAAAGATAATGCTAGCAAAGAAATTGATAGATGAACAATCCTTTTTTATTATATGTATTTTTGTAGTGAAAAAAAGAATATACAAATTATGGAAATGTATGTTCTACCAAACAACCAGCATTTTCTGATTATGTCCATTTAAGTGAAGTCACTACATTATATTATTATAATAATACTTTGAGCTTTACTTAAATTAATTTTATCTCTTTTGATGGATTAGGTCGAAAATTAGTGGAAATGCATATTTAATAAAAATAAAAATTGATAATTTTGTAATTCATTCCACTGGTTGTGATGCAAGTTGCGACACCTATTCTGCCTCTTTCAGCAAAATCTTACTCGGTTAGACTGACGATGCTTCTCAAAAAGATAAAGCACGCGTTTCAACTAACTTACTAATAAGTAACACAATCAGTGGAATAACAAAGATTTTAGTATTAAATTAAACCATTCAAAATTCAATTCAATGCGTCAGGTATAATTTTTTTTCCATCAATTTACCTTTATCAAAAATTGTTGTATACAAAGTTTTAAAAGTAAACTTCATAACGTATTTGTTATGCCTGAAATGTCATTATTGTACAAAAACACACAAACTATCTTCCCTTTAAAGGCGCCATAGATAAAGCTTTGAAACAAGACATTTTATAACTGATTTTGATATGAAATTTATAATATGTGACAACAGTCGTTTCAAAAATGAATTTGCAATACTTTTAATCTGTCATCAAAGTCGTAAAAGAACCGCTAGATTAAAACCGAGACAATGATATTAGTTCCTTTGATAACATCAAGCATAGCTAAGGTGTTGAATAGTTGCTCACGTTGTATGGTGTTGGTAGGCGTGGCGTTTCCGTTTTGAGAGTTGAGCGTGCTGGACTTGTTGGCGTTGTTAGGTGAAGAAGGCGGCGAGATGTTGTTGTGCTGCAGGGACGGGAGTGTTCCCAAAAGTGGCTTCTTAATTGTGTAAGACCCTCGCTGGCTGTCTGTTGCCAGTTTGTCTACGATCGCTTCCAGTTCTGAGTATACCTTAAATAAAATTTACAAATTTGTCATAACTATAAAGAAGAATGCAAAAAATCATACCCTCCACTTTTGAGTGGAATGTAACACATAAAAAAATCAACAATATTCAGGCAGGTGTACATATAATGAAGAGTTAACAAACTAATGTTATTAAAAAAACTGTCATCAAAGTCTGGTGTGTGTATTAATTACCATAGCGGTCAGTGTTAGTTATCACTCGGAAAAAGACAATATAATTTAAGAGAGAGAATTTTTACATAATGAATTAGGCTGCCTTTCAACAAACACGGGTCAGAATCTAGAGTCAAAATGATAATTTTTTCATACAGAACCTGCATTGCAAGTAAATTCTTCAGTAGCAAACCATTGCTTTACCAATTAATTTAAAGTGTACAGTAGAACCTGAATATAACTGACGGCTAATGAGGTAAGGTAAGGTGATGTCTGTTAAACCAGAATGTCAGTTATATATATGCCAATTTCATCCATTTTCTGAGATTAATTTTCGCACCTACGTCACATATTAACACAAATTTGTTTATTTTGTCTTTGTTTTCTTGAATGTCTATAACAATTTGCTTTCTTATACCTTATTTCTCACATGTACAAGACAGTCACTCTATACTCCAACTTTTGTATGACTTCTAGTTTTTGATTTAACGTTAATTTAATTCATTTCTGCTTGTCCATATTTTAGGGATAGGATTGGAATAAAAATGTGTTAAATTGTACTTTACAATAAGAACTTTTTGAATGGAGTTATAAATTCATTCATTCACTTAAATAATTAGCAAATAAATTAAACTGCTGTGCAGTTATGTGAATCAGTGATTAGTGTTGCAAATGGCAATTCTACATTCAATCTACGAGCAGGATGGCATTTTGACTCAATTCGAGTGGGAAAATTATTAAAATATGCAGAGCATTGTTAAAAAGCAGTGACACACTTGGATTCGGATTCGAACATGTACTGTATAATATTAATAGGATGTTTTTAGCAATCTTCACATTTGGTCAAATATTGGTTTTACTATATACAAAATATATCTTTTGTTTGCCTGATACGCCAAGTAAATACTTGTGAATTCAGTTAAAAAATTAAATTGAAAATTATGTCTATTTGTCAGTCCATTACTAAGAATTGCGATCAGTCTACAACAGTTTGAAATTTACCTTGGTTGTCTCTGAATGGAATAGCTGCTCAGCCGCAAATAAGGTCTGCAGGTTTGTGACGAGGAAAAGCACTCGTGAATCGTAAAGAGCTGGCAGTTCATCGTGCAGTTCAGAGTTCATAATCTCGTAAGTTCGCTTGGCTTCCTCTAATTGTTCGCGCCCACGGGTTATCTGAAAGAAACATATTTTAATTTTTAATTTGAATAATTTTCAACATGTCTACATAGAAACATGAATACTTAAAATTAATGAAGACCTATTGAAATTTTCAATGATCATTTTTTAAAGGATCAGGTAAACAAACAGCAAAATGTTGAATGTCACCAAGTAAAGAATTCATATAATATATAATGTAGGTATCTTATATTTAAAAAAAGATGTATTTTGTAAAAGAAGATAAATGTATGTATATACCTTCTATAAAAAAGCTCTCATAAGAAAATCATTATTTAAAATAACAGGCATCTATCTACATAACAGACAAAAATAATATCAAGAATATATCGTTACACTGTCAGATTATGCTACAAGTAAGATGACAATCTATATATTGGGGCGTTTCTAGGTTTATATTTGGCTATGCTGAGTATTTTTTATAAAAATTGAAATATATACTAAATAATGTAAGAGTGCATCTGGCTTTACTGTTTTTTATTTGTGGTTTTTGCAAATTTTAATTTCAGCCAAGTTTCACATTATACTTTCCTGCAATGTACGGTGGAAATAACCAAATATTATTTACTTTGATTTTTAGTACCAATTATTAAAAATATTTCTCACCTTAACGTCGTCTCTCCTTTTAGCTGAGCTTGCCTGGAGTCCTTGGAAGCTGTGTCTTTGGCCATCGTAGTCCACTAATTTGCGGCCACGCTTGTCAATCTTTTTCTGTAGAATACAAAGTGAATACATTCAAAATAACACTACGTTTTTCCAGTGGCGGATCAAGTCAAGTGGAGGCTTTTAAATATTTTTTTGTTTTGCTTTATTTTTTGCAAATTCGTCAATTATTTTGACAGTGTCAATTCGGTTTAAAATTTCTTGCTATATACAAAATGAAAATACTATAATCTTTTTTCTCCCACAGTACTTCTCAAATATTTTTTACACGCTTTAAAACAGAAAACTATCTTTCCTATGAAGCATTTCAATGATATGATAAGGGAACTGAAAAAAAATCAATAGTATATCTACATTTGGGAAAGTGCTAGACATTTCTTTGGCGGCTCGATATATGTCTGGTGTGGTTTGTATAGTGTCCTTGTTTTCTTATAGAAATATAAAAAATTGTCAAATTCATCTTTAAAAGTACAAACATCAATGTCCTCTTTGTAAATATCAACTTTTTTATCGCATTCTTTTCTCTTCCATTGATACGATTCCAATCAAAAAATATTCGAAAATGCTCTATACTTATTTCATATCTTTGCGATAGTTCTGCCTTGGTTTTATATATTCTTTCGCATATAACACACAATGAATTTACTTTGAATTCTTCTGTAGTTGTAAAGTCATGTCTGACTTGTTTGTTTTCATCAAAAAACATGTTTCTCATTTGTTGTCTGCGAGTTTGTCTATGTTCAACATTAAATGATAATCCTGATAAACCAGTTACCTCCTTTTCAACTTTTTCAAATTCTTCTCGGAAATTATTGATGAAATTTTCTAATGACTTCAGTGGGATAGATCCTTTCAATAGTTCGCATTCCACTGTTTTCAGTAATTTACTAGTAGCATTTTTTTTTTTAGCCATGTCCGCTCCCAATGTGGAGCATATGGACTCCTAATGGAGTTTATCTCAACAGATGTGTTTCTACGAGAACTGCTTGTTACTCAGTTGCTCAACCTCTCTTTTTCCAAAGAGAGTAGGAATAGAAGGATAGGGCTAGGACAGGACTAGTGGTTAGCTAATCGCTCTCAATACGCCCCGTTCATAGGATAGGATGTGTTGCATGGATGTATGTGGTGTCTTGAATTTACCCCTCCCACCCATCCTACCATATGTAGCATTTAGTCTTTGTAAAATAGTATTCCAAATCACTGTCATTAGGGTGGTTTTTTATTTGTCCATTTTCCAGCGATGGGTAGACGCAGAAAAAATGTGAATAAATTATGAACAAACATACAATACTGTATTGCAGCGCTACAACTTTCTGTATTGAAATTTCCAATTAAATTTCATGAATGGTTTGCACACGGGATCAAAATTGCACTCAAACTTTGCTCTTTGATCCGTGCTTGTAGACTTGAGTACCTTCCCGACATATATGTAGCATTATCAAAAGATTGTTCCCTTTAGGGCCCCTTGGTAATTTGCGGCCCTTTCGTACATCGGGGTCCCACGAGGCCGCTTAGTCCGCTTCACGCTAGACCCGCCTTATAATTTTTACTGCGGAAACTTCAACATTTTTTTTCTTTTTCTTCGTTTAATTGATCGTTTCAACCCAAGAGTGCCTAATCTTACACAAAAATCTGCACATGGCTGATCTAGCTATGTGAAGTTTTATGTATCAAATGAAAGGTCATGAATCACATAGTAAACCTGGTAAATCTATGACATTGTTTTTCATAAAATACATAAAAGTAAGCATTAACAGATCGGCAGCATTCATAATCCCAGCACTCTGGATCTTATATAGCAGGGATGGCGAACCTATGGCACGCGTGCCCAGGGTGGCACGTTTGAGAATTTGGAGGGCATGCGAACGATTTCGAAGTTCAAAAAATTTAAATTTTGATGAAATAGTCCGTAAATTATGAATTTATTCTGTTTTATTAATTTTCAAATGTTTCCCAAGATAAGCGACAATCGTTTAATTTATTTTGTTATTTTTTTTTTTAATGCTTTGAGATATAATATTTGAGCATTTTTGGCACGCGGACCCAAAAAGGTTCACCATCCCTGTTATATAGGATTGAGTATTTTTTTTACAATTTTACAAATGTAGTTAATAATCATAAATTTATATGAAATGTAATACTCTGGGTTAAATAAATAATCCTGGGTGAAGTGAGCCAACCAGTAAAATGGTAAAAAAAATTTCTTGGACTTTTAAAAGTACAATCACGTCTTTACTTGGTGTTTGGTAGATTGCATATTTTTATGTTACGAAGATAACACTATTGCAATGTGTTTTAACTGAGTTTACATCACTTTTATAATACTTTAAGATGTGTAGAATATTACAACGCATCTATCTTATTTTTTTCTAAAATACCACCCCTTCACCCCTAATGGGCCCATATGTTAATATTTTAAGTAATAGAAGTGCGACTAACCCTCGTTTCTGGAAATTGTCCCTGGTAGGAGTTGAGTGGAATGAGAACTTGGTCTCCAAGTTTATGGGAGAAGTCCTGCCACAGCATCTCCATGTTCTGAGCTTGCGCGTACAGCAGGTCATGTCCCGACCAATTGCTTTCGTATACGTCCGTGATGGCTTCCATCAGGGACTTGGAAGCTGTTTGAACGGCTGAAATGTTCAAAGGAGTGATTAACATTAATGTTATTGACCCCATTTAAAAAAATACATTTAAAACAATCATTATTTTCGATTCATTAAAAAACATGACATATTGATATTAACGTTGGAGATGCATCAAAACAGGCCACTATATTGGCTCTGATGAAAATAAGTGAATCTGTGTGCCCAACAGAACATAGAAAAAGCATGCCTACACGATTATTTCATAAAAAAACGAAGCATACCTCTGATACATCTTATGTAGTTGTTGAACTCCTTTTGTAGTCTCGTTGCCTGGTTATGTTGGCGAGTGAAGTTCTGAAGATGCTCGTCGAAGATATCGTCGGCGGTGCGATCTACTTTACCCAAATTTTGTAGAATCTGAAATCGAAACAAAAAAAAATTAGAACTGGAATAAGACACAATAAAGGAACAGCGGTAATTAATTTTCTTCCTGAATTCATTCATACAGCAATACGGGCGCCAATTATTAAGTTCACACTGTAGAAACATAAAAATGTGTTCCAATATTTACTTCTTTAATCACAATTTTATATTCTTCAATTTCACCGAGAGAGCAACGCAATTTGATTCAGCTGATATTAAAAATTGTGATTTTTGAAACATTTACCACACACCAATGACATTATTAAGTTAAACATTTGGTTTAGAACCCACTTGTGAAGGAACCATATAAAAATGTATTCATATATATTTTTTATTTATCTGCTACACATCACATTAAACTTTCTTGCTCTGTCTGTGCATCTGCCTACTGGTCTCACTGTTTCCTTACAATCACTATTTTTTTATAAAAAATATGGTTTATTATTTAACTTGTAGGTGCTAGATATAAATATCAATAACATCACAAACCATAATATGGTCGCAAGGCAGCCATTATTTGAAATGGGAATTTAATAGTACATGATGCGATTTATTTAATTTAATCAAATCGAAAACAGAGAAGATTCTTTAAACTATTGTGAGCTATCGCTAGAAGTCAGGACTATAAATAATTACTTTCATTTAGGAATTATCCATATTAAATTTAATAGAAAAGTATTAGGTATGTGTCGATTTAATTCAATCGATAAGAAAACTAGAATTACCCAATAAATATAACGCTCTATGTAATCAAAATCCTAAATAAAAATATCGACAAATTATTGAAAAGCAATGTTCATTATTTGTTTGAATGTATTTGCTTTATTATCATTCTTATTGAGTAATACAAAAAAAAATGTTTTAATTGCATTATTAATTCATCATTAAATTGCGCATGTCATGTTGACTACCGATTAATAATAAAAAAAAAACTTTCTCTCGATAATAAATAAATATTTATTATATATTTGCAACAATATAACACAATGGTGATATATATTTTGCAAAGCGAGCAACTCGCAGAGCGTGAACTAATCATTGCATTCACAATATCACAATAGTAAAAACAATAAACAATTTAAAATGTAGATTATTTGAATAATCTACATTCTTTAAAAACAATAAAAAAAATCACCTTGAGTCTATTCTCGTATTTCCTTCGCGTTTTCTTTAGCATGCGTGTACTGTACGAATAGTTGTTTACATAATTGCCATAAAATATTTTAAGAAAGATAGACAGACGTATGAATATAATATATCGCGGTATAAAAGCAAAATGGCAGGTGAACTTGATAAGGCACGATTATCATCTTCGGAAAATCAGTATTAAATGACGAGTAGGAAGCGCCAACAAGTTCACTATCTTCGCGGTGTTTACAATACGAGAAAAAATGCTACCTTGCAAAGTGGTTAGTAGGCCAAAAGCGGTGAAGCAAAAAGGTCCGCCTAAACTGTGTATGTCCACATATAACGTCATAGGATTGTATGAGAATTGGGTATTTATTACCATTACACTACAGTCGAACCCTGATTCACCGTGATTTATATATCAACACTGCGCTTGCGTACGATGCATGATGCAGCGAGTGTGAACATGTGTTTTCCTTTATATTTATAAATTTGGGACCCCCTTTTCGCTGGGCTCGTGTATCGCAAGATTCTGCTATGAGGTGGCTACGCCGCTGATGTTAGTGGGGAAAAGATTATTCATATCGACTACACAGTCAAAGAAAAGGGACGAAGCCCACAGTTTTTTTTCGATAATCACAATGTACTTGATACACGTTCTGTTAAAAGGAAGTGAGCTGAAAATTCTATTCTATTAATTTAGCTTTTAAGTTTGAAAAAATAAGAACCTGCAAAAATTGCGATCATGAAAAAAACTTTAAAAAAGGTTGAAAACTTATTAAATTAACATTAGATAAAGTCGATTAAAAACCAGTTTATCAGTCTCCGTGCACTTCAAGATTGTATATATTTCATAATTTGTTTTTGGCCCAAAATCATAAAAAAATGTTTTTTGTCTCCTGTAAAATTTGTTATGTGTGGGTTACGTCTTTTATCCTTTCCACGGTCGATATTTCAAGTATGTAACATAATAGCATGTTGTGCTTTTAAAAAAATAAATAATCCAAACGGTACTCAACATTGCACACACCACACAAGCTACTGCTTCACATTCTTCTTACAGGGTGTTTTCCGCAGCGTGACAACGTATTCGTGTTATTATTTTAGCAGGGTGTCTTGAGGATAAATTCCTCGCACTGCATGTACTGCAGTGTCCGCAAGTCTGCTATATTGTAATGTTATACATTTCTAATGGTACTTCAATTTGTATCCACCGCCAACCATTAAAGCTTCACAAAAAGTGACTGTTCACCTCCACCATTTACATTCGAAAATATTTTTTAAGATTCACAAAAAATAGCAGTAACGTTTTATCATCGAAACAGTTAGTTTCATCGAGTATATTGTTATCCTATCATATATTCATAATTACGAATTTTTCGTCTTGTAACCCTGTCTTCGAAGTTGGCGCACTCCACTGACCGACATTGACAAAGTGATACTACTTATACGATATTATAGTGAAGCTACTTATACGAGTATGAATTGCACAAAGATAAAGAATATTGACTCATAAAATAAAATATGTGTTTATGTTATTTTTACAAAATGCCTCTCACATATAAATAACTTTTTAGGTTCCGATTTTCAATGAAAAATATTGTGTATTTTTTTTAAATTAAAATTCCCTACATTTATGAACGCTGCTCATAGAATTAAACAATGTGCTATTTGTTTTACCAATGTTTCCGTGTGACCTTTAATTTAAATGAGATTTAATGAAATTTATTACTCAATACAATTTATGTTATCGCGATTTAACTATGGAAATTATAGTTCAATAAACGGGTACCGTAAAAAATGTTTCTTTTTCAATGCAGTAATAGCCTTCTTAATCTTGTTCAGGCAACGGCATTGCAATTATAAATTTAGAATATAAAAAAATGGATTGAATTAATTGATTATTACTCTGTATACTTTTGTCAAGTGTCAAGCATCTTGCCTGCTTTTCGGAGTTGTCGTTAAATGTAAGAATTTTAGGACCACAAGATTTGATTAGACGAGAATCGGAGTATAAATTAGTAGTCATAGTAACGAATCTGAAATCAGAGCATATTGTGTATTAATCGAAGGCTTAAAGTCAAACATGGTTATCTACAAAAACGTGTTTTTTTGTTGATTACTATATTCTCGTATACATGATAGTCCAACAGCATTAGGTCAATCTTTCCTAGTTTCTTGTTAAATCACCAGTGAAGTTTAACATCAACTACATAAAGTTGAAATTTTTTAATGTTTTTTTAGTATTATATTTAATGTAGTTGGAGTTAATATTTATAGAAAAAGTATTTTAATATTAATTGGGCTAACTCCTTTGTAAATGAAAGTATTTAAAGGCAATTTAACAAAAAATATAATTGTAAATGTGTTTGAACGAAAATGCTTGTTTGTGTTTAATAGTTGAACAGCGAGACGACATCTAAAAAAAGCTCGAATAAAGTTTACACATTACATATCGACTGTGGAAAGGAAAAAGGACGTAACCCTCAATTTTCCAAAACAGCTTTTTTTCGATAATCACAATGTATACAACTTGACACACGTTCTATCAAAAGGCTGCAAGCGGCAAATGCTGAATTAGTATCTAAATTTAGCTTTTAAGTTTGAAAAAGATGACCTCATAAAAAATTAAAACCAAGAAAAAACACTGAAATAAAGGTTTTTCGGAGACAATTTATTTAATTAATATTAGATTATGTCAATTAAACACCAGTTTAGAAGTATCCGTGCACTTCAAGGTTGTGTATAATTCATAATTTGCATATGTCACAAAATCATCAAAATATGTTTTTAGCGCCTCCTGTAAAATTTGATATGTGTGGGTTACGTCCTTTTTCCTTCCCACAGTCGATATAGAGAACAATATAATACACACGAAAAAAATATCCGGGAATGTAATTTCTTATCACAAAAAAAAATGAGACTTTTTGAGATTTTTTTCGGTTATATCGCTTACAAAGTTCTCATAATACGCCGATTCTGGGGTGATTCTGTCGAGGCATGGGAAGCCTATAAATATATTTTTTAGATACTGATAATGCCAGCCTTGATCGTACGGATAGTAATGCATCGATGGCCCTACAAGACCATGAAAACGCACCAGCATGAAGCAGGTAACTAAATCGGTGGATTTATCATAACACTATCCATATAAATTCTAGATCTAGAAAGTATTATAGTACGTGTTGTAATTTAAATCATTTGCCCTATAATTTACGTTGCGACTGCTTTAACGTGACCTTTCCCAACACTACAATACAAAGTCTGCCCACAGTTAGGCAATTTACTTTTCTTTTGGAAACACCTACTACTACAAATCTAATAATGATTTTGTACTGATATTTATTTATCAATAAAATATAATATTGTTAGAATTTATTTTCGTGTCATCAATGTCATAACTAAACCTGACTAAAATCTAGAACCCTTACAAGCATTCAAGCGATCCCATTTCTTCTATCAGTTCTGTCCATTCATTTCAATCAATAGATAATGATTCCGTATGTTTTTTTCAATACAATACATAATTCGATTATAGAAATGGGTTGAGAATGTACAACTTCCCGGTGAGAGTAAAATGTATCGTTGTGTTAGAAATTTCCCTTATTACTGATTATTTTTTTGTTTTGTTTTGCATCATAACGTTTGATAAAAACGTCAGTTTACCGAAGACTGTGTTACGTGGAAACATATTCTTACATTCAATAATTCACTAGTTAGTAAAAATAGAAAGGATTTTAAAAGTTTATGAAATTGATGCAATTACATTTTGTACTCCGTGAAACCCATTCGATTTTAACCCAGAGTACATCTATAAAAAGGGGTAAAACCTTCAGTTTTTGGGAAATCAGGCAGTTTTTGAAAGATGTTTATGTTTTTATTGTCTTATCTATTTAATATCTTCAGTTATCATGTGGATCTGAGATATTTGAGATTGTCACCCTGTGAGATATGGTTAAGAAAAGTATTGTCCTAGCCTAATTTTTTTTTTAATTTTAAATTTGAGATCATGGACACGGGTGTTTGTGATGTCTCTTCTCCTCGAGTTGATCTTGAATGATTGAAAAAAAATCCTATTGAGTTTATCTCGTGTGATTTTCAATTACAAAATATTTGGTGTATTGGCATTAATGCAATTATAATTATTCAAATATTTTTCTAAAAAAAAAAAAAAAACATTTAAGTTAAACCAGTGACAAAGACTCTTGGCGCCACCTATTGGCACACCGAGTTGAATAAACCTGCAGAATAAGTAGCAGTAGGCACGCGATCGAGGCCGGAGAACCATCAAACCTGAGACAAAATAATAATGGCAAACGGTGGGCGGACGCTCGGCACTGGGCGGCCTTATAAGGACCTCAGTAAAAACCTCAAAATGCCGCCCAGGCCCCGCGAGCGATGACGACACTATTAATATTTTATGTAAACTCCCGAATTTGCCATTGGTGAATTTCTAATACAAAATTGATTTTTAGACCTATACGCCGATTGACAACTGTGTACCATATTATAGTACATACATTTAAAATACGGTGATTAATTGAATAATAGAAAAATTTCGAACAAGAAAATGCAATGAACAAAACACGAGTTTAATCATAAATGCGGATGTTTCCCCGTACCCGATTAAAAGACACAAGGCAATAACATGGGGGGCCATGTGGTTGTGGAGTTATTGATATTAATATCCAATACATATTATAAATCCTACATTTTATTATTGTGTGTATTTGTCTGATTCAGATAAACACAATCAAAGCAACACGGTCGTTCGAAATATTTTTGCCGTCGCATATTCAAACTATTGTGGATGGGTGGTTCTGGGGTGTAAATTATCCTACGTTTAAAGATGTAGAATTATTCATATACCTACCATAGAGTTTGATAGAGATATCGAAATGAAGTGGAGCAATTGTAAAATTTCAAATTTAGAACGCAAATGATAATTTTCGGCCATGAATAATATGGCTATAAGTAATCAGATTAGTACCACCAATATTAATTGCAAGACACGATTTAGCCATTTAAACAATATTGAAAAAATTTCGATAAATTAAGTATGAATCAAATTTGATTAAAAATAACAAGGATGATGTCGATTTTATCTAAAAGCACTCATCTTATACAAAAATGTAAATAAATTTACTTTTATTTACATTTTTGGGTTGGGACGACTCAAAGTATTGCAATCGTCACTAGAATGACTGCAACAGAGCGAGAAAGTGATATAAAATTTTGTAAGCAATGAAATATTTTGTCTTTTGGTCTCGATTTTATCCGAATATCTTTATGACTCATTTTGGATTATTATTTAACACTTAAATATGAAAGTTTTATATATTTGCGATTTTTTCTAAGCTCGATTTTCAGAGATTAAGAGTTACGTTACTAAGCCCATGATAATATGCAATGTTCATTTGAACTCAATATGACAGAATGAAAGCACGCAGTGTTTCCATCGTTACCAGTTACCACATTAAATAAAAGACGAAGCCGAGATATGAGATAATTGTGAACGGATTTAGTGGATAAAATCGATGCGCGACGGATGATTTAAATAAGAATAGCAATTGTGTAAAAGTCGATTTTCTGCGACATGTCATTGAAAAAAAAATGTCAAATAACGTCGAAGCGAATGACTGAGTGTCTCAATTTAATTCAACTCGACTGTGTCGATAAGTTTCGATTTCAAAACCAATGTCACTTTTAGTTCTGGAATGTGACGATCCAGTGCGAGGGCGTTAAATTTTTGAATATAGAATAGCTACTAGGAGGACCATGTTCGACTGTCACATATGAAAATAAGCACTCTATCGGCGAATCAACTCACCAACCCATCAGACAAATCACAGTGATCTTTGAGCAAAGTTCAATAGTAATTGTGCCTTTTCTTACGTCCGGAGCGGAGCAGGTGCCAAGGTTGTCGCATTATGATATTATCACGAGCTCTTTATTAATAATGTCAACAATCTTATCTGAGAACTAGCCTTATTAAAGAATTTTAATTTAAACGTGACAGATGTGAGGCAAAATTTAAACTACTATCTACGAAGTAAATATAAAAATCAACACGACGTTCTCTCATAGTCTTACTTCACGCATATAATTGTGTTGATTTTAACAAGACAGATTTAATGGATTGCATGTAAAAAGAAGGACTTTTGTAGCAGTTTTCAATGTTAACATAATCACCAGTGCCTGCATTGATAATCGCGTGATTGAGTTTGCGTCGCACTAGGCGTAATAGACACCGCATAATTTGCGTATACGCACTTCATTTTAGGCGTAAATTACTTCTAATGTGACGCCAATTCGGGTTTTCTTTCTTATTTTATAAACGAAGAATGTAGATTTTTATTTGCTTCTCATTTATGTGGTGATTCTAAATTCAAGCTGATATAATTGGTTATCAAAATAAGATGAGTAATGGAAAAAAATGTTATGTTAATAACTACGATGTACGCCACGACCGAGAGGTCACACAATATTTACGTCCCGCTGTGTGGCGATGTTTAATACATAACAAATTTTCTCACCAAATATTTTTTTGAAGATTTAACGGAGGAAAAAGATTTTTCAATTTACGAAGAACAAACGACCAATAAAAGTTTTTCAATGAAATATTATCAAAACATTAAATGGATTTACAGTTACTAGATATAATATATACATTCAAAAACTATTTAAGTCAATACAAGCAACAATTTTCAAGATCATTGTATACTTTAATTATATATCAGATACATTTGAAATACGGAATTCTCATATAGGGCAAAAATAGAAACATGTAAAAAAAATTACTACATGCGACTGCTCGCCCTACTAAAAAATGGCGGGTATAAATTTCTTGATCGATTGTTAAATAATTAATCGTCAAGAGAATTTATTTGGTGAATATATAGTTGACGGAAAAAGCTCAATTTTCACATGACAATTCAGTATCCGTTTCCAAGAGTATGACTTCAGAACGGTCGATGAATATCGCTTATGAAATGTAAATAAAACGTAGTTATGGGGGAGGGATAGAGGAGTGAAAATGTAAAAAGTGGCATAAATGTCACTAGTTGATATTACGACATGTTCGATCGAATTGTAAATTGCCGGCTGATGTGCGGCAGGATGTTAATAACCCCGATGTATTTTTGGCACGGCAAGCAGTCGCGGGGATTTTATTTCACCCAAATTATGTAGTTATGTGCATTCTGGCGCACTATATTCATGTTATTATTAAACTAAGGCGTGACAAAGAATAGCCACTTGCGATAAGATGACGGTAATTTAAATTACCCTTTAAGATTGTTCGGCTAAGTAATATGAATTTAATCAACGAGAAAAGAAAATGTGGCTTAAACCAAAGTTTTGTTTAGGTTACTAGAATATCACTGTTGCTGTTGGCTTGTGTTCTTTATTACGACGAAAGAACAAGAAGCAGACATACGAAGAAATTTGATATAATCCTTGTTCAGTGTTTCCCAACCCATGCAGTAATGGCTGACATGCAGGAATGAATGATTTACAAATACATACAACAAAATATATAATTAATAAACATTATCTTAATTATTAATCATAGTCGAAGTCAATATGTAAAACTATTTATAAGTAATTTAAGTATAACTAATAAAATTAAAATAGATATATTTTTTTAACTTTGAGCATATTATAATTGTGACTCCACTCCGCAAATAACTTTTTTGAAAAAAAATTCTTGGCAAAACAGATCCATTGCGTTGCGTCTACCATGTCTTCACATTTCTTACCATGCAATAAGTATTATATATAATAAAAAAAATCATGTAATAAAATCATTTTTTTATGATGGTACAATTTAGCGTAATGTACAGCCAAGTGGTACGCGAGTCAAAAAAGGTTGGGAGACCCTGTCATAGTTAATCGTTATGCCGATAGATTTATTTTCGTTGCAATAAAAAGAACCAATAGTCGACAAAATTATGTCTTTTTAAAAGATTCCAATTGATATGCGTCAGCGTTAGTTGTGTAGCAAACGAGCATCTCAACGAACATTTTCCATATTCTAAAAACGCCTGGTGATATCTAAAGTATTTAAAACGGCGCTACGAACATGCCGGCTCTATTTATAAAAACCATTATGATGCTGTGATTTAATCCGCGCTATGCATCTAGCGTTCGCCCTGACGAATGTTGCCACCAGATGTAAACATAAAAATCAATTAAAAGGATAGCTAATGGCAGCTCAGAGTGTCAGTCGCAATGGGACAGAAAGAAAAATGCATTTCCCGCGAGAAAAAAAGCGAAAGTCGAGCAACAGATGGTGCTGTATAATAGTGGCGCGCTCAGACATTTTAATGGAGTGGTTAACATGTCCATACATCTACGCGGGAAATTCATAAAACGTTTAGAAAACGCATATATCTCGTTTTAAAATGACGACGAGTGAATGACACGTTTATGCCAACAGAAGTAAAAAGAAAATTATATAAACTATCACCGAAGAATTATTTTTATCAGCGGATTTCGTAACATGCGTTTTATTTATATGTATGTAGCTAAGCCACTAGATGGGTGATGATATAAATCTTTAATGGCAGATTTGTTGAAATATTATTCTAACATATTTTATGTATACTTGCGAAAAAAATATTTCATTACAATAACGTATTTATAGCAGAAGACTAATCGGTATTTTAGTAAGCCGTTTACAATATCGGAGAGTGTGTGGGAAGGGATGAAAATTAAAATGATCGGAGATTCCTGCTTTTGGAAGTGAATTAAAAAATCGATTATGGCATCAATGTGAAATCAAAATTTTCATGAACGAAATCCCGAAAGCGTAACTACTCGGTTACGAGATTGGCTATAATTTAATTCAGTTCATTGAATTATAATATGGTCAGGACATGAAGCAGCTTAAAATAGTGATAAAATATGCAAAAAAAATACAATTTACCGCGTTGACCCCGATGAGAGAAATAAATATTACTGGGGCGAATCGGGTCGTGGGCGGGTCGTCGGGTGCGCCGAGTGGGCGGAGGCGTCACTGTGCGCGATCGTTGACGTGCGATTTTACCCACTTTGCGAAGGTATGCGGGCGGCAGACTCTTCTAGGGCTTCCTAAACGTACTCAATAATAATTACACAGACGGTACAACGCTAATGAGTGGGAACATCGAGTGCATTGTGTAAGTATTGTACAGCCAGGATATGTTTTACTTGGGACACAAAGCAATGCTGGATTTTCTTGGACGAGTACCATTTCAATGGCGCTGCACAATTGGCGAAGAATCGGGTGACGTGTGACCACTATGGCGATGTTGATATGACCTTGTTTGTTTGGCTACTCCTTTTTGTACATCAGTTAACACCGTATTGTGTTTCATTTATTCTGACCCGTTTCGCTCAATGCGCCCCTTTAAATTTGAATGATGGTCGCGATTGTTCAATCCGAGAAAAAACCTGACACTTAATAATACAGTTTGCAGAACAGTATGCCGTAGAAACATATCGTAGCATCTATCGTTATACAGTTAATTTCATAAAAATAACATATATTAAGCATAACACAACAGGCCGGACCGGACGATGATATAGATACACGAGATATATGCAGTCTTTCTTATGCAGCAGTACTTCTTAAAATTCTTTCCATGGACCCCTCGAAAAAAAGATATTTTAGTCGGCAAAATCTTAAGTTGTCATTAACTATTAATACATGTTTAAATTTTATCACAATAAATAAAAATCACTTAGATTAAAAAAAAAACTACACATTTATGAAGCTTACATGAACAATTTAATGAGCTGGATGCAGTTGCATGTTTTTGCATAACAAATCAATATCTAGTTGAATGTCAGAAATGCTTACTCATATGGAATCTTCAGAAGTCCTCGTGAAAAGGCATGATCTGTGCTTATTTTTTAGTAAAAGTAATGACGAAAATGCTGTTACAAATATGTAAGTATGTTAGACATGAAGTCGCAAAAGGAATACACACAATATAACCAAAGCTTCCTTTGCAATAGACGGATATTCTTGCTGGCCCCAGTTTGGGAAACACTGTTTCAATTCTATGTACAGTTATTAATAAAGAAAATCTATCAGTCATTTTTTTCTTTAAACGATCATTACGCTGCTGAGTTAGTGCATGACAAATCCTATTATTTAAATGCGTAAATGGCTTCTTCAATCAAAACTAAACCAGATGTTCATTATTACTTAAATATTTTATAAAATAATTTGGCATTAAAGCCAAGGCACCGAATATTTTGGTAATTTAAATTTGAAAAGTCACTCGTGATCAACACGAGGAGAAAACAACATTACAAATTCTCATGTGCAAGATGTCAAGTATTGGATTTATAAAAACTACATTTGATATTGACCTTATCGTGACATGAACCCAAATCGGACTTTACCACTAAGTCACAAAGGCCGACATTATGGTAACATGTAAGCAATCATTATAACTTTCTTATTTATTGTATTTCTTTACTTTTCTGTTTAATTTATATCGCTGTCAAAATATAGACATGCGTATAAATAAATATTGCATATCAGACAAAAGAATTCATACTAAAAGTAATCGCATCGGAAACAACAACAAATATGCACAATTTTGTAGATATTAAACAGTTAGACTAAGCAATGGCCGGCTATACAAAAAATAAATAAAGATAAACACTATCGTTATCGGTCCTCTATACAACCGCAATAATAAACAGACGAGAATATTTCTAATTTCATGTTTATTATTTGTAATATAATGTATATTATTGTGTTATATTTCAATTGTTTTGATCGCAGATCCACAATGACTAATAAGTACAATTGAGAATTCTAAATGTGCATACCAATTTTTTTTGAACATGTCTATCCTTTGTACTCGCGTCTTTAGTAAATATGTTTGGTGGACACTTATAGTATGTAAAGAATTCATTATCATTAATTAATGATATGATTTCGGCATATGAAAAAAGAATAAGTTTCCGAATGTTAAATGCTTTTCGAGACGTCTTACTACTCTAGACATGTTCAAAAAAAAACTAGGCAGTTTGAATCTAAATGTATTGGCAATTGGCATTTTCATTACTTTTAACTCACTCCCTATCTTATTCTGAAAACGGAGCACAGCTAGGCGTTTGCAAGGTCTAATATTGCTTCAGTTCTCTTGTCTATATTGTAATAGTTCATACATTATTGCGAAACAAGAATAATTGTAAGAAAATAGTTCATTCCATCACTAAATTTAGTTTAAAAAAATGAATGAGGAATAGATACTCAGGACGGTAATACATGTTTCGGCTGTTACACGTCTTTTATATGTCAAGAAGTTGGATATCCACAAAAGCATTCGGTAGTACATTCGATTGGAAAGACTAAGTTGTGTTATGTTGAATTGCAGATGAACATCTGGTTAATTTCACCGCGCCCGCATAGATAGACACGAGAGTAATGAACGGTACATCGCGTAAAGCTGCAGCAAAGAACGAGTGGCTAGATTAGTATTCCTCGCATATTTACATCATGTTTAGTATTATCGACATTATTCATTCATGGCGCAATAACACCTGGCTTTGCCAAAAGTCACGCAATACTAACGGGAGGCAGGTGATTGATGACAATAAATTTTACAGTTTGATTTATCTAAATAATCGACTGTGACTAGGCATCTGGTTGACGCGACGGCGGCATTGGGCGCAAATCCTGTCGAGCTAGTAAGTAATCAAACGAATTTGAGTATTTGTTATAAAATATAGGAATTGGGCAAATTTTGAGCAATAATTATTGTTAAAAGATTAAGTATACTTATGTACGATTATAATATATGCATTTAACTGAGACGTGTCTTCTCTATCTTCACACAAGAAACGACAATCATGGCGGAGCTTAGAGACTACAATCCAGATTACAGATTACAGATTGATACAAAACGATTTTCTCCTGCTTTTCTCATATTATGTTTGTATGAAGTTTTACAGCGCTTATTCAATTCTGTAAGATCATGATGATTTGTGCCTCTCGGGTTTATTTTAACGATCCTTATAAGTAATTTAATGCTTTTTTATTTGTGTTTTTTTTGCATAAAGGGAAAAATACTGTAATATAAAATTCCGCGCAGCGCGTTTGAAATCCTGAGATTTTTCAAAATTATCAGTGTGGGAGCTTTTTTTAGCTCTTCCCATTTAAAAGCGATTCAAACGCGTATGTATAGTTGTAGACAGTATTATATTATGCACGTTTTTAATAATTGGCGTCAATTGCACGCTGTTGAAACTATCGGTAAAATAAATTAGGACAACTAAAAATTATGTTCCAATACATATAATGATTTATAACGACTCCGATTCAGACTACATCGCCTGCTCATACGAAGGTATTATGTATTGCTAACCGGCCAAAATGGCGAATCGTAATGGTTAACTAAAGCGGCGGTCTACGTAAGATACGAGTAATAAGTGCATTATTCGGCAGGCACGTGTGACGCAGGATGTAGGAAACGCGCGTGGACATTGGTGTTCGCATCCTCTCAAATTAAATCAGTCAATGCTGGTTATGGCGAAGCCGACGTTCATTTTAATGACCATCATAATCTGCATAAAGTTCCGTAATCAATGCAAATTACGTACATTACGAAAGGGGAGACATCAGCTGTTAGCAATGGGTATTTATTATCAATGCTCGCGCCTTGGCCTCTGGACAGCATTGCACAGGAAAGTGCATTCATTACTTATATGAATACTTCGGTAATATCATCGTGTAATGAGTTGCAGTGAGCAATGTATTGTTATTGATAAAAAAATGTCCTTCATCATGACCACCACAATAAGCGCGGCAACTGAGATGAATGACGACTTCCAGCAACAACTCATTCAACCAATAACGTTAGTAATAATCAGACATGTCTGTCATCCGCAATAGTCAATTGTCTTAAAATTCTTCACTGGTAACCATTGTTCAGCAGTAAGGCGCACTTGCACCAATGAACGCAATCTCTTAACCTTCAAGTTACTATGCCGCAGGGTTTCCCAAACTTTGTTCCGCGGAACACTGGTGTTGCTAAATTCTTCCTAACCATTTGCTAATTACCAATAATATTAACTAGATGATCGACTTACGTTGTCCAGTGCATAAGAAAGAATTTTCTATAAATAATGCGACATAGACGAGATGCACTCTCATTTTTTTACACTGGTGTAAGAGGTAAATAAAACTGCATCTTCCATGTTCATCTCGAGGTAGTGATCAGTGCAAACTGGTAACATATTGGCTGTTGGCTGCTGCAACTGGCTGCGAGAATCAGGTGTCCATTTGAGTAAACAACGAGTTCAAAGACCATTTAAAAATCCACATAACGGATGTGAATAAATGCTCAGGGTACACGATTTCAGATTGACTGTTATTCTATATTGAATATACCCAAAGGTCAGGCGTCGTGATTTCATCATGAATTGTAAGACAACTAAGTAGAATCATCGTGGAACAGGGATCTCATACGCAATTGCTTATTTCACCGGATATTACACCAAGTGATGCATCTTGCATATTTATGAGCTGCGGTACTGAGTGTATATTTATTTATTCGGGATTAAACTCTAAAAGTTATAACGATTAATCATCCACTGAAAAAGAAGCCCTATGAAACAAAAAAAAATATTTTTTAAATGTATTAGGATTGTGCCGTTTATTTCTAAAATTTCTAAAAAAACAGGGCACAGTTGAATGGTTTTACTGTGAATTTCTAAAAAAAAGACAATTTTATTTGATGGCGTATTTAAAGTCGTGAGTTTTGGCGGTAAAAAGTTTAAAAGAAATAATTATAATACGATAATTATCTACCATCGATAAGGTAAGTAAAAAAGCATACAATATTCAATAATGATGAAATCAAGATAATAGGCAGTAATAATAGTGCAAGAGCGGAAATGGTTTCTTATCAATAACATGACATTGTCAGGAATGCAAGATGCACATCTCACGTAATTATAAAAACATTAAATACACCTTTCACACTGTAACCTTTCATTGCGATAACCGTTTGCAAACAATTAATTTTGTGATTTCATTGTTTTACACCGAAGACATGATCAGTATAAAATATAGACTTTATGCATATTAATTCTCAATAAAAAAAGCATAGATAAAAAGCATTCAGATAATATATAGCATTGACGCATCGAAGCTATTGAATTTTTAGGATATACCACCTACGTCTTTCAAAACGATCTCGACACTGGGAGTTGCGACGATTGTGACACGCCATATTATAATGAGCGAGATTACAGCTAGTTACGTGAGGTACGTTTCGCGGAAGGAGACAATTAGTCCGCAGCCACAGTGACAAGGTTATCAGAATCACCAACATGAAATGTCTATCTGCAGATGGATGAAGGTAACTCCTTACTACGGTGAGAATATGTTTTTTGGTTCTTTTAATTTTGAATTCTAATTAAAATTTAACAACTCCGTGGATTTATTAAAAAAATATTTGTGTTGACTGTAATATAGGCTTATACTCCACCTTCGCAAAAAGAAAATCAGAAAGACTTTATATTTAAAATAAAATATATGTTGTTATTAGATTAAGTGAAAGAGCGTTACGATTAATTTGGTCAAGTGGTTGAAAGCGTTTTTGAAGTATCTAAATCAATAAACTATGCAGAAATACTTCTTATTCCAAATTATACAGGAGACATAATATCTATATATGTACGTATAAACTCTTTGATTTTGAAATAATTTAAATGGTATATTTAAGCAGGTATAATATTATATATCTGAACTGTGCTCTCCTCTAGAGCAGCGCTCTCAAATAATTGGCATCAGTTCGTCGAATGAAAAGTAATGATTTAATATGACAAATGTCTATTTACCTGCATGAAACCCAAACCAATCGCTGACTTAGATTGCAAAAGCAACGGATTCGATTGTAAAACTAGATTATAGCATCATATTCATAATTATTGTCGTCTGTGTAAATTATATTTGGATTAATGAAATCAATTAGGTGTCTTAAATGACGTTATTCTGTTAATACTCTTACTGAGTCTAATGCAGATATTAAATTTTCTTTTTGTGAGTTAGAAGCTCCATTATATGAGCCACTGAAATATTAAAACTCGGTTAAATCGAATAAAATAAGACAGTTGTTGGTAATATAAGATGAATGTACTATTGCTATTATTCTTTTTCAATTAATGAAATTATTTAAGGTTAACTAAACGACATGGACTTTGTAAAGACTTACAAGAAAATCATTACAATCGACAACTTAGCAATACATGCGTTGATGGTGAGTAGACAATATTACTATATAATCATCGTAAGCATCACACAGGCATATTTGCAAGGTTAAAGAAATATAATAGAATAATAATTTTAGCAATGGCGGATGTTTCTTGGCAGTATGTACGACGAGAATTGAACGATAATTAGATGATAATCAGTTGTTTAATGTGACGTCACAACACATCGGTTATATAAGAAAAGCAGAGGAAAAGCGACATCATAAAAACGTGTATGCATCTTAAGTAAAACGTGTAAGGACGAGGAAGCGCGTACCTCCATATAATATTAATATTTTTTAGATAGAAATAGATTTAGAACCGATGCAACGCTATTTAAATATTTACCTTAATTGTTCACTCTAAACTTTGCGTACAGCACCAAATGATTGTATTATACTTTATATCTCGAGAATAGTTTCAACAGATTTTTAAAATTTATAATAGAACACCTTGAAGTCAAATCATACGACCGAGTTATGCTTACAGCTGCACGGCATTGACGGCAGGTGGCAACATATTTTTTTAAATCATTTACATTGTTAGTATTATAGTTTGGCTATGCACAACTTTCTTTTATCGAAACTTCATAAGGATACAGAGCACCTCGTATACAGCATCGCCAGTTACGGTTTAGTTCAGGCGTGGGGAACCTGCAGCCTTTTGGCTACTCTGGTGTGGCCTTCTGTCCAATTATGTAAATTTATGTAAATTCGTAAATTCCTGTTTCCGGTCAAAGTTTCCCATCTGAGCAAGCTGTTTCAAGCATCTGAGTAATTGTATAATTTCTCATTTTGCAAGTTTATACTGAGGAAGACTTAAAAAAAGGTGTTAAAAGTTGAAAATTACTTTCGAATCGCTCAATTTTTCACCTTTTTCCAGTGATCAATTGCGGGATCTCGAAAGCCCAGATCCCGAAATAGTTGTGAATTCTGAAATCCCGGGATCAAAATAAGGCTCCGGGATTGGATGCCCTGATTGTTGGTGTCAGCAGAGGAAGAATTTAGTGGCTAGAAAATCGTATTCTGTTTACAGAAGAAACAATCAATAATAACGTCACAGTGGACTTTAAAAACACGGATAATGTCTCGCCATGCGTTTAATATGGCATTGATTTCTTTGCGATGTGCAGCTATAGCAGAATCCCAGTAGCAACTTGGACACCTATGCAAAATTACATGCTGACGGCATGAATGGCGAAGAAATTTAAATAAGAAGCGACCAGGGACGTCATTGAAAGTGCTAGGTATTTATTTATTGGTAGGTCGATTGGATGAGTGCATTGTGTAGCGAGATCGCGAGTCTCTTGCTGACATATTGTGTACATTTAATTCAATGGCATGTCGAATTGGTGGCACTTAAGCCATACGAACGACACGGAATTATGCTGTATAAGCCACCGCGTTGCATAAAGTTGTATTTACAATCATGTCGCGCACCCACATATCAATAGTGACACTAATCAAAGAATATCGATTTTGACGAAGCATGTCATTTTAGACGTGAAGTATCGTTTGATTGGCAATAAAAATAGTTAAAACAATATAGGTATAAATATATTTAACGTTATACACTAATCATGTATTATAAACAGTTGGTGTCCGATATTTATGGTAAATAATACGACACGATGTATACACGAGGAGTCTGAAGTCACCGGCGAATCCAATTTAATATGTAACATCATTTAAATTTATTGTTTCTTTATTCCTGACGCAACTACTAAAAATAAAGTTCTTGATGTTGAATATTTTTGTATCACATAAAATTGTTTAAATAATGTATGAATACAATAATAATTGTTGGGCATTGAAATGCATCTGAATCTAGTAATACGATTCAAATTCATTAATTGTATATTTTTTGTTTATTCGTAAACTTTGCTATGTTATGTCTGATGATGCTTCTCAAAGAAGCGAAACACGTGTCAAAAAAGTATAGCAAATCGAGGATTTCAAATTCCCCCGTGAGCAAAAAAAAAAGGAGTTTTGGAGACAATCCGGGGAAAAAGTATAGCAAATCGAGGATTTCAAATTCTTCGGGGGCTCGCCTAGTCACATGGCTTTTATAAAAACGGGTCGCCACCCGAAAAAGGTTGGGAACCTATGCACTAATGAATTTAACCGTTTTTTGGGACAAATTTTGATATCAAAAATGAAATAATGTTCGTATATTTTTAAATACAAACTGTAAAATATGAAATATCGAAATACCGGTTTTGATTTCTTCACCCCAGATTGCAGTCCTAATAAGCTTTGACATTAATTATTTTCGTAATACCGGTTTGAAAAAATTTGACCGGTAGTGAGACCCTTAATTCCGTTACTAACAGACAATATATAAAGGATCGTTTATATGTGTAGACAAGGAAATTTGGAACAATTAAAAAATAAGTGAGGAAATTGAAGAAGTTGTTTGATTCTCCGGTCGTCGTTTGTATTTTAATGGCCGCCCTGATTTATATTCTGTATCGCCGGCAGAAGACGAATCTCCATGTTTCATTAATTTTTTCAAAGATCAAGAGATTAGTGACAATTTACTCGGCTGTCGTTTTAATTGGCACCTTTAAACTGACCAAAACAGGCGGAACAAAACAAAATTTAACTTTTATTTTTTTGTTTACATGCTTACTGTGATTTTAAGATATGAAAAAATGTTAATATTTTTATCGGGTGTATATATAATCTTATCATTAAAATTACACCAATATTAATCCATAAAACTACTGATTATTAACAGCAAAACAAGTTTTGAAATACTTAAAGTAGATCTATCTCAAAATTAAGTGTAATAATATAAAAGAAAATTATAGAACGGATTTTGATGAGATCGGCGTATACCTTGTATTGAGATAATACGCTCGCTATTCTTCAATGACTTCTTTTCCCGCTGGCAATAAATGGTCAATTCGATTAAGTTAGTCATCCCCTCTTCATGTGCAGTAAAAATTCTAATTCACCCGAACACATTTTCCAGTACGTCCAATATTAGAACTTTATAAAAACCCTACATGAAAACCAATGTCTTTAATGTATTCAAATTTTAAGGACGCCGTGTGTTATTATCTTAGTTACGTACATGCATACATAATAGGCTGCAAGATTTTAATTAAGCCAATTAATATGTTTTAATTATGTTCCGCAAATCGTTAGGTCTGATTAGTAAACTTCAGGTAGAAAAGCGGCTACAGCAAAACAATTTGTAAAAAAAAACCGAGAGAAACATAGAGGGTTTGTGTGTGCTTGTGTTGCAGACAGACAGATAAATCACACAAATAACGCTCGAACAAAGATGGTTTCTATATATTACACAATTTTATAAAAACAAACATTTCTTAGTTTTCAATATTAGTAGTATTTAAATATAAATGTAATTTTTTGACGACAACAAGGATAGAGTGAAAGTAATTTGAACGTTTCCTTAGGTTTAGGTGGTTCATATTATTTAAAAAATACATTTGCAACGTTCAAATTATGTACATTCGCACAGATCTTGTCACTAACGACCCGGGTTTCGCCTTTCGGCATCATCAGGCGTTCCAAGTGCACGGATGAACTCTAACTGACGCTTAGTAAATGAATGTTTCGTGTTTATATAACAACTAAATGCATCACCGAGTTTAAAGCCATTGCTGGCGAAAAGGATGAGCCCATGGGTTTATGATTATATTTATATAGGGTATAGGAGTGGAGATCCCGGCATGTTTAGTATTTCATTTGAAATCGTTTTTCAAATTTAACATTGAAATTCCACCAAGCACATTCAGTCGAAATCTTAAATTATAAAAAATACATGTAAAATGAGTTTTCGATGTTTCTAACTGGACAAAATATAGCTTTAATTTATACGACTTTCGTGTTGCGGACAGTCAGCGATGTACATAATGTGCATTGAGGCGACTACCAGCCCTCGCGTATTGGGTTACAAACGAATGCACTTTAGTGCAACATGCACTTAGCCTGTGCCTGAACCAGACAGACTGGCGAATGTACATCAATTCCGATTAATAATATTGTTATTACAGCCACGTTGCATTATCGTTACACGGGTTTTTTGCATTGTCAATAATGTACAATATTATTCGGTAATTCAGAGTCAGAGTCGTGAAAAAGAGCGGCTCGAAAAATTTAAAAAAATAATTATGTGTATTCAAACCACAATAGACCATAGTATTGACATTGCATGCTTAGCTGACTAAAGATTATCTGATGGAATACTTATACATATATGATATAAGTTAAAATGTAATTATTGAAAAAAAAAATCGGATTCGTTTTTATTTTAAAGCTGGAGTCGGAGTCGTCTTTTTTTTACACGACTCCACACCAGTGTTCCCTTCTAAGCTGTGCGCGTGTGCGCGCGCACATGCATTCGCACATAGTGCACAAAAGTTACACCACCAACGGAATAAATTAATTGTCATTATATAGTGTTGTTAATTATTGTCATTATAAAAATGAACCATTTCATTAAGTAGGTCTAAATACCGTTAAGTGGCGCACAATTTTTTTAATATTCTTTCAAAGTTGCAGTCATGTATTTTGCGCACATAACCTTATGAAAATTAGAGGGAACATTTCTCCACACCCCTGCTCATAACTATTGTCAATATCCTACAACAAGAGTTACATTTATGCAATATGTACAAGTGGGCGTAACAACAACACAACGGATTTAAATAATAATTGGTAAAAACTCTCGAGTGCTTTGTGGTTAAGGCGCGCCTTGAGGATGCCTCTAGAAAGTGCGGCTCTTTGCACCAACGCGTTTGTGCCTAGCCATAATGCAGTCACAAACTCTTCGACCGATGCTGCTACGCTTGGCATCTGCATGCTGTAGACATATAGTTAAATGAGACTGATGGAATTACCGCGACCTTACCCTTGCCCTATACCCACTCCATTGGAGAGAAGTTGGCGAAGAAGAGAAGAAGATTATCAGATGTTCAGTTCTAAAAACAATGTCTTTTAAGATCGCAAGGTTTTGGAAATATCTGATTATCACGATACTTGAAAATGTTTTTAATTATTTCAATAACGATAATACATAATATGATATAACACTAAAAATGTTTACTAAATGTACGTAATCACATTAGATATAATACATTATCTATCAATCAAATTTAGGCACCAAATCATGACATTAATTCAATGACATGTATGTACATATTTAGTAAAAATATGGCCACCTGCAGGATTAGTTTGTAGTTATTTAATTTTCCAATTTTAAAAAGTCAGCGATTCGGGTTCTGTTAAAGTCGCGTAAAAATCATATGCCCGTTTTCCCGCGGAATTCGTGAGGCGAGTTTCCACGCACGCGCATTGCTTATATTATACACTACCATGTTGCCATAATAAGCCCGTTTATTAGTTACGTCCAATAAGGAAGCGTGCTGCACCGACGATAATTTGGTCATTAAATTGATGCAAGACAATCCACAAGAAATAAGCGACTACACTATCTTGTAAAATAAGCTATTGATAGATCTTTTTCTTTGTCTGGATTTCCTCCAAATTCGGTAATCATAACAGATTTTTTTTATTAAATGCAATAACTGTTAAAATATTAAAACATTAACCCAGCATAAATTACTATGTATGGTACAATACACGGGGGAATATAGATAATAAGGTATAATATGTGTAAATATTTTCTCAATTATCACTCAATACTCTTAGTTTATGCAATACTTGCAACAGTGCATTCAATATTGAAGAAAAAACGTCGCAGATAGTTAGACTAGTGACTCAAAATCAAAGTGAACATGTTTCCATATACGGAGTATAATATAATGTATATTTTGATGCCATGTGGTTATTTATAGTTCAATAATTACTTCCATATGTAAACGGTGTAAGTATGAAGGATTTAGTAGGGCGCTAAAGGAAAACCCAATGAACGCTGTGAGATTCTATTTATTAAAAAAATATATATTTATGGTAATAAAAGATAGTGATATTATTTGAGATTCTATTTATTAAAAAAAATATATATTTATGATAACAAAAGATAGTGATATTATTTGATATTAGTAAAGCCGATGTAAAATATGATATTGCGAAATTGATGTTGTTGGTTGATTGAATTGGCATGAACTTAGTAGAACTTTATTATAATAAGGTGAAAAAATACACATTCTATTACAATTTATAATACAATAATTTAAATCAAGAATTCGGAATACAATTAACGTCACAGTATCGTTGGATGTCGGAATCCCTGACTCTTGGGCGTTCATCCTAATGGGTTGCGGGGGGACGGATTCTAATCCTCTCATGGAAAATATAATAAGTGGTTTTTTAAACTATTTATGGATTTGTTTTTAAATGCTTTCTTTTATCCATTCTTTACCACTAATTCAACCGTTAAAACCCGGCGGGGCGTAGTGAGAACGAAAAGTTTACTACCAGTACATTCCAGGATCTTTCTATTATAAGTATATACCATCTCCGAAAATAGGTGTTGCGCAACTGAATCACAAATAACTAACATCAAAATAGCTAATATTTACTAAAAAACGAAATTTTAAAATGAGATACTTAATAAATATTATATTCAGAGTGCTTTTGGTGGTACGTGGATAACTTATTTGTCGAAATGTTTATCATACGTTTGTATAATTGCTAAATATGGCGTTTATACACCAAAAGGTGGGCGCGAGAAGCAGTCATTAAGTCAACAACGGGCGTACCTTTTAGGTCGACGAACGGTTGGCAAGAGGGTTACCCAACATCCTCCGGCTTCATCATCAGCGTTCCGTAGAGAGGCAACCGTATCGTTTAGGCGGAATAGGCGAGCTGCCACGATTGCCAAAGTGGCACCACCTTCGGACGCCATTTACGGTAGACTAGGAAATAGCATTACGAGATGACAGCAATGCGAAAACAATAATGTAATCAAATTTTAGCATACTGTGTACAGATAAAGCCATCCATATTAATGAGAATGCTGTATTCGTGCACCGATTATTATAAGTAAATTTAGATTCATGAGCCAAATTTAAAAGCAGTAATTTCTTAGTGTGGCAAATTTTTGACATTTAAGTGTCATTGTTTAAATTAGTATTTACTAAACATAAAATTATATTTGATATCTTTGTTATTTCACAGGTCATAGATAGAGTGTGTCTGAAGATGTTTCTTGAAGAAACGTAACTGATGTCATACTGAGTAACACAACTAGTGAAACAACAAACATTCGATTGAAACTAAATGCTTTGTTAATTAAGTTTACTCACATCATAATAAATTTCTACTAAGTAAATGCAAGCTCAATCTATCAATTATTTTCTTTCGAATACAGGCAATTCTATGCCTGTCATAAAATTGAAAAAAGAAACATTTTTCAAATATGCATTAAAGGGAGACAGACATGTGATAAAAAAAAACTCTCTTGTACTAATTCCACTTTTATTTATTATGATCGGGACCTTTTTTGCTCCAGTCCGCATCCGGTCCTGATTATAATAAGTGGAATCAGTACAAAATCGTGTTTTATTTTTCAATAAATATTGACAATGAATACACCAACAAAGTTGGCAATATCTAGTAAAAAATGATTGTATCATAGAGATGGAACAGAACTGTTTGCGTTGCATAATACGAACATACAAATAAAAGCCACGCGATCTTATGAGGGTATTATTATTAGACGATGTCTCGCCTACTAAAGTTCTGTTGTATTCTCTCCTACGCCGGCTTGCGAAAGTTGAAAGTTGATTGGATGTGTTCGCGGCAGCAGGCATGGAAGTGTCAAACCCCACAATATAATATACGGCCAATTATGTTCTGAAATAATATTACTCATTGAAGTCGAAAGATACGATCGAGATTTCTCGATTGTGACACTGTGGACTCCTCAGACGATTAAAAACGCAATAAATTTCGACACGCCCAAACTACACATAAGTAATATTATCAAGAATTTATTTAATAAACTGTTCATAATATTAGTAAGTAAAATCAATAGAGCAGTAGATAAATTATTCATTCATTCAACTGCATTTTTTTTCTGATGATTATAAAATCCAGTGTTTAGGAATCAGAAACTTCCAAGTAAGCATCCCTGCCAGCCAAATATCAAATGTCCAGTTTTCATTGATCAAGGGCCGTCCATATATTACGTCACATTTTAAGGGAGGGGGTGTGATGTACATAAGGTGGCGATTTGATACTAAACGTGAAAAGGTTATAGGAAGAAAATGTGACAACATCGCGTGACGTAAAATATACACGGCTTCTATGATGATCTCGGGTGATTTAAATTTTAAAATACATTTTATGTAAGGTAAATGTAAATGTACCAATTTGCGTCAGTGTACCAATTTGCGTCAGTGCACCAATAACCGGCAGCTTCGACAGAAAAAGTGAAAAAACAAGCATGTGCTCAGTTTTTTTCAACTAGAAATTTCGGCAGTTTTATGTTATGTTAATATTCTAAACAAAAAGTCTCCAAAGTCTACTGGGTGTGTAGAAACACCAATACAAACTTTCAGTCTTGTGTTAAATGTTGATGGTTTATAGTTCATAGTGAAAAATGTGTGCAGTTTGTTCCTTAAGTAAGAAAAATTTCTTACATTTATTCTTAAGAGTTTCTATATTTATTTTTGGAATTTTAGCAACAAGTAATGGTATTTTTTCTAATTTATGATGATTTTTCAACGTAAAAGAACACTAATATTATTAATTTAATCATTAGTTAACATAAAAATCAAATAAATAAAAATGCCGGTATTCGGAACGCCTAGTTTTTTGTAATGCCCCGAATTTCGGCATGGCTGGGAGCAACTGGATATGGCCAGAAAAGGACGACATCATTTGGTACGACCAAAAGGTTTTTTTGAAAATGATCCAGCCTCTTTCCCTTTTAAATAGTCGAGGATCATATGCTGTCCCTGAGCTGGGCAAATTAAGGCAAAAGAAGGATGAATAAACTTTCTTTGACTTTAGTACTTATACCAAATGAATTTATTTGTGTTTGAACATGATATATGAACTTTTTCTTTATTTTATTGGAAATACAATGTATTTTTTTGACCAATAGTATTTCATCATTCAATTGATTTTTATTTATATTATTATAACAATTATATTAGTGCCAAAACTACGTATGCCGATAATACGAACACACTGTGCCGGAAATTGGATCAATTTTATTTTTTTCTTGCAGGTAATAGGAGCTCCTCTCAAAAAAGATAAAAACCGAAGTTTCAATTAAAATTATAAACATATCAATAAAATGATATTTTTTTATTATTCAGGACAACTCCATTCAATTAAAATTTGAAAAATCTCTATGTTTCTATAAAATATTGCTAACCAAAGTTATTTCTTCCACTATCGTGCCGATAATTGGTACATTTACCTTACCTATTTTGACTTAATTAAAATAAACTTGCAGTAGGTAAGGACGACAAAGATGACAAATGTTTTTTTTTTTAATTTATTTAATCCGGTTGCGGACGATATTTAACGATTGAGTAATATAATAACTTTGCCCTACTCCTGCAAGTATCTAATTGGCCAAATTATTCAAATTAGATTATTGCTTAAACATCTTTTGACACAAAAAATTATTGACTATAGGTATATGAAAGATGAATTTCAGAGGAATAAAAAACATTCAGCTGCTTGACTTCAGCAAAAATATGGTCAAACTTCGAGGCATCGTTTTGTGTAACCCACCTCCCAAATAGACAATGAATGCAGGAAAACGATAGATCGAAATTTCACTGTGCGATGTTAGTGTTAAGCCCTTCAATAAGGAAGTTTACCGCACCGTGTTGAATAAAAAAAAAACACTATTTTATCTTAAAATATTAATCAAACAGTTAATAATGACAGCATTGGCGTAGGCCCCGAAGAAAATGAAACGTTTTTCGCAATCGCCCGCGCCACAAGGTTGCGTGACACAAATGTACCGTAAAAACGTTAGCCGGCAGGAGGTCAAACGGAGTAACGGAAGGCCGGATGACAAAGGGAAACTCGACAATGAAAAAAAATAATACCGGCGCTATACGACATACTATGAAAATACCCCGCTTAGCCGGTTCAGTACCAACTATAATCCGTGACGCTTTGTAGATTTTTGGTAATGTTGATATTTAATTTCCAGAAAAAAACAACTCGCCAAGTAAATCAAATATTTAAGATTCCGCCCCAAATGTGTTAATGCGTTGGGGCCATTTATGTAACGTTGGAATTAAGAATATTACTGATATTTTATTAGTTAAAGACTCTTGTTTTCAACATAACTCGAGTCATTCCGGTAAGGATTAACAGTAAACATAATATAATGTTTAATTTATTACTAGGAATATAAAGTAGCCAAGGCGGTGCCCTAGTTAAATTTGTACGTTTTCTTTGAAACCAATTTAGCAACACATTATAAAGTTGTTTATAACGTATGAAACAAAACAATCGACATTATTCTTATGAATTTGAAAAAATGTTGCAATTTACAGATGCACAGATGCATGAAGCGTACTGCGGCGAACGGCCATGAAGATTTTGAAGATCCGCCTTGCATATTAATTATTAACAGCTAAATAATATTCACTGCATACTGATAATAAACAACACCGATCCAAACATGCCGAGTGAAAGAGAAACAGTGATGTTATGTTTTCTACAGTGTCCGGCACAAATATTATACAAATATACCACCAAATTGAGTGATTTATAAAATAATTGGATTGAGATTACTATTCGATAAATATTTTTGGTACGCTATAAACTTAAGATGTTTCAAAAGAATTGTTATAATGTCTGACGATGCAATAATTAATAATAACATTAAAGATCGCCAAGCTGTCTATATATTAAACTTTATCCCACCGTATTCGCTCAAAAAATAAATAATATAATATATCGTCGATGCACATCAAATATGGTATATGTGTACCCATAGTCACATAGACCAAATTTTATGTGCATCGACGATATGTCAACGAATATTGCAGAAGGAGATATTTGACAAAAATTGGTGGTAAGGCAGTCGCTCAAGCTTCGTTTATAGTGAGGGTATGGATTAATGGATAACGTTGATAGAAGATTCATTTTAAGCTAATCGTTCTCTCTTTATCCCGAGTTTCGGAATTTGATACGAAAGTTTTTATCGGATAGAAGGTTAAACGAAAACATAAACAGAATCAAATAGCCTTTAATTAAATATATTCAGTGGAGTAAGATTTAAAAAAAAAAAAAACCGCAGAATGTAAATGTATGTATAAAAATCATATACCGTTAAATGTTGCCTTCGAGCTTAAGAGTTATTGCACCATCATAATGTTTATAAATAAAGGATATTATTTTACAATTAATCAGAAAAATTCGTAATGGAATAAATAATATAAAAATAACAAACAATTAATTATAATGACTTAGATATTGTAAATATATGGTTTTAAATTAATTTTGTTTGACCCTGAAGACAAGATGGTCGAATAATGAGAAATGATTACTTTAAAAATGCACTTGGTAAATAAAATAATTAAATTTGTGTACATAAAAAAAGAAAAAAACGGCTTCGCTGACTAATAAGCATAATTGTAATGATCAATGTTTATTTTTCGTAGGATAAACACGTCACATTACAAAATGGATACAATTTATGGAAGTTGGATGCATGTTGCATGACGATACAAATCCGTTCTTAATAAATGAATTTGGTTATAAGGTATTCTATTTAAAAAATCAAATGTTAAAGAGACAATTTCAGACAGGTTGTGATAAAATACCAGTGAGGATTTTTTCGATTTAATATTATATATTATGGCAAAAATACATACCGTTCAATTCGTATATATGAACTAGAGGTTTGCACAGGCCAGGCCATCGGGCCCGTCGTCAAACGCCTGAAGATGCCGAAAGTCGAAACCCAGATCGTTAGTAACAAAACTTGTGTAAATGTACATAATTTGAACAATTCAAATTTAATTCTTGGATCAGTTGTACAATATAATGCAAAAAAATCCGTTCCAATGATGGAGTAATGCTGAAATAGTAATCGTGAAAATCATTGTGAAACTAAATACATTGCTATTTTAGGTAAAATTAATTATCTTAGGAGCATAATTGAAGTTTAATAAGGATCAACGGTATTCGAAGTAAAGTATTTTGCAAGGTATCCGCGTGCGTGGGAAATGCCAGTCGATAATAGCAAAGGTAATAGAAGTAACGACGCGGTTTGCACGCCCAGGACTGGCAGACCTGAGGGAGGTCATCGGAACAAGCGGCAAATGGCTGCATTGTTGTTTCAGCAAATCGCTGAGTATATAAACAATCTGGCCACTAAATAACCGGAATGCATGCGAGAAACCGCTTAGATAATAGTCGTAATAAGGGCCGTCCGACAAATTAATCAAAGACATCGCGGTTCAACGACTGCGGTTTATTTTTCTTAGCCAAAAACTATTTGAATTGACAGATTGTAAATATTTCAACGCGACATGGTAAAAACAAACCCTCAATGGCGTAACCGCCACAAACGATCAGAACGGACTCGGCCACAGCGATTTTTCTACAATGCTTTAATCCAATGAATTTTCCTATTTATTATATTAGGCGTATGCATTTTAGACACTTATTTTCTTTCAAGATTTTGTGTAAAAAAATGGATGAATTTGGCGGTACTAACGATGCTTCTCAAAGCTTAATATAAAAAAAAAATATATTAAGAATTGATAACTTTGTTTTTCCATATTTATAACTAAACGTGTTTTGCTTCACTAAGAAGTATACTCAAGTCCAAATCGTAGTGGTTATATATAGTACAATTAATTATTTAAAATTCTAGAAAATAAATGATGAGAAAGTGGAAGGGCTCACCGCTCGCAATAATCATGTTTACAAGTAGGTATTCAGTATTTTCATAATAATTTAACGTGTATAATGACGCAGATAGTAAACAGCTGTCGAATTTTGATCGAATGATTTTTCAAAAAATGTATAATAGTAATCACGAATACGTAATAATTGAAACGATCTCTAAAATACACATTTTGTAGCGTGTAGCTTTTTCACTGAGATATGTATCATTCGATTAAAACGATATGTGATACCGACACGAATATTGAGCATTAGTATTTCGCAAAACACCATTATTAAAAACGGTTTTTTGGGAGCTAGCTATTACTTTGCTCTAATAGCAAAACCGTTTCGCATTTATTTTATCAAGGCATCAAAAGATTAAACATTTCTGTGCAATAAAATAATCCATTACGCAACTCGTCGGAGTGGGAATAAATTGCAGTTGTTATTAAAAAATTCAAATTACAAAACGATTTACTTAATAATATGATACTTTGAAAAATATTATACAGTTAATTAAATGACTGATTGCATATTATGAAAATGTTGCATAGGAGGCAATATTTCATGTGAATGTAATTTGCGATTGGTGAATAAATATTTGCAGTGATGTTATAAAAAAATATATTTTTCTCGTATCAAAACAAACTACATACGTTATATTGAAATAAAAATTGTTAGCAAATTCATTCAAACAATAACACAGTTAAAATATCGTCCCTATACAGCAAAAATTGGCTAGCTAATATTTTTTGCAAAAATCAGTTATTCGTGGTTAAGTCTTCTTGTACAGGTTTTCTATCAGTGCGAAAAGTGGCGAAGTGATATTCTGAGTATAGAAAAAGATATAGCGAAATATAGAATTTGTTCTACTCTTGGTATTATATATTCAGTCAATTAGAAATAATGGATAAGTGACTTGTTCACTTTTCTCGGGACGGAAAAGTAAGCTACGTTATTGAATTATGTTATCGCGATTAGTGGATAATGTATTTGTCCAGTTTATTATTGTCCACATACTAAATATTGTTTAAAAAAAAACCCAATTTAGTTTAGAGAAGACTTCATTATTTTAATTTGATACTAAATTAACTAATCAGTAAACAAATACAACCTCGATGTCGATTGAGTACGATTAGGTTATCACCAATTAAAATGAATTGTAATATCGATTTTTTACCAATCTATCTATTATCAGTCAGTTACTTAGGAGTCAGAATTGATCGAAAATAGCAGATTAGAAACAGTCTCCACAGCAGCAATAAAAATTGATATTACATGAAATATAGTTGAGTGGCTTAAGAAATATTGCAGCGGTGGTCATGACGTCGAACGCGTAGCCGTTACAAGTCGCCCGCCTGATGCTACGGAACAAGAATTAAGTTGGGTATTTTACTATATATCCATTCTGTTAATCTTTCATACATATTATGTTGTGCTTTAAATTACTTAGCACACACGGTGGTAGTAGACCGCTACGATTGATTTTAGTATGAAGTCGCTCGCATAGGTCAACAGTTTTTCCACCCATGATCAAGGCAGGCGCGGGCAAACTGAGGCCCGCGTAATTTTCTGCGACCCGCGAGCAATATTATATTTTTGAAAAAGGTTCACGTTTATTACCAAGTTTTTATCTTTTAACGCCTTTTTAAAAAAAATATTGAAAATATTTTTGGATCAACCTATACATGTAAACAAACATTTTCAATCATGAACCTCAATAAAAACTACGATTAAACATCACCGATGATCATTTACAAACAGTTTCAAAAATCGCAACTACAAAATTAGCACATGAATTTTAAAAAAAATTAAAAAACGTAAATCAGTTCCATTCCTCTCATCAGATTGTTTTTTTTTCATGATAACAAATAGTGTTCAGATAAAAATGGTCATTTTGAATTCCAGAATTTGGTCCTCCATCCGAAAAGTATGCCCCCCCCCTGCTCTAAGGCATGAGGTTAGCTGCGGGGAAAAACTTTCAAATGCTGCGCGGAGCGATCAAATATTAATTGAACAACGGTCTTGTAGTGCGCGCCAACCCGGAATGAGTGCGCGGGGAACTTCCCAACTGCTGCGCGGCCGAGCACGCGCGCAGCTTAGAGGGAACGTTGCCTATGATATATTGTGTAAGATAATATATAAAAAGTGTGTCAAATGGCGTAATAGTGAAATGTGCCGATTTTTGTTTAAAAAGTGAATGATTTCTCAAACTATTATGATTATAATATCTGTTACATTTGTAAGAATAATAATGAGAAAAGAACTTATCCGCTTTCGAAAAATTAAACAATAAATTGGTATTTATTATATATTTTCATAAAGCTCACCGTCCATTTGACCCAAAACGCTGATCACTCGCTTGACCACCAGATGAAGGTTGGTCGATTTATTATGGAATTAGAGGTCGCCCACTCACCTGTAACAGAGAACAATAAAAGAATAAATGAAAACATCTTTAATAATAAAACACCGCAACAGTCGCTCGAGAGAATGCAGTAGTTGGGCAAGTTTTTAGAATCGTAATAGGATGATGCAAGACATCAAGCAAAGGTTACATTTTAAGCAGCTTACGGAAAAATAGAAGGTTTAATGTCAAAGTGCCTACCATTACCGGATAAACTTATAGTAACAACTACAATATACATAGATACAATAATTAACGCACTTTCCAATACGAATGTATTGCTCAATTGAATACTAAATTATACCGACGCCGCCAAGTGATAAAACAGTGTAGGGCGGAGGTGGGGAACCTTTTCTTCTCTAAAGGCCGCATTCATTTTTCTGATTCGACATAAGGCCGCAGTAAACATAGGACGAGATTTATTAATAGTGTAATAAGTGTAATAAGTGTAATATTGCAATTATAATTAGGATGTTAGAGTGAATAACTTGTGTATCTCTTCAGAGCCAGTATATATAGCTGAGCAGAATATAAGTTTACACATAGTTCTGACGATGGCGCAAGCCGAAATAGCTATCAACGCATAAAATTATTAAAAACTGTAGAACTAAAATACTTTGATATTTTAAATCTGTTAGGACGGGATACCTCGTTTTTTTTTTTTAGCTCACCGAGGAATTTGAAATCCTGAATGTGCTATACTTTTTCCCCAGATATCTACAAACCTCGTTTTTCCAGAATTGGTCAGAAGGCGGCACCGGAGTAGCCAAAAGGCCGCGGGTTCCCCACCTCTGGTGTAGGGTTTCCATCTTAACCGGGTAATCCCGGACAGACAATTTAAAAAAAAGTTAATTTATCCGTGCGCACAGACAATATTATGTTGTCATACAACTGTAACTTTATAGTTATTGGTTAACCAGTCGTCTCCCTTGATCCTACGTGACTCTCTCCGAAGCGAGGAGCTGGACTACTGAGTCATTTGTCAATACAAAAAATATGTTGAAGTAATCACCAATAAACTTGCTTGCCCGTTCTTATATGTTTCATAATGTTTCGAATAACATTATAAAAATATCCTTCTATAACTAATTCTGGAAAACGGGGTGCATATAAACTAATGTATACTTGACCACTATGTCCCAACATTTTATACATTTCTCTGTGTATAAAAAGGTGGGTTTATCGAATGACTAGGAAGTGATGTAGAAACAGAAATGTTCACAAATATGTTATTATAAATGTGAATATTTTGCATTGATTATATAACATATGCCTGTATCTGCAATTAAATCGAGTATCGCACCCACGATTATTGCAGGTGGGCTAGATGCAATATTACAATTAGTCACTTTGTTGCACCAGTCTCATTGTATGAATGAAAATAAAACGTATACAACAGAGTTCTTCAACCTTTTTAAACCAACTTCCAACAACCTAATTGATTTGGAAAATTAAGTTTTTGGAACGTATCTCTCATTTATTTAATTTAAACTAAAAACCGAGTCCCTGAAACGTATCCTCCACACGAAAAAAGAATCGGATGTAATTTAAGTTTTGAGCGAACATCCTAAAGAAACTACTGAATATTATATTCATAAAATTGTCGAGACTATTGAAACAGCAAGAGGTTTAATCTGGCGATTAGATAACAGGTTACAGTTACAAGTACGGCAAAAGTAAATCTCACATTTAGATTTTCTTTTCTCCTCGGATGACTTAAATTTTAATCGAGTTAATCTCGTCTGATATTTTAATTAAAATATCTAGTGCTTTAGAAATTCTGTTTAATTATTCAAAAAACACACACAGCCAGTTGGAAGACCGCTGGTATATTGAATCTGGCGCGATAATTGATAGCTCTGAGGTGTTTCAATATGCAGGTACGTGTATGTTTTGGGCAACACAATCAAGGTGTGCAGCCAACACTCTTGCGCCAAGTTCAAGTGGTGTCAATTAGGAAACACTCGGTGTATCTGGGTGAATGATCTAAGAGTGTGCCAGAAGGGCAGGAGAATGATTAATTGGAACTAAAGTACTGATTTCAATATGCGCAATAGACGAATTGGTACATTTCTGATCAACAGAGAAAAACCCTTACTATTCAGCTGTATATAAAGAATACGTATGATAAAGTCGATAGAAACATTGTATATAAACTTAACTTAAATGATATATGTAAAAGTAAGTTGATTAAAAATCAACGAAATTACAAGAGGTGTAGTGATAATAAAAAAATAGCAAGTATTGAAAAGGGAAGGATGTAGAGTTTTTTTTAAAGTTTAATGGTTTTATGTCGCATAGGATTTTTAAAGCCGATAGTTGAATGTTTAACACGCCGAGTATACCACACTTTATCAAATAAATTTAGAATTTTATAAATAATGTAGGCCAGCTTATCAGGGACTTACTAGCTAATACAGCTTAGTTAATAACCCATAAGGCCATATAGGTGTCCTTGCATATTCAAATAAAAGTCGTGTTATCCTACGACAACTGGTTATGTGTCAAACGTCGAACGTAATGTTTGAGGAAAGATTGGAGTAGGTTGCCTTGTCTGGAATGGGTGTTAAAGTATTTGAGTATGTTACGATAAGAATTACAAGTAAATGTTTCAGCTTGAAAAAATGATACCCGTAAAATTATATAAACGTTCATTTATTCATGGCAAAACATTGTTTTACGAAATATCTGTGGATTGTTTTTTAGGAGTATGGTTGCTCGAGAAGGAAAAAAATGGACTTTCGTCTTATTGAATACATTGTTCTAAATATATTTAATAAAATGTGATCGTGATCCGACCACCGGATATCATCATTGAAACTAAAGCGCTAGCAACTGGGCCACGGGAATGGGCAAACAATTTTAAATATTGAAATTACAACTACATATAATAGATTCGGTATTGGACCGATACAGACGTCAGTCGAATCGTTCGTACGAAAACGTCGGAAGAAATTATTTCCCACAGAGAATCGAGAGAGAAAGATTATAAGTGTTCACGACCTTTGGCGCGGCGAGAGAGGGAGAAGAAAGCGCGATTACCACGCCCACCAGCCTCCGCGGTCCGCGCACTTTCACTCGGCGCCCTACTAAATTGAGACGAAGAAAAAAAAACGGAAAAGATATGCCCTTTCGTAAAAAGTAGCCGCTCAGTGAAAAATTCACCGCTACGCGTACGAGATGTTTCAAACTATAGGAATTTGTAGCGCACAATAAAAAAAAAACGTTAATTTTGGGTGAAACCAGATAATGATATGGAGGAAAATTAAAAATAAATTTTTGAATAGAAACATCAGCTGTTTCTGTAAGAGGCATTGACAGTTATGAACATTTTTTTCATAAAACCATTTAAAATTATTACAAAATACTGTCCATTTTTTATCCGGACCTTTGGTCTGTGCTTAACGTTCTCGGGTGTTCACAAGTTTTATTGTACTGTTTTTGAATGCACTGATGTTTGTGATGTTAACAACCCCCTCGCCCCTCAACAGTTATTTGATCCTATTGACGTGGCGTAGCGAGTGTTAAATTAACGACTAGTACTGCATTAGTCTTATTTAACCTTTATCATGTCATATTTTTTTTCTTAAGTCATGGTTTAGCTACTCACAAACAAAATATGTCTCGTAAAACAATATCTGGTGAGACGCTTTACATACACTTTTTTCTTTCTTAGCGAAATTGTTGTATTGATAAGATTACTATTGGCGGATTACCCCATAAGCGCACGAGGCGCGCGGTTGGACCTCCAATCTTAATGAAATTTAAATAAAATATACTTTATATAATCAAGACTGGTTTCGCCCATGACGAGAAATATCAACTGATTATATTATCATCAGCACTATCATTATTATCCGGAACTTATTCCAAGCAATATATATACTATCGATTTGCTCAACGAAACATTTGCGATAAAATAAAAGTGAATTAATGGTGTCCTTTCCCCTCGCGTTGATCATGAGTGTATTGCTTTTAAATTGTCATTTCCGTACATCTTAGGAGATTTGATAATAGAAACATCTCGACGCATTTGTTAAATGTTGCTGTAGTATGAAATATATCTCGATTAGAACTGTCAAAAAATTGGATCAAAAAATATGTATGTATTTTTTATATATCGCTGACAGCTATTTCGGCTTTAGGCCCTCGTTAGAACTTATTAGTTCAGAACAGAACTTACAGAACTAACAGTTCCAGCAATGGCGTACTGGGTAAATAACTAGCAACTATCCATAAGTATATGTAAATAAAAAAATGTAGAACTTAAATACATTTATATTTTTTGACCGCACTATAATGGAGTTCTACCAATTTAATGTTAATGAAATCAATAAAACGGTATCGCTAACAAACTAATATGTTTATTTGTTTAATATCCATTTGTTTATATAAACTATTTACGTGACACAGTCAGGTGAAATATTGCGTTATATTGAAAGAGATCGATAAACTATTAATGAAAAAATTACACACAGTTCATTGAGCCTCTATAATGATAAGTTACTTACCACTTATTGGGAAATCGAATCGCTCGGTGTGGTAACACCAGCATGACCATGGAATTTATTTACGCTATCTATTATGATCAGTTTGCTCTCGTAACGTAAAGTATGCACACTAAAAACTAATACTAGCGAGTGTTACCAGCTGTTACGCTAATTGTTTTGTGTTATTTTTACAAATTAGTTACAAGCAGAAGCCAAAAAGAATAGAAAATTATCACCGGCCGCTTCTCGAAGTCAGAAGTATTTTTTTAATTTCTTCAATATCAAGATTTCACGTGGTTTCGTATAACTTATTTATTTCATCGATATAGTAACAAGGTTGAAGTTATCACGGTTATACCTGTAATGTTAGTCTCTAGTCACTTTCAATGTGGACCAAATGATTTGAAAGAAAATGAATTTCAGGGAAAACTTTTTATATATCAGTTGATCGACCTATATGATGATTAGTATATAATAATAAATCAAGGGTGTTCCATGAGGGAGAAAAATAAACATAATAATTCAATAGAACATCATGTGCTTGAACGCGACGATGTAGTACATATGTAGGTTCATCGAATTCAAATCAATACAGCCAAAATATATGTATGTATATCGACTGTGTTTAGGTAAAAAGGATCAACCATCAACCCACACAAAACAAATTTTACAGGAGGGACGAAAAAAGATTTTTGAACGATTTTGCACCCAACAAAATATTAAATAAACACCACCTGGAAATGCACACTTGTAAACTGGTGTTTTATTAACTCAATGCAATATAAAATTAATATTTTTTATAAGAAAACCCTTTATGAATATTCTTTTCTCTGGTTGTAATTTTCACAGGCCCTTCTGCGACTTTTTTTGAGAGATGGTGTATTGTGATGAGAGTATGAGAGTATTTTGAGAGATGGTGTATTGTGATAAAACTACTTTTAAAAAAATGAGGGTTGATTCCTTTTACCTAATCACAGTCGGTATATATCGCACTGTGTAAAAATAGATGGCGCAAAAAGAGAACATGTTGTATTTACTAATATCCTAATACTAGGTTGAATGAATTGAATGGTTGCGAATCATGGCACCTGACGAAGATTCAGAAAAACCGTATACTGAGCTTCGAGAACAGATGCTTGCGTCGGATAATGGGGGTGAGGTGGTTTGATTTTGAGAGCAATTCAGAGATAAGGGAGCGTACAAGACTGCGTCCCGTCACGTCAGTGGTTATAGAGAGACGTTGCAACTGGCTGGGTCACGTGCTGCAGATACCTCCGGAAAGCCTTAATCCTGCCTGCCTCTTCTTTCGACCGGTGGGATTCCGACGTCCTGGACGTCCGTCGGGTACTATCCATAGGATGTACTCGGCGGAACTGAGGGATGCTGGCATGTCATAGGAGGAAGCAAAGCTATTGGCGGGAGACAGGGAAACATGGAGGTGCATAGGGAGCGAACATGGCCAAAGAAGAAGGTTGAATGATATCAAAATAAAACGCTTAACGTTATAAATTATCACTTTATTTTTTTAATCCATGTTTGATCCCAATGTGGAGCATATGGCCTCCTAATAGAGGTATCTCCACAGAAGTTTTTTCTACGAGAACTGTTTGTTACTCAGTAATCCAACATCACTTTTTTCAAAGTGAGCTGTAGGAAATGAAGGAAAAGGCTAGAACAGGACTAGTGATTGGCTAATCGCTATTGCTACACCCAGTTATTAAAGTATCAGAAAGATGGGAGGAGAGGAAATTATGTGAATTGACATCACAAACACCCAGTCTTCGATCACAACTTTGAATTGAATAATTCTCAAATTCACTGTGATCTGACCGGGAATCGAGCCCAGACCTGCGTGATCGGTAGAGCAAGCTCTAACCAACTGGGCCACAGCAGGCGACACATTTCCACGTTTATGTACTGATAAAAAAAACGAAATGTTTTGAGTAAATACAATATAAGCTTCTTAGAAATTTATTGTTAGATCGCGTTTTACATAATCGTAAGGGCGTTACTAGAAAGAGCAATGAATATCAAGATAATCGAAAGAAAAAAAAAGAATTGTAAATTACGTCAAAATAGTTTTTCATTGATTAGTTTAGTCGCGATAGGATTGATCTAAATAATATGTAATTCGTAGTAAATAAGGAGGTCAGTGCAGCTCGACGATGGGAACGGTAACAGGTATTACCGAGATTGTAATTTTGGGTATAGCGGCGTGACGATGAATGTTTTGCGGCATTTTTTTTGCGCAAAGAAGAACGGTTTTACACTTTGTTAAAATTGTTTTTCATGTGCAAAGGACCGGTTTTGCTTAACGGGTGCGTATTTTAAAGCAATACAACTGAACTGAAGAAAATTCAATCAAAAACATAAATATGTACTAAAAATAAAAATAATAAAACATTTTTAGTACTTTTTCCACATAAAATTTATTAGATCAGGACCGGTTTCGCTCATGTTGACAGTTGACAATGCTCATCATGAGCGAAACCGGTCCTGATCTAATAAATTTTATGTGGAAAAAGTACTAAAAATGTTTTATTATTTTTATTATAATGCCATTCCACCAAGTATTGACAGTGAACACCTTAAAAGTGATAAATATGTACTCTCAATTGTATTTTCATTTCGTAAATAAAACGACTTTTAAGTAAGAATTGCCCGAAGAAACGAAAAGAGCTCTACTATCGTACGGATGATGGAAAATGTATGGTACTTTAATCCATTTTGTGTAAAACAGACCTTAGTTATATTGAGACAATTCGATACTTTCAATTTGCAATTTTCGTCAAAAGATCCACATTATTGCACATATACGCGACGTCGATGAACATTTTTTCATCGCAAAATGAGATAATAAAATCAACGGAATGTGTACGTTGCTTTGTTGTGATGTCGTCACTATGCGTTTCATTTTGCACGTTGCTCTTTTTCTGCCGCTACCGTGTAAAATATGACCCATTCGTTGATCCACTAGCTCAAATATGTGTAAATCGATAGCGTAAGATGTACATTAATAGCGTCAGTGGCGTACTTACGAATATATTTGCCTTAATGTAAAATTTTAAGCGTATTTGATTTTAATTAAAATTTATACTCCATCACGTCCAGTCGTTTGTAGGTCTCTTCGAAAGACGTAATTTCGATGTTAAATAGTTCAACTGAGGCATGCATTAAAAGGGCATAATGTAATATTTCTTAAATGGTAGTGAAAAAAATATTAATAATAATGAAGCAATAAGATACGAAACGAGCGGCAAAAAGAAATCGCTTTATTCGCCATTACTTTCTTTCAACGTTCGCCGCATATATTAAAATTGCATTAAAATTGTTGCGATAAACGAGTAATCGACTTGGCTCGCAAAAAATTGCGCTGTCAATAATATAAGACGCAAACGAGGCATAATTCTTATGGAAAACTCAGATAATCCCTTCTCTATACTAGGGTTTATGGATATTACCCGTGGCTTTATCCAACTAACTTTCTCTTAAGCATGCTAAAATTTAATAGTTTGAACGTTCGAAAAGAAACGTACCTGGCCATATTTCTTTCGACTTATACGAGGCCAAAATGAGAATTCCACCATTATTGAGAATGTGCAACTAAATGTTCCTGATTATTTTTTGAAAAGTGGTGGACATGAATAGTTTGTTCTCCCAAGGTGTAGAATCAGCCTGCCACTACACAATGGGGATGCCACTGGGGAGAGCGTTTAACAGTTTTTAACAATATTGCTTCGGATGTCGACATATTCCACGTGGACGTGGGTGAGTGCCGACGAATGCTATTTTATGTATTACAGTAGAGTTTTTCGAGCTTACTCAGTTCACTTTCCTGCCACTGTTTTTTCTTCATTGTAAATGTTATAAATTTATAATTTGTCAATCTTTTGCAATGTTCATGTAAAAATAATTAAATAACTAATAATGATCATTGCGAGCGTTTAGCTGTGTTTTTAATGGCTGCTGTTTCGAGCGCAGGATTATTTGCCATCTTAGAAAAAATCCTGTAAACGAAAATTCGCCGTATGAGTGTATTATTTATGTCAGCTAGTCTCAACCTGTTCCATCAGTAACCCAAATTGGGAGGAAAAGAAATATTGCGACTAGCTATCTTTTCAAAAGGTTTCGTCTGCCAGCGAGTGGACCTGCTGAGCTTTTTGTTTTTTTTTAAGTTACGGTGAATCCCGAAATCCCGATATTGGTACTAAAACGATCCCGGGATTGTATTCCTTAATTGTAATTGAACACCGCGACAAATTATTGTGTTCCCATTATTTTGGGACACTCTGTATGGTAAAATTCAAAGAGTCGATAGTCTCCGTAAATGAGTACAGCCAATCATGTCAGCGGTGTTTTACTTGTGTAAAACGTATTGAGTTTACTTCAAAACTTGCATATTAATTAAGTGGGGGGCCTACATTTTAAGAGATATTACCAATGCAGTAAGCATCGCGGGGAAATGTATATTAATATAAACGGCTTAGGAATGTCGTACAATAAATAGATTCTGACACACGACACATTTTAATACACAGACATGTTAATAGATGTGCTTTTTATTTAACAAGAATGTGTTAAAACACAGATTAGATATTTTAAATATACCGGAATTAAAACACCGTATCACCAACATTGTCATTGGTAACGAATATAGCATATTAATTAACTCATGCGGTTATAACTTTTCCGACTGATTTTGAAGCTCGATAAAAATATGCAAAGATTATTTATAAAAGTGTCATAAAAATGTAAATAATATGATACTACTAGAACTTTGAGCATACTAACTTTATATGCGACGGGTTTTTTCATTATTATTAATTTAATATCAATTTTTTAAAATCAAAAACAGACGATGTAACGGTAAAAAATATATACCGTTGAAATTATACTGATGAATTTTTGAAGTCGACCACCATGTTTCAAACTAAATATAATATTAAATAATTAATGTCACAAGCGAAACGATTTTCGATCGTACTGAAATAATAAACTATACACTCACAATACGATTCGGATTGTTTTTTTCTTCTTTTCCACATTAAAAACATTAAGCTGACAGAATCTTTATAAGGATAATACATAAATAAGACGATTAATTACGGAAAAGTATATACAGTCTATCTAGTCGCCCGCTGTGGTCTAGTTGGTTATGTTAGATTAGGTTAGGTTCACATCGAGTTTTTCTCGTATGCTCTTTCAGCTTTATAATATTTGGCGCAAATGGCATTAGCTGTTATGCCAAATATTTAAAAAAAAGCGTAGACAAGAAAATAAAGCTATACATAGTTTCAGTATAAAGGTAGGAGGAAAAAAAGTAAAATGTGTTGTAACTGGGTGTATTGCTTTAATAATTTGGTTAATAAGATTAAATTCAATAATTTTATTTTAAAATGGCCATCAGCATTCATTTTAAATACACTGCATTAAATTTATTGCACTGAATATTTAAACGTGTATAAAGACGAATTTCGACTGAAGGTGCTTGATGGAAATTTAATGCCAAATTTGAATTATTGTCACTCAGTTCAAGTGCATTCGTGCACTAGATAAAACCAGAAGATGCCGAAAGGCGAAACCCGGGTCGTTATCGACAAAATTTATGGAAGTGTACAGAATAAAAATAATTCAAATTTAACGAATTGATTTGATATTATTTGATTCAGAGTATTTTAACACAAATAAAATGTGGTAACCGTCACTTAGTGTAACAATATATATTAAAATAACCTGAGCATCATTTTATATGACTAAAAGTATAATGTAAGCATACAAGAATGAATTAAGAATGGCATGCATTTTTTTCTGATAAAGTTTCAAATTTGAAATTCAAACGTGGCCAAGGGCCGCACCTAGTTCACGCTTGGCCCCTCCGCGATGTCCATACAAACAAATGAGCGTACCCACCTACCTACCCGAAGAAACTTTCATTGACTGACCAACTTATTTCAAATTAATTCACACTAGCACACACAAGAAAACGTGAACCGGTGGGCCGAGCGTTCGCACAGGTGGCATGGGAGTCATGGCCAGGAGCTGCGACTGCGCGGCCCGGAAGAGTTGCCAATGCATCTTTGAATCAGATTAGGGAAGTGTATTAAAGACTGGAAACCAACACAACGGACATCGACACAAGAAACACGTCACAGATTCCTACTTCTCCAAAATAACGTATTTATCAATACATATATAATATACGGCAGAATAACAGAAACAAATAACATACATGAGAAATCGGAGATATCAAAACAATTAGGAAGGGATTTCTACTTAGGTTTAATATTCAGAGCCAGTATATAAAGCTGAGCAAAATATATGTTTAAACATAGTTCTGACGATGGCGAAAGCCGAAATAGCTATCAACGCATAAAAATTATTAAAAACTGTAGAAGTAAAATACTTTGATATTTTTACCCTCCGAAAAGCGGAACTTAATAATATGTACTAGTTTTCCCTTCTGATTATATAAAAGCAGGCATTGCTGTAGTAAAATTGAATATTATCGAATGTCATGATATTGTAGCTAATTAACTTATTATGGAGGCGTCCTTATCAATATATGGTTGAAAGGATTAAAGGAAGAAAGGTCAGTCGAGCATGGATTTGGATAAAACATAGTAAAATATTTTTTTAATTAACGTCACTATTATTGTCAGAAAATCGTAACGCGAAACGATAATGCAAAAGAAGCATTAGAACTTTACTACTCAGCCAAAGCAATCGGAAAAATTGTTATCAATCAACAACTAAAAGTATCCAGAATTTAAACGATTATATTTACCACACCACAGTATTATAAAATTAAAATAATTAAATATCTAACTGATAAAACAAGTGACAGACGTCAGAAATATATAATTATGGCAATAGTTTATAATATCTATACAAGTACAATTCAAAAAAAAGATCATTCAACTCATGTACCTATTCGATAAAATCTTTTATAAGTGTACCGATATAGAAATCGTATGTCTTGCAATTTACCGTTTGCATTTGTATTATATAAATATCACAATGATTGTTATAACTGTGCAGTAATATATGTAATAACATTTTTTTTAAATTATCTATGCAGTAAAATTTAACTGTAAAAAATATTGCTTTATGTCAGCTGTCAACGAAACGTTTATTCACGTTCAGATATATTTTCCGTTTGTAGGCAATCAAGCAGCTAATGTAAAATGTATCCAATGTAAGCTGTCAAACACAATAATTTCTAGCAATACGATGGCGAGTAAATCATAACGACGCTCATATTAGGTATGTACACGGTACACCCAATTCTCTTTTTGCACTTCTAGGAACCACCGTGTAAAAAAAGAAATGAGTGTACGTAGTAAATTTTGAGATGTATGCCATTTTCTACTACATTATAAGAAATTCTAAGTAAGTTTTTACTAAGGCAAACATTGATGTTAATACAATGAATTACAAAAATCGATTGGTTCATATTATGTGTTCAGCTTTGTGAGTATAACACAAGACCATTTTCGAACAAAAAAATCAGTTAAAAAAATATATTATTTCGTTTTATTTCGAATCCGTGCGAAAAGAGAATCAAGTGTATATTTCACACGAACAACAATTAATTCGGAAGATGTTATACCCTGAAAATCTCAAAAAACAGCAGAATGTTTAGTAAGTATTAAGCTGCTGCAATTGATAAATTCAATTAAGAGCCCAATTCGTAATTAATGTTGATTCTTTCAATAGGCCTGATGCTTGTAAGTGAAATCTGTTGAACCGCCAAGTCGAGTCGAGGAGAGGAATGCCACTCACAAAGGCAGTTTACTACGAGCAAACGCTCGCCCTAGTTTCAGTTCAACTCTGCAATCCTAACACTGTAGGAAAAATCAAAAAAGACAATCAACGGTTCATCTCCACCAAGGATGGCATACAATTTCTGTCGTTATCACGGCATGAGACATTGGCTATTAATGTCATATCTGTCGTTTAGAAAGCGACCACGTCGATATAAAAAAGGTGACTATTAAATTTACAATTCCTTGGTTTAATACTGAGAATGATCGAATACAATAAACATTGCAAACTAAATTCGATTAGGATTAATATTATTTTTGACGGCGGAAAGCTTCCAGCTTCGTGATGTCAGAATTTTAAAGTTTCAAATTACTACATGTGAAAAAAACATTTAGAAGCATCCAAAACATTTGAGACCGGCGGATTCATCTGTATCAGCTCAAACATACTACTGGCACAGATTTTAGTCACAGACATTTATATGCCAAATGCTCATAATATAATATAAAATTTTACATACATGCCATTCGGGAGTATCAAAGGAATGAAAAAGGGGATTAGAAAATCTTTCTATTTCTGTTTGCTTTGCCATGTAAAATATTGTAATATATATTATACAATAATTGAAGCCCAAAATCGCATATCGCTCATTTCAGTACGGCGCCTACATTTTGATGAAATCAATATTATATTAAGCTATTATATGTACATCGTAATACATATATATATATCCTTAAGACAGATTTCATCAAATCATGGAATTGTATTTCTTGTGTCATAGTATTAATTGGAATGTTAAACAAAAGCCTTACCTATCGAAAATATGATAAAACGTAAACATTGTTTGATACTCAATAATTTCATTAGAAAATTTAAATTAACTTTGATTATTCCACGTATTGTGTAACTAACTGTGACACGTGTTTCGCCTCTTTCAGAGGCATCTTCAGACTTACTATCGCAAAGTTTGCTTAAGTAATGAAGCAAGATTGATTCTAACATTTTAAAATTATAAAATTACAAAATGGATTGGGTTTTTTTTTGTAATTTTATAATTTTAAAATGTTAGAATCAATCTTGCTTCATTACTTAAGCAAACTTTGCGATAGTAAGTCTGAAGATGCCTCTGAAAGAGGCGAAACACGTGTCACAGTTAGTTACACAATACGTGGAATAATCAAAGTTAATTTAAATTTTCTATTAAAATGAACTTCCACAAAGTTACCGCCGAAACCATCGAAAGTATCTCAATAATTTCATTTAGGTTAGCACAAGTTAGTTAGTCCTAGTTATAAATACAGATAATACCGTAGCACATATATAGTCTATATGAAAGAAATATTAAAAACATTGGTTATGCATTATTACGATGTATACGAAAAAAATGTTGAATCTATTAGCAAATATATGGAAAAAAGATTATGATAATCTACTACCCTGATTAATTGTGTTATATCAAATACAAGTTGTAGTACTTTTAAATACGAATTCAAGACAAAGTATGTCAAACTATGCATCAAACAAACACTTAATATGCATATTTGACATGTGTTTGTAGCAATCATTATTAATTACAGTGAATACGTGTGCCAGAAAAGTCGACAAAAACAATAATTAAAAATGATAGAAATCATAAACAAACAATAGAGCCGAAGAACAATGTTGAACAATTTATGACTATTTATCAAATCTGACAAAGAAGTTGACCACGGAGGCAATTAAGGTTATTTCACATTGCTAAAAAAACATCTAGACAAGAAGACTCTGAAAGTATTTAATAATATTTTTTTCATATTACAGAAACGAGTACCTTTACGCAGCAATCACACCTACTGACACGATATTTTCCAAGAGCTTTCATCTATCGTCGAAACATTTTCCTTCAAATTATTCGATGCCGATCAAAATGTACGCCCGTAGAATGCAAAATCAAAAAAAGGGGCGAATAAAATTCTTCGATCACATTCTCCGCAGTGTCAAATACGAATCAAATAATTCATAAAGCAAAGGGGTGGGGAGGAAGGCAACGTATGCCTGCGTAAGGGGGAAGATATTCAAGGAATCCAATACGACTGTCTCAGAATAGAAATACGCATTGCAATTCGGTCGTCAACTGTGGATAGAAAAAGAATATACATGTCCCTGTGCAGCTGTGCATCGTTCCGAATGTACACACAAGTCGTAATTAATAATACATAACATCTTACACGTCACTTTTGTAATGTCACCTTCGAGATCCAGCTTTTTACCCCAACGATCAGATTGGTATGTTTTAAGTCCCGACAATGTCAATGATTATAAATAATTTTAGATGTTTTCTAAATCTTTCTTGGGCATAGGTGTTCGTGGTACATATTCTCACCGAGTTTATCTTAGGCGTTTTAAAAAATATATATAATAAAATACGCCATGGTTTATTAATTAATTGTTGCGCTGTGAAATTAGCGAATGCGATAAATACGCCAACCTAATACGAATCAACCGGTTTGAAAGCGGAGATAAATATCAATAATTGACACTAGATTTACTTTAGGCTAAAACACTACGCAATTTCAAATTGAATAAACGTCTTCGTGCGTAACACATTTGATGTTTTGATAAATTGTGCGGTAAGTTTGTGTACACTGCAACTATCGTCTTACTTGAAAATGAAGAAGATGGAGACATGGCAGTAACAGAATAAACAAACAATAGGTCGTGAATCTTCGAGATATCATACCGTAAAATGATATCATTTTTGTAGAGAAATTTACCAAAAATGAGCTATAACTTTATCTCAGGACAACAGGCTCACAGATATCTTTCTGTCTGGGATGATTTACCAACGAAGACAACAAGTTTGTGGAGTCTGGGCCGTGGTTTAAGGTGCAATATTTTGATAGAATCAATGTCGTCAGAAAATAAATAAATTGGTGGTCAAACGCACATCAGTATTTCATTTATTCAATGAAATACTGATAATTTAATTTACACAAGCGCGGTGTTATCTTGTGCGTAACAGACTTGGAATCGCCTTCAGAAGATTTTTTATTTTGAGATCAATTGTTCCAATCACCAGGGAGTGACTTTGCATACGTTGTTTTTCAGATTATGAAGTTGCATACAAATACATGGATAACTGCCATTTTTTTTTCATTTTTACATAGCCCGGACAAGTGATGGAGAACCTTTTGTGAACCAAAAATATCAACAATAAAAAAAAAATGAGTTACTGTAGGTTACCCATGCCTGTCCTTCCCAGCCTTAACCCATACTTAAACTCGGATTAAAGAAAGAGGGATGTTAACTGTCTGTCGAACAATAAGTTTTAATTGGGTATCGTTAAAATTACAATCGCATGCCTACCAGGATTTTTTAAAAAATACACTATTTTGTGCTATTATTCAGGTGTCGTGAATTGATCTACATCACTTTTAGATAAATGAATGATGTGTGACGCCCTAGCCGACTGTGTAAATGAATTCTCAATTAAGCGCATGGAATCGTTCCCAAAGCAGTATAATGGAATACAAACATCTCAATCTTTTTGTGATAATTAGCCCACCACGAGCAGCATTATTTGAGGTGAACAGAGCAGCATCTATCGTACGTATTAATGAACACTCAAAATGACGGAGATTTGTTCGGCAAATGTATTATTGGGATCACATTGAGTAAACAACATCGACTTCTCGCCTATATCGATGCCAAAAATATGTCAGTAAAATTCCTACGTAAGAGAAGGTCTTAAGATTAAATTCTGAATGATTAGGTTAACGTCTATCTTAACATTAATAGCCGATAAGGTCCGTCTGTAAGGACGTCCGCAGTAAGGTACAGACCAATGATTTCGATTTATTCTGAACAGCACATTTTTGAAATGTTGTTCTATCCAATGGGAGCGGCTTATTTTAAACCGGGCGTGAATGTTCTGATATCGCCACGTTTGAAAATTTGATATTTCTTGGTGTAGAGCTAAAGTATTGTATCACCATACATCATAATATTCGAATAATCAAAGACTTTAATTCGACTATTGCAAACTATGATTATAGGGCTATCGAAATGAATCGTTTGATCGTGTGAGTCGATGTGAGACTAATATTTTTTGGAGCGGATTTGATCAATTGAATCATAATGATGAATCTTTTCACGTCTGACCTTGAAAATCTGTTAGAATTCTTTAATACATTAAGAATATTCAAATTATGATATGGATATATCATAGAATAATATTTTGCTTTTTTCATACACTTGGACAAAATGTGCAACTGATTTTTTATTGAAAAATTGGATTTGATCTTTTGATTTTTATTGGAAATAATTGTTAAATAATTTAAAATCCGAAAAATGGTTGTTAGCAAACTTGAACATTATTCCAAAAATTAAATAATTTACGAAATTTATGCTACTACGAAAAATGGTTGTTAGCAAACTTGAAAATTATTCCAAAAATTAAATATTTTACGAAATTTCTGCTCCTACGAAAAATGGTTGTTAGCAAACTTGAACATTATTCCAAAAATTCAATAATTTACGAAATTCCTGCTACTACGAAAAATGGTTGTTAGCAAACTTGGACATTATTCCAAAAATTCAATAATTCACGAAATTTCTGCTCCTACGAAAAATGGTTGTTAGCAAACTTGAACATTATTCCAAAAATTAAATATTTTACGAAATTTATGCTACTACGAAAAATGGTTGTTAGCAAACTTGAACATTATTCCAAATATTATATTACATAATTTACGAAATTTCTGCTCCTACGAAAAATGGTTGTTAGCAAACTTGAACATTATTCCAAAAATTCAATAATTTACGAAATTTCTGCTACTACGAAAAATGGTTGTTAGCAAACTTAAACTTTATTCCAAAAAATCAATAATTTACGAAATTTCGGCTACTACGAAAAATGGTTGTTAGCAAACTTTTTTTTTATTCCAAAAATTCAATAATTCACGAAATTTCTGCTCCTACGAAAAATGGTTGTTAGCAAACTTGAACATTATTCCAAAAATTAAATATTTTACGAAATTTATGCTACTACGAAAAATGGTTGTTAGCAAACTTGAACATTATTCCAAATATTACATAATTTACGAAATTTCTGCTCCTACGAAAAATGGTTGTTAGCAAACTTGAACATTATTCCAAAAATTCAATAATTTACGAAATTTCTGCTACTACGAAAAATGGTTGTTAGCAAACTTAAACTTTATTCCAAAAAATCAATAATTTACGAAATTTCGGCTACTACGAAAAATGGTTGTTAGCAAACTTTTTTTTTATTCCAAAAATTCAATAATTCACGAAATTTCTGCTCCTACGAAAAATGGTTGTTAGCAAACTTGAACATTATTCCAAAAATTAAATATTTTACGAAATTTATGCTACTACGAAAAATGGTTGTTAGCAAACTTGAACATTATTCCAAATATTACATAATTTACGAAATTTCTGCTCCTACGAAAAATGGTTGTTAGCAAACTTGAACATTATTCCAAAAATTCAATAATTTACGAAATTTCTGCTACTATGAAAAATGGTTGTTAGCAAACTTAAACTTTATTCCAAAAAATCAATAATTTACGAAATTTCTGCTACTACGAAAAATAGTTGTCAGCAAACTTGAACATTATTCTAAAAATTAAGTAATTTCCGAAGTTTCTGCTACTACAAAAAATTGTTGTTAGCAAACTTAAACATTATTCCAAATATTAAATAATTTACGAAATTTCTGCTAACTATAAAAATAAAATAAATTAAAATAAAATAAAATAAAATAAAATAAAATAACATAAAATAAAATAAAATAAAATAAAATAACATAAAATAAAATTAAATAAAATTAAATTAAATTAAATACCATAAAATAAAATAACATAAAATTAAATACTATGCAACAAAAATCTCACGTTGCTGGGCAACGGGCTTACAGCTATCTATATATTAATAGCCGATAAGGTCTGAGTGTCAGTATGTTTGGACGTCCATTTCACACCTTCCATTTCTCCACTTTTTTATTCATACTAAATTTATATATTAAAAGTCGATAAAATAATCACTCGCTTTTCACTTTTCACAAATGTGTGCGTACTGATGATGTCCTCGAGACATCTTCTTCTTCTACGAAATGTATTTTGTTTGCGTACATTTTCAAATTAATAGATAATGAAATGAAATAAAATATAATTCAATAATTTGCAATTTAAAAACTGCAGGGCTGTCGATATATGCGCCGTGGTCGATTTATGGTACTATGAAAAATGATTGTTAGCAAACTTGAACATTATTCTAAATATTAAATAATTTACGAAATTTCTGCTCCTACGAAAAATGGTTGTTAGCAAACTTGAACATTATTCTAAATATTAAATAATTTACGCAATTTCGGCTACTACGAAAAATGGTTGTTAGCAAACTTGAACATTATTCCAAAAATTCAATAATTTACGAAATTTCTGCTTCTACGAAAAATGGTTGTTAGCAAACTTAAACTTTATTCCAAAAATTGAATATTTTACGAAATTTATGCTACTACGAAAAATGGTTGTTAGCAAACTTAAACATTATTCCAAATATTAAATAATTTACGAAATTTATGCTACTACGAAAAATGGTTGTTAGCAAACTTGAACTTTATTCCAAAAATTCAATAATTTACGAAATTTCTGCTACTACGAAAAATGGTTGTTAGCAAACTTAAACTTTATTCCAAAAGTTCAATAATTTACGAAATTTATGCTACTACGAAAAATGGTTGTTAGCAAACTTAAACATTATTCCAAATATTAAATAATTTACGAAATTTATGCTACTACGAAAAATGGTTGTTAGCAAACTCAAACTTTATTCCAAAAATTGAATATTTTACGAAATTTCTGCTCCTACGAAAAATGGTTGTTAGCAAACTTAAACTTTATTCCAAAAGTTGAATTTTTTACGAAATTTATGCTACTACGAAAAATGGTTGTTAGCAAACTTAAACATTATTCCAAATATTAAATAATTTACGAAATTTATGCTACTACGAAAAATGGTTGTTAGTAAACTTAAACATTATTCCAAAAATTCAATAATTTACAAAATTTCTGCTTCTACGAAAAATGGTTGTTAGCAAACTTGAACATTATTCCAAAAATTGAATATTTTACGAAATTTATGCTACTACGAAAAATGGTTGTTAGCAAACTTAAACATTATTCCAAATATTAAATAATTTACGAAATTTCTGCTTACTATAAAAATAAAATAAATTAAAATAAAATAAAATAAAATAAAATAACATAAAATAAAATAATATAAAATAAAATAAAATAAAATAAAATAACATAAAATAAAATAAAATAGAATAAAATAAAATAAAATAAAATAAAATAAAATAAAATAAAATAAAATAAAATAAAATAAAATAAAATAAAATAAAATAAAATAAAATAAAATAAAATAAAATAACACAACATAACATAACATAAAATAAAATAAAATGAAATAAAGTAAAATAAAATAAAATACAATGCAACAAAACACAATGCAACAAAAATCTCACGTTGCTGGGCAACGGGCTTACAGCTAGTCTGTTTAATTAAGACAGTTTGACAATATTTTATATGTATTCATTTTAGAATCAAAACATTATGAACATTATGTCATTTCATTTAAAGATTGAGCTTGATGATTTTTATAGGAAAAAAAACAATAAGATATAGCTGAAGTTGTCAGGTCTAGGTCTACATTTACATCTAAATCGGCAATCATTAACAAGAATCGAAAACTTTTTTTATTTAAATTTTCACGGTTAATATTTGTAAGGGTCTATTCTTATACAAATCTAGAAAGTCACGAAAAACTATTGATAGAGTGCGAAAATGTATTATGAAAAATTAGCGGCACGAAATAAACAACACAGTCCCCAAGCCAAAGACCCCTCATGATATCAAAAAATATTATTAAGAAATAATTGATCCCGAAACCTTGTAACCCCGTAAGCGGTCTTACCATTAAATCTCCACAGAGGAATATAATAAAGTGTGCGTTATATATTTTCAACACATTACAGAAAGGTATTGTCATACAAATTATATTTCAAATATTCTATTTATTACATATATTTAAAATATTGTTTTTATTATGAATTCATATCACTATTAAAACACGAAAGATTTTATGTTAGAATTAGCTAGAACTAGCTATCAACAAGCTGTCTAAAGATGTCATAATAAATATAACTGTAATATAAAGCGGTTTTTAAATATATCGAGTGAAGACTAATACCAGAGGTTGTCTAACCTAAAAGCATGTTTTCAAAATTCAAGGTAATAAAAAAAACACAGACTATTTTCCGGTTCATCGTCACGGCGCGATTTTTTTCCGCCGCTGCTTGTTGAAATCGGAACGGCCGCACAAAGTATTTTCGCACGTCTATAATAGCAGTGATTTATAGCAAAACGTCGGGTCGTGTAAAAATTGGCCGTTTAAAAATGGGTCAGTGGAACTAATATGGCGAATTTGTATATCGTTACTTTTCAGAACATTGAACTGGCGATTAAAGCTAAACATACATAATGAAGAAGAGATATTAAGAATCGTTGAAATTAAGGAGGAAGCTTTCATTACTATACACTGACATGAAGCTTGACTAAAAGCTCTTAATAAATTAAATAATGAAAATAGCAGTTTTTATTCCAGCACAGATATTAAAATAGGTTATTAAAATAATTATATCGAAGAACAATGCACACATTTCAATATTCGCAAAAAGATTTCTACATTAGTAGTAAGTATTTGTATTATAATATGAGCACTACGAATGATAGCTATTATAATTCGATGGAATTATCACTAACTTATTGAAGAACAATATAAAAAAAAGTATGTTTAAATAATAGTATGAGTATTTAAGAAAACGAATATTTTTCCATAGTTTTAATTAATAAGAAAAAACAGAAATGCTCACAAAAGATTCCCAGTGTTCCATCCATGTAATGTAGTTAAAATTGAGTGAACACTCAGTCAATTACTTCTGAATTTTGGTTATAATGTACTTGTTGATATTTGATTTATCGCGATTTTGAATTGATAATAAGGTTGCACTCCTTTTAAAAACTTGTCATTTCAAGCTCTGCTAGGTAAACGTATGATCACATTTCATATGTGAACGCCATATGGAAAGATTTCATCGCCCGGCGTAAAACAGCGAAGTACCATAATTTGTTAGTATAAAAACTGTCCGATACTGAGGTGGCGAATTTCAATTCGAGCATTGATTGCATTAAATCTGATATCCGAAGATTTAACTTTTCTCTAATGATAAGTCGGCCGAGAAGTCGAGTGGCAGTAGTTGTCCTTCTTGGTTGCACAGCCAAGGACACTCATCCCAAAATGAAACTAGTTATTGTTGAACAACTTCGGTTGAGATGTTAAATTATAATTTTCTTTACTCCTCAATGGAAGCAGAATTTAGCTTTATGAAATACTCGATAGGTATTCAAAGTAATTGCTGTTAATATAAAATATTATTGATACAATATATGTATGAAGCGCCTTGACTTTGGCAACGTGCGGCAGTCAGATGTTAATGAATGATACGGGTTCAGTAACCCTCGTCCGTTGGACAAGTAAAAAGTTTCGCGAGTGTGGCGAAGTCAGTTTGGCCGCAAAGAGAAAGACGTGAGGCGAGATTATGCACTCGTTGCCAATAATAATTACCGTAATTTTAATTCAATTAAGCGTAATAAAAAAATCACCACAAAGATTCAACAGACCGCGGAGACATCAATAACAGAGTGAAAATAATTACCCAATCCTATGCAGATAAACTGAGGTTCGTTCTGTTTATTTGCTATTCCTTAAACTATTCAATCAATAAGGAATCGATTAGCGTTGGATAACATATAAAGATTACGAAATTGAGAAGTCACGATATTTTGATCAATAGTAAATATATGGTACAGTTCCAAAAACCGAAGTAACGTTTTCACATTCATATTTTGAGCTTAGTAGCTGAAGCAGTATCATTGAAGGTATTCTGTTGTTACTTGGAAAGGTTCCATACTTTCAAACACACCAAATTGCATAAATAATAAATTAAATCATAATGCCTGATGTAACGTCATGAGTTTACCATTTCGTTGAATGATATTCACAGACCGTTATAGTTGATCAATGAAATGTGCGAATGAATGAAACGACGTAGAATTTTAAAAAACAAAATACCATCGCTGTATTTAAAATGTACTTATTTCCTTTATTTATTTTAAGAATGAGAATCGTAAATGAGACCGTTCATGAAAAGACGCGAGAGAAGTTCAAAACGGTCCAACACAAAGATGCTTAGAAGAATACTGGACGCTGTGATTCAATATAATAAGATTACGAAACTGACTTATTGTCTCAAAATTTTAAGTCGCGTAATATATGCGAAGAAAAGTGAAGAAAAACTGGATTTACACACCAAAACCAGCTGTATACAGAATTATGTCATCAATTATAATATTGATAATAAAAGCCGATGTCACCAGGAAGAATCACAGGTTAATTTTATATTAATAATTACGTTGTTACATCAACTATCAAACAATACGACGTAAGCAAAAAATGAATTAATTTGCAGTAATTGACTCAATACAGATCTGCACAGGTATTTCGGTAATTGAAAGTCTGCGCAAATAAAACTGTAATATTCTCTCTCCCCCCTCCGCCAATGACAAAATTGGACTGATTATAAGAATGAATATTTTGACCTCTTCAAAAGTTTGTCAAAAACAATATTTAGTGCGCATTGCAATAGAAAATTGCGACGTAAATTTACTTCCAAATGTATCTTATTTAAATATGCGAGACACGTCGCTGCAATCGCGAGTCTAGTATGATAAAAAAAATAATTTATTATTGTCCGCTGAGAGATCGCTGTCATTTAATTTTACACGCTTTCTCAAAAAAATACTTTAAGAAAATTTAAAAACGAAAATGTATTTTATGGCAAGACATTCCTGGATATGCGCTGCAAGTTAGGGATACCGTAAAAATTGCAACAGTGCGGCCGCGTTGCCGAGGTGTTAGTAACAGCTGGAGGGATCGGTTTGGTACGACGAAAGTGGGTCGAGTGAGTACCGAGATACCTCTACCTCTATCGAGAGGAATGCGGTTCGCGGCATCTCGACGTACTACGTTTAAACCTGCACTTACATGAGCCATTGAGGCTCGCCAGATTTTAACAGTTTCCGTACATGCTTACAAAAAGTCACTGTCACGTAGATAATATTTTTTTCCCACGGCTGGAGATAATTTTCCAAATGCCGTCAAATTTTTAAATTGAGTTATATTTATTACATTTAAAGACAAGACAACAAACAAAGCAAAATAAAAATCTATTGTAATGATGTAATCTTGTAGGTAAGTATTACAATATATCACCTACGTTTTGGACAAATAAACGAAAAAATAAATAAATCTATTAGCGTAATGTTAATGTAATTTTCAAGTTATGATTTTCACAATAATTCGCACTAAGTCATTTTGATTTCCAACATCGATTAACCTTTAGATGAGTATGGACGTACATGTACGTCGGCGTCATTTTTCTGTAAATGAGTATGGAAGTACTTTAAGCTAAGCACAGGAGTACATATCTGTCTGTAAGCATATATATGCTCTAAGTATGAATTACATATAAAGGCAATAAATTAAAGTAAGATGTGTATAAATCTATTCACTCCTCTAAAGGTTAAACACACATAAAATTGGAAATACTATAATATAGAATAACGAAATAAATTTAAATTTCCAGAGAAGATATCGTTTATCAATAAAACCATGAAAAAACCTTTTCATAAATACCACGTAAATTCAATTTTTTCGCTCTTATTATTTTTAAATAGTTGTATGAACTTTAATTTGGTGTAAACATCGATTTCCGCGTCAATTTATAGTTGAATCAAAATATGGCATAAGAAAAAAGATTTTTGCAAAACATTGATTGCGTTCTTAATGGTGTGAGGAATTTACATCGTGAACTTGTGTGACATTTGCATTGCTCGCAAGTTGTGATTGGTTGAAAAAATATTATCAAGTTCATACGTTCTAAAACTATTATCACGTGAACAGCGTTTATCTGCTATTAGTCGTTGTTTGCTCAGACAACAAAGATCTTCTTGTAGAAGCAATAATTAAATTGGCCAAAATTCCTACAACATGAACGGCTCAATTGGTACTAAAATTTGTTAAATTTATACAATGTCATGATGTTAATAAATACATCAGAGGTAAATTCTTCTCCCTAATTTCATAACGTATGCTGTAAACACAGCATTGGCTAGGAAACTAGATGTTTATTATTGTGAAAGGTTATTCTTCAGAGCAGGTCAGAGCCCCATCGTCGACGGCAATGCATATTTTTTCGCTTTAAGTTGCGAAGGCTCAATTTGTAAATAATTTAAAATAAACATTTTATGATTTTTGAATGTGCCATTTTTTTAATGAACATATCCACGTTTTTATAATAAATAATTTTAAACGAATCCTGACTACGTGCCTGTTTATGGCAGGTTATTTTTCTTCGATTCTTTGAAAACAAAATGTAAATATGAAATACCACATTAAAAAGGTAACCGTAGCGGAGAAGAGAGTGAGTGGAGGACGAATGCTCTGCAGATAGCCGGCGAATATTTTAATGTCAGTGACAAGTAGGGTATCCAATCCCGAAGCCTTTTTCCAATCCCGGGATTTCGGAATTGATTAATTTTGAATCCCGGGATTTTCTCACCGAGGAATTTGAAATCCTCAATTCGCTATACTTTTTCCCGGATTATCTCCAAACCTCGTTTTTTTAGCTCGTCGGCCGTCTGCCGGCTACTTTTGACAGAACATTTACCGCCCATTTATTTCGTATTTCGCATAATTTATCGGTGTTCTTCATATTAATGTGTGATTTTTATCAAGCCCTCAAACAATAATTTTAAATCGTGACGTTGTTTTTAGCTTAGTTTGTGAAGTTTTTCGCCGTAATAAATCCATGACTAGCTTTAACAAACAATTACCACATAAGTTTTATCGTACATCTCGTGTAGTTTTCTGTGAAACTCTTCTTGGTTTTTATTTGAAAATGGATATTGAAAAATTCTAGGCTGCACAGTACTACTGACTGCTACCAACTTCAAGTTGTACTCGGTCAAAACCGGTCGGCCGACAACGGTTGCAGTGAATGCACATGAACGGCCGACACTTTACGTCAGAATAGGTCCGACACGAAGTCGGCCGATGATTCGGTTTTGGTGTACGCGTACCGTAACAGTATAACAAGATCACAACCATTCAGAATTTGACATTTTATCTGATGACAGAATAACAAAACATTACCCTCCTAAGGTGTATCAGTAAGAAAAATGCTTATCTGGTATGGTAACAAGAGATAAAAAATAAACATTGCTGAAGAAAAGTCAATAATATATGTATTATAATCGGAATAAACATATATTTTGTTAAGTAGCATATAACGTAGCAAATAAAACTATCAGAACGATGCTTTAAAAGTACGTTATTAAAAAAAAAACGAGAGAATTGTATTTATTGCAAACTTAATAAGAATTGTTTTACAATCTACATTAGAGTCAGATATTGCATATGTTAAAGATAATTAATTATTCTTACGCTATCCTATAGAGATATTATAATATAAATATAATATTGGCAATGGGCAGTAACATTTTCAATAACGACTTTCGAGTATGTACAAACCAAAATAGAATCTCGCGGAATCGCCAACATTAGGCTTGCGAATTCACAAAAGCAGTACATAGAACATGTGCAGCCTTAACTTCAATAAATGTAAGTGGGTAATTTTTTTAATATTGCATGAGAAAGGCAGTTCAGTAGTGCACCGAGGTATTTGATGAACCGTTAAAAACAATGAATTGAGGATCACTGTATTTCAATTATTGAAGAAATAAGATACAAACAAAACATTCAAAGTCGTCACATTGCACGTCCAGCAGGGAAAAAGCAGCCGGGAAGCTATGATTAAGCTGGGTGTAATTAATACAAAAAATGCCGGAGACCTTCTCCTTACACGAGGCGAAAAAACCTGAAACAGCCAAAGAAATTCATCGGAGGAATCCAATAGTCAAACGTCGATTGTAAAATTATTTCATGAAATTGTCCGAACTGCGATTTTAGACCGTGAACACCGTAACTAGGGAATCCAACCCGAGCCAAAATGTTGATCCCGGGATTAGAATTTTTAGGCGCGCGCCTTTGATATTTATTATACTGTTCGTATAGAAAGCTAACCGAAGTATGTTTTAGTTGACACGTGTTTTATTACATAATTGATGTTAATAGAACAAAAGAAACATTAAATCACGCAAAATAAATGCTGTGATTGATATCTGATAACATTCATTAAGAAAACAAAGGTACCGAAAAATTATTACTGTTGTAAAATGCATTCAAATAAATGCGATGAATAAATTTAATATGTTAGGCATCCAATTACGTTTTTGTATGCTGTAAGTCTTACCGCAAAGAATGTAAACTGCCGCTCGGCATGAACACCAACACGTCTGTTTAACAATAAAATCAATCCCGAAAGTTTCGGGATCATGTCTTCTAATCCCAGGATTGAAATGTATCGAAAACTGTACGGGATCCCGGAATTGGATTCCCTTACCGTAACCGAAGCTAACGATTTTGGCCACTCAGCTAGGTAGTATCACATGGATCAGTACACATCAAACTGACTAAGCTTAGGAACAGGAGGTGATATTCGCATTATTACTCGGTTAAACCGGTTTTAACCCTTCAACTGGCATCAATAAATTCATTTATATTCATGTCAACAAATAAAAAAAATCAGCAAACATTATTTTGCGAAAAATAAGTGAATACTCAACAATATCATTTTTTTAATATCATTTAAATACTGACGTGTCAACATTGTCGACTTAAGTATCTTTTCGTTTAACTGTGATCTGAGCGTATCTGGTGTACTTCAAAAGTAATATGTACTAAAATTACAATATTTAAGGATAATATTTGACTGTCGCCATTATAAAAAAGCTGCACGGTGACGACAATAAGTAGGTATTAGATTTAAAATTTAACCGGTTAGTTTGGTATTTTTTAACGTCTAACAATGTCGTTTTAATTGCGGTCTTTAAGCAAAAGTTGATTTAAAACCTTAGCTTAGGACACCTGTAGTTAACAGTTGACCCCCGCCGACGGTGTAGTGACAAAATCATGTTGATAAATTGTAATACTTACTTATATAATATACGACCCAACAACGATGGTGTGGTAGCTCCATCTCATATAACGAAACAGTTTTGACTGAGTGACCTTAATATGCATTTTTGGGTTAGAATGAGTTAGCTTATATAACGATATAAATAAATATAACGGATAATATTCCTTAAAATTTTATGCAGCAAGTAACATATAATAATTTCTAGTAATTCTGGAAAAACGATATAAAATAAAAACATCTAAGGTAAATATTATATACTCCAAATTCCAATATTCTCTTTATTTTAAAGTGGTAAACAATATTGCCGCCTGTGTGGTCGAGTGGTCAACGTTGTTGGCTTCGGCTACGGAGGGCCCGGGTTCAAATCCCGGTACGGACGGTTTTATAAATTGATTTTTCAATCGATTTATGAATTTCTGTACAAAGGCATGGATGTATGTGATGTCTGGAATTCCCCCCTCTCACCCATCCTATCCTAAGAACGGGGCGTATTGAGAGCGATTAGCTTACCACTAATCCTGTCTTAGCCCTATCCTTCTATCCCTACTCTCTTTGGAAAAGAAAGGTTGAGTAACAAGCAGTTCTCGTAGAAACACTTCTGTTGAGATAAACTCCATTAGGAGTCCATATGCTCCACATTGGGAGCGGACATGGTTTAAAAAAAAAACAAAATATATCATAAGTGAGGATATCAATGGCAGATTGGTAGTTTTATTTTTCACAAATAAATTAATATATGATTTCATTAATGAAAACAAAATTATCATTGGAATGTCAAGGTAAAGTGAAGTTGAAAAAAAATCGGTTATTTTAACCCCTATAATAAAGCCATTGTTTTTTTTTGTAATTCCAGCGGTGGGTGTGTGATAAAAAAAATGAGTTCAAAAATTGTGCGGGAATGTACAACTGAGAAAATATCCTCTGGATTTAACAAACTCAAGAAATAATAATGATTAAAAGTAATCATTTCGGTACCTTATTGTTTTTAATAGAAAATAATAGTTGTCAATAAATAAAACAATTGTATAGTCTACATATAATATATTTCCAGCCAATATCAATATGTAACTATTTGAACTGATTTGAGTCGACAAACTACTTAACTAATCATCAACTGACACTTCTTACTAGTGGGTCGGAATCGGACTGTTTGTGTTATAAATTGTAAAAAATATAAAAATAACAATTAAATTGCAACATAACGCAGCCGATTGTTCTATTTTTAAATCCGTGGATTTAACACAGATGTTTACTCTGTTTACGAAAAGGTTTCACTCCAATGAGTGGACGAACGCGTTGCTGGATTCACAATAATATGCGAGGTCCAGCGGGAAACATTTACGATATTGCGACTAATAAAAACGATCGCGTGGGCTGCGTCGGCCAGCCAGTGGGCCCCAGTCGTGGAAATCCGAGATTACCGCGTGCCATGTCTCTGAGATGACAGCGAATCGCGGAGAGACTAATCACAAGAATCATCACAACGCAGACATTCACTTTTTTGTTACGATATCTTCCCCACAACACGCCAAAGCAGCGATAATTCGACAAATTACGATCGCTTACTTTTATTGTATGTGTGCAATGATATACGTCTACGTGATTTAAGGTAATATACCTAAATAAAAATAATGCGCGGCTTTATTACGTAACAAGCAGTTGGTCTATTAATGACCGCTTAAAACGTTGTTTTTGCCAATTTTGGAAGTTTGACACAGATGACGTTTTACAGCTATTTGTTTTCTTTTTTTTATTTAGACATATTTGATTTTAATATATGTAGTAGACGGCTCACATCGGGTCCGTACAATTTCAGATTCAGTGCAGATCCTTACTCATTTGATAGACTTTCTTAAAATACCAAATGTAAGACATGCAAATAAAAACATTGTTAGAACGCTGTGCATTTCTATTTTGTAGCTAAGTATAAAATTTTGTCTGCATCGCATGTAAATTAAACGACACTTCGGAATCAAAATGTTTGCATTTTTCACATATGTCTTGGCAGTGCAATCAATTGCGTAGATTGGTTTAACGAGTTATAGATCAAGTAAAGATGCTTGGTTTATTAATTACTACTATACAGCTTCCATATTATTCGATAGACAAAGGTAAAGGTATTTGTGCTACTTAAAAAATTGTATGCTCACTTCTATAACACAGAAAAAAAAATGAAATTCCACTGCCGCGTGACATTTTTGGCATCATAATTAACATAGTTATTATAAAATCGACATAAGAATTTAAAAAATTATACAGTTTTATAAGAAACAGGTATTTTTATTTTGTTCAATTATGTTTATAAATAATAAATAAAAAACAATATACATATGAAAAATCTATGACAAGTCATGAAGGCCAAAAGGTGATTCATACTTAAATACGTGAGATGTTTTGTAATTCACAGTAATACAAAAGAATCACAGTTTTACTATAGAAAAAAAACAAGTTTCTTGTACGGCTTCACGGGTCACAGAAATCAATTTTATTAACATAATTAAAGAACATCTTCAGCATACAGTGTACGCCCAAAACTGTATTAATTAAATGCTTTAATGTTAACGCCATAAATAATTACAATAATGGGACAACTTGGCATTTGGAATCATTGTTTGGAATGTATCAAACGATGTTATTATCATAGCAAGAAACAACACGTGGATTCGTACGAATCAAGTTAATTTTGATGATAACCAATGTAATAAGACGTTAATTAAATATTTTCGCTGGAGAATGCCGCCGATAACTTGTCATAGTTTATTATAAGATTGAAACTGAGTCGTGGATACGAGTTTCAGAAGGGGAAAATGATGCAGGATTGGATATAAAGCATCATCGGCACGTTCTAAAAACGCGTATTTCGCGTTACCCGTAGCCGGTGTGTTGTTACTTAACAAAGTTTTGTCAATGATATAATTTAAAGGCAATATTATTAGTAATTTGACATGTTAATGTAGACATTATTTAATTCGCCATACATTGATGAACAGTCTAAGACAGAAGTGGCACTATAATATTTTTTTAAATATGTACATCTAATCGAAGTTTCTTCTATGCGGCCTTAATAGATTACAGATAAACAATACGGACATCTGATATAAAAAGGTTCGAAGGAAGGGGGGAGATACAATTGTAGAGTTAAAAGATTCGTGAATAATTGATCATGTAATCAGATTATATTGACAATCAATAATCTTAATTTATGAATAAGTGAACATGACCGAAATGGACCTGTAAAAACATATCAATACAAAATATAGTATTCCGTACCTCAACAATTCTTCCTCTAGAGTTTCTACATAAATTCAATAGTATACGTCTAGCGGTTCGAAATAATGTGGCTAAATTATTAAGCTAACATCACATAACTCTTTGACACTTCTGGCATACTTTTACGGTTCTGTGACATCGTCGAATACAACCCACACCTGTTGACCGGTTAGCTATTCGACACCTATGCTCCTTTTTGCAGAGGCTGCGAGAAAAACTAAGAGTTTCTACGATGTTTGTTATTTTACGATAAAAAAAACACAGCGACATTCATGTCAATAGTAGAAGACTTTTTCAAGTTGAATGTTCACAGATATAAATACATTTTTTAGTATGCCGGTAACATTCAGTAATACTAAAATTACATTAGGAATGTACGCATTTTAGCGTTAGTACAATAACAGATATTCTAGCTAAGTACTGTCATATTAAAATGTCTTCCAAATTAAGGATTTGATAGCGGGAAGTATCTTAGAAAAAACTCCTAACTAATGCTGACTGTAAACCTTCAATAAACAAAAATCTATTAAATACATTAAGAAAGAAATATTCTCAACATAACCACCGTGAGATGATCATGCAATAAAGCCATTTACAATCAATGAAGTAAAACGACACATTTAATATCCACGGTAATTAAATGAAAAATTAAATTTGATAATTTTATTATTTCCCCGTGTATTCACTTCCACAAAGTTACCGCAGAATTCATCGAAGATATTGAAGTAATTGAAGCTACATATAAAACATACGTAAATGAATTCTTAAAGAATATCACAGTATTCATTTTCTTAAATTTAGTTCAAGATGTTTTAATATCATTTATCACTATCATGGATTAAAGTTAAGCTTGCCTAATGCGCGGGTTGTCAAGGTACTTATCTTAAGGGGTTTGCGAATTTAAAAGTTTCTATTTGAGTTCCCGAAAAGAAACTTTTAATGTATTTGTATGGAATTGATTTTTATCAATCGACATGGGTGTGATGCTTAATTTATTCCCATTTTCCGATCCTGAACACGGAATCCCATTTCGCCAACTTCACAAAATTTACTATGCTCGACTGATTTTGTCAACAACTCTAGTCAGTCCTCGTCAAAACAACTGATGTCGAGATTCTCATTTAAAAGCTATTTGATCTACATCGGGAGCAGAGATGATTTTAAAAAGATGTACATATTACGAAACAATAAGTAATTTGAGGAAGTAACCTGACATTTAGTTGTTTTTTTTCCAACTGATGTCAACGGAATAATACAACAATGAGAAACGTAACGAATTAGTCACATTTCAAGAATTATTGTAACATTGCAATTACCCCATTTGTGTTGAGAAAAAAAATAAAGAATATGATTTGCCGAATTAAGTTGCTTATCGTGGGAGTTCCGCATTATCTTCGCGCTAGACATTTTTGATTTTATTTCGAAGCAGAAGAATCCCAAAAGCAACTAGCGGAATTCACTAACTCTTTAATATAAGTGCCATTGTTTTATTTTAAATGAAAAAAATGTATCTTATTTACAAAATGCTCTAGAATTGAAAACTGTTTATTCTAAGTGATGAAGAATAATAACGAAATTGGCATACAAATGAGTGTGTACAACTTTTAATGAATGTTTTTTCAACGGATTCGGCGTTAACTTTGCTCCAGTCCAGCCCGTTTCACACCTGGTTCCAAAGTTATCATTTTGGTATTAAAAATTAAACTCCATAAAGTTATCGCCGAATCCATTTAAATATTTATGAGTATGAAAAGTGTATGTAAGAATATCCCCCGTCTGAGCATGCTGAAGTGTGGCAAAAAAGGCTGAGTCTGAAAATGCATCTCCAGTGGACGAATCACGTGTCACACAGCGAGTGGAATAACAAAGTTATCAAATTAAATTGTATAGTTAATACAGTTAGATTTAAGAATTAGCTTGTTTGCATTTTATAAAACGAAAGAAACAGTCCTTCGATTTTACTCATCAAATAATGTTCGAATAGTAGTAATAATCGAAGTAATGAAAAATAACAGTAATCGCAAAAATAAAGATTTTGACATATAAAATAATGATAAAACCATAGTACTTATAAATCAACGTATCACAATAAACGACTCATTTAAAAAAAAACACACTTTTAGTGTTGCTATTTATTGGGTCAATTGTAGCGGAGTATTAGGGATACAACCAAAAAACAAGATACAGTATGGATACGTGTGTTCGATAATCTATGAATAATAGAAAATATCATAAATCATTGCAATAAATCAATCTATAAAGATCGAAGACTGCTGCTAACTGACATTCTCTTGGAAGTGACCATAATATAGCAATATGTACCAAATACCAATATATCGGCAATACGAAAGGGGAAATCAGTAAAATTCTGCTGATATTTAGTTTGATTTAATGTGAGCGGAAAGAATGGCCACCGAAAAATCTGGTGGAAAGGTTGGGCGATAGGAAGGTCACGAACCGGCTGTGTATACACTGTTTGTAATACTCTAAAAAGGTATCCACAATCACACAGGTGCTGGTAAAGAACGTCAAATAAGCCAACGGAACGGAGCAGATAACTAAATTAACAGGTAGCTTGTGATATGCTTATTTGTTGAGATATTCGCTCAGTCCATGTAAAAAAACTAATTAATATTTAAATGATAATTTTGACACATTATGGCTGTGCATATTATCGTCAAGGCGAAAAAACTCCCATGTATCAAAAACGTAATTATTCAGGAGACGCTTACAACAGATTTTGGCTTTTAAAATAAGGATTGTTTTTTCTAAGCAACTTGTTCGACATGTCATTATCTGTATACGACTGCAAACTCAAGTTTAGCAAATAATAATAACATTTTTATTTTAATGAGGTCATAATAAAATAAGACGCAATGTCATATTAAACAAATTTTCGTAAAATCAATCAAATATGAGGTATTTTTGGGATTACGACGATATATTGAACGCAATATCAAAGTAACTATTAAAATAACAACAAATAATTAATCTACCATAAAAGTAGAGTTTCGATTCCAGCTTTGAAGCGCCATCAGAGATATTCCCTGACATTAAATTTGCGCTGGAATAAGTTGGGCAACTTCATTCATCATGTCTGCAAGATTCGTCAGACAGATGTGTCACTATTATGCGGAATTCTGAAGACACTCTCAAGCCAACCAAGTATAATTTTTATCATTCAACGTGAATAATGAACCTCATCAAACGTGTACGAACATTTCAATCAAATAAAACAAGTTTCATGTTTCACTCATTAAATGAGATTTTAATAACTCCTTTGTTTAATTGAGATAGCATCTATTTAAATACTAAACGATGCTGATAAGAGTGATAGGACCACACACACGAATGGCAAGATAATGAAAAAAAAATATAACCGGCTTTTTACATGCGGAGCCTTAGAAAAACGTACAAAATATGTGAGAAAATGTCCAGAGCGAAAATATAATTTGATAAGTTGATGAGAAAACACAATACATCAAAGCTAAAAACTGTGGTAATAGAGAATTTAACCGTTACAGTTACAAGGTTACCTTATTTTTTGTTCTCGTTAATACTTATACGTTATAAAACAAGCTATGCTAGGTTAAACAGATTAAATAAAATGTTTTTCACACATATATTTATTTACATTACATTCGTAATATTCGACCATTTATACTAAACTTGAAAGGTAAAAAATCGACTCATTCGGATAATAATGATATGTAATAAAAAAACCTTTATACTGTCATTCATATTCAAAGTGAAACAATATAGTTGTTGCCTTTAAATATGTATAAAAAAAAACAACAAAGTGTCCGGAAGAATTGTTGAATGACATTATACCACTGAAACGGGGATTAAAATTACCCTATATTGATTATATTTGAACATATAGTATACCAGATAACATTTAATGTGTTACTGCGTTCAGGTATTAAAGATTAATAATTAAACTAACTTTAACTTTACAGCATAACCACGAAATGTAAACTTTATAAAAACCACACAAGACAAAACAAATTTGAAGAATTAAAACATGTATTGAAATTGTAACTGATAACACTGTTTTTCAAATTCAAAAAAGCTTCACGCGTATCTAATGAAAAGCCAAATAAATTTCTGTTATGACAGTAAAACGATACTATTAAATGGTCAACCACGATTCATTTTCCCACTTAAGAACAAATTTCTCACGTAAAAATCGATTTTTTACAATTTTCGATCGTTGATTCGTCTAATAATATAAGTCGAAATATCGAGTTGTTGATTGGAAAGATGATAAAGGTATGATATCAAAGAACATGGCATACAATGATGTTGTGCGATGAGGTAAATACGCGCGTGTTTATTACTTGAAACACGTGTTGGACAAAAGTAAACAAACTGAAATATTTAAATACATAAATTTAAAATTTAAGGCCAGCCATAGTTTACTGATATGTTTGGTGTATGTGTTTAAACTAAAATTGAATCGTTCTTTGACTGGCGAAGAAAATATGTTTTGTTTAATTCAAACCATCAAATAAACAGCCGGTTTTCTTTTAAAATTAGGACTGCGACTGATAGACAGATCTCATCGTACTTAAAGAGTGAGTTTCGTATTACGCCATTCATTTAAATTAATAAATTCAGTAATGAATAAAAGATAAAATACGTAATTAATAAATATTAAATTTGCGCTATGATGGGATAATGTAAAACTCGACTGATTATGTCAAGTTTCTTAAGTATCAATAACAGTTTCTGCCAAACTTTTTTCCTTTACGGCACAGTGATGAATGGAACAAGTTCCACGGCACACCAAGATGCCGCAGATTATCTCCGAAACTTTTTTTTGGCTCACCGAGGAATTTGAAATCCTCGATTTTGTACCGAATAGGCATTATTTAAAATTGACATTTTTAAGGCTCCTTCCACCGCGGCACACCTGGGACTTCGTGCGGCACACAGTTTGGCAGACACTGATCTATAATAAACAATGAAAGGATCATATTGAAATTGAATATTCTATCATTATTCGCGTTAATTTCCGAACATCAAAAAATAATTCTATCAAAAAACTTTGTTATAAATACGATGTATAAAAGAAATATACAAATATCTTTTTAATATGAAAATTAACTCTGCAAAGATGTTATTTACGAGTTTCCCGGAAATATAATATGATACTGAACTCTTGCGTCACACGGTGAGTTTAAATATAAAATCAAACGTTTGCAATAATAATCGTGCTAAAAAGCAGACTCGATAAAATTTTAATTGAATATTGATCATCTGTTGATATTTGAAAATAATTCAAGGTTTTACGATAAATATTATATGTTGAAGCAGCGTCTTCAAACATATCTTCAATGAATGACAAATAATTCATATTTTTTTAAAAGTACAACACACAGTTTATAATGATATGGGACAATTTAGCTCATCACGACTCACGAGCAATTGTATAATGCTTTGAATGACCAATGACAACGTTATACAAAAAAATGATAATACAAAACTATAAATAAATGCAACTGAAGTCAGAGTGTAAAAATATCAAAGTATTTTAGTTCTACATTTTTTAATAATTTTTATGCGTTGATAGCTATTTCGGCTTTCGCCATCGTCAGAACTATGTTTAAACTTATATTTTGCTCAGCTATATAGCTCTGAAGAGATACAAACTGAAGTGTTTACAACCTCTTAAAAATAAATAACAACTAATCATCAACAATTAAGCCACATTCAAATTAATTTATGTAAGCTTCTTAAAAGTGATTAATTCTGTAAATGATGTTTCTAATTGATAGTTTTATTTTTGAAGTGTAATGTATTTAATTTTGCTTGACGTTCGTATAAATAGTAAAAACCTCTATCTTAACCACGGACCTAGATATTTCTGGAGTGCAAACGAACTCTGCGTTTTGATGTTTCAAAAATAAACTTAAAATTTTCTTGCCAACTGTTCGAAACTAAGAAAATACACAACACTCTCGTTTCAAATTTTGCGGAAAGAGGATGTGATGCACAACGCATGTAGAATGAAATATGTTTACAGATTATCGTTGCAGCAAATGATTTAATTATCGAAAATAAATAGAATCGTCAATACCAACAAAATTTACATTTTTAAAGAAACCCACTCATTCCCTCTAACAATATAATAAATATATCTCTATACATATATGTATTCGCAATGATATGTATTGATAAACTGCTATCGTTTAACTTCGGTATATCGAAAATATGCGCAGTTTTAAAACATAACTATAAATCATAATCACCTTATGACATGACAGAGAATTTTCGATCGCCCACAAAAGAATTAGGCAAGATTCGTAAATATTATCTTCTTCACCATCTCACACAAGATGTTTCGCTACTTTCACCGCCGACACATAAGGAAATAATTGTATTTTTTGTTGTCTACAAAGCATGCAATAAAAAATAAATAACTTGCATGCGGTGTTTTATGAAATGTTTCACAAATAAGATAGCGAGTAAAATTCGAAAGATTTATATTTTGATAAGTAGTAGGTATACCCACCAAATATACATTACCAAATGTGAATCGAACCATATCATGTATTTTGACTAAATCAAAAAAAATGATAAAATAATTCGCATTCTACAAATTTAACAAACATTAGTTTTTGTATATACTTGTATAACTATAAAACTTGTAGCAAAACGATTAATTGTCTTTATTGTTACTTTTATGGATGCAATATTTCTTATCCTACATAAACATAGCAAATATGATTACTGTCACTTACAGAGACGATAGAACTTTTCTGTCTCTTGTTAATTTTTTGTCGTGTGAAATACGAGGTATTGTTTGCTGTATTATAAGTTTTTTAGTGCAGCTTTATAAAAGTGCTTCCCAGATTGGGGGCCGCCGCAGAACATGTTTTATATTAAGGCCGCGGATTTTTCTTTCAGATTTAGGGGGTCGTGGAATGGAAAAGGTTGGGAAGCACTGCCGTATACAACTTACAAGACTACATGCATACATTTAAAGGTTCCCCCTGGTTTCTAATGCACTAAATTTGCTTGGTTTTTTTAAATGTAAAAATCGTGTCTGATATTTATTTTTTAATCGTATACAATAAACACAGCACCGTGCGTAAAACAAGAAGTGATCGATAAGCGATAGAGAAAACATAAGACTCAAATAAAATGTCAAATGGCTGATGTTAACCATGTTATTAATTTGAATATTAAATTAATGTTAGCCTTCAATCACGCGGTATGTGAGCAGGAACTAATTTATAGACATAATTGTATTCGTTTTGCAAGTATCTTGTGCAATCGTAGTTTGTATGTAATCACAAATGTGAAATGTGTACAGGCGTGCACACACTAATAAATTGTGTATTCGATCGACACCGTGGTAGTGGTACAGTGTTATGTCGCAGGGTAGGTATTATAAATAATAAAACAACATTGATAATATTAATAATTTTATGATTTTGAAGCACACTCACTAAGAAGTTGAAAAATAGTAAGGGTGGTATAATCAAGAGATTGTCAACCACGATAGTAAGCGAAAATACAACAAGTTTTAAAATCATATATCCTGTTGAGGAATAAATATCAAATGCAGATAGATACTGTTGAAAGCTTTTTATTTCGACTATCACCGCAATAAGTAAAAATTTAGCCAATGTCATAACACATTTCTGAGCAATAACATGTTAGTTGTGATTGAAATCTTAGTATATTTATATTTGTTACAAAATTTGATATCGATTTATAATGGGAAATAACCTAAGCAATTAATTAGATTATCTGCTGCTACGACACTGTAGTGATGCCGAGCTTTGAACTCTATTTTTAAACTGTTCTACTAAGTACAAATTGCGATTCAATCAATAAATACATGTATTGTATTATATGTATTTCACATATAAATTGAGTGATACAACGTCATCATCGTCTACACTTCTGAATTGGGGATGAAGCGTGAATGATTAATTCATTTTACTCGACTAACCGTCGTAGCCCGATAGTTAAAATTGGTGAGTTAGGAAATTATTTACGAACGACTTTGTAACTACGTTATTAATGTAATATCTCAAAAGTAACTACGTTATTAATGGCGGCAATCGAAAGCTGCTTACACTTAAGGGGCGGTGTCGGTGAGATAACCAAACATAGATAATGTACGCAGATTTTGTTATGACCACACGTCTATACATATTTGTACCAGCATGTCCATCGAGCAACCTTATTTTTTCGTGACTTTGAACCTTGGCGCATTTCTTTCTTACGTGAGCAATCGCCGTTGATCGTTCCATATAAATACAACTCGAAAGGTTATCAAAGTTTCAATAAATTCGAATTGAATTCAGATAAATAACTAAAGGATACACTTAAAAGATGAGACAAATAATAATTATGACATTTTTAAAACTCAGTTTAGATGTGTCAAAACTTTGGTCAGTCATATCTCATATCTCAAAACTGCCAATTTCTAGTCGCAGTTCTATGGAACTAAGCCATCGATGTATAATTGTAAATAATATGTATTCACTGACGTATCGCATAGCCTTGGCGTAAGACTAAAAGGATTGCGTGGGTGCCGTATGGACAGGCCTGTAGTGAATATATTTATTGACGTTACGTGAATTTTATGCTTCAAGATTCGTTTACGGCACATCACTGCACAATTGAGTATTGCATAAACACTTCGCGTTACAATATGTTCGCGAACGTCTGATAAAATTGTTTTCGGCACGCCAAAACCAGCAGAAAGCACTGACTTAGAAAACAAGACAATTGAAAACTTTCCATTTTAAAACAGTAACGGCGTGCATTTGCAACAGTACGCTTATCGTATAATATAAACTACAATAAGAATATGTACTACGTAGTTAAAACATTCAGATTTAATTTTCTAAAGAATATGTTAATAAATTTAAAAAATTTGATCAATAGTCGACAAACTACATACACCGATTGCTTTTGTATGGGTCGGAAGTTAAGAATAGCCGGATTTGCAGACAGGCATTTTCACATGCGATTTGGGTGGATCTGAATGCTTTAAAACGAGCAATATGGTAAGTAGGGTTATTTCTCGTTTGAAAGTTTGTGCTTTAAAAGGAGAAAGAACTCTTTATTAAACATTAACTTTCGTTTTGAAGCATACACAACCACCCAATCGCATGCAAGAGCGCCTGTGTGAAAAACCGGCTAGTGACATGTTCGACATCCCAGTAGTGAATTGTACTGGTAACATTATCAGGACTTTCATAAAACAGGAATCTGCTTATTATCAGCCCAGTGCAAATAAACTCAAATAACTTTGCATACAGCATGTAACATTTTTTAAAATCAAATTTAAGTACATACTCGGGAAAAACATGTTTACGAAAATAGAGCAGGAAAATAAAAAAAAACAAAAGCTTACGATGGTGCTATTTAGAAAATTATTACAAATCGCAAAACACGTGTGATACTTTGTTATATGACAAGTGGAATAATAAAACTTACATCAATTATTTTCTATAGAATAACGTCAAAATTCGTCGATAATAGAATCTAGATTGTTTATATGAAATTCACTGATCCGATACGCTACCAAGCACTATATTTATTGACCCAGATGCGAAGATTAAGCGCCATGCTCTCAAGACAATTGATTTTCATACCGGAGTGTACTGTTTATACCAGATCACTTTTTAGGCAAGCACGCGCGCTAAATGCACGCTGACCTGCTTTGAATAACAATATTTCATGTGAAAATCCGACGGCCGTGAGCGTATTAGACGAAGACGTCGCATGGCTTATGGAGAATCCAGCATCCACACTCGACAGGCATCATGTGTGATGATCTGTCGCCTGGTTCCCACACGGCAACGGTAACAGCTCTGATTGCTTCACTCCGTAATTAATTACCACGCTCGGGTCCGATTATGATATAAAAGATTTATAAGATTAATTTACTTTGTTTCCGTTTAATGTACGTTAACTATCGTGATATAATGTTAAGACAAATGACTGGAAGACATGCTTTATTCAATTTACAAAACTTTACATAATAAAAAAATAAAAAAAGGTAAGCAAGTGTCTTTTGTAAATGTATATTTAATAAGATAAAAACAAGTTGCATATTTACGAAAATAATTCTTTACAATAGTGCCTCGATATAACGAACTAATGCTGATGAAAGTGTGTCCGGTACAGCCGAAATTCCGTTTTATAAAAAATGTGGTATTTTAACACACATTTATGTCAGATGAAGCTTTTTAAAGGGGCGATACAAGTGTCACATGCAATTACAAATGTATCATATAAAATTGTTCGCCTTTTGATCTGGTAATAATAATACCCACTAAAACATGTCAAACAGATCATGTCTTCACACATATATATATTTTTTTTTTTTTAAAACCATGTCCGCTCCCAATGTGGAGCATATGGACTCCTAATGGAGTTTATCTCAACAGAAGTGTTTCTACGAGAACTGCTTGTTACTCAGTTGCTCAACCTCTCTTTTTTCAAAGAGAGTAGGGATAGAAGGATAGGGCTAGGACAAGATTAGTGGTAAGCTAATGGCTCTCGATATGTCCTGTTCATAGGATAGGATGGGTGAGAGGGGGGAATTCAAGACATCACATACATCCATGCCTTTGAACAGAAATTCATGAATCGATTGAAAAATCAATTTATAAAACTGTCCGTACCGGGATTTGAACCCGGGTCCTCTGTAGCCGAAGCCAACAACGTTGACCACTAGACCACGCAGGCGGCATATATATATAATACACCAAAATACAATACCCTCATATCGAACGGAAGACATTCGCAAAAAGCACTTTTTTCCACTGAGAAGAATACAAGCACTAGATAACCTTGGTAAAAAATAACAAAGGCTGGAAACTCACCTGTAACAAAAAAGAAAAAAAGCAATTAACAAATAATCGGGAAAAGTGTAGTTAATATCATTTTTTAGTAAAAATGTGGCTTAAAAGGGGGACATCATTGTTCCAATTTTATCTTTTGCAGTAATACAAACATTTAAAAATAGCCAACATACTTTAGGACACAATCGCATAAATCGATTAGAATTTCAATGAATAAAACTAAAAAGTTCGGAGATTCGAACCCGTGAACCAGCAAGCGAATAGGAAGAACGCCTTATACCGTTAACCACTCGTGAACAGAATTTGATGACGAGTAGTTTTATGGTGCAAAATGAAGAGATACAATTTAAAAAATTTAATCTTTTACAAGTTCGGGGAATATTATTTTCTTTGGCAGTGGATATTCGCTACAAAAATAATGCATTTCACAAACGTATTAAAATAACGACAGATTATTTCTACATAAAAATGCAACGTATTCGTGAAATAACAATGAAATATATTATCATAATTCGTCGCATTGCATGAAAAAAAAACAAGTTAAATGCCATCGAAGATTAATATCAAGCGTCGGGAAAGGACTCGATAAAATCACGATGGGAAAATAATGACAGCGGGACAATTTGACGAACGAAAAAGAAAGGCTTAGGGGGCATCGAACGTCTCATAAGGCGAGAAATAAACGTCAAATACTTACAAAGTTATATACGATTACATTCGCAAGTATTTTTATCGACTGGGGAATTTATAGGCGGCCATACTTTTGCTGTGACATCAATTCTTAGACTGCCAGATACAGGTGTGACGTTTGAGTAAGGTTGAGATTTTCTTATTTGGAAAATTGAATTAAATGTTATCAAGCGAAGAGAATTCAAATGACGTCAAATACTCTCAAAAAATGTAACAAATAAAAGACACTTATGTTATACATCAGAAAGCGAGCACGATTTTAGAACTAAGTCTATGTACACGTTCACACAAATCTGTATGTTTTTTTATTAATAAGGAAATTCCAGGTAAATAAGGACGATCTGTGAAAGTTTGCGAAAGAATAAATTTCAGGACTGAAAAAATTAGGCAAGATTCCATAATATATAATATAAAACAGTTGGGACCGATGATATTGAGCTTATATTAATTCAAAAAAATATATTTACATAGACAAATACAGTGTAATTTTAGACTATATGATTGATGATGGTTTAGAATTGACAATTTGACTGAAATTCAAGAAATATATGCTTAATACATTAAAATAATTTTAGTAATAGTAATAAATTACCACAGTTTTACTGTCGGAAGTTTATGAAAATATTCATATCCGTAGGTAAGATTCTTTAGATAAATAATTACATCGGTTCGTCAACATGAATTCATATGAAATAAACGTCACCACAGAAACCAGATATGATTTTTTATACATAAAATCTTTTTTAGCAGGGTGACCCGAAAACTCCTTTCATTGAATTCGTAAAATAGCACGTTTCGGCCATTAATTGTATCCAAACACAGAAAGCTGAATATGTATTAAATCTACTAAATAAATGCACCCTAGAAGTCCGACCGTTATTTTTTAGAGAAATAATTTACCGTCCATAACCATCAACACAAATCCAATGTAATAATAATCGACTCAGATCAAGAATCTAGGAAAAACAGCATTTTATCAAAAAAGTCAGAGCAAAATTCAACACTTTCCTTCAAAAATACGCGAACGAGATATATAAAAAAGTTAATACAATTGTGCATGTTTCTCATTGTATTTAAGTATTAAATAAAGAAACTAATGGTTAATATGTAAAAAAACTTTTTTTTTCGCGAATTTCAATAGAAAAATTTTAGATACTTTTTTACGCGATATTTTGATTTTTGTAGTAAATTTACCAAATAATATGAAAATTACGTTTTTTTACGTTTCTATTTCTGGAACCAATGTATCGCGTAAAAAAAAGGATTAGTGTAATATGAAGCACGCAAAATGATTAAAAAATTTGAATGCAGACAAATAATGATCAGTTTTATATAAATAAATATTACAATAACAATCTAATGATCGGATGAAATTTTCTCATTCTGCCCACACGTATCCATCAACTGTATGTTGTTAGGAGCATAGTGAAGACCATCGCAACAATGTGTTGAAGTGGTTGTTAAATAGGGAATTTGTGTTGTAAATCAAACGCTAGGCGATGAGCTTTCGTCTATTTTTATGATGATGGAATGACCCGCGTGGTCGACGCTTACACATTATTTTTTAAAATAAATGATCATACAATCAACTTGAACGGTTATTTCAAAATAAAAATTAAAGATAACCAATAACTTCATTAAAAACTATTCAACGAACGACAGTTATTAATTGAAATAGTACAAACAGATTGTTTATTTTTCGTAGATCTCGACTAGCTCTTTAAAGATATAATAGATAAATCATGGTCGGCAATCCGTGGCATATTATACTTGAGATACCTGCAACCAACATGAGCTATTTAATATTACAAAAACGCGTGATTAAAATTATACAAATACAGTGTAAAAAGTGTCCAAAAATGTTCAATATAAGACGAGCTTCACGAACTTAATTTAATACGCGTATCAAAATATTTAAGAAATTAATTGATAACGAATTCGGTAAAAGATGCAAATTATGCAAGGAACAACGTATGACTGAAAAAACATTTTTAAAAACCTGTTTCAAGACGTGCTTTTAATCACAATATCTACTCATGCCGTACAAGGACGCAAAGGACAGGAAGTAAATAAGAAATCGAACACTTTTTAAGTATTACGAAGCTGAAAAAGTACACAATAAAATCAATGGTTGGAATACTTATTTAATTAGGGAAATACTCTCATTAACGTTCTATCTGCCGATTTCAAGAATACGGCCACCGCAACATTCTTGGGCAATGTCAAAAACTAAAATATTTTTTAAAAAATATACAAGACAATAAATTAAATATGAACATTTTTATAGCTTAAACATCAGATCGATATATATATATATATTTCGAAGTGAACGATAGTTTACTGACCCGGTTTAAAAATAAATAAATACAAGAATCACAAATCATTGATATCAAATAATACAGAAGCTTAAACACGTAGTACTGCTAAACAAACGATTAATAAAACGCGTCTAAGCCGATTAAGCCGAGTTAGCGAGACAATAAACGAATTGCCATGCTAAAAAAGGCGTCAGAATTGGATCCTGTTTTCGATCACATGATAATCTCCACTAGACGTTTACTTCTCCATTTAAGGTTTAGGATTCAAGCCTGATTCGCCCACGGAGGTTTTTTTTTTCATTCGAGTGACACTTCCATAAATTAATATTAACATAGTTCGCTCTGTGGGCATTAACTATGAATTAGTAATAATATAGAAGACAATACGAACGTGTTCGATACGGATAATTTGTCTATTGTATTTTTTTTAAATGAATCAATTACATATCACTAATATATATTATTTATTACATTCATAGTATTATGGATTGTGAAAACACCTGCCACCAGCGATACAAATAAGGTGAATTATTGTAAACAACTGATGACCTTAACCCTACGATATATTATGTTAAAGCAGAAATTTAGTCTACAAGAGAACGTTATAATATGATTTCACATACTTTCTAATATTTAAATTACATTTTGTATTAAAGGCCTTAACAAGTAAGCGATTTAGTTTAGTAGGTACATCAATTTTAATCTGAATTTAAACATTCGGATACCTTGCCCTAAAAAAATGAGGACTCCTTAGTGGAGGAGCACTATAACTGACAGAAGTTATTTTGACGTTTACGGTTGAAAATTTTGAAAATAATAATCTTATTATGGTCTTAGTGGAAAATCATCTGCCGAATTATCGTTGTATGTACATATATCGCCAGTCAAAATCCCAGATCACTTATACTGGTCGCTGTCAATTTATTAAAGATTGAGACCGATTTTACTCATCTTGAGAATTACATTCATCAGTTGACATTTATAAAACGCGAATGAAAATTAATTTAACGTTCCATGGAAATCAGTAGCAAACGCTGCTAGAACTGGTTTAAAGAAAGAACGAATATTTTCATATTGAATTTGAAATCTTTCCCGCCAAATTGTATCATTCACAGGCTGTCCCATTATTAAACATCTCACCTCAATGTTTTTTTTATCGAAAGTTATCTAAAGAATTTCCTTCGCTGCGTAACCGACTCCCGGTTTCCGCAGTGTGCGAGAGTTCGGCAGTTTTGCCAGTGCGGACAATCTTCGGTCGCAATAATTGTCGTATTTATAAACCTCTTGGACGTTGGCCAGGGTCAGTTAGACGGTCCCTAGGGAGCGAGTGAAGCATCGCCGGCGATAAAGCGGAGCGAAATCGAAAATCTTCGCCCGACCTTGCGGCTTTTCGCGACGGCTGATACGTTTTTCTCAATGACGATTGCTTCCAAGCAATCATAGTTTATTTTTTCACCGTCTCATCATAACTCATGGCTACGCATCAGACGGAGTACACACTTTGTTATTGATTCAAAACGGATTCTATCTAGTCTCACGCTTCTTTTCAAATAAACAAATATCTACTTATGCTATCATCACAATAAAATTGTAATAAAAATACTAATCTTCTCTCAGTTTACGATATCTGCCAAATAACAACTTGAACTGTGGTGAAAATACTAAAAAGTTTAATATCAACACTTTATGACCCGCAGACGCCTTTTGGCGTACGTTTCTCCCCTACGGTTATGGACAGTTGACGCCTTTTAGCGTACGGAGCATACGCCAAAAAAATATGTTAGCGACAATTAAATCTCCTAATTCGCTAACAGATGGCTCGACATGTATACAAGACATGATTTTTACCACATTTCAATCGATTTTGTGATCTTATTTTGATGGTGGGCATATATATATATATATATGACGGAAATTTGACATATAATCATTACGATTTATTTTTCGAACCAATGTTATTTCTATTTTTAACTCGATATCCGCATTTATACAAAACAAAAAATATGCTTACAAACAATTGCAGTTATTAACATATGGTATTTTTAAAAAAATAAATATAAATGTATTTTAAAAGTATGCACTCTAGTTAATTGCCAGTGACGTAATTATGTTTGATCAAAAATGAAATTAAGTCAGTATCAATCAAACTACAAGGTTGTACCCAATGAAATCACAAAAATCTATGGCATAGTTTCTATGCCACAGGCCTTAGTTTAAAATCCAAAAAAAAAAATACATAACAATGTCGAAACATTGAATTTTCTGATTGTAAAACGGAATTATTCTGACAATTAAATAGTAGACCTACTAAAACAATGATATTTTTTTGCAGGCAGATTTTGATTGATTATTCCTGTATACTTCAGACCATTTTTTTCTACCTAGAACTGAAAGTAGTGAAATCGGGGACTCAAAACGTAGTTTATCTATATTGAATTATTTTTTATAATCGTAAAATAAGATCGTGGAAATATTTATAGTTGAAAAGAACGATTAAGCCAGTTGTTTTGTTATGCCTCGATGTTTTTTGTTGTGGCATATTCTCTAGTCGCAGCCATGTTTGATATTTGACTCATTGACATTTGAAGACTCAGAATGATGAGCAAGAAAAACAGTAACTACTCAATTTTCACCGCACGTCTATGATAATGGATACCTTTTTTATTCAACAGGTATCCGAGTACAACATACACATTATTATATCTACAACAAAAATAAGCATGCAGCAACTTCTTAACAAACATGATTTAATTTCTTGCAAGGTCAGGATTTTTTTAAACACATGTTACTCACTAAGAATTTTATTCTATTATAATCATGTATATTTTTATTCTGATATTCGACATTGAAACTACTGCTAATTCACCGAATATTCATTCATTAAAAAATCAATACAGATTATATATCTACTGAAAAGGATATGCAATACATTATTGGATGAGAATAAATTCTTACGTAGGTATACACATGAATGTTTAATATATACATGCACACATGTGACCCAACCCGGGTACATATTAAATTTTTCAATAGACTTTTATACAATATACATATGCTGATTTTACCTTTAAAGTAGGGTAAAAGCAAAATTTGTCGCTGAACCGACCCTGAGGCAAATTGTATCAATTTAAAAAATCCAACCGTTTTTTTTTAATTTGTGCACAACTCGTTTACCATGTATATAAAGTCATAATTTCACCAACGACTGCCAATGAATAAGCTATTTCTGCACATGTCTGCAGTCATTTCAATTTATTGCTGTATTGATTTTTCAATCGATTATTAGATTTCATTCGTGATGTCTTAAATTGCATCCGACCAATCATATCCTAAAAACAGAAAGATACTTACATCCCAACTCTGTTTAAAAGCTTGAACAACTAAGCAACAAGCAGTTATCGTAGTAAAGACGTTTGTTGAGATAAACTCCATTAAGAGTCTTATGCTACACATTTATAACGGACATTATTTTAAAAAATGGTGTCTATTTCTGATTAGTCCTCCACTTAAAATACCATAAAGTCTCCAACGCTCCATCAAAAATCCGTTTGTATTCTGTAAAATAAGTTGTATTTCTCACAACTACTGCACTAATAATTTATCTTATAGAAAATATCCGTCATCACTGTTTTATTCTTATACGTAATTGTTTTAATGTCTAAGATAAATGTTTAAGATAAATGTTTTATGAATAGACAGATACAGTGACTTTCAAATTGAGACGGAAATTTACAATTTACTGGTTCACTTAGTGTATTAATTATATCATCATACGTCATTTAAATCGGCAAAAGGAAAGCAAAACATTAGTTCGCCAAAAGTTTTTACAAATAATTTGATTAGAATATATGTATACATACCCAAACCGGCCAAAACGATAGTATTAATTTTATTTGTCCTTGAATTAGCTTAAGCCTTTTTTTCGATAACTTATGGAATGCAAAAAAACCTTATGGAATGCAAAAAGGTGGCATTTAATAATAGGAACAAAATCAGGATTTTTGAACAATACAGACATAAAATAAAATATTCTTTTCTGATTAAGTGTTGTGATGCACCAAATTGAAGATGTGCAAAGTTTTCATTTTGAATATGTGTACATGTATTATTGTACGATTAAGAATGTTTAGACCAGAGAGAAATGGCACAACTACACCCACACATAATAGTGTTACGGAATTTCTACTAATATTATTGAAAAACATATAAAACCTAAGATATATAGAAATAGAAACACGATAAATTAATTTGTTGATCATTATAAAGTAATTGGTTTATTGAATATTTTGTAAAATTATCAAACATACTACAATGGACTAAAAATGAAACTAGGAAAATAATTATTGATAAATAAGGCTATTATAAGTTGACATTTCCTTGTTATAAAGCTATATTAAATCAGAAATCGAATCAGAAAAATCTTTATTCTACATATTTAATTGGCAGTTTTTTCAGAGATATTAAGAGTGGTTAATCTCATAGTTATGTCGATGGCGTGGTGCCAAAAAGCGATCATCAATGTGTTCTAATATTTATAATATTAAGCAAATCAATATTAATTTGTTTACTCTATTTTTTAAAAAATTATGTCCGCACCCAATATGGAGCACATGGCAAACCGATGAAGGTATCTCAACAGAATTTTTCCACGAGACCTGCTTGTTACTCAGTTCATTAATTTTCTTTCGAAGCGAGTAGACGTAGAAAGTATAGGGTCAGGGCAGGATTAGTGGTAAGCTAACCACTCTCGTTAAACCCCATTATTTTAGTATTGGAATGGTGGGAGGGAATTTTCAGACATCACAAACATCTATGCCTTCGAACAGAAATCGATAAATCGATTGAAAAAAATACTGTTCGTAACAGGATTCGAACCCGTCAGGTTCGTCATGGACGCCAACGATATTGACCACTGTGCCATGGACCCGACTGTCAATACTAAGTGGAAGTGCATTATATTCAACAAAACAAAAAAAAAATGTATCAATTATTTTATATAATCGGACAGGTTCGGCTAATAGCAACTGATAATAAAATAAATTAAAACAGTGCTATTTATACTTAACAATGTGAAATTATTAAGGATATAATATTATATTAAACTTAGTATAAAATTGCAAAGTAATTACCGCAAATTGTGTTATTTTTATAAATAAAAAAAAGCATTCACATTCTACCGATAATTTACAGTTAACAACAATCGAGTAATTTTTGATAAGAGAATGACATCAATTTTCACACATAATAAATATCTAGTGAAATGGATTCGCAATAGACCAGTCATGTTTAAAAAAAACTTTTTTTTAACAAAACCACTGTATTGGCAAGAGTTATGTATCCCAAATAGACAAAACTGCGGTTTTTATTTCTGATAAAAATCAATTTACATCATCTGTTCGTATTGAATAGTTACGTCAGGTGGTATTATGATGTCAGCGACAGGCCGGTTACTTTTTTTTCAATACACATTTTTATAGGCTTGCTATGCAGACCGTAAGAAATTTTCTTCAGCGGCAATCGTAGGTAATTATTGTGTTTATGTAACGTTGTTGGAAGGCGGCCAGATTGGAACGTTTTCATTTCATACCAACAAAATATTATATTGCCAGTGACGAAACGCTGGATCGGTAACTGGTTTTAAATAATTTTGTGAATCTTGTGTATTTATCCAATTGCAAAACCCGCGCCAGCACCTCGCTGATTGATGCTAAGTGAGGTGGTTGGCGCATTACTTCTCGGCCCTTTTAAAATCAAATAAGTTAGTTGCCACATATGTTCTGCATTCGGTTTGTTGTCGTTAAAATACTATCCATATAACATAAAATACGTTTCACGACAGCACACTGAATAAACCGGCAAAAGATTGCATTCCAATATAAACTTGAAACAAGTTAATATTACAACATGTTGGTACTAAGTATTTTTGAGGAGAGGTAAAATTAATATACACGTGAAGTAAATTGAAGACACGTTATGATAATATACTAATTCCATACTCTTAGTGTTCTAATGGAATATCTAAGAAATAGTTGTTATAACTGGTTGTTATTCAGTCACTCAACCTCTCTACTTCGGAGAGTAAGGATAGAAGGATGGGGTTTTGTGACTAGGGTATCCAATCCCGGACCCTCTTTGTAATCCCGGGATCCTGGGATTGATCATTCACCATAAAATCGTGTTACAATTTTTTGAGATTCTAGTACAATTTTGGGATTCACAATTATTCACGATGTGGGTTTTCGGGATCCCGGGATTGGTCACTGGGAAAAAGTCATAAATTGAGAGATTTTAAAATAATCTACAAAAGAAGGTGACACATTTTTTTGTTTCGCTAACCAATTTCAAAAAGCGAGGAAATCAAGCCCAAAGATTTGTATTAACGCATTATAAAGACATAATACCCACAGTAAATAGAAAACTAATTTTCATTATATAACCCTATACATTCGTCAAGTAATCCGCACAAACTTTTACCATTTATTTTTGTATTTTCGAAGTCAGGTAGTCAGGTATTAATTTATTTTATAGATGTAAATACTTTTGACTGGGGAATGTTCGGATGCAGCCCGATATTGGGAAAACAGGTTTTTACGCGTGTAATAAGTATTTAAGAATTCTTTAATACTGACGAACGTGGCATACGTAAAATATATTATACAATAATACTATAATATGTCAGAAAACTAAAATTTAACTTCACGATTGAGAGTACTCCATAAAGCGGTTTTTTAAGTAAAAAAATTTTTACAGTTTTACGACGATATGTACTTTGGCAAGACCAATGACGATCTCATGGTCAATCATCTGGTATTCTGACGAATGGTCATCGGGTATTGTCATACAATATTTAAAACTGGACTACCACAAGGTTTCAGATATTTTAAATACAAGGCCGCCCTTGAGACAGTGCTATTTAAAATAAAAAGTCATTCAAATGAAAAAGATTGGCAATGAAAAGAAAGGTTCAGGGAAAGTTGAAAGATATCTCAATCGACTGCGGAAAAATAACTCAGTTTGGCTTTAATTTAATTATTTAGTTCCCGGTACTCACGTACCGGGAACTAAACCCTTTTACATTTGCCCGATTAAAATGTAATTTCCTAAGTCAATTGTTAAATTTAAACATATTGTAAGGAACTGTCATTTGCATGGTTTATGTATACATTCTCATATCTCTTTGACAGATGTACTCCAGCTCAGTAAGTACTGATTCACTAAAGATTATAGCAACTGAAGAGTTTGAATGACGAAGACAATTAAGAATATTTACATACTGAAACCATGTAGACCTTGTCATGTGGGCTCTCAATTTCCTAGTTTTTATGTTTAGATAGCCCAATTATTTGTATCACTGTGCTGTATTAGCCACGACTTAACTATCTGAAGGCTTTGAATAGGAAATTTTATATTCAAAATTAACTTCCACCAAGTCATCGTCGAATCCATCAAAAATAGGAAAACACTCTTTAAGACAGAGGGAAGCATATTATTCTTAGGTATAGTATGAAAATATAGACATTATTTAAATATTAAAAACCGATTTATAACTTATCTTTTTGTCAAATGTTTTGCGTTTTGCATTAACACAACAGGTGAATGAATATGTTTATGACGTATATTTAATTACATAACACTGCATATTTGCGTTTTATTGAACATGTAAATAAAAGTCAAGGAAGTAGATAATTATCCGTACTACATAGAGTGAATATATCATATTTATTGATGCATATAAAGATCATGGAACGGTTTCTGCAAGTCTCGCTGCACACAAATTGTGTTGTTAATTACATACGGCGGCCTTGAGAACAAGTTTGCGAACAATACAACAAATTAAAGGTAGCTGTGACACTAGCTTTAAATTTACTAAGCAAATCGGAGATTCTATCGAAACTGATTGCGTCATAAACTCACAAGAATTTATACGTATTAACGTGGATGCCATTTTAGTTCAAGTATTGTGAATTGTGCACAGACAACGCAAACAAGCGATCTATGATAATAGAAACGCAAATAAGAAGTCGATTAATACTTAATCTTTGCTGTGTTATGATCATTGCTATACAATTATTCGATTAGATTAGCGAATCGTCTAATTCGTAGATCGTTCATATCTGTCAGTAGAAGGATCTCGCTTCTTCGTAAAATTATAGAAACCTTACGGTGGTTAGTCTGAAGATGTCCCACAAAGAAGCGAAATACCTGTCACACATATATAAACAAAGAGTGGAATAAAAATATGAAATTTATTTTAATAAAAAAAATAATAAAACATTAACCACTGACGGAATCAATCGAAGATAAATATTTAAATTATGTTCGCGAGTATTTCGACAAAAGCTCGCGCTGAAAAAAGCGCCTGGCATGCTTTTACGTCAAAATAGCACGCGCGGCCGCAACAATGAATTGGTCGCAGACATCGAATTTTGACAAATAGGCCCGGCACTTTTAAAGATTATTCCTAGAATCCAGCCTTGTATACATCAGACGGATTGTTCCACGATATTGGCAAATAGAAACAAAACAGAAATCAATCAGACTTCTGTTCATTGTTTTAACGCACATGTTAAAGCTTCAAAGAAATTCTATACGAAAGCTTCGTTCAGGCCTGTGATCATATGAAAGTTCCTTCACAATCTTAACATACATATAACACAACATAATCGGGTAGTTCGTTCGCTTTCATCTACCAGTGCCACCCTATAATGAACTTATTCATCTAGGATAGGAACAAGTTCGGCTATCCTGTTTAGGGATAACTCATTTGCATTGATGATAATTAATTAATCAATTCCTTTTATACGGTAAAACAATCATCAAATTTCTGGAATCTATGCAATTTATAATAAAGACTACTTTTGAAAAGGGTGTTTAAAAAGCTCTCTAAAAACAATCAAATTAAGTACAAACATAAATGGCATTACAATTTTCCCTCGTAATTTAAGATTTCGACTGGAGGTGCTTGGTGGAATTTAAAAATTAAATGTTAATCGTTAAAATTATGTACATTCACACAAGTCAGTTCAAGTCCATCCGTGCACTTGAACGCCTGAAGATGCTGGATTAGTGACAAAACTTGTGTGAATGTACATAATTTGAATGATTCAAATTGCATCGTAATTGTTTACAGCCCGAATCCGGTTTAATCGGTAACTCTAACCCCTAACGAAACACAATATTAAATGTGCTACGCCTGTCCTCAGTCAAATAAATAAATACATAGTGGTGTATCGCAAATCACAATAAGGAAAGCTTTGATTGTACACCGTACGGCGTATACCTAGTGTTAATTAAAAAAACGAAAGAATTTCGGGGGCCGCTCAGTGCATCGCACGTCATTCCTATCGTTTGCCAGAAATAACCACAGTCGTTAGTTCCGTGAGCAATGAGGATGTCGACGAAGAAAACGAAAGCGTCAAGCAGTAAGCCGGCGATAGTTTTTCTTCGGGAGACGCCGCCGCCGCCGCCGCCGTCGTGGAAATACGGAAATGATTCACGACACCGCCCCCTCGCCGTGGCGTCCCGACGCCTCTTCGAGTCCGAATCGCTGACACCGGTGTACGACTGACCCAAATATTTAAAAGTAACAAGATAAATAAATTAAAAACAAATGTATTCTGCCATTTAACTGCGAAGTGATAAATGTGAATGAACAAAAAACAAAAAAATCTTATTTACATTTACAATTTCTTCGCTAGACATCGGAAAAATATTTTGAAAAATAAAACATTTACACAGCACTAGCTGTATATCACTCCGTTTTCATCCATTGTTTTCTAGTATTGAAAAAATTACTACGTACATGAAATGTGAATATATACATATAATTACATATCTAGAAAATGTTTTTCAATGATATGCATAAAAAGATACATGCTATTTATTACTTATAATTTTGCTAGATTCCTCATTCAGTTACTGAATTTTGTATTTTTACATTTGAGAATTGAAAAACTAACCATCACTCCTGTAAACACGATGAATTACTTTTTTGCATTTCAAGAAACATGAGCTACCTCACACAATACAATAAATAACAATCCCAGGCATATGAACAAGCTTCGATTAGGAAAATATGTTTTAAAAAGTGTAATGGTCTGTCATCAGTACAAGAAAAAAATCGCCAAAATTCCATCAATTGTATTCAAAGCTCAATGTCATATTCTTTCGGGCGAGTCGTTTTTTGTCGCTTTGGAAATTGTATTAATTTGCTGTATGTGACTTAATTTTAATTTTCGTCCAACGAATGATGCAATATGTTACTTTAAATGAAATCTACATTTTTGACTATGTCAATTCCTAATGTGGACCATATGGACTCCCAAGTCTTCGAAAAGAGTAGGGATATAAGTAATGTCTAGGACAGGACTAGTGGTTTGACTGATCGCTCTCACTACATCACAATTATCGGACTAGCATGGGTGGGAGGGATTTTTTAGACATCACAGACACCCTCCTGTCTTTCAACAGAAATCCGTAAATCAAAAATTAGTCAACTCCACAGTTGAACTTCACAGAAGACTCAAAGAGTCAAATCCAACAACGACACGCAGCAGGCGTAAATAACATATTTTATAAAATTAACTAAGCCATTACAGGCAATTAAAAATATGAAGGATTATAAGTATATCAATCCGAGTTATTAAAATATATAAAAATCGATAAAGAAGACTTTGCCCGTTGCCTTAAATAAATATTGATAAAAAGCAGCTATCAAATAAACACGATTACATTTTGACTGTACATAGTTGCATAAAAAATCGCATACATTGCACAAAAAAAGATACATTGTCGTGGAGTCTATTTTTTTGATTAAAAAACAGCATCCTAATCCATATTAATAAAACAAAATAATTATGACCAGTTACCACCAGTTCATATGTAATAATAAATTCGTAGAATTTTTAATTGATTTGAAGACAAGCAAGGTGCTTGGATAATCTTGGACTTGACCCATAAATATATCGGAGAATATGAATTATTTTAAACGTGGGTTTTGATTGCATATTTATCATTAGATAAAAATAATATTTTCTTGTAAAATTCCACGAAAATAATAAGGAAAATGACCAAAATAGCGTAGAACTCTTTGATATCAATTAGTCACGATAATACTATGAGTATATCTATATAAATGGTGTTTTAGAAATAACGAATAATTTATCTTTTTAGAATTATTTCTGTAGGGTTGTTTTCATTAGTAAATATTAATTTGTATCGAACCCAGAAGTTTCCAGTAAACCTATCAATTAATATGTTGGGATATTTTTTTTTACAGTGCATGCAGTCTGGGGATTCTTCCGTGAATGAGCGAAACACGTGTTAATTTGTTTTACACAAATTTAGGAGTATCAAAAAATTTATAATATATATTTTGAGTGTTTTTACAAATAAATCGTGTGTTTTACCGAAGAATCGTAATTCATCAGCTAAATGTTTCTCGAATCTCGTCAGTTTTAAACTGTTTGACAACAATAATTATATGTTATGAATAAAGGCTCATGCAAAATCTACAGCTTCGTTGATAGCGTAAAATTTATCATCATCAGCAGTCAACAGGTGAGTGTGTCGAGGGGCAATTGAATGTCAATGACGTACGGCACGGCTGAGACAGGTGCGGCGAGGAGGGGCATCAAGCAGGTTCGCTAGCGGTGCAGCCACCTCACCGTTACTTATATTATACTCCCAGTGATTTTCAAACATCGTGGAAAAATTCTCACTTTTTAAAAATAAATTAAAGAATACATCTATCTACATATGTAAAACTTCCCCACACCAGAGTCAGACGATGTATTAATCCTAAAATCTATCAATTTTATGGTAATAAAGTTGGTATGTGTTCAATTTATTCAGTAAACCCGTTCTCGTGAATGCGACAACCAACATCGAGCTCAGAACTAGATATTATTTAAGTCAAAATCTTAACAAGAAACTATAGTTTTTATTTTTTAATACTCATATTTAAAAAAATATTCTGTAAATAATATTAGAATATATTCATATGTATGTATAGGGTAGAATATCATAAAATTATGATAAGAGTCCACGGAATAAAAAAATCGTATAATTTATACAATCGTATAAAATACTACTAACTATGTCAACGCTGATTAAAGGTCTATCGATGGAGGTAAGGAGTTATAAGATAAAACGAAGAAAATTTTGATTTAAAGAAATATCGCAGCAATTATCATATACGAAACAATCATTATCCACTGCGACAATGGTGCAGGGAAGTGTACAAATAGTGTTTAAAAGCTATGTTAAACGAATAAAATGACCAGACAATTTCAGCGGGGCGTCAGCTTCAAGCTATGCTGTTTCGTACAGTTTGGAGTGTGAAGTGATTTCACGCGCGATTACGTGGAAGCATATGCTTTAAACCAGACATGCACAGCCTTTATTTTCTAGTGGGCCGCATAAAAACAAATTATGAAGGGTTCGGGCTGAATTTTTTTTAAATTTAAGGTACGCTCAATCTTCTTTTATACGTAGGTCACGTTCCATGTAAAACAAGCGTGCAAAAAAACCGTGTAAAAAAGAAAAAGTGAATTAAGATAAATGATTGATAGGTTCCATTAAATTATTTTGACCGTGTTATTTCGAAAACGTGAAAATAAATAAACCATGCAAGAAGAGGATTACGATACGTTGACTTAATATTTGTAGTATTAAGGCGACTCAGTAGGAATGCAAAACTTTAATTTGACCTACAGCATAAATATTGCACTGACTTAAATAAGTAACCACCACAATACGTATTTTTACAGTATCAAAACAAGCAAAACATTTTTCTATTTCATTACAAAAATAACAATACCACCTAACACACGAATGGGTATTTAGACCGTTATAAAGGTTTTTCATATAAAACAATTTGTATTAATATTAGATATCGACGAAAATCAATAAGTATTTATTTATCTTCATAGCCAAGACTGACAATCTAATTTACTTCCCCAAATATCTGTTGCAACAAATTTATGTAACTGAAACTATACGTTAATTATATATTCCTTGAAAATGCTTCATATGAGGTATTGCTACATGTAAGCAACAGTAAGCTATCGTACTAATAAATTAAATCATGAGACGGCTTTTGCTAAAGGTAACAAGAGACGCTAAACAAACCATACGATACAAATTTCTCAAACTTTCTCTTATATATTGAATTAGTTTTTATTTTTAATTTTGTATAACCTATTTTTTATGATATTGATTTGTTATGATATTGATGAATACAGTTTTGAAAAATAATTTTGTTGCATAAAAAAGTTTAAAACATAAAAAATATTGACATAATAAGATTAAAATAGAAAAGTATTTAGTTCTAAAAGAATTATAAGTTGCAATTGATAGTTATTTCTGGTTCGCGCTATAGTTGACCATGAATTTAATCCAAAAATTATCTTAACTATGTCTTATCGTGTGAGACAAAAAACTTCGATATTTTTAAATTATTATATGTTAAGTAATCATTCTTAACAAATCGATTGAACATGTCGCACAGTGACTTCTTTACATTTTTTATTAATAGCATCTAAAATGTATTGCGGATTCTATTATATATTTCTATTGACCTTTTGAATCTAAGATCCAAAATCTCAGGATGATACATTAGTTCCAGAAAGTGGCGCGTAAAAAAAAGCTCATTTCATATAATTTGATAAATCGGTTTCAAATCCGTGTAAAAAAAGTACCAAAAATGTATGAAAAAACGTAACGGTTTATCCAAAATAATCGAGTAAAAAAAGTATTGGGTGTATATTTTACTGAATGCAAATAGTTTTACTTCAATATTCTATAGTCTAACTCAATAAGGAAGAAACTAAATGAATATTAGACCAGATCAAAAGTAGTCATTCAAATAATTTATATTGAATGCATAGATATATTTGTATTTCTTTATATAATGTTTGAGAACTTTCTTTACTGGCAATTTGCATGTTCGACGACATGCAGGGTTGTGACATATTAACATATTTTCCAATATTTTTTTGTTTCTAATAATAATGTGTATTTTTTTACGTTTAAACGACGAACTTTGTTTTTTTAGCGAAAATCTTCCCCATCTGTAAGCGGCATAAAACTTTTGAAACATAGAAATGATTCATAAATACTAATGTAAAAATGCTTTTATTCATCTATTATTACTATTAGATACAAATATCTATAGATAGAATCTCTGTTTAAAAGCATTGCCAAATAATTATTTTAAAATACTTATCCATTAAGCCAGTAGTTTCCAACTTTTGTGTTAATGCGCTTCCCTTTGAAAAAAAATATCTTCGCGCCTCCCCATGCTTTATTTTCATATAGTAACAAAGACACGTTTTAAAGGGTAAATAAATATTTTGGACTGTTCGCGCTTCTTTTTACAATAGTCCACGCTTCCAAGGTTGGAAATCGCTGCATTAAAGGGTGCAAGGGTGTCCAACCTTTTTTTTTTCTTAAGATCGACTTTTCAATCTTAAGTTTTCTCGCGATCGACTTCTACCATGATTCTTGTAACAATTTTTATTTAGTAGGGTTTTTCCCTTCTTCAATCTTAGAAATGTTTATTTTAAATGCGAAATACATACAATTAGATATATTAGGTATATGCTTACAAATAATTCAATTTTTGTATATTTTATATTTAAATTGTATATTTTTTCCAAATTCACGGAAGCTTTCGGGATCCAACAAATTATGCTTTGGAGTCGACCGGTCGATCGCGATCTACCGGTTGGACAACCATAAGCTAAAGTAATACTGGTCTTTAGAAGCATCGCTAATGAAAAATACATTATTGTATTATAAATAATAATATTATTTGTCAGCGCTTTGGGCAACCCTAACCCCAACCGATATAGCACGTTTTTTTTGGCAGAATAAAAAAACATTGCTTTGATTACCTCTAATATTCGTTGACCAGTGATTTAATATTTTTTAATAAAACATTGGACGCGTCCACTCCATACCACGTACGATCTCAGACTGAAGCTCAAACTGAAGCATAGTAGGTAAGAAAAGGCATCTCCGAAAAATGGTTACCATTTATTGGTATTATCATTATTATTTTATTTTTTTTGCTTTTAATGTAAACAATAAAATGGTTTTTTATTTCAATTTTTTTTAGAAGTATATATGATACAATTATGCTTTAAAAATCAGTCAGAAAAAGTGGGAAAAATGGTACATTTCAAATGGCTGTATAATCATTATATACGATAAATTAGAAATTCTGCTCAAATCACTTTCTTAAACCAATCTTTATCTGTATTTCTTTCTAAGACTTCAAACTTCGGTGTCTTATAATAAACTTCAAAACGATCTTCGCGTAAAGTAGTTAAAAAAAATCCAAGTCAATGTTTTACCGTGTAATCTTGACATTTTTACTATTTTCATAAAAAAAAAATGCAATAGTGTAAAAAAGCGTTTGGAAAATGTAATTATTGAAAAAAAATTTTTTTTAAGTGAACGGTTCACGAGATTTCGTCGATGGCAAACGATCGATTTACTCTGTTTTCAGGCGTAAAGGTACTATATCCTCTTAAGCCGCACAATCAAATCTAAATTTTCATCAGTAAGCCTGTTTCTATGAAGCGATGTATTATCATTCATTACAGAAAAAAACTTGCTTACATTTATTAAATAAATGTTTTACGTGAAAAAATATGCATTATGTTTAATTTTGAGAAAAACATTCGAGGGCCACCGCAAATTTCAAAAAGGGCCGCGGATTGTGCATCACTGCTTTAAACCAAAAAAATGGTTTGTAGAAACGCGAGTAAGAGCAAATTTTCTTTCTGCAGAACCAACTCCACCGAATGTGACAACACCTTAATTAATGAAAAGACAGCTAGCTATTGACGTTGACGCCACGCGGATTCAAGCCTCAATAGCAATAGTCCTCGGACCACTGTTTGTAAGCACAAGAAAACAACAATTAATATTATTGAAACGTATACACTGCCATTAATATTTGAATAAATTTATATGAAAATATTTTTATCCATGAGAAAAACTTTGAGAGCTAGTAATACAATAGGAAGAACGCGTGTGCGCTAAACCATTACCCTTTCATATAATAAAGCAGAATTACATGTAGGAACTCACTTCCATGAATGTTAATGCAATTACTATGATAAAATCAATAGTCGTTAGACAGAAGAATTATGCCCATCACCTAAGCAATTAATAACCATATTACGCAAGCACGGTTGTATTTTAACAACAAAGAGTTAACACTCATACATTTTACTAGGTATAAATATATATTTGTATTTAGTCAAAAATTGACTCTGTTTAATCCTCAGTGATTCCCTAATCCTTTATTATTAATATTATTGTTTTTTTTATCTTATCTAAGCTTCGACAAAAGCGTAACTTGAGTAAAGGATTATAATCCAACTTTTAAAAAAACAGGATTAAGTAGATGATCAACACCAGGCTTTGACAGGCATGAATAACGGCTCTTCTCCGAAGAATGATAGTAAGTATCGCCAAAAGAATTACAAAAAAAAACGCAACCGACATAAGTTTTATAACGAGTAATAATTATTCCATAACAATCTTGATCTCAATGAAATTAGATGTTTACCCGTATATTATTGATATTCATACGTAATCAATCATTTAAATAATGCAGTGTAACCTGTGACTCCATTATTCAAGGTTCACCCAAGGTGCACATTGGACTGCAGTACCAAAGAAGAATAATAAGTAACTAAAGAATACAGCTATTTTTTTACTATTACTTATTTCAATAATCAATATAACAAGGATGTAAAAAACAAAACATGGATATCGCTGTCTCACCAATTTGATTTTCGATGTAAAACTGAAACTAGTTTGTCCAACTAACTGTTAACATACCTGTTTCAATATAAACCAATCGACAGAAGAGAAAAAAACATCAAAATCATTATCTACAAATTCAAATATTTCCATTTTTTATAAAGGAGATGTAGCGCCTCGATATTTTATAGCAACATAATCGCATACCAACGCATCAGCTGATATTGCAGTTTTTTCAGACACATAACAGGTTCTGTTGATTTTTTTTTTAAACTGATACTATCATAGTTACGGAGGTATTGTCAAAATGTGTATTGCAAAGAATACAACTCCTTCTTATAAAATACACAATAAATATACTATATCGATTGTTAACACATGCATTTCAAAGAAAGACGCAAAAACAAAATCCTAAATATATGGATTATTGACCTGACATAAGTTCTAATCAGTAGTGTTACTTTTTAGTGATAAACAATTCGGTTTCAATATGGCCGTTTTTTTATTAAATTAAAAATTACAAGATACATATTTTACTCCGTCTATAAAAGACGGGCGCCAAGATGATGCCAGATTTTTTTTACAAAAATACGAATTATCGCAATTTCTGCACAAAATCGACCTCTTGTCCTAGGCGCCAAAGGGCCTCGGTACGGCTCTACAATATTATCTTCTTCAATTATATCTTTGCAACGTGTATGTTGATGGGAGGGAAGCATTAATCGTCTCCGTATGTGGAGAAACAGGACGTTTATAAAACCTAAAAAAATACCGATTAACCCAAAAAATATATAAACTACAAACCGAAAATTTATTGATATAAAAGAAAGAGACAATGCATTGTGGTATCCTGTACAAAACAAGATCCTCAAATTAAGCACAACTAGTACATATACGGGTAAAATAGGATATGTGATAACAATTATACATAGTTGTTTTAATGTGGTCACTGTCAATACTTGGTGGAAAGGCATTATATACAATGAATAATTACATAAATACACTTATTTGTACTAAGTTACATTATCATGACCGGTTTCACTCACGGCGAGTATTATTAACTGATGAGACTTATGAGTCTTGATGCAATGCATATTCACAGTTAATTAACTATATCCTTCTTCAATAAAACCTGATTGAATATATGAATGTATTTTTTTTTATTTCGGTCGATTCTTCAGTTTAAATATGATTATATAAGTGTTACCTAATAATTAGTCGACGGTAAACAATTTACACAGTTGAAATATAACAGTTACAGCATTCGTAACATAATAAAAGAAAATTACACGGGATTGTGTTGACCCGACGAAATTGAATGGTAATGGGTGTATTGAAAGTGTACACTTTGCGCTCTGAGTAAAGTTTTTCTAACCAATTAGTACGTAGTATAGATTAAAAAAAACAAGCGGCATTGATGGGCAACACAACACAATAAGATTAATTACCAAGTTTTTTTACAATAATTGTGGAAGTTTATTTAAAATTGATAAACTTACTGTGTAAATAGGCGTGAAAAATGTTTCTCGACTTTGCACTAAAAAATATTTTATATCTAATATGTTGTCTTGGAAACAAAATAGTATATCCATCCAATTTATTGCTACAAAGTTTTTTTTCATTAGATTTAGCAATAAAAAAGGTCACTCTAGCCTACCACATTATTACGGCATTTTTTAGAAACATTGATACTCCTATAGGTATAGATAGGAGGTGGAGAACCTTTTCTTCTCTAAAGGCCGCATTCATTTTTCTGATTCGACATAAGGCCGCAGTAAACATTGATATAGGGAATCTTTGGCCGGAAACCGGAATTTACGGTCAGAATATGTCAGGAATTTACGAATTTACATACATTTTCAGAATAGGCCAGAAGGCCGTACCAGAGTAGCCAAAAGGCTGCAGATTCCCCACGCCTGGTATAGACTATCATCCAACTCGGCTAAGCAGTCAAGATTTTGAACTATCGCATTAACACTTTTATAAATTGATTTTTAAATCGACTCAACGATTTCTAACCTCAAGACATTAATAACTTGACTACGATATTTCCATAGCTTCCCTTCCGGCACCATCCTATTTGATACTGGACAGAGGGGGGCGTAGATACAGATATTGTAAACTACTATACTCTACCCATCCTTCAACCTCTACATTATTTAAGAAAATTGGCTGACCGACTGATTTACAGACAATTTTCGTTAACTTTTGTTTGAATGTTCCGTTAGTAGTTAGTCATTATGATTAAAATTAGTTTAGTAACGTGAAACAAAAACATGTCCAGGACATTCAATTCGGTGACAAGAGTGTACATCGACTAGAGATAACATGTTTTTAACACAAAACAATTACGGAACTTTCTTGTGATTATTGCCTGCCAATAGAATCAGACTTGCACATAACACGAGCGCCTCAAATTGAGCGCCTAAGGCATACAATAAAATTACATTGAAGAAATTACAGTTTGCATTAATTCTCTACGCAATTACTGATTTATATACCATTGTTACGGTACACCACGTCGAACCCATCTCTCGCAATAAACCTATCAGTTGCTGATGAATGCTGCGCTCATTCAATTAGGAGGCTCTCGATGGTAATGAGAAAGTGTGACAGTGAAGAGTTAGTGATTTGCGAGTCTTCGTAATGCCCGTGTCACGTCTTATAAATAAATTGCCCATCTGAAGACTTGTTTTCCATGTAAACTATGTAAATAGCACGGCCGACATTTTCAATTCAACTTCAGAAGTGTTTAGAACGATAAAAAATGGAATCTCAACAAGTTTTGAGAATCGAGTATATTTTGCCACAATTATTATCACAAGTCCTCTTCGTTTCTACGTTGTACCTATACATTTTTTTAAAATATATAATTCGACCGTAGAAAGACAAAAGGACGAAGCCCAGACAGAACAATTTCACAGAAGACACAAAAATAAACGTTTTGACGATTTTTCGCCAACGTTGTAATTTTTAATAAACACAACCTTGAAGTGCGCGAAGATAAACTGATGTTGTATTTACTGAATAATATTTAAATTTAATAAGTTGTGAAAAACCTTCGTGTAAGTGCTTTTTCTTGGTCGCAATTTTCGCATGACCTTCTTTTTCAAACTTAACTGGATGGCTGCCGCAAACGAGATATCTCGTCAACTTTTTCGTGCTCAACACGTCAATAACTAATTAACCTTTATACGCCCAGCGTTGATTATGGTTCATTTCGCTATCGGATTACACTGATTTATGATAATATTATCCAAGATATGAATATTAGGTTACATAAATAATGTCTTTGAGATACTGATCCATAATTTTATTTTCGGTTTCGATAAATATTTTTGTCATACGAGTAATATAAACATCTGCGTTACAAGGTCCGGCTCTTAAGAAATAATATGTCCGTTTTGTAATTTTAGGCAGACCGTAATAAATCAGTTCGGACACAAATAAAGCTTTTGTAAATAATAAACAATCTTTTATTTTGATAATGCTTTTTTTACTCAACCAGGATGACTATTTTAGAGATACAATTTTTTTAACGGATGCGTTTGTCGCGAATATTTCGCGAAAAAATTCTCGGACAGTGTGCTACTCCTTTTGCGCACAGCGCGCGAGCGGATAAAGGTTAAATTAATAATTGCAAATTATAGCCGGCGTGTTAGGTAAAGACAAACTTTTTAAAAGCTAAATTTAATTTAAATCTAATTTAATCAAACAAAACGTTAAAAGCTAAATTTAAATACTAATACGGCATTTGCAGCTTACATCAGTTTTGTATACCTACATGTGATTATCGAAATAAATCTATTTTGACAAAACTGTAGGTTACGTTTTAATTACTCTTTCGCCTTTCTTAAGTCGAGTTGTCAAGATTTTTAATTTACTTTTAGAAGACGACCAAAGTATAAAATGAAAAAAAAACCCTTTGAGAGTAGCAATGGGATGATAAAAATAGGAGCATGGTAAGAATATATCACTACTCGCATTATAATTCAGTTAAGTCGGGAATAAGATTCTGATTTTATTTTTCTCAGCTTACAACCCTTGGAGGTAATGACGTACGAGCTGAAAACCGTTACATTCATCCGGATTTGCCAAGTATAATAAACGGTGAAAAATTTATGACACCAGCGCTCACCGTTGATATTATCACCCTACTACAATGTCACAATACAATACAACAGTAGGTAAATGACGAGGAAAGAAAATCTGAGCTTGAATAATTAATTATAAGAAACAAACCATTTATAAATGTCACTCAATTTTGGATTTTTATGACATGCCTGGTCGTTTTTTCTTTTAATCACACGACATACTCTTCTTTACAACATGAGAACAGCCCGGGACTTCAAACGGATACTATCCACGCAAAATAGGACGCCCGGAAAACTTAGCTAAAACTAACATCGAAAAGATAGACAATGCATATAAGCTTGGATATTGTTTAACGCTATTCAAGTTCTAAAAATTAGAAGAGTTAAACTAGTTTTCGTTCAGTTTCGGCTGTGTGACAAACTATGTGGTATTTGAAAACACTAGTGCAATAAGAGCTCATACGCTGTTTTTACACATATCTTAATTTCATGCCAGGTAACACTTTATTTACACGGCATCATGTGGAACGTATCTACTGTTTTAAAAGAAAGTCCAGTGTATAAATTTTGGCTCGGCATCCACAAAATCCATAGAAATAAACGGATATAATTAATTTTGTTAAATTCTCATCCGCGTAACTACGAAACCGCGTAAGTAGAGGACCCGCTGTATACACATATTATAAATCCAAATAAGAAATAAAAAAACCCATGTCGGACTTGAATGTACAACAATAGCGATGCAGGAAAATCATTAAATTTATTATAATTTTAGTAATAAAACAAATGAAGTAAAAATGACATTAAACCTGTGGGAGTGAGTGTTTGATGTAATTAAAACTAACGAAAGATGCATAAACCGACGGAAGGCGTACATTAAACAACTGTTTTAATTATACAAACTCTAATGCAACGTTAAAAAATAATCACTTCAATATAAATAAGCAGTAGATAATAATAAATCATGAGTTATGAGAGGCCTCACTGTGTTGTTAATCAGAACTATATAATTTAATCATAATGTTTATAATTATTGTAACAGAAAGCCCATAGGATAAGGTGTTCAGTATTAATAATACATATAAGCATTCATCTTCCAAAAGAGCACAACAATCAAATTGAATACCACTTTTAAGGTGTTTACTGTCAATACTTGGTGGAATGGCATTATAATAAAAATAATAAAACATTTTTAATATTTTTTCCACACAAAATTTATTAGATCAGAACCGGTTTCGCTCATGGTGAGCATTGTCAAATGATAAGAAATTGTATCAGTTGACAATGCTCACCATGACCGAAACCGGTCCTGATCCAATAAATTTTATGTGAAAAATGTAATAAAAATGTTTTATTATTTTTATTAAATTGAATACTGCAAAAAATATCAGTGCAGTAAACCCTTGCTATAACGGACTAACGCGGCGAGGGAATGTCCGTTGAAACCAAAACGACACAATGCATCTGCCGACGAAGTAAAAAATGTGTGGCTTAAAATCATCGGCCGGCATGTGTTGAAACTGAAGCTGTGTAATCACGTAGTCATCATTTTTTACTGGCTGGACCCGTGGATTTAAAAGTATGAACACTTAACATGATATTTGAACAATTTTCAAATTGTTCGTTAACGACAAAACTTATGGATGAGTACAGAATCAAAATAATTCAAATTAGAGTTGGAGTGTTTCTAGCGCAATAATGTATTTGACGACGAAGATAAATGTATTTTTTGTTCCTTTGTGAAAGACTGGCAATAGAAATATTATTCAATACTAAAAATGTCGAATACTAAAAATGAAAAATTTAACTGTTAAATATTAAAAAAACTATTTAACGCATATCCTATAAAATAAAAGTGTCGTTAATAGAAACATACGAGAGAAATAAAAATCGGATAATTCTGTATGTACACAAAAAAAAATATAGAGCGATAATGGGTAAAGTAAAATGAATGTCAAATATAGCGAGCAATGCGAAACACAAATTATTTTTTATCACAAACTAAAATTATCATATCAATATACATACGCGTTAATAACCAATATTGCAGTACTTATCAAAAGGAATAATACTAATACAAGATAAATAAATAAATTCAATATTGCTTGATTTGCAAAGTGAATTGATCATGATAAATTATGTAAGCATATATCGTACGTGCTTGGAATTGATTATTTTTATGGCATGTATCGCTGAGGCAATCGAATCGACAGGTAACCGATAGATACAGTTTTACAAAATATTAAAAATCCATTCAAAATTACTGCACATTCACACATCTTCGGATCTGATTCTGTCACATTATCGAAGTATTTTTATTTGACGTGCACATTAAAAGGATATGTGTCAACGGTGTTGCTAATTTCTGTATACAAGTATCTATGAATAATTAAATTTGCTGAATACTACTTGCCAACATATTATTTTGATAAACTCGCTGAATAATTACGTCAAAAACGTTGAGGCTCTTCCCGGTAGCATCGCCGTTAAGTAAGAGGCGCTTTCTAGAGCATTGGTATATTGTCGCAAATCAAATATATGTTATGTTTTTTACAATTGGTTTTGTTTCGTATATTTAATTGCATATTCATTAGTGTTCAGGATTATAAGACGATGGTTTGAAACTGGTTTTCGTGATATAGCGTCTACCTACATTAATATGACTGACATACTTACGTTCATTTATAGCTAAGAGTAAAATGTAGCGCCAATCGGAGCTGTATTTGACTTTTAGTATAAGGGCAGCCACCGTCTCGGCGCTAAACGGAAATAACAGTGACACTGCCGGGAGCTCTGCCAAATATATGAAATCGGGCATCATTTGGGACGAGCGCGGGACGCTCGTCCTAACCCCGGAACAGATCTGGCTGAACTCCGGGAGGGCATATCAGTTCGGACACAGTGCTCAGCGGATAAGCTTCGTCCAGTGGCCGTTTGCATTTAGATATGAACGCAAATAAACATCTCGGGCGGACCGGCGAAAGGTTATTCCCGCGAAAACGGGACATGGAAAGACTCGCTCTCAAAACACCAGAAAAACAGGATATCAACATTGAAGAAAATATATTTCATTTGAGTGAGTATATTCGTTACTCAGGGTCACTTTCGCAAATACTTTTCAATATAACCGTTAAAAACAGATACATTAAAAAAAAGTCTCAATCCTGTGGCCGATGGATCAACGCCGATTTAGTTGCAGGATCTACGGTCTTGAGTCAACGTACATACCATTGTATAAATGTACACATTTTTAATTTAAGTCATGGGTGTATGTGATTGCTTAGTCTCCCTCTGACCCATCCTAGCTAAAAACAGAGCTATCAGCTAACTACTAGCCCTTTCCGACCGCCATCCTTACCCTATCCGAAAACAATATATTGAGCCACAGAATAATAACCAGTTCTCGTCATTCAACACTGGCGTAGTGTAAGCCTTGAATTTTAGAAATAAACTCAAGTAATATGTATCATAATCTGTAATAACATTAGTCATTAGACAATCAACAAATAAATCAAATGGTGTTCGCTGGAAATCATTGGCGAAATGATTTACAATACCTATATGTATTAGAAAGACAAGGTTATTCAATTAATATTTAGTAAGTCTGTGAGCGACTGTTATACAATACAGTAACACGATTTTGGTGAGACATGGCACATGACTTATTACGGGGCAAATTCGAGCAAACAATTTTAAAGAAAACCGTTGGAGCTACACTTGGATGGAATCTACAAAAATAATAAAGATGGATATCATGATCAAACAAATGCACTGCGGCGAGTTTGACAATACGATGTAAAGTTGAAGGAGGTCTGGAAACTCTTGGTGAACTAGAGTGTGGGATAGAACAACTCGAAGAATTGATTTCGTATAAAGGCCTTAATCGCAATAAGCACAATTTCAATTCAAAACAAACAATGCATGATTTATCTGTCCATGTTGCAAAAGGATAGCGTCACGGCCGACAAAATCTCTGTAACACAACTCAATTTCGGGAAAGTAATACGGCTACTTATTATAGAAAGCGAAAAGCGCAATATGGAAGCAGAGGAAAACAACCTACCGTATCATAGTGAAACAATAACGCACATCGCAATGAACAATCTCTTACAGTTGCGCTGGAGACTTGCGTCTAAAACCGTTTTTTCTGTATGGTAATTGCATTTACATACAAGATGTTATGAAGCGCATTCTTTTCTTCAATTACTTCATAATTACAACCGAAAGATATTTTAAAAATAATTTGAATTGGTAAATGTACAGGCGAATTTCGCAATAATTGAAATACTATATGTCAGGGGTGGCTAGTAGGGCATCCAATTCCGGGATTGATACGACTGTGATCCCTGAATTGAGAAATTTTGAGCAAATCCCGAAAATTGACATGAAATTGGCAAATCGAGAATTTCATATTCCTCGGTGAGCTAAAAAAAAAAAACGAAGTTTTGTGACAATCGGGAAAAAAGTATACCAAATCGAGGTTTTCAAATTCCTCGGTGAGAAAATCCTAATCCCGGGATTGGAAAAAGGCTTCGGGATTGGATACCCTTAGTGGCTAGGCGGTCGACGGTGGTATATCGGTATCCCGTGAAGTCATTTTTGGTCGATCGCGATCTGATAGTATCGATAGTATTCGAAGATAAAATATGACTTTTTCTCCGTGATAAAAATGGGAATTGTGACTATTCTTATAACTAAACATCCAGGGAAAACGTTGTCGCTGAAATTTTGCAGTTCTCGCATGCCACTTTAATGTCCGATTCCAACAATAATTATGAAGCGAAATTACTTTTCATGCACCCGCGTCTTGAAATCGTACATACGCTTGATGGGAAATAGTCCGGCGGGCCACTTTCCCCGTCGTCGGGGAGCAGTGCTGCTTTGGACGGGGCGCGTCGTTGCGTGAAGTGCAACGCTTGGGGAAATTTGCCGCCGCCGAATGTCCGCGCCAACCGAACCGGTCGATTGCAGTCCCGGATGGAAATCACAAAACCACGTAAGACGCTAAGCTTGCGTGACTAAATTCAGAATACCAATACGGCGTAGACTAGTGAAGAGCAACACGCGGTCCTTCAATTTTACTCCTAAAAATATTGAATTTGGTTGAGTACACCTAACTAAGTTTTTTTCAGAAATCGTTCAAATATAACGGCTTGCACACATGTAGCGGGCAGATGAGAGTCGAGTTGTTTCATTCAAATGATTAAGAAGATTTATTAATATGAAACCGAATTCGAAAAAAGTGTGTACGTCACTGTTTCACTCATTAACTTTTTTTTAAGAGTGAGCAATTGTGAGGGAGAGAGAGATGAACTTTCTTCCCAATTTGCCTGAAGTCCGCTGAAGTATTATTTTTTTTAGTTAAACAGACAAAGATTGTAATGAATATTTCCAGTATAAATAATATTTCTTCTAGTTGTTTTCACTATACTTTGTCCATGTCTAATATTTCAAATGTAATAATAAGATTAATTAATAAACACCGCGAAAGAGAACCATGAGGCACTTGTGAACTGTATACTCCGCAACGACATGAGAAAAATACCATTTTTTTAAATTCTCATATACATATTAAAATGTTCGAAAGGTTCCATCTAGCAATACAACTGAAGCATATTTAATTCAACGAGTGAACAGCTAGCTATCCGAAATTCTATCATGTTGAAAAAATCTTTATATCGACTGGTAAGTTTACAGTTTAGAAAAATTAATACAAACGATTCTTGAATAAAACCACAGAAGGCCAAGGACGCGACCGCAGACGATCGTGATCAAATAAACTATGGGAATTAACTGTTTTCTAAAAATAAAACGAAGAAACTCGAAGTACTCCATCCAGCATTATGATTATGTTTGCAATTCAATCCGTTAGATTACATGCCTTTTTAAAATTAGAAATCAACGGATTGTTTCAAATTAGTGAGATTACTGAAATCGATAAAAGATAAATCTATATTCAGTAGTTTACTGCGGTTTTGTTCCATTTATACAACAATAATCAGGAGAGAGGATATTTTATTTGAGGGCTTAACCGGCGCGACGCTCTGGTTCGTGAAATCCGCTCACCGTCCCATAACAAAATGTTTCGATTTATATATAACTCATCATAATAAATCATAAATAGTTGATATTTTTAAAAAATCGAGCGTTCCGATTCGTGCAATTTCCCATTTGGATTCCTGTCGTAAGTTAAGCGATATCTATTAAATTCCGAAATGATTAAAGTAAAAATGAGCAAGAAAGTAAAAAATTACACTTTTCATATTTTGAGAAATGGTACCACTCGATATAAATGTACATTACGAATGGTGAAATTCCATAAATTCTTCTAGTAAAAAATAACTGACATTAGTTTTCAAGCAATTATTGGTAACCTATAACGTTAATAATGTTACATGTCTATTGCATTATGAAATTTAATTATGTTCCATAATTTGAATGGTGAGGATACCTGATATTCAACTACACAATCTGTTTATTCTTCTTCTATGTAAACCGTAAAATGTGTAAATAATGCCTTTTTACCGGTCCTATGTATGTAGTTTCAACATAAATAAACAAACACAGGAAAAAGAATAGACGGCAAACTAACATCAACGAGAGTATTTTGTGTTTGGTTATTGAACTTCTAAATTCTAACGATAGCGTTATTAAAAAAAAATCAATCTTTAATCATAACCGCGAACGAAATTTATGAAACACCCATTCGCAAATTGAGTATCCACAATTTTCTAGCCAAACAATATTATCTGCTTCGTGTAAATCAGTGGTTCCCAAAATGGCTCCTGTGGACCCCCAGGGGTTCGTGAGACCACTGAGGGAGTCCGTGACAAAAAACAAATCATTTGGGGGTGCGTGGATAACGTCAGGGGGTCCGCGGAAGAATAAATATTTTTAAAAATCCTGACTCAAACTCTCTTTTCCAAAGAGTATTAGGGATAGGATAGGGATAGGGTAGAGTTTGAAGAACTGACTAACAAACAGTTCTCGCAGAAAAACATCTGTTAACATACCTTCATTAGGAAGCCATTTGTTCCACATTGGAAGCAGACATGGAAAAAATACCAGTCAAGTCATTAACTTTATTATTTCACTTGGGGGTCCACGGTCAGGTTTTTGCCTATCAAAGGAGTCCACGATCGTAATAAGTTTGAGAATCACTGGTGTAAATCATTCTTTCATTATTAAACAGAACATACTTCTAACTGTCCGTCACATACAAACTCTCAAACCGTGATCCCTAAAGTCATGTTTAACAGTTTATTGTGCTTGACTAAACTGACTGAAACATTTATTTTCCGAGTTACTTACCAGGTGATCAAATCAGAATCTATATTTTGGGAGAAGTCGGGTTATATAAATAATATAAAGCTAGTAATTAGTACTCACTGCCTAATATTTGGGTGAATTTCGTTGATTGACTTGTAATAGTTTAACCAACTCTTTACATGGCGTTGCAAGTTGTTACAGTATCGTTTGCATAATTTCGCATGCTTGAAATGAGATGACTGCAGACATTTTCAATTATTACACTCGCAGGCACATTTCAAACGGTTTTAGTTGGTGAAATCAAACACAATTAACATATTCAGTGAAAGCACGGGGCCAACGACCACAATAATATAGCGCAGTGTTCATAATTCTTTTAATACCCGAGAACCGATGAATATAGGAAAAATATTTCACGGATTTAAAAAAAAAAACCGTGAAATTATGCTATGTTTTGATATCAATAAATGATAACAATTCTAGCTCAAATTAAAATAATAAGAAATCGATCAGTAATTATATATCATGTGAAATTTTGATAAGAGAGTATTTGACTTTAGATAAAATATTTAAATAATAATTACTAAAAACAATAAAACATGTAGCCGAACACATATTAAATGACAATTTAGTTGGAATTTTGATATAGGCACTTTTGAAAACACATATTCGCGGACCGGTAGAAAAGAACGGTTGGGTAACAGGTAACACTGATGTAGCACGTCTCGAGTTGTCACCACTTATTTAAAATCGAAATGCATTCCTACACGACAATAGTATGTCACTTATCTTACAATAAAAATTCTACGCCTATATTTTTTAACTATTTTTAGATGTGTAAAGAAATAAAATAGTTACGCAGTTTAATTGAAAAGTGAATAAAATATTTTATGACAGTTTCAATGAGATATTTTGCTGCCCATTCGATTGATTAATAAGCAGACCCAATCGGTAAACAGATTGTAGTCTTGCCCACGAGAAGAGATTACTTACTGAGACATTGATAAACTTGAACTCAATAAAAAAAAGTCTTTAAAGATTACATTCATCACTGCAGTTTGGGATTACAATGATTGACGAATATATCAATACCGACAGGTATTACAAATTGTTTAAACAAAGCAAAACATACTGTTTATCGGGATGCAATATCGGGCGAATAAATAAAAATCGGTATTTCTATATTTTTGTTATAAAATATGGCCACTAAAAAGTATATTATAATCATATACGGATGATTGTAATAAATAAATAAACTTTCTTGGACTAATAAAACATATCCATCGAAAAGCTGATTAGGACTGGAGCCTGTCAATATTGATACAACTCTTGGCAAATTTAAAATATTTCAATTTATCACGAATTTACACGATAGTTTCTACACATTCATAATCAGACTTTGGTTCATTTTTAATACCGAAATACCGGTATTGCAATCCCTAACAGCAATATCTGGTTCAAAAACTGGTAACAATGTGTACTTTTGCAGAAGGTGAGAGTCACCCCAGGACCCTCACCAAAAGCGTTTAACTGAGAGAAATGTTAGGGAACAAAGTAAATGAGATGAAATAAACCCAAATCGTCGGATTTTTCGGAAGAATTGAAATCTATGTGATATTTATAGCTCACCTGTAGTTAGAGAAACGATTACTCAACAAAAAGTACAAAAGCTTCGAGTCGGATGGGCGGGTAAACCTACAAATGGCCTTGAGATAAAAAAAGCAAGTCACACAAACATTGTCAATGAACACAAAGATTTATATAATAGTACACGGTTGATGCTATAGTTAATCGCATACTAATAAATTACTTTATTACGTTAGAAATATTTTGTAATATAAAATACATGTAACATTTTATAGTATTATAAACCATAATACAACATATTGACGTAAATGTAAAAAAAACGATATTAAATTCGCATATCAATAAAAAAGGATTTCGTGAACTGACTTCGCGATAAAGTATATACTGACACCTTTTTTCGGGAAACAATCAAAAGGCAACATAATATCATATTTTACAAAATATTTAGAATAGAAAAAGGGAATTTTTCGATGCGTTAACACTCCAGGACTAAAATAATTTTAAAAAGTTAATTGTTAAATTATTGGATTTCAAAAAGTATATTCAAAATAAATTAAGTTACCGCTCAGTATAAATAAGTATCAGTGATAAATCTTGTAATTGTTTCTCCAGTGCATCAAAACATGTAAACCACTCTACTTTGTTTTATTCAAAAAATAAATTAATATTAATAACATTGACAAACCATAGAAAAAAATGATGTGCAGGAGAGCTTTGTATCCCTTTAAAATTTGCCAAGACACGGGCATGTGTAATTGTTATAAATCGATCTGATAGATTGTAGTTTTCATCAGTTGAAAATGCTCATCCGTTGAGCGAAACCCGGCAAGACTACCTACACATTTGTTTAAATGAACAATAACTATTTTATATTGATAATAGTCTTATTTTTAGCCGATGACTTATGATGAGTTATGGAATTGTAAACGAATATTTTAATTATATTTATAAACCGAATAAAAAATACCAAATTCCATTTTAAGCAAAGGTCAGAGAACTGTCTCTATCAATACTATTATATTACTTCAGTCTATTTAAATTCGAAATAAAATGGATTTTTTTAAACACATCAGTAGATAGAATAACTAGATGCCTATGAAAACACCCAATCCAGCTATTCCTTAATAAACGCTCTTTTGTTTTAATTCAATGAACAAAACAAAATAGTAAACCCTTTAACTCTTTATTACTTCGTACATAAAATTTGAGACGAAATAAATTTTAAATATTTATAAAATAGGGCTGGATTAAACGGCCCATACGTTCCATAACTATTCGGTTAGTTATAATATAAAAGAGGTACGGATTACAGACTGCATTTATTTTCCAACATTATAGTTAAAGAGCCAGCCGGTATAAATGTTCGCTTTGCGTTCAAATTTCAAGTCCACTTGTAAACTTACTCTGTTTCTATACTATAAATATTTATTTAACATCGGCTAGGCGGACAAATAAACTAATCTCACGAAGGTGGCATGTGGAGTCGCCTCCCAACGCGCATACAATGTATGATGACAAACCAAAATGGCTGCGATGATTTATACATAGGACATATATTCTATAATGCACCTTAATAAAATTATGAATGATTTTTTTAAGCCGATGGCGACTGACAAAATGGATTCAGCGAAAGACATAATTTTACTAAATAATCTAATTTTACCTAAATGAATCTTAAAATTTTAAGAATCTATAGAGTTGTAATACAAGAGAAAGTGACCGAGTGTAAAATAGTTATTTTGCATGACAACTTTCCGGATATTTGTACCCGAAATAAAAAAAAACCCTGATATTGCATTCGCACTTCTTATATAAATAAAATTTTAAACTTTTTACAGACATAACGTATTCTTCAGACGCCAAATAGTAATTTTATTAATTTTCGTAAAAATGTACTATGTATAATTTATACGTGCCTATTTTAACTCTTCTTCTCTGGCCATATATTCGAACCACACTGAGTACATCACGTACACTCGGTTACAAGAAACGTGGGGGATCAGGCCCCCTTGCGCACTCTTTATCTTCGAAATCCTGAATCACACCACACTGGTATACGCCGCAAACATCTGCTTTCGACACTCCTAGCATCCTTTATTTACATAACATCTAATTAAGACGTTATTTTGGCTACCCTAGCCATTCTGATAAGGATGTAAAGTAACTAATTTACGGTCGCCCATATGCTCCAATTTGTAAGCGGATGTTTTTAATGTTGAAAAAAATATATCCAACAAATCATTTTTCTAGCGATATATTTCTGAAAGCAAAACGTATAAAAACTTTCCTTCTTGAAGTCGCTGCACTTTCCTTTGCTGAGAACATTCAACTTGTTTGAAAGCTACCCAAGTGAGCACTTTGTCGACACTTGTACGACGCTAAGATTCGACGAGTTTTCTATACATTGGGCCACAACTACTCTCTCATAAAACACGAACAAGAGTTTTAAAATGGCAAGACTACGTTTAATAAAATTTAATTCGTTCTCATCGTAGAAATTCAAAACGGATGTTTGATTTATAGCACAAAAATCGATTAACGGGTATCAAAAACAATAATTAAGCCATGCTAGTCATGATTAAGTATTAATTAACAATTCATTTGAAACAACATCAGTATCTAGGCAGCTTTAAGAAATCAGACACGTAAAAAGAATTACATGCATGTAGTATTTTATATTCCATTAGATTCCAGATTGTATCTGTGACCCAAAACAATCACCTGATGCATTTTTAAACATTTGGTATTGTTTGCAAAACTGCATCAACGAATGAATATTTTGGATATATTCGTATTTTTGTGTACTTAAATTTATGTTTTATCAATAACTATATCATGTGGTATATTTAAGTATTACTAGTAATAGGATGCGGCTCACGTAACGTAGCAAAAACTAGCATGAGGTCCAGACAAAAAAATGGTTGAGTATCGCTGCATTATAAGTATGCTTTTAGGCGATAACAGCGAGACGTTAACAGTAATTACTGCGTGAACTATAATTTAATTCGTGATTGTAAATTGAAGACATGTCATATGCAGAAAATCGAATTACATTGAACCGGGCGTGCAAAGACGAATCTGAACCTGACAATTGTAAATTTGCAGCACAGACCAAGTACAATATTATGTATGTCATATTATGGATGAATCAGTCTTCAGACAACAATAATGATTTCAAAATAGCTATGATGTGGTCACTTAGTGAATTAAAAAATTAACTCAATAACAAAAGATCTAAAAATTTACTCATAATCGAGTCATTGTGGTGCTCAGTTTAAAACAGTCGAATTTCTACATCATCTTCTTCCAGGGCGTTGCAACCTCGCCACTAATTTTTCATCCTTCTTTTTCCAATTTCCGCCGTCCATCCTGATCGCGATTTATGGCCTAGATTCTAGGCAGAGTTTATTTCATTGAATGTTTCAAATTATTGCATGATTTCGTACCTACTGGCTCATCGATAAGAGACAATTTTTTACAGATAAACAAAACTGTTTTACCGACATCCGTTAAGAAAACAAGTGTCCTTCAAAGTGGACGGTCGACTGTCTCTTTTAGATTATAAATAACATCGATACCATTGATTTGGCCGAACAGAGTAGATACTGCATAATAGCAAAATGTTCAGCAGATTATCTTAGCAATATTGATTACACTTCCCACATTATATTGTAACAGCGTTTTGGGTAAATCGGTTCAAAATGTTATCATGTAAAATAGCATTGGACTGAATGTTACTCATTTTTATTACTCTCTTAAACAATTTTCTCTCTTATAAATAAATATGCAGTCGGCTTTTAAAGATACATGAAAAAATTACATTAAGCATAAAATAGCATTTATTAAATATAGTCATGATTCATATAAAACTATTATTGAAGTATGTATACTGCGGTTGGTAAAAAGAGAAATTGGCGGTTATTTTGCCGAGTGATTAATTTGGAATAATACAAAGACCTAGCTATTATCACTTTTTATTCTTTTATCGTTCTTTAATACTAATACTTTCATGACAGTACACTCGGTTATTTTTTCTAGATAACCAAATTAAACAAAGACAGTCGTTCATACGTAAAAAAAATGTGTTCAGGGACATCCGACAATATAATTATTCATACTAATAAATTTAATCCCGTTATCGTCACATTTTACCCAGTAATGAAGTTAAGCTTTTAGGTTAGTTGAATTTCCAATCGTAACCGGTGCAATTACATAAGTAGATGGAACTGTATAATCATTTTTTTCAACATTTCATACCCATACATTTCATCTTTAATTATGAATGATCTTCAAACGATGCACCGTCCAATGATGCTCCTCAGAGGGGCTAAACACGAAACACATTTGTAACACAATCAGTGGAACAACAAAGCCATGAAAATTCCTTTTATATTCAAAATTAATTTGCACAAAATTACCGCCGAATCCATCAAAAGTATTTCATACCCAACCTTATCTACTAATGGACAACGTGATTTCCTATTTATGTAAAAATAGTCATTGAGCGTTAGACCTTCCTATTAAGTCGTTCAAAAAATATAATAAGTCATGCGTATTAAACTGAACAAATAACCGAAAAAAAATGGCATCTAGCAGTAGCATAATGATTCGTTATTTGCAAATAACCATAATAACATTAGTATATCTACAATACATACTTTCAACCAAGAACTTTAATGATAATATAGAAGGTATCATATTAACATACATATAATATATTATAAGTAGTATTTTTTTCATCTGTCTTCCGCTACGAAAAAAAGAAAAAATACCGCCGTATAAGTGTCTACAAAAGTTTTAGATAAAGCTCCCAAAAGCTTTTCGTGGCAGTGGGATAAAAGCTTTTAAACGACTGCGGCGCGGATGCAACTCGACTTATAAAGGTGACCTAAATCTACTATTATACATAGAATAGACACTCAAATATATCGATGTTACATTATCACAAACGTCGATTTGTTTTGAGACATTGGAATTCTTCAATCACCTAGCTCACATAAGCCACAGTAGACTGTATTCAAAAAATAATTGGGAAAGATTTGAGAGAATATTCAAAAAGCAAACTCTTGAACATTAAGTTATGTAGCACAAACAATTCGGCTACGAAATATACAACGTTTTGCAAGGACTATTGCGTATTTCAAATTATCGCGCTATCAGGAAGCACAGCATACCGACTTGCGCGAGCACTGAAGGTGAACGTCTAACGGAAAGTAAGTTAAACGCATTCCAGATCAACTTGTATCTACATAGATAACGCATTCGCCTTGTATGAGAGACGGTCGTGATATTGTTATTTTGTTTTTGTTTCTTTTACTCGTTGCCAGTGAATGCTTTTAATATGTGCCTCATGGGCAGTGCGTTTTGACAGTTCTCTCGGCGATTCGACGTCACGATCGGTCCGTGTCGTCATATCCAAATAAGGAGATGCGTGGCGATGCCGGCTAATACTTGATTTCCTTTAGAAATTATTGACTAATACACTGGGTATTATTCGAAGCTGTACCGGAACCGAATAACCAATAGAAAACCATGCGAGATCGACAGGTACTGTAATTTTATATTACCAGCGGCGGGGTGGATAGACACCCTGTTGTAGGTCCCACTCGAGTCCAAGCGACATTTTTTTCAAAAGTAAAATATTGCAAATGAAGCAAGAATTTTAATATTGAATTCAAAAGATAAATTTAAGACAATGGCTGAAAAATTTACTTGCCTATCTCAGATTGCAAGGATGAAAAATGCAAAAACATGTACAATTTTAAAACGTCATGGATAATTTAAGTCAAAAATTGAAGTTGGGTACTGATTTAATCGATATAATAGATATTTTTTTCGTTTTTTGTGCTAAAAACGGTACCACAAAGATATATATTTTTTCAAATTTTAAAAAAAAAACAAAGCAGCCACTTAATTCATCGAAAAGCCGATGCACTCAACTTCCCTTCAACATTTTATTTCCAGTTTTCATTAAGTTTTGTCAAGCTGTTGGCAGTTATTCGGATGAAAGGAATTGAGCTGCATCGTCAAGTACAATTTTTATAGGAACATGGATATGTCGCATACCAATGCTGAACTGGCTACCAGACAGATCGATCGCATATCGTCGGCATACTTTTCGAAACACTGTCCGACGTGTGGCCAAATTTAATTGAGTTCTGTTTACATTATTCAACGAGAATCTCGCTAGCGAGGAATGTTCGAATGCCCTGTTAAGCCAAAAAAAACACACAAAAATGTACAATGGTCAGCAACTAAACAGTATATTCCTGTGAAAATATACCAAATAACGTTTGCAAAGACGAGACATTTTGTATATAAAATAATACATTTTTTTTTTAATTTAAAAAAAATATTTGACATTACAGCTTACGCCAATGCGTCAAATATTTTTAAGTTGAAAGATCATACTTAAAATAGAATTTTGTTATATGGCTATTTAATTTATATGTAAGGCAAACAAAATTGACAGCAATATTACTTGATTCAACTTAGGATAAATAAAACATCTGATATATTTTTTTAACCATAGCATACAAAATACTCCAACACACAAAAACTCTTCAACGAAAGTGAGCTTTGCTGTCGTAAAATTTCTAATAAAAAAAATAAACGAATGTAACTATTTTCAGATCGCTACGCCCTTCCAGGGTCAAGAGTCGGGGAAGACAAAATAATAATTCAAACTTATATAAAGTAAAGCTAGTTATATCATAAGTCTGTCATGTACACAAATGAATCGCGTTAAAAACGTTTTGATATATGCAGGCACTGTAATTTATATTTTGATCGATTTAACAATGAATCAGTTTAACTTTATAAGTATTCAGTTATTTTTTAATCATTTTTCACGAATACAATATCACAAATTTCAATATGCAGCGAATGCAACAAAATATGTCATGGAGTGGATTCCAATTTTTAAATGAATATGAAATAATTTAAGATTTCGACTGAATGTGCTTGGTGGAATTTCAATATTAAATTTAAATCGTTCAAATTATGTACATTCACACAGACTTTGTCACTAGCGACCCGGGTTTCGCCTTTCGGCGTCTTCAGGCGTTCAAGTGCACGGATGAACTTGAACTGAAGAATATGAAATATTCAACATACCAATAGATGAAGACAACTAGAAGATTGCCAATGGGGAGGAGTAAAATAATGAACCTAAGGATTCTGAAGTATTTCAGTGCTTACGTGTCGCCATGAAGTGGTTTGAGAGATAGGGAGAATGTAACCAATCACAAAAGTCATATAATAGATTACACATATTTAATCGCAATAATTAAAATCAAAGCTATACTTTACATTATGTATGTATACATATTTCAATAAAAATATTGATAATATGTATATATTTCTTAGATCTTTCACCTTTTAATTGTATTTATTTTTTTAGATTAAGCGACTTTTCGGTTATCTGCACTATCCTAGGCACCAATTAGGGTCATCTCTAGTGTATTAGCGAATTCTACTGTAATATAATAAACTATACATAAATTTCCGCCGTCCACAGACGTCTGTCAAAAAGACTTGTTTATGTACTTGTAAGCGCTGTGTTATATCAATCTAGAAATATAATAAGGTATATTATTATGGAAAGACGACTTCATTTTCGATATTTTCCTACACATTGTTTGTCTGTCTGACTAGACGTGATGCATTACCGACAATGACGCCATGGTCGAAAAACCCATAACAAGAAGAGAAACACGAGCTGTGCGAAGAGATAGATAAAACTGAATGAATAAGACAGAATAAAATAGAAGACCGGTTTGTAAAAAAAAAATACCCTTAATCTAGTTGTGTAACATTTATCTCCATTTATTTAAAGGTACGGTTTTGCTGAAGATTAGGGATGACAACTCCATTCATTATTCAACTGAATCCATTATTAAGGATGGTTAAAAAATCAATAGAAACTATTTTATAACTACGATTTTTTTTATAGATTATATTTGTGTGTAGCCAGCCAACTGTTGAAATTCTTCAATGATGTAAATATGTGATTTAAGTTCTTTAAAATTCTCAGTGAAATTTAAAATAGAAACAAAATAATACATTGCTTTTTAGCCTATAATAATATAGGTATACAAATTAAATGTGTATGCAATGGATAATTTGTATATTTTAAATTAATACCAACTGTTAATGTGACACAAGCGCAAACTCATAAAGAATATAAATTTGTTTTCGTATGGAAAAAAATTAACGTTTCGTATCATTAATTTGATGTAAAGATATTATTCGTATTTAAATATATTCGAACAAACCGTAAATAATAACAGTGTGGTTTTCGGGACATTCGTTTTTTAAAATCACTTTTCAATATTCACGCATTTGCAAGAGAGAAAAAAATTATTGATTGCAATTGATTCTTTCCAACTTTCAACATTTAGTCAGAACATAGTTTATTGAAAGCAAGTTTAATGAAAACGAACATAAGAATAAGTGGCATCCCTGGTAAAACAGTATATCCCCTCATCACTCAAGGGCGGCAGGTATCGTAATAATTTATTCAAAAATGAATGTAAAAAACGAGATTGGATTTTCAGGTAAAGGGATAAGAAGAAATATTGAACCTCAGAGACAACGGAACGTTTCAACTAGATATTGTACCCGAGATAGATCAAAATAATAAAAATTCAAATTCAAATGAAACTTCTCGATAGTGAGCATTCGTATATGTAATGTAAAACGTCATTATTATTTTTATTCAATTGTTGTAAGTTGTACATGTCGTTGTTTTAAGATTTGTGCTATGTTCATATAATGACCTACGAGCAATTTTGCAAATTGGTGATACATAATTATTATGGATAGCTATATATATATATATACCTACATCCAACAATAATGGAAAATTGCAAGAGATACTTGTAATATTAGGCGGTGTAAAATATTTTCGAAAAAATCATTTCCGATATAAAAGTTTAATAAATCAACAATCCTGGTACAGGAATTTTAAAATCAAAATTTAATAATAATATTAAAATTGATATAATATCTCTCTACAATTAGTAAATATCATTGTGGTACGAGATGAATTGCTCGCTTAGGAAGATAACGTTCAATAAAATTCATTACCATAGATAGGCTATGGTCGTGATTTAACGAGTTATAAAACACTGTTAGCAATCAAGAAATTGAAAAATGATTAATTACGAAAAGACAGCATACGCATTAATTTTAATTGATTAAAAATAATAACAGTGAATGTTCCACTGTAATTTATTATTTATTCTCAATATACTTCACGTACATAATAAAATATGCGCCAACAGGTAGCACCAGAGGCTGGCTGCTAGCACTTGTTCTTAAAATAATTTAGAATATTATGAAGTTGTTCCTGGCAAAAATTGCACAAAAATTACGTAATTTTATAAATTAAAATGTGCCATGACATGTTTCTCTGTTAAAATTCGGGGTGTTCGATTATTCAAAAAATGATAAAGCTGAGAAAAGACGAGGAGAAGTCTTTGAAATTTGTCACACGAAATTTAGAGTTTATTCCGGGAGCCAGATTACGGCATGGCACTCGGCGACACTAATTTTAGATTAGTGTATTGGCCTGGAGAATACGAATATATAATGATGCTCAACGCTCAATTGGGCACCGGGAGATAGACACTGAGTCCTGCACATTAATAAATACTTCAGGAAATCGTATCTCGCGAAGGATTTGACTGATATCAGCTGTCTCATTTTGTAAACAATACGAAATCCAAGACGACGATGTAGAATCGTACAGTAAATAATAAACTTCTCCGCGCAACAGGTGGACTACCTTCTCATAAGTCTGAAATTAATTCGACGTGACATCCGTAAACTGAACATCGAAAAAAAAAAACAAACATATCGCCGATAAACATTCTAACCCACTTTTCGATCACAGAAGTAAACGTAAATAAAGTCACTAAAACATCACAGATAACTCTGACAAAAGAGATTTCAAACCACACGGATTTTGTGCACATCAATAACATGGAAATGTTGAAAATTACCTTTTCTTTCGCCCGTCCTGCATGTTTTTGCACTGTTTTCGCGATTAAGGCACCTTTACTTTCTGCCATTTTTGCCACTTTTCATTGCCGACTGTCCGACTTTTACGAGTCCCGTGCGATCTGCAGGTTGACTGACAGACAGCGCCTCTAGCGCACCACGTGAAAGTTCACTAATACGTTAAAAAACTGACGATTGCATCTAGTGAGCACTGTGAGCATAATAAGAAGAGGGCAGCACCGAACTGCTATTTAATTTCTCACTATTGCTTGATTTATTTCCTTGAATATGGTGCTGCCAGATCTTGTTTGCATTTGGAAGTTTTCAAACATGACAACAAATAATTTAAATTCTAAGCTGACACAGTAATGAAAGTACATTCAACTAACCTTTTTTAATGAATTTTAATCCAAATTTTACATATGAAATACTTTGCCCATACATTAAAAATTGTACGCAATTAATTATAAAGTAAAATGACCATTCGTTCTGGATTTACCGGGACAGTCTTTTTTTCAGAACACCCGTACTGGTAAGTACGCGAGCTGTAACTAGTACACGTATAATAGTGTGTTGATCATTGTCATATATTTTAAAAAATTGAAATATATGTACATATTTATATATCCTTTCTCTTTGAAAGAATATGTCCTGGTGTTGTGTTTTGACAAACAGGTCACCTAAATACATATATAATAATGAAGCCAATGTCCCAATAATCGAATTAGACCAGAGCGGAAAGGTGTAAAATATCCTCATGACTATTTATTTTAAATACAAACACAAGCCACTATTATTTCATAAAAGCTTAAATAGTTTTACTGTACTTGAAAGTTGCAACAATAGATTGTGCGAGTATTTGATCGTTAGAAACGGTCGATTTTTGATTGTATTAATTAAAAATATAGGCCAATTCACGATAATATTGTACTTAATTTACGTTTGACAGCTTCAGTATGTTATTTGAAAGGTGCGATCTTGTATTTCAAAATGTATTCGTACCGTTTTTTGTTGCAGCTGCACTATTATGTGAAATAAAAGTGACGCCACCACAACTGACTTTATCCAAAAAGTATGAATTATTATCAAAATGCAGTGATTCAAAAATAGAAAATTTCCAGATTCTATTCATGCACAATTCTTCTGCAAAAAGCTCAATTCAAATAGGAATTTAAATATTTTTTATTGCCATTGGAAAATTTATTACAATTTGATGGTACTTTACACATATAGTGACAAACCTTTTCAAATTTCATTATGGCAGGCCCAGTATTTCTGTTTTGGTTCAAAACTCAGTAGATACAAACAGTGGCAGATAAAGCACATGGGAGGCCTCAGGCGCAATTAAATTAGGTGGCCCTGTTTTTCGGATAACATAATAACACCAGAAAATTCCGTGTAAAATAATAAAAATATATAAAATCCAGCCTAAAAGTATACGGAAGTATATAAAAATAAAGTCATTGTTAAGGCCCTTAAGGTTTGGATTCCCCAAACGCGCACCTCATTTGCCTAAAAAGTAATCCGCCACTGGCTCTATCTTTTCTCTCTTCCCAAAAAGAGAGGTAGAACGACTGAATAACGAGTAGGTAGTTTTCGTAGAATATCTTCTGTTGAAATAAACTCCTTCAAGAGCTTAAACTCTATACCAAAGGCTCTTTACCTTTTTGTAGTAATGTACACATTTGAGGCAAAGGATAATACGGCGGACGCACGACAGATTTATAAAAAAGACGATTTTTGTGTTTTGTTATATGATGAGAGCATATATACTAACTAAAATTATATAAAATTCAATATGAACTACAAAAATATCATAAAATATAACAAAGCATACTTGATGTGATCTTTGGCATTGGAATTCACTTACGAATTTGGGAGTCTAAAATGATCATCTCTATCGTAAAAAAATATAAATGTTTTTTTCGATATAACATGTGTATTTTGTAAAAGCTTATGAAAATTACATTAAAAGGCTTTACATTAAAACGCCGCCGCGGAAGAAGACGTGGTTTGTACTTAGGTATAGGCCACTCGGGCAATCGCGCGTACTAAAATGTTATCGCTAAAAGTCGTATAAGTTGTATCTTCCACGAAAGTATGTACTAAAACTGAAGCGCGCGAAAAAATAATGGTGTAAAGCAAGGGTGTCCAACCTTTTTTGCCCTGGGATCGACTTTTCAATCTTAAGTTTTCTCGCGATCGACTTCTAACATGATTCTTGTAATAAATTGTATTTAGTAGGGTTTCTTCAAACTTAGAAATGTTTATTTTAAATGTGAAATACATATCATCAGATAGGTATGTGCTTACAAAATAGTTCAATTTTTATAAATTTTATATAAAAGTTATTATATTATTCCGAAATTCACGGAAGCTTTCGGGATCGACAAAATTTTGCTTTGGGGTTGACCAGTCGATCGTGATCTACCGATTGGACACCTATGGTGTAAAATCTAGTCCCACGGGATCAGAAGCTGCCAGTGGAATGTCTGCAAGAAGAATACTTGTTACGCCGGACTTACATTCTTCTTCTCTTTTATCATATGCGCCTCTTATTATTATTTATGAGTCTAAAAACTCAAACGTCAAAATGAACCGTCAGAGGAAAATTTAATTTGCCTTCGTGTCGTTTATATACAGCGCTAAAACAAAAGAAAAAACAACATGTTTTTTTAAAATCCTAACATCGTAGTTTCGTTTTGACAATATGTTATCGACTAAATGATATCTTATATTCCACTTGACTAAATTATTTAGTAGGCATATAAACTTTAAAAATAAATTGCAATAAGTAAATTAATTAGCAGAATGCAAGTTTTTTTTAGAGTCGGGTATGTTTGTGATTATCATATAATAAAGAATAAGAGAATAAGACAAATAAGCAATACAAAAAATTGTCGAGAATATTGAAATACTATTACGTCTATATTGTAACTGTAAAATGATAATTTTAACGAACATTCATGTATACAATAAGTACATTTTTTAAAATAAATTCATAGATAATATATTATTTACATTTTATTAACACGCATGCGTGGCGATGGCACCCACGCATTTTATTAACACGATAACACGTATAGTGTAAAAAGATTTTACTTGTATATGAAGGTGTGTGTAATTTATCGGACGGGGTCCTTTCATTTTGACTGCATTTACATTGACACGATTTCTGGCGCACTCAGACGTAAAACCATCTAACCATGCACGACTACGCCCCTCTGTACAGGTCTCTTTTCGGAGCGAACATTAAAAAAAGTATTATTCATAGCAATAATTCATAAATATATCTTTGTAATGGAAACACCACAACATTGTTATGTATAATATCCAAATCGTCTATGGAATAAAGTGACAACTTAACGACGTTGACAATGACAGTTTAAAAACTGAGAAGCGATAGTGGTGTGAATTTATATTCTATTATTTGTAATCTCTATAGTTTATTTCGCCAGAATGTCTGATGCTGAAAATTGGTGTCGAGAACAACTGAGAAATCTGAAAAAAGAGGAATTGAGATGTGTGGCCCTCAATGATATACGAGATCATTTAAATTCTATACCATCCTTTGAAGCTTCCCACAAAGTTAAACTAATGAAACTGCCACACATATTTGATTGTTTAGATAGTTCTGATACGTAAGATGAAATGATTTGTTTTAAATTCTTTCAAATTTACTTATAGTGTTATTTATTTCAAATCTGACTGTTTTCAATGTCGATGATTATTTGAAGTTAACCTTAAATTATATTATTATGACATACGAAGACAAGACGTGATGCGATCATAGAATTAGAAATTCCGCCGATTTTTTTTTGGCTGAAGCAACATTTGGTAAAAGTAGAGTATAGCGTAATATTTCGTATTTTGCATAATTTATCAGTGTTCTTCGTAATAATGTGTGGTTTTAACGCGATTATAAAGCTCTCAAAAAGTTACTTTAAATCGTGGCGTTGTTTTTAGTTTAGTTTGTGAAGTTTATCGCCGTAATAATACATGACGAGCTATACTCTATAATTACCATATTTTTTTAAGAGCTTGATAATCGCGTTAAAACCACACATTATTTCGAAGAACACTGATAAATTATGCGAAATACGAAATATTTTTCAGTAAATAGCCTCTGTTATCCATTATGGCGGCGCCGCGCGTTTCACTGTCATAGAAACTGGGCTACTAAGCTATTGCCAATATTAACAAACAAATAATACACACGGGAAAAGGAATGTTTGTAAATATACAAACATACTATCCAAACACATTTAAAAACGGTTTGCTGGTGCATAGCACCGGCACTAGGTGCAAGCGTGTAGCAGCAAATCTGAAGTGGCAGCCAAATGTCTAACCCCCAGAAGGAATTTTAGGTAAATTTGTCGTTTAGCATGTTGCGATTATTTCGCCGAAAAATTTCACAATGTAGCTAAAAACAACGCCATGACTTAAAATCTTATTTGCGAAATACGAAATACATTTTAGTATGCATAAAACATCACCATCGTATGTTTCGAGCTTCGTTCCTTTATCCGCATCTCCGGAATAGGTAGTTGCCAGGTGCAAAGATAATTAGCGGAACAATATTAATTTTTATTTATGTAATTTCTACAGAGGGAGAAAAAATAGGCATAGGGACGTTATACAATCCTGCTGTGTATTTCGGAAATAAATATATTGTGCAAAATATGCAGAACCTTATCTAATTTATCAGTGATCTCATCATATGTAATTTATTGCGATGATCAAGTCTGCAAAAAAAGATTTTAAATCATGGCGTTGTTTTTAGCTGTCAAATTGTGAAATTTTTCACAGAAATAATCACGACATGCTGAACAACAAGTTTACCGAATTTTATAAATAGGGTGGAAAAATACATAAAAATAAAATCTTGCCTGAGTGTCCAAATATCTAGTACTGGCCCTGCTGATGCATAAGATACTTGTTTCACAACAAAATAATAAAAAAACCAACCTAATTAATTACTAAGAAATTAACCTATTGAAATTGAACAAAAAACTTCTTCGTGGATTTTACTATGTTTCCTTGGATAAATTTGGTACTTGGCTGGAATCATATGGATTTGTCAATAGTGGCACCAAACTTATTGCCTAATGCTTTTATTACCAATTGTTTGTTACGCCCTAATTATTGTATTCTCTTGTCAGTTAATATTGCCGGTACTGATCATATACAATAAAAGTGAAAGTGGTACAAATGAGTGCTTTATTCTTTGAATATAATGCCTTTCCACCAATCGTGACTGAGAATACCTTAAAAGTGATAAAAATACAGTACACATAGAATCCATGATGAATCTAAATATAAGACAGCTCACAAGAGGAAATTAACAATGTTTCATTTTTAATTTGCAGAAAACAGATAAATTCAGCATGTGAAGTTTTGGAACTATGCTTCTCGAATCTTTCCATTGGGTATGTTGCTGAAACTGCCAAAAATCATATCCTGAAGGCGCTGAAACATAATAATGTCATTGTTCGACAGTTGGCTATAAATGAAGTAAGTGTGGACACAGAAAAACATTTACTACTAACAGACTTATGTAAGCAAGGGGTTGTCCATTAAATCTGAAAGTCTGTTATAATCAAATAGTTTTTATTCACATATACAAGAATCCCGACCTAAAGTCTTGTATGACAGCTATTTTTTATTCTATATATATTTCCATATTTAAACACACATTCTATATATATTCCTGCGTGCATGGTACGTATTTTGAACGGTCTGAAATAAGTACAATACTCGCGGGAATAGCACTTCAGGAGTAGTGAAATTGTCTTTAACGCAAATTTAATACTTAAGGCTGTGTGTTGCTTAGTGTACATAAGGTCAGTGGCAGTTCGTGACCTAAAATCTTGGGTAGGCTAGAGAAAAGTTTAGCATTGTATACTATTTACGAAATTGTGTATGTTTCCACTTCACCTTATACATTAATCTACAAGCAAATTAACAAATACTACGACACTACTGCAAAGCATAAATTATTGTATAATAAAATCAAAGCTAATGTAAGTAAGAAATAATAGAAGAGTAAAAACTGGATCTCAAATTCGTCTCCTTTAAAGTGAACTAACATGTACAAAAAGCCGTACGGAGGAACTATCATCAACTGTCATACAACACAACGAGATTGGTATTTTTGTGTTTGTATGTACGGGCTAATCTAATGTAGTCCCTGACGTCTGACAGAAGCCTGAAACTTTAAAGCACAGTGTGAACGTTTAGATGACGTTTCTGTTGGCCAATGTGAATAAAATACAAAAAAAATCTAATCGTGCTTGATTGCGCCCCAGTGTAAACAAATTACTCAGGTTATTTTATAGTTATCCCGAGCCTTCGTTTTTATTATCAATACGTAGGTGTCGCCAGACTGACTTCACGTTGCCTGTTCTGTATGAAGTATGTATAGGGTTATTGCTTTTTTATGCCGTCTCGGTTTAAAATTGTAATACAAAACACAATCGAGAGCATTATTGTAGGTAGACATTGTCTTATATTGACAGAGGAAAATCAAAACAAAGATATTGTATTAATTTGGGAACGGTTAGTTACGCTTATAAATGTATTTATTTTGTTCAGCGGCCGAATTGCTGTTCATTTTTATTCAGCCATCTAAAGTTTTTTTCCTACACATTTTGGGTAAAAATGCAGGTTGAGCTAAGCCCACCTAGCCCAGTACCTAGAACCGCCACAGCATAAGATCATTGGCTGTCTGGTGGTAAAAGTGCTGCAGCTGTCATAAGCAGAACATTGTTACTAAACGGTGACTGTTGGATTACTTGATGTAAAAATGTTCAATACTATTATGTAGGATTGTTTAAAAACTTTAAAATTGAAGTGAACATTTTATTATTTTTAACTGATGTCTGTTTCGCTCTTAAAATAAACCATTCTTTACAGATTCATAGGACAGTATGTAGTGATAGCAAACTTATTCCTTTGCCGGAGAACATGGATATAGCAATAGCCGTTGTGCAACGCATATCTGATGAAGAGCTAAAAGTGTCTGTCAAAGCTATGGAAATTGTTACGAAAGGGGTTTGGTTCGCCTATCCTGAATTGGTTTCGGAACTTAGAAATATTTTAAATGGAGATTCATCTTCAAGATGTAAATGCTATGAAGTAAGTATTTATCTTTCTAACTGTATAGAGTTTTTTTAATAAAGAATTTCGGGGGACTTTCAATTTTATGTGTCAAACCGTTCTAAAAAATTGAGTGTTTCCCAAACATTCTCCCAAACAAACTCCCAAAATATGTATCTACCACTAGATCGTAAACAATATGATACACTGCGTTTATTTCACTGTACAATCGGCTATGAATTTAAAAAAATATTTCTGCATTGTTGACAGTTTATGCAGAACAGTTTTGTTATATTTAGCTAAAAATAATTGAAACTTATTTTGTCTGCGATATACATGAAAAAATATTTGTCACTGGAATTATACATATAAAATATTAATATACATATACATAATCTTTTTAAATATCAATGGCCTTTTAAATTTTCAGACCATCGTCAATATTGCGAAAAAATCGCCAGAAGATCTTGAATATTGTGCAAAGGAAGGATTTTTTCAAGCCATGTTTTCTGAGCTTAAAACGGATGACGTACTCTTACAATTGAATATCTTGGAGTTGTTCGCGGCCTTGGCAGTCTCTCCTCACGGATTGAAATATCTCGTAGACAATGGAGTTCTTAAAATGTTATCGGACCTAGTGGGAAATATGGAGGGAAATCCTCTGGCGAACATTCTCATACCTGGTAATTATATTATTCGGATCAGCCGAGAACCTATCAACTCTTCGTAATCGTGCGCTGAAAACAATAGAATCTAGTGTAAAGCAACATTTTTAAAACTTTAACATCACCAGTAATTTAAGAACCATTATTGAAAATTGCCCACTCGTAGATAGTTTCTATCAAGACATTCAAAATCACAAATTATATGCTCGATTCGCGCATACATAAAAATATGTGTCGATATACAGATAAGCTCAGTTATGCTGAACAGTATTGGCATGTAGATAGATAGAACTGGCTGAGCATAAAATACTATAATTATAGAAAATGTTAATTTTTTGTGCAGTGATAGTAAATATTTAGAAAGAAATTGTGTGTGCCGAATTCTTATTTAGGCCATTGAAGCCTGGATTGTTTTTAAACAAATGAAGCGCTAACTTTCAAAACCGGCTAAATTTGATAGTTTCGAGAAAAGTAGGAAAAAGTAATATTTGTCATATTAGTGATCTCTGTGTATCATGATGTGATTTGTACATTTTAACAAGTATGCAAATAAAATATTTGTCAGGAAACGTATTACTTGTACACCAACACATGCTCTGATTGCCTTATTCATTTCATGACCAATGGAAGTTTACATGTTGATTATTTAAGATGGTTTCAAAATTAACCTTAATTTTTGGTCAGAAATATTGAGAGTTTTTGGTATTTAAACTTGGATGATTATATAGGTGAAATACGTGTCTTCCTACTTATATATCATACTCGAAATTTTATGAAAACCGTTTTAGCCAGTTTTGAAAGTAAGCTCTTCAAATATTTTTCATTAGTTTTGACTATGAAAAAATCTTATTCATATGTTAAGAAATATAGTTTTTCAAGATTGAAAGGATGTTTACGTGTCCATAATGTAATGGAAAAATAATTAATTTTATATGAAGAAGGCGGAAATGGGTATTCTTGTTAATTTGACAATGAGCTAAGGCCATACTGAACATTACTTAATTCTTATTTCTAGGATTTATGAGATTTTTTGGAAACATCACGCATACATATCCTATGGAAATTTTCGAAAATTACCCATCTGTTGTAGATGCGCTTTTCCACTCGATAAAATCAAATAATGCATCGGTTTTGCCGACAGCACTCGACACTCTCGGATATATAGGATCCACCGTAACAGGAAAAATTGCTTTGGGAACCTTAGGTTAGTAACTCTTTAATTCCTTATTAATAATTATAGTATGAATGTAATTTCTAAATATAATCACATCCATTATGACACAAGACTGGATCTTCAACTTGGCGATCATTCTACCTCCATAATCTAGTTGTAAGAGCTTTACCCTAGCGATCAGATGTTCAAGTCTCAGCAAGGTTAATATAAAAAATACATTTTTACCAACATAACAATTCGTCGCCAATATTGTAAGATCACATAACTATTTTTTTTGGGTAAAAGTACTTATATGTTGCGATCTATTATATCGTTGGCACATACCTTTATTTTCAACGTAGAAGGCATTAATTAATTATTGCAATATTAAACTTAAGTTTTTTTTTTGTTGTAATATAGGTTTTTGGTCTCTCTTGTCTAATTTACCCAAATTCAATATAAGTGTGCTTGTAGTGTTGGCGATGATTTGAGATCTTGAGGATGGGTGCTAGCAGTAGCGGACTAAGCACGCGTAAGTCCCCAGGCGCAGTAAAATTGTAAAGAACTGTAAAGAACTGGTTTTAAACGTTACTTATAACATAAGTTTTTTTGAGGCTCCTAAGATTCAGAGGCAACAAAAACGTTTGCTTACGGAGTAATCCGCCTCTGAGTGCTAGTGGTGTTTTTCTCATTGAGTTGTTCTCGAGTGATATTAAAAATTCTCATCAGTTTGTCACTATTTCCTACTTTACGTTATAAGTATACTCTGGTTCTGTTTTTTTTAATATTAAAAAAGTAACACTGAAATTGCCTGGTACATACATAAAAAAGGTGTTGGATTTCTGAGGACACAGTCTTCGCCGAAAATACCATAAATCAACTCGGACACTGCAGCCTTGCTTCTGAGGACTTGGCACTCAGATTCATGTTGAACTGGTCTAAAGAGTATTGTATAGATTTGGTTTTCTGGGTTAACAAAAGTGATTTAAAATATCTTTGTGTGCCCAAGTAATATTTATTAGTACAGTTTCATATCATGAAATTTATTTATTATGAACTAATCTCTTATTACTTATTAATCTTGAACTTATTTGAGACATATTTGCCATCAGCTACATTTTATTGTAAAAATATTTAACATAATAAAATTCAACCGTCTGTAGTTCAAAGCCAACACCCCCTACATTGCTTTCTCCCATTCATTATTACTGATTCAATTTTAAAAAAAATTCTCACTATCTGCTATAGAAAAAGCAGTGTTGGAAAGTGGGTGTTTCACAACATTTTTCATATTTTCTAATGAATGATTATCGTTCACTGAAATTTGGCCGTTTAGATACGCTCATTCTAGAACGATACATATCTATAGCTTGAACGTTCGAAGAGAAATATATCTGGCCATATATTTCTTTCGACTTATACGAGGCCAAAATGAGAATTCCACCATTCTTGAGAGTGTGAATCTAAATGTTCCTGATTATTTTTTGAGAAATCGTGGACATGAATTGTTTGTTCTCCCAAGGTGTAGAACCAGCCTGCCAATGGGGATGCCACTGGGGAGAGCTTTAACGGTGTTCAATAATATTGCTTCGGATGTCGACATATTCCACGTAGACGTGGGTGAGTTCCGACGAATACTATTTTTTATGTATTAAAGTAGAGTTCGTCGGAGCTTACTTAGTTGACTTCCTTGCCACTTTTTTTTTTACTGCGTTTAATATTAAATTATACTATTTTTTTTCTCCATTGTAAAAGTTTTAAATTTATAATTTGTCAACCTTGTACAATGTTAATTAAATAAATAAAAATAAATCTATAAAATTGCTCTAGTTGTACTATCACAGTTAGCATTATAATTTATCAAATATTTAAAGCTATATAACTTGAATATATCTCAGGTTACCTCATTCCCTCATCAATATCTGACATCGGCTCGTACATAAAGAATTCTCCGACTCCGCTTCGTCTGAGAGCTCTTCACTGCGTAGAAAACTTGATTGCTATCAAAGATGACGAGCGGCAAAATGATGATCTCGTTGACCAGCGAGTTGTCTTGATGACGAGAGAATGGTTTCGTCAACTATCTGACAGACCAACTGCTGTCGATGTGATTTTCGGAATGTGCAAAAACCCCTTTCCGGATATAAGACTGGCTGCTTTCGGTGTACTTTCTGCTGTGTGTCAATATCATTGGGGAAAAGAAATTGTCAGAGATACTCCAGGTAGAGAGAGAAACACTTTAACTAAAAGTTCTATTCTTGTTTATTTTAAAAATACTTAAAAGCGATTATTTAAAGTCTTAATAATTTTGTGTGGATTTAATCACACCAATCAGGGAGTGTTTACATTGCGCATGTAATTTTATTTTGCTTATACGTTTTGCAATCATTGTGACTGGCTAATATAAATAGGCTGTACAGATTAAACCAGACAGGAAAAAAGTGAACGGAAATAAACCACACAAAGAGGAAACTGGACAGGATATAACTGGAAATAAAAAATTGAACACTTACAAAAGCAGACACAGAAAAAAGCGTACAAGGACAAAACCATAAAACTTAAAAAGCGAACACAGAAAAACCGTTTCTATAGTATTTAATTTTTTTTTAAATTCATATCTAATAATTAATAACCATATATAAATGTCCCGACAATATATCTACAATTCAACACTTTGAAATTTCACGGAACTGATGGTTTCCATCGTCAACAGTCATAAAAATCTAATTTTTCAAATATTTTTAAATTGAAAAACTCATGAAAAAATAAAAAGTATTTTAAATGTAAATAATTCTTTTTCTATGTATGGTTTTTTTGTGCCTGCCTTTATAGGTGTACTGTTTTGTCCGTGTCTGCTTTTGTCCGTGAACAGTTTTTTTTTGCCCTTCTAAGATTGAAAAATAGACATGTTGGTTTTTGCATTTTGAAACATATTGCCATTTTTACACGTTTTATTTTATTTCAGGTCTTTTAGAATTCCTCATCGATCGAAGTGCACAACATGACAAAGATTCAAAACACTCAATTTACGGAATTATAATTCAACTGTCAAAATCAAACATTTTTGATGCTAATACAGTCGTGAAATTGCAGTCATACATTCAACAGGGTCCATTCCATGTCCACATATTGGATGTTGCCATAGAAGGAGCGGATTAATTTATTATTAATAAACTCTTTGATAATATAAATGATATAATTTACCTATGGGAAAATTCCTCTTCTTTTTTATTAAGATACTAACTATTCTATTGTTTTTTGTACTGCTGAATTTGTTATATAAATTTTTTCAATCAAATATGAGAGCCATATTATAATGACCATAAAACCTTTTTTTATTTTCCTTTTCCTTCCAGTGGTGGTGATGTCTTTATTTTACCAAACATTAACAAATTATGACATCAAAAAACAGATTAAAGATAAAATGATAGAAACATTTTTTTTATGATTAGAGAAGTACACAAAAAGAGTTTGCCAGTGTTTTTGATGTTTAGTTAACAATTTATAAGTACAACAAAGAGTGCACTTACACTTTAAATATTCAGTAACGTTATATAATAACACTCACTTAAAAATAACTGTAATTTACGACTTCACCTGAAGATGCTTGATGGAATTTTAATATCAAATTGTATACATTTCCTTTTAAATTGTCATTAACAACCTGGGTTTTGTCTTTCGGTATCTTCCTAAGATGCAGTCTTCAAATGGGTAAAAATATGGGTGTGTACGAATAATTCCAATCGATGAAATAATTGCATGGTGAGTAAAATATATAATTAATTTAGAATTTCGACTGAAGGTGCTTGATGGAAATTTAATGTCAAACTTGAATTATTTTTATTCTGTACACTTCCATAAATTTTGTCAGTTTAAGTGCTTTCGTGCACTTGATAAAACCAGAAGATGCCGAAAGGTGAAACCCGGGTCGTTATCGACAAAATTTATGGAAGTGTACAGAATAAAAATAATTCAAATTTGATACATAATTAAGTTTATATATATTTTTTAAATATTAGAGATGTCTTAATTAGTCAAAGATAGTTGAGGTTATTACTTGCAAACCTGGCCCATTCCAAAATTGGTGAAACATGAACCATGAATGTAATTTAGTGAATACAAATACATTTTAAAACTATTTTTAGAAAGCAGTCTCTAAACTGGCTTGATAAAATTCAAAGAATCATTCCAAAGTCATTAAAAACTAAAAATACTTAAAAAATATAAATATAAACATATTATATTGTTTTACAAAATGAAATTCAAGTTTCATTTTTCAACCATTTTGGAATGAGCTGGGTTTGCAAGTAATAGCCTCAGTTGTTAGCTGCGAATAATATCATTGTATCATTTAACACCTCATAAAATTTGTCAAATAAAGTAGTTTTTTCAGTTTGGTTATAATTTGGGTTAAAAAAAATTCACTTGGCTACACATTCGACATTAGCTCGATACACATGGCGTTAGTTATTTAACTACTAATATTGGTTTTATGTGTGTGAGACATTTCTCAGTGATGGAAGTTTATAATTGACCTATTTTGAACTATAAAATAGATGTTTTATTTAGTCACATAAAGATAGAGCATTCTGAACAAAACTTAAAGGATTTTAAGTTATTTAGAAAATATACTAAATTTAGAAAATTACATGAGTTATAATTAGCTATAATTAACCACCAGTTGCTAAATTTTGTATTTTTTTGCTAACCTGGACTCTATGAAGTGGCCTAGTGACTGATGCTGCGCTGTGGGCTTAGTAGGGATGGTGAAACCTTAGATTAATTCTTTAATGAGAAAAAGAGTGAAATTATTTTTTACTAATGAATACAAAATTTGCTGCATTAAGCAACTACTCTTTTATGGCATTAATTATGGTAATCAAAATTAAATTTACTTGAAAGAATAAATCGTTAGTGTAATAGTATTTTGAAAGCCCTATTTTATCAATTATTTATGAACATGAAATATTATTAGACAATTTTTATCAATAATAGATGTCACTGTCTCAGAACTTGAATCTTTTCAATAACCCGTGTCAAGAAATAAATCTGTTTCTCAATATATGTATGTATTGCGTATCTATATAAAATATTGGAAAAAACTACATTTGAATATATTTCTGCATGAAAAATTAAATTGTAATAATTTAGAGAAGAATATAATTTTCGTTTATGTTATTTTTTTAATTGAAAATGTAAATTGCAGTATCTGTTTATGAACAGATGAAGCTTTAGAAGAATATAAGTCCTCTAATTTTTGTGGACAGGTGGACAGTACGAAACAGATCGTTAGAATATTGTTCTATGAAATAAGACATTTTTATAAAATAACATACAATAATAATTAATGTACTTCTAACAATAATAATAATTGATCTTTTGAAACAGCAAATTCATGAATATAGTTTTTGGTGCAATTTTTAATCTCATAAATATGTTGATTTTATAACCGAGAAAAGATTCCCAATAACTCACATTGGGCCTGTGAAGTGAGCCAAGTAGTAAAATAGTCAAACTTTTCTATTGGACTTTTAAGTACAATCAGTGGCGGATTACCCTATAAGCGCAAGAGGCGCGTGCTTGGAGCCTCCGAATCTTAGGGGCCTCAAAGATAGCATATATTATATAAACCCTTACATTTTAATTTCAGTTTTCAATATTCATTTTTATTCTACGAAGAGGTTTGCAGCACTTTTATGTTCTTCGAAAAGCAGGGCCTCCAAAATTTATTGCGCCTGGGGCCTCCAAAGTGCTTAATGCGCCACTGAGTACAATCCTGTCTTTATTTAGTGTTTTGGTGGATGCATTTTTATTTTAGGAAGATACTATTGTGGTGTGTATTTACTGAGTTCACCTAACTTTTATAATACTTAAAGACATGTAGAATATTATAACGCAACTAGCTTATTTTTTTCTTAAATACCATTTTGCTCACTTCATCTCTCAGGTGCTAGATAATTTCAGTGAGAGTCTGTAAGTCTTAGATTCGGCTCGGACCGACTCTTCGGACTCAGCCCGGATTTTATTCGAGACCGGATATTATACTATGCTCAAAATCATAAACACCGCACGTAACCAAATGAATAATGACTATTAAAATTATTTTAAAACCAAAGACCGGACTTGGAATGAACTTATTTGTTTTTTCAGAATTTAATATTTATAAGCATTTTCAGCATTTCAGATATATGTTAATTTTTGCCTAAATCGTAAAATATGCGAACAGTTGCTAAAATCAGAAAATAATGTTTTTTTTTTAAAGAAGAGTTATGATAGTATAAATTATTGTGTTAAAAATTTTGTTTATGGTTATTTTCTACAACGATAAATCTTCATTATCTTCTGATTAAAAGTATGTTTTGAGTAGGGATGCCAGGCGTCCCGGTATACCAGGTTCTCTTGCCCTGTCGTCCAGGCAGCCAGGCATTCCGATTTTATATAATCTTATTTTTCAGAAATACAGAGTCCTTGCAGTCAATATGTTGCAAAAATTTCAATAAATATATTTAAAAAAAAACACGTACAATAACGTTTCCATCAACTCAGTGGTGTAAGAAGGGGTCCTGCCGCCCGGGGCGGTCCATGAACTTGCCGCCCCCAAAATTTGATCTAATTTTGTTTTTAAATCACTTCCATCAACTAGCAGTTAAAACTCGCCAGACTAAAAGTTTTATTGTTATTTTTCTGTAACGTGTAAAAAATCTTATAAATATATTCTATATACTTACGGCTCCGGGTTGTATATACTCAATTCTTTTTTACACAGCTTAAAATTAACACGGTTCAGTTAAAAGATAGAATACTAAATTTCTACACGAATAATAAAAAAAAATCTAACACGATTCCCAAATCAAAAAATATAGAAATGTATAACGAATTTCCTAATGACAAGAAATTCAACAACGCCAGACGGTCATAACAAACAAAGGGCTAAATTAAATCTGTACACATATTTCTAGCGATGATAGCGATTTATGTCCAGTCACTCATAAAAGTCCGCGTATATAATCAAGCAGCGATTAATAGTATTACTTTCGATGGAGTCGGCGGTAACTTTGTGGAAGTTTATTTTATTTGAATAGTACTGTTTTATCTTAATTAGAATGTACATTTTGTATATTTTTTTGTATAATTTACTCATTGTTACCTTTTTAGACTATTTTTTATAACACAATGTTGTTATATTATATATTAACATCGGATGGTTTTTTTTTAATTTCTATGAATTCTATCACACTTTTACAACACACATCCGTTTTCGTTCTATCACCAAAGTTAATGCCCAAAGTCTGAATTTTTTAGCCGCCAAATCTGGCAGTCATGGCTTTGAGGTTTGTATCAATATTAGGTTATTTATTAATACAAATAATATGTTAATCATGTTATGAAACGTATTAATAATATACATATTATTTAGCCTCAAAGCACCATGGGGCGTACCAATATTAATATTCAGGCCAGAGTAAACATTTATAAACCTCAAGGAAAAATAAATAAAATTTAGTTGTAACAGATCGTCGCCCTAATATTATAAAGTATTTTTTTTAGCATTAAATATATATATAATACGTATTAATTTTATAGACATTAATATACATACTCAATTATAAATTTGATCATATTATATTTTCATAAACGACGTTTAAATGTATTGAAATCCAAATCATATAAAAAAATGGTTAAATTTAGGCTAAAATGAAACATTTTTAATGCTAAGAAACGTTAAAATCGAAATGCATATATGTATTGATAAAATAAATGCCAAAAATATGCGTCTCTTTTAACTAAAAAGACACATGCTTATTGAATAAATCCGTGTCTGTGTAAATATATTGGTAACTCAACATAGCTCATCTTTAGAAAAAGTATGCACGGTGGTATATAATATTCATTTTCAACATATAAATAATTTAATATATCGAAACATTAAGCACTTTCTATGTAAATATTAGATTATCTCATAAGTTTTTGCGAATTTCGCTCGTTTAAAGAGATTAAAAAAATATTTCAGTGAATTGTTGCTAGATGCATAAGTAGTCTTCTCTTGCGCCATTAATCATGGTCCATTGACTTGCCTTTTCGTCTCTAAAAGCCTACCACTATTTGGTAAATATTCAACACAAAAATTTTCCGAACGAATTTTATTAAGACCATCTTTGAAACTTTCTTAGTTTTACTGCACTAATGCACATTGTTGAAAATGTTATGATTTCGCAGAACAGTCAAACTAGCATTGTAAAACATAATCTACTGTAACTGGATTTCTTTCATCTCTTTCCATTGTTTGCATATGGTTAGAATTGAAAAAAATATATTATTTTACCGGAAAGCAGACTGAAACAATTGCCTTCGGCAAATTAATGAAATAGCCTAGATTTACGAACATAAGTATGTACTTATTACGTATGTATTAAAAACACGCAAAGATTTATGAGATGAACTAATATTGGAAAAACTCTGATTTTTTTTACAAATCAATGACTAAAATAAATAGATTATGTTTATGGACTTTTGAATGATTTTAAATGATAACCACGAAATCGCAAGGAGTATTTCAAAACGTTTTAGTTTCACACTTATATTGTAATTTTTTCTTCGTGATGTTATGACCTTTTGCCAAATTTTAAAATCCTGATAGTAAATAATCGCCATGCACAGCCACAGCACTAAGTCATATGTCACAGCACAAAGCCACATGAGCCACAAAACAAAGACGGTTTTTTACACCACATACAAAAGATAACTGAAATATATTTTTAAGCCAACTCCTAAAAAACAATTACACATCGATTATGTGATTCAAATAATTATGTTCTATTCGATCGAAAACCGTGCTGAAAGCGGTATTTTTGTATATAGGTATTACATATAACTGAAAAGATTTTTTTTTTGATAGATTCGGCTGCAAAGTTGTGAAATTATTTTTTAATATTAAACCAAAGTTGATTGTTATTTCACTGTTGAATAAGTCCAGTGGTGTAGTGGTAAATAAATAGGTACCAGGTCGGCCATTGATTTCTTCCCTATTTTTTTTATATCCGTCCGAAGTTAAAAAACCACTACTTTTAACAATTAAATCAATAAAAAGAACGTGCATTTATTATTATTTAAAAAAAAAACTGATCAACGCTTAGATCCTAGAAAGAGTGATGGTATTTTTTAATGTTACATGAGTATATTTATTTTTGTAAAATCCGTCGGGTAAATCAATTTTGATTTATAATGTTTTTAAATTTTATAAACAGTATTTTGAATATGTGTATGTATTAGAGGTCTGCACGGGCCCGGCCCGCGGACCGGGCTTGGGCGGGTAAGCGCAATTGAAATTTGGGCTCGGGCCGGGCCCGAGTAAGGAATTTATTCTTCAGAAAAATATTTCAAACTATGTTCGTGTCATAAGTCAGCCATGATGGTTTTAATTATAACCAGTTCTATAGAGAATCTTAAATTGTTGTAAATTTGTAAAAACCGGGTTATTTTCGGTCTCTTGAGTATAAATCCGGGCTTCGGGTCGGGTTCGGCTAACAATTGTGGTATTAGACTCGGGCCCTGGCCGGGTCGAGTCTGAGTCTTTCGGCTTCGGCCCGTGGAGACCTCTAATATGTATGTACTTGAAAATTAAGTTACGAGTCAAAAAGTTTTCAGAGCGGCGCGCTGGCTCATTTTCAGGTACCAGGTCACCGACCTGGCCCCACTACACCACTGTGTATAAATATGCGTGATCAGTGGAACGACTAAGTTATCAACAGCTTAAATTGTAAGGTCTTGTGAATTATCATTTACAAGTCGTTGAATGTCTGTAATCTACTAGAAATGCATAACTCAATGGTTGATGATACACATTTGACTGTTGAAAGCAAACTAATTTTCATGGCAGTTAGCGGAATGGCTCGAACCTTAGGTCAGTTTTGACCAGACTGTACCGTTTTGTGAAGGAAGCATGCTTACATAATATAATAAAAAACAACTTTTTTAATTATTGAGCGTTCTGGTTCGAGATGTTTTCCATTTCGAGGACTGCTTGCTCCCTTTTAGGGTATCCAATCCCGAAGCCTTTTTCCAATGCCGGGATTGATTCATTTTCAATCCCGGGATCCCGGGATTGGGATTTTCTCACCGAGGAATTTGAAGTCCTCAATTCGCTATACTTTTTCCCCGTATTATCTCCAAACCTCGTTTTTTTTAGCTCACAGAGGAAAATTAAATTCTCGATTTGCCAATTTCATGTCAATTTTCGGAATTTGCTCAAAATTTCTCAATCCCGAAATCCCGGGATCGCAGCCGTATCAATCCCGGAATTTCGGGATCAGAAAATTGAACGGCATCCCGGGATTAGAGGTTGGCACGGGCCAAAATTTTACAAAATACGTGGCACGCGCGCTGAGGGCATGTTCGCTAGGACATGCATAGATGTCATACGCGGTGAGAAGGTTAATTGCGCTTACCCGCCCGAACCCATGTTAGAAAAAAAAACTAGGCAGCTAGTATTATGTATTAAATTGAGAATTGTTTTCGCCATATATAATATATGCAGTTGTTACTAAACGTGTAGGTCTGTGTTGTCACAAATTTACTATTTAAGTGTTTTCACGGTTTTTGTTGCTAACAACATACCCACTGATCGACTTGTGCTTTGAAAGTGCTTTGCTTATTGCCGAAGTCGATACTAAACTTATCAAAAAAGGTTCTCGCGCGTTTTTTGAGCGGGGAATAGCTCCCAGCGCGAGAGGGGCCAGGGGGTACCAAACACGGCATAGCGGCGTTTGTTCATTCAATTCAGTTGCGAGTTTGCAGCGGCTGAGTTGGTCGGCATACAGGTGCGCACGCCCAGTTCGAAACCAGTTTACTTTACGCCGTCCGTATTCAGCTTGATATATAAAAAAAAACTTCAAAAGTAAAATAAGTGTCAAATTAAAAAATACTCATACCAAAGTGCATAACAACAAATATACAATCGAAAAATTAATACTTTCCTGATGTTCTTTTAAACAATCGGTTAAGTCAGGTGTGTTTGGAATTTTGACGTTCGATTTAATACCTACCGCTCTGTTGTGACGTGATATACCTAATAATTTTAAAATGTGGCGGTTCGACTGGTCGATGCTGACCGTGGCATCTTTGTTTGTTTTCGGGCTGCTCGGGACAACTCATGGGAATGCGCAGAGTGTGGAAGAAAAAATAAGAGATGATCCAGATTTATCTCAGGTGAGTCTTATTCATATGTGTTTTGATACAAGGCTGCAGGTAGATCGGAAGTCAACGAATCCTTCTCGCAACCGGCTTGCGGTGTTTTGCATTATCGCTTATCTAATCAAACACAACGCCAATAAGCAATATACATCAGAAACATAGTTTGATTTGTTTGTTATTTAGCTTATTCTCAGTATATTATGAGTTAAAAGACAATTTTAAATGACTAAGTTATGAATCGGTTGTAAATAATGTATTCATTAGTTCCTGAGAGGATTTTATTTTATTTTTTACAGTATAGTATGTGCTACAATTTAAAAAAATATTGAATCAAAATAAATATTGAATGTTCGTAATAAGATAAGATTTAAAATATGGTTTAAAACTGAACAAAAAAGTTCGCAGAGAGCACGAATTGCATTGATTCCACTAATCAGCTAACTTAATGGAAAAATATCTACCAAAAATATTCATCATTATTGAGCAGATTTGTAGTTTTATATAAACAAATTATTCAATGTTACGAGCGTTTAAATCGTGTAGAGCTCTTAGATTATTTAATTTAATTTTAATATACATATTATCCAATTACCGCATTAAAATAACTCTATTCGAGTTTTGTGTTCGGTTATTAATTATACTATAATTTGAAATGTTTTCATCATTAACGCACTGCTAAATAATTATATTATAATGATTATTTTTGCGATCATTTTGTATACAGTATTCATGGTTTACCGTTTAGAATATTAGTGTACCTCCATAGTTTGTTATTACGGTAACCGCTTTATTTCATGTTTGATTAAATATTAGGAACCCTTTGTCTCTATTAAACTCGAAATATAATAACATTTTAGAAACGTCTAGCTGCCATTACCAATTATGATTAAACCACAATATTGTGCTGTGAGGCAGTTGCATTATTTCGGTATCTTCATAGAGATACAATATGGATAACATTCAATTTAATATGCTACGGAATATAACATATTTTATAGATATTTACTCTAAAAATATTTCTTTATTGGAATATACGTGCATTGTGAGAATATGTTGATAATTAATGATTCATTCGTTTTATTCACTGTTCAAAATCTAGAATTGTTCAAATACTTGAAAAATGCTTGATATTGATAAAAAGTGTTTGATATTTGTACAATATCGTCGCTGTATTCGCAAATTTTAATGCAGATAGATAGATTTTAACCCGCTGTATCTATTGAAAAAAACAAGTTAAGTAATATTTTATGCATTTTTATACAACTTAAATATAATTTACATCAAGTCAATTCCGATTAAAGTTATTTTTGGCAACAAACAAACTATAAATAACTATTAACTTTTGAATACTTAAATCGAATTTCATGAAGTTTTTAGAGGTGACTCCGGCTTTATATTACGTATATCAGCGGTCGGCAAAGTGTGGTCCGCAGACAAATCTGACATTATTTTATGAACTTGGTGGATTTTTAGACGCATTTGATTGCTTTTATTTTAATATGCAATACTTAACACAAAAGTCCAGTTAGTGGTCCGTTGGATTAAAATTGTGAATTTAGTGGTCCGTGAGCCCAAAAAGTTTGACGACCGCTGATGTATATCATTAGATCATTCTAGATTGTACTATATTAACTGTAGTACATAGTCATCATTTCACCAATTAATATGATGAACATATTAATAAATTCTAATAATTGAATATTGATTTTTTCGACACCGACGCTGATGTATATCATTAGATCATTCTAGATACTATATAACTGTAGTACATAGTCATCATTTCACCAATTAATATGATGAACATATTAATAAATTCTAATAATTGAATATTGATTTTTTCGACACCGACTCCGACTCCATAGCTCTGGTAATTACAAGCATGTGCTATGTATGTTGAGTTGTCAATATATGTATGTACTTATTTGCGCCATACACACATATATAAAAAAATATAGCCATTAACGCAATCATTATAAAAATACTGGAGATATATTATATAAATTTGGAGTGAACGTCCGAGTCCACGGACTTGCATCAATTGCATCATCTATGATTAAATTAAACAATACATTTTTTTAATTGATATCTTTTGCAACACGAATAAATATGAACACTTGCCAGAATGCACTTCAGAGTTATTTCATTCAAGTCATTTTTCTATTTTCAACGAAAATTCGCAGTTGATAAAAAACCATGTCCCCTCACAAAGTGGAGAATATGGCATCCTAATGGAGGTATCACAAAAAAACTTTTTTCTACGATAACTGCTTGTTACTCAGTTGCTCAAACATTCTTTTTTTCGAAGAGAGTAGAAATATAAATGATAGTGTTATGAGACGATAAGTGGTTGGATAGTCGCTGTCGCTACGCCCCGTGACCGTCATTTAAGGATTGGAAAGGTATATTTAGACATCACAAACATCCACGCCTCCGAATAGAAATCGAAAAATCGATTGAAAGACAATGTTCGTACTGGGATTCGAATGTGATTTGCAACGACAGCCAACAACAGTGACCACTGCGCCACGGACCTGACGAAGCAGTTGCAGTAGATATTGTTTTTTAAAGAATACAATTATTCTATGCAGACGTTACCCAACATAGCCGAGAATTTTATTATGCGGGTGATTAACCAGTAGCCAACCTCTGCCCATTCATGGCCAACTGTCTAATTGGATAATGGAGACAGAGGACATCACTTGTAAAGTAATATATGTATATCAGGGAGATTAAATGCGACGACACTCAACTATGTATTTAGATTTCAGATGAGATTTAAAAAAATAATAACATATAGTCTTTATTATTCAGATTTACTTACACCCAATCCTAATCACGGAATAAATTGGGTAAAAAAAACATGACTTAAGCCCCGTTAATAGGGATATTAATTATTATTATTTATTACTATTCCATATCAGCTTCCAATGTGGAGAACATCGAAGGCCTGGTTCTATAGAAGGATAAGTAAAAAAAATGATATATAACATATTACTATACTATATTATATATACATATTACTCATTATGTTCGAATACCTCTCTTCTATAACTCAACAAAAGTACAATTAGAAATAATGACTAGTTTTCTCTTGATACTGATAGTCAGATGTTTTAATAATGGAAATATATCGACTGTGGAAAGGAAAAAGGACGTAACCCACACATATAAAATTTTACAGGAGGCGCAAAAAACGTGTTTTGATGATTTTTGGGCATATGCAATTTATGAATTATACACAACCTTGAAGTGCACGGAGACTTCTAAACTGGTGTTGACATAATCTAATATTAATTAATGAAATTGTTGAGGAAAAACCTTTATTTCAATCTTTTTTCTTAGTTTTAATTTTTTACAAGGTCTTCTTTTTGAAACTTAAAAGCTAAATTTAGATACTAATCCGGCATTTTTAGCTTGCATCTTTTTGATAGAATGTGTATCAAGTTTGATACATTGTGATTATCGAAAAAAACCTGTGAGTTGCTTCCTTTTTCCTTTCCACAGTCGATATGTATATACATAAACAATCTCTCAGCTCTGTGTACATACAACTTGATATATCGTTTAATAGTCTTGTCCACGTTCAATACATTTGAATTGAATTAAATAATAGGCTAAATGGTTCGCTAAAAAGATCAGACAAACAATAATTATCACTTTTTTACAACTCAGCTTAGATGCGTCAAAACTTAGGTCAGCCATATTTCACAACTACTAATATCTAGTTGTAGCACTATGAAAATAAGCCATCGATATGACCTCCTAAAGAACGTATCTCAAGTTTCAACAGAAGCTTTTTTTAATATAACTGCTTGTTACTTTGTTGCTAAACCTCTCTTTTTTCGAAGAGAGTAATGATAGAAGGATAGGGCTAAGACAGGCGTAGGGAACCTGCAGCCTTTTGGCTACCTTGGTGCGGCCTTCTGGTCAATTCTGAAATTCTGCACATTTTGGATTTGAAAATTCTTGAAAGACCTAAAAAAAAAGGTCCCACGCTGCTAATTTGGACAAATCCGTAAATTCTTGGGATTTTTGATGTCAAGATCTTTGAAAGGCCAAAAAAGGTCCTACGCTGACGATTTTGGGAAATCCGCAAATTTCTAGGCTTTAGAAATTGGAATGATTTTTTTTCCGGCCAAAGATTCTCTAGTCAATGTTTACTGCGACCTTATGTCGAATCAGAAAAATGAATGCGGCCTTTAGAGAAGAAAAGGTTCCCCACCCTAGACTAGGACTTGTTTTTTTAGGATTGGAAGGGCAGGAGGGAGTTTTTAGACAAGCCAACGACGTTGAACGCCGCACCATGGAACCGATATTTATTATTCGAATTCTTATGAGATTGTAACTTAATTCGGCGGTAATTTGTCAAAATTCATTTTTAATATAAAGGTTGTACATTTTTCTTTTCAAAAATGTCAAACAAACCTTTTTGTATTCTCTAGCGAAAAGCGGTCTCTGTGGGCATCCTGAAATTTTCTGGGTGTTGACTATTGCATTAACACGTTCGAGGATTACAGCAATGCCTCGATATTGCTGTGATCCAGTGAACCTCAGGGCGGATATAAGGTACCTCAGGGGAGCTATGCTTAAATTTTCCCTGCCGAGTGTCTTTGATATGAACAAGCGACGTACTATTATTATGTGCTAAAGTTTTTTTTGTAAAGAGTATGAAACTGATATATGAGGGTATTACTTGCAAACACGACTTATTTCAAAATGGTTAAAAAATGAAACTTGAATTTAATTTTGAAAAACAATGTACATTTTAAAAGTATTTTTACTTTGGAATTATATTTTGGATGTTGTCAAACCATGTTTGAGACTGATTTCTAAAAATACTCTCAAAAATTATTTTTATCTACTAAATTACATTCATGGTTCATGTTTCAATAACTTTCATTCATTTCGTTCATGAGCCGTTTTTAAAGTAATACCCTCATTATATAAACCCACTAAGTACATAAATTTGTTTTATATTTCTTTTCACTTCCCATTCTGTTATGAAATGAATACTTAGAAATTGCGCAAGGGACTTAGTATTTGGAACGTAATTTTCTGTTTTCTATTTGGTCATTTTTACATATTTATAATCTCATTTTTACTTCCCTCGACTTTACTATATAGTTTTATAATGTAAGCAGCAAAGGTATGGGAGGTTATTGTTTTTAATTCTTTCGACCAGTAGCGTAATTATTGGGTGCATACTGCCGCAATACGTGAAGTCTCACTTAAAACAAACGTTCACAACACATATATTATTTGATCTATTGATCAACATTATGATTCCACGATATTACAACAATATCAACATTTTACGGCAGAATCTGGAGATAATAGGGTATTTAGTTATATAGTTTTTATATGTATTAATTGATAGCTATTTCGGCTTTCGCCATCGTCAGAACTATCAATATCAAATATAAAAAACTGTAGAACTAAATACGTTGCTATTTTTAGCCTATTATAATGGAGTTCTACAAAGTAAATGCCAAGTCAATAAATGAAGTATCTGGAGAGTTTACAGAGTATCTACAAATTTTAAACACGCCACTGCTTTTAGCACCTTTCACATTGATTCCAACCATGTATTCTAAATTCTCTGAAAATTTTGGTTAATCGTTGAGTTCTACTATTTTATCCAATTTGCTCCGACAAAGAAACGTTATGAAAACGGATAATAACTAGTCACCAATCATCATGCTAATTTTTATATTCACTTATACATATATTTGACAAAATTTAAGGTATAAACTTGTATCATGTTGGTTTACAACTTTTCTTCGTAGCCATCTTAACACTAAGGGAAATTCTACTTTTGCAGTCTTTTTATATAACGCGACATTTAGTTAATAATAATTGAATGCGATCCACTAAAGATAACACACCGTGTTAAACTAACCAAATCTTGCTAACTCCATTACCGAGTCTATGTACGTCCAGCAGCAAGGAAGATTATGGAACAAAAAGGTTCGTAATTGAAACCAGAAACTTAGCGAAATTCTGCTTTATTGCATAAAAAGTAATAGATTCATATAAAAAAACTCTTTTATTAACGCAAAACAACACTAATCATGTTTTTCTCTTAGTTGTAGCACAAATAGTTCTTTGTTTCTCGTTGTCCACACGTTTTTGCTGGCCTCGGAAACAATATCGATTCTTATTATGTAATTTTATGCGGAGAAAACTTAACGTTGCCGTTGGTGCTTTCTCTCAATGCTTTGGGCGATTTTAAAATCGGAATTTTTGTGCAATAGCACAATAGACAAGTAGGTACGATACTAATTTAAATTAAGAACACAGACGCTTATTCCATAACAAAGCTCCCAGGAATAAAAGAACAAAGCAGGTCGTAAAAAGTGTAAAAGTAATTTATTTCAATGTAATAATAATATTTTTCAAGTAATTATATAAATCAATTCTTTTCAGTGCGGAAATTTTTTATAATCTTTGCATAATATATACTCCCTAGGGTAAAATCTTGCAGACTGCGAAATATACAAATGTATATACAGCAATATATATATTTACTAAAACAATACGTAGGTAAAGTAAAAATAGCTAAGTGTTTATTTCTTCACGAATAATAAGATTGGGTTTATAGCTATTTCTGGAATACCCATCAAATAAGTCTTATAATTCATGTTTAGCTGAATCTTTTTTTATTTTTTCCCTATTATCAGTAAAATATATTTACCACTTATGTATTAATTTTTTATCTATTTCTGATAAATATGTGGAGCTTATTGCCCTTCCAATGAAGACTTCACAACATTTTTTTTTCTATTAAAACTGATTCTCAGTTGCCCAACCTTTATTTTTAATTTAATTTTGAAAGAACTAGTGGTTTTCTACTCGCTCTCACTGCCCCCCGTTATTTAAAGATTGGAAGGGTGGGATGGATTTTTTTAGAGAAAACTTCCATGCTTTCGAATAGAAATCTATATATTATATATATATAGAAGGAAAATTAAAAAAATATATAGATTATTAGTTTGGATCCAAAAGCATTAAATTTTAAACCTTCTATTCAGATATCTCAAATGACTCTCAAATAAAGTGGCTAACAATCAGCTAAAATATTGTCTACAAAACCTGCCTCACCTGAAATAGAAATTGGACTGATATCGAAAGATTTATTGATACAAAAGTTTACCTTTTTATATAATGAAATTGGTTCCATATGAATGAGTGTATTACGTCTTCAAACCCTACCTATTACCTACATTGAAAATAGGTCAGTAAGAGAGATTGATAAACAAGCAATCCTTCTACACACTTAGTTACAAATAATTTGACATGGCGACCCTCTTACGTAACCACAAATAAATAAATAATTATGAATTTGCTGCATTTAAATTTGCTAAAAACTCATCCTCATAAAAAGCAGTCATTCGGTATAAATAACATATTTATTAACCATATTATAGTTGTCACGAAACTGAGTTAAACATTTTTTCAACTTACATTATTAAAATAAAGTTTTCGCTTATTTCTACCTTCTTAAAAAAGTTTTTTTAGTTTCCCAAAGAAGAAAGGGAATTGAATAGAATTCTGTCTTGTATTTTTTTTTACTTCGTAAGCCGTAACATAATTTCTTTTCCTTTTCAACTTACAAGAGAGACTACACGAAAACTTATTTTGAGAAAGGTCGCCTTATCCGTGGGGTTGAATCGAATTTTTAAATAACGGCCCATATATGTCAGTGAAGATTGATATTAACACGACCGCAATATTACCTTTGGGCAGTATCGATATTAATATCGGCCAATGTTAAATGAATACCTCCGCAGTACGTTTTTTTTTTACATGTATTTTTCCGGCTTTAATTTCTGTAGTCCAAATTTCAACTGGTTCCTAGGCCACGAATTCAAAGTCCCGAACATATATATTGGTTTGACTGGTGATCACATTCTTCTAATCACTTCTTATTCCATCTTTAAAACAATACACCGTGAATCCGATTGCCTTAATTTAAGTCTTTTCATCCCTATTTTCTTACCCTCTCCAATAAAGATTTTCACGAATGAATAACAACCAAGTATCGCGACGTAAATCTGAAGAGATGCTTCATTAACTCATTAACAGATTTTATATTACTAATCATCAAGTTGCAAAAACCATTCTGGACGATTTTTTAATGGAATTCTTTTTATTTAAATTCCGATTTCATCTCATCTGGTGAGGAAATTCTTTCCAAATTTTTTTTAATTTGCAAAAACCACTCATTTTGAGAATTGAGGTTCAAAACATATTATCGTTTATTTACGTTATCTGCATACAAATTAATTAAATGGTTATATTACACTACAATGCCAAAAAAAGAAAACATTTAATGTTAGTTATGCATGAATAGCAAACTACTCAAAACATGAAAAAGCTTCCCGAATGGTTTTTGCAACTTGATGATTTATTTGTATTACATTTTCTACATGTTATCGATCCAGCAAATCGTAAGCGTAATTTGTTAAAATTATTATTAAACCCGATTCCCCACCCTTGCATATAAGTATATAAGTTATCTGTATTATTTTTCAATTGATATTAAATCATATGACTTAACTATGTACTTTGAAACATTTTTGTGAAACACGTCTCCTAATTGAAGTATTTTAAAAGTCTTGCTCAGATTTGCGGATAAATTATGCGAATCGCTTTTTGTGGCCAAGTGATTTATGCAAACGTGGATTCAATCAGAAACCAAATATACGGACCCTAGTCTTTTCTTCTCTTTATAAATTTATTTGGCCGCTCTGAGCGAACATAAATCATGGAAATTTATACGGAAAGACATTTTCTGTTAAACCCTTCAAAGTAAACATTTTCCATCTTAAAACTTTCTAACATTCGAAGCTTACAAACACTTTATTTTCGCTTCGGCTTTTTTGAAATTGATAAAAAAATATTACAAGCTGCGGGTGATATTTGCATCACTTAGATAATATTCTAGAAACACATTCTTCCCCTCCAGTTCAAAACTTTTCTTGTTTGGAAAGTTCTGTTTTCCATAGTTTTCTTGACTTGGAAATCCAAATATTTTCTCTCGAGTTATTTACGTTGCCTTTACGGAACTTCGTATTGCCATTCTATCGGTCGAATCAAGAGATCATATGTAAGCTGAGATGTTTTCACATATTGTTTTTCAACGGTTTTCACGTCAAATCTACTTATTTAGGCGAAAAAAAAAACAACTAACAGCAAACATATTTGAAAAATGTTTAATTAATTCATGTATTTATTATACGAAATTAATATGAAAATATGATAGAAAGTTATTAAGTATATACAATATAAAAAATATACAAACTTCCTATACTATAAACTAAGTGGAAAGGAACCAACTGATATTAGTTGAAAATATTCAACTGAGAGAGTTCCTTTTTGATCGTGCATTAAATGTCTTTTGCCAGGTATTGTAGAATATTATAAGTAATGCTGATATATGATTTTGGATCCTGGGGTTTAATTTGCTTGCCGCCATTCTTTCACAGCGCATTTCTGGAAAATGGGATCAGAATGACAAATTAAATTAATTCATAATATGACATGCGAAGTTTAATGTATTAGTATTTCAATAAAATAAATAAAAGTAAAATTATTTTAGTACGCATTTAATTTTACTGCACTTTTGTAGACACAGCATACTTATGTTATGAGCCTGATGAGGTTTTATTGATTTCCTCTCGTAATAAATTCGCAAAAATAATTCATTAAATGTGGTTAGTAATATTAGGTCAATTCAATTTTCTTTTAACGAGCTTGTTATGAGAAGAAATTAAAAAAAACAACTCTCTTCTGTAAAGTTCATGAATTGTCGCTTAAGATTTCTGCCGATTACCGGTCGATATGGCCATTAGGGTATCCAATCCCGAAGCCTTTTTCCAATTTGAAAACCTCGATTTGGTATACTTTTTCCCAGATTGTCACAAATCCTCGTTTTGTTTTTTTTTTAGCTCACCGAGGAATATGAAATTCTAGATTTGCCAATTTCATGTCAATTTTCGGGATTTGCTTAAAATTTCTCAATCCCGAAATCCCGGGATCGCAGCCGTATCAATCCCGGAATTTCGGGATTAAAAAATTGAACCGGATCCCGGGATTGGATGCCCTAATGGCCATGTCTAGTGTGAGTGGGTCACGTGGAAAAATTCAATGAAAATTCTATAACGAAATCCTATTTTAAGTCAGTTGTTCAGGTTTTTTTTCAGAGAGATTGAGAATAAAATAGACGTATTAGAAAATTACTAATATTAATCAACTCAATTTTCAAAATTTTGAAATTGAATTCATAAGTGTAATTATTATACTAATTCCATTCGCGGATTAGGACAGAATTATTGATTGACAAAAGATGCGGTATACGAAAAAATGCGCTACTTCTCGGATATGATGATTGTATATATCTCGGTCATTTTCTACAACCTCGTATCTCAAAAAGTACAAGTTTTCAAGACACACTTAAATGTACTTTATTCTAACGCCATCGATTTCTATCACTATAAAACACCACTTGAATAGTTTTTTTTCAATACCTTTGAGGAGGTTAATAAGGAAGGAAGCAAGGACTTTTCTATGCATGCCACCTTCTCCTCTATGCTGAACATAGCCATATTATTTGATAAACTATTTTTTTGCCAACGTTTTTTTATTAGGCTAAATCAAGCATGACATATTTTTTGGGTTACGAGCTAAAGGAATATGAGTGTATTTAAATTTTGATTTCATTCGATCAAAAAACTGACACAATTTGAGATACGTGCATGTAGAAAATTAACGACGATGTGACGAAAATATATTATACAACACTAAACGTTTTAAAATAATATTGTTTATGTGTTGAACTTCCTTCTTTTTGTGATACACTTGTTTGTAAATATTACCTGTTTTTAGGAAAAGAGTGGTAATATTGGCTACATAAAATACGAACTAGTATTTTTCAATGAATTCTGTTGAAAATGCACCAAGGGCTGCATCAATAAAAAAATCAATCCGCGAGTTTCAAATTTCCGACGAGTGGCCCCTCCTGTTATCCACGCCAGTCGACTTCCTTCCGGTAGGCAGCAGCGCCACCCGTTTCCCGCACGCGCGTTTTCTTTTTTTAAATAATATTTTCGCTCTGTCATGTTGGATGTCTGCCTGACCTGCGCAATCAGCACACCTTCGCAATATTTTTTGTAGTCATAAATATTATTATTGTGTATTTTTTGTTACATTGGTTATTGATCGAATGTTGCTATAATATGATATTAAATATTTTTATCTGATCATAATAATAAAAGCTATTATATATATTTTTGTCTGATTTAATTGATATATCCATACATTATCCTACAGTTTTGTTTTAATATATTTATATTTTGTTATATATGTTGTTTATTAACTGTTTACGTACAAAATATTACATGATGGAGAATCGTTCAATCGCCCATACGCATTTGAAAGAGCTGGACGAGAATCACATATTGCAATCAGTTTTCATAAAGGAATTTCATTTAAAATAAACTACCGCATATTAAAAATACGATTTCAGTAATTGACTTACAAACAAGTGCAATTTTTGCAATGACCAACGCGCACCTGAATGCAATGCATAAAAATGTTGCGCATTCTTAAACAAATCAGTTTCACTTAAATTTGAAAAAAAAACAAAATACAGTGGAACCCCCAATCACACTACCCCGAATTACGCGCTGGCTTGAAATATTCGCCGCAAATCCCCCAATTGCACTGTCGTATTCCATTCTCGTTGCTACGAGACGGTCGTCTGTGCGGCGCATACAGTCAAATGTTAGCTAGCGTCTGTGCATTCAACGAGTGTCAGGCTATACACGTATAGCCGGCGACTGTCTATGTGTTGGATTTTGGCGCGCATTGCATTTTATCACTTGGTAACTAAATATTTTGTTCATATTTTTTTTGCTAAAGGTAATTCTTAGTTTTTCCAAGAAAAACCAAATCACTAATTTTGTATGAGATTCACTCCCCCAATTACACTACCCCGAATTACACTGTCCTGTCTTTAGTGTAAATAGGGGTTTTACTGTACCGGGATTTTGGTTTACTGCTATAATTTTCATTCATAATTTATTCATTTCGCTAAACATTGCTAGTGCAAAAAATCAAATTGATTAAGCAAATATTATTTAACTGTACATACCAATTGGTAATAATATTAAATTTTGTATCTTTCCAATGCTTAATTCATCCTTAAAGACGTTTGAATTAATAAAATCCTTAACCGAGACTGACAGAGTGACTCAGTCTTTATAAGAATTACGATCACAGCGACAGTTATACGAATAATGAAATTATTTCTCCGGATTCATGTAACAGTGACAACTCTTTTTAACTCTCTTTATCAAGAGAAGTGGTACCATCACTCAGCAGCCAAGTAAAGTTAATCTACCAATTAGATACAGCACCCCCTTACTCAATTATTTATTCTCTTTGTTCCTCTATTTTACTAGCGTATTCTACAGAAAAGTTTCTCGTAGATGTTGCTCCGTGGAGATATTTTACTGACATCATTAATTTGTGTGTAGATACTAAAACTAAGAAAATCGCGTTGAAAAGTCAATAGTTGATTACCCATTGCATTATATGTACAAAGAACAGAACGTTTCAATAAGAAAACAATAAGAAAACTCACAAAAAGTATAAATGTATTTGTTACAGAAAAATTGTATTTTAATTTTTCTCTGACGTGTTAGTGCAATCGTTAAAGCATATTTTTACTATTACATAATATATATTCATACCATACATGTTTGTTGAATGAAAGTCATTAGTGATATATTCTTCTTCAAACTGTCGTTGAAACTAAATTTGCCAATGTAATTAACATGATGATGTAATTAACATGATTAATTAATTAATATGATGAAAAGTTGAATTCTACTGTTGGGTTAGGTCAGCGTCAAAGTTCTTTCGAGTATTCTTCATCGCTGTTTTTTTCGCTTCAGGTTAAATACTGTTTAATTGTCAAATATATTTTCACTAATAGTTATTGTGTGATAATTTTTCACTACCCTAATTAGTGAAAATAAATTTCAAATTGTGATAATGTATTTTCACATAAAATAAAATTTCGCTGTAACGTAATAAATATATATAAAATTTTATCTTTTTATTGTAGTGTCTACGGCCAAATAAAACGAACAGTCAGGACTTGCTAGCCGCTAAAATTGAGTATATAAATAGTAAATACGGAGCTTTAAAGCAGTTTTGTTTAGTCGTTACGTAAAATTAAAATTTTATGACTTTACAGACATGAGAAGAAAACTTTTTTATTTTACATTTCAAAAACGTGATAACGTTTCTATCGCATTTTTATACAAGCGGCCATTGAATTAAACATTTAACTCAATTTACCCATTACAATTTTTGTAGTATAAATATGACATCATTCTCGATTTAGCGAGTCCCATTTTTTTTATAATAAATGTGACAGTGTGTCGTTTTGTTAACTAATATAAATATTTCAAACCTTAGAAATGCCTAGTTAAACGTATGATTATATCAATATATTATTGAAGGTGGATGAAAGTTATATAAAGGTGTTAATACCTCTCTACGATGTTTCTCGTCTACTATGATCACTATTATACTTAAAGGAGTATATCGGAAAAGGTCAACGTGACCTTTAACTGTTTATTTTTGTACAAACACAAAAGGCCATAGTGTACTTAATAGTTTTACGCGGGCCATATAGTTATTAAATATTCCCTCCGAGTTGCATCATAGACGTGGAACTAGGGTCTCCAATCCCGAGATCCCGTCCAATTCTGTGGTCCCGAAATCTCGGGATTGAGAAAATTACAAAATGTTGAGCGAGGTCAATTTTTTTTGAAAAAAGGTCTCGCGCTGTTCATTTAGGGAAATCCGTAAATTCCTGTGATTTTCGATTCGAAATGATTTTGTTTGAAAAAAATTCTCAATCCTGAATCCCAATTTATACACGATTTTATGTTGAATGTTCAATCCCGGGATTACAAATAGGGTCTGGGATTGGATACCCTAAGTGGAGCAAATAAAAAATAAAATATAATATATAATCCAAATAGTTATTTTTTATTTATTTAAATATAATAAGTGTTATTTTCAGACGATTTTAGTAAAAAATTAATTACTTACTTTATCTTAACTGTAAAGACTTACATTGTATAATTTTAAATACAACATTTGTTTGTAAACGGTTGGAATTTAGATTTGCCATTTGCCGTTGATTAAAATAACATAATACTCGAGCTATCTAGAATTTAGACTAAACTTAGAGAACGCCATCTGTTCTTTGGGATTAAACAAGGTGCTTGCTGAGAAAATCGCTTGATTGTTTTTAATTGAACATCCGTGCTGGCAACCAATTAATAAAACTGTCTTTGATGCAACACCGGATCCGAGGACCAGCGTCTAGCAGACATTCAATAATTTACGTTGTAGTTAAACAGGTCTAAAGGAGTAAAATATTTCTAAGTAGAAACATAGTGTAAAGCAGTGTTCCGCAAACTTTTTGTGTTCAAGGTACACCTATCAAATCAAAAAATTTTAGAGGTACACCAAAGAAAAAGCAATGTTTATTTAATATTTATTTATTACTAAAATCAATATACCTAATATGAAAAGATGTTTAGTGAGAAATGTGAGCCTGTTTAACTGAGCACAGGCGATCAAAATTTGGAGCAATCGTTGATAAGGCTGCTCTCATCTCTTCATTGATCGTCCTCAGGCGTTCTCTTTTTTTCGATTTTATAGTAGTGAGAGTTGAAAATCCCAAATCGCATAAGTAGGTTGTGGCAAATGGTAATAGAACTGCAACAGCACGCTTTGAAAGCAGTGGATACTCATTTTTTTATATGCAGCCAAAAATGTGCTACCTCTACTTCGGACTTACATTGTAAAGGGTCTCTTAAAAGATTCAATTTGGAAGTCGATTCTTGGAAAGATAATACAGTTTATTTTAATATTAATTTCAATGTACATATTTATGTGCGTTTATAAGAATGATAATTGCTTAACACGATGTCAAGAATGAGGATTAGAATATCAGAAAAAAATATCAAGACAGGTGTTTCCCATTGGTATTTTAAAAATAGATAATATTGAAATTAACTATCACCGATAAAATTTATTAAAAATTTAACAATGAAATCACACCGAAGATTCAATACTCTCAATCATAAACTCAAGTACTAAAAATGTTTTATTATTTTTATTCAAGGTACATTGTTATTTGAATAGCAACAGTATATAAAATATTTTTTTAACAGTTATTAAAATTTAAAAAAAAAAGTCTAGGAGGCTAAGACAGGACTACTAGTTAGCTTATCACTCTCGCTACGCCCTGTTAATTTTTAATAATATAATAAGAAAGAAGGGGGAATTCAAGACATCATATACATCTATTCCATCGAACAGAAATCGATCTTTAAAAGCTGTACTTACGTATTGGGATTCGAACCTCCGTGTTGATCAGGCAATCGGTAATACCAGAATGTAATCCCGAATCGTAATATATACGTGTACATTTTATGGTTAAATTTTCATAAAATTCTGCCTACATTTTTATAAATAAATGTAATATATTGTTACATAGAAAAAATGAAAAATCCTCCATTCAAATTAATCATCAAAAAACTATTTTTTAACATACTCACTTCAACTCTGTTTGTACTCCTACACATTTTGTGATTTCAATCGTTGGAAATTTATAATATGCCACGGCAGCTACAATAGTTTGACGCATTTTAACTAGCTCTATTAACACTACACATCTGCCTAATAATTTCCGGTCTCAATTTTTCCGGTCATTCAACGTTTCTCGTTTTTACAATCTCGGTATTGGTTGTAATAACTTAATAATGCTGTCACTTTTACTTGAACGTAGCAATATGATTTTATTAGAACTAATAATGATCATCACTAGAACGCCATTGATAATCCACTGGAACGAAATTTGACTTGCTTTTGCTATAAATATTTTTTATAAAATATACTGATAATGTCACTGACATTAAAATGTAATTATTACTGTTTTTATCGACGTATTATTTGTACAACGATCAATGTCTTCACGCATACTCCGGATCATATTTTTGATTGGTTGAAAATAAGTAAGTGTAAATAGATGGTATTTGTAATTTACTCAATATCTTTTGCGTTACAACTGACCATACAAACTTTGGTGTTTTTGTGTCTTTTTTTTGTTTGTGTTTCGTGTTTATAAAAGAACAATATTTTTCTTGTTTGAATTTCACAAAAAAATCATATATTTCCTTTCATTTACTTCTTTCCTGAACCTTTGTGAATAGATTTTCAGTGTAACAAAATTTATAAGTAACTTCTTATAAAAATGATAAAAAAACTAGTTAAAACATATTTGTGCCTTCTTGAGATTTTACAACCCAGTAGCAGAAAACAAATTCCTAGCGATTGTGAAATCCTTTGAGAAAATATATCATTGAAAAGATATTCTATTCCTATAAATTTTGTATCATTTTAATCAAAAACCTGTGGTTTTTAGTTGATTCGACTGTTTTCCCAGGAGACTTGTGAAATCTCATTATTTACTTCAGACTCCTCTTAAATAATTGATATGCTCTCATAAATTGTTGTATTAATTATTCTAAAAGCTTCATACCGTCGAATAACGCTTCTTTATGAATTGATGAAAGGTTTTCAAGAAATTCTGTTTTCATTTTCTTTGTAGATAAACATTTACCAGTTAGTACTTTTTTAATAACACGTACGGATGATTCTGTGTACGGAAAGTTTTGTGTTCGGAAGAATTGGTGTACAGATCATTCTTGTACGGAGAATTCGTGCTCAGATGAATCATCGAATCTTTTTTGACACATACCAAGTTTTGCTAAAATTATTTTAAGCCAATTGTTACAATGATGTTTATTGCCAAGAATACAGGTCCTTATTAGAAAATTCATCATACAACATACGTGGCTCTAAAAGTACACTTTGTACTCGTTCGCTTTAAATTCACTCACTCGATGTATTTTTTTTTAATGTGCTTAAACTTGATTTTTTTCAGTTAGACAGTTGCACTTTAAAATTCTCCCTTCATAGATTTATCTAAAACTTGATTGTTTCGAATAATAAGCTTCCACTGTGTACATAATATATTTTACATTGTTATATAAAGAAATATCGGTACTCCATAATTAAGTAAAAATACGACTCCATTTTTATAAAATCATTCATATTCTTTTAATGTAAAGAACGAATTTCTTTGTTGCATTATCGATAAATCAATAATGGAAGCGGCGTGATATCGTTTCTGTCAGCATTAAACTTGTAAACGGATTGTGATTTGTGATTCATTTGTTATTATTTCTGATTCGAGTGCGTTTACGAAGGGGTGGTTCCTGCCATTCCATTGTAGGGGTGCCCAGTGCATTTAAACGAATTCACCGGTAAAATGCAATAGTTTTTCTGCCACCCGCTGCTCTGTGACAGCATGTGCCGACTGCGCTCCAAATCACCGAACGTCAAACTGTCGTTATGAATAATTTTCTGTTTTTTTAATTGATTGAGTGAGAAAACATATATTTATTTATACTTTGTTACTTTCTTAGACAATATTATTGTCAGTTATTTGAAAATCATAAATTATTATTATTAAAGTTGCAAATTTTATCCTTGCAATTATTATTGGTACATATCTTATATTTTTAAAAATAATCAATTTAAATATTACAAAATAAGCATTAAATAACCTAAAGTGTTAAAAAATTAACATCTCATTTTTAAGACTCGGTTTATTTCAATAAATATACCCATTACAATTTGTGTGTATATTTTTTAATCTCTTTCAGAAGCCGTGCTTGTATATAATTGCATGTCGACAGTTGAAAGGAAAAACGACGTAACCCACAGTGTTTTCAAAACAGCTTTTTTTCGATAATCACAATGTATCAAACTTGCCACACGTTATATCAAAAGGATATAAGCTGCAAATCCCGAATTAGTATCTAAATTTAGCTTTTAAGTTTGAAAAAAGATGAGCTTGTGAAAATTGAAACAAAAAAAAAGACTGAAAAGAATGTTATTTTAGACAATTTCTTTAATTAATATTAGATTATGTCAATTAAACACGAGTTTAGAAGTCTCCGTGCCCTTCTAGTTTGTGTATATTTCATAATTTACATATGGCCCAAAATCACCAAAACACGTTATTTGTGCCCCCTGTAAAATTTGCTATGTGCGGGTTACTTCCTTTTTCCTTTCCACAGTCGATATGTTTGTTAACTATTTATGTCAACAACGGCCATAAAACATCGTAATTTATTTATGCGCATGATTTAAGAATTACTATTTCTACCCGCGCAGTTACGAATTTTATAATAATAATTTCAGTAATAAAATTGGTACTATAATATATTTCTGTGTATAAAATACAAACACCATGAATTCAAATCATGGATAATTTTTAAATACAACCGCGATATTTGTGTGTTTGAACAATAATCGCATTACCAAATGACATTTTTTTTTAAATCCATGTCCGCCCCCAATGTGGAGCATATAGCTTCCTAATGGAGGTATCTCAACATAAGTTTTCTCTACGACAACTGTTTGTTACTCAGTCGCTCAACCTCACTTTTTTCAGGGATAGAAGGATAAGGGTAGAACAGGACTAGTGGTTGACTAACCGCTATTGCTACACCCAGTTATTAAAGGATCAGAAGGATGGGAGGAGAGTAAATGATGTGAATTGACATCACAAACACCCAGTCCTCGATCACAGCTTTGAATTGAATAATTCTCAAATTCACTGTGATCTTACCGGGATTCAAACCCAGACCTGCGTGATCGGTAGAGCAAGCTCTAACCAAGTAGGCCACAGCAGGCGACAATGACAATGCTCGATAATACGAAAGGCCTCAGGTGCAATACAATTTGGAGGTTCTGTTTTTCGGTTAACATAAGAACGTCAAAAAATGACGTGTAAAATAATAAAAATATATATAATAATCTGAACATAACGTATATTGGTTATATAAGTCCCTAAGAATCGGAGGCCCCAAGCTCCACGCCACATTCGGTTATAGGGTAATTCGCCACTGGCCATAGATTACAAACAAATGAATTTATTGCTTACAAAGATATTCATAACAGTGTGAAACAATTATTTACTTTTTATTATAAACTAGCTGACCCGACGAACTTCGTACCGCCTCAGAATCAATAAATGTTGTAATAAAAATAATAAAACATTTTTAGTACTTTTCCCACTAAATAAAAGTTATTTGATCAGGACCGGTTTCGCTCATCGCGAGCATTATCAACTGAGTTATTATCATCAGTTAATAATGCTCGCGATGAGCGAAACCGGTCCTGATCAAATAAATTTTATGTGGAAAAAGTACTAAAAATGTTTTATTATATTGCCATTCCACCAAGTATTGACAGTGAACACCTTAAAAGTGAATAAATGTTCTGTTAACTTGATAACTTGAAGCATGATGACTACCGAGTCAACCTTCAGTTGTAAATTGCGCGGTGGCAAGCCAGGCAGATCCAATAAGTTTAAAAATTAAGTTGGATAGTTGGTTGCTTCGTCTTCGTTTGTTACACGGTCGATAGATTTAAAGGAATGCAGTGGACCAACGATTTGATTTTGAACTGTGAAGTTTAAATGATCCACATCTTTGTTCTTTGCCGCAAGAATTGCTCGTTCATTCAACCAATTGTGATTTTTGTGATTAGATAGCGCCAGAGTCGTGATTTGAGGTAAGCGTTTATTTCATCGGAAGCGGTAAATCTTGGAATGACTGGTAGTGTTTGGTGGAAATCGCCAGATAGTAGAATCATTGCGCCTATAAAACATCTTGAGTCATTGCACAGATATTTCATACTTTGATTGAGTGCTTCCAATGCGCATTTGTGCGCCATTGTCCATTCATCCCAGGTGATGATTTTACTTGCTACCAAAACTTTGGTCATTGGTGAGTGTTTCGCAATATTGCATGTCAGTTTTTCAGTCGTTTAAAGCAGTGCTCCGCAAGCGGTGTGCCGCGAGGCGATGCTGGGTGTGCTGCGGCGCGAATCTTTAATAAACGAAAAAAAAAATAGTTTGGTCGATACTACAAACTATTTCTGACGACACTATCATAGAGAAGCAGAAATAATTATTTTTTGGTTGAAAGAATATGTTATATGTACAGTCTGCGCAAGAATGTTTCGCGCACCTTGCGAAAGTTCGCTAGATTTGAAGGAATGTAGTGGACCAACGATTTGATTTTGAATTGTGAAGTTTAAATGATTCACATCTTTGTTCTTCGCCGCAAGAATTACTCATTCAATCAACCAATTGTGATTTTTGTGATTAGACGTTTGGGAACATTTTTTTGATGAAGCCGTCCTTCGTTGAGACGAAATTGTTAAAATTCGGCGGAAACGAAATCAATCTGTTCGATTTGTCAACAGGAACACGGTCGTTACCGACGATAGTCGAAGATCGTTTTCAAGCTTAAATCATTTTTCTCTTCTCCTTCGGGGCCGAGTTAATAATCCTCAAATTCTCATAACTATTAATTTACATGCTCCCAATTTATTCTTACGTGGGCGTAACTATGAGCAAAAACTTTTACCTCTCTTAAGAGGTTTAAATCACCAGTTCCATGGGCCGTTAGATTGATCAACGCATTGCCTAGAGAAGTGGACATTTTTAGTGATAGTATTTGTGAACTGTTTGTAAAATTTCACTATTTTATTTCTTGATTTTTTATGTTGATTTTGATTCTGATATATTATGTAGTTTTATTTTATATTTTGTCTTATTATATTTTTCAAGTACATGGCGAATTGGCGTCAGCTGTTATGTCATGTACTGTAATTTTAATTTTGAACAATGAATAAATAGATAGTCAGCAATTGCTTGGAGAAATCTTCGGCAGATGGATCGTTTAGCAATGCAACTCGCATGTTTGTCAATTATTTGAGGCAAGCGTTTATTTCATCGGCAGCGGTTGATCTATCTACGTGGCTGCTATTCCAGAAGAAGAAACTGCTACAGCAATTTTTTTTATCTCGCATGAACAGTGGCCATAATCAATGACATGAAGAATGTCTTCCCAGCTCCACCGGGCGCATCGAGGAAAAATAAGCCACCATTTCCATCATCAATTACCTTCATTAACGTATCGTAAATTTCCTTCTGTTGAGGGTTCAACAGTGGTACATTCGTTCAAACTGATTGGTTCAATGTATCTCAATCATATTCACGTTCACGTTCCAATTCTCGATTGAAAGCGTCGTTCATTCCACGATCTGGCGTTGGCATTCCTAACTTGACTACCAAACTGCCGCACATGAGGTTACACATGTCTTCGATCTAAAGCAAAGCCTGGTTATGTATTTCTTCATTCACCTCGAGATCGGGATTCCCCAAACTGACACGAATTCGATGCAAAATGTATTCGGACATGTCATCCTTGTACTTGTTCCACAGTTCACGGGGATTCGATGGGAAGCATGTCAAAATAATGATAGAAAATAATGTGCGTATCTGACTTGGAGATTCAGAAACAATTTCTTCAGCGATTGTAATGAGTATCATTTTCAAGCAAATTGAGCTGTTGACATGCAAGTAGAAGCATACGTCATTTTTCGGATGAACTGTGTAAATGCGACCAAGAGCATCAGTAATCATTCGGATGAGCAGGAACTGCATCGCCTTGCTTTCGACGTTAAAATTTCTTCGATGTAGCTTTCCAAGTGTAATAACGTGGCATCTCAAAGTAGAGCAACGTTCGTGCAAACAGCGTAATATTGTCGTCAAAAAAAATATCACACCTAATTATAAACATAACCTTATTTCAATATTATCCGATTTTGTTTCGTTTTCATTTTATATCATCGATTTGTTTTATTCTAATCCATACTCTAAATTTAAAATTATTTAGAAGTCAATCGTATGCAAAAGAAGCAGAAACAAATGAATTTTGGAAAAATTGCCACCTAGCGGATGAAATCTGCATACAAACGACATTTTCATTATTTCAAGGTGTTCGCCATTTGAAAACTGTATGAGAATATTAATTGTCTTCATAATTTATTTGCCGTGATATTTTTCCGAAGTTTTAATGCTTATTCTGCTATTCTAGGCGGATACGAATTTAATAAAACAAAGATCATTAAAATCCGAGCTGTTATTCTCGAGATATACGTGGTGTAACAAACCCCACTTTCTTTTATATATATAGATAGTACTGGAGAATGGTTGACTCATGACCCAAACATAGTCCGAAACATTTTCGTCAGGCCCGAGCCCGAATCTCAAGCAGCGGTGGGCTGGCGATACGTTAACAAGGGGCTCGCTCAATCCCAAAGCAATACTCGGTGTTTTGAGAAAGAAGTGACTTTTTTTAATACTTCTATACAATTATATGCAATACTTAAATAAGCAATCGATTGTTACTTAAAACACTTATAATATGTAACAATATGCAATTTACCGTAGACTTATCAATCTTAATGGCTAAAAATGTACTACTGTGTATAATGAAGCAGTCGTAGATAATATGTGTCAGAAATTGCAGCTATATACTGATTCGATCTCAGAATATTGTTTTCTCTTAAATTAACAAGGGCTCGCCGGCCTTATTAAAATTTAACAAGGGGCTCGCGCGAGCCCCTTCGAGCCCCTTCCAGCCCACCCTCGATCTCAAGTGTCATTACAGGCCCGTGGAAGCCTCTACTGTACGTGAATGGTGAATATTTTCAACAGTCAATGAATTTTAAATTATAATCATTGCTGACCTCTTGAAGGGTAAATTTTAAATTCTTATGATTATTAATTATTATTATTGCAATGTGTGGTCATCCTGTCAATATTACGCGAATATAATATAAATACCTACTTAGTATGCGAATTGAGATTCGATATGTATGTATATTCAGGAGTACGGTCTACCTACATGTCATATAATATGAAGACAGAAAGCGTGCGACACGTGAGGTATAAAATAAACATTCCTGGAAGAGGCAATATGTTGAATAAATATTTATAAATTTATAATCTTCATCTCCGTAGTTGAATTGTTAAGTGAACGGTTATATAATAATGTATCTAAGTATACTATGCAAAGGAAAAAGGACGTAACCCACACATAAAATTTTACAGGAGGCTCAAAAAACGTGTTTTGATAATTTTGGGCCATATGCAAATTATAAATTTTACACAACCTTGAAGTGCACGGAGACTTCTAAACTGGTGTTTAATTGACATAATCTAATATTAATTTAAAAATTGTCTAGGAAAAACTTTTATTTCAGTCTTTTTTTTTGGTTTCAATTTTTTACAAGCTCATTTTTTTCAAACTTAAAAGCTTAATTTAGATGCTAATTCGGCATTCGCAACTTGCATCTTTTTGATAGAACGTGTATCAAGTTTGATTCATTGTGATTATCGAAAAAAACCTGTTTTGAAAAAACTAAGGGTTAAGTCCTTTTTTCTTTCCAGAGTCGATATATATATATTATGTTGCAGCGAAAAATTATTTTACGTGAAAATACATGTTCACAATTTGAAATTTATAAATAACTAAGACAGTAAAAAATCATCACACAATAACTATTTGAAAAAACTGTGTGTTACGTCCTTTTTCCTTTCCACTGTCGATTTTATAAAAGATGATTTAATTACAATTCACCGAGAATTTACAATTAAGAGTCTTTACATGATAATCAATTTTACTTGATGACCGCAATTATTGTCATTAAAATAGAGATAATAATGTTTTTTCAATGTTGTGTGGCTTTTGATAAATGCAATATAATGCCGTTTTTATCCACAATTGATAGATATTATAAATTAATGTATTAAAAAAAATTGTGACGCATGTTATTTTACAATAATTGTTATTTGAAAATGAGGTCAGTTTCAATTTGTGTGTGATTATTTTCATAAGCAAACATTTAATGAATGAAGATGTTTGTGTTAAAAGTAGACTGCTTATTGAAAGAAAATTGAAACTTTTCTGGAAAATATTTTTTGTGTGATGGTAGTGTGTAATATTAATTTAGAATAATTTATTTATAAATTAAAAGTATTGTTCAATAATAATATTTTTTCTTCAAGCTTCAATTGGAAAATTTTATTATTACTTATGTAAAAAAAAAAATAAAAATTAAATTAACGAACATACGCGCATAATTTTGGATTATTGAAAAAAATCCCTGAAAAATTAATCTATATGTAGTTAGAATTTCTGTAAAGATTTAGAATCTCCAGTAAATCAGTAGCATTTCTGTATATTTACAATGTAAACGTTTTAGGCGTAATGTATATGGGGTAAAATTTAACTACCGACGGCAATGTGTTAACGGTGCCATGCTTGAATTGAACTAAAAAAAATGAAAACTTGTTTGTATTCTATAAACAGAAGACGGCTAGTCTATATTTCACTCAATGTTGTCCTAGAGCCCCGAGTATACTTTTTCATAAACTAATTTTAAAATCGATATACAGTTTTTTATCATTCGGCACAGATGTGTGCGATGTTTTCTTTCATTTGCAGCCATAAAAGTTTCGGGAAATGAAAGGTATAGATAGCGACAAGCCTACTACAATAGTTTTTTTTTTTTATATATAATATATACAATTTATAGAGTTTTAAGTAATAGGGCGCTTTAGCGTCAAAGTTCTTAGAGTCTCCTCAATCGCTAATGTTTTTGTCATTTGCATTCCTTTACCGTCGTCGCTGACGGAAAGGCGTGATCGCTACAGAGGTGAAGAATCCTTAGTAAAGCCAGTTCACTATATGAATTTATTCGCAAATCACATTATATTATATATACCTCCTACATACCATATATCATATCCATACATATGCACATACAATACACAAGGAATTCAACCAAAGAGAGTCATTTTCATGATGCTGAGGGTAGAAAAACGTTTAAACTTTTTCACCAACTCAATACTTCATCTTTCTACAACTCATCCGTATGTCTTTGAAAATACAGGTTAAGCGACTGAATAATTAGTCCTCTTAAAATAACTTCTGACCAAATGTCGCGGCAGACTACCCCATAAGCGCACGTGGCGCGCGCTTGAAGTCTAGAAACATTAGGGGCCTCAAAATAGCTTATACTATATTTTATATGAAATCCTGTTTTCTGAAAAACAGGGCCTCAGAATCGTGTTTTCCCTGGGAGCTCCAAAATGCTTAGTCCGTCACTGTTCAGATGTTATATTAGGAGACTCTTAATATAACATCAGCTGGATATAAAATTCAAATAGGAGTTCATATTCAGCATATTTGAAGCGAAATATCATATCCTGCCAACAAGACCTTAAACCAACCATGTTGAATTTGAGGTTCGTCGGCAAAAAAACGTTGTCAATTTTCTTCAAAGAAACTAAAACTATTAAATTTATTTATTCAACAGCTTTTGTAAAATGTATATTTATTTAATTTGCAATATTCTTGCGTTTATATAGTATTAAACGATTGTTATTTTATTAGTAAGAACATAATAAAAAATGGTTACTCGTAATTTAAGTTTTTTTTTGTAATGCGGCCCTCGGCTTGATGTGCAATACTAAATTCCTTGGCGGTAAACGAGTTTGACACGCCTGCCTTATACGGTTGATATACTGAAAAGGCTTATTTAAATATTTAGTATATTATGAGAAATCTTTTCTCATTTTAAAATTATATTTGAGTACCCTAGCACGGTGATACTTGAGTATTTAATTTGGCTTTTTCGCAACTGAAGTATTATAAAGTTCATTAATTGTGCAATTAGCATGATGGAGGGGTTTATTATTAACTGAGTACTTACATTTCCATTTTAGAGAATACCTTCCTTTTATTTCAATTGGCAATCTTTTAGAGTTAATATTAAATGATTCGGGCATGCTTTCGTAACGACCGCACGCGTACGTACTTGTGTCCTTCCGGTCTTATCTTTTTTCGCGGTTTACAGAGAACCTAACTTTTATTTATGTTCAAAAAAAGATTCTATTATTTTTGTATTCCTCCATTTTTTCTTTTGTTACTCTCGTCGCGTAGAAAACACATTTTTTCTTATTTCAGTAAAAATCGTAAAGAAAAATTACCCACAACCGTAAGAATTTTCACTTAATACGTGTAAAATTCCAGTAATTGTTATTATGAATATGTTGTACGTAATAAATAAGCACGAAACGAAGAAATTGCAAGCACGAATCATACATTTCGAATCGATGGTCCTCACTGGATTGTTAATTTATGTCGCATCACTGAGCAACGACACACATACGCGGTTTTATTCTAATTGGATTCTCCACAAATAATCAGTTATCTCTCTGATCACAATTGGTACTGCAGTATCAGAGTGAGAAAACATTACTCACATCGCGGGGGGCTGCCAATACGTTAATAACAAGGGGCTAAATTAATCTCGAAAGAGTGTTTATTTTTTTCGTATCCATGTCCGCTCCCAATGTGGAGAATATGGCCTCCTAATGGAGGTATCTCAACAGAAGTTTTTTCTACGAGAGTTGTTTGTTACTCAGTCGCTCAACCTCATTTTTTTCAAAGTGAGTTGTAGGGAAAGAAGGATAAGGCTAGAACAGGATTAGTGGTTGACTAATCGCTATCGCTACACCCAGTTATTAAAGGATCAGAAGGATGGAAGGAGAGGAAATAATGTGGATTTACATCACAAACACCCAGTCTTCGATCGCATTTTTGAATTGAATAAATCTCAAATTCACTGTGATCTTGACCGGGAATCGAACCCAGACTTGCGTTATCGGTAGAGCAAGCTCTAACCGTCTGGGCTACAGCAGGCGCCATGCAATTTTTAATACTTCTATGCAATTTTATGCAATACTTAAATCGATTGTTACTAATTACACTTATAAGATGTAACAATATGCAATTTACCGTAGACTTATCAATCTTAATGGCTAAAAAAGCAGGGATCTGGAGCGGAGTGCGGAAGAGGAGCGCGAAGCAGTGGAGCAACAAGATTTTAGTCGGAGCAGGAGCGGAGCTGCAGAACGGATTTTTTTTTGTGTTCCACTGCTCCGATATATATAATAAATATTTTAGCTTTATTCAAAATTTAAAAATTAAACGTTTTTTAAAATGCATTTTCAATTTATGATAAATTCAATATTTGATATTTTTTTAACCCTGGTATCATTTGATACGAGAGCAAACCTGACAAGCGATCCGTAAACTCACATTTTATATTTCTGCGTGGTCTACCTCATTTAAATCAGGGATCTGAAAGGGAGCTGGAGCAAGTATTTAGGTGTCGGAGCGGAGTTGGATTGGGGTAACTCAAAAAAGTGGTTACTCTAAATCTCTGCAAAAATTATTAAAGCTAGTTGGTTTCCCACCACCACCCGTTGTATATATGCAGCCAACGTTTAATGGCCGCCTTCCACAACGCTATCGACAGAAAAAAAGGAGTTTACTCCTCACATTCATGGCCCGAACAGAACTGCACGGGACTGATTTTGAACCATGCACTAATGTGCTTAAAATAATAATAATACTAATAATAATAAAAGTGTGATTAGCTCAGCCACTTAAATCAAGTTGATATTAAGTATATTGTGCATAGTCCGTATACTGAGAGCTCGTCGATGTAGACGAGTTTAATGACTCTAGAGAGGAGTCAAGGTTGTGACGATCCCCATATAAATTGGCAAACTTTTCAAATGCCGTGAAGTTAGCTTTGGTTGCAATCAAGTCAGCGTGGCCTATTGGGCCCGTGTGAGGACGGACTACAGCAAACAATTCTGCTCGTTCGGACTCCATCTCAGGGCAGTCCCACAGAACGTAGAACTGTCGTAGATAATATATGTTAGAAATTACAGTTATATACTATTTTGATTTGAGAATATTGTTTTCTTTTAAATTAACAAGGGGCTCGCCTTAGTAAAATTTAACAAGAGGTCCCTCCGAGCCCACCCCTTAACTCACATATTATTTTCTTATAATTTGGTTCTTCGCGATTCATTTATATATTATACCAATACTTCGGATGTAAGTAATATTTCAAATATACAAAAATATTTTTGTTTTTTCATATGATTTTTGAATTATGGGGCTCCATATCAAAAGCTCTACGATGATTATTTCATAATTATGTATTCACAAGCAAGCGGATTGTAAAATACATGCCGCCCTTTTGCATTTGGGCGCGACTTGTCGAGTTGCCACTTTCGCATGAACTCATACGTTAGCACGTCAAGTAGATTGAATTTTAAATTCCTTATCTCCATATGTAAAGTTGCTGTCATACATGTGTATCTCCTGCCATGACACGCTTTCACAAAAATGCTTATCTAAATTCCAAAATATGCCACATAAAATTTGCGCAGGGCTCCCACAATATGTGGCCATAGATCTATTCTTCGGCGAAAAACCTCAAACCCAACCCTTTGCAACTATCAGTTGACTTCAAACGTATTGGAAAATGTCCGCTGAAATACCTCATTGTCAGTAACATCATAGTTTAATTTACAACTCAATTTCAAGCATGAAAATATCTAAATGTCACGTTGACACTTTTATGTGTTTGGAAAATTGACATTTTATTACACTTTCAGTCAAAACCCTCACTATTTTACCACGCAAAAAATTAAAATAAAAATAAAACTGTTATAATAACAATAACATAACAGTTTTAAACTCATGTACATTGAAACCGATGCATTTTTCCCCTCAATGTCAATCACTTCGGCAGCGACATATTGATCAGCGTGATACGCAAAATGTCATTTCAAATATGTTTCACTTAAACAGAATTCGATTCGAAACCAGCAAAATTATCATAGAAAAACATTCCACATGTCATCATAATCATGTAGTGAAACATTTTATATAATAAAAGTAGTTTCGCACAAGGTAGACCTCTCCAGATCAGGTCCAAAATCTATTTTGAGAGGAATGAAGGTATATAAGAAGTTTTTTCGGATTGTATATCTTCATTGGCATGGCAAAGAGTGACAGAACCACGAAGGTAAGCGATGTGCATTAGAAAAGAGTAACGCATGGCATGCTTCTCATTTTTATGCAATCTTAATAATAGTATGAATTTTTATCCCATGTATTGTGTGATGTGTTTATGACTGATATGCCAGACGGTATTACGACTTGATTATGGTAACGACTTGATTATGATTTCATTAAATGAATTTAATAAATCGATCAATTAAAATGTTACCACATTCTCAAAAGCAAACGATGTAATTTTTTTTTTATTACGTTCAATAATTCAGTGATACAAATATTTTTTTACGACACGTTATGTTTAAAGATGCTTCATAAAGAATAAAAAATCACGCCAAACTTATTTACATATGAATTCGATTAACTAAGCTGTCAACTTTAATTATTAATAAGAAATAATATCAATTAAGAATGAATCAATAAAAAATAAAATTGTTTTTTCGACACGCCATTGGTGCTAACCCTAACGCAATGACGATAACATCACCGACTGTTGAAATAGGGACATTTTCAGATACGTTCAGTGACAAGGGTTATTGGAAGATTTGGGACATCACCATTGTTGGAAGATTTCTCCCCAATACGAGGTAAATATCTAGATTCAATGATACCTATTCAATTTACCGTGAAATTTAAACAGGTTGAATGGTTTTCTTTATAATAATGTGTCAGTAGACCGTGCTTCCCTTATGTGTCTAATGTTATCTTTTCGGTTTTTACAAATCGATGATGTGTAAGTATGTAGATTGCCATGGCTGTATCCAGGGATAGGTTGAAGGTGGCTCGGAAGGAATTGCGCGAGCCACTTGTTAATTTTGACATTGACTGGCATGCCCTTTGTTAAATTAAGAACATATAATATTATCAGATCTATCTGTTATATAATGAATAATTATGTATTTTAACTATATTAAAAAACGCCGTGATGTACAACTGACAAATTTCTAACACATACATACATTTTTTTATATTGTACGTTGGTTCAAGTATAACGTTTGAAACATGGAATTAGTTCGCAAAGATTAGTAATTATTTCTGAGTTGATCTTGGAACTCTTCACTTTAGCAATCTGGGATAGTCCGACCCTTTTTAAGATATTAGCAGCCCACCGCTGACTGTATCTGATAAAAAGTGAAAGAAAGCATTTAAAGTACAAATTAGATGTCTTCAGCTGAATGCGGAAATAGGTTAAGTCACTTTGAGTAAATTGTGTACAAGAGTATATATCAGAAGATTTGATATTCCGATATATCTTGAAATAACAAAGATTTCAAACTGAAATTCAGTTTGAGGAGTAAGGAAAGATTTGTAAGGGTCTCCATTCATGATCATTCCGAAATTCAAAACTGTCGGGTAATAAACCGATTAAATGTGACTTTAATCGTTTGGGTGATGGTAGGATTTTTCTTGCGCATTGACGAGAGAAACCCATCATTCCAACGCGTAACCAAATAAAAACACTCTTAATAAGTAAACTGCCGTAGTCTGCATTTTGGCTAAGTTTAGTTATGAATGAAGCTTATACAATTTCATGTTTTCCATCGTCGGAGAAAACTGCGGTTTTATTTGAAATATATTTCACGAGACATCCAAAATTTCATTATAGTTTCAAATACAATGACTAGAAATTGCAAATATAGCACTCCAGTAACAACAATATCCGGAATAAGTACAAAAGTGTTCCATTGATTGTTTCAAAATGTCATGATTATTATTTCCAATTGCAAACAAACAGCAATGATGACCTCGGAAATACAAATTATATTAAATTCGCAGAAATCTTTGGAAAAATACATTCTTGCTACTAAATCCTCTTGCAATTCATGCATTTGAGCTCCCGTTTCATTTGAAATCGATATTGATATACATAATTAAACATTATATTAAAGATTTCTGTTTATATGACATTATTTAATACAAATTTAAGTCAAATGTGAAACTACTCTGATCGATGAGGTATATAATTAGCTGACTTCTCGATTTTATTTGATTTTCCATTATGATTAAGCATATGTAATCAGCTCGAAGGAATGTTTTGTTCCTTGAAAAAATAATAAATTTTACATACGACAACTCACCTAAATAATAGCGAAAATCGCCAATGTCAACACACTTCAGCAGTCATAAATATGCTATTTTACGTTTTGTTTGGCGCCATTTACATGACTTATTGTTTTTACCTTCCAGGGGTGTACTTAAATAAAATTGGTTATATTAAATATTATGAATATATTATGTGTCGAGTCAAATTTGTTTTAATATTTTTTTAGACAAAAAAATCGATTTATTTTAAGATTATTTATCCTAGCTTGTAGTGTAAGTCCACTGCATTTTTTATAGTAAAGTAGCACATAAGACATTATTATTGGTTTATATTATGTATGGCTCATACATAATATAAACTCATACAGTATGGGTATAATAAATACCCTAAAAAATAATGAATCACTCTTTTGTTCTTATTCTAAACTTAATCAAAACAGGTTTCAAGATTTCACCGCGAGCATTTTCAACTGTCACAAGTCGAAAATGCTCGTGATGACTTGAACAAGTCCTGATAAAAATAAATTAATTGTGAAATAAGCACAAAATAGTGTTCTGTTATTTTTCAATATAATGCATTTATTTTTCGGTTTACATATGAAAAGGTCATTAAAATTATATTGCACCTGAGGCCCCTCAATTGCTTCATTCGCCACTGGATACATGCATACAAAATGGCGTTTGCATTATAGACTGCATTCTGTAAATACGCTATTTTTGGCGACAATAATTTATTACCATTGGTGTATGAACTAAGTTTCAAAAATATGTAGGTATATTTGTAATGTCAAAATGATAATTACGAAGTCATTATAGTAAGTAGAAATGAAAATATTTTCTGTTGAAATAAAGCTTGAACATAAAAATGTATTTCCTATCAAACTGATATCATATGATTACTAATCACGATTTTTTAAAATTATGTCCGCTCCCAATGTAGAGCATATGGACTCTTTATTTAGTTAATCTCACCTGAAGAGTTTCTTCGAGAACTGTTTGTTGTTCAGTTGCTCGACCACTTTTTTTCCAAATATAGTAGGGATAGAAAGATAGACCTATGGTAGGATTAGTGGATAGCTAATCGCTCTCGATACGCCCCGTTTTTTATAATAGTATGAGTGGTAGGGGGAATACGTTCATGCTTTCGTACAGAAATCCATAAGCTGATTGAAAGATCAATCAATAACCCGTAACATCCTTATTCTAAGCCAACGATGTTGACTACTCGACCACGTAGGGTATTATCAGGATCATTATTGGTGTATAATAGTTTTGAACAATAATTTATTGAGTTTCATTTACACTTTATTCAAAAAGCTCTCGTTCATTATTAGTATTGATTTAAATTAACGGAAAGCATTACAACTTTCCGAAAGAAGCATTCGTACTAGTTGGAAATATTGACAGCTGATTAGAGGAGGATAAGAAACTTTGCTATTATTAGAACATCACCCTTAAATATAAAGTTAAATTTCTTGTTAATCGCCATTACACAATAATGTATATTATGACGATAATATACAGCATCGAAATTCAGATCACATTACATGCCATAAAAATGATAACTCGATGAAAATGATTCTCGACCACCAGCCATTATTAACATATATCTGACACTGGAAAAAAACAATGTATTATCCCTGAAGGCTGTTGGTGATACACTGGTCCAATTATCGAGAAGTTTCGGTTAAAAAAATTAGAAAAAAACAAAAAGATTTCCACTGGGGTACAATAATGCGCGTTAGGTAGGGTTGTCAAATCTCTTGCAAGTCAAACCGGGACATTTGTTCGATTTGCCAATCAGCGTGACTCGTTTTTTTTTTTAGCTCTTCCTAGGCTTTCGAATCCAATATCCCAAGATTTACTGACTTTCCCAAATAGTCAGCGTGGCTCATAAACTGGGACAGGAGACTTAAAACTGGTGTACGTCCCGATTAATCGGGACGTCTGACAACCCTAGCGTTAGGTGACGTCTGTTCGTTATACCTTCTGTTGTTTTCATAAGAAATATTATTTGTATGTACTAATTTCACATTATTTTAATAAAGATTGTGACCGGCTTCGTTACACAATATAAAATTAAGTATTTTTTTAAGATTAACTTACTGTTGAACCTTCAATTATTTACTCACAGAATGATTGTATCTTTTTGCATTATGCAAATATTTATTAATATTTATTAATATATACGTCCAATTCTGATGGAATAGATTTACTAGAACTTGATTATAGAGTACTAGAATTGTATATTTAATATTGTTTTATAATATACTTGCAATTCAAACTACATATTATTTAATTTTAAAAAGTATATACATATACCTACATTTGGACGTGGTGAACTTCCGAACTGTTCGAAATCCTGTCATTCTGCAAAACATTTTGATTTGTTTTGTTTTCTTTGTAATTTTACCATTTCATACTGTGTTTGTGACCTCATTTAGTTAAAAAGGGGCAATTTAGAGGTAAGTTATTATCGTTTGACGTCTTCGAATATCCAAATTTCGGCGGCCAACGAACATTATTCACTCGATTTTGACTTTAATGGTCTTGGTTTATAGCATGAGCTGAACTTTTAATGGGAAAATATCATTTTTCGCGCTCGACAGTGTTCACCATAAAAATGAGATTTAAAAAATTTCCACGCACATACGGCATAGCTCTGCATTGCAAGTATTTATAGGTCTGCACGACTTTTTTTTTGCTAACGTTTAGTATTTTATTAAAAAATAAATAGTGCGTTTTGGCTGAGGTGCGATTTTGTATTGAAAAAAAAAGCAGGCTTAAGCACGCCAATACCCGCTACCTGTTCATTTTTTTTTTACAAATAAACTTTATTCCAATATGATAATAACGAATGCTTAACTCAACTGAGATAATTTTCAAATCCTATAGAGCTAGAATTCTATCAATTAACGAAATTTTGTATATAAGCAATTTAATAATTTATCTTAATTAAATGTAGGTGACTCTTACCCTTAAAAACAATGAAAACTTTAACAAGACTTAATTCGTTATGTTAATGAATAGCAATTATTAATAAAATAGAAAAATATATTTTCAAAAAAGTTCGCCCAACGTGGGGCTCGAACCCACGACCCTGAGATTAAGAGTCTCATGCTCTACCGACTGAGCTAGCCGGGCAGTTACCATTAGTGTAGAAAAGTAGCATTAGAAGCTTAGTTTAAACAAAAAGCTCGCATTTTCGTTTTAGGTGTATTTTTAGCTTATGATGCATCACATAATTTTGCTCGTTTTTATATTTCAAACTCATCGTTTTAATTTACTCAGAAAAAATAATATTGGCCGTGTATGTTTTTTAGAAATGTTATATTAGATAATGTAGTATAGTTTATAGTAAGTAGGTGGCGCATTATCGTTACATATATGCATGATCGCTAAAAGCTGCATTTTTTTTTCATTTGGCATTTGAGAATTTAAATAATTTTCTTTATCTGTGATAGAGTGGAATAGATTACACGAACACACTTCCAATTCAATGTCAAAAATTAAACGTCTTATCAATCCGTAAATTTAAATACTATTTCCGCACATAACTCATTTCTTATTCCGCCTCAAACGCCATCTCTTGAGGTGACGTTGAAATGCAGTAATTGTCGAAAGGGTGGCGCGAATTTGCCGCAGACTTTGTCCTTGACCGGGTGCCACCCTTCCGCCAAACCACGAAGCCTATACCCAATTTCACCCGCCCTACGTGAAAGGCCAGAGACACGAATCGATCCTATTCCTCCCTTACTTGACTGACACGTCTTATTGAGTAAATTTAAAATTCGAAATTTCCATTGTCACTTAGCCCTGCCGATAGAGGGCTATAAATAATTTAGGCGTTATGATAAAATTGGATTAAAGTGGTTTTAGGGCTTCGCTCCCTTTTGTTTGACATTTTTTTGTTTCAATTTAATGGCACCGTCAATCCATTAGCTGAAATTATTGGTCTTGCCTCAACGTTGGTAGATAATAGCTTTTTTATATAGATACAGAGTTTACTTTCGGTTTTATTTTTAATGTTGGTAGCATTGGCAAAAGCAATATTTTTTTTGTTTACGTCTAGAATCCATTTTTTTATTAGGAAGTTATGATTAGAAGACAACCATTTCGGCCATATTTTGGACTTCTCTATTCATACCAAAGTATTTTTTTATATGTTTCTCTTTTGTTTATTTTAACGTGTTCATATGATCGTCCTGCTGGCGTCATCTACCGACCGGTGGGATTTCCGCGTCTTAGAAACCATCGGGCACTATCCATACTGCAGGGTTTCCCAAACTATGTTCCGCGAAACACACGTGTTCCGCAGAGCCAGACTAGGTGCTCCGAAAAAAATGGAATGGTTTTATACGCTGCATTACAGTTTAAAAAAAATATTTAAAAAATTAGCGAAGTGTTCCATTCCAGAAAATGTTTTGAAAACCCTGATCCATAGGATGTACTCAACGGAACTGAGGTTAATCATGTCGCGGGAGGTAGCAAATTAATTGACAGGATATGGATCCATGGCGGCACCGCGTAATGGCCATATGCTCCAAATAGGGAGCGAATATGCTCAAAGAAGAAGAATAATCCATATTCAACTTTGTATGATATTTTACATTCGGTAAAATAGATGTTAAAATAAAAATACTAGAATGTACCATAAATCCTTGGAATGAAAAGTATTTCGAATGTGAATAGTTAAAATCTTGTACACTGCCAAATGTTTTGTCACACCGCGAGTTTCACCATTCGGCATCTTTAGACGTTCAAATGTATGAATTATCTTATAGATTCTATTAGTATTTGAGATATAATAAGTGAGATATGAAAAACTTAGATTCAAATAAAAATATTGGATTTTTAATACCATATCTGATTGCAATGTTACTCTTGCATTTTGAGCAAGGACTGATTTTAAATGAGTCGCTCAACTTTCCTTCGTTAATTAATGGTAAGGGAGAACAGGTTTGGTTTGTTCAGGATTCGTAATCAGTTAATCGCTCACTCTTCATCTCATCCGGAAACATATTAGACATTTACTATTCAAACGGGGCTTTAATCACTTGATCGTGTGACGTGCCAACAGCATTGACCACTCGACTAAATTTAATTATCCACCGATTAATGAATATGATTCTGTTGTAACAAGCTTCTTAATTTATCCATGTATACGCGGTGGCGTGTAGTTATTAAAACTCTACCTATTAACGGCAAAAGTTCTAGCTTTACAGTTTCTAGGACACTAAGTACAATAAACGGCGTCCGAAATACATATTATATTGTTATGGTACAGACTGCAACAATAATAAATAATCTTATTATTGCTCGTAATGATCAGCATTTTGAATATATTTTTTGTGTGAAAAAATAATCGAAAAACAAATTGTATTTCACTATTTTCTTGTGTTCGCATTACGTACCTGCTCTAAAAATAGTGTAACGGAATGTAGGGTAAGGTAAGTTGGTAACACTGATCGATCAAAGCGCGCGGAAACGTCTTTGCGTCATGCGCCATTTTTCGTCCCCGCCATCAATATTACATAACTCTCAATTCAATGAATAACGTATATTTCTTTTCCCGTTATTGAAAATTGCGATGTAGCGATTTGGGTGGACATTAATGATATTTATTTCAGAGCGTTTCGGCTTTTGAATAAATGTCTTTGATACATTTTGAAAGCAATTTGTTAATTTGATTTTATTTTACCTGCCTACTCTGTTTCAATTGATATTTTATTCATAAATAAAATCTACTGCTTGAAAATCAACGCTGCTTTGAAAGCAGAGCTTGATTAGTTACTAAGAATCTCTTTCAAAATTTAACGAATACTTATCTTTATAATCACATTGTAAACAATAAGACTTTATTTCTTCGCTCTTTTTAGATTCTAATGACAAATTAAATATTAATACATCAATATAAAAGTATATTTATTGTCAAAGTATCTTCGGATTTAGGATGTAAACTTTGTAAACATGTCAAATGTTCTGAGCAAATTGATACTAAAATTATGTACATTGTCATCTCCATACTATTATTCAACTAGACGAATCTGTTACAATCATTGCTGGTAAAGTGGCATTACAACTGTATTTGAACAAGGGAACAAATAAAATTGTCAGAATTTAAATAAATTTTTGGTCTGAATAAAAATATGAACGGTCAGAATACAAATACTATACAGTCAGAATATTTTATAACCATTTTGGTAAGGTTAGGTTATTTTTAAATTTCATTTAAATTATGACTATGTACACTGACCGATATATTATCTCCATTTATAAATTCTGACCGATGTAATATAAATTCTGAAATATTTTTTAAACGGAAATGAAAAATCAATCATACGCAATGGTGATCCCTAGAACATTAAAAATCAAGTTAGTTGCAGTATTTAGGTGACGATATATTCATATGAAAATTCCATAACCGAGATGTAAAGCTTTTCGGCAATCATCATATTTGGTTGAGTGGTCTAGAGTTACAATACCCGAGTAGAAAGAAATATGTTTTATAATACTTGCATAATTTTCAATCGTTTTTGGAAGTGGTGCTATATTGCTGATTCTAATTCTGTGATGTGTTTATAAATATTTGAGCATGGAACTGGAGCTTGAGGATGTCAAGAGAACGATTTGCAAAATACTAGCATATATCTCAACCACCCTTCTATTCTTACCCTATCTCAAGAGAGATAGTCAAAGCAACTAATTAACATTCAGTTGTTGTAACAAATCCTATTTTTATTTGGGTTTTCTAACAAATTAGTGAAATTACGTCTAATGATGTATTTACTCATTTATTTCCAAAATCCAAGGCAATATCCGTTTCTATTTGTGTCATTGTCACATTTGCAGAATTTTCATTAAACATATAAAATGTAATAAACGCAATAATATTGTGGCTCTTTTCGAGTTCAGCCCCATTCAAGCGGCTGCCTTCGCGTAATTACGTGAAAGCTTCTAACAAAATTAACTATAACGTTAAAAGTTCTGAGGGAGGGAATCTAACCTAACTGGACTGCTGGTATCAGCAACAACTGTTTCATTTACTCCCCGCAATTTACAGTGGCGTTTCTGGATACTTGTAGTTATTGAAATAGCAACTGTTTACAAGAAATTAACTGAATCGTACGGATAAACTATTAAATTTTCGGGCTCCGATTGATTTAATCGGTCGCACTTCAAAGAAATAACATGAACAAAATCTGAATCGTTCAAACTATGTACATTCTTACAGATCTTGTCACTAACGATCCGGGTTTCGCCCACCAAGTCGAAATCTTAAATGAAAAAAATCACGAATTATCAAAAGGTAGCAACATTTTATTTAAAATTTTGATCGAAAACAGCGTTTAAATTTCAACGGTTCTCAAATCAGTAGAGCACCATCTAGCAAAACTCAAAATTTAATCTAGTTGTTGTTTAAAAAGTATAGGTTTTTGTTTGAGAAAATTCAATTCAATCATAATTTACGATTGGCAGTTTTTTTTAAAAATTTATTTGTTTTTCATGATCATACATTTAATACTTCATAAAATAATAATTGTGCAAAACGGAATATTCCAATACCGTTATATGAGATTGCAACGATGTATGAGATTTCTTGAGTTTGCTATACAATGATAGACCGAACTGTTTTAAATACGCTTCGATTGACATTTATAATTTTATTTGTATCTCATCGCTCGTGTTGTTGACACTCGTTACAAGAGATCCTAAGAAGGTACACAAAGCTGCTGACAGCTTCATAGCTGTATTATTTTATTTCTCGGCAGGCGTCGGATCATATTGTTATGCATTATATGGTGTATTGGTTGTAATAATATTATATAAGCCAGGTATATATCGACACTTATAAGTCTTCCTCTCAGAGAGAGAGCGCTAAGTGTCACTGGAGTGGAGTTATGTTGCCATAATGCCTTACCTGTCTTGGCTTCCACGCATATTTATTATCAATGTTTTTTTTTGAGACTAACATGCCGTCTTCACAGAACTGTCAGATTTTAATTTTAAATAACCTCTCGTACATTGTTTTCGAAACACTTGACATTGCTTATTGTATTTATTTTAGCATTATTACAATAAAATTAGAAACATCTTTCATTTTACTCGCGAGCATGCAGTTAACTGTACGTCTTGCGTGGGCGAAGTCACAGTTAAATATAAATTAGTACTGAAATTATTTTTTTGGTTTTCTTTCTATGAATCAATAATAATTCTAAAATAAAATAAAGGTATTACAATTTTATTTTTTTTTTACTCAGAAGATTATATTACCGTGGTAAAGTAACATATCGACAGTGGAAAGGACGTAACCCACAGTTTTTTCAAAACAGGTTTTTTTCGATAATCACAATATATCAAACTTGATACACGTTAAATCAAAAGAACGCAAGCTGAAAATGCCGATTTAGTATCTAAATTTAGCTTTTAAGTTTGAAAAAGATGACCTTATAAAAACTTTAAACTAAGAAAAAAGACTGAAATAAAAGTTTTTTCTATACAATTTCTTTAATTAATATTAGATTATGTCGATTAAACACCAGTTTAGAAGTCTCAGTGCACTTCAAGGTTGTGTATAATTCATAATTTGCATATGGCCCAAAATCATCAAAACACGTTTTTTGCGCCTCCTGTAAAAATTGGTATGTGTGGGTTACGTCATTTTTCCTTTCCACAGTCGATATATATGTGAATCCTCTTAAAGTATTTAGGAACACTTGTCATCGTCTAAATATTTAATGTATTGATGAATCGTTTTCAGATCAACGATAAATATGACCATTTTAAAAGTTTTACCACCGTTTTCTGATCGTACTCCACTTAACATGGCGTAAATGTCTTTATACTGGTCGGCCACGCAAATGTGTGTCGTGGCACGATAAAAACTTTTGTAAACTTAAATGGCGCGGTCACAACTTAGTGTTATTGGTGCCCGGTGTATACAAACAAATAAACAAGGAAATAACAATCATCCACAGTATGTTGTACTAAGTATAATACAAGTTACTTTGTAAACCTATACATTAAGCTATTAGAAATATATTTGGTGCATGTGGTTTTTATGGTAACGATGGAGCGCAAACTTTCAAATAGTGACAGTTTTAATGAACATCTTTAATATCTTAATTTTTTAGTAATACTATTTAATTTTATTTAATACATTGGAGAAGCCACAATGAAAATATATGCAACACATTGTTTTTTGTGAATTCCATCCGTTCATGTTCCGTGTAGTTCAAGTGTAGTAATGAAGGATATCTACCATTTACGGCAGTGGTTTCCAACCTTTATGTTACTACGCCTCCATTTAAAATAATATCTGCGCCCCTCCCCATCCTTAATTTCATATAGTAATAAAGACACGTTTTAAAAGGTAATTTAATATTTAGGAATATTCGCGCCTCGATTTGCAATAGTCCACGCCTCCCAGATTGGAAATCGCTGATCTACGGCATTTACAGACTTGGGCTGGCAAGCCCTTTGTAAAATAAAGAAAAACATATTTTCAGGCCAAACAGACTCCATATTACCTAGATATTATTTCTGAAGAATATAATTTAATGTACAACGGTTTGAATATACCAATTGAAACGGGGAATGTAGCAAAAATAATTGTACCTATTTCTGCATCAACCTCTTAACTCTTGCTACCTTGAGCTATCGATATAAGAGTAAACAAATCGCTCCTTCATAGGCAGACCGTGAATAGCTCAAAGATTATTATTTTTAACTCTGTCTAGGTTAGTTGATTTTTAAAAAAATGTTTCGAAATTGGCATTCTCGTCATTTACCTAAGTATGTCACGAAGTTTTGGGGTGTACTTCCAGCAAAAATATTTCAATAAAGCATTATTTCTCAAGTTTTAAAGAGAGTGTGTGAGAGGCAGATATGAAAATATGACGTCCAGAATGCTACGAGTGAGTTATTGCTACCTCCCATCGGAATGGATGTATATCGTTATACTTCTTATGATATGTTTCCAAAGAGAATGCGGAAAATGTGATGTATTTATGATATAAGAGCTTTTTAAAGCTTTCAAAAACTTTTTGTTAGGTATGCTGCAGATATGTATACGAACCTAATGTGATTTTGATTCAGAAATGTGTTCGTAATATTACTTTTGTATTTCAGACGAAATTTGTACTTATGTTGTCAATTCAGTTTTATATTTAAATAATCTTGCATACATACACACTTGCAGATCATATTTGAATACAGGAAATAAAAAAAGTACCAAAAACATTTTTTTTAAATTAAGTATGCAGAAATGTTCTATGTTATGTGTAAAAAACATTTCTGCCTGCTCACTTTTTATATTGTTTTTGGTACTCAGTGCCTTTTTTATTTATGTAGTCATTTATTTTAGTATTTGAATATTGTCTCAAAATATTTTTTTCTATCCTCAACGTTGACTGTATTTAAACATTCGAACAATTTATGTACTCCGTTATAAACTAATACCGTGTATTAAGTGTATCATTTTGGTAGAGCTAAAAATCACCTTTTAGAGATAATGCAAAAGGTCATCACGCAAACTAAAAGATAAGTATTTTTTTTCAAATAAATACCAACCACTTATTAACTAAATTCTTTTGGTATAAATATTCGATAAATTAGCCTACTGCAGACGCAGATTTATAATTCGGCCGATATCTTACGCAAATTGAGAACCCTTTGAATGAAATAAATTATCAACTTTTTCGATTTTCATTCAGTTCTTGAGGATCGTATGAATTTCTCTTTTTATTTGTTATGTTTACTTAAATCTGCATACATATATCCATGTAAACATATATTACATGTTTATTTGCATTTCGTCGTTAGAAAAGCAAAATGACGTAACCCACAGTTTTTTTAAAACAGCTTATTTTCGATAATCAAAATGTATTCAACATAATACACGTTCTACCAAAATAATGTAGCTGAAAATGCCGAATTAGTATCTAAATTTAGCTTTCAAGTTTGAAAAAAGAAAGACTAGTGAAAATTGAAACCATGAAAAAGGACTTACAAAAAGATTTTTCTTAAAAATATATTAGATTGTCAATAAAACACCAGTTAATAATTAGTCTTCCTGCGATTCAAGGTTGTGTATAGTTCAATTTTTGATTTTGGCTCAAAATTACAACAGGCACAAAATTTGTTATGTGTTTTTACTAGGGTATCCAATCCCGGACCTTTTTTGTGATCCAGAAATTTCGGGATTGACAATTTTTCAAACTCGGTAGCCCGGGATTGACCATTCGACATAAAATCGTGTATAAATTGGGATTTTTGCTCGTAAATTTTGAAATCCTGGGATTTTTCGAACAATTTCACCTTGATTTCAAAAACCCAGGAATTTGCGGATTACTTAAAATTACCAGCGCGAGAGCTTTCTTTTTTTTTTAGCTCTTTTCTCAATCCCGAGATCTCGGGATTCGTACTCTCACAATCCCGGGATTTTAGGATCACAAAATTGGACGGGATTAGATAGCCTTGTTGGCACAAACTTTTGCCTTTCCAAGGTCGATTTGTTTCTTACAACTTCAATAATTTTAAGTTTTTAGGTGTATCTAAAAAATAGCTTCTAATCATACAATCATTATTTCAGTTATAAATAAATTGTAACATATGGATTTTTAAACGCTCAATCTGCGTATATAATTCAAATTAAATAACGTTCGCATCCAATGCTACTTACAATTATTCACACTACTACGCCATTTAACCAATTAAATCCCCCTCGCTGTAAATAAACAATAATTGTTTCCACAAAGTTGTCCCTGTATTGTTAGGATAATAGTTATTCTATTGAAAAGGTATTAAAAAAATATTTCATTTCAATGAACACAAATAAACTTCACGTTATACTAAAAGAAGATTTTGTATTCTGTGTTGCCAAACACAGAGATTATTTTAATAATAAAATAATATGTCAACTCACCCTGCTAACAGGGATCGTAAACATACAATATGTGTTGGCAATTATATATTTTTTGCGACGGTTAAGTTATTGATTACTATCAACATTGTTTATCAGTAGTACGAAACGAAGGGTTACAACTGTTTATCTTGAAGCATCAATATATCAATGCCGAAAAATAAACAAACCAAAAATATTTCAAATGGTGTGGAGAATTCGCTTGCAGTAAGTGAAATCATGAATGACACCTTAGTTACAGATATGGACTAAAACATATTTTTAAAAATCTCAACGTATTATATGCGAGGATACTATTTGACTCAACTTCTAAATACTCAAAAGTATTCGTCAACTGTGCGATAAAATTATCATATTTATCATTGACAATTTAAGGTTTCGACTGAAGGTGCATGATGATATTTTAAATTTTATACATTGCTACACGTTTTGCCATTTTTTTTTTTTTTGCTTTTTTACATTCATGCTCGCTCCCAATGTGGATCATATGGCCTCATAATAGAGATATATCATCTTTAATTAATAAATGCCACATTCTTAATAACTGGTATTTACCAGTTTGGCATTTAACTGCACATAATAATTCTTTCAGAATATGGTCAATAAATTAAGATTTAAAATTTAAATATCCTATACTACCGCAGGTATCTATGTTGCTATTTTTTTCTGATTTTTGAGTAGTGTAAATTGTCACGTGGGTGGCATCTCTCCAAAGTAATGTCATTAAAGGTTTTGTGTTCATAGTCAAGTGATCAACATCGTTGGCTTTGGTTGCGTAGTTTCATTTTTCAATCGATCAATGGATTTCTGTTGGATGACATGGATTTTCGCGATGCCCGAAATTCCCTACCACCCATCCAATCCCAAAAACGGAACGCAGCGAGAGTGATAAACTAACGACTAGTCTTGTCCTCAGCCCATCCTTCTATCTCTACTCTCTTCGAATAAGAAAAGCTTAGCAACTAATTCACAAGCAGTTTTCGTATACAAATTTCTGTTCAGACAATCTCTGTTAAGAGTCCATATAGTTCATATTGGGAACGGCCATTTTTCAATAAGAACTGCTTTTTGTTTTAGTTATGGTATTGAGCTTAGTGGTCCACCAGACCACCAAATAATGCTTTATTTATATTGTTTGTTCATATATTAAAAAAAACCTATTTTCTTCTACCATCTTTCATACAAAGTATCGCCGGGATTTACAGCAGACTGTGTCCGTTTTATTACCCCTGCAAAAATGCATAGCGTGAAATACTGATTTTTTTGGCAAGGCTTAAAAAATAATCCTCCCTTGACAAAAGTCGTCTACCATTCTTTAGGGATTTGTTAAACGGATTAGTGAATGTTGATGTTTACACATTTCCCGTCGCTCTTCTTTATTGTGGTCACGTGTGAATGTGTGGAGGACTCTAGCAATTCGTCAGCAGATATATCGGACACAATATTTGGTCAAAAGAAAAAAAATATTAGTGATAAAACTGTTTAAATCCACGTGCCACCGCATGTTAACAATATTTTGTGCAGGATAATCACGCCGTACTTCTCGCACTCATGCCATGTGTAGACTGAAAGTAACACTAGTGTTTGCAACGCTAGTCGCTGAATCACACAATTGCACAGCAGCTTAATTTATTTATCTATATTTATTTTCGGAAAAAATGCTTACGTAATGATTAAAAATTATTATTAGTGTATAAATATCATTTGTCAAGATTTGCTAAATGTGCACGATGCGCAGACATAGTGTGTGTGTATTGTGCTGTAATGTGCTATACAATCATATACATATATAAATTCAATTCTGTTATTTTGTATGCAACTCTCTATTTGTGTGAATATGTGGTTATGCGGTATTGCCGCTGTAAGTATTTTTTTTTCAGAGGCTCAATAATTGTCACAGTTAGCCATTAATAATGCGCAATAACGAATAGATTTTGATAAAAACATGCTATTGAAAAAATGCAACATATCTAATTATTCCAGTATGGCTATTCCCGCGTCCATAGCATTTATTTTGGATAGTCCTAAATACTCAACACGTGATTGTGTTGGGCGGTCAGTATTCTAAAAACTTGACTATGTTGAGTGTTTCAGACTAATCAAAGTAAGTGTAATGCACGAGGAAAAAGCATTAGAGGTAAGCTCAAACCAGAATAATAAAATAAACATATCCGAACTGTTTGACTCAAATGCGTGTACTATATTATTGCATGTGCGAGTGTTTGTGCAATCGTCATCATGTGCGCACATCAAAAGGGGGACAGATTAAATTTTATGTTCGGGTCTTTAAAATTCGGTTGCATGTTGTGTCAGCTACTGACTCCGTCGGCTTCTTTATATTGGGGCTTGTTTGTTTGCATGTTTTTTTTTTTACTTATTATTTTCCACCCTATTATTGTACGCGTGTTTGCGATTTAATACGGGGCCACCTAGTGAGTGATGTATGAACCTACCTTCCGTATGTTTATTGCGTTTCCCATGCCGACGATATTAAATATTAACTCAAATAAATTTACAAATTAATTATGTTTTCATTTGTAAATGCTCAAACACGTACAGAATGGTCTATTTATTTAAACTATATTATTTAAAATCTCAAAAAGTGATTACCGATTTCGTTTATTGTAATTTGAAAATGGAAATCACAGATTTTTTAAAATAGCACAGTCCATAGATAGAATTAGTTGTTTTAACACTATTCCCAAAAACAAAAACAAATTGATTCACAATAGCTTGCAAATTACATTTTCTCACTCATGGTCCTGGTCATTATTATCAAGAAGCTGCGAAAAGTATTATTTTTTTCATAAATATAATACCACTTATGTATATATATATATATATTTTTATTGGGTTTTAATTAGAACGTTTTTATACACATTTCAATTTTCCATTCCATTTGAATTCAAACATTTTTTCCATCTATTTTAAAAAGATTTTTACACTGTTTTTTGTACACGGTTTTTAATGAAATTTATCTACCGTTTACAGTAAAACCTGCATATAACTGACTGATACGGACGAGTGATGTTTTTAACAGCTTAACGACCGCGGACTCGTATTTGAGTCTTTGAAAAACAAAGGTTGCTGGCCGGCGGACTCATATATGCGTATAGGGAAAGTATCTGGAAGCTAAGAAAATTAAATTTGGTAAAGATATCTCAATTTGTTTACAAATTCTAGTGAATTTAGTATAATTAAAATTTTTGCGAATATTTTGCAAAATTTTATTACTTCAGGTGAATTTTTAAAAAAAAAACTTGCGGTCGTTAAGCTGTTTTAAGATAAATGTCCATATTAATAATTTACTATACATAATGTAGATTTTTCACATATACCAGACGCCTGACGCTATTTTTAATAATGATTTACACATTGCTTTATTAAAGTTAACAAATCAAATACCCACGTGTGGCTTAGCGCACATGAAATCATCAGCAGGCTCGCGTTAAAGCTTCCCCGACTATGTGATCAAGAGCGGTGTTTTACGAACATGTTCAATTATAACAAAATATCTTTATCATAATTTGGCCGGAAATTTCGGAAAGAGTTAAATTCGTTGTCGTGGGTATTGATGACATATATATCGAGCTTTTACTGTTTAAATAAATATTTCCATATCAAAACGTTTATATAATTTAATCAGAAAATTTTGCGTGCATTTGATGATAGTGTAACTTTTACCTAACATATTCATGATGACCAAATCAATTTTTAATTTAAACCACCAAATTGTTATGCAAATTCTTGCTAACGCGCTTGTTAAAAATGGATTTTTCATCGGCTACTCTCTACTCTTACTTTGAATAACTAAAACAAAAATATGTTTTTAAATTATATTATTCAAATCAACGTTAATATTGCTAATAAAAACATAAAACATATTTTGTAATTTAATTTTGAAGCGTATTTCTCTGAAAAGAATCCTTAAAGCCGGTATGAATTATGAATTTATATTTGAAGACTTTGACCAAAAATAATAAAAGTAAACCTTCATGTCATTATCGGATTACTGATAAAAATGCCTCAGCGATGTCGACAGCACTAATCTGACTATTATTATTTTATATGTAAACTGCAAATCTATTTTTAATCCCCTTGTAATCTAAAGTGCTCCCTTGTTTAATACTCCTTAATTATTATTATAACTCACCGCTTGTACTTAATTTGACTTAATTATTTTCCGTCTTTATTATTACAGCTACAAAGCTGTTTTGTTGGTATCCTCATAGACGTTGCCGCTAAACTAAGAAATCTAAGTACTATTTTTTTTTTATCTTGAAAGCTAAAGTTTAAATACCTGCTATTTAAGGAGAGCACCTTTTTCACGTAGGTATTTACCTAAGAATATATATACTATATATATATATATACTATATATATATATATACTATATATATATATATATATATTAGCTACATTTGAGTTAATTCAAAAAGATTAAACGAAATATATAATATCGTAATTTAAATCTGTACATGGAAGGTAAATTACACATGAAAAATCTTAGTTAAAAAGATAGATTTTTTGTACATTGATAAACGATTTTTTTTTGTTTCGTCATCAATCACTCTGTAACTAAATCACAAGTAATAGTAATGCACTTATCTGTTTGCTTACCATATTGATTTTTTTTGTGGGTATATTTAGGATGGGTACATACTTACATCACTTTTCCACATTTATTCTAGTAAAATTATAATGAACACTGTATGTATTGCTAAAATTTTTGCAATAAAAGCTTTGATTAATAACAAATTACCAACTCATTTATGAATACTGTTTGTCCAGTCAAAAGTATAAGATTCTTACCAGAATTGTTTCTTAATACAATTTTAAACAATAGTCTTATACCAACTATTACTTATTATTGTATTTTATTGTATTATCCTTACCCCTATCCCTACTACTCTCTTTGGAAAAGAGAGGTTGAGCGACTGAGTAACAAACAGTTGTCGTAGAAAACTTCTGTTCGATACCTCCATTAGGAGGCCATAATATTCTCCATATTGGACATGGATAAAAAATAATAATTATATAAGTAATGTATATTTACTTGTTTCTTTTAATACTGATTTAGACAAAGATTAGCAATATATTACTGTGCCGTGATTAAATACGTAAAATCCCGATATTGAATAAAGGGAGGGACTGGAATTGCAATCCCTACCGAGATCACTTCAATGCAAGGAAGTGCATGCGCTGTGCAATGTATGCATTGACGAGCGGTGCCCTCTGTAGGATGTTCTTTGGCCCGTGCAACACATTTATTGTGTTCTCTGAACCGGAATTACAAATTTCCATATGCAAATGCTATGACGTTACTCTCTTAGAAACAGTTCCAACAAAAGCTTCGAATTTATATGCCAGTGTGTAAAGAAACCAAATGATCTCTTTCTATCCAGTGAAGTTATCTTTTTAATGACTTCGCTATAGATTTTGTAAATTAAGATTTCTGCAATTTTTATTTAATTTAATATCATGTTGAAATATACTATTTGCGTTTTAATTATTCTAAATATTAAAGATTTTCAAAATGCATACAACCTAACAAAAATTGTGGCGCTAAAATAGGTTATATTTTTGTATATTAATTATATTATGTATATTTTATGTAGTTTTTTTCAAAATATTTGACATTACAGGTAAGGCATCCAATCCCAGACCAATTTTGTGATCCCGGGATTGACAATTTTTGAATGAACATTGAACATAAAATCGTGTAAAATTGGAATTTAAATCCTGAGATATTTCAAACAATTTCGTGTAGATTTCAAAAACCCAGGAATTTCCGTTTTTCCAAAATTATCAGTTCTTCTTTTTTAGCTCTTCCAGAATTTACAAATTGAAAAACGCAGGAATTTACGGAATTCCAAAAAAATACCATAATTTCTAACATTTTTTTTATACTTCAATCCCGAAATCTCTTGATTTGAACTGTCACAATCTCGGGATTGGAGTCCCTTATTACAGGTAATGCTGACGTGTAAAATATTTAAAAATAAATATCATACAAATTATATACACTCGATGAGTTTTTTTTATCCGTCACCAGAGATTAACTCGAGAAAAAGAGACATCACAAACACCTATGTCTTAGATCTCAAATTTACGTTGAACGTAAATAAACGTACATTGACCTTACCGGGCCTTGAACCCAGACTCGCTTGATTGCTATGTCAAAGCTCTTACCAACTTAGACTACGGAGGGTGACGATTAATCAGCTTATTTTCTCTCTAGATCCTGTTTTCATTTTTGGGTGTGGGATGGGTGGGGAGAAATGAAAACATCGTCGACGTTCATGTCTTTGGATACAATTATAAACAATGAACTGATATCCATTCAAGGTTTTGAGCCCATGTCTGTACGTAGTAAGACGACATAATTTTGCATTGACATGTTGGGTAGGATTGACAGGATTGGATAGGAGGTGGATATAAAAACATCTTTTTTAATTTATGGTTTAAATTCCAGGGATTCTTACACTAGAATTTCGAAATCGAAGATAAGATTTTAAAGTATTTTTAAATTAAATGTTTAGTTTTGTATTTTAGTTTGACAAAAGAACCGCCACATTAATTGTAAATGAAAAGTATATAACAAAATGACTTTTTATACACGTGGTAATATATAGTAACAAATTATAAATTAATAAAAAACGTTGCATATATTGATTGATAGATTTTCATAATATAATATAGTGAATCATAAAATCTGCTCTTAGAGAGTCTTTGTTTCTATATCTCTGTTCTTCTGTGTACTTCTGGCGGTTGGCAAACCGTCAGCAAGCCGTCAGAAGTACGCAGAAGAACAGAGCTTATGTCACATCTCTGTCATTTTGAGTAAATCGACTTTTAAAGTTTTAAGCCCTAAATAATTGTTAAAATTATCTTTCCACTACAATTGTAAATGCTTGTTATGTAATACGACATCTAGTCAAAATACTATGTTATATTTCTTAAGTCTGAAAAGTATCTTTGTCTTTTTTCATTAAAATCATTTTTTTGTACTGTATGTTGTAGGTTAGGGTTAGATCACTAGGTAATTTTTCACTGACCCTCCTTTCTATAAACTCCTTTTTAAGGGACAGAGAATTTTTCCCGATAATTTTAATACATATGAAAATATGTGAAGAATTTATCTTCAAGGTGGCATTAATAATTCAATTTATACAAAAATGGACTTATGGATAATAGATAATGGATAATAATATTTGCTTGTGGACATTTATAATATGTATGTAAGATAATTCGTTAATCGCGAATCGAACTGTTGTTTAAAAATGTTTACTGAAGATAATATTATATCGATTTTTTCTTTTTCTTTCCAGGTATTTGACGACTAACCATTTGGCATTTAAACTGGGTAATTTGTACAATGATCTTCTGCAACAGAATTTTACGATGGCGTAAGTACGTATTAGCGAGGTTACCATAAAAATATATTCAAATATTATTTAAACGATATGTATTTCCGCAGTACCACGTACGCGCTCGGAAGTTCCTCTTGAACTTCTTTAAGTCCACTTTTCTTCAATACGACGCACTCATCTCTGCATAAGAGCGAGTAAAAATTTCCTTCCCAATTGAGCAAATACGTGAATCTATGAATATGTAATGATGTACCATTGAGAAAGGATGAACGATATCTTTACGAGGACTTATGCCGTACTTGTTATTTACACGGTGAAGGTGTCTTATCTTTTTTAGATGTCCCGCGTTAAAAAATATTATTGTTAAATGTTTTAGATTAACTGTAAATATCTTCAATAGATATAAACTTTTCGAATGTATTATAATATAAATATCTCACCATATCATATGACACTAATACTTTTAAACCTTGGCGACACAAACATCAATCGTGTTTCGTTAGTCGTTGTATTCTCGACCGATTTTCAAGATGCTGTCACATTAATACGTTTTGGGATGTTTCATCTTTCCGAAAGAGAAATTTGTTCTTTTTACTTTAAGACTATTGAAAACATTATAGAGATATATTTGTATCTTATTAAGAGGGCTGATGTGTAAAATGTAAATCGTTATTGCGTTTTTTTCATAGTTTTTGCTTTTTTAAATCATTTATTTTCGTTTAGATTTAAGCCGAGGTATGCTGAAATGAGATCGGAGAGGTTCGCAAGAGTCCTTTGTTAAACTAGGATAAAACAATGTACTTAGATTAAATCAGTTCCTACTGCAATTTCAGACATAATATAAACTATCGACGGAGGTTTAAGAATAACGTTTGAAGTATAGAATCAAATCGAAAAAAATAGTAGGTACATATTTTGACATCAATCTTAATATTTTCACTCTTGCAATCAAAGATGATTTTCAGCGATCGATTCTTAATAATTTACGGAGTATTGCGTATTCTTAAATAATATAAGGACAAAACGCAACTTTCGATTACTGTAAAGTACGCGCAGCTTAACTTTGCCATCGTGCTCTAGGGTGACCATGATGTAATATATATTTTTTAATAATTAAATTATCCATTTATTTATAACTATATATATTTATACAAGAGAATGTTAAGTTAAACTAAAACATATAAATAGTTTTTTTCATGTATAATGACGATTTATTGCACACATTTTTTTATTAAAATATTTAGGATTGTAGCATACCATAATTGACGAATGTTCAATATTCAAAAACTAAGATTCTCCTTTATAGGATGACAGCCGGTTTTGCTCACAACTATAAGAATATCTTTTTTTCCAACCTCTACTCTCTATTGAAACCATATGTGGGGTCCTTAGTTTCCTGGCTAATATTCTTACTAGAGTGAGTACAGACTTAAGTCTTTATTTCCCTTTCCAGTATGTGACTTCAACTACGTCGACAATGAATGTGAATTCTATAAATTTATTATGTTATGTGAAAAAATGCACTATATACAGAAATTTCTATCACAATACGTAGGTACTATCTGAAAACATTAAAAAATTAATTAATCAATAAATATTTACCTAGTCAACATACTCGTGTAGTTATATACATTTATAACCACTTCTTTAGTCTAACCGCACAGTGCTTTACCTCATCCTAATTTCGTTACTTCTGACATTATATTATGGTCACTCTTATTTTCGAGAGCAAAAAAGCGTGTGCCTGCTACCCTTGCGTCTTTTGACCAATCACAGAAGAAATACATACTAATACACCTACACGTTCTGTGTATTATACACAAAGCGTATCAATGTATTAAAACGGCAAAGTTATATAAATTTATCCTAATAATTATTGCGTATAGTTAGTTGTATAAGAGTGGTAAAAAATTGCATCTTACTCAGAACACTGCGAATAGCTCTGCGATTAAGCGAGCCTCTTGTTAATATATTGGCAGCCCACCGCTGGATTAAAGCAAAACCTAATCATTGAAAGCCGCGACCACACGATGGCGTGAATATAGATTTTAAATGATGACTTACATTCCATCGCGTCTGTTAGACTTTTGTGTGTCGCGGTTCATTGGTTGTGTTGCTATGTATACATTTAGTATACATCGGAATTTAATAAATATAAACGCTTTAGAAATATTCATTAAAAATATCAAAATATAGTGCTTAGTTCCTATTTTAATAATTTGTCATTAAATTTAAAAGATATCTTTGATACCTTTAATACAAGATGGCAAAGTAGGATAAGGAATCTAACCTTCTAAATGATTTACTTTCGCCAAAATTTCATTTACTGACTTTTCACAGAAAAGCCTCGATTCGCTGAACACTAAACTAATTTTCGATATCTTTGTTAATACCAATTTTGTATTACCAGAAGATACATGTTTTTCGCTTCTTCAAAGAGACCACCGAATCAATCGATAATATTTTACTAAAGTTGTTAGTTTATCGCGATGAATTATTTTCGATTGATATGATTGCAGATTTTTATGTAGCTAAAAATATTAACAATTAGTTTTTTCTCATTTATTTTACTGTACGTATATTTTCACGTTTGAGTTGTCGTTTGGAGCGTAATCCACTCTTATTTATAGCGACATTTTTTGGGATATTATAAAGTAAATAAATACAAATACGGTAAACTTTTATACAATCTTAAAATAGTTTATTTTGATATCAATCTTTTAACATTTTTTTTACTAAAGTAAAGGGGCTTTTAAATGGCTCTCTCATATTTTCTTGCACATAAAATTAACACATTGCTTAAACATATTATGTTAACAATTTGTACAAATGTACGCGAAGAATATTTTTTAGGATGCATCATACAAAAAAGTCAAATAATCCATGCAAACTAAAAGAAAATTAATTATTAAGTTTTCCGTTTTAAGGTGTGCAATTTTTGTTATATTAAATTATTTACATTTTCTATATGAAGAATTTTTAAACTAGATGTATTATCAATATTTTTTTGCGTTTAATTCAGAAAATTATTTTCCACGTAGTGAATAAAATAGTGTTAGTGTAGTTACTTACATAATAATATTTTTTTTAATTAATTGCTTGAAAAAAATGTATAATTTCTAAATTGTTTTTTTTATTCCCCCACGAGAAAAAATATAATATACAAAGATAAACCACTGCTACTAACTGGGTGGAAGTTTAATTTATATTTTCGCTCGACTTGTACAGATGTAGGATCAAATAAAATAAATATCTTTTGACATTTCAATCGAAGAATTAATAATAACTTTGATAAAATACTTGCCGGCGTTTGAGTCTTAGGGCATTTTTCATATTCAATTAGACGCCCACCCCTGTTTACAAAGTGCTTTCAGGGATGATTTTAAAATTGCATCCAACTTCAAAGCTTCAAAGTTTGCATTAGGATTCTGCTTCAGCATTACTTTCTCGACCGTAAACTCGAAAAGCTCTAGTCGCTGCGTCATAAAAAATACTACAGCATTTACTATTTTTTGAACAGCTTATACTCTTCGTTTTTTATGAAAAACAAAATATTTACCGGTTATCATTAAGATTATTTGAATTCTTTTCATAGCAAGGAAAAATAGAAAATGTTGATTTTTTCTATCACTTGGTTTATGATGTACTGTAAGTCTTACATTAGTTGCATTAGTGTCTTTGCTCGTCGAGTTTATCTTCATTTTTCATATAAAATTTATGAAGCTTTAAGTCCTGGGGCGCGTAAGCATCTAAGTTCTTCGTGTCTCCTTCATCGCTGATGTGTTGGTGTTATGTTTGTCAATTTGATTGAAATCTATCAGACGCACTGATAATTCATGCTGAATTAGATTCTTTTTAGAAATATATATATATTTTTATAAATGATTAAATAAGTGAACTGTTTGAGTAATCTAATAACACGGTCCGATCAGTGGTGGACTGCCAATACGTTTACAAAGGGCACCCTTTGATTTAAAAACTATTTGTGGTGATCCGGAGAAGGGATGGAATCTTTTTATCTCTCTTATATATAAACATACGCAATTATATATACAAATATTACTTCATATACTTATGTAATGTAAAGATACGCAATGTTCTTTTTTGAAACCGTAAAATAATCAATATCAAAAGCTGAAAAAAGTATTAGTTTACATTGTATTACAAGACTGTAGATTGGCGCAGAACTAGGTAACTATCATTTTTGCACCAATGCTGATTTTTCAAACGTTATACTTAAACTGTCGTAGATAATGTAAATGTCAAAAACACCAAACCTTAAATTTTACTATAATGCATATAATATGATGTATACATTATGTAATACATAAATTTGAGAATAGTGTGTTATGTTAATTAAATCAAGGGCTTGCGTAAGCCCCTTCCAGCTCAACCCTGGTCCTGATCATTATAAAACAATATGGGATTAGGAAAAAAGAAAGGTTTTATTTTTATAAACATAAAGCTTTTCCATCAAACATTTTCAAATTTGAAATTGAGTAATGTATGTAGTTATAATTGTTGCTGATCTTGATACTTGAGTGGTAAAGTTTGAAAACTTTTTTACCTTATCCGCAGATCAGTGAATGGTTAGAATTCCTATATGGATATTATCATTCATTATTGTTTCAATCAATTTGGATTTAATTTTTCTAGGTCGTCAATGTATAAAACACCCATCATTCAATTTACGCGGTAGAAACGTTTTTCACAAAACCGCGTAAATAAAAGTCTTATATAAAAAGGCAAGGAACACATACAAAATCATCAGATAAATTCCATGGTTTCCGGAAAATCCACGTAAAATAGGTCCACGGTTCGTTTTACCGAAAATATGTAGCCTATATAATATTTTAAAAATCGTATCATTTTCGCTCCTGTCATTTTACACTCTAACCATTTTCTTCATATCGACTTTGAAATCTTTTTCGTCATCATCATCGCCAACTAATCAGGTCAATTCCACAATTAACACACACATTCATGTTATCTTAAGTATTTTTTTTTATTTTATTAAAATCCGTGATGAATGTTTATCATTTTTTTTAAATTCCTTGTATATTTCTTTATATTATGCACAAAGATTATAAATGTCTCTTTGTAATTTGAGAACACGTTCTATATTTTTATCCATTTTTAGCACAATGTGTCCAAATGGCATTTTTATTGACTGAGTTGAAGTGAATCCTCGTAAAAAAAAGAAGCGCGTAAATCAGGTTGTGGGTTTTTTAATCCATGTCCGCTCCCAATGGAGGTTTCTCGACAGACTCTTTTTCAACGAGAACTGTTTGTTACTCAGTCACTCAATCTCACTTTTTTTTAAAGCGAGTAGTAGGGATATAAGGATAAGGCTAGAACAGAACTAGTGGTTAACTAGTCGCTCTCGTTACACCCAGTTATGAATGGGTCGGAAAAAGGTGGAACGGAATGTTTACAAATCACAAACACCCATGTCTTCGAATAGAAATCGACATATCGATCGAAAAAATGATGTTAGTTCTGGGACTCGACCCCGTAACACCCGGCACGGAAGTTTACAACGCTAAACGCTGCGCCATAAGATCCGAAATGGCTATACTCCGTTCTATTCATCTTATTCTGCCTGTTACCTTACCGCTTACCACAACGAACTCCTTCCTCTCTTTTGAATCTTCTAAAAAGTAAGCTTGAACAAACTGCTTACAATCACTCCTTTCTACGTGCATTTAAAATACTAAATAATATGTTAAATTTGACAACGTAGATATATATATTTTTTTTGTAATTTTGTAAGCACTTAACAACTGGGACATAAAATGTAATTATTTTTTATTAAGTACAAGTTGTTTCACTTAACTGTATCTTATATTAGAACCTGTATTATAATATAACGTATTTGTCTTTCGAATGTAATTAGAACCATGTAATACCAGGATCCAGCTGGAGGAGCGAGCTGTTTGCTAAGTAGATGGGGGATGTTGAATTTTCTTAATCTTGTCTTTGTAATAAATCAGACGTATTTTATTTACATTTGAGTTGTAGTTCTTATAGCGAAAAATGGTTTTACTTGTCGACGTCTCTATTACTGTAAAACAACCCCTCGACTTTTTTGAAAAGAGGGTGCCGACTCTGCCGACAGATGAATTTATAAAAATGTTGTTTGCTGATGATAGACTAAATATTGTTTTTTTTTACGATACTTAGTGAGGTATAAAGCAATTTAATCATGAGAGCTGTTTTTGGAGAATATACATATATATAATAAAGTGCGATTATTTTTTTATAATTAAGAAGTAATATTTCGATTTATGCACATATTTTTATCAATTGATAACAATCTGGTGAATCACAAAACCATTCATGCAGAATTTGAATCGTTCAAATTATGTTCATTCACACAAGTTTTGTCACTAACGACTCGAGTTTCGCCTTTCGGCATCTTCAGGCGTTCAAGTGCACATATGAACTTGAACTGAAACTAACTTATGTGAATGTATTTAAATAATTTGAACGATTCAAATTTAATATTAAAATTCCACCAAGTACCTTCAGTCGAAATCTTAAATTAAATTCATTCAGATTTAAGAAGATCTTATTTTGATAAAAAAATCAACGTTATCGCAAATATGTTTTATTTTTTTTAAATATTTTTAAGCTCATTTTTAAGATCGGACGTATGGGAGGATTTTTTGTTTATTTACAACAATTAAACAAAATTTAGATTTCTGTCACAATTTAAAAACATCACTACATCAATGCAATAGCAAGACATTCAGAAAAATTTAGTATCTAAATGACAGTTTAGTGCAGGGGTTCTTAACCCCGTGCCCGGCAAAGTATCAGATACAATTTTAAAAAGTCATTATATTTTGTAATAAAATTATTTTTATTAGATTTATTGAATCCGCAAAAAAATAACCATATCCATATTATTTTAAAGGAGCTAATGGAACAATAATAAAATGAATACATAAATATATACTACTTTTTAATAATATGTATGCAAATCTGGTTTTCTAACAATCAGGCCTGCGCCCGCCATTTTTCTTCAAAATCTCAAGTGCGCCCGTCACCGCAAAAAAGGTTAAGAAACCCTGGTTTAGTGTTACAGTTTCTTACTTATAATATAATTTCCCTCTACCATTTGTATGGGGGAGGGGGTATATTCTAAGCAAGATTGTCTAAATAAAAAGGTATATTTAAAATAATGTACAAATACGTAGTGCTAAATCTATTTTTTTTTACGAAATGCTAATGAGCAAAAAATTCAGTAGAAATACAGAGTATTTAAAAATGTCGTCCTTGTACAAGTGAAGCGATTTTATGAATAATAATTGATGAACACGTTATGTTGTATTTAAAATATTTGTTTTAGAGAACTTTACAAAATATCAACGATTCGCATCTCACAATTCACCCTCTGGGGGGATTCTTTAGCGATTGGGAAGCCCTGCTGTTAGGTTATATCCACGGTGGTCGTATTTTAAATTATATTGTATCATAAAATTGTATTGGATTCATTATTATATATTTTCTATAGTGGAATACTTAGCTTAAAACTATTTTTTTTATCAATTGTCCACTGTTGCATTGATATAACGATATGTTCAGCGAGTGAGTATTTGATTAAAAGTGCTGTTATGTGGAATGAGGAAGACATAATGTGATTAAACTTATTATAACAGAGATTTAAAATGTTCGTTTACTGTTTCATTTTATCCTGTCTGCGCTGGGCAGGATTACAAAAATCTGAGCATTTATCTATTCGTAAACCGATGTTTAATTAATGTTTACAGCGCTAGAAATAATTTACTTTTAACCGTTTTTTGTTTTAGTTATAAATTGTTTCTTCCTAGTTCTAGTTAACTGATGTGATACAATACATGTTGCTTATATTTATCACCTCGTTACATCATTTTAATCATTAGAAATTGTATGACATAATAGTGATATCGCATGCCACAGTGGCTCAGTTCTCTAGCGTGCAGTGTATTTATAAACCTTCCAAATTCCTTCGAGGTTCAATTACGTGCATCATTAAACTTGGTTGGTTGCTGCAGCGAAATTCCGGTCGATGATAGTTTATAGATAGCCCATATCTGGGTGAATCTCTTGTTGAAAGTGTCGAAGTTAATTATCTATGGTATCCTGTCATTTTCATTTGAAAATAAAACGCTCTTTGATGTGTAATTAATAAAAAAATTAGCAAACTTATAAGGTGTTCCATGTCAATACTTAAAAAAACACTCTTTTGTACGTATTCCAAAATTATCTATTAAGATCAGAACAAGTTGTAACAGCATACTGATCCTAATAAATAATTGCGCGATAAGTACGTAAGAGTGTTTTATTATTTAAACAATACAATTAGCCTTTTTACGTATCAACATATAATATTAAATAATCCTGTTTATAAATGCACTAAATGCGTTGTCCTCTTTTTGTACCTTCTACTTATATCGTTTATTCAAAAGTTAGTAAATATTGAGCATATCTTTTCCGGTCGCTTCGTCGAGTTGTCATCGACTTTAAGCATTCGTCCTATTTGGTTGCGGTTTCCTCGGCTTTTAATACCGGTACGGACATTTCGTAAATGTTTTTTAAAAACAATTTATGTTAAAAAAACATATATGTTTGTGGTGTTTGCATTCTCTCCCACCTATCTGTTAAAAAAACAAGGTGCAGCAAGACCGATCAGCCGAATATTATACTATAGTATCATGGCCCCAGAATTCTTTCTGTCCTTATCGGCTGTAAATGAATTCGTAGAACGACCGAATAAAAAAGTTCTCGTAAATCAACTTCTGCTGCTCAGAAAAGTTTAATTAAAAGCATCTAAGAAAACCTTGATACACGAAAGTTTTATGCTGTAAATATGAAGACGTTTTCCATCAAATATACGCAGTATTGGTTTTTTTCAAAATTATTAGTATCTGACATATAATTTTAAATTTGAATTCTATGGAATATCGACGCCATCTTTTTACAATAATAAATGAACAGATTTCTGTTTTATCAATAGCTTACTTGTCAATGCTGTTGATAATTCAGGAGCACAAAAGGGCTTAATACAAAAGGTTTTTTTTATCGGTTTATGGCTTCCACGTGATATTGTGGCGATAGTGTATACGTTGTGGCGCGGAGAGTATTTTGTATACTCAATCGAGTGACACTTAACACTTTTTGGATCATTTTTCATCGGCGAGTTTTTAAAGTGACATTTATGTCAAGCGATATGATAAATTGATATTTTTTCCTCGCATCGAAAGTTATTGATAGAAAATTTTCAATGCAGTGTATGAATTATCAAGTTTCCCACTGAACAATCATAAGCTCGATTAATTAAGATGGGGATTAAGGCGTAATGATGTATTTTTGTTTATATCAAATGAATTCAATCACCAAGACATAGATATTGATACGAAAACCTGTCCCAATTTTTGTTTTCTTCAAAATATAAGTGCCAGATCTATAATAGTAAAACATATTTATCTTGTGTGCTCAAAAATTGGAACGGATGTGGTGGAACAATACACTGGGCGTTTTTCAATAATAGATTTTATGAGTTAATGAGTTAATCAAAATTGTACATTAATGTTTATGAATGCATGATTTAATATTTTTAGTTAATATACACATGTATATTAATTAGCATTGCAATAGATATTCTAACGATGGAAAAATAATATTAATAAAAAAACATTTGACACACCTTTTTTGTGAGAAAAGTTGCATTTTGTATACACATGCAAATTTTTTTTTGTATAATAAAAAAAACATTAATTTGCGGGGTTAAAAAAAATAACTTATTTAATAAGTAAATAACTTTATGAAATTAAAATCTATACAGGAATTAGTATTACAATAATATAAGTAACAAGGATTTGCTCAGACAAAAAGTGGAACAACCAAATTTTAAATTTAAATTAACATAACGTAACCGTCTTTTTTACAATTTATTATTGAACAATGATCATTATTCGTGGACAAATAGAAATAAAATATAACACTTAAATCACATAGTTGAATTTCTGCAACACCGTGCATTTATGGACTAAACCATTCTTATTTATACATGGACTTTCTGTTGAATTTTTTTTTGCTTAAATCTTTTCAATTATGTTATTTGATTTGAATGATCGTGATAAATTTACAACGGTATACTTTAAAAGTTATGCATAATAACGGGTAGTACACACAAGCGATATGACATGCGATAAATGATGTGTGTAAGAGATTTTTTTGTTTTGTTTTATAAAACAAGCACAACCCAATACGCTTTAATGATAGAAAAAACTTTTGTTATAAAGTATACATTTTACTCAAACGCAAGTGAAAGCACCATAATGTAATGCCGACTAATGACGTAACGTAGTAAATTATAAATGTTCATTTATTAATATCGATAGCATCCTGGTGGTAAATAATATAACTATAATGACAGTTATCCAATTGTGTAATGATCGAACAGTGCTTTGAATATAATATACTCGTATGTGATAAGAGAAATCGAGATTGAAGATAAATTATTAATTACAAATATGAAATGGAGTTTACAATTTTATGCTGCCTGACGTTCGCGTGATTGAAAAACAATTTTGCAAAGTAAACATCGATGCTATTGCCAACGCCAGCGAGCGGTTGGAAATTTTGCGTCCCGGCTGGAGATAATTTATGAAAAACCACGGCGCGACGTCTTAAAAGTTACTTTGCCAAGAAGATGTGTGGAAGTTTACGGACATGCAAAAGTAACGCCTCGACGTAGAGACGGTGTAAAGTTACTTTTTATTTATGACACTCTCAAAAGCATTTGGCGAGGGAAATTTACATTTTAATATTCATCGTCAGTTGGATCCTTTAAATCCTCCAAGTGTTATTTGGTTTGTCAAATTAACATATAAGCATATACACATAAACACGCCATAGCTGAAGCGAGTACCAAGAATACTAATTGACATTTTAATATAACTAGTTGTTCATTACATTATAAGCAATGTTTGATAGTTAACTGTCGTGGGCTAAAAAAAATGTTAATGCTATATAATAAAGCTTTTAAGACAATATTTGACTAATATTATTGATTCTTTTGAAATAAAATGCAATTAAAAAATGGAGTTTTTATATTTTTCATAAAACGACTTCGTTTTAAAGCGCATAATTAATAACTAATTGTTATATAAATTTCATGGAAAATATTAATCCACGCCCAAATAAAAATCAAACGAATATTTCTGAAAAAAACATAATAATGAATGTTTAATCAAGTAAACCCAATAATTTCACGACAAATAAATTTGTATTTAAAATATTTATTATATTTATTTTCATTTAGGTATCTTATTAAATTAATAAAACTAAAATGAAATTTAATTCACTGTTTTACTTTAAGAAAAGTCATGACGTTCTGACATATCTTTTCTGATTTATCAATCATTTTAAAATTTAATCAATTTCTTTTTAACCCCATTTATTATTAGTAAGCCAAATCCTTAAGAATATTTGTGACATATATTATATATAATTCTTTTTATTGTTTACCATATCCTCTCTTAATGTAACATCCTCTTAATGTCCTGTGACGGAAGTTGACTCGTAATCGAGCATTTCAACAAAACATGCTATCATTTAACTTTTAGGGTGTTTACTGTCAATACTTGGTGGAAAGGCATTATATTAAAAAACTAATTCCCACTTTTTATTAACACTTGAATGCAAATAGTATGATGCCTGGAAAGGAAAGATATTAAAATTTCTTGCAATTCAATATAAAAGGGCATTGACTTCTTGACAGAGCCGACGTTAGATGGAGGTTATATCACTTTGGAGACACTTCCAAAAAAAATGTCTACTAACTGTTTGAACATTTTTTTCGGACTAGCTTAAACAACAGCATTGAAACACGAGCATTTTAAAAAGTCATAACCAAGTAGGCAAAAGAACGTTCTGATGCTCGAATTTTAAAATACAAATATTTTTACCTTTTTGTCGGTGTTTTAAAATGACGATGAGAACTAATTTTCTTTTGAATATTTGTTTACTTATAATAAATAAAATTTAAAAACTTAAATAAAACTATATCGATACATCCTAAGAGCGTTGGGGCGTTTGCTTCAGCCTTTTTGCTGTGTGTGATGAATAAGAAATCATTGAAAGTATAATATTGTTTAGTTAATTAAAACAAAACCATATCGAAAAATGTTTTCCATCGCGGATTATCTACCAGCATTGCGCTAGATTAAAGTTAAATAATATACCAAAGTGTTAAAGTAGATTCCTTTTACGCGAGAATCCTGTGTAAATATAATATCACGCTGTCGTAATAAATCTCATATTAAAATGTTGTCGCTGTAGTGTTTTTAATATGGAAGGAGAAAATTGCATTCTGCCAGAGATTCACGACTCGTTGGCTTCTAGAAGATGTAATAATATCTGTAAGCACCTCTGAAAGTATAAATAAAACCAAAAGCTTTGTTATTCGAGAACCATCGCATTATTATTTATTTTATTCTCACGTTATTAACCTCTTATTTTTTCTGTAAAAAAATTCAATGGACTGAATATTTCAAATAATTTTGCGTAAACTTAATGAGAATACGAATAAGTCACTTGAGATTTCTTTATCAAAAAATACAAAAAATAACGTATGCAAGATGACCCGACGGACCTGAAACTTTTTTTATCGAGTCATTGACACTATACGTGTAAACGATAAACTTTTTTGAATTAATGACCGTGTTTTTTTGTAATTAAAATCACATCACATTACATCATTTGATTTGTGTGTATGTCATAAAAAACATATTTTTAAAAATTCATATTTGCTCCAAATTTGAAGCATATAGTCTCTTAATGGCAGTATCTCAGCTCAAGATTTTTTACAATACCTGATTGTTACTTAGTTGCTCAACTTATCTTTTTCGAAGAGAATAGAGATATAAGGGTAGGTGCCAGGACAGTACTATTGGTTAACTAATCGCTCTCGCTACGTCCCATTAAATAAGCATTAAGGTTTGGTTGGGTAGGAGGAAATTTTAAAAGACGCCACTGGCATAAACAAATATTGTCAATTTTAATTTCTCCATTTCACACAACCATGTTTTACTACACATTTTTAGGAAATCATAAAAATTATATCAACAATATATGTGTTCAACTCGCTTTATTGGATATACGTCAGAGGGCATAATAATTGTCATTGAGAATAATATATCTTTAACACTTCGGAAGCATTCCAAACCACCAATGGTTTAATAAAATGAAACATTTCATAAAAACGTTATTTCTTACAAACATATTAACACCAGTAATCATATAAATCATCATAAATTTGTTCCAAACTTGGTTCCTAAAAGCAAGTTCTTCCGTTTTGTAACGCCTTCCACTAATAGCTGTTACCCAAAGTTTTGATGTTGTTTTCTACTCCATCAAACCCTGGAAGATATAGTTGTCCGGAACTTCATTCCCCCCTTGGGTTTAAAGTCACCCTTACCCGGTCCATTGGGACTCGATGACACTTCCTAAAGTGTCTATTGCCATAAGCACGGAAGCTTGAATATCCAAGAGTGCTCTTTTTAGCGCTCTCCCTCGATCACAGTTTTCCAAATAAGGATAAACTAATATCACAAACCTATTTTATCGCAACGCAAAAAACAATATTTGAAATTTTAATTTTAATCATGATCGTGTTTATGAAAGAGATATCTACAAAATAACAAAGTGTGCCAAGATTGGTAAAATGGTCAAATAAAATGAGCAAATGTAGGTAAGCCGTAAAATACGTTTTTTACTTATGAAAGCAAGAGCATCTTTGTGTTATTGATTGTCTTCTATTTTAATGTATGACTAATATAAACCTTTAGCAGCCTACATATAAGTACACTAATACTGAAAAAATTGCGATGTGCTTATAAATACAATTAGCAACTGCATTTAAAAAGTAAAATTTTAACATCTATTTTTATTTGATATTTTTTTTAAACCATGTCCGCTCCCAATGTGGATCATATGGACTCCTAATGGAGTTTATCTCAACTGAAGTGTTTCTACGAGAACTGCCTGTTACTCAGTTGCTCAACCTCTCTTTTTCCAAAGAGAGTAGGGATAGAAGGATAGGGCTATGACAGGATTAGTGATAAGCTAATCGCTCTCGATACGCCCCGTTCATAGGATAGGATGGGTGAGAGGGGGGAATTCAAGACATCGCAAACATCCATGCCTTTGAACAGAAATTAATAAATCGATTGAAAAATCAATTTATAAAACTGTCCGTACCGGGATTTGAACCCGGGCCCTCTGTAGCCGAAGCCAACAACGTTGACCACTCGACCACACAGGCGGCATTAATTAAAAATAATTATTTATCTCAATTATCGTTTACATAATTTATTTTATGATATAGTGCTGTTAATAATATTTATCATTTATTTACACATGTAGATACAATTATTAAATAATAAATCAAAATGGAAAATACCAAGACAAACACATTAACTAAGTTGTTATTGTAAAATTTATTTAAGATAAGCATATCAAATATTTCTTGTTTATACTTTAAGATTAATGCCACGATCTGTTAAAAGTAAAATATAATTACTGAAGAATCTTTCAGCATATATACTGTTGATTAAAGAGCAGCACAATAAAACTCTTTACATGTTTTTAAAATCAGATGAAAACAATTCGAATTAGCCGATATGTGTGCATTTGGCTAGCATAAAAGGATAGAAAATAACCATGGACAAAATCTATTGTAAAATATTTATATTTAATAACTTTCCTTTTAATCATAATAATAATATGATTTTAACATCTATTCGAATATCTTAGGATTCAAGCAAAGATAACATTTTTGTCTTTATATTTTTTGTGTAGGTATTTAAAATAATGTTTACTGCTGAGGGAGATATCTTTTTATAAAAATTCATATCTAAAATGATTATATCCACCAAATCTTCTTTTTAATTGGAATATTTTTTTATATACTCATCGTAAAATGATTAAAAAATCATGTCTGTACTCGTGTTAACAGCGTTAAAAGCTATAATTATATCGGTCTAATTAAAAATATTGTTTTTGTAAAATCAAAAAAAAATAATGATGATAAAAAATATTATTAAACTTTTCAAATTGGTCATTAAAATTTGAATAGTTCAAATTATGTATATTCACACAAATTTTCTAATAGTCACTAACCTTCAGTCAGTCGAAATCTTAAATTAGTTCATTAAAATACTATATTATGTATTTCTGACATTTCTATAGAATTAGGACTGTAAATTCCAATTCAATTTTTAAAACATTTGATTCGTTCATTTTACCCAATGTGGATATATCACGGTGCAATACTGAGCTGACTTTTTATTTTACAGTGAAAAAATATAATGTTAAAGCCAATTATAAAAGTCAATCCCTGTTTTTTTAAGTAGCAATTTTGGTATGATTATAAGTAAAAGTGTATTATTTCAAGATGGTTTGTTATTACAGTCATTATTGAATGAAATAATACTGGATTATTAGACAGGAGAATGAATTCCAAATTCAGTCAAATGCATTCGATATACCATCGATATATACAGACAATTTTTTTTCAGTGCGATCAATTGTACACGTGATCAAATTTTTCGCACACAACATTAAAGAATTTTCGTATAATAGACTTTATTTTTACACCGATTCAACCATTAAAGAAATGTCCAGTGATGTGTGTTGGTACTCTGCTATAATAAAAGTCTAGATTGTCGACGAAAATTAATGTTCTGCCAATCCCTTTCGCTGTTTGCTTTTTAAATGCGATTAGAGAGGCGAACGCAAAAAAGAGAAGAATGAAAATGGCCGTCGCATTTCCAACTTTCCACCGCTTGAACCCTTCCTACGTAATGTGCTCCACATGCAAAGACGGTTCGAGAACTTTTATTGGCGTAAAGCCATGAAAAATCCCCGCTGCGGTCACGTTTTCGCAGTTTACAATCCGGCCCTGGGTCGAACACATCAAACTAATAACCTATTCCGGAGAGATAAAATAAAACTTGTCGAATTTGTTTTTTGTAAGTTTTTTTCATATTATATAGCTGTTAACTTTGACCATTATGGGTTGGTTGGTAATAAAACATTAGGGCGTATTCAGGGCCGAGTTTATATATCAGTGAGAGATGCCACTTCTTAGGATTCCATAATATGAGGGGCTCCGTATCTCTTTCAATTTCACTTTGTTTTATTTTCACTATCTAAAAGTTAATTGTTTTATTTACATTACTTTTATAGCGTATTTATGATTTTTGTAACCTTTTTTATTAATCTGATGTGCCACAATACAAAAACAATTATACGTGATAAAATTGTGATTTTCCATACTTTCGATGGTTTCGGCGGTAACTTTGTGGAAGTTCATTTTAATAGAAAATTTAAATTAACTTTGATTATTCCACGTATTGTGTAACTAACTGTGACACGTGTTTCGCCTCTTTCAGAGGCATCTTCAGACTTACTATCGCAAAGTTTGCTTAAGTAATGAAGCAAGATTGATTCTAACATTTTAAAATTATAAAATTACAAAATGGATTGGGTTTTTTTTTCCTTTTAAGAGGAGCAAGGAGGGGGGTGTAGAATCGAAATAAAGCAAACAGATAATGATACTAATTTTACTAATGAGTTGTAAACAATCAGAATGGGATTTTTCCTTTTTAATGGAAGCAAAGAGGGGATTATGAAATGCAAACAAATTTAAATTTAAACCTAGATGATTGATTGTAGCTCATTAGTTTTAATAGTTTGTAATGTTTAACGTCATTAGTAGTATGATTAAATTTGTTTGCATTTCATAATCCCCTCTTTGCTTCCATTAAAAAGGAAAAATCCCATTCTGATTGTTTACAACTCATTAGTAAAATTAGTATCATTATCTGTTTGCTTTATTTCGATTCTACACCCCCCTCCTTGCTCCTCTTAAAAGGAAAAAAAAACCCAATCCATTTTGTAATTTTATAATTTTAAAATGTTAGAATCAATCTTGCTTCATTACTTAAGCAAACTTTGCGATAGTAAGTCTGAAGATGCCTCTGAAAGAGGCGAAACACGTGTCACAGTTAGTTACACAATACGTGGAATAATCAAAGTTAATTTAAATTTTCTATTGTGATTTTCCGTTTGAAATACAAAATATTCGTAGGATTTCACATCATTGTATCATGTTTGATCTTAATGCAGTAGTGTAGACATAAATAACTTCAAACGCAATTTTCTCGAAACCAAAATTTTTCAGTTATGGTTGTTTTGCATTGGGTGGACGATTATTAAAGAATTTGTATATATAATTTATATCAACAGTCACTTTTCAAACAATATTGACCGTTAGAATGTCGTTTTAGCTATCTATAGCTTAAGAGGCGACCAATAGTTCACGTAATAAATTACAAAAATTGACCACGCAAAGCACAAAAGATCTATTCCGTGAAACTTTAAATCGAATCAAAAATGTGTGGAATATGGAAGACAGCCGTGAATTCAACGGACCACAGTAGGACAACTGTCGTGAAGTAATCGCCTATTATGTACAATAAATTTTGTTTGTGACGTTTTTTTTTGGTTTTGTGTTAGTAAACAAACAGCTTAGATGTTTTTAGAGGTTCTGTCGAAAAATACTTAATCTAGACAAAGATACCAGATAAAATTGCGTAACTTGATCCATAAGAGATATGATTCAGCCCAAAATAACAGTGTTATTGTCTAAGGATTTATTTGTTCTTCGATTTTTATTTTAGTTTAGTTCGTATGAGTTTTCTATAACATGGATACTTGTCAACAGCCCATTACACCTCTCATCAAAACATAGATATTCTTAGCCTTACGGATTAAAACCCAAAAGACATGTACAGATTTATGGAAAATAAAAGCTATTTATATAAAAAATAAATCATGTTTGACATGTGTCACGTATGTCACATATGTACGAATAAAACAAAGAACATAAAAAAACGAATACGTTATATAAATGAATTTGTATTGAATTCAAGAAAATAACACATACGTCAATTTGCTGGTGATTCTTATTATGCTATAAGCGGCATAAAGTAACATATTGCAAGAATGATCAAACAATTGTGAACTGTACAATGAAATGACGGTTTCGAAACGGATCGAGAAAAACAGTTTTTTTCTGAAATATGTTACAGATTTGTCATAACTCTCCTATGGAACGTATTCTTATTTTACATGGAACGTATCTCCCGTGTAGAAGAGGATTGAATGTTTTTAATAATTTTATTTTTCCTTACGGCCTGAACTCACAATAATTTGTTTTATGTGGTCCAAATGAAGAAAAAGGTTGTACATGTCTGCCTTACATCAGCAACCTTATTATAAACAGGGGAGTGTAGTCGGAAATTTTTACGACTCAAATTTATTTAAAAAAAAACAATTAATGATGTGTATTCAAACCACAAGAGTCCACACTGTTTCCACTGCATGCTTGGTTGACTGAAGATGATCTGATGGTATACATATATAAGTTAAAATGAAATGATTGAAAAAGTTCTTTGGAGCTGGAGACGGTGTCGTTTTTTTTTACCCGACTGCATATAAGAATTACTATTGACGCTATCGTCCTGACATATAGTAATTTATTAAACTTATATTTATCAAAATTTATACCGACGTAATATGTTGATTGATTTAACTGAACGTTGTCTGTTGATACCATCATACATTTTGGTCAACTACTATCATATCGATCTTGTGCCATACAAAGATGACTAAGCGACCCAATTTATCGACAATCATTAACAAACGGGAGATTTAAAATTACATGTTCGATCAGAACACGGAAATTAGTAAATTGAAGGAAATCCATGTCGCCTTTTGGAATACACACGAATTGGCTGATGATGATCTAATAACGCGCCCGGAATAAAGGGTTTCTTTTGTTTGTGAGATGGATGATAGTGTTGAGTGGGTTTATGGTATATGACGCTAAAGTGTGTGAAACTGAAGCTACATAAGCCTCGAACACTGCCGAGAATACAAAGTCCTTTTCTTTGTCTGTCTTACCAGAGAAACACGAGACTCAGGCTTTTAAAATATTATTATTTGATTCGATTTCATCTTTATTTTCTTTTTAGATGTAAAGAAATCAGTTTGGTGTAAGCTTGCTTTGAGAGGGATAGAATTTAAACGTTGCGATTTTCAGCATGAGAGCAAGTGTTCTTTCGTATACATACTTAACTTTTAGACGAAAGTATATTACCAAGGCACACATAAAATTATTTATTGATATATTTTTTTAAAAATTAGTACTGAAAGATTTCAATGCGTTTTCACCCCATTGGCAAAAAAACGTCCCCCTTTTCAACGATATTTTTTTTTTGCATTTTATAGCTTTTTGCGTTTTCTGAAGATATGTAAGAAATGTTTTTAAATACATTTACTATCTCCATTTTAGTAATGAGTAGTTAATGTAATATAAATAAACCTTGATATAAAACATCATTTTAAAGTACCATAAAGACCTTTCTCAGCTTTATAATGATTCAATTTCAGCTCTAAGTAATGTATCATTTTATATCACTTTGTTAAAAAAATTGAAATTCTAATTATGTTTGAAATTACCATTAGTCATATAAGCTTTATTATTCTTCGATGATCTTTGTAATTAAATGTTAGAGGTGTGAAACATTTTAATTTGTTTTATTTTAGAGTCACTTATTCATAATTTCTACTGTAATTTGTAAATTGTTTATTACACCGTTTTTATTTCATTTTTTGTATAAATAACATTGTTAATTCTATTTCATATCAGTTGATAATGCTCGCCATGAGCGAAACCGGTCCTGATCTTGGTAAATAAAAGTGGAAATAAGTACAAAAGAATATTGTGTTTTTCTTAATATAATGCGTTTCCTCCATTGACAGTGAACACCCTAAAAGTATTTTAAAATCTACTTGTTTTGATGTCAATATATATAATTTAAAAAAGACCAACCTATGGCAGCTTGACATTTTTCGAAACCATAAAAGCATTTCGTTCATCTTTTTACGTATGAATATTTTTAGGCCCATATTCAAATATTCTAACGAATACCGTATACAACATTTAAATATACGGCAGGTAGCCTGTATTTACCATGCTAACAATACGGGTCTTTCCAGCCTTTATTGCGATTTAAGTAAACAGTAGAATGCTTTTGCAGTTACGTCGTTATGAAAAGTATTCCATATCATTACCCGCGCGCAGCACACATTAGCTCTGGAACAACCTGTTCGTAATTAGCATTATCTGCATGTGCTTTGATTTAAATATTTTTACGTAAGAATATTACTTCGTCAACCATGTTGAATTTTGGTAGACTACTGTGTAATCATAAACGATGTGCTCAAATGACAGTTGACCATACCCAACCCTATCTTTATTTAATTCTTCGATGTTTGGATTCCCAAATGCCAATTTTATGAGAGGAAAAATAACCTAAATCAATTTTCCACTTACATCACGTATTTATTATACATGCCCATGTGCTGTTGCGCCGTTTTTCTGTTGTTTGAATAATTACCTTCGTAGCTTTGGCCGTTTGTGTGTGATTGATAAGCTTGACGGATTCCTCGAAATGTAAAGAATGAAAACTTAAAATCTTAAATAATTATATCAATTTACATGTAGAAAAATTATGTTTGATTGGAATTAGTATAAAATGATTACTCAAATTTGAATCGTTCAAATTATGTACATTCAGACAAATTTTGTCACTAACGACCCAGGTTTCGCCTTTCGGCATCTTCAGGGGTTCAAGTGCACGGATGAACTTGAACTGATGCTTAGTAAATGAATGTAAACGCAGCACGCAGTAGGTTGATCCATTTCGCCAGCAATGGCTTTAAGCTTAGTGGTACATTTATTTCTTATTTAAATTCGATACATTTATTTACTAAACGTCAGTTCGAGTTCATCCGTACAATTGAACGCCTGAAGATGTCGAAAGGCGAAACCCGGGTCGTTAGTGACAACATTTGTGTGAATGTACATAATTTGAACGATTCAAATTTAATATTGAAATTCCAACAAGCACCTTCAGTCGTAATCTTAAATTATGATTACTCAAAATTGAATCGACACAAAACTCTATACTAATATTAAATACATTATTACAAATATAAGATAGTTAGTTGTTTGGTGTTATTTAAGATAAAACGAGTTGTAATAATAACAGTCAATTTCATTCGATTTTTTTTAAATCCATGTGTGCTCGCAATGTGCAGCAAACGGCTTCCTAATAGAAATGTTATATGCTCAATATATTTTTTTCTACAAGAACTGGCTGTTACTCAGTTGCTCCACATATATTTTTCGAAAAACGTAGTAGGGATAGAAAGATAAGGCTAGGCCAAATGGTTAACTAATCGTTTTCGCTACACCCCGTTAATTTATGATTGGGTAGGAAAGGTAGATAGAATTTTTTAGACATATAAAAAACCCATGCCATCGAACAGAAATCAGTAAATCGATTGAAAAAAATTCTATTCGTAGTGGGAATTGAACCCGTGAAATCCGTCATGGAAGCTAACGACGTTGACCACGGACCCGGCAAATTTTAATATTATACAACCAAATATCTATTTCTCTTCACTTAATTTTTAAAACAATTACATTTGTGGTTGCTATGGGCTGCCAATACATTAAAAAGCGGCACGCTTACTTTGAATTATTTGTGGAATCATCACTCATTAAAAAAAAATATATTAACTAATCGTCAGTCAAAAAAAAGCCGAAACTCGTGTATTTAATGAGAAATCATAAAATCATGTCACATAAAAAAGATTATAATATAATATTACAAATAAATTCATAGTTTTTTTTATAATAAAACACCACTGTAAACATCTATAAGAAAGTTATATTTGTATACATATTAATATGTATTGTTTATTCTTTGCCTTTATTCAAACGAAATAAAAATAAAATATTTTTTAATATAATTTAAAAAGTAATATAAATCACTCTTCTATTTTTGTTCCTCGACCTTTACTGGTAAAAAAATACTAAGGGTGTAAAACCCTTAAAGCTTTAATTATAATCTACTGGATTAAGTATCCCAAAGGGGTAGTTGTTTATCGATAAATTTAACGGAAGTTGTTGTATAATTTTAGAGGTTGTTTCGCACGGCAAGGATGTGGCAATTTTTTGCAAAATATTATTTTTCAAAGCCTTCATAAAAATAATTCACTATCTTTACCTATTGATTTAAAAAATAATCAACTCGAAGCGACTCCTAATTATAAAACTGTCAATTTTTATTTTAAGATTTCAAAAATAACAAAAAAATATATTCGCTACTCCAAAGGTACTTCTCATTTCTCTCTTACATGTAAAATATTTGAAACAAATCATTTATCACTGTCACAGAAACAGTTTATACACAACATGTAGTAAACTTGATATAGCTGTTGTTTTATTTAATGCATGTTAGTGTGACGTCATTTTTTTAAAATATAGGCCTTAATTGTTGGTTTTAATTAAATTCTATAATTGCTTAAAAAAATTGTCTCGTAACTTAGAATATACATATAATAATAATATAACACTTCTCTAATGCAACATTGTCACCTTCAAAATATACGTTTTACGGAATTTCCTGCTAATATTTAGACTAATAACGATTTGCTGTATTTTTTTTAAGATTAACATAACCGCTTCATTAAAAAGAGTCACCGCTGAAAATTGTTCACGTTTGTTTTACATCAGAAAAAACGCACCCCTACACCAGCATTGTGGGGTTGGTTCGCCCGACAAATATCCACTCAACGATCCACTTGTATAATATTTTTCCCGCCTTGATATTTTCATAAGTTGATGGGGGTTGCAAGTTTTGAGGCGATGTGCGCGCCACCCTACCCACCGCGCCATCGCATTTTCACGCTCACTTTGGTAATAATTTATTTTTTCAAGCAAGATGCAAAGGTGGGCGAAGCGTGACTATGCAATACGCATTATTTTCCACAATCGAACTGTTCGTTAGCAATGTTTCAGTTTGAAAATAATAACAAAGCTTTGCCCGTTACCTATACAATACCTATTGGAAAACAATGGTTGGGCAGGATTGTAACATATTAGACCTAGGAATCAGAACCTATAAATAGTGTAATGACTCTATTAAACATAATGATTCTTTCAGGCGTTGTCTAAAGGATTTTAGGGACAGGAAAAATAGCTGTGTATTTAATTCTACAACCTTTTATTAATCCTATTACGTAGGCACACACGAAACCACACAGAAAATGCTGATAAAGTACAATGTTCTCTCTTTGTGTGAATCAAAGTTGTCAATACTTTTCTTTTTATTTTTTATATTTACTGTTTCTATACGAATGTGAAGTCTTCTTTTCTTTCATAAATAAATTCCATTTTATGTATGTATATATATTTATATTATATGAATATTTTTAAATCAGATAGTTGAGATTTTTCTTTGTTATTAAATAATCTAAAATTCTTATTATTTTTTCGTGGTTTTACTATGTATTGAGGTAGAACATTTTTCTTTTAGACCGTATCGTCGTTCAAGGATTCACTTAATTGGCGAAGTATGAGTGGGGTGGTGCATTTTCAAATTGCTTTCTCTCAATTTTTCCTAAAAGTTTTTACGGGAATAATCCCCCTTTTTAATCCTCGATGATGCCACACACTGCAAATGCAAAAAACAGCCATGCTTGCGGGGTATATAAAAATAAATCACTTCTTTGGTGAGACTACATAAGAGTGTTTATGTTCTCATGAATACTAACCAACATTATATACTTCTATGCTTATCTTTCTTATAACATTATCGTAAACAAACTTGACTTGATGTTTATTTATATTTTACATAAAAATCAGTCACTTTTAAGGTGTTCACTGTCAATACTTGGTGGAATGGCATTATAATAAAAATAATAAAACATTTTTAGTACTTTTTCCACATAAAATTTATTAGATCAGGACCGGTTTCGCTCATCGCGAGCATTATCAGTTGATAATGCTCGCGATGAGCGAAACCGGTCCTGATCTAATAAATTTTATGTGGAAAAAGTACTAAAAATGTTTTATTATTTTTATTATAAAAATCAGTAGTCAACACTGGTATGATTTTATCTAGTTAGTTTTTAAATATTGAACATTCTTACAATATGTTTTCAATCGATTTTTAAGTTTGTATTTGACTAGCTCAACTGTCACCACTAGCTCTACCGTAGTATTTTTGTTTTATTCTTACTCTTAGAAAATAGAGATTGAGCAACTTAGTAACAATAAGTAATGCAGTTCTCGCATTGAAAAATCGGTTAAGATATGCTCCATTGGAAATCCATATTATAATCTAGATCAGGCACGGGCAAACCGTGGCTCGCGTATTTTTCTGCAGCCCGCGAGCAATATTATATTTTTGAAAAAAAAACACGTTTTTATCTTTTAACGCCCTTTTAAAAAAGATTGAAAATAAATATAATAAGTTTAAGCTACAACTTAAGGTTATCGATCTGCAGTGTGACCCTAATTTAAGGTTCTAAGGTAAATTGTTCGTTATTTTTGGATCAACCTATATATGTGATCAAACATTTTCAGTCCAGTCATGTACCTCAATAAAAACTCTTTACGATCAAACATCACCGATGAACATTTACAAGCAGTTTTAAGAATCTTAATTAAAAAATTACCATCTGAATTCAAAAAAATGTTTTATTTAAAAATACGTTAAACTGTTCCATTCATCTCATTAGATTGTTTTTTTGTAATATATTTTTTCATGATAATAAATAGTGTACTTATAAAAAAAGTCAGTTCAATTTCATCCGTGCACTTGGAACGCCTGAAGATGTCGAAAGAAGAAACCCGGGTCGTTAGTGACAAAACTTCTGTGAATGTACATAATTTGAACGATTCAAATGTAATGGTTTTTTACTTGCGGCCCGCCGCTCATTTTGAATTCCTAAATTTGGCCCTTCATCAGAAAAGTTTGCCCCCCCCTCTGCTCTAGATTGTGTGCAGACATGGTTGAAAAAGTCGAATCCACGGATGTCTGTGATATTTACCAATTTACCCGCCACAATGAAGCAGATAGTGATTAGATTATTTGACCAATGTATTTCTAAAGTTCTAAGCGGCTCACACCTGTGACCACCATTGTGGAACTGTTGCAGAATTCGCGAAACGTGCTAATTGCAATGAAAGGTAGCGTGTTTGCAGTGCGCTTGTTATGCAACTGGATAAACTATTTGTCGAGGGATGTTCATGGCCGCATTGCAGTCTTTATACTTACATAACAGGCGGATCCGGGTGCATTCTGGCTCGCCATTTCGCTGAAAGTTAGTTAAAACGATATAAAGTTTATTATTTACCAGTTACAGAAGCTTATTAACTACTTATTTCAGTTTTGCGTTCAAGCAATTACACTTTTCTTGATGTTTGGTGCCGTAGTTTGTCAAAGGTTTCGTTGTCCTGGAAATAAACATAAGGGATGCAATCGATTTTTTCGTATTGTCAGTAGGCCTACGGAAAGTAGACATTCATTAGTCAGACAGCTCTAAGTTGAACGAGTAGTACGACAGTATTATTTATCTGTTGTCCGAGATTTATACATTTTATCAATTTGCTTACAAATTATCAACTTAGATCGGGTTCAAGAGTAGTGCATTAAGAAATATTAGTGTAATGACCTAGACAGAATCAACATTTTGCTCAATAAATTATTCAGAAGTTTATCGGTATAAGTATTTTTTAATTGTCCTGATAGGGCGCAATTTTTTTAAATAACTGCATATTTAACTCCAATGTCGATTTTCAGAGTTCTCTGACTTATGGACTGGACAGTTTTTATATTTAAAACATATTCATTATAATATATTTTTTTTATAAATTAAGCCCTTGTAATGAGTTTTATTGAATATCAATTTAATATAGTATTATTGAAGAACACAATTTTTTATTTATTGCTTTTTCGAAAAATAATAAACATTATTTCAAAATTTATTGAATTGAACTGATTCACCAAGTTAATATTCCCATGACTATCGATAAACGATATATCAATAATCCCCTGAAATAAAAACGCCTGAAATATATATACTACATACGACATTGTGTCATTCATTATGTAGATTTACACAATGCGAAATCGTTTGTGTTTTGCATCAATTTTTGATAAATGAGTTAACCTTCTTTTTGAATGTATACAAACAAATTTTTAAAACAGACCTGGACAATTATTTCGCCTGATTCCGAAATGCAGATGTGCTAAGTAAATATTTAAGTAATTTACTATAAATTCATCAGATTCAACATAAAGATGAGTGATTTCAATATTATTTTTCTTGTGAATTGTAGATGGACGACGTTCAAGGTTCGATACTACTAGTAATGACGCGAAGCACAACAATATGGCTCGATATGTAAATGTAAACGAAAGTATACAATTTAAAACAAAAATGCACAGATGTTATGTTATGACTATAAAAAATGTGGCCCGCCCCTGATATGAATAAAATAAATATCCGGTAAAAAAGTTCTTCACACCAATTGTGTAAATAACATAATCCATATAATGTTAGGAATGCCCTTTTTATCCCTGAATTAATATTAAATGAATCACTGTTTTATCGAAACAGAAGGCATATTCATATAAATCATATTCATTCTGCTTAAAAAATTGAATCGATTAAAAAAAATAAGCAGATTTATATACGTATATAAAAATTAATAGTATGACTTTTTAATTCCAAAAATATCAAATTTATTGCGAGCTGGAGTTGTGATTGGTATTAGGGCATCCAATCCCGGGATCCGGGATCCCGTTCAATTGTCTGATCCCGAAATCCCGGGATTGGCATGGCCGCGATTGAGAAATTTTAAGCAAATCCCGAAAATTGACACGAAATTGGCAAATTGAAGAGTTTCTGAGACAGTCTGGGGAAAAAGAATACCAAATCGAGGATTTTAAATTCCTCGGTGAGCTAATCCCAATCGAAAATGAAAATTAATCAATCCCGGGATTGAATAAAGTCTTCGGGATTGATACCTTAATTGGTATGGAGTGGCGGCAAGCAAGTGATTGTCTGCCACATTTTATGTTCATTTTACCGATTTTTGAATTTTGTTCGCAGGAAACCAGTGCTCTATTTCATATATTATATTATCATTTGTACCGCACTGAATGTTTTAATTTTACACTTTCATATTGAGAATAGCGCGTGACATTTACGCGTTTGTGGTTGGAACGAAATATTATACAAATACATTTTTTTTAACGTTTGGACTGATTAAACAATTGCAGAATACTGTTTTATCGAATGGTCGATAATGCAGAGAGCGTGTGTTTGCAATAAATTATAATATACTACGCAGTACGCAGGCAATCGATTGTACCATTTACAATTAACCTTTTTTGCCACGTAGGCTTTAAATTAACACAGTACATTAAAAATAACGAATACTATATTTTTACTCGAATTATTTGTTCAAGCACGATCTCCTGAAACAAAGAAAAAAAAACAAATACATACCCGTTTTCTTAATAGCAAGAAATTAAACAACACACGAAGATAATAATAAACAATAGTATTTATTAGATTTTTTTTTAAAACCATGTCCGCTCCCAATGTGGAGCATATGGACTCCTAATGGAGTTTATCTCAACAGAAGTGTTTTTACGAGAACTGCTTGTTACTCAGTTGCTCAACCTCTCTTTTTCCAAAGAGAGTAGGGATAGAAGGATAGGGCTAGGACAGGATTAGTGGTAAGCTAATCGCTCTCGATACGCCCCGTTTATAGGATAGGATGGGTGAGAGAGGGAATACAAGACATCACATACATCCATGCCTTTGAACAGAAATTCATAAATCGATTGAAAAATCAATTTATAAAACTGTCCGTACCGGGATTTTAACCCGGGCCCTCTGTAGCCGAATCCAACACCGTTGACCACTCGACCACACAGGCGGCTTAGATAGATTAGGCGTGTTAAAACATTTCCAACGATAAAGGCGATTTAGTCCAGTGCCTCATAAACGTGCGCGTATGTTATTAAATAGAGAAAAAAAAACAAATGTATGCAGAATATTTTGAAGATTTTTTGTTAAGTTTTCATTATTACCTTTATTACACGATTTTCTATGCTACAACCTTTTTAATCTCTAATGTTAATCTTTTTTCAAATAACACGTTTATTTCATATTTTTTTTATATTTAGGGAACCAATCGTCAATTTTTCTATGTATCATTTCAAATTTAATATTGAAATCCCACCAAGCACCTTCAGTCGAAATCTTAAATTATAGCAGCATGCAGTGTTGAGAATAATCTTATATTCAATGCACTTTTCCTTAGAAAAACCAATGAATGGGCAGAGCGAGGTCGCTTGCTAGGGTCAAAACACTTTAATTCCCCCTTAATTGGATTACTTAGCTGTGCATACATAGTTCAATATATACCAGGCTCGAATTTTGTTATCGCTTAAAAATTACACGCCGTAAAAATGGGCTGTTTTATGTTGTTACCCTTATCTTGGAAATGTTTTATCGAGTATTCATTTACATGAATGCGCTTGCACTTCTTTCGCAGATTATCCCAGATATGCGTCAATTTGAACTTGTATGGTTTCATGTATATTTCAAACATGGCTTTAGGGTGATTATTTAATATTTTGTAAGCTTTAATTCGATCGGTAGTTTCAGATTATGTTGTAATAACAGGATTATAACATAATTATAAGTGTCGCGTTCATTGAGTCTTATTGATTATACACTCAACTCTTTTCTACACTGTAGATACTTTCACAAAAAAACCCTGTAGAAAAAACAACGTAAAACACTTACGCTTAAAAACGTATCAAACATTTTTTTTCTTTTTCAGGTTGGTGACATTGCATTTGTAAACTGTCATGAAAATGGAAATGGCGGCGTCAGTATTCAGTACGTATTGCTTTGTGCTATGACTTGATGATTTATTGCTTTTAACAGAAACGTGTTGGTTGTTAGTAATTATTATTTTTTATGATCTAATATCAATACTATTCCGATGACTATGCAAACATAACTAAGCTGTTGTGAATGACAGGAATTTTTTACGCCATGCTTAAATGTAAGTGTAAATGCTTAAATGTAACACAGGCCCGCAAGAATAGTTTTATTTGCTGAATAATATTCTTCTTAAATCATTTTTACTTAATTTCCTGAAAAGAATGTGCAGTCTCCGAAATATGTTTTTGTTACAGCTGTTATCAAAGTTTGAGTAGCAAAATTTAAAAAATATTTTTAGTTTCGTATTGTTTGATATGTTTCAACCATTTACGAATAGCGTATAATAATGTTGAGATTTTTTGGATATTAAGGTTTTTTTCTATCGGAACGCATATTATAATATTTATAACAGCTGTTTTTTTTTTATTGTGGAAGGCGATCATTTATGTTGTAATATCAAAACGACTCTTCATTATAAGTTATTTTTCAATGCTTTGACATTTGACGATGTCTTTCACCTAAAGAAATTTCCTTACACTTCAGTCGGCTAGCCGTCATTTACGAAATTGATATTGACTATTTAAATATGGAACAAAGTGTTTACATATCCAAAACAATATTGTATTTATTAAATGCACGTTCAAATAAAAATTCTATAAGCTTATCTTAGGGGCCTCAAAAATGGCTTATCTAACCCATATACTTTTGGTACATTTTTATTATTTTACATGTAATTTTCTGACATTCTTAGGTTATCCGAATAAAAGGACCTCCAAATTTATTGCGCCTGGGGCCTTTCATATGCTTAATCCTCCACTGATACCGAGTAGACTTCAACTCAGTACAATCGAGTGCACGCCGCCAAGTATTGGAACACGCTTCTGAGACGTTCGCGGCTAAGGAAAAACTACTTGAAGTTATATACGTATCTAATGTATGCATTATGCAATAACACATTTTATAATGATAAAGGCTTTTCTAAAAATACTTTCATTATTAATGTGCCACGTACGATACGAGGGTTAAACGCCTATGACTTATTCATAAAAGAGCGAAGGCGCCAAACCGCAGTGTGGCCACCTGTCGTCGTTGAATTTAATAAAATATGAATGACTGACTCACGGCTGATTCACTGTAGCATGCCACGTGATTCATGCTGTGCAATATCCTCAGTGACCATGAATTTCAAAATCATAATTAGTGTTTACGTCCATTCCATGTCAGATTCACTTGTCAAAGATAATGCATTGCCTGACATGACAATGTCGCCATGTATATTTAATCAAATTCACGTAAACCACAAAAACAATAATTATGAACATACACCGGTTCTAGAAAAATTCATAGCACCTTGCAGGATATATCCAGTGCCGGCGCGTAGTTATTTGGCGCCCTAGGCAAAGGTTATTGGTGCGCCCCATTTTTAACAAATTGTTCATTTTTTTTCGAAATAATGAAAATAAATCCATTCGGAATCATGAGATATATATATATATTTGATTTATATACCCATGTCCACTCCCAATGTGGATCATATGGCATCCTAATAGAGGTATCTCAACAGAAGTTTTTTGTTTGTTTTTTTATTTAATCGCTCAAACTCTCTTTTTAGAATCATATAGAATACGATACATAATTACAACGAACAAATACAAACATCACAATAAGATAGGATTTACTATTATTTATTATTAATATTTGAGTAAATATATTTTTTTAATACTCAATTTATGCGCCCCCTAATGGTTTGCGCCCTAGGCGGTTACCTATCTCGCCTGTATGGTGGCGCTGGCCCTGGATATATCATATATATCAGGGATCCCCAACTGAAATCACTTGGTGGGCAAAATAAAATAATGGTCCACACATAAATATTTTAAATCTCAATAATAATACGATATTTTTATATTAATATTAAACAAACGCCTCACCATGATTTCAGTGTCAATTTATGCATGTTTTTCCCTATTTTGAATTAAGTCCTTGTTGTTTTTTTTTATTTGATGTTATAATTTCAAATCTTTTCTGTCAATTAATTGTATATTGTATAATAAGTTATGTTTAAATTAGACTTTTTAACTTATTAACTATGGCTAAGAACTTTTAATGTGTTCACTGTCAATACTTGGTGGAATGGCATTATAATAAAAATAATAAAACATTTTTAGTACTTTTTCCACATAAAATTTATTAGATCAGGACCGGTTTCGCTCATCGCGAGCATTATCAACTGATAAGAAAAATACAAAAACAGTGATATTTATACAAATTTAAATTGAAATAAAAAGGTGTAAGCAACTATTAACAATTTAAAGGATTAGCAAATTACATTATAATTACACAAAATTAAAATGCTTAACACCCATAACAATTGTTGCTTACACCTTTTTATTTCAATTTAAATTTGTATAAATATCACTGTTTTTGTATTTTTCTTATCAGTTGATAATGCTCGCGATGAGCGAAACCGGTCCTGATCTAATAAATTTTATGTGGAAAAAGTACTAAAAATGTTTTATTATTTTTATTATGGCTAAGAAATAAAAAATAATATATCTAAAATTTATAATTTTATTTGCTCCCCCCAAACACTTTTTTTTTAAAAAAACTAGATGCCAAAAATACGTGTTTCTAGGTCATTGTCTGCCAAACTTTATTATTTCACGGCACACTGGTGAATGGGCCTAGTACCGCGGCACACCAAATAAAAATGCTTTAAAAAAGAAAATGTGTTGCGTTGACTACTATGTATGAAAGTGACAAATGTTTGCTTGAATGTGGAGATGTTAAATTTATTTAAAATTGAAGAAACTTATAATGAATAAGCGTTATGTAAAATCAAAAATTTGAAGGCTTCTTGCACCGCGGCACACCTGTGACTTCTTGCGGCACACAGTTTGGCAGACACTGCTCTAGGTTATCCCACAATCTGAATGTTTGGCGTTAGTGGAAGCTTTATTTGCTCTTTCAGTGATGTCACTTGATTGACTGTTGTCTGTATTATAGGTATAGTATAGAGCAAAATAACATTCTACAATCCTACGATGCTATTTTATTGATTTTGCTCATCTTTTCTTGCATTAAATGGTAAACACTGCCAAAGCTTAAGTATATATTTAAATCATTTATATATGTATATTTATATTCACATCGAGTATTCCTTGATGATTTAAAAAAGTATCCTTTGTAAAAATGATTCCGTGAGTACATGCTGACGTTTAATAGGATTTATAAAAGAGGGTTATTCGAATGAAAATGGGACCAATTTATTTTTATGCGTTTATAATTTTCAAAAAGGCACTTATTTTCATTGAAGGCGAAGAATATTAAAATGGTTCAGTCTCGATAATCGTCGTTTACAATAGCTTTGCTTGATGAAACGCCGGACCCTTAATGTCCCCTCGAGCCCTATAAAAGTATATAGCCGAAGGGCCTAAGAGGTATTGGAAATCCTTTGAACATCTTATTTCTTAGTGAGTCTCGGGTTAGGCAGACGAGAAAAGGGACCACCCGGACGCGTTTGAACCCTTCGCTCGGTATTTTACGTCGAAGGCAAAACATTGTTGTGGTATTAATTTTAGCATGATACTAATTTTCCATTATTGTCTGCCACATAATTTGATACCACAAAACAGATACTCCTTTCATTAAATACTTATAAAGAATCCTTTTTTAATAATTAAAAAAAAAAATACGTAAGAAAATCACAATTATTTTTGCAGCGGGTACAAGTTGGCTTTCTTACCACTGTCCGATGTTTGTATACAGCCGTTGTTTAATACAAACGCAATAACGATCAAGAAAAAAGCAAATTTACTCATCATGATACAGATGCTTGGGACTGATCTTTTAATCATGCACTCTTGTGCTTGAAAAAGAGATAAATGCGAAAAGGAAGTAGTCTAATCGCTCTCTCTTTGTCTCATTTTCAAGATCAGATACGAGGTTGGTCGGTAAAACGAACACCAGCAATACAATAACATCTTTTTGAATACACGGTGTATCAATCGATGTATAGATAAACATTGATTGAATACTAGTTATATTATACTATTCTCAAGGTAATTAGGATCATAGCTATTTAATTATTACAAACGAGTTGACGAAAGTGAAACAGCATTTTATTTATACAATAGAGATATTATGTATGTTTAAAAGCTACATTTTAAAGTTACGCAAACATTTTTTTTTACAAATAGTTCAAATCGAATTTTTATGATATCTGATAAATTTGAATCGTTCAAACTATGTAGACAAACTGACAGTGTCAGTTCAAGTTCATCCGTGCACTTGAACGCCTGAATATACCGAAAGGCGAAACCCGGGTCGTTAGTGACAAAATCGGTGAGAATGTACATAGTTTGAACGATTCAAATTTAATATTGAAATTCCACCAGTCCACCTTCAGTCGAAATCTTAAATGATATCATAATGAGATGCAATTATGAACGCCAAGATTTTTATCGGACACTTTCCAAACGTTTAAAGGTGAAAAATTTATTCGTAACTGACATACAAGAAATAAGGGGTATATTTCCAAAGTGAACTTATTCCACTTTATCAAATTGTTGACAAATGCCGAAAATCTGTTAACGGTGTTGATGTTTAATATATATTTTTTTATTTTTGTTGCAAATTGCACTGAATGGGACATTTTGAACTGATTTCAATGTTCAAATGACAGGGCGTCATAGTGAATGCTCTTTTCCTATTGGTCAATTTGGAATCAATGAAAATTGTTACTAACACCGATTGTGATCATGATTTTTCTACTGAATTGCATGCTTTAAAGTTCTTGTGTACAAAAAATATTTATTAAAATTTTTTCCGTTTATAAATTTGGCATTTATAACTAATTTTCGTCAAGTAGTGGTATAGGTTCACGTTGGCAATACCCCCTTCAAATGTATTCTAGCTGTATTAATATAGTACACTATTTATGACTGCTTCATTAATGCTTTTGCACTATGGTTTATTTTTTATTGTTATTGAAAATATTAACCTTGACAAATTTATTATCTCTTAAGTTTATTTAAGAATTATCTTCTAAAAGTACGAAGAAGTTAATTAAGTATATTTTCTTGAAAATATTTTTGACGATACTTGGAAGTAGATAATGAGGACACGTAAACGTTGCAATTATTAAAGATATCTTGTTTAGTAAAAATATATTAATTTTAATGACCACGTCAAAATTTCACGAAAACACTTTCAAGTGTCATCACGGTATTAAATATTTCCCTCTTATCTTTGTTTCAATTGATAAATGGTAAATGATGTAAACATGTTTACGTTACAAATGTTTTATTTATATGTTAGGTATTTTAAACTCTAGAGCAATGTTACCCAACATTTTTACACCTGCGGACCGGTAAAAAATGGAAAAAAAATCGCGAACCACTAATATTGAAATAAAAATGATTTTTATGTAATATTTTTTAAATATTATATTATCACGAATGGACATAACTATTCAACTGTTTTCAGTTGACAATGCTCGCAATGAGCGAAACCGGTCCTGACCTTTTAAACAAAGTGAAATTAAGTACAAAGTATTATTGTGTTTTTATTAATATAATGCTTTTCCAGCGAGTATTCACAGTGAACACCCTAAAAGTGAAAACAATTATGTATTATGAAATTATTCGTATATTTAGGAAGGGTTTTCCATCTGGGTTCACTATCGAAGAGCAAATATTTATGACTGTCGATTCTGAAAAAAAACAACGACCATCGTGTCACACACAGAAAAAATAATACAACAGAATAAGTATCCGCAGTTAACTAAACTTTACAAATTTGAAGCCGGATTTTAGAAGTGTCAGTAATATATAACCGCACAAAAATGGCAAAGAAACAAAATACCGAGCCGCATTATTGATGTCTTCTTATTTAACAATAATTAAAAATACAAGAAAACGTGCAGGCGATAAAAAATCCTATATTCAATATTTTTGCATGGCGAATTTCTTGAAATTTGGCATACTGTTTGCGGCCCAGCGTAAAGTCTCTGCGGCCCACCGGTTGGGGAACACTTCTCTAGAGGGTTGTGCATGCTTTAAAGCAAGGGTCCTCAGCCTTTTTGGACCCTAGAGCGCATTCTAAAATATTGGTGGGGCGGCGGGCACCACCTATTTTTTCTAAAGATATTTATAATGGGACAAGGATAATAAATAATACACATATTTCCTTCATATTTGGGAAATGCACGAGAGACTTCATCTATGTTTGTTGGCCAATGTTGACGGGCGCACATAAATCGGTTCGCGGGAGCCGCGAGCACAGGGTTGGGTATCTCTGCTTTAAAGTAACAAAGTGTAACGGTGGATGTAATAGTACTTTTTCTTTGTACTTATATATGAACTCTTCTATTCAAACTATGTTTTCATGTTTAATTCGAGTAAATATAAAATGATTGCTTAGAACAGCGTGTTCAAATTAATATATGCAATATATATTCACTGATATTGGTGATTAAATTGCTGGTCTAGCCGTACAGCCGTACAGACTGCATTTACGTCGCAAAAGCCAGTAATTGAACAATTTAACGTTCATACATAAGAAGGATTATTTCGTATATAATATGTTTGATATTACTAATACTATTAGAAAGTTCAAGCATCTTATTTTCCTTCGTATGTGATGACCAAAGATTCAACTTAAAATAAAAGCGACATTATTTTTTTATAAATTTTGCTCGCAAGTGTAATACTGAAATTAAAGCAAAAGCTACACATTATTACACTCGAATTTTTGTAGGGTTGCCAACCGTCATGGATCGGCCGGTATTAGAATCGCTGTCCCGTATCCCGGAAGAGTCTTAAATGTCTCGGAAATTTAGAGGAAATTGACATCGCGTAAATATATTGAAGCCTTTCCAACGTTTGTTTACTCCCCCACTACTACTTAGACACGTCAGTCTGTGAAATTTTTAAATACGGACTCGCTTAGAAAAAAATTGGTGATTGCAGTTGAGAAAAAATATTCACCACGGTGAATGCAACTTTTTTCTTCGGATATCCCAGGGAAGTATTTAAAACACGCGGAATACACAAGTGGGCAGAGTGTGAAGACACAGCGGTTGGTGGCAGATAAAACGTTACAAAAAAAATATCAGTTAATTACTCCGACATTTTCTACACGTTGGTCAATAGCCTTATATATGATAAGTTACATTGACACTTACGACCCGCGTTGACTATTTAAGATTATTCAAAATAGAATCCATTCATGTGTGCTTGCCCACCGGTGTAAGTGAATTATAGGAGACGTCGTCGTTGCCGTGGGCGTCCATCTCGGAGACGGATATTGTATTATTTGCATGACGACGCTCCAATCAAGGCGTCGCTAATCAGCGCCCATAACGCTGGCGACCTTTGTCTTGTGTCCGTTACGCAACGTCCGGTCTGTAATAGGGTGACGGAACAATTGACTCGCAAGGCGCGTGTAACATCACACATTGTGATTATAAGTTAAAGTCATCTTGAAAGTATGTCATCGGAATCATGTTGAAATATCTTTCATACAATTTTAAATTCATGGCTACTGCGATAATAATGAAATAAGAAACAACATACCTTATCTAACAATTATTTAAGATTTCAAATGAGGTTGCTTGAAGAAGCTTGATTTTAAATTTGAATCGTTCAAACTATGTAAATTCTCACAAATTTTGTCACTAACGACCCGGGTTTCGCCTTTCGGCATCTGAAAGGCGAAACCCGGGTCGTTAGTGACAAAATTTGTGAGAATGTACATAGTTTGAACGATTCAAATTTAATATTGAAATTCCACCAAGCACCTTCAGTCGAAATCTTAAATAATTAAAAGCTTGATTTTGTTACCGACTACTCGGTTCTTGCCTTTCGGTATCTTCTAAAGGCCAACGACGTTGATCACAGACCCGACATATTTTTAATTATAACATAAAAAAGTTACATTTTGGGTTGCTATGTGACTGAATAATAGCAATGTGCCTTCAACATAGTTTGTGTTATCATAACGACATATGATATATAATACATTGCAACAAGGTTACAGGTAAAAAAGTGATGCCTCTTTTGATTCTTCTTGTCTAGATCTGCCACCAGTCATCTAGCAGTGATAAGTCAAGTCCAGTTCGAATAGCAACTACTTCCAATTGGAATTTAAATTGCAGTATTTTAACAGCAGTACGAGCTGTAAACACGATAAGAGCAGTAACATACAGTTAGTAAAGTATTCATAATGCAAGCACCGATCACGGCTTAAAGATTTACATTAAGACATCTACAATAAATTCCATTTATCAACATTATTATTTAAATTAACTGAAGAGTGGAAAAACAAAGTATAACGATATGCCTTTTTAAAATATTAATATCTGTTTGTAGGCTTTTGTATTAATAAGCTAATTAAAATATGATTTGAATATAAATTAAGTCCATCACTCCTTTATTAATCAAAAATAAGATAACGTGCTGTTTAGCATAAGGAAGTAATTTAGTGTGCCCATTTTAATGGAAAGGTTGCCGGCCCTTGCGTAATTGATGACTTTTCATTCAAGAGCAAAGAATGGTGTTAAGCGAAATGGAATCCATCCTTTTCATGACTCAACTGACCATAGAAAAATTTGATGGTCGTCAAGAAAACTCGTAGAACACTAACGAGCGTATGGACTAAAGGGTGATTTTGAAGGATGTCGGTCGTATATCTGAACAAATTCATGACGAAACAATTCTCACACTATGATATTATGTAAGTTCAGTTGTGCTACTGATTTAAATTTCGTCATGTTTTCAAACAATTATTATCAAAAAGTATTGTATTTTACTTCATTGTTACTTCGTCGCCTTGGGTAAACAAGGTTCCATCTGAAAAAAACTAGAACTGTGCAGGAGGACCAATTAAGATTTCAGAAGATATAACTGTTTGTAGAAACGATATTTTAGATTAAAAGTAAATTATTTAAACGTATAAATTTAATCAGAATTAAATGTGTATCTTACATATTAATTTTATTTCAATGTCGTAATTTTATAAGCATATTTAGAATATACGAAACTGCCGATAGAACTTCGGTACTCTCAAATGTTCTTAAATGGCTGAAAAAAATCTGCATGTAGAAACTTGGTGCACTAATTCGTGTTGGCATCGGTTATTTTTTAAATTTTATAAACAATCTGTATGAGGATTTAACTAACTCAACACTCGACAATATTATGTCACCCTCTCTCTTATGTATGTTACGACATTTGTTTAATACACCTGGGATACACTTAGGAAGCATTTATGCATCTACGTAAGTTAATGAAAGAGTAAACCGTTTCGACTGTGATTTTCTACACGCTGATTTCTTAAATTATGCATTCAGACTTTGGTGCTCTATAAAAATTCCTATGTTTTTCAGATTGAATATTTTTTTTAAATATTGATGGATTTAATGATAATTTAAAGATCTTTTAAATGCCGAAAGAACCGTATTTTTGATGCCAATAAAACTGCACTAAAAAATCATTTTGGGAAAGAAATACAGATAGAACCATGTTTACCTAAAACGACGACTTTACAAAATTTAATATCGAATTCACAGAGCAAAATATTATATACCCAAAACAATAATTGAATTTCACATGGTAGTGCAAAAGTGGTTCTGCATTTGACAGACATAATATCGCCCGTGGCGAAAATGTTGAAATGTAATGCAAAGAGAACTGGCCGTATCACAAAACGGATAAGCAATGGTTTTCCGGTAGATACAACTTTTCATCTGTCACTTAAGAATAAAATGTAAATTGGATTCTCACACAGCTCCTTTTTTATTTTTCTTTTGTGACCAATAACGTCTATCGACAAGTTTGAATTGTATTATATTACGAATACAAGCAAATATAATTTTATTGGGAATATAAACAATAGTCCCCGTAGACTTGCCAGGCAAATACACTTAGATATTGTGAATTTGTTCGAAAAGTTTTTTTACATTTTACATATCGTTACAATAATGCAACAATCGACAAAAACCAAGTTTCATAAATTTAAATAAATGATGAATCAAATGCAATGGGGGTAGTAAAACTAATTTCGATATCACATTTGATTAGTGATTAAATGGTAGAAAGCAAGGAAAATAAACTTTTTCTTCAAAAAAAGTAGCTAATTTCTTGAATTGACAGAAGTTTTCTGTAAACGAAACTAGATCTGGATGTCCTATAGGACCATCACGATAATTTCTACATGTTAAATACAAAATATCTCTTTCTATGGACATTATCGGATATCATCTATCAGTGACACTCAATATACTACTAAACACTATAATTGAACCCCTAAGAGGTGAACTGAGCCAAGCCATATTTTAAGAAAAAAATAAATTGATGCGTTGTAATTTTTTATATCTTACAGTATCGTAAAAGTGCAGTAAGCTCAGTAAAAACACACTGCAGAAGTGGTATTTCCTTTAAATAAAAATATAAAATCCACCAAAACATCCAGTAAAGACCTGATTTTACTTAAAACTCCAATAGAATAGTTTTACCATTTTATTATTGGGCTCTCACTTTACTTCTCGATACCAACATATTATAATATTCTTAATTCGATTGATAAAAAATGGTCTTTCTGTCCTTTTGTAGCACAACATATGTATACTAAAATACCTGCCAGAAATTAACAGAATTCGTCTAAAAGTGTGTGTGATATAAAAAGTTTTAGATTTTACAAAACACTAAGCCAAGCACTAAGCAAGGGATGGCGAACAAGGGACCCGCGTGAGAAATTATCTAACCCGCTTGAACTTTTAGAAATGATTTTTTTTATTTAAAGCCTTAATTATTCAATCTATGTGATCCGCGACATGATTTTTTAAAATCAAGTTTGACCCACTTGCGAAAAAGGTTCGCCATCCTTGCACTAAACTGTCATTATCTCAAAATTAAGATTTTCAGATTACACTATTGTAGCATTTTTGTGACGATATTATTTCTCGAGAATTTTGACTCTTGGCGTCCTGGGGATCACATTCTCTCTTTTATTTTTCCTTGTATTTATCTACTCAGGTATGAATACCAATGATTTTTATTGAAATCAAGAAAATGTAGAGGCAATGAATCCTCTTATATTGAATGTAGTTACAAAACCTAACTAACAAAAGAAAACTGAACCCCAAATTTCACACTGATACAGCAAATATGTTATGTTTTTTTATGATAATAACTTCAGATTGTTCCAATGGTAATATCGCGAACTGGATTCACCATTGGTTTCTTTTTTACCTTTTGTTTCGAAATAAAAAGTGAATTTGTTTCTCTTTAAACTACAAATTATGGAAATTCAAACTGGTAAAGTGAGAATTTTCACTTATAACCTATCGTTCGTCAACGCATTTATTAAAAGTTTCACGGTGTTATATCAGCCGGAAAAATGATAATAAATTTATATAAAGACATAAATATGGCGTTGTTAATAACATGGTTGTGTCACTTCATAAATGTCAAAGTACATTAAGTAAAATCCAGTGGCGTAGATGTCATTTAAGTTTAACGTTGAAAGTGTGTTTTGACATTCAAAACGGCAATTCGTTTAAGCATTTTCTCGCTTTTTGTGTCTCAGTCGAGCTCGCTATCACATTTTTCACTGCGGACGATTAAGCACGGTAAATAGACCCTTAGGCTCTATTGAGAGGTGGTTGGCAGGACCGGCGCAAGGAATCTTGAGATATTTATAAGTAGCAGAAATATCGTCGGGCGTAGCTTGTTAAGTTTGTTGTTAAGTTAATTTACTTAATGTACTAAACCTATTTTTATAACAAAAGATTCAAGCAATACGCTGCCCAAAATTTAGAATAGCAATTAGGGTTTTTTTTATCCACGACCGCTTCCAATTTGGAGCATATGCCTCCTAATGGAGGTATCTCAACAGATTTTTTTCCACGAGAGCGAAACCTTAGTTTTTAGTGACAAAACGTGTGTGAATGTACATAATTTAAACGATTATAGTATAATATTGAAATTCCATCAAGCACCTTCAGTCGAAATCTTAAATTATAATCTTTAATATCAGACAAATATAAGCTTGATTACATGTGATAAAGGGATATATATATATATAATATTTAACAATTCTTCGTTAAATCTATAATAGGTACATTCAATAATAAGTTAATGAGAATTTTTTTATAACATGTGATGTTTGAACTAGAAAATTACTAATTCAGCATCGTTGATTTGGCTGGTCCTGTTTCTCGCTATAAATGCAGTGAAATTATTTTGGTATGCCCTACTTTTTTTTTTAAGACTTAATGCTCTTTATTTCGCACACACGATAACATACCTTCCTAAAAAAGAACTAACAGGAAATTGAGAGACCGACTTACAGATAAATATGCCAGGACTTTTTAACACAGATTTTTTTTTTCCGTGACGCCTACGATGTGTTCTTTTCGATATTATGATTAAAAGCCGACAACCCAGTCGGCCCTGGTGTCGCCCCTACCAAGAACGATATAATCTGACGACGTCGTCAGGTTGGTGTATTACAAATATAACCTCAGGGATGTGGGAGGAGTAGAAGGTTCTTGAACATCTCCCGCCATTTCTATCGACATGTCATTTCCTACTAGCATTAGTATTCCGATATGCACTTTTGTGGTTAGGTTTCACTCAACCCGACATGCATTGAGGGTGTATTTGAGTTATTATTCATTGTTGCATAGTTTATGAATCTAGCAGTATATTTACACATTGGGACCGGGCTTGTTTATATTGTAAACGTTTTCAAAGAAAAGTGCGCCTTTTACAACTTCAAAGGAATCCGACATACACCCGAGTTATAGTACTTTCGCATCAAATGATATCAATTGAATGATCTGTATCGATTTTGAATAGCTGATATATTTGCAAACGTGAGATTCTTAGATTAAATATTGATTATTAACCTACATATATTGGATTCCTTATATATCCTACATACATGTATCTTACATATGCAATGAAAATTTTACAATCGGGCAATCAATGTATTTCGATGTCAAAAACCTGCACGTAGGTACTAACCTTAAATCTTTTCACGCTGAGTTAATCTTTTATAAAATTTTGTACAACCCATTTCTAACTAAGTTAACTTTGACTGCCTTTAAATGGCGTCTGAAAACAAAAGGTAAATATAAAATTCAAGAATTTTGGTCTTCACGTTGAAAAATAAACCTTGGATCTTGTGAATAGGGTGTATGTATATAGATCTTTGTTGCTATGCGATAAATCTTATATGCATACATAAGTAAAGAAAGGTATATAGATTTCTTTTTGTGGATAGCTTTTTGCTTTACGAAGGTCTGTTTTATATTTACGATAAGAAAACGTAGGAAAAATATCTCCAGTGCTGTTTTCAATATGCTACACAAACTAATAGTCATCCCAGACTGCGACGGCGCCCTTGAAAGAGGGTCAGCCCCTTTTACCTATTGCAAAGTCATTTCCCAGGCACTTCAATTTTCTTACCTTGTGTATCCGCCTTAGGTCACTAATGCGATCGGAGTGCGATAGGTCGTATGCCCAAATTGATTTGTGCCCGGACGGATTTTTCGCAGACATAACATGGGAAAATTGAAAATCCATAAAGCGCGATGTCCGTTTTTAGAAATACATTCTCCATTTTGTTTTTTATTGTTTTTTTTTCATGCCACGTTTTCTACCATTCAATCATTGAATAGAAACTCTCAGATTTATTTTGAAACCAGTGGAAAAATATAGTATATTTTCGATTCCATTGCTAATCCATATTATAACAGTTTTACCAACGTTTTACGATTGCTCTTATTTATTTGTTGTTTAATGTTTAGTTTTTTAATGTTTATATTTAATATTAATTTGTTGTTTAATCTATATAATGTTTTGACTTTGGCCTCAAATCGTTAAAAACGTTTTCTGTGCGTCTTGTGTGGTTTATGCCTTTTACTGTGTAATCATTGTATTTATATATATATTTTTAGTATGTACTGTTTGTACAATTTTAGATAATCGTAAGGACCAAATTAGCTCTTCGCGAGAATTTTCAACTGATGAAAAATAGATACTTGTTTGTAAACATAATAAAAATCAAAAACACCCACGCTTACGACCAGAAATCGATAGAAAAAATGCTGTTCGTACTGGGACTCGAACCCGTGAGGTCCGTAACGGAAGTCAACAACGTTAACCGCTGCGCCATAGGACCCGACAAATGTGACTTTGTGATGTGATGTGTGCAAGAGCGATTAGTTAATCACTAGTTCCGTCTTAGCCTTGTCCTTCTATCCCTACTACTCTCTTTGGAAAAGAGAGGTTGAGCGACTGAAGTTATGGTTTTATTACAGGAAAAAAGTTTTATTTTTATGAATTAGGTTTGTCAGTGACTTAATATCTCTTTTTGTGTAAGAAAAGAAGGATCAGGAAGATACTGTTTTTAAAATCGCGCAGGAATAAAGCGTTACGGATACCATTGTTTTTGAATATAGATCCATAAATCAATTGAAAAGCCACTCTTCGTTCGGGGAGACGAATATTTCATCACGTAACCGAGAAAGACGTAAGACCCGAGAGAGTCCGCTCGACTTCAGGGTCCGATTTTCAAACCGACTCGTTTATTTCGAAATGAATTATTTTCAGTTTGCACCTAATAATAGAATATTATTTTCTTAATAAATATTAAAAAAATAGTTTATCTAGTATAAACATATATATGTAATATAAACTATAGAAAATAACAGCTCGTAGATTCAAATCCATATTCAGTCAACTATTGAGATATAAATTTTAAATAAGGCATTTTTCTATGTGTTCCATTTAAAATATTTAGCCCCAATTCCTAATCTTTTATTTATTGGAAGTGTAGGTTTAAGCTTATTTTAAAACTGCATACGCTTTTTTGTTGTAATTGCTTTTCAATTCGTCATCTCATCACAATTCGACTCCAGTCAAATAAATAATTTGATTAATAATGTCATCAAACCTGTTTCACACCAGGCGAATGACATTATGTAAATAATAATGTTCATTGATGTGACATTGGCTGCGAACTTCCTTCGTTGATCAAAGCGAATCTGGTGACGCGGCAATATTTGAGTTCAGACCATTGGCTTTCCCTATTGACGCTCTCTGAATCATGTCATGTAATTTAGAATTATTATTTGTAATCAAAACATTTCGTTAAGTAATAATTATTTTAATTTGAATCGTGTTCAAGTTCATCCGCGCGCCTGAACGCATGAAGATCCCGAAAGACGAAGCCCGGGTCGTTTGTGACAAAACTTGTGAGAATGCACATAATTTGAAAGATTCAAATTTAATATTTAAATTCCACCAAGCACCTTCAGTCGAAATCTTAAATTGATAAACAATTTAACGAAATAATGATTTAGTCAGTGTAAAGAATACCGAATGGACATTTTTTTTACTTAATCACCCGACAGCAAATTATTTTAAAGTAATCTTTTAAAATAGCTGTATTATGCATGACATTAAATGCAAATTAAATTATGTGATAAAGTGGAAATTGTCTGAGCTTACTCATTTGACTTCTTTGCTAATTTTTAATTATTAAATTGTTTTCCACCATGTGTTTAACAATATTTGTTATAAAAGAAATACAAATTTAAAGCCTGTGATTCTTTTGTAATGTCCATGTAAAGAAATAATTCTAAATCTAATCATGTAACGTTGTATAAAACTGAGATTTGGTGAGTTCTAAAGAAAGTTATGTAAAAAAGTACTTTTTTACTAAGACTTCGGATCTTGTTTATATAATGTAATACAAAATTGTTTAGCCAAGTAATATTAAAACAATATGTGATGAACTGGTATCGCGATAAATTATCTAAAACTGTGCCGATTTTCGACTGGCACTAACTTTCCAAGACAATCGCAGGTTTTGTTTCACGATGATAATCTCTCCGTGAAACTAGAAAACTTTAAATTAGATTTTCCTCTTAAATCAAACTCAGCATTCTAATCATTTCATATACTAGTACACTATGGCTGCAAAATAAAATTGCAACGCAGCAATTATTTAAATATATATATATGTAATTATATTTTCAATTCACTAACGTTATAATTTAGGATTTAGACTGAACGCGGTTAATGTGATTTCACTATCAAATTTGTTTCGTTATATTTTTTAAAATTTCCATGCGTTTTATTACATTTTTGCTTATTATTCTCCTTAATTCACCTTTGTTATATCCTTAATATAATGTATTGCCAACAATCATAGAATAATTATAATTTTTTCGAGAAATCAAAATAATCTAATTGCTAAAATAATAATACGTCAGAATTTATATGTTACGACCTTCCGAATTGCTTTTTATTGATCAAATATATTTTCAAAGATCTATTAAAATATTTTTTTATTTTATTAAAAATAATACAAAATTAAAATGAATAAAATTGCTGTTATATTGATTGTGCTACAATTAGTTACACAACCAGGGGTTTTCTAAAACTGTAATTTTTCATTTCCAATGAGTTACACCGACACTATTGAAAATATGAAATTTTAATATTCAAAATTAAACATGTCAGTTTTTATGATTTAAAATTAAATGATTTATTCGAATAATGTTGAGTGCCAATGTTATATCATTCAGTATTGGCTATACTGGTTTATTTTACATTGTACGTAAATTTTCCACGAATTTACAGCCGTGGTGTACATAGGGAATGGTCTCTATATCAAAGACGTAAAGTTTTATTGGTTTGGAAATCCAATCAGCCAAACTGTTTTTGCAGAATGGCTTATCAGATGCCACGCCCCCACGCCTTGCGATTGTTTTTAAAAATGGAATTTATTTTTTGGCGCCAACTCAATTACACACTCCCAGCTGATTGCGTTCGAAAGCTTCTACCGCGCTGATTGCCTGAATTTTAAATAATGCGTTTGTTTCGATACGCTTGCTTTCTTTCAACGTCCAGAATTTTAAATTTGTAGTCACCAAGGTCGTTAGTTATCATCGTCAGTATTAGTATTGGCATACCAAACTGAGTAAGAATTAGTGTACTTAGATGAATATAGAATTTACACAGTTTTTTGTAATGGTAAAAAATCAATTACGTACAAACAATATACAGCAGGACAGATTACTACAAACTGCCCGAAAACTCACGCAATACTCATTCTTTAACCCTCACAGAAAAGCTTAGTCAAGTGATTGTCATTTAAAAAAACGTGCTCTTAGCTAATAGCGGTTATAGTCTAAAAAAAAATTTTAACCACATTTTTCGAGAGCACCGGCCGGTCTGTCTCTCTTTCCATATTTGTTTGCCTCCATGCATTGTTTATGACTAACTTTGGAATTAAGCATACCGAACCTCTTCATATATTGGTCTCCTTCTGATGCCTTCCTTTGAATTTCAGGTAAGAAGTAATAATTGTATTTCTCATTGCTGTTTTGGCTAAAATATGTAGTTTCATTGAATATTATTATATTAGATGAATAATTTTCTTTTAACGCATTATGAGCTAGACTTTAAATATATCGCCAAATCATTTTTGTTTATACTTCTCGACTGGCTTCATTTGAAACGTAGATTTTCGAAGATGCTTGGTGGAATTTCAATATTAAATTTGAATAGTTCAAATTATGTACACTCACACAGATTTTGTCACTAACGACCCGGATCTCGCATGAAGATGCCGAAAGGCGAAACCCAGGTCGTTATTGACAAAATCTGTGCGAATGTACATAATTTGAACGATTCAAATTTGAAACGTAGATGTTTCTTCCAGCAGTAAATGGCATACAATCATATATATATTATTAAGACTCAAAATATTGTCAGTTTTACCACATTATCTTATAGTGTCACCTTGCCAAATCGTCGTTTTGGGTAAACATGGCTTCTTTTTCCTTTTTTTTTTACAAAATTGTTTTTTAATGCAGTTTTATACGGTTCTATCTGCATTTAAAACATCATGGAATCCATCAATATTCAAAACAGAAAAATGTTCAATCTGAAAAACATACGAATTTTTATAGAGCACAAAAGTTTCATCTGAATGCATAATCAAAAAATCAGCGTGTAGAAAATCACAGTCTTAGAAGTGGTCTACTCTTTTATTCACGTATGTAGAGATGCATAAGTGTGTTTCCTACGGGTATCCCGGGTGTATTAAACAAATGTTGTAACGTGCATAATAGAGAGGAAGACATTATATTATCGAGTGTTGATTTAGTTAAATCCTTAAACAGATTGATTATAAAATTTAAAAAATGGCCGATGCCAACACCAATTAGTGCAGCAAGTTTCTATCTGCAGATTTTTTTTAGCTAATTAAGAACATTTGAAAGCACCGAAGTTCTATCTGCAGTTTTGTCTATTCTAAATATGTTAGTATAAAAACGACTTTAAAATAAAATTAATTTGTACGATAATCATTTAATTCTGATTATTTTTATACTTCTCAATAGTTTCCTTTAAATCTAAAATATCGTTTCTACAAAGAGTTACATCTTCTGAAATCTTAAATTACTTCTCCTGCACAGTTTTAGTTTTTTCAGATGGAACCTTGTTTACCCAAGGCGACGAAATACTGAAAGCGAATTGTTTTGGTTATATTAGTTGTGATTTAACTACCAGCTTGTGAGAGAGTTCGCCAAGTTTTACATTTAAGTGGTCACATACATTCGCCGACATACCTAGACTAGGAGTCGTCTATGCCATACTTTAGTATAACTGCTTGGGAACACTAATTTGAGCCACTTTTTTTGCTCACCAGACGTTTAATATTTCACGAATGATTTATACATGCAGCTAAACAAAACAAAAACGTTCATTCTACGCCGGTGTCTACGGCGCTACGCTATTGTGCAGCTTTCAGTTGTTTTAAATAATTTATCATGACGTCACATTGTTGTGTTTGTCTGTTTAAATGTGGTATTTTACTACACTATTTGTCATCTTTTATTCTCTCGTACGTTATAAAAAAAACTAACGTGTAATATAAATTCTGCAGTGGTTATTTATATCCGGAAAATGATTTTTTCTATTAAGGTAAAATTTCTATAAGATTTTCATTCAGCTTCGATTTTCGAACCAATAAGAATTATGTAGAACTCATGAAATTGCTAGATATAACTTTTTATTTTCGTATTTAAATACCAGAATTGAATACACTTATATGTTCCAAAGTGTTTTTTTTGCATATTAATGTGTTTCTTTAAATTAAATTTAAATCCATATTTTTTACAAAACGATGAAGCTTGAAAACGATTAAGTTTCGGCATAGTAAGAATTTTCGTAAAAAAAAAACACGACCTTTTCAATAATACGGTAGTACTCTTATATTGGAATTCTTGTCATATCTACAGCTTTTAAATTCCAACTTCATTCGAATACTTGGAGTTTTATTGAATTTCGTTCTTTACTGATATCTTATTTTTATTCTGTGGTAATTTTTATTCCTATTTCATCGCGTTGGCAACACAGCCAAAATTGAGATATTATGCAAACAAAAATGTATTTGTATATTGAGCATTCACCAGAGTCCAAGAATAAAAGATATATCTGATATGTGTATATCTTTATTAAGATATGATCACTTTTTGGTGTTTTATGTCAATACGTGGTGGAAATGCATTATATTAAGAAATACACAATATTCCTTTGTACTTATTTCTACTTAAGTATTCGATTTGTGGTAAAAAAGTACTTTTTAGACGACACATTAAAACGTGACTAATGTTTCAGAATTCTAAAACTTGAAATTCATTATGTACATTTGTATGTATGTAAAAATCATACATTTTTCACTGTTTCGTAATGCATTGTGTTAGTTAAATATGGCGAGCTCAAGAGAGTTTCATTTTACAAATGGCCGAGGCCGGCTCTATTTTTCCAAGTCTGTATAAATCACTTTAATTTCGTCTGACAGAGAAAAATAAATTTAACTCTGTGAACTAGTTCTCATGTTAGCCATGCAATCGCTCTCGTATATATTACGCCAAACGACTTTGGACTTAGCCTAAATTGAAAGCAGAAAAAAAACAGTCTCCCTATAGTTTGCAGTGCTTAAAATATCATTCAATCATAATATTAAATATATTTTTTATCGATCACTTTTAAGGTGTTTACTGTCAATACTTGGTGGAAAGGCATTATAATAAAAATAATAAAAGATTTTTAGTACTTTTTCCACATAAAATTTATTAGATCACGACCGGTTTAGCTCATCGCGAGCATTATCAACATTATCAGTTGATAATGCTCGCGATGAGCGAAACCGGTCCTGACCTAATAAATTTTATGTGGAAAAAGTACTAAAAATCTTTTATTATTTTTATATTTTTTATCGTTCCAGAGAGTTTGGATACTCGAACATCCAAAAATAACTTAATTGTTACAAAAAGCAAACATATTAATAACATATAAATCAAAATGAGGACCGGGTTCACTAAGCGAAAAGATTTATTTTTATTCGGAGGTACTGTAAATTGTTGTTTAGGATAAAAAATAAAATGTATTTCCACTGTGAATTGGCAGTCAGAACCATTTAAGCGACCAGTACAATTATTGAATTGTCAATATATTTTTTCTGAAAACGACAAAGTTTTGGCAAAGTAAATATTTTTGAAAAAAATACACAAGTGCACGTACAGAGTAACCTAACCTAACCTAACCTAAGTCAACAGTAGAAGCTTTTACCTGAAAACAGAGATTGAATATATGGCACATCTAAGTTAAAATGGTTTTAATGGTCATTTCATAACTGCAGAATTTAGTTTCAATGAGAGTTTTCTGATGAATATTATATTATATCAATAGTAGAAATATGTATGTTTTAGTAAAAACATGCATATTTCATTAAAACGTCAGTGAAAATGTATTTTCACTTAATTAAATACAATTTAATCACTTTTAAAGAATATGAATTAAAATGAAGCTACGTTCATATTTTTAAACTCCTGAAATTCCGAATTCAAAAATAGATAGTTCTCGAATGAATTCACCTAAAAATGTCATGCAACACTTGTATAGACGATAATTTCATTTGCAATTTATAATTAAAATTTCAAATTGTTCCGTAATTTTAGTAGAAGTAAAAATTATTTCTGTCAGTAAATCCGATTATTTCGCCAGAATAATCATGTCTGGCTAAAATTACTAAAGTGTGCATTACATATAGTCTGTGACTGGAATTTTTCCCTCCGAAGAGGAAATTCACAAACGCTGGTTTCTTTTTGTAACCGTTTTGTATTATAACATATACTGGCTGTCGACTACATCAACCAGGGTTCACATACCTTACAAGCCATTTTATGGATTTTCGAAAATCCATATTGCTCTTATTTTGTGTATTTCAATAGAATAATTAATGAGACTTGTGTGAAATATTTGTAGGCTTAGTATAATTAATTTACAAATAAAAACAAACGATAAAACAGAATAAATTTTATTTTATTAAATATGCTTTATTTCTGCGGTGTTTAAATTTTGAGGGTAGCTTTTACTAGAAATGTCTTTCACGTTCTTAATTTATTTATTTATAGTGAAAGGGGGCGGGGGGGGAACAGTCTTTAGTGTTTTTGTTGTTGTAAGGGTTGATACGGACTGAGTCTTAAGGTTTTATCATTTTCATATAATCAGGAAAAAAAATATCAAAATATTTTAGCTTTACAAATATGATTTTGTATTTGATTGGAAGCTATTTCGACTTGCGCCTTTATTATAAATTCATTTAAACGTACACTTACTGAGCCCATGAGAGGTGAAGTGAGCCAAGTGGTATTTTAGGAAAAAAGATTTGCATGCGTTATTTCTACATGTCTCAAAGTATCGTAAAAGAGATTTAAGCTCAGTAAATACACAGTGTTGTCTCCCTAAAATAAAAATATGCAATCCACCAAAACACAAAGTAAAGTCGTGCTTGTACTTAAAAATACAATAGAAAAGTTTTACCATTTTACTACTTGGCTCACTTAACCTCCTGAGGGCTCATATATACTGGCTTAGAAGAGATATATAATACAGCTTCTCATACATTCTAACATCCTAACTTATTTACAAACATGAAGTAAATAATATAATAGATTGACTTTAGTGTTTCCAGGGACAATACAAATTATGAATTTTTTCAAAGCAATTTAGCTAGATTTAAGTGATAATGTATAATTAACAACATTAGCTTATTGTAACGCTCTTTATATCTTAATATCGTTTGAACGATTTTAAAATCCTATTATTATTCGGTGTATTTATACCACTGCTGTATCATATGTTTTTTTTATTTAAGTGCTGTACCCCTGTGCAACTTAAAAAAAAAGTCTCCGAAAACACGTTTCGCTGGTTTCGCTACGCTGACACACGTTTTTGCAGGGAGTCCTCGGGGACTCTCTTTTGCGGGGATAAGCGCAAAACCGTGTTTTTCTCTATGATTTTATTTTCACTTCCTTTTGGCGGGATGTAAGAGTGAATAAATTATTCGGGCAGCACCGGCTTCATCCCGAATTCAGCTTCATTGACATATGTGTGTCGGCATTATGCAAAGACTAAATGTGTATATATAAAACACTACGAAGATTAATCATGTCTGCAGTATTGCTAAATTTCACTGTATGTATTTCATTTAAAAGCTACGAACAGTGCTTGATCAATTAATAGTCACAAGCGAACGTCGACACCTCCAGATTCGATTGCCTCTTTTTCTGACTGGGGTTTTAAGAGGAACTTTTAGGGTGTTCACTGTCAATACTTGGTGGAAAGGCATTATATTAATAAAAACAATAATCCTTTGTACTTCATTCCACTTTATTTAATATGTCAGGACCGGTTTCGCTCATTGCGAGCATTGTCAACTGACAATGCTCGCAATGAGCGAAACCGGTCCTGACATATTAAATAAAGTGGAATGAAGTACAAAGGATTATTGTTTTTATTAATTTTAAGAGGAAGTTTTGATAATATTATATGTTCGTTTATAGTACAAAGCTGTTTTTTTATTTTTAATAATATTCTAAGAATATTTCCGCCTGCAATGAAAAATATTTCTATGACATGATAACACAAACAACGTGTTACCAACCTACCACAATGGTCAGCGTTAAATTACCCCTAAATAAACTATTTATATAACAATAAATTTGTCGGTTCCGGGGTGCAGTGGGCAACGTCGCTGGCTTCTCACGGGCTGAAGTCAAAGTATGAACAGCATTTTTTTCAATAGATTTATCGATTTCTGTTAGAAGACATGAGTGTTTGTGATGTCTAAAAATACCCTCCACCTTCTTCTATCGTAAAATAATGGCGTATGCTGTAGAGATTGACTAGCTAACCACTAGTCTTTTGCTAGCTTAATCCTTTTACCTTCAATCTATACGAAAAAAAAGGTTGAGCAACTGTGTAATAAGCAGTTCTCTAAGAAAAACTTATGTTGAGATATTTCTATTGTAGAGAAACATTGAGAGTAGACAAACCATTTTTAGTTTATTGACTGAAGTGGCATTTATTTAGTAAAGTTTCCTTATAATGTGGTTAATTACTATCAATCATTATCTCTGTATTATCATTATATTGTGTCTTTCAATTGATTTTAAATTCAAAAATGTATTTTTTTTCCTATCTGTATTGTTTAATTATCACAAACGAGTAACTTAGGCATAAGTTTTCATGCTTCATAGACGTTTGAAATATATTAATGATAAAGTTTGTAATAATTTGAGAATTGAATCTGTTGTATGGTTCTATATCAGTATTTTCATCGTAGCACGTGATATTTTCTCTCATCCATTATCTCGGCGTTTTCTTACATTGCAAATGATTGCGTGATATAATTATTTTTTGCATTTGGTCCGTATTCGCTTAGCATTAGTGGTAATTTTAAGTGAGCAATTATTTCTTCTTTTCCACGAAAACAAAATAAGTTTTCTATATTTAGTGAAAAACGGCTCATACTTCCAAGTTACTGAAGATCGTTAGCAGTACTAACTTCTTTACTTTATTTCAGAAGATTCACAACCATCGTGTATTTTATGAAGTAACGTTGCGTAAAATAAAATTTGAATTGTTTGAATTTTGTACTTTTCCATGAGTTTTGTCGCTAACGACCCGGGTTTCGCCTTTCGGCATCTTCAGGCATTTCAAGTGCACGGGTGTACTTGAACTGACACGTAGTAAACAGTTTGTATCGTTTATATACAAAAATATAAGTAGATCACTAAGTTAAAAGGCTATAGATTGCATGTTTGATTGTCCCAAATTTTATATTGGTAAAACTGCTAGAACCTTAAATATAAGAGTGGCTGAGCATTTAGCCGCTTTTCGCTTAAAAAAGATACCTTTGCCAACCATTTAATTCAAACAATTCAAATTTGATATTGAAATTCCATCAAGCAACCTCAGTCGAAATTCTTAATTGCGTAAAATAGCTAAAACTGTTGTAATTAATTTTGGGTGTTCACTGTCAATAGTTGGTGGAAAGGCATTATATTATTAAAAACACAAGTTGACAATGCTCGCAATGAGCGAAACCGATCCCGATCTATTAAATAAAGTGGAATAAATTACAAAGGAATATTGTGTTTTTATTAACTGTTGTAATGTTGTAGTTATGTGATATACGCGCACACAGTTTTCGTCATTCCATTTATTCATAAAATCAATATGTAATTACTGTTCATTTGACCGAAGCTTATATGCAGTGAGTGATAATTGTGAAAAGGTTGATAATTTGTCAGTTTTTTGTTCTTAATTACACCGTTATTTAAAGTCGTTTTATGATTTCGTATAGAAAAATGAAAAACGAAAACGCAAAAATGTATCAAAAATATTTATGTATTCTGCATTCTCATTTAAGCTTAAGCATAAAATCTTTACAAGTTTGTTTGTTTTGATTCATATGGCCACAGACTCGAATTTTCAGTAAGGCTCTTTCAACTTTAAGGTGTTCACTATCAATGCTTGGAGGAAAGGCATTATATTTTAAAAACATACTCATTTATACTTATTATCATGATTACTAGTACAGCCCAGTTATATCCTTAATCTTTAAAAAAAAATAAAGATTGAGCCACTGGATAGTGAGCAGTGCTCGAAAAACGTTTGTTGAGCTATGTTGCTGCATAAATTTATATTCTTAACAATGTGAGTGAACATTTTACAACAAAACATAAGTAAATGCCAATTTAATCAATGTAACAATTTATCAAGTATAAAAGTAAACTTTATAAACGACCAACACTTCCTGATGATAAAACCTTTAGCATAAAATATTTGATACAATATATTGAATACACGTCACCCTAAGTTTTAGAAATCAATAATATGAAGGTTTCAATATTTAATATTCTTTTTACATAAAAATCTCAGAGGTAAAATAATGACTTTTTTTCTTTATTTTACCTACGCGTAAAGTGTATAGCGATTAGGTAATCAACTCTTTGTTCCCCATTCGCCGTTGTAATCTTAAAGACGACTTTTTTATAACCTGCCAATATCATAGAGACTCGTAAGAATCTGTTACAATCTGTAACTACACATAATGCAAATAAAAAATGTTTAAAAAACGTTATTAAAGGTGTAGAAAACATAAATTAAATTAATGTTGCATAGAAGTTATTATAGGTCTATTGAAATAATAATGAATATAAAGTTATATGTATTTATGACGTTAAAAAAATACCGGGAGCGATCATTGTCGTATCATAAACACGAATATCCCGGAGGAATATAAAAGAAAACAAAATCTTTTTTTTGTGTAAATATGATCGTTTGTTCTCAGCCCAAAGCCATGGATGTTGTTATACTTTCTAGTTGTATTGTGAATCTTGTGTCTACACACAGAGGGACCTCTTGCGTGGCAGACATATTGATTTATTGAGTCATTTTGACAAACTAGGTTACCCCTAAAGCTTATAATGTTACATGAACGACGGCGAAAACTCATAGTATTATTTAAAAACCATTTCTATTATTAAAACCGTGTCAAAGAATATGTCATAAACGATTCTTTGTTAATGACCGATTCGATTATTATTTTTCATGAAATTGGATATTGATTAATTCCTCTTTCAATGATTTTCAAAGCAACACAACGATACTATTTCGAATACAAGTTAGTTTCTAGCAATAAGAAGCGATTAATTAACTTTTGACTTCTGTAAATGTTGGTCTCTTAAAGGTCAAATATCATATCAGTACAAAGCGCGTTTATCTCATTTCCAATAAGTTTTTCTGTGTTTTATTGTTGTTTCTTTTTTTTTAAAATTTTGTATTTATTTTTGCTTTCCTGTTATGTTTATAGCAGCAACTTAAAAATAATTCTTTATAATATTAAAAAGATGTATTTTCAAAAAATCTTTTCTTTGCAGTTAATGGTTATATGGATTTATATATCATGCTCGTTTGCATTGTGGTGGTATAAGTTTTTGGTGTAGATTATGAAGTATAGGTTAAAAATAACTGATTTATTAAAAAAAATATAATGTGTTCTCGAGTGACTTACAATAAATTCCCATCAAGTTTTTTCTCGAATGATCTTTCAATTAAAAAATATTTGGCGCATTGTCATTTTCTGTAATGCCTTTTTTCAACTAATAATAAACTCACCTTATAAGGATGCTATTGGCACCCTAAACAGAGTATACCGTTTCATGTTTTAAACAATTCTAGCGCGAAGAATTTCATAAATTACGCGAATATTTGGAGAAAATCAATTATTCATTTCTTTCACCAACAGCTGATGCCACTGTCACAGAATTGTCGGCGTCTTTCTTTGTCGTTAATATTTGAAAAAAATTCAAAGATTATTTTATTTCTATTAAAATTTATAGCATTGGATTGATCCTTTAGTTAAGGTGCTAAGTACATTTTGTGTCCTTAAGACACGCAAGATGTGACGTCAAAAACACACATGCGCAGGTAATGACATCCGTTTTCTCTTACAAAGAAAACCATAAACAAGAGATTGTGAAAAACGTGAAAATGTCATCAATGTAAGTATGATTTATTGCCCAGCATTCTATGTTTTACATATTTTCTCTCAAGCCAAAGATGTTATAGTGCTTTACGTGTAATAAAATACCACACATCAAATTTTGATTCCGACGTTTCGATTGTTCTCCCGTGGATGATATATTTGAAGTCTTTGTTTTCATTTTGTATGCGAATAAATTTCACATATTTCTGCATTGTCAGTCGAAAATGCGTTCGTGTTTTGGGTAGTATCATTCAAAATAATTAATTAACAATATATTCTTTAAATATGTATTATTTGATTGAAGATAACGACGTAAAACTAAAACAAAGCAATCGAATACAAAATAATAAAATCTAGAATATTTTGTCCTAAAAAATTGCACCATATTATTTAAATTATTGTATTGGTAAAAGTATTGGAAAGACAATATATTTATGAATCTTAATTGTTAGGTTACATTTTACAAACACGAATGGGTGGTGACTGTTGAATATGGATTTCAATACCGGACGAATATATCTGTTCCGGTAGTTAGGTATTTCATTTTTAATACCGGTATTGCAAATTTCATATATGTATATGTAAATGTTTTACTTTTCCGAATTTTCCAAGAAGCTACATCATTGTTAACATAAGTTTTAAAAATCCTTTTACATTATAAAAAAATACTTCAAAAGTGTTATTGCGATACTACAGCATCTATCGTCAAACTTTGAAAGTTGTGTATTGAGTAACTAATGTTTAATATAACTTTTTGTTAATCCGTAGTAGAATCACATTGTAAGATTTTAAAATAAAATCCTTTTATACTAATTCTCGCTATGAGTGAAAATGTTCCTGATATATAAATGATATTGTGGAATTACGGTAAAAAATTAAAATAATATTTTTTCACCAATAAATGGTAGTGTCATCTTTAAAGTGAAATTCATTAAATGTATGTACGTAAAATCGATATCCTTAATTAAACTACTGAAAACACATGTATTGTCATTATCTAATACATTATAATATTTGTTATATTAATTTTATGTCCATGTAATGTAAGCACTACAAAAGGTAAACAGGATATTGGAAATTTAGGGTCACATGATTTCGGGTGACATTAGTAGTGGACCCTATAAACGTGATATCCAGAAGGCTTAACGTAATAGTTTTCCTTACGAATTGGGCATGCTAAAAATTCTGAGGAAAGATATTACCTGTACAGTAACCGAATAATGTATTCGGATCATAGTCGTTATAGTTGCTGGGTCTACGAACTTTTTTATTGCTTGCTCTACATTTCATTGCTACGTTGGAGTTACGTCACGCACGTGCCTTGGTCTACGCCGGCAATATAATTGTAACGTGACTGGTTAATCTGTTTTATTTTTGATCCAATCAATATTTTTCCCTTGCGGCTTTACGCTTTGACCTTCTTGAAATATTGATTTTTTCAACCATTGTAGTTTTATTTGCTTGCGTATAAAAATATGTGGGTAAATATATGATTTTATTTTCCGTTTTTATTGAAATACTTTTTTTCTGAAGGCACGGAAGTATTTTTCAGATACTATTAAATGACCTTAATAAAAGGTAGTCTATCTTCAATCACATACCATTATAAATTATATATCTTTGTTAGGTGCCCTCATTTTCGATACAAATATTTGTAGAGAATAAATAATACAAAAAAATATTTATAAAATTGATAATATTCTTAATCAACTAGCTGTATTATTAGTTATGACTCGTGTTTCACCAGTTCAAAAAGCATCTTCACCGGATCAGATTTAAATGTGTTGAGGCCCTAAGCTGTATAACATTTTATTTGTGAACTGTTTGTTAGGTTTTTATTTCTTGATTTTGTATGAAGTTTTTTTCTCATTATCTTTGTCAAGTGCATGGCAAATTGGCGTCAACTGTAATGTCATGTTCTGTAATTTTAATTTTAAAGCAATAGAAAAATAAATAACACGTGAGGTCCCAAAACCCAAATGTTAGCAATAAAGGATAACGATAGATTAAAAAAATCGATGTCTGAATTCACAACCAAACAATAAAATTAATGTTTCATATATATGAGATATTATCTATAAAAAAATACGTCTCGGCCGACCGCCCCTGGGAATTTGAGGCCCGAAGCTTCAGCCTTTTTAGCATATAGGTAAATAACTCAGCCTTGCTCTTCAAACTAACTTTATCATACGATTTTAAATTAAAAAACGAACATTGATTTTATTTTATTTATATACTTGTTTAATAAATGATAAATCTAGAGTGGGAAAAATGTTACAATTTTAGAATGAACATAAAGTTCTATATGAGTCAAGACACCCATTTCCAAAATTCACCTTGTCCATTTTCATTTTTTTTGGACATACATACTTACAATATAACCCGTAGGAAACCTGTATATTGCAACAAATAATCATATTTTCTTGAAAAAAATATTATCAGTTTCAATTTGATTCATTAAAATATTGTTATACGATGTATTATATATTAGAGGTTTCCTAATATGTCCAAGAAAATAAAAATGGACAAAGTGAATTTTGGAAATGGGCGACTCATATATTTTTTATAAATATGCTTCCACGTCAAAAGAGATCTCATTCTCACAAACCACGGATTTCTTTCAATACGTTTTATCAGTTCACATTGTTATATTTACCTTAACCCTTTTGGCACGTATTCCTGGAATAGATTTTGAATAGCGGCTCATTCATATGCAATGAATAGCGAAATGAGCCGTACATGAAGAAATAAATAAAAATATTTTTTTGTTTGTTTTGAAAAACATTTTGGGAGACTTTCTAGGCTAGATCAGGTTTTTTTTATTATATATAAAGTTATTATTCACAGACAAGTGCTTTCCTTTGTCAGCGCTTTTTTATGGTAACGCTGAAAAATCTCCTGCCATATCATCGAATATTTTTTAAAATATGAATCGTTCAAATTATGTACATTCACACAGATGTTGTCACCAATGACCCGGGTTTCGCCTCTCGGCGTCTTCAGGCGTTCAAGTGCATGGATGAACTTGAACTTAACTTGAACTTCATCCGTGCACTTGAACGCCTGAAGATGCCGAAAGGCGAAACCCGAGTCGTTAGTGGCAAAATCTGTGTGAATGTACGTAATTTGAACGATTCAAATTTAATATTGAAATTCCACCAACCACCTTCAGTCGAAATCTTAAATTGCTAAACAATTTAACAAAATAATGATTTCGTCAGTGTAAAGAATACCAAATGGCCATTTTTAATAAAATTTGAAAATATTTTTCTTATCCATGTCCGCTTCCATTGTGAAGCATATGGTCTCCTAATGAAGATATTTAAGCAAAATTATTTCTTCGACAGCTGTTTGTTACTCAGTGGGTCAACATCTTTTTTCCAAAGAGCGTAGTAGGGATAGAAGAATAGGCTAGAACTGAATTTATTATTATCTAATCACTCTTGCTACGTTCAGTTATTGAAGGATCGGAAGGGTAGGAGGGAATTTCAAGACATCACAAACACCCATGCTTTCGAACAGAAATCGATAAATCGATCAATAAAAAAATTGGCTTTCGTGCCGGATCTCACGTGTTCGAGTTTCAGTACGAACACCATTTGGAAATATCGTCTCATTAAAATCATTCGTTACAGGATTAGATGTGTAAAATTCAAAAACTCTCTCTTTTCAAATTACTTTTTTTTCACATTTGTTTTATATTAGAAAAATGAGATAAAAACATCAACTTCAATATAAGCTTTATAACACGTCAAGTTATATTCGTTGTAGACTTTTGCTAAGATCGACAAGGATTTATGCGTAGTCATATTGGGTATCTATGAATATAAAAATACATTCACACCGGCATAAGAAAAACGTGAAATCTTCCATAATTTTTTAAACTAACATTCGAAAATATGTATAGGCTATAATGGGTATATAAGAACGACTCTTCTTATATTGTATACGCGAGTGCATCGAGAGGTGAAGCTTTATGCAGCTGTAGTTTTGTGACATGAACACGTGTACCGTTTATTTAAATCTAACAAAATATGCAAGCGTGTCATTTTGTTTGTACTCACATTTCAATAGCAAATGGCGGCATCGTTCCTCTCTTTAATTATTTAAACAAAGGCGTCTGCGCGCTGTTGGCTCGTTGAATACTTGTGTCATTGTATGTTTGGATCTTTGACTGCAGTAGCCGCCCACCTCTAAATGTCAAAGGCAGAAAACACTTTGACCTGCCGATCTTCCAAATGACGTTCTGATTCCACTAGACCTGACGATTTACAAAAGGCTTGAAATACTCACTTTAAACTATAGCCGAGCGTTGATGGAAGCAATTTATCAAATAGATAGAAACGTTTTAGTGAGCTGATAGTTATTTTATTTTTGGTCTATAGTACAGAGTCGACATCAAACATGATCGACATTTTGATTAGTTTTCAAAGAGGCTTTCAATATTTTATTGATTTGTACGACAACCTCACTAAAGTTGTACATGGAAAGGAACATCAATCAAACACTTGTAATTGTAAAATAATATATACATTAGCAGACATTTCAAAATAAAAAAAAAGGTATGGAGCTCCTTGATAAGTATGATAATTATTCTGTTTATTGATTTGGCATTTACTTGGTAGAACTCCATTATAATAGGTTAAAAATATCAACGTATTTAGTTCTACAATTTTTTTTTATATTTATGAGTTGATAGCTATTTCGTCAGAACGTCTGACGATGACGAAAGCCAAAATAGCTATAAACTCATAAATATAAAAAACTGTAGAACTAAATACTTTGATATTTTTTACCCTATTATAGTCATTTTGCATGGATAAGATTACCATAAACCGTCAGAAAGATATCATCATCAGTGATATCGGTATATAAATACCAATCTACATATTCTAATCCGTTTCTAATTCCTTCAGTCACCTAAGACAATTTTTAGGTTCCTCGCCCCCCAGAAAATTATATTATATATGCGCGATGAATCAAAAGAAATTGCATTATATGAATTACATGGTCCCACATATGATGAAAAGTCTCCGTTTTTTCTGTGCCCTATAGATGCCTGAAAATATTTTTTGAATTTTAAAATAAAATTGTATTCCGTTCAATGATTGCTTGGACACATGCTATCGATGATCAATATATTAAGAATATTGTTTGACATAACAAAACAAATTTCATTTCTGGTTTCTACTTGCACGAATCACAATGGTCTATCACCCGTCTGAACCCGATCTGACAACTGGACAAAGTCGTCTCAACTTCTTATATAATATAATGCATTTTAATCGAAAAAATCTTAATTGAACTTTACATAAGCATGTATATTTTTTTATTCTCAAAATATATGTTGTTGTTAGGTTTTTTAAATTCTAAAGTGGATACAAACTTTGCCGCGTGTATTATATAGCTAAAGATGATCGCAAATAATAAAAACAACGAATGAAGAAAACAATTGAAGAATTATCTTTACGAATAATGACCGTGAGTGTTCAGTTAACAACAGTGCTTAATTATTATCATGAATCGTTCGCAATTTGATTTTCAACATAATGAAGTTTCCTTGAAGTTTCCGAGTCCCTAATTGACTTGTGCTCGGGCATGTTGATATTTATAAACGACAACAAATGTTAACAGAAATGGCCGTGATCTTCCTTTTCAATTTGCTGTTTTCAGATAAATAAAGCATTTCTCAGAACTTATACTTAAGTAACTATAAATAGGTATATAATTTGTCTAATAAACGCAACCCCTGGTACAATTCTATTGAAACTTGAACAGTTTCCCAGCCACAATAACTGTGTTTGAAATGGGATAATCCGTAGTCCGGGTGATAGATTACTCTTTAACGAGAATACGATACGCTTTTGCTCAGCAGCCTTTCTTCGATATACACAGCTGTATACTGGGAAAACATATCTATGAGAAATAGACTTGCCTTGAGGCGAGAAAATTGATGAGAATTTGATTATTGTTACGATACTTGTATAATCTATAGATATGCCACTATCAGCTATGGATCATGAAAAAAGTTGAAAAAAGTGTTCATTGGCTTCAATGAGAATTCCAGTATTCTGGAATATAATATATTATTGTCATCAAATGATTTAATAATATATGGATTTACCCGTAGAGTATTAAATTTGTAATTAGTACTATTACTGTTTGTATCTAACCCACTCTGAGTCTAGCAGAAAGAAGCCACAACCCCTATTTAGTAATATACTATATAATATTAATAAGTAACCTTACTAAAGTCAGTCTCAAGATGATTTTCAATGGGGCAGAACATTTATCACAATTTGTAACACAAGCAGTGCAATATCAAAATTACAAAAAAATATGTTATATTAAATGCAGTTTAAAAAAAATCGTTTTATACAATATATTAATATTTAAAGGCAAGGTTGCCTGTGATGTTAACACAACTTCCGACACGTGTTAAGACAGATGATTAATTATTTATTTTTTACCATGTTCGCTCCCAATGTGGAGCATATGGACTTCTAATGGAGTTTATCTCAAAATAAGTGTTTCTACGAAAACTGCTTGTTACTCAGTTGCTCAACCTCTCTTTTTTCCAAAGAGAGTAGGAATAGAAGGATAGGGATAGGACAGGACTAGTGGTTAGCTAATCGCTCTCAATACGCCCCGTTCATTGGATAGGATGGGTGGGAGGGGGGAGTTCAAGACATCACATACATCCATGCCTTCGAACAGAGATTCATAAATCGATTGAAAAATCAATTTATAAAACTGCCCGTACTGGGATTTGTAGCCGAAGTCAACGACGTTGACCACTCGACCACACAGGTGGCTATATAATGCTATTGATTTTCTACAAGGCTACTGCCGAACCCATGTAATATAATATCTCTGTATCAGTCGATTCAGGAATTTGAACCATTGACGGCGTATCCGAGTGAGATGTAAGCCGTAGATCGGCATTCATTGCCACTCGGTTGTGTGATCGACACATATAAGCGTACTATATTCGTATGCAAATATTCATCAAACGTTATGAATAACGGCTAGGCCATCAAAGCGTGCAAAAGCTATTAATTTTTTTCATCAAAACTTCAATGCATACGTGTATAACAAATAAAAATATGATCAAAGTGTTGAAGGTAGTCTCCCGGCGGTAAGTGGATTTCATTTTCGAGCGCGCATAACGTAAACGTCACAACGCATCAAATAATATTTCCGCCTGGAATGGTTGACGGGCTGAGGACGGGCATTGTAATACCTGCAGGGAAAACATATTTCGTTATACCACAAAAGCATTGTACCGAATATATAGATAGAAAACGCTGTACGATCAGAGTCTGGGAGGGCCTCCGATCCCGGGATCCCGACCAATTATTTACATGCCGCAATCCTGAGATCGTCTTAGTATCGATACTGAGATTTCGAAACGAGCGTTAAAACATTAAAATTATTTTTATATTTAAATCAAGATACTCGATTAACTATACCATGGATGGGGAACCTTCTAATTTCTAGATGGCAAATTCTTTTACCCTACCACCCTACCCCTATAAACGAAATATTGTTAATTCACAATGTACAATAATTTAGTAAAAACGCAATTTTAAAAAATCTTAAGAAAAATACACATTTACAAATCAAATTTAATATTGATTGAATTTTTTTTATACATATGTATTTATTTAAAGGAATCATATTATAAATTAATTTTTATTGAGATCTGTTTTGAGATCTATTATTATTGCCGTCTCCATTTTTAGACTAATTTTCAATCATCAAGCTGCTTATCTACAAGAAACATACATATTGAAGGAAATACATTGCATTCTATTGCAACATATGATCAAAGGGAATATTTTTCATTATAAAAACTAACAAAAAACTTCTTCCGTTGCAACTTTTTTTTTTATTTGGGTGTGTCCACCCTTTGGACATATTTGATATACGTACGTATTTTTGTCTCCCTTTTGATTATATTCCGTAATATATAATATGTATGAAAAATTAAAAGATATTTTTATATGTTATTGTTTTTTCGCATACTTATGTATAAAAATCAAATCTATTTTTAGACTTACACTTTAGACTATTCTCATTATAATACATATTTATACATTATTCTAAATAAAAATCAGCATTAACATTCTGTCGCTCTCTGTGGTCTAGTTAGAATGTGTTTTGCCCTTATGTCCCAGTAAGGTAAATGTTGATTATTTTATTTGAATTTAAGATTTTGGACTTGGGTATACGTGATTTATCTTTAAAAAATGCTTAGAGAGCTATCTCGCCTGATTTTTCATTTTCAAAATGTTAGGCATATTGACATTAGCTGTAATGTTAAATATTTATTTGAATAACTGAAATGCGCTTTTTTGGAATGCATCCTAATCTGAAACTTTTACATGATTTTCATGAGTATTATATTTTTTCACACAGGGGTTTTATTTGCACGGCTTATAGCGGTGCGTATTTTTCAAAGTATACAATTCAAAATATATATAAATATTTACTGACTCAATGATCAATCCCGGAATCAGAAAAACGGTCCGGGATTGGAATCCTCTAGTCCCTGGTATACGTCGGTCATTCAAAACGCGCGACTTTGATACAATAAAAAATAATATATTGTTGAAACTTCTAACCGCGCAAAAAACAGACAAAGTGCAGTGTTTTCATATATAAATGGTGAATAAGTTACATCTAAATATAATAATAAAAAAACGATAATTTTCTAATTATATATTATTTTCACAATATATTAAAAATTATATCTCATACATGTTTGGATTATGTGGAAATGTTTGATGGCAATTTTTCTCCAATGTCAACATATTAATAGTCTTTGTAGTGGGTATACAGCGACACTTTTAATTAAGACAAATTATTAAATGACAAACATTCGTGTCATTGATACTAGCCTAATAAAAATTTCAAAACATCCCAGTTGAATTAAGCATTACTTATTATTCTATTCCAATAAAATTTATCTGTCAAAAAATAATATGGAGAAGGTGGCGTACTTAGCAGTGCCCTTATTCTTTTTTCAATAAATAATCGCATCTCAACTTACGCAATGTTAATAAACAAGTCATTTAACAATTTTACTCAATAACTGAAGACCGATATACTCATCGTAAAAAAATAGTACAGGTGAATTAAGTATGCAGAAATATTCTGTGTGACACATGCATACTGACATTTTTTAGAAATTAACTCGTGATTATATCTAAAAATAAAAATGATTATTTTTTACTAGCATGCATACAACATTCAACATATTTCATTAAATAAAAAGCACTAGGTGTTCTCAGATGGTGAAAATTTTCAATGGATGCAACAAGTTGAACGGTAAGTAATATTTATGTTGTAGAAAATGTATAATCACTACCCTAGGCTTACAAAGTTTGTCAACCCCTTTATAATATATATAGTTGATTCATTTGTAATTTTAAACAATACCATCTTCTAAGACGTAACAGACACTGTTTGTGTTGATATTTCTAATATTGCAAACTTTTCTGATACATCGGTATCTTGATTCTGTTAATAACACAGACTTCAATAAATTTCTTCGAATAAATCTGAGTGAATGAATGAATATATTTACAGGATGAAAGTTATATGCGTTGTATCGATAATAATAATGTAACTTTCGCATATTTCCGGAAGCAGTTAGCGCCCGCCGTAAGAGCTTTCGCAAAGTTCAGCTTCCGAAAAGCTCCTCCGCCTGCTCTGCAATCGGAACGGCGACTTGCCGGCGGAAATTCGAGACAGTTAGTTTCGTTCGTTTCCGGTTACAGTAAGGCCCCGTTTGTTTGTTTGTTTGTTGCGCTGCTCGCTAACTAGTATTGTTGTAGTGAGTAATTTTGTAAGTCACACACGTCGCCGCTGAGGACTCATAATGCCATTAATTTGTTTAATTTAAATTTGTACAATTTTGTTGCCGTGTTTGCATTTCATTTGTCCCTACTCTCGTGTCACTTTCGTTTCCAACTGTTTACTAAACTTGTCATGCCTGATTTCAATTGCTTATTTTAAGGCGATTAAAAATAATACCATACTTTTGCAGTATCTCCATGATATTTAGCAAAACTTACAACTTTTAATGAGTGCTTAGTAGAAAATTAGGAACTAACTATTTTTTAGCTACAATCTCTCGAAAATACAGCTAAATCTAACATATTCCAAACTTACCATCCAAAAATTTGGTCGAAAGCTGCCAAACAATATGTACCATAACTCAATTGTTTCGTGTGATGAACATCAAGTATAAAATGGTATATCTCTAAATTTGCAATTCATAAAATAGTGATTGTTTTATTATTTAAAAAATATAAATAGGTTTTTGAGAAAAGTGCGAATCTCTGTTCTCTAGTTTATTTCAACGCTTAATATATTACGTAATTTTTTCAGACTATCTAGTTTGTAGAATAGCTTTTGGTTTTTAAAAAACCTCCGCAAAACTCATTGCACAAAAAAATGTATACTGATTGACACAATAACACTAGTATGCTTCATTAAACATTTATTTAATATGTTATATTAGACACAAATTATTTTAAAAAGATATATTAAAACGTATGTATAGAATCCACATTTTATTATTGTCATATAATTACAAAAATGTGATTAAAAATAATAAAAACAATCTTGGATAAAGACATCTGCAATTATTGTGTGATTTGTTAAATAGTGTTTTTTTATATACATAATAATATTAATATATATATAAGACACAGCGGATAAAATACTTTGAAACAGATCTTAGATCAATTTCGTTGATGCAGCAAGAGTTTCGTTGATTACTTAAGAGACCAGCAATAGGGTATTCGATTAAAGTAAACTTTGCAATATTGTTATATTGGCAACAACAATAAAATTGTTGAAAGCAATACAGAAGAGTGTCCAATGAAGTTTTATTGTCAGATATTTTTTTAAAACTAGTGTACGTATTTTTTTACCTTTGGTGAAGCGGCATTTCGAGTGTAATCAATGAAAAAGTCAGTTTTATTAAAAGCTAAAGACGCACTTCTATTAAAATATCAGCCATTTCTCAACCCTCACGCATAATAACACAACATAATTTCAATAAGTGTTGTCTGCCTGTGTTGTGTTGCATAAAATAAAGATATACCTGCTGTTTTAATCAAGACTAGAGTCTCCAATCCCGGGATTTTGGGATTAAGAAAATTACCGAAATTTGAATGAGGTCAAAAATAAATAAAAAAGAAGCTCTCAAATTTTGGTATTTTGTGGAAATTCTTGGGTTTTTCAATTAGCAAATACTGAAAAAGCTAAAAAAAATCTCACGCTGTTCATTTTGGAAAATCGGTATCAAAATCAAAATCGCCGAGCAAAAATTTTCTCAACTCCGTATTACAATTTATACACAATTCTATGTTGAATGTTCAATCCTAGGATTCCGAGATTAGAAAAGTTGTCAATCCCGTTATCCCGGAATCAAAAAATAATCCGGGGTCGGATGTCCTAATCAGGAGCAATCTATAATGTTATGTTAACATGGAATACTTTGAACTGAATATTATGACCTAATTTTTTTTCTGTTACTGACATGTATGAAATCAACGTCTTGAAAATATTTATATAAATTAATGAAGATATTAATTAATTCAATTCAAAGACGATGAAATTTGGAATGGCAAAGGTACGCATAAAACATTTTTTTTTCAAAGCATTCTTATCCTTTTGTCCTGGACCCCATCCTGTTTGCTCCTCCCCTTGATAAAGTCTAATCGCCGTGACAAATCTCCCATTAAATGATGCGTATGTAGTATTATGTTAATTTCGGAAATGTCAATATTTGTATATTTTTTTTGCCGAGGGTCATAAATTATATCTTGTACGACTACCCCATAAAACGTTGAATTGATTTCGTCTACATTTATGCTGATCTTATTTAGGACAGCGGCGTTGCAAAAAAATGGTATTTAAACATTTAAATAAAATAATTTTAATAATTCATAATTCACGATGCTCTACTACACGAGTTCCCAACCTACTAAATTGTCATTGTTTATTTAATCCGAACGCGCGAATCTCTTGAGAATGAATGACATAATAATATATATTAATAAAAACACAATAATCCTTTGTACTTCATTCCACTTTATTTAATATGTCAGGACCGGTTTCGCTCATTGCGAGCATTGTCAACTGACATTTTCTTCAGTTGACAATGCTCGCAATGAGCGAAACCGGTCCTGACATATTAAATAAAGTGGAATGAAGTACAAAGGATTATTGTGTTTTTATTAATATAATGCCTTTCCACCAAGTATTGACAGTGAACACCCTAAACATGAATAATAATATATAATAAACACTTACAAATGATATTTTTTAACCATGTTCGCTCCTAATGTGGAGCACATGTACTCCTAGAGGAGTTTTTCTCAACAGAAGTGTTTTGAAGAAAACTGCACGTTACTTAGTTGCTAAACATATATTTTGTTCAAAGAGAGTATGAATATAAGGATATAGCTAATACTAGACTAGTGGTTAGCTAATCGCTATCATTATGCACCGTTTTTAGGAAAGGATGGGTGGGAGAAGGAGTTCAAGACATCGCATACATCCATCTCTTCGAACAAAAGTTCACAAATCGATTGAAAAATCAATTTATAAAAACTGTCCGTACTGGGATTTGAACTCGTGACCTCCGTAACCGAAGCCGAATACGTTGACCACTTGTTTTAAGTTCGAAATATTTTAATAAGAGTGGGCTTTTTAGTAATTTTTGAACATATGTATTTTAAAACGATTTTTTAATTTTATAAAATTCAACCTACCGTACTATTTATACAGTTAAGATATATTGTCTCTATCAAAAAGTGGTTCGAAAAACATTATAAAAGCGTGTATAAATAGTATAACGTATTCGAAAAAATCTTTGCTTTAGAAACAGTATTGGAATATTATAGCGACGTTAATTTTTTTTTTAAACTATATTTGGGCATGTTTGATCCCAAGCTCCTTAATTATACAATCAAAGGTACTGGGAAACGTTTATATTTTAGATTTAGAAACTTATAATTATGTTTAAAGTTGCTTTCTAGCATTTCATTAACTTTCCTGTGACACTTTCTGAATTTCAAAATGGCCGCTGCTAGAGCATAAATATGCCAACGCGCTGAGACAGAAACATAATACTAATTTCTTTGACGTTTACGCTTCTTATTTTTAGTTTATGAACTCCTGGAGCATTTTAAGACAGCTGGTTGTTACTTTCTCCTCAATCTCTCTCTCCCTTATGGAGAGTAAGGATAGAACAGAAGGAGCAGAAAAGAGCTAGTAACTTAATCGACTGTGATTGAAAGTTGGCAGAATTAGCCACTTTGATACAGGACCAATATAACAATTTGTATAATTATAAAATTCTATCCCATAAAAAATATCAAATCTATTTTAAAGTGACACACTTTCTGAATTAAAAAATAGCCGCCTTCAGAGCAATTATGATGACATTTCGACACAGATATATATATACCTCATTAAAAAACACAAAATGAATAAATATTATTATGAAATTACATTCGACGCTCATGCTTATGATGGCGGAGGGTTACGACAACAATGGTTTGCCAACATACGTCGGGTTTCCGTGTGAATAGAAGGTCCTTGGTTCACATGCTTTTGTGTTCTCAAATCGCCTGCGCTAGTTTTTCAATAAGAGAAGTGCACTTTCCTTAATCGTTTCTATTTTTACTACCCCATTGTCAAAACTGTTAGATAAACGTTTTCAGACCATTATTGTTTTTAAAGTACCGAAGAGAGATAAAAATATTATTGTGTTTATTTTATTTCTGTCCTCTTAGTTGTTTGTCACAATAATAATCATTTTTTTTTACAATACAATTGTTTTTTATTTTAGTTGTTGCTTTACTGAGCAGCTTAACTTGTAATTTAATTTCTGAAACACTGAAACGGTGGGCAATTGTAGTAAAAAATAGTTGGTCGTATATTTAAAAAAATACTATAGTGATTTTTTTCCCGAAGTTATATTAACACATACTCGACGCCGTGGACGTTGCTTTCACCAAGAATAAATATAAAGCAAGGGTGGACTTCATTTTTTAGGAACGACTTGGCAACAAAAACATAATTGCTGCATGTATTCCGAACATTCATTATTATGTTTCGATAAGACCAAAGCCATGATTGAGTAAACAATTCTAATTATACAGCACCTGCTATTGTGCATTTCATTGTCGAGTATTTGTGCAGCGCACATGAATTAAAGTGCTATGTTTGGTTATGACAATACAATCATTTTATCCATCGTAATAATAGGTCCACGCAAGTACGTGAAGAGAATAACAATGAGAACATAATTATAGTCTTTCATTGTATAATATGATGATAAACAAAAGAAGCAAACTTATTCTGTCGCAGTATGCCAAAACTATGTTTACTTATGGAGGATTTATTAATTAGCAAGAAATTTAATGATGCAATACTGGCCTGATTGATTTAATTCTACGAAATGACATTCGTTATAAAAAGGGGAATGCATAATATATATTAAGACAAATCAACAAAAAAGATGATCTTTTGACAAAAAATACATTACGAGGCGTCCTACAGCGTTTGATTGAAGATGAAGTAAATTTAAAGGTCTGCACTGTCAATACTTGGTGGAAAAACATTGTTTTCAATTAATAAAACACTCATTTGTACTAATTTCACCTGTATTTGATATAACAGGAACCGGGTTCGCTCATGGCGTACATTATCAACTGACAAGAGAATACAATATTACATAGCTATTTACACAAAATAAAATATAATCATAAGGGTGTACCAAACAATTGGTAATGACAAGAATTTACAAATAAAACATCATTTGAATAAATGGCATTAAATTTACTATAAATAAATGTTTAGTACAAATAGCATTTTTTTCAATTTATTTATCAAATTATATTCGAAGGTATTGGTATGTACGATGTCTAAAAACTCCCTCCTACCCTTCTAACCCTAAAAAAATAACGCGGAAACGCGAGAGCTATTAGTTAATTGTTCTATCACTACTTCTCTCTGAAAATGGAGTATGACCGACTGAGTAAAAAAGTTCTCATAACAAAAGCTTTCGTTGAGATTTCTCCATTAGGAGAACATATTGTCGGTTTTCTGCCAGAAGTCATTAAGTGTCAAAATATTGATTCGATATAATATAATGATAATCTTTATCGACTTTAAAGTTTCAACTACATTTTATTAGTTATATCCAAACTTAAGTTAAAGCCTTTTGGCTTGTGTAATCTAAAAGTTCGCAAAAAGTCTCACAAATACTTATTCTCTCGATTCCAGAGAAGTTTTTAATAGTAAGATATGCACTTAGTGATTTCTTACAACAAAAGAATTATTAGAGTATTTTTAGACATAATTACTTATTTACTAGTTTAAAGCATCGCAAAATACGTAGATTGCGATACCTAACTCAGTTTTAACCGACATGACACTTATTGACTTTTGGCAGTAAGCCGACGATATGCTTCATAACGAAAGCCCGATAGCGTTAAAAACTCGATTACATCAATAAATTCAAACAATTTTACTATTGTTTTATGTATAATTAAGTTATATAAATATGAATTAGAAGAAGACACTTAATAGAAGTTTAATACACCTATCCCTCGATTTACACGGTCGATAGGTTCCTGAGAAAAACGTGTAAATCGAAATTGTATATTTTTTAATGTGAAACCGTGTAAATCGAAAAGTACACAAAAAACGCATAATTTGGGTGTTTTCTAAAATACATAAAAAACAAAAATATTTAAAAGTATAAACATACGTATTCTTTTATTAATTAAATACAGGTAAAGCTAATAGAGTAACAAAAAAATGAAATCCAAAAGATTCATTAAAAAAATATTGCAAAGGTTGGTGGAGTTTTTATCATTCATCACTATCACAAATCACTGTTACTTGACTTGATGGCTTGCTGTGAAAGTATGCTTCTGGTATCAATTGGCATCCGTTTTTGAGTTTGGTCCTTTATCCAAATCATTAATGCCTTCTCCATGTTTTTCATTGCAATATCTCTGATATATGAAGTTGTGCTCGTACTCTTAGTGCCAGCTGCTACACTCTTTCTAATTGAGTTTTCATTTTTTCTAATGGTTCTTATTGTAGCTTCATTCATGCTATATAATCTAGTAACATCTATTACTCTTTCTACGTTTTGTAAAAGATCCAATATTTTTTTTTTGCTAACGAAATAACTTTTCTTTTTACTTCTTTCGACATAATAAAGCTACAAATATTATTCAAGATATAAAACACGTTATTAAAAGTTATGTACTGGTTGTTTACTTACGAATATGAAGAGTTAAAATTTTCAAGTTAACTATTTTAAACCGTGTAAAAGCGAAAACGTGTAAAAAAGTACCGTGTAAATCGAGGGATAGGTGAACATTTAAGTTTACGAAAACCCTTTAAAATTCCAAACGTAAGCTTTTATACTCACTTTATTATCGTAAACAATACATTTATTCCGCACGGGATACATTAAATTATTTATGGCCTTTGTTAGAGTCTTTGAGAGTATAGATTTATATGATAGTATGCAATTTGCTCTTAGTAAGTGGAAAGTAAATGTCTTTGAATTCACAAAGTAATTAAATGCAGTTGGAACTTAATAACATTTCTGTTTTTCTTTTTGTTTCAGGTATGTGAGCTTCGCTCGTCGATTGCTATGTAAAGGAATAACAAGCTCATTTAACATTAACAAGAAACGGAACGAATTATTGTAAGTAATAAATTCATTTATGTCTTCTGTTTTCCGACAAAAATGCTAAGAAGAACAAGGTCGTGTTTTGTGTTACATTAAAATAATTGTTAATAAAAGCCACCATGCAAGTTGCAACCACCTTTTAAATGTTTCATCCACGAGTGTGATTTTCATGCATTGCATTATTAGACAGTTATTATTTCCATTATAAAATAAATACGAACTTGATAACTGTACGAGACTAGAGATTGCAATGCAGGAAATACATATCAATATCGGTATTACATATTGAATACCGATTCAATAATTAAAAGCTAAGCGAGTGAGATTATTTCGATTGTTTGTTGTTCTTTCTTCGCCCCATTATTATTTTGCTACACAATCTGATAATGGTAAATCAAGTTAATTAATTAGAACCTGTTATCATTAATAATAGCTTCTTGTTATAAAACAATTCAAAGAGTTAATTATATTCATATAAGAATATTGTTAAGCGATTGGGAAAAATATGTTATACAATCGATTTCGTCTTAAAGTATATTCGAACAATTAATTATACGACGATGATATTTCCAACAAATGCAAACCAATCGACTTGCACCTTCGAAATCAGCTATGTGCATATTTTTCACAAAATCTGATTTTTACACAAAAAATATAATAATACACTGCACCGTTCCTCCAAACCAGATATATGTATGTCAAATTAATTTGCCAAAGTAAAATAAACGGCTATGTAGTATTTATGTGCATGTGTACCTATATGCAAAAATGGCGCATTTATTGGGCGCGATTATGTTAAAACGTGTTCTGGAATTGCTTAAAAAATATGTAGACAGACTTTGTATTCGCACTATTTTTTGCCTCTCCTGTAAAGTTTTGAAATAGACGCAGCCGATTTCGAAGGCGTAACGATGGTAATAATTATTATATTGTTTCAAATGCTTACCAGCAATATATTTCATAATCGTATCTAGTGATACTTTGACGTGCAATGTCGGTAATCCTCGTGGCATAAGCATTATTTGAAATATATCCCTATTGACGCTGTCTCCATACATATTGTACGTACATTGCATACCTTCAAAGCGAACGCGGCATTAGTCGCTTAGTATTTATTGATCCTATTACATCGTATTATGGAGTATTGGCCTGCTTTGCTTGCGGTTCACAGAACTTTAATTGACGGTTGGACAGATAGAAGGATGCCATGTGGCATATTGGTCAGGCATATCACCCATATAGCACTGAGAGACGACTATTGAAATTAGTTTCAATGGATACCTCGGTATTGAAATTCATGTACGTATTACGACACTTCGGAAATACCTATAATTCCTGGAACAGAATGTAAGGGAAGCAACCCGAATCTAAATGGTATTAAAAAATAAACGTGCCACGGAACATAGAGTCAAATTTTACGTATTCTTTCACAGGTCAGCGGTAAATGCATTAAAATGATTCAAGAAGTGTTTCGGGGGTAAATTATCTATGTTCAATGAGTACTCAACGCTTACACCGCCCCCACATGTTTGGATTTTGTATTCCGTCGTACTTGACGTACTCAGTAAAACAATATATATATATAAAAAACTGATATGGATTTGTATACACAAAATTAGATGTCTTATTTCACTCCATGTCCAATCATTAAAACAGATCGTAGATAAAGCAGTGATAAACGTACTAATAGTATTTTTTAGCGTCTTTATAGAGAGAGATTGAATAACAAACTTATAATCGTTTATCTAAAACAACTGCTATTGAGATATCCCATCACGCAGTGATGATCTTAAAAATGTATTGAATTTCCGAGTTTTTATTTTACAGCGTTCTACTGTCCTACTGTCCTACGTATTATCAAGTTTTAAAAAACGAATAGTTTTGGATCAAATAATGGATAGACGAACGAAGAGACGGTACGCCGTTTCTAGCCGATCCCGGTCGGTTGTTAATATTTAATTGTCATTGAGATAAAAGCCCCAGACATTTTTCATTTTCAATTACGCCGTTCTGCAAGGTTTGTTGACGAGCACTTTAAATATCTAATCCGTTTTGGGCGAAACGATCCGCAGAATAAATGGCTCCCAATTAAACAATGTAACTTTAAGACAAAACAGATTAATCCAGTCGCGGGGATAAGCCGAAGATAAATTGAATAACATTGATAAGCCCTCGATGCGGTCGCTATGAAAACGCCTACTTGGTTTCTTGCAAATAAATGCATCACAATGTTGAACTAACTCATAAGTTCATATGAAATCCACTAGCAAACACCAATTTTTTCAACACCCGATATAAAGGCATTATATTTAAAAAACACACTCATTTTTACTGACCTCACAACTATTTATTAGAATCATAACCAGTTTCGCTCATCACGATAAAATATTCGATCATCACGATATAATAAAAGATCAACTGTTAAAATATTGCATACTGATACAGTGCTATTTATACAAAACAAGAAAGACTAATAAGGCGTTGTAAAAAATTGGTAATAGAAAAAAAATATTCAAAACATAAACCAAATAATTGACTGAAGTGTATTAACTAGGGCATCCAATCCCGGGATCCGGGATCCTGTTCAATTTTCTGATCCCGAAATTCCGGGATTGAGATGGCCGCGATCCCGAGATTTCGGGATTGATTTTTGAGCAAATTCTCGAAATTTACACGAAATTGGCAAATTGAAGATTTTAAATTCCTCGGTGAGCTAAAAAAAAAAAAACGAGTTTTGCGATATTCTGGGAAAAAGTATAACGAATTGAGGATTTCAAATTTCTCGGTAAAAAAAATCACAAGCCCGGGATCCCGAAACCCCAATCCCGGGATCCCGAAAAAAAGGGGATCAATCCCGAAATCCCGGGATTGGAAAAAGGCTCCGGGATTGGATACCCTAGTATTAACCCATCAGGCACGGATGTCTAAAATAGATTTTGAATAGCGGATGATTCATTACCACTATGTATTCATTTTTCACAATTTTAAATATTACTTCAAAAAATAATTATTTATGTGTTAAGAACACAATGTCACATTACAAAATTCTACTATCTTTCGAAATTTTGCAATAGAGAAGTACACCTTTTTTATAATCGAAAGTTTTTTTGCATTAGAAAAACGATAAAAATCAATAAATTACTAAAACTTCAATCTGATTTTTGTAAGAAATCAAGTTATTTGGAAAAAATCGGTGAATTTTTCTACTATAATTCCCATCAAAACATAGCATATTTTTAATGTGATGTGCACGTCATCCGAATTTGAAGGTTTATGACCACTTAAAAACCATTTCTACTATTCTATAAAGCTAAAAAGTAATTGTTTTGTTGTTAGTGACCTATCTTAGAAATAAAATTAATGTTTTTCCCAATAAAAAATACTTAACTGAAAAAAGATTTCATTTCTGACATGAGTATTTCGAGGTGTATATAATTATAAACATAAAGCATGTAAAATATGTGTAGTTAGAGGTTTATTTTGACAATAATTTATGACTTAAAACATTACAAATCGAATTATTAAAAATATATTTATGTAGAGATTTGATATAAAATGATATTTGTTTGAATACATTTTGTTTTGAGATGACACTGTGCTTTGATCCAGTTGGTAGATTCATAGTCAAGGGTTACAGACACTTGGATAACAATTATTTGATCATGTATCTACATCTCTGATGAAGATGTGTGATAAGAATTGTTTATAATGAATCTCTTAAACATAAAATTAAGTTTTACATTATTCACACACACGTTCGCAATAATTAATATTCGAATTTCATTGTTAAGATAGTTTTGATGACGTCGCTATCACTAATAATTTTACGATGAAAATTTTGCAATGAATGCTCTTGTTGTACAAAATTTTATATCGGAAAAACAGAAAGGAAACTGAACATCAGAGTATTAGAACATATGGCAGCCTTTAGATTGAAAAAAGACACGAAACTCTACTTTTGCTAATCACTTAATTTCGGAAAGACACGTGTTCAATCAGGAACAAGGGATAAAAATGCTACACCCAAATACGGACAAACATAAGCTCTTTTTCCAGGAAATTTTGTAAATAAATAGAGCACAATTGCATAGTCTTCCGATTTTAAATGAAATATTAAACCTACCGGGATCTCCACTTCTATACCCCATATAAATATAATCATAAAACCTTTGCCGACAAACAAATAAATATAATTTTTGAAACTACTTACTACTGAAATCTGTGGGCATTCCCATGAGCTTATCCTTTTCGCCAGCAATGGCTTTAAACTCAATGATACATTTATTTCTTGGATTTTTTTTTTCGGTAATTATCATAAATGCAGACATTTTACCTGACTATTAAACTCTAAATTTATTTGTTTCAGATCAGTTATCTTAATATCTAAATATATAAAATAAAATGTTGAAGCTAGAAGAATCCTAAAAGCTAAAATCTGGCATTTTAAAAAATGAAAGTTTAATAAACTCGTTTTTGTATTGAAGTAGCGACTTAACAATTTTAAAATGATTTTTATTTGAAAAAAAAATTTCAATTCAGTTTTTCAAAACACATCTTTTATATCAAAGATAAACGCACATAATTTCAATTTCTTTCAGAAATGATGTGTTGACAGCTAATAACATAAAATATTTTCTTGTTACATAACAATAAAAGAAAAGTTCCAAATTTATTTACAAGTAAGTAAAATGAATCTGAAGGTTTTCTCTGCTGTATGACGATTTATGGGCATTTTTATTATCAAACATGTCGTAACTTTTTTCGAAAACCTGTAAATCTTAACCCCACTTTTATTCATAGAAAAGAGAAACAGTTCTTTGCATATGGCGCCTGTCGAATTCAATAAAAAAATCTATACATCAAAGAGTGCTTTTTCTCTCTAAAAAGTTTTACCTGAAGCACGCGCTCTTTCCACCGAGTCGGTGAATGTACTTACTCCCGCTACAATTGCATCTACGCGCTACGGGAAACGTAGAACTCTACGAGAATTCGCAATTTCGTTATCAATTTGGTATATTTTTTTAAAATATTTTTTTACAGGAATGCGATTATATATTTCGTCACCATGTATTTATTTTATGCTTTTACATTACTAAAGCTACAAAATTTAAAGCAAGTGGGTTGTTCTACCATAATTTGTTACGTGTATGCAGCCTCCGATTCAAGGCAACCTATAATGCAATAGAGATCAAAAAATTAAATCAATTTTCACACTACAATTTTCACTCAATGCAAAGCTGCATGTGGTCAATAATTTAACCATAATTTATTGTGATAGGAAGAAAAAGTGTTGTGATTTCCTCAGCATCTTAGTTTAATTGATATTAGAGTTCCTTTGAGGTTCATTCACATTGCAAAATTCTTCTTATTTCAACCATTCGCTAAATACCAATAATATCTAGCTGATATTTATTGTAACCCACAATGATACCTTAATCAGTGCAATGCAAATATTACGCAAATTTGTCTGGGGTCACTTTGTACCTCATCGCTTCTCAATCATATTTTCAACATTTAGAGACATAGGTGTTGAAAAAGAAATTAGATATTCCTCGATTCCATATGATGAAGCGATTAAATGAAATGTTTCAAACTTGGCCTCGGCTAAGAGTCATGTCAATGTGGCCTTTAAGACCTGTGTGAGAACGAACTGCAGCACACAGTTTTGCCCGTTCAGTAATAACCTTGGGACGGTCCCACGATAGATTATCGTCGTAATGGTTGTTAAACTTGTGATCAAAAATTTATCCGTGCATTTATTATACTTAACTTACTTTTAAGGTGTTCTCTGTCAATACTTGGTGGAATGACATTATAATAAAAATCATCAAAGACTAATTGTATGTTATAGGCAATTTGTAAATCCTTTTCATTGTTAATAGTTGCTTACACCTTTTATTTCAATTTCAATTTGTATAAATATCACTGTTTACATATTTTTCTTATCAGTTGATAATGCTCGCAATGAACGAAACCGGTCCTGATCCAATAAATTTTATGTGGAAAAAGTACCAAAAATCTTTTATTATTTTTATTATACTTAACTTAAATGCGTTGTTGCCTTTTTCATTGTGTTGTTTGTTTAATTTAATGTGATATTAAAAATAGTATTAAAAAAAAATCAACTGTCATAAGATACAAGGTTATGAAAGTGTTACGATTCCAGCGAAATTTAAATTTTCCAACATAAAATATATTCCTTACGTAGATGGGGATATTCCTTGGATACGTGCATAAAATTCCCAAGGAGCACTCACATTTTATTCGCATGGAAGTACATACGTAATATAATTTATTGGGACGCTTACAGGTGCATTTAGTTATCTGCATCCAGACAATATGATATGGATTTGACTTCGGAGATGCGCAAGAACGTATTCAGCTCCGAACATTTGCATTATTTAAAATAGATGCTTGGAGCATACGAATTGTTACGAATTGCAAACAATAAATCTATAGCCGAAATAAAACATTTTCATGAAACATTTTTATCACACTATTTTTTGTGACCTGTCTGCGGCGCAGTGATCAACGTCGTAGGCTGACGTGGCGGATCTCACGGGTTCACATTCTAGTACGAACGGCATATTTTTTCAGTCAATTTATTAATACCTGTTTGAAAACATGGATGTTTTTGATGTCTAAAAATTCCTTCCCATTCTTTCAATTTTGAAATAACGAGGCTTAGAGAGAGAGCAATTAGCTAACCACTAGTTTTTATCCAAATACTATGTTTTCTATCTCAACTCTCTTTGAAAAAAAGATTGTTTTAGATATTGACTAACAAGAAGTTCTCGTAGAAAAAGTACTATTGAGCTCATATGAGCCACATTGTGAGTGAACATGGATTTTTAAAATATATTAGATTCTTTTGTTTGAAACAAACCTTTGAAATATAATTCAAACGGTTACAAACAACAAAGGTTATTCACTGCTTTAGCATTGGAATAGCAGTGACATTTAAATATCATGTCAGATTAATGCAGCGGTTTCCAAACCTAGAAGCGTGAACTGTAGGGAGGTGTAAAAAAATAAACAATAATGTAATTTTCATAACATATTACATGCAAATAAATACATGTTACCTATAATGCAATAGAGATCATGATAGATACATAAATACATGAACTGTTATGTCGTTAAGTGTTATTCTATTTTTATTTAATTTAACTTTATTTTCGGTGTGATACAAAAGAAATATAGTTTATCGAATATAAATAAAAACCCGAAGAGGAGCAATTTAAAAAGTGACACCGTGTTCCGACACTCTGGTTTGCAAATGCATACAAATTGAAATAAATTGATGGTAATCAAATTTACAAAAAAATTAACTGAACGTGTAATCAAAATCCATAAATCTGGGCCAGAGCCAATATTGATTGAGCCAAAAATCTTTTCCTTGAATACTTGGGTGGTTTAGTGCTGCACTACTCAAATGATATCGGAAACCATGAATCATCAAAGTTTGCGAAGATAAATTAAACTACTAATTAAAGGAAACAAATTAAATGGTCAGAATTTAAATCAATTTTTGGTCAGAGTAAAAATATGAACGGTCAGTATAAAAATATTATACAATCAGAATATTTCATTACAATTTTGGTTAGTAGGATAAGTTAAGTTTTTTTTTTTAATTTTATTTAAATTATGACTATTTATTCTGACTGATATATTTTAACCATTTAATTTAAATTCTGACCAATGTTATTTAAATTATGACCAGAAAAATACGACCCTAATTAAATACCACACTATCTCTTTGAAAGGATAGCGCAGCACGTGTAAACACGGTTCCGAAACTCAGCGTGTTAATGAACAGAACTGGTATCGCTCATCACAAGTATCATCAACTGATGGATGTAATTTTATTATTAATGTAATGCCTTTCCACCAAGAATTGACAGTGAACACTTGAAAAGTGAAAAATTATTACAAATAAATGAATCTGTTTTTAAAACAAATTAAATATTTTATTAAATATAAAATACTATTTTTTTCCTAAAACAACTTAAACCGTATTTATCACATTCTATTGAAATAAAATAAAACATGTAAAGTTATTACGCATAGAAAAGGTTACTCGAAAAAAATAATAATAGAAATACTGATACAAAAATGAATACGAAAATAAAAACTTTTTTGTGTCCCTCATTAATAATTGCCTAAAAACCCATGAAAGCCCATCGGTCATCATTCTTTTCATATAATAAAATTAAGCTTCCAGACCGTAAAAGATGCAAAGATAAGCAATGGAGCGATACAAGTAGAATAATTCGCCAAGCCCCTGTTTAGGGGTGAGTTATTATTCCTTGGACGTTGAAATTTAGCCGCAAAAGCCTCAACCTCACTAACCCTACTTGGACCGGAGATGCAGATATTAACCCTGGGTATTATTATTTCATTTATGAAAGACTTTTGATTTATGGAAATAGAGATTCGTAAATGTTTTTGGAATTCACTAGGACCTCACTTTTTTAATATTCCTTGATAAAAAACACGCTAGTGAAATAATGAAACGCAATATGGAAGAAAAGAACAACTCACTCACGACTTTTTTTGTGACTCGAAATAACAAAAAATGTATGCTACGTAACGAAAAATAAATATATACTTGTAAAACTGCCTTAAAAAATATTTTTCAAATTTGTCAAATTCAAATTAAAATAATTATATTTACCACATATTCCAACTTGAATAATTAATCAGATACCGTTGATCGCTTGTTTATTATTCTGGTGTTATTGGTATCTCAGTTAAAAAATATATGTCTTGGGAAAATATATACAAATTGGCATTACAGCTAATGCCAATGCGTCAATTATTTTAAAGTTGTAAGATGATACGAGAAAAACTTGATGAGAATTTATTAAATTTGAATCGTTCAAACTATGTACATTCTCACAAATTTTGTCACTAACGACCCGGGTTTCGCCTTTCGGCATCTTCAGGCATTCAAGTGCACGGATGAACTTGAACTGACGCTTAGCAAATAAAAGTTTCGTGCTTATATAAGATACAAATGCATCACTGAGTCCAAAGCCATTGCTGGCGAAAAGGATGAGCTCATGGGAATGCCGACAGATTTGTGTAGTGAGCAGTTTCAAGAATTATATAATCTGTTTGTCGGCAAAGGTTTTATGATTATATGATTTTATGGTTATATAGGGTATAGAAGAGGAGATGTGGGAAAATTTGTTATTTCGTTTAAAATCGGAAGACTTTGCAACTGTGCTTTATTGATTTCTAAAATTTCTTGGAAAAAGAGCTTATGACTGTCCGTATTTGGGTGTAACATTTTTATCCCTTGTTCCTGATTGAACACGTGTCCTTCCGAAATTAAGTGATTAGCAAAAGTAGACGTGTCTTTTTTCAATCTAAAGGCTGCCATATGTTCTAAAACTCGGATGTTCAATGTTCTTTCTGTTTTGCCGATATAAAACTTTGTACAACAAGAGCATTGCAATCTATAAATCCCGGATTTATTTAAGTAATGTATTTTATCTTTATTATTAATTAATAATTTGCCTAAAGAGTTTTTACAGTAAAAAGCAGGTCTAACACTATCAGCTAGCTGTTTTTTAATTTTGAGACTTGTATTTCCTAAAAAAATGATTCTACGCCAATACCTAGTATGATCTATGTCCTTTGACACTATACCTTTAAATAACATTTTTTCTGCAAGTTTAGCTTGTTTTTTTGATAAAAGATTGTCTATAAGAGACATATCGTATCCATTGTTTATGGCGATTTGTTTGATGATTTTCAATTCAATATTAAAGTTTATTTCGTTTAAAGGAACACTCACAAGTCTATGTATTTCTGTTAGTTAGTTTCTGTTAGTTAGAATTTATTGTTAGTCACTCGAGGTTGACATCACAAACACCACGTCTTAAGTCTCAAATTTAAATTATATATACAAAAAAAATGATATTGACCTTACCGGGAATTGAACCCAGATCTGATTGGTTGGTAGAGAAAGCACCACTAACCAACTAAAACACAGCGGGCGACGTTCAACCATGTCCTCTTCCAATGTGGAGAATGTGCACTCCTATTGGAGTTCACCCCAAAAGAAGTATACGAGAACTGATTGATAAAGAGTTTTTTTTCTTATTCGAGAATAAAACAAGAATAAGTATATTCTTTTTTTTTTCATGTCCGCTTTCTAGTCGGACCATATGGCCACCACATGATTCCTCTAAGATTGTGGATATTTTATTAACGTTTCTATACTATTTTCATATTGTAATGGATTTCTAAAAAGGTAAATACCATCCTGTCGAATGATGGAGTATTATGTACATATGAGACAGTCTTAATTATGTGAATGGGAGTTTCAGGTAAGGGATTTTTTTGTCTTTCTTTTTCTTAATCAACGCGCTGATTAAAAGTCTAATTAACTTCATTACTGACTCTTCTGCCAATTCGTCTTTCTATTTTTTTTAAAGGGAAGTTGTGAGATTGATGAATAATCAATTATGTTAAAATAAACGACTGCTTCATTCTTTATTTGTAAACTGCGCTGAGTGATATTTTTATGCTAAAGTTCTGGTTTGATTTAAAAGTTAAGGTTCACAAAGTAAAATTCGACAAATATAATCGTTTTATATTTTCAGCCACTATTATTAACTTCATCACTATTGTCCTAAAATGTAGATTCATAATTGTTTGTCAAAGTCATCATAAATATAATATTATATTTAACAGTTATCTTAATAATATTAAAAATCGGTGGCGATATATAGATCTTAAAAATGTATTGTTAGAAAAGATAAGATATGAGCATTGACAGTGTAAACACAAATATAGTTTAAAAAAAAAGAATCAATATGTGTAATAAAAAAATTGATTAATTTTCAGTAACAAATAAGTTAATATATTGGATATAATTGTCTTTGAACTAATATATTTATGAAAAGCTTTCTGAGAAAATCATACATCGTAGATAGCTAGTACCTTATATATTACTCAATATATCAAAGCCTTATCTCTATATTGCACTGCAAAGCTTTTTATGATTGATTTTCTCTTTACTTATTAGCTTCGTAGCATATTTACCCAACATACATAAAACGTGTAAGAGAGCACACATAATAAAAGCAAAAAGAAGGGTGAAAAATCGTATTCATAATTATAAATTATTGAATATATTTTATATATACATTGTAGTGAGAACTTCTAACGGTCATGGTCTAGTGGTCAATGCACTTTACTCCCGTGTTTTGTCTTAATATATTACTAAAATCAAAACAATCGGTATAATATGTAATTTTAGTAATAATTTTGTTAATTAACCTGTGTGGTTGATTGGTCAACGTCGTTAGCTTCGGCTACGGAGGTCACGGGTTCGTATCCCAGTACGGACAGTTTTATAAATTGATTTTTCAATCTATTTATGAATCTCTGTTCGAAGGCATAGATGTATGTGATTTCTTAAACTCCCCCCTCCCACCCATCCCATCTTATGAACGGGGCGTATCGAGAGTGATTAGCTAACCACTAGTCCTGTCATAGCCCTATCCTTCTATTCCTACTCTCTTTGTAAAAAGAGAGGTTGAGCAACTGAGTAATAAGCAGTTGTCGTAGAAAAACTTATTTTGAGATAAAGTCCATTAGGAGGCCATATCCTCCATATTGGGAGCGGGCATGGTTAAAAAAAAATATTAATACATAAATAATATTTTTTTAAATATATAAATCTGTCTATGGGATACATGCGTATAACAAGGAATAGGCTTCTGCTGTCAGTTTTCTGTTTATTTATTACTGCAGTCTCTTTGCCAAGTTTAAAGTAGCTGTTTAGTGTCATATATTTATTTCGATTTTCCCCTATCTGTATATGACTTATAAAATGATGAATTGCAAATCAGATATCAGACGTAATTCAATTTGCGAACTGACTACGACTAGACAATGTTAATACTTAAATAACGAAGTCACGATAAAGAAAGCGAACGAAGCCTTGCATATGGATATAACGTATTCATCAAAGTTATAATTTTTCAATTTCTGCTGAGTGAGTCCTAAATATGATAAAACATATTCGTGTACTCATATGTCTGAGGTTTGTATTTTATTATAACAATTTACATTATTAATAGATTCATTTCATATTAGAGTAAACTATTTTTTGTTAGCGTAAACTGAAACAAATTTGTAGGCAAAAAAAATTGCTTGGATTAGCATTACTCTGTCTGGTGTATTGTATGGGCGTATGGAGAGTAGTTCGTCTAATACAGCCATACTCAACCTTTTTTTCCTCCGAGCCGCATTCCCATTTTCGCTTCTCTACGTGGGCCGCAAGATGTTTATATAATAGTAAACTGTAAATATAACACATACTATGCTGCATACATATGTATGTACTATACTTTTTTATTTTATGTAAATATATGCATACTTATATATTTATGTATTCATGTATTTTTCAAAATAAAAAATAACAATGAACAACAAATAAAAAATACGTAAAAAGTACAAAAAATACCAATGTATCCAAAATCTTAAATCGTTTACTTCAAAGTTAATGTAAATTTTGATACTGTGTCAAACTTTTAACTATCTTTTAATATTTGGTGACTATAATTATTTTGGGCCGCACATATGAACTGATTGGGCCGCAGGTTGAGTATGGCTGGTCTAATACCATTGCCTAAGCCTAATACTTGGACCATGAGATTATACTCTAAGTATAATTGTTGAATCAGGCCGATGTGACATAATATGCACTTTCGGCCTGATGTTTGCTAGTCGGAGTGATGCTGTGTTAGTAATGCTGGTGTTATTAATTGATTTGGCATTTACTTGGTAGAACTCCATTTATAACAGATTAAAATAACAAAGTATTTTAGCTCTACAGTTTTTAATAATTTTATTTGTTGATAGCTATTTCGGCTTGCGCCATCGTCAGAACTATGTTTAAACTAATGTTTTGCTCAGCTATATATACTGGCTCTGAAGAGATACACAATGCATCAAGTTATTCGCTCTAACATCCTAATTATAATTACAATATTTATCCTAATTATAATTACAAATATTGTAATTATAATTAGGATGTTAGAGCGAATAACTTGATGCATTGTGTATCTCTTCAGAGCCAGTATATATAGCTGAGCAAAACATTAGTTTAAACATAGTTCTGACGATGGCGCAAGCCGAAATAGCTATCAACAAATAAAATTATTAAAAACTGTAGAGCTAAAATACTTTGTTATTTTAATCTGTTTTAATGCTGGTGTTGATTAGAGTTAGTGGTGTTGTTTGGCGTTGAGTAGGATAGCTTGCGCTGCGCTATGGTTTCGTGTAGTAGTGCCAGTACTTCGTTCAGGCTCTTCTAGTCGGGCGATGTCGTTTGTGTTTGGGGAGGTCGGTCGGTGAGGTCTCAAGATTTCTCCCCGACTTTTCTGAACCCATAAAGTTGGGGCCAGGAGTAGTTCCGGCCAAGACCTTGTCTCCAATTTGATTAGTAAAATTTCCAATTCGGAGTGTAAAAAATGTATCAAGGTCCGTCATATCGAAGTTCTACTGTACATATCTCAAAATAAAACATTTATTTTGTTACATTTGTTTAAAGAAATATGTACTATCATTCTCTACCAAATATGTTTGTTAACAAGAAACCACGTTGTCTTTCAAAAGCACGATTAAACTTTATTTACCCAACGTTTTCTTTGGTCTTTGTTGTGTATATTCCACCGTGTTATTATTATAATATAAGGCTAAATTAAACGTACTATCTTTTATCGTATTCAAAGGGTAAAATTCACTGGCGTAAGCCATTATTCAGTGGTGTTTTTCTTGTCATTTGTTTAACCCTTTGACGATATTAAGATTGTACAAAGGACACCAAAGCTCTGACATTTGCTGTTAATTACCCTTAACCCTCTCACGGGTGACAAACGTAGGGTGTCAAATTCAGAATGTGATCCCAGAGAACATGTTTATTTAACTGTCGTGTCTTGATACCGGTAGATATCATGTCATGAAAATCGAAGTCGATCATATATTTTACTGCCTTTAATTACATTTTTGGATGTGATATCACGTGAGGAGCTGTTTTACTTGAAACACTGAAATAATCAATTTTTGACTACTATATTTGTTATTCAAAAAAGAAATAGTGTGTACTTCAATTATTGATCGCTTGCGATACGGGTACGGGCACGATTATAGTTAACACTTTCAATACGTATTATATTTGGAAAAACATTATATTATATTTTTCATTAATTAATTAAAGAAAAACACAAATTCGCTTAAAATGATTGGTATTCATCCGGTCAGTATTTAGTCAATATTTGAACCGTCTTTAATATTATTTATTCAATATTTATATTTAATGTTCAGTTTTTATATAAAAAAAATACCAGTACATATTTATATTACTATCCTCATTGAGCTTATCTCCTATGATCTTTTAATTATAAATATTTAGCACATTATCATTAGCTGTTTTGCCGAATATTATTTTAAATTTTTTAAAAAATATATTGATCTATATTTAAACTTTAAAGCTAGTTGTATGTTGAGAATCAAAACTATTCTAATCTAAACACATTTTTATAATCTCGGCAATTGACCTAAATAAAAACGAAATACTGACATGTCTGTGTTTATACTGACCAGACTTAATATTTATTCTGACCAAATATTAGATTTATACTGACCAAAAGTTTAATAAAATACTGACCAAATAAGTATAAGTCATAAAAATAAGAATCGCTATCATTCAGAATTGCGATTTTCCAATTCATTTTAAAGAAATGTGTAATTTTCAATTATATTTTATTGTATTTTTATTTATTGAAAATGCCTACTCGCTGAGCGAAAGTCATTCAACATAAAAATCAAGTATTTGTCAAATTGCATTAGATGTACTGGTTATAAGGATCCGTTTATTATTTTTTTAATATTCTGGAACGTATCCTCTAACATCAATTAACAAGATTTCCGTTGACGCCGTTTCTTCGAATTTGTCTCCCGTGTAAATTGGGGCTTGGGTGAACTCGGCCACATATAATACGCGTGGCCATGTAACATAGCTCAGAACATAGCGGCCCAGACATTTGGTAAAATGGAATATTTATATTTTCACCGTAGCCCCATGGCAAACATTACACTATTGCCCGGGGCATGGCGAGGTTAGTCTTCTGTTTACGTCGTTATATTAATGATGACAGTGTGGGGGTGATGGGGGAGAGTAGGTTGTTAAGAGGTGTATAAGTAGGTAGTGAGTAGTTAAGCGAAGACTCACGTGATAGCCTGCAGCGGTTTGTTTTTGCTTCATTTGTCAAACAGTATTCGTTATTTTGTCGGAATTGAGACTCCTCTTGCGGCACTATTTACAAAAAGGTTAAGCACTCTGCTAGGGCGAATGCATTTTCTCGTATATTCATTGCCACCTTTGCGTAAATACAATATTATTGATATATTGTAAACACACTTTTCAACTTTTGCTACTATTTATTATATTTTCAATGGGGTATTATATTATTAAGGGTAATTACGATGTAACTAAAATTTTAATAAAACTTTTTGTATAGCCTTATGCAGACTTAGTTTTTAGAAATGCGTATCTTAAAAAATTCTGAAATTCTTTAAGCGTTTCTTAATATGAAGATTAACGCTACACGATGGCGTTTTCGATCGTGTATTTTTTTACTAACTTTAAGCTGCTATTCGCCATTGCTGATCATTCACTTATTATGTTACGGTCACTTACTATGTATTCTGATTTACAATTTGACCTCATTAGATCAAAATAATTTCAATACAGAAGTATTAGTAAAAGTGTAAATAATTTAAGGCTCTGATAAAATAATATCTTACAACTAATAAAAAATAAGTAAACAGAAATTTTAAAAATCTGATTTTGGTAGTTTTGTCCATCCCCGCAGCTGATGAATAGTTGAAGTAAGTATCCTTTTTAACTAAAATCGAGTGAAGGCAACGATATTCAAGTAGAAAAGAGATAAATAGTGACATCAATAGACAACGGTGTTTATTATTTTATTTACACATTGCAATTAAACAACATAATATTTCCTTGAAAACAAAAGCTACATATATATTATTGAAGATATTTGGTTATCACTCTTTCATATTTGACGGTTTTGAGATATCTGTCAAGCTTGTCGATCATACACAAATGACCAAAGCCACGAAGGTCATTTATTAAACAACAGAAAAACGACCCAAAGGCTCATGGGCGTATGTAATACGTGGTATAAGTGTAAAATAGACTAAGATGTAATTGGCAATTTCTTTTCAATGCCTATGGTTACTTACACCTTTTCATTTAAATTTATTTTTGTATAAATAGCATTGTAAAATTATAATTCTTATTAGTTAACAATGCTCGCAATGAGCGAAACCGGTCCTGAAATATTAAATAAAGTGGAATAAAGCAGAAAGGAATATTGTGTTTTTATTAATATTAAACTACTTTTCCATTTATGAAATGGTTATTATAGAATTAAAATATCGGAAAATTGATGAAAATAATGAAAAATGACTTATAATCTGTGTAACCTATTGTATGGAAATAATAAAATATGTTTTTGAATTTTCATTTTAATTAACCTGGTTAAATGCACTGGTGTTTCATTAGTTTATACTGCAAACTTAATATTGTACATTATGTTTGAATATGTTTTCCATTTAAAATTATTCTCTGCTTGGAAATCGTTATTAGCATCAAATTTTAATGAACTATTAAAAGTAAATAAAAGTCGTTTATATTGTATTCTTTCAGTATACGAAAGGATTTGTGATAATTGCCGTGTAATGGTTGCAAATATGTATAGCGTACATGGATTTGGTATTGAAACCAAATTACATTAATCATTTAGAAGGGTCGAAAAAATAATCAAAAAGTATTACTGGGTAGGCTTGAATAAAATATAAAGCAATTAAAATTTCACGATTTTTACCTAAAACGAATCAACTCGATTTGCCTTGTTAAAAATAATCATAGATGTTTATCGCACTTCCCTACAAGTAGCACATCTGCCCCGGGAATATTTTTGTTCAATATTATTAGAAAAAGTGGGGTGCGATTTTTATCTTCAATAAAATCATTCAGCAACCCCACATGCTATAAATAAATACCTTCAACGACATATTTCGACAGCAGCGTCTGTTTTTTTTTGATTTCATAATACTAATAGATACTTTATTCCTCGAGGGAGCTCACTTCATGTCTCCTACCGGATGATTCCACCATTACGATATTAGTATTATAAATCAATATTTTCTGTACTATCGTCGTAAGGGGTGCGTGGAAATATATATTATATATATTGACTGTGGAAGTTCAAAAGAACGTAACCCAAACAGAACGTATTTTACAGGAGGGATTTTTTTTCATGATTTTAGGCCAATCAAAATTAAAAAACTCAAAAATGCATTTGTACTAATTTTACATTTAATCTACACTTTTATTTAGAAAGATCAGGACCGTTTTCGCTCTTGACGAGCATTATCAATGACAACAATTGTAATTAATAATGTTCTAAGATTTAAAAAAAACATTTTTTTTATTTATTGCTTTTTTTGTTTTGAAAAAGCTTGTAGATAGCATGACAATGTATACCCAAGTATGTATATACATATTTACGAAATTCACGACACCACGAGTGGCGTCCATGTCTTGGGAGCAGTCACCATTTAATATATGTGGTCTTGCGTTACCATTAATTTTAAACGTGTACTATCCACGTTAAACAATAGCTTTCCATTTTATTAGAGTCGTAGACGACTTTATGAAACACGCTTTATAATATTTAATGAACTGTCAACGAATCATTTGAGTAATTATATCAATTTATGCGGGATTAAGTCGGGATTTTTACTGTCACAATTTAAAAGTAGTTTTTGAAATGATCTCATGGCCTCACGCCTTTACGGAAGCATTATTTATATTCAATCATAATATTCATTTTACAAATTTAATGTTTATAATTAAAAATGTAATATATTGTATTAACCCTAAGACAACTAAACCGATTATCGTCATGACTATTTTTCAAGTTTTCCTTTCACTGTTCTATCGGTAATTTTTATCGGTATTTTTTTACGTTATAGTCGTTTCATGGTAGTTAATTAATTATTCGTGTCGCGAACATAATGTGTTTTGAATTATTATTTAATTAACTTTCTAAAACCGTGTTTTTAAATACGATTTCGAGTCAGTAATTTATACAGTTATACGGAGCTTTTAAAAAGTAATTATCATTTTATATACAACAATATGAATACGCCTTTGACATATTAATAACACATACATACATCGCTAAGAAACATTTATTATTGTAATTAAAAAAAAAATACGCGATACTCCAACAAGCTGTGTAATTGTTTGGAGATAGACTTTCCAAAAAATTAAAATGAGTTTTTATCTCTGCATTTATCAAAATGTCAACCGGGTCCGTCGCGCAGTGGTCGAAACGTCGTTGGCTTTCGTGACGGATTTCATGGGTTCAAGTCCTAGTACGAAAAGCATTTTCTTAATCGATTTCTGGCAAAAACATAGATTTATGCGATGTCTAAAAATGTCCTCCCAATCTTACACTCCCAAAATAAATAATAGTAGCGAGAGAAATTAGGTAACCACTATTCATGGTTATATCCTTACTCTCTTAGAAAAAAGATTTTGGTAGAGTAACAAGCACTTTTTGTAGAACTCTTATTTTAAAAAACCTCCCGGGGGCAGTGGCGTAGCTAAAATTTTAGGGCCTTCATGCAAACGTCTCGTAAGGCCTTCCCACGTAATTTGTAATATGGAGTATTAAATTTAAATCGTTCAAATTATGTACATTCACAGAAATTTTGTCACTGACGACCCGGGTTTGGCCTTTCAGCATCATCAGGCGTTTAAGTGCACGGATGAACTTGAAGTGACTCTCAGTAAATTAATGTATCGTGTTTATATAAGAAATAAATGTATCATTAAGTTTAAAGCCATTGTTGGCGGAAAGGATTAACGCATGGAAATGTCTACAGATTTGAATGGTGAGTAGTTTAAAGAATTATATTTATTTTTGTTTGTTGGAAAAGGTTTTATGATTATATTTACTTACATATAAGGTATAAAAGTGGTGAATTCGAATTAGTATGACATAAAAATAACCGCAGAGAATTATTGCTATATATCATGTCTATAGTCTCCGAAGTCAGCTGAAAAACGTCAAAATCACGAAACAATCGTTTTCTTTATTGAAATCCTAAATATTATTATGATTATATACATGGTTTATCTATTTCAAATATCAATGTACAGAGAAGAGAGTAAGTTAAAAAATAATAATAAGCTTAGCATAACAATGGCTCAAGTATACTTGTTACCCCTTATATGCTTAATGTGTGTACTCACATATAAAGGGATTAAAATAGACGCGTTGTAGTGAAAGTCATGACCGCGCTCGCTGTCTTTTAAAATCAGTACTCCTGCCATCGTGACATTCATGACTCAGATTCAGTTGTCGCTGCTTTTATATTTAAAGAAAATGTTCTCCCATATTTTTTTTATTATTTTGTCTCTAAAAAACTTTACAATCTAAAACAGGGATACGCTTGTTGCGTAGCACAAAAAATATTACATTTATTTTGTTTCGTAAAAAAACCCCGTTAATATATCTGAGATTCAAAAGATTATTTATATTACTTTTAAAAAGCTCTCGCCCTTTGTGCTTTTTCCCTGTTTAATCAGATGCCCGTAAAAGATAAGACTAACGCACAAAGCTCACAGAAAAAGTCGATTTTAATATTGTTACACTTCACACACAAGTTTTTATTTGTTACCAACACCGATGCTTACATATAGCTTTGTAAAAAGAACACAAACAAAATACGCATTTGTACGTCACAAAACAGCGTCACTTTCTATTAACTTTTGTGAATTGTCCAATGTTGGGTTGGTCAAAACATATGCGCAGATCGGATGTGAAAAATAGGGAGCTTTTCGTTATCAACCAAAGCAATCTTCGAACCTTTTCAAGGGCTTGTTTGTCTGCTCAGTGGGGTAGATATGAACGAAAACCCCTGCAAACTTTTGAATTGAGTATTAATTTCAGTAATATACTTGATTTAAAATACAATAGGAGATTATTACTTAGTTTCAAGAATATGAGTATGTTTTTTCAATAATTTCGATAGATACTGTAAACTCATACAAGTTATTTTGTTCTATCTATATATAACAGCGTTGTAAATGTTTTATTGTATTATCAGAAAGAACCTCTTGCAGAAATGAGCATTTTAAACTGGTACATATTTTTTATTTATATATAATGTCTTGTCGGGTCCTATGGCGCACCGGTTGGCGCTGTAGGCTTTCGTGCAGAATCTCATGGGTTCGAGTCCCATTTTTCAATCGATTTTTGTCCGAAGGCATGGGTTTATGTGATGTTTAAAAATTCTTTTCCACCCTTTCCGATACTTTTATAACTGGGCGTAGCGAGAGCGATTAGTTAACCACTAGTCTTAACCTATCCTTATCTTTCTATCACCCCTACTACTAAAAAGATTGAGCGACACAGTAACAAACAGTTCTCGTAGAAAAAACTTTGGTTGAGATACCTCCAAATGGATACAAAAAAAATACTGTCCAATTTTAATCGCTGAAATTGCATACATTTTCATGATTTTTGTCTCCAACGATCCGGATTTTGCCTTTCCGAATCTCCATGCGTTAAAGTGCACGGATGAACTTGAATTGGTGATTAGTAATTTTTTTTTATCGTGTATATATAATTATTCTATACAATCACTAAGTTTTTGATAAAAATTAAGAATTATTTAACTTATGATTTGATATTAATTTGACTTCAATCTTATTAGTAATCGCATAAAAGTTTAACTTGGTCCATTATAAATAGCAATGTATCAATGTTATTCTCATCAGATGATAATGCTCTCCATGAGAAAATCTGGTCCTTATCAAATTAAATAAATTTGGAATTAGTACAAAAAACTGTTTTATTTTTCGAATATTCTACGATAGTAAATAATATTTACAGGATATAACAAGGGTGAGTTATGAAAATTAACCTTTGATTTTGTTTTACAAGTAGTAGAAATTAATAATTGCTTCAATATCAAACTGCCATAATTATATAGATTTAATTTACTCTTGTCAATTTTATAAGCGACATATTTTATTACCATTTTCAAATCCCGAGTCATTAATGTAAACGGTAATTTAATTGTTTTTAATCTAATTGAAAACCGATATGAACACATCCGCTCTCCGTTTATGGCTGGATATTAACTGAATTATTGATAAGTTTAACGACCTGAGACATTAAATAGATTAATAAAACGCATATGGTCACATCTGATTGCTTTTCAACTATCTAATTGAACTATTATCGTGATAATACTTTCATATAATATATATTAGTCCATCGTTAACTATGTGAAGTTGCTCCTGAATCTTCTGCTACCATGAGTTCTCTCAGTTGTCTTAATTAAATAGCTCAAAATTCCATCTGAGAAACGACATTTTTCGTTATTTTTGTAAGTATCGAATAATTTTCCAAAAATATTTTGTATATCGATTATGGAAAGGAAAAAGAACGTAACCCACACAATACATTTTACAGAAGACGCAAAAAATGTAATTTGATAATTTTGGTCCAATGTCAAATTATGAAATATACACAACCTCGAAGTGCAAGGTGACTGAAAAACCTTTTTTTTTTACTAAACCTTATATTAATTAAATAAATTGTTCAAGAAAAATCTTTTTTAAATCCTTTTTACTGGTCGCAATTTTTACATGAACTTCTTTTTTCAAACTTAAAATCTAACGTTAGATAATAATGCGGCATTTTCATCTAACTTCCTTTTGACAGAACGTTTATCAAATTGTATACATTGTGTGTAATTTTTCCACAGTCAATTTTATTTCTTCCATGAGACAGATATTATTTTTTAAATAGTTAAAATTAATTAAAAAAACTTTTTGCAATCATATTTGATTTTTATGTTTGACTACGTGAAAAGTTTTAATTAAACAACACTCTTTTTGTACCTATTTTACACTATTTATCATATTATTTATAACCTTATTATTCTATTATAATGAGAATTATCTCTGAGCACCAGTAATTAACAATTGAAAAGTATTACTCTCGAGTATTAAGGATTATAGAAAAATCAAAAAAAATGATAAAATAAATGCTTCAGTATAAAAATAAATGTACTACTCATAGAAAGAGATTAAAAAAAAATATTTCCAATTTTCAAAATTATGGGCAAATGTTCTAGATATTCGCAATACTATAAATTAAATCCTTAATTTTTGTTTATGTGAAATATGAATAAAGCTTTCACCTTTGCTAATTAATTACCCGAAAACGGGATTACCCCAATTGCTATGTACTATATAAAATATAAATACTATATAAATGTACTATGTAAAATATTATACACTACTTTATAGCATTCAATGCTATAAAGTAGTGTATAATATTTTGGTAATTCATAATGTCTGTCGAGGAAAATAATTTTGGCGTTTTAACAGTTTATAAAATACTATGCGCGTTATTTGTTAATGCTAGTGTCAATACGCTTTTATGTTGTACTTAAATTTAGATTTTAAATGACCCCTTTGTCGCGTAATATACGTAGATAACGGTTTCAGTCGTAAACCTTGGTCGTTTAAAAAACCGAGCCATCCATAAAAGTTAGATAGTAAAACGAACGTTAGCTTTCAATTAATGTTATTTAGTTTTTGATAGTATAAAAGCTTGAAAACTGATTTGAATTACTTATTATAATTGCCACATAAATTTTTGCTAGCTTTTTCGATTGACTCTTTTAACCTCGAATAAACATAATTTTATTAAATTTTAAAGATACATTTAGGTATATGTATTTGTGCACATGTGTGTGTACATGTACAGATGTAGTATCAGGGAAAGTGTATAGAATGTGATTTGCAAATTAATGCATATGGAGTCCCCGTGAACTGACATCAATAGTGGCTTCTTACCTTTGTAGCGATCTCTCCCTTCCGTCTACAATAATAGTAAGGAAATACAACTTTTAAAAACATTAGCGATGTAGGAGACTCGAAGAACTTTGACGCTTACGTGTCCTGGTACTTAAAGCACCGTAAATTTGATATCTAAAAAAATGTCGGAAAACCATCACTAGTCTATGTCACTTTTAGGGTTTTCACTGTCAATACTTGGTGGAAAGGCAGTATATTAAGAAAAGACACAATATTCCTTTGTACTTTCTTTACACTTTATTTATAAAGGTAAGGACCGATTTCAGTTACAATTAGAGCATCCAATCCCGGGATCCCGTTCAATTTTCTGATCCCGAAATTCCGGGATTGAGATGGCCGCGATCCCGGGATTTCGGGATTGAGAAGCAAAACCCGAAAATTTACATGAAATTGGAAAATTCAAGATTTGAAATTCTTCGGTGAGCTAAAAAAAAAAAACGAGTTTGTGTGAGAATCTGGGAAAAAGTATACCAAATAGGTGATTTCAAATTCCTCGGTGAGCTAAAAAATAAAAACGAGGTTCTGTGAGAATCTGGGAAAAAGTATACCAAATCGGGGATTCCAAATTCTTCGGTGAGCTAAAAAAAAAACGAGGTTCTGTGACAATCGGGGAAAAAGTATAGCGAATTGAGGATTTCAAATTCCTCGGTGAGAAAATCTCAATCCCGGGATTCAAAGTTAATTAATCCCGAAATCCCGGGATTGGAAAAAGGCTCCGGGATTGGATACCTTAGTTACAATGCTCGCCATGAGCGAAACCGGTCCTGACCTTTATAAATAAAGTGGAAATAAAGTACACAGGAATATTTTGTTTTTTCTTAACCAGTCTATTTGTTACACACGGCTATGGTCACGATAAATATTTTTACATTTAACATTTATTAGAAAATAATAAACAATACGTTTTTCTTCAGAACTACATCGTGTAGTGGTTCCGCTAAAAAATAAAGTGATAAAACTTCTAAATATTTTTGTTTTTTTTCGTTTTGATGAAAATATGTCATTAAAAACACGACACGAATTCGGCGCCTTGTTAAATTGAAGTTCTCGTGCAACCATTAAACTTAATCGTACCCAGAGCGGGTCCTGTCTTTTTAACCCTTTTATGTAAATGGCTTATCAAACGATATTCCGCATAAAAACACCTGCACAATAATATGCGCTTAGGTACAGAATGTTCAGATGACACAGTAAAAGAAGCAATACCTACTGAAAATATTTCGCTTATTTTGAATGTGTTTGAGTTAAGCCGGTGCTAATCTTAATAAATAATTGTGAAGTTAGTACAAAAAAGTTATTCATTGTTTTTTATAATTTATTTTATATGCTAAAAAGTAAATTTTGTTAGAATATCCTCTATTAGCTTAAGTTTTTTTTTATCTGTATGTACGGCCAAACTGCAACGAATTATAAGCAATAGCATATTTAAAAAAAATATATGAAAGAAATAATCTATTGGTCAAATGAAAAAAGTAATTTCGGTGTTTGATTAAAACCTTAGTTAATAAAACCGACACGGTTTCAAAACAAAAGTTGACTACCACCAAACATTACATGTCGTCTTCCCAAAAAAATATTTCAATAACGAAAATACGCAAAAGCTTAAAAGCTTATACATAATAATAAATTATGTATTATTCCAGCTACATGTTTACTCTTTATTTATTTAAAGTTTCATTTATCAACGCCGTTTTCGTGCATGTACTTCAAACATCTTTTGACTATATACAAATTTAAATATATCACAAATGTATAATTATTATTCAATAGAGTAATTATTTTCTTCGATAGATTCGGCGGTAACTTTGTGGAAGTTCATTTTTAATATACAATTAAATTTGATAACGTTGTTATTTCACTCACTGTGTAACAGAAGTCTGATGATGCTTCTTAAATAAGTGAAACACGAATCATATTCTGCAACACAATTGGAATAATAGAGTTATCAAATTGAATTGTATATTAGAAGAATTGTTGTTTTCATTTAATTTTAGTATTTCATGATGGGTCTTAATGCGTTTTATAGTTAGTATACAACTCAATCTGTGGTCAAAAATAACTTTCGGGATTTCTGCTATTTTTCTTTCGTCGGGTAGCAATTTCAAAAAACGGTTAGGGTTAACATGATTCGTTCTGGTTGGGTATTTTTTTATTGCTTCACTCTGGCTCCCATAAGGCGTTAAGTCTACAGCGGTCAATATTATTTCAGCTGTTTTTTTCCTGCCCGTCCTCGTTTTTTGCAAACCCTTTTCCCCTATTGGAATGTACTATAGTAAAAATGCGAAAAAATCGTCACAATCGGTAGCAGGTATGAATGTTGGCAAAACACATCGTACCTTTACACCTTTATTAGTACAAATTAGAGCTTATACAAAAACCGAATTTTGAAAAAACTGGTTGTCAAATGTGAATATTGTTCGAAAATCGGTTTTATCCGGTTTTCGAAGTTTTACAAAAAAACAATAATTCAATTAAAATAGCGAGAAAAAGTTCAATATTTTATGTTGTTTATTTATATACATAACAATGCACAACAAGAAATTATTTGGTGTTACTCTTCAGAAAATATGATTTAAGAAGACAAAAAGCGTCCACTTATCGTTTTGTAACAATATCTGCTATCGGAAATACCCTTCCGCTGGGTAAGTATGTGGGGCATATGGTCTTAAGCCATCAAATAAAAGATCCAAATTTTCTGTCCTTATGTTTATAGTCTCGTTTATGGAAAATTTGGCACAACCGGTTAGGATGTTGAAAAACCGGTTTTCAAATGTCACAAATTTAGCAAAAAAAACGGTTTTTGATAACCGACAATCCCTAATACGAATGCCTTGTAGTAAAAGCTAAAGTGCAGAAATATACCTCTATGAAAAGCTGCACTCGCGTAAATACATTGTGTATCACAAGCAAATCTGGTCTTGAATATTTCTTTCAATTGTAGGACGTGAGAGCCTATTAAATAAATGTGGAATGTTTTTTTTTTTTTTAGATATAATGTCTTTCTGCCAAGTAGTGAACAAGTGTTAAATATTGGTTTACATATATTTGTTGCTTGATGTATGTATATTTTTTCATTTGTTTAAGTTGCTTTTGTTTTTTTTCGCTGTTATATTTTCAGTGGTGCCTTTGCGTAACCTGCCATACACATAAAATTGTTTGAAATAAATAAATGAAAATCTAAAGCTAAATAATTTTTCCATTGTCTGAGGTAAGCAAAATAAAAGTGGGTTTTTATAATCACCGCGAACCTTTCTTTTCAGATAGGACCCTTTTATCTTAATGTCACGGCCCGTTTCTTCTTCATTGTCTTAAATTCCTCTTTTGTAATCCTGGAGCTTGTAGGACATAAGAGTTTTCTCTCGGAGAAATGCTACATAGAATAAAACGAACTGAGATTTTCAAGTTTCCTCCGAGGTACAAAGTTCTGTTTTGTCCTGGTGTAATCTTGCGTACGTGACTTGCGTCATTGTTTATATTGTAATGGCAAACATATTTTCTAAAGAGAAAGCTTTTGCTTCAACGTAGATTTTTATTCGTATTATTTTATTTATTTTGTAAAAGTTTCATAACTGATTATTGTGCGATGTAATGTTTTAACGCTATGAAACGATACATATCTTAGGTTTTCCCCTTTTTTACTGATTAAACACAATATTTGAAAGCAAAAAAAAAAAAAAAAATTGTTTCAAGTGAAACTTGAAAATAAAAATAATATACATAATAAAAATAAGACAAAAAAAACAAGTGAGGTTCGCAAATATTAGCCTCAATTCTAATCTGATGACATATTCAGGCATATACTTCAACTGTTGGGCTAGGTTAAGTACTGTGTTCATGCACCTGTCAAATATAGTGTCACTGATACTCAGCAGTGAAATTGTAAATCCATTGTATGAAAAATTTTCAGTGCCTGAGTGAAAATGTAGTTTTAATTAATAAACACTCGCTGTAATATTATATTCACTGTTATATATTTCTGGTTATTTTTCATAACAAAATTTAAACAGTTGTATCGGAATATTGATAAATAACGACATCATAGTTTCTTTTATGAGTTTTTTTGTATGTATCCCAAAATTATCCATCAGCTCTATTTTACCAGGTTTTTCGGAGTACGTTTTAATTATTTGATTATTTAAAAAAAAAAAAATTTAGTACCTCATAAACAAATATTCAAAAACAAAAAAAAATATAGGGAATTTTGCTTACAAATATGCACTAATAAGGTCCTTTTTATGGAATGTTAATGAAGTTTATTTTGTAAAAGTTTTTTCTACGACAACTACTTGTTAAACAATTGCTTAGGCTATCTTTTAAAAGAGAATTAGGATATGAGAATAAGGCCAAGAAAGAACAAATAGTTAGCAAATCGCTTTCCCTAATCCCCATTATTTTAGAATTGGAATGGAAGGAGGGAATATTTAAATTCCATACATCTATGCCTTCTAATGCAAACATGCGGGTCGTACTGGCACTTGAATCTGTTGGATCCGTCACGGTGTGCTTCACGGACATGACATAAGAATAGTTGTACAAAACTAAATTGTACTTAAAGCAAACATAGGTTTTCAATAAACCCCGGTTAACCGTGCAAAATGAACCGGTTTCGGTTTAAGCCAGGTTGAAAACCCTAGTGTACACCGTGTTTTAATTAATATAATTGCATCAACCAATGTTATTGTATACCGAGTTAATTTTCTGTAGCGATTGACTGCGATATACTCGGTCGATTTTAAACCACTATCCTGTCATATTGGCTTTACGGGTAGTATTTGCGTTTTTGCTTTGTTCATATTTCAATTACGGGTTTCTCTGAAACCCGCACAAATGCGGTCTTTCCTCGTTGCTAATCTATTGAAATGCAGGCTTATATGGCTTCAAAATCGATTTTTGCCTTCGTTTCCACATACTACTTTTCATATTTGTTTGGTATTGAGGATTCGACGCTCTTTTCCGATATTTCTTATTAGATTTTCGCCGAACATCATAACAAAAATTCCTGCATACAAGAGTATTATTTTCTCCAGTAAGAGACGGATTTAGGTGCTTTAAATGTCCTATGGCGCAGTGGTAAGCATTGTTGGCTTCCAGGCTGTATCTCACTGGTTTGAGTCCCAGAACAAATAGCAATTTTATATATTGTTTTTTCGATCGATTTCTGTTCGAAGGCATGGGTGTTTATGATGTCTAATAAATCCCTTTTCCCGGTTAGTTGATCACTAGTCTTGTCTTGGCCTTATCCTTCTATCCCTACTACTTTCTTTGAAGGTTAAGCGAAGAAGTGAGGTTAAGCGACAGAGTAACAAGCAGTTATTGTAAAAAAACTTCTGTTGAGATACCTCCATTAAGAGTCTAAATGCTCTACATTAGGAGCAAACATGGATGGCAGAGTTATAGAAAGGTTTAAAAAATGGCTTCAGTGTGATTAGTTAGATTTTTATAATTCGTACATACCACCATTTGGTACATACCACTCGTATATTTTTACCGTCGCAAACCGCGAAGTTGATCAAATAACAACAAATTCCCGTAAAATAACTTTTGTCCATAAAGAAGTTCAACATTAGAAACATGTTTGAAAAAAAAACTAATTTCGGTCATTTGATATAACAAACGTTAAAGCCAATTTTAAATAAAATTAAATTCAGCAATTATTGATAATAATAGTTTTTTTTTATTAGGTTGCATGTGATAAGGTTTCCACTCCAATCAATACGTTATTAGTATATTTCATTGCGTGATAATTATACATAAAAACGTATGATAAAATCTGGAGCACATAATTGTATGAAAAAATAAAACAGTATACTATTTACTCATAAAAGGAGTCGTTAAAATTAATACGTTTATATTTATTACTTACTTGAAAAGCAAATCACGAAACAGTGCATAAAATTTCGTCGAAAGCAAAATAAATTCTCTTCATTATTTCCATTTATCATATCATCATATTTTTTCTTTTAACGCAAATCCATGAAATCTGTAGATTACTATAAAAAGTCAATATTTGAATTTAGAAGGAAAATATTTTTTGTGCCACGAGGATGAGAAAAAAATACTTTATCGCTTCTTTTGCGTTATCAAAATTTATTACATATTATATTAATTTAAGCTTTCGAATGAAAGTCCCTGTTGGAATTTCAATATTAAATTTGAATCGTTCAAATTTTGTACATTCACACAAGTTTTGTCACTAACGACCCGGGTTTCGCCTTTCGGTTTCTTTAGGGGTTCGAGTGCACGAATGAAATTGAACTAAAGCTCGGTAAATAAGCTATGGCGACATGGATTCATTTTAATAATGATTAATACTAGGTCCTTGAACTTAAATGTGATTATCGTTTAAACTTTATCACAGGAAAATTTCTATTGATTTAATTGGTGAGTAATTTCAAGAATTATATTTATTTATTTTTAATCGCTAAAAAATTAGTAATTATTATATAAAATTTAATTAAAAAATATTTACTTAAAAATTGTGTAAACATGTTAGTTCCGCTGACGTCAAAAATATCGTAGCACCATTCATGTCAGGCATCTCTTAATAAATTAATTAAATTTATTTAAGCTTGGTAGAACTCTGTTATTGTGTGTTATTTATTGTTAGAATGAAAAACTTCAGAGCAATAAACAGAGTTGACGCGGCTGCGTTCGAACAATTTTAGAAATATCAACAATAATAGCTTGTTGAATTTGAATAATTCATCCGCTTAAATACCAACTAGACAATGTGCAAGCTTTGACTTTTCTTTTTATAGAAAACTTTTATTCCAACGATACATATCAATTTTAAAAAGTTGATTTTTTATGCTGAAAACGATTTGCTTTTTATCCTATTATTTTTTATAATATAACGATCTATTTCACTACATACAATTGACGCATAATCAGTTCCCATAGAGATACTTAATGTTGAAACTCTCATTTACATATCGTTATGCTTAAGTCAAAGAGCAGAAAAGGTCAAAAAATATGTAAAGCTAAAATTTAAGTGCAAAATTTTCGATAATATTTCAACAGAATAATTTACAAAACGCGCTGTTGTTTTCTTATTGTATTGAATCGTCTTGGGAAATCGATACGGTTATGAAAAAGTTGGTGAATTTACCCTTTTGTTTTCATTTGTTCCTTTTTTGTATCGTATATATTTTCCAAGTAACCACATTATCGATCGGGCGGTTTCATTAATAACACGCCATACATTCAGTCGAGAAATAATATTTTTCTTTCATCCAAAACGTCTAGTGATTTCAATGAATAGTGATCGGCAATTTTTTCTCAATGATTCTTTGTGCCTTTGTAAGGTAGCTAAATCGGTTTGATTGTGAGTCTGGTTGAATATTTGTTACCCAAATGAATGAAATCAACGTAATTACAATTTTATGAAGTAAAATGATTCTAGTACTACATCGAACAAGAAGCGTGGATTCGTTAATATATGCCACGTACAATCTTTATTTCATTACTATTTATTTCAAAATTTGAACAATAAGTATATGCGTTATTTAATATAAGCTATTTTTGAGGCCCCAAACGCGCGCCTCATTCGCTTATACTGTAAACCAAAACTCTACTGGATACACTGTAAAGAGAAAAACTGACTTAATAAATATTCTGAAATATTACGAGAAAACCTTAAATATAACAGAAGATATTCAGTCTTAAACATGCTGCCGTTTAACTGTATTATGGATTGGTTATAAGCAGTGATTGTCCTGAATGCGGACAGCGAATATATCTTGGGTTTATTTTAAAGCACTTTTAATCTTCGCAAAACTCCCAGGATATTAATTCCCTGATCAATTCTGACGAGAAAATCCTGTGGGATTATATTTAACCAACTATAAACACACACCGCCGTAAAGTTCGGACGACCTTTTTTAACTCATCCTTTTTGGTAGGCAAAGCGTATGAATCATTATAATATCTTAGGTGGCGCTTATGTTTATATTATTAAAATAACCGGTGGAAGAACAAAGTTATCAATTGGGATTTTTTATTAAAACATATTTTTTACAGACGTACGTAAAATTACAGTACATGACATAACAGCTGACGCCAATTCGCCATGTACTTGACAAATACAACGAGACAAAATATAAAATAAAACTACATAATACATCAAAATCAAGAAATAAAATAGTAAAATTTAACAAATATATCACAAATACTATCAATAAAAATGTCCACTTCTCTGGGCAATCAGTTGATCAATATCTTATTATTTCCATATAAAAACTAGGAATATAGCGTTTCATACACAGTTTTTTCATTATATTTACAGCGAAGTGTTACTACGTTCTGTGTTACTTTTATTTTTGTCGTCCTTTATAAATATATTCCAAAGTTATAATGTAATTAACAGAGTTTCTCAATCAACTTGTGATTAAGGGTTTGATTAAACTTAACGTCACGGAGACTGACTCAATAGACATTGTACCCGTCAAGATTTAAGACATCTTAATCCTAACGAGCCTTCCCTTACGGTACGTGAACAGTTTACATATTTATAATTCAAGCTAAGAAGCATGATTTGGTAATTCTAAGCTTACAGCAAAAATATACAATATGCTATTTTTTATAAGAAGATAATACTTTGTTTTAATTATGACTTAAAGTATTAATTTTGTTCAAGTCTTCTTTGATTTCACTACAAGATAAATGGGGTGGGTGAGTTAGGTGGGGTCAAATACTGGAGTTTTTTGACAGTGACATATTTTAATGAAAAATCTGGAAAATATTTTTTTACAAATCTTATTAATGCCATATATATATATATATATTACCATGTCCGCTCTCAATGTGGAGCATATGGACTCCTAATGGAGTTTATCTCAACAGAAGTGTTTCTACGAGAGCTGCTTGTTACTCAGTTGCTCAACCTCTCTTTTTCTAAAGAGAGTAGGAATAGAAGGAAAGGGCTAGGACAGGACTAGTGGTTAGCTAATCGCTCTCTATACGCTCCGTTTATAGGATAAGATAGGTGGGAGGGGGGAATTTAAGACATCACTTACATCCATGCCTTTGAACAGAAATTCATAAATATATAGAAAAAGCAATTTATAAAACTGCTCGTACTGGGATTCGAACCCGTGACCTCCGTAGCCGTAGCCAACGACGTTGACCACTCGAACACACAGATGGGAAATATATAGCATGCAATAAAGATTCCATGCATTTTTATTGCATTGACATGAAAAAAAATATTCTTTACGCTATTTTCTAAATGTTTTTTTTAATACTAAAGGAAATGCCAAAATTTTAATGACAGTGACGTCAAATAATGAATAAAAATATATATTTTGACTAACATACGTGATTGCTAAGTTAAAATTAAGCTCTCCACAGCTTTCGGAATCTTTAAATTTGATTTATAACATACATATGTATGTACATATATTTGTCAGTTCCAAGGGCCGTTCAAATAATCAACTCATTGCCCAGAGAAGTGAACATTTTTAGTGATAGTATTTGTGAACTGTTTGTTAGGTTTTACTTTTTTATTTCTGGATTTTCTATGTTGATTTTGATGCATTTGTCAAGTGCATGGCAAATTGGCGTCAGTTGTAATGTCATGTACTGTAATTTTAATTTTTAAACAACAAATAAATATATTTGTCTTTACAAACTTGCCTTCTTATAATCATTACTGATTTCCCATTCGCTATATTTTTATATGACAGTATCCAGTGACTTGGAAAACGTTAAGCGTATCTTCAGTTTTTTTCAGTTATTGCAGTGTTTTATATGTTACTGCCCAAGACTGCAGAAAATCAATCTCACTGGGTAAACGAAAAGTGTCAATAAGTCTTCTCGCTCTTCCTTCTTCCTTTGTATTAAGTGGCACTCCCGAATAATATGTTCATCACACTGTTTTATAGCTACACATTTGCATTTGGCTTATCCAGTAACTGGTCAATCTCAAAGAGCTTAACAGCAATGTCACTATTCTATAATTGCTCACTTATCGCCTCCTACTTCTTTCTCTCTACAATTTTGGAAAATATTTCAAATGTTGAAAGTTATTATTACTTTTATTTTATGCATTTTTGGAGATTGCTTAATTAAAAATTATAGTGGAAAGAGTAAATGTAAAATAGTGCTTTTCAAGTGAAGGGGTAAGCCGTTGAATTATTGAATGAATAAACTGGTAAATTTTAATAAATTTCATTGAGTTTTGCTTCCTATCTTAAACATTGATACGTTTTTTGAAAGCTGAGCTAACGATATAAGTAATTGCATAGAGTTTAATGTGGTTAAAAAAATCGTTACACACAATTAATATTAATAACTTTTCTTATTACACTTGTGTAAAATTTATTTTATCTATTTTATGCCTATGAAACATTAAATATATATATATATATTTAATTGCCTAGGGTACTCAAAGTTGTACCCACCACCACCCGCTACGGCTTCACACTCTTCTTATAGGGTGTATTCCGTAGCGTAACAATGTTAACGTAAGAAATTACTCAAGACTTGGTTGCATGCACCACAGTGTGCAGAAATTAAATATATTGTACATTTTTTATTATAGAAGTAGCCAATCCGGCAAAATATATCGTATATCATATTTATTTATGAAGTATTCACAGTCTGTTCACCAATATATTCCCCCTCCCCCCGTCAACTTTTAATTATGTATTTTTAACAATCTAGGTTACCATGAGCTGTAGTTGAGAGTTTTAATGTAAACTATATTACCTTCTCAGTATACTGTTAGTTAATTGCCATCCAAAAATAAATTTCATAATTGATGATATGTTTTTTTATGCCAACCGTGTATAATAAATTAAAATTGTTTGACAGTGATAGATGAGTAAATTATTTATTTTTTATTACATGATACATAAGAAGCTTTTATTGAAATAATTTAAATTATTCCAAATAAACGTTTGTACTGATAAACTGAATAAATAAAATTATTCTATACACATCATCATGAGATGACTGTTACATATAATGCTAGTGGCCATTTTCAGCAGTCTATTGACGCGGTGATAAACTGCTAGCGATTAGTTGATATCAGTAAATTGCGTGTGGTAAATATTCCTAGACTCTCTCTGAGAGTCATATTATCCTTTGCAGCGATACACTTTTAAGACGCACGCTCTCAGTACTTGGTGGAAAGGCATTTTCTCTTACCACCTATTATAGTCTAGTCGGTAAGAGCTTGTCTTTAACGATCGGGCGGGTCTGGGCTCAATTCCCGGTGGTTAGGTCAATGTCAAATTTACGAAATGAGTTATGGTGATGTCAGTTGATCTCGAGTGATATACAAAAAAATCTCAATGATAATTCGAAATATTTGGCGCATTGGAACAAGCTTTAATGTCAATTATTAAAGAAAGTCTTTTGTACTATTTCAATTATATATATAATCATATTTAAATATCACTGTCAGTAGTTGGTTTGTTCTCCTGAAATTAAATTGACGAAATCTTGAATGCATTTTTTTCTCCGATACAGAATTTAAATAAAATAACTTAAAAAAGTAACTTTGTTATTTCGACATTTTTTGTGACAAAAGGATTCTTAAACTTCTGTAAGATTCTACATGCTTTGGATTTTTGTTTGCTTATGAAAATCTTTCAACTTGTTCAATGTAAATTATGAAACAACTAAAGCAGGGGTTCACTAAATGGCTCCTGCGAGATTTTTTTTAAGCTCGCTTATTTTTTCTTCATACGAAATATTCAGCAACAATGCGATGTTGAAAATACATAAATATATGGAAGCATTTCAGACGCTATCGAATGTATCTTCTAAGGTTTTCATTATTATGTAATAAGAAAAATCTACAGAATCATTAAATATGTATTAGATTTATTTTTATACGCTTCTTGGATTTTAAGAAACATAAAACAGATTTTAATATTTTTCAAATCTGAATTAATGTAACCCGGGCGCTATTTCTGTAAATATTAAGTTTAAAATGTGATAAATTTACAAAAGACTCTGAAAGCAAAACGTGATGATAACTCAATCAGGTATTTTACTATAAGTATATTCGAATTAAATCATCAAATGGTTTCTTTGTTAATTAAGATCAACGTTAACAAACAAACATATCGCACCTGTTTTACGTATTAATACCACAATTTAGTTGCAAACAAACAATTGCTATATATTTATAATATATGGTGAAAAAATCATATTATTATAAGCATATTAATAAAAGTAATAAATATGTATCTAATCGAAATGTATCATTAAATGTTTTCTATATACGGAAAATATTTACAAAAAAGGGTGGCCCGCCAAATATTTCTGATTTCAAAATTCAAAACGAAAAAGTTTGTGAGAGTGTTTGTGCTAGAGATAAAATATATATAATCTTTCGAATCACATAAATATAAGATTTCTTCGAGTAAGAACTCATAGTACTGCGAGAGTTTCTCTTTGTAGTTTGCAATTTAGTAAATGCTTTCTCGAGAAAATATTCCGCTCCCTTTGGTTCTAAGAAAATACGAAACTTTGATTTTAGCAAATAAATCATTTATTCAAACGGTAGGCTATAAATTTGCAAGATAGATAAATCTACGCTCACTTAAATAAATTAATGAAATCATATCAATTTAAAAATCTTTATTGTACAGTATTTCTCGTTAAATTTTTTTTATTATTTATTTATTGGTACACTGTAACAATACTTTTATATATTAAATGACAAACTAGCTGTAAGCCCGTTGCCCAGCAACGGGAGATTTTTGCTGCATTGTGTTTGATTTTATTTAGTTTAATTTATTTTATTTTAATTCATTTTATTTAATTTAATTTAATTTAATTTTAATTTATTTTAATTTATTTCAATTTATTTTATTTTATTTTATTTTATTTCATTTTATTTCAATTTATTTTATTTTATTTTATTTTATTTTATTTTATTTTATTTTATTTTATTTTATTTTATTTTATTTTATTTCAATTTATTTTATTTTATTTTATTTTATTTTATTTTAATTTATTTCAATTTATTTTATTTTATTTTATTTTATTTTATTTTATTTTATTTTATTTTATTTTATTTTATTTCAATTTATTTTATTTTATTTTATTTTATTTTATTTTATTTTATTTTATTTTATTTCAATTTATTTTATTTTATTTTATTTTATTTTATTTTATTTCAATTTATTTTATTTTATTTTATTTTATTTCAATTTATTTTATTTTATTTTATTTTATTTTATTTTAATTTATTTTATTTTATTTTATTTTATTTTATTTTATTTCATTTCATTATCTATTAATTTGAAAATGTACGCAAACAAAATACATTTCGTAGAAGAAGAAGATGTCTCGAGGACATCATCAGTACGCACACATTTGTGAAAAGTGAAAAGCGAGTGATTATTTTATCGACTTTTAATATATAAATTTAGTATGAATAAAAAAGTGGAGACTGGAAGGTGTGAAATGGACGTCCAAACACTCAGACATACGGACCTTATCGGCTATTAATATATAGATTATGGAGATTATTAGTATAAAACACATTTCGTTGTAAATATTTGTAACAGAACAATACAACAAGGGATCGCAATACCGATATTACCAAAACCGGGATCCCGATATTCTTTCAATACCGAAATACCGGGTTTTTACACATTTAGATTACACAGTATTTTTTTATTTTTTATTTAAAACAATTAATATAATTTAGAAGAACGTATGTTTATATATATCGACTGTGTTTTATATACAAGGGATCAACCCTCATTTTTTTTTTGTAGTTAGTAGTAAACAAGCGAAAATAGGTAAAGTATTAAGTTTCACATGGGAAATACGTTTTTGGACGATTTTGGGCCACAGTCAAAATATTTTAAATATACACAACCTTTTAAAGTATACCGAGACTAATCAACTGGTGTTTTATGGTCACAAATTAATATTAGTTTAACAATTTGAAAAAAAATAAAATTGGAAGTAATTTTTAATAAGTCCTATTTTAAACTTAAAAGATAAGTTAAGATACTGATTTGGCATTTGAAACTTACGTTCTTTTGATAGAACGTTTTGTTGTATGTGATTGTCGATAAATATCTATTTTGAATAATTGATGGGTCACGGGTATTAGCCTTTTTACAGCCGATACATACGTAGAGAAGAGAGCCTTATTGAAATACATGCATATAAATTTCAAGAACTTACTTTTTTCTATAATTTAAGATTTCGACTGAAGGTGCTTGGTGGAATTTCAATATTAAATTTGAATCGTTCAAACTATGTACATTCTCACAGATTTTGTCACTAACGACCCGGGTTTCCCGATTTTAAATGAAATATTAAACCTACCGGGATCTCCACTTCTATACCCTATATAAATATAATCATAAATCTTTTGCCGACAAAAAAATAAATATAATTCTTGAAACTACTTACTACTCAAATATGTGGGCATTCCCATGAGCTTATCCTTTTCGCCAGCAATGACTTTAAGCTCAATGATATATTTATTTCTTATATAAACACGAAACATTCATTTACTAAGCGTCATTTCAAGTTCATCCGTGCACTTGAGCGTCTGAATATGCCGAAAGGCGAAACCCAGGTCGTAAGTGACAAAATCTGTGAGAATGTACATAGTTTTGTAATAAATTTACTTTTTTCTGACAAAATTTCATCGACGCCATTTTGGCTTTCGAATCTTGTCGCAATCACTTAAATCTATGACTATAGTAATGGTATGTTTTTCCTCATTTTCAGGTACGTCACAGCTCAACTAAAGTGCTTACACCACAAAGGCACAATACTGGAAGAGCATGATGCGAGTTACGACGAATAACAAAGCAGTCCGAAATAAACATTAAAACGAAAGTTACAATGGTTGTAACTGTTAATGAAATTGTTGTACGCATTCAGCAACGTACATTTTGCTAATTACGCCATGTATATATTTCTGGGTTCACTTTAATGGCTGGTGGAAATTATATAATTATGTAGGCAAGGCAACACTGGCGTGAAAGGACCAAACGCTTGTGCAGACAATACAACAAATTCTGGAAAACATTTCTCAAATAACGTCCGTTGATTAATTGGACAAGTGTGATACATTATTAGACGAGCTTAATTCGAATTCACATGGGACATATTCGTATCACCTGGCTTAGTATTGTGTACCATCACGCGAAACCATATCCATAAAATGTCAATTCGAGATTATTTTATTAATATATTTATATTCGTAATCAGTACCAAACAAACTTCGCAAAAGTCGCGTGACTTCTGGTGGGTGTTGTCAGGGTTACCAGTTTTTAAATGTAACGGATCGGAACGGTTACCTTTTCAACTGTTCATACTATCGAAAGAACATAAGAAGAGCTACATAATAAGTTGTAAATGAAAATAAATTGTAAATATAAATAATTAAATACACAAAAGCAACTATTTAAAAATAATTTCACAGAATAATCATTCCTAAGACTCATAAATGATAAAATACTTTCGATGGATTCGGCAATAGCTTAAAAATAAAATTAAAATAACTGACTGTTACTCAGTTGGTAAACCTCATTTTTTCGAGATAAAGAAAGAGCTAACACAAGACTAGTTAGTGGTTAGGTAATCGCTCTTCTACGCTTCATTTTTATGGTAGGATAAGTTGTGCGAGGGAATTTAATTGAGTACAACAACCTTGACAGACACAATTAATTTATCAGTTTATACCAGGACATTATGTAATTTGGGGGAAAAATGCGGTCGTCTGCTATTTAAATGTAAGTGTAAGAGATTTTACAATTGTAGAATTAAGATATTGTAAAAATATATATACACACATATATATATATAATTGTGATCTTTTCAGAAATAAACGTCGATTCAAAAACTTTTCTAATATACAACACAATTAAACTTAATACAAAAAGTTTTGTGCATTTTGTTCCAACAAAATACAAACAATAGTGTTTTCCATTATTCTATTTTCGAATAATATTTGCAACGTGAAGTTAGCACGGATCATAAAATGTATTCCCCAAAGGTCAAAATTCTCATTCAGAGGCAGTGGTGGCTGTCACAGAGCGCTCGTGTTATTTGACTTGTGGAAATGTGTCGGCCGTGAGTCTCGTTTCTTTAACGGACCCTCCGAGGAAAATTCGCGTTGCGGTATGACATTTTCTATGTCACGCAACTGTCTAAGCCACTGATCGTCATACTTTTTGACTGTGGGAACCTACAAAGAAATTTATCTAATGTGATATGCTGATACATTAATTATGGGCGGCTTACTTGTTACAATATATGTGTCCATTAGATATTAAGTGTGCCAATTAGTATTTTTTTTAAATGAATGCGTTGTAATATTCTACACGTCTTAAAGTATCGTAGAAGTGAAGTACCCTTAGTTAATACACATTGCAATCCGTAAAATAAAAATATGAAATTCACCAAAACACCAAATAAAGACGTAATTGTTCTTTAGTAAGTTTTATCATATTACTATCATAGTTGGCTCACTTCACTTCTAAAGGATCCATATTATTCCTTACTCAAAGACTTCACAGCGAATAAAGCTGAAGTTTTTGGATTCCAATGAGTAATCAGTTTAAATGTTTTGAACAATGTCCGACATGAACGGAAGAATCAGAGTTCGGAGTTTCTCGTCGAATTTGGGTATGGAGCGTTCTGTGTGGTTTATTCATGTTCGGAATAATCCGTTCACAATCAACACATAGGACAGCAAACATACACTTCCTCTTTCTTTATCACTGAGTGAATGTAATACGTTGGCACTTAATCTAGTAAATAATATTTACTAGATTTAGTGCCACTAAAACATTCTTAGTATATTTTTCTACATTTACGTATGGCTCATGAAAATCTTTGTTTTTAGTTTAGGACTTTACCGCCAAGTGAAACATTTATTTATCAGTATTACAAATATATATTTCTAAAGTACACTTTCGAGCAAATTTAATAAAATCTTCAGATAATATAAATTTATAAAACAAATGAGCAAAAAGAGTGTCATGTAAAGCCAATAATGTAACATCGATTTTTCTAACGATGTTTTTTTAATAATTGTTAAAATAACTGACTGAAAATCTTTCACTTATTCTAGAAACAAATACTCATTTTAATGTTGGAGTGACGAAAAATTGGACCTCACTACTTATGACTACGACAGTTTTCTCAAATAAATAATAATATTATTGTTTCACTTCTGTATAATAACGATTCTATTATTTTTATTGTTTTTACATTACAAAAAGCACGCGTAAAATGTATCAAACCAAAAAATAAATGTATAAAATCAACTTTTATAATGCAAATATGCTAAGTTTGGAGCTTTTTGTATTTGTCAAGGAAAATTATCTGGCATTTAATTGCAGTTTAAACTTATTTTTCGTTGAAATTGTGGTCTCATTATAGTGCGAATGTAATGGATTAATTTAAAAAAGTTTGATATACAATTTGAATACAGTATTTTTTCCAACAGTTTTATATATTTCTTAAATGATACTGTTTGAGAAACGTTAGCCTCTTGTCTGTTTATCTGTCTAATCCTTGAAGAGTGCCCCCTATTTTAATAAGTTCAAACGTTTAAATGGTATGCTGAATACTAAATAAAAGTTTCTTCCAGCGTTCGACCCTCGCGATACACTTTAGTATTCATTTTTTTACATTCCAGTTTGTTTTCAACTAAAAAGATTTCTTCAAAAGTAAAATACATATAACAATCGAGCGTTATTGTTGGTGCTGTAACATTGATGTATTGCTATACGTAGTTTACTTTTTGTTCAAAAAATAAATCACTCATTTGTACTAATTCCACTTTTACCTTATACGATCGGGACTGGTTTCGCTAGTGACGAGCATTAACCACTGATAAGAAAATACAATATTACAATGATGTTTATTTAATACAAAAAAAAAACTATTAAAGTGTAATAAACAATTGGTACTTTCTGTCAGTTTTCACAATCAACAGTTTATATTCCCGTGTGAAAACTTCTTCACGTTTAAGTCGACTTATAGGGGGGAAAAAGCATACCAGCAGATAAGAAGGTCATTTATAATCAAAACCCAAGTCGTCAAGATCCTGCGTACTTCAAACGAGTTAAATGCAAAGAAAAAATTAAAAGATTACGTGAATCATGCCTACAACTAGCTATCATAAGTTTTAATTTATTATTCGTGTAATCCATTTACCCTTAGATTGTTCTAAGGGCTTCTTGGCATTATATAAGTCGTTAAGCTTTTGCGAAATGCGGCACATGTGCTTAATGCGAAGAAAATTTAGGAATAAAATATAAACCTCGAAACCTACCTCAAAGATAAATTTCAGGGAAGTTTTATTTAATATTCACGCTATTGAATTTTTGTTAACAGAGTTTTACTAATGATGTTTTTGTTTTAAATGAGTACTTCTAAAACTGATAACTTACTTTGAAAGCATACGGATATAATCGCACCCGATAATAAGATATGCTTTTTAAATAGACGATCACACTGATGATAATATCCTCACTCGGGACAATCTGCCTAATTATTTTTAGCTCTTGTTTAATGTAATTAGCGAGAAATTATCATGTCTTAGTATTTTTAATAAGCATTAGCGTCAACTTCACTCCCCTGAAATTCGTGACTGGGTTTTGTTTTTCGCAGCAGTCAATTGTCCCTCCGTTTAAATGCAAATAATCGTTTTACCCCTCGCAAAAAGTTGAGGGGTGTCTGCAGCTAACTAATCCACGTTATTCCTTCTTGAAAAACATAAACTTCAAGCTTTTAGCAGGTATTCAGTAAAAATGTGAAGTTCCAATTTCGAACCGTAACATATTTATGTCACCGTAAAGTATGTTGCAGTTTTATGATTCACAATTAAAAATATATTGGATCGTTATTTCTGCACGTTTCTCGACATTGGTGGCAAAAAAAAACAATTGTTATTAATCATTTTTAACGTGTTAATTGTCAGACCACTTTGTACTGCACTCGACTCCAATATAGCGAAGAGATTAGGACTAAGCTATATGAATACTATGTTATAGGGCACTAGGCACTAAAAATTACGATTAGGTTCTTTAAATTATATTTTGTGAATTGAACGAAATCAGCTGATTAAACATTTTTCCTGTCACGTTCACCTTTTCCTTTCGCCTGCAACAGAATACGTCTAGCGAAGTCAACATCTACTGACAAATATGTTTTCAATGCACGTATATAAAATATGTATTTACAATATAATATATTTAAAAAAATCTAATTTGACCTTGAAAAATTACCGTTTTGTAAAAAAAAAAACTACGCTATAGGAGGAACTCTATACGGGAGATACATATACTATAAGAAATTTCTCTTTAAGAGAGAACGCTATAGAGGGGTTTACTGTCCTTCCATATTTTGAGCAATAATTGATAATTCGCATACTATCAATATAATATAGTTTGAGTAGTCTAGAATCATAAATCACATTCTCCGACATTTTTTGGTTTTATTAAAAAAGTTATCAATAATCATGAATATCAATCACAAAGAAAAATGAGCTCTTTATAACATGCAAATTCTACTTTTTTCACCATGTCCGCTTCTGATATAGAACACACGGACTCCTCATTTATTTTACCACAAAATAAGTGTTCCTACGACAGCTGCATGGTACTCAGTTGCTTAACCTCTTTTCCCCCCGAAGAGATTAGCGAAGCGATAGAATAATACTGATTGTACAGTACTACTGGTTACCTAACTGCTCTCTGTACGCCTTGTTTTAAGAATAAAATAGGTACGAGTGACATAAAAGATAACCATGCCTTCGAACGGATTAACCAAAATCCGTAACTGAAGCCAGCGACCTTCACTCTTCGACCACGCATTATTACACTAAGAAAAGTACTGCTCTCAATTGGGTCTTTCTAATTCCCACACATTTTTCATTGAGAAATGTCTGTTGAGATAATAATAAAGATCTTCGGCCGTGATTTTTATGTTGCTTGAAATATGGTTTTAATACCCAAATGTTTTTTCATGGTATTTAAAATCGATTGGCATGCTTGACTAAAAAATCCATAATGGTAGTTTTGATTGTAGGTGTCTCGTTTGAACAAACAATCATGCTCCGTAATCAAATAATCCAAAAACAAATAATCAGATTGAATTCGCATGATAGGATGTAATCGTAACATATGCAACTGTTATTACATTCATGGAGACATGTTTGTTTACACTGTAGCAATGTAATTTCAATTCCTCATACCCTAATAACTATTTGCGTTGATTTTGATTGGATCGTGGTTACTAGGGCTTGTCGGTTTTCGAAAACCGGTTTTTCAACTCCGTAACCGGTTGTGCCGAATTTCCCATAAACGAATCTATAAACAAAAGGACAAAAAATTTGGATCTTTTATTTGATGGCTTAACGACGATATGCCCCACACCATTACCCAACGAAAGGGTATTTTCGATATCAGGAAATTTTGTTACAAAACAATTTGTATTTCTTAAATAATATTTTCTGAGGAGGAATACCAAATAATTTCTTGTTGTGTGTATAAATAAACAACTTAAAAAAATCGCTATTTTAATTGAATTATCAATTTTTTATAAAACTTCGAAAACCGGATAAAACCAGTTTTCGAACATTATTGTCATTCGAAAACCGGTTTTTTCGAAAGTCGGTTTTTGTATAAACCCTAGTGGTTACATTCCCAATTACCTCAAGAGAATACAACTTGCTAAATTATCCATCAGTTTACAATAGTTTATTGTTATCAGTATCCCAATACAGGTGTCCACTGATGTAACCTTATTGGTCAGATGCGGACTTCCAAACAATAAATGCAGCGGTAGGCTGCCAATACATTAACAAAGAGCTCGTTTAATTTCAGAGCTATTCGAGGTGTATTGGATTTTTTTTCACTATTATACAGTGTTTAGCTAATCGCTCTCGATACGCCCCGTTCATAGGATAGGATGGGTGGGAGGTGGGAATTTAAGACATCACATACATCCATGCTTTCGGACAGAAATTCATAAATCGATTGAAAAATCAATTTATGAAACTGCCTGTACTGGGATTCGAACCCGTGACCTCCGTAGCGGTAGCCAACGACGTTGACCACTTGACCACACAGGCGGCTAACTTGTCTTTTTTTTTTAGTTTATTCGTAAACCATGCGATATTCTGTCTATTCGTGCTTCTTAAAGTGTGCTTCGTAAAGAAATAAATATTTAAATTTTTACCATACATCCAATAGCCGGGTTGCTCATGGATACTTATGTAGTACATATTATTACACTTCGGTTTGGTATCCCGATGGATGTATGCATATACGACCTGCTAATGTTGTCATTGGCGTAACAGTTCTGACCTCATTACAAATCAAGTAGTAAGTGGGTTATCACCTAAAGAGGAAGCAGTTCCAGCAGTTATATGTACATCTCTGTACAAATGTATTTCTGTTTCACACTTGTTGTAAAACTTTTAAAACGTCGTTACCTGTCGAGATTGTATTGTGTCACCGATACCATCGCATGAATTATAAAAGGATTATTTTATTAAAATTTCGATTGAATGTGCCTGATGAAACTTCAATATCAAACTTAAATTGTTCAAGCGTCAGTTAAAGTTCATCCGTGCACTTAAATGCTTTAAAATATCGAAAGATGAAACACCGATCGTTAGTGACATGTGTGGAAGTGTATAAGGTCTGGCCAATTCAATTTTAAATTAAAAAAATAAAACACTTATTTGAAACAATAATTGAAATTTTATTTTTTACGATCAATACCGTTTAACAAACAATAATCGGTAAAAGAAATATAAAAAGTAATCACTAATTGTTTATGACACCCTAATAATTTTACTTTGTTCTGTGTAAATATGTTCTTATCGGTTGATAATTTTCGTCACGAGTGAAACCGGTCCTGATCATTATAAAATAAAAGTACAAATTAGTGTTTTATTTTTTTATTACTTACATATAATTCCATTCCATCAAGCACCACAATGAACACCTTAAAATTTTATAAATATAAAATATCAAATTATAAACATTTTTTTTTAATCTTTTTTATTATCAATTAAGATCACGAACGTTTCCGTTTATTTAGAGCATTTTTTACTAATGAAAATACAAATTGATGGAATATTTTTATAATTTAGTACTAACACTTTACAAGTGATAGTATCTTTGAAGACTTATTGCAGTATCAAATATAAGTTATGATGACTTGTTTTGAGCGATAAAAAAAATACAAAATGTGCACGAATAATCAGAAAATAAAAAAAGCATACTGAAAAATCTCTAAAAATATAATGTCCATGTTAGATCTTTAGAGATTTTCGTATTTTCTAAATTGACTATTGAAAATCAGAAAATATTTTTAGTCAGTTAGTCTACGGCACACCATTGAAGAATCCTTACCGTAGAACAAATCAACGCTGGTTGTAGGCAATCGGCAATGAAGTGTTAGTAAATCAAGTGTACCAGGAAGAAATCCAAGTTGAACTCCGACTAAGTATTGGATGTTGTATCCAATGTGATGAAAATCAGTAAACCAACTAAACTTGTACGTGATAGTGTTTCTATAAATTTAAATTAATTATAAATTGTCACCTATTATCGTAGTCAACTATTCGCTTTATGTGACTCCCAAGATGTGAACCTTTGACGTCACAATCGAGTGTATAAAAACCTTAGATCTTTAAAGATTCAGGTTTAGAATATACATATTTGTACATTATGTTATTCGTTACCTATTTAATTTACCTGTCGCCTGTGTGGTCGAGTGGTCAACGTTGTTGGCTTCGGCTACGGAGGGCCCGGGTTCAAATCCCGGTACGGACAGTTTTATAAATAGATTTTTCAATCGATTTATGAATTTCTGTTTAAAGGCATGGTTGTATGTGATGTCTTGAATTCCCCCCTCTCACCCATCCTATGCTAAGAACGGGGCGTATCGAGAGCGATTTCGCTTATTACTAATCCTGTCCTAGCCCTATCCTTCTATCCCTACTCTCTTTAGAAAAAGAGAGGTTGAGTAACTGAGTAACAAGCAGTTCTCGTAGAAACACTTCTGTTGCGATAAACTACATTAGGAGTCCATATGCTTCCACATTGGGAGCGGAAATGGTTAAAAAAAATAATATTTCAATTATTTTGCATGCGTTTATAACTAGTAATTATTGATTTTTTAAAATTCATTGCATTGCTTGTTTATCAAATAGCACTTAAAAACATATGAAAATCAAACTATAGTGGCGTATTCAAATTTCATTGAATACGTGCCGTTTTTGAGTATATTTCATTGGCTGATAATGAAATAATTTTGAAAAGAAACACTCATTTGTTTTTTGAGCTAATTACAAAGCACAAAAATATACGATACAGAAATGCGTCTGTTTCGAATAAAAACGTACTTTACATTTGACTCTTCAGCGCCAGCAATAGATCGCCACTTTTCACCGCTCCACTGTAATTAAACATTATTTCATTGAAACAATTTGGACTACTTTATCACTAATTGGAAACTAGGCACTCATGATGCTTGCCAATTATCTTTACGTGCTAACGATTCCGCCTCTGACACGTCCAATTGCATCATTTTCAACTCAATAATCAAACAACTATTCAGAAATAGTTTTGTTACGTATGAATGCGATCATCATCGCACTGCAAAATGAAAACTTATCTCATAATATAACAGTGCACATTCAATCTAAGCACTATAATGCTATAACACTTGAAATATTGTCAAATATCTTGCTATGATTACGATTTTGAGTAAGTGAATAATTTAGTTGGAAGTGCTTTTATAATACTGTATTTTGAAAAAAACGATTTGAAAGGTATAAACAAAGTTAGCCGTTTCACTGTCAATACTTGATGGAAAGGCATTATATATAAAAAAAAATTACTAATTCCCACTTTTATTTATTAAGGTCACCGGACCGGTTTTGCTCATGACGAGCATTATCAACTGATAAGAGAACAAAATGTTAGTGTTATTTATACAAATCAAAATGAAACGAAATAAGGTATTAAAATTTTGTAAATTCTTTTCAGTACCAATTTTTTACTACAAATTATACAAAGAATTTACAAGATTTTACACATTTTCAATACCAACGTAATAAACAATTGGTATTGAAAATTCGTAAACTCTTTTCAATGCTAATTGTTTATTTTAATACAATACTTTGTATTTTAATAAATCCTACGTGTTTTCCATGTAGAAAAACATATTTTTTTATAAAAAAATGTAGTAAATTTAGTAAAAAAATTCGCGGGCATGTTTCCGTACTAAAACATACTTTCTATTATATTTTACTTTCGCCTAAACATCGCACTATTAATTAAATATTTATTATTACAAAATAACGATGACTATTTTATGAAAACTTGTTTGTGATAGACTTTTAATGATGGTTATCATAGCCTCCAATCCTGGGATCCCATACGATTTTGTCATCCTGAAATCCTGGGACTGTGATAGTACTAATCTTGGGATTTTGGGGTTGAGTACAAAAAATGCAAAATTATCGAAAACTTGTCGAAAATAAGCAACCAGAGGAAATTTTATAAAATTGCGTGAGAGCTAAAAATTTGTGTGTTCCTGAAACTGGAATTTTCGAAAGAACTTACAAAAAGTCTCGCGGCTTTTCATTTTGGGAATTCTGGAAATACTTTGGTTTTTAAAATCACCGAGCAAAAATTGTTCATTCCCGAATTTTTACACGATTTTGTGATGAATGTTCAATATTAAGATCACGGGATTGGAAAAACTGTCAATACTGAAATCCCGGATTACATAAAGAGTCCGTAATTGGATACCCTAATGGTGATCATGTCAAAACTTTAATGAAAAGTCAGCTTAAGTAATAAAAATGTATCTTTTAAATTCTACTGAAATCAAGTTGGGGGTGAGATAACATTAATCACTTAAACGAGAATCGGTAAACCTCGAAGGAAATAAATTCGACAAAAAGGCTAATTTAATTAGTAAAAAACATTTTAAATATGACATATAGCTCACCATAGAGGAATTTATATCTTTTGAGATTTACTCATCCTAATTTAAGTAATTAATTTGTAGTTAGTACTTTTTGTGTTTGAACCTTACCTCCTCTTTACGTCCAGTAGAAAAGAAAAAAACCCAACCTTAATTTTGTAACAAAAATTTGAATCATGTTTTAGTTTGTTCTTAAATAAACTTAACGATAATTTGTCTGACAAAAAGACAAATCACATGCTACAATTCTTTACACAACCTGAGAGATACGTAAGTTATTTAATTTGATTTTAACATATATTAAAAACGAACTTTTGACAAAGCAACCGCCGAATCTATTGAAAATATTAGAAAAGTGTCACGTAATTATCAAAAGAAAGGTACAGGAAACGATTTGACAACTTTTAGTTCAGTATTTCTCAACCTTTTTTTTGCAGTGCCCCACTTCGACGCTTCAAAAATCTTTATGCGCCCCCTCTTCCCAATCAAAATATTATAGTGTAGGTGCTTGATAAACTTAATAACTGTTTCAAATAAAAAATACACCATGTCAATACTTTTTTGAATTTAATTTGTTAAGCAAATATATTATGTGGCACGTAAAACTTAGAAAAAAATAACATTAAAATTAGTGAAAACCTAGTGCTTGATGTGAGCTTAAAAGAGTTTTTATGTGAAGAACTAATTTGGTAATTTTATTCAAAAACGCGTTTTAACAAAAAAATGTAACACATATTAATGATTTTCGCAATGCCCCCTAAAATGAATACTCTTCTTATCGACTACATACAAAAAAAAACTAGCAGACATTTTGTCTGTACATTGACAACAGAAACTTTGCACTCTATTTGTAATATGAGAGCGTCTGTATATGTTATGTTTTAGGTGAACACATAACGTCTACCTAAATATTCGTCAAAGCAATACCTTCACAACTACAAATGCAGTTTGCAATTCTGTAACCTTATCTCACATGAAGCTACTATTGAAGTTTGCCTTATCTTTTTATTTTCTTTATTCTTCCACCGTCAACACAATGTTTTCAGTTCTTTGTCATACAATCTTCCCGCTTAGATTGTCACATCTTTGTAAAGATCGACTTGCTATGTCTAGAACTATCCAACAGCTCTAGCACAATATCGAAAATAGTAAAAAACTCAACCTTTATGCGGAGAGATATTATATTTTTATGTGTAATTTTACATTGGAACAAGTTGCTTAGAATATGTATGTATTTTTCCTGGCGTAATATAAAGCATGTTTGAAAAAAATAATAAAATAACATCGGGCTACAAGATAACTGAAATTAAGTATAGTAAGTTTTTGCGATTACTTTGTTGTAAATTCTTTTCGATAAATTCTTACTAATGCGAAATTAGTTTAAAAAGAAATTCTTCTTTCATGAATGTATCCTTTACAAAATAATTAAAAATATCACAAAATACTATACAACTCTAAAGAAAAATTATTAAAACTAATTACAAAAGAAAATTATTGATATGATGGCTTTCATTAATTTTTGTATAATTCAGAAGCATGAAAATGCTTCTATAGAGACTAAACAAGTGTTACATAAGACGAGAAAGAGTAAAAAATGACAATTAATTTATATTGAAATCAAAATTCTCAAAGTTGTCACCGACTTCGTGGATAATGTTATAGTTGTATTCATATACGATAATATGTCGACAATACCTAAGAAATGGCAGCATATAAAAACCGTCCATAATTATAATATGTGGATGGATACTCTCATTCCCCATAAAACAAGAAACAAAATTTACATGCTTAAGAATGTTTTACTATAATATACATATATTTCAGGAATGCAAAAGCTCGCCGTGCCTACATACAATGACTTCAGAAATGTGGCCACAAAGTTTGTTAATTAAAAGGTGAAACTCGCGTCCGGGAAATTCCCTTTTACACCATATTATCGCTGTAGCTCACCATGGACGGCATGTCAGTGATAATGATTCGATCGGAATTCCCCGCCATTAACGAAATAGCTTTTACTTCTGTAAAGTAATTGAATTGGCATGGTCGGTTTTGTGTCGCCCTGACTGCAAGTAGCGCATGAGTTTTATTTGTTTTCTCGAAAACGTACATGTGATGTTTATGGTTTCTTAATATAATAATCTCACCAAGTAAAACTAGACAGTTTCATATTTATGATAGATTGTCACATTAATGCATAGTAAGAAACACCTTGATTTATTTTGGTGAAACATTTTTTCCATGAAGTTTGTGTATTTTATTTGTTTATTTTATAAAATATTATTATCATTTCTTTGTATTAAAATGAGCATACACTTATTTTAAAATCATTAAAGGCAAAAGGTTCATTCGAAAACGTTGGTTATGATAAAACAATATGGTCATATGATATGTTTAGAATGAAGGAGAGGATGGCATGGATGAAAACATATTTGCTCTCATCCTTATTAACTTCCTCAAATATATTTAATTACAAAACCATTTCAGTAATGTTTAATAGCGATAGAAAGCGATAGCGATCGCGGTAAAATAAAGTGCATGTTTGTGTCTCCTGAAAACTTGTACTTTTCGAGATTGTAGAAAATTACCGACGAATAATAATACTGATCTCGAATGATTTCCTTTGCTGCATTGTACAAAATATATAATATCTTAATTTCATTATCAACTATGTAAAGCTCTTTATATCCAATCGATTTATAAGATTGGTTTAGTCTCACTATATTTTTCATCTAGCTATTGGGAATAAAGTAAAATAATTCATAGCAAAGATCTGATTTCGAATGAATTTAAAGCTTACATTATAACTTTAAAAAAGTAACAAAGAAAAATAAATAAAATTCTTTCCTCACCTTTGTAATATAAAACAAAATCCAATTCATCCTTCAATACTTATCAAACACCCAGTAATATATTCAATATTATTTACATTTTACAGCGCGAGTAAAAGAAATATTTATAAAAAAATATATATTCCGAAAAGAAAGGTCGATTGAGAATTTTTTACGCCTAGTAAAAATATTCTCATATTTCATTGTTTTCTCGACTTACAGAAAGAAAATATATCTGAATTTTTGTATTATTATTTTGTACAATTACCATTTATATATATTCGAAAATGTTTTGAAAAATAATGTCATATTTATATGGTTCACGGGTATTCTTTCAATATATATTTTTATATTCTATCCGCGATCTTCAATAAGGATAAAAGCTTCGTTATTACTGCTGCAAACATAAAGTACTCGAAAAACTATTTAAATTTTACCGGAAAATAGCTCAATGAAGCCTTATCAAACCAACCACGGTTAAAAAAAGCTTTATATTATTGATAGTTATATACTTTGTATCGGCTGACGGTGTTTGATTTGATAAATACATGTCACGGTACATTACAAAAGCTCAGAATAATTATCTTCTCAGCATTTAAAATGTATACTTAAGAGAAATACAAGAGGAACCATGGCTTGGTTTCGTCAAAGATTCGAGTTAGGAGAACGGTCAAGCTATTCATTTGTTACTTCCAAAATTAAATGACGGAGTTGGATCTAGTTTGGGTATGTACTGCGAATGCCCTAGGGAATTTTAGATCCCATCCCTCTCTTCCAACTGGATTTTTTCTGTAATCCAGGTACATTGTTTTCGATGCATTAAGGATATACTAAGTGGAGCTACAGAATGACATTTGAGAAAGCAAAAACACTGTCGAGGGACGGTGAATCTTGAAAATACCCGAAGTTTTCGAATACTTTCTCAGTCATTCTAGTTAATCCAATGAAGATGAGAGTAATCGACTAATCTTGGAAAGCTTTCTCTTTGAGCCGAATATGAACAAACAAAAATTCATTGAGAATAATTTCTGTCAATACAATATTTACCATCAAACATCTTGGTTAGCACTCGTAAGGGGCTTAAATGACTACCCCTTCGCAACAGGAATCTTTCAAATGAACTAATCTTTGTGACACATCAATAAGCTGGACAAAAAACTATATATAAACTTAATTATGTACCTTCTAGCAATAAATTTATCAGCTGGCTACTTGTACGATCCATACAGTCTTAGTTTAAAAAAGGGGAACACAAAAAACACTTAATATTTCCTGGATATGAAAAAATCTCTCGGTTTATCATGTGAACGTAGAAAAACATTCCGGAAACCAGTAAGTTTTCGTGCATGAATTCATCGTATTAAGATGTAACTTTGTTATAGCCGGGACCCCATAAACATTATCCTTAAGCCAAAGTTATATTTGAGATACACGTCTATAATAATAATTATAAGCCTTGGCACGTTTCAATGAAATGTCCCAATCTACGTAAGGTAGGACTTAAGTATGGCTCGGATTAGTTCTGCTTTATTGCTGTTTCTTGTTCACGACCATGCTTATCTTAATCGGGGTTAATTACCAATAGCTGTAACGGGTGTATACTTATGTCTTGAATACTTAGATCGTATAAGAATATATGTAGAATACTTACAGATGTATTCACGGATAGTTCTCACGAATAAATCAATAATATATAAGAAATTCTTTATTTTGGGATTGATATAAATACTTAAAGTGGCACTTTCTTGGGCCGAAGGTAAATTTAAGAGGGTAGCTTTTGCTGCCAACAAAATAAATATAGATTGATTCGCAAAAAAATTTGAGCGTATTTACATAACATGTAGGTAAAATAAAATGAACACATGGAATAAATGTATATTAATCACTCCTTTATTAAAGCGGTTTTTTAAAAATCAGCTTTCATTTTGAAACAGCGATGTCATTAAAAATTAATACAACTGTATACACGACCAAAAGAATCGTAAAAATGACTCTTTAGTTTACTTCTTTGTATATTGTATATATGTATAATATATATGTGCATGGGTATGTAATCTATATGTGTGGATATGGTATATGGGGAGGTATATATAAAATAATATGCATACTTATACATATGATATCTACGTGAACTAGCTTCACTGTGGATGGCTTACCTCTGAAGCGATCACATCCTTTTATCGGCAACGGTGGAAAGGGAATGTAAACAAGCAAAAACAACGGCTAAGAGAATTAAAGGTACATTAATTTAATATCAACATTATCACATTGCTAGTCATATCTATGAGCTTTTTGGATTATTTGAAAAATATTTACAATTACATGCTTAAGCTTCTAAGCAATAGATTTACAAAGGTTATGCTTTGTTCTCAGATTTGACTAGATATGATTGTGTTCGTCAAATATTTAGCATCATAGGTGACTGCGAATTTATTATAGCAAATTAAATATGATAACTTCGTTATTACACAAGTTGTGATGTCTATAGCATATTCAGACTAACCACTGTAAAGAAAAACAAAGTTATCAAATTTAATTTTATATAAAATATGAATTCCCATAATGTTACCACCGAATCCATCGAAAATAGACTGCAAATATATTTAAGTCACTCGAAATTTATACCGTGAACATCGCAAGCATTCATACCCGAGATCTCAAATGTTTCTGACACTTTCTGATCATTAGGCATATTAAGCTACGATACATATGTCGATTGTTGACACACATATTTTTTTATTATTGTTAATTGTTAAAAAAAAAACGCTCTTTTGTAATAATTCCACATTTGTTGAATATGATAAATACTGGTTTCGTATATATAGCTCTGTATTAATGAATATTATTACCAGTTGAAAATGTTCATAATGCGTGAAACTGGTCCTGATCTTATTAGATAAATGTAGAATTGTTAGAAAAGATGTTTTAATTTTTTAATACAATTCCTAAGTATTGGCTTTGATCACCTTAAAAGTACGTACCTTCTAAAAACCGTAAAGATAAAATCAACAACCTTGACAGAAGCGGAATATATAAAATGTCCTGTGGATCGTGTTATGCGATTTACATAGGACAGACAGGAATAAGCATATCAACACGTGGTAAAGAGCATGTAAGATCTTTTAACAATACAAAATAAGACTGCAAACCATTTTTTGACTGAGTCTCATGACATGAGTTTAAGTTTAGCGCCAACCGTTTTGCATCTTTGTCATAAGGGTTAAAAACTAAATTTATCAGAACAACTTGAAATTAACAGGCATAAACAAAACATCTTAAATAAACAAACCGTTATTAATCCATCACCGTTGTTAAAACCCTTAATGTAATTAATAATAAATATCAGTTCAATTTTATCCTAATTAATGTTTTTGGAAAAAAAACCCAGATTGCCTATCGTTCTTTGAAACACTATATCTCTTTGGAGCCAGTATATATAGCTGAGCAAAATATAAATTTAAACATAGTTCTGACGATGGCGAAAGCCGAAATAGCTATCAACGCATAAATATTAAAAACTGTAGAACTAAAATACATTGATATGTTTACCCTATTAAAAGTACGTATTTATTATTTATTTCAATAACCTAATGCGGATGTTGGTAGTGTCGATATGCAGTTTTTCGATAAAACGAATAAATTTATAGTGAACAAACGTGTGACAATTGATGTTTATTGTAATAATACAATATTGGCAATCGTTCATGTCCCAAACTTTATAAGTAATCGTGACTTATTGATGCAAGGCAAGCGTGCACAAAAGAGATATTTCTATAAAACTGCTTTTCTGTCTGTTTCCTCTTTACTTTATTTTCAAAATGCACGCAAAGCTTTATTTATGACTGTTTACAGTGTTTCATAGCTTTCTTCTGTAACTCCAAAGTATATTTTCACTGACTTTTATAGCTGTTCTATGCCGACGTACATACGTAGTGTAATATTGCAAACAAGCCAGCGGTTCAATGAATATTTTTTGATATTTTCACTTAAAACTGTCATAAAACGCTTCGTATGCGAATGTGTTTGACCTAGTTTGCTTATGTAAGTTTGTTCAGCTATCAAATATTTGCAGTATAACTTCAATTATTATCGTTGGAAACGCTTCGCTTTTTCATGGCGTTAATCCGACTGGGCACTCATTAAAACAGGATGAAGGTTGATTACCTACAGCTATCACTTTTTCAGTGACCAATTTATTTTAAATGACTTTAAATGTAAATTTAAAAAAAAATAATATCATTAATAAGTCTTGGTTAAAACGGTAGAGCTTAGTATACTTAGGCAAAAATCAACAACCGCTTAAAGATATATTGCCTGGTCCATATTGACCACTTAAAATTTACTGATTAAATTGTCTTCGCAAAAGCTTATTTTAATAGCACAAGGTGAAACGCAGTCAAGTTTAAACTTTTCACATACATAATTAAATCAACGTTTAATATTATGCATTTTTTTGACAAAAAATATATATTTTATAATAATCCATTCTCTAGCATCGCTATTTTAAACAATATATTTTAAACCGCTTACAACTAAAAGTTTAACACACGAGTAAATGTAGTAGGTATTATATTTACTGTAGAAGTATCATTAGGAACTTTCCTTGCTTGTTTTCATTACGCCTAACTTTCAACTCTTTCAAAAGATTTTTGGCTCCTCATCAAAAATAAAAACTAAATAATTGCTTTGATTTCACCTTTGCACACTTCGTAAAATATATTTTATCGTTTGCCTTTTATACAAACTTCTACCGAATAAATATTTTATAACCTCAAATTAAAATTTATAATAAATTCAAAATAAAAAATTCGATCCACAGTCGAGGCGTTTATTGATAATTCAATCGATATTTGAGTCGTCTGGTATCAAAAGCAGAACTGTTCCATACATGATGTTTGTTGTATACAACAGTTCTGCTTTTGATACCAGACGACTCATTTATGTGTTTTTAATTATTTAAGCATGTATTAAAAAAAAATTTTTTGGGAAATCCGCAAATTTCTGGGCCTTAGAAATTGGTATAAAATTGTTTCAAAATCGCCGGCCAATGATTCCCTAATGACAATGTTTCCTTTACTGCGGCCTTATTTCAGATTAATAAATTTGACATTTAGAAAAGAAACGGTTTCCCAGCCCTGCTTTATACACTTAAAATATGTACGAAACTCAAGTCAGTTAAAAAGTGCTCTAACAATTCATATTTTTCTAGACTTATGTTTTTTCTTTATAATCAGTAAAAAAAACATCTATATAATTATAACAAATATGGGTTTGTGAAATTGCTTTATCTTGCTCAATAATTCAAGCTATTGTACCTACAGTATTAAAATTAAATTTCTTGGAATTTTTCGCCTGAAGCATTTTCGTAGAAACAAAAATATTCCCTGGAAAAAAGTTGCGGTATTTTAGCTACATTTCTCAATAAAAAATACAATACCTTTTTCTATACAGATTTCCGCCCTTCCATTATACACGTTGAAATACGATTTTCAGTGTACGTGATGAAAAAATGAAAAATAAAATAAACGCTGCATGAGCCAAACAATAACATCCTGTTCTGATATTTCGCATGACGGACAAAAAAGCATTTTTTTTGCCGTATCAAATTTTGCTATCATTTCGTTTTCAATCCGCCGTTTCCGACAGCGGTTAGTGGTTAAAAGCTTTCACGAGATAACATCTTTGACAACAGGGTAGGTTAACACACGGAAGAATTTAAGATTGATACAGTTTTATCAGCGAGTGATAATACATTTTTTTTCAAATACGAACATGAACTCTGAATATGATGACGTGACAAAGATTACATTTAAACTTTTATGAAGTACGTTACGCACTGAATAAAATTATTCAAAATAGTTAGATTAATGTTTTGGTATAATCAATAAATAGTTTACATTGATTGACACTATTCCATTTATATATCCTGTGTAAAAATAAAAATAAGTTTAGTTTTGTTATGTCCTTACACAACATATTTTCACTAAGGAATCTTATGAACATATGGGTAAATAATGTATTCATTTTTGCATCTTACAATTTTGTGTCTTTATTTTTTATTTGTGTAGGTATTATTTATATCGATGTAATGTTTGTAAACCACAAAGATTTGTTGTTATAAGTTTGACAACATACTTTAAGATTTCTACTGACGGGGCTTGATAGGATTTCAATATTAAATTTGAATCATTCAAATTGTGTACAAGTTTTCTCACTAACGATCAGGGTGTCACCTTTTCTGCATGTTCAGGCGATCAAGTGCACGGATCTATTAGAACTGACGCTTGGTAAATAATTATTTTATCAAGTTTCGGTTCCATTACATCCATGCACTTGAACGGCTGAAGATGCCAAAAGGCGAAACCCGGGTAGTTAGTGATAAAACTTGTGTGAATGTACAAAATTTAAACGATTCCAATTTGACAAAATATTTTCTGTTGCAAAACGATAATTGCTTTTTCAATTGCATATTTTCATACTTAAATTTTATCACCTTTATTGTTATAATTTCAACTAACAACCTGCAAAGTCTGAAGTTTATTTTAAAACTACACTTATGTGACAGCAATATTTCGTTCAATTATTTTTCTACGCTCAATAGTCATCCATGCCAGCAGTAAACTATCCTCAGGCTGCATGTCCATATTTCCTGATACATTTCCCCCAGCCAGTTCACTTTGTGTCGAGCTTTGCGACACTGTCAATTTTATCGTCGAAAAAGCTGACTCGGAGTTTTCGCGGAATGATGCACACAGCGTTCAATCAACTTAAACGACGCTAGATTTTAGCAATCACGTATGTATTGCATTACATAAGCTTCATACTATTTCGACTCACTGATATATCGTCTCTCTCGATCCATAGGTACAAATATGCTCTCCAGATTATTTAAATTGAGTGCATTGGTAAGTAAGAAATCAATCAAAGCCCCAAAAGTAAATGTCATTATTTCATCCGTTTCTTTTGATTTCAATAATATCTGTGAACTAAAGTCAAATAAGCCAAACACATACATTCAAGTGGGACATGATATCGTTTATTTTATCAAGTAATAGTTTATATTTTGAGTTCTGAAGCCTAGCCATTTGTGCTCTCCTCAAGCTTTTTTAAGATCCTGTTGTCAATTACTGGCGACTGGCGAGCCAATGTCAAATATTTTTTTTTATTCTTGTCTTTCTAACCTTTAAGTTAAGGTTTTGGTCAGAGATATAAATGTTTGTGATTGTTTTTCCTCAAGTTGATCTCCAGTCACGACTGCTCATATTAAACACGAGTAATCTTAAATGTACATATGTATATCGCGTGGCCAATCATCTTTAACACAATCAATTTTGTTATATTCATATTTAATTTTTACTTTCAATTACATTAACAATAAGTTATTTTTATTTGCAAATGTTATACAATATATGAGTCGTCTGGTATCAAAAGCAGAACTGTTCCATATATATATAACAAATTAAAAATAAAAATTTCAATCCACAGCCGAGGCGTTTATTGATAATTCAATCGATATTTGAGTCGTTTGTAACATACACGTATAAAACAAACATCATGTCTGGAACAGTTCTGCTTTTGATACCAGACGACTCATATGTGAATATAAAAACAAATATTTAACGGGTATGAGTCATCAATACACGTTATGGATGCAGAAATGTATGCACATATAAATTTTGTATATATTATATAAGCTCGCGGAACGATTGTAAGTTTCATTTCTACACGATCATAAACTTCCGTCCATAAGTAGAAGTGATATAAATGGCATACAAAATCCAACGAGGATATATCGATTCTGTTTAAATATACACCTTTATTAAATTTAATTTTGATCCATTTACATGGCCATACTTGACGATATATTTCAGGCTGCTAAGAAATTAATAATTACTTATAAACGTTGAAATTGTATGGACATCAGCTATAACATTGTCCGGCTTATTTTTTCGAATTTATTGAATCAGTTGGACATGTCGACATTGCATCTATTGACCACAGCATGGAATTTAAAAAAATGCGGCAATCTATTAATTTATAATTATTTAAGTAAGCTCTTCAAATACACAAATTCAATTATATTTTAGTATAGTGTATGCAACCATGCTTAGAAATTTGATATATGAAGGTTTGAAGCTTTGGCAGGTATTGGTGGGTAGTCGGTACAATTGGCAAGCTAAACCTTAAAAAGAAAAAAAATAAGAGTTCAAATAAAACTCGTCCTCACACTCTTCACCAGACATGCCCATAGGCCACATGTAGCCCAATTGAAGGTGTTGTGTGGCCCTTTCAAGGTTTTTGACTCTCGATATATTTTAATTTTTTTAATGGTAAATACATAAAAAAAAGTATTGAAAAAAGATTTTTAAAAATAATAAAATTACTTTAAAAGCTGTTTGTTTTTTTATTAGAATAAAAAATATCATTTTATTATTAAGGTTTGAAATATTTATTTGTGGCCCATCAGACAAATGCATTATTTTATTTGTCATGTTGAAACAAAGCAAGCTTAAAATGTTGATAATTAAATTTTCTCACATTTCACAGTAATAACCAAATCGTGAACTATTGAAATAAATTATGGGAAAACATATTTTATTATTAGTGTTTTTTTTTATTTATCTTTCTATGAAAGTCAATAAATCCTGTAAAATAAGTGATACCATTTTTGCAAGAAAGCAGTGTTTCAACGTGGCAACCTACTTCCTGTTCAGACAAAGAATTCATGTACCTGTTTTTAATTAATCCTTTTGGCACGAATTTAAATTTTGGGTTAATTAAAAGAAGTGCGCTTACTGCGCCGAAATTTCGTATCTTGAATCTATTTCTTCATTAATTTTGATTACAATCTGATGCTTTTCATTTCAGTAATAAATACAGAATCTTTCTTGTTCTGTTAAGAAACTCATAAAGAAATGTGCTTAAAAACAGCAAACATTCTAATTGAGTTTCGAAAGAAATTGGCCACCTTTCTAACTAATAATGATATTGCTTTTTAAATTACATTATTTTTTTTTATTCATATATTCTCCCATTTCAGAGCACATTGACTCTTTATAAAGCATATTAAGAGAGAAAAGCTGCAAGTCAGTTGTTTTAGTCTCATTTTTACCGTAGCTTAAATAGATAGAATAGCGTAATTCTTTGCTGAAGCTCTTTCTGTTTCATGATCTGTTTTGGAAGTGGTGAGGAACGTCAAAATCTCAGGTATCCGATTGGTATGAATAAGTAAATCAAATAGTAGTTCTGCAAAATTTTAGTTCTACAAATATTTTTGATGCTTTTTTCACCTTATTACAGTTCTACTAAATAAATACCGATGCAATAAATTAACAAGGTTTTTAACCGTTTTTTGGCAGTATACTGACACGTGTATATATGGCTTTATTACAATTTTTCTTTCTCATATAATTGATGGTATATGATCATTGAATAAATCATAAAAAAATATAAAGTAAATAAATTATATTTGTTACACGATACACATTCGCTTGTAACATCCGCTTTGAATATTTTTTGTTTGTATAATAAGATTCTCATTTTAATTATTGAACATACGGCGGAAATGTTTTTCATTTTCCTGCGGCAAAATAACAAGCTGGATGAACGCTTACTAATAATACCTCCAGGCTTTCATGTGAAATAAAACAGTAACCTTTGACATTATTCTTTCTATTTTTAATATTGCCTAAACTTATCGATATATATATATGGCAATATTTTGTCACCGGCTTGAATATGTACAAAAAATACCAATTGCTTATTTAAAATTCATGGCTTTATTCAAAGCTACTTAACAATTGTGTTTTGACCACAGCCTGACTTAACTGCTTTGACCCCGGCCCAAATTAGGTAAAACTATCACGTGTGCCGGGCTTATATTGTATTTGAAAGATTGCTTTTTTTTGAAGGCTTTCTATAATAGTTATAACTGTGAAAGTAATCACTAAATTCAAATGAAACCTTTTGTGATTGTTTTAAAAACTATAATTACTGAATTTTGTATCATATTATAACGATTATTTTCTGTTTAGGTAAACCATATTACAATGTTTCCACATGTAACGAGTCTAAATCCTTTTTTTTTTGGTTGGCGCACACCTTGAAGATTTTTTTGGGCCTCAATTTTTGGGTGTTTACTGTCAATACTTGGTGAAGAGAGGCATTATATTCAAAGAATAAAATACTTATACACTAATTTCTCTTTTATCTTAAATTATCAGGACTGGTTTTCCTCAAAAATATATGACGTACCCTTCTTATGTTATTTTGAAAACTTTAATTTATCCGTTGCAATAAAATGAACAAAGTTTGCTTGTTAGGTTGGTAAAATGCCTGGAAGATATTATCATGTTTACTTATACATCTTACGATTGCACGTTTACGCTCCGAGCGTTATTCGTTTAGAACTAGTTTATGTACCTTTGATGTTAGCAAGCTTTGAGTGGAAAAAAGCTAAATAGCCAAGCCATATTTTGCCTGTCACCAGCATCCAAGCTTTGCCGCTTGCACGCCCTTTGCAAAATGCATCCTTTACTGCCAGAAAATCACGCTTTAGAAGTTGCGTCGCTTACTTCAGGGGTGTCAGAGAATGTATTCAACAAATATTTACTTTAAAACTATAGGTTGAGAGTCAATCCGTTGCAAGTGAAGATTAAAAGACAAGATAGATATATAACACAAAATAACTTAAACGTTAACTATGATACTAACAATCCAGACTGTTACCAACTGAGCCATGTGGATGGCAATTTAAAAATGACTTAGATATTTTTTAATAGATATTTTTTGGCAGTTAAGTGCATGAATAAACTCAATCTGACTAACTTTGATTCAAGTTTGATATTAAAATTCCATCTAGTACCCTCTGTCGATATGGTAGATTATCTTGAAACGTCAAAATGCTACAGCTGATGAATATAACGCAATATTCAGGATCCTAAATGAGTCTCACATGTTTACTTTACCAAACCAATTAAAGATTAAATAAAAATAATAAAACATTTTTAGTACTTTTTCCACATAAAATTTATTAGATCAGGACCGGTTTCGCTCATCGCGAGCATTATCAACTGATAAGAAAAATATATAAACAGTGATATTTATACAAATTTAAATTGAAATAAAAAGGTGTATTTTTATTTCAATTTAAATTTGTATAAATATCACTGTTTATATATTTTTCTTATCAGTTGATAATGCTCGCGATGAGCGAAACCGGTCCTGATCTAATAAATTTTATGTGGAAAAAGTACTAAAAATGTTTTATTATTTTTATTATAATGCCATTCCACCAAGTATTGACAGTGAACACCTTAAAAGTGATCAATTAAAGATTATTCTGGAAAAGGTTTTGATATTTTTACAGTGCAAATTAGCTTTGTGGCATAACAAATGATTTAATTTGTCTCGGTATAGTGTTAAATGCATCATTAATCTCTTACTGTTTCGATTAATCAATTAATAACAGTAAAATCATAAATAATACGTTAGTAAACATGATGACATAGGTTGATAATATTTGACGACATTGATATGCAAGTTTTAGTAAAAGAAAAATGATTTAATGAATCGTAAAAAATATAGTCAAATTGCGTAATTGTCTACGATGTTATGTTCACATTCCGAATGTTCATATATTTTTATGGAACCACAACTTACTCACGTTTAAATTTAATTATATATCTACACAAATCTCAATTGTGCCAAGAGATATTAGCAGCTGCACTTAACCCAATGATGAGCCTCGTTGAATTCGCCCACGTCTGGTCTATAATGTATTTGGTATACTTTTGTTTTAAATTAATTGGCAACAATACATTCGTAAAAGTTTTTTTGTACAATTTTTTTAAAGCATTCCTTTAATTCACAACTTTGACGAACAATAAATTAATTAACCTGTTGATTGCGGAAGGCTTTGGTTAATAAAAAAAAAAATAGAATACAGAATATTTGAACTACAATATAATTCAACCCTCGCAAGTAAATATGAAATCTTTTTATTGAATATTTGTATATCAATTGTGTAACCTATTCACCGGCACTGAAGATTTCGATTTTACTTTGATATTTCAAAAGCATTTTCGTTTGTGTGGTCTCCAACTGGTGACCCCTGATCTCTCGCTTCCTGGTCTTTTGTATCCTCCCCGGATAAAGTAATCTGATCTTTCACAATGCAACGTTGATGTAAACAGGGATAGACAACCGCATTTATTTTAAAACATTGGCTTTCAGCCAGCCAAAGCTTATTTATTGTCATTTAAAAGCATTCTAAGAACGGGAGGTTTTTTATATTTTTTATTCATTCTTGTTTTACTTTTCAAGATTTATTTTACAGTAATAACAGTTATGAAAGGACTTAAATTTTATATAAAGTAACATTTTATGATTATAAAAAAATATGTTTTTATGCATTATGTGAACGCTGTGTGTAAATTCAATTTTAGTATTCAATCTGAATTAATACATTTTTATTTTACTCTATGTTACAAAGTGTGACACGTGTTTCAATTTCTTTGAGAAACAGTTTTTTTTCAATTTAAAATGCAGATCGATTCTAATTCTTAACGTTAAAATGATCTAATGGAATGTGGGTTGTTTTTCTACTGGAAGAAAGCGGGGGAGGTGGAATGTTGGACACAAACTATAGCAGTAATATTTATTTAATCATGTATTCTTTCAACTTGGAGTATTATGCATTAAAAATGAAGTTGATATCAACATAAGTATTCTTACGTAAATTGCTTATTACACAGTTGCTGAACCTTTCTTTTTTCGTAAAGAGTAGGCTAGATATGAAGATAGAATATTTAGCTACTGTGGAAATTATAAAACATCGATTCGACGATGGTGTTATGTCAAAATTATTATGAACATGAATTATTATGAAATTTAAATTAACTTAATTCTTTGCTATTTTTTTAATGAAATTTTACGGCTTTAATTTAAAAAAATATTCTTCAGTTGTAATTAAATGTGACCAAGTTTTTTTCTGTCAAAAATTTATCAAAGTAATTAATAGGTTTGTGTAAGAAGCCAAGCACGTGTCAAAATTGTATGGGACAATGAAGTTGTTAATAGTAATTATGTTTTTCAAAAAATAAAAAAAAATCCGTTCCAAATCGTCATAAGAAATATGTAATTGCTTTTTTTCCAATTTATAATCATAAATCTGTCTTCTGTATCTATTCACTGATAATTGAGAGTTGCCACCATTCAAGTATGTATTGAATTAATAATTAATTATTGTTATAAATTCTTTATTGATCACTTTTAAGGTGTTCACTGTTAATATGTGTTGGAAAGACATTAAATTCGATAAATAAAACCTACTCTTGTACTAATTCCACATTTTGAGAATCTCGCTTGAAACTAGGGCCTCCAATCCCGAAAAGTTGAGCGAGGAGTAAGTTTCCAAATTATGGTTTATTCCGTAAATTACTGGGTTTTTGGATTCGAATTCACATCGATTTGTCTTGGGGAATCCGCACATTCTTAGGTTTTTGGAATCGACATGAAATTGTGGGTTTCCGGGATTGGAAAAATTGTTAATCCGAAAATCTCGGGATCACAAAACCGGATCCGGGATTAGATGTCTTACTTGAAACCTCGTTTTTGAAAACCGACAGCCTTAGAACCAATAGTAGTTCAATAGTAATTCAACCGCATAATTCACAACTAAGTTATCATTTTTTAATATATAGATCTGCACAGTATTAAAAACTTCTTCTCACAGTAGCAAAGATGTTAAGAAGTACAACGGCAGACAGAGAACGATGTTTTTATTTTAATTTCGCTTGTGGCTGCTTGAATCGTAAACACAGCAAGCAAGCCTTACATACGCTTTTTACCAAGGGAAGTTGGCAGAACCTGTCCCACATCGTAACTTGTGGTTCCAATGCTAAACAACGTACTCTCCGGATAATAGTAGTGAGTGAAAAAGTTCGTATGTTTAGTAGGGTGATTCTGAAATTTTATGGCCGACAACGAAATTAACAACAAAACTTGTAACCTAAACAAGTGTAAAATAAAGGCTTGTAATAATAAGACTAAAAATTTTAACTTTAAACGGCAAAACCCAGACCCATCTGATAGCTAGTTCTAGCTGCAGGACCTGGGTAGGTCTAGACTAGGGTATCCAATCCCGTACCTTTTTGTGCGATAGGATTTCAGGATTGACAATTTTTTCGATCTCGAGATTGAACATTCAATATAAATCGTGTATAGATTGGGATTTGGAATTGAGAATTTATTTTTTATTTTTTTCGACCTCGCTCAACTTTCTGTAATTTTCTCAATGCCAAGATTCCGGGATTAGTACTGTCACAATCCCGGGATTTCAGGATCACAGAATTGCACGGGATACCGGAATTGGAGAACCCAATCTAGACATGTATTGTACTAATTTCACAGTTATATATATGTATCAGGAAGTTTTCACTCGTTGATCCCGGATCTGAAAATACCTGAATTCCGGTATTGAATATTAGCCAAGATCGAATTTTGGATTTATATATATCATCTCTCATTTTTACAGGATTGTTCGCGTTATATTAAAGTATTGAGATGTCCCGTAATTGGTGATCCTTTCAGTGATGTGTTAGTTATTTATGAAGATGATCTGTTTATGATACCTTTTTTTGCGTTATTGCGATTCCAATAGATATTTTCCTTGCTTTATTTAAACTTTTTTGTAATACTGGTATTGCTATTTATAGTACCGGTATTTAATTTAAATTATCAACATACCGGTATTGATTTTTTTGCCCGGTATTGCAATCCCTACTCGAGATGTTTGTGGTTACGTCAGTGGTAATAGTGAATTGTTGTAATTGAAACATGTGTTGAGGATACGCCTGGAGAGACTAAGTAAGACCTGATTGTCGTTTCTGTGAGACACCAGCGTCATCATAGATGACCGATGGTAAATATATATTATTTGCTGAGATGCTTGTATAACATATGTCCAATTCAAGCAATTGGCTATTGCTAGTGAATCCTAGAGTTGGCGCATGCTGATCATAAATTCTCCACATAAAAAGCGCTTATCGTTTAACAAGAGTAATAAGTTTTTATAACAAAAAAATTACGTCACAAAACTATTTTAAATGATACTCTCTTTAAAATCAATCTGAAGTCTAATATCTAAAACATATAGTGTTCGCTGTTGCCTACTTATTTATAATTGAACATATTGAAAAATAAACAGTTCTCTCATTTGTTAAAGATAACTTATAAGTTCTTCTCTTGTAAAATAACGTCTTTATTTTTCCTTCTGATAGTATAATTTCGTTCATACTTGTATAACAAAATATCGCTCTAGAATATTTGAACAAAAGATAAAATAAAACTGATTATAAAACTGGGTCGCAAGCTTTCCATTTTAGTAAAAAGCTTCAAGTTAGATCATAAAACTGGGATTTTATGGTGAATTCTTTTTGTCGTGCATGTCATGCTTAAACGGCAGGTGTTCGTTAGAAATTCAGGCAAATTAAGGTTAACTTTTAAAAGTTAAAAAAAACTTGTTCAAAATGAGGTTAAAATAATATTATAGCTATAATATTTAATAAGTATTCTTGTCTGTGGCCTAGAAGAAAGTACTTGGCGATCAAAATGTGCCAGGCTTAATTAGAAGAAAAAACACATTCTACAAAATTTGAATCATGAAAATGTAAAAATTCACAGTTGTCTTTACAGTTAACAAGTTTCAGTTTTTCAATAAACATGTTTAATTAAGCTGCAATCCGTGAATAGTTGAAATAGTAAAATTAATTTAGTTTAAGTTTTTTTATATTTAAAATTGGAACTAATGCAGATTCAAAAAAAAATCTTTAACTTTTAATTAAGATTGCTAACTGTACTCACTAGTAAAAAATCATATTAAGCGTATAAAAGTTATATTTGAAATATTTCAAAGTAAAGCATGCAAATGATCATTCCGTAATAAGACTTACAATATGACCGATTCGTTAAAAATAAGTAATTATAAAGCGTAACTGAAAAGTGCTTCTATAAAGTGCACGCCGCAGGTAAAAAATATGTCATTTATTCCGCTTTGAATTTAAATTGTTAATTCTGAAAGCTTAGAAGCCTCAAAAAACAATCTTCCCGGAAGCGAGAAGTCGAGCATACGGCTCGGAAATATCCCTTATACAGCAATTTACAATCGATAGTAGTAAGCGCCTTAACTGATCAAAACCTTTTACAATCGATATAAATAGATTTTTGTTCGGACTAGGTTTGAATTAAATTCAAAACTCGTGTACTATAATTACAACATAATCATAACCTGATTTCTGATAACTTTCAGTTTGTGATGGAAAGAAGTCATGTGTGTAATCATCTCAATAAGTTGTACATAGTTCAATTTTTTATAGTATGATCAGGATTAGGGCCTCCAAATCTCGGGATTCCGTCCAATATTGTGATCCTGAAATCCCGGGATTTTGATAGTACTAATCGTTCTCGTCTAATAGTCTTCATTTGAGGAAATCCGTAAATTCTTAGGACTTCACAATCGCCAAATAAAAAAATTTCACTCCTGAATTTCTACACGATTTTATGGTGAATGTTCAATCCCGGAATCCCGGGATTACAAAAAGGGTCCGGGGTTGAATGCCCTAATCAGGACCAGATTTGGACACGTTCTGTAATATAGTAATTATAATATTATGATGACTGTCCGAAAGTTTTTTTTCTACAGCAGCATTAAGAAAAACAAAACTGATATTCAATATTTGAATTATGTATTAAACTAGTATTTGGAATTTAACCTTAGTACTACCTATGTTTATTCGAAAAGCATAATATATCTTGATTTTTAATTATTTATATGTGTCAATATTTAGCCAAATTTATGTTCATAAGTTACTCGAATAATTTTGTCTGACGATATAACAATCAATATCTTATGAGCTACATAACGCCAAACACGAAAACGAAAAATTACTTAAATTGATTTTAAATTTAAATGTTTTTCTTTATATTAAGCGGATGTTAATTGATAAGTGTCAACAATAACAAAGTATACATTTACCATTATATAATATATACGTTGGATATCGAAAAACTTTAATATTTCTAACAAATAAGCACGCGAATTATTGAAAAAAAAATGATTACTTTATAACGAATACAACTTAATAATGGGTCTAGGACAGAGTATAAAGGTATTCAGGTTTTATATTGTTTCATAATGTATATTGTAACAAGGATTATAAGATTGCAAAACCCTTTGAAATTTCCGCGAAAGCACCCTCTGTTTTACGCAAAACAATATTATAGAGGGCGAGCCTAAATTTCCGCCCTTGTTACAGTGCACCTTGTTTTAAATGAAAAACCACGTGAGAGCTTTCGTATGAAAATAGGGGATCATTATTTAATCATAGAAATTTATGTGTTTCAAATTGAATTCAGCATAATGTAAAAGAGATTTCTCTGTTTCACGAAGAGCTACATTAATTATTCAAATTGATGTATGCCTCGTATCAAAAAATTTTCTGTTATTATTTTGATATTCGCGTCTAAATATTTTTATCAAATCTATTTTAAAAATATATTTTAATTTAACAATAAGATAAAATAACATATGTATGTATATAATAAAAAAATATATTCAAAAAGTCGAAATTCTAATGAATACAATAACCAGTTTACTTTGGAAATTGTTTAATCCACATAAGAGAGTGCGGCATTTTATCTATCATTGCTGACTATTTTTTATTAGCCTGTTTAATAATCCTGTTATATAATTTATACAATTTTTATCTTTAAACCTTAGCTAAATCATCCACGAATTACGGGATCCCGTTCAATTTTGTTATTTTAAAGTCCCGGAATTTTGGGATTGGGGACAAGAAGTGCATTTTTTTTGAAACTAAGCAACCAGATAAAATGTTTGAAATTCGCGCGTGAGCTAAGAAAATGTCTCACATTTTTTCATTTTAAGAAGTCCGTAAACTCCCAAAATTTCAAAATCACCGATATAAAATTTCTACACGATTTTATGGTGAATGTACAATCGCGGGATCCCGGATTGGTAAAATTGTCGATACCGAAATCCCGGGATTTCAAAAAAGGTTCGGGCTTGGATGCCCTAATTATGAGTAATATAATCAAATAGTTACTATGTAAGTATGATTTCGGCAAACGATGATTCTATAATTATTTCTATGATATAGAAATTTTATTTAACATAGATTATAATGTCAAAATAAAGACGGATTTATGCCAAATTGGCAGAGTTAAATTTATGAATTTTTATGCAGGGTTAAAAATGCCTACTTTTTAAACTGTATTAATGATAATTTCTCAAACTGGTACTATAAATAAATCAACAGAGATATACCTAACGAAGAATGAATTTCCAATAACCTTAGATCTCAGTATTTTCACTCAATTATCATATGCATGAATATAGCAAAAGGCCACTTTAATGACGTTGATGACAAGTATGGAAATGTACAAAATCTGAACGACTTAAAGATCAAATATGCTTTTCACTACTAATTCGATAAATCATTTTTTGTCTACAATTCAAAAAATAAAATACTCTTTTTTTCAAATTCTATTTTTGTTTAATATGATCAGGACCGGTTTAAGTCATAAGAAGCATTATCAGCTTATGCTCGTCATGCTGATCATACTAAATAAAAGTGGAATTTGTACAAATGAGTTTTATTTTTTTGATATAATGCCTTTCTACCAATTATTGACTGTAAACCCCCTAAAAGCGATCTTGTCTACAATAATAAACATGTTTACTATGTCATTAGTATGTTAAATACAAACATTATCAACCATAAGTTGCATATTATTTGAAAATAATTTAGTGTATGAAACAAAATATAAGTGGCTTAGTTTTAAGAGGGTTATCGAGCACCAAAATATATCAAAATTACCGCTGAGTGTAAAGTTTCAAAACAGCTTCATCAGTGAGCTTCCATTAAAATTTGACCTTTAAATAAGTTTCGAAGTTTTCCCGTAAACTTCCGAAATATACTTTGAATACTGCTGCCGTACAAGACGTGAGAATGTATTTTGTTCGGAAGATGTGTTTAGCATATACATCAGCTGTCGGATTTAAAACGTTTCGTGGAAAAAATACTGATTTCGTGGAGCTATAATCTCTCATAAGATTGGGTTTATGGTGGATTCGATAAGTGAAAACAACCCACGTCAACCGGACACGTTTCCCAAACGATTTTTTGTTTTGGATTTATTGAATATACAAATACTCCTGACACAATTTCAGTCTGAAAGTAATTTTATGTGTTAAGTTTATTGTATTACACGGTTAAGATGTATTTTCATGATTTCATTTTTTTCATATATAGCATATTTTTTGTAGTTACGGGTTTTTACCGTTAATATACACTTACTATACTATATCAGCATCTCGCAATGTTTACCGTATTTATATAGTCAATATGTTTTTGTGAAAAAACTTTTAGGGTTGAAATATATTATATGTACATAATTAATAATGAACTTTCACCTGCATTTTGTCAATCTTGGAGATAACTGTTACATTATTCTCTTTAGCTATAGAACAAAGCTGAAAAAATATACGTGTTCATATTAGAAAAACGATTATGAATCTGTGAGAAATAATTTTGAATATATCGGAATTGTTTGTGCATAGCTTGATAACTGAAAAATATTGAATTAACGGGGGAGGAGTAATTCATACAAATTCAAATGTTTAAAATAAGTAAACAAAAACAAAATTATCATTATCAAGCTAACGACTATTCCTATTTTTATGGATTTTATATCAGCTTAAAGAAATAGCACAAACATTTATTATACAATCTATATTTGAAAGGATGTATGCAACAGCGTTTAATAACCCTTTATAGGGCAAATTAATTATTTTGGAATTTTAATTTTAATCATGATATTTAAAATACTTTATGCCCACATGAAATAAATTTGATAAAAAAAAATTGATAAAAATATTTCTTAGTTTGTCAGAAAAACCAATTTTTTCATCGGTCAATATATTAACCAATGATTGTTTAGCGTCACGTTGGAAAATAAATTTAAAAAATGAAATAGACAGATATTCTTTACAAAATTTTATTACAATATATACAGTTATATTTTTTTACAACCATTTTTATGATATGGTTCAAAACATAAGATGCACAATGGCACATTGCACTGTTTACAACTATAGACCGTTATTTTTTGGTTCTTTCACCGTGCTACAAAAGGCACAACGGCGACAAGTCCCCTTATCAATCCAATGCTGGCTCTGTATTCATTAAAATTGCTGTTATTGTATTCATCTGGTTTATTTTTTCTTTTAGACCAATTTACTCTGGTAATCTGTTCTACCTCGTTCAATGTTTCTTCTACATTTGTTTCTTCTTCTATTATAACTTCATTGCATGGAATATTTGTATTTTCCATAGAATCATCAGCATCAGAGTCCCTTCCGATGTCAGAATCCAGGGCTTGGTCGTCAGATATTGCCTCGAGCATTTCTATAAAGTCGTCATCGTTCATATTTTCGATCTCGTCAAACGTATAATTGTTTTTAGGCATATTTGCTGGAAAAAAAGTGTTATATAATAAAAAATATATAAATAATAAAAACTTTAAAAAAAAGTAATAAAGAATGCAAAAATATTTGATTAACTAGAAAATGGGTCTATTGGGGCAGGGCAAAAGCACAAATTTACTATTTTACCGGAGATAATTCGAAAACATTTCCGATCCCAAAAGAATCGATAAAAAAAATAAAAAAAAATATGATAATACATTACTATCTCTAAAATTGTTAAATATTTTTAGTTCTATAAATAAATGTACTTAAACATCAGCAAATTCTGTTGTTGAAAATATTTGATGTTTAGTAAACAAGGCTATTATTTTAAATATTATATTTATTTGAAATACAAAATCAAAGATAGGCGAAGTTTAGTGAAAACATTTGAGTTTCTTTGAGTTATATCTTGGAAAATTCTCAGTGCTATCATAATTATAATATTCGATTTGAAAGACTTTTGCGTAAATAACGTTGATATTACAGAACATTTTTTTGGTTGATATTATCTTATTTTTTACAAAAAAAACAAATATGTCCCAAGCAGCATTGAGAATTTCAAACGAAACGCGATATGAATGCTATCAAAGGGCTTATGTTTTGATTTTTTACAAGTGCTTTCAAAAAATGGGTTCAAAAGCAGAAGAGAAAAATGCAAAGCAAAATATTCATTTTTGAAGGTGTTGTAATTTTTCTAAAGGTTGTATCATAATGTCACATTGAAAGGAAAACCACCCTTGTGAATTAGAGACTCAATTAATGAACGACAAGATAGGTACTACAAGTTTAACAAATAATTTTCTAAAATATATTTGCAACATTTTTTCGATGGATATAGTCATTTATTTTTAATATGAATTATAATAATAAAATAATCCGGAAAAAATATTTTTTAACGTAACTGAAATTTTTCCGTCTTAATAAATATATACAGACGATTGCTATGACACTCAGCTTTCATTTCCAGTAAGGATAAAAACAAATAGATTTGGTTTTGAATAATGGAGTATCCCTTACTCCAGGCAAGACTTAATGCCTAGAGCAGCAAATGTGAAACTGACTGGAAAGCTTAAAACACATCTAGATATATAAAATTAGAAAAATAAACACGTTTTTTTTAACATGATAAAATTATCATTATTTTTGTGCGTATAACACACTTCAGAGTTATTTTTTTTATAAAATATTTCTGCTATGATGCCGAAAAAGCTTTTTTTTAAATATTGTGGAGCTTAATACTGTGCTATTTCTACCTTGAGTATGTTAAATTTCTAAACTTCTAAATATATTTATGCTTCGACAGTTTGATGCGACATATTATTTATTTAAAAATATTTTATCAGTACAACCATCTTACACTTTTTTATAAGCGCTATGTAAAAACTGTAAAAAATGATGCAGGAAGCATTCATTGTTGTTTATTAATAATAACATCGTTAAGATAGGGAAAAAAAATAGTTGCAAATTGATACGGCTTAGTGAGGAATTTATTTGTCAGAACAGAACCATCTAGTACCACTCACAGTCGCTAGAGTGCACTCCCAGCCTTCCGTTTGTTTTAATATGCAATATAATAAATACTTGATTATACTAATGAATTTGAAACTTTTTATAATTAAAACCAAACATATTAGCGACTGGATTATTCGCAGTGAAATATGGCAATACTGTAAACCTCTGTTTGAATCTCGCCAGGGATTTTATCAACAAGGATTGAGTATGCCAGTTTATTGTTTTTCCATGTGAATAATAGGCAGAAAATCGTTAGGCGAAGTTTTGTGAACGGTTAATTGGAAAGTTAAGTCTAATTGATGTTCTTCACAAAACATAATCTTTAATATTTACCAATCAATGGTGATCAAAGGCAAAGTGTTTGTGAAATGATTTAATTTAATTATCTAAAAATACATTGAAGATGTTTTTATATTTTACATTTATATTTATAATTTGTGAGAGAAATAATAATATTAAAAAATGAGAATTTATTGAAAATTCACTTTTAGGGTGTTCACTGTACAAAGTACACTGTACAAAGTACAAAGGATTATTGTTTTTATTAATTATTGAAAATTCTTCAGTTATCTAGGCCTCACAACAGTCATAAGCTTTAAACAATAATAATTATATTTACACAACAGTTATGATAAAATATTCCATCGGTTGCAGTTGCAGCTTTTCGGTGTGAGGTAAAAAATACTGATTAAAATGTGATTCAGATATTTTGTGTCAAATTTATTGTTTTAATCTTTTTTTTTGTTAATATATTGATTACCTTCAAATAGTTTTGAGTGCTTGATCGTAAGAAGGGTTTTATAAATAATTTCGTCGGTATACTAACAAAATGTGTGAAGTCAAAAAACCTTGTTTTAAGATAATCGTCATTTTAGATAATCATGAAATTTTGATATTTCTATGTACTATGCACTATAACTTTTTCTTATCGTTCCAAACATCATCGCCACCACATCATATCGAATTTCATCCGATAATGTTTAACATATTTAAAAGCGTTAAGTTAGTTGCCAAATATAACTTTGAACGGAATTTACTTTATGTGTATTATATTTGAATTATGTAAAAATATACTGAATATATAATTTAAGATTTCGACTAAAGGTGCTTATTGGAATTTCAATATTAAATTTGGATCGTTCAAATTATGTATTACACATTCATACAAGTCTTGTCACTAACGATCCGGGTTTCGGCTCTGAGTCAGTTCAATTTCATCCGAGTACTTGAACGCTTGAAGATGCCGAAAGGCAAATTCCGGGTCGTTAGTGACAAAACTTGTGTGAATGCACATAATTTGAACGATTCAAATTTAACACTACATATAGTTAAACTTGTTTTTTTTTCAAAAGATACACAGTGTTAAAATTACCAATAATTATATTCTAAGTGAATGCTGATTATATTGTTTTAGCTTTTTAATGAGCATTCAAATATATTAAATATAATATATACCTCAAAAAGGACAAAGCTTTTATTTTATTAAAATTATTCGTCGTTGAAATTCTTAAAGCTAAATTTGAAAGAGAAACATCTACGAGTATTGTGGACATAGCAGTTAGAAAACTTGGCTCTACAAGCTACGACTGCTACGATTGCTACAAACTGCGAAGTGCATTTAGTAAAATGACTGTCAAAGGAAAAGCTTCGTTTTGAAATATCTACAGCAAATAGTTTCTGAAACAGGTTTTCTTAGTTGAATAACCGTTTATAAATGTAAATCATTATTTACAATGTAATGTAGGACGTAAGAAAAAATGCATATTCTATTGATATGTGGTCAAGGGTTGGTAGAGTTAGGGCTTGCAATTATCCGTCAAATTGCAATTATCGGTAAACAGTAAATAACTTTTCTCATTGCCAAATTTCATTTTTTAACCATTTTGGAAAAAGTCGTGTTTGTAAGTAATAATACCCTCAATTCTTACTTACGATATGAATGAAAAAAATACATTTTAGTTGTAAGATTTTTTGACGTACTGAATAACCGTCTCTTGCTCGAGGCTATTCATCTTTCCCATGTTTAGTAGTTCTCGATTACGTTCGAGAGCAAAAGAAGCCAATTTTCTATTCGACTGACCGACAGCTGGGGTCACAGCCGTCATAGATTTATGGGCCCCGCGGGAGCCGATAAGCGTGATTGTTTCAAAAAAGTTCGTTAGCGCTTAAAATATATAGCGGTCGAGCTTTTTTTATTATAAGCTGAACTTATTGTAGACAGTCAATAACACGCTCTAACATACTGTAATAAAAGCACTTTGATTTTTTGTAAAATAATTATGTATTCATTTTATCGTTGCTACTAAATAAAGTTTCACCAGTATACAAGTCAGACATAGGATTTCTATTTTTCTTAAATCACTACAGTGCAAGCTATTGTTCATCATAATTTAAAAAAAACTTATAATTACCGTTGTCACCAGAAGAATATAGTATATCACTTTAATGGTGTTCACTGTCAATACTTGGTGGAAAGGCATTATAATAATACAAACACAATATTCCTTTGTAGTTTATTTCCACTTTATTTAAAAAAAGTCATGACCAGTTTCGCTCATGGCGAGCATTTTCAACTGATAATTCAATGATTTTTAATCATATGTTAGAGGTGTTAAACATTTTAATTTTGTATAATTATAGAATCACTTATACTGTAATTTGTAAACTCTTTTCAATGTCAATTGTTGTCTTCACCTTTTCATTTCAATTTTTTTTTTGTATAAATAGCACGGCTAAATCATATTTCTTATCAGTTGACAATGCTCGCTACGATAGAAACCGGGCAGGACCTTTTTTAAATAAAGTGGAAATAAAGTAAAAATCAATATTGTGTTATTATTAATATAATATATTATAAATTATTTTTCATCAATATCAAGTCAGAGATCGAAAAGAAAAATTCATGCTCGATAATTCAAAAGTTAAACACATGGTTTCATCAATATCCATTATTATTTTTTCGGTAATAATAGTTACGCCACCTGATTTTTGATATTTTGTAAGACGGCGCGCTTCTGTCATGAATATTAGAAGCAGAACCTCAAATTGACAACAGTAAGATGTCTTCAGAGGCGCCATATTTAATGCCATATTTGATTAATTAACAATGAAAATTTTACGCTAGCTATCATATTACAAATTTCGTTTTAGGTGTATACTAATGTAAATTCAATATGATTCAAAATCAACTGTGTAGATATATAAAAAGTGATTACATTTAAAAGCAGGTGGCTTTAAGAGCATTTAATATTGTCACAGCAAGAATAATCTATGTTCGCTATAAATTATCGAACATAGAAGGTACAATTTATAGCTATCATAATTACTATTCCAATTGCGAAAATGTTCAACGACCAAGATGTGACACTTAGGGCATCCAACCCGGATCATTTTTGTAATAACAGGATTTCGGCATTCATTTTTTTAAATCCTGGAATCCTGGAATTGAACATTGATTATAAAATCGTGGACAAATTCGAAATTTCAAAAATTTTTGGTCGTCGGTTTTGAAAACCTGAGTGGAAAAAAAAATTGCATCTTTTTTTTATGTCTCACGCGGATTTATACAATTTTGACTGGTTGCCTGTTTTCACAATCTTTTCGAGAATATCGCACATGTTATTCCCGATGCCGAAGTTCCGGGATTAGTGCTGTCACAAAACCGGGATTTCGGAATCAAAAAATTGGACGGGATCCCGGGATTGAACGCCTTAGTGATATTATAAAGATTGCAAGACTTCATTTTTACTCGACAAACGTTTATCTTTATTCCAAATAAAGAGTTTTAATATAACTGTATATTCAATAAAAATATTGTTCTTACAATGAAATCATATAAACTGGTTTATTAAACCTGTTGGCACTTTTTCTTTTATCGTTTGGCGTTCAAATATATATAAAACACATTAAATGAATAAGCAAATAGTAAATATTTAGCTATTCTAATTGAAACTTCTCCCGCCGAAAAATGTCACTTTTAAAAGTTAGGTTATTATAATTCTTACTTTCATTTGATATATTTCAATGATACACAGATTTTTTAATGGCTTACAAAAAAACGATCGATTAATCGTAGAAAATAATACCATTGGATTATATATTATAAACATATAACATGTATGTTAAATAAGCAAATGAAGAACTTACTATATTATATTATAAATCGTTTTCAAGTATTTTGAGTATATTAAATTCTTATCAAATAAAAATTACGTGAAAGGATTAAAGCGCCTGTGGCGAAGTCATCAATCATAATGAAGATAAAAATGGAAAATGTTTAGGTTGGCGAAAAAGAATAATAAAAAAATATAGATTTTATCACGCAGAAACACACATCCACCACATGCAAAGTTGAGTACCTAATTAAATTTTCTATCCCTTTGCTAAAAAAGAACCCTCCGGCAGATTTGTCATTCAGTTATGTCGATAAACACGTGCCGTGGAATAAAACAGGCCAATTTGTTTTAGTACACGAAGTCTTTTAAAAAAATGCTAAGCTTTTGGTGAAATCACTGTATAATAAGTTTCGATGTTTCTTGTTCAACTTCCAGGAAGTTCTCTCACTCGTTCTCGCTTAGTGCTTTGGTTCGTGACTCAAGCTTCCAAATGAAAATTGAGATTACACTTATTTTAAATTTCATTATGTTTGTGATTTCCACGTTAGTAGTAAAAACAATAGGCAAAAACAGTATATCTTATGAAAGCAATTAGCATTGAAACGATAAAGTATTTTAACAATTATTCATTTTCTTTCGGAGACTTGACAATTGGTTGTCTCGCGCAGATAATAGTTTATAAAATATTTGTATATGCGTTGCCTATTTATGATGTAGTGAGTTCTTAGTTATGATATTAAGGTTCCTAAATTTTAGGATCTTCGTCCTTGTGTAGGTATGCGTTTGTCAATCCAACAAATGCGATTGAACTTTAAAACGAGAATTATTAAAGCCAATTTGAATATTCTTAAAATCTATTAATTGATTTGGCATTCACTTGGTAGAACTCCATTTATAACAGATTAAAAATAACAAAGTATTTTAGTTCTACAGTTTTAAATAATTTTATTCGTTGATAGCTATTTTGGCTTGCGCCATCGTCAGAACTATGTTTAAACTAATATTTTGCTCAGCTATATATACTGCCTCTGAAGAGATACACAATGCATCAAGTTATTCACTCTAACATCCTAATTATAATTACAATATTACACTTATCAAATGTGATTCTAGTTTTTCAAAGAACGATTAACAATCTGGGTTTATTTCTTAAAACATTAATTAGGATAAAATTAAAATGATATTTATTATTATTGACATTTCATAAAATTTATTAACTATGGCTTTATTGTTTCGAACAACAATAAGCAATATGGAATTTTTCAAAGGAAATTAGGATAAGTTTTACTAATATTTATTATTAATTACAATAGGGGTTTTAACAACGGTGATGGATTAATAATCGTTTGTTCGTTTAAGATGTTTTGTTTATGCCTAACGATAACTAGAGTAGATAAAAATCATAATTTCAAAATTTTTAGGAAACCAACTTTTTGCGACACTACCATCCACGCAAAATCCCTCCACTGATGGAATCATAAACTGGCAGCATATAATTCCATGATACATATATTAGTATCAGTGCCAATGAATAATTTTGATTACCAAAATGAACTTAAGACTATCATACACATTGCGATCAATAACGGGTACAAGGCAACGGTGATACAAAATTTACTACATAAAAAACGATTAAAACTATCAAGACAACTTATTTACCCTAACGGTATACAAGAGAACCGCTTCTTTAGATCTATTAACTGCCTAGGAAGAATTAGCGAAAAAATCCACAACGAAATTAAACATTCGGTTAACGTAGCATTTAAGGTTAATAATAATTTAGGAATCCAGCTTAAAAACAGTAAAGATAAAATCAACATCCTTGACAGAAGCGGAATATATAAAATGTCCTGTGGATCGTATAATGCGATTTACATAGGACAGACCGGTAGAAGCATAGCAACACGTGCTAAAGAGCATATAAGATCTTGTAACAATACAAAATCAGACTCACAATTTGCAAACCATTTTTTGGCCAGTGATGAGTCTCATGACATTAACTTAAGTTTAGAGCCAACCGTTTTGCACCTTTGTCATAAGGGTCAAAAATTAAATTTATTAGAACAACTTGAGATTAATAGGCATAAACAAAACATCTTAAACGAACAAACGATTATTAATCCATCACCGTTGTTAAAACTCCTATTGTAATTAATAATAAATATTAGTATAACTTATCCTAATTTACTTTTAAAAATCCCATATTGCTTATTGTTGTTCGAAACAATAAAGCCATAGTTAATAAATTTTATGTAATGTCATTAATAATAAATATCATTTTAATTTTATCCTAATTAATGTCTTAAGAAATTACCCCAGATTGTTAATCGTTCTTTGAAAAACTAGAATCACATTTGATAAGTGTAATATTGTAATTATAATTAGGATGTTAGAGTGAATAACTTGGTGCATTGTGTATCTCTTCAGAGCCAGTATATATAGCTGAGCAAAATATAAATTTAAACATAGTTCTGACGATGGCGCAAGCCGAAATAGCTATCAACGAATAAAATTATTAAAAACTGTAGAACTAAAATACTTTGTTATTTTTAATCTGTTATTCTTAAAATCATTGTGTAGCTGTTGGATAAGTGTGAACTAGCGCCTATCAAAACAAACCTCAGACGAAAATACATTCGGTTTTAGGAAGTATATCTGGGCAAAAGTTCCCGCGTGGAATTTCATCACTGCAATTGATTGGGGGTGGAGAGAGAGTGTAGAAATATTCCAGGAAATTTCATTATCTCTCGTAGCAAAGCTTCACCGACACAGCGTTCCTATCCCGCTTGACAATCCATGACACTGCGACTGTAACGTACATACAACGTGCAGCTCAAATCTCTATCACTGACTGTGAAACTGACAGTATAAAAACGTTGTAGCACTCCAAAATAATCGATATAATTTAATAATTCATCGCGAATGAATTCATAGCTATGTCAATTTTATTACAAGACTACTAAAACACCAAATAAGGTAGAAACAATTGCTTTTCACAAGGTGTTCACTGTCATGGTGGTAAGGTATTATATTTTAAAAAAATACGCTTAAACTTATTTCACAATTTATTAAATATGGTCAGGATCAAATTTTTTGTCGAAACAGTCCTGATCTTAATAAATAAAATTGGTAATTGGTACAAATATATATGTTATTTTTTTAATATAATGTGTTTCCACAAGGAATTGAAAGTGAATACCCTAAAAGTAAAATACATCAAACTAAGTTTCGTTTTATTATGGTACTAGAAAATTCACAAAACAACTTCTTACATTGAATTATGCGCCATCTTTATAACTGTACTTAATTTGTACTGTGTAAAACTTGTTATCATCTCATTTATTGAGTAACCTAATATCTTTGTGTAAAAATTGCGATGATCTAAAGCACGCATGCCCAAACCTTGGCCCTATTGAAGGTTTTCTGTGGCCCTTTCGAAGTTTTCAACTTTAAATACATTCATTTGTAGAAATGCCAATTTCTAAAGACCCTCAAAAAATATAGGACTATAAATTTACAGACCCAGATATTTTGTTGATTACTTACCACAAAGTAAGTGTTGAGGGACAGTGGTAGCCGAGTGAGGAAGACAGCATGGCACGCGCCGGTTGCTATCTCGTTCTAATGGTGAGATTATATTTTATTCAGGATTTAAAAAAAATCTTTATATTAATAGTCGATAATGTCCGTCCGTCCATCCGTATAATTGTCCCCGATTTCTGATTTCACCTTTTCGATGGCGTCAAGAAAGACGGTCTCCTCCACCTCCATCTCCCCAGCCCGGCTGTCGCCATATTTTTCCAATACACTGTTATTTGAAGAAACAAATTTTGTGTCGTGGAAAAGTGACTTCAGTTGCCCTGATCTAAAGTCTTAGTAGAGTGCAGTCAACGTACCATTCAAAAATGATGCTATATCATTTGAAAATAAGTCTGTAGAAATATTTTTTTACCAATTTTTTGAAATAATTAAGTCAACAGGCGTCGTTTCTGAGAGTAGCCTATAAATTGCCGGTCCGCTGAAAATCTAATCTATTACTGCCGCCATACGAAACGGTGCTGAAAGTTTGCTCCGTATATCGTTTGGGGTAGATATGTCCCATCAAACAGGGTTGGACATTTTATTTTATGTTGTATTGAATTGCAGTCATTTACTCTTTCATTGAACCCTTCATCTAATATATAGTTATCTCGTGATCGGGTTTTATACGTATGTTTAATTGACATTTATTTTTATACTATCACATCTATAAGTCAAATCGTTATTACTAGAATTTAAATTAATTTTGTAGGGATAAATAAAGAAAATATTGAATGGTCTCACGTTTAGTATTTGACATCATTTCTGACTTTACTACAGATGTATACTTTCAATAGATATGATAAGTCTGATTTAAAAAATATGAATCCTGAATTATCTGCTCTTTGCTTACTTAAACAAAAAAAAAATACACAACTGGGTTGAAGTGTCATACATATCCGATAGTTACTGTACATAATTAAACCTGTAAAATCGAAAAGTAAAACTACAGGTTGTTACGCTATATACACAAGTCTAACAAAAACGGTAAATGGATTCTTCCTTAGAAGATTCTTCGATACACGAATTTTCTGCACGAGAAAACTCCATACATTTTCGATTATGTTACGATTAACAGTGTTATTTAAAATAAAAATGATAATGTTAAATAATAAAATACTATTAAACTATCCGATCACAGTGGTCAACGTCGTCGTTTGACTGGTCTCGCGGGTTAAAAAAACAATACAAACAAAAGACTTATCGAGTCCCATTCAAAAGCATGGGTGCTTGTGATTTCTAAAAACTCTCTCTCATCCTTTCAATCCTAAAATAACGAAGCGTTGCAAAAACGAGTATTTAACCGTTGTTCCAGCTCCTATCTCTCTATTCCTACTACCGTTGAAAAAGACAGGTTGGGCAACTAAGTAATAAGCAGTTCTTGTAAAAAAACTTCCGTTGATATACCTAAATAAGAAGGCATTTTAAAAATATTTAATATTGTAGGATATAAACACGAATAATCGGATTGCAAAGAATGTGAAAAAGAATCTCGTACGGAATTATCACCGATCGAATAAAAACAGGCGAGATTCAGAAGTCAAAACACTTTAAAACTGGTTGGTCTTATTAGATATTCTTTTTCAACTTGTCAAAAGGCATCACGAAAAGTTTTTCGATAGCGAATTATAGGTTTCTCCGTTAGAAAAAGTTTCGGTCAAACCACAGTAAAAGAATATTTTCGTTCAAAGTAATAAAAAATCACCCGGCGATAAAAAAAAAACCGTCGAAAGTAATGATAATTTTTTTTTCATTTCGTTATCCTAAAAAGTTTTAAAATTCGCTATCCGAATTGTACCATACGCGTTTTTGGCCTTTCAAACTCAAAATTCCCATCGTTATTTCTATTTGTTCATTAACCAAATCAGCCGGAAAAAAATCCAAACTCGTTATAACGTATTTGCGTTTAAATGTCAAATAATTTTTGTGTGGTTTTTGCATAAAAAAAAATACGCTGCCTCGGTCACGTTCCAGTAGAAATAACGATTTTTTTCAACTGTTATAATATATGTACGGCGAGCACACTTAGTACTTTTCAGTTTCCAGTATTCAAACGCATTTTAGAGGACCACATGACACGCAGTATGTTATTACAGAAATGCAATGAATCCGTCCAACGTGTATGGTTTCGTTTGAAATAATTCAACTCCCGCTCACTCAATTGTAATATGTATGTTTGCGATTCGTTCAATTTTAAATTCTTGCTGACGTGCACACGCCGGTGCTTTGAATTAAAAAAAAATACCAACAACAAAGACAAAGGACATTGATTTTCATTTTATATTTCCATTTGCGTCATCATATACACATTGGTTATTTATTATACTTCGTATTAACAATAGAAACATTTAGATTTTGATTGTGATCGTAAAACTGTTATATTCAAAAATTTATCGAACTTTAACAATATACTACCTTGTCTAAATCAATGTTAAACTCATCTTAATGTTTAAATATCGTTCAAATGAAATAAACATTTTTAAAAAAATCTTATGTTTTTCTTTTCCAGGTAAGCGAGTTTTCGAAATTGAAAAATGTCATCGTATTTTGTTTGCCAACCAGCTTCCAGCGGTAAGTTTCAATTTAAGCTTTGACATTTCAATTATTAAGACCGTTAAAGTTTTCTTGTTTTATCAAAGTATAAATGTTACGAGTGTGAAGGCAACTATGCAAAATGGGAACTATGTTCTTATATTAACGATTGCTTCTCGTCACATTGAAGAAAACTTTCGTTACCTACATTATATTTCGACACAAATATATTTTATAAATAAATGGATGTTAAAATAACCTCATCGTGGTCATGGCAAATAAATACATAGAAAAACGAACAAAATCATGATGTTCATATTTGTATTTCAGATTCTTTGCATCATCTTCACAGAACTTAAACGGGAAATTAAGTCCTGGGCATACACAAATCATTTCGTTTACTCCTTCATCTTGATAAAGCTTTCGGCTCATACAACTACGACGGGGGCTTTCTACAAGTGCTTTTCTCAGAATAAAGCATCCCTTGGTGAACTATAATAGCCTGAAGTGGAAAATGGGGAGGCTTCGCAACTTTCTTACGTAGAAAAAGGTTGATATCTTTATAAGAGTAAAGTGAAAATACTTAAAGGTTTTTCAGATAGTAAAAAACTTTCATACTGTAAAATTTCTTGTGGTTAATATTATAAAATTTGTAGGGAAGTTTGATCGTTGAAGTTTTAGAATAATAGTCAGATTTTTATACTCAACAAATAATTTGAAAAACATAAATAAAGATTTTGAGTGAAGGTGCTCAAAATAATTTGATTCATAAAAAAGATGACTTCTAATAATACACATATTTTTATAATCAATAGACATTTCTATATTATGACTTTTTAAAATGATTTCTAATGATCATCGATTCTAATGATCTAATGTTATTTCAATGACTTACAGAAATTGATTTTTCAATCGATTTATGAATTTCTGTTCAAAGGCATGGGTGTATGTGATGTCTTGAATTCCTCCCTCTCGCCCATCCTATCCTACGAACGGGGCGTATCGAGAGCGATTAGCTTACCACTAATCCTGTCCTAGCCCCTATCCTTCTATCCCTACTCTCTTTGGAAAAAGAGAGGTTGAGCAACTGAGTAACAAGCAGTTCTCGTAGAAACACTTCTGTTGAGATAAACTCCATTACGAGTCCATATGCTCCGCATTGGGAGCGGACATGGTTTTAAAAAAAAATAGAGATTGTAATTGTATATGCGACTATTTTCTCAATTACGATTGAACATCATTAATTTCAAATCAATAGTAAAATTAATTTTGATTGCCATCTATAACTTTTTAGCTTTCCGATAAAAATTTCATCGTAATTTTTGTTATTTATACGCGATAAAACTATTTATTAACCGTCAATTCATGTTCATCCGTGCACTTAAATGTGCGAAGATGCCGACAGGTGGAACCAGGATTGTAAATGAAAAAATGTATGGAAATGTAAAACATTTAAACGATTAATTTTATTCTATCCAAGCAAGATAGTTTCTTTGTATATATTTATACTTCCTGAACTTTTATTTGTCGTGAGAAGATGGAAAAAAAATATTTAGATAGAAAATACTACGTATAATTTCAATGTTGATAACCTCAAAACTAGTAGTTTATGACTTTCACTTTTTTCAGTACCTACTGTGCTAGTGCAAATTCAAGAAAACTTTAAACTTTTTTTAAGATCTAGGTTATGTTAAGATACTTTCTCTCTTGTTGATTTCAAACGACAATACTTTTTTCACCATGATTTATATAAAGTAATTAGAAATTGAAATCCATTGATTAAAACATTTGCTATTATCAAGAGAAATATCGTTTTTATGAAATTTTGTTTTATTACGAGTAAATAAACACAAATTAAATATGCATACTTACGTGCATATACCTAAATATCTATTCAAAGAATATACACCTTTATAACATATATACATGTATCTATATCATCGGTCCCACTTAACCAGCACAAGTAATGCAATTTCATTAATATCGAGTATTTTTGGCGAAACAGCTTAGTCTTTTGATAGAAAAGAATAATATATTCATGTTCAGGTACTTATATTGAAAAAATATTTAACTTTTTATTCAAAGTATGCAAGAATAAAGTACTCTTGCATTTATTTTCTCTAAATTGGCATTCTTTTTGATAGTCCCTTGTAACAAGAAACAAACAAATACGAAGAGCTCTCTTTGTAGTCGGCAAAGTATGGAGAAAAGAATTTTATAAATGGCAGCTTTAACTCCTATCATTTTCCTTTAATATTTCTTGCATTTTCTTCGAGGAAACAATGCCGGTATGTATGCTTAACCATTTTTATTTGCGCAAAGCAAATAAGTATGGTTCACTTTGTCATTCTACTCGAGCAGGGACAGATATACTTTACTGAAATAATATTTTTAAAATAAAAACGCGTAGATTTATAATAGTATTTATATTGTCAATTTTTTGTAAAAATACGAATCAGCCATAATAATATTTGATCAGAGAGGTTTTTAATATTTCAATATTTATCTATTTAATGTACATTATTTGCATGGCTATCAATTCATTAACAAGTTGATAAAAAATACTAAAATTTCAAAATTTAGAGTAAATCAATTATTAGTTATTCGGCATATATCTAGATTTTATTAAATTTGTTGATATTTGGTAAAAAAGAATATGTATTTTTTTGTTACATATAATTTGAACACTACTTTAATTAATTTCAAATGGTTTTAAATAGTTATTCTTTATTCAATATTTATGAAATGAATATTCCGTTCTATAAATCAACAGTAAGATGAAGCGAAAAAGGTCGTTTTTATGATAAGTATGCCAATCGATCGCTGAAAGGTAAACCTTGACAATAAAACACTGAAATATTAAAAAGAAAAAAGAGCCCATTTTAAATAAAAATCTTACTTTTATAATTATTAATATTGCCTTCTAACTTCAAAGCATCAGCGAGATTACTAAAATAACTAGATACAGATACTAGTGTATTATACATAAAATCCTACTATTATTTTTTTATCATGAACGGTTTAATAAACTAAATACTATTTCTTAACAGTCGATAATGCTCGCCAAGAGCAAAGCCGGTTCTGATATTGGTTAATGGAATCGGAAATAAGTACAGAGGAATATTGTGATTTTTAAAAAATAAAAATAATAAAAGATTTTTAGTACTTTTTCCACATAAAATTTATTAGATCAGGACCGGTTTCGCTCATCGCGAGCATTATCAACTGATAAGAAAAATATATAAACAGTGATATTTATACAAATTTAAATTGAAATAAATTTTATGTGGAAAAAGTACTAAAAATCTTTTATTATTTTTATTATAATGCCTTTCCACCAAGTATTGACAGTAAACACCTTAAAAGTGATTTTTGTTTAATTCAAAATGTTATTGATTTGTTAAGTTTGTACATTGTTCATCGATATTATTTAATGTAAATAAATATTGGCAATGTGCATATTTTTAATATCATATTCAATTCATTAAATTATACGCAAAATTATTGTAGTTCTTAATAGGGTAAATTTTTCACGGAAACTGTCAATGCGTGTTGAAATGAACTACATTTTAATAAAAAAACAAAGAGACAGGTAAAATTATAAAATCGTCGAATTTGAAATTGTATTATCTATATTTGTGTTAAAAATATGCAGTAAGATTTATATTCAATGAACGTATACTTTTATTAATGTACTACTAATATAACTAATTAGTCGGCCCTAGTAATGATGAAGTCATACAAAAAATATACCACGAGAAAAAGTTTTCTTAACCTGTAACCCGTAGATAGTAGCATTCATCTATTTTCGGGGAAAAAATATAATTAGTATAACAACCCTCGCGGCCATCAACGTATAACATTTTCCCTTTACGTCGTCGAAAACCGCTTTAGTTTTATACTTACTTTCCCTTTTTCGAACTGAACGGTTTCGTGTTCGCCTCTATGCACACGTGCTATAATGCTCATAATAGTCCAGCCGGTTCAGTCACTGCGCAATAACTCACATCAGTTCATTAACCATCACTTGTTTACTCGCCGGAATAATGTGAAACTTTCATACAAAAGAGAGAATTTTTTAATACCTGTTTGCTTCTAATATTATACTATAAAATTCTAACCAAAGTACCATTGTTACTCGACGCTTATATAGAAAAAAGGAAAAAATTAACTTTCAACTATTTTAAATTGAAGACAATATTTGCACGTTAAATATGAAAATACAGTAAAAACTCAATATTATATATAATATATGAATGGACTTAATTTTCTGTGAATATATACGATCATAAATTATATGATACTTTTGTTTTGGTTGATATCAAGATACCCTAAATACAATGATCTACAAGATTAGCATGTATTCGCATAGTTGTAACAGTTTTCAAAAGTTCCGGGCTCAACTTCATGTCCCGGTCAAAGCCATGTCCACTCACATAGTGGAGTATATGAACTCCTAATAAAGTTTATCTCAACATAAGTGCTTACACGAGTACTGCTTGTTACTCAGTTGCTCAATCTTTATTTTTTCATCGAGAGTAAAGAAAGAAGGCTAATTGCTCTCTCATCATCCTTTTTTAGAATGAATAGGTGGGAGGGAATTCAAGACATTACATACATTTATTTCATTGAACAGACATCCATAAATCAATATACAAAAACTGTCCGTTCTGGAATTTGAACCCGTAACCAAAGCCAACGATGTTGACCACACAGACAGCTAGTCACATTGTCGTTATACTACTTATTACATTAAGAAAAGGGGTAAAATAATTTTACCGTAAGTAAAAAGAAAAAGTAGCTACTGAATGCATTTCTTATACGTAAAATCTCTATGATTTTGGATTTGAAATTCTGGAAGAGCTAAAAGAAACTCACACGCAGTTCAATTGGGAAAATCTGTAAATTACTGGGGTTTTGGATTTGTATTCTTGGAAGAGCTTAAAAAAAATGGTCCCACGCTGGTAAATTTGGGAAATCCACAAATTCCTTGGTTTTTGAAATTTCAATTCTTATGGGAAGACAAAACGATATGTTGGTAGTCACAGAAAAATAAATACACTCAAAAGGGGCCAAGGGTCCAAAAAGATTGAGAAACACTGTATGTATGTATGTATGAAATATTCTTTGTGAAACTTTCTTAAATGCTTTGATATATTCATTTTAAAATTTTGTAACACGAGATTTCTCAAGATTTCTTCGCAATTTGCCCAACCTAAAACTGTTTCAGTACAATAAATACTTTTAATCTTATCAGTTTGAGTTGAGTCGAGGATTTATTATCGTCAATCAATCTACAGCCTAAGAACTAAGTGCCATTCGTTGAAAAGGGAAAAAGTATTGATTTAAAAATAATACTGTCGCAAGACAATCAGTGCAGAAAAGAATCAAACTGTCAAACGCAGCAACGTCGAATGGACAATAATTATTTATTTCGACTGTCTAAATACCCTGGTGTCCCCTTAATGCAAACTTTACCGCTTAAGGGCCGGGATTTAATTCCCTAATATAAATTCAAACGTCGGCGCATTTGTACACTTTTACTCTAGCAGCAGTTTCCCCGATCTCACCAAACTTTTTCAAACAGCCTTGTCGCCAAGTCAAAGAGGAAAACTTAATTTTCTTAAGTGTTTGCGGAAAATAACTCACAAGTGTGAATCTTGGCCATGCAATGAAACTTATTTCATTTCCCCGTGACGTTATTTTTAGCGTAGGTTTGTTGAAATGTTTTTGAAAAGAAAATATTTTTCCACGAAGAAAACACCTATTATAATATTTAAAAAATCTTAAGCATCCCAAGTTTTTCAAGTATGATCTATTTTCTAGCTTTAACACTGTAATATCGTTGGCTTTTCTGATAAACTGTTTTAAAAAGATTTTTTTAACCGCGTCCGATCCCAATATAGAGCATTTTTTTTTAGGTTTTAAGAACTTGCTGTAAACCCTCCGTTCAACTTTTCTTCTTAGAAAGAGAAACAAATAAAAAAAAATGGAAAGGATTGTAGTTGCATTTTCTTCGTCGTTTTCATGAGCGTGTAAATACATAATTTATTATTAAACTAGCTGTAAGCCCGTTGACCTCAACGAGGGGGATTTTTGTTGCATTTTTAAGTACTAAGTATTTAAGTAGTAAGTTTTTAAGTAAGCATTTACTGGTATGAAAAATAAATTACAAACCTATTTATTAAATAAGCCAGAAAATTTAAACGTAATTAATTCTCTAAATGGATTTTTTTATGAATACACCCAATTCCTTTAATTAACTAAAATACACCGTCTTTCTTGACGTCATCGAAAAGGCGAAATCGGAAATCGGGGACAATCATACGGACGGATGGACGGACATTATCGACTATTAATAAATATATATTAAAATATATCATGTAATATATTTATATATGTGTTAACCTTCTTGTACGAACTATTTAATGTATATAAGTTGTTGTTAAAAGTTTTGATAAAAGCATGCTTCATTTTATCAATATGCTATTCAGTAAAATGATCAAAATATAATGTTATGGGAAAAACTTTCACAAGTATAAATAAAACCCTTTGCAGTATTTTAGTACCCCGAAATGTGTTTTTCTTATTCTGTTATAAAACTGTCATGAATGATCCATATTTCAAATTCTCACATCCGATTTTTATTGGTTCTTATTACGCGGTACGTGAGATATCTTTTCCTACATACTAAATATCTTGAATGAGCTCTTTACGTTGTTAGCAATGCTTTTTGGATCACATCCAAGAAATCTGTAATGTAGCCAGTTGTAAAAAAGATTTTTATGTTCCACTGAAAACAGCTGAAAAAATTCGCTACGTTTTTTACTGTCGCGACACTAAAATAAAAGAAGATATTTTTGCTTTGTTTTTGCACTTAGAAGTATAAACGAGGCATAAAATAGCTATTATGTTTGTTTTCTGTGTTCTGGGAAAGTATAAAAATAGCCGGCAATGAAATAAGATATAAAAAGGTGATTGTTCATTTAAAATCTCACTGACAGCGCGATTTGAAAAATAACGCAAGTGAATTTTATTTGTTGCCAAGCATGTCATAAATTGATGTTGAATTATAAATTTTTGCCGGTAAATTATTTTGAAAATAATATTTTAGGTCAACTTATATTTTTCTATTAGTTATTTTGATCATCATTTAGTTTGGTATTTAATGATTTTCGTGAGGATATTTATTAAAAATTTGCAAATCTAGCAATCTTACTTAATTTATGCTAAATTGGTGAAAGTCATTTATGGCATTGCATGTGATGCTTAAAGGCAAATACATATACTTGGCCACAAAAGAAGTGATCAAAAATATCTAAAAATCTGTTTTTAGGTAGGAAGTCTCTAATTCGTTTGTCGATAATAATAAAATTAGCAACAAACCACAAATATTAAAAGTTTTCAATTAAACATCACACGAAGAGAATAATTATTGACAAACGAAATATTTAAAGATTGAATAGAATTTAAAATTACAGTTAACATACCTAACGTTTAAAGTGTTTCCAGAAAAATACTAGTTCATTGTTAACATTATAATCTAATTAAATATTTAGCTATATATTGACAGTATTTTTATTTTTTTTACCATGTCAGCTCCCAATCTGGAGCACATGGACTCCTAATGGAGTTTATCTCAACGGAAGTGTTTCTACGAGAACTGCTTGTTACTCAGTCCTCAACCTTTCTTTTTTCAAAGAGAGTAGGAATAGAAGGAAAGGGCTAGGACAAGACAAGTGGTTGGCTTATCGCTCTTGATACGCCCCGTTCATAGGATAGGATGGGTGGGAGGGGGTAGGGGATTCAAGACATCACATACATCCATTCCTTTGAACAGAAATTCATAAATCGATTGAAAAATCAATTTATAAAACTGCCCGTACTGAGATTCGAACCCGTGACCTCCATAGCGGCAGCTACTGACGTTGACCACTCGACCACACAGGCGTCAATTGACAATACTGGTAGTTAGTTAATATTTTACTAAAATATTTAATTTAGTTTCACTTAACTCATTTCGAAAAGCTGTTTTTCCAAAAAAAAAACAGTTGAAATGCATTGTTGGTTTTTATCAGAATATATCAATAAATTTGAGACACATCCAGATTATCAAGTATAGAGAGACATTCTTTTTAGTAAATATTTTAACCAACAGCTTGCCCGGTCCAAAACACAAAAAACTAAATCGATTAAGTCTCTTTCCGCTGACATAACGCAATTACGTAATCCTGCGCCTTATCGAATACATCTAGTCTCCACGGGGTAGCCCCTTTCGACAATATATTTCGTAGACGCATCGTAGACTATCTACGCCACAGCCCGCGAAGTGCTACGAACAAACTTTGGGTCGTCAGCCTTGCGGCAGTGGCTCTTCGCCAGCTTTTTAACATTTCAGAAATAGCTTTATTTTTGTGTTATTTTTAAATGCATAATTGTTTTTTTTCCAACTCACGTTATTGTACTGCTACACTCGATATTAAAAAGTCGGTTATGTTAAATAGAAGTCGTTTATTAGGCGATGTATTCGGCCGCTAATCAAATCATTTGTTTTCAAAATAAAATTCCATTTGACAACTTTATTATTAATGTTGTCTCGTAGCTTGTGACACAAAGAGTAGAATAACAATGTTATCAATGATCAGGTCAAATTTGAAGGAGTTTCTATAGACTGAAATATCTAAATATTAAAATTGTTAATAATAAATCCCTAAAAAATTTGCATGATATCACCCCAAAATAATCTTTTGTTAACTTTATAGAATAGTTCACTTAAAATAAATAAAATTTATGTTGCAATATTGTCCTTAATTTATTCATAAAATTTCACTTTTCTATTCAAATATAAATTTGTAAAATAATTTTAATTTTTCTTCCTATAGAAAATAACTCTTCCTAATGAAAATAATAAGTTATTATATTTCAAAATTTAAACTTGTATGCATGTTATTCGTTAATCCAGTCCTTATACACAATACTATTTTTTTATTTTAACTATGTGCACTTACGTTTTTTTATATTGAGAAGCACTTTAATTTACTAACTACATTATACAGTCTGTGTAGTTTGGCGTCAGGCAGTCGCGGCTGGCCCTTATCTTCGGGAAACTACCTTTTTTTTTATCTTGAATACGCTACCATTGTCCCTCTTTTTTGGAACACATTTTTGGATTCAACGATTTTCACTTCGCGGCTTTTCCCTCTTGTTTATCTTTCTATTAGTAGCTTTATTTTGCTGTATCATTCTTTATTCACTGTTTTTTCTATTGTTACTAAATACTTACCACTTTCGTATCCGTATTTTTGTCGAACCTCTTTTGATAAAAATCTAGATAGCAATTAAGTTGAGTCTATTTCTAGTATAATATCAGGAAACAAATACTTTTTTGATATATTTTTTTACTGCTCGAGTTTTGTAAACAACGACTCAAAATTAACCGACATTACTTATTTTATTTCAGACCGTTTTTACTCAAATAACTGTATTTTATTCTCTTCCAAAATGTATTATGTTCTTCAAATAATTTAAAAAACAAATATTTTTAGAAACAAAACAAAGAAATTTTTGAAAGTAAATGAATTTTATTAATGATGTATCTCGATATACGTAGATCAAACAGCGAGTTTCTTATAAATTATCATATTATAATTAAAAATTGAAAACTCAGTTACGCCACAGATTGTGTAAAAATTGAGAAACGTGTTTCGCTTATTTGAGAAGCATCTTTAGACAAATTACCGTTAGGGCTATTTGCAATAAAAAAATCAAATTTATAATTTAAATTGTGAGACGTTATCGCCTCGATTCTTAAAGCATATTCAAACACTAATCGTAAGTTTACAAATTAGATGTGAAATAACTAGTTTATCAATTTTATTTTATATTGTTTATCTCAACAAAAGTTTTCTACGAAAACTGTCACTTTTTCAAAGAAAGTAGTAGGGATAGAAAGATAAGGCTAGGGCAGGACTAGTGGTTAACTTATCGCTCTCGCTACGCCCAGTTATTTAAGGATCGGAAAGGGGGGGGGGTAATTTTTAAGCATCGCAAATATCTATGCCTTCAAACAGAAATCGATAAATCAATCGAAAAAATCTTGTTCTTACTGCGACTCGAACCCGTGAGATCCGGCACGGAAGCACACAACGCTAACCGCTGCGCCATAGAACCCGGCATTTTTTTTCATTTCCGTCTACCAATTTAGTTTTTACCAATCCAATACCATTTCTGTGTCTAAAAATGATAGTAATTCAAAATTCTTACCAACAGTTTATAAAATCCATTATAAATATAACCAAAAGATAACCAGTGGAATTAATATCTCTATAAGTTATTTTATATTTTCTGTGTTCTTTTAGACCGTTCATACTATCAAACACAAATTATATGCCATGTTGCTTAGTTTATATTAATCACTAAGCCCAATTCAAAATTAAATTAAAATTTCACTGATAATTTTTTGTATTTTTATTTATTGACATTTACTACGGTTCCAGTAAAAGACCATTCTGATCGAGAGAAATTTTGTGTAAAATATTCGTTCATTTTTAGGTGGGCAACGTCAAGATATGTAATCACAAAGTTGTTGAAATGTAAAAATTTATCGTTCCATTATTTTTTTAATAAGCGTATTGTGTTTGAGCTTTTATATTAAGGAGTTTTTAAATTATATTTTGCTTTAGATGTGGCCAAAAATAAACATCTTATTTAATTTAAACATATCATCAACGTAGTGTAAGCGTGCTGATGGATAATGAGACAGATAGCACCTACACAACAGCAGACGAGAAAATGAGCTTGTATTCTTCATTCGTTAACTGTAGGATGTTCATGCTTATTTTTAAAATTCTGTGAAGTTTATTTTATATAATAGATTTTCAATATATTTAAAATGCTTTGTTGTCTAACTATGCAAAATGATGGCACATCATTATCTTGATTGTTACGTAATGGCACAACTTTTATTATGTAATGAAAATCCATCAAATTAAGACAACGCAGGTGTTGTGCGTTTCGCGAACCAATAAGGCTCAAACCGTTTGACACATTTTCATGCAAATGGCGAGCGAAATTACCCCCAAGGCACCTTCTACCAGGCTTTTTTTCTACTAAAACAAACTCCGGTGATAGATCTTCAAAATAATGTGCGCGAAATTTCGCGGATGTATCACTTTTATATCCTAATTTGTGTAAAGTTGAACGAGAATTGTTTATTGTTGTGCGTACGATGGTTAATGAAAGAAAAACTCCGCGCGGGAAAAATGTCGCAGCACACAATTTTCCGTGTCTTGTTTTGTTTGCTTTTTTAACAAAGACATATTACGCGAACGGAAAAAAGTTTCTTTTGTCTGACTTCAAGACGTTATCGTATTTAATAACATATTACTTTCACTTGATATTTCGCTTCTACAGAAATCAGATATTTTATACTGCATTAGTGCAATATAATATTATTTTTTTGTTTGCTTGTAGAATTAGTTTGTCTTGATGTAGGAATAGAATCGTAAAAAATGAATACTATTTTATTTAAATACTTTTATATTTTTAGTTAGTTTATACTGTTCTGGTTTCATATTTCCGAGTGAAAAATTGCATGCGAAGAAAAACATGGCAGATAACGACATGACGTATTGATTGAATTGGCATTTACTTGGTAGAACTCCATTGTAATTAGGTTAAAAAATATCAACTTATTTAGTTCTACAATTTTTTAGAACTAAATACGCTGATATTTTTTACCTAATTAATGACATAACTATTATAATTGATCCATTTTTTAATATAAAACCGTGCAATAATACTGTATTTTTTTTTGAGTGATTGTGGAAATTTGTTAGTCCATTTCAAATACGCCATTTGCAGGATGACAGCACCAGGTATTTTTTAAATTTATTTTCCGTTTGCAGTAAGCGATATATATCCAAACAATATAAACCATTCATGTTTAAATGTGATTTCAATAAAAATAGTTTCAAAACTAATTCAAATAAAATAACGCTGATATATGGCACTACCACCTGCTAACTTTTAGGCTAGATATGTTTACACAGCATAACTTTTCAACTGTAAATCCTCCCTTGGTGGCGTTCATTAGCTGCATGTTTTAAGAATCTTTAATTAAGTAATTAGTTTTAAATTAAGGTATCAAGTATAAGTTGGTTTGTTAATATACTTAACTTAATTCATTTTTTTAAAGATTAATTCTTAAATTAAATATATTCCGAAACAAACGCTGTTTAAAACCTACTCGAACATTAAAATATGCAGTTAAACCTGGCAAATTTTGGGTTGGATCAAAATGTCCAACCAAAAAGAAGAGGAATGACTACATGGCATTTTTTCAAAAAAATATTATTTACAAAATAATGAATATACCATGTCAAAACTACTTAATTAATAATAGAACTTTATTAACTCTTTTTAATTTATAGTAATTATAAAATTAAATAAGAGTTTCTTGTTAATATTATACATAATCAACAAAACAATTTTTCAGGAAAAAACTTTTGTATTGAGAACGAATATTATTTATTCGAGCTTAATTTAGCCATTGTTTCAGAGGAACTTTTTTATAACCGTTATTCACAATGGACGTTTATCTGCGCCACTGAAGCTTTTCAGAAATACTCGTCAAAAGTTAAGAAAGCTTTTTATTTTTGAAGCTTTTTCAAAGAACTCTTTTCATATTGCTGCTTTCTTTTTAATATTTATACTAAAATATTCAGAGCACATTTTTATTATTTGTTGAAAAGGTCAATATTTAAAGTATAATAGTAAAATTTGTCCTTTTAATAGTTACTGTTGTCTTGATCTTAAAAATATAGGGCATTTTACTTACTTAAATACTAACTAATAAGAGTAACCGGGATTGATCATATATGGTAAATGATCAATCCCGGGATCACAAAAAGGGTCCGGGGTTGAATGCCTTACTATTGACGACAAATACCCTTTTTCTGGAAGTTCAATGCTGTTCTGAACTGCTGTAACTAAGCAACACAATAAAATTTAATAGTAGCCAACACTTCATTAATGAAGGTCCTAATTCGTTCCGTTAACCAACCTATAGTCGTAAAAATCCAGCGAGTCGTGTTGAAAAATATTAATTTTTAATTTCATTCACTCCTTGGTATAAATGTTTCTTTCATTTTACGAAGCGGCTAAAATAACACGTAAAAATAAAATAAAAATTTTATTAAACGTCTATTTACATTCACTCAAATACAGTTTAATACCAACGTTTTTTTTACCGCATTGCGACAAATTTACTTTCATGGAAAACCTACGAATTTTATCTCACTACTTTAGTTCCCTTTACCATGTGGATCGAAATCATTCAGAGCACGTGAGCTGCGATTAGATTAACTAAATATTTTGAGTTACGAACGAACCCACCCGCTATTTTATTAGAAACACGTGGTTCGTCTTCATCGTTATTTACTCTAATCTACCTTTTCAAAATCAAGGGTACACAAAATTTTACCCAAAATCATATGATAAGACTCAACACATGTTCCGTGTAACCATTGACGTGGCTGTTTTACGTACATTTTGTTGGAGAGAAAGTTTCAACATCATTTACTGAAGACTTGCTTCAAAGAATAACGAAGTGTATTTGTAATAGAAAATTTAAATTAACTTTGATTGCTCCACGTATTGAATATATCAATACGTGGAATAATCAAAGCTAATTTAAATTTTCTATTAAAATGAACTTCCGCAAAATTACCGCCAAAACCATCGAAAGTATTAAAGTGTATTTGTGTTTCATAATAAATACCAAATTTTCAATTCTCAATATCGGTTTTACATAAAAGTAACAGACGACTAAATCATTTCAATATTTCATATTCAATTCTTCTATTTGATTGAATTAACTCTTAATGTGACTTATTAACCTTGCACTTATTCAGCTTATGATTCATTTCAACAGGTCACTCAATAAGATCGTAGTATAAAACAACAATGTTTAAACAAAATTTGATTTTATTCATCAACATAGTCTCACTTAAGAGTGATGCATTTATTCCAACGCGTTTCTAAAATTTCGATGCTTTTTTTGTACGATTTATCTTCGGCCTCAAAGTAGCGTACCAGCCGACATTTTCTTGGCTGACACGCTTTGGGCGGCTTTCGCTGGTTGTTGTCCACTCAGCTGACTGCCGATTTGACTCTGGAGTGTAATGATGTATCTATATTTCATTCATTGTCACATATTGCATGAAACAATCCTTTTTATTGCGCTGAAACAACTCCAAACAGCGCTCTGGCGTCGACGTGGAACAAACGATAACAAGTGAATACGCTAAAATGCACGTGCCCTAAAATAGATCAGGCGAATGAGAAACGCTAAAATTTTTGTCATTGACGACTAAGGCGATATTGAACATTTATTGGCTTAAAAATCAATTTACCGAATCGTGTTGCTCAACTTCTTTTGCCGATTATGGGTCGATATGTGACTTTCAATTTTCTATACTCTCTAGGCATCTTCTGGGTTTCAGCATACTCTTAGGCTCAGCCATATCTCAGCCAGGATTTTATTTGTTTGTGCTATTATAAGATTCGTAGGATATGAAATAAAATTACTGTTTTACAGTAGTGTCAATTAATATTTTGGGAAATTTGAATTGTTTGAACTTTGTACTTTTCCATTAGTTTTGTCGCTAACGACCCGGGTTTCACCTTTCGGCATCTTCAGGCATTCCAAGTCAGTTCAAGTAAATCCGTGCACTTGGAATGCCTGAAGATGACGAAAAGCGAAACCCGGGTCGTTAGCGACAAAACTCATGGAAAAGTACAAAATTCAAACAATTCAAACTTGATATTGAAATTCCATCAAGCACCCTCAGTCGAAATACTTAATAATATTTTAGGAATAAAAAGCATTAAATAATCAAATAACTTGCGTGCTTAACATGAATAAGCCGGGTTTTATACAAACATACGAGTTCAAATTTATGGGATATTTTTTTCCAAACAGCAAACCTAATTATTCCATTTGTTTACCCTAGTTTTTGTACAAATGCTTTTTTGTATTCCAAAACAAGGAGAGTTAATACATTTCAGTCAGCCAACAAATTTGACTGATGTATTACATTAATGCAGACGCAGAAGATTGGCATGTAACATTAGGCCAAGAAAAACATGACGTCATTAATAACCCCTGAAAACTTTTTTACTGCCTATTCCAGTTGTAGAAAACAGCAATTCAAAAAAAAATCTTATATAGCTCTGACGCAATTTGCTGCTGGCAGTTGAAATCAACAAAAAATGACGAGTACACCACTTCCATCCATATTCAAAATGGTGGCATTAGCTGTTGAATGAAGGGTTTCTTTTACCTTATCCGCTATTTTGAGCCCAATAATTATGCATTACACTGTATCGCAAATATTACTCAAAACTTACATATATCGTCGATTTACTGCAAGAAGCCACAAAATAAAAACATTTCCGTTTAACTAAAATCTTAGTATACCGTTAAATTATTCTAGTGACCAATCAATATGACGAATAGATTTAAACATTTTTTATATCTTTAAATTATTTTCCTTCGGTTTTTTCAACTCCGGACTCCAACTCTAGAGCCTTGGTTAAAACTGATTCAGATGTCTTAAACATGACAAATAGTATTTAGTTAAGTAAATACGTTATTATGTCGACAAACACGTTTTTATAGGTTAAATTGGATACCCTAATGGTCACTCAGTGCACTCGCTGTTATATGATTCATACAAGAAGTCACTAAATGCGATAACTTACTATTGAAAACTTCTCTAGAATCGAGAGGATAAATATTTGTGATACTTTTTGTAAACTTTAAAATTACACAAGGCAAAATAATTTGTTATTAACCACTTGAATACCAAGCGGACACAGGTGTCCGGAACATATGCAAGCGAACACGGATGTCCAAGACATTTAAAAAATCAAATACTTGGTATTCTAATAGAATATAAGCAATATTTTGAATTTTGATACTGAGTCAATATAGGTTTTTAAAATATCGAATTCGAGTGTATATTAGGCAAAATTGTTTTTCTCAAAAACGCAGTATCTCTGGGACATATTAATGATTTATTTGCGCGGTGTTCAAACCGTTAAATAAGTTTGAATATAAATGAGAGTCGAATATCTCAGAATCAAAATGTTGTCACTTTATGACTTCTGGCAGTAAGTCGACGAATATATAATCTTTTGTGTCCTGACAGTGATTTTCTTTGTGAGACTGCACTTACAATTTATTCATGATATACAATTTGAGCACGCGCTTTTTAAATCTGCCCGAATCAAAATCGTTTTCGCTCAGCTCGTACAAACTACGACCTAGATATAATCTTGATTGATGCTGGCTATAAATTTGTTAGCTTAGCATGAGTTTGTAAAAACGGTAGCTTACTTGGTATTTGATTACTACAAATAAAGTCAATATTATGAATAAGAAATTGTTCGATTATGTGTCCACGTTTCTGATTAGGGATTGCAATATCGGTATAATTGTAACGGGAATGCCGCTATTCATGGTGTTGTTTTAGAGTTATGGCGTCAGAGTCGGACTCAAAAAAAACCAATAACTTCAAATCATTTTTTTTAATGTGTATTTAAATCTCTTGGTACAAAAGTGGCGCCACTACATACATGCTTATAAATCTTTTAAAAAAACATGTTTTAAGCTAAGGTCGGAGTTATATTATTTTTTAACGACTCTACAGGCCCTGGCTTTTCAATTCAGAAATACTGAAATAATATTTTTTTTAAAAACATGTGACACATTCTTCGCCGCTTTGAGAAGCACTATCAGACATAATACCACTGACAAGTTTTGAAATATAAATTTATATTATAAAAAGAAGCTTTCACTTAATTACCGCCGAATCACTTAATTATTGCCGAAAAAATGCAAAAATACCAGTATTTTGGCATTGAAAATTGTATAGATAACACCATTAAATATTTTAATATATCTTTTGCGATGAATACAAATATGTTATATCTGCTGCGAGTTATGTTTATTTATAATGTCAGGTTTTAGAATATATGAGTGTTACAATAATATATGTAATATAATTTAATTGATTGAATTGGTATTCACTTGACAGAACTCTATTGTATTAATTTGTAATAGATTGTAATTATTTTTAGTTAAGTGATTTTTAAAATATCGAAATGCCGATTTCGATTAACTCGCCCGATATTGTGATGTTAATTGAACGTATCTCTTTTTGCTGAATTCAAACTTTTTGTTTAAAAAACTAAATAAAAATATTTTTTATTGTCTGTACAATGTCCATGTCCGACAAAGCATTCATTTCCTCGTTTTCCTTTCCGTATCCACCCCGGCTATCTTACTTAAAGGATACCGCAGCCATAATTTCCCCCAATAAGCTCTTCAACCGCTTCCATCTGATAACAACACTGTATGAACGAGCTTTCAATCATCAGGATTTACGGAAAGTACCGAGATCTTATACGTTGATTGGAATCAAAGAAAAACATTTCGTGTTGTACGTTTCCGGAAGATGGCGTTACTACGATAAACCTAGGCAGTGATGTATGAGCACGCTATTAAAATATCTACATTTAATTTTTAATTATTCTTTGAGATTTAAGTATATTTGATAACAACAAATTTTATAATACCCGCTAATGAACTTGCACAATCAAATACTGTATGAAATGTTCGCATGAAAGATTTGGCGCTGAATACATTTAGTAAGTTACTTGCCCTCCTCCGCCCACCACTGCTTTCCGATCCATTAATTTTATATAGTTGTATTCAGTGGCGTAACAAACGTTGAGCGTATCTATAGTTTTTTTTCTCGACTGGTAGTGTCTAAGGAACAACTGCCCAAGACTTGGTGACGCGCACTTAAGTGTGCAGAAAGTCAATCCATCAAGGTAATTGAAAAGCTTCTATGAGTTGAGGTCTACCCGCTCTTTCTAAATCGCCACAAAATGTAATTACATGTTAGATCGTTTAACAATAAAAAAATCAGACTAACAATTTGCAAACCATTTTATTACAGAATCTCATGACATAAATTTGAATTCAAGGCCAATTTATCTTTGTAATAAATGTGCAAAACTTAATGCATTGGACATTGGAGCAATCAGAAATTAATAGACATAATCAAGCCAGTGACATCTTAAATGAACAAACAATCATCAATCCATCACCGTTATTAAAACTCTTAATGTAACTAATAATAAATACCAGTTTAATTTAAACTAACTTACCTTGAATAACCCCATACTTGTTATCGTTCTTGTAAACACTAAAGTCATGTTTAATAAATGAAATAAATGTAATATGAATTAGGATGCTAGAGCAAATAACAAAATGTATTCTGTATATCTTCTAAGGCAGTATATATAGCAAGTTTACTCATAGTTCTGACAATAGCGCACGCCGAAATAGCTATAAACTCATTCTATATAAAAAAAAATGTAGAACTAAATACGTTGATATTTTTTATCTTATAGCTGAGTAGTGGTTGAGTCTTTTGATTCATCACTATTATCTTTAAGCAAATCAAATAATATATTCTTTTAAATATTAAGCTCAGAACGTAATTTGCTCTTAGCTATATTTTGACATATCGCTACATAATACGTATCTAGCACAGCATAATACAACAATTTCCACTCCTTATTTTAATTTTATTTATACAGTGCGTGTTTGCATTGGGCTAGTTTTCTGTTGCTATCAAAACGTCAGTATTTATCTCTTTCAATTATCAGACAATGCATTTGTTTTTAATCTATTGCATTTATTCCCCTTTGGTGACTTTTACAAGGGTGAGAATGAAGGGTGTGTGCAGGTGCATAGGTTTCTCATCCCTCGTGTTATTTGAAAATAACGTTTTTACGCTGTGTAGTTTGAGCTTTCTTATTTCTTATTTTTTAATAAACTGAAAGAAAATTAACGATGCGGAAATTGGAAATATTTATTTGAAAATATCAGAAATAAATAAAGAATTACAGTCCTGACGATGGTGTAAAGCTAAAATTGCTATCAATTTTATCTTATGATTCTCTTTGAACTTACATTTTTGCTATTTGTACTTTATTATAATGCAGTTTTTGTACATTAATTATTCAAACTTTAAAACCCAGGATCGTTCGCATAACAATTTAGCCACTCGGTGATATCTTTATTTCGCAATCAACACATTGAATTGTATGCTATTACCCCGTGATGTGTTCTATATCACTTTACACTTAGTAACTGGAACTTCAATACAATCAAGTCTCAATACTTTTTAAATTGACACATATAATAAATACCATCTAACAATAAAGTGATAATTATTTTTTTATTATTTACGTAAACATTTTAAAGCGGACGCAATCCAATACTTGCAAAGCAGAAAATTCGTAATGTTATTGTTGTTTTTAACAATCCAGACAGTTCTACTGTATTGTTACAACAGCGCTGATTGTAAGTTTGAATTTTAAAGTGACAGAATTTTTTTTTGTATGATTCAATTAAAAAAACCAAAGCTAGCTAGATAAAAAAAATATCATTCATGATTGACACATTCCAACAAAAAAAAAGAAAACTACCTGATACGTCTAACTTTCAGCTAAACATGCTTTCATTACATCACTTAAAATAATTTATTTCAGTGCACTATCAAAGTTGAAGGGAGCTGAAATAATAATTTATTTTGAGCTTTCAACCACCGACCGGAATAGAGTGACGTGAGCAATAAATTGGGTTCGTTAACAATTTTATTTATGACCGAACTTCGTACCGGAAATGTGCTTGCGTGGATAAATTTGCGAGATGTTGCCGAACGCTTAGCCGAGAATGTTTCGGATTTACATCATTCGATCAACTGGTAATTTACATAGTTTATGCGGTTGTCGTTATCCAAAGTAAATGTATCTTTTTAAATGTAGCTTAATGGCTTTAATTTATTCATATTGATAGATTGATAAAATATCCCGCTCCATTTAGGAATTAATTGATGTTTAAATAATATGATGATATTCTTTCTATCGCGCAAATAGACTTCTGGCAATCACTTAAAATGACAATATTGTTGTACCAATTAAGATGTCGTGATGAAAAGGCATTACATTAAAAAAAAAAACACTCTTACACTAATTGCTCATTCATTAATAAGATTACGGTTTCGCTCGTCACGAACATTTTCAACTGATAAAAATATGCATTGATACTGGATTATTTAAACAAACACAAGTAAGACTTCTTCTTTGGCCATGTTCGCTCCTTATGTGGAGCATATGGCCGCCACGCGGCACCTCCATGTTTTCCTGTCTCCCGCCAATAGCTTTGCTTCCTCCCATGCCATGCCAGCATCCCTCAGTTCCGCCGAGAACATCATATGGATAGTACCCGACGGACGTCTAGGACGCCGGAATCCCACCGGTCGAAAGAAGAGGCAGGCAGGATTGAGGCTTTCCGGAGGCATCCGCAGCACGTGATCCAGCCAGTTCCAACGTTTCTCCATAGCCCGTGACGGGACGCTGTCTTGTACGCTCCTTTATCTCTGAATTCCTCACAAAATCTAACCATCTCACCCCCATTATCCGACGCAGGCATCTGTTATCGAAGCTCAGTATACGGTTTTTCTGAGTCTTCGTCAGATGCCATGAATGCAAGCGTTGAACAAGTGGCATTCGGTTTTAATCGAGTACAACTGTAAGGTAAGGCAACAAGGCAACAAGTAAGACTAGTGAAAGGTAACAAGCGACGGTAAAAGCAGAACCGATCGTGATCTTAATTAACAAACCAGTGTAGTATTAGTGTTTTATTTTTAATTGTGATATTGTGGTCATTAGTATTTTTCATTCAGGAAAGCAAAACAGACAATTATTACAAACATTGACTATATATTCACAGTCGTATTAAAATTTCAATTGTTGGCATTAGTATCACATACCTACAAAATTCACGTTATAGCTTCATAGAGACTATACCGTATACGTTGATCTGTTAAAATTCTATGAACTGTCAGTTGAAATTTTGTATGTGTTACATATGCGGCTTTTTCAAGAGCGCGTGCTTTTTTTGCATAGTAAGGAAAGGGTTAATGAAGTAAATCTACTTAAAGTATCAAGATTTTCTGCACATGACAGCCATCAGTTATTTTCGCTCAGTATATTTAATATAGGATATTTAATTAGTGCAGATTTTCCCAATGTCTGTTTTCAACGTATCGCTAAGCGTAGTGAGTTATAATTGGATGAATGAAAGCTTTTAAGGATTTAATAGCTAGTTGATTGTTGGTATTTTTGTAAGCTCAAAAGCCACTACTGATTTATAAAGATCAAAAAATTCTCTCTCGACTGTTTCTTAATCTAGAATAGTAATATGTGTCTTTTTATATATTAGTTTCATTTTTCAAATTATTAGTTCAATTAAAACGCGATGACTACTGCTTTTTCCCCACTTCAAGAGTGATTAGGTTGACTTAATAGCTTGCATGATTCATCAATGGCACTCTGCAAATGTCAAATCGAATTCGATACCCGTGACGCGCCGACAGTTATTGTGTTTGATTTCATGGATTCCCCCAACCGACCTAACCCCACGATATAGCTTACATTATTCTTGCTGTTTGGACTTCCCCGGATGCGCCTGTCAGTTATAGATCAATCGAGCACACTCCTTTATAGTGCGTTTATGGTACGCAGTTTATTCACCAAAGGAAGTGTTCTAATTCGCAGTTTGAATTGCAATTATAAAGAAGGCTCTACACGACACATTAAAAACATATTTATTTTGTGTTTGCTCAAAATTAAAATATACTGTCGTAAACTCGTTAAGAAGTTTAGAAACTTGTTACAGTCAATACTAAAATTTAAAAAAAAAAACCAAAGTAAACTACTTTAAACGAACTCCTGCTCTCTAGTTAAAAGATTTGAGAAGACTCGCTGGCTAGACCAAATGGTTCTGATCGTATAGCAAATGTGTGGAGTACGTAGTATTGTATTTGTTTTTTATTATTTTAAATCCAAATTGTTGTATTATAGTTAAATATGTATTATATTTAAAACTTTTATTATAACGACTAATGAAACAATCGTATCATTACCACACTAGAATAAATTTCAGTGATTACTTATATGTAGTAAAAAAAATATTGTTTCTTTCCACGAGACGAGGCAACACACACGTATTCGTTTTTAACATGCAGGAATTATACATCTTAAGTGAACATTTTTTTAAAGAAAGTTATTCTAACAGAATGCTACCATATAATTAGTCGGATTTAATTCACATATATTTACTAACTTTAAGGGGTTCGATATTGAATAATTATTATTATTTAAATTCAAATTATTAAATATAATGACTTCAGTTCAAAGTGTGCTAGTAAAACTACAAACAAAATATTTTAATTTATTTCAAGAGTATCCTTAATTTTGCACTTTAACATTCTGGAGTTATTAGAATTCAACGAATAAGTAAGTTCATTCAATATCATGCAGATTCACACGCGTTCGTTACATTAATAATTATCCTTTACAGTACCGCGATGTTTTAAGCTAAGAAACATTCACTCACATAAGCATGTGTTTTAATAATTTTGGAATGGTGTCCAAAATCAAAACTCATTAAAATTATAAATATTAAAAGTTCATTCATAAAATGATTTATATAGTTTATTTTTTTAAAGTTACATACGTGGTCACTAATGGCCTGACGGTATTTGCGTTGTCCGTACGTATTGGCCACCAGTGGTCTTACGGTACTGAAGCGGTTTTAAATCAGGAGATTATTTTATTTTGGTCCATAAACACATACAAATATTCATATTCAACCGCTGTTTTTGTCAGAGAACTTATTTCATTTCGTGTATAACCAGCGTTAGAATATCGAACTGCAAGCAAACAAACAACTACTATCAGTTGTTGTCACGCAATCTTTTTTGCGTTGCACTTTAATAATTGAGCTTTCTCACGCTTTTATACACCCAGATACTTTTTCTGTGAATTGTTTACAGTGCATCTTTTGTGCAACGAGGGAAATGCACCAATTTCCTGTTGATGCGACAGTCCATGCATGCATTTTGGCATTACGTCAGCAGATATTTCCCACGATTTCAAAAAGCTGATTTTTGTACGGAAATTTGGATCTCTATTTATGTAGAACCATTTGTCAATGACAAATCAGACAACAGTGAACATTGTCGATTAAGACTTATGAAATGTTTGAGAAAAGTCTGTGCCATATTACAAAAAAATAAAATATTTATTTAAATACAATAAATGAAATGCGTTAAGCTATTTTTACCCGTTACCGTAATATAAAACGTTTTGTTTTTCGTTCTACGCAATTGCTCGATCAATACTTCAATTACATGAAAGGAAACTTTCGTTATCAATGTATAGAGATATGTTTAAATAAATGAATTTATTTGACGTTTAATTTCTCAGTCATTCTTTCTTTTCCTCGTTTAAGGAGAGAAAAGTTGAACGTCTTATTCAGAACCATCATCTTTTAGTATCGGATTTCTACAACAACTCTCTACGCCCATCTCGGTATCACAAGCAAATGTCAATCATTACAGCGCCGTCTATACAATAAATCCTCGGTCTTACGAGAGATATATGCTCCACATTAGGAGCATTTGTATGAATAGAATATTTTACAGAATATAAATGGAAAATGTTTCAAATGAAATCCACATCTCAATTCAAGTATTCTGGCAGTTTTAAACTTTGAACTGTAAGACGTCGACATGCGATCTTCGGATCACATATCACAAATTCTTTCGATGGTTTCGGCGGTAACTTTGTGGAAGTTCATTTTAATAGAAAATTTAAAATAACTTTGATTATTCCACGTATTGTGTTACTGTGACGAGTGTTTCGCCTCTTTCAAAGGCATATAATGAAGTAATGAAGCAAGATTGATTCTAACATTTTTAAATTATGAAATTACAAAATGGAGTTCTGATTCAGATGTTTCTGAGTTTGCCAATCATTTAATAGAAATTGTTATTTTTAGACATCTTATATGTTCTTTAATTCTAATATTAAAGTTTCTACCTGCCTGTCCAACATAAGAAGCTTGACAGTCTCCGTTTTTCTGAGTTTGCCAATCATTTAATAGAAAATGATCATAATTTTAATCAGATTAGTAATTTAGAAATACTCTACCGAGTAAATAAAAAGGGTTTAAAGATGAATAGTTTAGAATTTTTAGAAATTAATAAAACTCTTAACAAAAAAGAAATATTATTAAATAATATTCTTAATAGGACAAGTTGTTCGCCATTACTTACATTGTTTCTAATTAATAGAGTAATCACCAACCTATCTGATTTATCTGAATAGTTTGTAATGTTTAACGTCATTAGTATGATTATATTTGTTTGCTTTGTTTCGATTCTATAACCCCCTCCTTGCTTCCCTAAAAATCCCAATCTGATTGATTGCAGCTCATTAGTATCATTATTTGTTTACTTTATTTCGATTCTATCACCCCCTCTTTAAAAAAAAAACTATTCACTGGACTATGCGTACAATACTTAAGTCTACATTTAAGATTAATTAAAAACCGTCTTCCAAGCATCCGCATTTCAGACTCACTCTCTCCAAGCTTTCACTGACAGCGTTGATGTTACCATTTTTCATATTGTTATTAGTATCCAAATAAAGAATGTGACGAACTCATTTTCAATATATTATGGCTACTTTAAGTTTAATAAGCAATCAAGAAAAAATAATTTGCAAATTTTATATTATTTTATCTTAGAAGTTTTGCAGCTCTACAAACTTTTATAATAAACGTTTGTTTCAATTTCTATTTCAATTAACCTTTTCAAATATTTTCCCGCTACAGTTTATGAAAGCACTATTCAGTCAGAATAGTAATTATAAGTTCTCGTTTAAAAACTTTCCGTAGTCCGTACTAAAAACACTTTATATAATAAGCCTTAAAAAACTTTCGTACGATTGCGTTCATTCTAGACTTTTATGAATATTAAGTTCTCGGCGATTTAGTTTTATAAATTTGTTCAAATGTTTAATTACATATTTTTCCATCGGTTAATCATATGAAATCTATAATTATTTTACCCGACACCATAACATGATAAGGAATATAATAAAATGGAGGTGGTACTTTAATCGAAACTCAGCGGAATAATTTGCGCAATTAATATTTATATTTCTTCTTCTAATAACACATCCATTTCTTATTCAGACCTACAATGCTGACGATAGCATGATGCCAAATTGATAGCAACTATATTTAATCGTTTTTATAAAATAAGTTTATTTTTTTACCATTTTAATGCAGTTATATCTACGCTTATTTATCCATCAAACTGTATGTAAAAAAATGTTTGAAAAAACAGTAATCACCTTAAAAGTGATGTATGGAAAAAAACATGACAGTAGATAGTCTAGATTTTAAGATATCTTTATATAGTATGTTCATATGATATTCTAGTAACGGTTCTAGTCGAGTTCTAACTGCTATTCTATAGACTGGCAATATTCAAACTGCGGTCCATTCGGATTTTATGTGAGGCCCGCAACAATGTTGCCAGTCGCCAGATGCCTTTTCAAACATCTGGTATTGTTTGAAAAAAATTACGTAAAAAAAATAGTATTTTGGATACATTTGAATTTGTGTGTAGTATGTGGTATATTTATGTATTATTTTAAATATACTGCAGCCCATGATTTGTCGCAAAAACCAACATGCGTTCCAGATGAAAAAAAGGTTGAGCATCGCTGCTTTTGTCGCATATTTAAAGTTTTTTTGAAAAATAGTAATTTACCTTATCGCATAATTTTTAATACGTGTTCAATACTTCACTGTTAAAGCTGTTTTATTTTCAATGATTTTAATGTATTGTTTAAATCTTTGCGAAATCGGTTTATAAAGCAACATGCGTGCTTAGATTAAATCGTACATAATCGCATTGTTTTGGTAACCCTGTTTTGTTTTTGCTCGGGTTTCTGCTCTGTTATGGGAGTAGTGCTGTCAGATGGCGTCGCGGGGCGTTGAAGTAATTTGCCCTAAGGAGATTTATTTGTCACTTAGTAAATTTTGAGGAATTTAATTTAAGCGATCACCTCTGAGTGTATTTTGCTCTTCTGTGCCACCGTCCTTGGAAGATATTTAGCGCTAACTCGCCTCACTTTCACGACCTAATAACACTTTTAAGACTTGAAAACCCCTTAATGTTATTTATAGCATAACTAAATATTTGAGAAAATTTATTCGAAAAACAAAAAAAAACAGTTAATTTGTTTTGATGAGAATAATTTTTCATTTCAACTACAGAAAGTATTAAATTTCAATCGTTCAAATTATGTACATTCACACAAGTTTTGTCCCTAGCTACCCGGGTTTCGACTTTGAGTGCACGGATGAACTTGAACTGGTGTTTAGTAAATAAACATATCGTGTTTATATAAGAAATAAATGTATAAGTAAGCTTAACCCTTATTTTACTATGCAAAAAAAAGCACAAGCTCCTGAGCTGTGTATCCGTTACACATCAGGCAAGCGGGAGTGAATCATGACAATTATATAACACTACTACAGCAGTACTACATATAATTTTCATGATTCACTCCCGTCTGCCTGATGTGTAACGACTACACAACTCAGGAGCTTGTGCTTTTTTTGCATAGTAAGGGAAGGGTCAAAGCCACTGCTGGCGAAATGGATTAACCCATGGGAATGCCTATCAATTTTTTCACTCATCCTTCATAGCTGTGGGGATTCTCGTGGGTTTTTAATAAATTAATGTGAACTAATATGTAAAAAGTGAAATTTAATTATTCAGGAACGCTGTCGCATATATTTACATTAGTTATTATGGAATATTCAACTAAATTTTCATTTTTTTACGCTCTTTGCACACAAATTTAATTTCCAAAAAACTGTGTAGAAATCCTTATATTCACTTTACTTTTTTATCGATTTTTTGGTAATTTTATTATTTGTATTATTATCTAAAATGCCACTAATCCGTTCTACCCACAAAAAATTGAGTTTTTTAAAAAGAAGACATATATATAAGTCAATTTCAAATTATAAACTAAAAGTTTATAAATTTACTTATTTTTGATCTATTCGGACTGAATTATTTAAGTTTAGCTTGAACAAAATTTCAATGGGAACAGTCTAATTTACAATTGAAAAATATCTTGAAAACTTTATTGAGCGTTTTCAAATTTTTCATTCAATTACTACTCATAAAATTTTATAGGAGAAGTTTTAAAACATTGTATAATTTTTGTAAATAAATTATACATACATTATGTTAATACATACATCTATTTTACTTTTCAGTCATTTCTTTTTTTCTGCACATCAATATTCAACAGTACATTAAATATACTATACAGCAAGTCCGGTTGTTAGAAATTCTCGTAAAAAAAAATGTCAATGTCATCTTTTATATATTTGGGTAGCGGTTTTATGATCCCTATATCAAAGTCCCCTTTTTGTCGCTGTAGCAAATGGCCTGCCGACTGTATACAATTTTACTTGACAATCCTACAGCATTATAAAAAAAAGACATAAATTGAAATATTGTGGGCTTTTTTATAAGCCTCTTAAACTTTTACTTAATATTCACGATAATAGCACATAACAACCAATGATTTAGGATTCATTATTGCTTGATTGATGTACATTAATTGAACGCAAGTTTTTTTAAATTAAATTATCAAAATATATTTTTTAAAACGTTCGTTGCTCAAATAATGGACTCCATATTAATTTACAGCCCTAAAGTAATGCATGGTGCGTTGTCGAGTGGTCAACGTCTTGAGCTTCGGTTACGAAAGTCACGGGTTGTAATGAAACATTAGTAAATAGGATAGGCGACTCACCATTTTTAAATGTATTTTTATTAGAATTTACAGTGCCTGGTATAAGTAATTAATTTTTAATTAGTAATATCTATGTTTGTATCCTACTCCTGTATCCAGTAGAAAAGGCTAAAAAAATTGACTTTTATTTTGTAATTTATTGATTTAGAATTAGAATATTTTTTTTGTTATTTGTAAACCTTGCGATGTTATGTTTGATGATGCTTCTCAAAAACTGTAATAAATTTTACACTGAAAAAAATATACATAAATTTTAGTATATGGATATTACTTCATTATCTTTACATCGATTACTTTCATAATGTAGTTTTTGGTCATATATGACAATATAATATTATTCATTGTGCTATTTGTAAGAAAGACTTTTTTGATGAATAAAGTTTATTTTTATTTTCGGCAGTAAAGAATATTTGATCAAGAACTAATCTGAACTTTTGTCAACTGTTTTAAATAAAAATCCTGAATTGGTAAATAAATAAATCTATCTTGGAAAGATTAAATTTCGCAGAATAAAATTCTTCAAGTGTCTGATAAAGTAGTTATGTAAGCTTATCATGTAAGTTTCAGAATGTATTTCATTATTTAAAACCATGTTATATCGTCGGCATACTAGCAGAAGGCGATAAATCAAAAACCGGCTATTTTGAGTCATGAATACAGATAAATAGATAGCTTGTAACACGCAATAGGTATTTTTTGAAAAAACAAGTTCAGCCATATTTTGTGTATTTTTACATAATTCGAACATAATATACATATAGACTATTCCGATAAAAGCTTTTTTTAGCAATAATAAAACTATAAAAAAACTTAAAATGTTTGAATATGTAAATCGAATTCGTTATTCTTTAAATTTGAATCGTTCAAACTATGTACATTCTCACAGATTTTGTCACTAACGACCCGGTTTTTTTGTTGATTTTTTTTGGAAATAAACAGAGAACAATTGCATAGCTTTCCGATTTTAAATAAAATATTAAACTTAAACCGGGATCTCCACTTTTATCCCTTTATAAATATAATCATAAAACCTTTGCCGACAAAAAAATAAATATAATTCTTAAAACTACTTACTACTCAAATCTGTGGGCATTCCCATGAGCTTATCCTTTTCGCCAGCAATGGTTTCAAACTCAATGATACATTTATTTCTTATATAAACACGAAACATTCATTTACTAAGCGTCAGTTCAAGTTCATCCGTGAACTTGAACGCCTGAAGTTGCCGAAAGGCAAAACCCGGGTCGTTTTTGACAAAATCTGTGAGAATGTACATAGTTTGAACGATTCAAATTTAATATTGAAATTCCACCAAGCACCTTCAGTCGAAATCTTAAATTATATCGTTAATCTTTATCAATTTTCATGAAGTTTTTCGACTTATCGCTTTGTGACAGTTTACCGACGATATATAAGGTAATGTTGGTTTTTTCAGTTTAGGGGAGTTTATAACTGGTACAGTGGTAAAAATTAATCCGAATAGTAAATATCGAACATACATAAATTATAAAGAGATTCTTTAAAAATAAAGCTGTCGTCGAAAGACTCGAAAGGCATTGTTCTTTCTCTTACTTTACTAAAACCTAAAAACAAGTTACAGGAAAATCCTTGCAAAAATATTTTTCCGTCGGAAAACTCACCATTTTCCGAACGAGGACGGACATTGTCGAAAACTCTTCTTTGTCATTTGTAACTTGAAACGTTTTTATTGACAACTTGGTTTCCGTTGCCATTTACAATTCTGAAAAGGAATATAAAGTTTCCGGTATAATCTCAAGTGAGATGAATTATTCTACAATTAAATTATTATTTATCTTCCATATATATTGAAAGCTTTATTTTCTATAAGATTTTAAACAAACCACTTTAAATATTTTGTTCATTGTAACCATGCGTTCAACGCGTATTCACGTATAATATTTACAATATTATTTTGCTGTTTAAAATGGTTACGGGATAAATAAATTAAATATTTTTTTGTCACAGCAACATCTATCATTCAAAAAAATAATATTTTATATGTTATTTTAATGAATGATTTCAACTGAAGGTGCATCATTCAATTTCAATTTTAAATTTTGTACATTTCCACACGTTTTGTTACTAAAGACCATGATTTCGCCGTTCGGTAACTATAGGTGCACGGATAAAATTGAACCGACGCTAATAAAACTTTTTGTCGTGTTTATATAAGAACAAACATTAAAACTAAGTTAAAAAGTTATTTATACATTTAACTGGATTAATTTTAATAATTATTTGTTATTCATTGTGGTCTATCAAATGGCAAAGTAATCGAATCAACAATTACAATTTTGTTTTGTCGTTAAAATCACATGTGATCATTAGGTCGGTCCAATCATCAGCACTTAAAAATTTCATGACATTTAAATTCATAGCAATATTGGTAATTTTGTCTAGTTGATAAAATGCAACTTGCTTGAAAATTGAAAACGTCGGAAGTTATTTATTACATTAATATAATATATAACTTCTCATGGTTTATATTAATTGGGAAGAGTGCCAGATCTCAGTAGCATCTTCACGCATTTTTTTTAGTAACCTAGTATATACGACACTCAATCCGATATTTTGTTTTCAAAACATAAGAATGGTAAATTGTTTAACCAAATTCAGATTCATTCATTACTTTAAGTTATAATTGTTTTAAAATTACGTTTAAGATTGATAATGCTTTTTGCTTGAAGGATAACAATATATTTTACCATCCATTCGTTGTCTTTTAAAAAACGGTGCATTTTTAATGAGTTCTATTTTTCAGGAGTCATTACACAATAAGCTTCACTTTCTCAATGTCTTCAGCGACTCAATTTCCTTAAAATATGCAAATTCAGTACAATATAAATGCATCAAATGCACAAAAGTGGCGCCGGTTTAAGGGGGTAATAGCCTCTCTACGAATCATAAGGGTGCACTCTCGTAGAATGTCATCTTATACTTGTCTAGAATCGTAGAGGTGACTTAACATCTTGTATCTAATCTGCACTAAGCGCGAGAGAAAATTCGGTCATATCTAGAAACATAAATATGTTAATATATCGTAAACGATTTTTTAAATGTATTATCAGCCATTTATATCTCTATGATTTTAGCTTAATATATAAAGTATTTTACTCAGTTCTTGGAATAACAAATAAAAATAAATCATTTCTAAATCAATATATATAGTAATTCACAAGTTCATCCAATTAATCATTCACAAGCATCATAAAATGAAATTTATCATAAGCGTTTTACGCATAACGATGAAAATTGTTCCATAGTTTTTTTTGTCATCATTAAGATCGGTTTCGCACATCACGAGATTAAAAGAAGTACAGAGCTAAGACTATTTGTTGTCAAGGTGTAACAAAAACAATATAAATTAATAAAACTAAATTATCATGATTGTGACTTTTAATATCGGAAATTGAGAGTGTACGAATGGTTTTTTACCAGGGCTGTGGAATCGGATTCGGAGTTGGAGTCGTGGAGTTTTGGCCGGAGTTGGAGTCGTAAAAAACAAGAGACTCAAATTTAAAGAATACATAAATTTAATGATGTGTATTCAAACCAAAATAGTCCATAGTGTTGACATTGTATGCTTGTTTGATTAAAGATGATCTGATAGAATATATATATGTATATATGTAAAAATTAAATGATTTTTAAAAAAAAGTCGGAGCCGTTTTTTATTTTAAAGCTGGAGTCGGGAGTCGTCTTTTTTTACACGACTCCACAGCCTTGTTTTTTTATTTTTACAAGACATGGAATAAAGCAGTGTTTCCCAACGTGTGAGACGTGTATGTTTGGTGGAGGTAAGGAAGCAAGGAACCAAGTTGTGATAATTTGTCGTTTTAATATAAACAATTTCATCCTTCTCATTAATTAAAATGTATGTTATTTATATTTTATTATGAATAAATTTTCTATAGGATATAGGATAACATAAATATATTTTGATTTTTATTACAGTATATGTATTTTTTTTCTACGAGGGGTACTCGGTGTTATGAAAATTATAAAAAGGGTACACAGATGTCGAATGTTTAGGAAACACTACTCATTAGAGGAGCATCTCTAATTATTATTACTGTTGTGTGTGTTGTTAAGAAGAAAATTCAAATGTATTAAAAAATCGAAAGAGGGTGTCACTCGTTTGATTTAAATCTTTATTGTATATTTACAAACTTTTATGGAAAGCTCTACGTTATAATTAGTGTTATCATAACCTGGTCAATTTCTTTGTCAAGTGTAAAACACAAATGTTTTTAAGAAACATATTCATTAAATCTTTTTAAATATGTGAACTTAAAATAAATATGCACAGTCCAATATTAGTAAGTACTTGTATTTGTAAGCTCAATTTAAAGCTTTTGGTTGTACGGTTAAATATAATACTGAATACTGAATTTGTGAGCAACGATAATCGTGTTGGTAGAGAAACAGTGCCTGCCACTTTCTTGCCTCATTTCTCCGCCGTTTTGTGGATTTGAACTAATCCCGCTCTTACCAACACTGCTTCCTGACGAGAATCCGCTTTGTTTCCGCTGCGCAATAACCTTAAGCACGTGGAAGCTTTCAGTGTTCCTTTTCCGATTCAATTATTTTTTATGCATCAGTAGATCGGTGGATTATTCCATACAAATTTTATTCATGATTTTACTATTCTTATTGTATGAATAAATTAATAAATAAAACACTCTTTTGTACTAAATTCTACATTTATTTATCAAAATCAGGAGCCGTGTCGCTCATCACTATATATTTTATATAAGTTTTTTTAACCATGTCCACCCCCAATGCAGAGCATATGGACTCCTAATGGAGTTTATCTCAACATAACAACTTGTTACTCAGTTGCTCAAACTCTCTTTTTCCAAATAGAGTAGGGATAGAAGGATAGAGCTAGGACAGGACTAGTGGGAAGCTAATCGCTCTCGATACGCTCCGTTAATATGATAGGATGAGTAGGAGGGGGGAATTCAAGAGATCACATACATCCGTGCCTTCGAACAGAAATTCATAAATCGATTGAAAAATCAAATATGAACCCATGCCCTCCGCAACCTAAGCCAACAGCGTTGACCACTCAGCCACACAGGCGGCCGAATAAATATACGTTACGATGTAAGAATATATGAGAAGATGTATTGTGTATCTCTTTTAAACTAATAACATATATACAGCCAAGTTAATATTTTTAAACATAGTTCCGATGACGGCGTAAGCCGAAATAGCTATCAACTTAATAAATACCACATAATATTTGTAGAACTAAAATATATTTTTTTTAAATTTTCACCTTATTTATAATGGCGTTCTACCAAGCAAATGTGAATTAAATCAATATCGTAAGTTTATTCTAAAATACTATTTAGGCATTGTTAAGAGTTTTAATCTGACGTGATGCTTAAATAGCTATTAGAAACGTAATATAATTCTTTCAGAAATAAATACTTTGGAATTTCTATGATAATTACATTTTAATCATAAATCAGATTTTTTATATTAGGAAATAAGGAACTGTTTGTTACTGATAAGATTGTAACTAAAATTCGTAATATTTATTTCAACCAAATGATTTTTCTGTCGATTATAAGTACACAATATTAAAATTATTGGACATTTTTTTAATGCCTAAGTGTAGAAATATATACACCTCATTTTTAAACCATTATATTTAATTATCGTTCGAATAGATTATTATAAAAAGCCTGTAAATTTAATTTTAACTTTTTAAAAATCCTCTCTAGCACTTTAAAGAAGAAGTAAGTTCGAAAGCTCTTTGAAGCTTTTATTCCGCCATTATCCAAGCGAGATCAAAATATATTACTGTCCGTAAATACAAGCAGGATTTTTTTACTAGTGTAATAATGCCATTAAAGCCATCCTACGCTGTTGCGAAATTCTTCTTTCCCATGGGATCTATTAGCTTTTATTACGTTTTGTTAGCACCGTAGTAGACTGTTAAATTAAATCCGCAAAGGGTATGCTGATTTTCACCATAGATCTAAATTACAATACGTTAATTTTCACGACAAACCCATGCTTGCGTTACAATAGATATTTGAAACAAATTAATATAAGGATAATTAATTTAATCTGAAAATAAGATTCATTATAAAAAAAAATAGGCGTAATAATACGTCTCAGTGGTTAAGAAGAGACGTTGGACGTGCTGATGCCTCCGGAAAGCTTTAATCGTGCCTGCCTTTTCTTCCGACCGGTGAGATTTCGGCGTCTTGGACGACCGTCAGGAACTAGCCATAGGATTTACTCGACGGAAGTAAAGGATGCTGGCATGTCATGGAAGGAAGCAAAACAATTGGCGGTAGACAGGTAAACATGGAGATGCCGCGTGGCGGTTATATGCTCCACATAGGGAGCGAATGTAGTCAAAGAGGCGAAGAAAAATATTTTATAAATAATAATCGTTTATTATCACTATCAACCTTTCCAATTATCACCCTCCTACTGTTACACATCATATGGAAGCATTAAAAATTGGGAATGCGTTGTATGGATTTTATGAACCTGTGAGCGTTTTAGGAGAAAACCTTGTGTAATTTTAATAGTTTGAATATTATGCTTAAATTGATAAATTCGTCACTGCTCATTTTCTCAAGAAGACTTGTCTTTTTTACTTTACTTCCATCGGTGTCTTTTATAAGTTATATTTGATGTTTCTTTACTTAATGAGCTCAAATCTATTAATAAAAGTGGAAATAAGTACAATGGAATATTGTGTTTTTCTTAATCAAATCTATTACTTGTTTATAAAAAACCAATTTTTATATACAGTCGACACCAACGTTCCCTCTAAGCTGCGCTCGCGCGCGGCCGCGCAGCAGTTGGGAAACCCCCGCGCACTCATTCCGTATTGGCGCGCACTGCAAGACAGTTATTCAATTACTATTTGATCGGTCCGCGCAGCCTTTAAATTCCCGCGCAGCTAACCTCTTGTCTTAGGAGGAGCATTGGTCGACACCCTATAGCGTAGATAGTGGGACTACGGTATAGGAGCACTACGTTCTACAGTTGTTCTACAGACGACAGTTCTTTTTTTATCATTAAGAAAAGAATGTTATTTGAATAAAGGATTATGTCCAACTAAAATAAATTATAAAGTTTGATCGATTGCTTTTAACCAGCCCTCATAAAACGTCTTCCATTTAAAATCTATGTAGTTCACGTTTGGCGCCGACATGATTTAAAAAATCAACCTTTCTTTTAATGACTTACTTATTTCAAATTTAATATTGAAAACAAACACACAGTTTTTTGTTCGCTCAATGTAGAAATTTGTTCAAAACAAACAACAATATAATTTATATTTATTTTACTTCCTACGTGCTTATGAATTTTTTTATCGGTTTTCTGGAATAATTGCTTTTTACACTTAATTGAAAATATACCAGCTTACGTTTGCCTGGTTTTTTTTTAAATTAAGCCCTCTTTTTTTCTTTTCTTTCTGCTTTTGAATAAAAAGCTCTATCGACTTATTATATATTTTTAGGATTATTTTATATCTTTGTCACAGACAATTTTAGAATTTCCTTTACTATATAGAATCATTTTATGAAATCGCTTTATTAAAATGGTATTATTTTGTAACCACGACTGCTGTCTTATGTTGTATTCAAAAGATTTATTTGCTGTTTCGCTATTCTATTAATATAGTATGGAAAGGGGATACTTATACGTTGATTGATAGCAAAATATTATATTTATACATTGATTAAAAGAGTAGAAAGTAAATAAAAATAATATGAAAAATGAACACATCACACCCAACATTACCCCAGATTTTACCTTCTTGGAAAAACAAACTTCTACTGCTGTAGCAGTGACCATCAGCTATGACCTAACAACTCGTCAAATTATCTCGGAATCATCGACGTTAATCGCTGTTTATTGATTGATCATTGTCTCGATATTATTTAGTTCATTGATTTTAACTTCTGTGCTTTAAAAAAGTGAGAGTGTTCTGCAAAAAAAATGAGGCGTAGGGAGATCGATTACTCAACAACTAATACTTTTATAATCACATTCTTATTCTTCACCGTCTCCAAAGAGAGAAAATAAAGTAAATTCACTTTCAGTTTTACTTTCAGTTCGTTAAATAACTAGATATTGGAATCATAATGGAAGCGGCATAGCTAATAAAATCATTAAAATCTCCCCGTGGAGTTGGAAGAATCGAAACAAAACTAAACAATTTAAAATAAATATTACTTTAAAAAATGAAACAGTTTTTTGTACTAATTCCACATATGTTTATTTTGATCAGGACCGGCTTCGTTCGGATAAAAATGTATAGAATATTATAAGATTGTTACAAACATTTTTTGAACAATGAGTTTTTAGATAATGATAAAAATTATGAATGAGTGACACTAAACTGACTATAATTTGATAAAATATAACCTCTTACACACAAATTCACTTACAATATTTTTAAATATGTAAATAAAATTATTAGCAACGAAGATCCTAAGTTACTCTCGGGTAAAATTTATTATGAAAACTTTTCCCAATACAAAGTTCTGCCAATTGGTCCTGATCACATATGTATATCTAAAATTATTTTAAGAGATAATATTTCCGTCAAGTATTGACACCTCAAAAAGGAATTATAGTTTCGATCTATAGAATCTAGTTAGACGCTCTGTTTTCTTTCTGTATTGAAACACATGCACCATTCATTACATGTTGAAAACGTTAACTTATATAAAATAAATGGCTTAACATAAACCATAACTATCTTTCACTATAAAGTTTTCAAGTACCGAAAACCCACAAGCGCTCCAAAATTTGAAGTTAAAACTGACAAAGTTACCCATTTTATTGCCTCGAATTACGTTTCGCAGTTCTTCATATCCTCGCCCATTCATATTTATTGCTATTTTATATATTTCCGCCTCTTATTTCATTGCTTAATGTTTCATTTTATTGATATTGAAAATTATTCAGTCGTACCATAATATTTCGTAACAGATTTGAAAGTTATTCTATTAAAAAAATATATGTAATATTTTTTTTCGATTTATTGATTGAATTGGCATTTACTTGGTAGAACTCCATTGAAATAAGGTTAGAAATGTCAACGTATTTAGTTTTACATTTTTTTTTATTTTTTTTTAAGTTGAGTTTATAGCTATATCGGCGTGCGCCATCATCAGAACTATGTTTAAACCTGCGTATACTCAGCTATATATATTGCCTTGGAAGAGATACATAATAAATCTTGGTATTTACTTTAACATCCTAATTTATACTGCAACTATTACATTAATTAAACCTGTCTTTAGTCTGTCTAAGAACGATAACAAGTATGGAGCTATTCAAGGTAAATTAGTTTAAATTAAACTGGTATTTATTTTTAGTTACATTAGGGGTTTTAGTAATGGTGATTAAAAGTAGTTACATAGCACGCCGGCTTTAATTTGCAACTATTAATTTAATTAGATATTGTCGAGATAACTCGTCTCTGGCGTGCTGAGCACGAATTTTTTTACGAGATATCTCGTCTGTGGCAGCCATCGAGTAAAGATGTCGTTTGCTCAGCTATATATACTGGCTCTGAAGAGATACACAATGCATCAAGTTATTCACTCTTACATCCTAATTATATTTACAATGTTAGGATGTTAGAGTGAATAACTTGATGCATTGTGTATCTCTTCAGAGCCAGTATATATAGCTGAGCAAAATATTAGTTTAAACATAGTTCTGACGATGGCGCAAGCCGAAGTAGCTATCAACGAATAAAATTATTAAAAACTGTAGAACTAAAATACTTTTTTATTTTTAATCTGTTAACAAATTACATTATAATTACACAAAATTAAAATGCTTAACACCCATAACAATTAAAAAATCATCATCAAAGAATAATAAATCTAAGTGGCAAACGATGTCAATTATAAACACAATTAAAATTTGGGAAATTTTTAAACAAAGTGAAACTCTACATTACTAAAGTAAATATCCTAATGATGATTTGGTGTTTTTCCCGCTTCCAAGCAATGATGTACTTCAAAGTGATCATATTTATGTCATGAGATTCTGTAATAAAATGGTTTGTAAATGGTGAGTCTGAGTTTTTATTGCTAAACGATCTTACATGCTCTTTAGCTCGAGTCGATGTACTTCTTTCTATCTGCCTTATGTATATCGAATTACAAGACAATTTTTTTCGATGTCAATACAAAATTAGCGCTACACCACGGGCAATAATGTGTAATGGTGTAATGGATTTTGAATTGGAAGATAAAAAACAATGTGTTAACATTTTCACTTATGAATTTACACTTCACTTCACCACACAGCTGAGTAGGACAAACGCTAAGAAACATCAGACTATCCTTTCTAGTGACTGAAGTATTCCAATATATTACTGAAAATAATCAAAACAATACAGAATTTCGACATTCAGAAGTAAGCTGATAGTTTCTTAGAATAGAACCGTTTATATTTAAAGTATAACTAAACAAGATATATTTTCTCTAAATACACCACTCATAGTAATCAGAATAATAAGTATAATGGCTTTCCTGTAATGCTACAACTGTGTTCATTTTTGTATCCTTGAGGTTTTAGCTCGTAAAGCTGGTTTGTTGTTTTATTACGTGTGACTTTATTATTATATGAACATTTTCAAAATTTCTGAAAAGACCAATTATAATAATGTCCACAAACGTTTTACTTATATTATAAGAATTATTTCGCATTATAATTTCTTCCCGTAGCACAGAATGCCTAAAGATACGAAATGGATAGTGATCTCAAAATACTTAAAATTATTTCGGTTATGAACCAGGTTTGTGAACCAGCCATAATTTATGAAAAAATATTTTAATAATTGTTGAATATAGTGGCATGCATGTGTTTGCAATATCTAGCAAATACTTTTTTCCAAACCCTATCAGCTGCCGATGTAGTGTTACGATTCCCACCACTATCCACCACGGTCAAACGTTTCTCTTGGTGTTACAACATATGTATGTGTACATTTAGTTTTAAACAGTGAGATTGCCTCGGCAGCAGCAACTCAAAACTTGGCGTATTGAAACCTAGCCAAAAAAATGACAGAGTACTACTAGAATCTGCATATGTTTTAACGCTTTTCGTATAGCGCCAAAAATTTTCCAAAAGCACTAGCAATGTAAATCACTAAATTTCAGTGACCCGTGGGTCCGATAGCTGATTGGACTGTCTTGAGTATTTTTGACAATAAAGGACAGTCCTTGAGGATGTTTGTATGTCAGCACATGTACATACATGTCTGTTTTTCAGCCAAGTTTTTCAGGCGAACACGGCGAGTTTTCAATCAGACTTGAATATTAATAAAAACCTCACTTAAAACATTTGAAGAATATGGCATATTTTTGTTTTTTTATAACTTGCGATTGAGTGACTAAATATCCGAAACATTAAGATTATCTTTTACGTAAAATTTTAGTGTGTGGTTAATTTATTTACATTTACACTGTGTAAGCAGACTTAACTACAGGTCGGTCGAGCAATCTAATTGGACCGACGTTAACCAAATATTAGCGCCACAACCTACACAGCAGTTTCAATTATCTCACAGCTTTCTGGCGGGGGGGGGACGAAGCAAAGGGAGCTTTTGCGAGCTTTCCTTGTAGTGCTTCAGCGAGTGCACCACAAAGTTTCAATTATTCCTTCAAAAAATAATTGCTCTTATTTTTGGTTGACTTAATTTCATGCTACTTCGATTTTATTTTTATATGTTTTCACTGGTAATTTTCTAGGCATGTATTTTATTATTTGTAAGAGAAGTAACAGCACCTTCTCCAGTTTTATTATACATAATTACTTTTATCAAATGGCTTCCGTCCCGCGTTAAAGTTTATCGAAGTTGAAAACTAGTTCCATACAATAATCATACTATAATTGTAATAAAAAAAAATACATAACAGTTTTATTAATATTTTATAACCCTCTGTGAAAACGTTAGTATAGCAATTGACATAAAATTAATTTTCGCATAAATAATATAGCTCGTTTAAATTTTCTTTTAGATGTCCGGATCCCCAACATTAGGAATGAGCACGATTTAAATAATATATTTAACAAATATACATTATAATACAAATAATAAAAGATTTTTAGTACTTTTTCCACATAAAATTTATTAGATCAGGACCGGTTTCGCTCATCGCGAGCATTATCAACTAATAAGAAAAATATATAAACAGTAATATTTATACAAATTTAAATTGAAATAAAAAGGTGTAAGCAACTATTAACAACAATTTAAAGGATTAACAAATTACATTATAACTATACCAAATTAAAATGCTTAACACCCATAACAATTAAAAAATTATCATCAAAGAATAATAAATCTAAGTGGCAAACGATGTCAATTATAAACACAATTAAAATTTAGGATATTTTTAAACAAAGTGAAACTCTACATTACTAAAGTAAATATCCTAATGATGATTTGGTGTTTTTCCCGCTTCCGATGCTCGCGATGAGCGAAACCGGTCCTGATCTAATAAATTTTATGTGGATAAAGTTCTAAAAATCTTTTATTATTTTTATTATAATGCCTTTCCACCAAGTATTGACAGTGAACACCTTAAAAGTGAAATATACATTAGTTTTTTTCTGATAGTTTAGTCCTAAATAATATTTAGTGCGATAATGACTTTAATTTAAAATACAATATACCTCATTGTGTCCCTTAAGATCTTTTGCCGATTATGGGTTGATATATACAAATATCTGTTTAAATTGAATGGAATTGTACAACAAAGATATTCTTTACAGACATGATAACATTTGAAACAGTTTTATGTTTTTTTGTGTCCTATTTTTTCAAGACAAATATTCAATACTTAGCCCGAAGACATGTTTCTTGTGAAGCTTGATATCGAATGAGTTGCCGTCTTTTGTGATAAAGCATACCTGATTGAACAATTTGGACATTTTCGAGATGAAAATATGTCAACGTGACGTATAAAGGTCACTTTATCTGAGTGAAAAAAGATTCTCAAGTCTTATTGAATACCTAAAGGCCATATTTTATTGGTCCGCCCGGAATGGAATTGACGGAAAATACTTTTTTAATGTATTTATTCAAAGACCTCTTCGGCTATTTCCTTTCATGTCGTATTCGCCCCAGAAAACTTGGACGTATTTATCATCTCCGTAAAAAGCTTTCAGGATTTCGGGGAAATATAAAATTTTGAAAGTTTGCTAATCAATTACAGTCCTCTGTCAGTCTGTTTTAAAATTAAAAATCTCGTTAGCAATCATTTGCGGTCTGTCGAATTTAATTTTAAGCGATGTCAAATATATAGTATTGTACCAGTATGTCATCTTCAAATACACTGAACTTCTTTTTTACACGTTTTCGAAATAACACGCTACAAAAAAAGAGAAAAAAAATCGAACATTCATTTAACAACAGTTTTAATACAGTAATTTGGAATTTTATACATCCCTCGAATTTACTTTCTACTCAGTACTATGCTCAGAATGGTATGCGGAAGTAAATATTTTTTTTACCTTTTGTACCCTAGTATTTTGAAATAAAATTAAGATACAATAAGCAAAAACAAAATTTATTTTTGATAACCAGAATTTCACCAGTTTTTTTTTATTTTAGTATATTTTTTACACGGTATCACGTAGAACGTATCTACCATGTAAATGAAGAAGTGTGTATGTATATGCAAGGGAATAACATTTACAACGGCCAAACCAATATTTTCATTATTTTTACAATTATATGAACGCTTGCTTACTAATTCTAATGCTATAATTTAAATATTTCTGCTTTTAAAATTAATTAAAATATATTATTTTGCTTATTTCTTAACCAATTTCAATCGAAGATACTGTTTTTATTGTGTTATTTCTTTCTCCTAAGAATTCTTCTCAAACAGACTTGATAGTAAGGTGACGATATAACACTTTAACCTATAATACATTACAAGTCCGGTCCATGTCACAGTGGTTAATGTTGTTGGCTTCCATGTCGGACCTCACCGGTTTGTATGCCAGTACAAACAGCATTTTTCATTCGATTTTTTGAAGGCATGGATGTTTGTGATGTCTGAAAATTCTCTCACACCATTCCAACATGAGAGGAAAACATTAGAAGTACATATAACAATCAACCTATCGATTGTCTCATGACTTATTCAAACGTTTCTATCCATAGATATCAATAGACTAATCGTATGGGCCGTGATATAAGCGAGTTTTTATTTCTCCAACGATCACGACAGACCAGACATATCGAATCGCATATTACGCTTTCTTTCCCAATGAATACAAGAGAGATGTTTACCTCTGCTGTTTAATGGTATCTCCAGTAAGATTAATCGGCCATTTCTGTAGCAGTAAACTGTTTTTATCTAAAGCAGGGGGCTCCTATCGTGATTTTTTTTTTGCTTGGGAAAATATACTGCATCCATTTTATGTTGGTTTGGTTATTTTTTTATTCCGCGACGATAAACTATTTTATGTTTTCGTTTTATCCATTTTATTTTTATGATAGATTTAATGCAAGATAATCTATTAAACTACTTTATGATACATAGTTCTACCCTTTTTACAGTAAAATGTTTGAAGGAATTTTATCATCACGAATCGTTTTGGATCAACATAAAACTTGTTTGTAAGCTATAACGTCAACAAATATTTTATGTATGAACAAATATTGACCTATATGTGAAGTTGTTTCTACTATTTTTTCGTCATGTTTACAAATGAGTATTGTTTATAAGTATTACTTGAAGTACTAATTAAAGACATGGCGGCTTAAACGTGAATTGGCCAGAGCTGTGAAGTCGGAGTCGTAAAAATAGACGCAATTAAATTTAAATTAAAATACAAAAAGTCATGCATTTAAAGAGACTATATAAAATATTAGACTATGTATAAAATTCTTAGAAACGGCTGGAGCCACATTTAACACAATGTGAACTTTCCGCGACGCACAGCTATACACGATTAAAATCAAATTCCTTGTGTTCAGCGCTTTTTACCAGTGCTGTTTTGCAGTAGCAGATCATGGCACCTGACGAAGAATCATAAAACCCGTATACTAACCTTCGAGAACAGATGCTTGCGTCGAATAATGGGGGTGAGGTGGTTAAATGTTTAGTGATGAGATTGGAGATTAGGGAACGTACAAGACTTTCGTCACGTCATTGACCATGGCAAAATGGCTGGGTCACTTACTGCGGATGCCTCCAGCAACCCTTAATCATTCCTACCCGCTTCTTCCGACCGATGAGATTTGGGAGTTCTACGATTACGTATCCATAATGTGTACTCGGCGGAACTGAGGGATGATGACATGTCATGGGAAGATACAAAGCATTTGACAGGAGACACGAAAACATGGAGGTGCCGCGTGGCGGCCATATGCCCTACATAGGGAGCGAATATAGTCAGTTAAAATATATAAAATTGTGCATTTTTTAATGCCAGACTCAAAATTGGGTAATTTGTAAATGCTAGAGTTGCACTCTAGAATTTACTGTAAAAAATTACCGTAACCTGTTATTGGGTCCGAAACTGAATGATCCGTTCTTAACAATGCTATTAAAACCATTGAATTATATTTTATTATTCCCAAACGGACAATTAAAAAATCAGCGTATCACACAGTGAGTAAATTGGTTTCATTTACTAATGATCTAGAAACTCTATTTAAATTATAAAATACATATGATTAAAATATATTAAACGCTTAAATTGTTTCCGACAAAACAATGCTCTCATGAGAATCAGGTGGTAACCGTTAATAAATATAATACTAATCAGGCGGAGTAGCTATTTCAAGAATTGATACATTTTAAATACTCAATAAATAAGCAATAAATATTCTTCCGTTTTCTTGTCATAAACTCGTGTGCATAATATATAAACGGCTCTTATTTAGCAAAATAATTTACTGATTTAGTTACATTTAAGTGTTGTCAAATATTTGATATTATTTGAAATTATTATATTAGTCTTTATTAAAACTTTGTTTCGCTGAAATATTTTAAAATACAGTGCATTTTAAAATGGGTGTTATTGAAATTTTATTTAAATACAAACAAGACATGAATAAAAATTAAAAGTTGTTAAGAAGCATCAAAGGATTAGAGAGTAAGTGTAATTATGATGTGTCATCATGTTGGTAGAACCCTCAAACCAATTAACATCAGAAATCACCATACAATCCACCCCAAAGCCCTTTCAATAGTTTCTTCATTAAATAATCCGTAACGTAATCTATCCGAAAGCACGGCGTCGCAGCTTTTTATTGCCGAAAGTTTATTGCACCTCGCAATTATGTTGCAAGAAGGCGTTCCCCACACTAAAAGCTCTCCGGGCCGTCTTGCCGTCGGGCTTTTAATAGTTTGCGGAGCTCTCTCTCGAGGACCTCCAGCGCCATTTGGTGATTTGTCTCCCCTCGGCTGGCTTTGTTATTGCTCATACGAAGAATGTCGAGGGTGCGCCTTAATAACGGGTATGTAGTCCACGGGTTATGGTTGTAAATTGTTACGATCAGCAGTGGTGGCTACTTTAACTATTTCCAGAACATTGCCTCTCAAGATGGTAATTTAATCAAATTACGCAAATATTTACATTGTTTTTAACAATACACTGTAATGAATACAATCAATGTGTATTGATTTCTTCCTATTTATCCACGATAGGTCGTTTTTAAATAACAATACATGTTTTTTAACGCGAAGGTATTTACCTTAATATCTTGTATTAAATTGTTATTCATTTGAATAAAATTATCTTTACTTTAGTTATTTTTATTTCCTGTTTTATTTTTTCTGCTGAAACTATGTTGAAGCCCGTGAAGCGAAGTTTCTCTACTAAAGTTTTTTCTAGATACAAAACTTAGTATTTATTCCCAATTATGTTTGATGTATAATTTATATAATGACTATCTAAAAGATTTGGTTAGCTGGAAGCTTTTTGTGGTGAAAGCAATCTTAAAAACCTCGCTACGAGAATAATTGGCTTTGAATCATTGACAAATGTTTAATTCTTATGGAGATTTTTCGTAAAGTTAATAGTTTTCTATTCTCAAATAAGACGTGCTCATTTCTGAATCGCTAAAAACTTTTTAATCGTTATTCTATGCGGTAAAATGCTTCAACAAAAAAAAAACAGTGAAAATAAAAAGATCAACGTAAAACGATATTTATTAATTTCTTTCAATTTGATAAGTGTGAAGAGGTGGGTTATTATATTAAACCATTTAAAGCACGTCAATGCATTGTGTTTGTCTCCATTTTCTCATATCACCAAAACTACCCTTCCCCGGTGACAAGATGCGTCGTCATGCTATTTTTTCCCGCCTTCGAGTGCGCAACGAGTGCCAGCTTCGTTGCCTTTTGTATTTTTCTTTCCTACAAAGACGATAAGATGGTCATTTCCTCTCGCCGGGATTTCCCCCCGCTTTGTAGCGTAAAAAAAACACTCGAAGGTCTTACGCAACCGTCTTTAAGAAAGAGTACCTTTATCTTATATTGAATCTGGAGTCTAAAGCATATTGCTAAGGTTGCAAGTATTTTTTTGTAAATGAAATTACAGATGGGGCGGATTGATATAAAAAAAGTTTTCAAAGCCAAGCGATCGGGGACATAGCATACCACAATATTATTTTCCCGCATGATATGTTTATGAGTTACGAATTTTGGAATCAATATTTGTATTAAACATCAGTAGTTTTATAATATATCACCATAACCGAATATTGGGACAAATTCGACATAGAAGCGATAAATATGATGTATGCGAAATTATTGCAAAATTGTCAAAATAAGGGAATAGATGCGAAATTGTATTAAATTATATTTTCTTCTTATCTCATCTTCAATGAATTCCAAAGTGGGCTAAAAGCAGATTATCTTTTGCTGATACTAAAAAAATGAAACATTTGAAATTCGGCAGTACTGCCATTCAATCCGTTTCGTGTCCTGCAAAAAAGTGTAAATGCGGAACATTCATTTAGCACGCATAATCTAATTGTAGCAGATCGCCGTACACGGCTTACTCATCTATTTCAACATTTTATAATAAATTTTAATCATTTTGTTTTTCGTAATTTTTAATGAATTTCTTCTTATATTGTATTTTTTACAATAATTATTTAAATGTTTTGTACCTACTCATGAATGGTCTATTTGTACTTTTGTATGTATGTGTTTTTTTCTCTGTTTTGAATTAATTCCTTGTTGTTATTGTTTTTTTGCTATATTTTCAAATCTTTTCTTTTAATCAATTTTATATTGTATACATAGTAAGTTATAATTAAATTTGACTCCTAAACTTATTTACTATGATTAACCACTTGAATACCAAGCGGACACAGGTGTCCGGAACATATGCAAGCACACACGGATGTCCAAGACATTTAAAAAATAAAATACTTGGTATTCTAATAAAATATAAGCAATATTTTGATGAATATGTGTTGTGCCATCTATACTGAGTCAATATAGGTTTATTAAAAATCGAATTCGAGTGTATATTAGGCAAAATATTTTTTCTCAAAAATACGCAGTATCTCTGTGACGCATATCAATGATTTATTTGCACGGTATTCAAACGGTTAAGAAAGAAACGCTAAATAATTGCTAAAATTTATAATTTTCTTTGATTCAAATCGCGAAATACAAACGCGTCAAAACGTTTTTTTTAATTGATTCTAAAAATAGTCCCTACTAATGGAGGCATCCGTGCCAATACCTTTTTGTGATTAAACCTCCTAATTTTCAAACGGACATTTATAAACGCTTTTTAAATGCATTGATTAATTTGTGTCTTGGTGAATTGGTGCTTTTAATTATTCACATATCTTTCATTATTAGCTTTAAAACGTCATAATATTATATTATAACGTTAACAGTTGCGTTTACACTGAAAGTGGTGTAAGCGTAATCTTTCAATAACATAACAAATGTAAAAAGTTTAGGCGATGTGTTTGTGTTTGTGACCAATGTTTACGCATTTTTAAGTGTATGACAGATTTGCTTTAAGCTGCAAATCATTCTAATCACAGCTACAAACTCACCCACCTTTGCAATAATTCACATAAATTGATTGCATAATTTATTTACGACTTATTCCCTCGCGGGAACACAACCCCAATACAGTGTGTTATATAAAATTGTTATTCATTATTTTCAATCACCTTGCCAGATGAAACTATCAGTAAAATCGATGTATGTATTAAAAAAATCAAATTAATCAGTTTTTCTATCTCTATTCATTTGAAATATTTTTGATATATTATATTTCGGCTTCATTCCATCACAACTATGCAATTCGGTTCTCCAATAATCATTTTATTCGTAAAACTTGCGATGTTCTGTCTAATGATGCTTCTTAAAGAGGCAAAACACTTTTTCTTTTTTTTTTTAAAAAAGTTATCAAATTTTTATGTACAAATATTTATTTCAAACAGAACAGAAATATGACTTGGAATTCAAATTAGAACTGTGAAACTAAAATTATCTGTTTAAGTTCACTTATACTCATAGCAACATTCTGCTTCACTCCATCGTCAAAACTAAATGTTTAAACTAAATTAAGATTTGTTATAGACATTAGATTATCTTACTTACTCTAACTTGCTAACTTATATTCTTAAATATTGCTGTCAACAAATTAACAAATCTAACTCTTGTCGAGCCATGATGCAGAGGTCGACATCGTCGGCTCGCGTTATGGATCTCACGGAATCGAGTCCGACATCATTTCAAGGACATGGGTGTCTGTGATGTCCAAAAAATTCCCACCCACCATTCCGATTCTTAAATACCGGGGCGTAGTGATTAGTTAAAAACTAAACCTATCCTGCTCTATCCTTCTATCTTTACTACTCTCTAAAAGACAGGTTGAGTGACCTTTTTCTACGAGCAGTTCTCGTAGAAAAAACATCTGTTGAGACACCTTCATTAAGAGCCATTTGATACACACTGAAAGCAGACATGGATATTAAAAAAACTATTGTAGAGATTAATACTTTGGTATGTTTTATACTATAAAGAAAGTCCCTGACTTACATAATTTAATCACGATTATTTGACTTTCCAACATGATTATTTCGACTTTATAAAACTTTTGTTTCAAATATCCATTTTGAGTATTCATTTATTTTGCAGAGAAATTACCCTGTGGGGAATGATACAAAACTGCAATAAACCGTCGCGCAACAATAACAACACCATGTTCGTGCATCAATAATTCATACATAATGCAACGCAATCCCGGACCTAGGCTCCCTAGATTTGGTTGCAAATTATTTTCACCTGAAATATTCACAACTAATCCCTCAGGAGTTATTTTTGTTGATTAAATTGATAGATATTATCCCTTCGCTGTTTGGGAGGATATAACATGCAAATCGCAATTATGGTTCATCAATATTTAGCATTATTTTTATTGTATTGGCCACACTAGTTTTCTATTGATACGGAGTTTTAACAAAACAAAAAAAAATCATTTTTCATTTTAAAAATATTTAGGTCGTTATAAAAACTAAATTGCAATTAATTTTCGTCCGAAACTTCAGTTGCGGTATTGAATCCCAGTAAGGACAGTTTTCTTAATTGATTTTTAATCCATTTATGGTTTCGTTTTTAAGTGCAGAGACGTTGCTGATGTGCAAATTATCTTCCACTTATCCCAGTCTTATAGCGTAGTGCAAGGCCAGAGCGATTAGCTCACAACTAAAATAGTCCTAGCCTCATCTTTATATCCCTACTTCCTACGGAAAAGATACATAGTTTAAGCAATTAAGTGGCATCCATTTACGTTTTATAGAAAAAATATTCGGTTTTGCTCTATAAAAAGTAAAAATTATCAATATTGAAAGAGGAAAACTTACAAAATTTACCTTTTTAAATGTAATATATTCGTTTCTAGTTGTTAATTTTACAAAAAAAAACATATATATATATATTGTTGATAGTTTATTCGGTTCAACAGATTTTTATTCGTTTTTTTATATTTAACTCTTATTTAACACATTTGCTACGGGGCGAATATGTCTAAAGTACATGATACAAGTACGGTCTTTTTTAAATCATCATAACGTTTTCCCTGGTGGAAAATATTTTTTCAACATTTCTGAGTATATTAAGCTATCCTTCTTTATTATAGTGTAAGAAAAGTTATTAAATAATATTCTTTTTTTTCCAGTGTTTCGAGTTCTATCGCTGATTGTTTTACGATTTCGGATTTTTTGTTTAAAAAATCACTTATACATATATCTTAAATAATGTGCGAAAACAACGTATTTACGTATCGGCAGACATTGCTGTTGAATCTTGTCGTGCAAACAGAGATTGGTCCCGTGAATAAAGTTATAAATATGGTCATACTTATTAAATAAATAGGATATTAATAAAATGAATAAAAGTAAAAGAACTCACTGAGTAATCTCAGCCATATTGAAGGATTGATTTTTTAAATTAATAAAATATAACTGACCGAATAAAAATTACGCTAAAATAAGTTTGGATGTTTTTTGCATTTGGTAATCAACTGATCAACTTTTTCAATAATTTTATTATTCAAAGTATGAACACTAATCAAGTTTGGTAGTTGAATTTTATTAATTTCTATCAAATTCAATGTTTGAGATCGCATGGCTTGTTAACAATAAGTGTGAGGAAAATATTTTTCACAAAGTATATTTAAAGAGTTATGAGCTTTTAACATCGACAAAATCTAATGACGCGTATTCCGCGTTCCTCGGTGCCGATTTTTTATGAAAAGAGATCTATTATTGTACGCGTATTTTAATATATGTAAAAATCTTGTTTGATTTCAAAACAGCCAATTATTATCTGAGACTTCTCTTTAACATATATTTACATATCTACGAAAAGTTGTAAAATTATTTTGCATAACAGGTACGGCTAATGTAAAATTTGAGATGAAACTCATACCATTAAATACTAAAACAAAAGTATCTTTAGTATTTATTATATTTCAAATTACGTTGAAACATATTTTTCCAAAGAAGTACTGTGGTATCTAAGTACTCAAAATAAAATTATTTTTTCTAACTCAGATTAAGGTACCGTTTTAAGCGGGATTTTTTCTCTCGTAGTTTTATAAAAACCAAGAAAATTATTGAAACGGTGCGCGCATAATAAATTGTTTGCTAAACTCTTTTCAGAGCCTACTGAAATGTGGCATATTAGTATAATATTAACAATATATTTAACCTTTTCATATCAAGTTTATTTCACATTTTTTTTATTTTCGTTGAATTTTAATTGTATTTTTATTTATGTTTTATCCTCACCATATTTTTTTACCATATAAAATTTATTGGAAACTTTTGAAACGAACTTAAACTATGTCATTGTTATGTATACGCTAAATCAACAACTGTGAAATGTTGATTTCTCCTGACATAACATAATTAAAATTTGTCCTATTTGATTGCACTCTATCTATATATATAAAAATCTCGTGTCACGGTGTTTGTCTCCAAACTCCTCCGAAACGGCTTGACCAATTTTTATGATTTTTTTTATGTATATTTGCTAGATATGAGAATCAAATGTAAACTATATTTCATCCCGCTAGGTGAAAGGTGTCCTGATCTAGATTTTTTTTTCAATATTCCTGACAATTCGTCGTTCCAATTTCAAACAATTGAAATGGACGACAGATTTTGATCAGTGACGTCATTGAGTCGATTATTGGAGGTATGGTTATATTTTGCATCTGGCCTTGAAAATATTTTTAATTTCTTACTTGCATTAGTAATATTCTGATGACAGTATGGATATTTTATAGAACTGTATTTCGACTTTTATTTTAAAATCTTCTACTACGAAGAATAATTGTTACTATGAAAAATGGTTGTTAGCAAACTTAAACATTCCAAAAATTCAATAATTTACAATTTAAAAACTGCAGGGCTGTCGATATATGCGCCGAGGTCGATTTATGCTACTATGAAAAATGATTCTTAGCAAACTTGAACATTATTCCAAAGATTTAATAATTTACGAAATTTCTGCTACGACGAAAAATGGTTGTTAGCAAACTTAAACATCATTCCAAAAATTAAATAATTTACGTGGTTTATTTCTGCTACTACGAAAAATGATTGTTAGCAAACTAAAACATTATTCCAAAACTAAAGTAAATTACTAGGTCTATGCGTGTAGAATTACAATATGATGCATCCGCTGAACGTTTCAAAAAACAATTGTTAGATATTGGTAATGAAAAATAGAAATCGATGAATCCACACATTACAACCAAGCTTCTGTAAAATTACAGGAACCGTTAGCGAATTGATGCACAAAGTTTTCCCAAATATCGCACAGAATTACAAAAATCATCAGTGGCTTAGTGAATGTGTTATATTAGCAGTCAAAAACAACGATGGTAATGCCATCAACTTCAGGATTCCAAACGAAATACCAGGCAAAGAAACAACGTATAAGTCCATCGATACTATAAATTGATCAAGACGAAGTTGTCAATTATCCAACTGAATTCTTAAACTCACTTGATTTGCCAGTCATGCTACCGCACGTTTTAACACTGAAAATTGGCGTACCTATTATTCTTCTCCGAAATATAAATCCACCACGACTTTGTAACGGTACCAGGCTTTCAGTGAAAAATTAATGAACAGTATCATCTAAGCTTCAATTTTAAATGGAAAATTTAAAGGAAACGGTGTACTGTTGCCAAGCATTCCAATAATTCCGACAGATAGGCCATTAGAATTAAAATGTTTGCAGTTTCCGGTGCGACTCGCATTTGGACAATCGCTGTGTGTGGACTAAATTTTAAAAATCCATGCTTCACACATGGACAGCTGTATCTGGCCTGCTCACACGTTGAAAAACCTTAAGATCTATTCATATACGCACCAGACAAAAAAACAAAATATATCCAAAAGCACTTCAATAAACATAATTAAAACACAAACACTTTCTTTCTTTGAGTGGCATTGCAGCGCATGCCGGGTCAGCTAGTATTGTATATAATTTCAATTCAACAATAACTTTTCTACAGACAAATATATATATTGATTCCTTCCACTTCAGTTAAAATCAATGTTCAAATCGAAAGGTCGTCGACTCAGTAGAGACTTCTTGATACTCACGTCGCTATTATTTTGATTATAAGATTAAGTGATTTATTAAAGTGTAAAAAATATGCTATTCGAATGAAAGTTGAACAAAAATTTAAATAGTGTTTTAGTAATAAATATATCCGTAACATGAACAATTGAACGATTGCATTTTTTTTAATGATTTATAAACTATTCTTATTGTTTTATATGAAATTTGTTTAATGACCAGTAGAATCATGTGTTTAGTAGTTATATATATACACTCTAGTATCGTTGTAAATAATTTGTAATAATTACTTTTTTTAATGAGTTTAAAATACCTTGTTGCTGAGTGAAACTTTTTTTGAGTAAACTTAAAAGATTAAGTTTACAGTATGCTTTAATACATATGAAGATTAGAAAAAAAATGATATTCAGTAAATGCCGGTTTTTTTCCTTTTTAATCTTGTTACTTCGTACAATTCCAATTATCTCAAATACACATACGTTACCTATGTGTAACCTTTATCAAACCCCCTTTAAAATTACTTTTAATAGCTTTGAAGCGAAAAACATATTACTACAGGCCTCCGGCTATATTTATAAAATTGATTTTACAGTCGTGTAAAATAATATTCGCAGAAACTCTTTTTCGTTTCTGATATTTGCTTTTTACATCCATTCGTAAATACTGCTTGTTCCGGCATTAAATATTAAAATCAGTTTTAAGTGCTTAGCCTCTGTAAGAGATTATTGAAAAAATATTAAAACGATAAATCGTGGTGAATTCAACAACTGATAATTTAAAAAATATTTTGGCCGACTTTGTTATATTGCTATTCATACATTTTGAAATCTTTCATATTTCAATCTAAATGCTATCTGAAAGTTTGATATTTTTGCAAAAAAATCTTCATCTTTATTTATTATTTGATTAATTTACTTATTTGTTCCAATATTATCAATTAAATGAGTACTGATACTTTCATCACTAATAAATCAAACGGTGTACTACGAGCAGCTGACAATCAATGGGTTTTTTTTTTTAATTTTAATATTTTTCTCTCGCTTTTGTATTATATTATTTATTAAATTGACAGTCTCTTTGTGGTAACGAAGGCAAACTACTAAGAATTCAATAAATTTGCGGCATCATACGGATAAAGAGTAGATTTACACTCATTGTACCTCCGGACATTTTTATAGGTCAAATTTTCACTCATTTAAGTGCAAGCCGCCATGTCAATTGCTCCTGAGACAATCCTTGCACAAAATTGAACAACGCATAACTGTTGGACGCAGATGTATGTAGGGTGTTGCGTAATATTTTTGTGGTTTGTGCGTTACCAGTTAACGAATAGCTGATGTTTCCCTAACGTTTGTTACGCCATCGGATAATGATGAGTAAAATTAAGGGATGGGAAAGCAGTTTCAGAGCAGGTAAGTTTCTTTATAGAATTCCTCATGCATGTTAAAAACTGTTAAAGTTTCTCATTATTTCACCTACTTATTTTACAGCATATGGAAAAAAAACTTATGTTTTATTATATTTAATGTTCGGAATTTCTGTGTAAAATAGTTTCATTATGTAACTTTTACGATCTTCTATATTTTTTTTACAATATTCAGCAATTTGTATAATAAATACTGTTGTACGATAATTTCTATTGAGAGAAAAACATTTTTAAAAACTGTTTTTCAGTCAGTGTAATAATCATACTAATTAAGTTAGTAAGCTCTACACACGGTGCAAACGAACTTTTAATTTGCAGTGCAAGGCGTGTATGTGCCATTTCCTAGTGGACAAGAAGTGAAATAGTTACTTCCGCTTTGGCATTCCAACGACCAAAGCGCAGAACTTTGTGAAAGCTCGCAGTTTAGTAACCATCTGTGATTAGTTCCCTTTGGGAGTAGTACTAAAGTATCTTTGGCGCAAGTTTCTCTCTGAGGCGCGTGTTTGCCTTGCTTATCTGGGTACTAGTGCGCAGAAATTTGCTTGGTACATACCATATTATCATAATGCGTGATACGTATGCAATATAACATGTTTGTCCCCTTTTAACTAGTTTTATTGCAATATAATACTGTCAAAGAGTAAGTTGTTGCTGTAATAAGTGACTTAAGACATACGTTAAAATGTCCAAAAGTTTCCGACTCAAATATTATAGAACAAGTCAATTATTATAAAAACTCATTTTCAGACTATTTTTTCATTTATATAGAAGAGTCAATAAGGTGTTCTAAAAAATATATCACAAACAAGGATTAAGTATATCAAAAAATAAACATTATCGATTCTTATTCTAAAGGTACTTCATTAATAATTTATCTAAATAGACTGGAAGTTTTTAAACTTTACTAGTGCTAGTGGTCACAAACGGCTTGTTTTTATGTATGCTTGTATTTTAATGGTTTTGAATGAGAGAGCTGAGAATTTAAAGAAAAAATAAACTAGACACTTTAAAGTATATTTATTTTTGGAACGCGTTTTATGTATATTTCCAATATTGTGTTTACTGTGACAACTAGTATTGCCAATCATCAGCTTAAACTAATAATCAGATGATAGTGGGCACCTTAATTTAAAAGCTTAACAGTTTATCGTGATGAAATTTACGTGATATAAACTCAGGGATTGTTTATAACGAATTCAACGTTACTGAACATATAGCATTAGCACACGTGCCAACGACAGCAAATATTAATATTGACCCTGTCCGAACTTAAACCCAAAACGATCTCATTACCAAGTAGACCTATTGGCAATTAAGCTGCTTATAATACTGACTTATATTAATATTTCGTTACTTACGATAATATTCAACGACATCCTACGTTAAGCATAATAAATGTGTTGGTATTACTTGTATTTGTAAATGTAGAATGACTTTTTTTTATTTAGATACATATATTTATTAACATATTGAGTAAATTAATCATTGAACCTTTTTTTATCAGCTGATTATGAATATAACTGTATCGCTCATTACTAAGTGTTTGCCTGTTATCTTGTGCAGTATTTCCTTTATGAATACTATAATAGTCGTATGAAACTGTACTCAGTAGCATACATGTGCATGGAATTTACCCAACTTTTGGTAGGAAAAGTAAGAAACTCGCTTCTAAACTAGGAAAGAAAACTTTTTTGTCTACTTTTGTTTTATGCTATTTTATTCTTATGAATATTTCATTTGTACGAGTAAGAAATCTGTAGGCATTCCCGTGGGTTAATCCATTTTACCAGCAACGGCTTTAAACTAAGTAATACATTTATTTCTTTTATAAACACGAGATATTTATTAACTGAGCGTCAATTTACGTTCATTCGTGCACTTGAACGCCTGCAGATGCTGAAAGGAGAATCTCGGGTCGTCAGTGACAAAAATTGTGTGAATGTACATAATTTGAACAATTCAAATTTTAAATACTTAATTGAAAAACAAAAGCACTACTTCATATTGTGTTTGGTATGACTTTGACTTAATATTGAATAATGTTAAGCTGTTGAATAAAGATACAGTATATTTTTAAAAATATTGATGTGTTTATCTTTTAATGTTATATGAAATGTATTACGATGTGGGCTGTATGTTATTTTGTGCATATTATTTTTTGTGCGTTTTAAAGGTAGATGAGCGTTGATGGTTATTGAAAACAAACTATTGCAATACAGCACTAGACTACCCCTATTTTGTGAGCTTATATTTAATCATGAAGCTTGTTTGAAATCTTCAAAAGACCAGGAAACAATAGGCCTGTGGGGACTGGTACTTGCAATGGCAGACAACCGCCCCAGGCTGTGGTGTATCAAGAATCGTCACACGTAAAATCGTCCCTCGTATATTTGCCATTGTACTTGAAATGCTATTAAGGTAATTTTTCCTGTAAAAGCTCTCAACAAAAATAATCATATTCCTAGAATTTATGAAAAGTGATACATTTTATACTGCATATATCTGATACTTCTTTACTGCGACAGAAATATAAAACGATACATCATTTACATCTTTTTTACATTGCGCTAAATATTTTGGGTATAAGAAGATCACACAAGATAAACTAGTTGAGAATATTGTCATAAGTCACTCGAAATCAACTCGAAGAAAAGAGATATCACAAACACTCATGTCTTAGATCTCAAATTTTGAATTAAAAAAAAAACTTTTTGATATCGACCTTACCAAGACTTGAATCCAGACTCACCCAATCGTTGGAGCAAATCTCTTACAACATTGGTCACTTAGGGCACACTATTATATATACTTCGTTCAAAAAACTGAAAATTTGAGATTTTAATTGTAGCTAAGTAAATATACCTTTAACTTTATATAGTCTACATTATTTTCGATGTGTTTAGTAGTCACTTTAAGGGATTCTTTTTAAAAATCAAATTTTAAAGAAATTTCATTCAAATTTTCTTGTTATTGTTTACTTGACAAGTGTTCACATTGTTTGCTAGCACTAAAATGTATCATTTTTCCTAGGAAGTATTTGTTTTTACTCAGTCTAAAAATAATGAATGAAGTTTGCTGGAATGCGTAAATATTTCTTACTATCAACAAATATGCCGAGATACGTATAGTTTATTAAACTATTTCATATCACGTGTGTCTTCTGGTTAATGAAATACTTCCTTCAATTTTCAGAGATATCAAACTATTTATCTTATAGCGTATGATCTTAGTTTTAGTTATCAAACATTTTTTTTGCTGTAATAAATTTAATAACATTATGCCTCATAACTTCTCCGAAGAGTGAAATTTTTTAAAACTTTGTTTTATACATCGATATCGTCTATGCGTTAGTACTTACGTTATTCATTCTTCTCCACTTTGCTTATCATATAAATTTATTTTATGCAAGCTTTCAAAAGGATTTTAATTAAATTCAACAAATTACCAATATTTTAAAGACTCGTCAATCACCGTAGTACACTATTATATTATTTTATTATAAGATGTGCGAATCAATTTTAAAATTTTGTGAATATATATGAAAAACTCTATTCAACTCTTGGTCATTAAATTCATTATCAAAGATAAAAAAATATTATTAAAATATTACTGTTATCAGAAGACATTTAAATTATAATTTAAAAAATTTCATTATTTTGTTTTTTTGTGACATTTAAATTGACAATCAATAATGAATTCCTTCACTCTGCCTAACGAGTGCTTAGCGTACATAACCTAACTTAACAAATAATTGTCCTACTAAATAACTAAAAACATATTTTATTCCGGGCTTTTGCATTCACAAATAAAAAAATGTCTCCGGATTACAGGAAAGAACCAATAGTTCTTTCTATTACTATTCGTATATGTTTTTCAAACTGAGATCAAAATTGGTTGAATGAAGTTTATTTAATCGTCATCTTAATTTCCGAAAAAAAATATTAACATCTACCGCATTAAAACCATCACAATGTTATCTTACCAATACATCAACTTTTATGTTTCAATGTTCCTTTACTGCGTTCTTCCGAGAAGATTTTCCGTTATTTCTGATAAAATCAAAAAATTGTTATTTTACTCGAAAGTGAATCAAAAATATATGCAAGTGTTAAAATAAATGTTAACTCGTTTAAAATAATTTCAACTAAAATTCGAACCATTAATGAATTATGGTTCTTTAATTTTTCAACTATAATTACACCAATCAAGCTTAATTATATTATTATTTCATTTCGAACACAAATTTAACATTTTCCCGCCTTTATAATTAATATCACATTTAAATAAATTCATCGAGTATTTAACATTTGTAATTCATTAAATACTACAAGAAGCTGTTGAGTCGAGTTGGTTTTCCAACGGCTACACCATTTGGTTTGTTTCACAGCCCCTTCGTCATATTGATTGAAAGCTCTGTTTTAATTTCATGAAACATAGCGAGCTTATTTGAGAGTAGGCGGAGAGCTTTGCGGTACAATATCGAGCTTAATTTATGCCTAAAGTTATATACATAAAGATTACGATATAATAATATTTTAAATACAACAAAGCAAAACCGCTGTTAAACTTTACCAATTTATTACTGAACCCGATTGCTTATCAAATATACCCCGAAATGAAAATTTTAATCATAAATTTTGCGTTTCATATTTTTGGTGAAGCATAGTGATATTTTTAGTGCTTTTAAGTATTTTTATTCATTATTACATATCTTAAAACTATAGCCATTCTCCTGTTTCCTTTATAAATATTATAGAAATCAAACGTATTGTAATTCTTTCAATTTATGAATTTATTGTTTAAATATATATTGATGTCATTATTATAAAAAAATATTTGTAAAATGCATAGCAACAATTGTCATATATTATTGTATGAAAAACTGACAATTTTATTACAACCAGTCAACTTCTCTACCTCTTTTTTTGGAGAGTCACTGGAGGCTTTAAAAGGACTGGTATTGAAACCCGTGGATATCGCAACTAGGGTACCCAATCCCGGAGCATTTGTCCAATCCCGGGATTTCGGGATTGATTAATTTTTAATCTAGGGATTGGAATTAGCTCACCGAGGAATTTGAAATTCTCGATTTGGTATACTTTTCCCTCAGATTGTTACAGAACCTCATTTTTTTTTAAAGCTCACCGAGGAATTAGAAATCCTCATTTTGTTACTTTTCCCTCGGATTATGTCCAAACCTCGTTTTTTTTTTACCTCGCCGAGGAATTTGAAATCTTTAATTTGCCAATTTCGTGTCAATTTTCGGGTTTGCTCAAAATTTCTCAATCCCGGGATCACGACCGTGTCAACCCCGGGATTTCGGGATCAGAAAATTGAACGGGATCTCGGGATTGGATGCCCTAATCGCAACTAAATAAAAATAAAACAACACAGCGTTTACCATTTGGCTTCAGCATCGGTAATATAAAAACACAAATTATAGCCATAGAAAAGAATATAGATTTTCAAGGAAGTGGTCCGAGCTTGTTCCTAAAAAAATTAACATGAAAAAAAATAACACAGTATCCGTCTGAACACACTCAAAGCCGTGCAGAATATGTACATATACATCCAATACGATATCGTTGAACAATATTGAAGCTCTATCCACTCGCATCACTTTCAACAAGCTGGTTCCTCATTATAACTGAAAAAAACAACCAATGTCAATGAGAATAAATATATATGTAAATTATTTGATTTATCGTTATTAGGTGCTTTTTTTAAAATCAAAAAGTAGTCTTAGAAATCGTTAGCAAGCTTTCAGATAACAATAAATTACGTTCGTTTGACGAAACAATTACCCAAGCAGGAGTATTTTAAGTGTTATCGCATGTTCATGAACGTTCAAGTATGCAAGAATATAAATCATTATTTAGAACCTGGCATATCTTTCATATCGCTTTTTTCATGCTCATACATAATTTTGTTTATACTCCATAACTCCTTGTTAATGTTTCAAAATTTAAATTCAACTTTCTTTTTCAGGTATGCACGCCGAAAACTTCAGAAGGGTCCTTAAACATTCATTACTTCTACAAGCCACTTGGTAAGAAAAGTTTATCGCTTAGCAGTGACAGAAAATCTTTTTTACAAGAATAAATATAGATCTAAGTAAAAGAGATAATTAAACTGTTATAATCATCATTGACAAAGCGTTCGATTTATTCACTATTATTAGTATTTTGAATACTTTTAATAATCTCAAAAAAGAATACCATTCAGTCAAATTATTTCACTTTTAAATCCTTTTCAGTACCGCAATGTTTCAAGCTAAACAACATTCAATCACATACCTACCGCATATTTTTAATATTTTTTTAAAATAGGACTGAATTTATAAATATTAAAAGTTTACTTATAAAATTATATATACAGTAAATTATTTTTATGTTACATTAGTGGTCTTCAGTGGCATTAAGGTACTCACGCCGTTCGTATGTAGCGGCCACCAGTGGCATTACGGTACTGAAGCGGTTAAGGTGTTTACTTGCTATACTAGAAAGGCATTGTGTATGTTATATTTAAATAAATAAAATAACACTTTTTTGTACTAATTCCACATTTATTTGTAGAGTTTCAGTAGCGAAAGCTCATGATGAAGCCGGTTCTGATCATACTAAAGAAATTTGAAATTAGTAAAGAAAGGTGTTTTATGTTTGTACCAAAGTGTTGTATTATGCTTATAACTATTTAGATTGAAATTAAACCAATCACCTTCAGTCAAAATCTTAAATTATATAAGTTCATCACTAACCAAATCATTTTTTGATAAAATGTTGTTTATTTAAATTGATTTACTGGGACAAAAGTGATCTATCTTGCTAGCTTTGAGTTTAATTTTACGAAACAATTTTGCTGTCACTATTGTTTTGATTAAGTTACTTAAACTTGCTTATATAAATTCTTCGCAAACATCGTTTAAAGTCAATTAACAATTACAATTATTTAAATTTGTGCAAAACTGTTTTTTTGAATAGTGTTATTGAATACTTATTTAATGTATTATTAAACTGACAAAGTTATAACGAATTCAATGTAATTGCCATTACCATCTTATTGAGACTTGCTTGTCGAGTCGTAAATTAACTATAAAATACTAATACATCTTGATTTATCCTAAACTAAATTTTAAAATCAAATTGCAATCATTTTATAATACACCGAATAACTGAAAAAATAATAAAAAAAAAACATTCAAAAAGTCAATGTACATATTTTTATTTATAGCTTAAAACGTTACAATAAATACAGGTGTCTCAAGTCACATTAAATGTTTTTCGTAACTGAAATAATTTCTCGTCTTTACTGCAATCCGCTCTAACTAAATTTGATTCTTGAAATAAAGGTGGAATGTAGATTTGCCGAATTTTAAATGAAATTTACATACCGACTGACATCTACGATTGCTATATTAGCCCCTAGAAAAGATATGTTCACATTTTTTTTTAACAAGAGAAAGGGATATAAAGGAGAGATCTCAAATCTTTAAAAGATATCAGAACCACACATTAATCATAAAGATAAAATCTGTGGAAATTTCTTACCTGGTACTTACACCAAAAGTATGGTAATTATGATAATTATAAACAGCAACGACTCTGATTTAATCCCTGACATTTTATAACTTTCTGACACTTCCACGACAATATGTACATATTATATTATATAATACTTGGTGCAACATCTCTTGAGCTCAAATTATTTAAATTCTATCCTGAAGCAATTTCCAACTTCAAGACATATTAAAGAGATGCTGTCAATTGCTTACTTTAATTTTATTATTTCCGTGGGTAGTCAACTTATCTCCCGCCAGTTTCATGCTTCTAGATGATGTAGGTAGTTAGATGAATGTTTTTTAATTGAAGTGTTGAATAACCTTCTGAAGATCACTGCGCTTATGATTGTGATGTTATGGCATATGTATAATAGATATCTTGATATTCTTTGCTTTTTTCTGTTGTTAATTATATCATAAATGTACAATTATTTAATAGCTTTTTAACGTATTTTATATACCATGTAATACTATTAAAATATTTCATATCTTCGACGGATAACTCTTGTGCCACATGAACAATTATTCTTTTTAAATATATATAAATTTCAGTCGGTGACGTTTAAAATATGTGGATTTTGTGTAAAATCAAATCTTTAACTCAATTGTTTTTCTCAACATTGAAAACACTGCTATGATTTAAATTTCGAATATGAACAAATAATAGTTTTTATTAATTTAATTTATAATTTACAACCGCATTAATACAATTTACTTATTTTTTAAATATTAAAAAATACATATTTTAAGTGCTACCACACGAAAATTATTAAATATTTCGTTAAACAGAAACATTTTTCGTTAACTCGATGGCTGCCACAGACGAGATATCTCATTAATTTTTTCGTGCTCAACACGCCAGAGACGAGTTATCTCGTCAATAGTTAATTGAATTTATAGTTGCAAATTATAGCCGGCGTGCTAGGTAATTACTATTAATTATCTACGACAGCTAAATGGCTAAAATAACGGTTCTTTCGTCAACGTTTATATTAACGTCAATAAATTTGCTCTTTTAAAAACATGATTTTAGTTTCGAAAATTTAAATTAATAATTATATCTACATTATGAAAACATTTCTTAACTAGAGTAATCAGAAAAGAATTTCAAATAAAGTCATCCCCTTTTGATTCAAGAAATAGCTGTCAGATAAGACAGAAGTTATTACTGAATTTATGTTTTGTAAGCTGCTGTTAGGCTCAGGGATGATAAGAATGAATCTGTCAGCATGCCCTGCATCTTAAGCTCCAGATAAAAACGTGGAAACTGGAGCCGGCAACTACGTGCGCAGAATTGCACGTGCAAATAACTGTGTGATGCAGTAAACGCCAGTTCCCAACATTTGACACAATCTTTCGCCATCTTGTTTGTGCACAAACAACCGAGCAAACTTGCAGAGTTTCTATATAATATCCATATTATGTCTGTCAACACTTTCAGCGTTGGAAATTATTATGTTTTATTTCTAAATTCATTTTTCGAAAACAAATAAATTTCTCGTTTTTTTTCGACGAGAATATATGAATAGAAAGGATCGGAGTATAACGGATTACAGGACTAGGGGTTTGCTAATTACTCTCTACGCCTCGTGATTTAAGGATTCTAATGGTGGGAGGGAATTTTTAAACATCACATTCATACATGTCTTCTGACGGAAACCGATAAATCGATTGAAAAAATGATATTCTTACCGGAACTTACTGGAACCTGTGAGATCCGTCACTGGAGTCAACGACATCAACTACTACACCACGGACCCGCCTTAAATTTGCGAATCCGCAAAAGTGTGTATAAACACATATTCTATTTATAAATTTAAAAAAAAACTAAAACTAAAAAAGAGACCGAAAAATCGTGTTTCTTTTTGCAATACGTTGCTATCGTATCTTTATTTATAAACATCGATCATCAGGATTCTGTTCATAGCAAATCACGTAAAATTTCATAATTTTTTTAAATTGAACGCCAAATCTCACAAACACATTTTTATTTTTTTTATAATCAGACCTCTTCATAAAGTGCTTTTGTGGTTTTCCCAGTTGATTCATTTGCACCTGTCACGCTCTTCTGAAAAACTAAACAAACCTTTCAATTTTTAAAACCGTACCAAATACCTTTTCGGTCACTGAAGTACTGTTAAGTACTGTTGGTAAATAAAACTAAACAAAATTGGAATCTGTATTAATAATATTCATAATTACTCACTTACAATCACCAATTTATTATACTTTCAATATCGCCACTATTATACATAATATGCCAATTTCAATAACTTTTCACCAATATATTATATATAACCAAATCTAACTTATGACCTTTCCCCTCCTTCGAATAACTCGCCCTTTTCAATTTCCTATCAGTTATTTCTGCCTTCATTGCGATGGGGGTGTTTCTTAGAGCCTACGTCCTTTTTAAAAATACCCTTTTATGATTTACGCGTAACCCATATTCACCTTTCCACACGTAGCCAACGCGTTATATTGAACTCTATTTTACCTTTATTAAAGTTCCACGAGAATCTAATCTATTTTATTATTCATATTCGTGTTATATGACGTGCTATGTCGAGAAAATTTTTGTTTTATAAGAAGAATAAATTAATAAATTTACGGCGTTATTTTTCACCCAACGTACATTATTCTTGTTTTTAAATGGAATTTTGCTTACCCATATAGTATACGTTCTCAGAAAATACAGATTTATCATTCTGCTTACTATGATAAATCTTAAAATATATTTGGGTTTTTTAGCGTAAATAATTTAATACGATAACTTTAATTGAAGTTGTTTGACAAAACAAATAAATAAAAATGATACAAATAACTTATATGTTGTACTTGTAATAATTAAGCGTAATCAAGAAAGTGTCGGCCTCTACCTATGGCGCAATGGTTAGCGTTGTGGGCTTACGTACCGGATCTCATGAATTCGAGTCCCAATACGAACAGCATTTTTCGATCGATTTCTGTTCGACGACATCGGTGTTTCTGATTTCGTTCCTTCTTTCTGATGAAATTTCCTCTCATCATTCCGATCCTTTAATAACTGAATGTAGCGAGAGCTATTACTTAACCACTAATCCTACTCTAGTCTTATCCTTTTATCCCTACAACTCTTTTTGAAAAAGAGGAGACCATTGGGAGCAGACATGGATTTTAAAAAATCAAGAAAGCTTCTCATACTCGTTAAAATAGTGGTGCTAAATTTATATTGACTTTATCATTTGTATATTAGAAGGTTATGTTCGTTAAATATATCTGCTCATCTCTGATTGTTTCTGATCGCTTAATTACGATATTCTGTTGTAAAATGTATACACTCGAGCGCTGAATTAGAATTTATAGCATGCGAATCTAAAATACGATGATGATATTAATTAAGTTGAAATATTTCTGCCTGTCTTTCCTATACACAATGAATTGAAAATTCTTCACGACTATTTATAAACACTTCTTCTATAATACACTATGCACATCAAATGCACTTGTATAGTTTTTTTATATCATGAAAATGGAATACATACATAAATAGTCTATTAATTATTATTACACATTTATTCAGTGTGATTTCTGAAAAACTAATTTAATTTTAATAAAATTGGAAATAATGAGCTAAATAAAAAAAATAAGAGTAAATATTTCAGCATTACTTTGAAACTTATAATTGCAATTACTTCCTCCCGTACACTAATTTGAATAATTCGATTCCGTTTTCGGTGAATCATTATCATATTTCACATAATTTGCATGTTATTACGTTTCGAATTCCTAATACTCGGCACCTACTCAAACAGATCGTGCTATCTACAACTGGATTATTAGATCACGTCAATATGATAAAATATCTTGTCTGCGTACATAATAACTTAAGTAACACGATGTGTTTCAATGGAATTATTGCTTGGAAGAATTTTTACACAACATCAAATATTATTGGATATTTTTTATATCGTGACTGTATGTCAATTTCAATTTGTGTTTGTGGCGTTTTTTTATTTATATCAGTGCTCGGCAACCTTTTGAGAGACTGAATAAAAAAAATTGGCAGTAAATAGGTAAAAGTTAAAAATATTTTTTACCATTTATTCTTTTAAAAAATCATTTTCAGAAAATAATAAATATATTTATATTAGGATAAGTAGCATGATATATATGTTTTAATACAAAATACACTTATAATATTTGATAATGGTGGCTTCCTTGGTCTCATGAAATGAGTGAATTGATAAAAATATATTATCATAATTTCTTGGCTCAAAATGTCGAAGTGGGTAATTAAATTACCCTCGGGGAATAGGTTGCCGAACACTGCTCTATATAATCCATATTAGGAACAGACAATTTTATAAAAAAAAAATATTATATATCGACTGTGGAAAGGAAAAAGGACGTAACCCACAGTTTTTTAAAAATAGGTTTTTTTCGATAATCACAATGTATCTAACTTGATACACGTTCTATCAAAAGGATGCAAGCTGCAAATGCTGAATTAGTATCTAAATTTAGCTTTCAAATCTGAAAAGATGACCTTGTAAAAAAATTAAACCAAGAAAAAAGACTAAAATAAAAGTTTTTCCTAGACAATTTCTTTAATTAATATTAGATTATTTAAATAAAATACCAATTTAGAAGTCTCCGTACACTTTAAGGTTGTGTATAATTCATAATTTGCATATGTCCCAAAATCATCAAAACACGTTTTTAGCGCCTCCTGTAAAATTTGATATTTGTGGGTTACGTCCTTTTTCCTTTCCAAAGTAGATATATATATAAGGGCTCAGGAAACAAAGGCGGCAGTTTTCATAATTCTAATCAAATCAATGAAAATATTTTTTTAGATAAGTCGTCTAAAAAGTTAATGCTTAAAAAGGTATTCTTATAAGTATTATGCTATTTTTAATATATTTTATATTTTTGTGTGAAATGAGTCGTGTTTTCTTTACAGGACTACATAATGTGCCACTTTTGTTACATTCTTAAATTAATGTACAAGTTAGAGCTTATTTTACAAAAAAAAACTTACTACTATATGCGTAATGGCCAGCTTTACACGATAACATATTTAACTCATTGTTGACAAAACGTGGAGGCTGCCGTCTTTATTTTCAGAGCACAGAGTTTGAAAAAAAATGTTTTTACGTAAATGATAAGACGTTTGCGCAATAATCAGTGACAAAATATTATTACACAACATAATAAACACAAATGCGATCTCTGCGAAATGGGTTTCCGAGGAATCGTAATTAAAATCAGATAAGCTTGTATCCCAGATTCGCACGAACTAATATATTTTAATATAGTGCTTCTATTTTCACACAAACTATTATTCCCTTGTGCTTAATCGTCACTGCATAGCGATAACACATTAATTTCAATACAATATCGGAATAGAATCGTGTATTAAATTCCATGTTTATAGTTTATGCGATTTACTCACATAATTATTTACAAAGTCATATTTAAGACTCGTATTACACCTATACATCAAAGTGTTTCTAATACATACTATTTATACAAGGGCTTTGAAGTGAGAGTCGGAGTCGTGGAGTCGCGGTGTTTTGGCCGGAGTCGGATTCGTGAAAAATGAGCGGCTTGAAACATTAAAAAAAATATGTTTAATAATGAATATCTAAACCACAATAGTCCATATTGTTGACATTGCATGATTGAATGATTAAGGATGATCTGATGGAATAAATAGATATAAGTTAAAATGAAATTATTAAAAAATGAGTCGTCTTTTTTTACAGGACTCCACAACCCTGATTTATACAATTACAATTTATAAGTGTCTATTTTTTTATTATACCATATAATGAAACTAACAAGATACAAAGCGGCAATTCGTGTTAGCTTATTTTTCGGAAGAGCAACTACAAACTTGAAAAATGTCGAATAAAATAATTATATATTGATGATGATGATTTGCAGAGGTTAATAAAATTTCTAAGAAAGTCGATGATTTCAAAATGAGAAAATGTCAGTTACTGCTTTTGTAGTGTCGATATTATTTATATGTTTTTATACACATATATATTATGGAGATATCTGCTCTCAATTTAAATCATATATATTTCTTATAGAAATTATTATTGATAGAATTTTACCTTCGAAAATTGGTTGTTGTTTATTTACTAAACCTCTCTTTTTTAGAGAAGAAAGATATACGGATGGGCTAAGAAAGGGTTAGTTGTTAAGTAATCACTGTACGAACCCCTTATTTTAGGGTCGGGCGAGTAGATGGAAATGTAAACATCAGACATCCATACCTTCGAACACAATTCTATGAATCGACTGGAAAATCTAGAGCTAAGTAATATGACAAGAACAACGCTCAAGAGAGCTCAACCTCTCGGCTAAAGGTTCGACAAAATAAAGGGATAGAACATTGAGAGAGTGCACAGCTTTGGGTATCTGAAAATAGATACACATTACAGTAGATGGTGATTAATGTGTACTTATCATTTCATACTAAAAATCGTTAAAATCACTCTTAACACGAAGTTCTGACTTTAAAAAAATCTACAATAAATAACTTGTATCGTTATTTTTTTAAATACAGTGCTTTTATTCTGTGTATGCTTAGTAGTGAAAGCTGTAATAATTCTGCAAACATAAAAACACTTTTAACTTAATGATTTACAACATGATATATTTAGGACCTGGCGTAACATGAAACTTTAATCATAAAAAAGCTTTTAACTTTGCTGTGATATTTTTATGATTTTACTTAGAATTAAAAAATTGATCGAACGAGAAGTAAAAATTTACAATAAATAAAGTAGTCAAAAACGGACATGCAGTAATGTTTTTTTTGCAATTCATTTTTTTTTCAATACGTCGAATAACAATCGGGCTGTGAAATAACAGTTTAATTTTTTACACCAAAGCTATCCTGACACTCAAAACATTCAACGGCCTAATAAAAATATTTGCATTTCATTCCGTCACACACACTGTTATTTTGGTCATGCAGTACGTGCATTGCATTTTATTTTTTAAACAAAAAATCATGCTTTTATATATTTATTTCAATGTAATAAATACAGGAGACGTCGATGCAACTTGCTTTCAAGAACTGTTAAGTCTGCCGCAGTATTGGTACCACTTTAACCCACAGTTGAGAAATTTTCCTTTGTTGTTTTTTGAAAGAAAATAATTGTCATCCTAATTTATTGTTAATGTAAAAAAGTGTTTCGCAACCAAATTTATATACACCTCAACACATCTTGGATCTTTTGAATTTTCGAGTTGGTAAAAAGTATCATATTTACTCACTTTTGCTAAGTGGCAGAGTGACAATATTATCCATATTTTTTTATTCATATTTTTCAAGCTTAACTTAATTTCACGATTTATTTACCGTGGAAAAACATATTAAGTGATGAATTTCATTACAATTGTCCTATGAACCACATTGAGAGCGAGAATGGTTATAAAAAAAATGTGGATAATACTTAAATATGTAAATATAAACCATTTGCATATTTTTCAGCATTTTCAAAATATTTTCATATTAATTAAAGATATATTTTATACTGAGCTTGAGATAATATTCTATATTCTACATTGCTCAGCATGAATAAAAAAAACGATCATACAAAACCGCATGTACAAATACTATGTACATAATTTAGTATCATTTTGAAATATATTATATTTTGTCATCTTGGTGACTAAAATTTTCATTGTATAAAAAAAATATAATATCAATTTAACAAAAAAATGGTTGTCTTAAGTTTTTAATAATGTTTAAAGCAATAGACTAAATAAATTTTGATGAAATATTTAAATACAACCTAATTTTTATACAGAATTTTAAAGGTATCAATTAACATTTTTAATTATGTTTTATTATTTCGTTGATATTGTTTAAGCATATTTTTTCTTTTTACGCATTTTTTGAATATACATATAACGAACCACGATTACAAACAAAAATGGCTTTATTTTATTTCCCCTAAATTCTGAAATTAATTCTAACCACCCCTTCGAACAAAATCAATTGCTACAGGGAATACTGACAAAGCATAACAATCAAATGAAATAACAGCAAAAATCTGTAGTACGTTTTTTCAGCAGCATTGAATATTAATTGTGTTTTTGCTTTATAGATGTCAACGCTTCGATTTTTTATTCCCTGATTATTCGTCCGCCATTCGTCGTATTTGTTAAATAAACCAATATCAATCCCCGGATTATTTTGAATATGCAGTTTTTATTGATTAAATTGAATTAGTGATGAAATGGATAGTGGAATTGTTTTATGGTTTTTGTTTTTTTTTTAATGGAATCAACGTTTGCTTTTTTAAAACATCGCTCGCTCTCCTGTGTAATAAAAATAGATAAAGCAATTGAAGCAAATTAAAAATACGTTCAACCATAACAACGTGATAACAATGGTAGTGGTTTCAGTTATGCTAGGATTATGGCATGGCTATTGTATTTTAGCATAACGCCATCGACAAAATAATGCTGAAACATATTTTGAATAGCTTATATTATACTAACTAAGAATAGCTATACCAAATATTTTCTAACTAAGTTTTTTATTTCCATATCCGCTCTTTAGTCAGAGCCTATGACCACCGCATGGTTTTTCCAAGATTTTCTGGCCACCGCCAGTCTTCTTGCTTCCTCCCATGTCATTCCAGCTTAAATAACTAATCTTAACTTAATCTAGAATCAATGTATTAATCGAATTGATATTTACTTATTAGAACTCCGTTATTTTATTAAACTATCACTCCAGTTCATTTTTTTCTTGGATATTATTGAACACATATAAAATATAGAACATTGTGATAATTTTGAATATTAGAGTGAAATTCCGTAACTAAAACGTAAAATGGATCTATACATTTTTTTATAATCATTGAATTTATCATTTACTTAGTTTTGATGGGACCTCTATAATATGAAACCTAAATTAAAATATAGAGCTTAAGCATCTTATAATTTTTGACCAGTAAATGTTTCTAATTTTATGAATATTATTAACTCGCTACGTCTTTTATTCTGAAACTGTGCGCAGTATAGTTGTCTTAATTGTCAAGTGGTGAAGCATATATATATTATTTAAAAGATCTTCCGAATATAATATGGATGATTACAAACATTATCAAAATGTAAATTACGTAAATTTTCTTATACGACATTACGTTTTACAAACATTCCATGGAAACAATTAAAATCATTTTTAACATTACCATTCTGAAAATCTGCGACATTTAATTTCACTGTTGGAAATGTTTTTCTGTTACACTCAGTAATACCAACCTTATGACTGTGAGCTTTATGACTTGGCGCCACATTACGCCCCTCATCGACTAGGTTAGGTACTACAACCACATCTTAAAAGTCAGTAAATTACAACACTTATTTTATTTAAGCATGTGAATGCGACAGTATGGTGGCTCATTCGAAATTCTAATTGTAATTTTATTCCGCAATATATTATTTTATTGCTGTGCACTCTCCCGGCCGACAGATTGGTGTGAAATAGCTTTTTTAATAGTAACATATTTATCCCATCTCAAAATATGCATTTACCTCTATGCGTCGCTTCTTCCTTACTAATGAAACGTTGTAAATTAAAATTAAAACTATCTGCTGTAACAATAATAATATATCGTTTGACAAACTGCAATATATCTTAATTTACTACTATTTTCAAATGATGGGTTACGTAATATTTAAGATTTCGACTGAAGGTGCTTGGTGGGATTTCAATATTAAATATGAATCGTTCATATTATGTACATTCACAAAAGTTTTGTCACTAACGACCCGGGTTTCGCCTTTCGGCATCTTCAGGCGTTCAAGTGCACGGATGAACTTGAGCTAAGCACTGGTGTGAATGTACATAATTTGAGCGATTCAAATTTACGTCATATTATTGATCACTTTTAGGGTGTTCACTGTCAAAACATGATGGACAGGCATTCAATTTTTTTTTAAATAATCCTTTCTACCAATGAGCATTTTATTTATTGAAGACATATTATTGCTTGTCGAATCAAGAGCATCATCCCGGTAAATACATATATGCATATTAAGCAGGGAAAGCAGACTCCGATTATGATATCTCTTTCTTTCCCATCCAATCTTAATAACGGGGGGCAGAGAAAGCTATACACTACTAATTTATTTTTCTGGTAACATCGGTCTCATACCATTTGTATGTATGCGCATGTGTGTGTACATGTATGGATATAGTATGAGGAGAAGCATATAGAATGTGATTTGCAAATGAATCCATATGCAGTCCCCGTGAACTGGTTTCACTAAGGATTTCTTACCTCTGTAGCAATCACGCTCTTCCGTCAGCATCGACGGTAAAGGAATATATTTTTTCAAAATATTAGCGATGAAGGAGAGTTTAGGAACATTGACGCTAACGCGCCCTGGTACTTAAAGCTCCATAAATTTGATATCCAAAAAAAAACATTCTGAAGGGGAAATTGAATCGCTTCGGGTTTTCTTCAATACATTTTCTGTCTTATACGTGGGAATGGTAATTATTATTTCTCATATCATCATTACTGATCGAGCTAATCGATCAAATATCGTAATTGACACTTAAGAAACAAGATCATAATGTCAATTTAAATAGCATCACTCGCTTAACCCGAACGCCTTGACAATGTTGCCAGTTCTCAAAACTCAAATCAAATAATAGTCCCGTATATAAAAATTTATCTCCAGTAAATTCAAAAGATAATAGATATCTATCGAAAGAGGGCCATTGTAATCATCAATTTCATCAAAAGAACGCGGTGCTGGAAATAAAAATTATCACCTCGGAATATCAAAGCGAATCCTTTATCCGGATTGGCCGACATTTCCCGCCACCGGAAGTGGAGAGCAGCGAACAGCCTGACCTTTTTCAATTTGCCCGCCATTAAGATCACTAAGGGATGTCCTCTTACCTCCATAATTGTATTTCACAAGCTGCCGTTAGTCTCGACCTTCCGAACTGCCTGCCTCTCTGCTGCACGCTCACTATTATAGCACGGAATGAAACGTTTCGACACTGTAAAAGAAATCGTTTAACGCATAAAATTTTACATCGAGGGCTTGACAAATTTTATAACGCGAGTTGCCCATGCACTTTAAAGTGAAATTATATCGATGCTAAACACTATATTTGGTTATAATTTTTATTCCGAAAAAAATAATAGTATAATAGTTTAAATTAATAAAAAGTTTCGAGAGTATAAAGACCCCGAAAACAGCTGCTAGCTTGATTTTCTATATTCATTGAACTCAACCACGAACAGCACTACTTTTGGTCTTGTAGCGAAGTTGTCTTTAGTGGTCACTTAGGCGTTTATCCTATTCAGCTTCAGGGCCACAACTTCGAGCACTAGTCTTCCCTCACAAACAGTTTTTAAAAATCACAGTTCGTATAACATGGCTAGGTAGTTCTATAAGTATTTTTTAAGTTTGATTTTATTAAATATATTTCCTGAAAGATGATAGACTCTTGTTTAATTTGATATTTAAACTTCTTTTCATCAAAAATAGATGTTCTCAGCCAATTACAAACCTTATTTTTTGAACATTATATATTTATTTTCTTTTATCCATGTCCACCCTCAATGTGGAGCATATGGCCTTCTTATAGACGTATCTAAACAGATTTTTCTATGAGAACTGTTTGTTAGCCAGCCGCTCAACCTCTCTTTTCCGGAGAGAGGTTGGGATAGAAGGATAAAGCTAGGCTAGGACTAGTGGTTAACTAATCGCTTTCGCTACGCCCGGTTGTTAAAGGATCGGAAATGGTGAGAGGGACATCACAAACACCCACACCTTCCCCAACAGAAATCGATAAATCAATCGAAAAAATTCTGTTCTTAATGAGATTCGAAACGCGTGAGGTCCGGCACGTAAGCCCACAACGCTAACCGCTGCGCCATAATACCCGACAAAATAATATATATATACAATACAAATTGTACACATAAAATACTTTGTTATTATAATGAAATTTTACCAATTTCTTTTTTAAAATTAATTAAATTTAAAAAAATATTTTTTGTTTTTAATTTTAAGCATTTAAATTTTTCGCTGCAATCACTTTGTATGTCATATTTTATTATGGGTTCATGTGACATCATATGCCTACCTATTATTAAAAAGAGTAATTTATGATTTTGACTGGTTCTTCGATGTTGGGAACATGTTCCTCCAATTAGTCTAAAAGAATGATCGAATAATTTTTGTTTGCTATTTTTTTCCGATACTAAAAAATATAATACCATGTCACAGTTTGGCAACCGTGAAGAAGATTCAACGTTCAAATTAATGCTTAATCCGTAACAATTAACATATATGGCATCCGTTGACGTATAATACAAATGAATCGATCCCTTCCAAATGACAGCATAATTGTGAATAATTCCCACATGACAGCTGCCTCGTGCTAAGGACTCAAATACTCCCGTCGTAACTTTTGGTATCGATGAAATTAATACTATTAGGGTCATAGGGGTCCAATTTGAATTGGCCAACAGGCCGGCTACGCATCCCCGATCTCCTGGACCTTTGCAAACAATTAAACCGCAAATGGCTGTACGTATTATTAAGGGCTGTAATCAACTTATCCAAATGTTGGAATATCTGAGAGGTGTATTTTGACCGAAAATTCATTATATCTGGTATGATACCATTTTCGTTTCAGATATCATAGTATACATCCAATTAACACACATTTGTATTCAATGTCAAAATAATATCAATTGCTGTAAATACAAATCGTCTATTTTGTTTTCGTCTCCATAATATTATCATTTTGTTTTTTCTATTAAATATATTTTTTAAAAACTTGAATACATTTTCATTTAATACAAATTTGGTGAAAATATTATACATAATTTGATACTATTTTAACATAGGTTGTTGTGGTGTTCACACTTTTGCATAACTTTTATCGTACCATTTAAACAGGGCTTAGAGAAGACGATTTGTTGACATACAGTTACCGTCTAGTCCCGGGTGGGGAACCTTTTCTTCTCTAAAGGCTGCATTCATTTTTTCTGATTTTACATAAGGCCGCAGAAATTTACGGTCAGAATATGTCAGGAATTTACGAATTTACATAAATTTACAGAATTACAGAATTGGCCAGAAAGCCGCTATTCTAAAACAGTAGGTTGTGCAGCACTGTTCTAGTTACATCCTTATATTATTTTACCCTCTGCAAAAGGTAGATTGAAGGACGGCATTTCAATTAATTCTCGTAAAACAATTTCTACTGAGATTCTCCATTAGAATTTTACACTCCTCATTTTTAAAAGGGCTTAAAAAATTATGTTATTAGAATTTTTGCTATTTTTTTACTTCATGCTTGGGATATCTAATATGAGCCGGCTGAACACACATGTGCTTTTATAAGTTTGAAACGAGAAATAGTTTCACAACTTCACATATTACCCAATGTGCTTTAAAACAAGAAAGAACTCAATACACACCTCGTTTACTCACCCTTTTCTCGTGTGTTAGCATACACAACACCCGATCGTCCGTGAAAAAGCCTGTTTGTAAATCCAACTGTAAAGTCAATAACTGTAAAGACTTTCTTTTGCCTTTTTTCCAATTATATACAACACCTTTACCTTATTAATCCACCCTATACAACACGAAAAAACATACTTAATCGCATTGTTGTACATAATTCAATCTGAAGTGAAAGGTGGCGGATTCCTCTTGATTCATTCTTTTCTAGATGACAATACAATGTTTCATCTATCCACCCCACTTTTTGGCTTCTTTTTGTGAAACAGCTGTTAGATTTTTTCCACATAAGAAGAACGACGCTCGGCGATTGGGGTACGAGTGGAAGAAATATAGCTGTCATATTACTTTTTTATATTAATATGTCGTATATTATATTTGCCAAGTCAATTTTATTACTTATAAATTTATATTATATAATTTGAAGTAACTTTTACATTTCTCAAGAAAATATAGCCGGTTTTTCTATATGCTTCGAAACATACTCCTTAAAGAAACCATTTTTTATATCAAATGAAAAAAACAATTTTGCTTAATAAATGAATATTCAGGATTCCGATTTTATCAATAGTATATATTTCTTACTAACCCTGCTTGTGAGCCTTTTGTTTTCACTTTGTATACTAAAGATGAATTGATTGTCGGGTACTATGGCGCAGCGGTTAGCGTTAGGATCTCACAGATTCGAGTCCCAGTACGAACAGCAATTTTTTTAATCGATTTTCGTTCGAAGGCATGGGTGTTTTTGATGTCTAAAATTTCTCTGCCACCCGTTCCGATCATTTCATAACTGGGCGTAGCGAGAGCGATCAGTTAACCAATAGTCCTGTTCTGGCCTTATCCTTCTATCCCTACTACTCTCTATGAAAAATAGAGGTTGAGCGATCGGTTTTTTAAGCTTTCACATGATTTACGCTTAACTTTCTTAATATTACATACCCTTTTTATTATAACAATATATTTATATAATTTAAGATTTTTTTTGGGAAAATTAAAAATTCCCCCAATGAATACTGAACTTGAAATAAAAATAGGAAGATTACAGTTTCTCTCCGAACGTTGATTTATGTTCTGTATTATTAATATTATTCTAATTGCCGAAATCGCTATTGAAATAAGCGGCATTCTCCATTATATATATTATATTGGGTTATAATTAATTACTTAAAATTCGTCAGCTTATGACCAAATAAAAAAACTTTGACCAAAAAATATAACTGAAATTAACATTATGACTGAAAATTGTGATTAAATATCGAAAAAAAAGTTTTAATTGTACACACTTCAATACACACAGTCAATTTTAACGGAATATAAATTGGAAGTAAATGTATTACCAAATAAAACCTTTTTATTTTCCACTGAAAGAAATTAATGAAACTTATGTTTTATTTTGATTTAAAAACAGGCAGAACTTTCCGGTTCATCTAACATCAGTACAGTGTATAAAAAAACTCTTATTTGAAACTGCTTCAAAAGAAGTTTTGACCACGTCACGAAAAATCTTGGTATGGTCAAAACGATAACAACAAATACAAAAAGAAAACCTCAACTCTGTAGATGAAGCTAAAAGCTTTTAAATCGAAAACGGACGTTGAACGCCGAGAGCGAAAAACAAAGGCAATTTCTAAATGATTTTTTTTATATGAATTATTATAATAAGGTTTTTTTATGAAAATATTACAGAAATTTCATGCACAGTCGCTCCAATTTCAAGTGTTAAGAAATTACATATAAACTTCAAATAACCGATCTATATTCAAGCTCACCCACTTTAAGCCAAAATGTAAAGTGCGAAACACAGTTGGGTTTTCAAATAGGTTATTTTGTCTTACTAAAAACCCGAGAAGTTTGCTAGCACACATAGAAAAAAGCTAATATGCGAAAAAATAGAAGAAGAAGCGCCTTAGTTATAGCACAATTTTAAAATTCTTTACTTAAAGTCATACTTTATTTACCTATTTTCTGGGAAAAATACTGTGACGGTACATTCAGAGCTTTCCAGTATAAACCCTTCAAATTCTCGGGCCGTGTGAAATGTGCCTAATGACGTCATTTGCGCAAAACATCGTTTCCTGTGCGCCTGTTAATAGCGGTGGCAAATCTCTCACTTTGTGTACGCACTTTATCTATCATATTTATAATAAGTCACTATAAAGAATTCTTTCATCGGAATTATAGCACTAATATGTCTACTTTCAGTAAACGTTCCGAGGCAATGAATAGTAACCAACTGGTGGTTATGCTTTATGAACTATTAACAGATTGATACCATAATTTTTATTATTTTTCAATCGATACTAAAATTAACAATATATGCTAATTTTTGCTTAAATCAGAAATGAAAATAAAATTATTTATCGATTGAAAAAAATCCTGTCTGTATTGGGATTCGATCTCTTGAGATACGTCCACTGTACTAGAGAACCGACAATTTTCTTTTCTAGTAATGCAAAATAGTATAATGTGATAATTATCAATTATTGCTAGATTTGTTTTTAATGAAATTAATGAAATTAATGCAAAAAATGTTAAATTTTTTAAATTTAATGTTTTTCTACCAAGTAGTGACAGTAAACACCTTAAAATTGATAATTATATATAATTGAATATGAATATTGAGAAGGTATATAAAACAATCTGCACAAAAAATATGCCAAAAGTTTACAAAAAATCATTTTTTTTATAATTATAACTGCTCTTTTTGAATAAGAGAGGTTGAGCGACTGAGTAACAAACAGTTCTCACAGAAGAAAAATGTTGAGATAACTCCATTAGGATACCACATAAAAAAATATAATTAAAATGTCATTGACCTCTTACAAAAAAATACCTACTAATTTATAGTTAAATATTTAACCACATGAAAAATAAATTGAGTCAGAAAAATATGAATAAAAAAAATCCTAAATATTGATTTACAAATTTGAGAGTAGCTAAAATAATTTCGACAACAATTAACATATTAAAATATATTATGCAATTAACAAGGACTTACGTAACGTAGGAGTGAATGTTTTTTCTTATTTATACGATGCAGCTTTGTTCAAATATTCTTAGTTGAATTTATTGTCCTTCCTAATAAACGCGCTCAGCGAACTGTTAATGGAATTTTAAGGAGACGTTGTAATTAGCATTATATAAAATTTTCATGGCTTTATTAAAAGCACCAAATATGAATTATTCAAAAGCAAAATTGCTTTATATTTAGGTATATTTGTAGCAAGCCGAGCACTATCTCCTTAAAGTGGATCGCTACTGATGCCGCCAACTCCCACCTCCATATAATTCGACCCCACGTCGCTGTCAGGCGTCCTCTCGGAAGGACGCGTCGTGGATTTTAATCAAAGGAATTCAAGGATAGGTCTTCTGCGTTTGGCTTTCAAAATGCGAAGCGATAACTCACCTGGAACGTTCGTAATTTTACGCAGAGATAGAAAAAAAAACTTCGAAGCTGTTTGAACTCGTTTTAAATTGGTGAATATATTTTTTGGAAAGAATCCCTAATTTTGCTTGCTAACTAAGTACCTATATTATTTTTCTCGCCTTTCTACCGGTCTCTTAAAACTATCATTTGCTTTAAAAATCAAAAGAGTTGTCAACTTCTACTGATCGATTATTAATTTAATCGTGTATTTCGATAAAAATTCAAATAAAAAAGTGAAATAAACTATTGGCATTTGTAAATTCTTTTCAGTGCCAATTGTTTATTACAAATTTTTATTTCAATTTTTTTCGTATTAAAAGCACTGTTAAATTATATTTTTTATCAGTTGACAATGCTCGCCATGAGCGAAACCGATCCTGATCTTGGTAAATAAAAGTGGAAATAAGTTCAAGGGAATATTGTGTTTTTCTTAATGAAATGTTCTTGTCTGATTTTTTGTAAAATTCCAAAATACTATTAATAAAAGACAGTTTATTATTTGAGTTAATTCAATGAAACACAAATATAGATAAGGGTAATTTTAAAATTTCGTTTTTACTAGAGAAAGCGTTGAAAAATTACATTGTGGTTAGGAAAGCAATAACTCCAATAAGGGTAAAGAGCAGCGATCTAAAGCGTCTACATGTAAATTTTAAGAGAAATACTTTTTTACGAATCAACTTTTTTGCACTGAGTAATGTAGTACCAAGACGATGTCTATCATAAAGCCCTGCCCCTTTCATCACCGTCCTTTAAAGAATTGCTGAATAATTATTTTGATTAATTCGCTTCCTTGCAATAATCCTTTTTGCTTCGTCTTAATTTGAATGCTGCATTTCGTTTACAGTCTTTGTAGAGTATTAGTCGACATTATTTAGCCAAGAAGTGCTTCGATCAAAAGTTTTCAACTCTCTAGCTGGCACGACATGACCGCAGGCTGTATCCAGAACCCATCCAGCCAGTGGCCACTCACCACTTCCTACTAGACGATTGCTATGCCAGTGCGGTTGTGGCTTCTGTCATACGTACATAGTAAACACAATGGCGTTGTGAAGTATTTTCAATAAACATAATGTGATATTATCTCTTGAATGTGAGGGTTCTTCTATCTATTAAAAAAATCGAAAAAAATATCTATAATAAATGAATCGTTTTGCTTATTTACTGTTTCGCCAGATATCTTATTTCCATGGCTGATTAATGTTAAGCTTTTCACAATATTATAATTGTCTATAATTTAACAACAGGTGTATAATAATTAAGCACTTGTAATTTTACACTTTAATATATCGTAGCACATTTAGAAATACCTTTCTACTTTCTCAGACAATATCAACATTTTGTTTACATCTGTAATATAATATTGTAAGGATAATTTTGAGAACTGATGAAAAAAGCAAACCCACTTTTTAAACCATAAACATCTTAGGAAAATTTTGATTTCTCAATAATAATATTTTTGTAGAGTTTGAAAACCATTTAAATAATAAAGGGCTGAAAATAAACAGCTTAGAATTCTTCGAATTAAATAAAATCATAACATAAATTTAACATTAGTTAATAATATTTTTAATTGGTCGTCATTACTAAATTTATTTCCTTTTGAAGATACCGTCGTCATTTAAATAATTACTATAAGTGTTTGTATCTTACCATATCTTTACGTTCAGTATAATGAAAAAATCACAACCTCTATTTTGTCATAAGAATTAAGTTTTAGTTTATCCGTAAATAACATTACGATAGTTTGTCTAAAGATTTTTCTCAATGAGACAAATCACGTGTCTCGATTGTTAAAAAACATGTGAAAGAACAATGTAATAAATTGTAATTTTTCATTAATAATAAACTACTAAAAAGTTACCCCCGAATTCGTCGAAAATATTGTTTATTGTTTCAAGCCAGAAGAACAGTACATATTATTACAACTGACACAAATTCACCATGCACTTAAATTATTAAATATTATTAAAACTAAAAACAGTACGTAATACTTCAATATATAAAAAAATTGAACATACAAAATCAAGAAATAAACTGAAAATGTCCATATGCAAAAAATATTGTGGCTTTATTACATTTCGTATATCAAGTATTATATCAATAAATTTGTAATAAATTATCTTGTGGCTAAGACAAGGAAGGGAATTAGAATAGTGTTCCGTATTTAAAAAAAAAACACTTGAAATTAATACTATTTACCATTGCCATATACAAACTATGCAAATATCTGTCACTAAACTGTCGGTTGAGTGCTTTCGCAAACCAAATGTCTGTGGTCTGCTTGACGAGATATCTTAAATCCATCGAGACGTCGACATTTCTGCTTGGACAACCTTGCTAGTCTACACGATGTCACAAGTTACCTCAGTTTTCTGGTACAAGTACACTGGAGGCCGGTCAATGTTGCATTGGATCAATGCACCCCTTTCATATGCAAGGGCGGTTATATTTCATAAAATAATATTCAAACATAACATTTATAACATTCACTCATTTTGAATTCTTCATTTATTTTACTGTCCATAATAAATATTTTAGAATATTTTATTTTATTTTATTTTAGACAATAAATACATAAGCACAATAAAATAATACATAAATAATAAATACATAAATACAATAAAATATTTGTACACGTACACGTATGTTTGTTCCTACTTGAAGCGACAATATTTGTCGGACGCAAATAAATATTTAGATTAAAAACAAATCAACAATTTCGGTTCCGGTATTTATGATTTGTAATCCCAGTACGAACTCTATTTTTGAATGCATATGTCTCTAAATTATTGTACACCCAACTAATTCTACAACCAGACGATAGGTAGAGTGATAGTAGTTAACCACTAGTATTTTCTTAACGCCATCATTATATCTTTACTTTAATATAAATAGAGAGGTTCAGCAACCGACTAACAAGCAGTTCTTGTACATCAGCATGATATATAATACCTATCCTACTAAAGTACAACGTAGTGATTCTGGTTTTAGTGCAATGGCTGTAGGTGGCTTTTAGTTTTAAACTGTCTTTTCTCATATCATAACATGTAGAATTACTGAATTATTTCGACTTCATCTGGAATATGACTTTTATATTTTATAGTTTAAGCTAAAGGTTACCTAAAAAAATACAAAATTGTGTAAAATATTTCGTTTATTTGTTTTTAATTGAAATATAGTATCGATTTAAAAAAAACCTTAAAAATATTTTTACACATATTTCATAAAAGGAAACAAAAAATACATTTTTTTTTCATTAATGAAATATACCTGAATGAGCTCATTTTAGTTTCAAAATACTGTTTTAACTAAGCATGTCAGATAAGCTCTTGTAGAAACTAGAGTCTTTTTAGAATTTGGCTCATCTGTGTTTTCCTTCTGTATGAAATAAAGAAACAGTATGTTTTGATAATCATTATATAATAGGTAAAATCTTTCGATTTTCTCGTTTAGTAACTAATCCTAGCTTTTGTTATGTAATACTAAGAAGTGTTTTACACGAACTTGTAATTATTACTTACATACATTTCATTTAATTCTTATTACATCTAAGGTGAGAGAAAGCAGTGGTGTTTTAATTTAATAACACTAAGGTAACTTTGTAATATATAATTAATGAAAACACAATATTCCTTTGTACTTTATTCCACTTTATTTATAACCTATTTATATCATTAAAGTGGAATAAAGTACAAATGAATATTTTGTTTTTAATAATATAATGCCTTTCCACCAAGTGCTGATAGTTAACACCCTAAAAGTGATTGTAATATTAATATTATATAAAACAGAATAGTCTTGCTATATATACTAAATTGATAATTATTTTATTTAAGTGAAATATATTATAATAATGAAAATCATAATTTTCAAAGTATCGCCACTTCGAATTTAAATAAATTTCTCAGTTACAAAAACTTAATAAGTATTGGATTATTTCTATTGACTAATTTGTAACTTATGAAAACGCACTTTTAATATATAAAGTCAGTTATCATATCAGTAGAATAAACAAGGTTGTCAAATTAAGTTTTTTTTGAAACCCAATTGAAGTAAAAAAAGATAATGTTTAATGATTGCATTTTAAAAAAGGAATAATCTATTAAATGCAACTTAACATTGTTTAAATATCGATATCACTTATGAGTAATAAATATGTTTATTAATGTTAATTTCAATCTTATTTAAATAGGAACCAAAAAAAAACTTTCCATTGCATGGCGAAAAAATCCATTTGTCCAACTTTAGGATAATCTTCTTTTAATACTTTATGGAGTTCATTCCTCAAGCAGCACTTTTTTCCAAAAAAAAACAACAAAATTCATTCCCACCTTGAAAATCCAAAAATTATGGCGCATAGCATTCATCATTATAAACATTATATGTAATGCCAATCAACTCGAGGAAAAGCGACAGAATACAAGATAATTAAATATCTATAAATAAAAATATCTTAGCGGGTTTTAAGCCAAGACCAGTCTGATTTCTAGGGCAAAGCTTTAACCGAGAAGACTTCAGTGGGTGACGATATTGCCAATTATATCATTATATAGCGTTAGTCGGGTACTATTCACAGTTAATGATATTCACTATTACCTGTCTAATCGCATACAAATTGAACGACAAGTGTGGCAGTGTGACACCGAATGTCTCCAAGGAAGCAGAATTGACTTAATTAGAAGACATGCGGTGAACTAACTTTGTCAGTTGGCGTCAGGATCGGATCGGTCTTGTGGGATTGCGAGAAAATCCCGGCGGATTAATCAATATTATTTATTGGCACGCTGCTAACATCAATTGGCTTCTGGAATTAAACCCACGACCCTATTAAGATTCCTTTATGTTTGATTATAACGAATGCCATCTCCAATTTTATTAAGGACGTGGGTCTGTTTAACGAATTAGCTTTCGATATTAATAATTTTAGCTGTAGATTTTGTTGACAAAATTTCTCCCAGGTAAAAATTAAATCCAAAAGTATTGCTATCTGTGCATTGTATTCATTTTTTCCTAGCCCGTTGAATAATTGAAAAACAACTAAGTAGTACTGTTTAAATTTGAATCGTTCAAATTATGTACATTCACACATATTTTGTCACTAACGACCCGGGTTTCGCCTTTCGGCATCTTCAGTCGTTCAAGTGCACGGATAAACTTGAACTGGCGCTTAGTAAATGAATGTTTCGTGTTTATATAATAAATAAATGTATCGACGAGCTTAAAGCCATTGCTGGCGAAAAGGATAAGCCCATGGGAATGCCCACAGATTTGAGTAGTGAGTGGTTTTAAGAATTATATTTATTTGTTTGTCGGAAAAGGTTTTATGATTATATTTATATAGGGTATAGGAGTGTAGATCCCGGCATGCTTAGTATTTCATTTAAAATCGGAAGGCTGTTCAATTGTGCGTCTTATGCGAGCATATGAGCGGCCGTGTTTGGGTGTAACATTGTTTTCCCTTGTCCACGCCAAAAGCGGAAAAATTGTGAGAAACATAAAAAAACCTTTTTAATATTTTTAATATTTTTTACCGTTAATCTTTGAAGAATAATAAAATAGAAAATAAAATCATAAAAAATAATGAATAAGGAAGTTTGAAAAATCTTTTAATTTGGGATAACTTATATTTCAATGATAAAACAAGCAACAATATTTGTATTAAGAAAAGACAATATTCCTTTGTATTTTATTTCCACTTCATTTATAAAGGTCAGGACCAGTTTCGCTCATGGCGAGCATTGTCAACTGATAAAAATATGTGTCAGTTTAATTTCATCCTTGTGCTTGAACGCCTGAAGATGCCGAAAGGCATAGTCGAAACCAGAGTCGTTAGTGACAAAACTTGTGTGAATGTACATAATTTGAACGATTCAAATTGAACAGTATTTGGTTAATCATCCGTTCAAATGTTTGTTTTGCAAATAGTTTCTATTATAATATATTTATACAACACATATCTTTTCTTTCTTTACACAATTTTTTATACTGCTTTGTTTTCCTCATATTTTTTGTTTGTTTGTCATTGAGATGTCATTGGTGTCCACCGCAAATAACTGTGCTATTTTTAGTTACATAACATTTCCCTGATATTCGATTACATAAATTCAACGAAAGATAATTTGATTCTGTCGATAGAACAGTCATATGATGTCGTATATAATAAAATATAATATCTATTATAACATTCTTCTAACGAATTTATTACCAATCCAATTGATCATAATTATATATTACTTATTTTTATTAAAGTATACGAGTTTGTTCCTCTTATTAGCTGATATCAGTGTTATAAAAAAACAGGCCGCTTTTATTGTTTAAATATGTATTGTATAATTAATGAAACGAAGCGATGAATTTTACAAGAACAAAGCACATTTCACAACTAAATGAGTAAAGTTTGCACACATTATCTTCTAAACAAATACATACATCATTGTATAAATGAGAAAAATATGTCGTTACGTAAATACTCGCATTATTTTGAATATAAAATTAGAAAGAATTACATTAAATTCACTATCTAGACTGAATTCACTACTCTGCCCCTGTTTTTTGGCAGCAAGTTTTGAATATCAATTACGTTGAATCTTGTAAAATTGATATTGCTCTAGCTGCGTTTACCGTTGAGTTACTAATTACAAAATTATTCTGTCTTTCATTAATGAAAATGTTTCACATAACGTGAGCAATATACAAAAAATAATTTACTTTCACTGTAACAAGTTATTTCAGCAATTACCTAATATGTAGTTCATTTTGTGAAATTCATTATACTTGTTTTCGGATTGTTTCTAACTAATTCATATTTCTTACTACATGTAAATCGTGTTATACCAGTATACGACCTTTTACGTGAACATTTTTTTCATTTTTTTTTAATACCAAATTAAAAAGGATAAACCTTATCATATCTTTAAATGCCAGTTTTTAAATGATTGGCTATTAAGGTTTGTCTTGTACTTTTAGAAAAATTGATTCCATTTTGTTTAGTGTTTTTTGCCGATCATGATAAAGGGCAATTGCTTGATTTTTGTTTGACTTATATTTGTATCTAGTTATCCCACTTATACTACTGATGCATTCATTATTAATGTTTTGAAGTTGCTGGACAATTTCAATACATTTTGCAGTAGGGTTGTGATTTGTAATAGGCATAAATTGGTTTTTCTTTTTATTATGCTCAGTGTTTCATTATGTAGGATTAGATTTCAGAAATCGATTGCCATTCTTATCTAAAAATAGTCATTTTTTATTTTATCTCACTGTTGCTTTCGTATAGCAATATTTTGACTGACAAAACAAGTTTACCAAAATATTAAAAAATGCTTAAATCACAATTCTTAAATCATGATTCCTAAGTCATGACCAAAAGACTCGATTCAATATATTTTATATTTCATCGGAAACTGATTCTTCAGTCCAGAGCTATGTTATTATGTATGTAATTTGTTTTTGTATACATAACACTGTTTTTTATCAGTTGATACTCCTCGTCATGAACGAAAACGGTCCTGATCTTGGTAAATAAAAGTTTAAATAAAGGAATATTGTGTTATTCTTAATACCAAAGCTATGTATCCATTACATTGAATGAACGTCTACTGGATAGTATTACTTTGACCAACTAATGAAATTAATAATCAATATTAAGTCTAGGTGTTTTGTTAGAAAATAAATTTTTAAATAACAAAAAAACTACTTCACCACTTTGTAGTCATTTATCCATTACGGAAGCTCGAAAAAGATGGCGCATTTTGTGATTTGATATTATTGTCATCAAGATTTCTAAGAAAAAAAGTATACTCTCACGTGTAACCAGTGTAAGCTCGCATTATCCCAATTTAAATACAAAATGTATCAATGTGTCTTAAGTATTTTTCTGGTGCTTTATAGTATAGAAAATAATTTTAATGAAGAAAAATATACAAACCTAATGTAATACTTGACTTGTAATTATTTTTCTTTGTTTTTAAGCCAATACTAACATGGGAAATATGAATCATTTAATTAAGTCTTTTTTATTCAAACGAAAGAAATAATGAAAAATATCGATGTCTTTTTAATCCTTAAGCAGAAAAATATCATTTCAGAAACAAAATATCCTCTTGAAAATGTGGATACTTTTAAATTCACGAATTAATTTTTAAAAAATAGGGCTTAATCCTTTTTTAAGTAAGTTCCAAAACTTTCGACGCATCTTCAGTTTTCTTGTCATGAAAGAGAGTGCCTCAGGAGTGACCGCCTTAGTTTTAAGAATTTTAATTTCATTGAGCTTAAAAAATAATCACTGATGTGTCATATGCAATACCCAGCTTACAATAATAATCATAATAAGCCATCTATTTTACTTATCCCATTTGCGTGATCGAGTGGTCAACGTTGTTGTCTTCGATTACGATTGTCTCTGGTTCGATCCCCTAAACGGACAGTTTTATAAATCTATTTTTTCAATCGATTTATGAACTTCTGTTCTAAGGCATGGATATATGTGATGTCTTGAATTTCCCTTTTCCTACCCATCTAATCTAAAAACGGGGCTTAATAACGGGAGAGCAATTAGCTAACCACTAGTCCTGTTCACGCCCTATTCTTATGATTTTTTTATGATTTCATTTATTTTATTAACATTGTACAGGGTTAACAAATTTTAAATGTAAAACTTTTACAATGAAGAAAAAAAGAGTACAATTTAATATGAAAAGCAGTAGAAAAAAAAATGGCAAGAAAGTCAACTGAGTAAGCTCCGACGAACTCTACTCTAATACATATTATATATATAATGAATATGTCGACATCCGAAGCAATATTGTTGAACACCGTTAAATTCCTACTCTATTTTTAAAAAAGAGAGGCTTAGCAATTGAGTGAAAAGCAATTGTCGTAGAAACATTTCTGTTATGATAAACTCCACTAGGAGCCCATATGCTCAAATATGATTTTGCATCAAAATTTCATGAATATTAATTAATTAATAAATAAAATTTTCTCTGGTAAAGCGGATACATAATATTTACATCCATAAGCTTCTTCAAAAACTCTTAGCTTTTTTTGTTAATAATCACATTTAGACGTTGATTAATCATTGGCATAGCAAGCATAATAATGTTTTGAATACTTCCGTGGGCCTCGACTCGAACCTTTTATCAGGCGAACAAACTTCAAAGATCAAATGATGCCCTCCTCGGAAGTTTCCTGTTTTATAATATAATATCGCGATGAGTAAAATTTCCAAAGTTTCCCATGCGTAGCGAATTTAATTCAAATTTCTTAGAGAAAAATACGGAATCATCGAAGGGAAGTGAATCTGGCCGTATCGTAACTTTATAGCCCAGATTTTAACTAGAACAAACTTTATGCAAAATTAAACTATAGGCATGAAATAAAGTATTTTTTAAATTTATTTTATGTCTTTCAACATGATGTAGGGTCACCAGCATTTCTCAGCCGTGTGCGCCGTTTTTCGTCTATTGCGAAAATGCGAATTTGTGTACAGTTCATTTATTATAAAAGGTTAGCGACGTGGGCTTCCGTTCCGGATCTCACGGGTTCGAGTCTCAGTACGAACAGAATTTTTTTGATCATCACGTGATGTCTCTCCTACCATTGCCAATCCTTTAAAAACCAGGCGTAGCGAGAGCGATTAATTAACCACTGGTCTTGTCTTAGTCTTACCCTTCTATTCCTACTACTCTCTTTGGAAAAGAATAGGTTAAGCGACTGACTAACAAACAGTTTTCGTAAAAAATCTGTTGATATACCACCATTATAAGGCGATGTGCTCTAAATTGGGAGCGGACATGGATAGTAAATGTAATTATTTTCAATAAATTAAATACCCATTTTTAAATACTAATTCTACTTTTATTTAATATTATTCGGCCCTGTTTCACTCATGACGAACATAATCAATAGATTATTATTAGTTGATAATGCTTATAATGAGTGAAACCGGTCCTGATGGTATTGAATAACTCTGAAATTAACACAAATGAGTATTTTACTCTATGAATATAATGCTTTTCCACCAAATATTAACAGTGAACACAGGGATAAAAAAAATATTATAAATTCAATTGATGTAATTATTCTCTCGACTTAAATAAATAATCTTGGACTATTGGTGGTAGTGGGAATTGCAATTCCTGTAACATTGACATTACTTCAAATTACTTATCATTTTATAGCCCAATCACTATCGCTAAATTGATTCAACCCTAATAAACTGCGCATAACATACACATTTGAGTAATAAATCGATAGAATAAAACTTAAATTGACAGTTTTTTTGATCCAACTAGTTGTGTTTCTTATTGCTACAGATGTTTTTTCACATATTAATTGATAAAAAAAATGAAAACACCGTTTAGAAACAAAAATATCGAAAATTTTATGTACTCTTACATGACTGATTTTATTATTAGTATATTAATAAAATAAAAATCGTCACGGTTATGGATTGCATGCCTTTTTACTTATATTAAAACATTTTTTAAAAAATCCAATTCGAATTTGAAATCAACTATTTGAGCTTTACGCTACAACATGAGCTTTTTTAACCTTTACTATAATAGCATTGTGTGAGCATCCCACATTGACTTATGAACTTTGCCCTTCAGTGTTTTATAAAAGCTCACAGTCCCAACACGCTATCGAATCCAACACACAAAAGGCCTCATCAAGTTTTCAGTAAGCTTTCACAAGACCAGCTTGTAAATTGCTGAAAATTCGAGCATGTGTTACAATTTCTCTTGTACGTTCCTTTTTTAGATTACTTTATTTTACTACGTGATTTTTTTTCTCTAATTTATATTGAAATCAACTTTTTTTAAATCTTTACTCAAATAATAATGACTAAATATTGTTTTCGTAACTTAACGGTTAGCTAACATTAAGTTCTTGAATCACGTTCCATCAAGAGTTTATTGTTAAGGCTTAAAATAGAGATCGCAGGTTTGGTACCTGTTTATTATATTAATATCGTTTCTTTAAGATTTTGATTTAAGTATAAACTCCTCCAATGCAATGAACTGCAATGTCATGTTCTATTTGTATTTGCGCCCGGGGAATTGCGTAATCTGCCACTGGACACATGATCCCACTTTATTTGTCTTCAATCCTAACTTTCCAGTAAACAAAAACTAACAATAACATCAAATGGATCTACTTTGTCGCGCTGTGATAGTCTAATGAGACCTTACATGGTCTGATGTAGAGGAATTATTTCTAAGCCGTGCTTCTAAATACATAAGAAACAGAAAAATCATTCAAAAAAAATGTAAAATATTAAATCAATTTTAGGGTGTTCACTGTCAATACTCGGTGAAAAACATTAAATTTAAAAAAATAAAATACCATTTTGTCCTGATTCCACACCTATTTAATATGATCAGTAACGGTTTCACTCGTGACGAGCATCAGCTGAAAATGCTCATTATGAAGAAAACTGGATCTGATCATATTAAAAAATGTGGCATTAGTACAAAAAGTGTTTTATTTTATGAATAAAATATTGATTTTAAATACTGTATGAAAAGAAAACAAAACTGTGCTTAGTTCCAAAAACATCACATTTAATTAGTTGACGAGATAGCTATGTCGACGTGAAAATCATTCGCGCGTCTTGGCATAAAGGTATCAACTATCTAAATAAAAAAATGTAGAAATAAATGCATTTTATTATTTTGACTTGAATACATTAAGTTATCAACATATTTCACAAAACCGATCTGTTAAATAGACTACATATATTTTTATGTACTCTACGCCAGTGTTCTTCAACATATGGTCCGCAAGATTTTATCACCGGTCCTACGCGATAACTTTTATGCTTCGAAAATTCGAATATCTCTTTTTTACTAAAAATGAGAAAATTTGATTACAAAAAAGCAGCAACAAAAAAAGTAGTTTTATTAGCTTTCGTGAATAAAATCATATGTAAAATTGACTTGACGTTTCGATTGCTATTTTTTTAATATATTATCCTAAGCAGGCATGTACAACAGTTTTACAGTCAATTTTCGACTTAAAACAGGATCCGTTATGCCACCTTGGACGTGTGTTGAAACGGTCATAAATAGAATTTAATACAAATAAAAAATATTCAAAACCTTATACTCCAATAAACGGTATTAAAATTAAATTTATATTTAGCCATAAAAACGCCCATTTATGAAATTCATATGGTTCACTCCAAGCCAAATATTATTTTATGAAATATTTGAAAGAAACTGTTTTTTTTTTTGTTTTTACTAATTTTTCTCCATGTTTTTTAGTCAAAATGGTCGTAAGCTGAAAACTGGCTGTGAATCTAAATATGTGTATCTGGTTGACGCCGTACCGCAAAATATTTTTTCCATTTTTTACCGGTCCGCGGATGTTAACAGGTTGAAGAACACTGCTCTACGCAGTCCATTGATTTGGACATTTAGAGACTTATCTGTTTCGCCAATCGACCACAGCATTGTGGTTGCTCGAATAGAAATCCCATTAAATAAAGTCAACAAGGGGAACAAACGCTTCCTAATGAAGTGCAATGGACACCTCTACAGTCTAAATCTAGAGGGTTAATCGTAATTGATGTGAGCGCAAAGATAATAGTATTCCAACAATTCTTCTCAATTTTTAGGTTAAATTAATTTTACGAACATTACCACAAACCTATACAGATTTCGTAATGTACAAAATTTTAATAGCTCAATGCTAATCGAAATTTCAATATCTTGACAAGAAAAGTTCAGATGATAAAATCTACGTAAAATACCATGTTTATGCGAGTTTTGACTTGGGTGAATAAAGCCATCGCATTCTTTACATAGGATTCACTTGGTAAAACTAAAGGATGCAAGCATTTCATATGGAAGGAAGTAACGAGATTTGCGGTTGACAGGGAATCCTGAAGTCGCAGCGTGGTGGCCATATGCCCCACACGCAGAGCAAATATGTTTTAAGAAGAAGCGTGGATATTTTGTTACAATATTTAGATTATTTTGCTTTGTTTTAAGAACAACTTAACTGCCAGCGATTTTAGAAACAATAGAAATTCCATAAAAAGTGGTTTAAATTACATAATTTATAGTCTTAAGATATTCTAGTGTGTCCTGGAATATGTATGTATTACACATGCTGTGCTGCGGTATCATTTATGGGTTAAGTACATTTCTTGCTCAAGTTTGTCACAACACACAACCAATATATTTTTTAAATTCAATTTTATATTATTTTACTTTCACTCAATAATATCATATGTACACCGATCGAAGCCTTGTCATTTAGATCGATTTATATCTCTGAATCGTTCAAATTATGTACATTCACACAGATTTTGTCACTTATGACCCGGGTTTCGCCTTTCGGCATCTTCAGGCGTTCAAGTGCATGGATGAACTTGAACTGATCAAGTCAAGTCAGAGCAAGTTCATCCGTGCACTTGAACGCCTTAATATGCCGAAAGGCAAAACCCGGGTCGTTGGTGACAACATCTGTGTAAATATACATAATTTGAACGATTCAAATTTAATATTGAAATTCCACCAAGCACCTTCAGTCGAAGTCTAAAATTAGATTTATATCCCAATTTAATTATATTATATATAATATATCATTGTGACAAATACATCTCAAAATAGATTATTGTATAAAAAAAAATGTTCAATCGGCAGCCCTAGCGAAATTGGTTGAATTTATTTAAAAATAATACCAAACAATTCGTATTTATGAAACATTTTAGACGACATTGGGTTCAAAAATATATGACACATTGATAGATGTTAAAAATATTTTCAACGAAAAAACATCGCGACTTACCGGCGAGACGCTGGCGTTCTAGTAGTTAAAGCATTTATCGCAAATTATAATATCGTAGCAATTAACTTGTCATTAATTAGGTGGGGAATCAAAAATAATGTATGCGTGTGAATCTAGTTATAAAACTACTACAATTGTATGAATATATTTTTTACGTTTTTTATTTCAATACTTTTTGTGTTTTATTATTAAAGTTAAACATTGCTTAGTTATTTTTTTATAACATCAAGAGTAATATGTCCACCATAATGATCCAACCTCAAACGTGTGTATACGAATAAGGGTATTCGAAATAATTCTATGAAGACAGACCATAACAGAGTAACATGCCTTTATTTAAATATGCATTATTATTCATAGTTACATTTCACTGTTATTAAAAAACAATTTAGTGACGCCGTAATCAGTTCTCAGTTTTAGTTACGTGAATATCTCATGGTTGTGAAATAATTATAAAACAATCGCTGACAGATGTTTCTGACTGCAATAGTTATAAAGGAATTATCTGTTCAAGACTTCTAAAACAATGTGAGAAATTTACATTTATTGCAACTTGCAGCCATATAAAGTGTAGAACTAAAGCGCTGGTATGTCAGCTGACCGATATAACAATTGTCGGTAAAGCTTTTATCGATTATTACTGAATGGTTTGAATAAAAACAAATATTATTGGAATATTATTTAAAAAAATCGGTATATCAAATTAAATCTATCGTCTCATTAAGTCACAACATTATGTGTATATGTCGGAATGGGCTAAATATAGAATCCAAAATAAAATATTGATTAACAATAAATAATTTTGTTCGCATATAATTTTTTTATAGCCATTTTGTCTTGACAATTTTGATATTGTTTAAAAAAGAAGCGCGAACGATCGGAGTAATAATTTAAAGAGAAAAATAATAATGCCCACCGAATTTAATCTACCGAAAGTAAATTTTGATAGATGCAAGAGAGATCTTATCCAACAGCACCAAAAACAAATGAAAAGGCTCAAAAATTGCGGTGTCAGACGAAGAACGATTAAACGTCAACTCATAGAAGGTTTTCGTTTATCTAGACGGATTGATTTTCTGTACGCTTAAGTGCACACTACCAAGTCCTATGAAGTTGCTCTTAAGACACTTCTGGGAAAAAATTGTGGTAACCTTTTATTTGTGTTACACCACTGCCGTACATATATTAACAAATAGAAAACAGTAGTAGTAAACAGATACTTCGGGACATGACTACGTATAATATTTCGTAATAAAATAGAACAATGATGTTCAGCGCTTCTGTGACGAACTGTTTTAACCTTAACTCTTTTAAGTTTTATATCCCGCATAGACTGACAACATAATAGGTCGGTTTACTTTTAAAAGCGCAATAGAATAGAATATACGGAGTAAGACGCGCGGCCGCCTTTGTTAATCCAAATTATCGAGCCCATTATTTGGACACCCATGCGGGTCAAATGGATAACAAAGTAACGAGGGATCGGTAAACTTTTACATAATATTCCAGTAATAAAGTTTTCTCCGTTATATGCTAGTTGTATGGCTTAAAGAACATTTCAATAGAAACAAATATTAGACACAATTAAATTTGATAACGTGGTTATTTCACTGGGCAATGACTGTATTTAAAACTGTGACTGATTGGTTTAGAATAGTCTTTGGACTGAAGAGACGAAACACGTATTACAATTTTTAATATAATCAGTGGAACAACAATTTTAATGCTCGCCATCCTATCCTGATCTGAAATAAATATTGTGTCAAATTTGAATCGTTCAAACTATGTACATTCTCACAGATTTTGTCACTAACGAACCGGGTTTCGCCTTTCGGCATCTTCAGGCGTTCAAGTGCACGGATGAACTTGAACTGACATTTGAACTATCAGTTCAAGTTCATCCGTGCACTTGAACGCCTGAAGATGCCGAAAGGCGAAACCCGGGTCGTTAGTGACAAAATCTGTGAGAATGTACATAGTTTGAACGATTCAAATTTAATGTTTAAATTCCACCAAGCACTTTCAGTCGAAATCTTAAAATACTGTGTCATTTGTATAAATGTTTTTTTAATTTATTTATTTCATACAAAGTCTGTATGAAAGTTTACAGCGTTTTACGAATTCGCTGAGAGCGTGACGCTTTGTGGCCAACGGGTAAAAGCGTTGTTTGCTCGGCTAAAAGCAGGGCTTTGACTCTGACCTTAACTTAAAACACGACTTTTTTTTCAGCTAAGTGACATACAGTGACGCCAGTTTTGACCATAGCGATTTGAATATACATTTTTTAAAGGACTCGATGTTGTTAGTTTTTTTGAGTCCGAGTCCAATTAAAACAGTCTGACTCCACAGCTCTGACCAAAAAGCGGCGTTATATCGGGCGCAATATTTTCTTAACTTCATCCTGCTATCTCTACTTTAAAAAAAACAAACGGTTAAATTATCACGAGTTGACGTATGTTCCACACTGAGAAAGTATAATTTAAAAAAAATACAACCATAGGTATAAATGAATTTATTTTGTAACAAGTTGAAGGGCCTTTGGAACACGGAAAAGTTCCATTGATGCCCTCTGCCCTTTATTGAGATTTACAGATCAAAATACGTCAACCGATATGGGTAGTTAAAATTTAACAGCGACCTAATTTCAACTGGGCCAGTTGTTTGTCAGGAGGGTCAAATCAGTATTATCATCTCGTTTCCAGTCCACACACTGACATAATTATTTTAACAATTTTTAATAGGTAACATTTTACCGCATTTTTAAAAAACTCTTCACATAATTTAGAAATTTAATTTCTTGATATTTACGGCGAATTTCAAACAATTATCTTCTTTTTCATTTCAAATCTTTGTCCAATCAGTATGTTAATGAAATGAACGAAATGATTGTGACGCAACATTTCTAATTCTGAAAAATCTAGCATGTCTGCTTCACTTATATTACTAGGTGTGACAAATTTTCCGCTTCTTTGAGAAGCATCTTTATACTGAATGCATGTAAAAAAATATTTATATCGTAGGATCGACATTATCTCTTTTACTGTCAGACATACTAAACTTACAGTTCTTAAATGGGAAGAGCAAATTTCGAGGGCTTTGGATCACTCCAAAAATGTGTGTTTTAAATTAAGCTTAATTTTAGCAATGTAATTATTATATTTATTAGTAAAAAAAGCTATATTTCGTACACCTAACCGTTTACAAGATATTTTTTAGTTGTAGATATACAAATGAAATTATAATGTTTTAAATACAATGGTAAATTACCTGATATACTTTATAAAACTTAAAACAAAGTTTTTGTCGATAGGCATCTGTGATCCTAAGTCTTATGACCTTACTAACTGTACTTATTTCTGGTATCTAGGGAGGGGATTAAGAGTTATATTAATGGTCTCCAGTTGCAATTAAATTCAATTGCAAAATATATAGTTCAGTTCTCACCAAGAACTTGTCAACGATTTACGAAATAAATATGTTTTCTCTTCGTTTATTTATCAGATTTTTTTGAAGTTTTATTTTGTTTCATTTTTAAATGAAAAATTCTACTTTCTTTTTCTCTCTTGTAAATTATTTACTTAAGATATAATTGACTAATACTTTTTAGCTTAAAATCTGACGTTTTAAGCTAGTTTGAAGATCTTTCTTAAAAAATACACGCGACACACGATCAGTTTCAATTTCAATATAATATCAAAATGAATCCCGTCGAATTCATTAGCATTGGAAAGCAAGGAAACATTTACATTTAGATTTCCTTTACAATACAATCAACATGATTGTTTTCTAGAAAAACATATTTATTATTGTATATTATATCAGTGGGAGTTTTGAAAATACTAGTGTCTTATTGGTGGATTTATCAAATTCCTCAGCAGATTTGTTTGTGTGTAGCAAAAATTAGTTGAATTCAAACGAAGGGTGGTGTCAATGATAAGTGATTATTCAGTTGACGTCATGTTGTCACCTCGCTTCGTATCAATGTAATAAATTGGGCTTTATATCTGATGTCACACACATACAGGGCCGGCGCCACCGCACTTGCGAAATAGGCAACCGCCTAAAGCGCAAACCGTAATAGAGCGCATAAATGGAGGAGTATTTTTTTTATATTTCATTAATATTAAATATCTATGCAGTGAGCTTCAAGAATTAGTTTGGAATCATTAAAAATCTTTACGATCACAAAAAGTACTGCTTTTTTGTGCAACAAAACAGGGATCTGAAGCAATCACTTTTTTGAGTTTCTCCGGCTTCGCTCCTGCTCCTGCCAAAAAATTGTTGCTCCACTGCTGCGCGCTCCTGCTCCACGCTTCGCTTCAGATCCCTGCAACAAAATATTAAGCGAAAGCTAAAAAAAATGTCTCGCGTCTTTTCATTTGAGAAATTTGTAAATTCTTAGGTTTTGGAAATCGGGCAGCGAGTAATTTTTTTTTTTGAAAAATCCCCGCGAGAGTTAAAAAAAGGTCTTGCATTTTTCCATTTTAAAAAGGATTTTAAAATCGCCAAGCAAAAATTTCTCAATTCCAAATCCTGAAATTCTACACGATTTATGGTGAGTGTTGCGTAGGGCGCCAAATAACCTCACGCTGGCACTGCATACGTATCAAAACGATTAAGTTTAATGATCCGTTAGCGTAACAGTGGTATTTAAGGTGCCACACTTTTGAATGATGAAAAAGATAATAGATAAGGGCTCTGTAAACTTTGACTAGAGAGATAGAAACAGAAATGTTATGCCGATGCAAAGCACACGCCGTTTTACGAATTACAGAAAATTATGACATGAAATTATGATGGTATCACAACGTATTTTTGCGATTTTACGGCACACAAAATACACAATTGGACTTTAAATTATATAAAATTATTTAATAATATGAAAAATTAATGTCACTTATGACTACGGGGGGGGGCGAAAGCACAAGAAAATTGGAAACTATTCGTGATCACTAAATTCTGATGTTAGAATCTTCTTTCAGTACTTTGATCTTTAATTCACAACCATAACTCCAAGTTCATAGCCATATTCTCATCCGAAATTTTTCTTCTGTAATATTTCTACTGTAGCACGAAATGGAATTAGTTTAACTGGTTTTTACGCAGGAAATTTTTCACTTTATATGCGTTTTTTGATTGGGTCTAAAATGGATATATCTGGTGAAATAAACAGAATTAAAATTCATTTAAAAAACAGGTATTTATGTATCATTTTGAGTTTTTTCCTGTAAAAATAAATAATTTTGTATAGCTTCCTATCAAAAATAAATTCCCAATGAATCATGACAAAATTTTAAAATAAAAGAAACTTATCGGCGTTGCGTTAAAAAAATAAGTTCTTTTTAATTAAAACACTATACAATTTCGTGGTAAAAGACATTATAATCTATCCCACATGCACCTTGTGGTCTATTTAGCAGCTTTCAAAGCTCTTCAGATTTCATAATACGTGCATTCACAGAACTTTGCTTTATGAGAGAACGAACATCGTCTGTATAGTCAACTCCGCGTTTGTGGCTCAGTTCGGACATCTGAATAACCTCAATTGGAATTATTTACTTCATATACACTGCAAAAACTTTGACTTAAGCGCTGTATGAAATTTTTGTTGCACGAATTTACGAATTTAAAAAGAATTCTCAATATTTTGTAATGATATTATAAATCGTTAATAAAGTATTTTATTTGTTTTTGAGCGTAAACTTTCTAATCACTGAGGGAACTACAAAAGATTCACTTTATTGCTTAATCTTAAATATTATTTATATTTTTGAATATTGTATTTTCATTCATATACAAACTCAAATGTTTATTTTTTATGCAGTTTTTTACAATCCCGTAGCTTTGCAGTTATCGCTTTTAGTCGTTCGTCCTTGTTGCTAACAAGGTGTCCGCAGGTTCAAATCCCTGTACGTATACGTTCACAAACTGACGATTCATTAGATTTATACATATGTATACAAGGCAATGTCTCTGTGGCTTAGATTCCTTCTCTATTATACCAGTGGTCGGCAAACTGCGGCTCTTTGGATCCTTGAGTGTGGCTCTTCCACAAAATACCACGTACAGTGCGATTGAAACTTCGTGTCCCACGCGCAGAAGTCGGTTTTCGGTCTTAAAACTTTGAGTTTTGAGGAGGGCGATCTCAGCTTACGTACCTCAATCCAATTGAGAACCTTTTAAGCAAAGGCCAGCATATAAGTATTCTAATCATGTTAATAAAAATGTACTTACCTATTTGGTTCAAGTTTTAAAAATTTGGCTCGAAATAAACTTCAATCGTTGTTTAGTTGATATTTGGCTCAGTTGACTAATAAGTTTGTCGACCACGCACCTGGCGCAGTGATAGCGATAAGTTGACCACTTGTCCTTTCCTGTCGCCATTGTTATATACCAACCTAACAAACCCTTTCCGTACAACTTCTATCGAGATAATTACAGTCTATATGACGCTTCTAATTACAAATGTTATATATCCACATGTTATCAAAATTGAGAAAATAATATGTGCGTCGGATCCATGGCACAGTGGTCAACGAACAAACAGCATTCTTCAATCGATTTCTGTTCCCCACTACCTTTCCAATCCTTAAATAATGGAGTGTAGCGAGAGTGATTAGCCAATCATTAGTCCTGTCCTATCCTTTTTACCTCTACTACTCTCTTCGAAAAAAAGAGGTTAAGCTACTGAGTGAAAAAAAGTTTTCTTATAAAAAATCTGTTGAAACACCCCCATTGGGAGGCCATATGCTCCACATTTGGGAACGGACGAGGATTTTCAAAAAAAAAGTTAGATAGTTGATAAGTTTTAAAACTCAATATATGCGTACGAAAAAAAATGTTTTATAAATTTGATTGAATTTAATATCTGACAATTATATTATCCTTATATTTATTTAATTGTATGGTTTATCGAATGATATACGCTGCTATTTTTGTTTTATTTTTAATACAGAATAAAATAATAAAAAAAAGAGTCTCGACTTCAAACCATCAATTTGTACTTGAAGCATATACACATTGTTTACCCCAAATATTGAAATGCGTAAATAACGCTTTTTGTAACTAGAAGCATATTTTACTGTACAGTGGAAACGGAAATGTTTTAAATGGCGCAATGGTGAATAATGTTTTAAGCAATTTTATTTACAACAACAAAAACCATGACTGATGTATGTAGTTTTATTATGGTATGAATAAAGCACTCAAAAAATAATTATGCTATATTTGAATTTACATACACCAAGTAATTATTTATAAAAAAACGTTTTTAGATAAGTATAAATCATCCGTCTTTCAAATTTCATAAAATCTGTGCCTGGTGTATTGGTGATATTCTTTGTAGAATATTTTATAGCCAAGTTTTCTTCGAATTCAATCAATTTCTAGCTGTTACCACACGAAAGCTTCGTATCGGTTACGAGCGTCTGTTCGCCGCCGAAGAGCTAAAATAATGTATTTCGCAAATAGTACATACCCCTACGTATATTATTTTGGGGGCTTAAGGAATTCCAACCACCAAATGTCGTGGGGGTTGGTGATACCTTGACAGGTTTACAGTCACAATGCTAGAGAGCTTATTACATAATACAAGTGATTTACCCATCACGAGGCAGTATAAAATTGCTATAATATTGTAATATCTTTACAATTTATGACGAATAATTTTTTGAATTTGTTATTCTCGATGGTTTTATGGATAGATAACTTGGTAAAAATTCATCTTTAATATTAAATTAAATTTGATAACTTTGTTATTCCCCGAGTATGTAACAAATTGTGCGTGTTGCGCTTTGCTAAAAATCATCTTCATACATAATATCTTAAGGTTGACGAATAAACTTTAAATGCATAATAATTCTTAATTTATAAATTACAAAATGGGATATTTCTTCAAAATAAATACATATAAAATTATTACATTTCGTTTTTCATACACACTTTTTTTTAAAATATCTTTATAATAGAAGAAAAACCGATTTCAAATAATTTTAGACAGCTCTAATCCATGATGTGAACAAATGTTTGTATAATAATGTTTTTGTGTAATCAAATTCAATAAATTTATGAAATCTCTTTTTAGATATCGACAAAATAATAAGTGGTTAAGCAATCATTGCTCATCTTTACTGCTTCTTTATATTACCAATGTTTTATACCATGCCCACTCCCGGTGTGGGGCACAAGTTGTTTTATATATATAAAAAAAATCTTGTTACTTATGAATTGCTTTAAGTATACTGAGTTTTGAAACCATATTTATTAGACATATTAATAAATTTGTTTCTGTAAATTCTGTTTATTTTGTCTATCTGTGTATTGTGTTGGAAAATTTCTAGTTATAATAATTATCTAAAGATGACATTCAAAAGTCATTGAGTAAAAACACAGAACTGTCTCGCTATTTCAATTTCAGTTTTAAAATACTTGTTTGCAAAAGGTTGACTTAAATTTATTATATTAACGATTTTATCGTCAATTTATCTTCGTAACATAAAACAAACTTACTAAAAATGAATTAAAACTTCTAAAAATTATTGCCCAATTATTTCTCACCGGTTTATTTTTCAAATTTCTACGAAACCTTCGCAGTGGGTTAAGGCTCTGACCACGCTCAGGTGTTTTTGATACTGCTCTGTTTGCCATCCCCCAAACGTGTGTCGGTCCATACTTCACACATATTGTGCGGAGGGTGGCTACGTATACTTGGTACATGCGGGTTGCTTTCGCATCTCGTATATGGAGATAATTTATTGCTTAAATATTGGCCTGTCGAAAGGAGGGGAATTCCCTATCAACTCCAAAATTAAGTGAATTAATTTATATTCATATTTCTTCTTGAGGGGATGCTTATGCTACTCGCTGTGAGATATCCGGCGCATAAAATGTTCTCGCTTTTGTGTTTTTGTTCGTAAACGTTGATTGTTTTACGCATTTATTTGTTGTTACAACTTTTTTTCTATTTTCATTTGACGAGTTTCTTGCACTACAATTTATGAGTTCAACGTATTTTAAAATAAAAAATGACAAAAGTAATAAAATATTCGTATTGAAGCATTCATTGTAGTTAAGTGGCATACAGGAAATATTTCATTTACACTAGTTTTTTTACAAAGATTTTATGCATATTCGATTGATACAAATTCAAATCAAACATTTTTATTTCTATCAATAAATACAGTTAAATATTCATGAAACGATAAGATGGAAAATATAAGTGTTTAGGGACCTAACTAAACGTATATTGGGAAAAATTAAATTACTATCCATTCAACAAAGTATCACGCAAAAAAGTAATCCAAAAGTAAATATAATTTTCACACGTATTATTAAAAAAAAAACCAACATAAGATTATATTTTAGAAGTAAAATAGGAACATTAATAATTAACCACGAAGTAACAAACAATCAATCAATCTTATGACATTTTAGGAGAGAAGCTCAGCAAATCGATAACACCACGATATTATTTTATGACAAATATCAATCTTTATTCAATATTTAAATATTATTATTTGAGTTCCATGTTTAATTTCAAAATCATTTTAAATTATTTATTATTTAATCTTTTTTTTTAAAACCCACTATTAGCAACTTACTTATGATATTTTTAGTATTTCAAATAAAAATAAATCATTACAGTTTAAACTTTTTTTCATTTGTAAAATATTTGTTCATAAAAATAGTTGCAGTCATATTTTGTGCCACAGCACACAGTAATTAAACGCAATTTTAACAGAAACAATTGTCTTAACTTGACACAAAGAGTTATATTATATCAACGCACACTCATTAACTGTGTAAGTTGATTTTAATTTATTTTTTAAATAGTGGCAGATTTATTTTCTTATAATATTAAAACATAAAATGATTTCTTTTGTTACGTCATATTTGCGAGAATTTGCAGTTAGTGAACTATTAATACTTCTATTTTTTTTTAATCGAAAAAAAAACAAATTATCCGACAATCTTCTATCGTTCTTGTTTTAAGAGCTTTACTTTTAACGACCTCGGTTTTTTTTCATTTCGAGGTAATTAATAAAAATTAACTTAACTATTTATGTAATTAAGCCACCCCTTTAGATAAGAGCCGGGTGGTAGAACGGCGCTTTAGCTTTGATTCTTATCTTTATTTAATTATAGAGTTTGCTTATCAACGAATAAACTTCCCTTACTTCCTTCATGTCGTTATGTCGCGACGTTTATATTTCTCAACACGACGTCATCATCAGCCAACTTTGACGTTCACTTAAAACTACTGAATGTCTTTCTTATTCGCTATGTACATCAGCGGAATGATTTTTATTTCCTTTAGCATATACATCAACCAACATATTTTATCCCAAATGTATCACTTAGGTACCACCAGATTGCTATTGTGAATTTATAAACGATTTAAGATTTCAACTGAAGTTGCTTTAGAAACCTTGATTGTCTACGTAATACTTGCGCTGGATAGTATCTATTAGGGCTTGTCGGTTTTCAAAAACCGGTTTTTTGGCAAAAATTTTGACATTCAAAAACTGGTTTTTCAACTTTGTAACCGGTCGTGCCAAATTTTTCATAAACGAGTTTATAAACATTAGGACAGAAAATCTGGATCTTTTATTTGATGGCTAAAATACCATACGCCTCTCATCATTACCCAGCGAAAGGGTATTTTCGATATCAGGAAATATTGTTACAAAACGATCAGTGGACGCTTTGCGTTTTCTTAACTCATATTTTCTGAGCAGTAACACCAAATTATTTCTTGTTATGTATTATTATGTATATGAATAAACAACATAAAAAATAACTTATCTCTCTATTTTAATTGAATTATTCATTTTTTGTAAATCTTCGAAAACCGAGAAAACCGGTTTTCGAACAATGTTGAAATTCGAAAACCGGTTTTTTCAAAAGTCGGTTTTTGTATAAGCCATAGTATCTATCATCTGACAAAAAAATACACATTAAACGCAAATGTTAACAAATTACTATATAAATTTCGAAACCCTTAAAATATAAAATAACATAAATAATATTACCAAGGACACGCGTATCCTCGTCATCGTTATCAGGTGTAAAAAAACTACAAGTAAGTAAATGTACTGTAACGATTACATCACAAAACAGCTATATCGATATTCTGAACATTTTTTACGCTGTTGAATACTTTTATATTTCATTTCTCATCCCCTTTTTTAGTTTTATTTTACGAAAAACTACTTCGAAATTTTCTTCTATTTTCGAATAATCTTCCCAAATTTTCTAAAGCTAGTTTTTTCCAGGAAATATTATTTAAGTAATTTGCGACAGTTGAGAGAAGGGTTCACACACGCAAGAACCGCAATATTCTTCCCTTTCCTTACCGCGTATTTTACAGTTTTGGCTCAAAATATTACATTAAAATCGATACATTTAAAAAAAAAATATACCATGTGATTTTTGAAATATTATGTTTGTGATATTAAAATAACTCGCAGAATATAAAAGCAAAAATATTGTATTTTTTTGTACTAATTGCATATCTATTTATTAGGATCATAACCTGTTTCACAATTACAAAATTCACCAGTCATGGATGAGTACAAAGAGTGCTTCATTTTAAAAAAGCGTAATTTAATTTATTCTTTTTGGAATATGTAAAAAAATATTTATTTTGAACAAATTTTAATATTGATTATTTTGAAAGTGAATACGAGTGAAAGAAAAATAATTTATTGAATTTCAAGTAACTTGATGTAAGCTGAAAGGCAAATTTTGCAAAAAAAAAATAAGAAACATTACAAAGCCATTACATACTATTATATATGGAAGTTCCTGATTACTAAATTGTGTTGCCAGTAATAAAATCCAGAACCTTACGAGCTTTAAAACTAGGTGGGCGAAGCTATTTAAACGATTAAAAATAGAGCCTGGATTTAAGCTTTAGCTTCGTAATCAAGAAAATCTGTAAAAAGTTGGATTGTTTTAATTTCGAAAAAATAACGGGTAAAATGAATTTATCACGTATAATTCTCAGAAACTATTTATGGTATTTAAATATTGTTTTCAAAAAAAAGCTTTACTTGCGATTTTGAAATATTTTCTGAATACACATTTATCTTTTAGCAGTTTTTAAAAACGTGTTTACTCAATAATAAACAAAAACATGCATGTCAATATTTTGTTTAAAAATAATTCGACCACTCAGTGTTCAGTACGTGAAGGTGGGTGGCATAAAAAACCTGCATAAACTTTGCGAGGTAGATATAAGTTTTAATAAAAATATATATTTAGCCATGACACTTTCTTTTTCAGAAACTTTTTCGTTTTCCTACAAAAGCTTTCATTTTTGATTTGATGTACCGCTCACTCATACTCTGACATTATTATACTGTATATGCAAATCTTCTAAAATTGGTGTTACGTAGCATTTTCTTTCTTATAAATAAAAGAAGTAATATTTTTTTAGCTGTGATTTATATTATTCGATTTATGTTTCGTTTATTTGTAAGATTTGCGGTGGTCTGATGATGCTTCTCAAAGAGGCAAAACACGTGTCACATTTTATAACACAACAAGTTAAATAACAAAGTTATCAAATTTTATTTAATAATAAAAATGTACTTCCACAATGTTACCGCCGAATCTATTGAAGATGTGTATTTTTTTTATAGGCGAAATACGTATCTTATCTACCTAGTAACACAACAAAAAGAAGAATAAAGCTAACGAGATTAGTATCTATCATATTGAAAAATTAATAAAATTAATTTTCAATATCGTTCAACTAATCTTATGAAGATCTTGGCATTAATCGTTTTGACTCGTATATGATCAAAACCTTAATCAATATTCTTTTAATTTTATGATCGTATAAAATTCATTTACACAATACTAACAAATGATTGATTACTTCAGACATGAAAATTTCTCATATTCTAAGAAATACTTAGCGCAAAAATTTTCAACAAGATTTTTAGCTCTGTGATGGTTCTTAGAAATTGTGGTACGCCTGGACGTAATCATGAGCTATTCAATTGAGTATTTTAAATGTTACAACAGTAAAATATTCACATAACGGATAGAAAATTTCGGCCAATCATAAAAACGAATACAAGCCTAACAAGTCTTGTCACCTTAACAATAACCTGTCAAGGTTTTACGAGGCTAATAATCACCTCTCCTAATTAATATTATACACATGACGAGTACAAAACCATAGCTGCAGCAGTTTGAAACCGTGCCAGCTAACGGTTAGACGTGTACTTGGACATTTGACGATGCATTTGATGCTCATCAAAACTTAACACTACTTATTTTGAAAAAACCACTAGTCTTGTATCAAACTTAATGCAGTTTATTTTCTAACTAAAACGCCTTCGACTAACGGAATTTCGAACACCTCCTGGCTTGTATTACTCCGCCATTTGGAGTTTTTATTACATTGTCAATATTTTATTTAGTTATGCAAATATAATAAGTTATTTATCATATTACGTTCACATGTATGCGTGTTTATAAAATATACATTTTCATTTCTACAAATTAAAATGTAGTGTAAATTTTCCCTCTATTATCTAAATGATATTATTAAAATTGGAAACAAGCCAAATTAGCTATATGTAACTTAATCTTTAACTTGTGCTTATAACTTTGGGCTTGTTTGTAGTTTTCACTCAGGGTAAAGTTTGACATCCTCTTGAAGCTACTCTGATGTCAGGAAACTTCCAACGGTTGGGTTTTGCCTTCCACAGGAATGTTTTATCCACTTTTCCTCCAGTAGCGTGCGTGTAAATCCAAATGAATTATATTTGAAGCATAAAAATAATTTAAATTCTTCCTTTTCCTTTTTAACATTCGTATCAACACTTTGCTATGAAGTATTTTGCCAGGCTTATTTAAAACATGTAATCTGCTCATCGAAACGCTGATATATTTTTAAAAAAAAGTGGTTTACTCTCATATGATGCTAAATTTCATTCAGTTATGGTCTAACAACAAATTCCAAGAAATATACTTTTCTTCCTTGATTTTGTAATCGATTAATGGATTATAATAATGGTCTTGCGATTCTTGATTCTATTTTTTCGATTTCGGGATTGGAAAAGTTGTCAATTCCGAAATCCCAGGATCACAAGAAGGATCTGGAATTAAATTCCCTAGTCTATACATACAGCTTACAGTTATATAAAATATATAATGATCAATTGGAAAATTGCTTATAATACAATATGTTGCTTAATTCTTATCGATATTTTTTTTTATCACGTTTTATTTAAAACAGTGTGTAACGAGATAAAATTGGCCATTCAATTTTACTTTTAATATTTCAAAAATCCAATCAATCCATTATTTCTCTGTTTATTCCAAATTTACTTTCTTTAGATCAATTCGTGTTTATATTCTGACACAAAGAAATTAATTTTCTTAATAATTTAGAGAAAGTTTACCGATTATCGAGGTAACCATTTTCAAAACTTCAAAGTAATCATAAATTATATCAAGATTGCGCTGTTTTTTTATTTCAAACATATAGATTATTAAAATAAATTTCACGTCATTTTCCATCCACTAAATATATTGGATGTAGTAAAAAAACATCGCCTATTGATCGAAGTAGTAAATTTAATTTCCTGTCGAGTCCGTGGTGCAGTGGTCAACTTCGTTAGCTTCGGTGACAGGTGTCACGGGCTCAGGGCTTTTTTCGTGATATCTAAATTACCTCCTACTTTTCCAATCCTTAAATAACAGGGTGCAGCGAGAGCGATTAGCTAGGCACTAGCCCTGTCGTAGCCCGGTCCATTGTATCCTTACAGCCTTCGAAAAAAAGGTTAAGCAACTGAGTCACAATTACTTCTCGGTAAACGAAAAAAAAATATCTTCCCCCTTCTCATTTTAATTAAGTTTTCATATCCTTCAAATCCTTAATTTGTATGCTCCATCGTCTAAAAAATCATGAACAGAAAATGTTTAGAATTCATACACGTAATATTATTATGTTATTAAAACTAGGCATAACAGATTAAAAATATCAAAGTATTTTAGTTCTACAGTTTTGAAACTGTAACTCAAACCATAGTAAAATTAAATTCTTTGATATTTTTAATCTGTTATAATGGAGTTCTACCAAGTAAATGCCAAATCAATTAAAAAACTAAGCACATTTTGTTTTTGTTTTTTTTGTATGTACATATGTTATACTAATGAGATATTTTTGTTTCAGGTATGCATAATTGTCTATTACGAGCTTTTGGCAAGAGTATTCAAGATTCAATAGTAAGTTATTTGTTCGGTATTGCTATCTTTTTTTCGTTATGAAAAATTAAAATTACTATGACAGTATTAAAACCGGTCTTGATCATATTAAATAAATTTGCAAGTAGAACAGAAGAATTTTTTATTTTTTTAATATTATATTTGAAGTTGTTTACCAGAATAAAGGTTCTCGGAAATTCTAAGAAAGAACAATATAATTCCGATTTATCTTTATCGCATGATTATTGTAAATAATTCATGGTCATTCATTATTCCTTTTTTATATATTAGGCCAAGGAATAAATATACTGCTTCCATTTAACAGGATCCGGAATTTTCAGTTTATGACAGTGCAATATTATATATTTTGATTTATATTCCAACTCATCCTCGATAATATGTGTACAAGGGTATTTTATCAATTTGCCTCTTTTGTTCTACGCTTAAATAAAAATAAATCCATGGACCATTAATTTTATATCGGCCTCAAATGAAATATTACACTGTTATTTTAGTGTTTTTTTTAAGATTAGATCAGTGGTCGAAAACCTTTTGAGAGACTGGGTAGAAAATTCAATTTTTAAAAAATATTTGTTTAGTGGGTAAAAGTTTCTCATAATTTCATTAAGACGTATATTTATTTGCATATGTATGTATTAATTTTATAAAAACACATATAACATAATATTTTATCAGTAGCTTTCATGGTATTAAATAATTTAAAAAACATAATATTTGGCAAATATGTAGTTGCCTCAACGTTTCTTGGCGGGTAGCTCAAAATGTTGTAGTGGGTTATTTAATTACCCGCGGGTAGTTGGCTGCCGACCACTTGTCTAGATTTTCGTTTCTGTTGAATACACTGTTTGAATAAGGATACTCAGTATTGTATACCATAAATTGCCTTTTGTTTCGGTCAATCGATTGTGGAAAAATATTAGAAGAATTGAAGACAAATAAATAATATCTTTTTTTATACATTGTTTCGTTTAGAAACGGAGTTTATATTATATAGCACCAGTTTTGTCCAAGTCCATTTTACTAATACAAAAATCATATCGATGAAAATAATTGATAAACTAATAATTTTTAAAATGTTTGACAGGATAAAAAAAATGATTTCTTAAATCAATGGATACTTACATGTTCATGTTTAATAACGTCATTTATCCAAACATCTAATTATAACTCTAACATTGCTAAAAGGATAGTTTCCAGTTATCGATTGTACTTATTTGCGTCCAAAATGCCTTTAATATTTACAATATTCACCGATGAACAAATTAAAACTGTAAAGTTTGCAGCTGAATGGTTGCAAGGGGTTTTCCCGTTTGAAGTGGTCGGTCAATATTGATAGACGCTTTTGACTTTCCCGCGGATATTGTTTGACCCTTCGACCGGAAAATGGAAGAACTTCCGAAAATTAATCGGCAATAAAGCTAAATGCACAAACAAGTAAATAATAATATTCATGCAGAATCACAAGTATCGTTATCGTTGGTAACAATTGCTTGCATAGATTGTTTTAAGTGTGCAAACACTTACTTTAATAACATTTTAGAACGTTTAAATTACCATCGCTTGTATGCAAATATTGTTATTCATTTTTTGTTCGAGTTAGTGGCATGTATTAATTAAAAATGTGAAATGATTTTTTTATTATATTTATTTTAAATAATACAAAAATATATTTTTTAAAACGACTCAATTAAAAAAAACATTTCTTACAGCATAGTCCCATTAACCGTATACTGTATAGGGTTGATAAAACACCAGTAGTGGTTTTAAACAGTAATCTTTTTTAAAAATTAAATATAACATTTATATCAAGTAAAATTATTAAGTTTATTTTGAATTGTATCGAGTATTATATATAATACAATTCTAGTGCAATTGCAGGCAAAAAATATATAGTAGACACCATTAACTTTTCTTTTATTTTTTCTTTATTTTCTTATGGCGGGTTGGAGGATCCATCATCGCAACTGCGCTTCTTAAAAGAACTGTCAGATATGTTCTGCCTATAACCTTCTCAACTGTTAGATTAATACGAAAGTTTTACTAACTTCATAACGATCATGTAAACGAATTATTGACAATATTATTTAGAAGTAAAAGCAATAAAGCGTAAGAAAATACTTTCCAAAACTATGTAATATTGAGGAATTATTATTTACTACAGTCGTCTTTCTTGGCGATTTTGGAATGCGGAGAAGCGGCTTGTCGCCATGAAATATGTATGAAAGCAAAAGATTGCGTGGATAATTGATATTCCAGATGTGTTCGTTGGGGACATTATTTTCATAAGGTTTATGAGCAGGCGTTAGCAAGAAAACATTCCTCAACTTGCAGATTATTTATTGAGTATTGATTAATATTGTCGCATTACGTTGATTTATATTCGGCTTTTGACATACAAGCAATATTTAACTATACATATAAACACTTTAAATATATTTCTACGTTAAATAACGATTAAAAGGAAAATAAAATATGAAAGACAGCAATGATCAACCATTAAAGTGGTAGAATTAAGTGGGTTTATTTATATCTAGAATTTTAGAATATTTAAAATATATCTCCAAAAAAAGGTTTTATTTGTTATTATTTCGTTTTATCTTTTTTGCATAATTTTTTACGTAAAGTTTGGTCTACTCATACCGTTGTTATTTTATAGGTCTTTTATTTTCTTTATCATTTGAATACATTATATCGCTTCAAAAAATGAAATTGTAATGAAATCAATGATTTTCTTTTTAAATTACATTGTGTTGTTCAAATTACAGTTCAAATCGAATACGGTATCAACATTCACATTATAAAAAAACTCATCATTTTGTTGAAAACTTTAAAATATGTCCATGCAAATATTGGTGCCGCATTTTAGAAGAAAACTATTTTTCAAAGTTTATAACATTTTATATTCTTGAAAAACCGTCGGGTGCTATCCATAGGATTAATTTGTCGAAACTGGAGGATTCTGGTATGTCATGGGAGGAAGAAAATCAATCGGCGGGAGACAGGGAATCATAGAGGCGCCGCGTAGTAGCCAATATACTCCACATATAATAGCAAAAGAATATGGCCAATGAAGAATATTCAATGTAGATATGCACATTCGATTTGAACCGACTTTATTTATGTTGTTTTTGTACGTTATACAATTGATTCAAAAATTTAGTGTACATATTTATAATGGGATCTAAATGCAATTTTGCAATTTTATTGCATGAAAAGGGCGGCACTTACTAAATATTAATGAGTTTTTTTACGAATTTAATTTAGATTCGTTGGGATACACGCATATTACGTAAAAAATCTCCAGCCATAAATCATTTCACTTGATTAACGCGTTTCGTGCCCACTCCACCAGCTGTCAAATTTGTCAAGTCGCCATTTTGATAGCGATATTTTCCCGCCGTCAGAATTTAGATTTATTCGCGCGTGATGCGAGACATTCTTTTCTGTTAATCCGCTCGGACAATCAAGTCTCGATTACTTTCTAAATTGACGGGTTTGCTCCATTCATTTTATTCGCACGACCCTTTGATTTGTGCAGCGGAATTAAATACGGTTAAATGAGTGCAGATCCATTGGACAAATGAGTTTCCATTTGCTTTCCGCCATTTTTAATACACTCGGATTTATTTATTATTTGAAAATAGAGTTTTTTTTATTGTTTTCACTGTATAATTGTTTCTTCAAATAACTATCACATTAATGATTGTCATACTAACTATTTTCTGTCAATATTTTTCTACAATTTTGTAACAATTGTAGACCATATGAACGATTCATACAACATCCGACATTTTTTTTAATGACAAATTATGAATAATCAGTCATGGACTATTCTAAAATTTATTTTTTTACTAAAACCTTAATAAAAAATGTAACATATAAAATTAGTTTCCTCTTTTTCATTATATTAGAAAAAATAAAAGAAATGGTGAAAATATATACGGATTGTTCATTTCCACAACTTTTATTTGAATTATTACGTGTCTTTAGCCCAGTTTGTGAGTTTTTTTTTCTAAAATATGAAAGAATATTTTACTACAATACATCTCCTTATAAAATACAGACATGTTCTTCAAAGAGAACGTTTCTGACATTTTCAAAAAATACATCATTTGTCCTCTGATTTTTCGCCTTTGGTATCGGAATGTTTATTTTCTGTTTTCAGCGTGCCTCGATTTGCTCGCAAAGCTCTATCAATGACTCGTTAGGGAAAAATTTAAATAGCTTTTCCACAGCACAATATCTTTTCCCCTTTTAGGTTTTCTTGCCAACTTTTCCCGCGAAGGGTTGAAGTTCAAAACTCTGCGCAAAGAACCGAGAATTGTGTCTAATGTTTGGCACTTATCGTCATTATCCGCTCTCGAACAGGGGACCCGCTGCGAAAGTTTTTAATGGTCTGTCCGTCTCTTTTTGGATCCACGGTTCTCGTCACGACGTCGCCGTGAATTTAGTTTAGGTGACATTTCACAATTCAAATTTCGAACTCACGTTCCGTCACTTCACTTGTTTGCGTTAATTTTCAATCTTTCAACTAATTTCCGACAAGATGATTATTCGGAAGTTTTCAAGAATTTATAAACTGGCTGATAATGTCAGAAATCCTTATTCAAAACTTCTTAGTTTCTTTGTGAGTTGTAAATGATTTATCAACTGAAAAATTCATCTTCGGTATACGACTCGGATAACTTTCTATACATTATGTTTAAAAAAAATCAAAGCAGTTAATTTTATCAAATCTCGTTTTTAACATTTCAAATTCTTGTTCAATATCTTTCGAATTTGTATTTGCCATAAAAACTCAACGTGTCATATGCCTATTATACAAAAAAATAGCTACAACTGAAAACAATCTATATTTACATGCAACCTAAATTCGTAAAAAAAATAGTATAGAAATATTCTGTCGAATGTTTTTTACATGAGTGAAGTTAACTTAGAACCGTCTTTTTCCGAAAATAAGACACTGTCTTACTTTCTTTTTTGGTCCGAAATACGAGCTAACGAGCTACAAGAAGTGGCAGCATAAAAATCAACCCACTTTCTTTTAACTGCTTGGGTGCTCCAGGCGTAATGACATAAATTCCTGAAACGCATTCAATGTTGTCTTTCTTGCCCTTAGTGATGATTAACGGTGAGACTTTCTTGCCATCTAGACGAATCGCACAAAATACAGGTAACACGTGCACTTTCGTAACCAGTAGAAGGAACGTATATTGACGAGGAACCCTTGTGGTGAACCGTTGTTTGAGGTCCTTGGCCTATAAATACTGCAGTTTCATTCATAGCAATCATGTTGGAGAGTTGGTATTTAGAAAAGTCGATGCCATCAACAAAAAGCTTAAATGCAAGTGCACGTTCAACAACTTCACTGTTTTCCAGTCTGAACATTGTTGTTGATCTTCTTAGGGGCAGTTCATGTCGTCGAAGGAAGTTATCCAGCCAGTGCGTTGACGCTCTATATTCTTCTGTGGATATATCAAATTCTATTGCCATTTCGACGGCAAATTTTTGGATATCAGCCCTCCACACAACCAAAGCCATTGCTCTCCCATCAGCAATCCATTCCCAGATGTTTTCTTCAAGGTCAGAAAATAACGATTGCCGACCTGACCCAACCTTGCGTTTCTTCTCATTTCCCTGGCCCACCAATTGACACAGGTTAATGTAGTCTGCTCGCCATTTTCGAACCATACGGAGATCCAACATCTTCTCTTTACAGAAGGCTACAAGATTAACGTCCCAGGAGTCCTCCACGATTCCCTTTTTGTACTCGATGGAATAGGTCTTTCTTTTTGCACTCATTTTTTGGGGAGGGCTTATATTCTAAAAAATCTTGAAAATCGTGCTAGGGCTTGTTTTCGGAGGATGTCTTATTTTCGGAAAGAGACGGTATTTTCTCATTAGTTCATTTTCACTAAATATTTAATTATTTTCATAAATCTAAAATAACGCCATTTTAATTGATTATAAAAAAACCCTTTGTTTTAGTTTATTGGAGTTTAATCATGTTTAGTGTTGAAATTTAGCTGATTTATTATGAATGCTTGACTGTGCTAAAGCGCTAAATTTATATAAGCAAAACTGCATTTTCAGTAATAAAAAAAAATATCTACATATACCTCACAAATTTTGTAGCTCCGTGTTCATGAATTTCAACTGGTTCTTGAAATTGTCCTCCATTCTTAAAATTTTAACTCTCGAAACCAATTGAAATTGTACACTTGTGTTTTGCGATATTTGTATATATTGTGAACCATATAAGTTATTTGAATAACACCTGTTTTTGAATCAATATAAACAAAACCAAAGTTGTGTGTTTGTTTTTGTCAACGTGACTTCTCCATCGTATGTGTCATGTCATGTGTCAGTATTTTGTTTTGTTATATCTGTCGTTCGCGTGAATTTATCACTGTCAAAAAGAAAACTTTTTTCGAGCGTTTGCGTGATTCTATAGAACATTCAAATATACTCAATAATTTACATTTGTCAATATGCTTAGATTCGAAAATTTAAAAATCAATTATTTTGACGTTCATAAGTAAATATGAGTCGCTTCTTTCATCGCTATGGTGAAAATTGGTGTTGTCAATCTGGTCCGTACCGCTCACTATCAGGGAATGGATTATTTTGGTATTATGTTATTATCGAAACTATCTATGAAATTCAATTTGCCACTAGTAAACTAACTCGAAGACAATTCACCACACTAACACCGGCAACCACTGGCGAGAGGTGAAGATAGGCGTTAATAGAAAAAAAAGATTTATTGATACTTTTCCCATCTTTTGCCATGTAGAAATCAGGTTTAAGTGTAGTTAATAATATTTTGACCAAACAGAGAAATCGTAACCATAGTTTTCTTTACGAAAATTAAACCAGACATCAAATATTTAGTCTCACAGCATTAGGCGTAAGGTTATTATTAACAAATAAATATAATTAAAAAAAATGATTACATTAAAGTTTTTGGTTTTTATTTTAACACTTCATATCAGGCCTTAGAAAATAGAGGCCCGCGATGGCATTCCATACCTTTTATTGGTGTCGTAAAAAGTTAGATTTAGTAAGTTTTTTTTTTCAAAACTTTCACCATATATAAATTATGTCACCCTTAAATTAGATTGAATAACTGCAATGTTTTTGAGGCAAGGAAATTTTTCCAATAATACAAAAGTGGGTGGTAGGTGTAAAAAGTATTTGACAGTGCCATAACTGATTGGTAACACTCTATGATAGGGATGGCAAATAGAATTTTTCTGTGCCAATAAGTGTCATTTTTTTAATTCGTGGCGCGTGTCATTCTTAATTAGGCACGTTTAACATCTTAGTCATTACAAAATAAACGTATGACATAAAAATTTAATACACGACGAACATATTGTGCAACAGATTGCTTGGTATTTCCCTCGAATTCAAATGTGACACACTGGTGGCCTACCGTAACATCAACATAACAGTGTTGTCACAGTACAAACATCAACAGGCTTTTTCATTGATTTAATATTTTTTAATGCTTTAAATTTTTACATTTTAAGAATATAAGATTTTTTTTTTTGCTTGTGCACCAAAACTTTCTCCTGCCACTTATTTTCCATCGCTGCCGTAGGAACTTCGCGGTACATCTACAATAGAATATTTACATTTTGTTTATTGATTTAAATGCAAGTTTTTGGATATCTGTGACTTTTTCATCCTTTCCAACTAAGTTTTAAGAATCTGATTTTTAATTAATATACATACACTTCATTAAAAGTATTTTTAAATCCTTGAAATCCGAAAACAGGTGTGGAACTTTTTTACAACCGATTGTTGCCAAACACATCTTCTCAGCTTTCTCCATTATATGTCTGTATTCACAACATTCGTAGCAAACATGGCATAAATAATACAAAAGTGATAAGCGCGCAACTTGAAACTAGCTATCTTTAAAATAGTACAGGATTGCTTATGATACAATATCGTGAGATAGATTGGCAGCAAATCGTTAAATTTGCCATTCTCAGTGATAAAAACACTTAATAGACAATTTTTGATGTGATTTTTTATTCACCAACCAATTTGTCAAGCTGTCAACAATCTGCCATGTTTGTGTCATTGATAAACATCGGAGCTTATTTTTTTCAGCACATTTTTTTTGCAATAAGATTCATTTCAAATCTTTTTTTGAAATACACATTCATTAGCATAGACTGTGTAAACTTTTGAATATTTTTCTCTTCTCGGCAATTGTTTCAATTTATTCGCGCGAAAAGTTCTCTGCGTTCCACTTTTTATAAAGATGTACACCTTGGAATGACATTTCAGACTTAATTAACATTCCTGGTGTTTTTCCAAGGCCCTCTAGTTAACTCTTACAAGCCCAAAATATATATTTTTTAAAGCGATACTGATTTAAAACATTTTCCATTTTATCAGCGCTATTGTTACGTAATATTAAAATGACAAATAAAATTACTTTTTTATGTCCAGTTAAATCTTTATCCTAATTGGATGAGAGCAAAATTTTATTTATTTATAAATACAAATTATATATTGTTTTATAATATTTCTATAATTTTATTACTCAGATATTCAGCATTATTTATTTCACTGGTATATATGCAGTCACTCAACCTTTCTGTAAATAATTCATGTGGAATCAAATGTAATATGTTTTCCAGGAGTTTCGCTACTTCATATGTTGGTAAACGTATAAAATGTAAATCAATTAACACCGTTCGAAAAATATGATGTAATAATTACATTACCCGGCTTAACCCGAGATATATTCAAATTTATTATTTATTCATTACGACTACATACTACTCTTACTTTTTTCCAAAATCACAAACATGTAACACTCTGCCTGAATATTGCAGCTTATATACCTCGCTTCTTTAAATATTATATTATATCTTTTTTTTTTCCTTTTTAGTCTTTTAATGCTAGTATGTGCGTTTGAATAGAATATAAGGTAATAAGTGGAATGTAGTTAGTCAAACGTTCTGCGTCTTATTTTCATGTAAGCAGAATAATGTATATTTATCCATGTCCGCTCTTAATGTGGAGCATACGGCCTCTTAGTGGAATTTTCTCTTCGAAAACTGTTTGTTACTCAGTTGCTCAGCCTCTATTTTTCAAATAGAGTAGTAAGGATAGAATGATAGGGCCAGGACAAGACTAATGGTTAAGTAATCGCTCTTATTATGCCCAGTTATAAAAGAATCGGAAATGTTGGGAAAGAATTTTTACGCATCACAAACACTCATGCCTTCGAACAGAAATTGATAAATCATTTGAAAAAGTCTTGAAAATCTTAATTTATATACTATATATAAAATCAGAGATCGAATAAAAAATGTTGTTAAACAATGTTTAATATGGAAATTGTTTTTAGCTAAAAACGAAACAAAAAATCACTTTCCTTCACTACATAGCCCTTCTTGATAGATAACATTTTCAAAAAATCAAATATCGAGAAACATCCATATAGTTCTGTTGGAAATATATATAGGGTCTGCTAAATAATTGTCTGGTTGAATTCTCACGTTTTAACGTATAAAAAATGTCTCCAGTCTCAACGTGTTTATTTCTCTGGGGAAACGAAAATTGCGAAGGCGGATGTTAATTAGTTCACCGAAATTATCTTTCCTCTCTTCTCTCTTCAACGAGCCCCTAAATTAATGAATAATAAATGTTCATCTTTAATATTTTTCTTCGTTACAACTTTTCGTATGCATACTGTAGTATAATATTCATGTATTCAATAATTAAACATGTTGAAAACTCCAGAATTATTAAATGGTGTAATGCTTTCTCGCTGTAAATAATTTTCTTTTATATTCGTATTGAGGCACAGTCAAAGCGATCTTCGTTTTGAATAACCATGATTGGTGATTAACTTTGACACACCTAGTTCGTGTTTTTAGTAAATAATGTAACTTTTTACTAAAATCATTTTTTTTTAAATAATAGTTACTTTAATACGATATTTTTATGATTATTATAGATATAGCAGGGAGGGAAATCGTTTTGCTGTCGGGTCACATTGGTCATGAAAGTTTGAAAACCGCAGAATTAAGTATTTTTTAAAATTAGGAAACCTGGGTGATAAAACTCACAGACTTCCGATTTGTATGTATGTATTTAAATGTACTTTTTTTTAAATCATAAACACTTTTATTCAATCGTTTCCACTAAGCAAATGCATTGCACGAAAATTAAAATTTATTAAAAATATATGCTCAAATTTACGTTTTTATTACAAAAAAAATAGGTACTAAAATACTGATCTCTGTCCGTAATTCAACAACGATCAAGTCTGACTTACGACATTATTCTACTGATATGCATTATATTGACATATTCTCGATAATTTTCTACAACCTCGTATCTCAAAACGTACAAGTGCAAAAAGACACATGACAATGTGCTTTATTCTACCGCTATCACTGTCGCTATAAAACACCACTGGAATGGTTTTGTCCTCAATAAAAAAAATAGGAAGTTAATAAGAAAGCAAACAAAAGCCTTTCCATCCAGGCAAACTTCTCTTTCATGTTAATTATAGCTAATGACTATTTGCCAACGTTTTTGTATAAGGTTAATTAAAGCATTTTATTTTTAAAAATAATATGTATGAGACAATAGAGCCCTTCTTGTTCTTATCCCCTTTCTGCATACCTCTCCTAAGTATTTGCGAGGAATGTAGTAAATTCCAAATTACTGATACGCATTGTTAAATGAATACTCTCTTTTTTCCTCTTTTTTTGCACCGTGTTATTTCAAAATCGTGTGAAAGGGAGTTCAGTGTGTACAATTTTCAAATCGTACAATCAATTTGATCGCGAATTTCAAAGAATGTTGAACATCATGTCGTCCTTTGTTTAAACCGATCGGTCTTTTGTTTGACAATTATTCGAATGACATAGGCCGACTGATGGTCACGCTCCTATTACTATGCAAATGAAGCAAATGGCTATTGTATGGACCCTGGTTGTGTAATCTCCTCGCAATTTTGCATTCTGGCCGGGCTAATTAATTGGTGATTTTGCAGTGTGCACGATGCTGTTGCATAATTCGACAGTTCTCTTTCATTACGGCAGCGACACGAAGATCATCATGGGAAGTTGTCACAGTTTAATGAAACCATATTTGTTTTTACTACCGCTATGTACACTACAATATCGCGCACGTCAAAAACAAAACAAAAAACGTTGTCATAGTCGTTTTTATATTTGTAATATTGTAGTACAGCAATCCCTCGCCACTCTATAGAGACGTTTCCTGTAGCGTATACGGCAATCCCCAGTATTTTATTTAAATCCATGTCCGATGGTTTTGATGGCACATTATTTCCACCGAATACTGTGCATAATTTTACAATCGTTACAATATGCGATACGTTGGTAAATCGAATATTTTTCAATAATAAATTTCTCACACTTATATTTCACGACTCCCAAATATATCAACTGTCAAAATTCAAAATTACATATTATTAAACACACACAAACTCTCTATCTGCGCATTCGCTGACACATCAAAATTGTTTTGTATGTATGTGTGCTGCGTTAAATATGGACAGATAAATCAAGAAAATAAATATTGTTATACTCAAAAACTCTCTACGCAGTAAACTAACATGCCTCTAATTTGTATTTACGTGGCCGATTCAATTCGTCGACCATATGAGACAGCTGTACAACAGAACAATACTTTGCCTAGACATGTTGACATATTTCAAAACGAACTGTGTATACTGTTGTCTGATCATAATATTATAGTTTTGTTGTATTGTATCTGCAGTTTTGTAAAAAATACGGTCCTCAATATGTTTGTCAAATGCATTCCGCATTGGTGTCAGCTTAAGTTGTACGTTTAAAAACAGTAGTGTTTATATTACAACTGGTACCTTCAAATTTCTAAGTGAAAGTTTTTAAGATACAACAGAAGTTGACTCAATCGACATTATTGGACTTGTAGTTTGATATTATTTTGACAATAAAACGTAGTCCCTAAATTTAACATCCAAACGTCTTTTACAATAATAAAACCCGTTGCGTAACAAATAATCAAAATACCATTTACCAAATAGATGTGCATTTCATGTTATCGTTTATACTTTTAATCGGATTATTTCTACGAATTAAATTGTCATTACTTTTTGGACGTTTTTTCTGACCTATTGTCGCGCGTCAAAACAACCTGTCATTCTTTGTGTTGACTTGTTTGCAAACAAAACAAAAACGCCTCAGAGGTATTCCAGATCTCACCGTGACATTTTCAATTATCTGTCTTGGTCATGTTGTTTCCGTTACTCTACGTTTCCGGCGAGAAGTTGCGAGTTTTTTTTTTCAATTCTTTCATTGTCCGCTGTTTGCGCTGTTGCAATAAAAAGACAAAATACCGTGTCCAATGATTTAAGGAAAACATTGAATTCTACAAATACTTTTAAGGTCACTGCACATCTTTAATTCTCTGGAAACGTGATCTTAGGAATCATTCGTGATTTAACTTACATTTAAAAATTGTCATAAAACGATCTTTTTTGTATTCGATCGTTTATTTGTTTTAGATTAGAGTCTATAATTTTTATATTCCCGCCCACTCACACGATCCAAAAAAACATGGCATAGCGAGATATATTTGCTTTATGCAAGCCCTCTTTTAACCTTATTCTTTTCTTACATTACATTGTGTTTTCTTACTATGGATGCGATTATGATTTAAAAATATCTTATATAGTATCTAATTTATTAAAAAAACTTTTAGATGTTTTTTTCACATTTCAAAGATACAGTCATAACAGATTTACACAACCATAATTCAAAGCGAAAATAAAGTTAAAACTTTGTAATAATTTATTTTATAATCCTCGTTGCAGGCATTAATTTACTGATGGAGAATTAGTAGAAAAAACGGTTTTGTATTTTTTAATACATAATATCTTCCACTATAAATTGATATTCAACACTTGTAAAATGATTTCGTTTTCATTACCTATGAAAACGAAACGAAAACGGTTGCCTATACTTGGTCGATAACAAACCCTGTATATGTCGAAAAAAGTCAGAATATGTTTTGTATTTGCAATAATGTGAGTATGCTGATTTTAAAATACCGGCAAAAATAAGAAACAAAATCCATTCGCGCTGCAAAAATATCCAAAACATTCAATTTTAAAGTTTTCCTAATCCTCATCGCATAAAATAAGCAATTCCATTGCTATATTTCACCGCATATGACAAAGAAGGATAAAAAAGATTGATCGAACAATACCGCTGTCTTCATAGAAACGACTTTTTTTGTCCTGGGCATGACGTGTCCCGTTGTACGACACAAAACAAAATTGAGCCCTTAAGTTTCGTGTTTCGTTTTTTTTATCTTCAAAGTCCGCAGATTTGTCGTAGACCCTGTGAAGGTCATCCGTCGAGGTTATCATTCTGCCCACAGAAGCTCCAGCTAAACTTTCACAACCTGACTCATTCCACTTTATGATGCAGTTATTTGAAACAGGTACTTTTTAAATAAATATCAGCATTTTTTGTTTTTGATTTTTGTTATCATTTGTATTTAATCATTTATCTTAATTATTATTCAATCATGAAAAATCTGACAATTCTATCAATTCGAGCACAAAAATTATCATCCAAAAGTCACTTTAACTGTCCCACAAAATAGTTAGGCCAAGACTTAGCACATCATACCGACGCTTAGCTCGCGAGACCGCCAGATACACAATATGCAGGATAAAAAATCCTTTCTCACTCTTTCTGCTTCAACTGTCACCGGAGCTAGATTACGCATTAACAGGTCGCGCATACATTCAAGCAAGATATATGTATTAGTCGTATTTTTTTATCCATTTCCGCTCTTCATGTTGAGCATATAGTCTCCTAATGGAGGTATCTCAACAGAAAGTTTTTTTTTTCACCCAGAACTGATTGTTACTCAGTCGCTCAACGTCACTTTTTTTTCAAAGTGATTAGTAGGAAAAAAAGGATAATTCTAGAACAGGACAGTGGTTAACTAATCATTATTGCTACACCCCGTTATTAAAGTATCAGAAAGATGGAAGGAGAGGAAATAATGTGAATTGACATCACAAACACCCAGTCTTCGATCGCAACTTTGAATTGAATAATTCTCAAATTCACTGTGAACTTACCGGGAAACGAACCCAGAACTTCGTGATCGGTAGAGCAAGCTCTAACCAACTGGGCCACATCAGGCCGCACGTATTATTCGTATTGTCAATATAAATCATAAATTGAAAACATATTCAACAAAAAGTTTTCAAATACTTTCCATGGACTGCATAGTTATTCGTTAAGGATTTCATATTTCAGTTATTCGAGTGGGAAAAAATATAAAATATATTCATTTATAAAAATAAGTATCCAGGATATAAATAAGAAGTTGATAGCTATAAGTTATATAGTGGTAAAATAAAATGTTTTGAATCACTATTTTTTCAGTCTGTAGTGCCACCAAACCCGACCTTTCCAGAACTTTCCAGAAAAAGTTCTTTTTTATGAAAGTTTTTGAGGGAAATTTCTATTAGCGGTTATCTCCGTCGGACCATTCTGTGCTACCTTTTTGAAACTCGTAGCGGAAAAATAATTAACTTATAATATGTTGTTTTTAGCGACAATTTGCTTTTATTTTGCTTCTGACAACAACTTAAATAAAACATTTATGTAACAACAATTTACCGCGCCACATATTTATACAATGATAATAGAATGTGTTGTTACCATATTTTAAATTAATTTTGCCTTCTTATCATATCAGAAATTGTATTCATTAACAGTAAATGTATAGCATTTAATTATACATATAACCTCATTTAAATTTCTTAATGATATGGTTTGAAAACAATCCACATAAACGAATGTTATCATTATTTTAACATCTTTCTCGAAGAATTTTCAATTTTGTTATTGTTAAAATTTATCTGCATTCAACTGGTAAATCATTTATTTTGTTTTTATACTCATTTTTATTACTTTTATAAATTATATTGTTTCAACGATTCATTCACTTATTTTATATACCTTTCTTATTTAAATGTTTTTTATGCGAAAAAATTGGTATTTTTCAAAGATATATTAAGCATTTAAATTATAAATAGTCAGTTTACTGTCACTTATTCATTGTTTGTATTATTATCTTTAAATTCTTTTCATATTTATATGACAATTTTTGTAATAATTAAACAAACAATATTCCTTTGTTATTTATTTAAAATGTCTTTAGCATGTCTCTAAAAGGTCTAAAGACCTTTTAAATTAAGTGGAATAAAGTACGATGGAATATTTGGTTTTTCCCAATATAATGCCTTTCCACCAAGTATTCACAGTGAACACCCTAAAAGTGTCAATTTTTATTTACACCCTTGTATAAATATATTGAAATTTCTCGTTCGCTCCGCCGAAAGGCGAAACCCGGGTCGTTAGTGACGAAACTTGTGTGAATGTACATAATTTGAACGATTTAAATTATCAGATATGTTCGTTAATCGGAAATATTTGAAAAAATATATTCGGAGTCGTCCTTTTTTTACCCGACTCTATAGCCTTGGTAAAAAGGAGTGTATTTATCATGAGTAAGAACTAAGTGATTTAAGTTCATACAATTAGTATTAGACGTTGGTCACTTATGACTGTTAGAAAATAGAACGCTGCCGGTCACTGGGTCGATTCCAGGTTACGTTTGCATCGTGCTTCTTGCCATGCTATCACTTTCCTGTAATTCACTTTAACGGCTGCGTTACTGCTGGCTTTAATGCAGATTTATCGCTCCTTCAAAATTGCTCTACTTTCACAATCTCACCATACATTTTTGCCCTTTTACGACATAATAACATTTCTTTTAGAAAATACCTAGCATAAATCCAGTTCCGCCAAAATTTCTGACTACTGTACTTTTCTAGCAATTACGATAATTTGTAAATTTATTAATACATTAACGAAATACGTGAAATGAATTATTTTTACTTTGCTTGGTTCATAAATTTAATTATATACCAGTAATAAATAATTAATTGAGTCCGAAGGTAATAAAAAAATATCGTTGTGTCAAAAATAGAAATTTATTTTAGTTCTATATACAACTTTTAACATTTAGTTATAGTTATTTCAGCTTGATGCTCTCGTCAGAACTACATATATTACGACTGCACTTTAAAACATTCAGAACAGGGTGTAAAGCCAAAACAGCAGTTTACTAAGTTTTAAAAAAATGTAGAACTAAAATACGTTAAATTTGAATCGTTCAAATTATTTTCACTCACACAAGTTTTGTCACAGCCTAGATTTCGCCTTTCGGTATCTTTAGACTTCAACTGCATGGATGAACTTGAACTGACGTTATTTAAATAAATGTATCTTGTTTATATAAGGAGCAAATGTATCACTGAGTTTGAACGCCTCCCGAAAGATCCCGAAATGCTAAACCCTGATCGTTAGTGACAAAACTTGTGTATTGTAAATTATGTTGTAAATTATATTAAATACGTTACTATAGTGGAATTCGTTTTACCGACAAAATGCTAATTCAACCATTACAAAAATGTCGAATATTATTTAAATAAATTCATAATTTAATCAAGCTTTCCTTACGTTACCAAACTATATTGCTTAACTATTTGATGACATGGTTACTAACTATATATATTGAACGAGTCTCTGACTGTTCATTAATTGGGTGACCTCTATTATTCAATTGACCAAAAAAATATTTTAATATCTTATAAAATGTCATATTGAACATTAAATACGAATATTAGTTATATCTTCTCTGGTTATCTACAATTTATTGTGCTTGACAAACCCGATAAAATGGATAACTTTCAGCTTGCTACAATGTTTCTTTAACAGATGTGAGATTTAAAAAATACAATTAAAATCTAAATTTCTGACAAAGCTTGAATATCACGATCATAGTGCTATAATTTTAATACTTACTACGATATGAATGTAATATATTCATTTTTGGCTTCTAATTTCTATACATGTTTTTTTTGTATCAACTAAACTTACAATTAAATTAATCTAATTTCTGACATATCGTGTGTTACTGAAATTAAAAATGTATAAACTTTACAAAGAAACACATTCATTTTTTTTATGTATACAGCTTTATAACAATTTATATTACGCTATCAAATAAGATCTTTTTTCATTTGAAAGTAGAACGCTAAAACACACAATACTCTTTTGTTCCGTTTCTTATATAGTAGTGGCCGCTAGTGTTCATACTAGTTCCATTTTCAAATCGAATTATAACGGTCAGCTAAACAGAAGCGATTCTTATAACAATTTATCACTTTGTTTGGGTACGTCTGGTTAAATTAAGCCGTTCGAAACACGCTTCAAGGAGTGGCTTGCTCTCAATCTTTTTAGCCAATGCACCCCCTTTTATTATCCATGTCCGTTTCCAATGTGGAACATATGGCCTCTTAACCACTTGGATCCCAAGCGGACACAGGTGTCCGGAACATATGCAAGCGAACACGGATGTCAAAGACATTTAAAAAATCAAATACTTGGTATTCTAATAGAATATAAGCAATATTTTGATGAATATGTGTAATGCTATCTACACCGAGTCAATATAGGTTTTTAAAATATTGAATTTTATTATATTAGGCAAAATTATTTTTCTCTAAAACACGCAGTATCTCTGGGACATATTAATGATTTATTTGCACTGTATTCAAACGCTTAATGATGGTATCTCAACAGATTTTTTTATACGAGAACTGTTTGTTACTCAGTCGTTCAACCTATCTTCTTCAAATAGAGTAGTAGGGATAGAAGGATAATGCTAAGACAAGACTAGTGGTGAACCAATCACTCTCGCTTCGCCCCGTTATTAAAATATCGAAAGGGTGGGAAGGAGTTTTTAGACATCACAAAGACCCATGCCTTCGAACAAAAATCGAAATATCTATCGAAAAAATTCTGTTCGTACTGGGACTCGAACCCGTGAGATGCGCCACGCTAACCGCTGCGCCATAGGACCCGATATACACCCCTGGTTCACGTTAGTAAAACGTATGAACCTTTTAATTAACTCATAAAAAATGTTACAGGAACAACTATTAATTTTTCATTCCATGCCCGCTCATATTTGTTCTTATCAAAACGGAAGTTGTTCTACGATAACCCGTCGATAGATATCTCTTAGCTACGTGTTTTCGCTACATCTCGTTTTTATGATCAAATTAGTGTAAGGGAATTTCCACATCACAAACATTTATGCCTTCGTTCACTTATCCATAAATCGGTTTTATAAATCAATTTATGAAACTGTCTGTACTAGGATTTAACCTCATGGATTCATCAACCAAATCTAATGATGTTGACTACTTGACTACGTGTTAAGAATAAACAAGACGAAAACGACAGTTGGAAATCTTCGTGAAGATCAAATTAATAAATGGAAAATTTGTAAAAGTGCTTCATTTTAGGAATATAATGCCTTTCAACCACGTAAGTATTGGCAGGAAACACCTTAAAGTGATTTACGATATTGTTGACAGCTTAACATATGATATTCCGCCTATTCTTTAGAACTTTATTTACTCCGGTCATAAAATAGTTCTGTCAATTTCGAAAAGTTGAAATAACTTTTAACTTTATTTTATAGTTCTTATGCAACCAAGTAAATGTTTACCTAATAATAATAAAACTCGTTGAACATCGAAAGTTTACTGTGCGCTGAATTTGAAATCACGTTGAAAAGTTTCCGTTATACTCAATGTAGACTTAACCTGACGTCGTCTGTTTGCCACAATGTAAAATAATATGCTTGGCTATGTTTGGTCTATTCGTATGTTTTGTTTGATCAGTGTGAGTAACAAATGCAGTTTTATCCATACTTGTATCGGTTTTCTAATGTTAGTTATGTTAAACTTGGTCTTTTCAGAATATAGACAAAACATTTACATATTGAATTTAGAAACTTGAGATCAAAAATTACTAGATCCATCTTTATGAATATAGAAAAGCACACTTCTCTCATTACAATTTAAACAGGTTTGATTATAAGGTCTTATTTTGTCCAATAATTGCATGAAAACTATGAAGTTTTTAGGGATATTAAAAGTCAACAAGAGATGAATCACTACTCTGATACTATTGCAATATCTATTTTTTTTCTCAAAATTGGATTTATACGTATTTGATAATAAAAATATAATATTATTAGAAAGTTCTTGTGTTGGTTTAATTCAAATTATAACAATACATACTGAATGTCGGAGCAACGTCAAATATATCGTATTCAATAACTTTGCTGTATCAGATGAAGAACGAGGATATAGCAACTCATAAAAGCTTTTCAAGTACTAACTAACTGTCACTTAAACGCATATCGACCCATAATCGGCAAAATAACTTAAGCGACACAATTCGGTAAATTGTGTTTTATGCCAATAATTGTTCAATATCGCCTAAGGCGTCAGTGACAAAAAATTTAGAACGATATCTCATTCGCCTGATCTTTTTAGGGCCTGGACATTTTAGCGTTATGACTTGTTTAAGTTTGTTCCACGTAAACCCCGGTTGAGAAACGCTGATCTAGATAACTGAAAGTAGTCAGACTGTTGTATTATAATATCCGGATAGGCATTGAACATATATTACTATGTACTAACCGCACTTAAGGAAGTTATTTTTCGAACTTATTTTAAAAAACCTTATCCTTTAAAACTTATAAATTGTCGATTACGATTTTCTTGCATTACGATGCCTGGGCATTTTTATCTAATGTACTCTTGGCGATCATTACAAAAAGTTTAACGCTTTTGTGTTGCAAGACCGACCAATAAGGGATGTTAAGTTTAAGCTTAGCTTCAGTACCAAGAATTCCATATAATGTTTTTATTATATTTTATTTTGTATAAGAAGCTTATACAAAATAACTTTAATATATTTTATTGTTAAACATGAGAATCCCCTTTAAAGTTAAAATAATCTTTCTATATCTTAATATATCTTTGTTATTAGATAAAAATTCTTTAATAATACCCCTAGATTGAATGTCACTTGGTTAAAAAGGAAATCTCTCCTACTTTTACCCGCGTTCCTTTTGTAATGAAGCGGAATTCTCTTTGGGGTCAAAGGGTTAAAGGACGGTCAACATTCCCTTATTCTTCGGATAGCCCTTAACACATACGACCCCGCGCATTCAATACACAATATAATCATTTTATCTAGTTTAACATACCATCAAAGTGGTTAATATAGCACCATAGAGTACAGTAGCGTACCGTCAAAATGTTTCTTCGAGATGATTTTTTACTCAACTTTTGTTAACACCTAACCTAAAATTAATCAAGAAACAATGATTTAAGAATATCGTTATTCATAGTAGTTTTATTTCAATGTGAAGTATATAATATTTTTGAATAAAATATAAATTTAACTCCTGTTTTTGGAATACAATCAGACATTAAAATTGTGATGGTATTTTTTTTTCTGCCCAGCAAAAAATTCACTGTATTGATAATGAATTGTTTTAATTAATCAATATATGTTGTTTGTGGGGGTTTTTGTCTTTATCTATTGTATTTGATTATTGAAAACGTGCAACAAAATTATTGATATCAGCCTTTTCTTAAAACCATACTTTTGGGCTTACATACAGTTCTAGTGATTTAATAACAATTCCGCTAGTTTAATTGAAGACATTCGTTGTTTATTAAAATATCCATAAATGATAATACCGTACTCGACATTATTTTTTTCTTAAAAATGATTGCATTAAGCTATTTAGTTAGAGGATTTGTCCATAGTGCTTTTTAGGGCTATGAAGTCATGTCATTTTTGATCATGCCATACAAGGCTTAAGCGAATCGTTATTTGTTCGCTTATCCAAAAATTCAAAAAATACCGAAAAATATGTTCATAAAGCATAAATATAAGCGATAAAAACCACTTCCAATACAATTAATACGAAAAGTTGTATCTTAAACTTTAAAATATCATTCTAAAATCTAATCCGACATAAGAATTTATCTTGTTACTTACTAAAAGGGTGCAATGCGATTTAACATACATAGTAAATCGTTGTATAATTTACCCTGCATAAATTTGTGTTTGTGTGGCCTAGAATTACCTACTATGGACGTGATAACAACATCAGATTCTATGACTTTGTTACGCACTGAATTTATCACTGAAGAATAATGGTTTCGTTAAAGGTCGGGCACTCAATCCCAATTATTTATTTGTTATAAATCGCTGTATTCAGAAACCTCGATATAAATCTGAGCTCGAAATACATTTTCACGTCGCCGGGTATTTCCCGGGCCTCTCTTCATTTAGTATTCCAGACATAACGTACCAGTTAAGAATGAAACTTGTGTGCCGTTTCTTTTTTGCTACGCTTTGCTAGATCAGCAGCGAAACTTTAGGTCTAGTTTTATCGTGTACAAAAAGACATTTTGTTACAACTTTGAGGTTAGGTTAGCGGAAAATTACTGTCGTAACTTTTGAAACTATTTCCGATTTATTTTGTCCCAAACATCTCCACTTTTCTAGAATAAAACACAAACTTAAGCTTTTGGATTTTTTATTGAACAAAGCGAACTCAAAGAACAATCAACTGATTTCTTCCGTTAATTGTTAATATCGTTTTCAATAGCAGACGTATTCAATCTGCACTGAAACGTTTTTCTCAAGAATTTTTCTTTTTCACAATTTATCAATTTTCTATTTAAGTGCTTTATAAACATTCTCGGAGGTTATTATTATCAATTCTATCCAACGATGTCTACTCTATCTAGCTTGATTTTCTAAAAATAAACAATGTAATATTTGAATTTGTGAACAACGCTTCAAAATACAAATGAATTCAACATAATTATATGAACAGCAACAACTGTCAAACTTACCGTTACCCAACTATATTTTATTCGATTTTTTAACCATGTACGCTTTCAATGTGTAGTATATGGACTTCTAAACCTTGTTTCGACAGATTTTTTTACTAAAAACATTATTTTCTAACTTGAAAACTATTTTTTTAACCTCTTTTTTTCGAAGAGAGTAGGATAGAAAGATAAGTTGAAGGTAGGACAAGTGTATAATTAAACACACTCGTTCCGTCTAGTTTAAAGATCGGATGGATGAAAGGTAATTTAAGACACCACAAATATCTTTGCCTTTAAGAGTAAATCAATAATTTATGTACATATATATATCAAATAATAAAACGGTCCGCTCCTAGAATCGAACCCGGGAGTATCGCAACCAAAACCAACGATGTTGACCACGAACCTTGTTTATTATTAGTTATTAATATAGAAAAGTACTTAGTTTCAACAAGGATAATAATTATGCTTCTATATAAAAAAAAAATGTAAAATACATTCAACTGATCATTTTTTAAGTGCTCAACATTTTCTTACAGTAAATATAATTTACTACATGATAGTTTTTTTCTCCCCGAAAATGAACTGACACCCGCAGGAAACAATGCAATTTTCTAGAAAACTTATCGCGGATACAAAAACTTCTATGTTGTAATTAAGGTTTCCAGTCCCGGATCCCAAAATCTCGGGATTGTGACAGAACTTATCCCGGGATTTTGGGATTGACATAATTAGATAAAGTTAAGCGATGTGTAAAAAAAATAAAAATAAGATGGTTGGAAATTTTGGTATTTTTGGGAATGCCGTAAATTCCTGTGTTTTTAAATTGGTAAACTCTGGAAGAGCTAAAAACAACATTAGATAAAATATTAATAATTAATAAAAATAAAAATATATCGGATGCAAGAATATTAATTTTCTTGACCTAAGCATTAGCAATAATAACTCTTTTCACGAGCTTAAAATATTTCGCAAACCAACATTTTCCGATGCCGTAATCCAGGTTTCTTAACCTATTGCGATAACGGGCGCACTTGAAATTTTGGAGAAGAGTGGCGGGCGCAGGCCGGATTTTAAAAAAAACCAGATTTGCATACATAGTATTAAAAAGTAGTATATGTTTATGTATTCATTTTATTATTGTTCTATTAGCTGCTTGAAAATAACATGGATATGTTTATATTTTTGCGAATTCAATAAATCTAATAAAAATAATTTTATTACAAAACATAATGGCTTTTTAAAATTTTATCTGATATTTTTCGCGGCGCACAAAAAAGGCTCCGCGGACACGGGGTTAAGAACCCCTGCCGTAATCCATAAAAATTAAATTCACCCATTCTTTTATAAACCAGCGGCATTTCATTCAGAAATTTACAGGCCTGAAAAGTTTCTTTAAGTAAATTAAACTTTAATATTAATTTAAAAATCGTCAAACAAATTGCTATCAACAATGGGTACGATTTGTCTCTTATAGACAATCTTTTGTCAACAAAAAAAACTAAACTCGCACAAAAATGCTATTTAAAGGTAAACTGCCAAAGGACTTGGAACATACTGTTTAAGGTAATTTTTTTAGGCAAGTTTTAAAATTTTAAAACAGCTCGCTGATAGTGTTAGACCAGCTCTTTATTTTAAATATTCGTCCGGTAAATTATTAGTCAACAATAAAGATAGAATACATTATTTAAATAAATCCAGGATTTAATACTGCAATGCTTTTGTTGCACAGATTTCTATATCGGAAAAACAGAAATAGCTTAAAAACTATAATCTCAGAACACATAGCTGTTAAAAAAGAGACGTCGACTTTTGCCAACCACTTGATGTCGGAGAACCACTCGCTCAACGTGGATAAATGGGTTAAAATGCTACACCCAAACACGGGTAGACATCAATTATTTTTCCAGGAAATTTTATAAATTAATAGGGCACAGTTAATTAGCTTACAAATTTTAAATGAGCAGGTAAATCTGCCGAATCCCCCACTCTTATAAGTAAATATAATTATCAATTTTCCAGCAAACAAAACAAATATGATTTTGATATTACTCACCATTCAAATCTGTAGGCATTCCCATGGGTTAATCCATGTTGCTAGTAATAGCATTAAACTTAGTAATACATTTACTTCTTATATAAATAAGATACATGTATTTACTTAATGTAGTTCAAGTTCATCTGTCCACTTAACGCCTGAAGATTCTGAAAGACAAAGCCCGGGTTGTTAGTGACAAAACTTGTGTGAATGAACATAATTTGAACGATTAAAATTTAATATTGAAATTCCACCAAGCACCTTCAGTTGAAATCTTAAATTATATAAGAAAGCTTACTGCTAGTCTTTCAAACAATTCGAAGTGTCATTACAATTATTTAAAACGTTACATTTTAAAACAATTAAATTTGTTATGTTTCTTCGCCATAAATTCAACCATGTTATCATCGTTTCCGTGTTCAGCCGGTTGCTATCTGAATAGGATTTTTATAAAATCTCTCATTGTTAGCAGATATAGTCTCGTGGTGTCTACACTCTCTACTAGTAGTTTTCACATACTGGACGCTAGAAGCTGACTATGCAAGTTGCAGACACGTCCGAGAATGGCCTCAGGGCTTCGTGTCTTTAGCCAAACATCCACAGTTGCGTCACGTTTCTGCCAGCGACGTAAATAAAACTTCTCGCATAATTTTTCCCTTCGCGGATTCGACGTTGACCTCTGAATGTACTACAGATTGGCGTGAATATAAATACATATTTAAATTTAATGACTTTCAAATCTCAGGCATATGTTGTGTTAAACAGATGTATAACATAAAAATACTGCTAATGGAGTAAAAAATACGAAATGCCACTACACTTTTTTTTAATGTGTTTTTTAATAATTTAAATTTATTTAATTAACATTGTACAAGGTTGACAAATTATAAATTTAAAACTTTTACAATGGAGAAAAAAAAATGTATAATTTAATATTAAAAGCAGTAAAAAAAAAAGTGGCAAGGAAGTCAACTGAGTAAGCTCCGACGAACTCTACTTTAATACATAAAAAATAGTATTCGTCGGAACTCACCCACGTCTACGTGGAATATGTCGACATCCGAAGCAATATTATTGAACACCGTTAAAGCTCTCCCCAGTGGCATCCCCATTGGCAGGCTGGTTTTATACCTTGGGAGAACAAACAATTCATGTCCACGATTTCTCAAAAAATAATCAGGAACATTTAGATTCACATTCTCAAGAATGGTGGAATTCTGCTTGTTCGGCAAATGAAATGTGCTTTGTTCGGCAAAATAAGATGATATGTGGTAGCTTTGACATTTATATCATTATTGTTTTGAAACTAAATACTTTTTATCATAATTTAATAGACATCTACATATATCATAATCATAGTGCCGTACCCACGCCCAGAAAATGAACTACCATATCAATTTAATGATGCATCGATCTTCGGTTTTTGAATATGTATATTAACTGAATCGAACAATGATTACAATCCAATAAAAAACATCTGAATCTTGTTTTAAGTATAGCACACGTAACATCGAAACAGTAGAAAATTTCTTGGCTGATTTTATTGGCTTATCTTGTTTTACATGTCAATCATTTTTTGATACCTTCTTGATTTTGCTTGGTACGATATTATTTGCTATTTTAATTGCTTTTCAATCCGTAATTTTTAATCGAAAATGTATTTATAATTTATGGCACATCGACATTATAAATAATGATAGGCGAAACTAATTCCGGTCTTAAATACATATGATGTGTTTTTTGTAGAATCCTTTTTTATTTTTTAATGTAATGTCTTTCCTCAGATAACTGTCAATAGGTGAATTCCCATAACGCAAATGCCGAAAAAATACGCAGCGATGTTTGACAGAACGTGACGCAAAATATTTCATCCGCATATTTTTTTTATTTAAGCTTGTGAGATTTGGTTTCTTTGTGTGTGTGTATGAATATAGTATGTGGGGAGGTATATACAAAATGTGATTTACAAATGATATGATGTCTCCGTGAACTGGCTTCATTAAGGATTGCTCACCTTTGTAGCGATCGTGCCCTTCCTTCGGCAACGATGGTAAAGGAATAAAAATAACCAAAACCAAAGACTCGAAGAACTTTAACTCTAACGCACCCTAGTACTTAAAGCTCCATAAATTTGATATTAAAAAAAACATAACGCACGTTTTGAAAACGTTGAAGCTAACTCCGCGCTATCGGAATATGTACTAGTATACACAAATAACTCCTATTATACCAACATTAAATTATTGCATTTTTTTCTACTCTTATTCGACCAACTGTTCGCGTACAGATATGTGAACAATCATAAAGTTGGCTTAATAAAACTTCCAAGAATATTCTCTTAGGCTATCATACCTTAAACGCAAACACATCTAAAAAGGATTGTTTCTTGCTTCGTGTTTTATAAATTGTCTGCTAACTTTAGTTATACAGTAGCTTTTGAAGTACTAGAGTACAAAGCGTATTTTTATAAGAAATACCAATTTCTTCGATTGTTTTTTTTATGATAAAGCAGAAAAAATAATACGGATATTATTGTGTAAATACAAAATAATATAAAACAAATAATCGTGAAGAAAACGTATGTGTTTGATATTTAATTATGACAAACTACCTTACGCCATTGTATCCGTAGTGCTTTGTTAAGCCACTACTTTAAGTATTAATTAATTACATTTATTGACACAATTACGGTTTTCAAGATTATGTTTTTGGCTTAAAAAATATTCGATTTTTATTTATTTTATAATACATTCAATAACTAATACCCTTCAAAATATTCTTCCCTTTAAAAAATCCCTTAAACATATTATAGATCAACAATTAGTTTTAACTTATCTTAATGTAAAGAAAATATCTCCTCATTAGGCCGTATATACCATTGGGAATGAAAACATAAATCGTCCACAAAAGTCACCCTGTTAGAGCGGTTTCATCAGCAAACGGTCGACTTCTCTGGTATAATAGCTTTCATCGGTACTATGTCGTTAACTAACCGCTTTTCCCCCTAGACCTCTGTCCGTCCGTTCTCACGTATAAGCTGCGACGTTAATTTTATGCACTTTCCTTCCCTTTCGGTTGTTTGCCCCTTGTTCAAAATGGCGTTAATTGACGCTCCAAGCTTCAAAGAGACGTTCAGGGAAGAGATGCACTCTTTAACGCCTCCTGCGTGGAGCGAAAGGAACTAATAATTGGCAATAAACTCATATTATCTCAACTAGATGTCACAAAACTATGTCGTTTAAAATAAATTGTTGTTATACTTTTCAACGATAGGCAAACTTCAATTATTTTCAACTCCCCGGGACTTTAAATTAATAGTTTACACAGTGACGGATTGAGCAATTAGGAGGTCTTATGCGTAATCCGCCACTGAGTCAATGATACAATTTACGCTTTTTATTCGAAATGTTATTTCGATTTTCTTGACTGCAAATATACTTTCGTAATATATTTAAAATCAATCGACATGTTAAACAAAAAACAATGTAAGATATTAATTAAAAAAAAGCAATGCAATGACTTTAAATACAAAAATATAATTGTGTGCTATGCACGTCAACTAGGTTTAGAGGGAAAATAAAAAATGATTGTGATCTTCTGTGTGAAATATTTGTTTTAACAGCAGACCTCAGACAGCTTAAGACACTCAAAACCGCTTGAAAAAATAATTTAAGTAAATATTATTTTATTTTTATAATAAAAAAATAGCCACAGTCAGAACCCGTTTTACTCAAAAAATATTTAAAAATACAATACAGTAGAACTTTCACCTTTACTTTTACTAATAGCTCAATTGTTTTATCACTCCCTTGAAAAAGCGGGTCATGCCATTTTTTTTTTATCAAACTTTTTCTAGTATTGGATGAGAGGATTAAATTTAAAGTAATTATTTCGAATCTTATTTTAAATTTATAAAATAAAATAAGTAAGCCATTCAATATTAAACGGAAATATTGCTTTCTATATGCCGTATTTCAATACGTATCGATACTTCCGATAACCGTTCGATTTTACTTTATCTGACATATTAACACATAATTTAATACTAAACTTTAAATATCTATTCGACGACGTGGTATCTGTTAAACCAGTCGAACATGAAGCTTGAAATAGCTTCAAGTTATCATAACATTTCATACCTAATATTCCATCGAAACACGCACTAGTTACGAAGTTTCCACCAGCATCAATTACTCAATTAACCTGCAGCATCATATCGAAGTCAATTCCACCAAACTAATAATTTTCCGTCGAATTCACGGGGCAATATTCGCTTGCATATTTGCTAAAACTCAAACTTACTCGCCGCACTTGTAAAGTTAGTTTAGTTGAGCCAACGTGTCTGCACTGCGAGTTTCTACTTCACGACAATTTGCATAGTTAAAATGAGTCATTGAAAACAATTTCAAATGAATTTTAAATAAATTATTCAACAGTTATTATATCAATGTCAGTACTTTTCACTGGACCTGATAATCGAAGTTTATTTTGCAAGCAGTATGGTATGAATTACTTATTTGATTTTTGATTTGATTGATTTTTACCCTACCTATTCTATTATAATAAAACCTTCAAATCTATCACAGATGATTGTTCACTATATGCATTAATTAAAAGTGTTTGACATAAAAGAATCATTGCTTTTCGAAAATGGATGCTATGGCGCCGTCAAATAAAAGCAAATAATAGCCAATGTAAGATTACCGTCAAATCAAAATCGAAATAAATATTATATAATTTTATACCGAATGAAGTTCTTCCAAGTTTACTCCAATTTAGTCAATAAGACATCAATTAGAATTAAAGTATCCAATCCCGAACCTTTTTTGTGATCCCGGGACTTCGGGATTTAACATTCAACATAAAATCGTGTATACATTAGAATTCGTACTGATCAATAAAATAGGCAATCCGTTCTCAAGATAGTTCGACAGTTGCGGCTTGAAGTTGAAAAAAAATCTAAAAATGATCGAAATATTTTACAATATAAACCTCTTACCGATAATTTCCACAAATTATCAAACGAATTTAATGACACGCGATAACTCCATTTATTTCTCGGTAAGGTTGCATGATTGTTAGATTTAACATATTTTCAAAAGCCTCTCATTTCTCATAAAATATATATTTAGCGTCGCAAATTAATTCATTTAATCACTTATTTATTAATCACATATTTTTTGAATCTGAGTAAAAACCGTTGTAGAAATTAAATGTATTTACTTACTAAAACTACAAACTTAACATTCAACAACAAAAACACCTGCTAGTTAACAATTTTAAATGATGGGACTGATAGTCGAAAATTATATATTATAAGCATACTGCAGATAATTCTCAAAATAGATGATTTACTTCTAACTTTTATTATTAGCTAAACTAAATCAATGCTAATGTTTCAAATAAAAAAAAATCATAAGTTTATTTATTATTCTATTCAATCAAGTTATTATTTAATTCAGAACAAAATTACCGTTCAAAGTTGATGTTTAGATGTGATAGATAAAACAGGAAATTAGTGCAACAATATGAAGATTAGCTCTTTTATATAATATGGAAAAATAAAATTATAGCCACCACGTGTTCAATTTTGGTTGAAGTTAGTTTGAAACAAGATCATAACTTATGACACGAAACGAACCATTGATGATTTCTATTCTGAAAATTGTTTTCTTTTAAATTCTTTTGTGCCGGATACTAGAAACTATCATAATATTGCCCCAGATGTTGTCTTTGTTTAATTAGTAAATACCGAGTGCCTTCTTCTTTAAACACGACAATAATCAGGTTGCAGTGTTCGACCAAATTCTTAAACATATAATTATTTTTTCATTGGAAAATCACCAATCGTTATTCCTCTTGTATTGATGTATCTGCAAAATGTTGATGTGTATATATTTGGCTTATAAGTCAGAACGTGAAAATTTGATTGACACAATTTACCTTGTTATGTTATCAATCAATGAAAAGAAGTGATGGTGTCCAAGTCACATTCCGATTGAAAATATGTACTAACAGTTTCAGTCGAAAATTTTATGAAAGGCGCTTCATTGAGCGGAATTTAAGGACGATAAGTCTTTACTTTTTAGGCGTATAAGAACTCATCTACTTGTTAATAGATATTTTTTTACGGGTCCATATTTCTATTACTTTTGCTGCAGCACGTTATAAACAATAAAAAATACTAATTTTAAACGTAGATTCTCAATTCAATGTTTTATATAGTAAAGAATTTGCCATTTTACCTCTTTGACCAAAACCAAATGAATAATTAACGTAAATTCTCAATGCGAAAATTTGCAACGTTGTTATATTATTTAACCGTTATATTTATAAATTTAATACACAACCGTTCTAGACAACTGAAAACTTACACATTTGTATACCTCAAGAATTTCAGTCACGTTTTACAAATTTTACAGGTAAATTTTCCCGAAACTTTTGCTTTAGTGCAAAAATATTTCCTTATTTACGCCTTTATGATATCATATACTTTTAGATTACATAGTAATTAGAAACACAATTAATTTAATACTGGCACGGAAAATTAAATGAAAGTTTTATGTTATTCTATTGATAAAAGTCTATTTTTTATAATAATAGTATATAATATTCATATGCGATAGTATAGAACCAAAATATTATGGAAAAAAAAACTCTTTGGAAGACATTTTTAAATCGTCACTTTTTTATAAAACTATATTTTATTTTAAAACTTTATAAACAAATATATCACTATCCGTGGCAAAATACCTGTTTCAGGTAGCTCCCATCGTCATGATCACCTCTTTTATCCACAAACAATATATCAAACATTTTGGCAAAATCACGTTTCAAAAATAGCATTTCTCACAAATGCCATAAACAAGATGCGATTTATGTAGGACCCTCTGATCCTACTGAATATTTACTGCCATTATATTACACCTTAACGTCAAAATATGTATAATTTCCTATGAATCCGGCCCAAAAAATACGATAAAATTAATTCAATCATAACACAGATCTATTGTTGAGCTTATAAATAATGAAACGTTGGGGCTGTAGATTCGCCTTTAGGGCGTGATGTTGCCATTCGGCAAAAATATATAACCCGACGTTTCCCTATAATTCGGGAAATAAAGGAAGGGATTAAGGGCTTTTCCGCCACCTGCCGCTCATGGGTCAATAACTCACGTCGTGAACTATATGGCTGGCACACATTGATGTATTTTAATAGCACGATGATCATTGTTGTTCCATAAAATTAGGAAAAACTTTTAATTGTGAAAGTCGTTTGCATGACGAGAAATAATAAACACATTTTTATTCTCATTTAGATTTTTTTTCTTTTAAACCTAATAAATGTAATTTGGTATGACGTATTTTAAAATACTCATAAATAAAGTAAATTTACTGTTCTCGTCATTTAATTTGTTAACTGCCCGATTTACTATTTATCTTTTCATTGTAGAACTATTAATTTCTTGGTAGAGTTTATTTTCTTGATAAATAAATTACTACTAACGTTACTTTCAAACGTTTTCCAAGTTAATGGTCAGATAAGATAAATGAATAAACTTCGAGCGTTTTCCACTTTTTTAATTTACTATTAATAGTTAATTTTTTTTATTTATTTTAGTTAGATACTTTTCTTACTGAAATGTTTTTAAGAATGTAGCTTGTACATTTAAGAACTTAAATTAACTTACTTTTTAATAATTAATTAACTTACTTTTTTAGAATGTAGCTTATATTTGTTAGAAGTCTTAAGCATCTTAAGTAAAGTCAATTTAGTGTCAATTATTTATATGTTGTAATTATTCATAAATTCTATAAATTCTTTTCGTGTTTGTATTACCAATTGTTTGTTACACCCTTATTAGTCTTACTCGGTTCCGTTTAATATATATTTTTATCAATTGAAAATGCTTGTGATGAGCGAAACCGGTTCTGGTACTTTACACATAGTTGTGAAATATTTACAACTTTATTTTCTAATACAATGCCTTTTGTAAACACATTAAAAGTGATCAACGAATGTGTACCAAACTTATGGATTTTAACTAAAACTACTTCGATTTATTGAAATTAACATATTTAGAACTTATCTGAGATAAGCACTATTTTTTTTCCTAAGCTTGAAGTTAAACCACTGTTATTCTATGTGACATATATTATATTGCTCAATTCTTTCGTGGGCTGTGCACCATAAAATATCCTCAGTTGTATACCCACCGATATACTGTATTCAGAGAATTCCATACTATATCTTGTTTATTGACGCGTCTTGTACCGTTTCTATACCCACAATTGATGCCTTTACAGAATAATTCGTGAATAGACAAATATATGACAAGGATTACGCGAAAATCCATTTTCATATATTGTTTAATGATTGATGATTAGCTACATCTGCTCTTTATTTTATTTATAAATTAAGAGATATATTTGATTTTTGTGAACAATGTAAAAATCAATAGAGGACTTACACTGATAAAACTAAATAATTGTACTGATTTGTATATTTTAGTAAGGTAACGGCCTACAAAAACATCAATTATCATTTGATTTTTATTTATTTTTAAGCAGTTAACAAAAAAGTTTGCCGCCTGCGTGGTCGAGTGGTCAACGACGTTGGCTTCGATTATCTAGTACGCACAGTTTTATAAATTGATTTTTCAATATTTTTTTTTCGAAAACATGGATGTTTGTGATATTTTGATCTACCCCCTACCACTTATCTTATTCTCAAAACGAAGCGTAGCGAGAGCGATTAGCTAACCACTAGTCCTGTCCTAGCCAAATCCTTATATTCCTACTCTCTTTGAGTAAAAAGCAGTTCTTGTAGAAACAATTCTGTTGAAATAAATTCCATTAGTCCATATGATTCACATTGAGAGACTTGGTAAAAAAATCCAACATAAAATCTTACTTATGCTATAATTAATATTGATGACTATAAAGTAGTCGTATATACTATATATATATATATATATACTATATATATATACTATAAAGTAGTCGTTACCATTAGGGCATCCAATCCCGGGATCCCGTTCAATTTTCTGATCCCGAAATTCCGGGATTGAGATGGCTGCGATGGCCGGGATTGAGAAATTTTGAGAAAATTTACACGAAATTGGCAAATTCAAGATTTATAATTCTTCGGTGAGCTAAAAAAAAAAGTTTCTGTGAGAATCTGGGAAAAAGCATACCAAATCGGGAATTTCAAATTCCTCGATGAGCTAAAAAAAAAACGAGTTTCTGTGAGAATCTGGGATAAAGTATACCAAATCGGGGATTTCAAATTCCTCGGTGAGCTAAAAAAAAAACGTGTTTCTGTGAGAATCTGGGAAAAAGTATAGCGAATCGAGGATTTCAAATTCCTCGGTGAGAAAATCTCAATACCGGGATCCCGGGATTCAAAATTAATCAATCCCGAAATCCCATTGGAAAAAGGCTCCGGGATTGGATGCCCTAGTTACCATGTTACCGTTATTCACAATTTTAAAACCGGGAACTAGCCCTTAAAAGTATGAAAATAGTTCACGGTTTTTTTTATCTAGCACGAAATTTATCACTTATTATGCATTCCACCAGATAGGTAACACGAGTAATTCAAAATTTGTGCTTCAAGTCCTAAATTAATTATTTATTATCAGTACCCAAAATTTGTGGACTGATGTGAAACTTAATTATTCTCATTTATTAAACAGAAAGTTTAAAAACATTATAATTTATATAATATTTAATATAATAATTCATTTTGTGGACGGCATAACTCGATCTAATCTGAGTGATAATTTTTATTTTTTTTATTTTAATTTTATGTTTTTTAACTTCAAATGAAATAATATTTAGATACACAGTATACTTAATATCACTTAAACTAAATGGCTTTCTATCTTTATTTTTTGAAGCACAATAATGCATGGTTAAAAGATAGGTCCCATGCAGCTGTGTATCGGGCCAATAATATAAGTAGTAAATTGGTAAGGTTTGGACATGCCTGCTTTAGAGTCTCATATTATTGTTTAAATATATTTTTTAATAAAACAATACACGAACAATCTTTACATAAAATTTGAATTTGGTACATTAATATACCATTATTAAACTATTTTAGAATTATATTTTTTACTCATTATTATATTTTAAGTATGCCTGAAAGATACACAACAATAAAACAAATATCGTAGGCATTCGTCTTTGGATATTCAGCTCCGAGATACGGCTGTCGTCTCTCGAAAATTCAATTCGTTTTTTTCCAGCAATTCTCGTCTGATTGATTTTGCTCTCAATATTTTCAACATGCTGGCTGCTACTGCGCCCATGCTGAATATCTAAAATAAATTTCAGCTGTCATAATCTAGATATACCAAATTTATTGGAAGCATCAATATAAAGAAAAAAATGCCTTCCAAAATTACTTTCTCATTGAGGTCTTTAAGCAAAATACATTCCAATAGTGAAAGATAAATTTATCTCGATTTTTCTTTGTGTAATCTAAATACAATATTATATGATTGATATGAAATTTCATACTGAAGATTTTAAAAATATCCAAAATTCTATTCATTTTTCATTCAAATATGCTAGATATGTTTGTGTTACAAATAATTTAAGACAATTGAGAGTCATTAAAGATCAAAACGACGATAAAATATATTTATTATAAAAATCATATTGGCCTTTTCAGTACTCAAATCTGGACATCGTTAAGAGAAACGTTTAATGTAAAAATAAATCGATTACTTCCACCGTCACAGTTTTATCATTGAAACCTTAGTGGGTATATTATCAACTTAGAGTCGGATCAAAGAAAAACATCCATACGTGATTTGTTGAAACAAAATTATGCCAAAGCTTATTCGACACATATTTTATAATTAATAATAAATATACAACGTTATAAATGAAGGTTCAATAATATTGTTCTTTAAATATTTATACAATACATATATTATTGAATTTTTTCTATGGTATAAAACTCATTATAACCATATTATAGTGAATTTGGACAGAATCGTCGTAATACTTTCAAAAATCTCGCTGTTGCTTTACCAACGTTGTCATTTATCCCATATATCCGCTTTATTTATGTACCTAGCCCAAATCTTTGAACTTCTGCACGAATCGCCTATTATTACCTGCGCTGCATATTTATTTTGCGACAGTTTCTGCGTGCCGGTGCAGAAAAGCTTTTCTGAAAGCTTCCAATCTAATTCTCCTCTCGAGTCCTCCTCTTTTGTTTGTGACTGCGTTTCCGCAGGCTGTATTCCGCTATTTTATTGGTTTGGCGGTACAAGCGGTATTCAAGAGCAGGTTTTTAATTAGAGCGATGAAAACATTCCCGTGTGTTGAAGCTAATTCGTTCCATCCTTTTTTACTCATGTCTCTATCTATGCAGAATATTCTCTATGGTGAATGTTTGGAAGGTATTGTACTTTCAATCTCTTTTTTAAAATATGTATATACAATCTTTTTATTATAGTTATATACATAACTTTTTTGATTTTGGCTTTTAATTTTGTTATGAAATCAAATAAATACGACGTACGTACGTATTGTAAATAGTAACCTAGTTAATCTTATTTTAGTTATTTTAAATGAAACTTTATAATAATGATTCATATAAAATAAATATATGACCCTATTTTTTATTTTATATTGTATTCCTAGAAAAAATCTAGAGTTTTTCCAGGCATAAAAAAGTCTCAATTCATAGTGTACTGCCATGGCTTTACTTTTTTTTTTTACTTTTCACTGTTTCATTTAAATCGTCCCCTTTTGGGTTACCACGCGAAATACATACACTCACCCATACATAATTGATACACTCTTTGGTCCCCTTATTTTCGCTAAACGCTACAACAAATCCCAAGTTAAATGATCCGTGAACGTAATTATGTTAACTATAATATGTTTGTCAATATTCCTGTCCCCATTTGCTGCTAAATTTATTGCCCAACTAAAAGACCGTTGGTTTTAATGCCCGGTAAAAGATTAATTGCTAATTTTATCGATGGATTTATTTCACTCGTAAATTAAACTGATTCAGGCTAGCGATTTTTTTCTGAAATAACAATTTTAAACAGGATTACAAAAACTAAAAAAAAATAGATGTAAATTTGATGTAAATGTGATGTTAGCATGGATTTTTACAGTATGTTTTAGTATTATGTATTTTAAACGGAAAATCAATAACTTTAATAAACTTATACTATGTATAGCGTTCGCCGACTATTCTCAATAGATAGGCATTATTTACAACCTTTTTTTGCTTATTCCAAAGTTTTTATTAGAGACAGAACCGGCTTTTCTCATCATCATTAGGCTAGTTATTTTATTTGTAATAATTAATTTCATGGGAATAATCCGGTATTTATTTATATTTTCATCGGTTGGTAATGCCCGCGATGACTGAAATCGGCCCTGATCTCTAACAAATATTGTGAAAATAGTATACAAATGTTTTATTTTTAAACTTTTGCATAAATTTATTTTGTCAGTATATAGTTTTTTTTTGATCAGTCAATAAAACAAGTTGTCTTTCACCTTTCGTTTTATGACTGCTAATAAAAATTATCATTGGCCAACAAATGCTGTTACGGTTTTCAGATGAAAGCTCTTCTCAAAGTGAACTAAAATTAAGCTTTAATAAAAACTCTCATCAGATGCATTCAGGTATACGAATCAAAGTACTGTAAAACAAGAGAGCTGGAAATATTTTTTATGAAGATATTCGTTCATTGCTGATCAACTGAAAACTTTTTAACCTTGTTTTTTTGTTATAATAAATATTATTATTAAAAGTATATTTCGACGAAATTCTTTCCTAAAAAGGTTTTTATTGAGTTAATTTTCAAATAAATATATCGACGCTTCAGGATATGGTTCTTGCTAATCTTTTGGCAGGTCTACACGCTCTCAGAAAGTCAAAGTACTACTTTGCGATCATTAACTAGTAATAGTTGTTTAATTGAAAGTTCTTTATTATATTTGTTCATAATCGAAAAGGGCGAGTCAAAAAACTGAGATCTCACATTATATCCGATATTATGTCAAGAAGTCATTCTTTAATTTGATAAAATTTTGTTATTTCGCTGAATACGCTATATAATGTTTCTCAATTATTTTAGCATGACCTTAATGGAGTGATTTTCACTATGATTAATGTCGAATCTTACAAAATATAGATTTTTAGAAACCCCAATCCCAGTGTGGAGCATATGGCCTCCTAATAGAGGTATTTCAACAGAAGTTATTCTTCAAAAACTGTTTGTTACTCAGTCGCTCAACCGTTTTTTTCAAAGAGAGCAGTAGGGATAAAAAGATAAGGTTAAGGCAGGACTAGTGTTTAACTAATCGCTCTTGCTACAACCAGTTATTAAAAGATATGAACGTTGGGAAAGAATTTTTAGCCATGCCTTCAAACATAAATCGACTCGTACTGGAACCAGTGAGATCTGGCACGGAAGCCATCAACGCTAACCGCTGTGACATATGACCCAACTGAACATATGTATAGCCGCTTCTAAACCCATTATAAAAATCCCATTTAAATCTCAAAAAACTCATAAAACGGAAAGAGTTACATGCGTAAAATTTTCTACACCGTCTAGATTATTATATTTAATATTAAAGGTATTTCTAGCCCCTATTGTAGAATAGACAACAAATTCACCAAACAAGCGCTTTATTTGTGATACAAAGTTCTGTAAGCTCGCGTGAGTACTGATTTACCCCCCAGCGAAAGCTGCAATACAATAAATTACAACCGCAAACTTTTCATGCCATACCGACATTATGAAATGCTGTACTTATTATAACTTTATGTACGAGAAATGTCTTTAACTTTGTAATGTTACACCGACTGATTTCACATTTTGTACGCCTGACTGACTCTTTTTTCGTTTCAAATGTTGTTAATAATAACTACTTTTACATTATTTGTTGCAATCGATACATTTATCTCAGACCGAAAACATTTCTGAAAGCATCTCTATGTACAATAATTTATTAATTCAGTATCTAAATTGATTTCTTGGGCATATATTTCAAAATATGTTAATATATCGAAATGGACATTATATATGCCGCAATGTCAAATAAGTTTTAAAAATGTGCAATTAAGATACAAGTCAGTATTTTATTGGTTGATGGAATGCATTTTCGCCAAGAATTCACAGTATTTAGATTCATTGAAACGGACTTTATCAAATATGAAAAAAGAGTATATAAAAACTATTTTTGTTTATTCACTACGATATTTTTTTAGTTATCATGTATTTATATTTAAATTAATCAAAATTTGTTTTAAAAAATCTATTATTATATCATTGCTTGAAAACCGTACTTTCGATAATCTCAGTGCTGTGGTGGGATTTTTGTCTTACCTATTTTAGAAAACCACTTTAACGTGTTTTAAAATATAGCACAACATTGCATAGCATCTCAATACTAATTTTTTTGGATATTTCAGTACAACCCCCAGGCGATGATATTTACATTTTTTTTAATTTAGTAATTTTACACTGATAAAAATCCATTTATGCATAGTTTGCGTATAGTGCCAAATAGATAATTATTTTACTAGTAGATACAAGATATCATTTGTCTTTTTACATGAAATTTTCAAAATCCGTCAATCATGCAATCAACAATTACCTTATTGACGCAGATAGCTATATATCACAACAAATAAGCTTTCATATTTATGTCATCGGAAATCGTCCATATACCAAAGTTTAATTGCTCGATAATAATGTCTTCCGTTATCTTTTGTTCCAGGTATGTGAATACGTATATTATCTGGCTCAAACAATAGACGGCCATAAACAAATTTACTGCACATCCAGCTGTCAACGCCGCTGGTCAGGTATGACTATCGGAAACGGTAATAAATTTGTCAATCATGCGATGTATTTTTTTGTTTTGTTTAATTCTGTGGAGTTTTGAATGGGTGTACATTTCCAATTTTTTAAAGCTTTTTTTATTGTTATCGTCGTAAGGATGCTTCCGAAATATGTACCATAAAAAGGCCGTCATCACAGTTAGCTTAAGCTCTAGGCTTCACCATGGTTCCGGAGCTTGAATAATCAGATGGACATTGCTCAACTAATGAAAAATTTAACAATATCGTTACACTATCGTAAAAAGAATATTTGTAAAAGTTTTATTTTCTTATCCTAAACTTATTCTATGATTTTTTGAATTATTACGTATTGAAAATTAAAATATTTGTTTCATCTTTATTAATTTTCAAAAAAGATTGGTTTTGTGCATAATCCATAATCAAAAATGTTTATTATCCTTAATAACATAATATTTTTTTGCATGTTATTCAATTGGTACTTTTATCAATTATATTATTAATTATGTATTTGTCATCACCGCCAATAAAAGCCATTGCGTCGGGCTTGTTGATTATTTTAACCACATAATAAATATATCACTACAGATCAATTTAAGAAAAAAGAGCATCACAAACAAAATGAAGTTTAAAATTATAAAAATATGATATAGATCTTGCCGGGACTAGAACTTAGACCCATCTGATCGTTATAGTAAAGCTCTTACCACTTTGCCACAAAGGCGACTAGTATCCTCATTTATAAAAATATATTTTTTAATTGTACAATTTTTTCACAAAGTGACATAAAATTATTTTCCATTTCTATTTTTATCATTTGTATTATATCACAAATTTTTAAGAATTGCTGCAATGAGAGTGTTTTTTTTAAATTTCCGGTCTTCCCCGACTCGACAATTGAATTAATGTCGCCGCCGTAATCCTATCAACTCTGCAATAAACTTCCGACATTTTAAAAAATTTAACACTCGAGTATTCGGCAAGGCGGTTGGGTGGCTTTCGAGAATTGCTTTTAGGTTAAGCCGGACTTAGGCTACCCTATAAAAAGTATTAATTCTCGCACAAGATCACCAATTCAAGCCCTGGGCGGGAGTCAAGTTTCATTAACGGCTTAAATTAATAAAACAGTCGTAAAATATTTTCTTCATTGAAATCGTGAATATTAAATTAAGTTCTCATTCCACCCTCAATAATATTTTAATTATGTTACATTAGATTTTACTTTTATTCTGAAAAGTTCGTTAAAGCTCGGCTCTAGAGATATTTTTATTTTGTTCAAAAATACTTTATGGTTGCACAAACAATTTTACAACTTTTTTTATTTTATGAACGTATATTTAAAAGATGTCAATGTTATCATCTATTTCAAATAAGTTTTTATCAATGGTTGCGAAGTAAAAATTTATTTTTGAATACGAAACCAAAATAACGTTATTGAAAACATTTGAACCCATTTAGTAAAATTATTTAGTAGAATTCATTGCATTCGAATCAGTCCCATAACATTAAAACGGTAAAAACTGAATCAAAAGTAAGTTTGATTGTACATAATTCGATTCATTTTCATGAATACTAAAGTAATTCAGAACGAAAATTTCTTTTTCCTTTATTGATTCAATCTTTTATGTTTTCACTCCCTGTGTATAAAATTTTCATCTTCTTATTGGCTTGTTCTGTTTTTTCAATTTCAGCATTTTTATTCATCTCTTTTTCCCCCGCCGGAGTCCAATTAAAAATCTTTTTCAATCGCAAAAAAAATATTCTCAAAGTGTATTGAATGAAAAATAATAATATGATGTTGCTGAATCGGATGCCTGCCGTTTTTTTGTTTAATCTTTTTCGAAATTCGAAATCGATAAAATCATACACGCATGCATATTTCATCGGATTCATATTTTTGTTGCGTCATTAAATTCGTATGTTTAATCATATAACGAAATGTTTTTAACGCTCTGATTTACCATCCGTAAAGTATGGTGAATATAACAAGTCGTTAAAATATACCATCAAATCCTTCACTTTAACGAATACATATCGACTGTGGAAAGGAAAAAGGACGTAACCCACACATATCAAATTTTACAGGAGGCGCTAAATACGTGTTTTGATGATTTTGTGACATATGCAAATTATGAATTATATACAACCTTGAAGTGTACGGATACTTCTAAACTGGTGTTTAATTGACATAACCTAATATTAATTAAAGAAATTGTCTCGGAAAAACCTTTATTTCAGTGTTTTTTCTTGGTTTTAATTTTTTACAATGTCATCTTTTTCAAACTTAAAAGCTAAATTTAGATACTTATTCGGCATTTTCAGCTTCCATCCTTTTGATAGAATGTGTGTCAAGTTGTATACATTGTGACTATCGAAAAAAATCTGTTTTGGAAAATTGAGGGTTAAGTCCTTTTGCCTTTCCACAGTCGATATTTTATATTAAATCATTTTATTTTTCATACAGGTTGACGAAATGTTAGTTAAAAAGTCACTCATAAGAAGAGCAGAAATACTTTTAAGATTAAGATCACTGTGTTCAAATGCTTTTCAATACCAATTTATTTATTAATAAAAACACAATATTCCTTTGTACTTCATTCCACTTTATTAATTAGGTCAGGACCGGTTTCGCTCATTGCGAGCACTGTCAACTGACAGTGCTCACAATCAGTTGACAATGCTCGCAATGAGCGAAACTGGTCCTGACCTAATTAATAAAAGTGGAATGAAGTACAAAGGAATATTGTGTTTTTATTAATATAATGCCTTTCCACCAAGTATTAACAGTGAACACCCTAAAAGTAACCAATTGATTTTATGACTAGCACTGTTCAATTACATTTGTCATCAGTTGACAATGCTCGCCATGAGAGAAACCGGTCTTGATCTTGATAAATAAAAAGTGGAAATAAGTACAAAGGAATATTATAATGCTTTTCCACCAACTATTGAGAGTGAACACCCTAAAAGTGATCATCAAGATAGTGGTTAGTATCTTTTCAAAATACTCACTACAATTTACTCCATTGTAGACAATTTAATGTAAGTAAGTTGTTAATCTCCTAATAGATTAAAAAAAACATCTTCTTTGTGTTATCAATATAGAAATGTATTACACAAAATAAAATACTCTATGTAAAAGCTTTTAAAGTTTTCTTCGAGATAGCAAAAGTCATTGAAAGGCTTTTTATGCCCGTACATGGATATCGGATTTCCGAAGAAATATTTAGGGCAATAGATGCTGCTTCGATCGATCAATAGGCTTTGGCTCACGTATTTTGGCAATGTGATATATTGTTTCTATTATGCTTTTTTTATGGCCGTTTTTTTTATTATTTCTTACAACCAATTCAATATATTGATGTCATGTTTAGACTTGATAGTAAAGCTAAACAAATCAATTCATAAGACGTATTAAAGTATACATCGATGACCTAGCGAACACAAGTGTCAAGAACGATTTTAAGTACATTTTCAATATCTCACAAGACCACACTCTATACTAAACAAACGATTCAAGTGACATTTTCACTTACTGTGGTCATAGTTTTTGATAAACGTTAATATATAAAATACTTATATTTTTTTTCTTCTAAAAATTCCATTAATATAAACAAATCTGTTCGGAAAACTAAAGCATACGATAACCGATATAAGTATGGATGCAAAATTTTCAATTGATGTTTTTAATAAAAGGTTTTATTTTTTAAATAAACTTTAAATTTTAATTTATCTGAGAATCCTTGCACTTAAAACATCTGTGGGCTAAGCCATCGACATGATTTGTGTATTTAATAACAATATAATGTGTGTTGTGATGTCTCCCTTATTTTAAGTGTGACTATTTTTTATGCCGAATTTCATAAATTAATATATCAACATTTTTTTTGTAATTCTTTACTATTTAAAATTTGACTGAGTAACAAAAATGTCGTCACCCTTAACCGGTTCTCTGCCAGCGACGTGTTAACACGCCAAACAATTTCGTGCTCGTAGGGCCGGCCATACAAAATGTGCGTGTTTATAAGCAGTACCTAAGACGCGGTTTAAAGGCCACAAGAAAATTATTTAATAATTTTAAAATATCATGCATATAATGACATCTCTTGGAATCATAGTGTGATACTTATGATAGCTATTTTAAAGCAATTTCCGTTTTTGAAACGTTTTTCGATAAATGATGGCGGAAATGACCCATTGTGTATTTATATGGTAAGTGTTTGTGATTTACTATTATTATATGTCCAAAAAGTACATATTTATTTGGTTGTTTTTTTTTTTAAATAAAATCACGACCCTCTATGCACGTCTATATTAATACCGCACGACACAGATCAGGTTAAGTATACCGTTACATAAAAACAATCTTTTATAATAGTACGTTTTTTAATAATAATTGAATAACTCAGTTGATATATTTAGCTTTACTTTACATGAAAGATTGTCAATATCTTTCATCACTTGTTCTTTGATAAAACTTTTTCGTAGACTTTACAGTTTCCATTTTCGTATTCCGATGAGACAGCAAATCTTTTACTTGAGAAATTTGTTTGTTATAAAGGTTTTTGTTTAAGTCGAACAAAACTCAAGAGAAATAGATTATTATTTATGTATTGTACAATTTGTACATAAATTATAATACCAACTATTTTGTTTTGGCATCCGTTTTCTTTTTTTAACAATACAACTTTCAACACTATGCTATGCCTTGATACTTGACGTTCAGAAATAGTTTTTTAACATAGAAACCGTTTGATCCGTTACTGATGGTATGTTATATTAAGCTATCATGTTGGTATCAAAGTTCTTCTGCTGTTCAATTTCTTGCTGTTATATTAAAAAAGCTTCATGCTTTTACTGGTTTTAATGTTCCATCAGAATAACCTGCAAGATTTTGAAGTACGTAAATATGTATACACGTCAAATTTCAGCAATATTTTAAAAGAATCATTGTTTTAATCGCACAAATGTGAATTACCGTCACTTGAAATCGCGTTATTCGAAGACTTCCTGTTCAAAACAATCAGTTTCCTAAAAAATGGTGTCAATAAGAACGAATAACAAAGCCCCATTCGTAATATGCTATGTAGCACCTTCGCTACGGCGTAGACCCTTGTCGAGATTGTCGGCCTTATCTTAGACATATTTTCTCTTTGCTTAGAAAAGCAAAACCTAAATCAACACACTAACTTCCTTTTCTTCTACTTTAGGAATACGCTTTTATTTCCACTGAGGTTTTTTTTACCTCGCCGGAATAATATTACACATACCCATGTTTATATTTGACATTATTTTGGATATTAAGTATCATTTCGTTTTTTTATACAAATAAAACACAATGTGTATCACTTATTCTACAATTTCATTTTTAGAAAAGGTGTTTTTCAGCTTGTTTACGTTTGAACGAAAGAAACCGGATCTGATTTTTAGTTTATTTATGGAACTATTCTGTACCACAATAAGCATTTTTTTTTTTAAATATTTCCCACAAAAATTTACTGTTCGTGATGACTTCGAGACTTCGACTGCAGGTGCTTGATGGAATTTCAATATTTTATTTGAGTCGTTCAAACTATGTGCATTCCCACAAGTTTTGTCACTTACTACCAAGGTTTCGCCTTTCGGCATCTTCAGGCGTTCAAACTTAGTGATACATTTATTTCTTGTATAAACAAGATACATTTATTTCATAAACGTAAGTTCATCCGTACGCTTGAACGCCTGAAGATGCCGAAAGGCCAAACCCAGCTTGTTAGTGACAAAACTTGTGTGAATGTACATAATTTGAACGATTCAAAAAAGCAAATAATTTTTTGAAGAATTTATGTTTTTTTTCACGTTTTACTTTATAAAAATATGTCTAATATATTTATGTATGTGTGCGGAAAGAAAAGATTTTTATTGTGGTAGATGATTTTCGGATAATACAATACATCCGTAATAGTGTCTAAAACATTATTTATTTAATGATTCATTTTATTTTCCTTGAAAGTAGTTCAACTTTGAATGTATGGATGGTTTTATGAAAGCAAATCACTATGTTGTTAATGATTAGCCATGTAATAATTTACATCAAAAAAACTTTAGCCCATGAGCTTTTTTCATTTTTTTTTTAAATTTTATATGGAACTCAAAGTTATGCTCACCACCACCCGCTACGGTTTCACACTCTTCAACATGATATATTCCGTAGCATTACAACGTTATTCGTGTTCAATTTTTTTAAAGGGATGCCCGAGAAGAAATTTTTCAAGACTTGGTTGCTAGCAGTACGGTGTACTAAATAATTATTAAAATAATGGAGTTCAAAATAAAAGTTTTATTCTAATATAAAGTTTCAAATTTAGCTTTATAAATATTTTAAATTGCAGCTACTATTGTCGATGAACTAAATATTTGAAAAATTTTAATAACACGAGGAAACTCAATATAAAAAAAAATAGGTCACTCAAGATCAACTTTTCAATTAACTTGCTGGGACTTACGCCTATAATCTTAACAGTAAAATTCTTCTTACTACACAGATTTCGACTTGTTTTTTTTTAAATGGAAAATCAAAAAGGGTTCTTTTATTTTCTATATTAAAAACATTGAATAGAATCCTTTCGTTTCAATAAAGAATATGTTGTATTTGACATCTTGAAAATTATTTTTTTTTATATTTTCATTACTTATACGAATTGTTCGTTTTATGGTACACGTATATGCATCGCTTTTTAGATTTCATATATTATTTAGCTTTTTTATTAAAAAAAGGTTTCGTGTATTTTACGTGTGAATGACTTCGGAAACGTTTCCTTTTTCCAATTTGTGTTTTTCCAATGAAAAAATTCTTATTTTTCTTATATATGTATAAGAATCAAGAGCACATGTTCATTTTCTTGATAGATACAAGATATGGCCGTGCTCCTTTGTTGGTTCTGGGATTCCCGGAATTTCATTATTTCACCAAAGGGACGTGAAGATTTGTCACGAACCTTCCTTATATCATTAACCGTCCCCTGGTAACAGCTCAGTCAATAGCCTTGGCTACTGCTTCTCCAACCATTTATTTCTGTAAGTAATTTGCATATTTGCACTGAGAATACGAGTCAGTGTGCCAAATTTATTTCGTTAATATTAGCAAACGGATATACTTCCAATTAACGAAATATAACCTGACGTCATTATTATATTTGAGATTTTTAATGAATACTTTATATCCAAATATTTTGGTGGCGGCGATGCATCAGTCTTTTTAATCTTATAGACAAGAAGGAAATATTTAACCATTTTTTTAATGATCCGCACGTAACGTAATAATAGTTCTACCACTATTTCAAAAATTTAATCACAACTGATTTCGTGCATTAAGTGTGCATTTATAACTGTCGATAAAATACAATGATCAATTTTATACATGTTAAATATGTATACAGATTATGTTTTACTTATCTGATCTATGAATTTACTAATTTATAATTTAATTAATGAATTTCGTTAAGCAATAAAAATGTGAAATAATAGTGAAATGCCATATTAATTTATAATAACTATATACAATATATATATATAATATACATATACATATGTTCACTTTTAAGGTGTTTACTGTCAATACTTGGTGGAAAGGCATTATAATAAAAATAATAAAAGATTTTTAGTACTTTTTCCACATAAAATTTATTAGATCAGGACCGGTTTCGCTCATCGCGCGCATTATCAACTGCGAGCATTATCAACTGATATTTTTCTTATCAGTTGATAATGCTCGCGATGAGCGAAACCGGTCCTGATCTAATAAATTTGATGTGGGAAAAGTACTAAAAATCTTTTATTATTTTTATATACATATGTATTTTACGATAATACAAACGATATTGATAGTCATGTTTACTTTTTTCATAAAATCACAATATGGATTATATTAACTATGACTGGTCCGTAGCGCAGTGGCCAATGTCATTGGCTTCCGTGACTAATTTCACGGCTTCGAACAGAATTTTTTTCAATCGATTTATCGATTTCTGTTCGAAGGAGGGATGTCTAAAAATCCCTCCCAGCATTTAAGCCCTAAAATAACGGGGTTTAATAAGAGCGATAAGCTTACCACTATTTCTGTTCTAACTCTATTCCTTACATCCCAACATTCTTCGAAAAAATGAGAGGTTGAGTAACTGAGTAACAAGTAGTTCTGTATAGTCATAGTAAACCTCTGATGCTATTCATTCTATATTGGAAGCGGACATAGAATTAAAACAAAAAATATAAGTAGAAAATCACACATGCGTTGTCACAAAGCCTACGGAAAAAACTTTCACCGTGAGTGATTAATGAGACGACACTCTCAAATAAAAAAAATACTACGTTTCCATGGCTATCTAAATGATTCTCTATTGTGATAAAAATCCGGAATAATTACCACTCACTCATAAATAATAAATACCTTCGGCCCAGTTTCAAACATATTACTGTGAGATACAAAAGGGAGGCCGAAACTACCCTCAAGGGTGGAATTGATTATTTCTCACGACGATGGACTAATAGCTCAGCACTTGTTTTAATGCGATTACACAAACAATATCCGTTTAAACATCAATAAACGTGTTGTTGTATTGTATTTCTCTTGTCCATAACGAAATTCGCCACGCGCGGATAGTTCCACTGGACAGGAAGTGGTCAACTGTTTCCTTTTAAGTCCCCATGGGCATCATCGATAAACTTTCATTCATGCGTGAGATTAAATAAAATTACACATGTCACGCTTTTTATAACATTAAAATACAGACAAATAAAAACGTAGATATATTAACAAATAACGTATTTAATTTGTGACTCTGTGAGTCTTAAAAAAATAAAACCACTCCGACCACGACTTTAAATTAAAACACGACTTTGATTGAGACAATCATTACCGTTACTATCACAGTTACTATTTTTTTTCCAATCAATACGAAGAATTGCCTATTTTTCGAATATATTTGACTTACTAGTACTGTATATATCTACGGATTACAAATTCATATCTACGCGGGGGTTTGAATTCCCCATATCTGTATTTTATCTTATATCTCAATAAATTATTGAGTAATCTTTCTGTTTTTTCAAAAAACTACAAAATACTATTTATTTATTGAAGAGTTTATTTGCTTTTAATGGATTCCGACCTCTTATATCATTTTAAGCTAAGATGTATGCAATGGCGCCACTCTAAACTGTAGAGATTTGTATACAAGAACAATTAAAAAACGATTCGTAATCTTTAATGTTTTTCCGCCACCGATAAAAACAGTCTGATTCCACAACTCCGACTCCACATTTTTTGTTTTATCATCGAATCGACACAGAAATCGATTGGATTTTTTAAGCCCTCAAACATTTGAATAACTTCTCTTAAAATAAGCGCTTTATCCAGAGAAGGCTTGGTCTTACAATTCTGAATAGATGGGGTGTCACAAAAATTTCGAGTTCTAGATGTCTGACTAGCGTAGAAATGTGGAGGATTTAGTAAAGTGAAAGAGATTTATTTAGACGGCCAAGGTTCACTTTTGGCTATAAAATGGGGCGCTAGAAAAACCAGCTTTCAGTTCAATATACTCCATTATGGGATTGAATATGGAACATGAACAGTCAAAAAGTTTCGGTTTCAACTCCTGGACAAAAAATCTGTTTTGATCACTATGTCTTTAATTTCTCTGAAAGGAGAGATTGAGCGGCTGACGATTGAGATTGTTATTAAAACAACTTCTGTAAAGATACTCAATTATTTTACAATGTGTTTCATAATAAGTGTAGGCATGGAAATTAATAAATGTTTAATATGTTGATAATTACCCGGTTGATAGCCGAATGCTTAAATAGCTGTTTTTTTATAATACATGGTGAAAAAAATTCTATTTTGTCGTGTTGAAATGGAATAAACAAAATCTCGTATCGTAGAAGTTATAAACTATCACGACAAAAATTTTATTGTGTTACAAATATTTTATAAATCGTTTTCATTATAAACACAATATATAGGTTTTAAAAATTTTCGAAAACATAAACGGCTTACTAATACTTCAATTTGACTCGCATTCCGGAATAGTTTTTCAAATTATTTATTGCCAGCTCAACAAAATTTTAATTATTTTTCGGGTTCGCTGAAATCAAAAAAATAAACATATCCAATCGACGCTCTCATAACCTTTTTTTCTCGACAAAGCTAACTAGTATTTTTATTTTGTTCACTAATTACAGTTTGCAGATAGTCTTTCGATAAAAGAGTTTTAAACGTTGCTACAAAAATATTTAAAAACTTCAAGTCGGGATAAATTAATTTTCCTCTTCTCGTATTTTATTTAGACAGTTATTCAAATAAAAATCCTTCCACTCGATGATGTATATTTTTCATGAAAGTAAATATTATCTATGTAAATGTTTTCGACATTCTCAATTTAATAAAGTTTTGTAATATTAACGTGAAATGAGCATAAATTCGACATTATTAATATTTGTCGAACCGTATAAAACGCTTCGTTTGAACGATATCAAAATTATTATTTTATATCTTTGTCTGTGGCTTGTCTTTTGTTTGTGGATTCTAATTTCAATTTCAACGACCGATTTCTTTTATTTTGTACAAAATAATGCGTACTATCGAAACATAAAATCCTTCATACATTTCAGTTGCTTCTTCAAATCTTTTCATTCAAAATATAATAATTATTGTAAATGTTATAACAATTATAATTTTCAACTTCATCCAAAATTTCTCGAATTGAAGTGATTTCTGTACAGAACGAATAAAATATAACTTCTTCTTTGTATTTAGATATTGTATTCGTTGGCTGGTAATAAATGATTGATTTTTAATTAAGGCAAGCTTCTGCATTATTAGCAAGAAAGAGAAGAAAAATTCAGAGCAGTTGAATTTTCTTTGACAGCAGTCTATATTTACATAAGCTTTTTCCCAATACTTCTTTGCTTAATTGCCACAGCGAAAGACGTCTAATGCGATGTTTAACTTTAGGGTTACTATTTATTTTATTTAGGGACGTAAGTGTAATAATATTTCGTTACAAAATTATAAATAAAAATCCTAACAAAAAAGCCAAAAAATATCAATGTATTTTATTTTCCAATTATTATTATTTGTATTAATTATTATTTTTATATATCGCACACCTAGTACAAGACTACCGTAAGACCCAATAATTTATTGTTGGTAAATCAACTTTTAAAATTTTACATTTTAACTTTTAAGTGTGGACATTAGAAGATACATAAATTATGTCATATTGTTTTCTTATTCAATCGAGTTTAGTTTATGCTTAAAAAATATTTTTGAAATAAGTGCTTTGTTTTGTGGTCATATTTTAAGATTTACCATAGTCTTGCATTTGTTTATGTTAAATTATAGGGAAAAAATTGAATAACATAATAATTATTGATGTCGTAGTTCATAGCTTTTTCGGCTTTTCATGAACACAGCTATATACGAGGGCATAAAGCTGAAATAACTATCAACGACATATATGTATATGTTTATATATAAAATTGTACTACTCAAATAGATGGATATTTTTTTGATTTTATTTTAATGGAGTTCTACCAAATAAATTCCAACGCAAACATTAAAATGTAAATCGTTAAGTATTGCAAGCGCACGCGGAAAAAATATAAACGAATAAAAAACGGGATAAGGAAAGGTCTTTAAGTTAACTAACCTAAGTCGCGTTAACAGGTTCCTTTAGGGAATAGTTGGGAGGTATCAAATCATCATAAAAATCCGCATTTTTGGATTCAAATCAGTTGAAACATTTATTTGCGAATTTTCTATTTAGGGATTCAAACTCTTCAATACAACACTGCAACAATGCATTAAAATTATTGGACCTCTGGGATTTTTTCGTGATAAACAAAATACCTAAGAGGGAGATATTTTGCCATAACAAGCACCCCCTTATCTAAAATATACTTTATAATAATAATAAATACGAACAGTCAAATAATATAGAACCTTTTCTCAAAGGACAGTCTCTAATTGGCTTACAAGAGCTTACAGAAGCGTATCTAATATATTATCCTGGTTTACCCATTATCTAAAATACGCGAGATTTCCGAAAAGGGTTTGGATAAGTACGACGTCTCGTGATCAACGATATTTCGCATCACTAAATATTATAACTCTTATAGAAATACAGCTTTGGCCGTTTTATTGCGGTCGCCTTTCGTCCACCTGATTTCATTTTGTTTGATTTACCTTTTCATGAATTCTACGACAAAAATCTTTGCCTTAAAGTATGTTTAAGATTGAGGAATATGTGTATTGCTGAAGAAAACAATTTTCGATAATGGTACTTTAGCATGTGTTGTTTTTCTGTTAACTTTGTAATCACTTTATGGAAAAAGTTTGCTTTATCTTATTTTATCTATGTATCTTTTTGTTGTCACAAGATTTACGAATATTTTTTTTGTAGCTTACCGGTAAATATCCTGTTTACAATAAAAACATAATATATCTCGACGTTTTTGTAAAACAATATTTTAAACTGATTTTATTTCAATTACTCAATTTATTTAAATATGTATAAATGGCAAGGTGGTTAAACTAAAACTACTAATTAAGTATTATTTAGCGCTCTTTTGTGCGTCACGTTTTCATGACAAATCCAGGAGAAGACAAGTTATAAAAACAACGAATCCATATATTGGTTGAGAAATCAATAATCAATATATCGTCACCTGAGAGCAGTGGCGCCCGGTCAATGTGGCATTGGATCAATGCACCCCTTGTATATGCAGGGGCGGTTATATTTCATGAAATAATATTCAAACATAACATTTATACCATTCACTCATTTTAAATTATTTTGTGTTCCAGAACAGTTTTTTTTGCGATGATATGAAAGTTCTGTTCAGATTTATTAATACTTCTCATTAAAATTTTCATATTAAATTAATTATATGAATTTCTTTGAAACACATATACGCAAACAATTATGTCATTATTTATCACTTTTAGTGTGTTCACTGTCAATACTTGGTGGAAAGCCATTATACTAATTAAAACACAATATTCCTTTGTACTTTATTCCACTTTATTTAAAAGGTCAGGACCGGTTTCGTTCATTGCGAGCATCAGTTGACAATGCTCGCAATGAGCGAAACCGGTCCTGACCTTTTAAATAAAGTGGAATAAAGTACAAAGGAATATTGTGTTTTTATTATTTATTTATTGAATTGATGAACTCTAAATAGCCCGCAGAGTTATGTCGAAATCAAAATTTTCATTATTACTTATTGCTGCTTTCTTCGTACAGTTTTTTCTAAATAGTTTATAATAAATAAATTCATTAGATCTATAAATACAGAACCTGTCGATTTAGATAGTTTTCATTTTCTCAGATGCTGAAAAATATGATTTTTACAATACTACAAAACATATTTCTCATGTAGAATGCAGGGTTCATTGAAGAAGAACAGTACTTTTTACGCCGTACTGTTATGATGTGTTTTATAGAGCTGGCAGCGTTGCAATGTAGGCCGGCAATATGATTTTCGAATAACCCAATAAATTTATTTGAACTACTTTCTACATACTTAAACTTCACAATAGTTACCATCACATAAATAACAATTTGGCACGTTCATACATCAGCGTCGTTTGCACTTGATCCGATGATTATAATTAATGATAAAATTTATCGGTTTTTACCACCATCGAGCCCAATTAATTTGGAAGTTGGGCGGAAATATGTCATTAATTGTATTGGTCCATTATAAAAATATTTCGTAACTAGATTGTGGGGAAACAATTGAGAGCGAAGCGGCTTTTTTAATACTGATTGCTTTAAATGGATTTTAAATCGTGTAATTGCTCAAGTTTTGAGTGCAATTAATCGTATTTATAATCATCACGATTATATAACGATGCTCCTTGTAAGAAGATGATACCACACTGTTGTTAACTTGCTGGCAAGCCGAATAAGCTTATGACTCAGTCACTCAACCTCTCTTTTTCAAAGAGAGTAGTAGAGATAGAAGGATAAGGCTATGATAGGACTAGTGGTAAACTATTCGCTCTTGCTACGCCCAGTTCTTAAAGGATATGAAATGGTAGGAGGGACATCACAAAGACCCGTGCCTTTGACAACAGAAATCGGTAAATCGATCGAAAAAATGTTGTTCGTACTGAGACTAGTCCACAACGCTAACCGCTGCGCTATAGGACCCGACAATTGGTGTTTAAGAAAATTCACTAACATATTGTTTGTCTCTCAAGACATTAGAATGCAAACCCAATTAACAGTTCAAGTTTGAATACTATATCACAAACAAATCCTTATAAATAGTTTCAATACTTATGTTTGCTGAACCTTTTCAGTGTATTTTTTAATTGTTTTTTTGGTATTATTCTTTTAGTCTAATGTTTTCAAGTGATTTTGTTTGAATACATGTAGCAATGAAGATATAAAAACATTGTATTAAATCAATAAATAATGCAGTTAAGAAAAATACAACGTACTATAAATAACATGTTCACCACTAACAATAAAGAAATGGTCAATACTTTCCGATTGATTTATCTATACTCTTTTTTGTTTACGATTCATTTTTTTAATTGTTTATGGTGCCTGCTGTCTTGAAATAACTTTAATGTTTTTATTTTTCCATATAATCCAGTCACGTTACTAAAGAGACTAAAATATTTCATTTTTAAAAACGTATGAAACACGACCTCTCCTCCTTCGTCCGAATCGCCATTGTAAAAAATGCTCGTTTGTCATGTTGCCCTATAAATCAGACAAACAGAATGCATAATTCATATTCTGATTTTTCCCTTTCTTTGCCCGGGAAACTTACAGATTCTCTCTGAAACTACAATATTCTTTTCTCATATGGCAGTAACAAGTAACCGTCTGGTTGCGTTCGAATTTTGAAAAATACCAATAATTCAATTACACTCTAAAAAAATAATGTGATCGTCGTGTGTACTAAAGAATCCTTCACGTTTCTTTTAGTTAAAGTTATTCAATTTTGAATCGTTCAAACTATGTACATTCTCACAAATTTTGTCACTAACGACCCGGGTTTCGCCTTTCGGCATCTTCAGGCATTCAAGTGCACGGATGAACTTGAACTGACTTGAGTCAGTTCAAGTTCATCCGTGCACTTGAATGCCTGAAGATGCCGAAAGGCGAAACCCGGGTCGTTAGTGACAAAATTTGTGAGAATGTACATAGTTTGAACGATTCAAATTTAATATTGAAATTCCACCAAGCACCTTCAGTCGAAATCTTAAATTTAAAAAAAAAAAGTTATTCAAGTTCTTTTCTTTCACTTAGAAAAGGAATTTTCTTCCAGAAGTGTTCTAAATATAAAAAAAAGTCCTCATTTCAATGAGACAAGCATATTAAATATAAAGTGTTGTAATGGAAAAAATATTTACAAAGAAAATATAATACTGACAACGCAAAATAACTAGATTTTTTCTTTTTCATGTTACCAATTTTAAACTAGAGAATTAAAGACATAATTTTAAATTTAAAAGTATGCATTCATTTTATAATAATTTACTTCGTAAAACTTAGGGTCCGTAGTGTAGTGGGCAACGTCGTTGGCATACTTTTCAATCTTATATCGATCAATTTCTATTCGAATCTTTAAAAACCGAGGCTTATCTAGCGCGATTAGCTAAACACTAGTCTTAGCTCTATATTTTTTTTAGTCTTTGTCTCCTCGAAAGGAAGAGGTTGAGCAACTGAGTCAAAAACAGTTTTTGGAGAAAAAAATCGTCGAGATATATCCTTATGGAAACCATATGCTCCACATTGGGAGCGCACATAGATTAAAAAATAAAAAACTTCGTTTTACTGAGGGTAAAAAATATTACAATATTGTTGATATCAAAATTCATTTTGACATCCGATGCCGAAACAAAATATTACCAATGTTTCATATTTTTTGATAAAATAATTACTTATTAATACTACTTTTACCGCTTTGTTATATATAATGTAATATGTTTTACATAAAATAATATTATACTTCAATTACAAAAAGAAAATTACAGACAAAATATTTTACTCAGAATACACTGTGAAGGTCGAGCGGCCTAGAGATTTTTTGAAGTTTGTTCATATTTTACGGAATTGTGTACTCGCAGTTTATTAACAATCATTTCATTCAAAGGCGGCTCAAAGCTTCTTTTGAAATCATTAAGCTCTCTATATTTTATTAAAAAATAAAAATGTTTTGCGCCGCTGTCAGTAGGATATGCACGATTAATGTTTCTCAGTTAGAGCTGTAGAAAAGAAAGAAAAACGGATCCTTTCTGCTATATTTTTCCAGAAAATGCTTTTATTAATGAAGTAATTTTGTGCTGCGTCTTTTTTTAAACGAAAATCAATAATGTTACAAATGAAGTGAGAAAGCAATTAAGAAAACACCTTTTTTAATCCTTAGAAAAATATGTGTTCCATATAAACTCTCTTTTTGAAACATTCTTATCGCTTAGATGAGCAGCGTTCAAGGTGATTTCTAAGATAAGCTTTAAAAGGTTTTAGTGAAAAAATAAACAGTATATAAACAAATCTAGAATTTTATTCTTGTCAATAAATGTCTACAATGAGCCGTTATAGCTTCGAATTACACGCATGGAATTTTGTAAAAGTATACATTTTAAAGCCCATTTTGTTTATGTTAATAAAATCGTTCTTCTGTTATTACATGGAAATGGATGATCACAAATCATTGGGTAATATTTGGTATAAAAATACGGTAAGCAAAAAAAAAAAATTTTGTGAGGAAAGAATATGAATCACAAAATAAATAATACATATGCCTCCGTCTTTAGTAGCTTTCTGGCTGCGCATGAAGTGGGCTCATACTTTTTATGGTTTAATTATAAACAACAGATTCAAAGATGCAGGCAAATGGGACAACCCATCGTCAGGCATGATCATATACTTTTAAAAAATCGGGTCCGGCAAATAAATTGGTATTCGGGACTTAAAAACTTTTTCTCGGCAATTTTAAATTTTTGTAGATTTTAAAAACCCAGGAATTTGCGGATTTCCCAAAATTATCAGCGAGAAAACTTTTTGTAGCTCTTTCAGGATTTACAAATAATAACTCAGTTGCTGCGTTTGTTATAGACTTGTTTGCAAAACAGCAATATACTGTGTCGGCAAGAATATTAATTCAGATTTATATGTACTCAATTTTCCCCGTATTATTAATCCATAACTTTGTTTGCGTCAGAGCAGCATAAATCTATCTAAATTTTGATATTTTAACTATCTATTTAACATAAAATATTGAGGCTGGATGTTTTATCGTAAAAATATCAAATTTTCATTTGATGTTTTTTCATATCTCTCAACATTGTACCTTCCAATTTCGGCCAGGAGGCGTGGCATGTTTATTTTTTATCTTCATTGAAACTTTTAAGGTTCTGGAAAAACTTTCATTTTGCGTCATTACCGATAGCATTATGATGTCTACAAAATTCTCTCTAGAGAAAATGTCACCACTCATTTAAATCTTCTTTTATATAAACTACTTGATATAAAACAATATATGTTTTTTTTCATTACCCTACGTTTAGTAACGATTTTTTTATTATAACTAAAAATACACATTTTGTCGACGATCGAGATTTTCTTGTTTCAACAGCTGGATGAGTTATGTTCGAGTAACATTTATACTATGTCAGATATTTGAAGTTGGAAGGTTGTTCATATACCATATTCACAGTTATAAATAGTACAACCGTTCTGTTCATTGTATCACTGAAAATTTTCTTCTCTGTGTGAATTTTCTTTTCCATAACTCAATTACTGGCAAAAAAAAAATCCGGACGAGTGGAAAAAAACTAATTTTTCACTTGGAGTTGAAAATTTCCAACTTTACTTGAATCGGTTTTTTTCGCGCTCAAAATTTATCCAGACATAAAACATCTGTTTTCTTAAGAGTGAAGAGAAAATTTATCATAAAACAATTTGCAAAATGTGAATTATAACCATTGTTAATAAATTTGAACCGGATCGCTCTTGAAGCAGACCATATCGTCTCAGTTTTGAGTATTTTGTATTTCGGAATGCTCTTTTGATGGTTGAGTATTATCAATTAATGAGAGAATAAAATATTGCAGTGCTATTTATAAAAAACAAAAAATATTTTTTAGGCCTTACAAACAATTGGTAAAGTTTCCACTTTAAAATAATTGTCCATTGATGAGTTTTGGAACTATTTTTAAGATCTAATCAACATTTTAATTATAGCCAATTAAATGTCACTTTGTACCATTATCTGTTAATTCATTTCATTACCAATTGTTTGTTGGACCCTAATTATATTAACATTTGTAATTGTGTAATACAGCTGTTTCTTAACAGAAATTTATTTTTCAATTTTTAAAGACATTGCTCATCTTCGTCAAATAGTTATTTAATGCTTGAAATTCCTTAAAACTTGTCCTTGTTAAATTCAGATTGTTTTGGTTTAAAAACTTTTATTGTTTAAAATATTTCTTTTCCGACAGTAAAAAAAAAGATAGAGATATTTATTTTGTGCTCCGTCTGTGAGCGTGAAAAAATATTTTTCAACCAGTCATTCATTTTCACAGTAATATTTCATTGCGGATTCTCTGAATAAAAGGTTGTAGCAAAATCGGTTTTTCAAAACACTGTTGAAATAAGTGTACGCACTCCATGAAGTGAAATTTTTATAGTTTTATTTTTTATCACTCACTTTCTTCCGTAGAGTATATGAAATATTATACAGAATATAAAACATGTTTTTAAAAGTACTACTTCTATTCAGTTACCCATGCTCTCTTTTCGTTTTTAGACAGATTTTAAGATGAAGAGTAAATACGGTACTACAAAGAACCAGCAGTAAGCTAATAGCTCTCTCTACGTTCATATTAAGGATATGTAGGGTAGGAGTAAGGATTTCAATAGTAGACTAACATGTGAATACTGGTATTTTGGTATTTCATATTTATTCAGTAGTTGGTATTTCGATATGTCGTATAAAATACCGCCATTAAAATATTTATCATAATCATAAGTGGATGATTGTCACAAATAACTGATCGTGTTTTTTTAATATATTATACTAATACATCATTGAATGGCATATCCATTCTTGAAACCAGCGATTATTGATACTGTCAGCCTTGTAGCAGATTTCAAATAAATTAATGCATTACGAACAATTTTAGTAAACAAATATGTGTGTTCATACATTCAAAATTCGATTTTGGTACATTTTCCATGCCAAAATACATTTTTTTACAGCGTTGAAAAGATAGCGGGCAACCGGTTTTGGAAAATACCTATATTACATTCCCTACTTGTGAGTGAACGAAAACCTAACTTAAAAAAATCTTTTTGTTCACATCTACAAATCAAATGAAATACCAACGTTTGAAAGTGATTTATGGGATTCAATTCTAGCAAACAGTATTTTAAATAAGAGAGAATTCATCATTAGTTCAATTCAATGGTATGTTTTACGAAAACCTATCAAACACACTTTATATTGCAAAAATTTCGCAAATTAATATTATTAATCATAAAATAATAATATTGCAACGGATTTTTTCTTATAAAATACTCGTTCTTTACAATTTACATAACGAAATCCGTATTATTTTTATTTAACAGAACCGCAGTTTGTTAATTAATACCTCAGGGAAAACGCTTTTCTTACGTGGGAGAAGTTCTCCATATTTTCGTAATTAAATCAGACTAATAAATAATTAAATCTTCCTCTCTTTATAAGAGCGGCGAATATTTTACGTACAATCATTAAAGTATTAAAACTTTTCAAATTGTTAAAACAAAATTAACAACACTCATTCGGGATATGTTTAAGGTATGGCTGCAGGCTTAGAAAAACATTATTTATACAAACACGTACAAAAACATTGCAACCCTCGTTTGGCAAAGATTAAATTAACGGTTTTTGGTGATTAAAACGTATTATTATAATGTGTAACCTTACAATTAGAATGCAATTTGTAATAACGTGTTTCATTAGACCGAAAAAGTTATTTGATTGATGATAGCATCGTCTGTCAGTTTTTACATTAAAACATGCATCTGATTTTTTTTCCCGTAAAATATTTTTTCATGAATAACATATTATTCAAACTGATAAATAAATCAATCGCTAATATGATGATACGACACGGCAAAAGATCTAATGGTGACAATTAGAGACTCCAATTCGAGTATCGAATATTCGATACTCGAGAATACTCGTACATTTTTTAAGTACTCGGTACTCGAGTATTTTGAAAAATACTCGTAATTTAGAAATGAAGATTTATTTCCAAATTTTATTTATTTATTTAAAAGTATATATCTATAATGTTTAACCGTTGCGTTTGTTGCAGCTGTGGCGTAGTAAATTCAGAAAATTTTACATGCCTTTACTCATATTTTAATATGTCTTCGTCATTTATAGCAGCCACGCATCAGGACGTTTAATTTTTCATTTTTTTTTTTTAAATATATTTCTTATAAATTAAAATAAATGTTTTAACGAAATTACATAAGCTTATTTATTTATTCATATACACAAATTTGAATTCATAATATATATTTTGGTAAATCTGAAATTGCTCGAGTATTTTAAAATTTTACTACTCGGTACTCGAGTAGTTGAGAAATCGAGTAATTGGAGTCTCTAGTGACAATCAAACATACCAAAATTAGACATTTCTTACATTTTTCCCGCTTGTTATATTCGCATTCCTCTAATGTTACTTCAACCCATAGTTAGATAGTAGCTAAAGTTTTATCTGAAAGTGGCGTTTTTATCTTTTACATACATACACCTGAATCAGGATTGACCAGAATTTAGTTGTCCACGAGTTAAAAACATCATAGATAACCGAGGCTTTTGTCTTTCGATTGAAATTCATAAATCGGTCTAAAAATCAATTTGTGAACATTTCAATTCGGGGAAGTGCGTGAATATTTAATTTAATCTTTTTACGCCGTTTTGCTATTGGTGAGAACTGAGTACTTATATGTACGCAAGGAATTCATTTAACTCCTATCCTCGTATCTTCTGCCTCGCATATTTCACAGTGGGTAGATCTTAAGAATTGTTTTCAAATTAATTTTGAATATGCATATTTTCCTTTCACGCTCTCGAGACTATCAATTGAACGAAATACAGTAAAATGCCCTCTACTTACCAGTCTTTTCTGGCAAACAAAAAAAGGTAGTAGTCAAATTTTTGTTTAAGTTTTTCGGATTTTTTGCTTAACAATTTTTTTATGAAACCTTTATATATCAACTGTGGAAACGAGAAAGTACGTAACCCACAGCTTTTTTTTGATAACCACAATGTATCCAATTTGATACACGTTCTATCAAAAGGATATATGCTGGAAATGCTGAATTAGTATCTAAATTTAGCTTTTAAGTTTGAAAAAAGATGGGCTTGTGAAAATTGAAACCAAGAAATATACTGAAAAAAAGTTTTTTCCTAGATAATTTATTAAACTAATATTAGATTATGACAATTAAACACCAGTTTAAAAGTCTCCGTACACTTCAAGGTTGTGTTTATTTCATAATTTGCGTATGGCCGAAAATCATCAAAACACGTTTGTTGTGCCTCTTTTAAAATTTGCTATGTGTGGGTTACGTCCTTTTTCCTTTCCACAGTCGATATGATGATATAATGTGATGTGACCAATTGATGTTTATTATATTATCAAATCTCATCAACATGAAAAACTATAAAATTTACTGTTTAATTGAAAAATAAAAAAAAATACCTGTAGTGTGAAGAAACCAGGGCTGTAGAGTCAGGGTCGAAAAAAACAGAGAAATATAATTTAAAGATATTTTATTATTAGAAGTCTATTCATCATATTTATTGGTAAAATCGACTAGAATTATTCTAGTAACTACTGTAGAATGATCTGATGGTATACAGATACGTAAGTTTTTGAAAAAAACAATTCGGAGTCGGTATCACTTTTTTTTTATTTAAAATATTATAAATAAAAATGCCGGCTGCGTGGTTGAGTGTCAACATCCTTTTCTTAAAATACGAAGGTCACTGACTCGAATCCGAGTACGGAAAGTTTTTATAGATTGATTTTTCAATCAATTTATGGATTACTGAACGAAGACATAGATTTGAATCGTTCAAACTATGTACATTCTCACAGATTTTGTCACTAACGACCCGGGTTTCGCCTTTCGGCATCTTCAGGCATTCAAGTGCACGGATGAACTTGAACTGACGCTTAGTAAATGAACGTTTCGTGTTTATATAAGATATAAATGTATCACTGAGTCCAAAGCCACTGCTGGCAAAAAGGATAAGCCCATGGGAATACCAACAGATTTGACTAGTGAGCAGTTTCAAGAATTATATAATTTGTTTGTCGGCAAAGGTTTTATGATTATATGATTTTATGGTTATATAGGGTATAGAAGCGGAGATGTGGGAAAATTTGATATTTCGTTTAAAATCGGAAGATTTTGCAGCTGTGCTTTGTTGATTTCTAAAATTTCTTGGAAAAAGAGCTTATGACTGTCCGTATTTGGGTGTAACATTTTTATCCCTTGTTCCTGATTGAACACGTGTCCTTCCGATATTAAGTGATTGGCAAAAGTAGACGTGTCTTTTTTCAATCTAAAGGCTGCCATATGTTCTAAAACCCGGATGTTCAGTGTTCTTTCTGTTTTGCCGATATAAAACTTTGTACAACAAGAGCATTGCAATCTATAAATCCCGGATTTATTTAAGTAATGTATTTTATCTTTATTATTAACTAATAATTTGCCTAAAGAGTTTTTACAGTAAAAAGCAGGTCTTACACTATCAGCTAGCTGTTTTTTAATTTTAAGACTTGTATTTCCTAAAAAAATGATTCTACGCCAATACCTAGTATGATCTATTACGTTCATCTATCTAGTACGTTCATTTACTAAGCGTCAGTTCAAGTTCATCCGTGCACTTGAATGCCTGAAGATGCCGAAAGGCGAAACCCGGGTCGTTAGTGACAAAATCTGTGAGAATGTACATAGTTTGAACGATTCAAATTTAGTATTGAAATTCCACCAAGCACCTTCAGTCGAAATCTTAAAAGAAGACATAGATGTATGTGATATATTGAATTCCCCCTCCCACCTATCCAAGCTCTATTATTCTATTCCTACTCTCTAAGAGAGGTTGAGCAACTGAGTAACAATACAGTTCTTGTATAAACTCTTCTGTTGAGATAAACTCCATCAGGAGTCCGTATGATCCATATTAGAAGCGGACATAGTCAAAAAAGTAAAGTTTAGTTTAAAAATGAACAGCTAAGATTTTTTGAAAAATGATTGAGTACTCAATTCAATCGGTAATTGAGTCAATTATTAGTAAATATTTTATTTTTCATTGAATTTCCTTCTCAAAAACAAGTTATTAATATTACAATTAGTACTGTTATTGTTTGTGACTAGCCCCTACAGCAGTGGTTTCCAATCTTTATGTAACTACGCCTCCCTTTAAAGAAAAAATATCTTCGCGCCTCCCCATCCTTTGTTTCATATAGTAATAAAGACACGTTTTAAAGGATAAATAAATATTTTTGACCTACAGTCTTCTCTCGTTCAGTGGAATGGAAAATCTCACCCTTTGTTTTGTCATTATTTTTAAGCTAAACTTTAAAGTCAATGTCTTACTCTGCACAGAAAAATCTATCGAAAGATTCTATTCTAAAAGATGCAGATTCTATGCAAAGAAACAAAATGCATCTGACAGTTTGTAACACAACGAGCGAAATAACATAGATATCAATTATTACTCGATATGAATAGTTATTCGCATTTCACGTATTGACTTTATTTCTAAGACGTTGTATCACAGTTTAAGACAAAGCAGCTTACATCGGCTCACCATTCATATGACACATTGAAATATCTGCTGGTGCAAACGAAAATGTTTATTGAAATATATAATACCACACGTAGACAGAAGCCAAATGAACGCAGGCGGTTTGCATTGTCTACACTTGACAGGAAACCAATCAGGATGTTCGAGTAGCGGAGGCTCTTCCTGCCACTTGTGCTGGGTAACTCAACCGCTAAATACTTGCACTTTGTCTTTTTAGGTTTTATTAGGAGTTCACAGATTACGAACTGTTTAAATTTGACGAGGGGAGTAGTTATTATGTTATACAATGTTAACTGTTAAGCTTTTACATATCGACTGTGGAAAGGAAAAAGGACGTAACCCACAGTTTTTTTTTCAATAATCACAGTGTATCCAACTTGATACACGTTCTATCAAAAGGATGTAAGCTGCAAATGCCGAATTAGTATCTAAATTTAACTTTTGAGTTTGAAAAAAGATGGGCTTGTGAAAATTGAAACCAAGAAAAATGACTGAAAAAGAGATTTTTTTCTAGTCAATTTATTTAATTCATATTAGGTTATGTCAATTAAACACCAGTTTAGAAGTCTCCGTGCACTTCAAGTTTGTGTATATTTTATGATTTACATATGGCCCAAAATCATCAAAACACGTTTTTTGTGCCTCCTGTAAAATTTGGTATGTGTGGGTTACGTCATTTTACCTTTCCACAGTCGATATGAGTATTTTATTTTGTGTAATACATTTCTATATGGATAGCACAAAGAAGATGTTTTTTTATCTAATAGGAGACTAATACTTACATTAAATTGTCTACAATGGAGTAAATTATAGTAAGTATTTTGAAAAGATACTAACCACTATCTTGATGATCACTTTTAGGGTGTTCATATCAATACTTGGTAGAAAGGCATTATATTAAGAAAAAACACAATTTTTCTTTTTACTTAATTTCCACTTTTATTTATCAAGATCGGAAACGGTTTCGCTCATGGCGAGCATTGACAACTGATTTGAAATAAAATTTGTATAAATAGTACTGTTGTTGTAAATTGTATTTCCTATCAGTTAACAATGCTCGCCATGAACGAAACCGGTCCTGATCTTGAGAAATAAAAGTGGAAATTAATTTAAAAAGAATATTGTGTTTTTTTCTTAATGTCAACTGTAAAATATGAGAATCCTAAACTATGCAACAGTTTTTAATAGCAAGCCTATTTAAATGCCGTATATTATGGCGCAGCGACTAGCGTTGTGGGCTTCCGTGCCAGATCGGCTATGCTTCATATTAGAAGCTGGTATGGATGGAAAAAAGCCACTTTCATAAATCGATGTCTCTAATTTGTGCATTACTTTATGACGCATTCGGTTTCCCTCCATCATTACCCCTCTCCAAATAAGAGTGTTTAAATCACTTAATAACAATCAGTTCTCGTAAAACAGTTTCTGTTGATATCTCATATGAGAGTACTATTTGCAAACATGGCTCATTCCAAAATGGTTAAAAAATGAAGTTTAAATTTAATTTTGAAAAACAGTGTACATTTAAAAATTATTTTCAGTTTTAAATTACTTTAGAATGATAATTTAGATGTTATCAAGCCATGTTTGAGACTGATTTCTAAAAATACTTTCAAAATGCATTTTTATCTAACAAATTATATTGATGGTTAATATTTCCCCCTTAGTATTAAAATGTTTTATTTTTAATACGTTTTCTTCATTTACTTTTAATCAAACCAAATACTAAACATTTATTACCACTTGCTATAATCACTAAAATAATTACAGATAGTTCATTTTATTCCATGAACTATCCAAAATACCTTTCAAAAGTCTAGCAAATTTTTGTTTCCTATAAAGAAAATTCATATCTTATTATTTTTTGTCTTCTATGCACCTTCCTAAACTCATTACGCCAACACAAAAGGTATTTGAATTTATCTTATACCTTTGTATTGCGACCCCTTCCGGTATTATTTTAACTGAGTGTAATCCGCAAGTGCGGGTATGCTGCAGACAGCGTCTGCCATTTTGACTTGCTCTTTGGGATTATCACAGCCCGCAAGTGTCACGTGATCTACCCTCAAAATTCTCAACCCCCGCACAAAATACACATGTTTGAACTCCGCCCGGAGCCAAAAGCGCCAGTGGGATACGGCCTTGGTAATTACGTTAAGGAATATAATAGAGATCAGTTATTTCTGATAAACTGGAATTACTCTATAAATGACTGCGTTATCTATTTGAGTAATGCACATAGCTTATATGATCATATAAAGAAAATTTGAAGCGCCGTGAGTGATGTTTTTCTAAGAAAATCATTATACCAAGGTAGGTAGTGCTTGTAGTTTCACGTAAAATACAATTTAATTACAACATATAGACCAAATTGAAACTGGATAAGGTAACCCTTTTCATCCGTCTATAGCAAAATGTTGACATCAAATCAATAACAATACGAATTAAGCTTCTATATAACTGTTTAACTTCTATATAATAATTATAATCTTCTATTCAGAATAATCTGGTATTATTGAGATTTAAGCGAGCGAAAAAAATAACATATTTTGTGTGTGTGTAACAGTTAACATTCATTCTGTGAAAATGATAAAATATTCGCTTATATTTAAGACACCAGTGACAAACGTTCGAAACATACTGTTTTAGAAACAACTGCCACCATTACAGACAATTAATTGAAATGAGTTGGTGGCGAATACCCTGGTAGACATCAAGTAGATTACAAATTAAACAAGTATGAAGAAAAAAAAAACTTAAGTCACACAAATATTAATAAGTCGCATTTTATATTTATAATATCATTTGCTCAGTGCCAGCGTGAGGTTATTTAACGCCCTAAGCAACGGTTATTGACGCGCCCCCTTTTTAACAAATCGTCGTGTTTTTTTGTATTAAATATGAAAAAAAACAATTATGAGTCATTAGAAATATTTTTTATACATCCTTGTCTGCTCCCAATGTGAAGCATATAGCCTCTTAATGAAGTATTTCAACAGAAGTTTTTCTACGGGATTTGTTACTTAGTCGGTTTTTCAAATCATACAGAAAACGATGCATAATTACAACGATCAAATACAAACATCAAAATAAAATTATTTATTTTTATTAGAATATACAAAAATATTTTTAATACTCCATTTATACGCCCTTTAATGGTTTGCGCCCTAGTCGGTTGCCTATTTCGCCTGTATAGTGGCGCCGGCCCTGAATCTGCTATAAGGGAACTCCTTTTTGGCTCAGGGGGTACGTTGAGTGGTGGCTTGGGATTAGGTAAAATGTTCACTAATTAGAACGCCTGCGGGAGATCGTCTTTGAAATATGCGCGATTGGTAAACCGCGAAGCTTTCAACAGCGAGCCTCTAAAAGGAAGAGTAATATTACAAATCTACAAACCAAATATTAAAACCAAAATCAGTTCAGCCAATAATGTCGACATTTTTGATAACTCTGATATATAAATTGAAAGTGATGCATATAAAACACCCCTTCTTTTATCTGTTTATTTTAATTCTTCGATTGAATTACCACATTATGTGGGGAAAATATCAACATAACATAACCTAAGCAATCCTTAAATTGTTAAGCATTCACAAATTAAGCATTGTTTATTTACTTAACTGAGATTTCTGTAACGCTATATATTGTATATTGGTCAAACAAGTAGATCGTTTAATATTGGAATTAAAGAACATTTAACTTATGCTAAAAATGCTGACGAACTTTCCTCATTTGTAAGCCATCTGTTTCTAAATTACAATACTTTCGATATCAGTATATTTTTTAAGTTGTACATTTAAATAACAAATCTGTACAATTAGATCCTTGTCATGGCTTGTACATGTACTGAAGATGCCTCAAGAGAGTCTGAACCTTTCCTGTCTCTTCTACCAACCAGATGGATCCCGGCGTCGTGGAAGGCCACTGATGAGTGATGACTATACAAATGATGTACTCAGCGGAGATACGGGACGCTGGGATTACTGGCAAAAGACTGGCGGGGGATAGATAATCCTGGAGGAACTTTTTGGTGATCGTATATGGGCGATAAATCAACTGAAAAATGCTGTTCATACTGGGACTTGAACCCGTGAGATCAACACTAACCACTGCGCCATAAGACCTGAAAAATTAGTAGAATTATTACAAAAAGAATATGTTTTATTTTTATAAAACACCTCTGTATTGAAAAATTTAAAAATATTATAATACAATCTATATATATAAAAGAAAGTGGGGTTTGTTACACCACGTATATCTCGAGAATAACAGCTCGGATTTTAATGATCTTTGTTTTAATAAATTCGTATCCGCCTAGAATAGCAGAATAATCATTAAAACATCGGAAAAATATCACGGGAAATAAATTATCAAGAAAATTAATATTCTCATACAGTTTTCAAATGGCGAACACCTTGAAATAATGAAAATGTCGTTTGTATGCAGATTTCATCCGCTAGGTGGCAATTTTTCCAAAATTCATTTGTTTCTGCTTCTTTTGCATACGATTGACTTCTAAATAATTTTAAATTTAGAGTATGGATTAGAATAAAACAAATCGATGATATAAAATGAAAACGAAATAAAATCGGATAATATTGAAATAAGGTTATGTTTATAATTAGGTGTGATATTTTTTTTGACCACAATATTACGCTGTTTGCACGAACGTTGCTCTACTTTGAGATGTCACGTTATTACACTTGGAAAGCTACATCGAAGAAATTTTAACGTCGAAAGCAAGGCGATGTGGTTCCTGCTCATCCGAATGATTACTGATGCTCTTGGTCGCATTTACACAGTTCATCCGAAAAATGACGTATGCTTCTACTTGCATGTCAACAGCTCAATTTGCTTGAAAATGATACTCATTACAATCGCTGAAGAAATTGTTTCTGAATCTCCAAGTCAGATACGCACATTATTTTCTATCATTATTTTGACATGCTTCCCATCGAATCCCCGTGAACTGTGGAACAAGTATAAGGATGACATGTCCGAATACATTTTGCATCGAATTCGTGTCAGTTTGGGGAATCCCGATCTCGAGGTGAATGAAGAGATACATAACCAGGCTTTGCTTTAGATCGAAGACATGTGTTACCTCATGTGCGGCAGTTTGGTAGTCAAGTTAGGAATGCCAACGCCAGATCGTGGAATGAACGACGCTTTCAATCTAGAATTGGAACGTGAACGTGAATATGATCGAGATGCATTGAACCAATCAGTTTGAACGAATGTACCACTGTTGAACCCTCAACAGAAGGAAATTAGCGATACGTTAATGAAGGTAATTGATGATGGAAATGGTGGCTTATTTTTCCTCGATGCGCCCGGTGGAGCTGGGAAGACATTCTTCATGTCATTGATTATGGCCACTGTTCATGCGAGATAAAAAAAATGCTGTAGCAGTTTCTTCTTCTGGAATAGCAGCCACGTAGATAGATCAACCGCTGCCGATGAAATAAACGCTTGCCTCAAATAATTGACAAACATGCGAGTTGCATTGCTAAACGATCCATCTGCCGAAGGTTTCTGTCCACTTAATGTCCACTTCTAAAGGCAATACGTTGATCAATCTAACGGCCCTTGGAACTGGTGACTCATACCTCTTAAGCGAGGTATAAGTTTTTAAAAATAAAAGTTTTTGCTCATAGTTACGCCCACGTAAGAATAAATTGGGAGCATGTAAATTAATAGTCATGAGAATTTGAGGATTATTAACTCGGCCCCGAAGGAGAAGAGAAAAATGATTTAAGCTTGAAAACGATCTTCGACTATTTTCGGTAACGACCGTGTTCCTGTTGACAAATCGAACAGATTGATTTCGTTTCCGCAAAATTTTAACAATTTCGTCTCAACGAAGGACGGCTTCATCAAAAAAATATTCCCAAACGTCTAATCACAAAAATCACAATTGGTTGATTGAATGAGTAATTCTTGCGGCGAAGAACAAAGATGTGGATCATTTAAACTTCACAATTCAAAATCAAATCGTTGGTCCACTACATTCCTTCAAATCTAGCGAACTTTCGCAAGGTGCGCGAAAAATTCTTGCGCAGACTGTACATATAACATATTCTTTCAACCAAAAAATAATTATTTCTGCTTCTCTATGATAGTGTTATCAGAAATAGTTTGTAGTGTCGACCAAACTATTTTTTTTTCGTTTATTAGAGATTCGCGCCGCAGCACACCCAGCATCGCCTCGCGGCACACCGCTTGCGGAGCACTGCTTTAAACGACTGAAAAACTGACATGCAATATTTCGAAACACTCACCAATGACCAAAGTTTTGGTAGCAAGTAAAATCATCACCTGGGATGAATGGACAATGGCGCACAAATGCGCATTGGAAGCACTCAATCAAAGTATGAAATATCTGTGCAATGACTCAAGATGTTTTATAGGCGCAATGATTCTACTATCTGGCGATTTCCACCAAACACTACCAGTCATTCCAAGATTTACCGCTTCCGATGAAATAAACGCTTACCTCAAATCACGACTCTGGCGCTATGTAAAGAATCTTCAGCTGACGACAAACATGCGAGTTGCATTGCTAAACGATCTATCTGCCGAAGCAATTGCTGACTATCGCTAACGGGGGTGTTCCTGTCGACGAATCGAACGGATTGATTTTGTTTCCGCCAAATTTTTGCAATTTCACTTCATTCAACAAAATTTTCCCGAACATCTAATCACAAAAATCACAATTGGTTGAATGAACGAGCAATTCTTGCAGCAAAGAACAAAGATGTGGATCATTTCAACTTCACAATTCAAAATCAAATCGTTGGTCCACTGCATTCCTTCAAATCTATCGACCGTGTAACAAACGAAGACGAAGCAACCAACTATCCAACTCAATTTTTAAACTTATTGGATCTGCCTGGCTTGCCACCGCGCAATTTACAACTGAAGGTTGACTCGGTAGTCATCATGCTTCAAGTTATCAAGTTAACAGAACATTTATTCACTTTTAAGGTGTTCACTGTCAATACTTGGTGGAATGGCAATATAATAAAAATAATAAAACATTTTTAGTACTTTTTCCACATAAAATTTATTTGATCAGGACCGGTTCGCTCATCGCGAGAATTATTGACTGATGATAATGCTCAGATGATAATAACTCAGTTGATAATGCTCGCGATGAGCGAAACCGGTCCTGATCAAATAAATTTTATTTAGTGGGAAAAGTACTAAAAATGTTTTATTATTTTTATTACAATATTTATTGATTCTGAGGCGGTACGAAGTTCGTCGGGTCAGCTAGTATATAATAAAATAACTTCTACAGCTTGAAAACACGAACTAATCCTTAACTGATTATTGTTAATCTGAAACCTTTTGAACCCTTACTTGTTCTATTATATATTAAATTTACGTATAGATATTGAATCTAAGCCTAGGGGTATTTTACATAATATATCGGGTTAGGTATAGTTTTTTACGGTTATACAATACGAAGAGGATTAAAATTTATTTTAAGGAAATTCAGTTTAATATTTCATATTGCGATTTTTTATTAAATCTAATAACTCTGTTTACATCAGTACATTGACGTGTAGCATAACATTTAAGCAGTCGTTATTTTTCGTGAACGGGTTGATATTCAGTCGCGTCAATCTCTCTTTTTTTGTAGAGGGTACGGATAGAAGAATGGGGCTAAGAAATTTCTATAAATGCTCTTATCTTTCTCGCTGGCCCACTTCTTTGGGTGCGATTATGAATTTTAACCACACAGATATTTATGCTTTTTAACTGAAATCAATTTATGAAAAAGCCCATACTGAGATTTGAATCTGATAACAACGCAACCGTATGAGACCGAGATTCAAGGGCGATGACCATCGGCTTATGATAATTTATACACATTGAATTTGAATCGTTCAAATGATCTACATTCACTCAATTTTTGTCACTAACTACCCGGATTTCGTCTTTCTGCATCTTCAGGCGTACAAGTGCACGGATGAACTTAAACTGACGCTTAGCAAATGAATGTATCGTGTTTATATAATAAATTAATGTATCACTAAGTAGCCCGGGTCGTTAGTGAAAAAACTTATGTGAATGTACATAATTTGAACGATTCAAATTTAATATTGAAATTCCACCAAGCACCTTCAGTCGAAATCTTAAATTATAAAATATATGTATTGAGTTATTTATTTATAATTTATCCTGATTTTTCTTTATATTGCATATTTGTTTCAATAATAAACCTAACCGCCCATCATTATTATTGTACTGAATATTGAATATATTGTGTATTTATATATAATATTCGATACAACCCATTACATATTAACTTTGACAGGAATCTATTTGAAACCAATCCACAAAGCCATTGATTCTGCGCCCACTTCGTTGACTACAATGCTGCAATGTGCTCTGACTTCTTGTGATTATGCTTTCAGAAAGCTGCCTGGGAGCTTTACCCGTCATTTCTACAGATATACATCAAAGGCTACGCAGACATTGCATTGCATGCTAAGCTGTCGTACAACCGAACAAGATATTGAATAGTTATAATAACGTTTTTGAAGATAGCACACAAATATCATTATTGCTATTTGATATTCGTAGAAACCATTCTATATAGCTAATTTCTGAACAGTGTTTTTTTATCCAACAAAATGTGTTTTTTTTTCCAAATTTATTTTACTTTCTTGTGTGAATAAAAAGCATATAGACCAGAGAAGGGGAACCTGTGGCCTTTTCGCTACTCTGATGTGGCCTTTTAACTTCATCAAACCATTCACACTGGTAAAAAAATTATACGCAAGAGTTTGAAAAAAGAGAGTAATCAACCCATTATATGTTCGACAGTCAAGAAAAAGGGGTGGATGTCAAAGTTTTCTTCACTGCGAACTTATGTTGAATTAGATAAACGAATGTGGCATTAAGAAATGAAAATGTTCCTCACCCCAGATATAGGACTCTTAATGGAGCATGCGCTATTTTACTATAACTGTTTGTTATTTCATCGCTTAACTTCTAGTTTCGGAAAGGGTAAGTATTGAAGTATTAAAATCACACCAAGACAGAGATAGTAATTAAATAATCGCTTTAGCTTATTGTAGGATCGAATGGATGTTGCATGGAATTGAACATTTTTTTTTACGTTTTTCACCGCAGTACAAAAATTCGGAGGGAAAAAGACAGTATTGAAAAGGTACCTATATTGTATATTACTTTTATCTCAAATCTTAAGAACCAACGCGTAATACAACGCGCGCATAAATCCTTTAAAATATCATTTTAAAACATTGCCATAAAAAGGAAAACATATTCCACGCAATTTCCTCGATCTTATAACATTTTTTTCCGCCCGCTGTCTTTGTAGGGAAGCATTTTCTGTGGCTTTCATAATCGTGCTGCGCTCAATCTAACGGCATCACGATTTAATGCGATTTTTTCGGCGTCCCTTTTGGAAGCCGTTCCGGCGCCCACCTGCGCTGGCGGCTAATTAAAATTTAACGAAGGCGACGCCCGAACGACGCCGCCGTCAACGTACGAAATAAAAATATATACGCCGCCTACTAAATTCACTGCGCCCTAAAACGTATGCGAGAGCTATTTTTATCTCGTTAATTAAGAAAAATATAGTTTTTTCAACCGTGTCATGTTTTGACACGACTTGTGTGCACGTATTAAGTTTTTAGCAGGACGCTTGGAAATCTACTAAATTTACTCACTAATATTACACATTTTTGAAAAATAAAAAAACTCTACTTTAATCATTAATAAGCTACATGGCTTATCTGACTCCATTTTTATTTTTTTATTATGATCCATGTACGCTCCCAATGTAGAGCATATGGCCTCCTATTGGAGGTTTCTCAGCAGAAGTTATTTCTTCGAGAACTGTTGGTTACTCAGTTGCTCAACCTTACTGTTTTTCAAAGTGAGTAGTAGGTAAAGAAGGATCAGGCTAGAACAGGACTAGTGGTTGACTAATCGCTATTGCTACTTCCAGTTATTAATGAAATAATTGACACAAAAATGTATCACATAAATTATTAGTCTCTTTATCTTGAACAATCAGTATCTGTAAAAAAACAGTATTAAAAGAATTTCGTGTGTGAATCTTTCATTTTTTGAAACCGTCTTCTTTCAAATTCTTATTTATGTTCGATTATCACTTAATATACTTATTATATACAATTTTAATCGCTCATGCATTGTAAATTTCTATGCGTTTTATCACTAACGACCCGGATTTCGCTTGAAGTTCAATAACATGAAATTCACGTTCGTCCGCGTACTTCGAGAGTGCCCAACCGGTCGATCGCAAAGCAAAATTTGGTCGATTCCTTATAATTATTTTCTCGTTTCCTCCAAAAATAAGTTATCTTAATAAAATATCAATTCTTTAAAAAGAATACAAAATAACTATTATTGAATTAGTTTGTAAGCACATATCTAATGCTAATCTAATGAGTTATAGGTCATCAACTTCAAGTTAATTAAAAATATGTTATGGTATCCTTCCTAAGATACACATTATGTCAAGCCGTGCGCGAAAAATAAGTTTATGAAGATTTTTCGTAATTATTATCATTATATTTTTGTTACGTTTTCCTGAAATATAAATAGTGTATGTCTTTTTACAGTGTCATTATGTCTGCCTCATTAACACGTGCACGCCAAATCAAGACACCTTGTTACTGCAGCGTGCTTTTTATGTGTTTTTAAAACACTCACGTGGATCGATTCACGCTGCACGTAAGGTGACACGTGGCGGTACGAGTGCCGACCGTCTGCTACGCTATCGTCATTGAAAACGAACGATGAAACATGCAATCTGCAGACTTTGTTTGACCTTCCAGAAAGGTAACACAGAATGCTGACAGATGCTAAATGTGGAAAGAAACTGCTGTTTTTTAAGAAAAAAATTGACATGCTATGCTAAATAATACTTCAATGGAAACAGATTGTTTGAATATTTCTTTGACCGGGGTGAATAACTCAACTATTTTATCCAAGAACTTCAGTTTTACTTTGTATTGCTGATTTTACATACTAGTCAGTTTAATTCTGGACTTTTTATGTGTATGCACATGTTATTGTATGCACATGTTAAATTATTGTATGCAATGAAATCGTTTTATGACACAAAATAATTCATCTATGTTAATTATCATCAATAATAACCATTCAGGTATTTCGCAAGATGTCTTGTGACATCAAAATTTACTTTTCAGAATTGCTTGTTCAATCACTTTTGTTTTATCATTGTATTAAGCGAAGGTATATTTTGGTTTGCGTCATTAAGCTTATACATCACCGGCGACTTTCTTTCGAAAATGTTTAACCCGTTCGTTTTATAATCATCCGCGAGGTCCACTTTTTACCTTTCACCTCTCCCTACTCATTACTGTAATGTTGAGTGAAAAGTTTCTAAGACGAGTTTTACTTTCTTTAAAATCGACTTCCAAAGACCGTTTGACGGCTTAAATTTATTCTTTGGATTGACGCTATTATCGGATTATTGGTATTAAAAAGTTTTTTTGAATATTTGACATCCTTAACAAATAGGTTTATCGGTTTTTTAATCAAAATTTTAATCCAAACATTGTTCGAATTTATATTTTTCATCAGTTGAAAATGCTTGCAGTGGTAAAAATCGTACACAAAAAATTTGTGTTTGGTTCATTTCAATCACTCATGATTATTAATACAGCGTGCCATTAATTCATCGATTTAAGTAAATATTGTGCGGCCATAGCGTTTTTTTCTATATTTATTAAAGTATTCTCAGTTTGCATTGTTATCATTTACTATTTAAACAATCAAAATGTCTCTAACTCAAATCCCAGAGGTGATGTTTATTTATAAAAACTTCAAATAAATATCTCATCATTTCGCCCGTGCTATGTTGTTATTTTTATTTTACACGTTGCAGCATTTTTGCTCCCTTGACAGTTCTATCGTTCAACATTCGTCTTTTGTCTCGTCTGCGGGACAGTGCTACCATAGCTCGCAATACATTCTCGATATGTGGAAAAATAATTATTACGTTGACGATATTTTAATGAAGTCAACATGAAACATTAAAAAAATTAGGAATCAATATGTATATTTGAAAATAGAGAATCACTTCAAGTTAATGTTTTAATTTTATATGATTACTCAATACCTCTGACAGTAGCAGTTTGAATTGCTGATTTTTCACAGGCTGTATTATTAATATATCACAAGAGGTGCAATTCGAATAACTTTATCTTTTCAGGTTTTTTCGAACAATAAGCTACGTAGCACGTGATTTGTATATTATTTTTCAATTTTTCTTTTCGCTACTCAAAATGTATTTTTATTTAATTATATAAAATACTTTTTATATATAACAGGCTTATTTTGGTAAATACATTATTTACTTAACCAATGAGTACTTATAAAATAACATGGGACATTTTGATAAATAATAATTTGATGAATTTAATAAAACTCCTTAAACTTATTTTGAAAAAAAAGTTTTATTATCTTTAGATCTTTATCTAGTTCAGAATTGGTGATATTAATGAATATGTACATCGGCATTATTCAAACTGAAAATGTGAACCTACCTCACCTTTACCGAAACATCAAAACCATTTTACCCTAATTTTGCACAATGTATTAACATTTTCCGAAAAATCAGAAAAGATCTGTCCCTGGCAAGTGTACCCAAGAGCTTTGTCCTCCCTTGGGCACCTTCACCTTTGCAGCCTTTTACGTCAAAAGAATTTCCACGTCATGACACTTTGACAAATATTTTAACTTTGTCTTATAATAACAAGTATGGAGAAATATGCACATACACAATTTACTGTCCCCTTGACTTAAAATTTTAGCTTTGTTACTGAGTACATAATGTATTTCAGTAAATTCCACGGGGCCTTATTCAAAATTCATGAAATATTATGATGAATAATAAGTGTATAAATTACCGTATTTTTTTATTTTCTAATATTCAGGAAATGATTCATTTATGTAAGTCATTTTTATAGGCTTATCGTTATTCTTAACAGGAAGAAGGTGTGTGTTTTTATTCTTCACGAATATTCACATATTCAAAACGTTTTATTTTTCAGCGCGATTTGGATCCGAGAAATATTCGATTCTTTGAATCTTTCGACACGAAAAGAACACTCAACAAGTCAGAGTGATTTCTTGATTGAGATTGAGAAAAGTAATTTCAGTATCAAAATCCCTAGTACTGACACACTCAACAAGTCAGGTTATTTTACAATTAAATAATGAGAAACTTAATAGCGAACTAGTTATCATCTAGTTTGATAAACATATTAATTAGGCCTTGTCGGGTTGAATACCCGGGTTTTAGGCAATATCTACGATATTCAAAAGCCGGGTTTTTAAACCTGGTGATCCGTATTCATATATATTAGAATTAAATTAAAATTTAATTTAAAACGTTTATATTTTTTCTTTAAACTGCTTTGGTTACAAATTAATCAAGATAAAACTCTCAGTATTAAGTATATATCAAGGATATTATATTAAGTTTACGTTGTCGTGATTTTTGCGAGTGTGCGAGCAGGTATAATTATTCTATTGCCGAGTAAAACTTTTGTTTTTTTTTTGATAAACGAAACTTAAACAAAATTTAAACACTTTTTTTTCAATCTCTTTTCACTTACTCCTTTTTGAATCTTCAAATACTGGATCAATCCAATTTAAATGGTATATTGGAATTTAACCCGTTTTTTCCTAATTTGGTTTTGTATAGGCCCTAATCACAACGTGTAGCGAACATGGCTTAAGAATTGTTTTATTGGCCAACGTAAATAATATACGGTTACATAAAAAGTATCTTTAAGTGATTAAGCCAATTTAGGGATTTCCTCGAAATAAGCTTACCTATCTTTTTTACGTCAAAAGAATCCATCATTTAAACTTTCTGATTACTCAAATAAACAGGGGACTTATTTGTTCCCCGAATGGGTTTAGTGCTTTCTCAGTATATTAAAAGGTAACCAATTACCATCAATTTAACTCTTTTTTTACTATTTTGATAGTAAAACTTCACACGGTTTTATGGCTTCTAAATATTTTGTTACTATTCTTTTCAGAAAATAAACATTGAATTTCAATGTAGAAATTAATTTAATAATAAAATTTAAGCTAATTGTTAATTAGTAGTTTTTTATTTACGTCCGCTCAAAAGATCACTAAAAAAAAATTTTTCTACGAAAACTGCTTGATACTCAGTTGGTCAACCTATCTTTTTTTCGAATAGAGTAGGCATAAAAAGAATATGATTAGGATAGGATTATTGGTTATCTAATCGCTCTCGATAGACTTCGTTATTTTAGTATTGGAAGGGTATTTCAAATTATCATGACCGGTTTCGCTCATCACGAGCATTATAACTGATAAGAAAATACAATGTTACAGTGTTATTTATGTTATGTAAGTTCTTTATAAGTTTTCTAAAATAATAATAAAAATGGAAGTCGATAATATAAATATCATTTTTTTACTCGAATTTTAAATAATTGCATAGCGAACATTTTTCATCAAAAATTATATGATTTGGCTTGGTGATTCTTTTCAATCAGCAGGTAGTGAGTGCATGTTAAAAATACGTAATGATTTGAACTTAATAATTGATTGAATAATTCAGTCACAATTCTTTTTCTCGTCGCTTAAAAAATAATTAATTCATTATACTATTTTCATAAGGAAAATAATTTAAATAAATGCTCAAAAATATACTTTAATAACGGATACATAATTGCAATTCGTTTATAAAATGGTTTCACAACAATATTTAAAGCATTTTGGATTTGATTAATCTAAGAATATCAAAGTGTGTTGTTTCACTGTACTGTATGAAATATTGTTTTCTGATTCACGCAGTGGTTGTTTGGCACGCATATTCTGTTTATACAGACGTGTAATTTGAAATTTGCGCATTGGGGTTGGATTTTATGTTCACTTTTAATTTCGGCATCACGCGATTAATGTCTAGTCTACTACCTGTCTCAAGGGGTTGCACTTAGAATTTTTATTTTGGAAAATATATTCATTTCAGATTCTATTACTTTTTGTTTCGAACTTTTTTTCCATTATTGAGTCGGAGTTTAAGTAGAAGTCGCCATAAAGCGGCCGACTCCGACTCCTTTTTTGAATTTGTTTGTACATATACGAATATATTTCTAATAATTTACAGCGGTTTTCTCGTTTCAATTTTATTTAAAACGGCAGAAGTAAGCGGTGAAATAATAACTAATTTTGTTTGTTGACAGTGAGATTTTGCATATGAAAAAGCACCCAAGCCTTATTTAACTTGTTTAAATTACTGTCGTGAATTGTTTGGTGTTTTAGACTGAAAGTTTCTGATCACGACTCACAGAAGCATTCAATCATCTTGTTAACATTATAATGACTCTTAATTCTTCAGTATTGTCATCAAGCCTTTAGTAGTGTAGATCCTGTAGCAGTCTTGTTCATCTAATAGTATGTGCATAGGTGATTAATTTGTTATGACAATATTGTCAGTTATATCGTAGCACATCGTTTTTAAATTTAATAATTGCATATTATTTAATAAACCGCTGCCGAAATCCGCCATCTTAATATGATTTCAAATAAAATATTTCGTGCAAAAGAAAAGCTCATTTTCCGGAGTCACTTTACCGTAAAATTGCAACTTAATGAAATGAAATGTAATCAAATATACCCCGTGCACATTCAGCCTAAATAAATCCATGTATATTGCTGGCAATATCGTTGAAAATAATTGAAATGCGAACATTGCTGGAGGCTATTTTGGTTTGAGCATTTAAAAAGAAATCTTGTAGTTATTTCATTTCAAATTTAATTAACCCAATAAAATTATGCAAAAGTTTCAAGAAATATTTGAATTAAATAGATATATTATTTTTAAAAAATGATATGATAAATGATACCACATTGATCCAATTATTGAAAATTTTAAAAAATAAACTGCTTACCACCATCGCAATTGTCGTATGTAAAGATTCCATTTACTAAATTTAGATTCGTTATAAACGATTACAGATTCAGATATTGGATTAAGGACTCTCGATTTTGGATATTCAATATAAACACAGTTATCATTTTTGTTCACGGATTGATTACACAGATCAAGAGGCTAAAATTTTATCATATTGAATTTAGAATAAACTTCACGTTATATAGTTGTTTCAATTATCGAATACTAAAGTCTCTACAGTTTTAAATTGACTGTTTAAATGTTTGCTAGCTGTGGGTAAAGCAGACAACAATGGAACCGGTTTTAGTTCACATATTTTACTCAAAGAAATAGTATTTTTTTCGTAATTATTCTGGTTTAATGCATAATAAATTTATAATATATAGTTTAAATTAATAAATTATTATTTTCAATAGATTCTGCAGTAACACTGTGTTGATTCATTTTTATTGCATCATTTATTTTGATAACTTTGGTATTCCAATGGTTGTGTTACTAATAACTGTAATAGCAGTGTAGTCGTAATTGGTAATATTTGTATGTGTATTCTTAGTCTTTTCTCTGGATCCATTCAAAAAAGCCTAATCTTAATTTTGTAATTTATAAATTAAGAATTAATGTTTACTTTGTAAATAAATATTCTAACGATATACTTAGTTCGAAGTTGCTTTTCAAAGAGGCTAAACACGTGTATTAATAAGAAACACAACCAGTCAAATATCAAAACTATCAATTTGAATTGTATGCTAGCAAAACTCGTTTTCGTTCAATAAAACGATTGCTTCGCGTTTTCGTCTAGAATTTATATTACTATCACTCAGGTTGGAAGAACTTAGCACACTGAAAATATTCGCATGGGTTAGTCCAGGTAAAATGTGCAATAGTATTTTTTGTGGCGCTATTTTTTACCGTTAAAAAGTAGTAAAGGAACAGTTTACGTTTATAATAAATTGATTTTCCTAATAGATACTATCATATAAAGATATTATTAACGTTATTAATACAAGTATTATTTCTTTATTATTTTCTATTGGCATGGAATGTTTATGTATGCACAAAATTCGTTATTTTATAGCTATAGCTAAAGATAAGGTATTATATTAAGGTGCGTCTTTGTAACTTTATCATGTTAGGCTAGTTACTACGAGGGGTGCATTTATAATTACTATCAAACAGTTCGTTAAGCCCTCTTCGATGAGTAATAAAGTTACCCTTATGGCGTGGGGTATTTAAAAAGAGCGTTTATTTACCGGAAATTATGGGCAGTTACATATTAACTTTTAAGAAATCAGCATTGTTTTTTCCTTCTGTTTTATTTATATTGTGTTCATTTCAACCATGTGATCACATTTCATTCCTCAGATATAACTAACTACTTTTCCTAAAATATGAAGTACATAGTTTTTGATTGTTTAAAAAAACCAAATTTAATTTAAATATGTTTAGTAAATTTGACGTAATAGCAGATATCAGAATAGCAATATCAAATTATTCGTTGTTCTGGCTCAATTGCTTGGCTCGAAGTGTGGTTTCACAGTCGCCCGCTGTGGTCTAGTTGGTTGAAGCTTGTTCTGGCGATCAGGTGGGTCTGGGTTCGATTCCCGGTAAGGTCAATGTCAAATTGGATTTTTTCCATTTAAATTTGAGATCTAAGTCATGGGTGTTTATAACGTCAATTATCTTTAAGTGAATCTCAAGTGACTTACAAAAATTCTCATCGAGTACATCTTGTATGATATTTCAACTTCAAAATATTTGACTCATTGGCATAAGCTGTAATGTCAAATATTTTTTTTAATAAAAAAGTTTAAAATGAATTCATTAATTAATAATTAATTCATAAATAAACTATATAGATTTCTTCTGGAAAATTTCAACAGCGAAATCTGATTTTAAGTCAGTCTTTGTATTGATCTACGATTATAACTTGGCTGCCGGCAGAAGTCGGGACTAAAATAGTCAATCTTAGAAATTTGGCTGCCAAACATAATTGTTAACGAGTGCTATTAAAGCTATTTTTATATATTGATACTGAATAAATAAATACGATTGCCAATGTCGAATGTTTTGAAAACAGTTCGTGAGAATGTACGGTCTTTTATTCTAAAACTCTAACAGGCGACAAGTGTCAAATAAGAATGGATAATTCTAATCAATAACGCTGCAGATGCAGAGTAACCTGGCTATGACTGGTGGTGTTAACACAGACAACTTATAATAGTCGATGTGCAAAAAAAACTGAGTGCGAACGGAAAAAGAGGTTAAGTCTTTATATCGGTACATTTCAGGAGAGTCAATACAAGAGTTTCATTTGTATGAACATGATGTTTGATTGTGAAATTGACTTCGACAACGTTGATTTGACTAGTTGTCTTACCCAACTATGGTTTGTAAATATTTTAGTTATTATGTCATATTCAATATATTTTTAATTTGTTAATGCTTAACTTCTTCTACCTTTCGCACATAGCTATAATAAATTATAGTAATTTTTAATACAGATTTAGTTTCGACTTATCTTTGTTTTATTTATTCATTTAAATTATTAAAACAATTTTATTATTCATTCTTTATTTCGATTTTTGTTCAATATCTTTTTTCTAATCCATGGTATGGTAAACCACAATACCAATAATAATAAATACAGATATTAATATGGATTCTAATATAGGGTACACACTATTGTATAAAAAAATGCGTTATCGTATACCCTCAGCAAATTTTACGACTACAACTCTGATTTTAATTTGCTTTGGTACGCCAATATCCACGTTGGAATGACTAGAGAAAAGATACCTTCATTTTGAATGCCAAAATAACAGAAAATACCCACACGTAATAAAAAAACATCCTCTTTGTTATTGTAACAATACAATAATGTTCTGTTTTGAAAGTTTAACAGAAAAAAAATCTACTGATACAAAAGTATTTCCTACAGCTTTTATAAAGATTTTTTTTTTTCTATAATTTTCTTTCATTTTTTAAATCTGTTTTAAACGCTTTTTATCTTTACAAAAGAATTTTTTTAATGGTTGACTTGCTTACGACATAAATTGAGAATATTTAAATCAAATAATTGAATGTAATTACTATCATTATATGTATTTCATATAAAGAACAACAGTCATTATCGGTGACGGATCTCACGAGTTCAACTCCCAGTACGAGCAGCATTTTTTTCAAGTATTTTTGATGTCTTAAATTCAACCCTCTCTCCCATTCTAATTTTTAAATGAGGGAGCGTAGTGAGAGAAATTTGTTAACCATTAGTACTGTCATTTTTTTACTTACTCACTTACGAAAAAAGAGAGATTGAGCGACGGTGGAGGTGACCTTACAATGGAGGTATCTCAACAAAAAAACTTTTGTTGAGATACATCCGTTGTGAGGTCACATGCTCCACATTGGGAGCAGAAATGGATTTAGTAAGACAAAAAAGTTGGTATTGCTTTGTTATGATTTTAAAAACACGGAATAGACTCTAATTGTTATGTTATCGTAGCATTTCAAATAAGTATAATAAAAGTGAACTAAGTCAATTAAACAGATTATTTTTAATGAGTCACCCAATTTTCTAGTCTATAAAATAGCTTAACTTTCATTAATTATCATTAAAAGTTTAACCTAAAAAGTCCCTAAGGTCTGAAGACTCAAAATTAAATCGTATATAAATTGGGATTCGGGATCGGGAAAATTATAGATCGGCGATTTTTAAATCATGAGATTTTACATTTTCAATTTCAAAAACCCAGAAATTTACGGATCCAAAATCACCACCGCGGGAGCTTCTTTTTTAGATCTTCCAAGATTTTTCGAAATCAAAATCCCAGGCTCGAATTTGTCCAAATTCAGAATTGGATGGAATCCCGTGGTTGGATACCCTAGTCGGTATGGCTTGAGTAACTCTTACTTTTCATTTTCTGTTTCCGGAAATTCTCTTAGGATGTGATTAGCATCCTGCGGTATACCGCCACATTTACAATACGGCGTATCAGTCAACTGACCGAGTTGTCAATAAAACCAATCAAAACACTACAATAAATAAATATGGGGAGCAAACAATGTTTATAAATGATAATCAAACATGATAAAGAAATGCGATTCACAAAAGAAATACTGTGAGAGTTGACTTGAAGATTTTGACATCATATTGCGTAATATATGAGAAAGCTTTAAAATTGTATCACGTACATAAGTGTATTGTTATTCTGTCTCTGCGTCAGACATTTTTCACCTCTACACAAGGTATCACGAACCTCGCAAAAAAGCCATGTTCATATTTCACAATTCTGTCTTTAATGTTTATTTCGTCTTTTGAAAATTCACAAGATTGAAGAGTTTTCTACAAACACGTTGCCACTTCTAATGTATACCCAGACTTATCGTATGTTATGCTAATGTTAGGGGCCTTACAAAACTTTACGTCGATACAGAGCCGGATTTAGATGAAAATACGCTCTAGGCTGCTTCACTTGTGTGGCCTCCGACAAAATTGGTCTACCAACACATACATATCTTTGGAATTAGTTTAAACAGTATCATGAGACTGTTTCGTATTTTTTTCACCGTAGTCTACAGAGAATTGTAAAAAGTCATAAACTATAAGCTAATGTTAGCGAGCATTGGACACGTAGGAAATTTAGCAGGCATGTAAGTGATTTACAGAATTTTTATTTTTAGAAAAAAAATTAGAAGCCATGAAAAAATAATTTTCTGCATTTATTCAATAAAGAAATTACAAGATTTCTTCGAAATACAAACAGTTCAGGGATGTGAATTTTTTTATTTTGTTTATTATTAAACTATTTAAATAAATTTATAAATTCTTACAACACTTTTCGCACGTTGAAAAAATGATTGACAATGTTTGGAATTACTCACTGCAAAAAAACTCTTTTTCATGACCACAAAACGAGGATGAGAATGTTCACTTTTTTTTCTTTCTATATAATTTTTTAAATAATTTAATCGATTCTAGGGCTTTAAAGGTTTCAGCCTAGTAAACATACATGAAAATTCAGCCCTGTGTGTATATTACGTTGGTGCCTACAAAGCCTACTTCGCGTTCATACTCGTCGCGTACTTGAAGGCACGTTTCTTTCACTTCTCGTATGTTCCTTAATATATTTACACACATAATATTTGCACCCTTAGTTATAAAAGCACCAATTCGCGTGAGTCAGCTTCGGAAAGCTGAGCAATCGAATCTAAATGAGCGTGTAAGCCAAAAAGTTTATTTCGATAATTGAGTTTGTAAGAGTTCACGTCAAATCTACTTAATTCGGTGCTTAACACATTAATGATTCTTTTCAATATGAAACATAGTTTTTTTATGAAATTTTGAAATGAAACTCAAACTAAAATTAAGTAAGTTGGTCAATACGGAGTATACCCAATCCTTTTTTTATGCGCTACATTAGTTCCAGAAACTGACGCGTAAAAATACTGATTTTCATGTAATTTTATAAATTGGTTCCAAAAATCAAAATATCGCGTAAAAATGAAAAACTAAAATTTTGCTCTTGAAATTCGCGCAAAAGGGGGTATTTTTTTACATACCGACCATTTATTTTTTTATTTAATACTTAAATACAATAAAAAACAGATAAATATTTATACATACATGCATAGTTGTATTCAATTTTTTTATATATCTCGTTCGCGTATTTTTGAAGGAAAGTGTTGAATTTTGCTCTGACTTGTTTGATAAAATGCTGTTTTTCCTAGATTCTTGATCTAAGTCGATTATTATTACATTAAATTTGGTTTGATGAACTGACGGTTTATTAATTATTTTTACAATAACAGACGAATTTCTAGGGTGCATTTTCTTAGTAGATTTAATACATATCCAGCTCTCTGTGTTTGACTGAAACATGTTATTTTACGAATTCAATAAATGTATTTTAATAAGATTCAGAACAAACTCACCAATCCAAGATTTTGGGAAAGTTCACCGTTTTTTATGTAAAAACTAGTAAATCGCGTTAAAAATAGAAACGGTGCCGTCCAAAAAACTCACGTAAAAAAAGACTTGTATTTTTTTTGTCCGAGCATAAAAAGGACGTTCCAATATTCTTAATTAAATTATCTGGAAGTAACATTTCTGAATTGAAAAATATAAAAAGTTATCATTATTTGTATGTATTAATATAAATAACACTGCTCTATTTGAGCGATCAACGCCGTTCAGCTAATCGTGGGCGATTGGCCAACTTGTAGTACTCATCTTTCTCATCCTACTCTTTCCATGATAGAGAAGTTAAACGAATAAATATGAAACAGTTCTCGCAAATCCACTTTTGTTTTCATATTGTTCTAATTTCCAGATAAATTAATTCATAATTATATATAACATATTCTAATAATACCGTTCATCTCTGTTCGATGTCTACAATAAATATGAAATGGTTTTTTTCGGCTTATTACGAAAGTTTTCACGACACTTTAATAGTTTATGACTGTGGAAAATATGAGTCCATACAAAAATATCGCCTAGAAAATGCTTTCAACACTCTAAAGAGTTTTTAATATGTTTCCAGCGTACTTTTAAGGAACTCTTTTTTCATTCGATTATCAATAATCTTCAAATTTCAATTAAATATATCTATAGTAATATATTTATTTTTTAAAAAATCACCTTTTTATTTATGCCATAGCAGTAAACTATAAATAGTCACAGTTAGTTTAAATAAATAACCTTCTTTATTTTATTAACAATTGAAATATTTGTTGATTATTTGACATATAATTAAATATATATTGTTTTAAATGGTACTAATACACAATAAAATTTGGATATTCTGACCTATTATCAAATTTATAGATCAAAAAAATCACATTCTTTCAGATATCGTATATAATCACTACAAAGTATCGCATTTTTACAAGTTCTTTATTTAATAATAAGAAGTGTAAAGTAGATCTTTCCAACCAGAACAAACTGTAAATTTTTCACTAAACCATTATTTTCGGATAACATAAAGAAAACGAGTTATATAGTATATACATTTTTTTAACAATCTTGTACCCAAATGTGTGATTGTGTTTTATTCATTCTTGCTGATAGATTTTTTCACGTTGTAAATTTACTAAAAATAATCACAAATATTGTGATACGTGAGAACCTCATCTTCATTGTCATCCTATAAGCCGGCTTAGTTGCATGAATAATTAATATCAATTAATATTATATTTTAGAACACTTAACAAATATTTTTTTAACGTTTAAGGATAATATGTAGACTACTTCTATGGCATTTAATTTTTCACGCGATTTTACATCTTACGTACAAAAATATAGCGTTCCATTGTAGACTTAAAGCTAAAATACCACTGTCATTCTTGCAATGAAAGTCTAGTAGAGAGGCTTATTTTTTTATATATCTGTATGTTACAACACAGGGTGGATTTAAAGGTTCTGTTTTTAGAAACCTCCTCCTCCCAGCGCGTTTCGTAATCTTCTTCCTCGCCGCGTTGTTTTAATCGATATTTCGAAGGACAGGCAAGAACTCTCATGCAAACCGGCGCTTGTGGATCTGAACGTTGGCGTTGCTTTGCGGCATCGGTCTTATGCCCTCATTATTACGTAATACACTATATTATTTACAGTTGAGCGAACAAACATTTTTAAGTAGTTTTAAAAGTATTCACACTACTGTGGCGCTGTGATAGGCGTTCTACGGTCAAAGCGAAGATGGAAGTATTTATGAAGCATTTAAACGTCTTCTGCGTAAGTTTCTCTAATGTTATTTTTTACAAATGAAAATTTTCTATTCACGGTGTTGATTTTGGGAAATCTGTAAATTATGGGTTTTTGAAATCGACATGAAATTGTTCCCAGGATTTCATTCCCGAATCACAATTTATACACGATTTTATGTTTAACGTTCAATCTCGGAATCCCGGGATTGGAAAAATTGTCAATCCCGAAATCTTGGGATCACAAAAAGTGTCCGGGATTGGATGCCCTACTTCATAAAACACACACAATGGATGGAGCTTTAAGTGGCGGTAGTACTTCCAAAAATAATTATTTGTTATCAATATCCAATTTATTTAAAAGTCAATTAAAATAAATAACCAAAGTTGCCAAAATATTCATAAAAATTCTCAAGTTTTAATTTTAAATCGCAAAACTCTATCCTCAAGTCGAAATGGTGGCCGCTTGTACAAAAATGATGATAATTTCAAGACCGATATATATTTTTTAGCATGTAATTTTTTTCATAAATTGTGAATTTTTTTGTTATCTTTGAGTGTAACTTCAATAACTCTTGTTTTTGTTCAGTTCATTACAGGCAACGGGAACAAATGTGTAAAAATAACGCGTTGGGGCAGAGTTTCTAGTTTATAATGCAGTGTTTTCACGCGGCAGATTTAGTACATTTCGCGGTCTTTTGTTTCTGCCCGCCAAACCGCTTCGCGGTAATTATCAGAACGAATGTGCTTTCATAAATAATGAAGTTAGCCACAGTCCCTTGGGCGGGCACTTCCTGTTTATGTAGTTTAACATACTGCCAACTACCGGATACTTCCTGTTCAGAGATTTGATAAAAATAGTTACATTATTTTTCCCTCCATAGATTATTGTTGACAAATTCGTGAAGATAAATATTATAAACAGACACTCGTTCTGTTAACTACGTCAAATCTCCTTTTTCCGTGTATCTATTTAATAATTCTTGGTACATTATTTATCTTTTATTTCAATTATAAATTCCAGCTTATTTACAATGCATAATTTTAATAAATAAATGTGCAACAATTTTCTTTCTTTTTTTTTAATCCATGTCCGCTCCTAATAGAGGCATTTCAACAGAAGTTCTTTTTACGACAACTGTTAGTTACTCAGTCGCTCAACCTCTATTTTTCAAAGATAGTAAGTAGTAGGGAGAGGTTTCAACAAAATTTATTTCCACCAAGTGATCGATTTACATACGTAAAACTAGGATTTTCGACTAAAAGTTTCTTGACAATATGAATATTGATTTAAAGTAAATATTTGAAAGTGTAAAAAAACTTCGTTCGAACTTTTACGAAACTGAAATAGAAGAGGCACCATAATACTGTGTAATTTTATTTTTTTATATTCACTTCTGGCGTATAGAAGTATCTTTATGAATATCAAGTTTCAAAGCCCATAAAAGCAAGCTATTGCAAGCTGTTGCAAATATAGACCATCATTACAGAATTTATTAAAACATGTTACGTTGAATATTCTTTAAAGTTTATTGCGCAATATGGTAATCCGACAATCGATATCACAAACTTATAAATTATTTAAGGCGATTTCCGATCGGCCGGCAGCTGTTGTCTATGGTCCACACTGTTCCGACTTAATAATATTTTTAAACTTTAGAACAGAACTCGCGCCCAAGAAATCGTCGAGACATCCGGCTGGACGCCATCTGTAACTCGTGTATTCGTCCGCATGGCGCACCAATAAATTGATAATTAACTGTATCATTTTATTATTTGAATTTTTAGTTGAAAAATGCTATACATAATTATAAAATACTATAAGATATAACGTAGTCTATTTTTTTTAAGAAATCTTCGTTCGAAATGCAATACCGCGTTAGCGAAAGTTTTCCCAAAACGTTTTGTTTGTTAATCCGTTATTCCGTGAATGTGCATTCATAGAATGCCGAATTTATATTGGATTTACTAAATGCTTAGGGTACAGGCTAGTACACATATACCTGTTTCAAAATTCTTGGTCAAACATTTATCTGACTTTCCCTTATCGTAGTTTTCGACTTTTTTTCTATCCAACTGTTTTTTTGTGATATATTTCCATTACAGATCAGTAAGCTTTGAAAGGATTCTCGTCTAGTAGCCGAGTGGTAAACACTCCAGGGCAGTATTGTCGAACCAAGGGTTACGGTACGCTCGCGAAAATTTTGCTGGTTCAATTTAAAAAATATATATATTTCGCAAGTATTTTTTTTAAGAAGTATTTTCTGCAATTATTCAATAAATAAATAATTAGTTTCTTTCAAATTAAAAAATAATTCAGAGCAATTACATGATGTCACTCACAGTTTAATAAAACTGTAAATATAGTAAGTTTTTTTTTTATTTGAAACGTTGTCATTTTTGGCACGCGTGCGTAAAAATGTTCGACACCAATGCTCTGCTCGTATTTTATGTGTCCACAGGCTATAATTCTCGCACAGACATGCTAAATGTTTTCTAAATGTTTTGAATTATAGATTTCTGCAATGTTTACATTCTTTCCTACTCAATTCCTATACCATCCTAAAATCTACCATAACTGAATAACGAATCAGTTCATTACTATCTTTGTCGTTCAACAACCACACATTTGTTTCCAAATTATCCTGTTCACAACCATCATATTATCAAACTTTATTGATAATTACAAGAGGACAGCTGCTTCCTACCATCGGATGATTCAATGTATTGAAAACATATTTAGGGAATTCGATTAACATATGTTCCAAACGAATACGTGCCGGTCTTAATGGATTCACATATAAATATAACATAATGATATGCGTGGTGGGGGTTGCTAAGAACACCCCCTTATTTATTATTATACTATGATACGGGTTATGTGAAACGTCAAACTCACGAAGACAATACTGCCATGAAATCGAATACGGTGATGCCATGATATAGTTTGTTTTCGATCCATCGAGTCTTACAAATAGATTCAACATAATAAACAATAATGAATGGACCAAATACTGAATATTTGATTTTGCCAACACAATTTGTGGGCTTCCGTGCCAGACCTCACGCGTTCTAGTCTCAGTACGAACAGCATTTTTGTTCGTCGATTTTTGTTCGAAGGCATGGGTGTTTGTGATGTCTAAAAAAATCCCTCTCACCCTTCCAATCTTTTAATAACCGGGCGTAGCGAGAGCTATTAGTTAACCACTAGTCCTGTCCTAGCCTTATCCTTCTATCCTTACTCTATTCTTTGAAAAAGAGAGGTTGAGCGACTGAGTAGCAAACAGTTCTCACAGAAAAACTTATGTTGAGATACCTCCATTAGGAAGTCATATGCTCCACATTGGGAGCAGACATGGCTAAAATAATTATTGTCAATGATTGCTAGCTCTACCGGTAGCTCGAATTTGTCAAGTGTTGCATTACAGAAAAGGCTTGAGAAACCCTGGCTTATATTAATCTAATTAAATTTGAATTTCATATTCTAAACAATGATCAAATCAAAGTTACTTTGTTGTATAACAGTATCGAGGTAGCAATGCCAATAAAAATAAATGTATCATTAATATTTTCGCTCAATTCTTGAATACTCGGCCATGGTTGCTTTCATGGATCACTGCTGAACAATTTTCAGGCAATTAAAAATCAGGTGTCATCATTTTCTACTATCCCATTAATATTTTTTTTGTTAAATTGAAAAGCTAATGTCATACTAACGACAATTATTTCTTTATCTGATTTCAGTTCTACGCTCTCTTGGAACGCAACCGCATCGCCAACAACACGCTTCAGTTTCGACAGATAACACTCTTCGCTCCAACCAATCAAGCTTTCCAGCGGCATACAGGTCCCATCGATGACAACCTTGTACTTTACCATATGAGTAAGTTCCATGCATACTAGTGCATACTATTGCTTCCAATCCCACATCGTCTTAATACCGATCCCGGAATTAACTATAAATTGTAAAAAAACAATACATATTGTGAATCCCGAATTCCTGGAAAAGGGTACTGGATTATATGACCTAATCCTTATGCATACCACATAATTAATATTACTTCTGTAAATGTAACAAAAAAGTTTTCCAATCAGAGGTACGATGTGTGCGATATGTTTTTTTCAATAGTATGTACCCAGAAGTCAAAAGAACTTTTTGTTCAAAAGAAAATTGTACCAAAGCGACTGTCGTAAACCAATTCCTATAAAATTTATTTTAAAATTCATTATTATGAGTTCATATATGTAAGAAGAGCGTAACAACAGATATCCATCCAAAGATTTTTTTAAGCAATACGAGTTTTAAAAAATACTCAAAATCATACTTTATAGGCGAACGATCAATAGTTTAATTGATCAGTGACGGATTACCACATAAGCGAATTAGGCGCGCGCTTGGGGCCACCAATTCTTAGGGGCCTCAAAAATGATCTATATTATAATATATACTTTTAATAATAAATAATAATTAACTAATAATAGAAAATTTAAATTAACTTTGATTATTCCACGTATTGTGTTACTAACTGTGTACGTTTATAATCCCCTCTTTGCTTCCCTTTAAAAGGAAAAATCCCAATCTGATTGATTACAACTCATTAGTATCATGAGTATCATTATCTGTTTGTTTTATTTCGATTCTACACCCCCCCCCCCTCTCTTCCTTGCTCCTCTTAAAAGGAAAAAAACCCAAACCTCCATTTTGTAACTTTATAATTTTAAAATGTTAGAATCAATCTTGCTTCATTACTTAAGCAAACTTTGCGATAGTAAGTCTGAAGATGCCTCTGAAAGAGGCGAAACACGTGTCACAGTTAGTAACACAATACGTGGAGTAATCAAAGTTAATTTAAATTTTCTATTAAAATGAACTTCCACAAAGTTACCGCCGAAACCATCGAAAGTATTAATAATTAACTAATTTATACCCACATACTTTTTGTTCAGATTTATATTATTTTACATGAATTTTCTGACGTTCTTATATTATCCAAAACACAGGGCCTCCAAATTTAATTGCGCCTGGGGGGGGGGTTCTCATGGGCTTGATACACCACGTCTAGTTATAATTTCTTAACAAATAGAATTATAGCATCAATCGTGATTGTGACCTAAAAAGTTCAAACAAAAGAACAGAAGAATAGTTAGATTGAATTTATGTATTGTTTCGTCTCTCGGTATTACGATTTACGAAAAGTATGTCGTTTATTGTACGTGGACGTGCATCCATCCCCTTGTCCACCCATCCAAAGTGCGTCATTCTGTACGGATATTGGCAATATTTCCGATGAGGAGGAAACATTATTAATTCGCTTAGGGGAACGTACAAATCACATTACCTGCGCACACGGCCGGAAGTTGTGCCACCCCTGTTCGATGTTGCTCACTCGAGGCGGTTTTAGGGATAAATTAGTGATCAATAATGTACTGCATTCGACCATATCTTTATATTATAAGTTACAGTCGACATGAGCATGAGAACAGGCAAAAAGGCGTTACGGTTCTAGTTCTAAAATGTGAAAGTCGTCGGTTTTTGTCGTTATATGTAAATGTTATTTTTTCGTATGATAATAAGCCGCTATATTCCGTTCGTATCTTCCAGTTCTTTAATCAAACATTTTAGAGAAAACGTCATTGGAAATTAATATGCAGTTAAGTGTACAATTTTGCGCTCTATCGGGTCCAGTAATCATATAATTTAAAAAATGGCACCAAAATTGATAATGCCTATTAACTTATTGTAATCTATATTTTCTTTGCTATTCTTAATTTGTATTCTAAGAAAGAACATTCGATGGCCGCAAGCGGACCGCAGGCCACGGCCAATTGTGAAATGGAAACATTTACAATTTCGTAGATTGTATACAATAATAATGAAAGATTTTTTAGCCCACTAAAAAATTTAAGTCACGAACCGCCACTGGATATTTCTGAATCTTCGAATTAACCCGACCTGAGACATTCGACTTACGGAAACTTTTCCTTTACTGATTATTGCGAATAAGCCTCCAATGTATATATGTCTCCATTTGTCTTTATTAAGAAGAAATTAAGTCTGCTAGGATAACTTCTCAAAATTAAGTAATTGTCCATTCTTTCTTATTACACTTTTAGTAAACTTTCATCCATCTTTCATAGTTTAATGTTGTAAAAACGAAAAATTGTATTTTCAACGAAACAACGAATGTGCTGAAAGTTCGATTAAATAAAAATCAATCTTGACACAAGCGATTTTTTTGTCAATCCTCTTTGATAGTATGTATCTGTACATAGAAATACTTTGTTTTCGTTTCCGCTTAAATTGCATACAATATATTTGAAATCTTCAATTTTGTTGTAACATTGTATAACTACGTATGTACACCAGCATTTAAATTGCAATTTAAATCTAATTTTATCGATCGCCGTGTAAGTGTAACACAGTAAACAAAAATATCAATCGATTCGGCGTTAACTTTGTGGAAATTATTGTTTTTATTTTATAGTGATTGACACAACGACGACCTTAAATTTATCATTTTCATAATGCGTAATGAATCAATATTTTCTCTTAATATTGGGACAAAATTCGATTAAATATATATATTTTTAAATCAACATATAGTTTTTATGTTTTCATAAAAAACATTTAATTTCACGTAATTTTCACATGGATGGATTTCACAAATCTTACATCTCATAATATTGTTAACATAGTATCTTTGTTATACGAATGCCTACAACCGTTTCCGCATGATATACAAAAGTTATTAAAACGAGACAAAACTATAAACAACTTTTAATTGTCTTTTCTTTATGCTTTGTTTCGTGTAATAATCATTGCAACAACGCTAGACTTCATTATGTTTCTCCTTTGTCTGTGTACTGTTTTCCAGGTGGTTTATTTTTTGTTTTACATCTAGTATTTTATTAATAACATGCGCTATTTGAAAATTTTCGAGTTTTTCCGTCACTCCTTCTATATATATTTTTTATTATTTAAACGAGATGTTCTGTCATTTTTAAACGAAACGATATCTACATACTTAGTGTTATACTAGCCAATTATTAATAAAATAGTAGAATTTTTGGTCGCTAGATGCCAGTAATTCAGTTTTCAAATCTACCTAATAAATGAATGCGATTGAATAGATAATTATCATCGATAGTAGATGGCACTGTTAGTATCGGACAAAAACTGACGAAATTTCAAAAGATTTTTTTTCATTAAAATTATCGTTTCAATTTTATGGTATCAGAGTTTACTACAAAGTTTAAATTTATCCATACAAAAACTTTTATATAATTTTCTTTCAGTAAACCAAGCACTAACCCTGGACCAATTAGGACACTCGGTAAATTCTGATATGGATGGCAGTCCACCGCTCTGGATTACCAGAAGAAAAGAAACTCACCATGACGATATATTTATTAACAATGCTCAAGTCCTGGCGCAGCGCTCAAATCATGTGTCAACTAATCAAATGAACAAAAAGCAGGTGAGACAATTTGTTTTTATTGAATTTGCATCAAATTTAAATTATAAATAGTACCACCTTCTAAAATCCAAAAATATTTTTATCAACATGTGTAAACCAGTGTGTCCTAAACTTTTTGACACTGCACCCCTTCATCCCTCCTTAAACCCTGTTGAGTGCATAAATTATTACTGCGAATTATTGTCCTAGTGTACACAATACTGATATTTTTCATTGCAGGTTCTTCATGTGATTGATGATGTGCTTGTCCCGATTTCACCATCCGGCACTTCAACAGACCCCCTCTACAACCCTGATGCTTATCAATTTTTGTCACGTTCTGAAGATTTCGACATAGGTACTCATCGTGTTAGGTATGCATTGAATTTTACTAAAAAAATATCAAAGTTTTATATTTTATTCTGTTATAATATACTGAATGAAAAAATGACAGAAATAATTGACAATTGGAGCGCTTACTTTCAAACTTGGATAAAAGAACTTTCCGTAGTTCCGAGAAAAATGGAAAAAAAAATATTTGTCAAATTAGTGATCTGTGTATTCTGATGTGATTTTTACATCTTAACAAGTATGCAAGTAAAATATTTGTCAGGATACATAACATTTGTCCGTCAATGCGTGCATTGATTGGATTATTCATTTTAAGACCAATTGAAATTCACACAAATAATGGGTCCATAGACTTACTCTGTGACCAGAAGCAAGGGCCTAATGCTTGATATATTGTTTTCAAAAAATGAAGGTTGAGTAACAAGTAACCTCCATTAGAAAGCCATTTGCTCCACATTGGGAACGGACATGGATTAGAAAAAAATCTTTAGTTAAAAGCTTGGCAAGAAGTCAGTTCCGGCACCTTTTTTTTCAAAAAAAGAAGCAACGTATATTGTATATCAGACTCAAAATTTTATTAATCCTGTTTTAACCGGCTTTGAGAGTAAGCACTTAAATTATGCTATACAAATCTTTTGTAACCTTTGGGTGGCGTGACTCAAGTCATGTTAATAGTTTTAATTTCGCGACCCGATTCAATATTGTAGATTAAATAACACTCAATTTTATTTTAATAATACAAAATACAATGTAGATTAAACATTAGATCCTTATTAATGTGAATTTTGGCTTTGGATAAGTTTTTTGAGTTTATCAAATCTTGATGTCATAAACAAATTGCAACTGTGGGTATGGGTTGAAAATGACAATTAAGTGAGTGAATTAAAATCACAATTAAACATTTGAGGTTAACGAAGTTTTACATAAAACACTTAAAGATTGAATCCCAGAAAGGTGCAAAGTTATAATTAGCCAATAATTAAATTTATTAAATTGGTAAATCTGTCACGGATAGTTGAAAGCTTTCGGGTTAGTAGACTCCTGTTGCAGTATCACCAAGTAAGTTGACCTAATAATTTTTTAAATGAGGAGGGTATCAACAGACAAATAATAAGTGATAAGTTAAGAACTCTAATAAATGGCTTATTTTTTTCCAGATCCTTCCGTCAAAAAGTTAATCAAACGAAAAAACAAAATATCTACACTAATGAAGGACGTCATACCTTTTTCATACCGGTCGATGAAGGGTTCAAGGTATGTTAGTTGCTTATAAAATTGAATGATCGTAAACTAAAATCTTTATTTTAAAACTACCTAAGTTTCGATATCTACCATAATAATTATTGTTTAATAAATATACAATCATAACCATCTAAAATTTGGCTAGAAAATCAAAAGAGTTGATGACCACTAATCCCAAGGAACTCATTAGATATGGCATTTTAATAGAGCTTGTCGGAGCCACAGTCAAAAAAATCTGGAATTCACATTTGTTCTCGGGCAAATACCACTTATTCAATACAGATGTACTGTAGATACTCAAAAGAGGTTACTCTTTGCCTGTCTCTTCGAACCGACTTTATCAGATGTCCTGAAAGGTCACAGATGACCAGTGCCGGCGCAAGGTTATTTGGTGGCTAGGCAACATTTACCATAAAATCATGTAGAATTTCAGGATTCAGGATTGAGAAATTTTTGCTCGGCGATTTTGAAATCTTGGAAATTAACCCTCCAAGGACGAGCGTCACCATATGGTCACACAAAACACCGTTGTCTATTGATCCCACTATTCATACTTTTTCTACCTGAATATCGTTGCTTTTGATCATATTTGGTTAAGAAGGGTACGGACTACAGTAAGTCATCAGCCGTAGGAACAGGAACGGTCTCCGAAAGCACATGTGATTTTTTGAATTTCCGTTTTTTTTAATTTACTTTTTGAAACTGTTAGATATTTTTTTATAAAAACATAAAATTATTTACAGTTATTTTGCTAATATATTTGTTTTGAAATTATGTTGATCTAAAGAGGTCAAATTGTAAATATTTTAAAAAAAATCACGTTTAGCTATATTTCAACCCCGAATGTTTGCAAGCCCATACGGTCACTTTTGTCCTTACTACTGTCCGTACTCAATATTACACGGTAATAAAAGGATGAGCATGACCATATAGTCATGCGGGGTTTCTATACAACGACTTTGCGTTTTTTTTTTCTTAAATTTTGGATAGGAATAAAAGTTATCCGTGACTTCAATATGGCTTAGAAAATATTTTTTTTATCGGAAAAAAGCTCTCGTCTCTGGAGGGTTAACGGATTACCAATAATGAAAAAAATTCTTTTAGCTCTCGTAGAGATTTTTCAAAAAAAAATTCCACTGCCCAATTTCAATAACCTAGGAATTTGCAAAATTGCCAAAATGAAAAGATGCGAGACCTTTTTTTTTAGCTCTTCCCAGAATTTCCAACTTCAAAAACACAGGAATTTGCGGACTTCTTGAAATGAAAGATTTTTTTTGAAGAAGATTTCGAGCTACTGCTTGAAGCTGCATAGATATTTAATATTATTAAAGTATAAAAAAATATTTTACTCCTCCATTTATGAGCCCTATGTGGGTCTACATTCTACAGTATGCCAGTATGACTGGTAGAAGCGTGTAGACTCCGGAGAAACAGAAAATCTTGGACAAACCGTATCGTAGCTAATAACCCAAGAAAGAAGCCAAAAATACTCTATTTTTATAAATCTCAAACAAATTAGAAGATTGTTATTGATAGTTTTATTAATTTAAAAAGCTTATAAGATCGGTTCCAATCATTTTATCTTTTTTATAACATTTCAATTGAGAATCGTTACATTTTACAATTTTTGTGCAGCCACAGCTTCGCCCTGACATGATCGATGCTAAAGTTATCGACGGACATGTCATTCCAAATATGGTTCTGTTCACCAAACCGACTGAAGGAGATGCTCCATTCCAATCCCTCACCTTCACAGACAACCTTAAAGTGACTATCTCTTTTACTACCACCCAAGAAGGGCAGGACTTACAAAGTAAGCGTTATAAACAATATTTTTATAATGTACTTCTCGTGACTTTTTTTTGACAACCTATTACACTCGAATGCTTCTGTTGTGGCAACATTAATTTTTCCCTTATTGAATGCCTCCGCACCACTATGATGTTATCAAATGAAATGTATTTTTTTTATATTTTTTTATAATCAGTCGTTTATTATGAAGTCTGAAATCTTTAGTTGTTAGTCCGAAGATGTTTCTCAAAAATAGCAATCAATCTTAATTTTATATGGGTTTTTATTTATTAACCCGCTTTTATTCGAGGAAGCCACTTTCTTATTCTTCAGCCATTAAGTGTTTATGCGTTTTTGTGGCATTGTGGCATGGAAAGAATAGAATTCTGAACATCAAATAATCTTAAGGTTAATTCATATTCAATCTAACACAAAAAATAGTCAGTTGTACTATTGAAGATTTCACCGTTGAGACATTTTGAAATTAACTGGGTGATTTTGTCATATTTGCTAAGTCAAGCGGACAAATTGCTATCAAAAATATTTTTTTTTAGCAATAGTTCTTGAAATTTATTTGTACGTGTTTCAAATTTTAAACCATTAAATACATATTTTTTGTGGTATTCTGTACGACTTGTGTGATTCCAGCCTACGTCAAATCAAACACCATACTCGGCGACTCAAAGCATTCTACGGGGGTGGTCCTCGCTGACATTGTAAAGGGTAACATTCCCGTCAGGAACGGAGTTGTTCATCTCATTCGACGACCTTTAATGGTTGTTGATACATCAGTTTCACAATTTCTGGAGGTCAGTAATCGTTAAATACTACAAACGAACTAACAAATACGTCTATCCTTATCATTAATATTGAAAAAGCAAGAGAGAAATTTAAACACAACCATTGCTATGGAGACCCATCTACAAATGGAGACTTTTGATAAAAGGATTAATATCCGTCAACTTTATAATCTCTTCAGTTTTAATAATTTTATAAATATCATCAAGAAATTTAATTAGGCTTGTAAATTTATAACTGTAATATATTATACTTACATAAAGTATCATCATTGTATAAATTCAAAATTAAAAACATTCAAATGAATATTTGGCTCCAGTTATTTTCCATTCCAATTAATATTTATGATCGCAGAGATATAAAGTTAATATGTTTTTATGTATGTGTTATAATGTATTGGCCAGCACTTTCTCTATTATCAAACTGCATAATAATAAAAGGTAAGAAGTATTTCTAATATGCATAAGAATGGTAGAGAAAGGCGAGGCCAAAATACAAAAATTAAAATTATTAACCTGAGGTGTTTGCAGTATAATTAATAATTATTTTAAGATACAATAGAATTAGCAACGCAGATGCTTTATATAGCAATACGGCTAATTTGGGTAAACGTGAGTGTTGGATGATATTAAATTGTGCACAATTTTGAAGTATATTTGTCAAATACAACTGCCTCTACGCAACACATCATTTTGAGAAAACATTTACTTTAGTTTACATAACATTACATTGACAATAAACTTGAATTACTCAAAATGTATTGCTTTCTATGTTTTAAGTCTCAATGACATATAACTGAACATAATGTTAATTATAACAATTTTCATCTGATATCTATTTGAATATCTGTAAATCCATCACTCGTGTGAATCTGCATAAAAGAAATTCTTATACTGCAAAGACCTCAGTTATTCATGTCGATCAAGAAATCGTTTTATTGTTCAATGTTGACTGGAGAATTAGGAAGATAACAGCTTGTCTGATCCATTAATGTCTTCACAGCTTTGACGTTCATATGCACACAGCGTTTTAGAAATCAGTTGGAATAAACAATCTACTCTTTATTAATATTACAATAAATGTTTTCTTAATATTATTCGAGTGTTACGAATATTTTTAAATGTGTGTAGTTACATTCGGATAAATGATTAAAGTGCTTTTTTTACATAGTCAATCTTACTAATTAGTAACTCTCTGTTAGAAACAATCGAATATTTATAAGCATATATAAAATCAGTTGTTTGTGTCGTTATTTATACCGAAATGTTCCTTTTTTTGAGCTACAATTTCTCTTTCAAAACATTCATATCAAAAAGTTGTGTAACTTTGTTTGAATAATACATTCATTGCTAGGCAATATTTTGTTGAATTAATTATTTTTAAACAAATATACGACATAATAATGATCTCTCATTTCGATAGTACTGTAAATATTTTGAAAGAAAAGTACCTAACCAATAAAAAAATCAACAGCACGATTTGTAGTAATGTGACATTTGAAATTTATTTAATCTCATTCGGTGGATAGTCACAAGCATCTCTTTTAGAAAAAATATTGTAATACTAAAGAGTGTAATTTAAAATATTTATTATTGTAATTTTTTGAATTTCAAATTGCACCTATGCTTTTAAGCTGCGGTAGTTTCTGCTTTTATAAGTCAGTCAGTCGCCGACTCGCAAAGTGAAATGTTTATTCCAACTGAATTAATTTATTTGTTGATAGTGCAACATAATAATGTTTTGCTGTATCTGTTTAGATCAATATCACACGAGTAGTTGTAAAAATTTATCGCACTGCGGCCATTTACATATATATCATTTATCACACATCATCAAAAATACAATACAACTTTTGGCCACACATGATTTTCATCCAAAAAAATATACAAAATCACCTGACGGATAATGGTTAATACTACAGGTTTGACAACTTATGATTATTTCACAATAGAAAACAATATCATTTCAAAAATTCTGCCACCTTTACCGTGTTAAATTCTAGTATCTATTTATTCTAGTCAAAATCTCTTACCTGAATACACTGACTAATCTTAAATTTGTACTAGCTGTTGTATTGAAGAATACAAATAGTTGAAATCATCAATTACACAATCTTTTTACATCCTGCAAGCCAACATTGAACCATTTCTTTAATTAGTTTTATATTCACTATTTCTCAAAATAACTGTTACAACAATTTAATTATATAAAATTTAATTATGTAATTTTTTCTGTACATGTGCATTTATAATCTCCATTGCTTTAGATTTTCTAAAACAATGTAATTTTTATTACCAGTGGCTTATTGGGACAAGAATAAATTTATGCAACAATATATTGAAGCAGAATGTATTTTGTATGATAATATATAAAATTGGTATCTATGTTATTTCACTCGTTGTCAACAAGTGGAATAACAAAGTAACCGATTTAGACTCTTACGGTTCCACTGGTATTATTATTTGCACGATTCTTAATATGGCAAGGTACAGCGTTGTGGTTGTCGGTTATCACCTAACCAATCACAGCACAGGGTCTTTCCAAGAGAATCATACAAGTTTACCAATATTAATTTAATAATGAAAATTAATTGCTTTACAGATCAGTCGATAATGCTTGTCATGAGTGAAACCGGTCTTGATCATATGAAATAAAAGTGGAATTAGTACAAATGCGTATTTTTTTTTTAATTTAAAGAAACCGCTAAATGCAAACTAAATCATTTTAATAATAAGACATTTCTTTCGAGTTTTTTAAACTTTGACAATATAAATTAAATCAATCAATTGCTTTAAAAAAGTGAAGCCAATGCTAATAAACTATCTAATTTCTTTAAATTACTCTTCAGTAAATATAATTTTGTTTTTATGGCTGACCTCATGATACAAGGTTTGCTCAAATCTTGAGGCAACCTCAAAAAAGTAGATTAAAATGTAGTTTTGTATAGTAAAGGTACGGTTCAACATTCTCCAAAGAATCCAAAAAGTATCAAGGCATCCCATAACGCCACTGGTATCACCGTGAATAAAATGAACATAACACACTATCTATGTTAAAAAAACAATGATTCATTCTCTTCCATGACATAATCTAATATATTTTAAACTGACTTACTATTGAGTATAACATAATTTTTAAATGAATGTATTATAACATGACATCTGAGATAATTTGTAAGGGTAAGACATTTTTATTTCGATACATTGACATATTTTTTTATGCTTTCAATGTCGGGTGATTACAAACAACAGTCGTTCAAGGTAAAATATGCTTACTTCTTATTTTTTTTATATTTATTTTCTGTAGAATTTAGTGCTGGGATTGTTTTGGCTTCCTAAACAATGGAATGGTCACATTGACTAATAGTTATTTGGTTGGTTAATGTTCGTTTATTGAATGTTTTGAGTGAATAGTTTGATCGTTGTACATAATTTTTCTGTATACAAAATCACAGAGAACAATCTTCGCACATTGTACATAATTTATGATAACTCAACAACACAGATCGCGCACAAGGGTATAAGTAGCACATGCATGAATTTACAGTTTTCCTATGACACCTTGTTAAATAAATAATCATGTATGTTTTAAAAGACATCCATTTTCAAGACTTTAATTTCTTCAATATCACTATTTTTCTAATAAATAATCGTCAAATGTAATAAGTATTTTATATTTACTAATGAATTAATATTTATAAAGGCACTTTGAGATACTTAGACAAATATTATTTTGATCGTTCAGCCCTTGCGTAACATTGTAATGATCAAATTTATGAATTTTCGCTATGGTGGCTTGCAAGTTTTTTCACTAAATCACCGCTAATAAATGGCTTAGAACGGCTAATGCAAAATGCTTTCCATAGATAAGAAATATACTGATTCCTCATTACCTTTGAAATGAAAATAGATGACTAGTATTATCTACTGAATTTGCTATACACAATTTTAATATATCATATGATGATCAAATTTTAAGTTGTAAAATAATTATTATAGTGTTTATAGTCATAAATATTTTTTTACAGAGGAGAAAGAAACTTTTAAGTTTTGAAAAAAGCTTTGAATTTTAACAGCTCTCGCAAGGTGACGTTGCAGTGATTATTTTTTAGCGACTGCATTATTTTTACAATCTAGTGGCAGAATTTTATGAATTTCCCAATGACAGATGCTAACTAAAACTAAGATCAAAAAATGTTTCAGATACATGCATCATTCATACAAAGAATCAAATATGTTGACATTAATGTTTACATATGCTAATAAACCAAATTAACAAGAATATATCAACTTGATGACCCTTGTGGAACCACTAGATTATTAAATTAGCAGTTGGCAGTGACACCTGTCAATATTCACTTAATATGAGTGGTGCGCAGCCACAGAGTGCGTGTATGTGTGTGCTGTACGTTAAAAACTGTAATCCACACTAATGTTACTAAAAAGATATAAATATATTTTCTCAATATTTTTATATTCATCAAGTCGATTTGTTTTAAAAATTTAACTAATTTTTACTATACAGATATTTTTTGATAAAAGTATTATTCTCAAAATAGAATAATCTCTAGTCAATGTATTCCTCGGTTCCTCGCAATATCTCTGTGTAGATACTCCATATCTTCAACAATCAATATTTTGAGCTCATACTTTACTTGAGCTTTACTTTTATTCAGTTTTTAAATCCTAAGAAATTGAAAATTTTCATGATACTAATTTTCCAAGCAAGAAACAGTTAACATAAAACAATATCAGATTTATTATTTACCAAAATACTGTTTTTACTGATTTATTATTTACTGTATGTATGGAGTCACAATCTGTAAGAAATGTATGATAATTTAAAAAATTATCACAACAATACTTGCTGTGGTAAACTTTATATGTTACAATGATAACTAAGCTCCATAAGATGTTGCGTAAGTTGATAACTATGAAGTTATCAGCACAATTTGAACGGCTACTTAAATCGGTTTTAAGATATTTCTTAATCGGCCACATGAAGATGTCGGTAACACAAGCTTCCTAAATTGTATCTAAAATAACTATCGGCTATATGCTTTACACTTCTTCTAGGTTAAAATTGCAAAAGCTTTATTTTCAATTGTTAATACTTTCGATATCTTTTCACATTTTTTTAATACAGGCAATTAAATTTTTATATTATTTGTGTACTTTATTAAATTGGATGTTTCGCAAAATACACTACACTTATCTTTCTCTCGTAACACATTTTTTTTTAAATTAATCACTAATTATATCGTTACCTTTTTTAAAATTCATTTATTAATAGTACTAGATTATTTGTCTCAGACGATTTTCTTTTGGCCTGTTAACTGCTAATTTGCAAATATCATTAACAACTAAGTACACAAGGTCTGTCATATCGATGATAAGATGATACTTTTAATGAAATAAATATTGCCAGTATGTCAATAGTGAAAGGGGTGAGTCATTGAAAGGCAAAATAATATATCTTTAGTAGTTAACAGGTTGAATTACAATTTTTGTAAAATTTTATTAGGTTATTGCATGTGCAATGAAAATTTCCATTTTCATGTGGGCAATTAATATTTTTTTACTCATATTGTGGTTATAGTAATATGATTTTTTTCTCTTCTAAGTATTTTGAGTGATTTTATTTAAATGGAATCTAAAAAAGGTAAATACCGCTCGTTCTAAAGACAGACAGCTCTGTGACCACCGACAAACATGCCAAGTATTTTAAAGAAATATATATTTCAATTCCTTTGACCACCGGAACCTCTTACTCATTCATATCCGAAACACACATAAGTTTATATCCAGAATAATCTATAAACCCTATCGCCGTTATAAATAAATTTTACCTTTAAAAAATAAGTAATGAGTCTTTTGTAATCCAATTTCATTTGGCGACTGTCATTATATATTTTTCAATCAAAGTTTTTCAAAAAAAAGTATACAATACATCATTTTGTTAGAATTATAAACTTTATAGACCAAGAATAATAAATTAAAGGTAGAAAAATTTATTTTCAGATAAATTATACGCATAAAATGACAAGCAAACGTCAAAAATAGATCTCTAGTTTACGCTTCAATTGCAATTGTCTATAATAAAACGTATGAATACAGCAGATTCTCCATTTTCCTAAAATTATCAACATAATTTTTCATAAGATAAAACTAAATCGAACACATAGCACTGCAGGCAATTCAATCATATTTGGTAAAGGAATTTGGAAGAATGACACATTGTTCATAACATAAATTAATTTCATCAATGAATGTGTTTCTGTCCATCTTGGCTAATTGAGAATCTACAGTATTGCAAAATAGCTTCGCGTGACTTTCCTGTTAATATCCTGCAGCTTTAAACTGAATAATAAATTAATGCCAATTGTTCAAAAGACTAATACAATGCAAAGTAAAAACATCTACGCTTTGAATCCTAAAGAAACTTAACATGCGATCCGCAGCGATGTAAGAACTTAAGCTGGTTTTCAACGATCCCATCATGAAAGGTATAACAAATGGTTTTGTACTTTTCTCGTTTTCTTGGTGTTTCTACTCGTTTGCGGCCTCACATGACTGCATTGGATCCCTTCCCCTGTCTACTTTTGGTGCATGGTTTTGTACGTGTGTGTTTCCCCAAACGCAGGGTATTGTGAGTATCGATCACTTTGCTCTGTATAATTTCAATTTATTTTTGTATATTGGATTCTACTAATGTCATTTACAGCAAAATCTACTGCCAACTGGGTCTAGTTAGTACCAAATATAGACAACATTTTTCATCACTGATAACTCTTGTTTTAAATACAGGTAATTAATTAATTAAAAAAATATCTGAATCACAATAGTAAATATGTAAAAAACTAGTATATGGTCGATTACTTGTATTCACAATACTTTGAATATCAACATTTTGACTATAAAACAATTAGTAAAATAAATTTATGAAACTCATAAATATCAAGCATAAAAGTATTGGATATTAATAATAAAATATATTACTTCTTATTTTGCTTTTCATGACACTAATAATCCAAGTTATTAGACTGAGTAATATTCGAATATATATGTTTTGATTAGTAATTTGTATTTTGTATGTTTGCTTCATTAACTAAAAAATTTAACCTTGTAATTAATATTTTACATGTTTTATCAAAGCTTTTTGTTAATAATTTATTATTATTCATGCACTAAAATACCATAAGCATTTTTCGAATAACTAACATTTCTGAGCATTAATTGGTAACATGCTTAAATAAATCATTTTCTGAATTATTTTAAAATTTCATCTTTTTCTGAAAGAAAATAAGATTTGCACTAGCTTATTAATAATGCTTATTGAACTTTAGAATGAAATATTTTCCCAATAATCTCCATTATATCAAGTATTTTGAAATTCAGTACATACTTGGTATTTCAAGGTACATGTAATCTATTTTGTTTTATAAAATCATTACAACGTGGGAGAAAATTATATATTTTATTACATAAACAGCAATCATTCATTTTCAATCAGGATTGCACTCGTCATCAATTCCTAAAATAATAGAAGTTTTCCTGGTGTTTACAAATTATCATTAGTATTGTTAGATTTATTAATGTATCATAGCATACTAAAATCTCATTTCAATCATTAAAATTGTACATCACTTTTAAAAATAATAAAACAAGCACCATAAACATGTAGAAATCAAATCATCAGTAGCTATGAAGGGGTTTGCTTTTTAGGCTTTGGGATTTATATAATTTAAGATTATTATCATACCTCTCGGGTGTTTCAGGACAAAGAAGATGGACCGCTGTATAAATTTTATGAAGTGATCATGGACCTTGGAGGAGATTTCATGCAGACAATGACTAGAATGCGAGAACTCACTTTGTTTGCGCCATCAAATGAAGCGTGGAAGGATTCTAATCTTAATAATCTCATTAGGTACCGAATGATTTATTCTCTATAGCTTCCTTTCAATGGCCATATGAAACCTTTTTGAACTGAAACCAACCTCCATTAATGTGGTTAAAGTTTAAAAATACAAGTATGTTCAAAGTGCCCAATCAAGTTTGCTACAAATTTGCTTTATTTGGCACTCCCACTCGTTTCTATTGTTAGTTCCTTAATAACATTAAAAAAAGTCAACAAAATAAATAATTATTGATGATATAGTCTATACTATATCACCAGCAGTTAGTTATATTGCAATAACTCTAAATGACATGAAACAATCGATGAAATTACAATTATTTAAGCATTAATTAGTAACATGCTTAAATTAATCATTTTCTGAATTAATAAAAATAATAAAAGATTTATTCGCGAGCGAGCATTATCAACTGATCGCGATGAGCGAAACCGGTCCTGATCTAATAAAATTTTAAGTGGAAAAAGTACTAAAAATCTTTTATTATTTTTATTATAATGTATATTTGTTAAATATATTATTTAAATCGTGCTCATTCCTAATGTTAGGGATCCGGACATCTAAAGGAAAATTTAATTTGAACACCTTAAAAGTGATTTTCTGAATTGTTTTGAAATTCCATCTTTATCTGAAAGATAATAAAATTTGCACATTTCGACCGCTAATTATGTGAAACAAATACATATTTTAATTGATGTTGAATAATGATATGTTTGTGTGCAAGTCGCCCGCTGTGGTCTAGTTGGTTAGAGCTTGCTTTACCGACCAGGTGGGTCTGGGTTCGATTCCCGGTAAGGTCAATGTCAAAATTGGATTTTTTTCAATTTTAATTTGGGATCTAAGACATGGGTGTTTGTGAAGTTAATTCTCCATGAGTTTATCTCATGCGACTTTTAAAAATTCTCATCGAGTATATCTCGTATGATCTTTCAACTTTAAAATATTTGACTCATTGGCGTAAGCTGTAATGTCAAATATTTTTTTAAAAAATAATTAAAAAAAAAAAAACAAATAAATAAATAAAAGTTATAAAAAATAATTACTGATCTTCGTATTATGTTGTAAGATAATCTATTTCCATGGTTTATTGCATTTTGTAGCTGAAACACAAACATTTTAATTCACATTATGTTTTTACCTGATTTTGTATTAATCTATTTACATTCATTTGTTTTTAGAAACAAAGAAAAGCTTTTGGAAGTCCTCAATCTTCATTTGGTGCGAGAGAGACTGCCATTAGACAAAATTATTCACAACAATGTTCACCAGGTACAATTATAACGTTAAAGAATGGGGTACATTTATGTTGTTTATTATTTAACTAGCTGTTAGTCATGTATTGTATATAATTGTTGTATTGTTAAATCTTAAAAAGGTCTCGGTTGTACTTTTTAATCACAAAAATACACTATAGAAATGAGTCGACAAGTTGCAAAACCAGTTTTGGAGGTTTTTTTGAGTTTTGAGTATATCATGAAATAGTGTTTTGAATATATTATTTTGTAATTTTTGTGTAATCTAATATCTTCCGAGATACAAGTCAATGCAGAATAAAATCTTAAATTTTGTTTATATGCTGTACAATAAACATATTTGATTAATCCCGAAAGCGGATTTTAGCACAAAGAAAAATATTTTCGACAGGCAATAATATTTCAGTGGCGGTTCATGTTACTTTATACAATAAAAATATTCTATTGTTCAATTTTGCTAAAAAAATATATTGTAGCTATAATGAGACAGTTTTAGACTTCATTTATCTAAATTTTATAATAGTATGTACAGTGGAAAAAATTCGTGTTCTACCTATGTAGAAATGAATTAATATTTATTTAACGGGGGAAAGGTACACAGAAGTATACAAATGGCAAAATATTGTTATTTGATTAACATCAGAATGAAAGATAATCAGAATCAACTTATATTTTACCACGTCATTTTCATCTTCCTCGCTCAAAGGTAACAAAGTGTAGTTTTAAGGTCTTCAAACTGTTCAGATGAGAAGTAAATATTTTTGTAAAATTTGAAGGCTTCCAACTGCCTCCAATTCTTTACTTAGTGTTTTTTAATAGACCTTTCCACGGGGAAGAATTTCGAGTCTTAACCTTTTGACCGCGGCTCGGATCCAAATCGGTTCAGATTGGGCTGCTATAGCAGTCAACCGCGGTCAAAGGGTTAATGGATGAAGTCGAACCAGTTCATTTTTTTCAACGTTCTGCTTGATAAGTTGCTTCTCCTTGAAGTTGAATTTGATTGGTTAATGTTTTCGAAAAAAAAATAGATTGGTCTGGTTAAAACGGAAATGTCAGCTTTCTTGTGGTTTTAAATATTTTATCGCTTTTTTCGTTAATTGAATACTGACACGTATGCACCCAAGTTATATTCAGCTCCATAAAAATGAATAAAGATGCAAATGGATCCAAAAATAGATTAAGAACAAGGTTGCGATAAAAAAGCTTTAACAACATTTATTTGCATTTATACGTGTTGCATTTCTACCCATCTAGATTTCTTAAACGCTTCCTTGATTGTCTTGGTTGGAATTCTATCTCACATACTGAAGAAACATCCATTTTTAATTAATAATAACTGTCAAATGATCAGACCAAAATCAAGGCATTTCTCACTATATGTCGCTTCACATTTTAATGTGTTTGTAAAGAGATTTTTCAATCCACTGTATGAATTGCGACGTCTGATTGGTATGTTATGTAGAGAGGTTTTGAAAATCGATATTGATGATAATGTGCAGAGCACATTTTGGCGCTCGCCTCAATATTCTTTTTGACGATTCAGGGTGACATTTGCAACTCCCGATTGAAAAATTGGTAGCTTTTTCAATAGAGCGCTGAACTGTGTGCTCAACTGTTGTTATGTAAAAATCGGCCAAAGCAGGTTTTGCAACTTGAAAATTCAAATCATCTCTTCGATGGTGATAATTGAAACCAATACAAAAATCAATGCACCAACCACTAAGACTCCACGACAAGAAAATGTTAACTACTATTTTTTTACAAAAATATGAGCTTTACCGACTTACTTTTCTATAGTATACATTAAAAATATTTTAGAAACATCAAATGCGGCAATGATTTTGAAGTTATTTTGTATTTTACTATGAAAATCATCAGATTACATTATTTAGAACCCAAATATGCGTTCTGAATATATCATAAACATGATTTTTTAAGATAAGTTTTTTAAATGAATTCAGGCTATAGGTAGAGCAGGCCGAACTGTTGTTTCACAGCAGATTCAAATAAAGCCGTTAACACATTTTTGTCTCGGGGTTTTCCAAATGTGAAATTGTAGATAGATTGTTGTCAACTTTATATTGTTTTAAATGGATGTATAAACAGATAAATCACTACAAATGGATGCCTAACTATGAAAATGTGTTTTAACAGTACATTGAATCTCTTTTTAATAGACAGACATGTGGAATTGTGTATCATTTATTGTTCAATAATTTGTAGTTGGCTAAAACTTCAAGAGAATAAAAATATAGATTTAAGCACTTAAAGGTGAATAATGTAAAAAGTAAAAACATAACCTGAAAAATTATAGTAGTCGTTAGGTGAGTGACTGAAATTCTCGAGCATGAAGTTTTGGTCAATTGTTTTCCACATATTAGAAATGATCCAAACAATCTTAAGAACTCAAATCAATGAAAACTTGCCGTGGACATTAGATATTGATTCAATTTTGATTTGACTTATTTCACCTTTTGGCATAATAGTGCAGTAAATATTAGCAATTAGGCGCTGGTATACAATTAATGCCGTCGGCCGTGAGCAGTGTGACGTCGCACGTGACCAACGAATGCTTACTAAAAGATGGACTAGTGTGTTCTAGTGCAGTGCTTCCCAACCTTTTTCATTCCATGGCCCCCTTTATCACAAAAAAATAATCCACGGCCCTCCTCAATGCAAAACATGTTCTGCGTAGGGTATCAAATCCCAGAGCCTTTTTCTAATCACCAAGGAATTCGAAATCCCTAGATTGTTTCCATAACTATTTTATTTTTTTTAGCTCACCGGCGAATTCGAAATTCTTGATTTGCTATACTTTTTCCCCGATTTATCTCCGTAACTCGTTTTTTTTTTTTAGCCCATCGACGTATTCGAAATGCTTGATTTGCTTTGCTGAAACATCAATTTGCGCAAAATTTCTCAATCCCGCATCCCACAGCGGCCCCAAGTACTGATTAAACAGAATTAAATATATGCATACCCTAAATATGTGGAAAAATATGTGTACTTTCTACTGAATATTTACGCGGCCCCAGGTTGGGAAGCACTGGTCTAGTGATATGATGCAAGAATGCTGCATGCAGCATCTAGATGCTGGACGCCGCGTATTAAGTTTTTTTGAACCATTGTAGCATACAGGCGTCATGATGTCTTGCCGAAAACGGACAAATTTATCAAAGAAATGGATGAGTTATTAATTTAATCAGTTATAAAAAAAATGTTTAATTTGACTTATTTGATGTATTAAAACTAATCCCCTATAAGTCTCAAATACTCTTTAACCTTTTGCCCGCGTAAGACCGCTATGCACGCCGTAGCTGTCATGCCCTCAGCGCGTACGACATGCATAGCGGTCCAGGGCGTTGCGTGGAGTTTTGAGCCTCAGATAACCGCTATCTCTAATGTTTTAGGGTTCAAAATCGGTTGAAAATATTACTGATTATATATATTATCAATGCCATATATTGGATTTGTTTGACAGTTTAAATATATTTATTTGAACTGTCAATGTGCGCTATCGCATTACTAATTATAATAATTTAATAACAACATTGGTTGGATCTAAATAAGCGATCGAGTGCAGGTGAAGTTGAATATGTTCCGAGAATTATCATTATAAGCACGGCACGGCGGTGGCGCAGTGTTCTCGGTTGCGTGTGGCGTTGTTCTACAAAATGGCGACGTTACCCCGAAATCGTATGAATAATGATTATAACAGATTAAAATAACAAAGTATTTTAGCTCTACAGTTTTTAATAATTTTATTCGTTGATAGCTATTTCGGCTTACGCCATCGTCAGAACTAGTTCTGACGATGGCGTAAGCCGAAATAGCTATCAACGAATAAAATTATTAAAAACTGTAGAGCTAAAATACTTTGTTATTTTAATCTGTTATAAATGGAGTTCTACCAAGTAAATGCCAAATCAATTAATAATAATGATTATTGTTGAATTATACAGAAAATACAAGAAATATATTGTATTTCATTATTGAAAAAAATACTATAGGTGCCAATTAACATATTTGAAAGAATATTACTATCTATATTTATAGTCGAAAGCGCGATTGACAAATCGGCAAAAAAGCTGCCGCGGACAGGGCTTGATTTTTATATTTTTTGACGGGTGCGAAAGGTTAAGTAAATTTCATATCGCAAAAATATACATATAAATGTTTTTTTGACATATTTAACAAAACAACCATCAATCCATCTAGATGCGTCACGTCTAAGAATGACTATAAAAACTACACTCCCTGACGACTGCAGCTACACCGAGTGTCAGGTAATGCTGTATGCGACCGACAGCGTTAATTGTAGACCGGGGACTTAGATCATACCGTAATCGGGAGATAACCAATCCATCCAAATTTAACTCAAGAGGATGAATGTTTTTATTATTTTATTCTCTCCTGGGTGTACTCTTATTATATCAGCGTTTTCTAAATGACGCTCTATGGAACTCTTGGATCAAGAGGAAGATTAAAAACATTTAATCATGAACCAAAAATTGAAGGGTTCTGCAATTAAATGCAATTATTGGAAATCGATGCTTTACAGTTTATCAAATTATAGCGTGATTGTCTTGATTATATTGACAACTGGACATAACGCACGTGGCTTATATTCATTATTCACCCTACGAAAAGGTCAATATTTCGAAATTTCAAACACTTTTCCAGCATTTCTTGTGTGAACATTTGAACAACTGTTGAGTTTGTTCAAAACAATGAATAAAATTAATGAACTATGCATCTCAACTTATCAATATATTCACCCTGTGCACGGTTATAATCTATGATATATGTTTTACAGTAATAGTAATGATGTTTTTGAAATTGTGCATTTATAACTGGTACTAGGTTAACTATTATAGTCAGTGGAAAAATGTTATGCATTTATTTTTATATTTACTGTGGACAGTGGCGGATTAATCACAAGAGAGGCCCCAGGCGCAATAAGTTTTGGAGGCCCTGTTTTTTGGATAACATAAGGACGTCAAAAAAATTCATGTCAAATATATAAAAATCTTAACAAAATATATATGGGTAATATAATATAAACTATTTTTGAGGCCCCAAAGATTCAGAGGCCCCAAGCGAGCGCCTCATGCGCTTATAGGATAATCCGCCACTGATTATGGATGTTATGTATTATATTATAATCAGTGTATTGGTTGGTATCTTTGCGGTGAATGTGCACACATGTAAGTGTATCTAATAGACACAATATGTGAATATAAGTGAAACTTCTACTTTACAAAATTTGTGATGCAAATATTCTCTTACTCAAATGTATTACAAATGTTTTTATTTATATCTCTCACCTCGACAAACCTCAGTAAAATACTAATTAATTTCATGGAATCTTTTTCTTATATCCATCTATTTCAATTACTAGGATACTCAAACGTCTCATATAAAATATTTTCTATAATTTACACCCATTTCATTTTAGTTTTGTTTTGCACGCTTTATTGTTTCCTCAGTTCTAATTGTCGACTTAAATCTTTTACTGCTGACTCTAAACTGTGGTTCTAAGAAATCTGTGATGCGATCAAACATGGTAGGATTCAACACTGAATTTTTTTATTTCGAAAGAAAGTGAAACATATAAAATGTATTTAATCACCACTAACAACACTCTGGTGTTTCTTCACTCACTCACCCCGCACACTAATGACACAGCAGTGAGCGCTGATGTTTTAATCATCAAGATATATTATTTTTCGCTTTCCATCATTTCATTCAGATCCAACATCAACTGAGGAATCAATATTTTTTGTACATTTGATAACTCTGGTATTGATGTTTAATTTTTAATTCAATGTAGACTGTTCGACTCCCGAAATACAATTTTTTGATTTTATTCTAAAACTGTATTATAAATTGTTTCTGACAGCCTTAATTGATGGTTTGTAAAAACGTGCTACATGTCATGTCTCAAGATTAGGAACAATAAAATCCATATACAAGCATACTATAGGTTGTGCCTTTTTATGTATGTATATAAAAATTTACCAGCATATAGGACACTATAAGACATATTTCTCATTGATGTTAATGTCCAAAAAGTACATATTTATTAGGTTTTATTTTTTGAAAGAAAATCACGGCCCTCCATGCACGGCCATATTAATACCGCATGGCACAGAACAGGTTAAATAGTTTCTCAAGCAGTGTTCAACGCAGGTGAAGGTCCTGTCACTTCATTATGAGTTCCAATCAACCTAACCTTCATTTTAAGAAATCAGATGCATACTTAAACCAGTACAGTTATCTGGTGTGAGTGCGAGTCATGCTAGAAGTTACTACCGAAGAGTCATTAAAAAAATTCGAAGTAAATACTTACAGCCATTACAATCTTACATTATCCTTTATTACCATATAAATCTCATCTACTAAATTTCATTCCCCGCTTTTTTCCCCAAACATCCAAGTTCATTTTTATTCCACTTTGAGAATCGTTTATGGCCATCCCATGGAAAACATTATTCATTATTTTTCGTCTGTCAAATATTGTTATACTAAATAAATTGTGCCGATCCAGTCATTTGCAAAAGTTCTTATTTCATTGAAAATATTTATTTTATTGCTGCATTTAAGCTGCATGACTATTTCTTAAATAAAACTATCATATCCACAAAAAATTTGGACATTTTTATTTTTGAATATAATCGATCGTTAAAACATTTTATTTTTTACTTCTCTTAATATTTTGACAAATTCAAATGATGGTTAATTGTACTGATATCATTTTGCATCTCTGCCTATTGGTATTGCAGTCCAAACGGAATCATGGTTTTCTTACATACCATTTCTCCTATTCCTAAAAAATATCCTTTTCGGTTATCAATGTTAAAATTTGGTGTTGGTGTTTTTAAATGTCACCTGTGTTTTCTGTATATATATAAATATGTATGTTTATATTGCATTGTACTAGTTGTTGTTGGCCCTTTATACGCATGCGAACGTTAGACGTGTTTGGTAGTTGTATTGCTTGTCAAAACCCGTTTCTTGGTGTTACCACTCCAGATCTTCCAGGTACCGACAGCAGCCGACAGAAAAAACCTTTACTTCAACATTGTCCAACACGGAAACAATCAAACTCTGACTGTCGAGGGAGGCGGAGTCAACGCGACCGTCATCCAGCCGAATATCGCAGCCACAAACGGAATTGTCCATATCATTAACAGGGTCCTCGGAGTGCCTTACACGACCGTTTTGCAGAAACTTCAGACTGATCCTATGCTCAAGTAAGTAAAACAGTTTGAAAATATAACAATCTATCTGTAATTTAAGCGTCATACACTTTATTAATATTTGAAACAACTTTTATGATTTTAACGATCCAGCAAAATTCTATATGTTGAAAAAGACCCGCCTTCTTATCATAATCAACAAAATCCGATTGATTTCACATATTATTTTCTTCATAAATGAATTCAAAGCATTAGACTAACTGTTTATTTATTTTTTATTGCAGCGATACATACTTCCTCGGCAAGAGACGGTTCTTTAATACACAATTGAACGACTCAAGCCATAGGTTTACTTACTTTGTACCGAGAGACAAGGCATGGCAGAAGTTTGAGACTGAATACCCATCGACCCACAAGAAACTCTTCATGGAAGATTTCAGCTACCATGTAAGTTGATTTTTTAACATTGCCAATTAGGTTTTTAATTTACGTTTAAGTCTATCGATTACACAGAAAACCTTCAATTTTTAACATCTTTAGCCCTTCTTGATAAACAGAAAATAATAGTTTTGATTGATTCGGAGGTGATGTTGTGAAAATTATTTTTTAATAATAAATAGCATTTGATAACTTTGTTGAGGTTTTTTTATTAATAAAGTAAACATTGATTTTTATTCTTCAATTGTTATTGTTTACATCTTATCTCCGCGATGCCTCAAATAGAAAGAAAAACCCCAACCTCCATTTGTAGTTTGTAAGTTGAGAATTGGAATCAACGATTACTTTATTAACTGCTAATTAATAGATGTGAGTATACCGTATAAATTACAATAAGAAGAGAGAATCTCAAGGTCTTCAGAGTCGACTGAATACACTATCATCCGTATGTACGCTATTACACCCGTTACAAGTGCGCTGCCACCTTTCATATTCACACAATAACGGTCAAGAAATAAACGAATTTATCATTGAGTAGTTTTATTTTTCATTCATTTTTAGACTAAGCAGATTTTGGAACGCCACCTGGTGATTTCTGACCGCGCTTACACAATGGCCGACATCAAGCTCCTGGTAAATGACACTCATGGCTTGCTTTTGCCGACTGTTCGTGATACTCTGCGGCTGCGTATCAAGGAATCAGACAAAAGTATGTATTTTTACATTATTATTGAATCATTTTATTACATTACCAGAAATTTGTAAATTACCTAGTTCAATACTGCCCCTATTATTCAGTATTCATATTATCCTTGAAATTACATTATTTTTTCATAATCTCAAATAAAAAATATATGTTTTTAAGGCTACTATGTGGAGTGGCAGAATCAGTGGATCCACGTTTTCCGTCCCGATGTTGAATGCACCAACGGCATCATCCATGTCATCGATTACCCCTTCTTGAAGGAGAGCGATATTCGCGTGACCGGCAGAGCTGCACTCATGGCAGGAACGATCATATCAGTTCTAGCACCGACTGCCTTACTCTTTGTAACCGCTAAATGGCTGGATAATTAATTAGAATTAGGTTTATCACCGACGTTCCTTTGTTTGAAATTATTGCTATTTAATTGCGGACTAGAATATCATATTTTTTGGCTAACTGCCAACACCAATCCTTTTATTGTTGACAGGCAATAATTTTAATTCTCAAATTTATCTGACTTCAAAATGAAATTGACAAATCAAATGCAATAATTCGTCTGCAATACTTGAAGTGGTGTACCCTCAAAATAATATATTAAAAGACTCGTAAGAAAACATTTACCGACATACCTAAATAATTTTTCAATTTTATAGGGCCACGTCACGTTACAAAAATGAATTCAATATTAAATATAATCAAAAACGCTGCCCGTGATTTTCTTAATTATTTTTACTTTTAATAATGAGATATTTTATAAAATCACGAATTATAAAAATATATTAAATTTGTAAGTTCGGACAACATTGTCAATTTTTTTTATCGTGCTTGGAAAAAATACTGTCCAATTTTACATTATTATAATAATCTATTTTATAACACTGTATCCGTGAACATTTTGTTTAGTTTGTGAATTCAATGTTTTTTATTGAATAAAAAAATACACATTCTATTCTGTAAACATCATTGATTAAGAAACGAACTATGAACTAATATCATCATATTTATTTCGGTTTTAAGCTAATTTTTTTTTTTAATTAATATTTTTTTACAAACATTTCAAACGATATTAGTGTAAAGTAAGATGAAAGTATAACCAAGATCTGAATATTATAACAATTTATATAATAACTATATATTGTACGTTAAACATTCCTAAATAAGTATATTTATTTAATTGCAACAATGTTCATTTTTTTAGTGGTTTGGCGATTTTTTCTTTTGATCATGAAAGTTTGATAACTTTATATTATGATGTAAATATTATTGTTAAGATCTTTTCTTGAAGTCACTATTCTGAAATTGTGCTTTTGCTCTGTGCCTCAAACGTATTGGTTACACCTGCTTTATTTACACTATTTTAACAATTTTTTTATAATTTCTTCAGAGAGAGTTGATTATATATATATTTTTTGCAGTATTAGCATTATTATACCAGATTATTTCACGGTTAACCGTTTAATAATTTGAGTCCATTCACATTTTTTGATACAATTTTTGTAAATCATTTTGTCATCAAAAAAGCTCTGAGAAGCGTTTTAATTGAACCAAAAAATAACTACATATCTCCAACTATGCATTTTCATTTCTTTTCGTTGTACGAAAATTCAATTTGCTTTGTAAACTAGATCTGTACTAACTTTTTTATAGTATATTTATTCTAGTAAATATGAATGTTATTTGAACAAATGCAATTTTAAAAAGTGTTGCAGTAAATATAAGTTTTTTGACATATTATTGTATGGTTTCATTATTTACACTTTTATTGTATTTTGTTTTGATATTTTGTGAGCCCACGTTATTCAATTATAACACACAATATATTATGTTTTTCAAGTAGCAACTAGTTTTTATGTTTATTTTCTTTCTTAATTTATCTAAATTTTTTTCACCATAAACAATACTGTTAATAATTGTATGCTCTCTCTCTGATTTGTACCGCGGTGGATAAATATCTTAGATAACTAATTAAGGCTTCAACTCAATAGTAGTTAGGTAATTTTAAATCGTAAGAACTGTGGATATTATATGTGTGCTTTATATTTTTAGCTTCAGTGTCAATTTTCAATGGTGACACTTATTCAAAAATTAAAGGATATAGCAAATTACCTTTGTTGACTTTTTTATGTATTTTCTAATAAATTATAAATAAGGTTCGATACGTTAGAAAGAAATGCTTACCTTATCACTCGAAATGTTCGCATTTATTTTATTATAAATCCATTTTCTGAACATTACTAAATTGTAAAACTAAAACTAGAACAGCCAAAAACAATATTTTTTTTTCAAAATCTGATAATAAACATTTCACACTGTTACGAGCTGTCAGTGACAGAAAAGCAGACGATTTCCAATTCTGTTATCGGTTGTAGGTTTTAATTTAAGATAAAATTGTGAAAAATGTATTATTTTAACAGTGTGATTTATTTCTAAATATATATCATTTGTTTTAACCTAAAAATTGAACAGCATACATAGTCGATAAACCCTTTCGAGGAATAAAATCTGCTTTTAGTAAACTTCGATACGGTTAATTGAAAATAATTCTACTGCCAGTAGAAATTATACATTGTGTGTGTTTTTATTTAACTTACCTATATTTAAGTTGTATTTTTATTATAACTTCAATTTAAAGAAATAACTGTTTTCATATTCTCTGACATAAAAATACTGTTCATTCATTTTTAAAGGTTAATTGGATTAGAATCATGAATCAATATATATCTACCTGACGCTGTTTCAATTAAGCCTGAAGTGGTTTGTAAACGTAAGGAATATAATAAAATTGTACTATCAAAAATAGTATGACCTAAGTAAAAGGCCACGAAAAGACTTTTGGCAGTGACAATCGTTTCGATTTGGTCAATACTGTTTAGAAGTGTCAACTCAACCATAAAATTGATGATTTAAATAAATTGAAATATATAATATAGAGCCAATCACAAGCTGGCTTACGATCAACTTGAAGTTTACTTATTGAGTCAAATTTCAATTAAATTACATCAAAGTCAATTTCTATAAAAACGGTAGATGTGAATATATTCAATTCAGATTATGTTCAATTAAATGTTACTTTATTGATCAATATATAAACATTTTTTTAATTTAGATAACCATGGAAAGTTACTAAACAATAAATTATTTCAATTGATATTTTAGTAATCTGTTGTAACTGGTCTGTGCCGAAAATTAAAATAGATGCATATTAATATATTATATACCCACACAGCTTTCATAGTCAGTCGTCATTGTATTAATATTTAACATTCAGTGTTTTTTTTAAATTCCATTATCTTTTTTAAAAATAGTAACAATTAAGTAAAATAATGTATTGTGCAATCACTGCCTAACCAAAATATCACAAAATCAATTATCTATCAATGAAGCAAACTTAGTTTTAGGTACCCAAACTTACTATGATTATTATTTTTTATTTCTTAAAGGGCAAAAAAGACTCTTCATTTCATTAAATATCTAATATTATTTTGTATATATTCGTTTTAAGAACAGTCATATTTTCTAATTAAACTTATTTTATATAAGATCATAATTTCAACTATTAAACTTTGTATGCATCACCAAAATGTCTCGATAAGTAATATTATTAAAGAATCTGGTTTTTCTTTAAGTTATCTTAAGAAGAAATGTTATTTCATTTAGTTAGAAATGTGTGGGTGTTAGTTGTAACATAATATGAATTAATTTAGGGTATGACTGTTAATTTGAGGAAAAATGACAATGCAAAGATCTTCGAATTGGTTATATTGATCCAGTAAAGTTATTCATGGAGTCATTCATGCAGCTTGGAGTGTTGAAAAGCAATTAAACACACTTTTAGGGATGTAAATAAAATTCCTCACTTATGAAAAAAAAAATGTCTATCATTTCTATCCTTTCACAGAATAAGTAAATACCCACTGGTTATAAATAATAAAATAAATAATCAAAGACTTGATTTGATTTAATATGAAGAATCACATGTCTTCTCAAATGCAGTTGCAAAATATAGCCGTAGTGCTAGGTAATTACAATTAATTATTTACGTCAGCTAAAAGGTTAATAAAATAAACATTATTTATTACAAAATGGATGCAATTCATAACATAACACTTATACAATTGTTCAATGATTTGGTGAAGCCCAATACTAACGGCTTATTTTGAACTGCAAATTTTTGAATTGGTCATTTCCTCCAATAGGAAAGGCATATTTTGAACTGCGCATTTTTGCAGTGGCGTAGCAAGGGTGGGCGGACCACCCCGAGCAGCACATTTTTGGGGGCGTCACTTTTGGTCTACTCACTACTGCAATAAGCAAGGAAGTGAAGTGCATCACTGGGATCCGAGTAAATTTTACTTGAGGCTTGGAAAATAGTCGATTTCGAAAAAAAATAGTTTACTGAATTCACGAACTCTTGCTAACGTTTTATGAAAAAAAGTCTACAGCTTAAAATAATATCACTGAAAACGCCCCAGACGAAATAACTCACCCAGTTAGTTGGCACGTGTAAAAAGGACACATCGAAAATATAAATAAAAATGTCAGCCAGACATAAGGTTATTTATTTTCACAATATACAATAGATTTCAAAGGTGGTAAATTGTTTTTTTTTATATAAAATTATTACTGCGCAACACCAAAATTCAGCATTCGTCATATTTGGTTTAAGACGAAATGAAAGCATTATTTTTAGATGTATTTATAGATGTAGGTACATATGAAAGAAAACATTTTAGTGTATTGGAGATTTTTTAGGGAGCTGTTTGTTAAATTATTACGGAAATTGGATCATCTGTTTTAATTTTATTCTCGACGCAAGAAAACGTAAGTACACATTTTGTTAAAATACTGTAAAAATATTGAGAGTGGCTTATATAATATTTATCGATTCATTATCAAATTTATTTAAATAATAAATACATACTATCCTGGCTTTGTTTTTTATAAATCTCGTCTCCAATATCATACATTAAATCCTTATAATATATAATCGTGTATAATAAATATTATAAGGATTGTATTGATGTAGCGTCATTCTTGCCGATCGTAATATATTATGTTATGATTCCCCCTTTTTTATCCATGTCCGCTCCCAATGTGGAGCATATGGCCTCCTAATGGAGGTATCTCAACAGAAGTTTTTTCTATGCCCTAACTCAGTGGTGGGGAATCTGCGGCTTTTCGACTTGTCCCAATTTTGTTTTGATTAGATCATATATGGACAACCACCGGCCCTCCGAGCTATTTTGTCCGGCCCTGATTCATCTCGACGAAGTAATAGAGAAAGAAATTAATAGTTCCAGGGAGGGATTAAATAATGAAGATTACACGGGCGCTTGCCGTGGCTCCATATAAGAAATAGCAACGTGTTTTATTTAATTTAATATTACTTTATTATGTTTAATAATTTGGTCCGGCCCTTGACTCGGAGACAGAATGATAATTCGGCCCCAGACCTAGGAAAGGTTGCCCATGCCTGGATTAGATAGATAAAGATTTTTTAAATTGCGTTTTGACTAATTTACATTGTGAATTGAAAATATTTAGTTTATGGGGGGGTGTCATTGTTTTTTTTACTGCGGCCTTATGTTGAATCAAATAAATGAATGTGGCCTTTAGAAACAAAAAGGATCCCTACCCCTGCCCTAATTCATATTCAAATCATTTGGTGACTTGAAATTTGTAACTGTCAAGTATTGATAATACATGACAGATTTACCACATCAGTTATAATTTGATTTCATTCAATCTCTATTTTAAATAAATAATTTGTAATTCAATAACATACACAGAGGACATGCTTAGTAAAAACTATTTGTATACTTGTGCATCGTTTATCTTTTGGAATGTGAAAATCTTTCTCCTCTGAGAAAAGCTCTTTGATTTTTTATTGTAGTGATAGGTTTATAATTTGGTTCGTTGTTTATTGACATCAATTTTTATAAAAAAAATCGTAAATAACATTTTTAATCCTTTACAATGGAACAAAGTAGTAAATCAAAGATGTTATTCTTTAACTGTATGTGGTTGAGATTTTAGTGAGAGCTTTGATTCCACCTCTTAAAAGTATTCAAAGACTCTCAGTTCTTTACAGTTTGATGTACCTCATAATTTTGAAGAAAAAAAAATAAACAATGATACTTGGGACCAAACTTTTTTTTTATTTATTCTACATTCCTTAAAATACCTCTTCAGTTACTTAACCACCAATATCATATTATAGTGTTTTACTTAATAATTATGTGTTTTGGTTTTATTTTTAAAATGAACAAAAAAAATAGTTAATAAAAAGGAAATAATTTCAAAAAAATCCTTACTGAACTTATTTTAACATATAAATAATTCGTAATGTCGATGTATCACTATTAAAAAATACTTTTTTGGAAAAAGTGTACATTTCTAAAAATATCAATGTTGAATGTTGAATAAATGTATATTGGATACTAAGAGCATTTTTAACCCTGTAAGTTTTTTTATTAAATTTGGTTTAGACTTAAATGTTGATTATTTATAGTGAAACCTCGTTTTACGTGCCCAGAAATCACGTTTTCCTGCCATTGGCGTAAACTTTTTATAATCCCATTTTATTGAAGTATTTTTTTTTTCTAACCTTGAATCTGTTTTCTCTCTAATTACGTCTTTTATCAGTCTCTTTTAAACCGTTTAAACGGGATTTCTCTGTATTAGATTAAATAAAAATATAAAACACATTTTTTTTGATTATGGGACGATTTGAGTAGCGAATTATTTTTTGTTAAATTAAGCTCAAAAAAGCACTTGAATGAGTAAACATTTTCAAAAAAGAACGTAAAAAGCGAAACATTTTCTTAGTTAGGGTATCCAATCCCGAAGCCTTTTTCCAATCCCGGGATTGAGATTTTCTCACCGAGGAATTTGAAATCCTCCATTTGCTATACTTTTTCCCGGAATCTCACGGAAACTCGTTTTTTTTTTTTAGCTCACCGAGGAATTTTAAATCTCCGATTTGGTATACTTTTTCCCAGAATCTCACAGAAACTCGTTTTTTTTTTTTTTTAGCTCACCAACGAATTTGAAATCTCCAATTTGGTATACTTTTTCCCAGAATCTCACAGAAACTCGTTTTTTTTTTTAGCTCACCGACGAATTTGAAATCTCCGATTTGGTATACTTTTTCCCGGAATCTCACGGAAACTCGTATTTTTTTTTTTAGCTCACCAGGAAAATCTCCGATTTGGTATACTTTTTCCCAGAATCTCACAGAAACTCGTTTTTTTTTTTTAGCTCACCGATGAATTTGAAATCTCCGATTTGGTATACTTTTTCCCGGATTCTCACAGAAACTCGTTTTTTTTTTTTTCACCGAGGAATTTGAAATCTTCAATTTGCCAATTTCGTATAAATTTCGAGAATTTGCTCAAAATTTCTCAATCCCGAAATCCCGGGATCGCAGCCGTCTCAATCCCGGAATTTCGGGATCAGAAAATTGAACGGGATCTCGGGATTGGATGCCCTAGTCTTAGTGACTTATTTTTAACCACTAGCACCACTGATAAAGATTAAGATATTCCTAATATTTATAATTGACGTAGCTCCCGGGAATTGATCAATATGAATTAAAAGCTGCATAAACTAAAAACTATTTCCAAGAACTATCACCAGCTTATCTTTTTGCATAAGGAGGTATAAAAAAATAGATTACACTAGAATAAAGAAATACACCCGTTAGCCATAAAGCCATGGCTGCCATTTAATAATGAAAAACATGCATATTGTCAAATAATTGTCGTTTCAACTAAGCATACCCTCGATTTATTTAGTGTTTGTAATTTAAATCGTTCTAAACGAACATTATAATTAAAAAATCAAGAATAACATGACTTTGTCATTTTATTATAATATGTAGTTTTGGCGCTTTAAAATGTGATACAGAAGGCAGTGCAACCACTTTATTTTGTACTTCACTCTATGTAGCGCATACGAGTTGACTCAGAGTGTCAATTTATGGAAAAGGCAGATATTTTAAGTAAGTGGATTAGTTTAGCATTCACTGTCTTGATCGAAGATTAACTTAACAATGAATTCATTCGCACCGTGGGCCGAATTGTTTACACTCGTGTAACAGGAACAGGAAGTGTGGCTAATGTAATATGGCGATTTATTCTATAGTTGTCGACATCCTGATCCTGTCACTTTCGATTTGAAACTTTCGTGACGATCTTTTTTTACATTTACCTTTTCAATATTTTTCATAACTCGTCCTGATAAAATGTATCACACTATAGTCTTCAAATGTTAAAACATTATCATTCCATACAGCATATTCCACTTATATGATATGTTATTAATGTCGAAAGATTATCTGACAACATGCCTACTTATGTACATTTAATAGGTACCATCTTGCTATACATTCGTATATTTATTTGGACACAATCATTTTATGTTATTGTTGACAGCTAAATATAGTATAATGTCTGCATTATTATTTCATAAAGAATCAGAAACACAATACTCAAATTACATTATTTTAATAAATTACTCATGCAATTATCACAACATAAGAACAATTACGTACACTTAATTAATATCTATCATTTTCTCTGTCAACCATAAAATATTCAATGAATTATAATAATTTGAAATTTTCAAGAACAAGAGAATTTTACCATTGAAAGAATATTTTTAAAAGAATTGTATGGAAAGACTGAAGTACTTATTATTTTTAATGGCATTGAATTTATTAATGGTATATGTATTAAAAATCTTATTATAGAGATGGTTTTTCCACATTTTTAGTAAACAATTGGTCATTATAAACTATATTAAGTTGAGAAATGAAAAAAAAATGTTGATGTACAACGAATTTCAAGAAAATTTCAATTTCTCTAAATAGGTTTTTAAAAAACGTTGTCTTTCACTTGACTGAGTGCAGCTGCCATTGATTCTTAACAGCGTCAAATCCATAAGAATGCTTAATGCTGTATTGTTTATTTAAAATCATTTATATTGTTTCATAGCAGCGTTGGCCAAGACGTCGACCACGTAGCCATTCCTAGTCGTCCATCTTATGCTTTGTAACAAGAATTGAGTTTTTTCTTTTATTATCAATTCATTTTGTTTGTCTTTCATATAATTTTTTTTTTGTTTGAATTACTGCTCTTATGACAACTTAACACAAACCGTGTTTGTAGACCACTATCACTGATATCAGTATTAGGTCGCCAGCAGAGGTCAAAAGTTTGGCCACCCATGTTATATCGCCATAGTTTTCACTAATTTTAAATACATAATATTATAATTGTTACCTGTTATTCCACAGTTTACAGTTACACAGCAAAGTTATCCATTTTAAATTTAAAATGTGTTTTCATTCGTTGTCGCCATGCCATCAGGGATTAATAATAAACAATAATCACTTTCATTAATTATTTGTTGGATAACTAAACACTCTTTTATTCTAGGCTTATGGAATAAGATAAAATAATGATTTGTGCTGAAGAAAACATGGTCGGTCTTGATGTGGCAACGTTGATACCTGTAAGTTATTCCTTTTGATATTCTACTGTAGAATGAATGGCTGAAATACACCGAACCTCTTAGTATTAATTATGGGTACTTCATTATTGAGGCTAAACAATTAATGATTTAATATCAATATAACCTAAGATACATGGATAATGCAATAGTTTCAGAAACTTTATTTTATCTACTAGTATATAGTTAGTAAATAATACGCTTAGTATAAAAAGGAGTTAGCTGAAAGAAAGCCCAGTCATTGTCATTTGTACTCAGTCAGAACCATAAATACGTGATTAATAATCAACAAGTGTTATAAATGCAGAATACTTACATGCTCAAAACTCAACTATGATAGCACCAAAAAGCATAACCGCGACAACGATAGTATTTTATGGTTGACCGTAATTGATATTGATTTGTATTGAAATGATAACTGTATAAAACAAATATATCATTTTAACTAACGGAACACATTTTATTACAAAGGAAAATAGTATTATGTACAACAATGGATTTATTTTACCCTTGATTTGAATTTAAAGTACATACAAATAACATTTTTAGTTTCTTTGCTAGAGTCTACTATTGATGAAAAAAAATACTAGTTTACACATCAATAATTAGTAAAATAATAAATTGATAAAATCCAGTCGTATAGAATGTTAAAAAGTCTCAGTTAATTGGGATACTACTTTTAATATTATAAATTTCTGCTGTATGGCTAGATTTTTTTCAACAAATTACTTCTACTTTACAAAAATTTCGCACTCTTCGAAAACTATAATGTTTTTTTTTTAATCCGGTGGTAAACTATGTAATTATTTGTAATTAGATGGATGAAATCATTCTTGAAATGTTGGTCATTGTTATTACCAAGCTATAGAATACTTTTAAAGACAAATACAACTAAAAAACTGTTTTTTTGGCTACAAAAACAGTTAATAATGTTTCCATACCTACCTTGATGCGTGTTTTATCATCAATAGTAACTTAATCTTTCTTTGTTATAGGTGGAAATGGGGGAGACTTTAGTGACCCGTCATAGAACCCAATCATCGATGGTGGGCGATCTCGGCAAGAAACTTTTACAGAGTTCTCGAGAAGGTCACATGGACGCTGTTAAAGACCTTCTCTCCAAAGGGGCTCCTTTCAACTCTGACTGGGTAATACATATTTTTATATTTATCTTTAAAATATATACATTTATGTTTTACACACATATCTGCTCTTCCTTCCGCTTGTTCACTTTAAACTTTTCGGGGAACTTCTAACCTGTTCGCATCTTCCATAAAAATGCAAATTATGCCTTTATAATACTTTCTTTTCAAACATTATTATTCTGTGTTATACTATTATTTTAATACGCGGACGATGATTTCTAGGCGATGTTCTCCAGACCTTGTAGGGGATATATCGATGGCCTAGTTCCATAGAATGATATTTGATATTTTGAGTTATATTACCGCTTTATATTTGAATTCCTCATTTCTATGGATCCACAAAAGTACAACTAGTAAAAATTACTTGTTTTCTTTCGGTAGGCAGATGTTTGCATATGGAAATAAAGAAATGTGGGTGGTAATCAATATTACAGAATACCTATACATACAATTTCTTAATCTCTTTTCGATAGGTCAAAAGCAGCCATTCTAGCCTGATTTCAGTAATCTCTTAAGTCACTACAGAAAAGTCTCATACAATTATTTTTTGTGATCTTTTTCCCAGCTCGGAACGTCAGCTCTGCATCTAGCGGTTATCAATAATCACTTTGACACCTGTGAAGCTTTACTCCGCGCCGGCATAGGGAAGGACAGTCGCACAAAAGTCGACAGGACTCCGCTGCATTTTGCCGCTTATGAAGGTCATGCTGATATTGCTAAATTACTCCTGGAAAACGGTGTTGAAGTAGACTGCAGGGATATGGTAAGTATTTAATTCAACGATCGACATTCTCACCCAAAAATTTCCAGTGGAATACGGGACCCATAAAAAGATACAGTAGGTCCTCTATTTACGCGGTTGATGCGTTCCGAAGGAAACAGTGTATGTCAAAAATTGCGTAGATCGAGGAATACTTAATTTTCGATATATATTTAATGTATAAATTGTATTCACAGTTTCATACCATGAGATATCTTCTTCTTCTTCTTCTTTGGCCATGTTCGCTCCCTATGTGGAGCATATGGCCGCCACGCGGCACCTCCATGTTTCCCTGTCTCCCGCCAATAGCTTTGCTTCCTCCCATGACATGCCAGCATCCCTCAGTTCCGCCGAGTACATCCTATGGATAGTACCCGACGGACGTCCAGGACGCCGGAATCCCACCGGTCGAAAGAAGAGGCAGGCAGGATTGAGGCTTTCCGGAGGCATCCGCAGCACGTGACCCAGCCAGTTCCAACGTCTCTCCATAACCACTGAAGTGACAGGACACTGTCTTGTATAAATATAAAAACAATATCAAAAGTTGACTCACCTAAATAAACATATAATAGGTGGACCAGGAATTCTGCCATTATTTTGAAACAGTCAGGTTTGAACCAGTATACCATGTGGAGGTAACACGTTATTTGGGCTTTTTTTGTCGTAATTTGTTAGCTTTATTTTACATACATAATTTGTTTGTTTTTTCTTAACCCCGAAATGTCTAAGCCCAAAATCGACTACGAAGATCTGCATCAGTGCATGCTGCTTTATTTGACGACTAATTAAAGGCAACTGAGGCTACTGAAACTATCAAATAAAATTTATGAAGATGTTTTAAAATTCAATAGATGTCAATCCTGGTTTCGAAAGTTCAAATCGGGTGATGGTAGCTTAAAGAGCCTTTCCTTTGAGCGGACGACGATCAAATATTGATGAAGATAAATTAACATCTTTAATTGACTCCGATCTACTTCAAACCGTTTAGAAATTAAGCCAGAAACTCAGATCTTCTTGGACTACAGTGCAGTTTCATTTAAAATGGATTGGGAAAGTGCATAAGATGGGTATTTGGATGCCGCACGAACTATCTGCAGCATTTTCACAAACACTTATATATCAATTTATTGTAGGGTTTCTCTCCATTACTGAAAATGGTGTATATTAATTCCTTTATTGTTTTATTTAAAGCTCCGAATGACACCCCTCCATTGGGCAGTAGAAAGGGGCCACGGTGAATGCGCTCACATTCTGCTCAACTACGGTGCCGACCCCAAAGCTGAAAGCAAATTCAAGAAGACTCCCCTGTCCATCTCTATCAATATGGGCTGGACGGAAATGACCGAGACCCTCAAAATTACTTCAACGCTCGAAGCCACACAGAGCATACAAATCACTGAAGAAAGTGAGTCGTCTGCATATCACACAGAATGTTTTTGTTATTGTTATATAAATAGTTTTGGGGTTAACCAAAAGTTATTCAACCATTTTAGTTCGTGGATGGTAAGTAGATAGCACTTTTTTTTTCGGGCACCTTAAATAAGAGAACTAAGCAATTTTCAATGATTTGTGCTAAAATATGCTATTTTCATAAAATCAACACAACCCCTAACTAAAGCAATACATATTTCCAATAACACCCCCTAGCGCCCAGTACAATTCCGACATTAGCGTCCCGACACTAGTATGAAATATAAGATTGTCTTGTATTGTGAACTGCTCATATAAAGAAATTAACTTACCTAAGATAACTTTGCTGCTAAAATTAATAGGTATTTTTACAAAATATCAAAGAAAATTTTATCGATTGGAAAAAAAATAATAAGATAAAGAACATTTGACTGTTGTTTCTTTTTATTTTATGATTTGTTTTTCGTGTAAAATAAATATTTTCTCTAATTTTATTGTATTATACATACCAAATGGCAAATTTTCATGTCGCTGGATAAACTTCTAGGAGAATCGAATTTTGGTACTCGTTTAGTGAGATTGCGAAGCACTTCTGTAAATTCTCTATAATACTGTTAATAGACATCACCTCTTGTCTTAGCAGGGTAGTGGGACTCTTGACCATTTATGGTAGTGTGGAATTACACGCCGACATACGAATCCGTATTTATACATTTCCGACATCAACAGACAGTATAAATGTTTTCTACTTCATAATATGCAAAAAACTCAACCTTACTTTTCTGACATAAATGTCTTCATATCTGCATTCTAAGGAAACGTGTCTAGAATATTGATGAATAATTATTTGTTCCAAATTTCATTAAAAAAAAACTGCATTTCAATTGTTTCTTGTCTGATGTTTTAGTTTTGTTTCCAATATCGTTTCTTTTGAACAGATCTTTCTTACAGCATCCGGTCTAGTAATTTCAGCTTTAGTATTATTATTCATGGTATATGTAGTATTTTTTGTATACAATCAATAGATATAATCTTCTCAGAAAATCACACTGATAATGTTCCTCTTTTATTGCTATCCATAGTGCAGCCAATAAGGAGCGACTTAAAAACATCAGCACCCCTACGTTCCTGAGTAATTATTTTATATGCGCATAATAAATATTGCATAGTAACTTATTATAGAAACAAGTAGTGTTAATAATATCAAAACGTGCTCGGTATTCTATATAATATTACTTTGTCTTTTCAACGAAATATAGTGTTGTGCAAGTTTTTTAAAACATCATTGGAAGTAGTCACGCACAGCAGTTGCCTTAAAATGCTATAAATCTCCTCAAAATATTTACAAAGCTTAAGATAAAAAACTAATCTCAGTATTAGCTCCTATTAGACTAATCTGTCCATTAACACATTCAGTGCTGAAAACACGATTAGCGTTTTGTAATAGATGGCTTCACACGCTGGGTGCTTATAACACGCTACGTGCGTTATGTTGCAAATTGTTATTTTTGCTTTACAAAACAGCTGAGCATTATATAACTGTGCCAATTAAGTCCTCAGTGCAGAACTATTCGTCGTCTTCATCGGTTTCTTATTGCATTTCAGTGTAACAACAATATACTTCTAGTTTGATCAGCAGTGAATGGGCTAACATACATGTTTTGTATTTGAGACAAACACACAGTGTAGCCTCAGCTTACAAATTAATGCTTGATTTATCAGCCTGTAATTTATGCTCTAAGACCTCAGTCTGCAATAAACGCTATCAGCTGCGTACAATGTGACGGCCGATGAATGCTTACTACGAAGACACTTAGTGTCAGGAAATGCTGTATGCGGCCGATGGTGTTTATTGTAGACCAAGGCCTAAAATATTTCAGAAACTATATCAGTAGTCAACGATTTGATGTCATTTTTGACATTTCATGTTCACTCTAAATCTCCCACATTGCAAAATCAATGCATCATGTTTATAACCCGAACTATTGCTGTATAAGCAATACTACAGACTACTACTACTGTTCACTCTACTTTTATAAGTAGAAGCAACTCATGTTATATACCTTCCCAATTTTTCTTATATTTATCTATTTTTATAGATTTCATCATTTCTTCCGAATTGTTTAACCACCATCAGCAATACTTTCCCATTATTATTTCTAACTCTCGGTTTTCGTATTTTTCTTCTTTTTGATAGATATGGAGCAAGAACCTGGACCAGAATTCGTATTAAGAGAAGAAGACGACATGCAAAATTTCTCCAGTAATATTTTTTTTCATTTTTAATTTTCCACAGAGCTGCTTATATAAAATTTAAATGACTATTTTTAAGTAGATGCATATTTATCATTTGAAGCAAACTACCAATGTGCCGGATATGTTTTTAAATTTAAATCACTGAAGATATTCTCCCAGGGAAAAGACATCGCGAACACCCGTGTCCAAAATCTCAAATGTTAAGTTGAAATCAAAATTTTATATGTATGTGATCGTAAGCTGGTCTCCTACTGCTAGTTTATGTAATGTTTTTTCAACTTTAGTAGATTGATTTTGTCATATTGGGTTAGGTCATACAGTTCTTACGGTGAATGTGATCTAGCTGGCTCAGCCTCTCAATCTTAATTACATAGACTGTGCTGCAATCTTCATGCTGGCTATGAGCTCAGCATTTTACCTGCTCTTCCAATATTTGCTGTCTCTAATTAATCCATATTACCATACCGCTGACGTGTAGTGTTTCAAATGATCTGCCCTCTAATGTTCGCTGACCCACTTATTGGCCGTCTGTGACGTCTCAGTTCAAATTATAACCCATTTCTGATACTGAAGATGAAGCTAAATTCTTATTTTTGATAATGTTAAAAAACCGAATCAATAGCAACACGTTTTTATAACACTTGTAATCACTTCAAATGTGTTAAGTAAACAGCGCAAAACGCGCATACTTTGACAGTTGTCATTGTTTTTTGTCTTAGCCTACCGCTACCTCTGGTCGCAATTTCTGAGAAACTGTTGCATTGTATTACCACATAACACCTACAATGATTTTGAATTTTACGATTAGCCGATCGTAATAAAATTTCTTCCGGTGGCAAAGAAAATATGGATGTAAACTTTTATTTAGAAATATTGACGCTAATGTGTATTAAATTATTCTGCTACAGTGAAAATTGAAGAACCTCAAATGAACGAAATTGAAAATGAGCCGATGGATTCAGAGAAAGAAGCTCAAAATGCCTTAGCTGCGCTTTTGCCTCAGGTATTGTAAAATATTAAAATTACCTGTCATGTCTGATTTCAGACGGTTTATTTTAGTAAGATTTAGTGAGGCACAAAATAATTAAATTTTGCAGTTAATCGCTGTTCTAGTACCGTTCGGTTGACAGTTAATATGAAATGGTAATACTGGCTAAATCTTAGATGTTTTTCTTCAAGGCTTAAATTAAATAAAATTTATATTTTACTGCTTTGCCTAGAATTAAAATACTGATTTCATTAAGAGAGTGAAGCGAGTGGTCCCTTATTACATCCAGAATCAAAAAGGTGCCTGGACATAGCTATGACACGCGGATGACTCGGGCTAGCCTGAATCACATCTGCCCCTTCATATATTATGGATTTGATGGACACTGGCATGATTTTGAAGGAAGCAAATAGAGAATTTCGGAGGCACTGTTTGTAGACCATACGCTCCGAATGTGAACTGAAAGTTTCCAAAAAACATTTTTTGGAAGTGATCACAAAATTCAATACACCAACTGTGCGTGTATTGCAATTAAAAGTTGAGCTGAAATTACTTGATAAATATAAATAGTATATTATGCCTTCATGTTAATTGCAAATCTTGTCAAGGATTTTTCATTTCTAATATTTCTAAATATGTCTACGCATAATATTTATCAATGTATTTATTTTCTCTTTCATTCAATCAGATTCTAGTCGGTATAAAGATATCTGTTGGCCTTACGCATACACTCACAGTTTATAGGGGGCGTGGTGATAATTTTCAAGCTAAATTTTTATTGGATGATCATTCCAGGTTGAAGAATCAACGAATGAAGCGACAATGCAACTTTTGAAAGAGCACGGAATCACAATGCTGCCAACGGACAACTCCAACACGGTCACGTCAGCTGTACTAAGTGGGAGAAAAATTGTTCTCTCTGGTAATTATTGTTCTAACATTTCACATATATCAACATACATATCTATCTTCAATAAGAATCATCGAGAACAATTATTTTGTCAAAAGCATTTTACATTTTCACTAAATATTTAGTCCATTCTAAGTTAATCAAATTTCATATTAGAAACCGCAAGATGATAAAATGTTTTTTTATGCGAGTCTGCAAATGAAATTGTAGTTTATCACCACTGCATGTATCTACAATTTTAAAACAAAACATTTAACGCACGTCAAACTGAAAATCCTTTACTTCATTTTCAGACGCCGGAAAACTAGTCCTCAAAGACTGCAAATTCCAAAAGGAACCTCCGAAACCTGTCGACATAAAAAATAAACCGACTATATTACCGACGGGGAAATTAAAAAGCACGAAGATATACACGATGAGCAGCAGTCAATTCCTCGCCATCACAGGACAGTCGAAACCCAACATCTTACAGAAAGTTCCGTTGGATACTATAAAGAAAGCCGCCTCCAACGCCGGATTAAACTTTGTACAGATACCCAAGAAAGGTCAGGTCCTCAACATGGTCCCGGGAAAGGTCACTCCTCTTGCAAAAAATGTTAATATTGTCAATACAATACCGCATAAAAATCCTCCTAGCACGATAACTGTGGTGAAAAAGGCGAAGGCGGACGTTTTAACGGTGCCGCACAGTGCCATAAAAGGGGAAATTATCAATCTCAATCAGCTGACGGGGCAAGGAAAGAAACCTCAACTTATTCAGCTGAAGAGTGGAACGGGTATGGGTAATTCCGTGAAAATCGTCATGAACAAAAACAGTTTAGGTAAATTTATGTCACAGATGCCCCTGACTTCCACCCAAATCAGCAACGGCAGTATAATACAAAAGGTATTTTATACAGTTTTATTATCACCAACCGACTATGTTAATATCAAACATATGTACGTGAATAATTACAGCGATTTCAGCGGATGTTCTGTTTTATTATAATTAAATTCATTCATATTCAGACTAACTTTGTATAGTTTGAAGATGTTTTTCAAAACGGCAACACACATGAGCCCTCGAGAAGTGAAATGAGAAGTGTTAAATGGTAAATCTTTTCTATAGTACTTATATGTACAATCACGTCTTTACTTGGTGTTTTAGTGGATTCCATAATTTTAGTTTAGGTAGATAACACCATTGCAGTGTGTATTTACTGAGCTCGCTTCACTTTTACAATACTTTAGGACACGGGTTCCCAATCTGGGGGTCGCCAAAATTTTTCAATTTTGAAATCGAGGATTTCAAATTCCCCGGTGAGCTAAAAAAAAAAAGAACTTTCAGAGACAATCCGGGGAAAAAGTATAGCAAATCGAGGATTTCAAATTCCTCAGGGTGGCGCCTAGTCACATGGCTTTTATAAAAAGGGGTCGCCACCCGAAAAAGGTTGGGAACCTATACTTTAGGATATTTATGTAGAATATTACAACGTATCTAACTCATTTTTTTTCTAAAACACCACTCGGTTCACTTCACCTCCGAAGAGGGCTCACATGTCACACATATGTGGTTTCAAAACCAGCGGAATTAAAGAGTTATCAACTTCAATTCTGTGAATAACTACCATCAAAAAAAACTTTGCAATCTGATGACTACCTTACAAATATATATATAGAGCGAATACAATAATCATTATGCTAAGCATGAAGATGTCGAATGTGACTACACGGTCGTAATATGTGAGAATAAACCTGCAGAGGTAGTTCCGTTTTACTAGTACATTTTCGTGTAAATGACGATAATTGTTTATTTGATAATATATTTCCTCCTTTTGTTTTTCTAGCCCAACAGCCCGCTCAAGACCACCATCGCGATAGAGAACAAGAAATCCGACGGCATGTTCTTGACAAATATTATTGACAACTCGAGTGAAGTGGGGAAATTGAAATCAGAGTTAGCCTTAGCGAAATTAGAAATAGAACAATATAAAAAAAAAGTGCAGTCAATGCAGAGTGAAATTCTAGTGTACAAAAATAAACTGAAGTGTAATGCGGTAAATGCCCTTATGGATATTGAAAGTGGTTCAATCGAGTGATAAAACTAAAACTAATTTTATGTAAAATGCTTTTGTATATTTATAATGCTGAATGCGCATCTTTGTATATATTCTAAGAAGAATACAGATATATTATTTCAGGATTTCAGTCAAGCCTTCACAATACAAAATTACTTTCTTTAGTAAGTTGAAAAGTTACCTCATTACAATGCTGGCAGGGCGTTATCTGAGAGCAGTCGATTTTTTTTTCTACGTTTTTATGGCAGATTTTTTATGCATTACAAAAATTAACAACCCGTTACTGTGCCATTTTTCGGAGCAGTCTTATTTTCCAAATCAGTATCTTCTTCCGACTGAGATTCCAGTACAGATTTCATTGTCATGAAAGGTCCTATAAGATATTTCTGAAACTCCTCTTTCTCGGAACACTTGCACGACTCGGGAATAAAGAAAGAGAATCAAATAATACAAAAAGCACTGTATGAAACATGGCGAAAGATGAAGAGAAGATTGAAAGTCATCTGTTCGGCGTCTCTTTTCAGAGAAGATAAGGATAAGGATAAGAATGGATCATGGAAAAGGCTAGTTGTGACCTAATTGCTATTTCTGCACCGCGAGGAATTAAATATCACAGACATAAAAAAGACTCAAATAAACCTTCAGATAAAAAAATGGAAAAAATCAATTTACCCTGATTTGACTTGAACCCTCGATCATGCGCTCGAATGAGAAAAAAAACTCCAACATGTTACCGTTTAGCTACGGGACTGCAAATCATAGAAATTGCAACTGAATTGTTTGTTACATAAAAATTCGTTTCTTCAAGTGGATTTGTTATTTAAAATCTTTAAGTGATCACCATTGTTATGCCTCTTCAAGAAGCTTATAATTAACGCAATTATATGTTTCGAATTCTAGACAGACTAGAGGTTTTCATAATGATAAAACACTTATTTTGATATTGTGGAATGGTTATACTTATTCCTTTTGTATCAGTTGCATGGTAAATATCGTATTTTTTCATCAAATCAATATACTTTTAAAGTCACTTGTCTGTTAAACTGTGTGCTTTCACCAGGATTCACTCTACTCTTTTTGTTGAGTGGTAAAATTCAATAATTTCACCAAGTATTATAGTGAATAGAACTCGAATATCCAACAATTTCTATTTCAAAAGTGAATGCTCAATAACGTCCCGAATAGTGTCACTAAAAACATTTAATTGGGGTCCATTCTTTCCAAACACAACGCAACCCTAAGTGTGACTTATCGGTACACACGCAATGCATATGGTGTAACAGACAAATTCTTTATTTAAGGCACTATTTTTTATTATATCAAATGTTACCAAATAAATCTGAAGTACACAGTAGATACGTTCCACGCGGTACCGTGTAAAAAATATATGTATAATGACTTCAGTCTGCTGTCTCGCGATTCTTGCCCTAGCTCTAACGCATACCTCTGCGCCTATATAGTACTGAGTAATAAGTACATGCGAGGGACGTAGGAAATTCCAAATTACTGTTACGCATTGTAAAATGAATGTTCATTTTTTTTTTTTTTTTCCATCGTGTTATTTCGAAATCGTGTAAAAAGGGAGTTCGGTGTAATTAAATTTGAAAATATCAAACTTTTATTCGTTCACCTAAATCCACTTTTTGCAAAGTTTACTTTTTCAGTTTCGAAATTACATGGTCTAATGCAGCCATACTCAACCTTTTTTTCCTCCGGGCCACATTCCGATTTTTGCTTCTCTATGTGGGCCGCAACATATTTATAGTAAACTGTAAATATAACACATACTATAATACTGCATACATATGGATGTATTATGATGTCAAAATAAAACTTTTTTATTTTACATTTATGTATTCATGTATTTTTCAAAGTAAAAAATAACAATGAAACAATTAAAAAATACTTAAAAATGAATGTGAATTTTGAAATTGAGTCAAAAGAGACCAAATAATTGGTGACTATAATTATTTTGGGCCGCACATAAGAGCCGATTGGGACGCATGCGGCCCGCGGGCCTCAGTTTGAGTATGGCTGGTCTAATGTAACGGTATCATTCATTAATATTTTTTTTGCACAGCTATTTTTCTTGGAATGTATCCGCTATGTAAAAAGAGAATTGTCTATTCAGAAAACTAACTTCAAGAGAGTTTGTTACATTTTAGTTGTGATATTGTATGACAACGAATATTGATTTATTTTACTTATAGTAATCGACTGTTTTCTTCCGAGATGAAAATGAATGAAGAGCACACTCATATATTGAGATCTAGTTTTATTATACAGTGAAACCTCTCATAACGAGTTTAATTCGTTCCAGAATCTTACTCGTTATGTCAAACACTCATTTAGCGAAACAATTTTTCCCATATGAAACGATGTAAATTACAATAATCCGTTCCATGCCGAAAAAAAAACAATTTTTATATTTTTATGTGTATTCAAGTAAAATTACATATTTATTAATTTTTAAGGAGCGTAACAACCTGGAATGCGATTTCAATTTGCAAAAAAACGATAAAAAGCCGACTAGTTTATTATTTATGACAAATAATTAATTCTTTTTTACTAGCAGACATTTGTTTTGGCGACGCTTCAAAATTTGGTGAAAATGTGACAGCATTATCATTGAATAAATTTGTAAAACGCATAGCCACCTCCTTATTAGGGTGATGCTTCTCAATGTACGATGCAACAGTTTCACATGCTTTCAGCTTTTCTCTTATTGCGCCAGAAGATTGTTGCTCTGCTACTTCCTCCTCCTCCATCAACAAACTCTTCTCCATAATTTCTTGCTGTGAAAAACAATGCAACTCCATAAGCTTTTCGGTGGTCAGCTCTTGACTGTACTCTTTCACAAGCTCATCAATATTGTTGTTATTCACCTCCAGTCCCATGTATTGGTCAAAGATACAATCTCGTTGACTGTAGACTCCACAGGTACTGTTTCAAACCCCTCAAAATCACATTTGACAACGCTCTTTGGCAAAGCTTCTTCCAAGCTTAAGTGAGGGTTCTCTCGGTAACCCCTTCTCACGCCTTGTCAAACATCTTGAGACAGGCAACGATGTAAAATTGATCTTTCCAAAACTCTGTGTCACTCGTTATGCGAATTACTCGTTACGAGAGGTTCCACTGTATTGGTTAAGTATGTCATGTGTTTCTGATGAAAGGATAAGTATATTATTGTAATATAGTTCATACAGTTCATTTTCTCCCCTGTGTGTCACGATGACATTTGGGTGTGTCAGCACAACCATGAACTTAATACCATCTATGGTGGGCTTATCTTAGTCAGATTTGTAAAAACTCAATGTCTACACTGGGCCGGACTTACACTAAGCATGGATAAGTGGAAACCTCCGAAACGCCCGTATCATAGATCTGTCGCGAAATTAATTCTGACATTTGAATTCGATGTTTATAAATCTTATTTTTATTTATTTAAAAATATCTTAATGAAACGTAATTATCAGGGCTTCGAACCAGAAATGAACCAAAAACCGTTATGTTTGCCGAAACGAAAACCGAACCAAACCGAAAAAAAAAAACGGTTTTGTTTTCGGTTCAGCGCATATTTTAGTATTTTGGGCAAATCGGTAAATTCCTAGGTTTTTGGATTCAAGTCTCGAGAGAGCTAAAAAAAAAAACGATTCACGCTGGTATTAACCGTTATTTTTGCCGGAACGAAAACCGGAACCGAACCGATATATATTTTTTTACTTGAACCGGTACGAAAAAAATAGCGGTTCGAAGCCCTGGTATTTATGGCGATCTTTGTCCATTTTCAAACAAATATTAACGGTATTTTTAAAAATTACCTATGCCAAATAAGAAGTTTTTTTAATATTCATCATGTGTATCGTTGACGATCACAATTTTTTTTATCAAATACATATGACATACAATGCCGTGTAAATACAGTGTACATTAATTTAATAAAATTTACTGAAAAAGGCACTCTAATATAAGGAATTCACTGTTTCATTTACAGTTAAATCGATTTAAATAGTACATGTGTAAATACAAAGACAATTTGAGATTCTACAATATATAACATCATATCGCCTGGATTCAAAAGTATTGTTTCAAAAACAAAGAGACAATAAATGTTTAAATGGATTGGCACAAATATTGCTACAAGTTGATATGGGATAAATCAAAGAAAGTAAGTATAGAAGGATATGACTAGTGGCCGACTAATCATTCCAGCTACTTTTTTACACATTATTTTAGGGAAGATGGAAGGGAAATTGAAACATCGAATACGAATCCATAAATTAGTTGAAAAAATAATTTATGTAACTGTCGGTTATGGCATTCTCGTGAGTACAGTAACCAAAGCCAAAGACGTTGACCACTTGACTGAAGACCCGCAGATTAGTTATCTAACTGGTGAACATTAACTCTTTGATGTGACAGAATGAGAGATTTACTTTTTGTCTGTGTCCCCGAGAGTTGGTTACCACCACTCGATACTACTTTTAGCAATATTTATATGCCATATTTTACTTTAAAAAGAATTATTTGTAAACTTGCCATACTTATGTTTATTTTGTTAAATATGTTGATACAAAACAAACTCTGTTCATTCAAAAATGTCATTTGTAGACAATAATGTATACTTTTAATTCTGTGTGATCCTAAAGAAAATCATTAGGATTAAAATATAGTCAAATAGAACCTTCTCGTATTATATTTTGTTAAAAAAATCACATTATATTTTTGTATTTTTATACAACTTGTGTTTATTGACAATATTTTTTTAACACAGACTTTTCTTGATAATATTTTGTCTTCGCCTACCTTATGAGAATACAATAAAAGTTCCCTTTATATTTGTTAATAAATGGATATTTCATTTTTGCCTAATTCCTATTCCGTCGTAAAGTTTATCAAAATATGTAACCAAATGTTAATAATATTTTAGTAATTTTAAATATTTTTTACCAATAAAATAATCATGGCATGAATTTCGCCAAAATCGGAATGCATCAATTGTGACAGAAATAATCAATAATATTTATGGGAATGTGATAACTTTTCGGGAATGTCAACGCTGGTTCAAAAAATTTCATCACAGATTTTTACCCTCTACATTAAGGGAGACCACAAAAAATTGAGTAGGATGTTTTGGCCATCGAAATTGAAAAATTCTAACAATTCAGGAACTAGCAGACAAACTTGAAATTAGTATTCAGGTAAAAGATACAATCAAAAGATCAATTTTAAAAAAAGACTTGAAGGATTAGCACAAAGCTGTTTGTGTACGCATCAAATGAATTCATAAATCGTCTACTAACATATATGAGCCGTTTCTTATAGTTGTGATGAGTCACGAAAACTGGATTCATAAAAATAGTCAATCACTTGGAAAAAAAAATTTGGAGACTCCTGCTGTTTGAAAATATGCGTTATTAGAGAGCGATATATAAGGGTTTTTTGCTGATGACTTATCACTGATAAGCAATGCTACTCGATCTTTGGTTACTTAGAGCTCACCTGCTTTATCATCAGATTGGGATGTATTTCAACGAGACATTTTCATCCACAACTCCACCGATTTGTCAGCGTTAAATATTTGCTTGGGGCAATACAATCTTCAATATTTCTTAGCTAACCACTTTGGAAAAATTTGGCTGCTTAGGTGGATAAGGAACACACGGCACCTAATTGCGGATGACTGTCTGGTAATGTTACCCGAGTTAAAAAAATATTCTTCTTTTGCCGAGCAATATAAAATAGCAAGTTTGACAACAGCGATGGAGCCATGTGGCATTAATTTTTTTTTATGTTTTAATTCTTGGCAGAAAGGCATTGTATTGAAATAAAATACAATTTTATATAATTGTCAGGAGCGGTTCAACAGTTTTGCTTAGGAATAAAATAAAACGAGCAAGATCGATTGAAAAAAATATTATATTATCAAATTGTAATAATTTTCTAGTCGCATAGGTTTTTATAAAGAACAAATCACGTGTTACATTTATTCATAAACATAATATAGAACAAAGACTTACAAGTAAATTTCATTCTAGACTCGTAAAATTGCATCCTCCCTAACAAACTTATTAAATCACAGTTTTCTTGTGTGTTATATTTAGTCTCCGTTGATTCTCACGTCCCGGACACGGGCGTGACTATTTTCGATTCGATTCAGACAAATTTCATTTCAACGGAAAATCTGACAACATTTGATTAAATTACAATAAGGAATCGCTGTACATTCGTTAGCATATATAATAAAATAATTTGTGATATGCTATGTTATGTTTACAATAGTTTTTTTTTGCTAATCCTAAAACGTACGTCACTAGTTTAAAGCACCTAATATAACTGATCCGACACATTTTTACATCTGGAATTCATTTGACAAAATATAAATACATACGATTCAATTATATAACAAAAATAATGTATAATCGGGGGCGAACGCAGCCGACGGTCGGGCAGACTCCGCCATTTATCCGTTCTCTTTTTAATTCCCATTACCTCTTACTCTAATAATATTGTTAATCGAAATAAAATAATATAAATTAAACGAAACTAAATTAGCCACAAACTCGACAATAACAAAGTTTAAGTACCTAAGTAACGTAAAGATTTAACACAATAGAATGGTCACCTATAAACAAATCATTAAGTTCATTCAACAAATAAAAAAATAATTCATTCTCTCTGAGGCTGAGGAATGATCTTCCGGTTGCCATATATTTATTTATATCTGTCTAATATAATCTTCAAAGTCGGGCCCTATGAATTAAATAATAATAAAAGTCAGTGCCCTCGCACCGCACCCATCATTAATCTAACTATATATAACTTAAGAGTCATCGGTAACTGAGATATAAACTGATTATAAATAAAATTCATTTTAACAAACACTGTTCGAGGTTCACAGTTTATTTCATCGTGCACAGCAGCCGGCAATCTGTTTTTGGATCGCGTAAAGGTAAAAAAAACACACACGTGACGGCCTTAAATGTTTATCATCTGACTACGACTGATTCTGTATTTAAGAGTTGTTTCACTTTATCGGTGTAGCGCACGAGAGCTATCTTGGAAGCCCTAATGTTGATTTTTTCGCCTGCAGACATCAACTGTTGGCACTGAGCGCGGTCTAAGAACTCTTGCATACGGAGTTCCTTGAGGGAGTCCCTGGGAGGTCCCGGACCGCAGTGTATCTGCTTCAGAAGGGCGTCTCGCGATTTCACTTGAAGCAGAGACGCCAGGTCTTGGAGAAGACACCACAGGCCTGAATCTGAACAGGAACCGCTTCTTTCAGAATCAGAGTTGGAAGTGGAAGAGTGAGGGGCGGGTTTCAGTCGGTACAGAGGGGGGAGCGGGGTGGAGGCAGATATCATTTCTATTTGATTAGGAGGTATCGGCGACAGTGAAGCGGTGGGCGGGTGTGCCACTGCGTCGTATCCGCTGTCGACGGGATCTGAAAGATATACTCAATTAATAAAAAAAAAACATGCTCATCGATATCACAGATTTTGTTTTCTCTAAGAAGTAAATTATAGCTAAATATTAATAGTAACAGCAATTTTTTTATAATTAATATTGATAAAGAATCTATCACCTAATAGTTTACAGGGTCCATTGAAATACCAGGGTTGGGGTACATTTCCCTGAACATCATTGAGATGTAACTGCAGCAATCTCGCCGCTTTTCCACTGCTGAGAGATATTGGCGTCTGACCAGAGTAGGTAGCCAGCAAAGGATCCGCTCCGTAGGACAGCAGAAGTCGTATTATCTCAATGTATCCATTTTCGCAAGCTTCGTGCAGAGGTCTGAAATTGATAAAGGAGAAAACTTAATTTTCTTTCAACCACTCTCGAACAAAATTTAAATATTACAAGCTTGTAGAATTGTAATATTAAATATGAGAAATTACCATGTCACACCATGGGCCACCTGTCAAAATAGCTCAATATGCACAATGCGCAGCTTAGAGACAGTTTGTTTACAGACAGATAAATTAAGATAAATATATATCACTGCACAGGCAGTAAGTAACAAAATTGCCAAACTGAAGCAAGTGCACAATGAGATTCTTGAATATCAATTCTTTGTTGGGATTAACTTAGTAGGTATTTATTATACCAGTTAGGCAAAAATAGTAATTTATCCTAAAAGTTCAAATTTTCATTTTTTTTTAGAGAGAATTATCAATTCGTTTTCTTGTTATTGATTTCTGTTTAAAGGCACGAGTGTTTGTGATGTCTAAAAATTCCCTCCCAACCTTTCCGATCCTTTCATAATTGGGTGTAATGAGAGCAATATTAGCTATTCCTGTCCTAGCCTTATCCTTATATCCCTACTAATCTTTTTGAATAAAAGAGGTTGAGAGCGACTGAGTAACAAACAGCTATTCTAGAAAAAAAATCTGATGAGATACCTCCATTAGGAGGCCATGTGCTCCACATTGGGAGTGGACATGGATAAAAAAAAGCATTCCGACCAAATTAAACTAGAAGTGTGATTGACTACCTGATTCCGCCTTGAGCAGCTTCCGAGACATTGGCTCCGTATTGCAGCAAGAGTTTAGCTATATCCAAGTGACCTCTAGAGCAGGCTTCGTGAAGAGCGGTATACCCTGCATTATCCCGGCAAGATGGAGGAACATCCAATTTCTCTAAGCAATAAGCTACGCAGTCCTGAAATTAATGAAAATTGCATTTAATAAAACATGAATATCGAGTATTACTTTGTATAGCAATAAATGTAAACTATTTTCCCTTCAGAGATTGAACAAGTTCGGTTGGTCATTCACAGTATACATCAGTGGCGGTTCTAGGTACTGGGCTAGGTGGGCTAAGCCCGACCTGCATTTTTCACCCAAAACTTTAGATGGCTGAATAAAAATGAACAGCAATTCGGCCGCTGAACAAAATAATTACATTTATAAGCATAACTAACCTTTCCCAAATGAATATAATATCTTTGTTTAAATTTTCCTCTGTCAATATAAGACAATGCCATGTCTACCTACAATAATATTCTCGATTGTTTTGTATTACAATTTTAAGCTGAGCCGGCATAAAAAAAAACAATAACCCTATAAATAATTCATAGAGAACATTCAACGTGACGTCAGTCTGGCAACACCTATGTACATGTTATTGGTCAGGGGCTAACGCTTTCCAGCCCGCAATCATAGACAATATTTCTTTACACTAGAACGCAATCTAGCACGATTCGATTTTGTTTGTATTTGTATGTACGGAAACGTCATCAAACGCACAGGACAAACGACATGTGTTTCAAATTTACTGGCTTCTGTCATTCATTGGGGGCTAAAAACGATTTAGTCCATGGTCCATACAAAAATACCAATATCTTTGTATTTTATGAAAGTGACAGGTATCGAATCTCAGTGACAGTTCTGTATTGCTTTTTTTACTTGTTATTTCACTTTGAAAGAGACGAATTTAAGGTCCCGTATTATTATTCTATTATTTCTTACGTACATTAGCATTGATTTTATTATATAGTAATTTATGCTTTGCAGTAGTGTAGATTAATGTATAAGGTGAAGTGGAAACATACACAATTTTGTAAATAGCATACAATGCTAAACTTTCCTCTAGACCACCCAAGATTTTAGTTCAGGAACCGCCACTGGTATACATTGCTGCAGGAAAACAATTTCAGATTGTCTTACTTACATGAAATTTATTTATTAAGTATTCTACTCTATGTAATTGAAGGTTGAACTAATACTTACAGTGAATCCCAGCCTGGCTGCTCTATGCAGGACAGTTTCCCCCACACTCTTATTGATGATCCAATTTTTGATTTCTCTTTGAATGTCATGGACAGACTCAGGACTGGGTCTAACGAGTATGCCACGCTTTCTCTTGTGGCCATCCTCTTTCTTGATCAGTTTCTTTTTCTTTCGGATGTAATCGAATCCCGAGCTGAACTTTCTCCGAGTGAAAAGCTTTCGAAATCTTTTTTTCACGGGAACAGGAACGCCATCGCCGTCTTTATCGATGATTACCGGCACACTGTCTCCGACTTCTTTTTTAACTTTGTGAATAACGCTTGTAGAATTTTTAAGCTTCTTAGAAGTAAGAGATTTGAGGTAATTATTTCTTTTTTTTATCCGGAGCAAGCGGCCTTTGGCATCGCTCCTTTTTAAACGCGAACTCCGGAGGCCCTCTCTAGCAGAGCTGAGACAGTGTTTTTTCATCTTCTTTTTTAGAATAATTTTATTTTTGATTTCGGCTGTTTTAATTTCCACAACCGGCGGCGGCGGCGGCGGCGGCGGCAGCGGTTCTTCTTCTCTACAAGAAACCGGCGGCGCAGAGGCCGGTCTCTCGTCTCCGAAAACTTCCTTGATGGTAGCGCGCTGCTTTAGAACCCTCGTTTCAGTTCTAGTTCGAGATTTTAAAACGATCGGAGAGAACTCTTCGGTGGCGCCCAGTGCTCCGTCAGTATTGCTGATGAAGGCTGCTCTGAATGTAGAAATAGTCTGCTTCCTGAACGATCCAAGATAGCTACGCTCTTCTGTCACTTTCTCTCTTATGACCCCTCTGATTCCCTTCTTGAGACAATCTCTCTCCAAAGAGAGACTGGGCGTAGCCAGAAGCTCCGACGGGTTGGTGGATTTCGGAATCATCTTGGGTATGTTGCTATCGTCTTTGCTCTTCTTTTTCCGAATATCTTTCTTGCCACATTTCTGAATGAGTAGATCTATTATAGAAGAGTTGGTATCATGTTTTGCTTTGTTTTTTGTTTTTTTATCTGTTGTAGAAATAACGGTGGAACATGAAGCTTCCGAATCGTAATTATGTTTGTGATGTATGGAAAAACTAGACATGGATTCTGAATCGCTATCGAGATCGTGTTTCTTGTCGTGTCCATCGAACATGTTTATAGCGTACTTTTTAGTGTAAAGCTCTTCGGTAGAAGTAGACGGCGCAGGTGAATTAGGATATGGGTCTAGATCAGGTAAAGAAGTGGAGACTCTGGGCCAGTGAGGCGGCCTGGTGACGTTTATCAAACGGGTCGGCATTCTGAGAGACTGTTTGAATTTATACACTTCCTCTTCCCATCCGGGTCGAAAGTCGGATCCGTCTCCGAAAACTTGTTTTTTCAATTTCGAATTGTCATCTTTGTGCACTTTCAGTGAATCTTTCGTGGGACTCTTCGCCGATTTTCCATCCCCCGATTTTAAAGATTTACGAGTCTTCGATCTCGTGGCAACGATAAGTTCGTCGGAATCTGTGTCGCTGGAATCCGAATTGCTGAGGTCATTTTTCACATCTTGTTTACGTTTTTTAACAATCGGCTGTTCATCATCACTACTACTCTTGTCTGTCTGATTTTTACTTTCAGAAACGAGACAATTAGATTTAGAACATTTTTTAGTAATTTCTGAAGTATCCATAATGTTTTCTATTTTTATCACAGCAGACTTCCAATTGGAATCGATATCATTAGGCACTTGCAGAGTGTTCTTTAGCTTATCCTCCTTTTCTTTCTTTACCTTTCTATTGATGAGAGGCTGATCTTCGTCGGAAGAGTCCGAAGGGAAATTATCAGGGTCGACTTCCTTAACCTCCTCTTTTATTTTTTTCATGAACGGATTCACCCTATCCGATGTTACAACATCGACAACGTTGGCTATCACAGATTTTTCTATTTTAATTGAGTCTATCAAATCATCTTTCACAGGGATTTCAGATTTTTCTCTATTGGCGATGGAGACATTTCTCCGTCTCGCTTTTTTCATTTTCCCCGTCTTGAGCTGCTCTAAAAAACTATCACAGGCTTCGGCCCAGAGTGGGTCGTCATCCATGCCGGTCTTCTCTTCAGATTTCACTTGCAACAGAGTTTTGTCCACGTTTGCCACATCCGATTGATTCTCCTTGGATACAATTTCTACGGGCACTTTTTCCGATACAGGCTTTTCACTTTCAGATCCGCTATCCTGAAAATCGAATATGCAAGAATCTGAAGAGCTCCTTATAGCTGGAATGTCTTTCTTAGTTTCATTTGTATCAGATTCAGTTTTACTAAAAAGCCTCCTTCTGTGTACAATTGGAGGAATTACTTTAGATACATTTGTCGGGGCGAGAGTGCTTTCTTTTTCTTCAATATGATTCTCAGATGCAGCAAGTTTCGCAGGGCAAGCGTTATTGCTAGATTGAGTAAATCCTTTCAACTCGGCTTTTGTACGAATTCTGGCCGCTAAAACAGCCGCAATATCCATATCCGTCGGCGATGAAGATTCATTTGGGGGTTCAATAACACTAGTAGGGATCTCATTAGTTTCTTTGATAACAGGTACAGGTTTGCTTTGGAGATCTTCTCTTATTCGTATCGACTTTAAAGACGAGTCCGAATCATATTTAATGGAGTCGACTGCTCTCGGGACCTGAACTTTATACGAGACAGGGTTTGAGGTAGTTTCGTGAGAGAGAGATGCCATGGAAGATCTATGTTCAATCATGTGCTTTGTTTTCTTCGATTGGTATTCAGAAAAATCTGCCGACGGAACAGGACTGTTATCGGAAGGAACAACTATGCAATCATCAGAACTGTCATTGGCTTTCTGATTGTCAGCAAAATTTCTAGCTTCAAGGCTGTTTCTTAATATACTTAAAACTCTTTTATCAGCAGGAGTGGTATGTTGCATCGCGTGAAGTTCTTGCTTCACAGGAAGAGAAGGCAATTTTTCAGGAGGATTGTAATCATAACTATTTTGAAAATTACTAGCTTTTTGGTAAAATAAATCAGGTTGAGATTGTGATTGCTGAATGAGACCTTGATAATATTTTGTAGGAAGGGGGGGTTCTACGTTTTCAGACTTTTTAGTGTATACATGGTTCTCGTATGCCCTACGTCGATCAGCTGAAGGCACTTCTGTTCCATTTATTGATTTATAATGAACGGGTGCCGCTGATGAGTTTAATTCTCTAGGATGCACAGCATCCAGTCTACCGTGTCTTTCTGCATTCCATGAATCATATCTGGATGATTTGTGGGGAATGCTGTTAGAAACGCGACCTGCTTCCCTTTTCCGACTGTCCTCTTTCTGGTAAGCTGCTTGAGCGCTCCGTCGATTGTCTCTTTCATAGTCATCTAGGTTAATCGTTAGATCAATCTTGGGTAAACTTTGTTCGTGTCTACGACTGTAATCAGAAGACGCTGCATATGTTTGTTTAGGTGCAGATTCATAGCGGTTTCCGTAGCCTTGCTGCATCTCTGGATGAGGCGGTGCCCTATTAGTGTAAGCTGATGGGGGCACGGCGGAATGACCATCAGGGTATCCTCTCTCATAACGCACGGGGGCTGTATTCTGCAAATACGGTTGGCTAGTTTCTCTATATTGGCGTTGAAGAGATTTATCCGGATGCTGGGTGTTAAAGTTAGGCAGGAAATCTACTTTATGAGAGTTCGCCGGATCACATTCAGGCGGATACCTCTGTCTCTGATTTATCATATTAGGAGGCAAAGCAGAAGGATCCCGCGCGGTACTCGCATTCACGACATTACCATGGTGAAGTACCACATCTCTTTTTTCGTAAGCCATATTTTCAGTGTCATCCTGCGCAGTGGAGTCCGCCGGTATTCTGACTGTCTTGACTGAGAGGTCAAGAGGAGACTCTTTCCTGTGCTTCGGTGGATTACCGCCAGTTGGTTCAGGACGGGATGACTGTTGTCGCATAACGTTCATCTGAGAGACCAGACTTGTGACAGATACCGTCGGCCGGGGTTGGTGCGCCGTCAAATTCTGCTTGGGCGGTAAAGTTCTAGGCGGTATGCTGTGTTTAGGAGAGGTACTATAGGAATGTTTGGCGGCGGACGACGGTCGGTACGGCGGCTGCGTCTGATAGCCGGATGATCCTGTGGAGGTAGAGCCGCTCGGTCCAGAAGCGGCCGAACGGTCGGCGGGATTGACAGGAGGGTAGTGCTGGTGGGGAACGCTACCACTACTGTACTGGTGGCCGCCAGCCGTAAGCTGCGGCTTAAGAGGAGGGGACGGATGATATTCGCGCTTTAAAGTAAGATGCTGCGAAGAGGTAGGAGGGACTCGAGAATAAAGGTGAGAAGATTCACCCATCATATTGAGATGCGAAGCACTTCTGCCGGAATGGGTCTGTGACGAGAGGGGCGTCATAGAGGGATGCCGTTGATCGTTTGTAAGGGAGGGTATTCTCTCGTGATAGTTAGACGTTGGACCGGGAGAGTGGTGATTCGGAACACTCTTGGGAGGAATTCGTCGTGAATAATTATAATCGTGGGACGGTGCACTGCCCGAGAGTCGAGACGGTGATCCATCGGATATCGAGGGGTCGGACACTCGCGGATGATTTTGCTGCGTAGCGTACATGGCTGGCTCCCTAGTAGGATGGTATGAAGAGTTATGGATTTGTTGAGTAGCAGCTCTCTGACTGTAGGTATGTTGCCCTGGTTGCCCTTGCTGAGCAGGCTGTGCGCCGGAAGGTTTTGAAACAGGCACAGCTCTAGACTTTTGGTAAGGAACCGTCTGAGGATAGTGCCGGACACTCGACAAACTGCTGACGGACTTTTCCCGTTCAGGCGGAGGCTGGCGATCCGGATGGCTCTGAGGCGGGTGGTAGCTGTGAGGTCTCATGTACTGGACGGGCGCGGAGCGGTTCGCCTTCTGCGAAGGCTGTGCCGGCATCGGGGTCATCGGGGAGGACTTCAAATACAAATCTGACACAGAAGGACTCTGTCTCGTGTCGGCAGGGGACGAGCCGCTCACCGTCACGGTTTCGTACTGATGCCTAGGGTAGGATTCCGACGCTTGCGTCGACGACACATAAGGAGACTTCTGAGGAATCTTGCCATTGCCAGAAGCCATCGTCTCTTTCGGATACACTCCGCTCGGATAAGATAGCGGGCCACTTCTCGGCTGCCGCGCCTGCAAAACTGTCAGCGTTCTCTGCTGGGAGGTGTTGTTCTGGGCTCGATTTTGATAGGACGCCGCTGGCGCGGTCGGCAAGTGCGAGTAGTACTTGTTGGGATGGACAGGAGACGGGTCGCGAGGCGCGACCGACTCCGACGGATAGCGTCCGCCTTCCGTGACAGCGAAGTGAGGAGGAATCCTCGGCTCCTCCTTAGGAGTGCGCCTGTCTTGCCGTTCCGTCTCTGCGCGATGCACAAGTTCGGGCGGCGCCCTCTGAGGTTTGTGAATTATGTGCGTGGGGGGAGAGATCATATTGATCGAAGGAGGCCTCTCGAGATCGCGGGAAGGATTTAAATAGCTCTGCTGCTTTTGCTGCGCCTGAGCTTGGGCCTGCGCCTGCTGCATGACCGTAGCCTTGTGGATGATGTGCGCTTCCGGTTCGAGGAGCGGCTCCGAAGGCGGCCGAAAGGGGAGCGACGAGGGCGCCTGCCGGACGGCGGCGACCGACGGCGGGCGGGAGTCGGCCATCGTCGGCGAACCGGACTGCGCTAAGGATCCCTCCTCGCTGCGGTAGTGGGTCGGCTGGGCGGGGAGAGCCGCGGAAGGGCCGCTGGGGCCTTCGGACCAGAAAGGGCGGACGGCCGCTGCGGTCGAAGATTCATTTTGCGATTGCGCTGAATTCGGCGAAGCCTTTGGAAGACCCTGGAAATATTGTCGTGTGCCCTCCAGTACGTTTGAAAAGTTCACGTCCATCCTTCGCGGGGACGCGCCTTTAATTCTGTGAACAAAGGAGAAAAAAAATAAGAACAGGTTAAAATATATTTTATATTGTTTTACTACACCATTTCGTGTTTACTACACAGAAAGCTGAGTACACGCTAAAAAATTTTCATGTTGGTACTCAAGTCACTTTAGTAAAGCATTGAAATATGCAAAACAATTATGGTAATTGATTGAATCGAAATATTACATAGATCATTTTATAGCTATTTCGGCTTCCTGGTATGTTTTCATCATCTCAAATACATACAACGTCGTCGATACCTTGTATCCACTTTTTTCGTCACTGGATGTAAAGATATCTCAAACTTAACGCTGAGTCAATACTAATCAGGATAACATAATTACTCTACTAAAGGTGTGTTCATGGTACCTACTCAATTGGCACTATTTAAATTTGAATCGTTCAATTGTTTTACGTTCGATATTGATGGCGATATGGATTAATTTTACTAATGAATGATTTTAACGAAATTCAATAAGCTGGGGAAATATTTACTTCTTTTCCGTCTTTTTAGGTATTTTAAATTAAATGTGATTATCGTTAAAACGTTATAACCAGTGGTGAAGTGGTAAATAAATAGGTACCAGGTCGGTCATTGATTTCTTCCCTATTTTATTTTTTTTATATCCGTCCGAAGTTAAGAAACCACAAATTTTAACAATTAAATCAATACAAAAAAACGCGCAATTATTTGTATTATAGAAAGAGGGGCGGTAATTCTTCACATTACATGTGTACATTTATTTTTTTATTTTTGTAGAATTCGTCAGGTAGATCGATTTTGATATGCTTTTAAATTTTGTACCTGAAAATTAATTTACAAAAAGGTGGCAGGGTGGCGCTCTGGGTCATTTTCAGGTGCCAGGTCGCCGACCTGCCCCCACTACACCACCGGTGATAACATGGGAATGCCTACTAATTTTAACCCTCCAGAGACGAGAGCTTTTTTCCGATAAAAAAAATATTTTCTAAGCCATATTGAAGTCACGGATAACTTTTATTCCTATCCAAAATTTAAAAAAAAAAAACGCAAAGTCGTTGTATAGAAACCCCGCATGACTATATGGTCATGCTCATCTTTTTATTACCGTGTAATATTGAGTACGGACACTAGTAAGGACAAAAGTGACCGTATGGGCTTGCAAACATTCGGGGTTGAAATATAGCTAAACGTGATTTTTTTTTAAATATTTACAATTTGACCTCTTTAGATCAACATAATTTCAAAACAAATATATTAGCAAAATAACTGTAAATAATTTTATGTTTTTATAAAAAAATATCTAACAGTTTCAAAAATTAAATTAAAAAAAACGGAAATTCAAAAAATCACATGTGCTTTTGGAGACCGTTCCTGTTCCCACGGCTGATGACTTACTGTAGTCCGTACCCTTCTTAACCAAATATGAGCGAAAGCAACGATATTCAGGTAGAAAAAGTATGAATAGTGGGATCAATAGACAACGGTGTTTTGTGTGACCATATGGTGACGCTCGTCCTTGGAGGGTTAATTAAATGGTGGGTAATAATTTCAAGAATTATATTTATTTATTTTTGATCGCTAGAAAATTTATAATTATTTTATGAAACTTAATTATATTTATTTACATATAGGATAAAGCAGTGGAGAATTTGGAAGATTCCCCTGTTCATTTAAAATTGGCAAACTACTTCGTGTTAAAGTCGACGTATATTTTTTAATCTAAAGTCGGCCATGTGTTCCGAAACTCATTTTTTTAAGTGCGTGTAGTTCTTCCGATATAGAAATATTTAAATAGAACTTTTTTTATTATACGAAAACCGAATTTTCTTTAAGCGACAGCATAAAAAATAATTTAGTCATTTCACACATATAAAAAAACTAGGCCTACGTCGGACAAATTCTGGTTGTCGGAGCGATGGGCTGCTAATACATTAGCAAGGGGCTCGCTTAATCTCAAAGCAATTTTCGGTGTTCTGGGGAAAGAGTGAATTTTTTTATCACTCCTATGCAATTATATGCAATACTTAAATAAGCAATCAATTGTTACTAAATACAATTATAATATGTAAAATATGCAACTTACCGAAAACTTTTCAATGTAAATATCTAAAAATCTACTACTGTGTATACTGAAGCTGTCGTATATAATATATAAGTCATAAATTGCAGTTATACACTAACTTAATCTAAAAAAATTATGTTGTTTTAAATTAACAAGGGGCTCGCGCGAGCCCCTCCGAGCCCCCTCCAGCCCACCCCTGGGTTGTCGGAAATTGAGTTGCATACGAGAATAATTTTGCTCTACCCGATGAATTAGTGCTAATTAAGTCAAATCTGTTCATCGCACCTATTTGACAGTTAATAATATCAAACAGTCAATTATATGTTACACTAATTAGTTCTCAATTAATCTGGATTGGAAAATACATACATATATTTCAAAGAAAAATTTCTTCGGAATATCGGTGACAATACGTGTTCTGCCCAATGACGTTGAAAGTCAGAGGTCTATTAAAATGACATCCCTGTCTGGCGGTATAAAGTACGAACGAGAGGGATATATTTATTTATTATTCGAAATTCGAACTCATCGAGTGCGACAAGTTGCGGGGATTTCGACCTGCAGAGGTCGCCAGACTTCGCACAGTCGAAAGAGTGGGCGAACGACCTCAACCTTAGAAAATTTTCGGGGGTCGTTAACATGTTTATTTGTCTCATCTGTGTTTTTGTCACCGCTGCGGCTAGTAAAGTGGGTGATGACCTTCCTAATACAATAGGAAATTATGTTTAGCATTCAAAGTTACTCCCACAAATGAATACGATAAAAAAAATATACCATATCCGCTCGAGTGGGGCATATGGAGTAAATATTAGTCATTTAATATGCACTAAGTGAAGAAGCATTTCTTCAGCAATTTATAAAAAGCACTTCGAAATTACGATTGCTAATCGCACGATAACGGCTAAAGACCTTCGTACCTGTATCATCAAATTAGAATCTCCCAATAGATGTGTGTATACATGTATTGTCTTCGCGAGGCAAGTTCGAGATTTGTTAATTGATTGTTAATGATCACCCAGTTTCGAAAACGAAACGTAGATATATTTATTAATAAACAACTACTCATTTCTTAAAATTATCCTTATACTCTCACTATATATGAAGTGAGGTGGAATACCGATCTTCTTCAAATTTGAATTTTGTACTTTTCCATGAGTTTTGTCGCTAACGACCCGGGTTTCGCCTTTCGGCATCTTCAGGCATTCCAAGTGCACGGATGTACTTGAACTGACGCGTAGTAAACAGTTTGTATCGTTTATATACAAAAAATATAAGTAGATCACTAAGTTAAAAGGCTATTAAAATGTAAATTAGCGAAAATTGAATGTATACAATTTTCAATGAATTAAGTGGGTTTGTTATAATTATGAGGATTTTTTGAAAATATTAGCGACAAAACTCATGGAAAAGTACAAAATTCAAACAATTCAAATTTGATATTGAAATTCCATCAAGCACCCTCAGTCGAAATACTTAATTAACCGATCTTCTTGATTAACTACAACAGAATACTGCATTTGAAAAGAGGAAAATATTATTTTTAGTATAACTGCTAAAGAAATTAAAACATCCAATAACCACTATTTAAATATTCCGTATGCCAGTGATTTCCAACCTGGGAGGCGGGAACCGTCTAAAATATTTATTTACTCTTTAAAACGTGTCTTTATTACTATATGAAATAAAGGATGGGGAGGCGCGAAGATGTTTTTTACTTCAAAGGGAGGCGCAATAACATAAAGGTTGGAAACCACTGCCGTATGCTATTAAAGATCGGACTTGAAAAAAGATTTTAGACGATAATGACCTGACAAATCATACAAATCAGCACACCATGCGGAATGTTCCCTACCTGTCATTTTGTATCTATCCCATCACAAATTTAGCAACTCGAAATATCGTCGATATATATACAAAGCTTGACCAATAATTAATTCCAGGGAAAGTTTCGCGTATTTCGCTACAGTACGATGGATATTATCTCAACCGACGGTTTAGCACACCTGCATTTCGCAACTTTCAAACTCGGTCGGGTTGATAAACTTTCGCAACTAATTGCAAGGATTTTTTCTATCCAAATGTTATGAATCCTTTTTTTAGACGCGTAAAAGCTCAGTCGTTTTTTGTATTATTTTTATTGATTGAATTGGCACTGACTTGGTAGAAATCCATAGTAATACGGTAAAAAAAAAATAGAAAAATATTTAGTTATACAAAAAAGTGGATGATCAGATTTGATGAAGGCATACACCGAAATAGCTATCAACTGATTTTTTTTTTAAATTGTAGAACTAAATATTTTTTACCGTATGTATTCTTTTTTATTTACAGACTAGCGAAAGCTTCTATAGACATTCTAGCACACCTATACTAGGTTTGCTTCGGAAAATCTTAAGTATATTTAAAATTTCCTTAAATCAGAAGACTTTTCCTTTGCCACTGAATTGATTATTAACCGGTCTTATAAGCAATTAACAGCATAAACCGCAAACAAAACTCGCCAAGTTCAGATATATCGGCTTATCGGGAAATGTTATTAAAAACGACTGAATGTACAATGTTTTCAAATTAATTAGTTGATTAGTTGAAGAATTTGTGCCGTACAAATCTACAAATTTCAGGATTGTGACTCCGCATGCATGGCGGGTGTGCTGAGGAGTTAAGCTGGTTGACTTATGAACACCCATTAACTTCACTGAAGCTTTACGAAACCATTCCAATAGATTTTTAACAATGTTCTAGTCTACTTTAAAGAAATGCGATGCGCCATAGGTTTAAAAACATATTTTAGAATATTTAAAATAGTATAATTATTACAGGGTATTATGTATTCTGGAAAAGATCGAATAAATAAAAAATATCTCGAACGACAAATAAAACGTTTTAGAAAAGTTACGTAGTCGTTGACTGACGAATCCGTAACGCAATTCCAATTCTCACTCGGTTTTCCATTCACCTGGAAAATGTGAAATGTCCTGAGGCGCTACGTTCAGTTCGGCGACAGCTGTGCATCGCGTGGCCACGTAATAATAGCCCCCTCCCGCTCGGGGCAAAGTTTCAATGTGATCCAAAGAAATGTGGGGTTTGTTAACCCGTGTGTCTGGGACGTGCGTAACTCGCGCGGGGATCATTCGTTCTCGTTCTACCGTTGCCGGGGAAATGAAGGAACGGGAACGTCTGCGATACGAGGTCTGACGGGCCGAAATTTAATCCGGTCCGGGATCCCTTCAGGTCCGAACTGACCCGGACTCGATGCGCACTATTAAATTTGTTACCGAAACAAGTTTTGAAGCCCACATTGTTTTTCACAAAACGCCTAAAAATTAATTGTTTTAATCAAAAATAAAATATAACTTTAAATTACATAGTTATATGAAATTGTCCATAACATTCGACCATTCAAAATAGAGTCATGAAAATCGTCGTTACCCGACAGAAACCAACTCACGGACACGGACCAATTCTAGGCTCGTGCAGATCTCAAGTCTGAGAGGAGAATTAACCAAGCCATAGACGAATTCGTCTCGGTATACATTACACGCCGATTAGTGATTAATCTATTATTTTCTGACAATGAAACTAGAAGTTATTAATAATTATGACTCATACTTCTTATATGCTATTTTTTGGCATGTGGCATGAATTTTTTTAGTTTTTTTTTGTACTAAGATATGATAACTAACATTCTGATAAATGAAATCTTCGGTTTAATGGCTTCCAAATATCATTGACCCAAAGTACGTATGAAATAAGCGTATGTATGGTATGTTCATTCGATATACGTTAATTAAGCTCGGGAGTCATCGACCAGAACTAATCATTATTTTGTGCTGATTTTTCAAATAAAAAAGGTACGTTTTCGTTCAATCTTAGTCTCCTCTTGGAGTAGTCATAGATCGAAAGATGGCGACGAATCCCAGAGCGAATCCAAGAGAGTGGTTTCGCGCCGAGTCCTTTTCAAATACGACATCTTCAATAACATAAGAAAGATTCTTTTTAGGAAAACATTATTTATAAGTGTAAAGCTGTTATATTTATGTCTCATGTTTTATTTATATAATACAAATCAAGCACATGCGTGTGAAAGGGCAAACAATATTTTTAGATTTCGTCAATGAACAATCAATCTCATTAAATTCATTAATAAATAATTGTCTTGGACACATCTTGGACGTTAAGTCAAGGTGATTTCTTTTGACATACGCCTTTGCTGCCCTTTACTTTCCCTTGTTGGCGAGTAATTAGTATCTATCATTGCAGAAAATGTGGCTTATACAGATGTCGATGTCGTGCATTTTAACTATTTACTGTGTGACGTGTCATTATCTTTCTTCAATCCATGCACGCTAAGCGATCCGTTCCTCTTTCAAATCAAGGGTGTGAAAGGTAAAATTATGTGTACCGATCATTCCTATTTCAGAGCTTTTTTTTAATGCCTCAAAAACATCAACACTTTTAAGTACTTGGTATTTGAGAACGAAACTTAAATACCTGATAATGTCGACAAACGAGACTATCATAGCATACATATAAATATAATCATCGAATAGGTTTGAAGCTGACTAAAACTGACCAATTTCACCATCGTAATCAGTCAAAATAAAATCGATTATTTTTATACAGAGTATTAAAAATAGAATAACCCGCATACAAATAATATAAACAACCACATATAAAACAAACAACTGGGCAACCAAATATAGATGTTTTCGTGTCTTTATAATGAAACTCGAAATGTAATATGCAAACGTTAATAATTTCGATGGATTCGGCAGTAACTTTGTGGAAGTTATTTTATGTATATTGCAAACGTTAATATTGATTATATAGACAAATCGTCCAAGTGTATTGTATGGGTCCTACTTCGAGCTTACACTTCCTAATCATGAAAACGGGACATAAACATAGATAGAACGATTAGCTAACTACTATTCCAAATACCAACATTATATCTACATATTTTCCTAAAAGAAAGAATGACTAAAATACATATAATTCCTGTTAAGCGCCTTACGTTTGAAATTATCAATTTGGTCCAAGCGTGAACGATTAACTTTAAAAATATATATAAACATATATCAAAGGGTATGTGGTTTCATAGAAGGTAAGGACCCAATCACAATAATACTTTATACACCGTTAAAGCCCAACCATCCCTTAAATTGTAACAAATTAATAGGTGCCATGATTAGATGTCGCACACTGGGACAATGGTTCCAAAAGTACCGAAATTCTATCTAGACAGGCTATGATACTAAATTGAGTTATAAAACTATAGCCGTAAATGGGAGGTTGAATGAACTGGAGCCACCCTCAACGAAGGGCAGACGGCTGAAGAGTCAAACTGTGGCTCGCAGATAGGCTTTACACATTACGGGGTCGTTACACGACCTTTAAGGTTATTCAGAAGTTTCAAAATAGATAGATTGGTTTTTTACCTCGTGGTTAAAGATAGCGATTAAAATGCACTCAGCGGGCGTGGGTAGAAAGTGTTTGATAAATCATGATGAAGGAATTTAAGAAGTTATGTGATGTTTTTATCAATATATAAAGTGAATCGCAGTTATAATAACAGATAATTTTAACTCATACGCGAATAAAAATGTCTATCGATTGATATATAACTCAAACCCTTCTCAATCTCTTAAGTATTTACGTATAAAACGAGATATTTATCCGTGGAATCTTTGTTACCAATGGACCGAAAAAAGGTTCGAATTTAAAATTGAATGCTACTTGTAAAACCACGAAATTCTAACGATAAAATATCTACGATAATTTAAGAGTTCCATAAGGTCGGAAATGAGTAATAATGGAATTATGTATATTTAAAATGATGGCTTGAATGAAGGGATGTATTACCGAATATAGCGGTTTGATCGATTGCGACATTCGAAAGTCGGGTTTTTCAACTTGGTAACCCGGTTTCAAATATTACAATTAATATTCATTTATATTTATTATAACACTAAAACCGTTCATAGTTTGACAATGTCAAATAAGTCCGTTGCCAAATAGGATTAATGAATAAAATTTTAACAGTTTTATGTAAAATTGATTATTATAAATAAATGAAGTATAAAAAAATACTTAATTAATTGAATTATCATTTTTGTACGCTGTACAATATATTGGAAATCGAAAATCAGGTTTCTCAAGTCAGGTTTTGTATAAGCCCTAGTGACGAATGTCGAATGGAAAATGTCTCATAGGCTGGAACCTCAAAAATAAAAATGACAAAAAAGGAAGCCTCAAAAAGAATGGGTCGTTGCTTGCTACTTGAAACTAATTCACTGGCGAAACAACTAGTTTTGATTTTGTTTTAATATAATTTGTGGCATATAGAATACATAGTTTGATTACGGTATATCTCATGTGGGTATTCCCACTGAGGATTCAAAGTTTACAATATTAAATTCAATGCAAAAATAAGCCATGATCTCCTACCTAAAGAACGCAGACAATCGTCATCATCTTTGCAAATAAATGTGTGAAAATGTGTCTATAAAAAGTGTACTTTTTATAAAATAAAGATTCCAAGGCTATTAAGAAACACCCAAACGAAAGATTAAGAAAATTAGTTTAGATTAAACGAAATTATTTTCGTAATAAATTCCCCTTCAGGGGTTGAATAATAAGCCGTACATAATCTCTTGTAATATCAGCGATAGCAAATTGTTATTATTATGAAGTATAAATAAAATATATACATATATGGGAAATAGGCCAAACCATAGCTCGGAGGCAGCACAACTAGATTGAGCATCATACGAAGAAGCGAGACGGCCTAGGGTGAGAGGTAATAGAGGAGGAGAATCGAAGTGAACGCAACGCGAAATGCGAAGGGCAGAAAAGCGCGGGGGAGGGCGTCAAACGTCTACGGCTGTTGCACGCGCCACTCGCACCCCCTACAATATCGATCTGTCTCGCTTTCCGCCTTCTTCCTTTGTGGTGCTGACTACCCTTTTCCCACTCCCGCGGACCCGGCCATGGCCAGCCCGGACTCCCTCCCGGCGGCGAAGTCTGCCCGACAGTCTGGCGGGAAGCGCCGCCACAACAGGTTCCGTAAACGGGACGCAAGTATTTAGGCTCAGCGAACAAAAGAATGATCGCGATCTCAATAAAAGACAAACAGTCCATTCAATTATTACTTTCATCGTAAATAGTAACAGATTTTAACATAACGCATTTGGTGCGTCCATTTGCCCTTCAGAAGACCGCACGATGGGCCAGTCACTTGAGTCCACCCTAATTGTTTATTTGGATATAACGCAGATCATAATGTCAGGGAACATCTGAAAAATATTTCGAGACTAATACCAACAGCAAAACATAAATAAGTCCTGTAGAACCTGTAAGTTGTGCGCCAAGAAAATAAAAAGTACAAGATAAAACATTGTAATATGGCTTTCAATCACAGGAAATATTGGCAATAATCTAATTAATCTAAATTGAATAATTATGGTCTTTGAAACAAACACAAAAAGTTTTTTTTTTGCCGGTTTCAGTTTTTATGCGGCAGTTTTAGAAATCCTTCATTAAAAAAAAAATCTTCAAAAATAGACCGGGCACACGAGATAGTTTCACCTGATTTGGACCTGGGCCGAAGGGGTGAAAAATATTATTGGATAATTTCTACTTAAAAAATATATTTCATTTATTCATATTAATTACAAATTACGTAAGAAGAAAAACACGAAGTCTTCTACGACGAAGAAAACTTGATTTTCTTTTTCCCGAATTGAATAATGTAACAAATGCGCGTTATTTCTTATCACCCGAAGGCGTTCTAATTTCGAAACTGTGTTCTTTTTGGAGTGTGAATGTACATTATGTTGTTTATTTTATAAAAGAAAGATATTTTTACCGCTTAACTCATTGGCATCGGATGACTCGTATACGAGTCTTTTGAGTTCCCCTTTAAAACTACGGATGACTCGTATACGAGTCTTTTCGCCGGTCTGACTGCGGCGTTGAAATATACACATCCAATGCGAAAAATGTTTTAGATTCTCTACAGAGATGGCATAACAAATGTTTGATGCATCATTTAAAAAATAAAATATTAAAATATGTGCACAAATAATTTTTTTATTCGGTGATTTCGGCGATGAAAAATCAGCAGACAGCTAAAATATAACTTATTTTTTAAAAAGAAGTTTTTTTTTGTCTGAATGATTTTTATTGAATAATAAATTTGGGATATGTAGTAATAAAGACAAATTGATCATTTCTATGATAAAAATCGAAAAAAAAAACTTTTTTCTTTCAGTTAATTTTCCCGATTTTTTACAAAGTATAAAAAGGTTTTTTTTCTGTTCGCCTGATTTTAATTTAACAATAAATTGAGAAAACATAAAGGTTTAGTTATGTGATAAAAATCGAAACATACATTTATCCTGGCGGTTCGTTTTCTTGATTTTGCTTAGAATGCATGCTCTGATTACAAGATTCACGGGAGTTTCGTCAACATCTGGATGTCATGTTTTATGATCCCGATGACCCGATGTTAACGAAAACGTCGATAAATTATACTGCTTAATCCCTTATTTCAAAACTGCAGGTTCAGTTTAACTTCGATCGTTGTTATATTCGAATTTATTTTTCTTTCGGTGCGCTATTACCCAGAACTGGTATTCTTTGTGTGATTTTTGTGTAACATTTGAAATATGGAAGAAGACACTTATTTAGAAGAGAGGTGTGAAGACACGTTATCTGAAGTTAGTGAATGTGAGGATACTAGTGATCAAGGATCGGATATTCTTAGAACATTATTTCTCCCTACCTAAACAAATGGCACCATCTTTACTTAGATAACTTTTATACCAGCGTTAAACTAGCATCAAATATTTTACTAAAAAAATTAAGAATGTGTGGGACAATAAGATCGAATCGCGGTTCACCGAATTCTTTGAAAAATGAAATACTCCAGCGCGGAGAAACTCGCTACGAAAGAAAAGGTGAAATAATGCTTCAGATATGGAAACACAAAAAAAAACGCAATGTTCAAATGATCTCGACCATCCATAATGCAAAACTAATAAACACTAACAAAATTGATCGACAAACTCGACTTCCCATTGTGAAACCCCATTGCATAGTTGATTACAATAATTACATGAATGGTGTTGATATTGCTGATCAGTATTTAGCATACAATCCCCTCTTCCGTAAAACGATAAAGTGGCTTAAAAAGATTTTTTTTATCTTCTTATTGTGGCCTGTTCAATTCGTTTTGAGTTTTTCAAAAACTTAATCAGTCATCAAACATGAAATTCCAAAGTTTTATGTTGAATACGGCCAAAGCTTGGTTAGAAGAAATTCCCGATATAAATATCCAAAGTGAAAAAATGGCAACGACAAGTCAACCCTCGACTTCCAAACGTACCCCCAGTTTTGATCCACCGGGAAGGCTTACGGGTACAATTAAACAGCACGAACCGATAAAAATTCTAAACCAAGTTCCGTGAGGATTTATTTAATAATATTATGCAAACATAACCGAAATATTTTTTTGTGCCTAACTGTGAAAATACATTAAATACGCCCCGACCCATATCTCCCAGTTCTGGAGAGAATCAATAAAAAATAAGTGAGCGTTGAGGGATTCATTTCACGCTCGATTATATTCACTACATTCAGTGATCGCAAACTTTTTCAAAAAGATTTGATTTTTATTTTTATGAAAAATATTTTAAACAAATTTGACTACGCCATTTGGACATAATTTGAATAATTAAAGCTTGGTCCACCCTGCCTACTCCTTCTTCAAACACGGAGCCATGGTATGCGTACATAATATATTTATTTTGTAGTTTTTAAAATTGATTTTGTTTTTAAGTATGTATTTTTATTATAAATAATGAAAATGTATTATTTGGCATAGAAAAGTAATCCGATTAGTAAAAATAGATTGATAAAAGGTTAACACAAAAAGATCGTGTCTATCGTTATTTTCATTTGTCGACTAGGTATCAGTTTTAGGAAGCGAGTCACCTGATTTTCATGTAATAAGAAGTTTGAAGGAACAAAAGAATTCGAGTGAAAATAAATTATTTTTTTTGAAATGGTTTTGAATCACTGGCTGGCTTAACTGTTCTGGTTTAACTATTCATTTGAATCATGTTTACAAAAGAGCCGCAGATTTTTACATATTGTATTCTAACTAAAAAAATCATCCTGGGAAACCTGTTACTGCGTCCTGTAAGGGCCAACAATATATAAGTAATTATAGATTAAAAATAATCTTTTGTTTTCTAATTTTGATGTGAAATAAAATAAACAGAAGCACATCTATATTTGGCTTGTTATTTATTACTTTTTCGATAAAATGTATAATTCTATATCAAATAACCGATTTTCTATCTTAAAAAATACAAAAGGTTGAGTATCACTAATAAAATCAGGCTGAAATTTATAAATTATTATGCAACAAAGTGTTGTACAACTGGTGTCCAAATTTTTTTTTTTAATGTCGTACAGTTTTAAAGTTATAATTTTTTTACGAAAGTACCTAGTTTTTTGCAAAATTTCGCAAAAATGCCCCGTAACCAGCTCAGCTTTCAGGTAAAAATGCCCCGATGCGAAAGAGTTAAGTCAGCCGTTTTAATTTTAAACATTTTTTCGTAAAAATCTCAGCTGTTAATTGAATTTGGATATAGATATCTAATTAAATTGTTATAAGTGTGTATTTTTGGTATAAGTGTGTTTAAACACAACTCTCATAAGCGAGTATAAGTAGCGTTATTTTTAAAAAATATACCGGTGCTCTTTCATCAATAATTATATACATATATATATAATATCATTTCACTCTCTTGAAGCTCGAAGATCGTTTCTGAGTTTGAAGCATTTTTAATTTCTCCTTCGGAGCCGAGTTAATAATCCTTAAATTCTCATGACTATTAATTTACATGCTCCCAATTTATTCTTACGTGGGCGAAACTATGAGCAAAAACTTTTATTTCTAAAAACTTATACCACGCTTAGGAGGTATGAGTCACCAGTTCCAAGGGCCATTCGATTGATCAACGCATTGCCTAGAGAAGTGGACATTTTTAGTGATAGTATTTGTGAACTGTTTCTTAAATTTTACTATTTTATTTCTTGATTTTGATGTTTTATGTAGTTTTATTTTATATTTTGTCCTATTATATTTTTCAAGTGCATGGCGAATTGGCGTCAGCTGTTATGTCATGTACTGTACTTTTCATTTTTAAAAATAAATAAATAAATAAATATGTAATTACTACAAAAACACTTGCCTTTAACCATTAATACACCCCTCAATTGTTCTAGTAAGCAATGGAAGTATGAGCAATATAGTAATTATAAAATCATTTAACGAGAACTAGTTGTAAATGACTGCTAGCTGCTGTCAACGTCGTTGGCTTAGAACACGGAGGTCACTGGTTTGAATCCTACTACGAACAGTTTTATATATTGATTTTGTAATCAATTTATGGATTTCTATTCGAAGGCATGGATGTATGTGATGTCTTGAATTCCACTTCCCACCCATAATATCGAGATCGATTAGCTAATCATTACTCTAATCGTGTCCTTATCATATTCTCTAAAAGACGTTGAGCAACTGAGTAACAAGCAGTCCTCGTAGAAATACTTACGTTGAGATAAACACCATTAGGGTCCATATGCTCCACATTGGGAGCGGTCATTGAAATATATATATATATAAATCGGCCACTCGACGTCTCTTTTCAGAGAATATAACAACAGGACGTTAATTTTAGTTAGATAAACGACCCGTTGTAAGGGTTGAGATAGGCGCAAAATATTTTAGAACCATTGCCCACCTATGGATTATGCCATGCCTTTTAGACGCATATGCATAAACTGATTGAAAAACGAATGCATTATACGATACGTAAATGCCCATTCAGGTATTGGAGCCCTTGACAGCGTAACCGAGCAGAACAAAATCGAAAGAGCGCTTACCAATATGGAATTCAATGATAAATAAACTAAAAAATAGTGATAGAAAATTTAAATTAACTTTGATTATTCCACGTATTATTCTTAATAGCACAGGCGGTTCCCCGTTACTCAAATTGTTTCCAATTAATAGAGTAATCACAAACCTAGATGATTGACTGCAGCTCATTAGTTTTAATAGTTTGTAATGTTTAACGTCATTAGTAGTATGATTAAATTTGTTTGCACTGTTTCGATTTTATAATCCCCTCTTTGCTTCCATTAAAAAGGAAAAATCCCATTCTGATTGTTTACAACTCATTAGTAAAATTAGTATCATTATCTGTTTGCTTTATTTCGATTCTACACCCCCCTCCTTGCTCCTCTTAAAAGGAAAAAAAACCCAATCCATTTTGTAATTTTATAATTTTAAAATGTTAGAATCAATCTTGCTTCATTACTTAAGCAAACTTTGCGATAGTAAGTCTGAAGATGCCTCTGAAAGAGGCGAAACACGTGTCACAGTTAGTTACACAATACGTGGAATAATCAAAGTTAATTTAAATTTTCTATTAAAATGAACTTCCACAAAGTTACCGCCGAAACCATCGAAAGTATAAAAAATAGTGATTTAGTAGCAAGTGTTCGAGATTGTAGGTCTATGTTGTATGAATGAAAACCAGTTATTTTCGCGCCATGTTTAACTACCCTGCTTAATATTTCGGAATCGTCGCATCTATTCCAAATTTAAAATTCGCTTACTCAATAAAATTCTATGCCACCGGCGCGGCGCGATTGTAAAAAAAGGTAGAATATTCCAGTTTGGGCAAATAATCGCTGTCACGTGGCGTCTTGTTTGCAGATGTTAATTAAGTAGGAAAATGCTGCATGACATTAAAAACGTGTCTACGGAAATACAAAGATTGAAATGATTATAAATAGCCGAAAAGGCGTAGGATAAATATAGTTCTAAATATGAAACTTTCAGAAAAAGAGAATGAAAAAGGAATATTTGTACTTATATAGGTCACATTTGACCTTTTACCATGATTTAACAGACGTAAATAAACATTACAAATACTATGACAATTTCGACTTAAATTACTGATTGATAACCAATATTTACAAACATCAGTTTATTCAAAAAATATATGGCAGTGGTACACAACCTTGTAAACAGAAAAAAAAGTCAGTACACTGCAATGCAGACGGTGTGGCACATATTTTTGGTTCTTGAAAAATGTAGTTAACGAAATAAATAATAACAAACTTTTCACTGGCAATTTTTGAAAACAAGTTTTGGGAAAGTCTTTGTATTTAGACCAGTGGTCACCAAACTAGGGCCAGATTCAGTCTTCCAATGATTTCAATCCAGCCCTTGATTTTTAATAGATATATATATATATGTATACAGAACCGGTCCACCAGAGATTTCAATCCATTCCCTGACTTTATTTTTTATATACAACCAATACTAATTTTTTGAAAATTCTAAGTGGATTTCATCAATAATATTTTTATAAATTGAGCATGCGCGGGTGCATTCTTAATTATTATTTTTTGAGTCGCTATTAATTTGACGACTCTCCTATAGTTAACAAGAACAGTGTCACTTAACGATTATATTAATTTACGTAGTCGTCAGCAATTTATATTGAGCAAGTATAAGAATATGTACACATTATTTCACGCTGCGTGGCTGAAAATATATTTGAGCGAAAATCAGTTTTCAAGGCCGCATAATAACGGCGGAACCGAGTGCGATGACTTCGCGGTGAAGACCTGATGCTATCATCTCGTCCACCGTATCACAATGCAGCCAACTAAGCAAACCGCACGGGTGTAAATAAAAGGATACATAATACACCGCCTCACTTCGTCACGATCTGTAACGTTCACGGACTTTTGATGCAATTAAGGCAGGTTGGTGATTTGTTCCGATATCAATCAAATCGTTGATTTGTAAGAACCGTTCTGGACGATTTTTTAAGAAAACTAACTACCTATGATACGTTGCTATAACAGATTAAAAATAACAAAGTATTTTAGTTCTACAGTTTTTAATAATTTTATTCGTTGATAGCTATTTCGGCTTGCGCCATCGTCAGAACTATGTTTAAACTAATCTTTTGCTCAGCTATATATACTATATATATATAGCTGAGCTGAGTGTATATAGTATATATAGCTGAGCAAAAGATTAGTTTAAACATAGTTCTGACGATGGCGCAAGCCGAAATAGCTATCAACGAATAAAATTATTAAAAACTGTAGAACTAAAATACGTTGCTATTTTTACCCTATTATAATGGAGTTCTACCAAGTAAATGCCATGCCAATCAATAATATATCATCGTCTGTTAATATTGTACCTCGTTTAGGAGGCATGAGTCACCAATTCCAAGGGCCGTTCGATTGATCTACTTATTGCCTAGAGAAGTGGACATTTTTAGTGACAGTATTTGTGAACTGTTTGTTAAATTTTACTATTTTATTTCTTGATTTTGATGTATTATGTAGTTTTATTTTATATTTTGTCTCATTATATTTGTCAAGTACATGGCGAATTGGCGTCAGCTGTTATGTCATGTACTGTACTTTTCATTTTTAACAATAAATACATAAATAAATATTTATATTAAATATTATCCCTTTACCGCCAATAATAATAGCCAAGCATTTTATAAATAAATATCCGAATTTTAAATGAGAAAAATATAAAACCCTTTACGAATACTGATTGCAGGTGTTTATTAAACAAAACAACTCAATTGTTACTTTGGGTGTTTTGTGATGCCATATTATGAAACATAAAAAGTCAAATTTACTTTTACCAGTCCATAATTCACTAACGAGTGTGACGATAAAGTATGGACCAACGTACCCTCTAAGCCAGTGTCTGGAAAACTGTGTGCCGCGGCACTCTACTGTGCCGCAAGAAATCTCAGGTGTGCCGCGGTGGAAGAAGCCTTAAAAATGACAATTTTAAATAATCCCTATTCAAAAACAAATATTTGTCATGTAGGATTTCGGAAGCAAAACAGTAGCAAATCGAGGATTTCAAATTCCTCGATGAGCTAAAAAAAAGGAGTTTCGGAGATAATCTGCGGCATCTTGGTGTGCCACGGTACTATTCCATTCATCAGTGTGCCGTAAAGTAAAAAAGTTTGGCAGACACTGCTCTAAGCCAGTGTTAGATGCGCGGAAAATGCGTGGACCGATCAAATATTAATTGAACAACTATCTTGTAGTGCGCGCCAACCAGGAATGAGTGCGCGGGGGCTTCCCAATTGCTGCGCGGCCACGCACGCGCGCAGCTTAGAGGGCACGTTGATATGGACATACTACCAAAAGATTGCGTGCCCAATCTATTCATTGATTTCTCTTAGTGAATTACATGAAGCATCGATTCGATGCGCATGTGGTAGTGAAAATATTTTTTGAATAAATATAATATCAACAAAGAAGCAAATAATCACTACTAAAAAATAGCTTTATTTTATGTTAATTATTAATATATTTTCAATTAGAATTGTTGATAGTATTCTAATCAGAATATGTTTTTATTTGTACGTCGGAATACGTGACAGAACCATATTGAAGTGACTATAGTTGATATTCCCGCGCAAAGCTTCCCAACGTAATGTGGATGGGTAGATGATACGTGAACCGAGTCGAGAAGGAGCGGTTTAAACCGTTATGTAGCCACATAGCCGAGCTAACGCGGCCAACGACACACTCAGTCCCACTAGGTATTGTTTCCACCAAGAAAATACCTTTACCACTAATAATAACCAATAGCAAACAATCGATCAGTAATATAGGCAAACCAATTCGCACATTATATTGCTTTTGTTGGCAGACCTCATTACAATACAGTAGAATCTCGATTATCCGAATTGTTCAAAATTAAGACAAATTTTGCTGTTAATTTTGCAAAATATTCCACCAGGTGTCTCATCTGTAATACAACAAATTGATCATGGTGTAATTAAAACATTCACACGCCTATATCGGAAACAGGTTTTTCGGCGATTATTGATTGCTAGCGGACGAAAATAGTGAAGAATCTGTCATCAACTTCCATAAGAAAATTAATATAAAAGACTGTTGGTGCACGGCAACAGAGATGGAACGCATGAGGTAAATGATAGATTGGTTTTTACTAATAATGTTTAGATAGTGTGAATATTAAATTTTATCTATCAGGTTTCGCGATCCAACGTTTTGCGATAACCGAGGAAAACAGTGCAGCCCTATGCAAACAAGGCCTGCTAGATTATAGAATAATCGAAGCCGAGTGTCGATGCAAGTTCATTGTTCTCATTCAGTCGACTGCCATTCGTCTGTTATCTAACATTAGCTTGCATTGTATAAAATAGCTACAAGGTTGAAGCCAGCAAATACGCACAATACAAGCGAATACCATTTCATTCGGTTTTGGTATTTTTGTTCAAAACCAGTGAACAGGTGTACAGATTATTTTTCTTCCTCTATAGCAGGGCAGCAGTGGGCTGCTAATACGTTGAAAAGGGGCTCGCTTAATCTCAAAGCAATTATATGCAATACCGGGCCGCGGTTTGCCCGTGCCTGCTCTATAGTATATGTTTGAGGATTATTATGTTTTCTGTGTTGAATTTCACTAAATTTAAAAAACATAATTAAGCGAAATATTTAATGTAATACACTAAACTATGTTTAATTACCCTTAAAGACCTAGTAAAAAACATGTGTTTTTTTTTAAATATACGTCTACTTGTTATATATTTTTTGATTTATATACTGAACGTGTCATCTTCATTATTTAATCCCTCCCTGGAACTATTAATTTCTTTCTCTATTACTTCGCCGAGATTAATCAGGGCCGGACAAAATAGCTTGGAGGGCCGGTGGTTGCCAATATATGGCATAAATGAATCGGACGATGCCGAAACGACATATAGATTTCCTTCTATCTAAAGCGATAGTATATTCACAATATTATTCATTTACATTGTATCTGCATTTAATTGTTGTCCATTAGCGTACTATTCAGACAGAAATTGAAGAATATTACTTTAGAAAGAAGCACTATACATCAAATAACATTATTTAAGTAATGCAATTTACCATAGATACAGGATGTCCGGTTATCCTGCTGTGAGAGAAGTTTGAATGGTGGTCCTTGTCGAGTGAAAGCCATGTCGGCCTCCGTCCTGAATCCAATTATTCGGCATCCTGAAACAAGCAAGCACACTTTAAGTATTGATAGTATGAAGCTTTTATGTCGTAAATAGAAGGACATTGACGTCGGTTAATAAAGTGAATTATATAGCACAAGACACGGGGGATTGAAAACTTACGTAAATATGTATATCAATAAATTTGATTACATGAAAGCATTTCCATGATAAAATTAGACATGGTTTCCTTCCATAATAAGGCGTTTAAAATTCATTGGCTGTTAAATAAAAAAGTCCACCGATCATAGACAGTGGTAGACTGACTAGTTAGTTCAAGTTCATTCGTGCACTTGACACTTACCGAAGATACTTGAAGATACCGAAAGGCGAAACCTGCGTTATTAGTGACCAAACGCACGGAAATGTACAATTTGAACGATTATAATTTGATAGCCTTGAATTGTTGTAGGAATAAATACATTGATGTTTTCACATTATTACAATAGAGTTCTGCCAAGTAAATTCCAATGCAATCAATATAATAATAAGGGAGGGCTTGCGGGTGGCAAATAAAGTAAAGACTAAAGTTACTGTTTTTTGTGACTATCCCAACTCTTTGACAATAGACAATTGTACGCAATTCGCTGTCTTACACGAGCATTACTCTCATATGACCGAAACATTGTCTTCGGCTTCAATCCTCACATGGCAGGGGAAAAATCACTCAGTATTTCTATGAATACATATACTTAATAATTTTCTCAGAAGATTAACAGTTCCAAATGAATAAATTGTCATAAATAAAAATAAAAAGTAAAAATGCTTCGGGAATCAAGATCAAGCAATTTGTATATGATTGATTACACGAGCCACGTTGTCAAAAGATAGTTACTAGAATAACAACAATTCTCCCTTCAAGCATCTAACCTACCTAGGTCGCAGTATGCACGTACTATTACATGCAATTTAAAAGTAAGCCAATGACGAGTGAAGAGACGAGTAGCAATGAATAAATTATATTTCGTTTGGAGGACTTCCGCAGAATGTGAATGTAAAAATAAACACGGCGTAAAATATTGGAACACAGTAGATAATTTTATCGTTGTGCGATTTCGCAATTGAATCTATCGACGGCAAAAAAGATGGCCGTGGCATTCAACGAAACGCGTCGATACAACCTGCCGCCAACGATAAGTTATCGAAAGCGAGTGTCAAGGTGGCGTTTGTCAGTCCTTCCTAAAACGTTTCGCGAATAAAATTAGATGTCGGGAATTCCATTACTCATAGCAAAAATCCCAATGACAACGCAGCCGATCTATGTAAAATCTTCCTTTTTTTATCCGGGCTGTTTCTATTTTCCCGAGTCTTTTAGGTACTTGGGTTATAAATGTAGTGTATAAATAACACTTAACATTGTATTATCTTATCAGTTGATAATGATTGTCATGGGCGAAACCGGTCCTAATAATCCTGAAATAAAAGTGGAATTACTGCAATTGGGTATTTTATGTTTTGAAAATTATATGTATGATACTGTGAATTTGTTTATCGGATTGAAATAAAGTAACTCTGACGACACTTGTTAGAAGTATTTAAATATAGACGACAGTATTTAAATATAGTATTGCGTATGGGAAAATGTACAATACTCTAATAAACTTTAATAGGCATCTTTCCCATTGTGTCGAAATTTAACCATCTGTATCCGTCTCGTCGCTAAGCAGCGCTCTCACCACCAAGCTACCGAGGCCGATTGACACTGTGCGAAGGTGAAAAGGAATTATAATAGAATGGCCGGTATCCACCAAGTTCGCGAACCTGAAAACGCTGAATTAATGGAGACGTGCTTCGCGAGCACGATCGCCCCGCAGTGTTTGTTTGAACGTTAAAAAAATATTATAAAGGGAACGTATCCACCAAGAACGAACGCGGGTCGCATCCGGTTCGCGAACATGGTGGATACGAGACATAAGATTAGATAATTATTAATAATAAATACATTACTACGCGAATATGTGTAGAGGTCACGTACAGGCAATACGGATAACTTTGGCCATCAGTCTAACATTGGCTCACTACAAGAAAAAAGGTTCAAAATTATGCGGTTCAAATGTTATGGTCATACCTTTACCACTAATGTTGATAATAATTCGCTGAGGTCCGAATAGTATTTGCCAAATACATCCTTGATTACGACAGTTTGCTTAAGAACTAATCTATTATATATGGATATTGTTTGAAAATACTAAAAACATATCTTTCAGTCCTGTAGATGAGTGCTTCACTTTTCTGTCCGTTAGTCATATTCAGTTGCAGTCCGCTTGTTTGGGTCCCCGTATGAACAATATCCATAAATTGATTTCGTGATTATTACACTCAACTCCCAATAATAAAAACAGAGCATAGTGAGAGAAAATAGCTAAATTCTAGTCCTACTCCATCTTAACATCCTAGCATACTGAAATAAAAAAATAAAAACATTTTTTTTGTGCAAATCCCACACTATATAATTAAAAATCAGGACGGAATCGCAAGCATTAAGCCAATGAAAATAAAAAAAAAAATATATTTATATAAAATTAACTAAGATTTGTATAAATAACCCTGAATCGATTTAAATTTTCACATTATGTTGATAATGCTCGAGAGCGTAGCCGATCCTAATATCCGATAAATAATGTGAAATTAAAACAATAAGGTGTTTTGATTGTTTAAAATAAATGACCGACCGCCAAGAATCGACAGTAATCACCTTAACGGTCTTGAAATATTTACTCTTGATATCAAATCTCATTTTTGATGAAACTTCTCAACTGAAGCGGTCTCAACGAAGTCCCTTCGAAAGCTACAGGACTAACTTCAATTGGAAATATTCTTACCGTTTTCCTCGAGAAACTTCTCTAAGCTTTTACCTCTAGCCTTTTACGAAGGTCATGTTTATTTGCTCTCTATGCCTGATGTGTAACGCTAAACGTCGATGATGACACAAATAAAAGCGGGAAAATGGCTCAAACTGTTTGAATGGAACAAATAAATATACATAACCTACGATGGTCATGCATTCACGAATACAAAACGAGCAGTTATGCTAATTTGTTCCCCACCGCAGACTATTTATCCGGCGAAACGTTTTCAGATAGATTAGGTACGGCTGATTTCAGTTTCATCACGTACAAAGACATACCACGAGTATTGCTGCGGTTTCACTGCGCTGTATTTCACAGTAATATTATGTTGGTATATAATATAGTATAATATACAATTCAAATGTATGTTAGAACTAGGGATTGCATTCCGGTAATCCGGGAATCATGAATTATTACGGTAAATGTGTCATTTTACAAATAGGGTAAAAGATTTAAAGAATTTCAACAACAAATATAAAAATAAAAAACTTTTTTTTTTACTATTTTCACATTTTTCTATTTTAAATATATTTCTATTTTAAATATGGCATTACTTAGATTAGAGAATGTTAAAAAATATAAGTCACATGAGGTCACCTCGTGATGAAGAGATTTGAATAGAAAATATTTATTTAAATATAGACCTTACTGGAAACCCAGACCTAGCTAATCGTGAGACCAAGAGCACAGAGAGCGACAGTTTATGGGACGCCCTGGACAAACTCCAAAACATTTGAATGGGGCATTTAAACTTCAATATACAAATGTTAAAATTTATGTATAATATATTTATATTGAAAGTATTCAACATATCAACATAACTGACAACACTTGATTAAATTATAAAATAGTTAGAAGGGAATCATAACTAGGTACATAAAAAACTACGGATTTTAAAATTTGGTTAAATTTGTGCCGTTACACAGACAGATAATTCAGACTGGCAATACAGACAGACAGCTAAAAATTCAGATTTTTCAATTGCTGTTGATAAATTTGATATTGTTTAGGTCGAATTTGATTGAATACTCACGAATACTTTTTTTGTCCATGATCCAAATGCATGAACTAAAGTTTTTATTTTGAATGTATATATAATAGGTATATGTAGATACTCAATAATTGAATATATTTTTATATTTACCTAACATATTAATCGGGATCTACGTATCGCAGATATAAAAAAAATAATCTTTCAACAGGCGAACGATTTTATGTACGATTCTTTCGGTAATTCTAAAAATATAACAGCTCCAAAAAATGCCATATTGAAAATTATTAAAATTATTTGAAATTATGTATTATTATTATATTATTTATGTTCTGATGATTGAAGTATGATAGAATGTTGACATAGGTGTTTCCCTGGTAATTTTTGTGAATTTATCAAAAGGTCAACTCGACTAAAAAAAGTAAGTCGTATAGCCCTTAATACTAAATAAATAAATACATGACATTTTAAAAACATATTCGATCGATTCATTCCACACCATATGATAACATAACAGTAGTAAGCGCGGCTTATACAACTTAAAACTTGATAAGTCGAAATCTCTAAAGTATACTCATATCGAGTTATTGAATGAAAAGAAATTTTCATTTGCAGATTCCGCGAATGCGAAAAGACATTGCAATGGCCGACGTCTGAAATATCCAGATTTTAAGTACTGGCATACTTTAGAACAAACCGCGACATATTTGTTTCAGAGGAAGATAACAATTTTAAATGTACCACACCTAGTACATTATAACGTCACTGTATACTCATTGTGGAGCATATGGCCTTCTAATGGAGTTAGCCCAACAGATTTTTTTCAACCAGAACTGTTTATTACTCAGTTGCTCAACCTATCTTTTTCAGATGTAGTGGTAGAAGGATAGGACTAGTGGTTAGGTAATCGTTCTCGCTACGCCCGTTTTAGGATAGGATGAGTGAGAGGGAATTCAAGACATCACATACATAAATCCATCCCTTCGCTCAGAAATCAGTAGATCGATTGAAAAATCAATCAATAAAAAGCTTTCCGTACTGGGTTTCGATCCCGTGACCTCCGTGTTCAAAGTCGACGATGTTGACACTCGACCACGCGCCCGGCTAATAAATAAATAGCTATCATTTAATTAATTAAATATTTTCTTCTAACAACTCAATCGATATTACTGACAATTTGGTTGGTAAATCCCCGTCCATATATGACGGCACGCTCTAGGGGGTGGGGTCTGATAAAATGTGATAATTTAATGCAAAATGTGAAAAGGTCAAATGAGGGGGTCAAAAACAGCATAAGTACTACCATGAAAGTTGTTTTGAGAAAAACGTGAAAAACTGAAAAAAATCATTACTGATGAATTTAAATTAATTTGTGTGTCCATATACCTTACAGTAGAATATTGTGATTCACAATAAATTCATCAAATATGCTGAGCAAACATTTTGTCAACTGACTTTTTGAATTCGACAAAACTTTTAGAGTGAAAAAAATGCATTTGTTTCTAAAGCGAATTAAAAAAAAAACGATTTTCTGTGGAATGAAAACAGATTTGCTACTGAAATTTCAGCTCACAAGCTGGATAATTTTTAGCTGTATCCATAGACTTTTTATCCCAAATACGCCGTTAGCTTAAATAATTAGAAAGCGTCATGTTAAAAAACTTTTATACCACAAACAAAATATAATTTTCCCCATCAAATGTTCTGCATCACTGCTACAGATGATGTGATGTAATATTAATAAAGTAAGTACCTAGAATGTAGCATAACTAAGCATCTGATTGCTAGGCATTAAGTAACATCTCGCCCCGGCCTTGCAAATTTCACGCGACCGCTTCTTTGCAATTCAAATCTCGCCTCCGTAAAAATAAATTGTAGACGCCACTGTAATGATTTCAGCTTTTACGCGAGGAAGATAGATGGCAATGAGTAATAATACTACATCTATCGATCTTTTATAGAAGCTTAAGAAAATATATTCTAAAAATTCATCAAAAAATAATATGTGCTTTCCATCGTTTCAGAGTAAGAATTCTGCGCTATCTAGGTATAAAGCATACTCACAAATCACCTAAATTATGCACAACATAAGTCTTTATTTGCACACTTGACGCTTTGTAACACAAGCAGCAGAATTTTGAATTGAACTTTCATGTTTATAAAATTGAACGTCGCTCAAAATTCTGCCCATATATGGTATGATTAAAAAAACGAAGCAAATAATAAATTAATAGCCGTAATGAGCATAGCTCAATGAAATTCATATAATTTACAAGTATGGAATCAAATACCTTATCAATCACACGATATCACTTATCGTGTTGTCATTCTTATCGCCGTTATCAGTACTACGTATTCATGTATGTATTGATATTTCATTCAATACTGTGGGAATTATACGCATTCAACCTAGCATAATAATTCAGGCAACGATTCATAAATCAAATTAACCTCAAACGGTCAATTAGTTAATTAAATAAGGATTTCACTATGAAAAAGTGAGCTTAAAAAATATAACTGATTCAGATTTCATATTGTAGGTATACCAAACAAGCAACTTCAGTATTAAAAATGATTTGAAATTTCATTGTATTTTGAACTATTTTGATCCGATACCACCTATATTTAAGTAAAATCAATAATGTGGGTAATGAAAATTTCGGGTTCGTGGCGCAGCAGTCGACATCGTTGGCTTCCGTGAAGGATCACAGGGGTTCGAGTCGCAGTACGAACAGCATTTTTCAACTGATTTATAGATTTCTGTTCGAAGGCATGGGTGTCTAAATATTCCCTCCCACCCTTCCAATCCTCAAATCATGGGACGTAGCGAGAGCGATAAGTTAACCACTAGTCCTGTCCTAGCCCTATTTTACTATCCGTACTACTTTCCAATCATTAAATAATGGGATGCAGCGAGAGCGATAAGTTAGTTACTAGTCTTGTCCTAGCTATATCCGTACTACTTTAGAAAAAAAAACTTCAGTTGAGATACCTCCATTAGGAAGCCATATACTACATATTGGGAGCGAATATGGATTATATAAAAAAAATAGGGCACAACGAGAGCGATTGACCACCAGTCACTTAACCATTTATGCGTGACAAGCGCATTAACGCGCTTTATACTTCCAAGCACGTCAGACCGACAATACAAAATGAATTAGTAAATGCGGTATACTTAATTAACTAGTCACGGTAGTGTTTTGGTCGACACCAAATATTAAACACACTGTCACACCTCGAAGAATTTTCAAAATGTGAGAGATAAAAACAATACTTATGTTACAACAACCTAAATAAGTACTTCGTTTGAAATTTACAAGCTAAGCTAAAAACCGAAAAAAGTTTTAATATAAAAATGAAAAATATGAATAATCTACAATGTGTAAGTGTAAGTATTCTTTGTCAATCATAATAAATTTTCATAGATAATAGACTTTCACGTACGATTAGCCCTTGCTTCTGGTTTCTTTAGGTTTCTGATAAACTAGAGCAGGGTTCCCCAACCTTTTTGAACCCTAGAGCGCATTTTAGAGTGATTTATTACGCACGATGATGAAAAATCTCAATTCTTAAACATTTGCGTTGTTACCGTGATGAAATGAGAAGTTGTCATCATCTTATTCGAAACATAATTCGACTTCATAAATGATGACAATGCACACAAAATAATACACGCTATATTAAAAGGGTCTAAGCTGCAAATGCCGAATTAGTATATTATATAATTAAGCATTTAAGTTTGAAAACAGAACAACCATTGAAAAATGAGAAATTATAATGTTGGATTAAATAAATAAACACCAGTTTATTAAATTAGACCTTGTGCACTTCAAGGTTGTGTGTATACACAATAATATTTGAACTTAGGCTCAAAATCATAAAAAAAAACGTTTTTTTGATCCTCCTGTAAAACTTGTTCTGTTTGGTTATGTCTGTTTGCTTTTCAAGAGTCGATATAAAGAAAACATCGGCTAAGTTCAATTTAGTAATGACAATAGACATTTACGCGAATAACGAACATCGTAACGATTATTAGATGTATTGATTTTTTTATATAAAATATTTATCATAACAATCATGCGGAACATTAATTAACAAGGATGGAACTTCTAATGGAATCGAGCGAAAATGGCTTTGACATACTTGCTTTCACTCGAAGAGCACTTGGTATGTCCGTATCAGAAACGAGAAGTAAAGTTTGACTCACACGCGCGAAACTTTCACTGGTTTGACCCAGATATGAAATTAAATCGACACGATATGAATAAATTAAGCTGTTTTCGTGTTGACTTACAGGTTGTAGTTATATTACAAGAACTGAAACTTTTCGAAAAGGTAATGTAGTCAACCAATCGAATAAGCATTTAATCAATTAGGCATAAAATAATATTTCAAAAGTTATATTAAAACAGCTTAACGACCGCACGTTTTTTTTTATAAAATTTCACCTGGCGAAGTAAAATTTTGCGATAAATTCGTAAAAATTATAATTTTACTAAATTCACTATAATTTGTAAGCAAAGATATCTTAACAAAATTTAATTTTCTTAGCTTCCAGATACTTCACCTATACGCATATGTGTCCGCCGGCCAGCAACCTTTGTTTTTCAAATACTCAAATACGCGTCCACGGTCATTAAGCAGTGAATAAACTTATAAAAGAAATTTAATGCGAGCTTGGCAGCAAACAATAATTAATCAATATTTTTTCATAGAATTGTTCTTAAAATAAACAGAAAAATATTGTACCAATATGTATTGTGGTAAACTTAAATTACTTACCCTTATCAAAATGGAATTGATTTTTCTGCTTTTATCATTTTTTGGCGGTGCACCAGTTAAGAGCCAATGCGGTCAACAGTATAAATTTAAGTTTATTAAGCCACCGGTAACAAAAATAATATTCGGTGTTGCATTATATGTATTACAATCTTGGTATAATCAATTTTGATCATTTATACACCATAATAAATAAATTAAGACACGCGCGCTGACAACCATAAATATGATAAAACAATTAATATGCACGATGAAATTCATATGTACATCATACTATTTTAATATTCAAATAATATAAGATTCTCAAATTCGATATTGTAAATATTGTTTTCCGCGAATATAAATAATATGGAATCCATATTCGTAAAGCGCATCTACAAAAAATCAACAAATATTCTTGAATATATAGAAATTTTCAACATGGTTTGCATCAATTTACAAAATCCATAATAACATGACCACACCAACAAGCCGCGCAGATTATTCTTAATGACGTTGTCGTTCAGGAAAATAACGTATGTCGGAAATGCTAGTTTTTAATTCAATAGTTAACTCTTTATTAGTATTACTTTTTCAACATTTGTCCTTCTGAATCATTAATGTGAAAAGTTCGCTTTTATTAAGTCAGCAAACCGAAATATCAGAATCCTTTTGCTGAACGACCGCAAATGGCTAAGAGGGTATTATTTCTCACCATAATCCTTTAATCCGAAGCAAAAACCAGTTAGCAGATAGAACACAGCCTTAAACCTTAAACCACAGTCTAACTCGATTACGTTCGCATGGGTAATAAGATTTAGTATTGTGCTCTCCGGCTATTTAACTTTCATTGGATAGTAATAATACTTCCCTTAGCTGAAATATGTTGAAGCTAACAGTAAGTTTGTTAAAATAAATGTGCCCGTACATCTAGGAAAAATTGCTCCAGAACATTTCCTGGAACAAAAAAATCACGTGTTCACGCCGTATCGTGGAACATTTCACGTGACCCGAGATAGGTTCCCATGTGCACGGTCTGGAATCGAGTGCAAACGCGAAACCAGTGAAACATGCGCGTTTCGCGCGCAGCTGTAGACGAAATGTCAAAGTATATTTCGTCATGACTTCATACCAAAGCTATAACGTATTGCGGGATACGTCTAGTTGTAATTATAAAAACCGAATAATACTTGCGAGAACATATACGTAGGCAGCACTCGTCGAAATCAACTCATCGGGCGTCATTTTAGAGATCTATGTTCGACTTTGAAATGTCTCCCTATGGTGACAGCTGTCAAAATAAGCCATAGATAATAATAAGTTGTATTGGAATCATCTATGGTATAAGCCAGGCGTGGGGAACCCGCGGCCTTCTGGCCAATTCTGTAAATGTATGTAAATTCGTAAATTCCTGACATATTCTGACCGTAAATTCCTATTTCCGGACAAAGATTCCGTAGTCAATGTTTACTGCGGCCTTATGTCGAATCAGAAAAATGAATGCGGCCTTTAGAGAAGAAAAGGTTCCCCACCCCTGGTATAAGCTATCATCGTGGATTATAAAATAATTGTATTTTCATTGTAGAAAGATTAGATAGATTAGTAATTAACTGTACTCGGATTGTTTGCATCCAATAAAACCAAATAACGTTTATTCGGACGGAACACTGACCAACATAAGCTAAACGTGTGACGTTTAGCTTATGACCCCTCGTGTGTTCAAAAACATAGTTCTTGAGAAATAACGTAGATATTCAAGATCATGTCCCGGGACATTTTTTCCTAGATGTACGGGCCCTTTAAAGCTACCCGGTTTGTGAATTCAGGTAAAAATGGACAAATACGAGTCCTACTCAGGCTTCAAATAAAAAACCAACTCCGAAATATTTCCGTTTAACTAGCATATAAAATATTTTTTCAATATCTTTAAATTATCCGGTTTTTCCGACTCCGACTCCACCTTCGGAAAAAAAAACACTCAACTCTACAGCCCTGATAGCTAATAAAATAGTGTGGAGGCAGTGAATTTTTAGAGCATGATTCATAAACAACATTATTCAATACGGCATAAACTATATTACATGACATATTGCATAATATAATTGTCGTCAATCTAGATTAGTTTAAAAAAATATACAAAATTATGGTTTCGCTAGTTAGTTTGGAGAAACGCACTGTATGTAATGTAACACACACAGAGCTTATCGGTTTCAATTCAAGTCACTGTTTTTTGGTTATATTTGTATATTTGACCACTTGTCCGGTGGTAACTGTAAAATCATTATGCATAGAATTTTGTTATTTAAATAAAACACAATTCGTTGAACTTGCTTATTATTTTACAGTATGAAAATGACAGGTTTTGCTAGCCGAGTGAGAATATTCCACCGAGTAAATGAATTTATTGAAACTGAAAACTCGGTGAACGAAGCAGGCCCTGGTCATAAAAACGTTATTGTAACGGAACTCATACGATAGCAACAAACGAATGTCGTAAACAGGATGTGAGAAAATTACAGCATGAGAATATAGGCTAGCGAAGCCAGTCACACTCCCTTTTCGTGTAAACACCGTGTGCAAGTTTGCATTAATGCCAACGCAAAGGGGTGGGCATTGAGCTATGGGAGTATTAGGTGTATGAGCGCGACACGTGCATAAGCGCGTCTGCCACCTTCCCACTCTGGGAGCGCGATCGATGCAACGAGCCGACAACGACCGAGGATATAACTGAAGTAACGCCGGCTACCAATACCTGGTGTTTGCTTGTTGCCAGGAGACACCTCGTCCCACCACGAGAGGGGGAATTCCCAACAATATCCGCTATACGGATCAATCATTGCACTAGTTCAGTGATTCCCAACTACGTTTTTATTTCAAGGATTTCCGAATATTTTCAGACGTGCAATCGGCTCTTATGGCACGATTATAATATTAAGTACAATCACGTCTTTACTTGATGTTTTTGTGGATTACATATGTTCATTCTAAGACAGAAAAAAATACTTCAGTTTGTATTTACTAAGCTCACTTATTCACTTTAAAAAGTGTAGAATATTATAAATAACGGATCAAACAATTATTTTCCTAATATAACACTTGGCTCACTTCTCAAAGGTTCATATATTGTATTATTATGTTTCTGCGAAATCGTTGTGTATTAGAAGTCCGTGTTATATGAGGTTTGAAATTCATACAAATATAAGTGCAGTTATATTTTTCCAATATTTTTTTTGTTGTATCAATAGAATACACTTCAATGATAAATTCCTCACACACGTTACCCATATCAATTGCAAGTTTAAATTATTGGACATTTTGTAATAAATAATAAAGTAAATAAAGAATTGTAATTCCGAAAATAGTAGTAGTTCAAAAGTACACACAATATACCTACGTATGCATGCACAAAAATAAATAACTTAAAAATGATGTCCAGACTTATCTTATTAGAAAAAGAAAACTGCAACGTGTTAATTGACTGACAAATGCAGAGATCAGATAGGTATTCATTATAGGTTACCATTCACCACCAATGGTGCAATTCCAGAATCATGTTATATAAACATACAATATTGAAATTAAAATTAAATACTATGTTTTTTTATCAGGGCTTCGAACCGTAACGGAACCGAAAACCGTTATTTTTGCCGGAACGAAAACCGGAACCGAACTGAGAAAAAAAATCGGTTTTTTCTTCGGTTCACGCTAGTATTTTGGGCAAATCGGTAAATTACTATAGGGTTTTGATGAATCCAAATTCCTTGGTGAGCTAGAACTAAAAAAACGAGTCACGGACATATTTTGGGCAAATCGGTAAATTTCTGGGCTTTTGGATTCGAGCTGAACCGAAAACCGTTAGTTTTGCCGGAACGAAAACCGGAACCGAACCGATATATATTTTTTTACATGAACCGTAACGAAAACCGGAACGAAAAAAATTACGGTTAGAAGCCGATTTTTATATATAAAATCAATAGTGTGTATAGTCACAAATCTTCGGCAATTAACAGCGACAGGTAACCTTAAACGTGCGTCTTTTAAAAGCAGCGCGAAGGCCAACGTGATAATGATAATACTACGAATGCGTTACGTTTCTCGCATTAAATTAAATTTATCTTCAACGCTCGGTAATGTATTCCACCTGTCAAACATGACAACACTTCATTGGCAATGCTATTAATAAACTCAGAACACCAAAATAATAAACAGATTTTAAGCTCCAAATAAACTTGTAGCGAAATAAAACACGAACTTGCTATTGTGGTCAGAAAGAATACATACGACCGACAAAATTCATCTGTTTTGATTTTGAATAAAAAATTTAATATTGGAACACAATGGATGTAGCAGGCGGTTACTTAGCGACAATTCATTTTCATTGGTTAGGTAAATAAGTGTGACGCGTGGTATCTAGGGATTCTGTGTCGAGACATCCCGGGACAAAATTCCCGGGACTTTTCAGGTTTTTGGCGGTCTTCAGTCCCGGGACTTTTTTGGAAAATGTCCCGGAACTTAAGTGTCTATTCTTGTGATCAGTTTAGAAAAAAATGCATTATATTCAGGTTTAAGTATTAAAACCCGAGGTTTTAAACAAAATTTATTATGCATATATAAAAGGGATCTAATAAAAAAACAGATTTTTGGGATTTATAATTTCGTAGAAGTTTCAAATACCACGCTGTTTATATATTGTCATATAACTGTAGCAAAAGCAAATTCCAAAATATTAAAATTAAATGTTCATACCTCATGTTGTTTTGTGTACAAATGTTTTTTCACTATAATACAAAAGTACCAATGTCTCGATCGGACAAAAAAGGTCTAAAAGCTGTATTGTGAAGTTACGGTCATAAATTTACTCCTTACGGCGGTTGAATTCTTTGATACTTTTTTATTACATGTGCCGTTATCATCCCTTCTTACTAAAAATTAACCGTGAGTATTGCATATATCCATTACATAAGGAAAATAGTAATTATTAAACATTGTATTAAAAACCGCGATTGTTACTAGTGCGTTCTTTCAAAAGGCGTATAAAGGATGTATGTAATACATACATACATACATGCAAATATTTAATTTGAATACAATAATAATTTTATTGAAGGGGAAATAAAAGTCTCGAGTCCCGGGATGTCCAGGGACTTTGACCTTATCACACTTCCGAGTCCCGGAACTTTTAAAACCCCGATACTTCAGAATCCTTAGTGGTATCTTTATTTCGAAGTCTTTTCACACTAATTCTTTTACCTATAATATAGGCAATAATTCTGATACTTCGGATTCCAACCAGAAATAATGTGTTGAATAATAAAATGATTATGTATAAGAGGAGTTAGGATCTCATTGGAATCTCATGTCATATAAAATATTAATTACCATTATTCCAATAATTCTTGCCTATTCGTATTCAAACATTCATTAATTTACACATCGGAGTTTTGCTACATTATTGTTTATTAAAATAATTATTTTTGCCACATTATTGTTTATTAAATGTCACATTAACCGAATGTTTAATTTTCTGGTGGACTTTTTCGCTTATTCTAAACTAGATAGTAAATTGATCTAAAGAAGCGGTTCTCTTGGATATCGTTAGGATAAAACGTATCTCTTCTAAGCCAGTATATATAGCTGAGTAAATGCAGTTTAACCATAGTTCTGATGATGGTGCACGCCGAAACAGCTATAAACTAAATACTTTGATATTTGTTACCGTATTATAATGGAGTTATACCAAGTTAATGCCAATTCAATAAATAACAATTTAACAATAATATTATAACTTGTAATTATCATATTATTAAGACATCCTATTTTTTTAATAAAACAAGTTGCTAGCATCACATATCTTTCATTCCGTTTGCAATTATTGTTCATTTTGTAATGTACTGTAATGCACTGACTGACCGTGACAATCTTGGCTTTGGGGCTCAAAGCAATAGTGAAATAATGATTGTGTGTAGATATTTTAAAACAATTGAATATTATAATTAATATATTGAAAAATTAAGCTATACCTATGTATAATATCTCGTGGCAATAATATGTACAAATATTTACAATGCCGTTTGGTCACGGTTTGATATATAGATCAAGTCCAAGACAGTGAAATTTTTGACATCAACAAAAACCAAAGTACATCAGAAAAGCAAACTACATTTTTTTAAATTTCGCCAACATTTCAAATAGCGTTATGTGTAATTGAAAATTATATGAAAAATTTCACGGCCCTGGGAAGTCATGCATTAAATCCTAGTATATAATATATAACAATATTATACATAAATATCAAACCGCTGAGACATTGTCAACACATCAGTTGGTATTTTGCAGTTTTAATAATTTGTATATATTTTAAACCATGTCCGCTCCCAATGTGGAGCATATGGACTCCTAATGGAGTATATCTCAACAGAAGTGTTTCTACGAGAACTGTTTGTTACTCAGTTGCTCAACCTCTCTTTTTCCAAAGAGAGTAGGGATAGAAGGATAGGGCTAGGACAGGATTAGTGGTAAGCTAGTCGCTCTCGATACGCCCTGTTCATAGGATAGAATGAGTGAAAGGGGGGAATTCAAGACATTACATACACCCATGCCTTTGAACAGAAATTCATAAATCGATTGAAAAATCAATTTATAAAAACTGTCCGTACCGGGATTTGAACCCGGGCCCAACGTAGCCGAAGCCAACAACGTTGACCACTCGACCACACAAGCGGCAGTTGTATATATAACCACTTTAAAAATAAAATGGTAAATAAAAGGACAAAACTGTATACCTATAAAACATGCCTTAGTCGTTGTTTCAGGGTGCTTATTTTGATGAATGTTAAAAACAATTTATATATATTATATTAAGACTGAAGGTTGCGATTTAACTTCGCTACATTAAAAGCTTTAACGAATAATAATATATATGCGCATTACTCGAGATAATTTAATATGTAAATAAAATTACCGCCATTTCGCTCGAAGCCTTGTCCTTGAAACTTGCGAATTGAAACCATAGTCCTTGGCCTCAATTCTCAGCTTGCTCAATGTGAAGGACGCAATTCGTTAAGTAAGTTAACAAAATTATATTTGTAAAATATTAGATATTTGCTAACCACATCCTTTTGTAACACGTTTTCAAAATTGGGGCTTCGCCGCGAATAACTACTGTTCCACCATATTTTTAATGTTGTAAAAATTATAAAACACTGTTTTTTCTCTAATATTTTTTACCTTTTAAATGAACCGATTTTTTAAAATTTTCGTGAAAGGTTTGAATCTAAACAACGAGGTGTAAAATTTTTCGAACTTTATCATTATCGTCTGTAGTGATCAAATATAATAGTTTAATTTACATATCAAACACGATTATTTATAGAAGGAAAAATTGATAGGTATAACGAACTCAATTAAACTGGTCTTACAAAGAATATAAATATAAATTGCAAACACCAGCTAGCTATCACCGAATTAAAATATTAATAATGTCTTAAAATTAATAAAAAAAATAATTTGATAACTTTGTTATTCTACTTGTAGTGTTACAAAATGTGACACGTGTTTCGCCTATCTGAGAAGCATCTTCAGACCACTGCAAGGTTTACGAAAATGTAAAAATTAATTTCCAAAAAGTCACCGGCGAATCTATCGAAGATATCTTTAAAATTAATTATGTGACTTGTGGCCCTTTGCTTATTGAAATGTTATATAAAGCGTGTATTTTCTTTTATATCAGTATTCATTTGAATAAGATTAACAAGTGTTCACAAAAAAAACGTTTGTGACTAAGGTTATCTATTATCCAACCGTAAATTAGCTATTTTAATCTTAAAACACGTACAAAGCCGATGTTTCAGTGCAAAGATATTGCAAGTCCGGTTCTACATATTTTGAGGACATCTAATTCTAACAACTTTTTTGCATGTTTTTTGAAATGGACATATTATGTTTTCAAATTATTTTGTCCCGACTCTTTTTGGACCTACAATTATTTTGACAGCATAAAGATATAATGCAGAAGAACATTGTGTATGTGAACTCAATTTCGATAAAAACTGGATTTTTGAATCGGTACTTCAAGGACTGTGCTAAAAATTAAATATTAAATGTGTCGTGTATCCAAAAAAGGTAAAAACCACTATTATTAAACAAAGAAACTTTTCATTTTTATTTTTAAAAAAAAAACTGATCATGACACCAACCGATCATGACGTGCGTAGTAAAATTAACTATTTTAAAAAATCAATGTACAAACTAATTAAGTACCGAAACGTCGAAAATAGGATCGAGGATTGACGGGGTACAAAGCGACCCCAGACAAATTTGCGTAATATTTGCATTGCATTTATTGAGATATCATTGAAGATTACAATAAATATCAGCTAGATATTTTTGATATTTAGCAAATGGTTGAAATAAGAAGAATTTTGCAATGTGCATGCAGCCCATAGGATCTCCAAGGTTAACAAATACGGTCTTGATCACTTTTGATTGATTCAGGGTCTACACGAAAAAATGTTAATGATCTTGTAGCACAATAAAACTTATCAATGTATGCATGTTAAATTTATATAGCATATAACTAATACTAAAGCAAAAAAAATACCAGTTTTTAATTATTTATTCATCAGTTATAATAATAATTATGTCAATTCGGAATGTTTGTAATCATAGTTGAAACCAGGGTCAAGGGCGAGTTTAAAGGCCATTCATTATGTTTGGTTTCAGAATACTAACACAACCAACTGTTTACTGAAATTAAACTTTTCACTTTCAAGGAACAATGGTTAAAGTATGACAAAACAAATAAAGCAATATTCTCGAAATTGAATTGGCTTTGAAGAACAATACTATTATGACATGATACAAATATAAAAAAACTACATTTACCACTTCCAAATATCAATGACTTGATGAATGAAATAACGTTAACTCAAAAACGGACAATAAGTTAAAATTTCGGCTCATTCGAATATTTTAAATCAGTACACATATAGATTCAAATCTAGAGAAAAAACGGAAATTTTACTCTTTTCCGAATCTGGTGTTGATGTATTGGGCGGTTATCTAGAAGTAAAATACAATAACGCACACGATACACAATAATCACTTTTAAGGTGTTCACTGTCAATACTTGGTGGAATGGCATTATACACAATAATGTTGTACAATAAATTAAGGCTCAAAATTAAAAGATACGATATAGATAGATTACCATACACTTAGACTCAGAGTCTTAGACTGTGGATTTTTCTCTTGTAATAGAAACACTCGCGAAATTTACATGTCCAACAAAGTGACTATTAAATTTGAATCATTCAAATTATGTACATTCACACAAGTTTTGTCACTAATTTTCGCCTTTCGTCTTCTTCAAGCGTTCGAGTGCACGGATTAACTTGAACTGACCTTCAGTAAATACATGTATCGTGCTTATATAAGAAATAAATATATCACTAAGTTTAAGACCATTGCTAGCAAAATAGATTAACCCACGGGAATGCCTACAGATTTAAATGGTGAGTAATTTCAAGAACTATATTTACCCAGTTTGCTGGGAAAAAAATATGATTATATTTACTTAAATATAGGATGCAAGATTAGGGAATTTGGCAGATTAACCTACCCATTCAAAATTGGTAGAATATTTAACTGTGTCCTATTTATTTCTAAAATTTCCTGGAAAAACAACTTATGTCCATCTGTGTTTTGGTTTAGAATTTTAATGCCTTCATCCTCATTGAACATGTGGTTCTCTGACATCAGGTGATTGGCGAAGTGACTATTTTTGATCGTATATTGGAAATTAATACCCACTAAGACAAAGTCGATATCTACTTAGAAAACAGGTAAAACTCAGATAGAGATCGGAGATATCAGATATTATACAATAATGACTTATCGTATTTCGTATAATAAATATGTTATGATTAAGTCAATGGATAAGTAGTCTTAACACTAAACAAGATCACGAGCAACAGTTTGACGTCCACTACCCCAAATCATATTTAAATCTTAATAACAGTCCTTTGACAGATTACCAAACACAAACCTTATAAAATAGGTATATCCAATCAATATTTTAACTATAAGAATATCTACAGTACACCACACTTATACATAAATAGATCGTACTAAATATTTCGAGCGATCCGTAACATGCCAAATATATAAATGAATTTATAAAATGACTTGGCGATGCTGTATTGAAAAACAATCAGATGTCAACGGTTAATATACTGGTATGGCAAGTCGGTAAAACTTGTCAAACCGGTTTAACCTTTCCAATGAGGCCACCGTGTTCCTAACAACGTGCACGGTAGTTCCGCTGTTGCGGTTGACAATATATGTTGCGTACATTTCATGTTATTAAATATTACGATAATGTAATCAAAGATACGTGTGCACGCGTTTTTCTACTACCTGGTCTACGTGAATAAAGTTATAGAACTATTACTTTCTTAGATCTTAAAGTTTAAATACACAAGTGGTGATCTTACAGTCGTACGCATCTGCGAAATATGTGTCTTTTAAGATGACTGACGATGGAAACTCGTTCAAGACTACTTACTAACTGACCATTGTCAAAAACACGCAGCATGAAAATTTATTTCACTATCCATACCGGTAGTTTAATTATCAATGGTTAACCACATTATATACAATATGAAATAAATTACAGAGTCTGTCTTATAACAAAACTTAATTGCATTGAACATGGGTAATCTTTATTCAGTACTGATTCATAGTTTCTTTCGTATTAATCGAATTTAGAAAACTTTACATATTTTCTTTTCCTAATTCAGATATGTTAGATAATATCATGATAAATTACCAATTTTCATCAACATACACAGTATGAATATTTTGATTGTGCAAGCAAAGAACAAAACTGTAAATATAATTTGGAAATAGAAGCAACGTTATTTATTATTCACGCTAATTATGATTGAATTGCTTGTTCTCATATCCCACAAGCAAGAAAACCATTTGTCAAGTATTATATAAACGACATGTACCTTTAAATTTGTCTACGATTAATAATGAAATACGAACAATAAACTATTAAAAATTAATCCTCGATAAATGATATGAAATACCATGATATAAAAAAGACAGTGTAATAATAACACAATTAGTAGTTTATTAGCATGAGAAAATCAATTGCACGCGATTCTGAGCAAATGTTTTCTCAGATATCAGTTAGCCGCAAAAAGGTTAAGAGGCCATAGCAATATATTTATATTTGATACGAATTGAACAAAATGAACGATACGAGCAGCTATAATGTATTCAGTCAACCGTTTCAGGTCAATTTTTTCAGATTTCGAAACCGGAAATATGTATATATTTAAAGAAAATATTTATATGCGTATATCTGACACATGAGCAATCAATCAATAAAGAATTTAAGCAATAAATATATTACGTTTAGTGAGATAAAAGTATTTTATTTGTTTATAAATATAATTTAAATGTTTATGGTCAATGATATTACAAATGAAATGAAACAGCGCAGGAAAAAGGCTGTGCTTGATTTCCATGTGTCCACGACAACCAAGGGGAAGTATGTAAACAGCTTAGAATGTATGTGGACGACACGTTAAAAAAATGTATGTATACGTGAGTAGGCATTATGTTTTCAAAAAATCGCGGTGCTAATATAATATACCTCATCATCCCATTCACCATAAAGAACGGGGAACTTTTAAACTCATAAATAAATTTTCTTTTAGATTTTAACTAAACAATCTTCTCAACACGACGGGCAATATACTCTGTAAATAACTGGCATAAAAACTGCTGTTTGAATAACTTCCATCATCTTATAGGGAATAAAATCAAATATTAGATAATTTTGTTCAAGGTTTTATTTAATAATACATACCAATATTACTTATTCATTCTTTTGAACTATGTAGAAGACTAAGTTAGCAATAGTTTGGAATGGGTTTAACAAGCCAACAATCACGCGAACATTTTCTAACAGTGATAACGATAAATCTCACGTTTAAATGGTGAATACGAGATGGCAGTACGGATCGTAGAAACGAAACCATTTTTTTTTATAAATATTGAATAGAATATTTTCGACACATTTTACGATTTTTCGGCATGCTAAAATACGGATTGATTTTGATTTGAATGCAGAACGACTCTGAGACACTAACGAAAAATCGAACAAAAAAATACACACACGAAACATTCAAAGATCGCCGACGTTTTCAAATCTAAAAAATGTCTGTAAGCGAGATATGATAAAAAATATGGCCGCGTGGCTAGAATCTTATTTTTAATATGTATTATATATTTATTTATCTGTAAGTTAAGCAAATTAAGTAGTACGGAATATCTTCCGCGTGTGATATTCAATGAAAAGATTGTTAAGGACGTGTTTGGTATAAATTGACTATAGCTTGGCCAGTTAGCACAGAGTTTTTCTTCCCACGGCTGGTAATTTCAGTTTAGAGACGGAAGTTCCCGGCGTAAAGAGTTTTTCGCGCATACCTGCGGCGGTGTAGCGTTGCTAATGTTGAAATGAATATTGCTGGCCTGTTTGGCAATTTACCCTACTCCCCGACACCGTTTTTCTTTACGTTTTTATGCAGAATACTGAAAAACGATAGGCTTTACTAATTTGTCGGTTATGCTACCTACCGAGAACGCTCTTGGGCAAGGGTCATCAAACTGTCGATCTAAACGCGGAAAATTACATATTTTATTTTTTCCGAGAGCCGTTAATATACTTTTAGTACAGAAATACGGTTAATTTATCTGAAGTAATGAGAGGTTATATATTGTATATATAGTATACTGATAATTGCTTATCCTGGAATGTTTCATTATTTTATGATTTATGAATAACTGTAATTTTAAATTTCGGGTGTGACTCTCTAACATCGTAGTAGTTCTGACAATGGCGAATGCCGAAATAGCTATCAACTAATAAATATAAAAAACTGTAGAACTAAATACGTTGATATTTTTACCCTACTATAATGGAGTTCTACCAAGTAAATGCCAAATCAATAAATAAATCGTAGTAGTTATTTGGTTTATTAGATATACTCTGAATAAGATTAATGCATAAGAATATTTGTATTGCCTTGAGCTTTAATATGTTTACGTTGCACATCACTGGTACGAAGATACCATTAAAACAGCGGTAAAGCGATTTCAGAGATATATTTTTTTAAATTATATTCAATGTAATATATTATGTCTCCGAGTTTCTAAAATTATAAAAAAGTACTCGTTACAATATTACGAAAAAGTGCGATACATACGTTTAAAAAAAATATTGTTCACAAAAAAATATAACTATTTCTTATTTTAAAATATCCATAAACCTTTAATTATCAAATTATTATACATATAAATCGATATAACTAAATCCCTGTGCCTCAATTATTGGTAGCAGAAATATGATTCTGTATTATCGATTGTAAGTTTGATTTGTGTAAAAGTTTTAGTGTAGGTATTATGCTTTGATCTTAGACACTTCTAGATTTAGTGAACGACGATGTGAAACTCTACCTCTCCTGGTATTACCGATAGTTGCGGTTTAATGATACAATTGTACATTCCAAAATAATTTACTGCATGAGAAGTCAACTATTATTAAATAATATGAAGAAGAAAAAAACATTATCCTATTAGAAGTGAAAGTAAAAATAACAACGCGAAGAAGAATCTAATGACTAAATAACTGACGGTAGAGATTTCAAACTAAACAGACAAAATAAACCAATGGGAAAGCGACCACCAATGAACCATTACTTTTACCTGACAATTACTTTGAAAAAATGTGGGATTTTTGTCATTAAAAAAATATTCGTCAACTCTTGTCTATACACTAGCTCTGTTCTTCTGCGTACTTCTGATGGTTTGCTGACGGTTTGCAAACTGTTTTCGAATTATAATCTAGTTCGATGCTTTTAGATTCTAATTCGAAAATGGTTTGCAAACCGTCAGCAAACCGTCAGAAGTACGCAGAAGAACAAAGCTAACTAACTACCTTTTTCAGCGTTGCGCTTGGACGCATCAGGTGACCGTTTTGGAGGGTGGCTCTTTCAACATCGCCCCGAATCAGGTGAAATTATCCCATGTGCCCGGCGAATTTAGTTTTTCTTTCGAGCTTTCTAAAAGTCCTATAACTTTGAAACCACCAAAAAAGGTCAAATCAAATAAAACCCTTTTACGATTGTCTACAATTATTCAATTTTGTATGATATTATTGCCAGTATTTCTTTTTACTCTTTTTCTTGACATCCTTATTTGTATAATATCCAAATTTTCAATTCGAAGTGAACTTCGGTGACCGTACTATTATGTGGTAACACAGTTCCGGAACTGAACGTTTGGCTAGCTTATTATGTGAAAGCACGGCTCCGGGATTCAGCGTGTTACAGCAAATCGGTTTTTAACTTCTATAATTTTACATAAGTGAATGCAGGGTATTATTTTAATCACTAAGTATAACCAATCCCGCGTATCTGACATATATTATATTGTATTCATTGATATTTTCGATATTCTACAACCTACGTCAAAGTTGTACGCAACGCGTCAAAAAATATGTTGCTTCACATATTATTTTCTATGCAAGAATGATGTCAGTTTTTGTTTAATTAAGTCATTTTAAGTATATGTCTAATAAGCTCATATTTTATAAACATGAAATGCAAGATTTTTTTAATTAGACTGATTGGAATTCAAAAGCTATTAATATAAATGTATTTCACTAACCAGTTGTGCGCCGAAAGAAACATCATCATTAATTCTAATATATTCGTCACACGCGATGTCAGATATATTATCAACAAAAGCTACGGAACGGCCAATAACTAATTTCATATAAGTACGGACATACATATTTGATTTATAAAAAGTCACCACTATAGTAATTACTTAACTTACTTTATTATACATATTTTACTGGTAAATATCAATTACCTGTGACCAGTAATGATTTTTATGAAAATCGACTGTTATTTGTTAGGAAATTGATGGTATTTAAAATAAATACTTAACATGATATTTGACCCATTTAATCCATTTAATTCCGCTATAAAAAATAAAAGAAAGTATTTATAATAATACAATTAGAGATTCCAACTATTCGTCATTTTCAGCTATCCGGATATCGAATAGTAAAGCTGAAACTATCCGGATATATCCGGATAGTTTCAGTAAGTATGAAAATAACAAAACATTACTACATATATAAATTTATGTACTAAAATAATACATTAAAAACGAGTTAATTTGTGATATAAGTCATTTGTTCAGATTTTAACAATTCATATTTTAAAAATAAGAGAGCATTAAATGTATCATATTTTAAATTTGATCTTAATTTAGTTTTAATTTGTCCTGCTGTTGAAAATACTCGTTCTGTTGCTGTTGATGTTGGTTTTATTGTTAGAAGTGTTTTAAACAACACGTCCAACTTTTCCGTCGTTTTTTAAAATTGATCTAAGTATTCAAAATCTTTTCTCAGATTATTTGTATTGTCATTTGTAGTGTCGTCAGTTTCCGCGAGAGATAAAATAGAATTACGCATTTCATGTCACAATTCGGTAGTCGAAAAAGAGAGTTTCTACATCAGAGTCAAATTTGAGTGAATTCTCCTAATAATATTTTACCTGATCCTGACAAATCCTTTCCCACTTCTGTAATGCCTTAGCTTAGATAGAGACAATACACATTTCAATACTATTCCATCATATTAAAATATTGAAAAATTGCAGCTGCATTAGATTACTGCAACGACATTTCTTCAATGAATGAAATTTCCCGATGAAGATGTGAATGAAGAGTCCGAGCCAATTCGTCGAACTTTTAAGTTTTAAGATAACAAGATAAGATATTCATAATACCCTAATTTGGGGAAGGTAAAAAAAACACTACTCCTTAGTAATGGTTTCTCCCAGGTAGTATATACCCCAGTATTCATATCATCTTTCGTCGATTTTGTAAAATATTTCATAAAAAATTATGACGAATACTATCCGGATATTTCCCCAAATATCCGGATATCGAATAGTTAAAAAGAGCCGGATATATCCGGATATCCGAGTTGGAATCCCTAAATACAAAAGAGTTGATAGTTATTTTACCTTTACGTCAGAACTTCTTAACATACCGTTAATCATGTTTTGACAATGGCGTAATACCGAAATAGTTATTGCCTTATTGTTACAATGCTTGTGGAACTAAATAATTCTTCTTTACTTATTATAATGGAGTTCTACTAAGTAGATGCCGATCAAACTACTATTACAACTATCGCGACATTTTTATGCATTAATCGATATATTTTATTTTGAAATCCAGCTTAGTTTAGTAACCAAGGGTTTTCGGGTAGACAAACCGAACGCGATGAAGAGAGGAGGGGTATCCTGCTAGTTCTGAACTATGAAAAAAAACTTTGTGAACGTTATAACTGTTAATTGAACAAAACGCATATACTATCCATTGATCAGTATGTATTATATATGTTCATACAATCATTTTTCGAAATGAAACTGACGTAACCGTGATTAAAATTATGATCCCGTTTTCGGCAAGCCTAGAACACGAATCATTTACAAAATAACAGTTATACGGTTGAAAGTGGCAACTCAAGTTGTAGTGACCAGCGACGAACTGAATTAACAACGTGGGCTGCATGCCAACGCAATTACCATTGTTGGATTCTACGAAATCGGTCATTATTATGATATTAAATGGTCAATAAAAATTGATCAATATATATAATATCAACCTGCAATGACATTGTTGAATAATGAAGACAAAACGTAGTTAGCCTTTTGGTTGCCGTAGAAAAAAGTACGTTTGTACCTAGCACGCCGGCTATAATTTGCAATTATTAATTTAAATAGTTATTGACGAAGTAACTCGTTTCTGGCGTGTTGAACACGAAAAATTTGACGAGATATCTCGTCTGTGGCAGCCAGTGACGGCCGGTCAATGTGACATTGGATCAATGCACCCCTTGTATATGCAGGGGCGGTTATATTGAATGAAATAATATTATCATTCACTCATTTTAAATTTTTCATGTATTTATTGTCTATAATAAATATTTTAGAAATCGATAACTAATTAACACGCTTCGACAATAAATACGTGAAGAATTTAAATTTAGTGAATAGTATAAATGTTATGTTTGAATATCATTTCAAGAAATATAATTGCCCCTGCATTGATCCAATGCCACATTGACCGGCCGCCACTGGTGGCAGCCATCCAGTTAAGGGTGGGTATCAGTTGTTTTTTCTTATGTGTACGTGTAAAACGCTTATGATAATTGCGAAGTCTTTATAGCCACTTACTTATTAAGGACATAAACCAGATATTGGTTTAATTACGTCCCATGCTGATGGTAAGTTTTATAAACCAAAAAAATGTTAATATATCTTGAGCTTTTTATCGTTTAATAAAAGACATCGCCAAAGGTATAAACAATCTATATATTTTATATGCATCGTGGGATTCTATCACTGGCAATTAAATTGATAAAACCATTCAAATATTTTAGAGACCTTAAGAGATAGGCTAGGACGAAACCACATAAGCTTAATTTTAATAAAGAGCAATAAAGCTGCAATAATTAAGATGCTTAATATGTATAGTTTATTATTAGAAACACCCATTCTGATTTTTTTTTAATTTTAAATATACTATTAATATGTATCGAAGTTCTGACGACGATTACGTAGATTTTACGCATAATGACGTACGTGAAATGTTGATCGAATTAATAATAGGAAGTCTGGTTAGGAATCATATTCCAACGATCAGTTAAATAGTAAAGACGGACGATCCCATACAAAAAAAAAACAATAAATTAAATAAGGCTAGCTAACAAAAAGTAGGGAAGTAAAAAAGAAACGTGCCTTAGCACGCTACAAATGAATTAACTCGAATCAAACTCCGGAAGGGTTTGGGATTGTAAAATGGCAACGTAAGGGTTAAATTAATTTACTAAAGAAACTTTATGGCAAAGCATTTACTCGCTTCCGTCAGACTATTTTTGTCAGTCCGCGTCAACATTTTTTCCATTTCTTTATAATATGAATAATATGGAGAAGACTAATGCGCACTGATATGTTCGGATATTTAACAGTTGCAAGTTATCACATTAATTTGAGGTTATTCTCAAATTTATTACGATCTAGATTGTAAACATTAATTAAGGGGGCTCTAATGATGTTTGTAATTTGTTTTTACGGTTGGTATGACATAAATTGTGGCTATGTTCACTGTTATAGTCTGTTAAACACTTAACAGTGTTTGACTGTATAATCATGTCTACTCACTATACGTTAGAGGTCTCCACGGGCCCGGGCCTTTACCCGGCCCTTAAGCGCAATTGAGATTCGGGCTCGGGCCGGGCCCGAGTAAGGAATTTATTTATTCAGAAAAATATTTCAGACTACGTTCGTGTCTTAAGTCAGCCATGGTGATTTTAATTATAACCAGTTCTATAGTGAATCGTAAATTTGTAAAAAACGGGTTTTTTTCGGGCTGAGGAGTATAAATATGGGATTCGGGCCGGGTTCGGGTAACAAGTGCGGTATTAGACTCGGGCCTGAGTTTTTCGGGCTCGGGCCGGGTAATATTATAAAATTTCGGCCCGAGCAGACCTCAACTATACGTATTGGTTGCTATACGTACGAGTAATTTCACATGACGTAACCACTTGCGTTACTTTGTCAGTTTGTTTCAAAATACCTCTTCAACACTATTGACTTGTCGAATAAATCATAAAAGGTTCGCAAAAGGCTCTACTCGCTCGAAATTAAAATAGTACTAGTATTTGTGGGAAAATGCGAAGTATTCTGGGTCATAATAAAAGGTTAAATTAGTATCGGACGTTATACCACCCACCAAGAGAACTTACTTATACGCACAAACACACCGCATAAATGATAAGAATTCCTGAATATGAAAAGCGTAATTTTGTCCAGTGAGTCATTATAAATATTAGGCCATATGTAAAGGAATACTAATGTATTGTTCTTATTCGCTTTCATATAATTAATGTACAGTAATTGGCTATCAATTCCTAAACAAGCCGACTGGATGTTCGTGACCCGGATTCTAAACAATTTCCTTCTATCCATTTAACCTACAAATAACCTCTAACATCGAAATTAATTTACAAATTTAAAATAAAAATATGATCCTGAAAAGAAAACGAACAATGTCAAAAGCGAATTCCAAACAGCCTTATTATACTGATAGCCATTATTAATTCTGGTCGAGTTGATTCGAAACGTACTGTTTCAAAAGCGCACTCTTTGGCCGCGGTTTGTAACTAACTTGATTTGATTTTCGCTGGCAATCTCGGAAGATCTCCGCGAGCGAGACAGAGCTACATTTGAAGTGTCCGCATGGCAACCGTAAAGAAAGAGACGCTCGCATTGCAGCGGATGCGCCTCGAACGGAACGGGCGCAATAAAACCGGCAAAGTTTAGTTGGTCATGCCTTGACCTACTTATACGCGGCACCAGATAGATAGAGCTCTTTTACTTGTTCATTAGTTGGTGGTTTTTCATCTATGCCTCCAACTTTGTAGTTTATTTAGGCAGTGTTGCCCACAATACGCAAGTTAAACAATGAAAAAATTCTATTTGATAATAATTTTGCATTAGAAATAAATGCTCGACGAAAATACAATAATATTTTGCCACTAAAATTAACTTCGACACAAACATTACACCACTTACATGAAACATACGTACAACAAAATTATACATATATGTCATGTTACATATTTATACATATACATGTAATTATACATATACATGTTCACGTAATAAATATATGTAATGTTTATATTGTGCAATAATGAAATAGCCTTGAATAACAATACTAATGTTCTTATTTACTGGGTGTCGATATTTGAAGGCTCGTAGATAACAAGATAATACAAAACAATTAACAAAACAGTTACAATATTTGTAGCTATACTTTGCTGAAAACGACAGTGTATTATCGTAAACCCATCAGGCACGGATGACGTACTTCCACCGTATGCCGTGGATTATTTTTTGTATTTTAATAAAGATCTACAGTGTGATTCTCCACCAGTGGTTTGCACCATTTTTAAACAAAAGCCACGCAATAGAAAAGAAAATTATCAAACAATTTATATTATTTTATATATTTACTCGGCGTGTTGCATAAAAACAATTTCAACAGAATCAGTAAAATAAAATCACAATAGTTACTTGGTGCGGATGACCTGTCGAAGCGAGCTCGAAACTCAAGACTAAATACAGATCGGCTCGCTCCATAACAATACCAAGGTAATTAGAATATGCACTTGGCAAAAGGAAATATATTTTCTTATTATATACTAGAATAGTTTATGAGCTCGCTATGATTCTAATGAAATTCAAAAGAACATAATATTTTTTTAAATTCAGTCTTAATCTCAGTCTTTCTCTTATCTTCCTCGTAATAACCAAGTTCGACTGTATATACAAGAACATGACTTGGCCGTGTTTGATACTGGACGCCTCAAATAAAGATTTCATTTTTGAGGAAGCGGCGGTTTATAAATGGAGTATTTCAATATTAAATTTGTAATACCAATTAAACATTATAACTTTCATCTAAAACATTCAGCATACATACCAGTTTGAGTGGCATGAAGATAATCATTTTTTTACATTGATAGCGGCGAAACGTGTTGTGTGATTGTTTCTGGCTGGTGTAAACAATCAATACCTAGTATGTATAAGAGAAAACGTGTGCCGTTAAATATAAAGCAGATATTCGAATCTCGCCCTTGGTAACTCGATCGCACACTTATGTACTAGCTGTCGGCACTTCCAGTTTCAACAATCAGGCGTATCATTTGGTACGGTATACCTAAATTGACACGTGTCGTTATTCAACTCCCCATTGTCACCCGAGATACATTTCAGATAGCTTTATGTCAGTAAATTTATTATTAAAGGTACAATTATTATTACTGCTGGACAAAAGCATGTTGAAATAGTGTTTCGAGATTCGAAAATATTAATTTGAGTACCTATTTTAACAAAAGAGCAAGTATGCAAATCGAGACGTTTTCAACGGTGACCGTGAAAACTTATCATTTTCAAATAGCGCTCGAAACATTGCGTGCTGTAGAGCAGTGTTCCCCAACCTTTTTACACCTGCGGACCGGTAAAAAAAAGGAAAAAAATCGTTTGCAATGAGCGAAACCGGTCCTGACCTTTTTAATAAAGTGTAATAAAGTACAAAGGAATATTGTGTTTTTATTAATATAATACCTTTCCACCGAGTATATCGAGGTAGGGTTTTGCATCTGGGTTCACTATCGAAGAGCAAATATCTATGACAGTCGATTCTGAAAAAAACAGCAACCATCGTGTCGCACACAGAAAAAAATAATACAACAGAATAAGTATCCGTAATGAACTACTTTTAACTCTACTAAGCTTTACAAAATTGAAGCCGGATTTTAAAGGTGTGAGTAATATGTTACCGCACAAAAATGGCCAAGAAACAAAATACGGTGCCGCATTATTGATGTCTTCTTATTTAACAATAACTAAAAATACAAGAAAGCGTGCAGGCGATAAAAAATCCTATATTCAATATTTTTGCATGGCGAATTTCTTGAAATTTGGGATACTGTTTGCGGCCCGGCGGAAAGTCTCGCACTTGGGTCTACACATGTCATGTCATTACACTGTAATGACATTTGTAGATAAATATTTAAGTTTCAAAATCTCGCGGGCCGCTGGTTGCCGACGCCTGCTGTAGAGTGTAGACCATAGGTTCCCAACCTTTTCCGGGTTGCGAGTCCAACGTTCCCTCTAAGCTACGCGCGTGCGCGGCCGCGCAGCAGTTGAGAAACTCCCGCGCACTACAAGACAGTTGCTCAATTAATATTTGATCGGTCCGCGCAGCCTCCACGCAGTCTCCGCGCAGTCTCCGCGCAGCCTTTGAAATTTCCTCGCTGCTTACCCTTCGGCTTAGAGGGAACGTTGGTTGCGACCCCTTTTTATAAAAGCCATGTGACTAGGCGACCCCCCCCCCCCCCCCGAGGAATTTTAAATCCTCGATTTGCTAAATTTTTCCCCGGATTGTCTCTGAAACTCCTTTTTTTTAGCTCACCGCGGAATTTGAAATCCACGATTTGAAAAAAGTTGACGGTACCCCCCGGTTGGGAGCCTGTGGTGTAGACAGTGTTAATAATTTTGAATGATATTACGAATGATATGAATAAATGATGAATGATATTACATTAATGTTGCAAAGTGTTACATACAATGCGCGTTGAACGATTTTTCAAACGTGTTTGGTGAGGTTGATAACATCTAACAAACCAATTAAATTATCGACATAATTAAAGTTTTATAGTATAACACATTATTTAGTAACGTGTACTTTTATCACAAAAAAAAGTAAATATCAGATTGACAGTTGTTTAATCAAAAATATCATGAAAAATAATGTAGCTACAAAATTTCCGGAATAATAAATTTACGCGTTCTGTACGAAATTCCCTTGGAGACAATTTTTTTATTGGCAAACAATCACAGTTTTCAATTAAAAAATATTTTTTTCTGCTGCCCAACTTCGAGTGTGCGCAGAATCGCGAAAACGATTTTCGATGTTTATTATTATTTCACGGTCGGAACGTTTTAAAACACATTAACAAAATAAAAAAAAAGCGGTTATCACATTACCTATCACCTCTTCTGGTTTGTCATTGGGGTATATGTATGTATTCACTATTTAGTACATTAACACACATGACCTTATTAACTATTAATATCATACCGATTGCTTATATAATACCTTATCAAAACATAACATATTATACACGAGTCGTTACAAATAAAACTTGAATATTTTTATTTAATTTATTATAATATACATAAGTACTTATAGGAAATTCATAATATTCCCGCTAAACCAATACCAGTGTTCAACAAAATAATGACATTTAGCACGTTACGTATGCTTTTCTAATTTGTTGCAATGTGTTGTACAAACACTACCGACCTACCAGCATTGGTCTTCCTGGCTGTCGATTTTGTTTACGTTATGAACACACCAACTACTTGGAAGCGGGGAAAACATAAAACTATCATTAAGCATATTCACTTTATTAATGTAGCATTTTATCACTTTGTCAAAAATTTCCCAAATTTTAATTATGTTTGTAATTACTTTCAATCGCCATTCTGAATTTATTAATCTGGGATGACTTTTTAATTATATGTTAGATGTGTTGAACATTTTAATTTTGTGTTATTTTACAATCACTTTAATGTAATTGGCAATTTCTTTTCAATGCCAATTGTTGTGTATAACTTTTCGATTTTGTATAAATAGCATTGTTAAATTATATTTCTTATCAGTTGACAATGCTCGCAATGAGCGAAACCGGTCCTGACATATTAAATAAAGTGGAATGAAGTACAAAGTATTATTGTGTTTTTATTAATATAATGCCTTTCCACCAAGTATTGACAGTGAACACCCTAAAGTAATATGATAAACAACACAAACAGCAAAAATCGCTGTTACCCCAATATATATATATATAGAAATTCATGTTTTATACATATAGTAAAAATATAATATTTACTTCCTCAATGTACGCAAACTGAAATTGTGTCAACGGATAATAACTCTGCTCTCTTACGCCTCACACTCAAAGAAAACTTGATAAGTGAAGTGATAATAGAAACTGATAATAGATTGTGTAGGTCGGTGTTTCGCAAACATAGCGGCCTGAAAAATAAAAGAAATTATAAAACAATTGACCTGAGTATATATTTTTTTCTCATATTAACAAAGGGCTCGCGGGCAAAGACAAATTAAATAAGCTCTGAGATCGCTTTAGCCTAAAACCCATGTGCAAGGAAGGCATCATACGACAGAATCAACGTTCCCTCTAATTTTTCCATTGTGTGTACGGACAATCAATCAACTTCTGTGAGAAAGAAGTAAATTTTTAGCAAAATAAAAAATTTGGTAAAACAAACTTATTTTTACAATATTTCTGTGTGCGGCATACACAAGCGCCGCACAGATTTTAGCACTATCTACTCATTTAGCTCTATTTCTGAGGGGTCCTGAAGGCGCTTCGCACATAGACGCAAAAATCTTCGAGCCGGCTCTCCACGTGACCAAAGCTGTAGATTGCGAGTTAGAGATCGGAGTATGAGTCGTCAAAAATCGGAGGACTCCGATTACTTTTTTAAAATTATTTTTAGTTTAAATAAATCGACAAGCGCTGGAAAAATATACATGAAGTCAACGGCCTGAAATGTGTAAACCTTAGTGGATTCGCCGTATTGTTTGGTTTAATCATATGTGGTTGAACGTTTTCAAACATTCAACTTAACATACATAATATTTATTCGGAGAATTGAACCGAACAGTTGATTTGCATTAGTTTATTTTAGCATAAAATTAGTGATAAAAACCATAATCATTGATTCAGAAAATTTTCGGTAGCTTCTGAGAATTTTGTCGATATGAAGTAGTATCAAAAAATATATCAACGCTCCACAATTTTGTTGCTTTGCACTGTTAATTACAACCATCTTTATGCGTAGTAATGAGACGTAAAAAGAAACTCATTTGAACTTTTTATTAAAAAATGCTTTAAATGTAGGTACTAATTCCAAATGTTTCCACACGTTTACTAACTTCATACATGTTTCGGACATAGTGATTCTCTAGACACGCTTCCGCCGAAAACAGCACTATCACATCACAGCGGATCAGTACTACTATACGAAAATCGTAAAGTTCGTTCGTTTCGGGTGTTAGCGTGTATCGATATATTAAGGTACGATAATATATTAAAATTTCTTAGCACACTTTAGGGGGTTTTGGCAGTTTATGTATAAAGATCATTTGTAATGCTCGCCATGACTGAAACCGGACTTGAACTTGATTGTGAAATTAGTAAAATCTTTCTTTTTTTAATTTAATACCTTACCACCAAGAGTCAACGTTTCATGGCTGCGGACTGTGATTTTGTACATTTTTTTCTCAGCGTATCTGTTTAAAAATAAGTTGAAACATCGTCAGTTAATATATGGGTAGTAAATAACTAGCACCAAAAAAATAATAAAAGGATGATACAAATTTAGCGATACAATTAGTTACAGTTTGAAAGCCACTGTATCAAATGCTTAGTGTATAATGAAAATAAATGGGTCACACGGCAACATATTGTTGTTTCATTTAAAAGCTTTATTGTTATCGGCTGTATAGAAAATAACGAAACTTTAGCTCGTATTTTATTATGTATACAAAACAAACGTAAAAAGAAGCCGTAAGATAATTTGGTTTATCAAAATCACCGAAGTTTCCCATGTTGTTTGTTTTGCGTATTTATGAGTAGCATCGAGTTTCACAAATAAATACATTATCTCGATGTAAAACAACACACAAATACGTACGTAATATAATCGATAAGTAACAGGCACCATTATTATTATAACCATGGATTAATAATCAGTAGTTATTAGTTAATAATGACATCGTGGTAAATGTCACTAGATAAATGGTGGAAAAGGGAAATTATTTATATTTTCACCGCTACCGAAGAACGAATGAAATACGCGAGGAAAATGGCTGATAAGGATTACAAAAGAAAAACAAAAATAGTGGAAACGAAAATGCCGAAACACGCACAGATAGACACGGGGTATTATTTACTTCTTACGAAAGTTTCGCATTTAGCCCGGCAGACGTGCCAAACATGTTTGCGGTTTATTTTCATTTTTAGATAGTATAAACATGCAAAAATAACACATGATTTATCTTCTACGTCACATTTTTTCACAAAGACTTCTGGCATTATTGCAAATTACCGCTTCGATAGAAAACGAATACGATTGATAGGTATATACTGACATATTCAAGGGAGAAATTGTAAAATATTCATTTGATTATGAATAACCTGAATATTGAAAAAGTCTAATTGAATGGTAGAAACTCAATTTTTCATACTTTCAATTATACTATTACAAATTCTGCAAGGATTTATTACACATCTATGTTAGCAGTGAAATAGGAAATAGCCTAATAACAATCTAATCGCAAACGTAGGGAACTGTGATGGTGGTGAGAATTTTGGAGCTCATCTCAATTATGTTTTGCGAAATACGAAGTAAAGAAGAAAAATGCTGTTAAAATAAAATTATTACAAAATAGTAAAATTTCTGCTGACGAAATTTCTTGGAAAAATATAGAGCTAAATATGTATGTACTTCTAAATTTTCCATGCAATGTGTTATTTATTATAAAAATACAATAACGTGGACTATTGCAAAGGGAGGCGCGAACAGTCCAAAATATATATTTACCTTTTAAAACGTGTCTTTATTACTATACGAAATAAAGGACGGGGAGGCGCGAAGATATTTTTTTCTTCAGAGGGAGGCGCAGTAACATAAAGGTTCGAAACCGCTGCCTTAAGGCAACCTTGGATATGAAAAACTTACTTAAAAATAGAAAATTAATATAATTATACCAAAACATCTGCAACATACGAAGAGAGACGTAAATTCCTGGACTGGTGGCTACCCAGTCGTAGTGGAACTGTGTTTCGAGAAAAAGGTTTATAACGACATGATGTTTATAGATATTATACATATACATCATCGGTGCCCGAGTACACCACCGCCAGGTATGTGGGCCATTTTGCGAGAACAACAGAGCCGGATCGTTATTAATTTCCCAGCGGCGTCGTAAAAGCAGGGCCGCTTCCTCAAAATGAGCAGACTATTAATTTATAAGCAGCGAGACGACACGTGATCTGGCCGAAATTAAATTGAGAACAGGTTTAGTGTAGTTAACCAGTAAGTGGTTGTTTTCACTGCTTCCACATCTCCTCGCTCAGCTATTAACGCGTTTCATTAAAATAGTATATGCATTATTTATTAACAGTAAAGTAACTTAATTAACGGTTTAATACTGATATGTAATTCAGTCTACGCGAGACAGGCATGAGTAATCTTTCCAATTTTGTTTTTTTTCTTTTTACTCATATTAAATATGATTTCACTTCTATGTGGGCCCTCGAGAGGTGAAGTGAGCCAACTAGTAAAATAGTACTTGGGCTTTTAAGTACAATCACGTCTTTATTTAGTGTTTTGGTGGATTGCATATTTTTATTTTACGGAAATAGCACTATTGCAGTGTGTATTAAACTGAGGTTACTTCTCTTTTACGACACTTAAAGACTTACAACGCGTCTATGTTTTTTTTCTAAAATACCACTTGGCTCACTTCACATCTAATGGGCCCATAAATAACATCAACAGTAAATATTAAATGACTACGAAAGTACGTATGAATATTTATTTCATACTTGCATCACTAATTCAACAGTTTTCAGTCAATAAAAAAACAAAAATTAGTTAATCCCAATTAAGATTCAGAACTTCGAAGATAATGATTGAAAAATACAATTGGTAAAAACGAAGATTCACATGATTACGAAAACTGTCACATGTCCTGCGGATTTTATCAATAAATTATACAAAATTGGCTCACAACAAATCCACGTTACATATTTTTACAAGTGGTTAAATGAAAATTATCTACACTTACGTTTAATATTATATGTACTGACTAATTTCCTCATGTCATTATATTGCTAAGTTTATTTTGCGTACCTACAATAAAGCGTTCAAGTTTTTGTTTGTTTTTATGCCTGTCGTGGTTATACCACTTTGAGAAGATATTGTATGTATATATAAAAAAAAGAAAACATTTAACAAAAATTTTCTCTTCAAAATAAAGCCACAGAAATTTGATTCTGAATACAAAAACATACAATATATATAGATATGTACACCATTCACAAACGCCCGGCGAGCGCGTGACCTTCCTCAATAGAGCGATATAAACGCGAATAATGTAATCGTTTGAATTTAGAATAATAAAACAGCCGTAGCGCTCGCTAGAGAATGAAGATAAAAAAGCAATATGGAAACACGTTAAACCGTCTGACGCCCGCGGGGATCTTGTTTCTGGTATGTTGCAGAACCATAAAAAATATGAACATTGTTATAATCTAATACAATTATTATTCATTGCTGGATGGCATAATTCATGGAATGACAGGCCATCTGATGGGTTTAAGTTGAATATGTTTTACAAGCAGATGATTGTTCGATCACGATGATATTATTATCTGCCAAATTAACAACAATTAGCTATGCGCATCCTCACGAAATTTTCGGCTAATTAGTGTGCTGCCGTTCTCTCAATGTAAGATCTATTAATTCAATTAAAAATAACATGAAAAGATTTAAAATTGCATCGATTTCATCTCTTAATTTGCATACGCTACTGTTTCCGATGGTTTGGCTGATAAGCAATTCTTAAAAAAAGCACACTTTTGGTATACATAATTTATATTAGATCAGGACCGAACTGATCAGTTGATAATGCTCGCGACGTGCGGAACAGGTCGAGACCTTAAATAAATAATATGGAATTAATAAAAAAAGTGTTATATTTTTTAATATACTGCCTTTCCATCAAACATTGACAGTAAACACATTAAAAGTGATTAATTCATCGGGTATGAAGTGTATTCATTCATGTGCATTCTCTTCGAAATCATCTTATTGGTTCTTGAATATGTGACGAATGTGATAACCGGATGCGTCAATATTAACAAAATAAAAAGTTTAAACGTGGTATCAGTTGTTTAATGCACACCAACTACTAAACTAAAAACAACAAAAGATATTGTGATATATAAGTACACGATGTTAGATGAATTATACATCCTGTTAATGAAGATGAAAGTAAAAAATCAAGGACACCATCGATTTATTGAACTATTTTACAACATTTTTAAAAATTGATAACTAGTTACGAGCGTAACATTAACTAATGATCACCATTGTTGGCCAGGAAGCCCACAGAAGATTCTAACTTCTACAAAGAAAATCGACTACCACCTATTGTAGCATGCAATTTTATTCAGTTATTTTAACGATCCTATCTATATATATTATATAAAAATGAATGTTTGTATGTTTGTTACCTATGCGCTCCTATACCGCTCATCCGATTGCGATAATTTTTTTGGGGAGTTGTTATGCGGACGCCAGAATAGGTTTATGAATCAGCGGTGGGCTGCTAATGCGTTAATTTGTTTGTTTGTCTGGTATGCGTTCCTATACCGTTCATCCAATTGCGATAAAATTTTGGTGAGTTGTTGTGCGGACGCCCTTGAATGTATATAAATCAGTGGTGGGCTACCAATGCGTTAATTTGTTCGTTTTTTTCATATTCGTTCCTATACCGTTCATCCAACTGCGATAAAATTTTGCTGAGTTGTTGTGCGGACGCCCTTGAATGTATATAAATCAGCGGTGGGCTGCCAATATGTTAATTTGTTAGTTTGTCTTTTATGCGTTCCTGTTCCTATACCGTTCATCCGTTTGCGATAAAACTTTGGTGAGTTGTTGTGCAAGCACCCGCAACGGTATCTGAATAAATTCAGCCAGCGGTGGGCTTCCAATACGTTAATTTTTTTGTTTGTTCCTTATTCGTTCCTATACCGTTCATCTGATTGCGATAAAGCTTTGGCGAGTTGTTTTGCGGACACCAGCAAAGGTTTTTGAATCAAAACATACAACGATGGGCTGCCCATACGGTAATTTGGGAGTTTTTCTTTAATGTATTTCTGTTTCTATACCGTTCATCCAATTGCAATAAAACTTTTATGATTTGTTGTGCGGACGCCCTCAAAGTTTTCTAAATTAGTACAGATAGCAGTAAGCTGCCAATGCGTGTACAAGGGGCTCGCTTTATATCAACGCAATTCTCGGTATTCCGGAAAGCAGTGAGTTTTTTTATCACTCTGATGGACTACTTAAATAAGCAATCGATTTTTACTTAATACATTTACAATATGTAACAATATGCAATTTACTGTAAACTCATCAATGTAAGTGGCCGAAATTGTACTACTGTGTATACTGATGCTGTCATAGATAATGTATGTAAGTCAGAAATTGCAGCTATGCACTCATTTGATTTGAGAATATTGTTTTCTCTTAAATTAACAAGGAGCTGGCCGACCTTAGCAAAATTTCACAAAGGGCTTGCGCGAGCCCCTCTGAGCTTTCTCCAGCCCACCCCAGAGTGCAGAAATTTTACAATGAGAAATTTCGCCGAATAAAGCGATCTGCGTGCCATGGCTATCAGTTGCATGGCAAATCATAGGTCGCAAAAAGTGAAATTTAGACCCGTTGATTGGCTATTTTTAGAATTCTCTGTGGCGAATTTTCTAATAATTATTGCCTTATCTGGTGACTTTTCTCAATTTAGCAAATGTGTGTGTTTCATAAAGTTTAGTGTGTCTTTGGTGTGAACATTTTTGGATGGTGGTCGAACAGCGCATTCAGCACTGAAATTGCATTTTAATGCAAATCACTGAGACACTAACATGAAATATCAAAAAAAAATCGGAATGGGTGCAGTACTTCAATCATGCCAACTCATAATATGAGGCGAATGTACTAATGGTGTACAAAAAAGCATTGTAAGCTGTATACTATCCACTAAAAGATTTGAGAGGAAATGACTTTGGTGGCGCACTTATTTTATTGTCTGGTGATTTTCTACAAACCCTACCAGTTATACCACGTTCAACTTATTAAATACATGTCTCAAATCATCAGTTTTATGGCGACACGTGCAGAAATTGGCTTTCAAGGCCAGCATGCGTGTAGAACTACAATATGACACATCCGCTGAACGTTTCGCAAAAAAATTGTCGAATATTGGGAATGGAAAATTGGAAATAGATGAATCCACACAATGTATTACATTGCCAACAAACTTCTGTAAAATTACAAAAACAATAAGAGAATTGATTCAAAAAGTTTTCCCAAAAATATCGCAATAAATTCTTCTGAATTCTTAAACTCACTTGATTTGCCAGCCATGCCGTCACACGTTTTTACATTGAAAATTGGCGTACCTATCATTCGTCTCCGAAATATAAATCCACCACTTTGCAACGGTACCAGACATTCATTGAAAAAGATAATGCACAATATCATTGAAGCTAAACAAATTAAAGGGAAAATATAAGGGGCACAATGTACTGTTGCCAAGCATCTCAATGATTCCAACAAATATGCCATTCGAATTAAAATGTTTGCAGTTTCCGGTGCGACTCGCATTTGCAATAACCATCAACAAAGCACAAGGACAATCGCTACAAGGGTGAGGACTAAATTTAGAAAATCTATGCTTCTCACATGGACAGCTGTATGTGGCCTGCTCACCCGTTGGAAAACCTTCAGATCTATTCGTATACGCACCAGACGGAAAAAAAGATATCTAAAAGCACTTCAATAAACAGAATTAAAATACAATCACTTTCTTTCTTCGAATGGCATTGCAACGCTTGCCGGGTACCGGCTAGTAAGTAATAAAAATAATAAAACATTTTTAGTACTTTTTCCACATAAAATTTATTAGATCAGGACCGGTTTCGCTCATCGCGAGCATTATCAACTGATAAGAAAAATATATAAACAGTGATATTTATACAAATTTAAATTGAAATAAAAAGGTGTAAGCAACTATTAACAATTTAAAGGATTAGCAAATTACATTATAATTACACAAAATTAAAATGCTGAACACCCATAACAATTAAAAAATCATCATCAAAGAATAATAAATCTAAGTGGCAAACGATATCAATTATAAACACAATTAAAATTTGGGAATTTTTTACACAAAGTGAAACACTACATTACTAAAGTAAATATCCTAATGATGATTTGGTGTTTTTCCCGTTTCCAAGCAAGAAGTACATCATTGCTTGGAAACGGGAAAAACACCAAATCATCATTAGGATATTTACTTTAGTAATGTAGTGTTTCACTTTGTGTAAAAATTTCCCAAATTTTAATTGTGTTTATAATTGATATCGTTTGCCACTTAGATTTATTATTCTTTGATGATGATTTTTTAATTGTTATGGGTGTTCAGCATTTTAATTTTGTGTAATTATAATGTAATTTGCTAATCCTTTAAATTGTTAATAGTTGCTTACACCTTTTTATTTCAATTTAAATTTGTATAAATATCACTGTTTATATATTTTTCTTATCAGTTGATAATGCTCGCGATGAGCGAAACCGGTCCTGATCTAATAAATTTTATGTGGAAAAAGTACTAAAAATGTTTTATTATTTTTATTATAATGCCATTCCACCAAGTATTGACAGTGAACACCTTAAAAGTGATCCTATAAGTCATAATTTCTCAACCTTTTTGGGCCCGTGGTCACTTTTGAGTGAGCTGCTGAGCATTTAGCCGCTTTTCGCTTTAAAAAGATACCTCCACCTTCGCCAACCATTTAATTCTTGAAAACCATACGTTTAATTTTGACTCAGGAATTGATTTGTTACATACTAACAGGGCGAGTTTAAATTATTTTACCAAGAAATCTTAGAGATTAATCGAGCTCAGCTCAACAGTTTGCCAATTTTAAACGAGCAACTTTATTTGCCAAATTCACCATTGTTGTACCCCTTTGAAATAATTGTCATTTATTAATAATTCAAGAACTTGCTATCATTAAATATTAATTCAAAGGCTTAAAATCAATCAACTCATTAATAATAGGTCGGATAAAACCCTAGATTTATTTTAAATACTCCTATGTTATTATCTGGTCATTAATATTTTCAAAAAATCCCCATAATTATAACAAACCCACTTAATTCATTGAAACTTGTATACATTCAATTTTCGCTAATTTACATTTTAATAGCATTTTAACTTAGTGATCTACTTATATTTTTGTATATAAGCGATACAAACTGTTCTACGCGTCAGTTCAAGTACAGCCGTGTACTTGGAATGCCTGAAGATGCCGAAAGGCGAAACCCGTGTCGTTAGCGACAAAACTCATGGAAAAGTAGAAAATTCAAACAATTCAAATTTGATATTGAAATTCCATCAAGCACCCTCAGTCGAAATACTTAATTAATAAGCATATAAGTTTTTCGAGACTAGTGGACACAATTATTTCGGTATGGATAACTGGGAAAACAGTGAGAAATCGAAAGATTCCAGAATGAAAAGACGCGAGACCTTTTCTTTAGCTCTTACAGGAATTCCAATTTCAATAACCCGGAATTGCCAAAAATGTGGTACTTTTTGTTTACCGTTCTCGATTTTAAGAACCTGGGAGTTTATGAATTTGACCATGGCTCCCAACAACTGTGATGTGGTTCTTCTACAATTATTTTTACCCCCACATGACCCCCGGTTGAGGAACCGTACTATTAGTCGTGTTGTTGAATCCATCCACAATGTCTCGAGTCAACCCATCCGAGTGTTGGATTAGTAGACAGCTATGTGCATTGACTGTAAATCGTAGTCTTTCGACCTCAATAAGTGTCGTTATCGAAAAGGCTTTAAATTACATTGTTGTATGCAAACATGGCCTAGACAAGTGATCGGCAAACCGCGGCTCTTTCTCTTTGCATAGGCGTTTGCTATTAACTCTTGAACTTATCATGTTTGTTAATCTATCTATATATATAGATATTGCATACGTATGGCTCTTTGACAACTTTGCTAGCATGTGATCTCGCCAACATAGCTTTAAACGCAGTGATGCATTTGTTTCGTATATAAACACGAAACATTTATTTGCTAAGCGTCGGTTCAAGTTCATCCGTGCACTTGAACGACTGAAGATGCCGAAAGGCGAAACCCGGGTCGTTGGTGACAAAATCTGTGTGAATGTACATAATTTGAACGATTCAAATTTGACTCTTCTCACTTAAAAGTTTGCCGAATATTGGCTTAGACGATACCAGACGAAATTCGACTCCGAATACTTCTTAAATTTCGGCCTTGGAGGGCAATGATGATGAGCGCGGCATACCGAATGAATCCAAATATCAGAACAGATCCTTCGTTTATACTACAATGTTTTTTTCCTCTTTGATATTTTAATGTTAAATAAATTGTATAAAATACAAGAGTAACTTCTCTTAACTTATAAGTTGAGATAATTAGACTTTAATAAAACATTAAAGTAATTTTTAAGTGGATCTAATTAAATTCTCTTAGAAGCGACGTTCCAGGAAAAAAATAATTCCTACCTATGATTCAGTATTTAAAAATATGATAAATTCATAATCAAATTAACAGTTGAATCAACACTTGCTGTAAATTATAGAAAGGTCATCGTATAATTTATTTAATTACTTTCGTGAAGTTTCACTGGGAGAGCGACATTCGTAACAGAAGCTGCTGTTACGACCGAGCTATCAAAATACTTTCACTTCAAAAATATGTAGGCAATACTAATAAATGTTTAAAAACTGAGCTCGGCGCTAGCATTTGTAATTAAAGCAGAATTGTGAAAGCGAAAAATGCGAGGGAAAAAATGTGAAAAGTCCGGCGCTAGCACAGCGAGCGGCCTTGACATTGAATGCGATATTTATCATTCGCATACGCGCGGCCACTCCGCCTACACACATTTTCATACGCATAAATAATCTGTTAATATATTTGCGAGAATTAAATCAATCGAATCTCTACAAACTAGCGACGGCTGGATAATCTGATGATCTTCATTGCCTTGCCAGGAAATAAAAAATAGCAAGAGATTCGTTTTAAAAAAAAAGTATTTCTCGCAAGATTTTATTTGTAGCCATGTAACATGGAGCAGATTGACTTCTAACGAAATTTATCTTAACATAATTTAATCTACGAGAACTTTTTGACACTCGTTTAGCCTCTATTTTTCGAAAAGAGTAAGGAGAGAAAGACAGTAGCTAATCGCTCTTGCTACTTCCTGTTTTTAAGATGAGTAGGACAGAATTAAGAAATCATAGATACCCGCCTTCGATCACAAATCAATAAACCTTTATTAATCACAGTCCATTCACAATGGCTTTCGAACTCGCGAACATGTGTATATTTTTAATCGATGTCCGTTCCCAATTTGGATCAAATGGCTTGCTAATGATGTTACCTCAACAGAAGATTTTCTACGAGAACTGTTTGTTAGTCAGTTACTCAACCTCTATTTTTTTAAGATAGAAGGGATATAAAGACTGTGCTGGGAGAGGATTAGTGGTTTACTAATCGCTCTCACTGCGCCTCGTTATTTTAGGATTGGAAGGGATGAAGGAAATTGAAGACATCACATAAATCTATTACTTCTGACAGAAATCTATAAAGCAATGTATAAAAAATCTTTTGATACCGAAGCCAACAATGTTGACCACTCGACCACGTTGCCGGCAAACATGTAAACATATTTAATTATTGTTTTACAATTTCAGAGTTTTATGTGGCAAGTCCAAAAATAATATAGGTATTTTAAACTGACAATAATATTTGAATCTATTTATTACGCTGTCACTAAAGAACAAAAACCTTGAATGTTTAGTCGTTATAAACAATTATTCATATTAAATGATTTCAAGGAAATTCGTATAAATTATCAAACACCAAGATTCCTGCCAAATAATTCATACGCATTCCTCTGCATTTCATACACTATCCTCAAAATCAACACGGCACGTTCAAATGTAGTCAAATATTTTGACTAGAAAACTAAGAGTATCATTCTTTTAATTTAAAAAGTGATGATGATTGATCGTTTGGTAATTTATTTTTTGCGATGATTTTAACAACAATTTTGATTCGACAGAACATATTATTATATCACTTTTAGGGTGTTCACTGTCAAAACTTGGTGGAAAGGCATTATATTAATATAAACACAATATTCCTTTTAAATAAAGTGGAATAGAGTACAAAGGAATATTGTGTTTTTATTAATAGAATACTATATAATCATCGCTTTTTTTCTATTACATCAATTTCGTAAACTATTGCTTGTCTACAATTACATTATTAAAGCATTTGCAATCATTTGTAATGAAATTAAATTATATAATTATGAAATTTTATAACTTAGTTTAAACAACTTTGTCTTATATTCGTAAACTTATTTTATCCAAATCAATTGAATTAACATTGTCAATATCTTTTCAGTAGCACGTTAAAAGAAGCAATCGCTCATGGTTCATAAATTAAACTAATTTTATTCTGGGTGAATCAGAGATATTTCAAATGCAAGCGTCACTTAAAAAACACTATTTTTAACCGTGCCGCTGAAATATTTACTTATCCATTGCCTCATTCCGCAACTAACTTCACGCTCATTTCCATTATCCATACATTAAAAACATTCGGGCATCGAAACATAGAATTTATAAAATCATATTAACGAAAATATCGGCACATATTTTTTTTTTAAATAAATTAAATTATACGAGAAATTACAACATCGATTGTATTTTTTTTTCTTTAAGCCTTATTTTAAATTATATCGACTGTGGAAAGGAAAAAGGACGTAACCCACACATATCAAATTTTGATGATTTTGTGACATATGCAAATTATGAATTATACACAACCCTGAAGTGCACGGAGACTTCTAAACTGGTGTTCAATTGACATAATCTTATATTAATTAAAGAAATTGTCTAGGAAAAACCTTTATTTCAGTCTTTTTTCTTGGTTTTATTTTTTTACAAGGTCATTTTTTCAAACATAAAAGCTAAATTTAAATACTAATTCGGCATTTGCAGCTTGCATCCTTTTGATGGAACGTGTATCAAGTTTGATACATTGTGATTATCAAGAAAAACCTGTTTTGAAGAAACTGTGGGTTAAGTCCTTTTTCCTTTCCACAGTCGAAATGAAACCCGACCGACACATCCGTCCGGTCCAACAGTTTCATGGTAAATACTACTGCAACTAGGGCATCCAATCCCGGGATCCCGTTCAATTTTCTGATCCCGAAATTGCGGGATTGAGATGGCCGCGATCCCGGGATTGAGAAGTTTTGAGGAAATTCCTAAAATTTACACGAAATTGGCAAATTCAAGATTTCAAATTCCTCGGTGAGTACAAAAAAAAAATAACGAGTTTCTGCGAGATTCTGGGAAAAAGTATACCAAATCGGAGATTTCAAATTCATCGGTGAGTTAAAAAAAAAAAAAACAAGTTTCTGTTTTAGCGAATTGAGGATTTCAAATTCCTCGGTGAGAAAAACTCAATCCCGGGATTCAAAATAAATCAATCCCAAAATCCCGGGATTGGAAAAAGGCTCCGGTATTGGATACCTTAACTGCTACCACTTTACCCAGTCAGTAGCGATGTGTCGAACGAGCCTTTTATGGTGTTATGCAAGTAACAGGTTTCAAATAGATTTAATAATATTACATATAAAACAAATCATAGATATAAAGACTTGTAGAGAGCCTGCTGTGTAAAGTGTATAGGTACACTTACCGTCGTAATAAAAATGCCTACCTTTGTATGGCGCAGTTTATTGCATGACTGATATCAATTATTTAAAGATACATTTCAGGAAATTATGACAATTTTTTACATGTAATTTGATCTTCATCGTGTATATTATATTACAGGCAGTCAAAATGTATCATTCATACAATCGATTTACAATTTCAATCCGCAGTACCATTGAGACTATTATATATTTGGCAGGTGCAGTGTACACCAGTGGCCGGTAAATTTTTGGGAGACTGGCTAAAATAAATCACTTTTTAATAATTTATTAATGGCTAAAAGTCGGGTAGTATAGCACAACGATTAGCGTTGTGGGCTTCCGTGTCGGATCTCACGGGTTCGATTCACATATTGATTTCTGTTCGAAGGCATGGGTGTTTGCGACGCCCTGAAAATTCCCTCCCACCCTTTCAATTCCTTTAATAACTGGACGTAGCGAGAGCGATTAATTAATCACTAGTTCTGTCAGTCCTGTGTTAGCCTTGTGCTTCTTTACCTGCTTCTATCTTTGAAAAAGAGAGGTTGAGCAACTGAGTAACAAACGGTTCTCGTAGAAAAACTTCTGTTAAGATGTCTCCATAAGAGGTCATATGGTCCACATTGGGAGCGGAAATGGCTAAAAAAACATTTTTGTATATTTGCATATGAATGTGTAAATACAAATTTATTTTGTAAAACCAAACATACCAAAATGTTTTATTAGTGGTTTCCTTGGTACATATTTCATTGCTTTTGAAAGTTTTTCTATATTTATGCTAATATTTAGTTAATTTAACGTTTCTTAGCAGATAACTAAAAATGTTGTAGTGGGTAATTCAATTACCCGCGGGTAGTAGGTTTCCGACCACTGGTGTACACAGTATCTTACCTAACCTAACCTAACAGTGGAAGACTATGCCTGATCATCAGATTTTAAGTGGCCATTTTACAAGCAAGTGTTAGTGAAAACATATTTTCAATCGTAGATAAGTATATAAAATTTGCTCGGATTTCATTTCACTAAAACACCGGTGGAAATGTACTTTCAATTAAAATAAACTTTTGCTGTAACAAATTGTTGATCAATAAACAATATCTACACATATGACGATGGTTCTCGAATAGATAAAGCACTTGCATGCATTTCCATACAAACGTAATATTTTATTTCAGCTATTTAGAGACCTAAAGAAGTTGACAGAAGCATGTCTAAAATGCACACAAGATAAGTTAATAATTATTTAACAACATAACATAGTGATAACAGAGTAACATAAATGAGATACGATAAAATGTGATAAAGTTTTGATAAGCACTTTAAATACACGACAATAACATTGTATTATAAATTACAAATAATAATTTTGGATAGTGCAGCTCGGTCAAATAAACTTTACAAATAATAACACGATATTTGTTTGCCAGTTGCGATCTGGTCTCAGAGCAATCGAGAGGAATTTCTCGAATATTTATTTTAAGATTGCCAGAGCATTTGAATAAATAAATAAATAAAAATAATCAGCAATGTCAATAGTCGGCCGAGTTGGTGATGCCATTGCCTCGCCGACCGGTCATTTAAAAATGCGCGGTAATTAAATTTGTTTGCAAGATCGTTGTATTCATCTAGTTTTTTTTTTATTCGGCGATAAATTTTGGAAAACGAACTCTGAATAGCTAATTAAATTACATCAGTGTATTGTGTTGTGTACACATTCCAACTTGTTATTATGGGTGGTACTTTGTTACTGCGTTATGTTTCACGTATCATCGAAGAAAAGGATTCAATGTATGAAATACTTGTTGGTTGGATTATTGATAGCCAATGCACGGAAAATATGCAGGGCCGGCGCCACCATAAAGGCAAAATATGCAAACGCATAGGGCGCAAACGATTAAGGGGCGGATAAATGGAGTAGTATAACTATTTTTATATACCCTAATAATAATAAATAATACAACGTTTTATATTATTTTGTTCGTTATAATGATGTATCGTATTATATATGACTCTAAAATGAGATGTTGAGCGACTGAGTAACAAACAGTTCACGTAGTAACACTTCTGTTGAGGTACCTCCATTAGGAGGCCATATTCTCCACATTGGGAGCGGACATGGGTAAATTAAAAAAATATATTTCTAATGATCTCGAATTATTTGTTACCACTTTCGAAAAAAAGACGATTTGTTAAAAGGGGGCGCGCTAATAACCGTTGCCTAGGGCGCCAAATAACCTCGCGTCGGCACTAATTAAATGTGACAAGGTCGAGGAACATAAATGTCTAACCGTTGTCCAAATGTTTAATATATAATCAAATTATATAATTTGGTCATTTGACTGTAGCGTCACAAATTTTGAGTCTAAATTTGTAACGCTAATACACCTTACGCCACTGGTTTAGACACGTGTGTCGCCTTAAATAAATAGTGAGCCAACATTATTCATTGAAAAAAATATATACATAAGAAATCTCGTGAAAATATCAGCCAAATAAATTGAATAAGTGAAGGGGTATTGATTTTAAACTTGAATTCGAACAATCGTTAACTCCGGGCATGACATGTACACATGACCTTCAATCATGCGTTTATCTAAAAATGATAACGAAAATTGAATATTTTACTAACAGATAGATAGGTTAAGAGGAAATGACACAATAATTGTTACTCAATCTGTTTATATATCACCATCAGATAATTATCTACCAAAATTCGCGACATAGTTTATTTACGTGTCGAGACTTCGAAATAGCACGCCTACTGACTCCATACACCAGCGACGCGCCGGTGCGTAGCGATGTTTTCTCGTGGAAAATACATATTTTTTCATTATCTAAAAAAATATTGTGCTTGTGGCATTTATTAATGAACCCAATAATGATTAAACATTTAAAATTATCTTAGTTTATCGATATTATTTTGAAATAAATTCAACAGGATGTTGCAAGGACTTCCTACCGATCTTTGTATACGGCATACGCGAATCGTATATGGGAGGCATTTTCCAAAACCATTCCATTTTGTTGAATTCGCACAACAAAATATATAGCGATAACAGTGGGCAAAAATGACATTTAGATTTGATTGCAATAAAATGGTAAAAATGATAAAACGAGTAAAAACAAACGAAACATTTATTTCCACTGAACAGATGTTTACGGAATAATATCCCCCTTTTACAAGCGATTACAGTAGTGCTCAAGCAGTAAAAGCCAGTCAATGAACATCAAAAACAATCAAAATATAATATCGTCTTTCGTATGTATTCATGTAATAAAAGCTTAACAGTTAGTAGCTTTCGGAAAAGTTCGAAGTTATTCAGACGGCGCAGCGTTGCCCCGGCAACGCTTCAAAAGCTTTCAATTTATTCAGCCTTACCCTACCCAACAGCTGATCCGAAGTATTAAAGTTTTATGAATGTGTGTGTAAACGTCATTACAGGAGTTCGAAAATCAGAAAGGGACAGTAATATTATGTTACTTTTGTAACTTTTATCAACTTACAAAGCAAGTCAAATTGTGTTATCATTTTTATATTTCTAAATTAATGATATTATATTATTAACAAAGTGAGGTAATATCATTCTATATCAAAACCGCTGTGTCTTGATTAGCATTTTATTATTTAAAACAGTTATTTGTTCACTACCAATCATACATTTATTTTGTTTGGAAATATGCTTTGTCAAACCCCCTTTAACCCCTTCTTATGACTGATGTGGCATTGTACATGTCATGTTATCAAATTACGGTGTAGAATGACTTTACAATGAAACAATATTTTTAAAAAAATCAGTGAAAGTAAATACGGAACATTTCATATATTATCCGGCTCATTAAGTCATAAATAAGATTCTACAAATGTCATATAATTCGCCGATAGTAAATTACTAGTCTATTTAATTAGATGTCGTAAAACTTTCTATGTATCGTGTCAATAAACATTAACGACCCAAAAATCATTAAATTTGCTATTATTATAAATCTATACGCTAATGAACTGTTTATATACATTCTTAGTAATTACTTGACACGTCTATTTGCTCGATAAAAATAAAAATAAATGAGTTTTATCAATGGACGATAGAAATAACACGCAACAATTTGAAATTATGATTATTGAAGATTGATTCCCTGAATTTAATTTAACATGTTCGTATAGAAAATCGTGTAAAAAAGATAATAACGAAGAGCCAATAAGCAAAGTACACACAATATTATAATTACGAAAAAATAATACTATTCTTATTTGAATATATACATGGACTTTTATGAGGAACTGAACATAAATCGCTAGAAATGTCTGACACGTGAAATAACAAAACCTTTTGTTTTGTTATTTGTCTTGTGTTGAGTTTATTGTTATTAAGAAATCCTTTATCAGATTGTTTTTTTTTTATTTCTGGGAGTCGATTTAGAGCAAATAATTCGTGTACAAATATAGTATTCTTTCTTTTAGTGGGTTGCGTAATTTCAAAACCGAGTAAAAAAGATGCGAGTGTTTATCAATTTGTCAAATGATTTATAAATTTTCATTCGAGGGCATGGACATATGCGATGTTTCTTATCAGACTAAACTTAGAGATTTGAGTAATTGCATAACAGAATTAGGACAAATCCTAGCTAAACACAATATGTATATACTGCGATAAAAAATAATGAAAATTATTATCTCTGTATATTTTGATGTAATGATAAATATCTGAGAGATAACAATAATTGAAATAAAACAAAAAAAAAGCCTATAGCCAAGCCCGGCGAGTGAAGCTATCAGTAAAGTGCGGCAAGTATGGCAAATTAGCACAATTTCGAAATCTTACAGTCACGATTTGTGAGTTCAAGGAAATATAATACAACTTCAAGTATGATCAGATCACGCTTCTGCAGTCAACGCCAACGTTTTTTTTCACTATTGAATAATCAATCAATCGTGGGAGGACGAGGAATTGGTATAATATCGTAGAAGAGATCACACTCCGTATATCATTATTTAGCAATTCAGTCATGATAATTATATTTTTAACGAGTAAATTCATTTCATGAGACTGACAGATTCGATGATTATAAATTTAAATGCCAAAGAAGAGTCACAAGATAGTCAGTCAACCGAATTCAAAAGATTCCTTTGAAACGGTAATAAAATTAATTTTCTAACAGATGGTTTTAAAATAAGTCTTAGCGCATGCGTATCATAATAGTGCTCTGGATTTTGTGCGCATCGTCATTCACGCATCTCCGAGATTGAGAAAAACATAGATTCGTATATTTATATTGATTGGACAAAATAAATACAACATCAACTTTATATTCTTCCGCGGTTATCATGTTAATAGCCATAATCCTTTTGTAATAATCCTTATAATTCGCAATCGCACGTTGGCAAAATTAGCGATAAGCAAAAAGAAGCCGACTAAAATAATCATTATTGAGTGGGTGATGAAAAACGAGAGCAGCTGTTTCTTTGTAATATTTATAAACAAATTTTGAAAATTACTGGGTGTGCTTACATTAATGATTGAGATTCCCTGTAGAATATTAATTAATGTAAATGCACTAAAATAAGTGTCATTGATTTATTATCCATTGTTCGCGCTGTGTTAATGAAATTCAGTTTATTTAATTCCGGTTTATACAATTTTAAAACAAATAATATCGTATTTGCATAAATGAGTGAAATTGTTTTCATCGAAATTTATAGGATCCCATCAGAATTTCGTAATCTGAATTAAAAACGTACTTTCGAAATCGTGCTTTGGTGTATTTTTTTAAAAATGTTATTTTTAACCATGCATATTGAAGAAATAAACTCCCACTAATGTCCCAAGAGAACTCGCTGTAGTTCATCCCTCAACCCCTCTTTTCGATAAGTATGGTTTGAAGAATGAAAAAGAGACGAAGAAATGACTAGCAATAACCTAATTGTCCTCTCTAGGAAGTTTTTTCGGATATGATATGCGTTCCGAATGAATACAAACATGACGGACATCGATGATTTTAGCAGGGCTGCGGATTCGTACTCGAAAAATTAATAAAATTGAATTAATAAAAAAAAAATTGTTTATTCAAATTGCTAGGGTCAGAAGTGGCGCCACTGCAAGCTACTGAGCATTAAAAAAGAATTAAAGTAGTGTATTTAGCCAAGGTATAAATAAGTAGTTTTATTTTTTATTGGGTTCATATCCAAGGTTTTTAAACAAAAAAATCCATAAATCAATACATGAATAAATGTGTCAGTTGGGGCATTTGAGCCCCTGAACCCACGATCAGTAAGCTGCATTCCCGACCCTCGACTACATACGGAATGTATCGCAGGAAAGATTTTTATGAATATTTGGCAGTTATGTAGTTTTTCGAAAGGAAAAAATTGTATCCTATGCCATATTTCAATTACATCGTAAATTTTTTAATGATAACAGAATTAATAAAAAAAAACACAAATTGTTTATTATCGATAATAATTTAGGGACGAGTGTGTTAACAATGTATTTCTCATATTTGCAATGACGTGTTGTTGAATGTACTCGAAATTCAATGCCGCTGGAAACACTAAAAAATGTTAAACAAGTTGTGACACACCTGCTTCAGTTGCAATTTCACAACCGAACAGTGGACCTCTAATAAAAAAGTGCATATTATGTTGACTGTCACGAATGTATTATTTTAAATGTGAGAGGGCATCGTTCTAATCTAATTGGATTAATAGGAATCAATTTGAGTGAATGTACGAGTCATTCAACTTTTATGTTTGAATTCACCAAGTATATCCGTTCATTGCTCTTTTATTATTTTTAATAGACATTTTCATTCAAAAACTATTATTGCAAGCAATGCAAACGTAAAGAATTATAACTTAAAAATCGGCTCTTTACAATAGAGTTATTTAAAGAGACAAAATCTATATATAAGCCAAGCTTTTGGTAGTTTTCCACCAAATTATATTTATGATTGGCAATGAACATCCGAAAATTGGTGCAAAATAATCAATAGTTTCCAAGTGCATCAAGCTTCTATCTCTTAAAACCACTCTCCTGTAAAGTTACAATACTTAACGTATGGGGTGGGGGGGTATTGGACCGAAAAATATAACGAGGAAAAGCAGGAGGATGATCGAAATTAACATACTTTAACGATTAAAATTTATTTAAGTATATTAAAAAAAAACACACAATGAATATCTTATGAACACAGAAATTGGTAGAATTATTTTTGTTCCAATTCCATGATTCAAACCAACAAAAATAATCAGAAATTTATGTTAGGACCTGATTTGAACCGATTTCTTTAACAGGGGGCTCGCTAGCCTAAATCAATGCAAGAATCCTTGAATGGATGAATTGTAAATTCTTACTAAAAATACGGGATGTTGCGTGATCCTTTCATCACTTTTCCACGCACTCTTCTTAATACTAACGCCTCTACATATTATGTTGTATAATTTCGACTGGCAACAGCTCAACTCAAAAGAATTCACTACCTACTGATAAAAATGCATTATAGATATTCTAAATAAAATATGGTACAGAAGTCTAACATAAATTCAACAGTTAAGTATTTCAATGACAAAAAAAATATTAAGCTCAAGTTTGAATTTATGATAATATTTGACACGAGGTCAATATAACCAAACACAATAAAAACTGACATTTATTGAGCAATCCACTGATTTGCTAAAAAAATGTTGTGTAACGACTAAACGCGTGTAAGGTTGTAAATTGAATATTGTGCATTCTTGCCGCATTGCGTTGAATATGGGTCACAAAATATGCAATCAGCATGCATTTATATTTTTTTATTTTATTTATAACGTGTTAAAAGCTTTGAAAGATGTCTGTGATGTTTAAGACTAAAAATGGGAGTAGCGAGAAAATAATAATAAGCTCAATTCTATCCTATCCCTAATAGGCATAATCAAACCAATGACATCTTAAATGAATAAATAATTATCAATCCATCACCGCTACTAAAACCCGTAATGTAACTAATAATAAATATCAGTTTAATTTAAACTAATTTACCATTAATAATCCCATATTTTTTATCGTTCTAAGAAACACTTAAGTCAATTGGATGTCAGAGTACATATTGTATATATCTTTTAAGCCAGTATATATAGCTGAGCAAATGTAGGTTTAAACATAGTTCTGACGATGGCATAAGCTGAAATTGCTATAAACGTATTAAAAAAAATTGTAGAACTAAATACTTTGATATTTTTTACCGTATTAAAAAAGTTTTAGAAAAAGTTTCTTATTAATTTAAAGAGTTTTACCAAGTAAATGCCAATTCAATCAATATATCCCTTTCGTACCCTCATTCTTCTGTCGCCTATGAAAACGTGCATGATCGACAGAAAAACAACCAGATTTTGTAATAACTTCTGTTGAGATGTCTATATACAAAAAAATGACAACGAATATGGTGGTGTTGCTCTATTGGTTCATATTATACAATAATGCCTGAAAAAAATAATTACCATTACTATTCCAACCTAATTACTATTCCATTACGGCGTCAAAATATTGCCATTCGGTAAAACGAAGCCTCGAACTGGATAAACCTGACCCAGTGGCCAGCAAATAAGCCAACTTGAGTATTGCTCTATAGGGCCGCCACTTAGATATAAACCTGACCCACTTTCGCGATGTGAAAACTTTCTTTTATCCGTAAAAGTAACTATACAGAAGAAACCCAATCCTTTTTCAACTGTTATGATAGCCAAGCGATGATTAACTAGGCTTAATTTAGACTTTTTCTTTCATTATTACCATCGCCGCTGATTGCTGATTGTTGTAAAATACTTTTATATAATTCAGTGTTCGATATTACTCGTTTACGACTGCAAAAACTACATTAACACAGTGTTCCTTTGTACTTATTTCCACTTTTATTAACCAAGATCAGGACCGGTTTCGCTTACGGCGAGCATTATCAACTGATCATTGTTATATAGATCAGCATTATAATGCCTTTCCACCAAATATTGACAGTGAACAAGTACATTTATTGAATTTTGTGGTACAAAAACAATATAATGTCAGAACTTGATAATTTAAAAGGAGAATAAAAAAAACTTTATATGTATATTTTTATGTGATACTGAAAATATGAATCTGCATTCATTGTTTGTTTATGCTGCTTTCCTCTGGTATAGGAGTAAGCAATTATTTGACAGCCGGTCATAGTAAAAAATATCCACTGTTTGTGTACTACTTATATACTCAACGTACAGATCAAATATTGAAAAAAATGCTACGTCCGAAATGTTGTTTTACAAACTTGACATGCATAATTCCACGCCACTCGACAATATTATTGCAAAAAGTGCTGACCAAAGTTTCGGTCGTTGCCAAAAGGTTGATACTTGATATTGAGAAAGTTGCCTCAGGGACATGCTGTGCTAGCTGTTCGTAAAGTTAACTGGAAGTAACAGTGTGAGTAACTTTGGTGTGGGAAAGGAGGGTTGTGGGCGGGGGGAGGAAGGAGATCGCAAACTTCGAATGTCGCCAAAAGTTGGCCACGCAAATAATATAAGTAGGGCAACAAAACAGACTTGTCGCTGATCGTAATACAAATTACAAAAACATAAGCGACTTGTGATTATTGCAAACTTACTTTTGTAAATATATTTTTTTGGTTAATAAATATATAAATGTGCAAGTCTAAATTTAATAAATCAAATTTAAGTGCAGTAAACCCTTCTACAGTGGAAATTTTCCTATAGCGTATGCGCCAGTCCCCTAGGGTAGCTTTTTTACATAGCTCTTTATCCCTTTAATTTGATAGACGTATTCTTTGACAGGCGAAACGAAAAGGTGAATGTGGCAGGAAAAATGTTTGAATTCCTGATTTTGTACAATTCAAAAAATACAGTTAAAATATGCTAACCTCAAATTTTGTATGGGTGCCTAGTCAGCCCCCTATAGCGCAATCCCAATCATTACTTTATAGGGGGGTCGACTATGCTTTATTTTTATTTTCCATTGATCGGAAAGTAATTTCCATAACTCTCGTGTAAAATTATTAACCTTAAAAGATCCTTATTTTTGTGAAATACAAGTGACATCACCACGTCATCACTGTGGGATCGGTTTATCGAACATCCGTTATGACGAAATTGATGTTCACACGTTGCCGATTCACTTATTCTTAATTTCGTATAAGTATACATTGTTATGAAGGTGTTTGTTTAAAACAACAAAAAAAATGATAATATATTTTTTTTAAATCACGAATGGCATAATCAGTTTACTTTTAATTATATTTTATTTTCATACTAGATAGATACATCAACATTATATTATATAACACACAACAGCTTTCGAAAAAACAATCTATGTTACGGCAGACTAAAAAAAAATAAAAAATCTAATAAACTGACATACCTATAGTAAAATGACTTATACATATTCAAATCCACGCATTAACCGGATTGCTTTGATTAATCTTTAATAACTAAACATTTACCATGAAATCAATGACTTGATTGTGTTAACTATTACCATGATAATAACGAGAAATTTATACTAGTCAATCCTGTCTTTCCAACTAACAAAAAAAAAACTCAGAATACCAAAGCGTTCAAAATATAACCTATGCCTTAGAAATCCGATGAAAAATTTAAATTCCGACCCAGGTTATAAAACTACAGACAGCGCGTTAAATTGCAAAATTCATAAAACTATAATTCTAGAAGATATTGAAATAAAATAGTTTTATTATAATTAAAATGTATTTCCAAGTGAAGAAGTGGAAATGTTAAATACCACTAAATTATTTTTGTAACCAAGGATGTTTTGGTGTCGCAAATGCACTTATGTTAATACATACACTGGTAAGTGACGCAATCAAAGTACTTATTTATAAACTAAACTTGTAATTCTAAGATAATATGACGAAACGATTACTTTGCAGTAAATTAAGGAAAGCAATCAATATGTTACTGTCTGACCGACGTTCCAAAATAATAAAACTTCACTTAAAAGTGCAACATAAAAAAATCTTTAGAATTTCGGGTCATGAAATTTGTGTCGCCATTTAATAAAATGTGGGCCCGTAATTTCAGAAATGGCTGAAGCCAAATAGTTCATTTGATGATTATACGAGTACACTTGATTGCATAATTAAAAATAGCTTACCTTATTAATTTCAGCTTAACCCCATTGGTAATCCATAAATAATTGTATTACACAAAACTATTTCAGTGTTACGACACTCACTTTTGATCACAGACCATCAAATTACACAAACTATTATCAATCACAATAAAATTTATTCAATAACACTCAATTGTCTATTATCTCGTTTCACATTATTCAATTCATTAATTTAAATCACTTTCACTTAATATGCTCACGTTAAGTATTATTATTTTTAAACAATAACTTTTTACGAATCAATAAAATTAAACTGTAAAAAATTGTTCTCAAACACTTGTTGTTATAAAATCAAATGCACTGTATTTTAAAAATATCGTCACTTTTTTCACTTCACTTCAATTGCAGTTCTCAGACAGTTTCAAGATGGATTCAGAAGATTAAATTATCTGAAATAAAAAAAATCAACATTATTAATTTAATACAAATTGAAAAACATTTGTAGAATAAATACAGAAAGTTGTTGGAGTAATATTAATAAAAAAAAAACACAAAATGGCAACTATGATATGTTTGTTGGGAATAAAACGTTTAAATTTTCATATTATGCATGAAGAGTTTCGAGATAACCGTTTTTAAATATCGTAACAGTTTCTCCACATTTCAACGGTTCTTTTCGCGGTTTGAAAAATAGAATATAAACTTTTTATTCGTAATGCAAATGACCTGGCAGAATGTTTCGGTTTATTTCACTGAGAACAACATAGATGTCGAGTTCGCGCCGCACGTACTCAACGAAGGAAAGACAGAACGATACTAAAATAACATCGCCCTCCCACGTGGCACCGTGGCATTCGCTAGCTTCTCGTGAACTTTCTCTCCGGCCGACCAGAACACCACACGCCTAGTTGTAAACACAACAACTGAGCAATGACTTCAGCTCATTACGGAGAAGTATACAATAAAGACAAGTGTAATAAAAATGTTTCTCAACGCGTCACAAAATAAGCTACCAACCTCGTTTCTAAAATATCCATTGCCACCAAATAATACATCCACATTATTTACTTCATATCAATTCCCCGAAATACCGACGCAAAACTGGGGCAGGTGACTACTACTAAATCGACGTATAGCATTTGGACGGTGCTATTTCTTTTTATTAAGCTGTAATAGTAAAAAGATAAAAGAATAATGGATCAGTGAAAAAGTTGATTGCAAATACAAGACGGATTGTGGTCGATAAGATCAAATTTACAATTAAAAATAAGGTCAACATAAAACTTTTAAAAATTGAATTTGACAGCAAGCTGGAACGAATCATTGATTAATACAAAGACAAATATGATGGTTAGAAAATGTCATATCTCGCTGTAGTTTACGTCTGACAAGTTAATTAATGAAAGAATTTATTAATCTGGGATGACTTTTTAATTATATGTTAGATGTGTTGAACATTTTAATTTTGTGTTATTTTAGAATCACTTTAATGTAATTGGCAATTTCTTTTCAATGCCAATTGTTGTGTATAACTTTTCAATTTTGTATAAATAGCATTGTTAAATTATATTTCTTATCAGTTGACAATGCTCGCAATGAGCGAAACCGGTCCTGACATATTAAATAAAGTGGAATGAAGTACAAAGGATTATTGTGTTTTTATTAATATAAAAGTAAGTTATCGCATATAAACTTAATTTGCCTAACTGATATCTGTTAGAATTCGCGATCTTTTACTAAAAACTAAGAGTAAAAAGTAATTAATAAAGAATAATAGACAATTTAATTGGATATCATAATATAAATCACTCCGCCGCTATTGCGTAAACTAAATTTAGTATAGCTAATGTAATTAGCGCGCATTTATTAAAATAACTCTCTTCGCCTTGTTCGTACTGTAAATTCGTCGGCATGGAATACCAATCGAGTGTAAGCAAGCAGCCATAATAAACAGCTGATAATAATGTATAAACTATAAACCATTGAAATATTTACATTGATTTTCTATTAAAAGATAATAATTTTATATTCACAAAAGCAAAGTGCAGAATTGAAAATGTTTGCCCTAGTATTTGATAACAGTGTGTTAATGTTGGTTGCATTAGTACGAACTTTGTTTAATCGATTGATTACACACAAATGGACAAACATCTCTCTTGCGTCTAAATAATAAAATAGATACATTAAAAAATATGGCGTATTCATTTTTATGTTGAGTACCTCACTATTGATATTAAAAAAGATATACCATTAATTTGAAATTTATCATGCTCGTGTATGATGATTTTACTGATATCTAAAGTGAAAGTAAATACATACACAATTGTGCAGGTAGCAACAGAGGTTTTGTATTTCGTGAAATGCGTAATTTTTGCAATAAAAATATTATTAATAGAGGAAGTATGCAATGTAGTTTAAACAAAGGTAATGATTATGCCTTTGTACAAATTTAATAACCAATGCCATAATAACAATATCAAAATTAAACAAAATAACATAATACCTCGAGTATGATGTAAAATGAATGAAATTCATAACCTTCGTTAAGCTGAGATATGGATCGGTTACCAAATTTGACGAGACTTGTGTTCTTAGCACGATGATAGTTTAAAAACGAATACAGTTGAATACTAACTATGTACATGCTATTCGAGCTTATAAACAAATCAAATTCCTTTCGGAAAAATGTTATTCTGTCGATGCGTACCGATGATTGAATCACACAGATAAATATGTTTTCAGCGTTCGACTTTGGAAAGGAAAAATGACATAACCCACAGTTTTTCAAAACAACGTTTTTTTTCGATAATCACATATACAACTTGATACACGTTCTATCAAAAGGATGAAAGCTGAACATGCCGAATTGGAATCTAAATTTAGCTTTTATGTTCGAAAAAAGAATGGTTTGTGGAAATTTCAATCAGTAAAAAAGATTTTTTTTTAAATATCTATATATTAATAGCCGATAAAATAAGTTTTCACTTTTCACTTTTTACTTTTTACTTTTCACAAATGTGTGCGTACTGATGTCCTCGAGCGTATTTGAAAATTAGTTTGATAAAATATATATACTACAAAAAATGGTTGTAAGCAAAGTTGAACATTATTCCAAATATTAAATAATTTACGAAATTTCTGCTCCTACGAAAAATGGTTGTTAGCAAATTTGAACATTATTCCAAAAATTCAATAATTTACGAAATTTCTGCTACTACGAAAAATGGTTGTTAGCAAACTTAAACATTTCAATTATTCTATAAAAATACATTATTTACAATTAAATAGTGCAGGGGTGTCGATATATGTCCCGTGATCTATTTCTTCTTCTACGAAATATATTTGTTTGCCAACTTAAATATTTCAATTATTCTAAAAAATATATTATTTCCAATTAAATAGTGCAGGGGTGTTGATATATGTCCCGAGATCTATTTCTTCTTCTACGAAATATGTTTGTTAGCAAATTTAAACATTTCAATTATTCTAAAAATTACATTATTTACAATTAAAATACTGCAGGGGTGTCGATATTTGTCCCGTGATCTATTTCTTCTTCTACGAAATATATTTGTTAGCCAACTTAAATATTTCAATTATTCTAAAAAATATATTATTTCCAATTAAATACTGCAGGGGTGTTGATATATGTCCCGAAATCTATTTCTTCTTTTACGAAATATGTTTGTAAGCAAATTTAAACATTTCAATTAGTCTAAAAATAACATTATTTACAATTAAAATACTACAGGGGTGTCGATATATGTCCCGTAATCTATTTCTTCTTCTACGAAATATGTTTGTTAGCAAACTTAAACATTTCGATTATTATAAAAATTATATTATTTCCAATTAAATAGTGCAGGGGTGTTGATTTATGTCCCGAAATCTATTTCTTCTTCTACGAAATATGTTTGTTAGCAAACTTAAACATTTCAATTATTCTAAAAATTATATTATTTCCAATTAAATAGTGCAGGGGTGTTGATATATGTCCCGAGATCTATTTCTTCTTCTACGAAATATATTTGTTAGCAAACTTAAACATTTTAATTATTCTAAAAAATATATTATTTCCAATTAAATAGTGCAGGGGTGTTGATATATGTCCCGAGATCTATTTCTTCTTCTACGAAATATGTTTGTTAGCAAATTTAAACATTTCAATTATTCTAAAAATTACATTATTTACAATTAAAATACTGCAGGGGTGTCGATATTTGTCCCGTGATCTATTTCTTCTTCTACGAAATATATTTGTTAGCCAACTTAAATATTTCAATTATTCTAAAAAATATATTATTTCCAATTAAATAGTGCAGGGGTGTTGATATATGTCCCGAAATCTATTTCTTCTTTTACGAAATATGTTTGTAAGCAAATTGAAACATTTCAATTAGTCTAAAAATAACATTATTTACAATTAAAATACTACAGGGGTGTCGATATATGTCCCGTAATCTATTTCTTCTTCTACGAAATATGTTTGTTAGCAAACTTAAACATTTCGATTATTATAAAAATTATATTATTTCCAATTAAATAGTGCAGGGGTGTTGATTTATGTCCCGAAATCTATTTCTTCTTCTACGAAATATGTTTGTTAGCAAACTTAAACATTTCAATTATTCTAAAAATTATATTATTTCCAATTAAATAGTGCAGGGGTGTTGATATATGTCCCGAGATCTATTTCTTCTTCTACGAAATATATTTGTTAGCAAACTTAAACATTTTAATTATTCTAAAAATTATATTATTTCCAATTAAATACTGCAGGGGTGTTGATATATGTCCCGAAATCTATTTCTTCTTCTACGAAATATGTTTGTTAGCAAATTTAAACATTTCAATTAGTCTAAAAATAACATTATTTACAATTAAAATACTACAGGGGTGTCGATATATGTCCCGTAATCTATTTCTTCTTCTACGAAATATGTTTGTTAGCAAACTTAAACATTTCGATTATTATAAAAATTATATTATTTCCAATTAAATAGTGCAGGGGTGTTGATTTATGTCCCGAAATCTATTTCTTCTTCTACGAAATATGTTTGTTAGCAAACTTAAACATTTCAATTATTCTAAAAATTATATTATTTCCAATTAAATACTGCAGGGGTGTTGATATATGTCCCGAAATCTATTTCTTCTTCTACGAAATATGTTTGTTAGAAAATTTAACATTTCAATTATTCTAAAAATTACATTATTTACAATTAAAATACTACAGGGGTGTCGATATATGTCCCGTAATCTATTTCTTCTTCTACGAAATATGTTTGTTAGCAAACTTAAACATTTCGATTATTATAAAAATTATATTATTTCCAATTAAATAGTGCAGGGGTGTTGATATATGTCCCGAGATCTATTTCTTCTTCTACGAAATATGTTTGTTAGCAAACTTAAACATTTCGATTATTATAAAAATTATATTATTTCCAATTAAATAGTGCAGGGGTGTTGATTTATGTCCCGTAATCTATTTCTTCTTCTACGAAATATGTTTGTTAGCAAACTTAAACATTTCAATTATTCTAAAAATTACATTATTTCCAATTAAATAGTGCAGGGGTGTTGATATATGTTCCGTAATCTATTTCTTCTTCTACGAAATATATTTGTTAGCCAACTTAAATATTTCAATTATTCTAAAAATTATATTATTTCCAATTAAATACTGCAGGGGTGTTGATATATGTCCCGAAATCTATTTCTTCTTCTACGAAATATGTTTGTTAGAAAATTTAACATTTCAATTATTCTAAAAATTACATTATTTACAATTAAAATACTACAGGGGTGTCGATATATGTCCCGTAATCTATTTCTTCTTCTACGAAATATGTTTGTTAGCAAACTTAAACATTTCGATTATTATAAAAATTATATTATTTCCAATTAAATAGTGCAGGGGTGTTGATATATGTCCCGAGATCTATTTCTTCTTCTACGAAATATGTTTGTTAGCAAACTTAAACATTTCGATTATTATAAAAATTATATTATTTCCAATTAAATAGTGCAGGGGTGTTGATTTATGTCCCGAAATCTATTTCTTCTTCTACGAAATATGTTTGTTAGCAAACTTAAACATTTCAATTATTCTAAAAATTATATTATTTCCAATTAAATACTGCAGGGGTGTTGATATATGTCCCGAAATCTATTTCTTCTTCTACGAAATATGTTTGTTAGCAAATTTAAACATTTCAATTAGTCTAAAAATAACATTATTTACAATTAAAAAACTGCAGGGCTGTCGATATATGCGCCGAGGTCGATTTATGGTACTTTGAAAAATGATTGTTAGCAAACTTGAACATTATTTCAAATATTAAATAATTTACGAAATTTCTGCTCCTACGAAAAATGGTTGTTAGCAAACTTGAACATTATTCCAAATATTAAACAATTTACGAAATTTCTGCTCCTACGAAAAATGGTTGTTAGCAAACTTAAGCATAATTCCAAAAATTAAATAATTTACGAAATTTCGGCTACTACAAAAAATGATTGTTAGCAAACTTGAACATTATTCCAAATATTAAATAATTTACGAAATTTCTGCTCCTACGAAAAATGGTTGTTAGCAAACTTGAACATTATTCCAAATATTAAACAATTTACGACATTTCTGCTCCTACGAAAAATGGTTGTTGGCAAACTTAAGCATAATTCCAAAAATTAAATAATTTACGAAATTTCGGCTACTACAAAAAATGGTTGTTAGCAAACTTGAACATTATTCCAAATATTAAATAATTTACGAAATTTCTGCTCCTACGAAAAATGGTTGTTAACAAACTTGAACATTATTCCAAATATTAAATAATTTACGAAATTTCTGCTAACTATAAAAATAAAATAAATAAAATAAAATAAAATAAAATAAAATAAAATAAAATAAAATAAAATAAAATAAAATAAAATAAAATATAATAAAATAAAATAAAATAAAATAAAATAAAATAAAATAAAATAAAATTAAATTAAATTCAATTAAATTAAATTAAATTAAATTAAATAAAATAAAATAAAATCAAATTAAATAATATAAAATTAAATTAAATAAAATAGAATAAAATTAAATAAAATTAAACACAATGCAAAAAAATCTCACGTTGCTGGGCAACGGGCTTACAGCTAGTATCTAATTAATATCAGATAAAGTAAATTGAAAAATAGTTTATCATATCCATGCACTTCATTGTAGAGTATATTTCATAATTTGCCTTTAGTCCAAAATTATCAAAAAAGGTTTTCTTGTCTCCTGTAAAATTTGTGGGTTATGCCTTTATTACTTTCCAACGTCGAATTATGAAAAATGTTTAATTTTCAATTTGTCCAGTTTTCCGCTTTGTTAATTTATCAATCATATTGTAGGTTATCTTTGATCCTTTTCGATTAAGTATGGATAAAAATCAATACAACAGTTTTATATATTATATATTGACAGTAGAATAAGAGGGCGCGAGAATGTTTTATATGAAATGCCTATATCGACTTTTTACTGGCCACGACTGGCTAGTAAACTGTGCTGTGCATATGTACGTATTTAGATAGTATCTGACATCATACACACATAGACAGTTCGTATCAGAAGACCTACGCTCGCGTCACATCTACAATCATCGCGATGTGGAATACCTACATCGTTTTTGCTAGGGCACAAATAGAATGGATAGATAGATGCACAGCGGCTGGCCTGCACCGGTCGAATAGCAGTTTCCTGTTCCCCCGTCAAATCGTTGGGCATAGTATAATCGTGATGCGAGGTGCTTGAACTAGTATAACTGTATAACCCACTTAAAACATATGACCGAAATATAAATAGACTCGCTTGGAAAATACGCATCTTCGGGTATTTGATGCGCCCCTGTGCAAGTGTGCGTCAGAATCGTCAGAATGATCAGGTTGATAAGAACGGTCCCGGATTTTTTAAAATTAGTTTTTGTTCCTTGCGGAATGGTAAGTCACTTAATCCCCCGGACATTTTTGTAAACAAACCATTCAATGGTTAAATGTCGAAGTAATACGAGTCATGGTCGTGGAATATGGCCCAGGGTAAATATAGACCCAGCCTGCCAATGAAGAAATTTTAAACATTTTTAACATTATTGCTTGTTGACGTTCATACATAAATGTATTAAATTAAATACATTCCGTTAACTTTTTTTAAAATTGTATTTTTCCATATTTGTTTAATACCGAGGCTAGAATAATGAAAATTATGAAAAAATGACATCTCTTTAAGAGATTCATATATTATGTAATTTAAAAAATATATTTATTTCGAAAAATAGTAAGAGTAGGTACTATTTTAAGCTCTACATATTATTTTCTCTAAGCTCTTATTTATTAACGATGTTAAATTATAGATGAAGTACCTTACTCGTGTGTCACGTTTTTATACCATCTTTATAAATGTTTTAAATGAGGTTTTTTTTGTGTAAAATGACGTAATGGTTCAACAAGTAGGCGAAATGACAAATCATTAACATAATAAAACAAAAACTGCAATAATGCATTATTATTTCGGATACCAGTCCATAAATCGGTATTAGGTAAAAGAAACACAAAGAATAAAAAAGGATGTAAGTGCGACATCTACGATTCTACAGTCTAACGCAACAAAACACGTCATAAACCTGAGCAAACAATAAACTGCTGAGAAGAAGTCAAGAAAGCCAAAGAAATAATACAGAAAAAACAATTCGTTAAATTATTACGCACTATGCAAGAGCGTCCATAAATATTACTTCACCAGCCGTTTACGCTAACAATGACGTAAAGAAAAAAGTGATTATTGTTCTGACCTAGACCCTAAATACCGCCAGAAAACGAGTACAAAGGGAATATCCAGCCGGTGGAAAGGCAGGTAATTTTTGGACAAAAAAAGGTCTGACAAAAGGGACAACTGCGGGCGCACTGACTTTAAGCTCAGGGTCACTGCATTCTCGGCAGTATAATAACATAGGGAGCCAACAATTTCGGAAGGATTATGTGGGACAAGATATTTTATGGAATTTTTTAGTTAGTTACTTTCGCAATTTGTGTCACTTAATATAATTCGAATTTTTACGTTACAATTGTATGTTATGAATTTAATTATAGGTGCCTTTGATTCATAATTTATATTTTAATCGTTTGAATTTTGATAATTTCTACATGTTCTGTCACCAACGACGCGGGTTTCACCTTTTGGTATCTTCAGGTGTTCAATATCACAGATGAACTTGAACTCTTAATTCATCTGATTCAAATTGGATATTGAAATTCCACCAAGCAACTTTAATCGAACTCTTAAATTATATCATAATTTATATGTTTAAGCAATTATCCGAAGCCAATGATATCTCGACTGCTACCTGCGGTGTTATTACCGCGCGCATACACTTATTATGAACGATCTGAAATACTCAACACAATTACGTTTTGAGTATACAGATCTTCCAACACAATCACGTGTTGAGTATTTCAGATCTTCCAAAATAAATGTATGCGCAGTATGAGAATAGCACCGCTGAATCCTTTAATAATTTCAGCTGACAATTGGGCGGTTGGTATGAGTTGGTTGGTAGTCGCCCGCTGTGGTCTAGTTGGTTAGAGCTTGCTTTACCGACCAGGTGGGTCTAGGTTCGAATCCCGGTAAGGTCAATGTCAAAATTGGATTTTTTTCAATTTTAATTTGAGATCTAAGACATGGGTGTTTGTGAAGTCAATTCTCCTTGAGTTTATCTCATGTGACTTTTAAAAATTCTCATCGAGTATATCTCGTATGATCTTTCAACTTAAAAGTATTTGACGCATTGGCGTAAGCTGTAATGTCAAATATTTTTTTTAATAAAAAATTTAAAAAATTAAAAAAAAAATAAAAATTTAATTATTAAACACGTGAACTGCTGTATATATTAGTATTAATTAGTATTCGTATTTAAACGACAACCGATTTAGAAGCAGCGAATTAATTATTGAATAATGAAATGGAAAGAAGAACACTAAGTAACTATAACCCGGTGCTATATGCCTTGTTTTCGGATAGTGTGAAAGCATATCGTCGATGCATATCAAATAAGGTATATGTGACGAAAGTGCATTCCGAGATAATCGTTAAAAACTGCTTAAAAAAACAACGAAACGGAAAATAACACTTTTATCAATGGAGATTGGAAAATTTTTCCCAATGGAGTGTTGATTTCCGTTTCGTTATTTTTTTAAACAGTTTTTATCGATTATCTCGGAATGCACTTTTGTCACATAGACCATATTTGATATGCATCGACGATATATCTATTCTACGCGATATTCACGCAAATACAAAAACTCGGCGTAGTAACGTGACGTTGTGTAATAGTTGAATAAAAAGAAAACACGCTTGGCATCGGTAATATTCAGGTGCAAATAAGTTAACAAAATGAAAATATTGTGAGCGTATCGCATTGTGCAAAATTCAGGTAGAAGTTCTTTAGTTGACACAGTCATCCCAACTGGTGCACACTGCACCGAGAGAAACTTACTTTCAAGTATCACAGCTGTTTTGAGTATCTCCGTATGAACTTGCCTTATAAAAGACACACATAGTTTCATAACATAAACTTACACTCTAGCGGTAGTAATTTGCCTTTGAAATGCACGCCAAATGTGTATTTTAATTAATAACATAGACAAAAACTATTTTGATAGAGCGATGCCGGATATTTTAAAATGAGCACTGCTTGATAGAATGGGCATTTGATGTTTCTCGGAAAATTGATTGCACAAGTAAAGACAACATAACGCACCGATAATTAATCGCAAGTTTTTTTGAATTTGTATTACCAACAGAGAGTTTTATTTATATCATTGGCAATTGATAGCCGAATCACAATACTAGGTAATAAATAGAAGAGCGTGACAAATTCTTTTCTAGCCTTGTAAAGGTTAAATTTTAAAGCATAAATATTCACAAATATTATATCCCAAACTTGATTTTGCTGTCCATTCGTTTATCAGAAATAAGAACAGTTTACAAAGCATGAACCATTTACATAATTGTTTAACTGTATTCGAAACTCGCGCCACTATCTTTTTTGCACGCCATACGAAAACCTGTGCTTGACAAGGACAAAAACAGCAGAGTAAATTTGCGTAATCAAACGACGCCCACTGCAGAAGCGCTGTCTCTTTTGTTCAGGTAAATTCCTAGAAGGTGAAGCTGAGAAGAATGTTAAGGTTAATTATGGCTCATGATAAATTATTTGAAATAATCAGTGTAAAAAGCAAGGCTTTGGAGTCGGAGCCGAAGTTTAGAGTCGGGGGTTTTGTTCGTAGTCAAATCCGGAAAAAATTTTGAAATCGTTTTAAGCCAATAATTATTCAACATCGCCAAGTCGCCAGTGAAACAAAGGGCCTGTGCATTTTAGCGTTTTGACTTGTTATCGTTTGTTCCACGTAGACCCCGGTTGAGAAACGCTAATCTAGAGAACTGAAAGTAGTCAGACGACTTCATTATAATATTAGGTTAGGCATGGACCATATACTATTTACTAACCACAACATAATTTAAAAAAACTTTTTGTAAATTTTATAAATATGTAATCGAATCCGATGTTCTGCCAAATACTGGTCGATATGACTGTTGATACCTATCTATCCTCGTTACAATGATGTAAATTTTTTATCCGCGGTTAATTTGCGTTAGTAGCAAGGTTGTGGAGTAGGTAAAAAGGATGACGACTCCAAAGAAATTTCATTTGAACGTTTGTGTGTTGCAGTGACGATAACCATACAATCCTAAAATTAAGAAGCAATCAGTCTTTTGTTTGGTTATATAATTTTTTCAATAAAAAAATATTGCCCGGATAGTAGAAATAACGTCCGATAAATTCTTAAGCAGATCAAGAAATTATCATTTAGAATTGTTTTTGACGTGAATACGTCTTTAAAATTGCTTACATAGGGAGGCAATCCAAAAAAACGAATGATAACAAAATCGGGGAATAGTTTGCTGTTGCAGCTTTATATATATCATCGCTATCCAAAATTCAATTGCATCACTGGATAGCTAAAGAATCAAAGAATTTATTGCGCCATGTAAGGACTGTGATACATCGCGCGGGACGGAGGGGGAAGCGCCGCCATTTTGAGGTCATTTTGCTGCGTACCGAGATTTCTATTTACTATAACTTTTGACTTGGAGAAGTTACGATGTTCGTTCAATTTTCAATCGTTAGCTCTCGACAAAATCTATCGATTATAGATAAAACATTAGTGTAATATTGCGACTGTGACTATAATTAGGTGCTAAAATATAAAAAAATATATCAAAAATATGTAATGTCGGGCTATACGCGTCAAAAAGCCAAATCAAAATACAGAGATCGTTTACGGTTGGAAAGGGCTTCTCAAGAGCAATCGAATGGTACCATTAAAACACCATATGACCGAGTCAAGCAGTGCCGAGAACGTAAAAATGGGGCGTAATATCACCTATTACGAGACTTATTCACGTACAACACACGGCCGTGTCCATGACACAGCCACACCCCATTTTTCGTTAAATTGTGTTGTAATCGTACTGTTAACATTTTTTTATAATTTCAGATATTGGATAAAATATAAATACTGGTTAAATCTAAATAATTACTGAAACTGGGAAAACCTAATTTATATTTGGTGACGTCAACGTTCTTCGGTAGAATATTCGAAATACATAAATTAATAAATGAACACAATTATATAAATTCGTTGTCCTGTAAGTAAGAGGTTCAAAGTTAGTTTTTTTTTACCTAATGGCTACGAAGAGTTAAGAGCCCGTAATATATTCTGGGAGGCCTTGTCGGGTTCAGAGATGGAAGGGGCTCTAGCTTCAATATAAATTTATAATTATAATACCCATAAGTTTGATCTTACGACGTTAAATAACGTGGTTGATAAGCGATGTTTATTCGTAGTACATATTCAGATAGATGACTCGATAAAGGTGACTATGACTCAAATCAATAAAAATAGGAATGAACTACAAAACATCACAAAAACGTGTTTTGTTATATTCCTATGATCATTGGGATGTCTTATTGTATGTTTGCTATTTGCTTGAACGAATTATTTACACAACGTTGCCGTATATATCTAGCAATTCAGTCATACACTTTTATAACGTCGAGTCTACGGCGGTAAATTGCAATCGCCCGCCGATTTGTAAGCAAGGCCCGATAACATATTGAAACCCGAGCCAGTAGATAGATACAAGAAGTGTAAATAAAATTCCGATGATCTTACGCTAGTAGTGTATGTAATTGTTTTATTTTCAGCCATCGTCTGATATATTAAATATAACTTTATGAAAATAGGTTTAAGCAACACTCCTACAATCGTTTTTTAAACAATATAAATACATGTTTTTTTGTGTTTGTTTTAAAGATTCGTAGTAAAAAAGTGTTATTATGAGGTGTCGATGTTAGATCATCGATATTAATGTTGTTTGAAGCGAACTAATCTATTTTTTTCTTTTACTCTTTTTTTTCTTGTTCTCTAAATTGAAAAAAATCCAGGGCTGTGGAGTCGGAGGCGCGGTATTTTGACCGGAGTCGGAGTCATGAAAAATGAGCGGCTCGATTTTTTTTTGAAAAATATTTTTAATGAAGTGTATTCAAATAAAATAGTAAAATGTGTTGCCACTCCATGCTTGGCTGACTACAGATGATCTGATGGTATACATATATGATTTAAAATGTCAATTTTGAACAATTTCCTCGGAGTCGGAGTCGCCAATTGAAAAATACAATACAATTTTTTACATTGAAACAATGTAGTAAGTCGATACTGTTAATTTTATCTATGAATAGTTTTCATTTGAAAACATATTGAACATAACCGATTTTTTATCAGTAAATGAAATGATTCAAATGGCATTTGTAATATCTGCTCATTATATTTATAATCTTAGCGTAATATAACGCCGAAATATAAATGAGCAATGGTTGGTCGTTTGTAAGTAAATATTTACTTGTTCGGGATTTTAAAAGTTAACGAGGTCTTGCTTACTTAACAGCAAACCAAGCACCGCGTCGTGTCCTCATAATATGAAGGCCAATTATTCAACTTTGTACGCAAGACCAAAAAGATTATTAAATTTACACTCGCGAGACAATTTTGCCTTTACATTAAGTATAATATATTACGCGTATGGCCGTAAAATAGAACAGTAAAATAAATTTACAATACAAACCTTTATAAATTGTATGAGCATATTGTAAATTCAGCCACGATTTTGTCAATAATTTTTTATAAACAATTATTTTTTATCAACAAGGATAGTTCATTTATCGAAGGACAGATACAGATTGAATTAAATGTTCTCTTTGTTTTCATTCTAATACTTGTCACCTACTTTCATTCTCATTAAACACCATCAAAATTATCTTATCTAAACAAAGTATTGATAATTATTTATATAAAAATGATATGTTTACAGTTTCATCGTTGATATTGAAATCACAATAAAAAAAACAATCAAAAGCGATGTATGAAAATTTTATTTAATTTTGACGTCACCGTTATAAAATAGATATGAATTACGAGAACGATCTATAACTCTGATGATATGACGATATAAACTCGTTTTATTCATAAAGGCGATCACCTTTTGATATGTGTAATATGATTTTTTTAAACATGTAATCTGCGCGAACAGTGTTAAAATGCAGTTGACACAACTGTATTAGATGATACGGTGTCCTTGCATTTCATAAGGTCAATGTACTGAGCTCGTCATTCCAATCGGACGATTTTGCAATTCCACCATTTTTAATGTGTCTGAGTGGAAAGGGTAAACAATATGAAGAGATATATTTCAACTAAAATAATAAATTGTTTTGTATAAGAACTGTATTAACATTAAGACTACTTGACTGCAATTCCGGACGAATATATCAATACAGCTAATAATAATAAAAGTTAAATTATCAGATTTATGAATCGCGAAAATATGTGATGTTTGAAATTAGATTTTGATTTATTTTCAATATCAAAATACCGGTATTGAAAAAACACTGTATAAATACCGGTTTCGACAATCCCTAATCGACATAGAACGAACACAAAATAAAAATTGCAAAATATTAATATTTGAATCGTCATGTCATTCGTTAATCAGTTTTATATAAAAAGTTTTGAGTGTGATTGCATTTCTTAGGGCCCAATGTTTTGGATCAAACAAAATAACATTTTTTTAAATCCATGTTCGCTCCCAATGTCGAGCATATGGCCTCCTAGTGGAGGTATCTTAACATAAGTTTTTTCTACTAGAACTGTTTGTTACTCAATCGCTCAACCTCTATTTTCCAAAGAGGGTAGTAGGGATAGGAGGACAAGGCTAGGACAGGATTATTGATTAACTAATCGCTCTCGCTACGCAAAGTTATTGAAGTATCAGAAGGGTGGAAGGGAATATTTAGACATCACAAACACCCATGGCTACGAACAGAAATCGATCGAAAAAATGCTGTTCGTACTGGGACTCGAACCCGTGAGGTCCGGCACGGAAGCCAACAACACTAAGTTTAATATTATTACATACTGGTATAATCATCGGTAGAAGTATACGTTGAATCTTTTAATGGTTTATTATATTATATGTTTTTAAAATGAAAATTGTGGAATATATTATTTTTCAAGATTTTCATTTTAAAAACATGACAAATTTCTCTATATTTCCTTTATATATGTATTGTAATCATAAATGAAAATATAAAAGACTGATATCATAAATGATAAAGGAAAATATTATTTTAGCATTAGTGTTGAAAATGCCTATTAAGTGATCGAAACTGATTCTGTTTTGAATTTAACACATATTTTCAGTATTTATTAACAGACATAGTGACAGCAAACACCTTATATATAAATACTTTAAAACCACTGAAATCATAATGAAAGGAATGTTGACTATCATGGACTATCTCAATCCCTTTCGATGAGTGAACTCATTGGCACACTTTTTGTCGAATTCTTAGAATATTATCACCTATATCGCTAAATTGGAATTATTTGATAGCAGTGAAAAGTTATATATCGTCGGCTTAACTTGCAAACTGCTTATCTACACATTTTAGCAAAATAATCAAGACAGCATAACATAACATTTAATCAATGTTATTCTCTGAATTTCACATGGTTATATGATTAACGATTTGTATAAAAAATATTCGTAGTTTGTTAGTTAAGCCGACGATATGTATCCTCCAACCAAGCAGTAAAAATTATCAGAAAAATACAGCATGCTCAATCTGCAAAGAAAAGACAAATCACTAGTTGTTGCTAAGTAGATAATAATCAAAAAAGCAATACCACGAGGGGACCGATAGCTAACTCGCTAAATGAAAACCTTGATAAATACTCGACGCGATTGGGTGATCGATCAATTAACCGGCCCGGCATATTATCCTTGAATTTGTTCGGAAACCTGTAATGTCGGTCTTGAGATAGAGTCACGCCGTGGTTTGCCGACGATTTAACCTGAGATGCTAAGTAATATCAGCCAACAGACAGCGTCTTCTGTCTAGGGATTGCAATATCGGACGAATATATCAATACCGGGTTTTTTTCCGATATAACATAATACCGGTATTGAAAATATCAATACTGCGTATGACAAAAAAAAGTTTAAATAATGATAAAAATACGAATGTTAGTATCTCAATACCGGACGAGTAAAATACATATAATTATCATAAAAGGTGATTTTCTTAAATAAGTTACGGTTTTGTTAAAGTAATAATACACTGTTAAGGGTTATCAATTTAGGAACCAAATCAAAATTGATACAACTTTTAGCAGATTTAAAATATTTCAATTCGTTGCGAAAAAAAAAAATATGTGACGATTTATAGTCATTAAATATTTGGGTTTGGTCAATTTTCATTACTAAAATACCGGTATTCTTGCATTTAAAATAACGGTATTTCGGTAGTAAAAAAATCATGGATACCGATATTGCGAACCCTAGTTCTGGCATATTTTTTGTGGGCTATATTCGCTTTCTCCTTAAACTTTTTCCTTTGTTGGCAGACGAATTCTATAAATAAAATAGTAATTTTTGCGGTTACTGCTTTGTAGACACGACCTTCGGCCCAATTTTGTGGAATAATATAGAGTTATGCGTGAGAATAATATTCTTTATCATCGATCGAGAAGAATGGTACGAAGGGAACGGAATATATTGTAATATTATATAACTACAATCAGTTACCGACTGTTTTAACTGGAGTCAGACTCGAGTCTACTTTATGGTATCCACAGCCCAAGCTACAATATGGTGTTATTTCGAAGAGTATGATGATTAAAAAAATAGCAGGGGTACGGTCACTTTACAATACAATTGCGAAATTTCCCATTGTCATTAATTAATACGGCAGTTGTACTAGGGCAGAGTTTCGCAATCTTTTTCTGCAATGGAACACTTCGCAAATCCAGACATTTAAACGACACACTAAGTTTATTTTTTAGATTGGATAATTCATAAAAGAAATAATTTAAAAAAAAATCCTAAATCATCACTTCAGTAATTACTTGTAAAACTTAAACATATATGAGTAAATAAAGCTCCAAATGACTTCGGTGGTTTTGAGTTATTGAATCGCAAATCTTCTTTATATCAGGCACAATATTGGTTTAAAAAATACTCATTTCTACTAATTACACTTAATAAATTAAGTGGAATTAGTAAAATTGTCTTGGTGTAATGACTTTCCACCAAGTAAACACTTTAAAAGTCACAATATTTGTAATTTGAATCCTTATATGTATGTTGGTGGAGCGTCGAGCCTGATATTGCACTATGACTTCGTGGCAGTATAATAAAAAAATCCTTTTTCGCATAATAAGGTTGTAGTAAACGGAAGTAAAATAATAACAGCATATTTGACATTCTCGCAAACTCTCAAAGAAATCATTGAATGGCTGACCTTTGAATTTTTGTTCCAAGTCAGAAGTTATGTAGGGCTTCGCGGAACACCTGCCTATTTAGGTTCTGTAGAACACTAGTGGTCCGCAGATTATTGTTTGGGGGACCCTGTGATAGTGTTAGGACTAAGATAACGCAGCATGAGCCTATCTTATGCATAATAAGTTTATAAGTAAAATTTCTAATCTCGATAGAAATGTTAAGAGTGAAAAAATACAGTAATTGTACAAGTATTATACCTTCCAATAATACACACTCATGAATCATGATGGATAGATTTTTATTAGTATTTTCTTTGTCCTGTCAGCTGTCACGAAGCGTGTTGGTTTAAATTTACATAATTTCCGTCAGTACTGAGTGTTTTTTTTTTAAATTACTTAATTGAAAATTCATTAATTTCCTTTTTCATTTATGACGCTGTCAGCATGAAAAAACAACTCTTATGAAAGTATTACGTTCTTCGATAATATAAGATACTGCATTTTTTATCAAAATAATTTAATACGGAATGAACAGAAAAAGGGTCAAAAAGAGATACGTTTTGATTTAATTTTCCAACTAATATATTTTGCAAAAAAAGTCTAACATCTAATCTGTATGGTGGTACAATTTATATTATGGCGACAGAATATAGTTTGAATATAATATAATCCGAAAACTATCATCTAGTTAAATTGGTAAATATAAACGCGTGTAAGACATCACCACAATTTCCCAGATATATTTCATAAATTATAATAAACATAATAGATATAACGGAGAGACGAACTCCGCAACTCGATTTAAAGACTAATGTTGTATCAAATTATATCGATGATATTAATTCCAACCTTAATCAACACTCATCTTTACTGAATCGAAATTGTATATACCTCGCAATACATATTCTTATCGAGTAATCCGTACAGCCTTGAGGACGAGCTGTTCCTCGAGGCAAATAATTTAATGGTTATTTATAAATTAATAATGTATTAAAGGCGTGAATAATAACTACAGAATATGGACGTATTAATATTGTATGTACTAAGAACTATTTTATTACTGATAATGTTGTTTGATTACTAAAACATCGTCATGAAAATCCTACTGGGAAGGTTTTCGAATAATTAATATTAGGGTTTGTGGATTTAATTTCACACCATTTTACAATGGACGCACAAATGACCTTGTAAATATTTTAAAACGTCGGGCTGGTATAAATACGCTGACATTAGAGCAGTTTACTCTCCATAGCAACAGCGAAGAATCGTATTTCTTTACTAGTGTTATGTACTTTACATGTTATATTTTGCAGAACAGTAAAGTACGTCGAACATTGATTGATCCACAGAAAACGTGTGTGTGTGTGTGTGTGTGTGTGTGAGAGAGAGAGAGAGAGAGAGTGAGAGAGAGAGAGGCCTTATAATACTTTCCTCGCCACTTTTGAAATGCTTCTTCTATTCAGAATTACAGTGAGACTATAAAAAATACTTGTCGACACACGAAAAAGGTGAGTTGCAAGAGTAGCCTTGAAAAATTCAAAATGCTTCCTTGATGATGCAGTGCATGACGTGTTTAGATTGCCATGTCAAATACACGCATCAAACCTTCACAATATGTAACTTGAAAACGAGGACATGAGTCAGAAATAGGGTAAAAACTCAGATGACACATGCAGGTTTAAAAATATATATATAAAAGTTTTCAATATTTTATACAATTAATAAAACTTAGTTGTGTAAGTCTTTTATTTATTTATGTTTTGGAGGGAAAATGTTTGGTGAAATGAAAAAAAAAACTCCTACAACACGGAACATATCTGCGTGTTAGAAGGGTTGGTTGTAGTAATCGTTGGTGAGCCGCGTTCCAAATTTCATTGATATATTGTACATATTGAAATTGTCGAGATCTTCCCACGATGTTTCAAATATTGATTTTCTCTGACATTAAGTATTGCGCCTTATTCAACTTGAGAGGACTGAAATTTACGTGGATTTTCTTTACTGATGATTCATCCAATAAAACATAAAGCGAACGAATCACTTCTACAATAGGAATACCAAAAATTCTAGTGACCAAACAAATTCGTGTGCTTCCGAATGAGTCACGGAGGTTTCGCGAATCATTTGAACAGCTCGCGCGCATATCTGTACAATAATAATTTTAGGTCAAATTGTTCGCAAAAGTGACGCCATAAAATACTGTTTATTGATCGCGCAATAAAAATTAGCAGGTTCGGTTACGTAAACCGAAATGCTTAGGTCCGCTGTTGTCGGACAAGATGGTCTCGTGACTCGTGATGGGCATTCCGAAGTCACGCAAAAGAATAAACTCTTCCAAAGGTAAATAAATTGATTCGATTCCCGGTCTTGTAAATATACACGCAAGAAAAAAATGAGATTGATTAGTGAGACGAGGCTCTTTGAAATAAAAATAAATGCAACGATGCCATACCTATAACAAATTCAAAATATAGTGTTTATTCTGTACAATGAACAAAATGACATTAAAACAGTGAATTACATTCAATTGGAGGACGCATTCAGCGGTGGGCTGTCAAAATGTTAACACGGGGCTCGGTTAACCTGATAGATATTCGCGGTGTCCCAGATAAGGGGTGGATTTTTATCACTCTTATAGGACGATTCCTATATGATCATGAAATCAATCGAATGTTACTTAAAATGCTTTTATTATATCAAAATATACTGATATATAAATTTAAATACATAACTCATGATATCTTTCAGTATGCACCCGGAATAAATGTATTTATAACACCACTTTTAAAGGTAAAATTTATCATTCTTATTTAAATTACGAATATAATCCATCACTCAATAAGTTCGTATGATGCATCACGTATTAGTCGTAGGATGACAAATAAAACAACAACTATTAGGCAGTATTTGACTCTATTCATCAACACAGTCTCATTCAAGAGTGATACATTTATTCCAACGCTTTTCAAACATTTCGAATGACCGAATTGACACTAAATTTTAGTATTCAAACGATCATTTAATTTTCCTTATCCTCACCGTCTCCAAATAGTAAGGGTGAGCGACCGACTTCACAACAATTGAGATTCATTAAACACCCTAAGTTGAAATATTTCATAAATATAGAATTCATATGATCCACGTTGGGAGAAATTGTAAATTACTTTTCAATTTGAAAGCATAATGAGCTTATATAAAGACCACTTTATTTTTAATGTTGCGGGAACTGTTTGCTACGCAACACTGTCGCCCATTCTGCGGTTTTAGTTGGAAATTAATAACATCAACTTATCATATAAAAAAGGTTTTCAACGACAAAAGTAGGAGAGAGTGGGGTCCAAGTAACAGTTTTAATATTTGTGTTTAATGTACCTTATATACTTGTTTATATTTATAGGTTTACTTTTTTGTTTAATTGAAGACATTTGGAAGTTTGGGGTATTTTCAAGGCGGATGGCGTTAAACCAGAAGATCATGTAAATACAATATACCTGATTGTGTTTATTTATATATCATCATGATAGATGCTCCGGTATGATACCAGTAATCATGTAATGGTTTATAACGATGGCATGATATCGAAACAGCCGTCAACATGAACAAAATGACATGTTTTAACCGTATTATAGAGTTCTCTAAAGCAGTGTTCTTCAACCTTTTTACATCCGCGGACCTGTAAAAAATGTTAAAATATCTCGCGGACCGGCGTCAACCAACATCACCCAATAAGTTCGTAGGATGACATATACATCGTGCCACTATTGACAAATTTATATGATTTTTAGAAAATACCAACCTTCAAATAAAACTTTTCAAAATTTCATAACAATTGAGGTTTAGATAGTTTTGACCGATCTTAAATTGAAAATACATGAGATAACTGACACCTTACAGATATCACAAGGCAGTTCATTCACCATTTTGCATCAACATCTAGGAGATAACTATGTGGAAAATTTTTCGAAATATAAATCTTCGCGGACCGGTAATAAACACTCGCGGACCATAGGTTGAAGAACACTACTCTAAAGTGTATTTCAATTCAATCAAATGATTGACCGGTTTAAAACCGTTTTTTAAGAAGCGACGCCAAACTCACTTCTGGTTGAAGAATTTAAATCAACTAATACAATAGTTCTTTTATCAAGTACAGCCATTTTTAAAAGCACACACACATGTGCGCAGCTTTAACGGTGATATTTAATGTGTAGAAAAATCCATCAATGTTTTTAAGTGCGCTTGCACACGCGAAAGAAGTGGTAAAGTAGTATCAGTGTCCTTCTTTCTCGGGCTATCGACGTCTTGCTCACGGGTCGTACCCTCTTGCCGGCATCGACGGGTTGTTGACCGAACGTGCTAGGCTAAAAATCTTTACGACAGAAAAAAAAAACTACACACAGACGTCTCAAAACTTAATGCCAGCTTATGGCTGTAAACACTATACGCGGTGATCGTCCACGCGAGTCGAACCCGTTCCAAGACTCGAACTAGATTGCCATTAAGAATAAACTTAGCAATATATCGGTGCATCACCATGAAGCCGCGAAGTTGAAACTTATGTTGAATATTTATTTTTTCTATATTCGTTTCTCTGTTACAAACAGTCGAGTGTTCTAAAAAAATGAAAAAAAATATGATCATAGATATTTGACGAATATTATCTCACGGAAATATAATAACACTACATCAATGATTTAATCATATCGAGCCATAATCGAAAAAAGAATGTATAGTATGCAGCAAGCAAAGAGAACATAGCAAAAAATGAAGTTCTTACTTAGATTTTTAAAATCCAATACATATAAGAAACACTTCGATAACTCTGCCCCCCCCCCCCCCCCCCTCATTTACCACACACGTTCAACTGAAAGCCACCAAATTTGACTAGGTATACTGAAGATATCTAAATCTCGGAGAAATCGAGAGAGTGTAAATCGTAAATTTAGTCAGGCATCCACCCATTATACCCATCAGTTTGTGAAAACAAAAAATGGGTCGAGATATAGGGTTACTTTTAACCTATCATTCAAGGGTTATATTAAATTCTTGAAGGGTGACCATATGATCGATATTGAAAGTGTATTTGTATTTATAGTATTAATATAGATCCGCTTCCAAATTACGATAAGAATCATCGTTGAAATAGATTGATGAAATTTATTTTAATCGAACGTTCCTTTTTTAAATTCTAAGCAACATGCGTAGTGCACGAAACTGCGCTCAAAATCGCGAGTAGTAACTAATAAAGCATTGAATATTGTGAGCACTCACTTAATATTATTCGCAATTATATTTTATTTCCTGGTTTTGGTTAAGCTTAACCCTCTTACTCTCAATGAATTTATAAGAGTACACATATGCTAAAAAAATATTACATTGTAAAAACATTACTAATGGTACAAATAATTTAGAATAAAATAAAACAATTAGCTGAATGCATAGATTTAATATAGATATATATCGACCGTGGAAGGGAAAAAGGACGTAATCCACAGTTTATTCAAAACAGCTTTTTTAGATAATCACAATGTATCCAACTTGATACACGTTCTATCAAAAGGATGTAAGCTGCAAATGCCGAATTAGTATCTAAATTTAGCTTTTAATTTTGAAAAAATATGAGCTTGCGAAAATTTAAACCATGAAAAAAGACTAAAAAAACGGTTTATCATAGACAATTTTTCAAATTAATATTAGATTATGTCAATTAAACACCAGTTTAGAGGTCTCCGTGCACTTCAAGGTTGTGTATATTTCATAATTTTCATATAGTCCAAAAACATCAAAACACGTTTTTCGTACCCCCTATAAAATTTGCCAGTGTGGGTTCGGTCCTTTTTCCTTACCACAGTCGATATATATTATGCAGTGTTGACAGTTTCTGCCAAGCATACCTCATCTAAACTAAAAGGGCCCTATGTTTATTTTGTATTACTTAAGTTGTGAAACATATTTATAGACACCTGCAAATTGCAATAGACAATATATCAATTATTATAACTTAATTTATTGCTTAAGGTTGTTTCATAGGTCAGTTATAGCTTGGGCCTCCAATCCCGGGATTGTCTTTGTACTAATACTTATAAATGGTATCACATTTTTAAATATCTGTGGAACCGTCAAATCGCTGCTTTTTTGAGATTTGAAAATTATTTTCGTATGTCTCAATTTCTCACTGTTCCCAGAAATCAATCTCAAGATCCCGAAGTAATTGTGAATCCTGGGATCAAAAAAGGGGGTATAGTTATAACATAACCCATACATTATCTGGCTGGCTGGAGTCATTTAGTTTTGGGCGCATATCAGATTTAGTTGTTGTTTTATAATTTAAATAATCATTGCATAATCATAAAATGGTAGGTATGAATGAATAGGATATTGTGTATGTGTCATTTAAAAAACAATTAAGATCGGTTTACAGATCATAAAAACACAAGCATTTATAGAATAGACACCACCGATATATAGGTGGTGTGAAAGTAAAAGAATTAAATAGCGTGATACTAAATGGATATTTCTATTTAAAAAGCTATGAAGTATCTTTCCAAGTGTTCAATATTGTTTTATAAAATTATTTACACTTGAATGTATAGGTACACAGTTATTCGTGTTGATGATTTGATCATTTAAAATTGCTGTCAAATATTGTATGATCATAGTCATAAAATTAATTACCGTACACTAACGTTCATAATAAAAACGTCCCACTTTACATTTCAATTCACAGAGGACGATAAGGTCACTCTAATGATAGAAGCCTGACGAAATAGTTTTAGGTGCGATATATATGATTTTTCCTTGTTAACGATATCAGTTAGAATTTCATATGATAGAAATTACAAGCGTGAAATTTGCACTTATTATTTGAGAATTTGCGCTTCTTATTTGGATTATGATATGGCTGCCACAAGGCACCTTCAATATTCTTGTCGATCGCTAATAGCTTTGCTTCCTTCCACGACACGTCAACATTCTTAGTTTCACCGGATGGAAAGAGGCAAGCAGGATTTTGTAGCCGCTACTGAAGATTCAGCAGCACGTGTCCTAACTTGTTCCAAGGTATCTCTATGATCTCAGGCATAACGGATGGTTGTATGATCCGTTCTTATAGAACTTTTGATTTTTATAAAAAAGATAACCAGAAAAAATCCATCTAATAATCATTATTTGTTATTTCAACAACAATTCATAGTCAGTATGTCATCATCCTATTGAGATAACAGAAGTTATAGTTACCCACTTGGCAAGCCATGTGGGACCCGAAGAAAAAACTCGACACCGGCTTCGAACCGAGAACTTCGTTCGTCGACCCGAGACAGTTAACCATCAGATTATTACAATTCAATCCACGAGTAGTGATAGTCGCAACAATAGTTGGTAACGGACTAAAACAAAGAACTAAAATATAAAATTCTAAGTATTTTTTCCATAGTTAAAAAAGACTAAATTAAAGACTATATTCACACAAGCGTGTTCTCAAACGGCCAGTAACAACAGCTTGGACAAGTATCACAAGATAATAATGTAAATCTCATTGTATACTGTTGGAGTAGGTGCATATTTTTTATTTTGCGTTCATTGTATGTTTCGGTGAGTTTGGTATAACAAAAAATATTTGGTTATTTTGCTTATCAATACTCTTTATACGATACACACGTAAATATTGATGTATTAAATGTACAATGAAGCCTTGTTTTATTTTCACACTCATTATCATTAAAGAGCAGCCGCAGGGACGTATTATGCCAGGAGCTACGAACGTCACTTTGGCTACCACTGCGCAATATGACCTTGAACAAATACCATTCACCACAAGCAAATATTTCGCCTGGCGCTCAGAAAGGATTTCATGAATGCGAAACATATTTTGACACTTCGGCATAAAATTTTGTAACATGTATATTGTGTATGCGGTTATGCAGAGAGCGTGATGTGCGACCTCGAGGGCATGTAGAAGACGCACTAGTCTGTTTCGTGTTGGTAATCCTGCGTCGTTTTTTGGCCCGAACACTGTCGGTTACGTAAAATAGAGCCGAATGTTATCCGGCCATACTTAACGACGACATTCAGTTGATCAATCAACAAAAAAACCTAAAGAATATACATAAGAAGGTGTTTAGACCAATGCATTAAAAAAGACTAGTCATTAAATTTATTACTTTCAATCACCGGAAAACTTTTTTAAAGTGATGTACATACTTCAAATGACATCGCACTATGTTTGATATTTATTTGGTTCATGCAATTTAGTATTTAATATTATTCAAAGTTGAAGACGATAGATCAACTCTCGCGGTTTCAAACATATGGACCCTATTCAGCGCAGGTTATAATGTTTTGTGTGTGTTTTTTTCAAGTGTGTGAGGGCTTGACCGAAATTTTGAAATTTATCTGAAGGGGTGAACACTCGCAGGGTGTTATGGTATGGGTTAGGCGGGAGTATTCAACCAGAAGTTAGAAAAAATGTTATTTTCTACAAAAAACCGTACCAACCAACTCTAGTTATTTCACTTCGTTGTGTATTTATTACTCCTAAGCGATCTATTTTATATGCAAATAATACAGGTATGCAAATAAATAGGGTAGTAATTGAAATTGCTATATCTCTGAATATGACTTACATATATGAAAGTTTTGATTCCGTTGGCTAGTTTTTTTTATTATCACACGTGTCAATTAAAATATGTGAAAACTATTAAGTGTTTTTAATATAACCGAAGCCACCTACCTTTCCTTAATCAATATATGAAAAAGTATAATTTAATAAAGGAGCAAGTAGTTTTTGGTTTGGTTTTATTTTATTTTTTGTGTTCCACTTGCGCATGTAACCTTCTCAGACGGCCCTCGCCAGACATAAAACGTAAATGTAAATTTATTACATAAATTTCGTAAGATTAAAAAAATCTATACATAAATCTAAAAAGTTTCAATAATTTAGTAAGCAAAATAATAATCGATAATATGCATATTTATATGTTTGCGCGATAGATACCTAATGCCTGTATACAATAATGGTGAAGCGGATATTTTACAAAAATTCTGTTTATTTCAAATCAATTATGATTTCTGTAAAATGCGTTATGATCATACAAAAAAGCACCAGGTGGATATTCGAATATGTATAATCAATTCTGTTGTTTTGCCGATGGAGGAAAACTATTAATTTATTATAGTTAATTCATGAAATAATATTACTCATAAATTATTAATTTGACATGTACGATAGAAAAAAGTGTACCGTAACACTAACCCGTCGTAAATAAATACTATTATGGCCATTAAATTTGCATATTGCATTTAAAAAAAAACAATTTGATTATGGCGGATTCAATAAGCTCAAATAGCCCTCTTCTAGAAATTATACTGTTGTGTATGGGCCTTAACTTTTTATTCCGAGAATTCCGTTGATAGAATAGTATGTGCACTGTTTGTTAGTTTACAATATTTATTTAATTTGGGTTATTTCAAAATCTTAAAGGTCAGTGAAAAGATTCAGTGATTTCTGGGCAATAATTAAATATTGATAGCACCATTACAACGTTCCCTCTAATTTTTCTATTGTGTGTGCGGACCGTTAACTTCTGTAAGCAGTTAATTTTAAGCAAAATAAAAAATGTGCGCAAATATAAAAATTTGGTGAAACAAACTTATTTTTACAATATTTCTTAGTGCGGCCTTGTGCGGGGGTGGAAAAATGTGTGCGGGCACATTTTGGGTAACATTTTTTTAAAAAACTGAGATGCACCAATCTTTTTAACCAACTGAGATGATTAAAGAATTCCTGTTAATATTATTTCATTAAACGAACTTTTTTTTGTGCATGTTCCCTCCCTATGTGGAGCATATGGCTTCCTAATGGAAGTAATATCTCAAAAGATTTTTTTCTACGAGAATTGTTTGTTACTCGGTCGTTCAACCTCTCCTTTTCAAAGAGAGTAGTAGGGATAGAAGGATACGACTAGTGACAGGACAGGACTAGTGGTTAAGTAATCGTTCTCGCTACGCCTAGTTATTAAAGGATCGGAAGAGAGGGAGGGAATTTTTAGACATCAAAAACACCCACGCCTTCGAACATAAATCGAACGAAAAACGCTGTTCGTATTGGGACCTAAGTTCCCTCCCTCTAAGGCAGCCATACTCAACCTGCAGCCCAGTAAGCTCTAATGTGTGGCCCAGTAATCTCTTACCAAATCGAGGATTTCAAATTCATTGACCAACTGTCTTGTAGTGTGCGCCAACCCGGAATCAGTGCGCGGGGGCTTTCGAACTGATGCGCGGCCGCGCACGCGCGCAGCTTAGAGGGAACGTTGATTGGGACTCGAACCTGTGAGGTCCGGCACGGAAGCCTACAACGCTAACCGCTGCGCCAAAGAACCCGACCGACCTAACTACTTACTGTAATGTGGGCATGTGGTGTGATTAAACAGCGACCTGGTATTTTTCAACAAATTAATTAATTTAAATTAAAACGCTCTATTTAATTTTTAAAAAATATACCTTTCAAATAATAATAAAAAAAGGCCAACGAATCTTTCGGTTATATCAAGAGTTTATTGTAAATGTATATCGAAATCGAATTGCAAAATACTATAAAATGTATAATGATTATTCATATTAACTGTTCAATAAGTTAGTATGAGAACTGCTATTTTACTATAAGATAAAGAACGAGTACTTACTTCATTTATTATATGCTTTTTGGTATTCTAGTATTATTGCACGCAGGTTATCGCAATCAGAATACGTATGTTAAGCTGGTAACATTAACTAAGACTTATATGATATACCCAAACAAGTGTATTGAGCAAAAAGCGGTGTCGGATATTTCTACCGTTTCCCGGGAAAGTTTTTCTCGTGCAGACTCTAGCAAGACAAGTGTGCAGAGAAGGTGCGAAAGATGGAGATCGAAGCGACGTGAAAACCGGTTAAATGAAACTCGTAAACGAATGCGTTGCATGGAAACCCGTTACACAAAAATAAATGCCAAGATTTCACAACGCTGTGGTCACAGCGCCACCGAAAACGCGTACCTAAATTCAACTATGTTTTCTAGACAGTCAATAATTGTTACTTCTTTCGCAAGTTCATCATTCATCTTTTTAATAATCATAAGTTTGTTGTTTTTCAAGATGCATTTTTTTAAAAATAAAACGCCGACCATTGTGTGGTAAATTTTGATTAAACTAATGCTTTTCTGGGTTATCACATTCAATGAAAAAACCGGGGCTGTAAAGTCGTGAAGAAATAAGACGAAGACGACTGCGGCTCCGACCATAGCTTAAAACAAGATTGCATTATATTTTTTAAGCTTAGCAGCATGTAGTGGCGCCACTTTTAACCGTAACTATTTGAATAGAAAGATTCAAAGTTATCAGTTTTTTTCGTGCACGACTCCAGTTTAAACAGTCCGACTCCACGCCCTGGAAAAAACTATTAAATAGTCGAAAAAAATCACTAATATAAGAGTAAAAATATATAGAATTTGACAGATTTATGCGAATTTAGCTAAGAGTAGTGCAGCAAAAATTGAAATCACATGAAGAAACACAGAGACGCGTACGTTGTTACGAAGGCACGTGCGGCGCATACATGCGTCTACCCTGCGCTCCGTTGTGGATCTGTCAAAGATTTATGCTTGACGAGTGCACTTTTAGGGGTGTTCTTTTGATTTTGACGAGAAATTGACGAAACTAATTGAATAAGTGCGAACTGCTTTGTTTATACGATACTATTCACGTAGACTACTATTAAAAAACATTAAGAGTTATCGTGGATATTTATGAGTTATTCATGTCACTTGCGTGACCACTGCTTTACACAGCTCAATTAGTGTGTTTTTGTGCAGTGGTAGGTTTTTTATTGTAGATATTTACATTTACTGAGAGCTTTGATTTTTTTTTGAATTACTGTTTAAAAAATGAACCTTGAATTTTGTAAAGATTTATACTTTGTCAAATTATGCCGTTCTGTGTCACAGCACACGCTGGTCGCACATTTCTACTTAGCCTGCCTGCACGTGTCAATTCTGTGCTACGTCGCCTGCATCATTAAAAATAATCTTCCGAGTTCTTAGCTACAGTCCTTATGATCGAACGGTACATTTAATACCACTGGATTAGTTCTAGGCAAAAGTGGCTGACAATATTTAGTGTAACAGAAATAATTTAATGATCAAGTCGACGTATTGCATTACTCGTCAGACCGGCATAATCAACAAACGTTATCGCAAATTGAACATCATTATCAATCTATTAATGGTATGCAATCTTATTAACGTAATAAATATTATAATGCTCGAAGAAATGCCAACGCGCGTAGAGGAAATATTCGATAATTACTAAGCTAGTCGTCAAAATGATTTTTTTATTCGAGTCATTGTCAATATGATACTGATGCAGGTAGCAGAAAACTTGTTTTTACGAATCCATTATAAGAAAGAAAATCAGTCAAGGCGTACCGCTTTCTCTTTTTGGGTAATCTATTAAATTCTGTAAATTGCTGCGAGTGGGCAATCAAATTATTATATATGCGAACAGCGTTTAACGAAGAAAATAAATTACACAACATGTGGCTACATACAGTAATATTACACACTATAAAAACTTATTAAATTATAGAAAAAATATGTTATTATTTATTTGCAACTCCTCGGACCTTTGGAGTAGGGAATCCAATCCCGGGATCCGGGATCTCGTATCCCGTACAGTTTTTGATACATTTCAATCCCGGGATTAGAAGAAATGATCCCGAATCTTTCGGGATTGTGTTTCAAAACAGAAACGTGTTGGTTTTCAAGTCGGCAGTTCAAGAATATGCAATAAACGATGCCCAATTTTATTATTAAGACTTTATCTTTGCGATAAGAGAGTCGCAGCCGAAAAGGTAATTTGATGACAATCATATTAACCCTCCAAGGACGAGCGTCACCATATGGTCACACAAAACACCGTTGTCTATTGATCCCACTATTCATACTTTTTCTACCTGAATATCGTTGCTTTTGCTCATATTTGGTTAAGAAGGGTACGGACTACAGTAAGTCATCAGCCGTAGGAACAGGAACGGTCTCCAAAAGCACATATGATTTTTTGAATTTTCGTTTTTTTTAATTTACTTTTTGAAACTGTCAGATGTTTTTTTAAAAAAACATAAAATTATTTACAGTTATTTTTCTAATATATTTGTATTGAAATTATGTTGATCTAAAGAGGTCAAATTGTAAATATTTTTAAAAAAATCACGTTTAGCTATATTTCAACCTCGAATGTTTGCAAGCCCATACGGTCACTTTTGTCCTTACTACTGTCCGTACTCAATATTACACGGTAATAAAAGGATGAGCATGACCATATAGTCATGCGGGGTTTCTATACGACTTTTTTTTTTTTAATTTTGGATAGGAATAAAAGTTATCCGTGACTTCAATATGGCTTAGAAAATATTTTTTTTATCGGAAAAAAGCTCTCGTCTCTGGAGGGTTAAATTTCTTCAATGTATTATACGCACGTGTACTGTATTTTAATGCATTTGTCGACAATATTTATCGTTTGTTATTATTAAGCTTTACATTTCAATATTTTTTAAATTTATTTTTCGCGTTGTTCTCTACATCAATGAATGTTACCAGATATCAATAGCAGTGTTTGTTTTGCGTAATTTATTGTTCATAAACATTAATTTTGTACCGTAAACCGAAACCTTTGACTAAATGGCGAAACAATCGATGCTCTGGTACTCTGGGAATATTTTAATATTTAAATTACTTATATTTACTCCAATAAAATTATTAATAATGTATATACGACAATAGACATAGACAAAATTTTTATAAATCTTCATTCTTGCAGTCTGAAGTAGGTAATTGCTTTTTGCAGCATTCGAAATTAATCATTTTAAGTTATATTTCGTATTTTTACATAATGTATGCATATTAAGTTAGTTTAATAATTATTTCGCATATTTTTTTTACGAGTAATTAAAAAATCCACCCATTCACCTCTGCATCGCGAAGAACTGAGATTAAGAGAGCTTTTTGGTAACGTATCGGCAGCTTACAGCTGGTTATTTAATATAGAATAATTTATTTTTCACCAATATTATCAATTATTTCTCAATAAATGTAATGATCCCGGTACCAGTCCCGGGATCGAAAAATTCTAATCCCGAAATCCCGGAATCAACATTTTGGCTCGGGATTGCATTCCCTACTTTGGAGTCAGTTGTTTTTCACGACAGCAATGTATCAAATTTGAATCGTTCAAACTATGTACATTCTCACAAATTTTGTCACTAACGACCCGGGTTTCGCCTTTCGGCATCTTCAGGCATTCAAGTGCACGGATGAACTTGAACTGTCAGTTCAAGTTCATCCGTGCACTTGAATGCCTGAAGATGCCGAAAGGCGAAACCCGGGTCGTTAGTGACAAAATTTGTGAGAATGTACATAGTTTGAACGATTCAAATTTAATATTGAAATTCCACCAAGCACCTTCAGTCGAAATCTTAAATTATAGCAATGTATCAAATTTAATAAAAAAAAAAAACGGCTGATTTCAATAACAAGTACGGCTTTTCATTGAAAGGAAATAAAATATACTTCAGTTTTTTTATTAAATAAAAACGCTTCTCTATTTCAAATACAGTAAGTAGGTTACTTAATTATTTATAAAATATACATATCACATTCGCCTACTGCCAAGTAGAGTATTCAAAGATATCAGATAAAATCGGAGAAAAAATATGTCTGCCATTTCCTGTCTAAAAAAATCCATCCCGTCTGACCTTCCAATAAGAAGAGACGATAAAGGTTTATTTCGCAAATAATCTGTACATACCTTAGGGTAAAAAAAAATACCAGGCAGGTAGCATTGTTTTATATTATATGTACTCTGCAAAAAAACCTTGAGTAGTAAGTTACGTAGTCTTAAAAGAACGACCATTGTGTAATTTGACAGCACGCAAGCCCAATTTCAACGTCAATTATTTACTAAATTTGACTCACGGTTTCAATTGTTTTTGACTCATGTCAATAATTACGAAATTGAGATCCCGGTGTTATTTTTTTGGCAAAAAATACTTCACGTTTGAGAACAATGCCCTTATTCATTGAATGCTATCATTGATGTCTCGGCAAATTGATGAGTATAAAATACGGTTTTAAAAATTACAGAACATGTGGTCTTCGAGTGCGGTTATTGACTGAATCGTTTTTTTTGGTCATTTATAAATACATTTGAATACTAATTTATGAAAGTGTTCTTACGAGAATTCAAACCCCAACCGAAAAGGACGAACGACATAGAGCAATGTCCACTCATCCAGAAGGCGGCAAAACATTAAAACAAATATTAATTTTAAAATTCGCTAGCCGCCCAAGCAAAATATGGTAAGAAGGCAATCGAAAAAGTTTCTTCGTACATTGGGATTAAATATAAATAAACCTAACATATTGTATACAAAGTAAATCCGTCCATACTTGAGAACGAGATTTTAGAGATTCATGGAAGAGCGCAAACCACTTATATCATCACTGTTCGGGGAAATTATTTAACCTTACGGTTCTGAGAATATAAAACGAGAAATTCGTTTTCCCCCTTCTATGAATCCGAGAAATTATCGATCTTCATTATAAGTCGCTATACTCAGAAACCTACCGCATATAAACACCCCCACGATAGTAGTCAGTTTTAACCTTTACCCTTACATTTAATAAACAACTAATTAAATGTGGTAGTGTAAGCATAATGATTTTTAATAATACTTTTTTTATAAAGTATTTAGAAAAGACTATAAAAAGTGGAAGATACGTATTTTTAAACGGCTATGACTTGGGAGAACAAAGTATAAATATCATAATAGGGTACAATACATTTAAACCATGGTTGACGAGTCGTTAAGAAATATGACGACTCCAACTTATTACGAGAGTAATTAAAAATAATCTACTGTAAAATTTATGAATTTTCGCTTACGTTTTTCTGCCGATTACGTGCCAATATAATCATTTTCAACCATCTGACAAAAATATAGAAAGTTAACAAAAAAATGTAATGCGTATTATACGTGTATCTAAAACAAGTATAAGATTTGCAGAAAAAAGGCACTGTTAAAGCTGACATATCGACTGTGGAAAGGAAAAAGAACTTAACCCTCAATTTTCCAAAACAGCTTTTTCTCGATACTCACAAATCACAATGTATAATACTTGACACACATTCTATCAAAAGGATGGAAGCTGAAAATGCCTAATTAGTACCTAAATTTAGCTTTTAAGTTTGAAAAAGATGACCTTGTAAAAAATTAAAACCAAGAAAAAACACTGAAATAAAGGTTTTTCCGAGACAATTTCTTTAATTAATATTAGATTATGTCAATTTAACACCAGTTTAGAAATATACGTGCACTTCAAGGATGTATATAATTCATAATTTGCATATGTCACAAAATCATCAAAACACGTTTTAGCGCCTCCTGTAAAATTTGATATGTGTGGGTTACGTCCTTTCTCCTTTCCACAGTCGATATGTTATTATAATCAAACCCAAGATTAGAAAGAGAAAGATGTAGGATCGAAATTTCGACCAATTGTATAAATTATTGCACACATCAATTAGTTCATAATGCATGAAACAGTAATCTAATTCTAGGTGAAACTATAAATAATAAAACTTATAACGAGAATAATTCCAAATAAATATTTATAGTGGCTTACTAGTAAAGATTTTTTTTTAATCTCACTCAATTTCAGCCCAGTTTAAAGAAGTTTGGTTAAGATCGATATGCGAAGGACAATGAATTATGTTTTGCGTATGATTGTTTGTAGAATATAAACGAATCAAACAAAATTCGAATGTTAATATATTTTATAAATTATAGATATAAATATTTTAATGTCATTGGAAACAAGAAAATCTATTACGTAAATAATATTTAATGTCAATATGAAATATGCACGATAGTAGTCAGGCAGATTTAATAGCAGTTAAATTAGGCCACACACATTTAACGGAGAAAGAGGCGAGCGAGCAACAGTCGAAGCTTCGCGCGGAGAGAAAGTTTGCGCAACACAAAACAACGCGATGGATGATTGTATAGGCGCAATTATTTATTTCTTGTTCAATGTTGCAGCACGTACCGACTGAATAATAATTAGTTAGCAGCCAGTGCTGCCAAGTTAAATAGTTTCATGCCTGATTTAACAAATTGCAAACGAAGGTCTTGATTTAAAAAAAAAAAATGCATTCTCAATAAGTTTCCGAAGGATTCTACTTTTTGCTGAAACAAGTGACACTGAAGGCTGTTTTGTTTTTAAATGTTACTGTAAAAGAAAAAAAAGATTTTTTTGACACATTCTGTAATTTGTATTCCAATAAAATGATTTATTTTTAATTCACAGATGATAAAGAAATTAGCAATCCGTCATGTGTTCATTTTTTTTACGGTCGGATAAAATAATACATTTTGGGAACGTGGTATGAATGAAAACATCACGAGTCACGACACGATGTGCTGGCGATGTCGTGAAGCCGAAATAGCTATCAACTAATTAATATATTTCTTGGGGAACTAAATACTTAGTTATTTTACCGTAATTTTAAATGATATCGTTATGAAGACTTGTAGAACTTGAAGTCTTACAGCATAAGTTGGATAAGGATACATGGAATAAATCGCAGAATCGATCAATGTGTATTATTTATACAATAGATATAATTTAAAATATGAATGACGTCATCTTCACCAATGCAAAGTTTGACATTATATGCATATCTAATTGGAATTAATTAGATTTTGATTGGTCGCGCTCTAATGACATCTCATTGGTCAGCCATTATACCTACTACAAGTTCATCAGTATGAGTTCCGCTTAGCGGTCAGAAGTCTTTACAAGGTCAATATATTTTCTTTCTTCAATTTAACATGTTAGTATCTGTACAATATTTTCAACTCATTTTAATCAATAATGGAGTTCACTTTTAAGGTGTTTACTGTCAATACTTGGTGGAAAGGCATTATAATAAAAATAATGGAGTTCTTTGAAATTCTCCTTGAGTTTGGCAATGTACAATAAATAATACCAAATAAATGTAGAAAACAAAAGTGCATACTTACATTAAATAAAAAGATATTTTGTTTTCAAATCGAAGTGCGCTTTTGCCTACCGAATTGGGATATATCATTATGACAACATTATTTGCTGACACCGTGTTAAGACAAGTCAATATGGACAACTGAAAGTAAAAATATCACAGCTACTAAATATAATATATTACTTAAATCGTTAAAATATTTATTAGATAAATTATTTTGAATGAATTACAGTACATATGTACTGCGAAATCAACAAATTTTATAATATACATAATGTATTTAATTCTTCGCTTTTAAATAATTTAACCGATTACATTTATCAGATAACCTCTTTAATTTAGTTCTACTATTAACAGGTAATAACAAACTGAATTTATTTGGAGTGATAGCGGAAAAGAAAATGTCGGAAAAATTCAGCATTGTATTTTCACAAAAAGTGCCATTCCATAACAATGAAAGCGGAGCTAAAGTGTAATAGACCATAAAAAACACAATGTTCAGAGAGAGAGAGAGAGAGCAACCGACACATCTATTTGTATTACTGTCCAATGATGCTGCTGGGAGGCAGCCCAATAACCACAAAAACAAATAACTTTTACACCTTTTTAAATCCTGCGAAAAACTTTTTTTAGTCATTGTTTACGCCTCTACATCTTTTTACAGAGAAGTAAAGAAATATTATTAGGCAGTATACAAAAGGCTGAAAATTGTATGTTGTTTTTATCATGTATTAAAATTCAACACATTTACTTTGACGGGAAGGGCACCGAGTATTATTATAAGGAACGCAGTGTTAATAAAACGGATATTTATGATTATTAACGAAACTAGTTAGTTATATTAATCACGATTTAAGTGACATGATCCGAGATCCATGATTTGGACAGAATGAGTTAACATTCCACCTAACCTAAATGGGGTGACGGTGCCTTTTCAGCAGTATCAAATATATGTAGTGTGTATCCCGATTGTAATTCTGCTGACGTCACTTTTGACGTCGCACTCGAAGTCTGTTAAGAGTAATAATCTAATAAAACGTTCTAATAACATATACAATATCAAAGCATTTTTAATTTAACCCTTTGGCCGCGTCACCAAATTTAGCGAGCATGCCCTGTACGCGGCTGCTTTTTGCGGATTTTGTTATCGCGTTTTTGACTATAAATATAGGTTGTAATATTTTTTTAACTAATCAAATATGTTAATTGCCACCCAAAGTAACTTTTTCCATAATAAAATACAATATATTTCTTGTATTTTCGGTTTAATTCAACAATAATCATTCTTCATACAATTGCGGCGTGATGTCGCCATATTACAAAATACCGCCACGCGCGACCGAGAACACTGCGCCACCACCATACCACGCTTATATTAAATTTTCGGAACAATTTCAATTTCACCCGCACTCGATCGCTTATTTACAATATCCAAAATCTTGCATTGGTGACGTATGTTCACGGCGTGTTCTAGAAATAAATTATTTTAGCCTATATTGATTTTTTTTTTGACTAAAGTCATCTATTGAATTTGGTAAAATATACATTTAGTAATATTTTCAACCAAGTTATACAATTTGAACACAATATATAGCTCTTATATAGCGTTTGAAATTTCCATGACATCTATACGTGTCACGCGCGCTGAGGGCATGTTCGCTAGGACATGCATAGATGTCATACGCGGTGAGAAGGTTAATAAGGTAGCTAAAAGCAGAACACGGCGAAAATTTTGTCACCAGAGTAAATATTACATGTTTATTAATTGATCGCAGGACAGCGTGCAAAATGTACAGAACTTTACTTAACACTTCCCATACGATGCTAAAAAATACTAGTAATTGAAGAATAAGTACAGTGAGTGTTTTATTTATTATTTTTTTAATATAAAGCCTCTCCAAGTATTAAGCATCTTTTGTAACCCTGACCAGTACTTGCAGAGCCAAGACCAGCCAAGACTGATTATTGTTCAAATAGAGGTTTCTGAGAAACATCGCTTATTTTTAAATGATAAACGAAAAGAAGATAAAATGAGACTGGAATAGTACGCTAAAAAAATATTGTCTAGAAGAATTTCAGGCTCGATTGGGTTTCGCAAATGAATAGTGACTTAAAATGCAAAAAAAAAAAACTGAACGAAAATGTATTAATATTGTCGATGTTGGCACGCCTGTCATTTTTTCGATTGGCGGGCATTCGGCCACATCTGCCGACCGCACATTTGACATTGTCAGAGTGTTGACCTGCGAGCAAATTTGTCGCCATCGTGTCAAACAATTAAATGATAAGTTTTAGATAACCTCCTAAAGAAAAATAAAATAAAAGCATCGTGCATTATGCGCTCTTTCTTATCTCACTAGCAATTACTATGTGACCGCATTCCGAATTATCTTTTAGAATTACGTTGAATCACACATATAAATAGTTATTTATTATTATAAATAAATACAGACGTGTATTAGAGGTAAAGATCACAGCATATACTGCAAAGTTGCAGGCGAAAAAAATGTGAAATTAAACACCATAGAAAAATTGGATGTCACGAGAACTTGTGTATACTTGGAAAGCCGCGATATATTTTCGATTAACTTTCCATTGTACATAGAATTTCATTATTTTTTTGCCGCACATTTTTCAACACATAATAAAACAAAAACATATTTTTTTGGCAATAACGACACTTTTTGCATATTCAAATGCACAAGAACAACTTTTTATTGACGTATAAATATGTAAATTATATTGCAATAACCTTTGTAACGGTACATATTAATGTTTGCTTGTATATTTTAAAAATACTGCATTGAGTTGTCTAACATAAGACAAATATAATAAAATCCTTTTTTGATGCTTGGCTCACATGTGTGCTAGTGTATAAATAATGTTATTTGAATTATTGTCATTTTACTATAAAATGAACACACAAACGATGATGTAATGGCATAAAACACTAAAAGGATTTATTTATAAAAATGTGCGTATGTATGTGTAAGTAAGACTACAACAAATAAGAGTAAAAAAAAAATGTTGCACACAATGTAAGAAGCACAAAGGTAAATCACCTCTTCTACTTTAGTGAACCAATAACTATGGCTTAGTAAATAACCTAAGCCATCGAAATAATGTAGATCGGACAGAACCTCCACGCTCGTGTCGCAATATGTCATTTTATTAAAATCTGTAATAACTACGTCTCAGATCATAATGATATATTGGATTAAATATTATTATATACAAACATAATTGACATACATTTCATATTTCTTTTTAATGTGATGAAACTAACTAGTAACTTGGTACTTGAGGCGAAATTTATTTGGCTTGGCCGGATATACAGGGGCATGCATATGTGGCGTGATGCAGGATGCTGGTCACATCCTCTGGGATTGTCATCTCATGAAAAACGAACGGGAGCAATTAATCAAGTCGGTCCGACCAGCCGTCGGACCCACAGGCCACACCGACATAAAATCTACTAGAGCAAACTACTTGGAGGTCTCCACGGGCCCGGGTTTGGGCCGGTAAGGTCAATTCAGATTCGGGCTCGGGCCGGTCCCGGCTTAGGAATCTATTTTCCAGAAATTATTTTCGAACTATTTTTACAAAGTTATTTATTTGAATTGCGACTTTTTGTGTTATGTGAACGCTCCAGACACGTCATGTCTTCATGTGATGGGTATGTTTGTAAGCATTAAAAAAAATCTGATATTATGAGCAAACTCAGTCGGTCCCATCTTCCTCGCAATAACCAAGATCGAGTGAATAACAAAATAAATATTCGAACTTCAAAACCAGAATAGGTAGAGCGGCTGACTACGCTGACGAAACGCTAATAAAATTGTGTCCATTTCAATACATTCAATGGAGTAAGAGATTTGAAGCCGACGACTAATAATTATGCGAAGTCTTCCATTATGTCAAGTGTCAATTACCCAGTTCGAATCACAATGACATTGTCATCAGTATCTCAGAAATGTTATCGGTCAATGACTATAATAACGAATGCTTTTTTACAACGTTAACATAGCACGCTGGCAAAATACATTTTATTGAATACAAACAAAACGCGGCACTCTATACAATCAGCAACCATTATTGATTTTTTTTAAATACCTAAATACTAACTACTCTTTGCTCACAAAAAGAAATTCAATTTACAGAATATGTTAACTTTATGGACAGTTTGCAGTCTTTAAGTTAATGGGTGAAGAAATGTTACTATCGCAAAAACCAGGCCAATTCAGTAGACATGTTCTACGTCAATTTATCAAAATAAATAATTTATATAATTACAGTCGAACTTGGTTATTACGAGGAAGATGGGACCGACTGAATTTGTTCGTTATATCACAGAATGTGTATTTTTAAATGCTTACAAACATACCTATCACATGAAGACATGAAGAATCTGGAGCGGTCACATAACACAAAAAGTCGCAATTCAAACAAAAATACACAATTAGAATTTATTTACACACCCGTTACACACATATTACATTTTTCTGTTTATCCACTGTCATTACAAAAATTTCAATTGATGCTTGTTTCATTGTTTTCACTCTCATTGGCGATATTTTTGCTCGGTATGCTCGAGAAGTAGCTCGTTATAAAAGTGAATAAATGTACGGAGAAAACTCATAAACTAAAATGTCAACGAATATTTCCTCATTATATCCGTGATTGTAATAACCGAGTTCGACTGTATTATTGTAAATAACTTCAATAACTATAGTTTCTAATAACATTGAGTGACTGCAGTATAACCGAGTGTACATTGACATATTATAGGTACTCATGTATTATGTTATACCGTTGATATAATTCGCATTTTTCTACCGAGCCAAACAAGAAAATTAAATTTGCAACATCGCCGATTAATGAGAACACATTAAAACTGATAGCTTTGGGTATCATTTCTAAATTTTGTTTAAAAACTGACAAAACTTTTACTGAAATCAAATCACATTTATTTTCTGATACATAGGCTGGTCATTAGATGTCTCCTAAAATTCTAACTTTAAACGATACAATGAGCTGACGAGTTAAAGTAAGAACCAGATGGAATAAAATATTTTTAAATAAGAATGATATTACGTATACATACATATATTGTTTATATTCAACAAGTGCCAAGAATAACCAGACATCATCAGTTAGGATGAATGCCAAAATATATACTATTTTGGGAAAGGGCAAACTCTAAGAAACGTTTTACTTAACTCGACTAACCCTTTTTATGTATAAAATTAAATTTGGTGGCTTCATTATTCTGCTGATTGTGTCACAACAGTTATCAAAATTAATTTGATATTGAATATGGATTTTCACAAGGTACCCCCGAATCCATCCCCGATACATTTTTATACATTTTAAGGTGATGATGAAATAACTACTATAGAAGTCGAGAAGCTTCTAAATCAGCAATACTGAACCTTTTTTTCCTCCGGGCCGCATTCCGATATTTGCTTCTCTATATGGGCCGCAACATATTTATGGTATACTCCTTTTTTTTTAGCTCACCGAGGAATTTGAAATCCTTGATTTGGTATAATTTTTCTCCAGATATCTCCGAAACTCCTTTTTTTTTAGCTCACCGACGAATTTGAAATCCTCGATTTGGTAAGAGCTTACTGGGCCGCAGGTTGAGTATGGCTGTTCTAAATTAACCAAAAAGCTAAAATATCAAAAGCGCAATTGATTATATACGTATGTTACTATTGTCGATATATAATATTTACTTTATATGTATTGTATTTTGATGTAAATAATGAACAATTATGTGCGATCACTGGCTGTAATGTAAAACAATAGTCCACGTCCAGCCCTTGGGCCCAATTAGCGAAGCGCATTGTCAACAATGTGCAGATTTCGCCAATCTTTTTTTTCTAAATGAATCTTTTGCAAGGCCACCAAAATCCAAAATATCGAGAAGGGTTGCGTTATAAAAAGTAATTGTTAGCTACATATATATCCCTGAACGGCATTGTCATCAGAACGTTTATTGCAAAAATATATATTGTTTACCAACGGATGTTATCTGTACGTTCATATCCGATACATTTGTTGTAAACTTCCATAATGGTAGTTATATATATAATATACAAAATATCTTCGATATTTGTAGTTTAGCAATATCTTGCGATTTTGTATTGAAATCGTTGTAGCTCTACCAATAGACCAGTTTTATCATAGCCGTTATCTGATAAACAACATATTTTATGTTAAAAAATGTTCAAGAGAATTATTGACGCCATTACCATTAGCAAAATAAATCACATTAAATCATTACATACTACACACTTAGATAACAAGGGAGAGAGTTTATTTATATTAAATATGTAAACATTTTTGAAGTACGTAGTGCAAAGTACAGATATAAAAATACACATCAAAGATATTTCAAAACTATGATACCGAATTGAATCAGATTGCACTACATACAGAAAAATTGAACTCGGTGAAAAACCACTACACGGAGAGTTGCGATAAGCTCGGTCGCTACTGGTTGGCGGCTTGTGATCTCTTGATGAAGCCATGAAATGGAGGTGTGTCTGTTTGTAATACAGACATTCGACTCCCACAACGTCCATCATGTTGCAAAATTATATGTAGATACAACGAGAATAGCAAACGACATAGCAGTCTTAAGTTCCATTTGCAAACGACCAACAGGGGAACACAAATATTAACCCTTTCCGGTCCGCAAAAAATAAAAAAATATTCCACCTGGTCCACAATAGATTTACAGTATCACAAAGGAAACTAATATTTGCAATTTTATTTTTTTTACTAGATTTATAGCAACAGTATAATTTCTTTTCGAAATATATACAATAATGACCTTATTATTTATATTTTAAAAACTTCTCAAGTATGATAACGGTGAAAGCATTTATCATAGCCCAGGTTTTGTCTTACATGTTATACAATGTATGTATCAAGTTTCTTTTTTCGCGTTTTTTTTGTAATTTTAGGCATTTTTGCAAGGTTAGAATTATTAGAACAATAGTACATATCGGTAATAATTTTCAAGTGCACGTGGCAAGTGTTTCTGTTGGAAAGCAGAATGCAGAACTTAGCGCCCGAGCTGCGCGAGCCGACCCAGCCCCTAAAACGACCCTTTTGCATCCATTTGCAGGCGTACGGTTTCACATTACAATGTTCATAAAAACCATTTGATTATTCGGTCAGAATACCGCTGTAATAGATACGAGTGAAAAAAAAATATATTCAATACATTTGAACTTATTTTAACTAGATACCAATAAAGAAGAAAAATGTCGAATGACATTCGACATAGGACCCACGGGAATAAAATCGATGTCGAATGAGATTCGACATAGGACCAGAAAGAGTTAACAACACGATTAACGTCTTGCGCTCCATTAGCCAGGATAATACCATCTGGACAACTAATAGCACGGTCCAATCTCCAGGATAATGTCTTTTGTAGTCGGTCTCTTTGAAGCTTTATTTTTGGTATTTCCCGAAATATTTCCGGGGCATAATTTTACAATAGTGCACTTAAGGGATTAAAAAATGCAATATTTTTTTTAAATATGAAAATTACAGTAGAGAGCTGCCTTATATGTTGATTTTAATAATATTTGAAGTCTTTACCTGCTTTGTATAAATAAGTTAGTTGTTTTATCTGGAAAGGCTGTATCCACATCTTGTGGGCGTTAGAGTTGTATGAAGTGTTGTGACCATCATTTTATTAAGTGAAGGAAAAAGCAATTTCAACGAAATATATTTTTGACTACCATGAATCACTTGAACAAATTTTTACAGAATATAGTGATAACGATGCGTTCAGTTGATATAAGTGCACTATATGGTGACATAGTAAATAAAAATGTTGGTCATTTTTAAATTTCTGTTATGATACTTTAGAAAGCTTCCAAAATCACAGTTATAATGATGATTTATTTTTTATTTGATAATTTTGACATCATATATATTTTAATAATAAAAATACATATTTGAGCAAAGTCAGACTATGGGTATATTAATTCGCTTTTTTCACATTTCGCTTCCTTAACGATACATATTTGTATACGTTCTGACCTGATTCATGATTACATCATGAATTGTTTTCAATTTATTTAATAATTTATCTAATCCAACTCCGGGAGCTGAATTCCACTTTGAGAAAAAAGCTTTAATTGAAGACGGGAGAAACTATTTCATGTCTAAAAATAATCAAATGCTTCTTGCTTGAAATGAAAAACGAATTGTTACCATGTAAACAAATAACGATAATATTGTAAAAAGAGCCTGCTGCGTGGTAAGTGGTCAATGTTCGGGTTTGGTTACGGAGGTCACTGGTTCGAATCCCAGTACTGACAGCTAATAAAATTTATAAGCTGTCAGCACTGGGACAATAATTAATTTTATACAATCGATTTATGGATTTCTGTTTGGAGACATAAACGTATATGATGTTTTGAATTCTTACCTATCACCTATCACATCATACAAAACGGAGTGAGAGCGATTAGCGTGAGTGTGTTCGAATAAAATACAATGAAAAGGGACATTGTATTTTTGTAAAACTTATGGCAACGTTATTTATATGAAAAACTTTCAGAAACACCGAGTATTTCTAAACATCAATATTGTTATCTATTCCAGCCTTTTGGGATGATCTTACATTGTTTCCAACATTGACTTCGAGGAAGTAATCAATATAAAACAAAATTTTAACCAATAATAGCAAACTGTAGGTACTATATTTTTTAAGAAGGACTGCTAGCATAATGCGATTGGGTAGGAATGTCGGTACGTTGTAAAATTAATTACCCCAAAGACGGGCGATGTCTGTTCTTGGACCCTCACACAATACGGTGGTCGTAAAAACGTTCATGCTAAAATATTTCTAAAGTAAATCGATAATAAAACCCCATTTTTTTCAAAATATCGCCTTAAATAATACAAGAATGGTTTATTTTACAATCCGTGATAGCTTAGTGAATATTTTAGCTCAAATTAGTGGAATTTAATTACGTTTTCGAAGAAAATTATACCAAATATGATACGCGTTATTATGGTCACCATTGGAGCTACACAGATTGTCTCAAAAATACGTTTGACTTTTTGTTTAAAACCGTACTCAATTTGCTGGTAATACGAGTAAAATCTGGACCCAGAGTAGACTATTGGTATTGAGTAAATCTAGTGAGAGTGCAAAGTGTTAAATCATTCATGTGTGAAGCAGTGTTATGTATTGAATATAGTTAGTTTACAAGTTTACAGTGCAAGATTTTTGAACTACTCTTCAGTTCTTCCAAATTCATAATTTCCAGTTCCCTGGCCAATGTAAACTGTTTTTTATTATCGTATTAATAAAAAAGAAGTCAGTATTCGTAAAGCGTTGTTTAAAAAATATTTTCGCCTCGAACGTTAGGCTTCATGGCACCATAAATGTACGAACTCAGTTACTCCGTCGTACAAGCGGAATGAGTTACGGTCCAAACCCTTTTCTGAAGAACTGTAGTGCCATTCCGGCGTAAATATAGCTCCGATTTTGGACGGTCTGAAATACGCAACACGTCATTGTGTTGGACGGTCTGTATAATCAAAGCGTGATCGTATTGAGTATTTCAGAACGTTCAAAATAAGTTATATGCACACGGGAATAGCACTTCTGGTACCTGTATTCAATCCATATTATTTTATTCAAGGTTATGGGCACCAGTGAAGTTTTCATCCCTTCCCATCTAACACAACGAATCTAGCCCCTCGTAACCATATCTGAATAAGACGAAAGGGTTATTGTCTAGATCAGTGGAGGGGAACCTGCGGCTTCTTGGCTACTCTGATGCGGCCTATTAACTTGATGAAAATATTTACTTAGTTCAAAAAACTATACGCAAGCGTTTGGAAAAGGAGCGTGATCACCCCATCATATGTTCCGTTAGTTGAAAAAATGGGGGGTGTCAACGTTTTCTTTACTGCGGCCTTATGTTGAATACGATGTTGAATGCGTTCGGGTGAGCTGAAGTCTTTTGGATATGTAATATATGGTTTCTAATTAATTAATTAATTCCCGGTACGGACAGTTTTATAAATTGATTTTTCAGTCGATTTATGAATTTCTGTTCAAAGGCATGGATGTATGTAATGTCTTGAATTCCCCCCTCCCACCCATCCTATCCTATGAACGAGGGGGGGGGGGGGTATGGAGAGCGATTAGTTTACCACTTGTCCTGTCCTAGCCCTATCCTACTCTCTTTGGAAAAAGAGAGGTTGAGCAACTGAGTAACAAGCAGTTCTCGTAAAAACACTTCTGTTGAGATAAACTTCATTAGGAGTTCATATGCTCCATATTGGGAGCGGACATGGTTTAAAAAAATTGACAATAGGTGATGGGAGAGTCCAAGGTGAGTAAAATGTATTGTTTGATAAGATTCCTTTGGATTACCGGATGTTGGCCGGAGCGATGTGACTGTCGCCATTGTCAGTGTGTATGGAGGCTTGGCGAAGACAGCTGCCGTAGACACTTCGGGATCATGCAATTCAAATTGATACGCATAATAGGTCGAATGAAAGTGGCCGGCCAGGCGAGACTAAAACGTGAATGCAATTCATGTATGCATTTATACAACCACTGCGATAGGTCAGGGATACTTAACAAAACAGTGCCACACTTAAATATTACGCGGCTTTGAAATGTTTTCATGCTCATTTTACCTTAATTCTAAAATCTTAAAATTCTATTCGGAAGAGAGTAGTTGATATTTTGTTTTGGTATTTCGGTAGAAAAACGAGACTGTTTCGCGAGGAAAGTCGAGGACGCCTCGCTATTCTGAAAGCATAACAAATATTGTTTAGAAAAGAAATAGATACCATATCGACTGTAGAAAGGAAAAAGGACGTAACCCACAGTTATCAAACTTGATACACGTTCTATCAAAAGGATGCAAACTGCAAATGCCGAATCAGTATCTAAATTTAGCTTTTAAGTTTGAAAAAGATGAGCTTGTAAAAAGTTGAAATCAAGAAAAAAGACTGAAATAAAAGTTGTTCATAGACGATTTCTTTAATTAATATTAGACTATGTCAATTAAACACCAGTTTAGAAGTCTCCGTGCACTTCAAAGTTGTGTATAATTTATAATTTGCCTATGGCCCAAGATCATCACACCAAGATTAAAACACGTTTTTTGCTCCTCCTGTAAAATTTAATATGTGTGAGATACATCCTTTTTCCTTTCCACAGTCGATATAATAAAAATAATTCAAAATATATACTACGCATTCCATTGTCCTCTCTTTATTTCGTAACAGGATGTATTGAAATAAAATAACTCGTGAATTAATTGCAGACATAAAATGTTAACCCAACACAATCATCATTTTTGTGCAGAAAACTAAATTTTGAAAAAAAAAATAACGGTAACACACATTACTTTTATTAATTTGGGGATGAAAATATGGAAAACGAAATGATTTTGTCCTTTATTATGTTGTACGGATAAAATATTATTCACCATTATTATTATTACAGAAAAGCTATGATAGATTAAAAAATTCAGTACATATTTTTTAGTTATTCAATACATTTATTCACAAGTAAACAATACACGTGCCATTGTAAAAATAATTTATCATTCAACATCAAACAAAACATCTGATGATATTTAAAAAACGTCCGCTAGATGGCAGGCCAAACAATATAACCTAATAATTAAACAAGATGGCTAAAAAATAATTATTGGCATAGATTCAATACGATAACAAAGGAAGTGGAATTCAGTAGTGAGGAAATAATAAGAAGGACACAAAAATTCACACAACAAACAAGGTAGACGATAAAATATTTGGTGATAGGTAGACGATCCTTAAAATTAGAAGTGCTTGACTCTTGGTAGATCGCCAAAAGAATGGCCAGCAAAACGAACAATCACAGTGACAGGAGAAACCACCAGAGGCCAATGTTCTAGTATGCATATATATTTAGATTGTGTGCATCCCGTCGGTGCATTAAGAAGAGTTTACGATACAAACTAATAATACCTTAAAAAATTAGACAAACATTTCATTTCACTTTTCTGACAAAGCATCCATTTAGTTATTATCTAACACAGCAAATTTTTGGGTTGGGTATTTCATAAACGTAAAGCTGAAAACAATATGTTATTGAAACACTAGTTAAATATTAAATAACAATTTTAAGACGTACAAACAAATGTGATAAAATAAATGACACAATTGACTGATGATTTTGAGTCCTTAATCGCAAATCTTCTTGGTATCTGGCACAATACTGGTGAGTTGAATTCTTATATCTGGCGAGACTTCAAGTCTGTTCTTGCACTTTCACATAGTTGCAGGATAATAAGAAAATTGTGTTTCACATAATTAGGTTGTAGAAAACGAAAAGTTCAACAATAATAGGTTGTTTTGGCACATCGGGAAACTCTTTTGGCAAACTCGCTAAGAAATCATTTTATGGCTGATCTTTGTATTTTTGTTTCAAATCAGAATCACTGATTAAATAAATTAGATTTTCATAATAACTTGCGCTTACGCTTATTGGCTTAGCTGTCACAAAAAAATGGACTCCGAACCCAGGAATATTCCTTACTAGTTTTCGTAAAATATTATTAGGTGAAGATATTATGTAGATGTTCGCGGATCACCTACCTGTTCAGGTTCCGTGGACCACGAATGTTTCGCGAAACATAATTTGGAAAACTCTGATCTAATAGATCGAGCATTATTAATTGTCTAAATTTATAACGACATTAATGTATGATATAAAACGTTCTAAAAACGATGTAACATTAATTTATGATTTAAGTGTCTGACTTTGAATAGCAAGAAACATAATAAAAAAGCTTCTAAACGTATCATAAAAAATATATCAACGGAAAACGCAAACGAAAGAATTGTAGACAAGAAAAACATACTAACAGACTAGTTGGCTTTTTCTCGTATATCATGTTCATATTGGTGTTTCATAGTCATAGTTGGTCCAGTTACTTGTTTTTACTGCACCAGAAAGATCCACTATCCCTGGCGTAGGTTAAACATTGCGCTAACTGGATTAAATACGGACAGACAAGGAAGGCATCGATCGAATGGGCAGTGTCAGTTGTTCATCGCGATTTCCTTTCGACTTTCTCTTGCATACAGTCTATCTTCGTTAATTTGATGACAAGAAAAAGGGTTGGAACATGGAATGATAATCAAATAGCAAGAAACTATGGCCTGTTAAAACTGACGTCGCAAAACTATTAATAACATTATTATACAATCATATGATGAATTTGCGATATCTGATATGCGTAAAAATTAACAAAAAATAAACATATTGTTTTAACATTACTAGTGTTATTTTACAATCTTATCGATTGCTCAATATGTTACCTTATCATTATCATATCGACTGTGGAAAGGGAAAAGGACGTAACCCACACATATCAAATTTTACAGGAGGCGCTAAAAACGTGTTTTGATGATTTTGTGACATATGCAAATTATGAATTATACACAACCTTGAAGTGCACGGATACTTCCAAACTGGTGTTTAATTGACATAACCTAATATTAATTAAAGAAATTGTCTTGGAAAAACTTTTATTTCGGTGTTTTTTCTTGGTTTTATTTTTTTACAAGGTCATCTTTGTCAAACTTGAAAGCTAAATTGAGATACTTATTCGGCATTTTCAGCTCCCATCCTTTCGGTAGAATGTGTGTCAAGTTGTATACATTGTGATTATCGAAAAAAAACTATTTTGGAAAATTGAGGGTTACGTCCTTTTTCCTTTCCACGGTCGATATACACGTTCATGATTTGCGGTAAAACACATGCGCTAAACAAGATAATATTGTTATACTGCTTATCGGATAAGTATGTATGAAATTTGAATCTTCAAATTTGATATTTAAAATCCATCGAGCAACCTAAATGGTTCTAATATCTATCACTTTCATATTTTAGTATGCAACAAGTAATAAATACAATAAACTTACTAATCGAAATCACAGTAAGATAAGTGTTGTTGATACCTAATAACAAATATACTACCCTTACCTATATGATAAACAAATAATATTACTTGGGCGTTTTTGCCCGAATAGGAAAGGGCATAGCGTTTGTTTATAAAGCATTGTTTGTTGAATAAAATTTTAATACTTATGAGGTAACTAGCAATAATATAGACACGATACCTTTTATTACAGAGCACGTAATGAATCGTAATTTGAATGCAGAATGAGTCAAAAGGGTGACCCGTACAACATTAAACACGTTGAGTCCCGGAGCCGTGTTTTCACGTGATATGCTAACCGAGCGTCGAGTCCCGGAACCGTGTATTCAAATGATACACTATCCTTTCAAATAGCCATAATTGTGGTATTAAGCAACATTTTTTTTAGAAAAAAAACTCATTAAATCCAATATAGCAGATATTCAATCATTTTAAAACAGTCATTCAATTATAACATTCATCAAACATGATTGATAAAATAGTTACCAATTATTAAGATTAATTGTATCATAACGCATTTAATGCGTCCATTTGTCCGTCTGAAGACCACATGATGGTCAAGTCACCGAGTCTACATCGAATTTGAAATTTGGATAATATACAAATCGGTATGTCAGGGGACATCACTAAACATATTTCGATACTAATAGCGGTACTTCGTTGTTTTACGCCAGGCACTGAATAAATGAAACGGTCTTCGGTGCACCTCCGCAAACAGATGGGGCGTTACTCAGCCGTTTTCAAAATATAAAAATAACATTAAAAGCTGCCCTTTTGTACGTATTCTCTAACATCTTCAAGGCGTTAATTATCAATGTGACCATTAATTGTGTCCTCAATCGGGACATCGACTTATTTTTAAGTAATAATGTGTGTTTCGAAAACGAAGGTGGCTGCATAATTTTTATTTATTAATGAAAAAAAACAGAATTGCTCACGAAACATTCCTACCAATATATCACTTGCGGTTTAGTGTAGTTAGAAGTAAGTGAATACTCATCAAATACTTCCGAATCTTGGTTATAATATAGTTAGCTGAATTTGTGATTTATCGCGATTTTGAATTGAATTGTTTATTAGGTTGTCGATCTTTAGAAAACGGGTCATTGACTACCTAAAAACAGGACGAATTTTATATTATGTGACGTGTCATATGGAAAGGTTTCGCCGCATGGCGTAAAACAACGGAATATCCTAATAGCGACAGCAAAATATAAATGAAACCTGTAGAACCAGGTTTGCGTCAAGCAAAAAAAAGTATAGTATACATTGAGTACATGTGTAATTATTGCAATATGGCTTTCCATTACTAGAAATTCTGCCAATAATATCATACAAAATTGTATAGTTATAGTCTTTCAAACAGACACAAAAGGTTTTGATTTGACTTTATGGTTTCAGTTACAGCACTTTTAAAAAGACCTAAGGAAAAATTCAATTCTTCAAAAATAAGACGGCCAAACGGGATAGCCTCGCCTGATTCGGGCCGGGGCGCTTGTTATTCCGCCATGTAGTGTAAAATTTAAAATCATTTTTATTATTACGTTTGGGATAGTCAATGAATTCTGTTAATTATTTATTATACGTAGATAATTGTGTGTCGGAAATTAATACAGTCATAAGCGGCATAAAAAGTTTCAAATAACTAATTGGCAGTTCGGGATTATTTCCGAATACTTTGAAGTAGGTATGCGTGAGCCAAATTACCGATGACTCATGAAAAAAACACAAATTATTTTTTGTACAAACAACGGAGTTCTCTCGAAACACGGAACAACTAACTATGTATTGTTCCATAAACTTTTTCTTTGGAAGAATCAAACATTATTTCATTGTAATAATATAAAACATGTTAGGCGATGTGTTTATTTTCGACATTGGAAGACAAAAAAGAAAAAAGTTTTGATCACTGCAAATGTGTCAGACTTGCAGGAATAAATGATTACACGTAAAACTTTATTTACGCAATCAAAATAAACTAACATCCGAGAATCGATTGAGTAAGTGCACCTACGCATAGAAGGAAATAAAAAACTAAATAACGGAAACAGTTAAACATATTAGATATGCATGAATTACGAAAACTATCACAGCTGATATTTTATTTAAGTATGATCATATTGCTATGGAAATCATAAACACTGAAAGATCAAATGTTTAATATTTGTCAAAAGATAAATAATTAATTCACTCCAGCACAGAAAAACATGTTATCCGTCGAAAGAAACAATTAACATTCCAGATATGGTACTAATAAATTTGACTACGATCTACACGACACGTGTTTCGCTTAATAAAAAGTTCCTTCATACACGAATATATATTTTCACACGCAAAGAAGGTATTATTAAATATCTGCGTAAGAAAAAAAGCTAGCAATCGTAATCCATAAAATAAATGTTGGTAAAAATAGAACACATACCTATACACTTTCATATCAAATTTATTTAGGGGCAGCTGTTTGGGTATGTTATTTTCATAGATATGTTAGTCAAACTTATTTATTTTCCGAATATTGTTAATTTAAATTAATGTTATCATCTGTATATTTCATACCAATTTAAACTACATCGTATAACCACAATTATTAAAGAAGTAAAATTATGTTGTTTTTCGTAGAAAATTGTACTCCATTAGCATTGTGTTATATTGAATATACGCTTGTTACATATATAACTGTTTAAAGATAAGGAAAAATAATAAAAGCTTATTGATAAGCACTAATTCGAACAAAATATTTATGACAAGATTCACTTGGTTTATTCACAGATCATTCGAGAAACTTTTAAATGAAGCACAATAGACGTAAGAAATATTTAATATTATTAGTATACTGTTTAAACAAACTAGTCGTTCACATTTTACCATCATTTTTGCCTGAATAAAATGAGAAAAGGGTACCACAGAATTCACTTAAAATGCTTACAAACTTCGAAAAGCAATATTTCTCGATCACATGATCATAAAATCTATCAGCGACGACGCTATCTATCCACAGCTATATGTATGTAATTGACGTCCTATAAAGCGACGAAACAATATCCAAAATTATTTTTGAACGCTTTACAAACGGACTCTGAAACAATCACACGAAACCGCTGCTTTTATAACGGTGAACCGACAAACTCGCCACAAATTTCGTGAACCGAATTCAAACAGGCGCTCCCGAGAATTTAAAACTGACTGAGCTCCGAAGTTGGTCAAGTGAGCTGAATCCGGTGGAATTCAAGCGGGCGCAAAAAGCGAGAAGGCGCAACAAAAGAAACTTTTCAAAACTCGCGAAATCGTCTCGGAGAATCTTCCGGAGCGGATAAGCCGTTAAGAAGTTTTTCGAAACAAAATATTTATTCACTTCGCGGTATGGGAACACTTTTAACGCCCATCGCATAGGGCCCGCCGATAAGAAATCAGGTTGAACAACACTCACGGACGTGGCATTCTACACATCGAATTGCAAGAACAAGGAGTGTGGATGGCAGGGAAATAGCGACGAAACAAAGTTGAAAAGAAATAATAACGTAATATTGAATACTGTGAGGAATTAAATAGACTGTGGAGCACGTTACCTTCCGATAATTCCGAAGGTGAACGACGAAAAGTCCGCTAACGAGAAGACGGCGGCCGTACAACGGTGAATAATATTCCAGGCACACAGAACGTCGCCATTCGGACGAACGCCAACACTCTATCACCGTACTTCTTCACGCACTAACTAATACATTCCGTCATGGAGACAAAAAATAGTCATTTCGCAGTGAAAACTGCTGCTAGCGTGCAGTATTGCACTTTATAATATTGTTAAAGTTTATATAACACGATATCTAATACGACTGTATTGGAATACGGGTGGAACCGTTTCGAAGCCGAGCGCACCCAACCTCGACGACGTTTCGAACTCGACTGAGGTTTTCGAATCCGCGCGGTGGGAAGGGGAACGAGCCTAACCGAACGATTCCGAAGACGACCGATCGGTGCGGTGTGCACATTTTGCTTGCTTTCACGTCAATCTGGCGATAAAAAGTATATATGTGTGTGTTTTTGTGTACGACTGTGAGTATAAATAGCGGGTATTAAACTTGCAACGCGGAGGAGTGGGGGAAAATGTTGAAGCGAGGCGAGGCACGATTCTAGAATCGAGAATCGCGGCAATGGCGGGCAGGACTGGCTGCCCGACGAGTACGTTATGGCGACAATGAGAGAGAGGCACACACTGCCTCAGTGACGGCCGGAGGAACTTTGAAAACTGCTTCCGCCTTCCGACAAGAGACCTACATACAGAATAGTTGTTTCAATAGTCTTGTGTTCTTAATCTTCACCTGTTATCAGCCAAAAACAATCAGTAATCATGGCCTTGACCAATAAATTTTAAGGAAAAATCCATGGCCTATCCAAAAAACGAAAGATATTTCAATAAGGTTTCAGTTGACTCGCACCTTTCGTACGAACATATTTCAGAAACTTGTTACATGAATATGTACTACGTTAGGATGACCAGGCGTTTTGTTTGGATTCTATTTTTTCAATAACACAACATACCTTTTTGTCTTAATAATTAATTGTAGATGAAGATAAAGCGTTTGTATTTCTCCCAAATACAACGTGGCTTGCGTTTTACCTTTAACAAATAGTTTTATATTTTTAATATTCAATTGTACATAATAGAAAATTTAAATTAACTTTGATTATTCCACGTATTGTGTTACTAACTGTGACACGTGTTTCGCCTCTTTCAGAGGCATCTTCAGACTTACTATCGCAAAGTTTGCTTAAGTAATGAAGCAAGATTGATTCTAACATTTTAAAATTATGAAATTACAAAATGGAGTTTTGGGTTTGTTTTCCTTTTAAGAGGAGCAAGGAGGGGGGTGTAGAATCAAAATAAAGCAAACAAATAATGATACTAATGAGTTGCAATCAATCAGATTGGGATTTTTCCTTTTTAAGGGAAGCAAAGAGGGGATTATAAAATCGAAACAGAGCAAACAAATTTAATCATACTACTAATGACGTTAAACATTACAAACTATTAAACTAATGAGCTGCAATCAATCAGCGAGGTTGGTGATTACTCTATTAATTGGCTATTAACAATTTTTACACAAAAATATCTTTATTCCGTCATAATATGAATATACATACAATATAGCCAAGTCGCTTTGAATGTTTATGACTAGGGTTGCCACCTGTCCCGGATTGGCCGCGCTATCCCGGATGAGTACTAAATTATCTCGGAAATTTTGAGCGAATTGAGGATTTCAAATTTCTCGATGAGCTAAAAAAACGAGTTTCGGAGATCCCGGGAGATGCTGGTATTTTGGGCCATTCGCTAAATTCCTGGGTTTTTGGATTCGAAAGTCAGCAAATCGGAAAAATGTCCCGGATTCACTTGCAAGAAATCTGGCAACCCTAGTTATGACAGGTTAGTTAACGTTTATTGATTTGAAATTATATTTATGATCGTTGATGGTAAGTTTGCCTGCCCGAGACAACAATTTGATAGGCCATGTCTTTCAGTTGGGTACCTCCTACGTTACGATCTGACCCTGTTTACAGATGAATAAACAGCTAAGAAATCTTATTGAATGCGTTCGTGATAACGGCTATATTGAAATATCTTAGTATCAAACATGCCTACAAACTGAGACCAACTTCACGCCAGTTACAAACAACTAGCTCCAAAACATCTGAATATAATTATGTGTCAAAAAATTTAAATTTAGAAGGCTAAAAACCCATTTCTGAATGCTTCTACGCAAGGAAATATAAAATTCAACTCTATGCGGAATGAATGGGACTCACGGTTTTTTGTAGGTTAGTACCAAGTACTAATTGTCTACCCACCCATTTTCAGGGGTGGGCTGGAGGTGGCTCAGAGTCCAAATCCGCGAGCCCCTTGTTAATTTAAGAGAAAACAATATTCTCAGATCAAATTAGTACATAACTGCAATTTCTGAGTTATATACTAATTATCAGTATCAGTTCTTTCCGGACGTGTCCTGGAGGCTTGCAATAAAATCACTAACACCATCACATTGGACTTGCCAATTTCTAACCGGCCATGGCAAGTTCAATGCAAAACTATTCGCGCTGGGCAAGTTGGTTTTAAGGCCGGACTGCTCTTGTGGGTATGCCGAGCAGGACGTTAATCACGTTCTGTGGGACTGCCCTGAGATGGAGTCCGAACGAGCAGAATTGTTTGCTGTGGTCCGTCCTCACACGGGCCCAATAGGCCACGCTGACTTGATTGCAACCAATGCTAACTTCACGGCATTTGAAAAGTTTGCCAATTTATATGGGGATCGTCACAATCTTGACTCCTCTCTAGAGTCATTAAACTCGTCTACATCGACGAGCTCTCAGTATACGGACTATACACAAGATACTTAATATCAACTTGATTTAAGTGGCTGAGCTAGTCACACTTTTATTATTATTATTTTAAGCACATTAGTGCATGGTTCAAAATCAGTCCCGTGCAGTTCTGCTCGGGCCATGAATGTGAGGGGTAAACTCCTTTTTTTCTGTCGATAGCGTTGTGGAAGGCGGCCATTAAACGTTGGCTGCATATACACAACGGGTGGTGGTGGGAAACCAACTTAGTTATATAAATATTATCTACGACGGCTTCATTATACACAGTAGTAAATTTTTAGCTATTAGGATTGATAATTTTACGGCAAATTGAATATTGTTACATATTATAAGTGTGTTAAGTAACACTCGATTGCTTGTTTAAGTATTACATATAATTGTGTAGGAGTGCTAAAAAACTTCACTCCTTCCCAGAACACCGATAATTGCGTTGAGATTGAGCGAGTCCCTTGTTAACGTATTGGCAGTTCACCGCTGCGCATTTTGACAGTGCTGTTTTTCCGTATACAGTGATTTGAAAACGGATGCCTGCGGCGAATACTAGGGGTACGCTGGTTTAATTTGTCACAAATACGGAGATGAGAGAGCGGACTAACTCGCCTCTTATTACGTCAAAAATAAAAATAAAGGTGATGATGTTTATTACCAATCGATGGATCCCGTCGCGGTGGAAGGCCACTGATGACCACCCATAGGATGTAATCTAGCGATTTCCAACCTGGGGAGGCGTGGACTATTGCAAAGGGGAGCGCGAAGAGTGCAAACTATGTATTTATTCTTTAAAACATGTCTTTATTACTATAATTTAAGATTTCGACTGAAGGTGCTTGATGGAATTTCAATATTAAATGTGCACGGATGAACTTGAATGCCTGAAGATGCCGAAAGGCGAAACCCGGGTCGTTAGTGACAAAATCTGTGAGAATGTACATAGTTTGAACGATTCAAATTTTCTTTATTAATATATGAAATATAAAATGGTGAGGCGCGAAGATTTTTTTTCTTTAAAGGGAGGCGCAGTAACATAAAGGTTGGAAACCACTGATGTAATCGGTGAAACAACGGGAGTAACGGGACGCTGGGATGACATAGAACTCTGGGAAAAGGCAAGGCAGGGGCGATTGGCGAGGGATAGAGAATATTGGAGGAAACGTGTGGTGGACTTATGCTCCGAAAAATGACGGATATAGTTTTTAAAAACACATATAATTAGTTTTTTTTGTTTACAATGTTTTTCTCTCACTTTACTAATTAATAATTGAAAAAACTATTTCCAAATAGTTTGTCATAAGCAAAACATTTTTCATAAGTCATTATTCAAATTAAAGGAATTTTATTTAAAAATGCATTCGAATACCGAATAATAAATTAACATTATGGATAAGCACATACTTTTATCATTTATTTGATGCTTTTCAAAAACATGCCAATAACCGTAGTACCAAACATAGATTCTCTGTTTCTTTACTATATTTTAACCAGTTATATAAAAAGCCAGTAATATATTAGTGTCATTTTTCAATATTCGCTCAACACTTCCATATAATATGTGGAAGTGTTGTCCTGCGCGTAACAGACATCAGCACATATTATTATATAATTTTTTGACGCCCTTGTGATTTTGTAACTGGTGTGTGTTTTGTAACATTCGTTCATCACACATAAAATCTCGTGTGTGTTTGTGTGTGATTGCTGTGCAACTAGGGTATCCAATCCCGGTGCCTTTTTCCAATCCCGGGATTGATTAATTTTGAATCCCGGAATATTTGAATACTTTTTCCCAGAATCTAACGGAAACTCGTTTTTTTTTTTTAGCTCACCGAAGAATTTGAAATCTTCAATTTGCCAATTTCGTGTAAATTTTCGGGATCGCGGCCATCTCAATCGCGGAATTTCGGGATCAGAAAATTGAACGGGATCCCGGATCCCGGGATTGGATGCCATATGTGCAACAGACAGGCAAACAAATAAATCAATGCAATATAGTACAAATTAAAACAATATAGTATAACAAAAAAAAATAGAAAAAATGAGTATTTTATATTGCTGAAGAAAGCTGTCATGCATAGCTGTTATTAGAATATTGTTCTGTCTTTATTTTATTGCAATATAAATCATAGCATTCTATAACTGCATACGTATTGTATTTTAGGTTATTTGTGTCAAAATATAATAATATGAAACTGTTTCTTACAAAATTAAGAACGATTGCAATCCAATCGATTGCCGACAATGTGCTGAATTATATTATTTTGTTGTCGTTTTCCTAATCCATTAAATTACGCAATAAGACAATGCAAGCGTAACATTGGTCTAAATACACAAGCAAAGTTTACCATTTTATTACATGAGCTCGAGAAACATTCAAAATAAGTGAAGTGGGTCAAACGACAAACTAAAATAGCCGCGTGCCTATCGATCGTTATGTTTTAATGAAGTGGTTGTGAATCGTTGGTATTTTTAACGATTTAAGAAGCTACGGGTAAAATCAATTTGCCGTAATTAAGCACTGGTTAATAAGTACACATTCACAAGTTAATCAAACAAGTACGTAGCCTGGATTCGTTCAAGAGGAACGGCGGTGGGAGTCATTGTCTAAAGAAAAAATAGTAATCATTTATTATACAATTAAGCGAGATACATGCATTTAAAAATTCGCATACTTAACCTAAATTAATAAATGTTTTCGGTGGATTCGGCGGTAGCTGTATGAAAATTCATTTTTAATACTCCAATTAAGTTTGATAACTTTGTGGTTCCACTGATTGAAGTTTGCCACTTGCCACGATAAATTTGTATCACATTAATGAAATAATAAAGTAATTAAATTTAAATCAGCGGCATTGAACAATTTCCTTCGTGTCTTTACTGCCGAAATATATACAGCCGTTGCCAAGAAGTGAGTGTCGAGGGGTTGGTGGAGCGTTCTCAAAGAACCACCCTTCTCTACGTTCCTGGTATCAATACGAAATCAAAGCAACATACTCCGATTCCCAGATGTTTCGTAATATTTTTTTTCTAGTTTTTTTAGCCCTAGGGTTTTAATATTGAAATATTGAAATTTCGTATTAATGTTCGATGTGATAACGTAAATAATTTTGGTAGCTGAAATCAGTTGATAATGCTCGCTATGAGCGAAACCGGTCCCGATCTTGATAAATAAAAGTGGAAATAAGTACAAAGGAATATTGTGTTTTTCTTAATATTATATAAATGTATTTTTTTACAAATTAATAATAATAATAATAAATTAGTAACAGCTTCAGGTTTTTGTATGGTATGTGATAAAGTTATATATATTATGCTTGATTGATGGTGACGCTCTTATTATGATATTGGACAATAAAGAAGCAGAGTTGAAATTTTTATTGAAAAATTATGTCAATGATCAGCACTGAAGGCTTGCAAATATTAGGCATGATACATTACGGAGCTAACTCACGAAGAAACGGTTGATGGATGACCCACTAGCGTAAAATGCCATTCGCATCCTCTTTGCCTCGTAATAAATTAATGTTTTCATGAATATGGGGTGGGAATCCCTTTATGTATGAATTTGCTGCTCGAAAGATATCAAATTTGAATATTAATATTAATAATTTTAGATCATAGTAAACTTAATGTACATCTATGTATGCAGTACTAAAAGGACAAACCTATAATATCAAACAGGAAGTATGTTTGTCTCTCCGTCACAAGGACCCCTCACAAACGGTAAGCAGTCGAAAAATTTAAAAGTCATTTTGGCTGCCATTTCTAGGTCAACTGGGTTATTTTTAACATCGTATTGATAATTTTCAATTCAACTTTCCCAACGCTCCTAAGGTAATTACAGTGCAAATATATAAAAACAGAAATTATGTCGGCTTCGTATCTCGGAATTCAACGTCGTTGGCTTCCGTACCAGACCTCACGAGTTCGAATCCCAGTACGAACAGAATTTTTTCTCTGATGTTGGTTCGAAGGCGTCGATGTTTGTGATTCCTAAAAACTTCCTCCAACCCTTCTTATGCCAAAATAACTAACGGTAACTAGCGAGATTGTTTAGATAACCACAAAGCCTAACTATCCCTATCCTTTGTAGCCCTACTCTCTTCGAGAAAGAAAGGTTGAGCAAGTAAGTAACGAGCAAATACTTTTGTAGAGATACCTCCATTTTTGGCCGTTTTTTTAAACATTCACTTTCAATTGATTATATTCATTTCAGCTTTCCGGTACTGACTCCTCCCTGCGGTATTACAAGAAATCACCTTGAACGGCTGTCATAACAACTCAAGCTCTGTTGAAGTCGCTAAGCAACCAAAAATATTATACATAATGAAAATTTCGCAAATAGTACGGATCTATATCGAGTGGCAGAAACGTTGTCTTTCTCATTCGCACATTTTGATTTGGCCAACAAACGCGTTAAAACCAAAACCAAATTGATCATATTATTTGTTTTATTATATAATTTAGAATGTCGACTGAAGGTGCTTGATGGAACATTAATATCAAATTTGAATTAACTAACCGTTTGCTGCTCGACAGTCCAAATGCATTCGTGCACTTGATAAAACCTGAAGATGCCGAAAGGCGAAACCAGGGTCGCTATCGACTATTTTTTTAATATCGTCATTATATATCGACTGTGGAAAGGAAAAAGGACGTAACCCACAATTTTCCAAAACAGCTTTTTTTCGATAATCGCAATGTATACAACTTGACACACATTCTATCAAAAGGATGGAAGCTGAAAATGCCGAATAAGTATCTAAATTTAGCTTTTATGTTTGAAAAAGATGACCTTGTAAAAAATTTAAACCAAGAAAAAACACTAAAATAAAGGTTTTTCCGAGACAATATCTTTAATTAATATTTTTTTTTTTTTAACCATGTCCGCTCCCAATGTGGAGCATATGGACTCCTAATGGAGTTTATCTCAACAGAAGTGTTTTCTACGAGAACTGTTTGTTACTCAGTTGCTCAACCTCTCTTTTTACAAAGAGAGTAGGGATAGAAGGATAGGGCTAATTAATATTAATTAATATTAGGTTATGTCAATTAAACACCATTTTAGAAGTATCCGTGCACTTTAAGGTTGTGTATAATTCATAATTTGCATATATCACAAAATCATCAAAACACGTTTTTAGCGGCTCCTGTAAAATTTATATGTGTGGGTTACGTCCTTTTTCCTTTCCACAGTCGATATGTATGTTCATGTTGCATGGTCCGTGCGGCGCTTGCAATAGGTTGCATGAAATACGGAATATCTAGCAAAGTGTATCCTCGTCACTCTATAAAGGCATTGGCGTATCCAGGGTATGGGTGATTTTTTTTTCATTTTTCTAATTTATTAAAACTTTATTGTGAAAATTATGTATTGACTATTTTTATATATATAGAGATATATATTAATCCATGTCCGTTCCCAATGTGGAGTATATAGCCTCCGAATGGAGGTATCTTAACGGAAGTTTTTATACGAAAACTGTTTGTTACTCAGTCGCTCGACCTCTCTTTTTTCAAAGAGAGTAGTAGAGATAGAAGGATGAGGCTATGACAAGACTAGTGGTAAGCTAATCACTCTCGCTACGCCCAGTTGGTAAAGGATCGGAAATGGTGGGAGGGACACCACAAACACCCATGCTTTCAAACAGAAATCGGTAAATCGATCGAAAAAATGCTGTTCGTACTGGGACTCGAGCCCGTGAGGTCTGGCACGGAAGCCCACAACGCTAACCGCTGCGCAATAGGACCCGGCTTATAGATATATTATTTTTAAATTATCTATTTTTTAATATATTAAAAACTTATTACTCGTAACTATACTTTAGCTTTGACGTTTATTTAATACGGCAGTATTCAATAAAGTAGTAAACGATAAGTCTATCTACAGTTTTTTTCGTCTACTGAGCAACTGCAACACTTTGTGGCTAGCACCTATGTGTGCAGAAAATCAATCCTAAAACAAAAATCTTATACGAGCTGAATTCCACTCGCTCGCCGTATGACGCTCATAGCTTAAGGATAATAACTGATTAATTTTCAGGGACGTTCCGAGGGCATAGGCGAGTAGGCAGTTGCCTAGGGGCGGCAAGTCTAAGGGAGCGGGAAATGGTCACAGTTTTTTTATAAATGACTGAATATTTTTGACACACGAATTTAGCTTAGAATAAAAATGATGCCTCAATGTCTTTGATAAAAAAAATGCCGACAAAAACATTTTCAACGGTAATAATATTATGACCGATGGGTAAACAGTAGTTAAATTTATTGTAAAAATCTTCTTCAAATATGACATTTACCGATTTCAGTACTGTAAGTGTCAGATAAAGTAATTTCAAAAAAATATTTAGAAAAATAGTAAGAGCGCTATTTTAAACTTTGCCTACGGGCGGCATATAGCCTAGGAACGTCACTGTCTATTATAATATAATATAATAATGAAATACAGAACCTTTGCAACCGGATTATACATGTGTAAAATACCAACCTATAATTAATTCTTGACATTGAAAATAAATTCGCTGTAAGCTACTCGGTCGACTACTCGTATTTCAACGGCGGTGTTTTATTATGTTTTTTAAATATGCAAATGGTCGCAATCGGATATTTTATAATGTAGTGTAAATAGAGTGTTTATAAGCAGACAAATAGTAATTAATCCCTTCTGTGCCGCATAAATTTGATACAAATGTACAGTCAAGCCACTTGCATTATAAATTTGTAAAAAACATATAATATCTTATCACATATAATAAAAAAATATAATCATAGTAGTTATTTAAAAAAATATTGATCCTTGATTTAGGGTGGGGTGTAAGTCTTACGCAATAGTTCCATTATGAAAAAAAAGGTGCCGGAACTCACTTGTCAATCTTTTTACCTTTTCTTTCTAAAAGTGTTCTTAATGTGGATCATGTGGTTTCTCAAATATCTTAGAGGTATCTTAAAGGATTTTTTACGAGACCTGCTCAGTTGCAAAATTTAAGATTAAGGTAAGATAAAATATTTTTTTCTCATTTCATCACTATTATGATGTATAATGCATGCATTTGTGGAATAAAAACATATAATCCATTTCGATTTCGTTTAGTTCTTGGAGGTTTATTTCACTTTCCAATATATTGAAAGATTGATTTTTTTGGCTAATTTATTTGCAGTTGGATTTTTTTTGCTGTTATCATTTTTTCGCGGGATAATGATTTCAAAAAATTTTCACCTTAAAAAATCAAACGTTTTCAAAGCAAAATAAAAATTAAATTTTGAGCATATTTATTTGAAACATGGATTCAAGAAACATTGAGAAAAAGATGCCGGAACGCCGTTCAACCGCATTACATGGGGAAAAAGCACTGTGTATACATATTGTAAATAAATAATCATAATAATTATTTTTTATATACACGTTAAGGAAAAATTAAATAAAATGGTTTCGTTATTACGGATATTCTAGGAAACAGTCCTACAGCGACGATAAGGTGAACGAATAAACAAATCAAAATAATAAACATCATAGGTATTTAGTTCTGGCAAGGTGCCAACAAAAAAATGGTCGAGTGTGTGTCAGTGCTCACCGATCAGCTCTGTCAGCCGTCTCTGCGCGGGGAATGACCGACTTGTTACACAAAAAAGTTTATTTTTGTTTTGGCAATACTGCTCCACCACGCACGTGAATAGTTAATATATAAAATGTAAAATATATATACAATTCAGAGGGCAGACATTTCGACTTTTCTACAAGTCAAACACTGAAATCAGATTCAAATGCGTACTAATTTTATAAAAGTAATCATCACTAAATAGACATAAGGCGGCAACATACTGCCGACACCCGATGATGAGATCATAGCTACATACATATTTGCCATTGTATTGTATGGAACTGGAACTCACTTCCAACATCCAACGCGATGCGACGGCAGTGCGTACCTGTTCCATACAATACAATGGCAAGTATGTAGCTATGATCGGATCCAACACGCTTACGTGGCGTCGGGTGTCGGCAGTATGTTTCCACCTATAACCACGAATACATTAATAAAATTGAGTTCAAGCCTACAGAACAGCGTTTCTCCAAAATGCATTTCAAAGGGTAAAAATATGGTTTCCGCTGTACATTTGCACCGAGGATTTATAGTTAACAACAAATTTAATTTAATTACAAAAATTGTAGCTCGAAATCAATGATGCACAATCGATTTAACACTAAAGGCTATTTTACTATTTGTGGGATGTGTAGTTTCCAAGTATCTGAATAATAATAATATTTTCTTTCTCGTGGTGAGAAGTAATTATTTTTAAACTATTAATAATGTTATTTATCATAATTTTCAACTCTGCAAGTATTTTGCAGAGAATAATAACATAAGAACGCGTGAAATGAAAACAATACTCTAAAAATAAAGTGCAAATGCGTTTCTCATTGACCATTTCTCCAGAATAAGGCTTATTCCCATTGGTCAAGTATATAAGTACAGTGAATTAGTTGGTCAGTAAGTAATCCCGTGTGAACATTCAAAATTAGGCAAGTAACCTAGTAGAGTCGTTAGTCGCTGCTATCCATTTAATTCTATTTTTCGGCTTAATAAAGCGGTAACGCCCCCAGACACTCGTGACTAATTCCCTAACAAGTCACCGAGATCAGGTGTGGTGACGTCATGATGGAGAAAAATATTCAAGTCAAATTATATAAAATTCGTTAAATATTACAAATTATTTTTGATCAATTTGAAAGATTTAATAAGTTTTATAAATTTATCATTTAACCGGCTGCATGGTCGAGTGTCTATACTAATCACTATACTTATCTACTCGACCAATGGGAACAAGGCCTTAGTGTAGGACTCTTAGTATTTAGTCGATGAGCCACAAGTTATGGTCCACAACGAATATCATTGAAGGCTGTATGCGGATCATTGACCTCGGTATGTGTATCAGTGCTTTATATATCAGTTTTGTTGTAACCGCCACGGAGATCGCGAAAATCTGTAGGCGACGAAGATTTATGTTCGATCTTTGGACTATCTTTTCTCAAAATAATTTAAGTAAAATAGTTACAGAATGTTTATCATGGACAATTAATGGCACATGCAATTTCAATGTGTGTATCATCAGCAGTAGGGCTTGTCGGTTTACAAAAACCGGGTTTTTGGCTAAATTTGTGTCATTCGAAAACCGGTTTTTCATATTCGTAACCGGTTGTACCGAATTTTCCATATACGAGTCTATAAACAAAAAAACAGACAATTTGTATCTTTTATTTGATGGCTTGAAGATCATATGCCCCACATCATTACCCAGCGAAAGGGTATTTTCGATATCAGGAAATTTTGTTACAAAACGATCAGCGAACGCTTTTTGTTTTCTTAAATCATATTTTCTGATGAGTAACACCAAATAATTTCTTGTTGTGTATTATGTATATAAATAAACACATAAAAAAAACTTTTTCTCTTTATTTTAATTGAATTATCCATTTTTTGTAAAACTTCTAAAACCGGATAAAACCGGTTTTCGAAAAATATTGACATTCGAAAACCGGTTTTTTCAATTTTTAAATCTTATTTGTATAATCCCTAATCAGCAGTTAATAAGCAAAATCGCGAGATATAATATTAACCACTAATTCACAAATCTTTATGACCTTATAATATTATGTTGCTAACTGTAAAATCTTTGTGGAAAGGCCTATTATATTATTACACATTTCTTTACTTCAGTGGGTGTGACTAGAAAATCTGGGCACGTATGCAAAATTCATCAAACGGCCCCTAATTTTTTTGTGACAAAAAAAATAATAATAGAAAAGGACGACTTCAAGTTGTTAATTCGGGTTGTCGACGGATAAGGGACAGTGTACGTATTTTTCGAGAATTTTTAGCTTGCGATTATAACAAAAACGGTTAATTTCATTTCACACGTACATGCGAAAAAGGCCCTCACCATTTATTTGTTTGGCAGGGACTTTTTAAATTTTATATTTTTTTAGTATTAATTTCCCATTTAAAAAAAAATGAAATTCCTACTTCCCTCAGCTCAAGCTTATATCGCTTATATCGTCGCATAGGCCTCGTTGTATTGTGGTTACGCCACTACTTTTCTTATTATAAGTGTTTTAATAAAGATCAGAAGTAACTATAAGGAAGTACTGTTTAATTTTTTAATATAATTAGTAATACTGATTATTAAAAATTCAACAATAATAAACTCAATTTTTTTTTAAGATTTAAAAAAATAGTTCGTTAGACGAATCGGCCCTGATCATGTTGAATGAGGGTAGAATGAGAACTAATACATTGTTGTTTTCTTTTTATAAATGTGACAGACAGCTTACTTCATAGAAGTGACAACGTAGATAATGAACGTATTGTTAATATTTTTTTCTTCTTTTGATCTTTCTGTCGGGAAAAGACTGACGACATATTATGTCATAATATATTGTACATGTTGCTATCGAGAACTGAGAACTTTTCCTTAACATTTTTTATCTGACCGATTGTTTCGTCCGTTCGACTTTTGTTTCGATTGTTTGCGACAACTTTTTAATTTGAAAATGGTTACATGCTAGTTAAATTGTCAAAAACACAACTGAAAAAAAACGCGACGGAAAAACCAGAGAAAGATAATTTTAATTAAGATATTTATTGAAAAATTATTAGTTTATTTATCAAATTGCTTGATAAATCTACTAGAATGTATTCCAGTAACTAGATTGATTTGATGGTATGCAGATATGTTAGTTTAAAAGAAATATTTGAAAAAATCAATTCGAAGTCGGAGTCGGTTTTTTATTTAAAGCCGGAGTGATCTCTTTTTTACCCTACTTCACAACCCTCATAGAAATATTAAAGTCAAATTGCATAAAAAAGACAGGTGTAGTACAAACTTAAATTTCATACCTTTGTTAATCCACTTGTTGTGCTACAAAAGATGACATGTGTTTCGCCTCTTTGAGAAGCATCACCAAACAGAACATAGCTTTTCGTTTACGGATACGAAGTGTCTACTTGTCTGTCGATACATAAACAGCTTGACAGTCTTAAGGTAAGGTGATAGAAACCCATCAGAGAAAATTATTGCATGTTTCTAAGACTTAAAAAAACACGACATTAAAAAAATATTCAATGTCTTGTTTTAAATTAAATTCGTAGTCGTATTATTTCTTTGCGGCTCCACACACCTTATATCTATCACTGGGAAATAATTTTCCGACAACAAACAGTGCTAAATGAATATATTTTGGACAGTTCTTCAAATCATATTGATACTAAAATTCCTGGATATCTATTCCCACATTTCCCGGTTGATGGGCTATGCGATGCCGGAACAATGTTTCTTTACATTGTTAACAACTGTCACATAATCGATATCCCGGTCTCTATGGGGACGTTCCACTAGAAGCTTAGCAGTGAATGCGAACCATTGTTAGACATCCAGCGTGTATACGAAAGGTGACGATGGAGGGTTTAAGCACGCAATGCTGGTGTATTTGAGACATATGTTCAATGATAAATAGTCCTATTTTTTTAAAATCAAATTTCATTCTCATACGCACAGAAACGATGTCCATCTCAGTTTCCTGACTATTTTATATTATGTTGAGTCCGTACTCCGCACAGACTTGGTCATTCGAGTGATGGTGTAACTAGGTGTGATACGTGTTCCCCTCCTTTTAGAAAAACCTTGAGACTAACTTTATCGTTATGTTTTTAGCTATGGCATAGAAATTAATTATAATTCTTCAATAATATACACAAAAAAAAATAAGCAAATCACAATTAAATACATTTGATTATACTGATCGAACATAATGTTAGATTTATACTGACTATTTTCTTAATTAAATACTGACTATTAATTAATATAAATACTGTACAATTAAATTCAAATCATTTAATTATGAAATATTTTATTTTAAAATAATTTAATTAGCTGGTTTTTATATATGTTAATCAAAGTAAAATTTACAACATTGTTACTTCATTGATTGCGTTACTATGGGTGACACGTGTAAGTGTTTATTTCCACACAGTAACTTCAGAATCTATTAAAAATGCAGGAATAACTATGGGGTTGGAACACGACTATTATTTGTTTTCTCTCTCTCTTCGTGACGCATTTTCAATGTGAAGTGAGGCGTTGGCGAGGGCCGAGGAAGAGTGAAAACACCACTAGCACCCATGCCTTTGGATACCAATTCATAAATCGACCCCGATACAAAAATACGCATGCTCCCGAAACGAGTAGAAAAAATGTTGAAATATCTACACCAATAACCATTATTGGTAATATTTATACCAAGTAGCGTTTATAGATTTAGGAATGTGGATAGGTTTCCGTAACATCGGTCAAAATCCACTTGAGTCGAAATTTTCCTATATATGTCAAAAGCATTCATGCGAAAACGGTTAAGTACAACCTACTAATATAACCCCATTTAACCCTCGTGTCAACAGTGGCGTACGAAGGGTAAATCTAAATAGATATTCCAAAGCTTTTTATATTACATTTCCTCGGTCAAGTTATAATAAAAAATACTTTTTCCACCGCCATACTTTAGAAGTATGCAGTGATTGTTTCACAGTCGTCTTTCATAATGTGATAGCGTTTGTGAAAACAATAATAATTAATCCCTCCTTTCACGCAACTGGATCGATGTAGCGCTGCACGGGAGCAATCGTTTTTAAACAATTGTGTGCGAGCACGCGCACATAAAAATTGCACAAAATGTAGATGCGCTAAGTGACGAATATTTTTTTGCGCATCTGTATACATCATACATGCATGCAGAATTGACACTACTCGCATTTATTTGTGTTCGCACAGGGCCGGCTCGTGGCGTGTGCGAAGAATGCGGCGCACTTGCGGCGTACACAGGCGCATAGGCGCCCATTTTTAGACATCGATAGCTGTTGAACTTCTTAAATGTCCAATGTATGTATAGATATTTTACATAACAACCAATGTATCATCATGGTGTCGAAAATATATAATTATATACAGTAGAATCTCGATTATCCGGACTTATTGGGAATGAAGGTAGTTCAGATAACAAAAAATCGGATAGTCATACCAGACAAGTAAATTCAGTATGCATATTTTGTATTGATCTTAGCTTAAATCCACATGATTTTCTTTTTGAAGCTGCTAAATCGTGAATACTTTGAAGACACGTTGTCTTAAGTTGGAAAAGCTTCAGAATGTGTAGACAAAATATTTCCCTCTCGCAAATAACCTCTTTGTCTCCATGATATTGTTTCACAAAGGCAGATATTTCTTTAATTGTCTCCACATCATTCATTATTTGGAATACGAGATCGTTCGCATCGCAATTCAAACACGCGGTCGAATTCGGCACACATTGAAAATTGTGCTATTACTTCCGTGACGTCTCCTTCATCACTTTCTAATGGTCTTTTCATTGACACATCTGAAGAATGTCAACTCTCTGCTTCTATGTAGCAACAGTTTTATATTATTTTTCTTATGGAAGCTGATAAAGATTTCCTCACTATTTTCGTCAGCTAGAAATAATATTTGAAACATAACATTTCGTATATAACCGTTTGATTTGAATTAAAATTTGATGAAATTACCCGGTCTGAGCCCGGTCGATTCAGGCCCGACCCGACCTGGAACCGAATCTTAATACTACACTTGTAACCCGACGCGAAGAAGCAAAAATTTATATTTCTCAGTCCGAAGAAAACTTGATTGTTTTTTAAAACTCAGTAAAATGATAAATTTTTGAACATTAGATTTCCTGACACAACGAAGTGTTATCCGTTTAAAACCAATGGAAAACAGATACCGAATAATCTTCACAATGACCAATAGTTGCAATAAAACAACTGTTGGTCATTCAATTTAATGGGATCCTTGTCGTCGTGTTCCCACAATAAATATGTGGTGCCATATGATATTCATGACAATGTGAAAATAAATATTTAAACTAATGCAAGTTTGTTATGAAAAGTAGGTAAAGCAGCAGAACTGACTCACGATCCGAATCAAGTCCGATTTCTTTTTTAAATAAATTTCTTACCCGGTCCCGGCTCGACACTGAAGCTCGGTCGTCCTTAGTCCTTACCCGCCCGAGAGTCAAGCCCGGATCCGTGCAGACCTCTAGTTTTAATGATTCAATTATAGACGGCATATTTGGTGTATGAAATTTTACCGTAAACATGTGTATAGCAGCAAATTCGGAAAATCGAGGTTCTACTGTACATAAAAATTTAGTGTACGTATTTTACGTATTGGGGACCACCAGTTATATATACCTAATCGATAACATTGATATATTTTTGGTACGAAATTTCCATTTAGAGACAGAATTTACGAGCCCCTATTGCTTTCTTACCCTAACTTTAACGCCGGAGTGCACTTTTACTAGAGGAGTTCGAGACATGTCCACGAAAATGAGGGCATATTGAACATCAAAAAATAAATTATTTCACGAAGCAGACAAGTATAATGTTTTTTCGCAAATATTAATTCATGTCGTCATTGCACATGCAATACTAAGGATCTCAATACCGGTATTACTGTTTTTTCATCATAGTGTTTTTGGGTTTTGAAAATGCAAAAATATCAGTATTTCGGTGTTTAAAATGAACGAGAATCTTTTTTTGAATCTATAAAAAGAATCATATATTTAAATAAAATTGTTCGGGAAGAATATAAATATTTTAAATCTGCTAAAATAATTAATATCAATATTGATAGGTTCCAGAATTTATGGCCCTTTTTTAATGTTTTAACGTTATTTTAAGAAGCCGTAAGTTGTTCATGAAAATCACCTATTTATGATTATGCATATTTTTAATGGCGTTTTCGATATTAAATATCGAAGTACTGATTTTGATTAATTACCCACCCGGTATTAAGATCCAATTAATCGTATTTATTGCTTCATTTAAACGTTTTTGCAACACCGGTGTTTCATATGATATACCGGTATTGATATATTCTTCCGGTATTGCAATCCATATGCAATACCGCGTGAGCGAAAGTTTTAAAAAAAATATTATGTGATTTGATGCCGAATTTGTTTTTCCGCAAATGTGCATTTATATAACGCCGGGTATTTGTTTTAATCAAAGTTTTTGTAAGCAACTTGTGAAATGAAGTACATACATATTTCATTATCAAACTAAAAAAAAATACAACTATTTTCCTCTATGCTGAAAATTTTATTTTTTGTCGCGATCGCAATGTGCAAACGTGTCGAACAAATATATTATATTTAATTTATACACCCTTCCTCGCTTGAATCATAATATCTACGGTACTGGTTCGTACAATAGTTAATTTAGTTATCCACATTAATAATAGAATACCAAAGGTAATTCACAGTGTCTCTAACCACAAGAATTACAGCTCAGATATTTACGTATGACCAACTTCTTAAATCTAATAACTCTGCGGTCAAGGGTCTATGCCTTAGACCAGGGGTTACCAACCTTTTTGAACCCTAGAGCGCATTTCAAAATATTGGTAGGGCGGCGGGCACCACATTTTTTCAAGGTTATTTATAACCCAGAAATTTAACGATTTGCACAAAATAGTTGGCTGGCGCACCGAACGGGACTGGTAACACCTGGTCTTAGCCTTAGACCAGGGGTCACCAAACTTTTTGAGAAGCGGGCCGGATTGAACTTTTTAAAAACTAAGAGGGCCGGACGATAAATAAATTCTTATTGGAACACAATCAGAATATTATTTCATTTTATGTGGTTAGATAATAATTAGAAAGTAAACAAATGTTTGCCCTTCTTAGAATTTCAATAAATGAGAATATTCGAGAAAGTTTTGAGTTAAAGAGCATCTGGTCGTCTCGCCTCCAATTTTTATCCAACTTTCTTCACTTTGAGTCCCCTACCAGATTGATGATTTTAAATAAATAGTTGTCGTGAATTCACAACTAAATCATGAAAATTTATATTTCTTATATAAATAATTTCTATGCAAAAATCCAGAACTTTTTGAGGGCCGGATGTGAATCTTCGGCGGGCCGTAGTTTGGTGACCGCTGCCTTAGACACATAGACTCTAAGGTACCTATAATAGGGCGCCGATTCTAGGCTGCATATTTGATTTTATTCATTACGTTGCGTATTGCTTTTTTTATTTTCATCAAATACAATTGAATAAGAAATACAAATCAATACAAATCTATATTCAAGTGCTATAATTTGTAAATTACATCGGTATTCGGTACTGTGGTGGCTGACGATTATGTGTAAAAAAATACTTTGTAAGTTTTCCTCTATTATATATTCCAATTTGTGCATTCTTCAATGCGACAAAATGACCTGCAATTTTGTTGCTTAGAAAGTTGTTAAGTTACATAATACGCCGAAAAGATATATATCTGCTTAGAATGACGGATAACAATACAGAATGAATATATTTGAAGGAAAATAATAAGATGTTTATGTTCGGTTGCTTATTTCGCTCATTTACATATATAATTGGTTAAAAAATCGTATAAATTAACTTTTCAGGCTATTTTAAAAACATTATTTTAGCTTTCCTGTAAAATTGTTAAACATCAGCTATAACTAAGGAATATAATCAGCAGTGGGCTGCCCATTCATCAACAAAGGGCTCGCTATATTCGAGGTGTTCTGGGGGAAGGGTGGATTTGTTATCACTTTTATACAATTATTCACAATAATGATTAAGGTTTTGAGTGTTACTAAACATATTATGTATTGTGATTTGATTAATATCAAAAGCTGAAAAATGTTTTAACTTACATTAGATATCAAGAGTGAAATGGGTTATATTCTTTTAGCTCCATTTACATGTTTCAAACGTTATTCGTAAGCAGTTGTAGATAATATATATATATATGTCAGAAACACCAAATGTACACCACTGCGTTCTTTAATTTAATTATAATGCATATTTATATATTATATAACGCAAAGATCTGGGAATATTGTTTTTCTTAATTTATCAAGGGGCTTGCTCGAACCACTGCTAGCCCCTTCCAGCCCACCTCTGAATATAATCCCCAGATCCAAAACGGTGTTCAATACATTGGAATCCCATACTAGAAAACATTATCCCAAAGATGCCGGGATTGATCTTTTTTTCAAAATCAGAATCGTTTCGGTTCAGTGAAAAATGTTCACATGCCAGTTTATTCCGCAGCCAAGCAATAAAAATTATGCCTGAGGAAGTTAAATAATAACAAATTATTTTTTGGTATTGTTAGCTCAGTTTAAATAGAAACATTTTTTCTATGATCGCATTTCCTCGAGACCGTCCACGTATATTATAATAAAATATTTGCACCATTTAAAAATGAATAAATTAACGAAATTTCGATTTCACAAGGAAGATGAAGATATACAGGTTAAAAATATCAAATTATTTTAGTTCTACAGTTTTTAATCATTTTTATGCGTTGATAGCTATTTCGGCTTTCGCCATCGTCAGAACTATAGTCAGAGCATAATAAAATATTTGCACCATTTAAAAATAAATAAATTAACGAAATTTCGATTTCACAAGGAAGATGAAGATATAACAGGTTAAAAATGTCAAATTATTTTAGTTTTACAGTTTTTAATAATTTTTATGCGTTGATAGCTATTTCGGCTTTCGCCATCGTTATAACTATAGTCAGAGCATAGTTCTGACGATGGCGAAAGCCGAAATAGCTATCAACGCATAACAATTATTAAAAACTGTAGAACTAAAATACTTTGATATTTTTAACCTGTTATAATGGATTTCTACCAAGTAAATGCCAAATCAATTAATAATGAAGACATAAATTTAATATGGAAATACTTTTCAACGTAAGTGGATGGAGGACAATTAAGTGTAAAAAATGACGCGTGATCTTAAAAACTGGTGGGGATCTACATATGGACTGCATACAAATTTATTTTCAATACACAAAATGAAAATGCATGGATTAACTTCCGTCAATTTTACTTGCATCGAGTACACGTTCTTCTACCAATTTCATTTCTGCAAGAAGAAGAAAAATCAAGTCTACGATCCCTTATAATTGGTATTTTTTCCTGCGAATAAGTAATATGCTACAATTATATAATAGTCGTCGAGTATATGCAGGGCCGGCGCTACCATACAGGCGAAATAGGCAATCGCCAAGGGCGCAAATCATTAAGGGCGCATAAATTGAGTAATCGTTTTTTTTTAATATTCTATTAACAAATAATTGTTTATACTTGTATCTGTTTTTTATAATTAAGTATCGTATTACATTTACTTCTAAAAAGGGAGGTTGAGCGACTGGCTAACAAGCAGTTCTCGTAAAAAACTTGGAAACCTCCATTAGGAGGCCATATGATTCACATTGAGAATGAATATGCATATAAAAAAAAAATTCCAGAGTTTGTTAAAAAGGGGGCGCGCCAATAACCGTTGCCTAGGGCGCCAAATAACCTCGCGCCGGTACTGAGTATATGGTCTAGTGGTCAACGTCGTAGGCTTCGGTCGCAGTGCTCACGGTACAGATAGTTTCGTTAATTGCCTTTTCAGTCGATAAGCTTATCACTAGTTTTTTAATCCGTGTCCCGCTCCCAATGTGGAGCATTTGGCCTCCTAACGGAGGTATCTCAACGCAAGTTTTTGGTATAAGAACTGCATGTTACTCAGTTGCTCAACCCAGGACCGGCGCCACCGTACGGGCAAAATAGGCAACCGCCTAGGGCGCAAATCACAAGGAGGCGCATAAATGGAGGAGTAAAATATTTTTATATACTTTAATCATATTAAATATCTATGTAGTGAGCTTCAAAGAGTAGCTCGAATACTTAAAAAATCATTGCCTTCACAAAAATTACTGCTCTTCATAGTGTATAAAAAAAATCGATTGGAAAAATGCTGTTCGTACTGGGATTCAAGACATTCCACTGCCCCATGGACACCACATCACTAGTCCTTTCATTAGCTCTGTTCTTCTGCGTACTTCTGACGTTCTGACGGTTTGCAAACCGTCAGATGTACGCAGAAGAACAGAACTATTATATCCTAGAAATGGTACGTAAACTCGTTTAATTTGAATGGAAAGTTTTTCGACAGTGAACTATTATAAATATATTACTATTTATGTGGTAAGTATTTTCAATCAACTTTTACATAAATTTTCTACAATTGAGTGTTAGAGGTTAAAGCCCCCTACACACATAATGCAAATAAATACGTGGATTATATTATTGTGTTTATGTATCATCTTTTGTTATTAATTTCTGACTAACCGTGTGGAATATGTGTGCCATTCTCATATCGACCCAACATTCAAGCACGTATCGGATGTAAGCTCATACCTAGAAATTGAAATACCCACTGTGGGTTTTATGTTGGTAAATTGTAATTTCGATTTTACAATAAAATTTATACGGGCTGATTTTAATAGTTGCAAAATAAATTATATGTCTAACTAATTTTCAATAATCCATCATACATATTTATTAAAATCGAAAGGGGTATGACTTTTAAGGAGTTTACTGTCAATTCATAGTGAAAAACATTCATTATATCGACTGTGGAAAGGAAAAAGGACGTAACCAACACATGTCAAATTTTACAGGAGGCGCAAAAAACTTGTTTTGATGATTTTAGGCCATATGCAAATTATGAATTATACACAAACTTGAAGTGCACGGAGACTTCTAAATTGGTGTTTAATTTAAATAATCTAATATTAATTAAAGAAATTATCAAGGAAAAACCTTTATTTCAAACTTTTTTCTTGGTTAAAATTTTTTACAAGGTCATCTTTTTCAAACTTTAAAGCTAAATTTAGATACTAATTCGGCATTTGCAGCTTGCATCCTTTTGATAGAATGTTTATCAAGTTTGATACATTGTGATTATCGAAAAAAATCTGTGGGTTACGTCCGTTTTCGTTTCCACAGTCGACATGTACAATTTTTTCATTAAATTTTTTCAAACAATTCTGAGAAGAGCTAAAAAAAGCTCTCATGTCGTTTCATTTTGCGGAATCCGCAAATTTCTGGGTTTTTTTAATCGACAAAAAATTGTTTGAAAAATCCCAAGATTTCTAAATCGTCGAGCAAAAATTTCTCAATACCACGATACACGAATTTATGTTGAATGTTCAATCCCGGGATCGCAAAAAGGGTACGGGATTGGAGGCCCTAGTTAAATCGCGGTACACATTAATTTAATGCAAACATGCTCACGAAATTTATTATTTGTGACATTGAAAAGAAATTTTGGGTTGCTATGCCAACGACCAACGAAAATTTGACTTCAACATATGTAGATTGTGTTCAATAAATTTAGGGCATGTAGGCGTGATTGCGGCTATAATATAAGCAAATGATGAATGACTCAATCTCCAGTCACTTCACTCGGATTTGAGCAGCGCAAGACAAACAACTGGAAGGGGCGTTTCTGCAAAGAAATACAGACTGACATTGCTTACATTGACACCGAAATCGATCTTGAATCCTGATTGACGTTGATTATCCTAAAAAGTTATTTCAAATACATTGCATAGCTGTTGAAGTCGGCTCCAATCGACAGGATGTTTTTTTTTCAATAAACATTTTGGCGATTTGTGTATTGTAAATATTGTTCCATTGAAATCGAATTTAAAATCAGAACAACCGTCATTTATATTAAATGGCGGATTTAAGTTTTTGGCTTGGTGCAATTACGCACGCACGTCTCCTGCAAGTGAAACAATATTCTAAGTGCAAGCGGATCAATAAAGCCCCAATGAACGGCCGAGACCTTTTTCGGGGTCGCCGCATGCAAGGTCGCCCCTCGCGAATGTTGGCAACAATCCACCGCCATATCATGTGCATTGCAAAATAATAATATTTTGTTTTAAATGCCGCATCTTCTCGAAAGTATTCCAGCGAGTGCAACAACAGCACGCTCAGTCGCCTAGTTACAACGAAATTATTCGTTTAAGATTGAATGGTCACGAATCACGATTCGATTTTATTATTCTACATTTTGTTACTTATCACGAATAGATAGATATCTAAACGGAATAGACCAATAATCCACAACCCGAGACCCGTAAGCTGCATGCGTTCCAAAATGTCATGTTTTGAGGTAGTGGTGGGCTGCCAATATGTTAACAAAAGGCTCGCTCAATCTCAAAGCTATTCACGATGTTGTGTATTTTTATCACTCTTATATAATTGTACGCTAAAATTATTAAATCTATCAAATTTTACTAAATATACTTGTATTATGTATCATAAATATTGATTACACACTGTACCGTAATGTAACTAATACCAATGGCTAAAAAATGTATTTACTAACATTAGATTGCAATTGTGAGGATTTCTAAGATTGACACAAAAATAGGTTATATTCTTTTTACTCAAATTCTATGTTTCAAACGTTATTCTTAAACCGTAGTAGATAATATTATATACATATGTCAGAAACATAAAATGTACTTAAATACGTCCTTAAATCTAAGTGAAATGCGTATTCATACATTATATAATGCATAGATCTGATAATATTGTTTTTCTAAATTTGACTAGGGGGCTCGCGCGAGTTCCTGAGAGCCCCCTCCATACCATATTTATATTATTTCTTGACATACACCTATAACATAATTCTGAACCATTTTCTACAAACATTTCCTCTAAAAAATATATACTAAATATCAACAAATCTATTAGAATTCAGCGGCCACCAAACTACGGCCCGCGGACCGGATTCGAGCCGCCGAAGATTTTCATCCGGCCCGCGAAAAGTTCTGGATTTTTGCATAGAAATTATTCAAATTAGAAATATAAATTTTCATTATTTATTATTATTTATTTCAAATCATCAATTGTCATACAACTATCTGGTAGGGGACTCAGAGTGAAGGAAGTTGGATAGAAATTGGAGGTGAGATGACCAGATGTTCGTTTACTCGAAAATTTCTCGAATTTTCTCATTTATTGAAATTCTAAGAAGGGAAAACATTTTTTTACATTCTAATTATTGTATAACCACATAAAATGAAATAATATTATGATTGGGTTCAAATAAGAATTTATTTGTCATCCGGCCCCCTTGGTTTTTAAAATGTTCAATCCGGCCCGCTTCTCAAAAAGTTTGGTGACTCCTGTATTAGATTATGAAAATCGGAATATGCGGGCTTTCACTGTAATGATATTTAACTTCTTATTAGAATCTTATATGTAGCCTACTCTCACTGACCTATTTTCATTAGCTCCAACCTCAAATTAATTTTCATAATTAAGTAATATAATCTACGACGAGCATCTGCGTAATATCAATATTAAAGTCCTTGCCCGTTATTTTGGTTAGCGATAATCCCCACCTAAACCTTTATCTACCCCAAAGCTTATTCCAAACCCTTGTTTCGATCGAGATAATGTTTTATAATTTATCACACAACTTAAATATCCAAGGCGAAGTCAGCATCGTGAAGGGTTGATCATCGTTCAGAATAATATTTATACATATTAATATGTTTCTTACAATATTTTTGTGCAGTTATTCTTTTTTCTGTCTGTAACTCGTTGCGGTGACCCTAGCGCACGGGACTTTAGCGCACCGAAGATAGGGTGTCGACTTTATCGCGCAGTACAACCCGACTTGAGCGCGTGGGACGTTCTCAAAATACGTCATTATAAATAAAATATTAGAAGCCATAATTCCAATTTACAATATTGCCAGTAATTTGGTTTTTTTAAAGAAGAATCGCTAATAGTATTGAAATTGAAATTTGGTTTCATAATATGTATGTGTGTGTGTTTTAAAATGTTTATACTTCATTAATTATGTTTGTCTTATTATTTTAAGATTTGCTTAGAATGTTTTTTTGCAGTGTAATTTTCAAGCTTATGTGTTTTTACTGTTTATTTTTTACAAATAAAATAATAGTAAATTGCGCGCTAACGTCCACTCGCATAAGTTATATGCGCTAATATCGGGATGCCGTATATATCACAACAAAATTTTGTTGATCGATGTAGAGACAAATAAATTATAGTGTGCTTGAAAGCGTTAGAGTTGAACGAATGTTGAAATTAAATTTTAATAAGTTGACATTCTGATTTTTTGAATATTTTACATTGCCGAAATGCACTGTTGCGACTCAAATGATAACGATGATTTTTTTCTGCTAGGAATTCATTACTAGATGGTAGTGACACCTGTCATCGTTCTCAACGAAAAACTAAAGATCCTTAGACAGAGAGAGTGTGTGTGTGTTAAAATTCACTCTTAAAAACCACTCAACAGTTACGCTCTCTCTCTCTCTCTCTCTCTATCACACACACACTCTCTCTCTGCGTTTGCGCTGATAGTGTGCTCATAGACAAAAAATACATAAATGGTACATATTCAATATGTCGAGATACCCCATAATATTTGAATTTATTTATTTGAAAAAGATATTTTATGGCAATAGAACAACATCGATCAAAAATACGTTGTCTTCTTTTCTCACCCGACATGTTTCTACATAAATCAGTAGTCAGTATTCCAAAACCGGTTGTGTTAGATAGGTTATGTGTCTAGTTTTATCGGAAAGCGCCCTTCTTCGATATATTATAGCATTTTGCCAGCATACAGCCAGTTTACGGCAGATATATAAAATGAATGCTAGCGCGAACTTATAATCTGTTTAGTTTGCAATATCGTATTGGGGAAAGTGTGCCAAGGTGGCATGGCAGTCCCCCCTTTGCCTCGCCTTACGCTCCGTCCCGCCTCGCTGTCTTTGATTGCAATACAGTAGGAAAGATCAGCTCTGTCATTGCACGTACTCGCGCTCAAACCCGCTTTATTTTTTTCCATCTAGGTGCGTAGCTCAATAAAGAAGTAATGTAATAATACTAAGTGGTTTGAAGTCCTAGCCAATTTCGCTGAAAACAAATTTATCAAATAATTGTGAACTCTCAAGTATATCGTTATTCAAATTAACATACCATAACTATGAGAAAACATCAAAACAATTAATAGACAATCGAGTAAAAAAGTAGAAGTTCTTAATTTGAATGATGCTTGGTAAAACAAAAGGTAGCGAGGACACTGTAGGAAATGTATTGAACCGAAACACCAACCAATACAGGGAAACGATAGAAAAAATCATCTTTAGGTTAAACATTTTTAATGTATGTTTGGCTCAGATACGTCATTAGTATTATGCTGTATGATATTTATCATACAAAACTCCACAAAATAAGTTAGTTATAAATTATGATCTTTCCAAAATGGTTTTTAATAATAATTGATTCAATACGGTGAAAAATAAAGTACCTACTTAGTTCTGCATTTTTTTTTATTATTCAGTTAATGAATATTATTCAGCTATTTCGGGATGTATTGTGTATCTCTTCTAAGCCAGTATAAATAGCTGAGTAAATGTAGGTTTAAACATAGTTCTGATAAAAGCATACGCCAAAACAGCTATCAACTATATATAAAAAAATAATTTTAGAACTAAATTCTTTGTTATTTGTCACCTTATTAAGTACAATGGAGTTCTACCAAGTTATTGCCAATTCCATCAATAATTGATTCATTCACAATATGTAAATGCAAGAACCCACAGAATTTATACTTTTGTATTTGTTTATGCCAGTGGTCACCAAATTACGGCCTGCAGACCGGATCCGGCCCGCCGAATGTTTTCATCCGGCCCGCGAAAAGTTTTGAATTTTGGCATAGAAATTTTTCATATAAGAAATATAAATTTTAATGATTAAGTTGTGAATTCACGACAACTATTTATTTCAAATCATCAATTGTCACACAATTATCTGGTAAGGGATCTAAGGAGGGTAAGGGAAGGAAGTTGGATAGAAATTGGAGGCGAGATGACCAGATGTTCGTTTGAAATTAAGACGGACGGACGGTATCAGTAAGTTTGTATAGAAAATAAAAAATAAATGCCACTTGAAATTGATTTTGTATAGCGATTTGATTGAATTTTAATCAACTTCCAAAGGAAGCTATCTCGAATTATATTTTCCAATTCTCGTTTACCCCTCCAAGTTTATTGCCACTATAGAAACTCTTGGGGGTTGCCTTCCCCTATCATTGGGACGTGTGCAGCCCTTCGCAAGGGTTTCTATTTAATGAAAAAAAATGATTTTAAGCCCTAGGCTTCAGCCTTTTTAGCATATAGGTTAATTCGGACATGGTGCTCTTTCCTAATTGTTAATATCACAGACATCCATGAATTTAGCAAAACTTCATAAATTGATGAAATCGTTCGAATAAGAATTTGAAACTTTACAGACCGTATCCGGATAAGACGACTGCTGAAAAGTGAAATAAATCTAAACGAAATGGATCATATACTTCATTCCACAAACGCAAAGGTTCAGGTTTAGGCTAAATTTGAAGGAGTGTAGTTAATCACTAGTCCTGTCCAATGCTACCTTCCCTCTAACACCAACTATTTCCAACCTGGGAGGCGCGAAGAGTCCAAAATGTTTATTTACTCTCTAAAACGTGTCTTTATTACTATATGAAATAAAAGATGGGGAGGCGCAATAACAAAAAGGTTGGAAACCACTGCTCTAAGACAAGAGGTAAGCTGCGCGGAAATTTCAAAGGCTGCGCGAAACGATCAAATATTAATTGAATAACTGTCTTGTTGTGCGCGCTAACCTGGAATGAGTGCGCGGAGGCTTCCTAATTGCTGCGCGCCTCAGCTTAGAATGGACGTTGGTCCTGTACTAGCCCTATCTTTATATTCTTACTCTCTTAAAAAAGGAAGGTTGAGTAACTGATAAACAAGCAGTACTCGTAAAATAAATGCCTCATTTAGGAAGCCATATGCTCCAAATTAGGAACGGTCAAATTGGAAAAAAATAGCACTGACTCGAAACATCACATTTAAGTGGATTATGTTCAAATAACAAAAATCGTTCAAAAAAGTGATTAAAGATAAATGAAAGATATGTTCCATTACATTCTAAATAAACAATGCAAATAGAGTGTAGGATTAGGTGTATATTTCACTTAAGGTTCACCCTTATGTGCTCATAGGCTCATTTTGCAATACATACAGGGGTAGACTGGTGGGGGCTCGCATGAGCCTCTTGTTAAATTTGATGCAGGCTGGCGAGCCCCTTGTTAAATTAAAAAAAAACAAAATTCCCATATTTATGCGATATATGATGAACACTATGTAATCGGGCGCCTCAAACAATAGACGAAATAGCGAAAAAATATATTACATTTTTAAAATCAACACAACTTTCAAACCAAACGATGTTTTCGGTTGAAATTTGAACGAAAATCTTTTTTAAATATGTATGACATTTACTGATGACGATAGGCGAAACTACAGGTGGCGGCTTTAGCCTACATTAGGGGTGGGCTGGAAGCAGGGTTGCCAGATTTTTAAAAACACAGATCAGGACATTCACTATTTCGAAGACTTTTATACATGTATACGTCGGGATTATAGAAGGACTTGCAATGCGGGACTCGGGATTTGTCGATTTAACTCGGGACAGTCCCGCTCAAATAGGTACGCCTGGCAACCCTGGCTGGAAGGGGCTCGTGCGATCCTCTTATTAATTTTTACTAAGGCCGGTGAGCCCCTTGTTAATTTAAGAGAAAACAATATTCTCAGATCAAATTTGTATATAATTGCAATTTCTGACTTATATAAATGCTAGCGAAAGTGGCCTGCTTGATAAATAGTTTTTTGGACTATATTTGTTCGTGAGGATCTTTGTCAATAAGGTGCACAAATAATATGAATAAGCTGAAACCAAGACGTAAAAAGGGACAAAAACATTGTTTTTAGTACGTAGATGAGTAGTGGATACAAATTTCTATATTTGCATATTATGTATTCCTAGAATAATGTAAAATAGTGAAAAAAATACACTTATAATCTTATGGCCTTTGGAGTTTCACATGTAATTTGATTGTTAAAAATAGTAAGGGCACTTAGCCTAGGAACGTCACTGCCGATATATATCACAATAATGTACTTCAACTGTCGCCACTCGCCAGTCTTCGATCTTCTAACCCAGGCATGGGGGACCTGCAGCCTTCTGGCCAATTCTGTAAATTCGTAAATTCCTGACATATTCTGACGGTAAATTCCTGTTTCCGGCCAAAGATTCCCTAGTCAATGTTTACTGCGGCCTTATGTCGAACCAGACAAATGAATGCGGCCTTTAGAGAAGAAAAGGTTCCCCACACCTGTTCTAATCGTTTTATGAAGTACATACGTCAGTACATATTTATTCACACGCATATTTTGAAACACTTAAAGGCTCTGGTGAAGAGTAAACAAATAGATTCATGTACATCTGTGGAAAATTACCAATTACCCATATATGTACTTTATTACGTGTTTTTGGCGATTTACTTGCCGGATCGTTAATTTTGATTTTTTGCGACACGGCACGCTAATCACCGAGGATTTCACGAACCAGCGCGCTGCTTCAGTCGAATCTGAATCTTACTTAACTTCAATCAAAATTTAATACGTAGAATGAGGACTTTTTGCCAAACATATATTCGATATCTTGCAATGGAGACGTTTCCCCTTATTTTCTTGTTTGTTTTTTTTAGTTCTAAATTCCGATTAAAATACAAACAAATAAGAACGGCTAGTGGCTACATCACATACAAACTTATTATATTCATACTTTCGATGGTTTCGGCGGTAACTTTGTGGAAGTTCATTTTAATAGAAAATTTAAATTAACTTTGATTATTCCACGTATTGTGTTACTTACTGTGACACGTGTTTCGCCTCTTTCAGAGGCATCTTCAGACTTACTATCGCAATGTTTGCTTAAGTAATGAAGCGAAATTGATTCTAACATTTTAAAATTATGAAATTACAAAATGGAGTTTGGGTTTTTTTCCTTTTAATGGGAGCAAGGAGGGGGGTGTAGATGAATAGCTTAGATTTTTTAGAAATTAATAAAACTCTTAACAAAAAAGAAATATTATTAAATAATATTCTTAATAGGACAGGTGGTTCGCCACTACTCACATTGTTTCCAATTAATAGAGTAATCACCAACCTAACTGATTAATTGCAGCTCATTAGTTTAATAGTTTGTAATGTTTAACGTCATTAGTAGTATGATTATATTTATTTGCTTTGTTTCGATTTTATAATCCCCTCCTTGCTTCCCTTAAAAAGGAAAAATCCCAATCTGATTGATTGCAACTCATTAGTATCATTATTTGTTTGCTTTATTTCGATTCTACACCCCTCTCCTTGCTCCCCTTAAAAGGAAAAAAACCCAAACTCCATTTTGTAATTTCATAATTTTAAAATGTTAGAATCAATTTCGCTTCATTACTTAAGCAAACTTTGCGATAGTAAGTCTGAAGATGCCTCTGAAAGAGGCGAAACACGTGTCACAGTTAGTAACACAATACGTGGAATAATCAAAGTTAATTTAAATTTTCTATTATTCTTATTATATTCATTCGAACATACGAGCTAATTCAACGGTTCCAAAAAGTCTAGGTCAAATTTTGTCTTGCACAACAATTTGAAATGTTGCCGCTGATAATCTTGTCAGTATATGTAATTTTTTTTTTATCTGATCTAGGAAGGAGTACAGGTTTCGTTTTTTTACGAAAATTATCTATGCTAGCGGCACCTATGAAACTAACATAAAAATAACAGATAGAATATTACTAATAAATCATCTGAGAAATATGTATGATATACACAAGCGATAAAAATTGATTGCAAACATTTTGCAAATATCTAACTTATCGTGTTGATATTTTTAAGTGGTCGTGTTGATTTTTTTAATGTGTAAGAATTTTAGAAAAATGAAAGCAGGTAGTATTTTTTTTCATCACAGATAGCATTTTTTTCATTTTTGAAAAAGACAGTAGTGTCATCTCACGTCATAGTGTTAATATTATGTTTAAATTATTTTACCAATTTACCGTAGAAATCTGTTAAGTTAAACTATTTCATAGATGGCACTGTAAAATATAGTATTTTTCCAACTTCCACAAAACACTTTGTTCTGTAGAACTAACTTTAGGCAATGTCGATATGTATAATATATTATATATATTAGATACCTATTTACAAGGAATATGTTGGAATTAATTTTGCAACTGCACGATTTGCTTGTAAAGACATGTAACATGTCATGCACATCCATCTAATACAGGGGTTCTTAAGCCCGTGCCCGCGGGCGCTCGTGCGCCCGCGAAGTCTTTTTTCTGCGCCCGGCAAAGTTTCAAATACAATTTTAAAAAATCATTATATTTTTTAATAAAACTATTTTTAAAAGATTTGTTGAATTCGCAAAAATATAAACATATCCATGTTATTTAAAAGCAGCTAAGGGAACAATAATAAAATGAATACATAAATATATACTACTTTTTAATACTATGTATGTAAATCTGTTTTTTTTAATCCGGCCTACGCCCGCCACTTTTCTCCTAAACCTCAAGTGCGCCCGTCACCGCAATAGGTTAAGAACCCCTGATCTAATACTACCATGCCAGGAGAAAACGAGACAGTCGTGCTTACATAAAGTGACCAGACGTCATTCTTTGAGGAGGATTGTCCTACTTTTGGAAAGTTTGTCCTCCTCAAAAACTGTGTCCTCCTTTGTCCTCTTTTAACCCTTTCCTTACTATGCAAAAAAAGCACAAGCTCCTGAGCTGTGTATCCGTTACACATCAGGCAAACGGGAGTGAATCATGACAATTATATACAATAATACAAATATACACTACTACAGCAGTACTACATATAATTGTCATGATTCACTTTTGTTTGCCTGATGTGTAACGGATACACAGCTCAGGAACTTGTGCTTTTTTTGCATAGTAAGGGAAGGGTTAATCAAATTTCAATCATTTCCTCGATTTAAAGTCCTCGGAAGAGCTAAAAAAAGATCACACGCTGGTTATTTGGGGAAATCCGAAAATTTCTGGGATTTAGGATTTGAAATCTCCGGAAGAGTTTAAAAAAAATCTAAAATAATTTGAATGAGACAAGTAAAAACGGATACGAGTTTAAATAAAAATAGTAAAAGTATTTTGGCATCACATGAATCATTCATAAGTGACATGTTTTTCAATGTTGATTTTTATAACTAAATATTTATTCTATCATATTATGTAGATAATGTATCTCGAATATAATTGTATTTGCCATGTCTATGGTTTTGGTAATACAATGATTGTAATCTTAGTCTATGGTTTGCAAAGTACCTGACCTGTGAGTTCTTAGGTGCCTATATTATATGTGTTATTCTAGATATCATTTATGTGCAAAATATAGCTGTCGCGTCTTCATATTTTTAGTGCCAGTGAATTGTGATGTGTTCTTTCGCGTGGGAGCTATATTCTAAATACACAAAATTATAATATATGTCATGTTTTTGTCTATGTGTTTTAAATTTGACGTTGCATTATGTGTCAGTGTCAGACAAGGCAATAAATTGTATACCTTTTTAAAATGATGGATTAATAATTAAGATGATATTATGAAAATGCCTTGGACATTTTATTTGAATGTGCTTTTCAATAATTATTTAGAAAACAGGTGAAATTGACAGAAAATGGACGAGGATGAGGCGGATATACGCGAGCAAATCTTCCACAACAATGTCAGGGAACAAATCGTAAGAAGATTTTGTTTACTTCTCTAATTTTACTTTCCAAGGATTATCGTGGGATATCAATTTATTTTTATAAACAATAAATCATACAATTATTATTGTGAAGATTGAAATATCGCCTCGAGACTGAAAATACGTAATAATGAACGTTGCTATTTATTGTCTTTCTAACAACTCTCTTAACAAATTAGAAAAAAATGCAGATAAAAAGACGCTTGAAATAAATGGCACTTAAGTTACCTTCAAAATCTTTCTTATAAAAACTACTTTTTACTTTTATTATACTTTTTAAAATTTATATTTGCAAAGAACACTATTGATGTTAGGGCTTCAATATGGAGAAAACGACCCTTTCGCATTGAGAATAAATTGTATGTCTATAAAAAATAAGCAATATGAAATTTTGGAAAGTTTTAGATGGTTTCTGTGATATAGTTAGTCACATATTTTGTGTAATTTTTATTTAATTAATTCATAGAACTTTACAAACCTATGTTTTCATTTAAACCCTTGGTCCCCAGGATGGTGCATCACGCGAGTTATCATTTTTAAATAAATAAATAAATAAAATTTAAAGAACATAACATTTTAATGAAATTACCTAGCTGCTTTTACCTGGCTTGGCGTAGAGGTGGCTTACTTCTCTGCCTCAAGGCATATTCATAGATTTTTCCAATCGTTTTGAAGGCTTTGGGCTATATATAGCTTCTTAAGCCCTCTGCTAAACCTGAAAAGAAACCTGCTAATCTTTTATATGATAATTAAGTTAATTGAATAAATCTATGATTTGTTTCACTGAAATGTTATATTTTGCATATAAAAAGTAAAATAACAATTTCCATGGATAATTTGATTATAATGATAATTAACAACACCAATAAATGTGGCATAAATAGTAGTTTTATCAAATAAGAAAAAGAGAAAAAAATCATTGTTATTATAAGATTATTTTATTTTGGGAAGACTGCATTCTATGATCAGTAGATATCGAATTCGTTGTTCGAGACCATCGTATGTTTTATTTCATGTATCATATTACAACTATTTGTAATACTTTAATTGTATTAAAGTGTTATTTGTAAGTCAGTGGCGGATTAATCAAATGGGAGGCTCCAAGTACAATAAATTAATAAATTTTGGGGGGGGGGGCTGTTTTTCATATAACATAAAAGTGTCGCAAAATTCCATATAAAATAAAAGTAAACGTTGAAATCTAATTATAAAAGATATAGGTTATGTATAAAAGAAGATATTTTTTATTAGAAGATATATAGGCTCCCAAGATTTGGAGGCCCCAAGTACACACCTCGTGCGATAATGGGGTAATTCAGACTTGTGTTAAGTGTTAATTATATGTGGAAACATGTGTATTCATTGCAATTAAACATATTCTTTTGTACTGACTCTACGCTTGTCTGAAATAATCATCACTGATTTCACTCGTTGTGAAAATTTTTAACTGAACTAATCTAATTGCATTATTACAACCTTTGAAAATGAATTCTGCAAACATCAGGTGACAAATTGTTACACGTTGTCTTCCCAAAATAATAATTTATAACTATGTCCATATTTTTTTGATTATGTAAAAAAATGTTAAATGTTTAACTCGGCAACATCTTAAAAAAATACCAAACATCGGGAAGCTTTGGGGTATCAGCATGGCCAACAAATAGTAGTAAAACTAATTGTTGAATTAAATTAAACACATTAAATATGATAGATTCATGGTATTTTTTTTGCATGTCATCTCTAAAAATGTGCTTTATTAATACTTAATTGTTTGATTCACAGAAATTAAATATTTTCAGATTTTCTTGCTTCTGTTCATTATGCTCTATCTGGGCTCATACGCCCTGATTGAGAAGTTTCGCCGCAAAGATCACGAAGACTGTTACTCGACTGACGAAGATGAAATAACTGTATATCGAATAAGTTTATGGCTATGCACGTTCTCCTTGGCTGTATCAGTCGGTTCGACGTTTTTGCTTCCGATATCTATAGTCAGCAATGAAGTTCTTCTCATCTACCCTGACAGTTATTACGTGAAATGGCTCAATAGTTCTCTCATCCATGGTAACTATTTCATCTTATTTAATATTTTAGTAGATTAAGAGTTGGCTTTTTATGATGTCTATATTTGAGTCGTCCATTTGTTTCCTATTGTGTCAAGAAGTGTTTCTTTTGTTATTGCTGTGAATATGAACATGTATATTTTCGTTATTTAAAGATCGAAAGGAATGAACTTGTTCAATCACTATGTATATAATAAAACTATTCAAGTTTCTCTAAGTAGCAGTTCTAATAACCGAAACATATTTATGTTTTAAATTTATGATCATATGACATAGGATAAAAATGTGAGCTTTTGAGTAACAGTTTGACAATCAGTCATCTGTCAAACTGTTATGAATACATGTGTATTTATTCAATCCAAAGAGAAAGATGAAAGTCCATCCGTCGCCGAGGGGTTAATAATTAATGCGCAATAATTGTGTAAACATCTTTGAGTGCATTATAAAAAAAGAAATCGTAAATTATCATTTGCTACCAGGTCTTTGTTTACATATCAAATGATTCGGTATTATTGATGAAATCAAATAATTGAAATTATTCTGAAGTAAAAAGATTATACAAACGCGCAATAAATAATATTTTTTGTTGATAATGAAGTCAAAAGCTTTCCTAAAATAACTGAAGTAATCGATTGAGGTGACGGTATTATAATATATTTATGTTTGATGATAGGGTCACAATGATGCGCAGAATATAAATGCAAATCCAGTGACTCTCAGGGAAAAGAGATTTTTTGAGATTGTGTTAGAAAATATTTTTTTTCTATTACGGTGTCTCTATATTCAGAGTGGGTCTTATAATCGATGGTGTAGTACAGGCCTGGCCAAATGGCGGCCCACGGCCGGATCCAGCCCGTGATGAGATTTCATTCCGCCCGTGGAGTATTTTAAAAAATTTATAAAATAAAAATATGAAATTAAAAAAAAACATTGTGTTGCTTTTAAAATAATACTTTCATAAAAAAGCGGCGAAAAAAAAGTATTTCCTAATTGAATGACTTTTCGGAAAGTTTTATGAGGGATTTATTTATATTTCAAATACAGGCATTTCAGTTAAAACTATTATATAAAAATAAATTAAATCATTTTGCGATCCCCACCATTCCAATCCTAAAATAACGGGGTGTAGCGAGAGTGATTAGCCAATCACTAGTCCTGTCCTGCCATATCCTTTTTATCCCTACTACTCTCTTCGAAAAAGTGAGGTTGAGCGACCAAGAAACTGTTCTCATAGAAAAAGACCTGTTGAGATACCTCCATTAGGAGCACTCATGGATGAAAAAAAAATAAGTTTGCTCATCTGAAATATTTAAATTAAATTAGAATTACACCAAATTGAAGGACTGAAGGTATAGAGAGAGCTATTTTGCTATCTTTGATTATGTACACCGTCAAATATTCAAATTAATTTATTGTATTGATAGTGTTTTAAATAGAAATATGAACTAAGCCAATAAGCATGATTTTTAAATAAAATTTACCATAATCTAAGCTTTCCTAGTTACTTGTTTATTTGTCAGTCCATTAAAAAATCAAAAATTTTCACTGCATGTTGATTTGAAATCTTTTCCATGTATAATTCAATAAAATGCATTACCTATGTAATGAATCAATTACACCTTTTTTTTCCATGTCCGCTCCCAATGTGGAGCATATGAACTCCTTATGGAGTATATCTCAACAGAAATGTTTTTTACTCAGTTGCTCAAGCTCTCTTTTGTTCAATGGGAGTAGGGATAGAAGGATAGGGCTAGGACAGGACTAGTGGTTAGCTATTCGCTCTTGCTATGACCTGTTAGTAAGATAGTGAGGGCGGTTGGGGTAATTCAATATATCACATACATCCGTGCCTTTGAACAGAAATTCATAAATTGATTGAAAAATCAATTTATATAAACTGTCCATGCTGGGATTCAAACCCGTGAACTCCGTAACTGAAGACCACGATTTTGACCATTCGACCACGCAGCCGGAATTTTACATCTTATTGCCGTGAACATTTTGAATGTTGTCAAGTTTTAAACTTAAAAGCATTATTAACCTTCGGGTACCTATGGGGTGACTTCACATCGCAGACTTTTTCTTATTTTAACCATTCGCTAAATACCAATAATATCTAGTTGATATTTATTGTAATCTACAATGATACATCAATCAATGCTATGCAAATATTATGCAAATTTGTCTGCGGTCACTTTGTGCCCCACCGGTCCTCGATCCTGTTTTCGACATATCAGTACTCGAGTGTTAATCAATTGTAAAAAGCGAGCAACCATCTAAAGATGCTCGTCACGGTTCAGTATTGATATGTATATTTTATCTGGCCAAATAAAAATATTTTACAATGATAAATCCAAAAACTTACCGAGCTCATTCAAATACTTGATTATTTTCAAACCTTTGTAATGATATATTAGATAACTCACAGGAAAAAACGATAGAGCAAAATTAGGGTCAAGGGCTTGTTACTCAGTTTTGACTGCACGTACAATGATAACTATCCAAATTGTTTTCCTGTGTAATGTAATTTACGTTCTACTCGAGCAGCAAAAAATTAACACTTACATGTTTCAAATTTTTTGCCACTTTTAAAATAAAATGCTAATACTGCTTATTACTTATTGTTGATATTATTTCCTTGTTTTTGTTTTCAATTGTAATGCGCTTTATTTAAACACAGTCAAAAATAATTTTGTAGTACACCTATCCCTCGATTTACACGGTAGATAGGTTCCTGAGAAAAACGTGTAAATCAAAATTGTATATATTTTTATTGTAAAACCGTGTAAATCGAAAAGTACACGAAAAACGCATAATTTGGTTGTTTTCTAAAATACATAAAAAACAAAATTATTAAAAAGTATAAACATACGTATTTTGTTATTAATTAAATACAGGTAAAGCTTATAGAGTAACAAAAAAATTAAATTCAAAAGATTCATTAAAAAAATATTACAACGGTTGGTAGAGTTTTTATCATTCATCACTATCACAATCCACTGTGACTTGACTTGATGACTTGCTGTGAAAGTATGCTTCTTTTCAAATGAAGAAAAGGGTAGTTTCTTCTCTCTAATTTTTTCATAAATCCTCAATGCTTTATTTGTAATAGCATTGGTATCAATTGGCATCCGTTTTTGTGTTTGGTCTTCTATCCAAATCATTAATGCCTTCTCCATGTTTTCCATTGCAGTATCTCTGATATATGAATTTGTTCTCGTACTCGTAGTGCCAGCTGCTACACTCTTTCTAATTGAGTTTTCGTTTTTTTCTATTACTCTATTACTCTATTCTAACATCTATTACTCTTTCTCCGTTTTGTAAACGATCCAAAAAAATATTTTGGTTGCTAACGAAATAACTTTTTTTTTACTTCTTTCGACATAATAAGGCTACAAATATTATTGAAAATATAAAACACGTAATCAAACATTATGTACTCGTTTTTTACTTACGAATTATGAAGAATTAAAATTTTCAAGTTAATTTTTTTAAACCGTGTAAAAGCGAAAACGTGTAAAAAAAGTACAGTGTAAATCGAGGGATAGGTGTATTTCTAATATTCCATCACATTTTTTTTTTGTAATCGTGTGCTTCAACGGTTCTGATTATAACTGAGGAATTTAACCTCTCTTTTTCGGAAACAGTAAGGATAAGGCTAATACGGTAGTAATTAATAGCCACTCGGTTTGTTCCATTTTTAGTATTGGAAAATAGCAGACATCCATGTGTTTGATCTTAGATTTATAAACTGATTCAAGAACCAATGAATGAATCTGTTAATACTGGGATTTGAGCCATTGAATATCACAACAATAACTAAAGATGTTTACTAAGCCTCTATTTGAATGATAAAATGATATGATGCAGCATTTTGTTTCTCTCATTTTTCTCATACATACAGGCTGTTGAAAGAATATACGAAAACTATTATGAAACTTTGTTAACTATCAACGGTCTAAATTATTGACTTTTAATTTATGTGTTTTCATGACTTCATATAATTAATGTTTACATTTTTTTAGGTCTGTGGAATCACGTGTTCCTGTTTTCGAATCTGTCGTTATTCGTGTTGCTTCCGTTCGCCTATTTATTCACCGAGTCGTCAGGTTTCTTCGGGCACCGATCCGGGGTGATGTCGCGAGTCTACGAGACCTTCACAGTCCTCGGTTTACTCGCTGCGGTCGTGATGGGCCTCACTTATGTCATATCGGCTTTTGTAGACAGAAACAAGACAAGCGGGGAAGCCCTCAGTAAGTAACAAATTTGACTTTATTTTCTCTAAAGCCACATTTATTTATATGTGTCATTTATCGTACTGTTGTATTATGTAAAATGTTAAAAGTTTCTCAGTAAACGGAACATAATATACTATCAAGAAAGCTACATCTTGAGAATATTAACGTCGGTAATTTGAGCGTGTTCTTTTATTCATATTGTATTTGTTTGGAATATGAGGTAACTTTTTTTATTTTGAAATTTGATATTTTGAAATTCAATACTGCCTTACATTTGCAACTCTATGATATTATTAAATCAAATATGTATCTCATGAGTATATGGGTAGACTGTCAGGTAGATCAGTAAAAGTATCAAAACTTTTTTACTCTGTCATACGACTCTCACGTCACATGGATTAACACGTTGACTGCTAAGCCCCCCTAAATAGATACTCAACGCATATGGTTCAGACGCAACCTATCTTAAAACGGGCTTAGCGAGAGTGATTAGCTAACCACTTGTCCTGTCCTTCTATCCCTACTCTTTGAAAAAGATAGGTTGAGCAACTGAGTAACAAACAGTTCTTGTAGAAAAAAAATCTCTTGAGATACCTCTATTAGGAGGCCACATGCTCCACATTGGGAGCGGACATGGTTTTATCGGGTGTGTTTTAGTGTATATCGGTGTGACAAGGTACAATAAGATATCAGAATTTCTTAGCGTCGCACAAATGGCGGGTATTTTAATGAGCAGTGAATGTATTAAAGAGTAAGTGTCGTGGGTCACATTTAATAAGTGAGAGAGTGTATATAGTAGGTCCTCTACTTACGCGGTTTCGTAGTTACGTGGATAAGGTTTAAAAATATCAATTATGTCGGTTTGTTTCATATATCAATTTCTATGGATTTTGTAACTGAATTTGTAACTAAAGAATTGGAAGAATGCTTTAATATGATAGATGGAGCAATGTATATCTAATAAGCGCAAGATCCTGATTCTTGATACTGAGCGATTTACGAAAGTGTATAAAGCAGTGCAGGATGCAACTGCCTGTTATAAACTTATTTATTATCAGAAAAATAGAGCTGTCGTACAAACATCACTCGATAAATATTTCAATAAAATAAATAAAAAATATCGTAATATATCATCTGTATAGCCTGAGTACATTATAATGTACATAGAAATATAAAAAAAATATGTAATGTTGAACCCTTAAATGCATGATTTTCTACTTTTAAGTAACTTAATATATTAGAATAAAAGTTTCCCACTAGCAAGTTGTCAACGTTGACTTAATTGATGTGATTAAGTTGTCTCTGTTCTTACTAATTATATCTTATCGACCATAATTCCACTTCGATGATAGATTAATCGCCATATTAGTGATTAATAATTGCTGCAGTTATAATCATAAGATTATATTTCATGTTGGATATTGAAGTGTAGTTATCGTTGTAGTGGTGAGAATAGAAGCACACAGAATTTAATAAATGAATTATAGACTTTAACCAGTACTTTATGAAAAACAGACATTGTCATTTGAAAACAGCAGACTAATTAGAAACACAGTAGATTGTAGAAACTCGCATTATAGTTATTTTCAACATGCATTATGTCAATTCAATTATGTCCGCTCTCAGTGTAGCTCCATACGAAGTCCCAATAGACCTTGTCTCAACAGAAGTTTTTCTACGAGAACTGCTTGTTATTCAGTTGCTCAACCTCTGTTTTTTATTGGTTAGCTCATCATTCTCGCTTCATCCTGTTTTTAGAATGGGGTGGGTGGGAAAAAATAGAAACACCACACACATCCTTGCCTCCGAAACAAAATTCATGAATTGATTAAAAAATCAATTTACCAAACCGTAAATAAAATTGCTGGTTCCGCGGTCAACGTTGTTGGCTTCGGTTACTTTGCTTACGGGTTACTATCTCAGTGCAATAGTTTTTATAAGTTGATTTTTTAATTGGTTTATGGATTCCTGTTCAAAGGCATGGATGTCTACTCTCTTCAAAAAAGAAAGATTGAGCTAATGAGTAAGGATAAAACGGATAGGGAGCTAAGACAAGACTAGTGGTTAGCTGATCGATCTCGTTACGCCCTGTTATTTTAGGATCAGAAGGGTGGGAGGGAGGTAATTTTTAGACCTCTCAGACACCCATGCCTTTGAACAGAAATCGATGAATTGATTGAAAATATGCTGTTCGAACTAGGAAGTCCGTGAGATCCGTCATGAAAGCTAACGATGTTGACCACCGCTCCACGGACCTGACAACATAGTGATTGTGAAAACACCTCTTATTTGATGTGATGCTTAGTATGTGACTGTACATAATGCCAAGATTCTCTTGTTAACCCTTTTAGCCTCAGAGGCTTACACCGGGTATGTTGAAGGTACATGATATTCCTAAAATAAAAAAAAGTTATCATTACCCATTTATACAATAAAATATTGATATATATACAAAAAAATCATTACCTTATTTATGGTAAGAAAACCTGGACCATGTTATACTTTCTTCACCTGCAGATTGTGCGGGATATTTTTCGCTTTTGGGATGCACTACATACCCAACACTGTTTTTCATTATTGTCAGGGTTTTACAAACCAGCAGGACATCAGTGACCTTGATGTAAAATATGGGAAAATCTACACATCGAAAACATTTTTCTGAACCATGGGGTACTTTGTGATGATATGATACTCCAGTGTAATTTTGTTAGTTATTTTATCATCTTATATTAACTATATAAGCAATAAAACCTTTTATCTCTTCGATTGATGTCGGTTTTAAAATCAGGTAAGTGGGAGAGAAAAATATGAATATTAGAAAAATAATGTTTCGGAAATGGGTTTATTTTATTGAGAATAGGTTATTCTAGTGACTCTTTTTTGTTTCACAATGATTCTTTTGCCATTGCCTTACACCAAAGTATGAGCCGATAGATAGGCGCTCTGAGACTCAAAGGGTTAAATATGGTATTAAAATATTATGTGATAGTATCTGATGTATCAAGATTTATATAATTTACATGAAAAATATATCTATAAATTCCAAGAATTGTAGAACTAGGTATAATAAAAAAAAAAAAACCATTTTATACTTATCCATATTCTGATAATATTTATCATATTTTAGATAATTCTGGTATTTTTATCTGTAAGGTATATAATTAAGCTAATTAGTACTGAATTATTATCAATTTTTGTTTATTATTTCCAATTTTTGTGATAATAACCAGGGCTGTGAAATCTGAGGCGGAGCCAATAACAACCGAGCGACGAATTTTTTTTTTAATGAACTAAAATAGAAAAGTTTTGCATATCAGTAAATATGAAAAAACCAAATGCAAAATTTATTGTCTTATTTAAATCGGAGTCGGACCATTTGTAGGTGCTGGAGTAGTGCTCAGTATATTATTTTTTATGTAATAGTTATTTTTTTCCAACTCTCTGCTGTGACTCCTGTAATCTTTAAATTAATGAATATTTTTTTTATTCTTTCTTATTGCAGATCTATGGAGCTACTATCTGCCATTTTTGTACTCGTGCATTTCCTTTATCGGAGTTCTTATGTTGTTAGGTAAGATTTTTTTATTATTTATTAAATTTGCTTTGAAGTAAGATGGAGTGAAAAAGTTCTGATTTGACGACACTGACAACTATTAATGAGAAAATGTAATTGTTAAAATTTACCTAGCCAGGAATATTGAAAATGTCCAAGCTACTTAACCCTTTTACGATGAATGCAATGAATTGATGCATTTATTACTGTGTTAAATAAGTTCTAATTTTAAATTACAATCAAACACAATCGTACCCTTAAAATATGGACCAACAGAAAAGAATTGATTTAACATTAAAAAAATAACCATCATCAACAAGCATCAACCTCATATATTCATCTTATTTCAGAAATAGCCGCAATAGTATTGTTTACAGCGAGTACAAACATATTTCACCAATAAGTTCATTCCGGTTAAATAAACATTGGGTATTTATGCTCACCGCACAATACATTGTGTTGACATGGATATTGTCAACATTGAGTTTTGTTTGCACGGTAAAAAAAGGCAAATATTCATAACCTAAACAAGCATGCACACACCTTGGAACATTTGAGTGGTACAAATTCATTTGATATTGTCACTTTGTTAGCATACTGTGACTGAATACAAATGGATGAAATTTATTTTCCTTTCGTTTGTTGCAATAATGAAATAAAAATGCCATCTGTCAAACGAGGTTACTGTAGTTATTACGGGTGCGTATGCGCTACACATCTGTTATGTAAAACAGTATGGAAAATTTTTTGTTTTGCTTACTGCGGGCACTCGACTGACACCGACCGCTCGTCCGCTATGTTGATTCTACCTTCTGCCTGGCTTTCATAAAAATATATTCTATAAATGCACAAAATAAATTTCGCAGATCACCAAATACACTACTACTATTTTACACATTCTACAAAAAATGTCAACAGTCGCTTGAACTGTTTCTGCAATTGATTATTTACACAAATATTTAGTGCACAAAATGCAAAAGTGCTTTATATCTCGTTTAGTAGTTAACGTGGACTCTCCTTTCTGCACAATTATGCTTATTTTATTTGACGATTCTTACAATTGACGAAGAAAAACAGCGACTGTGGTTCAATGTAATTTATTATTTAAATAACTAAAATAAACAAAGTTAATTGTCCTGTTCCTATGTAACAAATAAAATATTATTTTTTGGAGAAATCGCTAAGTATTTTATTTATGTTAAGTGCATCTTTTTGCAATATATTTTCACCAGTTTGTCGATCCTTCGATGCTGATCTTTTGCACACTTTGTAGACACTTGAATAAACGACCATCTGAAATGATTTTACGAGATGTCTTCTTCGTTCTCGTCATCGGTGAAATCTTCTTTTAAAAAATTATCGATCAGCTCTTTGTGCTTATGATGTGACGCAATCAATTCTCGATAAAGCTCGCCGTACTCCGCAGTATTCCTCAGGCCTTGATGAGCCTTGACCCTGTACAATTGTGCCTTAAAACTATTTTTATTACACTTCAAGGCCCATTCACAGTCGTATAGTACCTGTATATTTGATCAAACGAATGTTTTATAGAATTATTTTAACCCATTGAACAGTGAGTTACTGACTGTTTTTACTGTTAGTGAATTTATACTGTAAGTATTTCAAGTAGTGAGTAGAATTTTGATAATATATATAAAAATCTAATTAGTTACTGAATTAATTACATTGTCATTTTCTAAGACCTATTTAATGTCAAACTTTCATTCTAATTGAGGGCTAGATTTCCTTTGAGCTCATCTGTGAAAATGTATTACTATTGGTAATGATGTTAAGAAGAGAATCAAATGCAAACAAATAAATTTGAATGCTCACCATTGTAGGGCTACAGATTTTTTTCTATATATTTACATATTTTTCATTCATTTGAAACAATTAATAATAATCACCAATAGAACTATGCAGTATTTATATATCATCGCCAATTCTACAAGAACACTTCTCGAATTTGGGTAAATTTGACAGGAGAGACAAAAATCAATATTACTGCAAAAATTAAAAACTTTTTCTTACTCTTGGTATGACAATAATTAATTAATGCGTTTCGTTTTGAAAATAAAGATATGTGTAAATACAAAAATTTTCTAATGATATAAGAGATTGCGACAAATAAAAAAAGTACTTTGTCCAAAATAATGAGTTACGTGTTCTTACAATATTGGCAATTTTATGAAGAAATAATGATAATTTTTGTAAATTACGAGCCTAGCAAAAGCTAATTGACGACACAACGCTTGCGTCTAACATCTAGTGTGGTAAGACTCACTCGATGCGATTGTTGTGTACTGTTCTATAATTCATTAGATTATTAAATATCTGCTGCACACTTCTGAAGTCGAAATTTCGTAAGAATCGCACGACCGTAGGAATTACAATTCGAATAAAATAAATGAAAACGGTGTGCATAATGAAATTATGAACTCCAAGATTGGGATTCAGACCGAACCGCTTTTGTAGAATTGATGTGAGTAAAAGCTCCATTATCTCGGCAGCGATACCGCGTAATCTTTCATTTTCCATAAATGCCTTAATCTTCATCAAAATGAATCGAAGAGAATTGGTAAATTTTGTCTTCGTAACGTGTATAAGATTAATTATTACCTTTTCAAAATTTCTCAGTTTAAGGTTTGTCAGGGCGCGGTTTGTGTAAAGTAAGCAACTGTCTTTGATGTTGTCTACAGCTTTATTGTAACAGGAGAGGGCCGTTTCGAAATCTCCTCTTCTGAAAGCTCTCATGGCTCGTGTTTTTAAAGTGTCCGCTTTCTCTAAACGAATTTTCTTATCTGCCGCTCTTTGGTCTGCGTCACGGCCCATTTCCTTCATAAACATCTCGGGATCCATTTCATTCTATAAGCGATTATTAAAACTAGTAATGTTTTTCAATGACAGTGTTCGAATTGAAAACATGAGAGGTAATATTATATTTCAGTGACTAAACTTGCATAGATACATATATGATAAACCTAACCTTTTTTCAGTCTCATGTAAAAACAAGATTATTGACCAATTATATCCTTACTGTGTAATAGAAAATACTCATCTATCTATAACACAAAAACACTCAAACTGTGAGCTATGGTTTCAAGGGAAATTAAATCTAAATCGTAATTCCGAATGTAGCCGATATAAAAGTTAACATTACATAAAAATTGTTATCTTCACAGTGATTAGCAAGCCATAAAGAAATAAGTCATTACAAATTCTGAGAAATTTAATGTAACCTTTGTTTTCTTAAGTGTGTTATTAATTATGTTATTGATATTTTTTTTCAATTCTTGGATGCTTCTGAATCGTAGATATACTCGGTTTAGTTCAAGCAAATGTTTAAAATATCCCATTCTCTTTTAGGCATAGATCAGTATAGATTATTTTTTACCTTGAATTATATTTTAAGGTTTCACATTTGCTGTTATAATTATATCAATATTAGTTTTATATCTAACATCGTCACTTTCAGAGATTAAGCAGATCCATCAACAAAGAGCATTTCACTGTGTAAAGCGATTGCAATAAAAAATATTATTATAAAAAAGAAATCTTACTTTATTTGTGGCCTTTTCTCTTTTGTGGCATGCTTTTTCATTGATCACAGTCCTATCGTTGACTATTTGCATTTCAATGTTCTCATCAAAGTCCACAATAGTCTGTGCTCCTTTGACTAAATATTTGTCAGCCAGAACGTGAGCTTTGTTGGACTGCTCTCTGTCAGTGCAAGTCAATCCAGATATTATTCCCGATATTTCTGTCACCCGGTGCATAAAGTTGTTCCATTCCTCGTTTTTTTCCATTTCATTTCATGAAGGTAAACCTTCTCTTGCGAAATATCAATACTATCAGTTCCTAAAAATGAACACAAACATAAAACTGTGTTGCCATGGAAACATTGATCAAAACAACAACTACTCATAAAGCATATAATTGGATGGTGTTATGCAATAAGCAGTTATTTCTATACTGTAGATCATATCTGTCAATTTGACGAAGAGACAACAAATTTCTAAAAATCTCATAGATGGCAATCCTGACTGAATTATTCCTATATTCATTAATTCATTTTAGCGCTTCAACGAAAAAAGTAAAAATCCAAAATTGACTCTTCAATGTTAATGGGATAACATATATTATCATCATTATCATCATCAGCAGCTTTGTTCAAAGCTCTGCAGAGTGAAAACCTTTCCATATTTGCTCCACACTTATCAGTCCATTGTCACTTGCTGTAAGGGGTGGGCTGCCAATAGGTTAACAAGGGGCTTGCTTAGGGGGCTCTGGGGAAGGGGTGGATTTTATTATCACTCTTACACAATAATTATTACTAAATATATTTATATTATGTAACAATATGCAATATACTATAAAATAATTTGTTTTAATATCTGAAAAGAGTACTTGCCTACCGAAGAGTTCTAAGATTGACGCCGAAATAGTTACTATTCTTTTCCCTTCAATTCCACGTTTCAAACGTAAACCATCATAGGTAATATATTTCTTCATGGGTGTTGGTTTTGAAGAATTATACTTCTATCCTCCATTACCCGGAAGTAGTTTAATCATCATTTAATAATTAATTTTATTAATGTAACATTATTCTATTCGAAGGCATGGATGTATGTGATGTCTTCAATTCCCTCCCACTCACCTATCCTAAAAACGGGCGTAGTGAGAGTGATTAGTTAACCACTAGTCCTGTCCTAGTCCTATCCTTCTTCCCTGCTATCTTTGAAAATGAAAGTTTGAGGAACTGAGTAACAAACAGTTCTCGTAGAAAAAAATATTTTGAGATACCTCTATTAGAAGGCCATATGCTACACATTAGGAGCGGACATAGATTAAAAAACAATCTCAGCTTATAATTACATTCAAATTTATCATTAGTCGCCACTTTAACTTAACTGTTTTTTGATGAGTTGTCAAAATATTCTATATTATTATATGTGTTTTAAGAGGTAATAAACATTTTGATCATTGTCAATATGTAAATCTGTTTCCATCCTTTCATTTCCAATGGTTTGTTATACCTTAATAATTTTACTTTGTTCTGTATAAATAGCACTGTAATATTGTATCAATTGATAATGCTCGTCATGAGCGAAACTGGTCCTGATCATTTAAAATAAAAGTGGAATTATTACAAATGAGTGTTTTATTTTTTGAATATATACTTATTGGAAACTTCCTTTCCAATAAGTATTGACATTGAACACCTTAAAAGTGATAATATATTTGTCAGAATTTGCAACAAGAACATTGTTCTTTCTTAATTTAACAAGCGGCTCACGTGAGCTCTTCCGAACCCCCTTCCAGCCCATCCTCTGCTTGCTGTCATGCAATTTTGATGAATTTGATAATTTCATCATATTATTTCAATCCCTCTGTCCTCAATGTAAATTATTTGATTTTAATAGATCTTGGATTGAGCAGTGTGTAAATTTTTGGAATTTGAGGGGTACAGTAAAAAGATTTTAATTCAGTTATTTATTTACATTGTTACTTTCAAACACTTATTTAGTGGTAAGCTTTTACTTCTGGATCTAGATCTTTGTTGAGTTTTCCGTGAACATGCGGTTTCATTGACATTCATCCACCCAGGGAATCTAATAGAAATGGGTTTATACACTAAATATTATAAGGTTATAATTTTATTCAGTTTAATTCATTAATTCATTATTCAGTTTAATTCATTTGAAACAATTAATAAACCTATGTCTGCCAAAAATCACTGATACATAGTTTTTTTATATGAAAAAATAATGTTTATCAAATAAAAATTCTGAGCCTGGCAAAGATAATATTGTATGTATAAATATTATATATTGTGGAAATACTGCTAAAAGGTTTAAGCGAGTCTGCATGGACACGGCTTAAAGAAAACAATAAAGCTAAACAAACAAAACACTGAATTAAGTGCTCCATTAAATCATTTTTTATGCATCACTAATCATTGATATGGGCAAAGAAACAACTCCAATGTTTTATTATAATCGTTTTACTGACCTAAGGTATGGATCAGCTAACCGATTGTGGGTTATCGAACCTCACGTAAATTATACGTAAATATTATGTTGAATTTTGTTTAATGGAGTTGTGTTTTTTTTTCAGTTTGCACTCCGCTTGGTTTTGTGAGATTATTTGGTGTTGTGGGGCAAGTTCTGGTGAAGCCGCAGTTCTTGAGAGATATCAATGAAGAGTTTTTCGCATATTCACTCGAGGAAGAGACAATGAGGAGAAGATTGAAGCAAGCCCAAACAACAGGTGAAGAATTCTTATTCCGTAGTCGAGCGTAAACGTATTTGGGCTCTCTCTCATCTTACTCAGTTGTACGATCATTGACTCGAATGTCCGTATGGATATTTTCATACATATTTTTTTAAACATGTGCTTTCATTTCTTTCCATCAACCCCTTTATTTCGGATTTTTCTCAACTTTTTGGTCTAACGGCCACACTGAAGGTTTCACAAAGTTAATCTGTCAGTTAGTAGTTAGTTAGTCATTAACACTTCATCTGTGGGCTATTTTATAATATTTTGCTAAAATATTTAGTGTACATTTTAAGTTGTGATCCTTCCTAAACAGATGACGTAGCTTTAATATTTATTTAGAAGTAAGGAATGATCCCCGTCCTGCTGATAACGCACAGGCGATTAAAAACGGAATTTCCAGTGACCCGCAGATAAAGTGTTAATCCAATTCAATTGAGATGCTTAAAGCTGCAACAAAGACTGGCGAGCCGTTGCGTCATTGTAACAGCTGCAGATGTGGGAATTAAAAAGAACAAAGCATATTTGACGGAGGACTGTGAGGTTTAGGCGGTGATTCCGGTACAGATAGAATTTTAAGCAACGTAACATCAGCGTGAGGTAGATGTGTCTCTGTCTCCATCATACAACTTCTCTTGCTTACAAGTACATAGGATAAAAGATCAAATGCTGGAATGTTTTTATATCTATATCACACCTTTCACTTTGCATCTGATGGACCGAAGAAGAGAATGATACGTACGCTTGTGCCTGGTATGTGTAATTTTAATTTTGTGCATGTAAATTATGTAAATGTGCATTATGTAAATGTGCAATGTGTCAACAGGTGAAGGATACATATCTCCTGAACCGATGGTCGCTCCGCCATCTGTTAGTCTTCTCGGTTCTCAGAGTGAAGAAAATGAAACGGATGATGACAGAAGGCAGTCCAGCGATCTGCTTCGATTGAGAAATGGGGCTTTGCAAACAGGACTTGATCAGACACTTAAACAGCTGCAGCACAAGCGAGAGGTTTGACATAAAACATGTGTTTAACTGCCCAATCTAATATGATAACTCTGTTTGTTAATTTGGTGCTGAATTTGTTCCACTTGTTGTTTTACCGCACGAGCGGCATTTATATGATTTTATGTTTAAACCGTCCGCCTAAATACATCAGCCAGAATGTTGAAAACTTAAAAGTAATATTCATTTATAATTTACAAATTAGTTTATAGAAAGTAACACCACAAGGTTTGATAATATTTATTTTCTAAATAAGGGCTAATATATTTCAATGATAAAATATAATATGTCAGTTTATTCAAAGCAAGTATCCTTGCTGTCAAAGTAAAATAAAAATATTTATCATTCTCCAGGAATTGGATGGCCAACGGAGAACTTCAGCTCTTCGTCGAAATGTTGTGTATCCTCTGGCGGTGTTATTGTTACTATTACTAACCGGTATCGCAGTACTGATGGTGTTACAAAATACTCTCGAGCTTTTAGTCGGATTCAAAGCTCTTCCGTTATCCACGACAGTAAGTAGAACATCTTTACTAAACACCTTCTAACGGTTTATTTACTAATTCAATTTATTTTATAAACAGACGATAGACCACGCCAACTATGTTGACATCTGAAGCAATACCGTTGAACGTTGCTACTATTATATATCTATTATCTGAATACTATATTTTAGTAAATTTTAAAACAACTTCCCCCTAATTGATTAAGTTTTTAAGGCAGAAACAACCGTTACCCTATTCAATGCTCATACTTCAACTAATTAACTCGATCGCTGCCACAGATGAGATATCTTGTAAATTTTTTCGTGCTGAACAGGCCAAAGACGAGTTATCTCGTCAATAACTAATTAAATTAATAGTTGCAAATTATAGCCAGCATGCTAGGTAATTCCTATTAATTGTCTACGGCAACTAAAAAGTTAAATTGGGTGTGTTTTTATTATTATAGATATTTTCTAATAAATATTTTATTTCAGCAATTTACATTAGGTATCAGCTCTCTATCCCGACTCGGGCCAGCTGGTGCAGCTTTACAAGTAGTGGTGTTGCTTTACTTGTATGCGGCGTCGTGTACGGGACTGTATGGTGGGGCCCTCGCACGAAGTCTGAGACCTCAAATTTCTAAAACTCCTCTCTCCCACCTCGTCGCCAATTGCGCTCTACTGCTCGTGCTGAGTTCTGCTCTTCCGTTACTCGCCAAAATACTAGGTGACCATATCTCTATACTTCTCCCGAAAGTTGTAATGAGACATCAAATGGTCCAATAATGCTTGTTCAAACTGAACAAAGATAAAATTGTGACTGGGCGCAGACTGCTTCATTGATTTTTTTTGAAGGATTTTTTATAGGAATTATGCAAAAGAAAAAACAAAAAGATAGTTCTGGCGCCCAATCCTTAAATTAAAAATTGATGTTGCTTACGAGACTAATGATTTTTTCGTGGAATATGTGATTTTCCAAATCTCAAGAAAACTTTTTCAAATTTTACAAACTTGACTAATTTATGTAAGTTTCTAAATTTATCTTTTTTATATGAGTTAGGTTTGGTCTATTAATACAAGCGTACTTGTCAACTGAAGCTATGTGCACGTATTGTATTAAAGCACTCTATTACCTACTACTGTTAACTGCATTGAATGGGAGAAACAATAGAGAAAAACTCTTTATGAAAACTGATTATAAGTGTTCAGTCAATAAAAGTAGTCAATTCTTGTCAGGAAGTGTTAATAATGTGACTTAATTAGTTTAAGCTACTTCTATCTCCTATTTCAAGACTCGGGTCCGTAGATGTCTCTCCAGGTACATAATTTTCGCTGAAAGATTCGAAAATGTACCAAACCTCTCAAACGATTTTGTATGTATTTCAGGTGTGACAAATTTCGATTTACTCGGCGACTTCGGCAGCATAGAGTGGCTTGGTAATTTCAAACTGGTACTACTTTACAATCTGGTGTTTGCGGCGGCGGCGACCCTCTGCCTCGTCAACAAGTTTACGGCGACCGTGAGGCGGGAGCTCTACAATAGGTTAGTCGAGAATGTGAACATTCTGTCTGATTGTGTGACATTCCTTAACTGACGCCACTGCTATGCATCAATAATTACGAATGCTGAATAATAACATATCAATTCGACACACAAATCTTAAACCTATCATTTTATAAAATATCAATCATATATTTGATCTTTGATGGTATCTTTTTATTGTTGTCATCTTAAATAGCGTAAGAGCATATAATATAAAATGTCATATGCAAGTTAGCGGAGACTAGTGATGGAAATGGTTATTGGTGCCATCAATATGCATTTCATTAAAAGCTATTTAAGCTCTGCGAGGAATATTAACTTTCTTGCTGTCTTACGATGTATTGAATTATAAAACCGCATAGTAATCAAATCCTCGCTTAGAGATTTTTAAAGATTCAATCTTGTTGTACTCGATTTATAAAAAAACACATTTGTATTAAATTTAATGTAAGGTTGAAGACTGTGCATTGCTAGCCAAAAATTAAACCGAGTATTTTTTTAAGTGGCAAAAAGGGTGATAGCTTTTCCTACATTATCACAAACATTTTTTGGCATTGGCACACTGAAATCAACCATATCTATAGTGATACTTTACCTAGAGTCGGGTTAGTTAATTAATGTGTTTAAAAGTTGCTTACGATAAAGAGAAACCAACAAAGACTATGATGAACTAATTACTTAATTAGTGAATGGTTATTATCATTAATTGAATATCCATCATAGAGTTTGATTTATTGTAATTTGCGATGAACGCGGAAACATTTGACGATGAATATTATTAACTCTACTGTTTAAATTATCAGGATAAAATGGGTGAAGTATGATATCAGAACTACTAAATATTTCTTTCTCAAAGGTGCCTAAATGAATTATCATATTTTGGGTATTCCCTGCTAATAAGTTTCACACATTTGAGACTACAGCGGAACTCCGATTATTCGTTTTCAAAGAACACTAAGAAAAATGGATATAAAAATAAAAAAATTGCTAGTCCCAGAAATTTTGTTATGTCAATTCGCTTTCTCATTAATTGTTTTCATTTTCTAAGATACAGTCATAACATTCTTCATTGCGGACCTCGTTTTAGTTGCAAGTTGAAATATCATGATGCAAAATACTTGACAAAAATGAACACTGATGGACTCGGTGAGACTACTCAAAAGTCTATAAATAGATGCTCATTAGGCGAGTCATCAGTGGAAACACTGTGAGCTGATATCGTAACAACGAAACGACGCTCGCAAAGTTGCAGTCTTTTTTTTACGATAGTGGTTGAATAGAGGCGCGTACTTTGGAGCGAGATGTTTGTCAAAAGTGATTATTCAGGATATATGTTATATTTGTGACGGTACCGTAATATTTAACTTATAAACCGAGGAAAACGATAAATGCGAGATTATTTTACTTTGTTTCCATGAATGTTTGGTAGGGACCATAAAAAATTTACAATAAAAGCTGGAAAACGATAGATTGAGGTTCCGCTGTAATACTTTTGTTTTGTGCACAGTTTTTTTTGGGTGAATAATTTGCTATTGTTTACTCGAATCTCGGTCAGAGTTAATTCATTTTATCCTTTTATATTTGTGATGATGTTGATGATCTTAAGACTATTGCAAGCTGATATTAATGCTATCGCTTCGACAGTGAGGCTGCATGAACAATCATCATTGCTGATATGTAAATAACACGAGGTGGCGGCGGTCTGTGTGTGTGTTTTTTTACTTCATTTTAATATATACAAGACTGAAAAAAAACTTTGAATGTTGCGAGAAACATTCCGTTGATATTAAATATAGTACTTGAATTTAAAATTTGTCTGTGGGGTTTTGTTTTGATTGCATAAAGTGAAATGCGTTCAAAAGATGTTCAAATTTTGTCATTGAGAGGACATTGAAATTAAAGTTAAATGTTTATTTTATTCAATTCAAATACAATATTTAATTTGTAAACACTGGACTCTCAATTACTCATTTATAATGATTTTTAATTCCATTCCTCTAATGTTAGTTGTTTTAATTTTTACTCTCAGTAATATGTTATAGTGTATAACCATTTCATATTTTGCCATCGTGTTCTATAGTTCTGCAGAATGGGTGAGACGGTTTTTTCTCTACAGAAAATTAATGTATATTCTTAAAATATTGCCACTATGTCATCTGTTATCTATTGTCATTCTCATTTTTTTTTTATTGAATTATTACTATTTCATCAGATATTAATACTACACACATCTATCAATCAGTGATTTTTGACATCGAAAAAAATATTTTTGTAAACAGGGTAATATTTGTAAATAAAATGGTAGCCTTACAATATTCCCTTTGTAGAATCAACGTCAATAGAGAGCCATTTGCCCACACATGAATGTAATGAAGATGTAGGGCCTAATTGGAAGTAATAGTTTCTAGAAAATTATTTAAAAGTAGAATAAATTAGTCAATTTACACAATCAAGTACGCGTTTTGAAATTCCTAAAGAATGTTTAATACTTGAAATAATAAGTAATATTCTTCCCCAATTGACCCATAGCAGATTTTTAAAAATATATTTTTGTGTGTAGTAATAATCAAATAATATGAAAAAAGCTAATTTCATAAAAAATAACTCACTACTTTCAAAGGGTTAAGATGCGACACATTACTTCACATTCTGTAGCATTATAGAAACGGATGGCAAAAAAGAAGTGTCGTTAGTCTAGTTTAAATTATTCCTTATTTTATAAAGACTATTATGGCCATAGACTAAAATAATGATTACATTATGTATGTGCGTGTAGTGATAATGTTTATTTTTGTCGTCGAAAGCGCAATGACATATAATTGTGAAGGAGTATTAAGGAAGCATTTATTTTATTTTTTTATTTTCAAAGGACTTTTCTCCTTTCTTGACTGTTCATATCGCCAAATATACATAAATATGTCTATTTTATTATCGAAATGTTGCATCTGTTAACTCTCTCAAATTATAGTGCCTTATTTAATTTTAATCGAGAATCACGCGTCGCTTTTTTACTGAGAGCATTTCACGTGATATCGAGACATATATTTTTTTTAACTATCGACACAGTTTTTAAAGTAGAAACTTCTTTCCAGCTTTTGTTTTCAAAATTTTAGTTTTACTTAATGTGTACTTATGAATTTGATTGGATTTGTGGAACATTATTATATTAAATGGGTACACTTATCATATTAGAATACAAATATTGCTGATTTAGTGCACAGGTATAATATTATGTCCAGTGTTTTTATTCAAAATTGAGTTTTATCTACGCAAAATGTTCAGCTGCATTAATCGCGTCATTATGCTATAAAAATATTGTATGTCCGGTAGGCATTGCAATACTGGTTTTTCGGTATTTCATATTCAATACTGGTATTGCGAATATTTTTTGAAATACCAGTATTTTAAAAAAAAATTTCAGTAAAATAATACGGCTAATTGGGAATGCAATACCGGATGAGCAAATAGCGATTTCAATATTTCATATAAAATATCATCATTAAAAATGTGTCATAAATGAGTGATTTTCAATAACATCTTAAGGGCTTTTTTTAAATAATAATACATCATTGAAAGGCTAAAATTCGATCATTTCGAAACATGCGAAAGTGGACATACAATATCTTTGCACTAAACCATTTATGTTGTATCATAAATTACAAAAAACAGTAAATGTTTGACAACCCCAGTAATTCAAAAGTGACTCGGCTTAAGATGGTTCATTTGTTTGCCAAAAATCGAAATATCTTCTCAAAATTCAAATATGAGTGACACAATCACTTGAGATTTTTTCAAGAGGTGAACATATTTTTAGTAAGGTTGATTTTGCAAGTGACTTGATAATATAATACGTTATAATTATTTATTAGCTAAGGTTTCCTGGATAAAACTAAAACAAATATATTTCTAGTATTGTTTTAAATATACATAATATAAATTACACTCAACGTGCAAAACATCCGCAGAACTCACACAAATGAGTAAAATTACCCTGCTTTTGTTTTGGACAGCTTCAGTATGTTTGCTACATAATTCTGATAACTCTCGTTGGTTATTCGGTTTCTCGATAAAATTGTTATATGAAATTATACTCAAATGATTTTTAGCGTACATTATGTAAATACAATCTTGAATTGATTGAATTGACATTTACTTAGTAAAACTCTGTTTAGCAATAGCATAGCAATGTTTGAAATTAAACTGTCACTATGTGAGAGACCTCTCAGAGCAAAAACTTGTTACTCTTAAGTAATACGACAATTAGAATGATAGAGTTTTTTTAAAGTAAAAATATACAAATATTTCCCATTACTATAATTGGGATAATTGCCGATTCGCTAAATATTTTGAAATTTAAATTGCATAACATAAACTCTAACGTGATTTGAAAGTCGCTCAAGATCAACTCGGGGAGAAATGATATCACAAACACCAGTGACCTGAACTATAATTTTAATCGAAAATAATCTGATATTGAACTTGCTGGGACTCGAACCTGGTCATTGGTTAAAGTGACATAGACATGGGTAAAGCCAGAGTAGTCTGAGGCTCATTAAAATGAATTATTTTCACAAAGTTACTGTTAAATCAATTGAAGATCGTGTCACTATTGAATTGTTAAGGCTTGCAACAATTTAAATTGAAACATTAAGATTTTTTATCGCCAAAGATGCAAGTTCCACTGCTCTGCACATGACTTGTTGATATTATTAGATTTTACATTTGTTTTTGTGATTTTTTGCTTAGTAATAAAATATTCTAAGGTGTCTTGATACATACTCTTTGTATACATAAGTATGAAATAATTTGCCTAAAATATTCATGCATTAAAAGACTAATTTGTGTGTGATACTTTATTTTTCACATTGTATTGGATGTAACACAATTTGATTCTGTATGTCAACTTCGTAATCAATGGAAATAATTGAGCCCGTGAGAGGTGTAGGGAGTCAAGTGGTATTTTTAGAAAAAATAATTTTGATGTGTTATAATATTCTACACGTCTCGAGTATCAGTATATACACACAATTATCTCCCTAAAATAAAAATATGCAATCCACCAAAAAATCAAGTAAAGACGTGATTGTACTTAGAAGTCCTGTAGAAAAGTTGTACCATTTTACTACTCGGCTCGCTTCATCTCTCGAGGGCTCAATTTATTTCAACTAAAATTAGTATCACAGTTCATGACAGTTGCGTTGCACAAAATTATCTTCAGTAGGTAGATACTCATGGAAAAAAATCACTGCTACCTACTATTATTTAACATAATATATTTTGTATAAATGAGACCAGGACTTTGCTTACAATTGCTTACACTTTCGCAATTGAGTGTTATTTTAGGCCACGGGTAGGAATTGTTTGACTCAAAAAGGTGCACATAATTCTATCTGAAACACATTAGTAAACTTACCTGTGATTTTTCAGTCGGAGGGTATTTTTAATTATTTCTTCGTATAATATAAATGGAAACTATTTGAGCTAATTAAGTTTGACACTAACAACCCTTTCTGTTATACTAGGCGCATTGAATTGAATTCACTCTAATCAGAAGCCACTGTTATTTTGCTGCCGTGTTCATATAAATTATTTAAATTTTTATTTTCAACACATTTAAATTTCATTTGACAGGTTGCCCATCATATTCACATCTTAATAATATCAGTAGTGAGTCCTTCCCTTTTCTACGCTAAGTTATCTAAAAAATAGAATAAATAAGGGATAATTAAATTAATATAAATATTAAATAAATTATTGTGTTCACTTCTATTTCTCATTCTGAATTGAATCTTGTGGTGTCCCCTTAATATAAATTAAATTATTTAAATAAATCCACCCGCCTAGTTTCTAATGAAAATTAAAATACTCGTGTAAGCAAAACTAGCCTGGATCTCTCTCCAACAACTGTATTTATACAAAAAACCACATAACCTAGTTATGTTATTCATACATTCAAGAATATTATATTTATTATATATAATTCTGTCAAAATTATTGAAGAGTGCTCATACTCGTAGATTATTATGAGGTAGAGAACGAGACTGCAGAGTCGGAGTCGTAGTTTATAACATTTTGAACAGAGTCATAGTCGCTCCTTTTTATTATTTTATGTTTTAATAAAATCAATAATAACTGACCAAAAATACATACCAAACTGTGAGTCTAACACCAATGTGAGTGCAAAATGTGTAACTTCAGTAATAGTTCTAAATTTTGGGCTCACACAATGACAACCCAGAAAAATGAAAACTTTAAACTATGTCATTTGCACTTTTAATGGTTTTACACTCACAGTTCGATATAATAGTATACTGAGTCTAACGCGTTTGAAAATAGCCTATTCGGCTCGGTGATTGTCTAAATTACAACTGATTAGAAATAAGATTATGCATAGAAAAAGAAATCTGCTAAAATTGATTCACATGAGAATTCACAGCCTTCATAGTAAATAGCAATGTTTCAAATTCAATTCTACCAGAAGTTTCAATTATATATCTTGGCATTGTGACACAATTGCGAACATATTGTTTGAATGCCTTTTATGAATCCATTTAAAAATGTACACATTTTTGTGCAAGTCGTATGCTTTAATAATTTCCTTTTAATATTTTTTCTGTGTTTATTATTATAATGTGTCTGTCATTACTATTTAAAAATAATTTCGTTATAGTGATTTTTTTACTCCTCACAGACCTAAAAATACTTATAATCATCAAGGCAAGCTATAATTTCATCGTATGCATTAATTTATAATAGTAACTAATTTTTTCATTTAATATTTATGTTTCAAAATTTTTAAGTGATATTTATAATATTTATTGAAATTTTCTTACGTGTGCTGTTTATCTTAATAAAATAAATTGAATTGTTTTGTTTGCGAGAAGAAAAGATAATAATTGTTGAATGCTTACGAAATTGGCAAATATACTTTTAAAATAAAAATATTTTGAATTATTTCATCTCAATAAAGTTACTACTCATCTCGACATTGTTACCGTGCGCGTGAAAACCTTGATAGTTTCAAAGTAAGATCTTCATGTCAATTATTTACTGTGAATCATAAAACCAAAATGTTATCTATAGATTTTTGAGACACGCAAAAAAATATTTTTTCTGTCAGGTTGAACGCCTCACTCTGTACTTGTCTGTTGGGCTGCATACATTCTTTACTAGATAAGCACTTTTATATAATCTTCTTTACTAATCAGTTACAATTTTCACTTTGAAGCTTCCGTCCCTCATGAGAGTCGGTAAAGTGATTGTCTAACCTTCTCGGTTGAAAATAAGTTCCTATTTATCTTCGTAAGGTAACGCCGAGAGATATCGAGATTCATTAAAAAACAGCCAGCAGTAAAAGGTATATTACGAGCGATGAAATATAAAATGCTTTACTTCAGCATTTAGTTTAATTTAATTGACGAAATTGATCAATTGAATTTTCTGTAGACAAAAAACCCTTCAGCTAAAAAAACTGTTTGCTCAAAAAATTTACATATTCTATTTATCTTTTTTCCAATCACTTCTGTAATAAGCCATTTCTATTTTTTTTCTTAACAAACCCATCCTCAAGTATTTTAATGGTGATGTAAAAATCTGCAGTGTAACAGACAAGTACCTCGTACTTTTCCCTAGAAGGCAAAATAATTGAAGAGTGACATTTCAAAATGTATTATGTTCAAAATTGTAGTTTTGACATAATCAAATTAAGAATTCTAAATTACTCATTTAAAAACATTTATTTTACAAGGAAATATGTCATTTTGGACCCATTGTATTAGGAGTATAATACATAATGTCATCAGACGTCCCGTTTTCACCGGGATAGTCCCGTTTTCAGGCGGCGTGTCCTGGTGTCCCCGAACATAGCTTCAAGATGCCAAAATGTCCCTGGTGGAAGAATCTAGACTAGTAGATGAGGGCGTGGGCGTGTGCGCGCAGTAAACAATACATTACATTGTAAATACTGTATTTTTAATGAAAATTCATAGTACAGTTGACGTTTACACGTAAACTTTTTGAAAAAACTGCCCGACTTTCACGTCTCAAAATGTACCAAGTTTCCTGGTATGGGGTGAAAAATGAATGGTCAAGTTAAGTAGACAGAATGTCACTAGAGTCAGTTGTCATTAATTTGGTTAGTCATGAAAAAAAAGTCTTATTCGTCATATTATTTTTTTAAATGACAATTAGTTTTCAAGAATGTGTATTATTTCTGCTAGCTTATTAACATTAACACTAACTTATTAACATTCTTTTTGCACACGAATGCGCAAAATATAATGAAAAATAATTTCCCCATACCATAAATTATATAGTCATGTTGCATCCAACACCTTTGATGTACTAATTAATTCTTAAGATATACTAAACTTAGTCTGTGGATGTGTCTCAAAACAACGAAAGATGCATCACACTTAAATATACAACAAATGGGATAACAAAGTGACTGAATGCAGAATTTTTTTTCAGTGTAAATTGGGAAAAATATATATTTTTAAGATTTATCGAATCATTCTGTAATATATGTCATAGTTTAATCTAGACTCTGTAAATAACATTTTTTAAAAATGTTAGACAGCCGAAATTCTTTTTTGTATCAGTTATATGTTTAGAGTGTAATGCGTGATGGTGGTTTTGGATTGAATCAGTATTGATAAGTCTAATAAAGAAAAGGCCGCCGTTAGGTGAGTCATGTTTCGATGGTTGTAATAAATTGGTAAGACTTATAACGTACTTCAGTGGAACCTCTCATAACAAGACATACGTTCCAAGATATCGTTCCACAATCTTACTCGTTATGTAAAACACTCTTTAAGTGAAACAATTTTTCCCATATAAAACAATGTAAAATACAATAATGCGTTCCATGCTGAATAAAAAAACAATTTTTATATTTTTAACATTTATTCAAATAAAATTACATACTTATAAATTGTTAAGGAGTGTAACAACCTGGAATGCGATTTCGATTTGCAAAAAACAATAAAAAAATCGACTAGTTTATTATTTATGACAAATAATTAATTCTTTTTTACTAGAAAGCTGTCTAGAGATATTTCTTTTTGCGCCAGAAGATTGTTGGTCTGCTACTTCCTCCTCCTCCACTTACAAACTCTCCTCCATAACTTCTCGCTGTGAAAAACCATGCAACCCCTTAAGCTCTTCGGTGGTCAGCTCTTGACTGCTCTTCCACAAGCTCATCAATATCGTTGTTATCCACCTCCAGTCCTGTATTGGCTAAAGATACAATCTCGTTGACTGTAGACCCCACAGGTACTGTTTCGAACCCCTCAAAATCACATTCGACAACGCTCTCTGGCCAAAGCTTCTTCCAAGTAGAAGTGAGGGTCCTCTTGGAAACCCCTTCCCACGCCTTGTCAATCATCTTGAGGCAAGCAACGATATGAAAGTGATCTTTCCAAATCTCTGCGTCACTCGTTATGCGAAATGTTGCACGTTAAGGGAGCATTTTTTTCACAATCTGTTTTGCTTGTTATGCGAATAACTCGTTATTAGAGGTGCTCGTTATGAGAGGTTCCACTGTATTTCTGTTTGATAAGTAAGTAGGTTGGTTTAGGGTTTATTAAAAAAATTAAGATTAACACAATTAAATTAAAATTGATAACTTAGTTATTCTACAGCAGTGTTTCCCTAACTTTTGACATATGTGTACCCCCTACATTCTATAATTTTCGAAACTGCATATAGTTGAATAACATTCAAAATATATAAGCTGCTTGTTCAAAATAGTTGATAATGACGAATATTTGCGATCCCTATTCCACAGGATGCATTGGTCTACAATAAACGCTGTCTCCTGCGTACAGCATTACCCAACGCTAGGCACGCTGTGTGTATGTAGTGTCTAGGCCAGGCATGGGGAACCTGCGGCCTTTTGGCTACTCTGGTGCGGCCTTCTGGCCAATTCTGTAATTCTGTAGATTTATGTAAATTTATGTAAATTCGTAAATTCCTGACATATTCTGACCGTATTCCTGTTTCAGAAAAGATTGCCTAGTCGATGTTTACTGCGGCCTTATGTCGAATCAAAAGAATGAATGCGGCTTTTAGAGAAGAAAAGTTTCCCCACCCCTGGTCTAGGCACCTAGATGCTACATACAGTGTGATAATGAGACCACACTAGTTCATTTTCATAGAAAGCATTCATCGGTCGCGGATGGCGTGACGCTGTACCTGGCCTACTGCGTTAATTGTAGACCAGCAGCTAATAAATTTTGACACATAGTTTATCTCTTTAAGAAGCATCTTCAGACAAACTATCGTAAGTTATTTAGGTTATTTACGACAAGATAGTTTTGTCTGCAGATGCTTCATAAGATGGTGAAACACGTGTCTATGAAACTATGTAATCAATTTAAATTAAATTCTTTATTAAAAATAAAATTCCGCAAATAAACCGCCGAGTCTATCCAAAATATTAACGGAAATCGGTTATTTCTTTATTTCTAATGCCCTCTTGAGAGGATTTTAAAAATCTGGTAGGTGTTTTTATATGAACACAATGTGAGGGAGCGATGGATGCTGCTGGAAGAGTGGGCGATTGTATCATTACATATTGCGATGATATTGATCATCTCTGGTAATCCTTGCGAGACGGATTTGTACATTTATTTGCTATTCCTGAGTTATTCTGCATCAAATATTTTAGTGATGAATTGAATGTTCATATTACTAGGAGAACATACAATATCTATATATGTTATATTAAATTTTAGTTGTCTATTTCCATACTTCAATATTTAAATAAAAACTATTCTTGCTTTAAGAAAAGATGGTTCACACTGAGCTGTAAATTTACAACTTCAAAGTTATAAACGAAGTCTACGGTGATGCACCTTCTCTGCCGACATAATACAGCCTGAGTGCTGTATTTATTTCATTTCAATGAAATTAGTTGGTTTATTTATGTGTTTGTAAAAAAAAGCATGTGTTGAAATTGAGATCCTGCAGCGTTAAATATCCGTCACAGGTAGGTCCCAAAAATATCTTAGATTTGTTTTGAATAATTGATGCAATACTAATTACAGTTTTATTTTATTACTGTTCAGATTTAAAACAGTGGTGGATTTTGTGTGCCAAAAAGAACCGATTCCCAGCAGAGCGAAGCTGTCTATATCGATTCCCAGTGAATTGATATCAACGGAGTCCAGGAAAGATGAATAATGCACGGAAAACCTATTTGACATGTGAAACGTAAACATTAATGAAATAAGTTGTTTTATAAATATATATTTTATTCTTAGATTTAATGTGCGTATGTCATACGATCCGAACATAAGGTGAGGATATAAACAAATCAAAACATATAATGCTCAGAAATTTGTTTCTAAAAAATACAGTGAGAAAAATTTATCGTTATGTCACTGATTTCATTATCATTTTTGGTACTGAAATAGATTCATTATATAAAAATGAATTTGATAAATTTGTTATATTACACCGCTTGCGTAATCAAAAAGCGAGATATATAACCAGTGGAATAATAATGTTATCTTTTTTAGTTTACAGGGGGTCCTCGTTATCCGAGTCCCCGCGGTTACAAATGTGTAGAAAAATGCAAAATATCTTATATCTGGATTCTTTATTAAATCTTTACCGTGAGTTTGCTGAGAAGTAATGAGACAATATCTACCCAGAAAATAATACGCAAAACTTCTAAATGTAAAATTAGATTTTATAAAATGGAAAAAAAAATAATCCATCTTAATCAATCGCCGAGTAATTTTGGTTCCCGTTTTAAAAAAACTTGAGTACCGAAACGTTGAAAATAGGATCGAGGAGCGAAGGAGTACAAAGTGACCCCAAACAAATTTGCGTAATATTTGCATTGCATTTATTGAGGTATCATTGAAGATTACAATAAATATCAGCTAGGTATTATTGGTATTTAGCGAACGGTTGAAATAAGAAGAATGTTGCATGTGAATGCACTTCACTAGGTACTCAAAGGCTTAAGAGGTTTTTTTTTTGTATCAATTACCTTGGATTAACGAGGACCTCCTGCATATTAAGAATGAATTTCTACAAAGTAACGGTTCAACCGACCCTTTATTATAATATTAAAATTAATCCTTTATGCTGTAAGTCATTTATTTCTGATCATTAACAAGTTCGCCTGTACTTTGTATTCGGAGTAATACAGTAATTATCTTTTATTTATGTACCTAATATAGATTTATAAGACTTTCAGTTCTAAGATTGATGTGACAGGAGTAAGAGAAAATCAAACCAGTATTTCGGATTCCGCTCCGTAAACAAGAAAATATAGTATCTTACGAATAAAATAAATTCGTTCCGTGTGAATATTATTTGAATGATATCATTTATCAATCTTGAAAACTATCAAATTCACTTTTAAGGTGTTCACATACTCAATAATGTTTTTGGATACAGAGAGATCGGTGATACAAATTGAATTACAGTTTCGTTTAACATAAGTATGACAAATTCTAGTTTATTAACAAGTTCCATAACTAACTAGATTTCGCTCACTATATTTTTGGTCCGTTACGTGTATTCAGCATTTCTTCGACGTAACGGATTCAACCGAGATCAATTAGCACCCATATCAAAGCACTATATCAAGAAATAAATATAAAATAGTCAATAAAATACATATGAATATGATGTTTCATTACATAATTGAGGCGGCTACTGTTTGCAAATTCTGCTCATTACAAAATTGTTGAAAAATTAAACTTAAGGCTCAGTTATTAGATGAGATTGTATTGTAATATGGAACATTCATTAATGTTACATGTGTCAAAACAGGGTTAAGATCTGACAAACTTTTTTTCATTATTTTATTGAATGTGATATCCTATAAGCAGAGCGAGGATTTATGCTGGTTTGGTTTTCATCAATTAGGCTATCTCGTTGTCGATTGTTATTGTTTATTTTTGTATTGTGTTGTTGAAATTGAGACTGAAGACTGAGAAATAAAATGACAGATGACGAGTGAAACACTTCATGTTATACATGTATTGAATTGTCAAATGCAGAGCAAAACCATTGAATAATATTCAGTTTACATCCCGGTGATTTTATACAATATACTACCGACCCACCGAAGGAAAACGTAGTGAAGAATCTTAAGCCTGTGGAAATTTAGTAGAGCCGATTCCTAAATATTTTATTTAAATCTCATTGTTTCTTGCAATGTAACGACTTGCCGTTTTATTTTTAAATTCTTCGTAAATATTTAAGTATACTGCCATTTTTTTCTTTTCCCGAGATCGACATGGAAAAATATACCGTTAAAACTTTCAACTATACTTACTTGATAAATCGTCAGGCCTTTCCCAAAAACTATGGAATGTGATGAATTTCAATAATTTTCTGAACATGATAAATGAAATATTGCTGACATTAAAATTACAGATCTTCTTGATTTATTTTAAGTAGACCGAAATATATTTTCTTTAAAGTATAATTCCAATTATTTTATAATCATTCTTGTTGACTAATAAATTACAGCTGATAAAAAGTTTAAGTAGTCATTGAATAGTTTAATATCTGTAGTGTGTCTTGCAATCTCCCGGTCACAAATATAATATATGTACGCGTATGTCTCGGTTAACTTAAAATACCTGAAATTGGAGTTACTAACTCTTCACAGTAGCCCAACGAATTTATTATTTTTTGCAACAAATGTTCGTTAAGCTTAATCTTTATATTTCATACTAAAAATTGTACACAATAGGATATTGTGCTTAGAAATGTCACGTTCGAGGGGATTATAAAACCCTTTATATTAATTTTTGTAAATGTCTGCCTTGATTATGCATGAAATTCAGTTGCCTGTTGACCTCGAATTATGTTACAATTAGGAAAAAAAATGTTCAGAATATCATAAAAATGGACTTTTACCAAAAATATTAATTTTCTATTCAGACTAGATTGGGAGACATTAGCGTAAAGTAATATTTATATTATAAATTGTAGTTCAATCGATAAATAAAAGCTTAAAGTTTTTAATTTGACTCAATTTCAATATTACATTGATCGTAATTGAAAAAGCTGTGAGCAAATCTGATCTCGCTAAAGATTTTCCATTTTCCCTATGTTGATCGGTTATAATATTATTTTACTTTTTAAGTGTTCAAATTATTACGCTCAATGTGCTTGTTAAGTTTATTATGCGGAAGCCAAAATGTAACACTTACTTGGACAAGATTTGGGTGAACGAATGCCCTCTGCGACTGGTGACATAATTGTTTTAGATGTAAGTCAACAAATTATTCAGCATGCTTTTATGTTCGTATTTGTTATTTCATGATGATGATTTGTAAACACAGAAAAAAAGGATTTAGATCTTCAATGTAATGAATTGTTGATATATTTGTTATTCCACTGTGCAACCGGTGGAGTAACAAAGTTATCAATTTTATATTTTAACAGAATTTACCCAAAGTTACCGGCCGAATGATGTTTTTTTTTTAAATTATTATGATATTGATTGTTTATTTTATATACATGTATATGGGATCAAGAGTTGGACCCCACCCGCCCTTTTTGAAAGGACAAATTGCGTTTGGCAGCTGAGCAGAGAACGGGCTATAAAAATTACAATGAATTTTATTTACTATAAACCTAGGAGCTAGCTTTATGGAAATGATTGTAATATCGCAATTGATATATTTACATCACTTCGGTTACGGTTTCATTACTTATTTCACTGAATGAAAGCTTGGTAGAATTATTTATTAGCAACTTTAGTTAACATAAATTTTAACAAATACCGAAGTGCCGCTCGAAAAAAGACTTGCGAATCACGTCAATTTGTCGACCATTGAATGTTTAATGCTACATTCCATAATTGATCAATTTGACAAGGATTCGCATGTATATATATGTAACATAAAGTAAATAAAAAGAATTATTTAATTCGTTGCGCTTGACCACTTTCATATTATACTCGCACAGCAGATTCAGTGAGAAAATGAAAATTTATGCTACATTCACCGTCTTTTAATATAAATCCTACATTACATTGGGAAGGTTAAATATACTTTGAATATTACAAAACTACTGTTTTGCACATAGACCAAATATCCCAGTAGTTGAATGATTCAACGTATGGCTAAAAATGCAGCTCTAAAATAGCTTTAAAATTTTATGTAAAATGTTTTTTCTAAACTTCAATTTATAATTTCACGATAAATAATTATTTTATTTATATTTTAAGGTCCAGTATGACCTATTGAAATGTGATAAGATGTTAAATTTCGAAAATACTTTTTTTCATTCCAAATAAAAGCATCATGAAAATTATTTTTTGTTTTTTTTTTTGTATGTGTCAAAAACTTGGTCTATAATCTAATATGGTTTTCCTTGTTATTGTAGGACAAAAAGATTGTCTAGATTTCATTCATGTGACTTACATATCAGATTACTTATCTCAAAATCTTCCTAATTTTAAATATGAAACGATTGTGATAGAGAAAAGAAAATGGAAGGTGAGTATGATAAAACAAACTTTAATAGATAATACAATTAAACTGGAGAGTGTCCTGTCTTTAAAATAAATTTTCAGTAGAGCAAAACAGGAGATATATTGATTAGAAACTATTGAGAGAGTTATTGATTGTAATAAAAAAATTTGCTAAAAGAAAAAGATGTTAATTTGTTTCTAAAATTAAAAATCACCAACAACTGTGTTAATTTAAGATTTCGACTGAAGGTGCTTGGTGGAATTTCAATATTAAATTTGAATCGTTCAAACTATGTACATTCTCATAGATTTTGTCACTAACGACCCGGGTTTCGCCTTTCGGCATCTTCAGGCGTTCAAGTGCACGAATGAACCTCAGTTCAAGTTTATCCGTGCACTTGAATGCCTGAAGATGCCGAAAGGCGAAACCCGGGTCGTTAGTGACAAAATCTGTAAGAATGTCAGTGGCGGTTCTAGGTACTGGGTTAGGTGGGCTAAGCCCGACCTGCATTTTTCACTCAAAACTTTAGATGCAATTCGGCCGCTGAACAAAATAAATACATTTATAAGCGTAACTAACCTTTCCCAAATGAATACAATATCTTTGTTTTGATTTTCCTCTGTCAATATAAGACAATGCTATATCTACCTACAATAATATTCTCGATTGTGTTTTGTATTACAATTTTAAACTGAGCCAGCATAAAAAAAACAATAACCCTATAAATACTTCATAGAGAACAGGCAACGTGACGTCAGTCTGGCAACACCTACGTATTAACGAGTCAGAGGCTGGAAAGATCTAGCCCGTGTTTTTTCTCTTACACTGGGGCCCAATCAAGCACGATTAGATTTTTTTGTATTTGTATGTACGGAAACGTCGTTAAACTCACACGATTGTGCATCAAATTATCAAACTTCTGTCATTCGTTAGGGGCTAAATTGAATTTGCCCATGACCACCCCCCATACATTCAAACACAAATACCAATATCGTTGTATTGTATGAAAGTGACAGATATTGACTTTCAGTGACAGCTCTGTATTGCTTTTTGTACTTGTTATTTCACTTTGAAAGAGACGAATTTAAGGTTATTATTTTATTATTTCTTACTTACATTAGCAGTACATCCGTGCACTTGGAATGCCTGAAGATGCCGAAAGGCGAAACCCGGGTCGTTAGCGACAAAACTCATGGAAAAGTACAAAATACAAACAATTCAAATTTGATATTGAAATTCCATCAAGCACCCTCAGTCGAAATACTTAATTATAACTTACATTAGCATTAATTTTATTATATAGTAATTTAAGCTTTGCAGTAGTGTCGTAATATTTGTTTATTTGCTTGTAGATTAATGTATAAGGTGAAGTGGAAAAATACACAATTTCGTAAATAGTATACAATGCTAAACTTTCCTCTAGCCCACCCAAGATTTTAGTTCAGGAACCGCCACTGGAGAATGTACATAGTTTGAATGATTCAAATTTAACTGTGTTAATATTCAAATCTTTTTGGAGACATACAATTACAAACAAATCACAGTATCTTTTCTGTTTCCGACTCTGTTTCATTTAAAAATGTTTGATTTTGGCTGTCCTAGTCTCATATTGTGTAAAATTGGTAGATGTCTCTGCCTCTCGCAAATATTTCCTTAATTGGTAGATAAATCTTACTCGTGTAGTGTGTACTTTCATATACCTATTTTAGTAATGAAAGTCAATAAGTTTTTTTTTTAAGATTTACCTGTGGTTCATTTATATCATTATTCCATTTAATACGTAACAGATTGATTAAATAATATTTATTTTCATTCAGAGGTGGGTAACTCTCAAAAATATGGAAGAAAACTGGAATCAATCTTCTTCACCGATAATCTGGAAGCGATGTGACTATATCGGTGGGAAGAAGTACCTGATAGGTGGGTTAATCCAGTTTTTGAAATATGCTCAAGATTACTACAATATTTCTTCAACATTGAATATAAAACAATTAAGAGACTTGAGGAAAGATGCTGCGCAGTTTGATTTTGAAGAAGATGAAATAAACTTATTGCACATTTAAAATTTTGTTAATATTGTATGTACCTTTTTTTGGAAAGTTTATTCAGACAATAAGTATATTACTTTCAAGACTAAATTTTATATCAGAAGATTCCTTACACCTAGGTTTTCCATAATCAATTGTACTTTTAAATGTCTTATGACCAATGTTTAAAACCGGGACAATTCCTGTCAAACCTGGACGTATGGTAAGCCCACTTATACCTATCTTTCTCATAAACAGAGATTTTTCAGAGATTTATTAGACCAGGGGTCTCTAAACATTTTACGTTGAGTCCCAAGGGCCATGACCTAGCTAGCTCATCATATCAACACACTGTAGTCATGAATACCAGGCATGTTCGAATTTGTAGTGCTCGCAGTCCGAAGTTTGGAAACCCCAGCATTAGACAAAACAAGCATTTAAAATTTCTTTGATAGCAGTACCCTGATTCATCACAAAAAGGCACATCAAAACAAAACGGCGGATGTGGGAAAATATTAAAACCCTAAAATATATATATTTATTATCTTGCAAATCTCATTCTTCTCAGCTCTCAATTTGGTCGAGAGTTAATGGTGCAAGTCCCACATCTTTCCTATAGCAACAATTTCTTTTGGGTTTCTTACCGCTTGAATTATTTTGACACTACTAGAGTTGTAACATAATGAAAGGCATATCAGTTTCATTGTAGACTAATTAACGATGCATGTGATGCCATCAGTCAGTAGTGTGCTCAGTGTAATGGTTTAGAAACGTCGGGTGATGACAACCAACCTCAACAGTGTTTAGAATCATACAAAAAAGATGACATAATTTCAACAGAAATGATCAAAGTAAAATTTGTGATGGGCTATTAAGATAATAATAAGCTAATGCTATTTAGATTATTTAGCACTATTCTTACGAGTGCTCGGCTGAGACCGAAAAAAAATGATACATGCGGAAAAACGATGAATGCAAGAACGATGGATCTGCGTTTTTATCTATTTTACATAGCGATGATTTTCAATGAATCTGAAAGCTCACAACAAGATTTTGACTCTCATACATAGACTAAATGATTTAACTTTTGGCTGAAAAAAAAAATTACAAATATGAACAAATTCTTTTCTAATGAAATTATATTAGGGTTTGAAAAAAATATCAAAATATTACAGTGCAGTTTTTTATTGTGTATGCTTGAAGATGGGAAGATTGATAATCCCATATAATTGTTTCATTTAAAATACGATTTGACCTTATGACTATTATATTTGGTCAGTAAAATAAGCCGAGTGGGCTTGAAAAAACGGCATTTTGGAGGATTTATGCTATAGGTAAATGAAACGCAGTCGTATGAAATAAACTTTTTAATTTCACTTATTGAAGTTAGATATGAAAAATATATTGTAATTAGAGGAAAAGTACATTTTTAAGACCTCGAGTAGTAACATATTAATTATAAGACATGTGGTTGTATTTTAATTCATCAAAGTTTGTTTGTTAGTTTGCTTTATACTGATTTCAAAATAGATCTATAAAATAAATCCAGTAAAATGGAGGGTTAAAAGTGACCGATCTGAAAAAATAAATAATTGATTTTCATTGTTATTATTATTATTATAATTTGTTATTCCATTACAGAGATTTTTTTTGGTTAGGTATTTACATTTTTTTTTTTGATTTTATTCTCGGTAAATAAAATCAGCTCACAGCAAAAGGCAGTGTTAAAATGTATTTATACATGTCTCGACAGTAAAACTAAAATAAAAATGTCTTCGTAAAAATTATCACAATACAGCAAATAAACAATACAGTACACGTACATTGAAAACAATATTACGCTAAACACATCCAATGAACAAATCGATAGAACAGATTTAAACATTTGACATTTTGGATAATCCTAAAACCCGAGATAGTTTTCAATGAATATACGTAGATTGATTAGTACTTGTCGTGCTATATTGAATAAAGTAATTATAATCCAACAAGAAATTTTCGGGTTAAAACATGAGAAGCATATTAAACTACGATGATAGTTGTACCTAATGATAGATTAGGTTAATTATAATAATCGAGATCCATTTATTAAGCCTCGTATTGACGGACAAAATTTGCAAGCATTATTGTCATACATTTATAATCGCCTAGTAGATAATGTTCTAGGCATGATAGCGTGTAATCGCCGAGATGCCACAGTTGTAGCGTGTATCATCTGACGATTTGACGTACCGAGACGCACCCGGTTTCGTGCATTTAATTTGTATCTCGTATGTAAGTACAGATGTCACCAGAAAGGTATGCGAAAAGATGCATTCGAGATTAAACACTTGGGGTATTACTTTACAAATAGTGTCATATGTTTTAATTCACATTGCACACACACATATATATATATCCATTGAGCATTTTTTTGATAAACTTAATAAATATACGATTTAAAAAAAATAAACAATAGTTTTACATTTTATTTATTATTATTTCAATTATTACCGGCTTGTTGTCGTTTTCAATTACTTTCACTTTATTCAATTTAGCACTGCAAATACCAATTATAGGTATCGATTCAAGAAAGAATCTGCAGGTTTTGAGTAAACTTTAAGTCAACATTGAAATGAAAGGTCTTCAGAAGAAGACATCTTATATTACGTTGAATGACAGATTTCAACATTCAATATTTCTATCGTATTCTACGCAAATATAATAAACTATTAACATTATCACATTTCAAATTGGTGTTTGACATGGAAATTGGGAACGGAAAGCGCAGCTACTGTCGGTTTCGTATGCGCCCTTCGGCTAAGAGATTGTCTAATGTCTGTAGTATTAGTTTTAAAGTAAATCTCGAGCGGGTTTTATAAAAAAAATATAAAAATCCCACCAATGAGTTTCACCTTTAAACCGGTGATCAAAATTAATGAATACACATCTGACACTACACTAAATACGTAATATGATAATACGATAATTTATCAATTTTCAATTTGGTGATAATTGCTTTTGACCTTTCGTTCAGCTTTGTAGACAAACATTTACAAATGAAAAGTTATTTTATTGTATGTAGACATACAAATTATTGTAAATTTGGCAGACGATTATGGATCAAAGCGTTAATGGCTACTTTTAAATGACAATGTATCCATTTTATATTCAATCCGTTAAAAAAAGTTAAGTAAAATTATGCCATTTCAAAAAGCACATTAACCTTTGATAATTTATATACATACATCATATTATATTATTTTATTTTACAATTCACACACGAAGCAGTCAGCTACATGAAACAATGTTAACAGAACAAATGTATTTTAGTCAGGATTCCACACTTCATAATAAAAGATGACGAGAAATAGTTATTTTGTATAAATCGGTGACGTCGGTAAGATTGGTTTTGTATTCGATTGGTGAGGTTTTTAAATTTAAATTTATGATGCACATGCGACAACTTCTTATTGAAGGTCAGGATCAATTACCGAATATTTTTTTAACAAATAATTTGTACAATTTCAATTTGATAAAAGTAGAGATTTGTATTAAAAAATGTGGAAGCTGCACGTAGTCATTTTTGTTTCATTATAATTTTATAATGGCTTCCGTCGAGGATTAACGGTGAAAAACATTAAATTTATACAAAACGATGTCATCAAATGAAAAAAATAAAACAAAATGGTCCCAGCGTGTTTAATTTCAATTAAATATTAGTTCAGCGGAGAAGACACACGGAGAGCGTTCGCAATTCGATAAAGCGACAGACGAGAGTTCATTCAATTCTTCAGTTGGCTCGTATCCTAGCCTTAAGTACGAAAGAATCACCTCTTGCATGTAAAGTGCAAGAAAAATACAAACAATACCATGTTAATTATATTAAAATCAAATATATTAATGATCACCGAGTATAAAAGACAGCTTATTATATTTATTTATTACGGAATTTTCGCGATAGAGAAATCATTTGAATCGAAAGACACAGCGTGATAGGTTATCAAATAATACACTGCAGCATTTAAAATCGAAAATGCTTCAAGTTTGACTAAGTTTGTTCCATTTTAATAAATTAGTAATAAAGTATTCAAATATACTGAGATGAATTAATAACTAGCCGCAATACTGGTCAACTATCTTTAAACTATAAATAACTAACAACAAGATCCATGCTTATGTAGATGAATGTTTAAAAGAGAATTGTCATTAAAGTGCTTCTGGGATAATAAAAACATTTGAATAGGCAGCTAAATTGGATAAATGTACAAATAAGACTTAGAATTTCCTTTAGTAATTTTTTAAAGAAAAATTGTGCTGTGGATATCTTTACTTATGCATGATTATGTAAATAAAGAAGAAATCCTCAAAACTATGTTATTAATATATAACTAAGAAGATCATAAGGTATTGCAGATAATTATTGACTCGGCCCGTAATTTAAATGCCAATGATAACTCCACATTTTAATAGTATAACTTAAAACATAAATAGGCAATCGATATTAGATTAGTTTTTCTGAAACTGAAAACTGTATCAAAATTAAATAACTTAAATTGTATGCAATATAATATATTATTATGTCAATAAAAAAAAATCACAAATATTTATACAATATAGGAAAGCACCGAGTATCATTTGATTCGATCTCGTTCCTAGAAATAACATATCGCAGGTTTTAGATGTCGTCGCGGAAGAGTCTATGTCAGACATCGAACAGGCTGTAGTCATTGTCGGAAACTAAAACTTCCATATCGGATCGGTAATCGGGCTGGTCCGGGATTCGACCTCCGTCGGGAAGAGTGTTTTTGAAATCGGCAAACTTGTGAGGTCTGGAGTCGTCGGACGTCTGACGGGCCTCCGGGAAACTGCACACGGGCGCGTCGTCCGGCACCGCTCTCTGCCTTTTGTGCGCCGACGAAACGCCAGCGCCCGGATGCACCTTTCTCCGAAGCGGCCTCTTATTCTCTAAATTATGGACTAATGGCATTTGGCTATCTGCAATATTTGGCACTACGCGGGATTCCGTACAGTCTGAACCCGTCCGCGAGTCGGATAACGACGGAGGCGCTCCGTCGTCGGCCGATTTATTCTCACTCCGAGTCCAGTCGAAGTCCGGCCGGCGGCAGTCTTTGGCTCCCGCGGACATAGGCATAAAGAAGTCAGTCGGGGCGGGGCTCCGGTAGAGCTCCGTGGCGCTCAGCTGCCTTTTTAAATAACCTACGTCGGAGGGGTGAGCCCTCGCAGCCTTTCTGTGCTTGTCATCGAAGCCGCTCTGGCGGAATCTGGGATCTGTGTTACCGTAGGAGGGCTCGATGCTGTGTCTCTTTTTATCTGACACGCTGTTCTTTCTGGAGGCGGAGGGCAAATTATTCAGGCTGCTGCCCTTCTGCAGAGGATGCCCTGCAATGTGTTGAGAGGCATTCGAAAAACTCTTTTTAATATTTCTGTTGATACTTCCATTTTGCAATCGTCTGTTGGCTCTCTGAGAGCTTCCCGTTCTGGGAGGAGGCGTAATATTGTGGCTGTTCTGCCTGGATACGGCGCGGCTAACGTGTCTAGGTGATATGTTTCGAGGCATGCTACTGCTCTTGTTGGGCAGATTACTCTTACTATCGCTCGTGCCGAACATCATGTTTTCATAAAAATGCGCATCACCCCCTTCCGCCCACTGATCTTGGAGGAGCAAATTCTGGCGACTCTCCGCCAGCCTGCTGCCTTGCCCCACCGAATTACTCTTTTTATGAGTCCGTTTGGTTCCCTCTTTTTGATATTGACTCGATCGCTGCTCATTATGTGTCTTAAAATGTTCATTATTATCAGCGACCTCTTCGTACGCGACGGATTCATTTGTAGGATTCAATCCAGCCGTGGCGCCGTTCGAAGAGACCGACAGCCGGCTGATGGGCCCGTCCGGGTTTTCCGCGGAAGGCCCCGCGACCGGACTGCTACTTATTTTGTTCGACCTGCTCAGATTGTTATCTATGATTCGCAGATGAGTCTTTTTCTTTCCTCTTTCATTTCTGGTCGGAGTCGTTTTATCTACGACGACTCTAGTCCTGTCGCTCTTGCAAAGCTTGAGAGAGAACTTGAACGGCGGCTTATAGATGACTTGCAATCTGACCTTTTCCTTCTCGCCCTGATTCAGATTGTTTACGCTTTTAGAATTATTCTTTTCGTATCTTCCCCTCGGAGGCTTCGTCGGCGGGTTGGAAGTCTTGTTGGAGTGATCTCTCTCGACCAAGCCGGCGGGGGTCGATTTAGATTTTGTTATGACCGTGGGCTGCGGCGAACTCAGCAACCAGTTTTGAACTTTACCCATCGAATCGGATTCCGCGACGACTGGAATTCCAGTGGTCACGGTTTGATCTCTGTCTTTCTGGGCAGCGCTATAATCTATGACCTCTTTTTTGCCTTTTCTCTTCGCGATGGCGATTTTATTTTTACTGATGCCCGCCTTTCTCAATTTGATGGCGACGGCTTCTATTTGACTGGTAGTCGGTTCTTTGATGTGCTTGTGAAGGTCATCAGCACCCAGCGTCTGCGAAAGAATATAAAAGAAAAGTTATAGTAAGAGTCATCTACACATAGAGGTGTGTACTTATATAGTTTTGTTTACAGATGTAGGCGTATAGTTTTATCATTCTTTCGATAGAAGTAATTTTACTTACTCTCTTTTTGTTTTTCGCCGAGTGCTCAGGTTCTCGACTCTTCTCCTTCGTCTTGCGATGGGCTCGACTCTTGAGTGCCACTTTCTTCTTCAGGGGAACTTTTGACCTAAACATGAAAGTCGAATTTGTTATGCAAAGCGTAACAGTATCATCTTATCCTTCGAAAAACTGTGTGTAAATATTTTTTAATCGTGAATATTTTTTCCGTGCATTTATATATAAGTGTAACAAGATCGATTAATAGTGTCAGAAATATGTCAGCACAATTACCTGACTGCTGTGTGAACTATCACTCCGTCGGGACAGTGTTCTGGTAATCGAACTGTCTCCGTCGTCGAGCTGTGCATTATTGTCACGCTCTTCAGCTTTCCATCCGACTTCTTGCCCAGCAGACGAGTACTGCCCACCTGAAAATTTTATATTATCAGTATACCTTGTAAGAAAAAAATAACAATTATTTATGGATATATTTTTAACTGTTAATAAAATTTTATCAGTTTACTAAAGTCTGTTAGTTATTCTTTATATACGCAGGAGGTACAAACAGGAAAAATCTTTAGTGGAGGTTTACAAGCATTAAATTAAAGATTGATAACAGTAATTACATATGCAGGTTCTGTGACGGCTGCCGTGAAAGATTGCATGTTCGATTTATTTAAACTTCAACAAAATTTCTCGAAAGAAGAAACTTACTTAATACATTGTGCGTATTCAAAATAGGAGTATTGATTATCATTTTAAAATAATAAAACGATTGTCACATTTAGCAGGAAACATTACTTAAGTACAATTGTACAGGGAGTTCTGAAAATTTAAATACATGTCGACAGTACAGTGCAGTACAAAAAATAGAAAAAATCTTTAAAGTGAGGCAGGAGCGTAGTTAATAATTCACGTCTTAGTTTCACTGTTGAGAATCAAGTTTTATATTATTGTAAAAATATACCCACTGTAGTGAATTACAATAAAGACGATTACTACAAAGCAGCAAATTCAATTGATACAAAAATGTGATATAATGATGTCTAGCGCTACTTCAAAATGTCAAATTAATTTCACGCTTTAAACAACTTACGAGAATATGAAACGACACTTTCTGAGTCATCGTCATTCGGTTTTCGAGAAACCTTGCACTGACAAGCACAAATAATAAAATAAATTAAGCATAGATTAAGTATCCGAATGCGTCGGTAAATATCATACGCACTTAAGTCACACATAACAAAATTTCGGTTATCAAGTATTTGAGGTTTAAGATGATTTTTCTTGAGCTAATAAAAAAGAAATATTTAAATACAATTTAAAATAACTACTATGACAATAAACTAACACATTTTGGGTTATAATTTCAATAATTACAAAATATGTTTTTAATATGGACTTGGGCAGCTTTGCTAGAACACATTTGGACTTGTTTTTTCTTTTGTTTTCACTCTTCTTTGATCTTTGATTCTTTTAAGTCAAATGTGGCTGAACAATTCTTATTTTATCTTACATTTTAACATAAAAATCACACTACAAAGATGATAAACCTTCATTTAAATCATATTGTCAAGCAAACAATTGGAGCTTGACCGGGCTGTTGTTGCATTGTGATTGCCTTAATGATTTACACTAGGGATTTGACTTTGGCACTTATGAAAATGATTATTCTAAACTCAAAATAATGGACTTTCCGAAGTGCATATGATATTTACTGGCTCAAATATTCTCTGAAATTATAAAAACAAACATAATACATAGAATACTATAATTATAATTCTTGGATATTGGGGAATTCTTGAAGACAGAACAATTTTGATATTTTGGAGCAGTGGAAAATTTACCAATTGAATTTATGTCTATGTTTGTCACAGGTATTTAAAAAATATTCTAATTGACTGGCATTGTAAAATTGAAATAAATCATTTAAAAATTATATCCAAAGTCTTTGTGATAGTTTATCGACTTAAAATTCTAGGTTTCGTTTATAGTGAGTTCTGATATTATGCCAATTTTCCCCCAACATCAACATCAACAGATACACCATCACGAAATTTTTATCTACATTTTTTTTTTTCATTGAATGCGATTTAAATTGCACTTCCTGATCAAAATATTTATCAATAATTCGTTAGCACGCGTCTGGAATCGAATTCAACTTCTAACTACAAAGTTATAATCTTACCAATATTCCAATGACGGCCAGAATGATGAGTGCCACAGCGTACCAGTGATCCAAAATCCACTTCTTGAAGCTGCTGAGGCTTTCCTCCGATAGTAGAAGCTTTCGCAGTGTCGCTAAAGGTCCTGAAGGATCCACTTCGCGACATTTTTGGAAGACATCACAGTATCTGAATGAAAAACATCATTTTGTCATTGCATAAATGAGGAATGTGCAGGGTTCCTGTGTCGGGGTGAGAATGAATGTATGAAGATTTGTGACAAAGTATTTTTATCTCAGTCATTTTCTCGTGTTTTGGTGAAATTTCTCAACATATACTTATTCAAATTTTATTTATGACTACCAATACCAGCTTTTTGCCCTGGTATATTCAATCTATTCGTTTTTAGTAAATTGTATTGCTATTATATATTAAGGCGTAATGAAATGAAATAAAATTTGAATTGTTTGAATTTTGTACTTTTCCATGAGTTTTGTCGCTAACGACCCGGGTTTCGCCTTTCGACATCTTCAGGCATTCCAAGTGCACGGATGTACTTGAACTGGCGCGTAGTAAACAGTTTGTATCGTTTATATACAAAAATATAAGTAGATCACTAAGTTAAAAGGCTATTAAAATGTAAATTGAATGTATACAATTTTCAATGAATTAAGTGGGTTTGTTATAATTATGGGGATTTTTTGAAAATATTAATGACCAGATAATAACATAGGAATGTTTAAAATAAATCTAGGGTTTTATCCGACCTATTATTAATGAGTTGATTTGTTTTTAAGCCTTTGAATTAATATTTAATGATAGCAAGTGCTTGAATTATTAATAAATGACAATTATTTAAAAGGGGTACAACAATGGAGAATTTGGTAGATAATATTTTTTTTATTTTTTTAACCATGTCCGCTCCCAATGTGGAGCATATGGACTCCTAATGAAGTTTATCTCAACAGAAGTGTTTCTACGAGAACTGCTTGTTACTCAGTTGCTCAACCTCTCTTTTTCCAAAGAGAGTAGGGATAAGGGAGTAGTGGTAAGCTAATCGCTGTCGATACGCCCCGTTCATAGGATAGGAAAGGTGAGAGGGGGGAATTCAAGACATCACATACATCCATGCCTTTGAACAGAAATTCATAAATCGATTGAAAAATCAATTTATAAAACTATCCTGAGTCAAAATTAAACGTATGGTTTTCAAGAATTCAATGGTTGACAAAGGTGGAGGTATCTTTTTTTAAGCGAAAAGCGCCTAAATGCTCAGCCACTCTTATATTTAAGGTTCTAGCAGTTTTACCAATATAAAATTTGGGACAATCACTACACTGCAATCTATAAATCCCAGATTTGTTTTTATAATCTATAACATCTTTATTATTTATCAATAATTTACCTAAAGAGTTCTTGCAATAGAAAGCCGGTCTAACACTTTCTGAGAGCTGCTTCTTTATCTTTAAACTGGTGTGTCCTATGTAATTAATTCTACGCCAAAACCTAATATCACCTGAGTCTTTCGTTATTAATCCCTTGTGTAAGATTTGTTGTGCTAGCTTAATACGTTTTTTATATAAATGATTGTCTATAAGAGACATATCATAACAATTGTTAATGGCGATTTGTTTGATGATTTTTAATTCAAGATCAAAATTCAATTTATTCAAGGGAATACTGACAAGTCTGTGAATTTCGGAATGAAATGCAGCTAATTTGTACAACATTGGATGTACTGAGTTTTGAAATGAAATAATTTGTTTCAGAGCTTACACATGTTAGACATATTACCTGCCATGCAATAATTTTTGCAATTTTAAGTAGAAGATTAAACACTCACCCATTGTAATCATTACAAGGTGTTCCAGGCTTGGCAAACAAATCGGGCACATCGTAAGGTGGATGATTCCACTGGAAGGAAGAACGACACGGATTCCCAGCTCCCGGCATCTTGCAACACAGGTCACACGCTCGGTCCGAAGCGCACTGACATGACTCCAGGCCGTAAGCGAGACATATTGAACCGGTACATTCCTATATTGAAGGAATGTTTAAATCAACATTAAGCTTTAACTCAGACTGATGAAACATTTGCGTTTATGTTGCAGTTGTCACTCGGTTATGCTGTCACGGGAATCAACCACTCAGGTACCACAGTGACCGCTTGAAGCCTGCATCGATGACAAATAAACAACCGATCAGAACGGATTTTAGGGAAAACACTGTCGTTGGACAGGATAAGGTTTTTGGCGAGTGATCGGTGTGTCACACGCATGTATTGCACTCAGTCTCCGATAGCAACAATTTTGCAGATGATATCGACCATGCACTGTGGCAGCCGTCAGAAGTGGCCCGTGTGTAGATGACGTATTGATGTAGTTTGATTGTGTTTTGAAAATAAATATATAAAATAAGAGAAATATTTTTTCTTCTGCTTGGTATGTTTATCCTCAATTATCACATCTACAATTTGTGTCACATATTTTTTTTCTTAGACCATACGCGCTAACAATGTGGAATATATGGCTACCGTGCAGCACTTGCAGGATTGTTTTGCTTCCTCTCATAATACACTAGCGTGCTTCAGTTCAGCTGAGTCTATCCTTTGTTAAGTGCCCAAATATGGTAAGAGGCCAGGACGCTGGAATCTCACCGGTCCAAAGCGGAGGAAAGCAGGGTTGAGGCTTTTATATCGAGGCAGAGTCAATATGAAAAACGTCACTCACTCCCATGTAACAGACGAATCCATCATCACAGACAGTCCGGTTCGGCTTGCTAGCGCTTGCAGGACAATGAGGTCTTCTTCCGTCACAGTGGGATGAGTCTCGGCAGCCGTTATCCGATCTGCATTGTTCCCCGAACCTCAGAGAACATTGAGGAGTACAGCAAGGTCCCTGAAAACAAGAAAATCTCATGTTACGAACATTGAATTTTTTTAAATGCCAGATAAATAATATGATTATATTTGTGGCTGTTTAATTGATAGGTATGAAAGTATATTCAGGTTAGTCCGGAAAGACAAGAATTTTTTTATTAATTGCATCGAATGTTCCTGCCATTTATTTACATCGAATGGTTTCATTATTTGTTTTAATTAAGTCTTGCTGTAACTTAGCTTTGGCTATTTTAATAGTAAAAAAGTAACCTGTGAGGGGCTGCAGATACTTGTCGGAGTAAGTCGGCAAGGTGTCTCTCCAGGAGGAGGGTGTCTTCTTTGTGGATAGCAACATGGCTCGCGACAGTCCCCTTCCCATCCGCAATCACATTCTTCTCCAGCTTCGACCACTCCATTTCCGCATAGGGATACTTGAGGCTCTGAAAGTTAGGAGGTTTAAGCAAACTTCATATAACAAATTGATGACATCATACTATTTATTGGTCATTTTATTTTTGCCGTGGCAGCCCCAATGTGGAGCAAATGTGAAGGCATAGTAACAGAAGTTGTTCAATGAGAACTGCTTGTAAATCGGTTGCTCAACTTCATTTTTTTCGGAAAGATAGTTGAGGATAGAAGTAGGGAGAGGATTAGTGTTTTTTTTTTTACGTAAGTCAAGTAAAACTTCTATAATCTGTGAATCCTTCTTTTAGCACCGTTTCCGATATAACAATTATGTTGGTGTTATCGGTATACTCAAAATGCTGCACAGGCTTCTTAAATATTGCACTAACACTGCGGGGTCAATCTTTGTATCAAATATTATCCGACTACAAGCTACAGGAACAAAATTTACAGATTAAATTTAAATGTAACAGAAATGCATTAATACCTGTGAAGCATCCTTTGCTAGACCGCGCCTTATTATTGAGAACAGGGTTGATGCTTTTGAGTGAACATGGCGAGAAGTGATTGTTGTTCTTTTTGTCTCCGCTGGTAGCTCGAGCAAACATTATAAAGTTACCATCCTCTCCACCGGGTGTGCAAACATCAGGATCGTGCTGAATAATAAGAAGTTTCAAACTGTTTGTAGTTTTGTTATTTTTTTATGTACAACCCCCTTATCCATATATTGCTTTGTGAAATTGAAAAGTTTACGCCAACGTATAGTATGGAAAGTACAATTCATATTTTTGATCGCCAGACGTAGAACAGACAGAAGCTTACTCAATCCTTTCCTTACTATGCAAAAAAAAGCATGCACTCCTGAGCTGTGTATCCGTTACACATCAGGCAAACGGGAGTGAATCATGACAATTATATAACACTACTACAGTTTGCCTGATGTGTAACGGATACACAGCTCAGGAGCGCGTGTTTTTTTTGCATAGTAAGGAAAGGGTTAACCCACATTAGTGCACACTTAACGGTGTCGCTTCGATAATGCCTGAAGAAATAGTTTGAAAAAAAACAATTTCACCTCGGAGGCGGCTTTTGAGTGCAAAGGGTTAAATAATTTTGTTTCAGGAAAAAATATTTTCCTAAACATGCGAGTCAATGTTTTAAGTAATGTTGATTTTTCAAACATTTACAAACTCTTAAAACTTTGGAATGCATAATTATTGTGAAATAAATAATATTTTTAATTTTAATGTCGCTTAAAAAGCACATTCAAATGAAACGTTAACACAGTTTTGATTTCTGTTTCTTTCAATGTCTTTATTATATGACATCTAAATATGAAAATTGCTTTAAATGAAGTGCTTACCGGTGAACCAAAGTTGTGACCGATTTCGTGAGCTAATGTGACATGCGAAACTGCCGGTGGAACATGCTTCCCGTAGTTCAACAGGGTGACTATACCAGTGTTCAACGACTTCAAACTGCCTCTGTAATGCTACAAAAAACGAAAACAAATATTCTTTAATATACTGTTGTTATCTAGTCAAACTTTCAAAGGTTGTCCAGTGGCTGTGAATAATATTTCAATAAAAAGTGTATTTTTCTAAATCAAAACATGCTTTTTTGAAAAAAAATAAAGGAAATATGATCGGTTGGTATTTATTCCAGATACTTAAAATGCAATAATGAAAGATATCCCACATCTTTTTCTTCAACTCATATCTGGTAAATCAGTATCTCATTTTTAGTCATTTTGCAGGAGAGCAAAATGAAATATTGTTTAATATTAATTAATTTACATAAAGCATTAGTTAATTTTTAAGAATTCAGAGATATTCATCTTATAATTTTGTTTCCCTGGAAAATGATCAAAAGAGGTTACTGCTTTTTTTTGTGGGTGTCATTATAGACTTTCCATGAAGGATCTAAAGAGGAATTGTTTTATGAGAACTGTGAGTTATTCAGTCTTTTTAACCGTTTTTTTTTTGCAGAGGGTGAGGACAGCGGATGGCGCGAGGAGAAGATTAGCACTAAATTGATTTCAAGAAATCAATTTATGAAGATTACAGTACAGGGATTTGAACATTAAAAGTTTCAAGATTTCAGCGTTGATTTCCTACTCATGAAAATGTATAACATATTGATGATTTTGAGCCCTCAGAGTCTAAGACTTTATTATAAGTATCTGAATCAAATGATTTCAGATGCTTGATTGATTGGCTGTCAATAAGACTTACGCCATTTTTTTCACATACACCTCCTGCATTTTTCAAGTCACCAGTCCACGCCAATCCCAAGGTGCCCATCTCGAAGTCTCGATACGTGAACATGTACGCCAGACAGAAACCATCATAGTCTTCCTCTGAAAAAGTATATTAACATAGTAATTACCTCTATAACTATTCTTAATTCTTAAGAATGTCTAACTCTAACTCAACAGGTGAGGATCCCCGGTATTAGAACATCATAAATGGGCACATAGTCTCGGATGTAAATTTTTGAATTTTTGTAAATAATTGTGTACATCATGAAAACCAATTTTTAATAGTATTTTGAAATATCACCTGTTAAAAATTTGACATTGAAATTGAAAAAAATAAGCCATTAAATTGAATTGAATTTAATAATTGGCAAATATAATTTATGAAACCAGTTTTCTGGTCAAGTCGAATGAAGTCATCATCAATGAATTTATGAAAATAGGAAGAGAATCTTTCAATATGAATACTGTTAATAATATTTAATCACATTAAATTGATAATATTTGTAAACAAACAGCTTCCAAGGTGAAATGTGTGTGATTTGACGTCATTTTAAGTGTTTTAATATTTGAATGTGTATTTAAATGATGAAATTACGCTGTTTAACAGAAGCTGATTGCCTTTCAGTTTTGGCATTCCATGACAATCAAACCTGATGGAATGAATAGCTTAATTTTTAAAATATGTTTATTTTAACTGTTAATAAGAGTAATGTGTTTTTATAAAAGTATATAAAAAATGGAGGATTTTGAAAAGATTGAAAGATTTCAATGACTCGTAAATTTGACACAGTCAGGGGTCGATGGGTTCAGCCAATTTCTGTATAATAACGTGTCATAACTTCGTTTCTGCTGTTGCCTTCAAGCAACCATGTTCCAATGACAAATGTTAAGACAAGAAAGAGGTTAGCTGCGTGGAAAATTCAAAGACTGAGCAGGGCAATCCAACAAATGTGTGGCATAATTTAGCAAACTTCGAAATGTCACATTTTATTGTATGTAAAACAGTGTTTTTTTTGTTGTTTTTATTTGCACAATTAAAATTATTATCATTTTATAATTTATACTTATGTATTTTCAAATAAAACCTTTTAAATGGTAGAATTAATTTTCATTTTTCCACATAAAATAAAATAAAAATCTTTTTAATTGTTTAACATGAAATATGTGGGTTAGAACCTTCAATCTTTTCAAATTAGAATCATTCAAATTATGTACATTCACACAAATTTAGTCAGTGTGAATGTACATAATTTGAACGATTCAAATTTAATTTTGAAATTCCACCATGCACCTTCAGTCGAAATTTTAAATTACTTCAATCTTTTCATTGGCAATTGATTTTATCACAGATTTGTCTGAAAAGTAAACAATAATACAATGATCTAATAAAAAATTAAAAAAAGAATCTTACCTGAGAAGAGTTCAAGAAACTTCTCGACGCCATAGTTATTAGGGAAGCGATACAGTGGGTCTTTCAACGCATCCATTGTGTGAACTTTGATTCTCTTGATCATAAATGTAATATTATCAGGCTTTCCATCTTGGTTGAAATCTTAAAGGAAACAATCGATTGTATGACATGTCATCTATAACAATAGCCATAATCATATTGCATACCAACTTTGTAGATTTTAGATAAGTTTTGCTGCATTCTCTTGTTATTAACTTATTACATGACATTTGTTCGTAAGAATATCATGAAACTTTATGACAAGAAAAATTCACATCATTATATTATCAATTTCAAGTTTTATTCTTAAAAAAATTACCAACATTTTCTAAGAGGTATTTGAATACTATTAATCCAAGTCAGTCAGGTTATGTACTACTAACATAATAACAATGGATAAAACAGGAATTTAATAAATTACTTTTGTAGAGGATATTTAATCATTTTTTGACATTTTCGTTCCTAATTAAATGGGGAAGAGAAGTGGTTTCAACAAGATGGCGTCAGATCACAATCAATTTATTAATCAAGGATTTTTTTATCAATGTCAACTTCAATAAACTATTTTCATAGCAACAAACAGCAATCGTTGGGAAAAGTATGACATTACTTGGGTTTTGCCTTTCTTCCTTTCATTATGATCATGATTTTACTGACACTTGTAATTTTGAAAGAAAATTGTATTTTTATCGACAAGATTATGAATCTATTAAAATCTCAATTCACGTGTCACCCTGTCCAGCGGAGAAAACATTTCTCTATTTAATTCAGTTTTTGAATGATATTTCAGATTTTTTTTTATATTATCTTCCCCACATTGAGGCTCCATTATAATCCTCAGAATTTTCAGAAGCGAAGTATTATATTTTTTTAGCGAGTCACAAGTCATAACAAACAATTAGGTGAAAGAAAACATGGTGAACGGAATATCGCTTGCATTGATTCATTTTACAAAACATTTTTTATTTGTTTATTACCTCCAAAATTTTCTATTCATTTTCAAAAATGCCAAACCCAAATTTTTTTATATAATCAGTGAGTCACAAAGCATGGTGATGGTAATGAAGCTTACATTTATACTGCATACAAAACATTTTTGTATTCGTAAATTACCCCTGAAATTTTCTATTCTTTTTCAAAAATGTCACCTTCAAAGAAGTAACACAATCACAAAGCACAAGTTAAACGGAAGAAAAAACAGTGAAAGGAATTGGTCATGTATACGTTATTAATCTTTATTTGTCAATTATTTTTGAGATTTTCTTTCCATTTTTGATAATGCCGCTCGGGGTGGTCTGCCCCCTCCGCCTCCTTTGCTTTGCCACTGGCGACACTGAATAAATATATTGTTTTTACGTAAGTCAATTACAATTGAAAACAATTAAAATTTGCTTTCACTGTATTTTAAAGCTATGCATATATCATGTTCATTGCTATCTTTTATCGTATTCATTTTTTGGTATTGTGACAATTTCAATAGGTCATTTCACTCGTTCAAATACAGAGAAACAGCTATATATTTCAAATCAACTTGATCAGGGGTCGGCAAACTAAAACCCGACGTCTGATTTCAATCCGTCCCTCATGTTAATATTGTCTTTTATACGAAACAATAAAAAATAAGTCAAATTATGCGCTGCTTCGATATTTTGTCTGAACTAAATCTTCAGTTACAATGTTTTTTTGGATCTCGATGCAAGTGCAAAAGACATTTCCTTATTTTAAAATCCATTTAACTGTACAATTGAAGAGCTTCCATCAGACTTTCAATTGGAAGTGACGAAGAGCAAAATGATAAGTAAAAAAAAAGGTTTAAAGAAATGGATCTAATCTAATACCCTGAACTAGGTAACTGAGCTTTAGTTGTTTATTTTCCAACTTAAAGATATTTCAGTATCAATATAAGAATATTCATAATCGATTTATATTCCTCACAAGTAGTATTAATAAATTTGGTTGTAAAAAAAGTCTCACCTGTCACTTTGTAGATAGTATTGACTCTCTGAACATGCCTCGTCATCACTTCTATGCAAGCTTCCTCGGATCCAAACTTTTGGTAAAATTGGTGATCGGCTTGCAGATACAGCATACAAGTGGTCTTCTTCGGATCGACGGTCGCTCGTTTATTTACATGGCGCAGCAGAGAATCAGTCACGTTTCCCGTAAGAGAGGAAATGACGGTAAACCCTACTGGCTTTTTGCGTATCACATTATCTACAACGTTAATCTTAGATTTTATTTCGACGTGATTCTTAGAGTTCGGTCTGGAGAAGGTGTTGCCGTCTCCGTAGCCGTCTTCGTCGTAATTATTAATGAGAATACCTCTCGTTTTATCAGTACCGTTTCTTATTCTATTTAGATTCGACGATTGGGTATTGGAATCTTCGTTCTCACTATAGTAAGGAACGTACAAGTCTATTGGCAGGCTCGGATTTCTTAAGGGAGTGGCTTCGTCCGCAACGCTGTCGTCGTAGCTCAGATCGGACAGCCTGAACACGTCTATCTCGTCGTCCGGCAGCCACCGCTTACTTCTCTCTAGTTTCTGTAAACTATCTACTTCGCTATCGATATCACTATTATATTTTACAAATGTACCCTGATTAATCATTTGATTATGCTGCGGTTCGCCGGTTTGGTTACCGAGCAGCGTATCCTTGAGCTGGGAGAGGAACAGTAAATGCGAGGAGCACGGATGGTTCCTCTGCTCCGATGGATGGATGACGTCTGAAGTTTTGTATATAACTGAATGTATTTGGGGGTGAGTCTTTCCATATCGGTACAGCGGTTCTATGTAATAGTCTTCATTGCGAGTTGATATAGTTCCATCAAATAAACCTTCAGATGTTATGATACCGTAAACCGATGATAACTCGTCATCTGAAAGTAGAATGAGTGTTTATAAAAACTTTCATTCCTAACTATGTACGGATATTGAGATTTTATTTTGCGATTAGAATTCTTAAGAGTAAATGTAACCAAGGGGTTGAGAACTTGCAACTTTTACAGTGAAGTTTAGATGAACCGGTATTCAATCGATAAAATCGATTTTTGAATCTATCGTAACAATTAAATATTTAAAGAACTTGTATCAATATTGACAGGTTCCAGAATTGATATATTAGTATTTAAAAAAAAAAGTAAGTTTCTTATGAAAATCATCCTTTTATGATTATCACATTTTGTTTAAGACAGTATTTTATATGAAATATCGAAATACCGATTTTGATTTAGGCTTTACTTTCTTTTTATTTGGCTGTACTTTTTTTGCTTTATTTAATCTTTTTTTTGTAATATTTTTGATATTTACAATACCGGTATTTAATATGAAATACCAAACTACTAGTATTGATATTTTATGTATAAATATTCTTTATTATTTTTTTAATGTGACTTTATTAGGATACATCCAACTCACTTTTGGTACGGTATTCAATATCTTTTTAAACTATGTTAATATAATGTACTTATTTTTAATTTACCTTCTAATGTGCCAGAATAAACGCTTCCAGTATGAAACTCGACCGGGCCTCGGGTACCGTGGAATTCTGCTCCATCAGCAAACACAGAACTCGGATCCGGTCTCAACCGCAGATGGAACTCTCTGTAATCAGTAAAAAATCAGTTTGCAATACGAAGACTATTTTAATATAGATCTAGAGCAGTGGTTCTCACGTTAGATTTCATTGTGGCCGCATTATAAGCATCGGCGGTCCTATGGAAATGTCTCGTGACCCCACCAAATGTGATAACAATAGGAGTTGCATTTAATTAAAAAAAGGATTAATTTATATTCAATAAAATACATTATTTAAAGATATTGGTATTTATTTATTTAAAAGCAATTTGAATGGAAATTGTTCAACAGTTCTCTCTTCCAATGCAACCCGCATCGCCGCTTCTTAGTTTGCATCTGTCAGCTGGTTTCGATATTTATTTTTTATAAAGTGCATTACACTGAATGATCTTTCACAGAATATACATAAATATGATACCTCTGTGAGTCATTTGGAGTAAATAACTCAACTAAATGCTCGATAAGTCAGGTGCATTCAATCAATTTTAAAAAATAATAATTTTACAAATGAATTTGTAAAAATACATTTTTTATTTGATTTACTATGAAACTGTTGGTGGCCGCAGCAAAATCCTCTGGTGGCCGCACATGAGAACCACTGATCTAGAGCTAGAGTGTTGTATTTATATTACATGTCACTTTTATGGTGTTAATTGTCAATTCTTCGTGGAAATGCATTATATTTATAAAAAATAAACATATTTGCTCGTATTAATTTCATAATTTTGTAAAATGATAAGGATCAGTTTCGGTCGTAGCGAGTATTTTCAACCCATAAAAAAAAGAGCAGAGATATTTATCGAATATTATGTGTTATTAATGAAAAAATATTACAAAAAAAAATATTGGTATATAATAAATATGAGAAGAATTTCAACATCATCATACAATTATAAAACAATAAAATTCTATAATATATTTTTTCTATAAGTAATCTAAATACTATAATATATTTTTCAATAAAAAATAAATTACCGCTTTTGGTGCTAACGAATTGTTATAAGATTAAAATATAAATTAAATTTCTTTCTTAAAAATTATAACAAAAATATTTTCATAGGAAATAAAATAAAACGATTTTGTTGAAGCGTTCGCAGTTTGTTTTTACGGTGGCAGTGAGGGTATTTTATAATGGCGAACCGGCATATTGTGTAAAAAATGTGTGAAATGGAAAATAAATTACCTGTTGTGTGCTTTGAAGCTCAACCTGAGAGGGCCCGGAGCAGGGGCGGCGGCCCCTCTTCTCGCGCGGCCCCCCCTCGCCCCCAGCGAGCCCCTCTGGTCGTAGCGAGCGGCCTCCCAGTGCCGGACGAACTCGTTCAGAGCGAAACCTAAACAATTCATCAAGTTGGATCAATTATTCACACGGACACATTATACCTACTTTTTCGTAAGAATTAATTAAGACCAAAAGGGAAATTTTTCGTTTTTTTTTGTTTGCCGTGAAAATTATTTAATCCACCTGCCAGCAGCTGCCAGAAAATGGAAGGAAAAAGGTTTACTCTGTAATTAAATGCGTTAAAAGAGCGGTTTTATTTTAATTGCAGGATACTTCATGAACACATTTTTTATAATCTGAAAACACTTGGCGAACATTTTTTATCTTTAAAGATAAATATTATTATACTTTCAAGCTTTTAAATGTCTTTATAAATTCTGCCCTTAACTTATTTATAATAAGGCATTTCGGATTGCCCTTGCGGTCAAAAATGATTGTAACAGACATAAATACGAACTGAAAAACTGGCTTGAAATGAAAACTGAGCGACTATATTTGTTTGCTTAATGCCGTGCTCACACTAGCCTTACTAGAGGAAAGCAAATGCAACTTTTTTAACATTCAAAAGAATAAATTTGAAGGCCCATTAGTTATTGTCCAGTATAAAGACTCACGGTACTTAATATCTTTCTTACTAAATGATTGAGTTGGCCATAAAGTATATTTTTTGAGATTATGTTCGTTATTCCTCTGCCCAGTATCTCAAGTATTTCGATTTATATGTGCGTAAGTTTAAAGGCAAATATTTACCCAAGTATTTATAAAAAACGTTAAAAACCGACGACTCCGACTCATTTAAAAAAAGCCATGCATTTTAGTAAAGAATAAAAAAATATGCAAACTAGTTTCATTTTTTCTAAGAATATCACATCTGTTTTTAAATCGGAGTCAGATTAATTGTCAATGTCCGGAATATCGGAAACGCGGTTTTAAATGAATTTGGATTTTATGTATTTTCTTTCTATGTATATATTTATGCTAAACGAAAGTCCAATGCCAACATTTTTTATTTACAACAGATACAATGTTTTATCTACCGCCATTATACATAAAAAAACGATGTTTTGCTATGACCACTAAAAAAATTAAATAATATGGACCATTGAAGTATTGAAAAGTCTACGCGTACTGCAGTTTCCTATCATAGAAATACGACTTTTTATCGCGATTCACTGGTTCGTCGTGAGGGCGTGTGAGGAGTCGACGGTACTACTTTGCAGTATGTATCGTACTTAGAAGGTTAAAACCGACAGCTTTCATAAAGCAGAGAAAATCTAAAAAATATATAACTAAAAGTGCGGTAATCGAGCGTGCGGTGTTTTTAGACTTTTACAGGCTCAAACACATATTTCAAAGACCTAGTAAACCGTTCACAGCAAGCTGTAATAAAATATTAAAAAGGTTGACCCATTCCCAAAGGGTTAGATTATATGTCGGACAGGGGGTGACCACATTAGAAAAAAATGATTTCCTTTTAGTTTTATCACGGACGTGTCCATTTAACAAGTCGACTGAATAAGTAAGTGTACTTTGCGAGAGTCGCAATATATATTTGTACATTATTGTCATTATATTTATCTGGTGTTATGCTGGGCTGAACAGCACGGTATCACGCGTGGATGAACGAGAGTCTCTATAATGCCTTCATACATGCTCTACTATTGAGGAAAGACAGCGTTGGAAGACCGCTAGTTCACTAGATCGATGATTGCGGTGGGTCAACTCCGGACTTAGCGCCAGAAAAGAGGAAGAAAATATTTGTCCGTGCTGCTTGGATCGCATTTGACGTACAGGCTTGAACGTATGTAGGAAATATATTATTAATATTTGATCAATTAAAAAAAAACAAAATACGGATTTGGCTGTTGCACCAAAAACTGATTTTAATCGGTATGTTATTGAAACATAAAATTACTTATTAAGATAATGAATGATAAATGAAATGAAGATACATATGTTGTACAATGCTCAAAGTTCACATCAAATCATTGTCTAAAATAATATTAATCACCGACTTAATTAAAATCATGCCATAGCAATTATTTTCAGTGTATAATGTAAAAAAATGACATTTCAAAACATCCCGACACCATTGTCCTTGGCTCTGGGTGACTAACAAAGCAAGCTAAGAAGAAGCTTGTAAAAAGAAACAAAATTATGCAGGTATTAATTTTATGTAAACTACGTACATATATTGTTTATCATGCGGGCCTAACGAATGCGCAAAATGATAGTGGATACCTTTAGTAATACGTTAGCAGCTAGCGGTATTGGCTATATACTGTTGAATTATCAGTTGAAAGTAATACGATATTGATTTTGCAATTATTGAAAAAATCAATTTGCAATTTTGAACTATTCCCTCATTACTTTGATTTTTTTCCCCTTGAATACTGATTTTTGAATCGCTGTTGCATACGTACTGTCAAACATAGATTTTATGATAAATGTTTGCGTAATTCCTTAAAACTGATACAAATTCCATAACAATAGGAACAATAGAAAATTTGGTAACGATATTTTTGTTTTTGTTTACTTATTTCATACTAATATTAGTATTTGTTTGAATTGCCCTCCTGTACATTCAATATTTTTCAGTTATCGTGTTATGCCCAACACCACAGATTTAATGTAAACAAAATGGTTAACTATATTTTTTTCTTGCATAGAGTTAATTTATGTTAATTAATTTATAAAATGATAGTTCTGTTTAGATCTATCCTTCTATGTTAACTCTGCAAAGAGAGATATAGCGACTGAATAGCGAACACTTCACGTAAAACAAAATTCTGTTAAAATGCTTCATCAGAAGTTGATATGAGCGGTCGTGGCTGTATTTTTACTTATGGTAACGTTACCTATTCGTAGTAAAAATCAACACCATTTAAATAATGTATTTGATCCAGATATCATTACAATCCATTGAAAAAGTAAGTGTTTTTAGTCATAATATTGAACAACCGGTTTTGTGTGGTATAAATGGTTGAAAACCGGTTCGCGGGAGCCGGTATGAACTGACAAAAAGACGTCGAAGATTATGCACACAAATAAATAAAATTATTACAAGCACATCGCGGATCTTGTGCAGCCGCTGCAGAATACAAGTCGTAATAATAGCTAACCGGGGAGAATCTAATTTGAATAAATACGTGACCGAAGTGTCAATAGTCGCTGCATAATAATGCTATACGTATTCTTACAGTTCAGCGAGTGTGAAGATTTTACACAAGCGAGAGTTAATTTATTGCGCATCAATCATCGATTTAACAAAAGAACGCTTCACTTCCAAATATTCATTTTGCGTTTGGATAATAGCTGGCAAAAGGCCGTCATCAAAAGGCATTCGATAAATTAATGTAGAAGTGTGGACAATTTAGAAAAAAATAGTAAATTTCAATAGCGTAGTAGAATTATACAAAAAGACTAAATTGGAAGCTCGGACGAGAACATTAAAATATTGCTATTGTTACTTAACGTTACAAGGATTGTAACTGAGTGAAAATTAAATTAAGATGTGGGGTGACGATGAAAAGGAACTAAATATTTTTTATAGTTTGAATGATGAGATAAAATAATTTCTTGAGCGCTGCATAAATTGTAAAAATATCGTTAAGAGTCTGACAAACTCTTCTTCAGGTTTTTAGAGACGTTTAAAAATCTACTGAGCGATTTAAACAATTCTAACCGTTAAATAGTTTCATAATTTTTGACACATTACAATTTACAGTCTTTCAACTAACGAATTGTCTTTTTTTAGGTCTGCGTTTATCGGATAATTAAAATAGAAAAACTTATATAAATTCTACAGAGATAAACTTTTTCGCAGATGTCTGATTGTATAATAATTATATATCTTATACATATATATATAAAAATGATTTTTTGTATGTTTGCAAAACTTTGGCGTCTATGCGTTTAAACGCCACATGTCCGATTGCGATAAAACTTCGACAATAAATTAATTTGCTCTTCCGGGAAGGACATAGGCGTATTAAAATTAACAAACAGTGTCGAAAAAATAAAATATTCGTGGATTTCAATGATTTTTACCAAACATCCGAGTATTCCAAAAGAAAAATGGCCGCCGTTTGAATTTTGAAACCGATTTGTTTAGATTTCAAAATTCAAATTTGATGTTCGATTGTTTCGATTTCAGATCTGTCAGATCGTATGGTCTAAATTTTGACATTACATTTTAAATGTGTTTCGTGCATTAGGTGTGATTGTTTGTTTGTTATTTATGCGATGTTCTTAGATTAGTTTTATTTGGAATTAAAAACTGTACTCTTTTCACTTCAATTAATACTATACTATTTATATATAGAACGTCAAAAAACTATTTTGTGATATTTGACAGCAAAAGTACAATGTATTACATAACGTTAGTAAGCCATTATTTAATGGTTATTGTTAAAATTTTGTAACTTATGAATAAACTGCTACGTACATAATTTATGTGTCCACTGTCAATACTTGATGGAAAAGCATTCTATATTTAATTTGTATTAGTTCCATATTTATGAAACGGTTTTTCTCTTATATAATCTCGAATGCGAAGTTATTAACAAAGAGAGTTTCAATTGACTATTTTTATGAAGTTCAACGAATATTGTACAATTTCTTTTTAATGTTTTGTCAACAATTATATCGACTGTCGAAAGGAAGAAGGGCGTAACCCACACATATCAAATTTTACAGGATGCGCAAAAAACGTGTTTTGATGATTTTGGGCCATATGCAAATTATGAATTATACAAAACCTTGGAAGTGCACGGAGACGTCTAAAATGGTGTTTGATTGACATAATCTAATATAAATTGAAAAAATTGTCTAAGAAAACCCTTTGTTTCAGTCTTTTTTCTTAGTTTTATTTTTAACAAGGTCATGTTTATCAAAATTAAAAGCTAAATTTAGATACTAATTCGGCATTTGTAGCTTGCATCCCTTTGATAGAACGTGTACCAAGTATGATACATTGTGATTATCAAAAAAAGCTGTTTTGGAAAAACTGTGGGTTACGTTCTTTTTCCTTTCCACAGTCGATATGTTAAGAGTACTTTGATCCTTATAAATGCATTGATTATTTACGTTTTAGGTTTGGTAGTCTTTTTGAACGTGGTAATGATCTATTAGCTGTGTCAAGACATATAAGAATAGGTGAAAAAATATACATCTTATATTCTGGAATTCATATTTTTAAGGTTCCCATATACTACAGATTATTAATAGTAAGAACACAATAACATTAACTTATGATTAATTTATGTTTTTTACTATTTATATTCGTTTTAGACAGGTTTGTAGTGAGGCACATCTTTTTAGAAACGGTAATCATAGAACAATAATTTCGAATACGAAAAAAGACTGAAAGTATGAAATAAAAGTCACACAATCATGATCAGAGTGAAATGAATGTTTGTTTGTTCGTACTTTATGCGTTGCCACACCGCTCACCCGATTGCAATAAAACTTCGACAAACTTTTTGCTTGCAATTCCGAGAAGGCTATAAATCTTATATATAAAAATCAATGTTTGTATGTCTGCGATACACTTCATTTTGACAACGTATGCTTGCACTTGCGCGAAGATTATAGTACAAAAAAATTAAAAAAATAAATAACAGTAGGTGGCGCGTGTGTTATACCATAGACAATTAAAACACAAACACTTTATTTCTTCGAGTGGCATTGCAACGCTTGCCGGGTACCGGCTAGTATAGAATAAATATCGAACAATATGAATGTATAATAGATTTAAAAAAATGTTTATGGTAAAAAATCTTATTGCCTATATAATATGAAACGGGTTTTCTGAATTCTATATTACTATTTGGATTTGTGGTTTATGTCATCTCAACGTTTGTCGATTGATGTCCATTGCATACATAAGTCAGAGTATTTGAAAATTTCAAATTAATTGAGGAAAACTCTAGGAGAAAACAAATTAAAAACCAATTGATTGATCGTTTGTTTGTTTGACAATGTAATTAAATCTTTTTGATAGCTGTGGATATTGGTTTCATAAAACCACTTTTGAAATTTTGTGGATATTTCAGATCAATTGTTTACGTTGTTGATGTTATCTGCCATCTAAGATTCAGATTGTTATGGATGACATTCAAAACTAATAACATTTATTAAATAAATTTAAATTTTATGTACTAAAAGTTTTTTTATATTTAATTTTCATGACATATGTTTTTTTAGTGATGAATATCGAGTATGGTCACCCAATATGACAGAAACATATCTGTATCGTTATCTTTCCAATTCTTTTCCTGGGAAAATGTGAAAAATGCCCTCCATCGCTACCTTTTATTTACACAATAAAGCCTCTCCACTTTTCCAATATGTAACAAAAATAGAAAAAAATGGATGGCATTTCATTTTGTTTTTTTTATCGCAGTAAAAAAGTAAGAAACGCAGACGCGACGGCTCCTTCCCACATTCGGTGGCCATAATTCGATTGAAAAATAAAAACGAGATCCCACTTGACAGGGAGTTATTTTTTAGCCAATCATTCGATTTGCCGCGCGAACGGTTAAACACGCAGAGTGGATGGCAGATAAAAAAATGATCCCTAAATGTCAATTGAAAGACGAATAATATTATGAGACATACATATGCAAAAAGGATTGATTATTTTATATTAAAAAGAGTTGTTGAAACACGCAAAGAAGTGCTTATAAACATTTATTTATCACTTTTAGGGTGTTCACTGTCAATACTTGGTGGAAAGGCATTATATTATTAAAAACACAATATTCCTTTTTACTTTATTCCACTTTATTAACTGACAGTTGACAATGCTCGCAATGAGCGAAACCGGTCCTGACCTAATTAATAAAGTGGAATGAAGTAGAAGGGAATATTGTGTTTTTATTAAAACATTTATTTATATTTACGCACAGTACCTTCTTGGGGAAACACATAGGTGGTAAATGATTCCACGAGACAAGAAGATTTATGGTTACTTTTTTATTGATTTTTAAATCTATTCATTTTATTCTGAATAAAAATCGAGTACCAAGATAAATTGTATTTAAAAATAATGTTAAATGGAAACTTGAGTTTGTAAATCAAATCAAGAAGCAAATATTTTCCGTGTAATTTATGTCCACGATCATCAAAGAACGGTTTTTTTTTTTGCTTAACCTTCTTAGGCTCTTGCTTTGAAGAATATTCTATATTAAAATAAAATTTAACAAATAAACGTTTAGCGCTCTTATGTCACGTTTCCAAATAATAGTTTCATCTGTTTGAATGGCATATCTATTGTATGATAGATACAATAAGTTGCCGAACAAACTTTTGTATTTACCTGCATAAATTAATTGAAACAGCCGATTTTATATTTTCAAGTAATTTGAGAATAACTTTTACCTACGTGTTCATTTACTCAATGATTCTATTTGCATTAGTTAAGTGGAAATAGTAAAGTTTTACAAAGGGCATTAATTTAATAGATACGGGGCCAGACTTTAGACAGCTGAAGATTCCTTTGTCTCGGAAGTTTATTGTGTTGTACAATTTCTGAATTCAATCAGCTTGTTCATTGAATACCCAATATGGTTAATGAGAAAGACGGCTGTTTCAGGGGCTTATCAACACTACTATAATGACAGTGTTTACAAAAACAAAAACTTAACTTATTATTGATATTCAATTATCATCGTAAAACTATTGAATAACCTTAAAAAACTTATGTTTCCGATCAATAATTTTGCAAGAAGTATCCTATTCACGATTACGTTATTCTCACACATTTTATAGTCCTTCAATTTTGTCACCATTCTTTTATTATCCTCTACCAAGAACAAGATTGAGCGTCTGACTTATAGTCATCGTTAAACAAATTTTGTAAAGTTTCTGTATAATAAAAATATATGCTGCACAGCGGGAGAGTGAGTGATACGGTTACATAAAATAAACTACTATAAATACTTTTTTTTCAGCAATTGAAAATGCTTGCGATGAGCGTAACCGGTTCAGACATCAATAATTAGAAACATACACATGCACATATAATATATATATTTTAATCCATGTCCGCTCCCAATGCGAAGCATATAGCCTTCTAATAGAGGTATCTTAACAGAAGCTTTTCTACGAGAGCTGATGTTACTCAGTTACTCAACCTCTATTTTTTCAAAGAGAGTAGGGCTATTAACCACTTGAATACCGCGCAAATAAATCATTAATATGTCCCAGAGATACTGCGTGTTTTTGATAAAAATAATTTTGCCTAATATACACTTGAATTCGATATTTTAAAAACCTATATTGACTCAGTATAGATGGCACTACATATATTCATCAAAATATTGCTTATATTCTATTAGAATACCAAGTATTCGATTTTTTAAATGTCTTGGACATCCGTGTTCGCTTGCATATATTCCGGACACCTGTGTCCGCTTGGTATTTAAGTGGTTAAGTATAGAGTAAGGACAGGAGTAGTGGTCAGCTAATCGCTCTCGATACGCTCCGTTGTTTAGGATTGGGTGGGTGTGAGTTAATTTTTAGACATCAAAAACATCCATGCATTCGAACGGAAATCTATAAATCGATTGAAAAAGTGCTGTTCGTGCTGGGAGTCGAGCCCGTGAAATCCGTCACAGAAGACAGTGACGTTATGACCCGACTATATGACTTTATCGTTATAGAGAATTTTCACAGTTGCCACTATTTCGTATTTACGATAAATCCGACGGATAATTAAAATTGGTTTCGCCTGTTTGAAAAATATATTCAGAATTCGTTTTCGCTTACCTTGCTTCTCGCTGTATTTTTCCGCGCAAATTCATTCAAAGAAATATGCACCGATGAGGTCAAGAATGCTAATAATGGATTGATAGATATCGAACTTCGAATATTTTCATGTCTAACGGTCGTCATGCGATTACGCCACTGTCGAATCCGCTGAACTTTAGCGGATTGAATTTTGTTCGTGTAATCGCACAATAAATGCTAACAGCCATTTTATGTAACGCTTATAAACGTTACTGTGTCAAAGAAAGTCTTTGTACATAATTGGATTGAATAATAAAAATACCTATTAAACGCAAGTACGTACAGGTAATAGCTAGTATAGTTATATTTATTATAATTGAAAATGCAAAGATGAACCCGTACGTATAAGATTAAATCAAATGCTAGAATATTATAAAGAAGCAAAAGGCAATTGAAAGAGTAGGATTTTTTCATTTGATATTTCAATGAACTAAAAGTGACATAAACAGAGCTGTGGAGTCGGTAAAAAACTAACCACTCCTTTTTATATGTTTGCGTTTACAAAATGCTACAAAGCTTAAAAAAATATAAGAGTTCCGAACTAGGGCTTGTCGGTATTGAAAAATCGGTTTTTTTGGCTAAATTTGTGACATTCGACAACCAGTTTTTCAAGTTCGTAATCGGTTGTGCCGAATTTTCCATAAACGAGTCTATAAACAAAAGGACAGAAAATTTGGAACTTTTATTTGATGGCTTAAATACCATATGTCCCACATCATTACCCAGCGAAAGGGAATTTTCGATATCAGGAAATTTTGTTACAAAACTATCAGTGGACGCTTTGTGTTTTCTTAAATCATATTTTCTGAAGAGTAACACCAAATAATTTCTTGTTGCGCATTACTATGTATACACATAAACAACATTAAAAAAATTGAACTTTTTCTCGCTATTTCAATTGAATTATCCATTTTTTGCGAACAATATTGACATTCGACAACAGGTTTTTTCAAAAGACGGTTTTTGTATAAGCCCTAGTCCGAACCCATTAAAAACAATTAAACCTTTTAATAAATGAATAGTATCTTGTAATATTATAAAAATCAGAGAAGAACTTCTCAACTCTTAATCGAGATATCTTTCACACCTCCCCGTTCACATAGGAAGCTGTAATCTGTAAGTAGGTACACATACATTATTAGTAATCTAAAGATGTTCGAAAAATGACCTATTCATCGTATTATAGTTTAAATAATGACTGTAATTACTATGCCCTGGATTTAAGTAATGATATATTTGATATATATTTTTGTAATAATTTCCGAACTAAATGTGGAGCATCCGAACATTTTACTTGATTTGATTGTTATTCGGTAGCCAAACATCTCTGCGCAAATTTTAAGGATAGTGGAGTGAAACTAGGAAATAAATAATAGTTGGCCAATCGCTTTAGTTACCTTCAGTTAGGATCGGATTGGTGGAATGGAAATAAAAACAATTTATGTGTAATATATGAACGCATTCATATAAATCGGTTGTAAAAGTTATTTTATGAAATTGTAAGTCAGTTCGAGTCCATATAAGCTGTAACCGTTTAGAAAAAATTGACGGCCTAGTTCTGATTTGATGTTTTGAGTTATATCATCCATTATTTTCGAATACCTCACTTCTATAGCTCCACAAAACTGCAACTAGAAAAAAAATACTAGTTTTATCTCGGTAGACAGGCGTTTGAATATGAAAATTAAGAGATATAAAACAATCTCTTAGTTCCATATAAAAACAACTCGAAATATAATTTTATGGTAATATCATTTAACGTTTCACTAAATAGATGAGAAAAATAATAATTATTACTTTTTAAATCAGTTTAGATGTGTCAAAACTTTGGTCAGCAACATGCACAACATCGGCCAAAACTCGGCTATAGAATGCGAAGATAATAAAATAATAAAATAAAAAGCATTCAGTTTTGAATTTCATATGTATATATTAAATGAACGAGCTATCCTTGTGTGACTAAGTGCCAAGGCCGCATGTAGAGTGGTTTAGAGTTGGCAAGTGATAAAAAAATATGGAAATTATGCCTCCCAAAAATGTATAAATCTGCCTACGGCTTTACTCAACTTTTCCGCGACACACCAGTTTCCTCCAAGATTTTTCAAAGCCTACAATGTTTAGAAATTTTACTTGCTAACCATCCCATTCTCCCCGAGCGTCATCTGAGGGTAAAAAAACTTTTTTTAATACTGTATTATTCGAATCACTGTTTTCAGTCAAAAAGTTATATAAATTAGGAAGGGCCACTTAAAATTTTGCGACTAACGTTTATCGTTAAGCTACAAATCGCATAATTCAATTATTCTTTGTTCATATTTAAAAAAAATAGATATTGGCCTAGTATTTTTAAAAAAAAACGATGAAAAACTCTTCTTTTTATACAGCTATTGTGAATCAATGATGAGACCATTATTTGATTTTGCAAAGAGAACTTTGATTTTCCGACGATTTTCCGGTACGATTTTTGCATGTGACTTACTTGTGTTAGATTTAAAATCCGGGGAAGAAGTATATAGCAACATAAAGTGGATGGCGTTTTGCGAGGTGAAGTGGCACGAAACTATTGATTATATACAAAAAATCATATTTCAGACGTAGATTGTGTTTCCGAATTCATTCCACCGAATGATATAAAGAAATCAATACGAACGCCAAACCAAAACGCTGTGAAATTAGAAACCGATCTGACGCGTGCACGCTTCACCACCGCTCTACTCTCTGGCCACTCAGGATACTTACATTTGCGGAGCATATGTTTGAGATGCACGCTGTACGCGACGCCTCGCAAAACTTTGTCACCGAGACCGTTCGATTACCTTGTTTTGCTCATCCTCTCTTATTTAAGAGAAAATAAAGATGTTACCAAGTGAGAATTAGTAGTTATCTTATCATCCGCTAAGTCTTTAGAAATTTTCTTGTGATGTTAATAAAGTCCGATTACGAAACACGTCAAATTGTCATATTCAATTATACGATGAGATCCATTGGTACATTTGAAAGAAATACGTAAGAAAATATACGATACAACAATACGGTATTACTGTCATGTTGTTGAGTTTAATTTTTGTTTTCCAGTAGATAGCATTTCCATTGCGCGATACGAATAATGGTGTGAATACATCACGTCGATACAATTTCGCATTTTTAATGTGCTTCGAGCTGCCAGGAATTGGATACTGGAGCGTTCCAAATAACATAAATACTTGGCAGCCCCGCCTGACGCACTTTCCCCGAAAATTCAAAGAGGCTTTGAACATTTTCCGATGTCGGATGCGCCGATGTGAGCCATTAGCAATAATTACGAGCCGTATTTTAGAAACGGGGTCGAGAGAAGAATAAAAGAAAAAAAATGTAGTGTGCGGGGGAGGAGCGGTCCGCCCAAACGTACGAACATGGCAGGAACCGAATTGACAAAATAGCCGAGATAAAAATGTAAGAATCGATAGGCCAATTATCTTGCGGCGTAAGCTGGTGTCGTATTTTTTCAATGCTGCTGCGCTAAATTTCAAAGGGGAAAAAAGTGTGCACGCCAACAATTAAATAGTCAAAAAACAGAAAGAGATCTCCATTATTTTCTTGTTATCTTCCAAAACCAATGCTTTCATTTAAAATTTATTAAATTTTTAAATGAACTCCAAAAATGGAAGATTTTTAACTTTGAAGCCACTTTTTACGAAAATCGTTTGAATTTTTTTTTGAGTATAATATATGTAATATATTTTAAAGTCCATTTTTGCTACAAACTAACAGCACGTGGAACGGTATTTAACGAGGACGTCAATCGACGATTGTTAGTCAGTCGTTCAACTTTCCATTTAACAAAAAGTTCGTTCAAAAGTAAAAAATAAGCAGACGCTAGTTTGCTAGTTTATTATAATTTAGAAATGTGCCATACGCACTGTTTTCTCGATTGAGTAGGGCCAGGACTGAATGAGAATACTACATATGTACATACATGCAAGCCTTATTTATAATTCTGTTTACCAATTAATAAACGGATGCTAATGTCTTTTCAATGATTAGAACCATTGATCACGTTATGGAAAGCTAAGTGCAATACAACTCGGCCATACGAGTTGTATGTAATAATATTATACAAGCTAGGGATATACAAAATATAAATTACAATTCAGTAATCGTTATAGTTTTAAGTGAGGCAATTTTTAGAGAGGCGTGTGTTAACTAACACGTGTAAAATATATAATTGTGTAGAACAAGAACAAGGCTATTAAATGGTGAAATGTCTCTAAAGTAAATTATCACACGGCAATCGCCGAGTAAATTTAAAAATTTGGTCTTATTTTAGTATTTAATTTAAAGATTTACGTCGATTTTACAACGGTAAATATCTATGTACTTACAGTTAGACTACTTGACGATAATAATGGTCGACAAGAAGGTCGCAAACAATATTATAATTTAACTTCATCCTAATTATCCAATATTATAATTTAAAACAACTATTTTTATTGACTTCCGACTAATAAAAGTATTGCACAATAACAAAATATGCTTATAATTTTATGTTAAATAATGTACGACGTACCTACTGACTTGAAGGTTATATTTATGTATACAGAATAATTTACTTTATAATCGGTGTTAATACATAAATATTTTTAAAAACTTATGGCTATTTAAAGCTCGGTATGTTTTGGTAAATTCTCATTTACAATACACCGGTATCCGGATCTATTGTTCTAGCACTCATCGTTGTCTCATACCTGTAGGTCCCGGCAAAACATCCATTGGAACAATCTCAAATAATTCCGCGTTTATTGTTTACCTGGTCTATCGTTTTCCTCGATTTTTCGGTTAATGTTACTCCCATTAATCGTTTTGGTGAAACATTTATCGTCCCGTTCAAAAGTGCAGAGTTCAGTCGTCAATGCGAGCCGGTTAGTGCTCATTTTTTGTCTCGTATTTCGCATCATAAATTATTCTGACTGGCAACTAAAATGTTCCTCATGGAAAAAGTTAAGACTCTAGTTGAGATACTAAAAATAATTTAAGAATTTGAAAAAATCCACGAGAAGAGCAAGCTGACATTATATGAATTGAATATTATGATTCTCTTATACAATAAAAATAAAGTTTTTAATTTCTATTATTTAAGGATTTCCCGCAATTATTGTTTTCCTGCATTTATCGGTTTTTACGATTCAATGAACAGTTAAGAATCAGGGTTCCACTGCACGAGATTTTTTATTCTAAAATAATGCAAGAGAAAATGGCAAATCGCAGTAGCTCCTTAGGCAACCTGAGATGTGAGCACTGTGCAGAAGCAGACATTCTTGAGTCTGAGAAAAATGCTGAGGGTATTTACCAGGAGCCGGCCAAGAAATCGTTCCCAAATACTCGAGATTTAAAACATGAAACCCCCGAATAAAAAACGTGTCGAATACTTTCAAAACCAACTTTAAATCTTTAATTTTTTTTAATGGTTTGATAAAACTTTGAATACGTTTGGAAAAAAATAATTTAAAAGTTCAAAAGTATCATATTATTTAGCTTATATTTCTTTCACTTATATTGATCCGTTTACTTCTTAGAATTTGTTCATTGGAAAATAAATAATCGTAACGAAGTTTTTCATTTTAACAGCAGAGCTAGATCTATTAGATCTATAAAATAGTATTTTTTTTCCATTTACGTTCACATTTAGATCATTAATGAAGATGATATTGCGCACGATCCTAATCATACATTTTGCCAACTGATATTTTATCTATTCAAGTCGATACTTCTTTACGGCGCCACCGTTACTTCCAATCATACAATAATATCTAAATGAGAAAACTTGGAAAAGGTCCCGATAAAAAGCGATAGGTTTTCGGTTATAATTTCTGAAAACATTGACTATAATGCCAATTAAGATAAGACGTGTTTCCAAAGCTAGATGGTCGAAAGAACTTAAATGGAAACGGAACTTAACGATAAATAATATCGACGTGATTGAGTTTTATCAGTTTTATCGCGGACCGAAGACAAAGATCAGTGGAATGCATTAAGGCGTAGGGTATTTTTGATCGGTCCTATGGCGCAGCGGTTAGCGTTGTGGGCTTCCGTGCCGGATCTCACGGGTTCGAGTCCCAGTACGAAGAGCGACCGAGTAACAAACAGTTCTCGTAGAAAAACTTCCAGAAAACTAGCACCAATCGAGCGAGATTTAAAAAAAAACACTAAATTAAAATGACTTCTGCCGGGCTATTCTCAAATTTATTAGGATTTGGCCATTAATTAACTGATACTGTGACTTATCATGTCCACTCGCTATATGTTGTAGAGTGTCTGTAATGAGATTAATTACCTCACTCCTGAACAACATATTTAATTTCGTTTTATTTGTAACAAAGGAAGAGACAAGTCAAAATATTGAGGTTTTTAATCGAGTATTAAGAAAAAATCAACCCAATATTTGAAACCGGGTTAGCAAATTGATAAAAAAAACCGGGCTTCGAGTATCGCAAATATAACTAAAACAATCTATTTTTGAAAACCGGTAATCCCTAGTGAATAAAAAAACGTCTTGTATGGTTTGTATAGCCATCCAAGTCGTGAACGAATTAAGAAATATTTCCGTGCAATCGCAAATATACTAATTCCACAATGTTTACACGAGCAACTTACAGTTATTCTATTTCACAAGGAATGCAAAAAACGGTTACGTGTGTTTCACGCGTGCCTTTTCATGGTTATGCCTTAAAAACAGACACAAGTGGATATAAACTTAGCATATTATAAGATGCGTACACGAAAAAGTTTTTTTCATCAAGTATGAATGTACCATTTTATTTTTACATTTTTATATAATGATTACGTGAAGAAATTAACGAGCGTTTGTTGTGACCTTAGGCATTGTAATTATTTTCACACGATTACATAGCATATCTGGAATCTAGAACACTCACGAATTTTCTTTAATAATTATAATTCTATGTAATACATGTTATGTTCTTTTACTTTAAATAAACCAACGATTGATAGTGTGAAATCATGTACGCTTACGAGATTAACACACTTCAAAATGCCTACCAACGAAGGTAGGTGTGGGCTGGAGGGGATCGCGCAAGCCCCTTGTTAAACTAAAAAGAAAGAAATATTCTTAGATCAAATTAGTACCAAACTGTTACTTCGGCAAACAATTTTTCTATTATCTACGATGATTTAAGTATAACGTTTGAAACATGGAATTGCATCGAAAAGATTAGTGAATATTTCTGCGTCAATCTTAAAACTATTCACTCCAGCAATCTGAGGTTATTGTTCAATGATAAATTTCGTTTTGTTATATAATATACGCATATTAAGTTTAATAATAATTGCGTGTAAACTAGAAACAAAAAAAAAACACCCTTCCTGGCTCACCGCCAAAAGCAAGTCTCTTATATAATATACTAGCAGAAAATAAGGTAATACAATTCTTCTTTACACATCACGCAATAATAATAACCGTATGTAATTTTATTATAACTGTTATCTACTCCAAAATAGTTACTGGGCAATTATTATTAACATTTTAAAATGAGGCACCAAGCAATGATAGTGGAAAAAAAATCTCAGTGATTCCTTTGCGTTACATACATTACATCGTCGACAGTTTCCGTAACATGCGATAATAAATAGGTAAGAGAATATCACGTATTATTATGAAGCCCAATGACGTCCTTAGGCAAAGTGTTGCTCTTACTTGTGTGTGGTTTCATAATGCACACCCTACCATTACATGGTATTACGAGTGTATTTTAAAAATAATTCATAAGTGTGAGTTTTTTTGAAAATATCATTTTCTCGGAGAAGGAAAATCTTATTTTTCTATAATTCGATTACCACTGCCATGACAGAAACATATTAATATGCAAAATTAATTATATGAAGTCAAAATGTTAATTAACATTAATTCTCCATTCATTAAATTAATTAATGGCAAAATGTGCATTCTAAGAAGGATACGTTTTTTTTTAAATTTACTTAATAGAAAACTGTTTTACTATGAAATACTGTAGTTTTCTTATATAGAGTTTATTGTATGATAGTAAAAACACGTTGTATGTATTTGTAAGATGGCAACACCGGAGATTTTCAAAAGTTAAAGTTATAGCTATCAAATCTGATTTAAATATTGATTAATAAAGACTGTGAATGTAATTTTATCAATAATAATTTCCGCCGCAGATATTATTTTTAAAAAGTCTTTTTTTGTCCAATATTTTCAAAACATATATGTTTTGAGATTTTTGAGAAACAAAAAAGGTTACATAAAGCTGTCAACGTGTTGAATTCAATTTTTCGTTCTAACGTGTACTAATGTATATTTATGGAATCATAGATGGTTTGTTATTTCAAGCTAACCTGCCTATGAGGATGCCACTGGGAAGATATTTAACAATGTTCAACGGTATCGCTTCGGATGTCGACATATACTGCGTAGACGTGAGCGAGTTCAGACGAGTACTATTTATTATGTGTCAAAGTATTTTGTCGGAAGTTAATCGGTTTACTTTTTTCTAATTTACATTGTTTACTGTGTTTTTATCATTTTTCACATTGCAAAAGCAATAAATTTATTTGTATATTCATTAATTTATTTGACAACTCTCTGAATCCGCTGTCTAAGTAATGACTAACTTGCCTTCCGTCAAAGGATGCCACTGCTGAAGCCGTACCAGTAGCTAGTAGTAAATCCCTCGGCCTACATCATAGGTTAATATCAAAGCCTCACATATTATGTATACATACTACACACCCGCGTAAAATATATGTAACTACTCTACTTGATAAAATAATAATTAGGCACTCTGTACTAACAATAAAAAATACCCAATATTACACACGTTCAATTCTTTTGTTAAGGTTTAAAATTTTCTGGGTATAATATTTGTTAGGTATATGTACAATTGCTATTTCAAGATAATATTGCTTCGAAAACCGCCATTTTCTAGAGTTTAAGAACTATTGAGTACTTTCTCTTTAGTATGGAGGAGTTTTAGTGTTGGCAAAAAAGTATTTTAGGCTTATTATTTACTTAAAAATCACAAATTTGTGTATCGGGCTATATGAAGAATTAAAAAATTTAAGTTAATTTTTTAAAATCGTGTAAAAGCGAAAACGTGTAAAAAAGGTACCATGTAAATTGAGGGATAGGTGTACACCATTTAAAAGAGTACTCAAATCTAGAACCTGTTACAACTTTTGACAAATTAAAAATATTAAAATTCGTTTTAAAAATATAGAATTTAATAACACAAAACACATCACGAGATTTTAAGAAAATCCACAAATTTCAGCGAAAATTGTCGTCATTATTTAAAATTGAGTCATTTATTTTCTGCGAACGCGGGAAACTTCGACGGCGCATATTAATCAACGTTACCAGGTATTTCAATAAATTCTACCCAGAATTTAATTAACGGATTAAAGGAAAACAATTTGACCTGATATCTAAAATAATATATCGGCGGAGGGCAAACGGGTCGGATATGCAAATAGTCTTTTGTATGGGGGCGTACGTATATCTCGCTCCCGGCGAACAATATTGGCATTGTGCTCTGTTAATCCAAAATTGATGCTATAGAATTTGGAGAAATTGTTCTAAAATAATAATATGTAGCCGTTAAGTAATGTGAAATCCTTGCAAATATTATCTACATTCTACGCAATGCTGCCTATTGAAAATAATACCATTAATATTAAAACAGTGTATCGCCGCGGGAAAAATAGTTTTTGAATGTGAGATAAGGGTAAGAGAATATGTATGTAAAATATTTACACAATGGAAACGGACAAAAGGTGCCAGGAAATTTTAATGGAAAATTTCAGCCGTTATATAGTACACCCAAATGTATGTGTTTTATGTTTGGAGTTGTTTCCCGAATCTAAGTACCGCCATTACTGCCAAGTAGCAAAAGAGGAAGGCGGAAAAAAATAACACATATTATTTATACGGTACAACTACATATCGTCGTTTTAAAGCCAGAAGTCATTAAATGACCAAATATTGTTTCTAAGATCATCGACTTCTTATTATTTCAGTTAGTACAAACTGAAATAATAACTTTTTTTTTTGCCTTGTATAAACTGAAACTTTCCAAAAAGTCTCACAAATACTTATTCTCTCGATTCCAGAGAAGTTATCGTTACCCCAATTAGTGACTTCTTGTAAACATCATGTAGCAAAAAATGGACTGAGTGGTAATTAATTAAGCTTCAAAAATGTGTTTGAGATTTAATGACTTATTTACTGGGTAACATAACGAAATAGTAGATTGTGACATCTAACTCAGTTTTGACCGACATAATATAATATATGTAAAAGCAAATCTGCTATAAGACCATATTGTATCGAAATCATGTTCAGTGAAATCTGTAAGTCGTACAAATCAGGAAAATGCGTTCCGTGACATAAAATAATTTAAGATATCGAATGTAAAATATACCTCCACGTTTTATAGAATTTACTGGCTCTAGGCTACAAATATGTATCGGGTTCCGCAGAAAAGACATGCCAATGAAAGAGGTTTTTGAAAAATAATTACTTAGTAAGGATATAAGCTCATTATTTCTAGTAGTAAACATTTCTGTATTAACACGAACCACCTGAATGTAAAGTTAAATCAAGATATTATTAAATATATACTTTATGTAAAAATATCAAGAGTAAAAGAAAAATAAAACAGAGAGCAAGTAAATAATTTATTATTAGTACGAGGATGATTAGAATTTTTTGAAATCAATAAATATCTAACTAGTTATCAATTATTAGTAATTCAAATTAATCTTTTTAAAATTAAAACAAAACGATATTAGGCAATAAACTTCATATTTGGAAGTGTCGATGCTTATTGTTAAATATTTTCATAGCATGCCGTTTGTGAACATTAATTAAACAAGGATTACATGGCAATTAAAAAAATATCACAACTGGGAATGCAATTAACAAAAAATAAACATAAATAACATCGGCCGCATCCGCGCGAATGAAAACCTTTTAAAGGACCATAACAGTTTTCGATTATCGCAATCCGCCAGGGGTCGACAGTGTCGACACCCATTAAGATCACCTCTCGCCACCCAATTGCCCCGGTTTCCTACATTGGCACCCACAAAATAGGTCACCCATATTCGTGCTCTTCATAATAAAATATAAATTCCAACAAACAGCTCCCACGGTAATAAAACACCGAAACTATCAGAGAATATTACTGAGATTGATTGTGAGCGCTCGTCTCCGAGATTCTATTACACATTTATGGAAACTTGAAGACAAATTGATGTATTATCAATCTGATATAGCAACTGGGATCTTTATTCTTCTGGTAAACATATGTTTCTCATAAAGAATATAAAGGGTGATTCATTTAGAGATACTTTTTCTTATTGGGATTTGATAATAGATAACACGTGAGTTGTGCCCAAGTGTTATTTTATTTTTGTTCAGTATTGTTTTACAATTCATAATCGAAAGACTTACGCCGGCACAGCGCCTACAAATTATTCAGCTGTATTACGCAAATCAGCGTTCTGCGAGTAATGTTTTTCGTGCAACATTTTGTTTAGCGATGAGGCCCATTTCTGGCTAAATGGATATGTCAATAAACAAAATTGCCGTATTTGGTTTTAAGATCAACCCGAAGAGGTTCAAGAGCTGCCACTACATCCACAAAAAACAAAGGTTAGGTGTGGTTTATGGGCTGGTAGAATAATCGGTCCATATTTTTTTAAAAATGAGGCTGGCCAGAACGTAACCGTGAATGGCGCCCGTTATCGTTCCATGATAACGGACTATTTGGTGCCTAAAATTCAAGCCCATAATCTCCACGACACTTGGTTTCAACAAGATGGCGCTACTTGCCACACAGCCCGTGAAAGCATGGCTTTATTAAGAGAACATTTCAGTGAACAAATAATTTCACGCTTCGGGCCAGTGAATTGGTCGTCTAGATCTTGCAATATAACACCTCCAGACTTTTTTCTTTGGGGCTACGTAAAGTCGAAAGTCTATATAATTAAACCGACTACGATTGAGGAATTAGAGGCCAACATTACTCGCATCATTACCCAAATACCAGTCGAAATGCTCGAACGCGTCATCCAAAATTGGAACTTTCGAATGGACCATGTTAGGCGTAGTTACGGCCAACATTTAAAAGAAATAGTATTTAAAAAATAAATGTACAAAATAGGTCTATTTATTATATTAAAGACTATGCAATATTTTTTTTTATAAACGTTTTTTTGTCTTTTGAAAAAAGTACCTCTTAATGAATCACCTTTATAAGGAGCATTTCTAATAATTTAATTTCGATTATTAACATAATATGACAAGTATGTTACGCAAATAAAGAAAAGATGTGTGTGAAAGTGTGCTCTGATGAATAATTATTGAAACCCATCGATTCATGCCGTAAACAACAAAGTAAGATACTGACACGACTGAGTCCCGAGCAGTTAGACGAGAGACAGAGAAATCCGTCTCTCCCCATAACGTCTCGGTTTGGTGTGACGCAGTCAGTCTGTGACAATTTTTAGGAATTAAGTATGGGAACAATCAAATTCAATTAAACAACGCTCGTGAACAGTAAAAGGTGGAAATCCACCGGTTTATTTATAATCAAAAAGGGTTTACAGTAAATTTCGATAATTTGGCTAGCCACACAGGAGTGCGCTCTAAATACATGTTAATAAATTTGTCATTCGGCGTGAAGCTCGCGAGCCGAGCCTCCTAGTACCGAATGACAGTCGACTTGCAGACCGGGCCTTTCAGTAGGTCCTTCGCCTGGACTGAGGGTCCCTAGTATTACAATATTTATGTTCCCTTACGGGGAGACATCTATGATTTTATATTTTTACAAGAGAGAAACAAACCAACATTCATCATACCATTTTTCTTAAAGCTAATTTCGCATTCAGCGGTTTCTTATAACAGTTATTGATTTAGTAGTGGGCAAATTTCATTTAGTCTTGTTTTGAAGTTAAGATCTGCACACTCACTACGCGTGTACAGATCTGCTTAAAATTAATCCCTACGCTAAATCTTAGGAGTTAATATGGACGTCAAGCCGTACCATATGTCTACTTTAGGGGTGCAGGAAAAACAAATTAATATTTACTAGCACTGTCACAGTCCTCGTGACTAATGATTGTTTGGATTTATTATTAATCAGTATGTACGCTAAGTCGTGTCATACATTTAATTCAATTTATAATATTCAGCGAAATTTTATATACAAAGTTATGATTTCTTAGTTTAACGATTCTAACTCAATTCTTATTGGATTTGCTAATACGACTTCGCAACGTTTTGCGGGACTCCCACAGCAAGGAACCGAGGTCTGTTCGTGAGGCGGATTTCCATATCCGTCCTCCCTTACTGTGTGCGTTCACTTCCAGTGACCGCAAGCCGTTTAGGCCGGAGCACATTTTATCGACGGCACTCTGAATACGAGTCCGTCCAACCGCCCGTTGGTCAATCGCATTAGCGAAATCTCCTATGAAGTTACTTACACTACGTGTTTAGATTTGTTCGAGTATTAGGGAGGATTGGCGGAGACCAGACCTCCGTCCGAGGTCGGCTCCAGGCACGGTGTCAGACCGCTTGAAGGCGTCGCTATCGAGTGACGTAATCCAACTGGACGAATTGGATTTTAGGTTTTTCTATTGAGTGTCTGCCGAAACTTCGACAGACATGAGTCCCAGACAAGTGCGCTTGTCTAGGCGGGCTATCTGCCCCCGGAATTATACGTCCACCGCGCCGTATCACTCGGATTCCCGTGAATCCGCAATGATAGTGCCTCCCTAGTACTCAATACAAAAAACACCCTCCGACGTCGATCTAGCTAAAATTAAACTAGTGCGAGGCCGACGAAACCTGAGGCCCTTTTTCGCACAAGTCCTCGGGGCTGTCTGATCCTTTGTTACTTAGCTCCGCCGACCTTGCATCGTGAATCTATGGAAGGCGTGATGACAGCTCTTCCTGACGTCTCGAGACTAAGCGTCCCGCAGACTTGACCCCGCGACCTTTCAATGTTAACAAGTGACAAAATTATGCCTGACATTTATATTTAAAAATGACTCGAATTATCACACCTCCCATAGTTCACCCTTATAACTAACATTTGCCGTTATGACGGCGGTGATCGACGATTATCAATGACACAGGAAAAAACAAAGTACACAACCAATTTAGAAACAAAAGAAAATACCTAACATAAAATAACATACAATTTTATACAAGTCCCCAGCGTCGCTTGGTGTCGTTTGCTATTTCTGTTGTTCAGATACTTCGCCCTCAGATAGGCATACATTATTGAATTTACAATTATCATCATTAGGTGACGGACCTTTCTTTTTCTATTGCAACTCAGTGTAGCGAATTATTGATGCGTGGGGCCCGCGACGCATCGCGGCTCGAACGCACGTAGTTTCGCTCGGCCGGAGTACTGCGCCCAATTTGCCTAATAATTCGTAGTTGATTACTAAACTCAAACTCATTGAGACGTTGCAAAACAACAGTGAATATCGCATTGTTTTTGCGAATTCTAGTTATCCCCGTGGTCTCGTCACCGAATTGAAACAAAGATACTAAAATCCCGGCCTTGCCAATATAATTAAATATTGAAACAAACAAAACTTCAGACCTTACAATATCATTACATATTGACACAAACAAAACAATTCAGCTCTTGCGAATATAGTTAAATATTGCAACAAACAAAATTCAGACCTTGCAGATAGAATTGAATATTGAAACAAACATAAAAAGAGTCGCACTTTGCCAATATAATTAAATATTGAGACAAACAAAAAAATCGGACTTTGCAAATATAATTAAATATTTAAACAAACATAAAAAAAATCGGACTTTGCAAATATAAGTAAATATTGAAACGAACATAAAAAAAAAGTCGGGCTTTGCAAATATAATTCAATATTTAACAAACAAAAAAAAATCGGACTTGCAAATATAATTAAATATTGAAACAAACAAAAAAAATCGGACTTTGCCAATATAATTAAATATTGGGACAAACATAAAAAGATCGGATTTTGCAATTATAATTAAATATTCAAACAAACATAAAAAAAATCGGACTTTGCAAATATAATTAAATATTGAAACAAACATAAAAAAAATCGGACTTTGCAGATATAATTAAATATTTGACGAACAAAAAAAATCGGACTTGCAAATATAATTAAATATTGAAACAAACCAAAATCGGACTTTGCCAATATAATTAAATATTGAGACAAACATAAAAAGATCGGACTTTGCGATTATAATTAAATATTTAAACAAACATAAAAAAAAATCGGACTTTGAAATAAACGTGAAACGTTTAGGTGTTGCAGAAAAATTATGCATTGAACCATCGTACAATATTTTATTATTCCCGTTGGCCGATACCGAATTGAGAACAAACGGAAAACGCTTCGGCGTTTGCAAAAACAAGATTAATTACGATTATATATTTCACGATTTTTCCGAAGACCAAGCGCCGCTGAGTGTTACACTGGACCGAACGGAGAGCATCCTCCGCGCGAAGTCGGTCGCAAAAATATTTACAATATACAGTTAGACAGGGTACAACACACAATAAAATAAGACAATGAATTTAAATCAAAATTAGCGTTCCCGTACTCTCCTCCGGCCGCTGTTATTGCCATTTCGAACAAGAAGTGACACACGATTTTACTAGGCTGAGTTTAGAAGAAACAACATTTAATACATGAAGGGGTCCTGTCGACACTTAATAAAATGCGGCTAGGAGCAAAGATATGACCGCGATTTTACACGCGTCTTTATTTCGATTCTCACTGTCGAGATCGAGCAGGAAGCTACAGTTCTGGCCGCGGACCTTAGGTTAAAGAGTATTGACTCAGCAACAATAGGCCGCGACATATTTATGCAACGTATAATAGTAGACGAACCTTTGGAAGTTCTCAGGAACCGGAGACAGCTTATCAGGAACAATTTCAGCAAACAAAACAGCTGGCGGCAAGCGATAACACAAGGAGGTAGCACAGAATTCGACTCAGCTTTGCACAATGTCAACTATTCGAATGACTTGGTCAAGCTGAGAGAATTTCTGGCTGGTTTTTTTATTAAAGATGTTGCGGCGGATAATATCGGCAGAAGAGAGCACGGGAACAGAGTAACGCGTAGAAGTCGGTGAAGATTTGGTAGCTTTTGCAAAACTGACCTGCCTTTTTGTAAAGGATTTGGTCCAGCTGCGTCCTCGGCCAGGGTCAAAAAAAACGGTTGACCCGAGCAAATCTGCTAACCTCAGCATCTGCGTCTCACGCCGATTGGCTAAGATGCTGACCTCCCGTGGCTCTGCCGAAATATCTCAAGATGGCGGCAACTGAGATTTTTCTAGAACAACGATTCCGCTGAGCGAAAATCGTCTCTAGTGATCTTAATATGACAGATAGAAAATCAGAAAAATCACTGTCGTGTCAGAATCAGTTTTCCGCGAAATATTGCTCTTACAAGCGATCTCATAACTCGTTGCTGAAGCGAGTTATGAGAAAAAGAAGAAAAATTTTCCACCTGAGCGAGTCAGGTGTACCGGTTAATCAAAGCGGAGATGTCATCGTCCGCGAAAAAGTAATTACTGAATCGAGTCTGATTTTTATAAAAGCCTAAAATCGATTTAAGTGCAAATTTATGCTAAATATTTTCTATGGTGAATGTTCCTGAAGGGATTTGGCTGAAAATTCGAAGGAACGTCCGTGATAGTCGTTCGCTTCCATGAAACTAAAATTTCCCACCTTCCCTTCGTGTGTTCGCGCTTCATATCAGATTGAAATTTTGATTGACCGCGGTGGAGGGGAGGCCGCCTGCAATCGCACGTATGACCACGCGAACCGCTACGATTGGTCGGACTGGGCGGGGCTTATTTTAGTATCGAACGGCAAACGCTACACGCCGAACGCGTTTCGAAATTTCGTCTCGCCAAAATGTATGGGGAAATCACAGTTTATTGAATTACTAATAAACCTGTTATCCGATTGCAATTTAATTTACAACACCGTTTCGGACCATCGTCCTTTACGGCTCGAAAAAAATTCGGCGCCGAAGCTTGGCTCGGGCGCCGGTTCCGCACGATTTTAATTGGCGCAGGTGAGGGCTTGGTGGAGTCCAAACCGCGAACATGATTTTAATATTAGTTTATGCAGTGCATACTAGGACATGGCTAGTGTCGTAAAAACAAAAATTCTCAAACGAATTTTGTCCCTGACGACCCTGGTCGAGGTCGCCGCGGGATTCATTTGTTCGATCGCAATTGGAAATTGCGTCGATAGAATTCAGCGAAATTTCTTCAGGGGCTAGAACAGCCTATGCTAGGTGTACCTGTAAATTATGGGGAGCCTCCGTTGAGGAGGAGGAAAACGGCAAGCGTTTCCATTTCCCTCTCTCGCCGCACTCGACCGCAAATTCGGTCGAGCACCGCGCGCGAGCGAGAGACGGTATTTCTATTTGGCTCTGTGCGCCCACGTACTCACTTACAAAGCAGTGGGTTTGTCTTTGCACTCAATAATCCGCGGCAAGGTCCGCGGATTGCGAAATTCTTAATATTTGCTTACATTGGCGACTTTGTCCATTTGACCTTGAATAATCGAAAAAGTGATGTGTTTATTCTGTCTCTCTTCCTCATTATACCTATCAAGCTTTGCTAACAACCGTATAAGGAAATGCAAGTACAAATCATGCCAAAGGACCGTATCGTATCAATCCCCCTTACTTCCTATGGCGTGATTTACACTTATGCTTTTGCAGTTGTTAGCATTGCTAGAAAAAAAAATATTGCCTTAGTTATAATGAGAAATCGAGGTGCGGGCGGGCTGATCCAGTCTAACCCCGCCGCGCAAGCATGCGTTGACCCGCGAGAATTTATTGCGTCAGACGCCTCGGCGCCAGTGGCCGAGGCCGGGTCAAATTGGACAAATTCACGACATTTGATTCTATGTTTCTCACTGGAAACGCAACAAGTTTACAAAAGTGCTCTACTTTATCTGTAGGCAAAAGTTACATACATGGTAAAAAAAATTATTTGTGTGTGCTGACTCCTGTCTTGTGTATTTACAATTTTATTAAGAGAGGAGGGTTCTCCTCCCTCTCTGACGAGCCTCCGTGAGGTTCGATAGCCATTCGCAAAAAGAATTAGTTATTCCCCAACAATTGTCTGTTCGAGACCAAATCTATAATTTATTCTATTTTCCAGAAAAACAAATCTTACTTTAATACATTTCTCCCCCCCTTTTCTCTTTCGCTCCTTGCAGCGGGAGAACATGACAAATATAAAACACAAAAGAGTTCCGTCATACTGACTTTTGCTGTTAGTGCCGCCAGGAATGTTAACTATTAAATTTTTCTCTATGACTTTTGCAACACAAATTGAATTATTATTATTTATTATATATTTTTTTTTTTTTTTTTTTTAAAATTTTAAGATCTTCGCAAAATGAACTTATTACTTTTTCCAAATTAATCCGCCTGACATAGCTGCTGACGCTATCGAGGCAGAACCCAATTCACCATCATTCGAAAACAAATTCTTTTCGTTATTAACAGGAGAAAATTAAACATGTTCCAAGTATTTTTTTTTTGATAGTCATTTGATGTTGTGCAATAAAAAAATTAAACATATTAAAACTTAACTGACATTGTTTACTTTAAAAATTACCAAAATTGAAAAATGAATTAATTATGTCTTGTGTACAGGAGTTGACTGTATTTACTTTAAGTTAAATATTTTTACTCTACTTGAATTTATTGATTAGCCCTTGAAGAGGGATTAGCGAATGGTACTATACTTGGTGATGTTTCTGGGCGTCTTCATCGGCGCGAGGGGTGGATGTGGTCCTCTTCATCTACTTGGTCTGGTCCTAGCGGGCCGGGGCGTCGGCAGCTTCCTCTTCTGGCAAGGGTGCTTCCTCAGTTCTCCGTCGCGGCGGTGTCTGCCCGAGGGGAAGTGGTTCGGCGTAGGGCGTCGGCACGGGGCGGATTTGGTTGGTGTGCGCCTTGATCGGCTTGCCTCGTCTGTCCACCCAGTACACATTCATGCCCACCCTTGTAATTATCTTGTACGGCCCTTCCCATCTGGGAGCCAAGTTGGGGATGATGCCAGTCCTCACCCCTGGCTTCGTGAAGCCCCTCAAGTAGATCCGCTGCCCGGCTGAGAACTGCTCAGGCGGGGCGGTTTGGGCGGCGCGCGCATTTGTGCGCCCGCTGTACTCCTCCTGATGGCGTAACATGGCAGCATCTTGTTCGTCTCTCTCCAGCGCCTCGGTGCGTGCGGGCGGCATATCCAGTTGTGCCCGCCATTCGCCAGGCCTTGGCAGTTCATAGCCCATCACCGCTTGACTGGGTGTGAGGCCGGTGGCGGCATTCTGACGGCAGCGCAACGCAAACAGTGTGCGCGGTAACGTTTCGCACCACTGTGCGTGCGCGCCCGGTTCAAGTTGAATTCTCATAGCTTTCTTTATTTCCTGGTTTCTTCTCTCCGTAGGATTAGCACGGGGGTGGTAGGGTGGCGTCGTCCAATGAAGGCATCCCCATGCTTCAAGGGTTGACACCCATCTCTCATGCAGGAACTGCGTACCATTATCGGTAAGCAGCGCCCGCGGGTATCCAAATCTGTGGAACACTTCTTGTTCCAACAGAGGCAGGAAGGTCGCCACTAACGAGTTCCGCATGGCGAAAGCTTCGGTCCATCGCGAGAACAAGTCAGTGACGACAAAAATGTATTTATTCCCTCGTCGGCTCGCCGGGTACGGACCCATGAAGTCGAGGGCCAGTACCTCGAACGGCCGTGTCGCTTCTGTGTGCGACGTCATATGCGCCGGTCTCTGCAGCGCTCCTCGCTTTCGTGTAGCGCATATACGACAGGCGCGCACATACGCCTTCACGTCATTTCTGCGCGCCCGCCAGAAATAGAGCCGTTGTATGGCCCGATTCGTTTCCGCGGCTCCAGGGTGGCCGGCTAAGGGGTCGTCGTGATAGGCGGCGACGACTTCCTTTCTCAAGTGGAAGGGCACCACAGTCAGCAGCCTTCCGCTGCTCTCCTTATGACACAGCAGCCCGTCGTGAACGATGTTACTTGGGTGCGGCTGATGCATTGTCGGCGTCCTTATCGCTGTGATTGTTTGCTGCGTATCCGGATCGGCGCGTTGCGCGGCTTTCACGGCGTCGTGCAACGTTGCCAGTTCTAATAGTAGCGCCACGGGCTTCCGGTGACTCGGCACCAGCATCCGGTCGTCGTGCTCCTCGATGGCAGGCGCCGTGGCGTCTGGATTTCTCGACAGTACATCCGGAAGTTGATTCAGTTTGCCGGCGCAGTGTTGTATGTCGAACTGGTGTTCGGATAACATTATCGCCCACCGTGTCAGCTTTGCGCGCTCATCCTTTGCGCTGTGCAGCCATGTCAGTGCTCGGTTGTCAGTTCTCAGAGTGAAGGGACGATCCTCGACGTATGCTCGATACTTCTTGATTGCCCAGACGGCGGCGAGGGCTTCTTGTTCGTTCGAATGATAGCGTCGTTCCGTTTCGGAAAGGCGCGCGCTCGCATACGAGATTATATCTCTACCGCCGTCGGGGCGCGCATGAAATAGTACCGCCGCGACGCCGTGTCCGCTTGCGTCGGTCTGCAGGGTGAATAAATATTGAAACAAACATAAAAAAAATCGGACTTTGCAGATATAATTAAATATTTGACGAACAAAAAAAATCGGACTTGCAAATATAATTAAATATTGAAACAAACCAAAATCGGACTTTGCCAATATAATTAAATATTGAGACAAACATAAAAAGATCGGACTTTGCGATTATAATTAAATATTTAAACAAACATAAAAAAAAATCGGACTTTGAAATAAACGTGAAACGTTTAGGTGTTGCAGAAAAATTATGCATTGAACCATCGTACAATATTTTATTATTCCCGTTGGCCGATACCGAATTGAGAACAAACGGAAAACGCTTCGGCGTTTGCAAAAACAAGATTAATTACGATTATATATTTCACGATTTTTCCGAAGACCAAGCGCCGCTGAGTGTTACACTGGACCGAACGGAGAGCATCCTCCGCGCGAAGTCGGTCGCAAAAATATTTACAATATACAGTTAGACAGGGTACAACACACAATAAAATAAGACAATGAATTTAAATCAAAATTAGCGTTCCCGTACTCTCCTCCGGCCGCTGTTATTGCCATTTCGAACAAGAAGTGACACACGATTTTACTAGGCTGAGTTTAGAAGAAACAACATTTAATACATGAAGGGGTCCTGTCGACACTTAATAAAATGCGGCTAGGAGCAAAGATATGACCGCGATTTTACACGCGTCTTTATTTCGATTCTCACTGTCGAGATCGAGCAGGAAGCTACAGTTCTGGCCGCGGACCTTAGGTTAAAGAGTATTGACTCAGCAACAATAGGCCGCGACATATTTATGCAACGTATAATAGTAGACGAACCTTTGGAAGTTCTCAGGAACCGGAGACAGCTTATCAGGAACAATTTCAGCAAACAAAACAGCTGGCGGCAAGCGATAACACAAGGAGGTAGCACAGAATTCGACTCAGCTTTGCACAATGTCAACTATTCGAATGACTTGGTCAAGCTGAGAGAATTTCTGGCTGGTTTTTTTATTAAAGATGTTGCGGCGGATAATATCGGCAGAAGAGAGCACGGGAACAGAGTAACGCGTAGAAGTCGGTGAAGATTTGGTAGCTTTTGCAAAACTGACCTGCCTTTTTGTAAAGGATTTGGTCCAGCTGCGTCCTCGGCCAGGGTCAAAAAAAACGGTTGACCCGAGCAAATCTGCTAACCTCAGCATCTGCGTCTCACGCCGATTGGCTAAGATGCTGACCTCCCGTGGCTCTGCCGAAATATCTCAAGATGGCGGCAACTGAGATTTTTCTAGAACAACGATTCCGCTGAGCGAAAATCGTCTCTAGTGATCTTAATATGACAGATAGAAAATCAGAAAAATCACTGTCGTGTCAGAATCAGTTTTCCGCGAAATATTGCTCTTACAAGCGATCTCATAACTCGTTGCTGAAGCGAGTTATGAGAAAAAGAAGAAAAATTTTCCACCTGAGCGAGTCAGGTGTACCGGTTAATCAAAGCGGAGATGTCATCGTCCGCGAAAAAGTAATTACTGAATCGAGTCTGATTTTTATAAAAGCCTAAAATCGATTTAAGTGCAAATTTATGCTAAATATTTTCTATGGTGAATGTTCCTGAAGGGATTTGGCTGAAAATTCGAAGGAACGTCCGTGATAGTCGTTCGCTTCCATGAAACTAAAATTTCCCACCTTCCCTTCGTGTGTTCGCGCTTCATATCAGATTGAAATTTTGATTGACCGCGGTGGAGGGGAGGCCGCCTGCAATCGCACGTATGACCACGCGAACCGCTACGATTGGTCGGACTGGGCGGGGCTTATTTTAGTATCGAACGGCAAACGCTACACGCCGAACGCGTTTCGAAATTTCGTCTCGCCAAAATGTATGGGGAAATCACAGTTTATTGAATTACTAATAAACCTGTTATCCGATTGCAATTTAATTTACAACACCGTTTCGGACCATCGTCCTTTACGGCTCGAAAAAAATTCGGCGCCGAAGCTTGGCTCGGGCGCCGGTTCCGCACGATTTTAATTGGCGCAGGTGAGGGCTTGGTGGAGTCCAAACCGCGAACATGATTTTAATATTAGTTTATGCAGTGCATACTAGGACATGGCTAGTGTCGTAAAAACAAAAATTCTCAAACGAATTTTGTCCCTGACGACCCTGGTCGAGGTCGCCGCGGGATTCATTTGTTCGATCGCAATTGGAAATTGCGTCGATAGAATTCAGCGAAATTTCTTCAGGGGCTAGAACAGCCTATGCTAGGTGTACCTGTAAATTATGGGGAGCCTCCGTTGAGGAGGAGGAAAACGGCAAGCGTTTCCATTTCCCTCTCTCGCCGCACTCGACCGCAAATTCGGTCGAGCACCGCGCGCGAGCGAGAGACGGTATTTCTATTTGGCTCTGTGCGCCCACGTACTCACTTACAAAGCAGTGGGTTTGTCTTTGCACTCAATAATCCGCGGCAAGGTCCGCGGATTGCGAAATTCTTAATATTTGCTTACATTGGCGACTTTGTCCATTTGACCTTGAATAATCGAAAAAGTGATGTGTTTATTCTGTCTCTCTTCCTCATTATACCTATCAAGCTTTGCTAACAACCGTATAAGGAAATGCAAGTACAAATCATGCCAAAGGACCGTATCGTATCAATACAATAGTACACGTAGGGCTTCCGAACCGGGTAGAACCGTAACCGGGTACCGCCGCGCGTTTTTACAATAACCGAAAACACTGAATGGATTAATATTTTTTGAAATATCACTTATAAAAAATGTGTGCAATTAAGTATTTCGTTTAAATCTAATATTAACAATAAGAGATTTGTTAAAGCAATGTATTCAGACATTTTTGTATTTATTAGTTTCTAAATCACTATTATAATTAAATACTTTTGAAGCAATATACTCTAAACAAATATTTTTTTTATTATACACATACTCGGTGTATTGTAAATTTGAACACTGCGTCAGTATATGATAGTTGACAAAAAATACCCGGAACCAAACAGGGTACCCGATTAGTTTATAAAAACATTCAATTATTTTAATTTTAATTTTATAGGGTAATTCATTTGGGCGGGTATTTAGATGCCCTAACTGTACACTTTGTTGGACATTTAAAACCCAACTGGTAAATAAGTTTTTGTAATATGAAATCCCCATAACTATATAAATCTAGAGAATGTGTGTAAATGCTATTATTTTCATCAAAGTCTCGAATCAAAAATCCTAGATAACTTATTTAACAGATTTCAGCATATTAAGTAAATTTAATTGAAAAAAAGCGATTTTGATTTCTTGAATATTTTTTAGTAATATTTACATGTTTGAATAAGAATGGAAAAATTAAGGCAATTGTGTTTTGTTTGACGAATGGGCTTGAAAAACAGATTAAATAGCGTAAGTCTTCATATCATACAATAATATAATATACAATCGTTTTTGGCTGGTAAATTTAAGGATTTTTTTTAGTTTTTAAACATATTGTGATAGTTATTTTGTAGAATTTTACTATTACGTATTGAATAGTAGTATTTTAAATTAAGTGAATAGTGCACTTGGTTTGTGTAGTGATCAAAATTACAGTTTGTGACCGTTTGGCACATAGTTATTTTTTTTACCAGCTATGCAATTAAAAATGTACGAATTGTTAGCAGGATGAAAAAAGTATTCACAGTACTCATATTAACGTATTTTGAAATCTAAGCAGTCTCTCTACTACTAAGCTCTGCAAAAAATGAAATGTGTTGTCTTGTTTAGAGTTCCGTAACGTAATTAATTGGCAGTGCAAATCACGTTCTCGGATTAGTCGGTCGGTACCCCCGTGCACCTTTGTTTATTTCGCCAAAGTCAATTAGGGTAAAATGAATGTCAATTGTCACCAGTCTCAAGTGGAAAATTAAATGATCGAAAAATGTGTGTCAAGATACATACCCAAGGGACATATTGGGACAAACTTTCCGGTCAAATGCGAAAATTTGTTGAAAAATCTTAGTAATGTCGATGGTCCATTTTCATAGTGCTACAACTAGAAATCGGTAGTTTTGAAATACGACTGAGCAAAGTTTTGACGCATCTAAACTGAGTTGTAAAAAAGCGTTAACACAATCAAATAAAAAAAGGGAATTTTCAGACATCACAAACACCCATGCTTTCGGGCAGAAATCGATATGTCCATAAAAAAAATGCTGTTCGCACTGGGACTAGAACCAGTGAAATCCAGCACGGAAGCCCACAACGCTGCGTCATAATACCCGGGAAAAATCAAATATAAGAAAATAAAAATTGCTCACTAAAAAAATGTTTAGTCCAAATCACCACATGAAAAAAATGAAAACGAATAATATTCTGTTTATGTTGAAAAAATAATGAAAAAAATTCCCCCGAGTCAGGCAAATAGCCAAGTTCCAAATTTAGTCTATCAATTTTAGAATTTTTATTTATTATTGAGTTTTGATTTGTTCGGATCAAATTTGTTGTAAGATGACTTTGACAAAAAACCTGGCTAGACTTATACTTACTTTATACCTGTCCAATCTATTGTACTCGGTTCAAGGTAAAAGTGTTGAAAAGGATTGTGATCGAAGTATTTGTATCGAAGTGTTATCCAAATTCGCTGGAACTTTCCATTAGATAATTATTCAGCGTAATAATAAAATATAACAATACAGAACACTCAAATCTTTTTTTACTCGGTAGAAAGGTTCCATCAAAAAATGTGTAAAAAAAGGTAATAATGAAAACTCAATATGTAAATTAGATCCCAAATCCAGACATTAATCAGGCAGCTCGAACTGAAGAATTCTCGTGAATGATAGTAAAATATTAAACCAAACACATGAGGCGTCTAGTTACAAAAAGCGATATAGTCACAAAATGTCTGGAAAAAAATATGTGCGTGGTTTACGCACAATTTTACACTCATTGACAAAAGCGACAGTTTATCAGCTAATAAACGGTGTTATTTTGTTTTTATTCAAACATAGGATACAATAGAAAACAAATATTAACTTAAAACAAATATTTTTGCTTGAAACTTAAAAAAACACTGTTTGCAGCAAATATTAAAGTGTGTATATATCACTTTTTTTTAACTAGACGCTTGAAATATCGTCCATTTTAAAATAAATGAGTGTTTAGCTTAAGAATCAAAGAACTGAAATTATTTTTTTCATTAAATTCAATGTAACAGAAGATAACTCAGGTTTGAACGACGTACATATTATGAAAATACCACTTTCATCTCGCTACGTATTTTGTTAACGCCTAATGTTGCAAGACGAGTTTCGTTAGATAGATGTTCGCCATTGAAATCGTAGACGGGTACCTTACATCAATACATTCAGTCGAAATTACACCGAGATGAAAAGCACGAAAGTAAAATAACCGAGTGGATGAGTTGTAATACATTTATGTACTTGATAAGTTTGCTTCGCACGGTAGTCAATAATGTGGTTGGTTCTACACGCGTGGAGTTACGTCAACTTCAACCGGAGAGGAGTTAAGTTTATTGAGAACATTCCTCCGCGGGGTACTTTGTAACAAGAGTTTTGGCACTAACGACCATTTTTTTTGAAACAATTGGATAAGAGCCTACTAAATAACGCACTGTGAAAAGTTTACAGAGAGCAGTTATATTTGGCCTCAACGCAATCGCTCAGTGGCGCGTAACTCACTTCAGGTGGTCTTTTTAAATAGTTCAAAAAAATAAATCAAGCGAATATTTAACTTTTTAACAACCAACTCGGTTTGATAAGGTGGTTTTTCTTCATATTAACAAAATTAATTACCATAAATTATCTAATTTTATAATTTCGATTTTACTTTACAATCGGTATATGTATATAGATTTCATAAAATACGCACCTTTTTAAAATTTCTCATTGAGATTGAGAAATACTTTTTGAGCCACGGCAACTAGTTATTCAATGCAATTATGGTTCAGAAAATGCTGTCTGAAAAATGTTTCGAAAACGGTCAAATATCGATAAAAACGAACGACGAATGTGTGATTGAAATAATGTATGCTCCATAGACAGCTAGTCGTCGTTGAATTCATATTAAAACAATAGTTGTTTGTTTAGTCATCGACTGTAATCAGGAAAAACTAAATAACTCAAGTATTCAACTCAATACACGTTCTTTCAAAAGGATGTATGCTGCAAATGCCGAATCAGAATCAGTATAGAAAGGGCTGTGAAAATTGCGACCGAGAAAAAGTATACAAAAGTTTTTCTTAAGCAACTTATTAATATAAGATTGAGTAAATAAAACACCAGTTTAGTCTTTATGGATTTTAATGTTGCTTGTATTTAATTCTTTGACTTTAGCCCTAAAACAAAAAAAAAGTTTTTCGTCTCTTATGTAAAAAAATCTGTGTGTATTACGTCTTTCCGCCTTTCTACAGACGTTATGATTACAAATCGATCATTTTCCCCATTGACAGGAAGTATCCACGTTTGATCTAAGCCAACTTAATTACTGTATTTTAGCACCTACTGTTTTGGGAAGGACAAAACAAACGCGTATATTGTTTCACTGTAAAACATACTGGATTTATTAATAATAATTTTAACGTCTTGTTTTCCGCATTTAGATAGTCACAAACGTCACCGCCGAAGTAACACATCGCTTGGTTGAACAATTGAAGACGGGCTTAAAGTCTACTATTTTTTTTTTTAGAGCAACGTGACTGGGTCAATTAACAGCCGTATATCTACTTTTAATCCGATAAGATTTACGCTTTGTTTACTGTCACTTGCCAAGACAACCGACAGACATCAGTTATTATATATACATTAAGGATTTTTTCTTTTAGATAAAGTATGTCCAATCAAAATCTGTACTACTTCAACATATTTGATTAGCAAACATATTTTACCGGAAATAGTGAAGTTGCTTTAATAGTGACGGTGTATTTATATTATTTAAGAATGAGTGCTCAAAATGATTATATGTTTAAAAAAGCGACATATTCTTGTTACTGAATATGGAATAAATTATTGAAAAAAACATTTTTTTATGAAATAATGCATTTCCGTTTATTATGAAATGGTCTAATTTAAATTTTAATAAAAAAAATACATTACTTTTTTAAAAACATTCAGTATCAATGATATAAAAACTGAATGAAATAATTGGATAAAAGTCCCTTTCGGGCAGGACTGGCTGTCTGCAAATATCAAAAAAGCTGTTTATCAGAGAGGGAAAGGACCAAGCATTCGTAATGTATAGATTTAATTCTTGATACTTCAAACGTCCCATATTCAGGTATAGATAAAGTAATAAAGAGTTAAAATATTACAGTAATCTAGTCGTGCTATTAGATACAAATATCGATTGAAAAAAAATAAACATCTATTCGATAATTAAAATTGTTACTATGTGTTCTAAGATTTAGATTAAATGTCTGTTTTATTTTCAAAAAAACTAATTTAAAATGGAACGAAGCGGCAATCTAGTCTTCTGAATCCATGGTCAGTATCTAAAAAAAGTCTAAAAAATATTTACTCAAAGTCTTTGAAATCATGAATGTTTGCTTTAATTTGAGATTTCGACCGAAGGTGCTTGGTGGAATTTCAATACTAAATTTGAATCGTCCTTAATTATGTACACTCACGCAAGTTTTGTCACTAACGATCCGAGTTTCGCCTTTCGGCATCTTCAGGCGTTCAAGTGTACTGACGATGCCGATGAGTGTGTATATAATTTGAGCGATTCAAATGAAGTTTGCAATGTTTTTTCGTTTTGAGTTGATGTCCAGTGATTTAAACATATATAGAAAATTGGCAATTAGCTATGATGCAAAATATTTGTTGTGTCACGTTTTAAAGATTCAAGAAATGACCCTAAATGTAGAATATACCTAAACGTGTCAGCGGTCCTCCACCCTAACAATCCTCTCGCTACATTTTTTTCCGTAAACGATCACGGAATACATTCGGAGAGTTCGGGTAGTTTTCTCGAAAGAGTCCTTTCGGGTCAGCGTAAGAGAGGAGGTCGTTAGCGAGAGAGTCGAGTTTTCACTCTGCCCTGTCAGAAGAATTGAATCAAAATGATTGATAAGGCCAGTTTTCACGCAAAAAAAACATCACGCGTCCCCCATACATTTTTATTATTCTCAAAAGAGTGACGCAGTACTTTCTAGTGACACGACCGACTCGGTGCCTTTATTTAATGATGCATTACATTAAGAAGAAAATAAACAATCAATTTTCATTGTCATTAAAAGATTCTCGGCATTCACGGCGCATGATAAATAGCTTTATGGTTAAAATATCATATAAAAAACTGTACCCCAAAGGCATTAAGCATTGTCAATTTAGACATCTTCACAGAAGAGCAAAACACTTTTTATCTTTCATATTTTTGAAAAAAAAACCAATTTCTATTACTTTTTATTTTATTTATTTGTTAAATTTAAGTATACAAGGATAGACTATCAACTCAAATACACCTTCTATTCAATTTGTTTTCAATAAGTATTCCAGTAACTAACTAATTAACTTATTGCAGTGCAACCACCATTGTGTAAAACTGAATATTTTGTTTTCTTATTCGCGGCTTTTTTTTAATATTAACATTACAGATATTGCCAATGTGACAAACATTATGAATTTGGAAAATTACACGAGATCCACTCGAAGAGAAGAAATAACACGAGCACTCATGTCTAAGGTCTTAAATTTAAACTGTTATTTTGTTTTGTTAATATATTGATGTTGATGGTACGTGATCCCAGACCAACCAGAACTCTAGGGAAATCTCTTTTCAACTGGACCACATTCGTGATACAAGTTTGATCTATCGAAAAAATTGTATTTACTATCAATCAATGACAATATGATGTCAATAAAACACTTGTTACCCAGTCTAGTGTACCCGGATAACAAGGGTTCATTGAATGGAATCAGTTATATATTGTTGGAGGCGAAGGTCGTCGAAACATGTATTGATTTTTAATAGGTACACGCACATCTCAATCCCAACCTTTTCCACCTGGGTTGATGGGTTATCCGTGCACCCTTATCAGGGGGCGCATTATCCAAACACGCTCCTATAATTACAGCGGTAAATTTAATAACAAAAACATATAAAGTCATTAGGGGCAATAAAGATTTGATAATCGGCAATCTTTGTATTAGTCATGGTAGAATTATTGAAGTGTTTTTTTTGTTATGTAGTTGATAAAAATAATTTTATTTAAAGATTAGATTAAAATTTGAGTTTTTTTTTATAAATATCGACCCGAAATCGGTAAAAAATCTGACGCGACCATTCATTCATAATAGATACAGAAGAAGATTGTTTTTAAACGTCTTCTCGTTGTAAGCTAGCAGAAAGAAACCTTAATTGACCGAATTGTTAACGTATTTTGCAGCCTACCGCATACATTTATTACCGGTGAGTTTTGAAGTTCATATGCGATTGATTTTTTTAAGGATAAGAAACTTAGTTTCACACAACCCGCATATCATTTTCGATAACGGCGAAGATTATGTCAGACTACAAAATATGTTTCCGTATACAGATGAATACAGAAAGATATGAAAATTAATCTTAATTAATGAAACTTAAGTAGTCCTGCTCTGCGGATTATATTATACTTAACTTGGGCACACAGAAAATTATATATCTATAAAGGGGTTAGTTGACTAAGTATCCGAATTGTGCTTTAAGACTGTGCTAGACACTACCATAACATTTTAAATTAAGCGTGGGAAATATTTCATCGTCGTAACTTTAAAAATAAGTATCTATTATACATACATTTTAGAGAAATGTTTTTGGAAGGAAATAAATTCGTTTGAATTTTACATAATATTTTAATCAAATTTGAAATGATTTAGTACTTCGGCCTGTTTCGTGTAGTTTTTTTTATACAGTCATTATTTTTATCAGGCGTATTATATCCATTTAGAAAAAAATGACAACGATTTTCCGTTTATTATTATACAAATTCACATATATTTACATACTTAGCGCTAAATCTGCGCAGGTTTAACAGTGTCAATATTGGGCCACTTAGTGAGTTTGTATACATATTTTATACATATTTATCTGGTCAGTATTTTAATCAGCTTTCGGACAGTATGTATATTATTGATCTGCATTCAAACCGCAATGTCAATATATTTTGACAATATGGGGGGGGGGGGGGCTTGTCGGTTTTCCAAAATCGTTTTTTTAGTTAAATTTGAGACATTCGAAAAACGGTTCTTTTTTAAAGTTACATGATTTCAAATATAACAGTTAAAATTGTTTTTTTATTGTTTTATAAAAAAACTAAATTATTACTTGAAACCACCATGGTGCTACACGAAGTTTAATAGTAAGTTACATTATCAAATTTGAATTGTTTGAATTTTGTACTTTTCCATGAGTTTTGTCGCTAACGACCCGGGTTTCGCCTTTTGGCATCTTCAGGCATTCCAAGTGCACGGATGTACTTGAAATGACAAGTTCAAAGGACAACTGTCAGTTCAAGTACATCCGTGCACTTGGAATGCCTGAAGATGCCGAAAGGCGAAACCCGGGTCGTGAGCGACAAAACTCATGGAAAAGTTCAAAATTCAAACAATTCAAATTTGATATTGAAATTCCATCAAGCACCCTCAGTCGAAATACTTAAGTTACATTATATTAAGATTTATTTTTTAAAAAAAACTTCGTATTCTATTTTGGAAGAAAAACATATTTCCTGGCGAGGAATAGCTAATAAAATTGTAGTAGTTTTTGTAACAGTCGTTCAAACAATGTTTAAAAATTTTGGAACCTTTTTTGGCAATTTTATTAGAATTATTCTTTTTTGTTAAACTTTGAAAACCGGTTTGAGCCGAAGCTTAGAAAATCATGTAATTTGAAAACAGGTTCTTCAGGCTCTAGTTGTCAACTAAACCAAATTTTTACTTTAAATAATCACGGCTATTGACCAAATTTAAAATAAAATGCTGATTTTTCTACGTAATAACGACCCCATCGTCGAAGACGATGACATCTCGTGTCGTCGGCGCGACCATGACGTTAGTACCCTCAAAAGTGAGCAAAAGATTCTCAGATTTGTCAAAATTAAGCGCTCTGCTGAACATATGTATTATCACGCATAGATTATTGAAGTGTGTTGGAAGATCGCGACATAACTAGATAGATCTGGTGTTACAAGACTTACGAGTCTTGAGGTTCAGCGATTGGCGGAAGAAGGCGGAGTGATAGAGGCATCCAAGGTTCACCCCGTACTTCAGTGCAAGAGAATAAGTCGATTAAAGAGGCCGCCATTGTGGTATGTGGTATAACATTGGTAACGTGTTGAGTATTTATATTGCGGTTGAAAATTCTTAAACCATTCTGTTCGAAACAAAATCTTAAAGCCTGTTAAGGCAAATAAAAAAATCGATATCACTTTTAAGTGCTCTTATCGATGAGAATGCTGATCATTGATTAAGATATTTTTCAATAATAATAACAAAAATCATTTTAACTGGCTAAAATTATTCCAATACCGGCACTACTGAAACCAGTATCCCGGTATTGGTGGTGTGTTTTCAACGAAATAGCGGTTTATAAAAAGAAAAAAATATTGATGTATAGGTCTTGAAAATTAAACAATATCGAATTTTGAATATGTAGAAAACATAGCATATTTCAATAAAATTGTTCGCGATGAATTAAAATATTTTAAACCTGCTTTGAGTTGTATCAATCAATCAATATCAACCCAGTTTTCACAATTTATGAGCCCTTTAAACGATTCATTATTATTTTTAAAAACTGTAAATCACTCGTTTATGATTGTATACGAAATATCAAAATACCGATTTTTATGGTTTTATATTTTTTCGTTTATTTAAACTTTTTTTAAATACCGGAATTTAATATGAAATACTGAAATACCTGTATTAATATACTCGTCCGGTATTGGAATCTCTAGCACTTATATGAAGAGCTTGGTATCAAAAATGAACAGATTCGTTTTTTCATGAACAGAGAAAAACACATTTTTCTTATAAAAAAAGTTTTGATTATATATCATATGGTAGCCATATTTTGACCCTTAGTTGCATGGACACTGCGAAATTTTTAGCGACGCTCAAAATTAAATTCCGTTTCTTTGAAACATTACTCCAATATTAAAGCGATATTTCATTTATTTTCAAAGCTGAATTTGGGCTGAACTGAACTGATTAATCCCAAAATACTCACAAAACGTTCGATTGAATTCCTAAAACAAGATGTAGAATCATATTCAATAGTATCTCAACAATATTGAAAAAAAATGTTACTCAGTTGTAGTATTGAGGTGGCGATAATGTATAATTCAATATTCTTGAGTGGACGTGCTTACTATTATGACGCAAGGTTTGTGTCAACTGGGGGGATTGTAATATTTGAAAATATATTCAACCCCACTTTTATTATTCTTGAAAAACAACATTTTGATACGGTGCCGCGTGCAACATGTTGTGGAAACAACACTTTGCTGTAAATTTATGCACTCTAACAAGTCTATTGTATGCCATATTTTACTAAAATAATATGCAAATATCTTAGCAAGAAAGCAGGCATACAAAATTTTGCTAGCTGCAAGGCGTCGCGTCGCCTGTTTAATTTCGACTGGGGATTAGATACAAAATCCACCAAGGACAATATTAAATTTGGTAAATCATCATCATCAGTTGTTAAATTTCCGCTTTTTTATGAAACCTTGAGGAATAAATGGGTTTACCGTATCGCTAGGGGTTAGTGGAGTAGGATTTTCAAAGTAAGGTAAGATCATGCACATGGGAGTCGTACGGAACTTCTGCGGTTATGTATTGCTGAAGTAATTTTATTTCGTAAATGGTGACGGAGGGCTTGGCAATTACATGACTACAATTTATTTAACGAGTTAAATAATTTATCGTATTTTGATCCAATTAGAACAAATGAACATCTCAATTATTTCTAAGACAACTGAGCACCGTATTTTGAAAACGGTGTTCCAAATTCACAATTGAAATAAACAAATGAATTACGGAACGGCTTGCGCAACTTTTCAAAATAATGTTTTAATAAATTGTATGCAACAGTTACGAGAACGCGTACTTTCTTTGTGTTTATTGTGTGTACGAGGGATTTGAACTTGTAAAGCGGAATCACGCACAGTTATTATTGTTACTCGGAACTTTCTGCGAGCAATAAATTAATTGCCATGTGAAAAGAAGAAGTGTTTTTTTTATTTCATCGCAAAAATCACACGGTTCATTCGCCTTTAGAATCCATAAATGATTTTATTTTACTTCTACTTGATAAAATTACATGACTTTGGATGTTTTTTTCGATTATCACATATCGTCACAAAATCTTACACAGCCTTATAAATTTCATCACGTTTTTGACCCTGTACGTAACACATTTTCTCACGAAAAATGTTTTGTAAGTTTTTGTACGACCGTCTAACTAACCCTTTCATCATATATCATTACAATATTTGAGACCGTAATCCCCCATTTGTGCGTAATGTTTTATATTTATATTTCTAATAGCTAAATAAATAGTTTTACTTGACTGTTCAAAGTTTTGAAAGTATAAAATGAATGACCTTTCAAGTGTTTACAATACTTATTATAAACGTGTGATTTTCATAAATAATTTAAGGTTTCTTAAAATAATAATTCATCATTGAAAGGCTCATCAATTCTGGAACCTTCAATATTGATACAACACCTGGGAGATATCATTTTTTTAAAATAAATCGTGAACAATTTTATTAAAATATGGTTATTTTTCCATTTTCATAGAAAAATATCGACATTACAATCCCTTATCAAAACCAATATATAATTGTATTTAGAAGAAAGTAGACGGTGATATAAACCGTTCTTGTTGAATCTATTTTGAAGGCATCAGGAATACTCAATTTATGATAAATTTCTACCTTTTCTTTTCAATCTATTGTTACTAAAAAAAAGTCATTGTGTGAAAGTACCGTTGAACAAGTTTATATACGGACCACTGTTGAGCGCAGATAAGTGGTTGGGTAAATTTGTTTGACACATATATGTAAAACAAACAATGTGTTAACGTCATGTTTTACCGATTTCAAGTTATCGTTAAAATTACAATCTCGTTCTTGATGTGTAGGTCCGTTGTTCATTATTGAAAGGAGATACTTTTTTTTTGATATTAAAAAAATGGCAATCGCAATAATACACAGGTTCGTTATATCGGTATGAAGTTTACATTTTGAGTATACAGGCGGACCTCTACTTTCGAACATTCTACTTTCGCACAATTCGCTATTTTGCACATTTTTATAAAATCGTTCGTTCTAGATTTTTTGGCGATAATACAAAAATGTTTTGTTTCGGCAAGTAATGGCTGGTTCGACAAATTTAAAACGAGGTATTATTATTTACATAATATTTAATTCATTTGAGAATTGGTTGATGCGGATAGAGATGCTGGAAAAGAGTTTATTTCCTCAGTGTCCAAAATTATTGAAGATGGAGAATATACCCCATGTCAAATATTCAATGTAGATGAAACTGTTTATTTGTAGTAATAAAATGTAGTATAGTTTATTTTGAAAGAAAATACTTAATCTTACATTCTTATCAAAGGAAAAATTAGTTGCTCCTGGGCACAAACCTTCTAAAAACCGATTGAAATTGTTTCTTGGTGGAAATTTAGCTGGTGATTTAAAATTGATGCTAGTTTATCAAGCAGAAAATTCTAGAACATTGAAAGGGAAAGATAAATACAACTAACTCTTCACAAGTTTATATAAAAATAAAAATTTGATAAATAAAAATTTTAAAGGTCAATTTTTGTTCTTTTTTTTTTACGTCCCTCTACTTTCGAACATTAAACATTAGCACACGTTTTCAGGAACCAATTGTGTGCGAAAGTGGAGGTCCGCCTGTACATATATGCATTTAACAAATAGCGATTTACGAAGTATAACGATTGTGATTAAGTGGTATTATTTATGGAAACTATTACAAATGCAAAGAAATAGATAATACATACATCGAAAAATTCCACAAATACTAAGATCAACAACAAAAAATTGAAGAATATTTTTCTTTTCAATTTCTTTCCATGGAATACTGTCTGTACACAATGCGGTAAAAATATTTAAAACTATTCAAGCTGGAGAAAAAAACGCTTTCATTAGATTTTCCCAACAATGGCCGTAAAAGCTTAACTGTGAGTAACAAACTAAAAGAGAGAAAAAAGAAACTTGCGGAAACACAAATAATAGGCCGGGGTTCACCTTAAAGGCGAAAGTTTGTGTACGCTTACCAATTATTGTTATTGTAAGAGTGTTCTTTGGGTCGTTTTTCCTGCGGCGTCGAGCAGTTTTATTGCGAGTAAACAATATTCCAAACATTATGAAGACGTATGATAGGTTCGGAAGAAAAAAAACGTAGGAGCCTCAACTATTGCCAGAGAAAAATGAAAGTTAACGAAGGCGGAAAAAAACTATTAGAGCACACTAAACTTATAACACAATAAATAACCTGCTATAAGAACCGTTTTAGGGCACTGGGCATCTGAGATCTTTCCTATTTATTGATTAAGCGGCTTCATATGACGCGTTAAAATTCTATAAACGTAAGCTCGAAAGAAAGTGGAGTCAGCGGTTCAACAGTATAAATAATGACGGTTAAGGGTTTTCGTTATACCAAGGTTATTTATTAATTAGACAAGTTTGGTTTATTATTTATCAGAGAAACAAACAAATTTTGTTTTTTAAGGTATTATGAAAGAAAAAACGATGCAATGCTTAAGACTGCAGTGTCAAATAAACAAATATAAAATTTTTGGTATTTTCATTTTGATAATGTGTGTATTTCTTCTGAAAGAGCAATGTTGCTAAATTTTGTTAAGTCAAGATTTAACTTTTCCGGAATATGTTTTGATACTGCGACGAACTGCGAATATTCAAAAGACAATAAAAAAGTCGTATTGTTTGTGTACACAATTAGGTATAAGAAATCATAAAAAAATGAATCAGGCACCTTTTATTAGATTGGTATTTTTTTTATTCATCACTTCAATCTATGGTAAGTTATATCATATACCTATGTATGTACACAGTGACTATAAAGATATATCTAAACCTAATTCTATTTTTGCACGGATTTTTTTCACACGGCTTTGAAACAGTAAATTGTTTTGAAGCGAAAAATATATTTTCAAAATTTAATTATACTAAAACCGAAAATCAAGTGTATTTAAAAGTACATTTAAATATTTTTTCACACATTAAAACACAAGTACTTAAGTAAAGTAATATTTTTTAAGCCAATATCGTCTGCGTGAGAAGACCTTCATGCAACAGTGCTCCGTAACGGTTACATTAAATGTCAATACGGTATTAAAATGCGTGCGAGCAGAAAAACGTGCGCATAGAATGTGAGTAACAACAAGAGTAATCATGTCATTTAGATTAATATAGATCCATTATGATATGGAATTGAAGTGTTTCGCATAATACGGTTACGACTATTTGTGAGAAATAAAATTATCGTTGGCTTACTTGTAACAGCTTAACTAATAATAAAAGTCAGATTTCATATCATAACAAATCAATATTATTTTATTCATTGGTTGTTTTACGGAAATAAATAAATATTAAAAATAAAATTGATAAAATGTTGTTTAACTTTTTTAAAACTATTTATTTACGTTGATAATATTTGATATTTTTTTAACCAATGTAGAATTAAAAGTTGTTCAACGAAATCTCGATAAACTAAAATATAGACAGCGACATTTTTGAGCTGATATGGTAAATTGATAATAAATTTAGATACCTTTATCTCATATGTTAGACATGTCTAGTTCCAAATAGAGAATATAGATTTTAAATGGAATACGTTAGCAGAATACCTTTAAAAGATAACATTTTGTTAATTAGTCACTCAAGCTATCGGAGAGAGTGAGTAGCGATGGGTTAGCAATTAGTAGTTATAAAAATCACCCCGTCGTCGCCTCGTTTTCGTGAGATTAAAAATCTTAGCCTTTAGAATCTAAAGTTTAGATGCATGTTTTGCGTGTAATTGATTATTTTTACCCAATTGCCTGCCCTTCAGTTTTTCAAACCAAACGCAGTTATATAAAAATGTCTTATAAATGAGTTTATGATCTATTTGATATATTTCGAGTACAGAAGAAAAAAGAAAAATTTCAAAAATTGTGGTAGAATAAAAGGAAGATATCAAAAAGTGTCTTGCGCTATGAAATAAATGCTGTGAGTATTATATTTATCAGCCGACATTTTTAATCTGGCGTGTCAATCTACTTACATGCCATTATATTAAAAATGTATATAATAACGAGCGTAAAAATGAAAAAAAGCCATGTGTCAATCAAAATAAAACGCTGTTATATTTACCCGCTGTATCAATATACATCAGTATATTATTTTCGATGTCCCCGAGGATTTGAGTCGCTCTTGCTATACGTCGAGCAATATAAGTTAGGTTAGGGCGTATACAGGAGTAGACTATGAAAATGAACACACGCGGGAATGAAATTTACAGCGCGTGAGAGAGCCTTCACCTGCTCCCAGAGATGAAAATCCACACGAGGTGTTGTACAAACAATACTCACTGCTCAAACTATATCGACAGTTTCTCCCCAAGGGATATATAATATTTGTGTAATCTAACCGGAAAACAATATGTAAATGCATTCGAAATCATTTTGAATACGGGTAATGTTATCAGCAACAAACTGTTTACGAGTATAACTTTACCCAAATGTAACATATGTCGCGTGGTAGGGCTATAATTATATTAGCTTAGATAAGATTTTAAAGGAAAATTACGGGAATATGAACAATATTAACCGTAATATTTTTTGCATTTTTTATGTGTTTTTTTGGAGGTTTATTTTTAGAATTAATAAACAGCTAATTTTACAGTTGAGAGCTCATTCGTGCCCAGTTCGGTTTGTCAATTTAACATGAATAGACTAGGCCAGGACAACGCTTACAAATTGTGCAAATTTATTTTGAAAATCATGGTTTTTTCAAAACTCATTTTCACCATAAAATTTTGTTTAATAATTAAGCTCATTTTTGGTTGAATGGCTACGTTTAAAACGAAAATTGCCGCATTTGGAGTGAAAAAAAAATTACAAACAAACTGAGCAGCCTTAAAATCAACAAAAAGTTACTTTATGGGGTGGTGGAATCATTTGTTTATATATCTTTAAAAATGATATTGGCCAGAACGTCACAGTTAATCGAGATAGCTCTAGATCCATAATTAATGACATTTTTGCTCCCCAATTAATTGCATTAATGTGGAAGGGCTGTGATTTCAAAAAGTGTGCGCCACAATCAATTTATTGAAGGAAACATTCGATGAGCGCATAATTTCGCGTAATGGACCTGTGGATTGGCCTCCAAGATCGTGTGACTTAAAAACTTTAAATTATTTTATGTTGGAATATGTACGCCGTCTACGCCGATAGACTGCTTGGAAGTCAACTGCTCCAAAAATTAGTCGAAAATTGGACTTCCAAATTGCATTTTCTTTGAGCAAGGCGTAGCACCCATATGCCTAAAATCGTATTTAAACACTAACGACATATCATTCTCTTTCCAATCAAGTACCAATACCATGGCAAGTACAACGATTTTTGCGTGTGTAATTTAATTTTAAAGTTCTACATCTCTTATAAAAACAACCCATATTTATTGATACGATTGGTTAAGCACTCACATTGGTGGAATATAATAAACAATATCACGAGCTCAACACTCTTGGAAAGTAAATATCAAATAATAGTTATAAATGTATAAATGTTGACCGAAACGTTAGTGAAACATACGCTGGTTGATTTGTCGTAGCATATTACATTGTAAAATTTACAATTATGCCCCACAGTTTGCGCATCGCTTTTAAAATACAGTTACTTATTCCCTTCATTGTTAGCCCGTATGTGTCGTGCGAAACACGATTTGTAACTAATAAACAACGGAAAATTCGTTTTTCATAATGGAGAAACTGAAACTTTTTGAAACTGCGAAAAGCATTAGCAACGTATTTAGACACGGGGAATATTTCATTTCTTTATTAAGACCTTTTTTATTAACCGTAACAAAAGATTTTTTTAACAAACACGGCGAATGTAATATTTTGTGCGTGATTTTTTTTATGAAACACGGCATATAAAAATTACATGATTAACCCGATGTCAATTTTAGGGCTGGGGCAGAATACATTGCCGCCATTATATTATAGAAATTTATTCAAAGTTAAGTATTATAACTTGTTTTTATTTATTAAATGACCTATTTGCATGGTTAAATGCTATAATAATGCTTAAAATAACAAAGCGTAATCTAAAGTTGTTTTTTTCGATATATACATAACATACTTATTGTTATTTTACCTAAGATTTTTTAAGCAAATAATAATTCCTATGTAATAAATTTCAAGGTTTATTAAACAGTCAAAAAATAGTATACGTTTGATTAAAATAAGCATTTTTTTTCTTGGACCTTAAGACATAATATATGGTCTACTTTCTTACAAAGCTTAGCAGGGCATAAACATATGAAAATTGATCAGCCAGTTTGAAAGTTGGTACATGAATATGAAGGTGTAAGATGAAGTAACTGGTGATTGATGTGAAGTGAACTGTATGCCATTTAAAAAAAAAATTTGGAATATGGGTGGGAATGAACCTGTGGCCTTTTTGTTTCTGGTGTGCATTATCCAATTTTCCTGAATCCGATGTTTTTATTTCATTGGCAAATTTTATGTTAAGTATACATTATTCTATATTGTTAATATCTTAAATGCTTCCTTACTTGACAACAGATAAGTGAATACGACCAACATACAATGTGTCTACATCCCGGCTATCGGGTGTTTGTTTTTTAAAGTTAGCATATTATAGTTCAAATGAGACATTAACGATTAACGAATGCGACAAAAACAGATACGAGGTAACGTTATCTGTCCGTTTTGTTACGTTTTAACATTTGACGTATAAACGAAGAATTAACCTGAAATAACTATGTGTATTTTTAAGCTGTCATATTTTACAAAACGTTTTTTTTATCATGAGTTTTTTTGAGCATCACATTTTTTGAGCATCACATTATAAATTTGTTTTCACAATGAAGTATTGAATATTTATAACAGGCATCAACAACAAACAACAAACAATTCATGAATAAATCAAAAAACGAAAATATTGGCAGAGAGCATTTTGTATTTGGGCTGTTTGTGTATTTATTATCAAAATTCAAAATCTTCTTTCGGGCATACGCAACCTAAATATGACTCTTTATTTGTACTCACATATCGCACCGTCAGTAAATTACTGTTTTTTTACTAAAAAATATCGTTTTCAGTTATCTTTTGGCTCATAACATATCCTCATACAAAAATCTTTATTTAAAATTTGTTTTACTTTTCAAATGTAAAAATTTGTGATAATATAAAAACGAGTATTATAGTTCGATAAGAATTATTACTTATTAGGATTGACAGCTATTTCGGTACTACTCTATCGACGGAACTATGTTCTAATAGATTTTCGTTAATTATATAACTTTCAGGGCTTCCGAACCGGGTAAAACTCGCACGTTTTCAAAAGAAAAGAAACCCGGGTAATTTTGAACGTGTACCCGGTAATTTTTAATTCAATATAACATTTGATTTCTACATAAAAGATATCTAACTTTTCAAGATGAAAAAATTTCCGCGTATACTTCTATTTCGCCAAACACATTTAGAGATTAATTGAAGTTGGAATCTTCTTGTAAAAGAAATACAATGCTAGAAAAGCTTGTTAATTATTTTCTATCTATTCAATCTACTTCGACGGCAAGTGGACGCGTATTTTCCTTTGTTGACAATATTTCATCAAAAACTCGAAGTTATATAAGATATGAAACACTGAATACATAAAAAAAATCTTTTTCTAATAAAAATGTATGTACATGAGTATTAGGATTAAATAAAATAATAGATTTGTTAAACAATACATTCATTTTTTTTATTAATCAGTAACTAACTCACCATTGTTATTGAATATTTATGAACAAATATAAGTTAATAAAATATTTTTGATTGTATAATTGGTATATTGTAAAATTGAACTCTGGGTCAGTATTGTATAATTTAGTTGACAAAAATTACCCGGAACCGAACCAGGTATTCGGTTAGTTTATGAAAACATTTGAGCAGGCATTTGGATGCCCTAATCCAGGTGTGGGGAACCTGCGGCCATAAGACCACATGCGGCCTTTTAGTTACTCTGGTGCGGCCTTCTTGCCAATTCTGTAATTCTGTAAATTGATGTAAATTCGTAAATTTCTGACATATTCTGACCGTAAATTCCAGTTTTTGGCCAAAGACTCCCTAATCAATGTTTACTGCGGCCTTATGTCAAGTCAGAAAAATGAAAGCGGCCTTTAGAGAAGAAAAGGTTCCCCACCCCTGCCCTAATCTATATCAATAAACGTTATTATTTGAGAGACTATGTATAGATAAACTAAAATACATTTGAACATAGTCTTGACGATCACGCGATACTAAAATATGTATATCTCAAAATAAAATTATTTACTTTTATTAAATTATTGCAATCCAGTTCTACCAAGTAATACGTTGCCCCTAGACGATTTTAATAAACAGTTCTATTATTCTTAATGGTGAATGTTTTCAATTCCTTTTTCATACGAAAATTGAAAAAAAAGAATTTGCGTTTTGAAAAAATGTTATGGCTCTTCTGTAAAATGGTCGCTATATTATTCTATGGTAAAGGTCAAATCCCAAATGTCTGCGTTCCAAAAAGTTGACTTCAAACAGTTTGGAGATCACATTGACTTGTTAGTATTTTTTTAAGAAAACATAATTTTTATAAATCCAACAAATATACGGATAATAAATACTTTTTACTGTTTTTATGATAGTTGGCACGCTGTCGTTTAATGGCACGCCATTGAAGATACTTATATTTGGATGACATAAATAACGTAATGTGCGGCTATCTTTTAATTTTAAAGAAATATTCAGACTTGACATGCTGTGGTTTGACTCTCGTTTTTCGTCGAAGAACAGAAATCAAACTGAACGTCAAAAAAGTAAGTCAGATTCAGATGAACATAGCTGATGTATTCGGAGCTACGACAGTATTTTACTGATGGTGCAATATATATATGCCAACCGAAGATTGTGTCGTAAATAATGAAATTCCAATTTACCACGATATCCCGCGTCTGAAATATATTTTTCCATCTTTTCCACGAACAAAAGAGAGAATGTGATATCAGGATCTTGGCATTAAATTAAATTTGACGCAGTAAGTTGGAGGAGTTTTGGAGTGGCGTCGCTCAGCCGCTTTTGAATCAATGCAGTAAAAGGTCACCCTAAACTTTCATGGGCTTAATACATGTAGAATTCTGTTTGTGGGCGGAGAACAAGAATGTGGTTTTCTTTTTAGGTTTTCCCTGAACTCCGTAGGCAGGGAAGATTGGCTAAAAGAGAGAGAGAGAGAGAGATAGAAATGACACTAAATTGGTACACATCGTAATATGATTCGCTGTATTTATTATATTACGGTCGACATTTGTGGATTTCATAATATTTTGTTTGCTCTGTAAGTAACATGAAAACATTTCTCGGCTATCTCGTTTAATATAAGTAAATTTTGCATAATTGGTTGATCCTGAAATAGTGCCTACCCACTCCCCCCATTCCCAAATCGTTAAATATTTTGTTGTAGTGTTATATTGCTGATGGACTTGCTGTGTCTTCTCGGTTGTGGATATACGCCACGGAGGGAGAGTGAATATTAACTGTTTTATATAAAATTTAAATTAGAGGAATTTTAGCTTCCTAAATAAATACAGTCGCACTTGGATATTACGAGCAACGTGGGACCAACTGAATTTTATCGTTATAAGCAATACTCGTTATATCAGAGAATAGTTATTTTAAATGCTTACAAACATACCCATCGTATACATGAAGTATCTGGAGCGGTCACATAAGACAATTAGAATTTGTTTACACACTCGTTACACACATATTACATTTTCTGTCAATCCACTTTTCTTATAAGATTTAAAATTGATACTAGTTTCATTGTTTTCACTCTCATTTTTTCAATTTTTTGACGATATTTTTGCTCGGTGTGCTCGAGAAGTAGTTCGTTATAAAAAAGTGAATAAATGTGTGGAGAAAACCATAAATCAAAATATCTACGAATGTTCCCTCATTATATCCGAAATCTCGCTATTTAAGTGATCGTAATAACCGAGTTCGACTGTATATCTTAAATATAATAGCAACTAGAATAACGTTGTTGATGTTGCGCATTTATATCAGAATCGAGACACTTTTTTCAGCAATGTAATGCAGTATTAATTAAATTTGCGAAATCGCGAAACCCTGGGACTCATCGGAATCGTAAGGTCGGATCAAAAAATTCACAGAAAATACCCCATAATATGTTTGGCAGCTTTTTGGAATGAACGGTGAATTCCACTGAATCAAAATCTGCGTAAACGTAGATTTTTTCGAGGACCTAAGCTGTAACATACGTAGTGCTCACCTGTTTTATGTTGGTCGGGATATGTTATACGTTTTAATTACAATCGACCTCGTTAGGCTAATCCCTTTGACTATGGGAGCGTGAATCTTTTCGGCACGGCTATCGCTTTCGTCATCAATCGGACGCGATCGTGAGCGAGCTTTACAATAAGCAACACACGCACTGATTAGTTGATTAATTGCCTTCCCTTTCGTTTGGTGGTCTGGCGTGCAAGAAAGTTGCAGAATGAACACGTATATTTTCGCGCGGTCTACACGAGACGAAATGTTGCGATGTTGAGACAATTATTTTACCGGTTAACACACTATGCAGCAAGGTAATGAATGTAATTTTATTATTATACCCTCTCGTAATATGAAAGATATGCATTCATGGTGGAGCTTATTGTAACGGAAGTCGTTATGCACGAACTGCTTGTTAATTAGCCTCTCTTTTCTCAGAGAGGTAAATATATATGAATCAAATTACTTATAATGCAAACCCATTATAAATAATTCTTCTTAAAAAAGTGGAATGCTTAGGTATATAAAGCTTCAAATATTTTTTGTGTTATGTCCCGAACAATTCAGATAAAATCAAAATTTTTCATATGAATTAAAACCGTAATTATATTAATCCTGATATTTTATGAAATCAAAAATGAAGAAGTTTTTAGTATAATCTCTATTTAAAAAAAGATTGTTTGACATTGTAACGTAAATGGTTAAATATTTGAGCATGCTTATAATATATCCCGCTCGTTTTTCACGACTCCGACTCAGACCCCACATCCTTGGTAATTTGTCACCCTACAGTGACGTATCTACGTACTTACGATTGTACACGCATGTGGCACAGGAAGAGGAAAGGTGCTGATCTTGAAGCCTATCGCTCTCACACAATATTTTATATCGTGTACACTACCCATTTGATCCGATAATACAAAGCCGGCATTTCTGTGCAGCTGTTGCACGCACAAATACGATATATATTACTAGACTCATTGCAAACAATAAAGTGTTAATTCGTGAAAGTTAAAAAAAAATTATAAAAACTATCGAGTCATACGACTAAAAACAAAAAATTATGTCGGTTAATTAGATGCTGGCTATATGACCTCTATTTCCAAAACCAAAAAGTTATCAATGTGATTTGATTTATACACACATACCACACATTGTATTTGACTTACTTATTTTCATAACATTTTTTTATTGTATCGAAAACTCAATAGGCTTCTCTCTACAGTGAGAATGTTTTAAATACCACAGTTATTTTATTCAATTAAACATCACGCATAATAATGAGGTAACCTCAAAAACACTTCGATGATTTATTCAAATCAAAAATTCATTCGCTTAAAAAATCTACATTTTAAAATTGCTGAATGATCAATTCGCATTAAGTTTTGTATACTTATCTGATAAGTCGTTTTTTATAATACTTACCAAGCATTTATTGCAAATCCCAAATACGTTTACGCAACTATTATTGTCTCTACTTATTTGTAAATACACATAGAAAAACATTTAGTGATCATATCCATATATATATATATTTATTTTTTCGATGAGACAGTAAATTATACCTTGATATAACGGACAATATCCAACCAAATTTGAAAATGATTATAATAAACACCTTGTAAATAAATACCTGCTTAAATCTGAGTCAGCTTAGTTAAGCGCGAGTCAAGTCATGGTCAAACACGTATATTTAATTTAAATAGTGTCATAATAATACTCTTCATATATGAAAAAACGAAAATGAAATATGTATACAAGGTTCAGCAAAAAGTCATGATCATGGGGATTTTTTCTGTACAATGGAAACCCCAAGTATTGATTTGAGACATATTTATATATTTTTATACATACAAATATATATAATATTTGGAATTACAGCTAATTCCAATGTGACAAATACTTTGACGTTAAAAGATCATACGATTATACTTACGTCTTAAGTATCAAATTTAAATTTAAAAAAAAAATGTAAATTTGTCACTGGACTTATCGGAGATGATCGATAGAGCAAGCTCTAACCAAATAGACCACAGCGGGCGAAAATCTTTGTATTGACGAAAAAAACATATGAAAAGAGTTATTTAAGCAGAGTAAATATTCTTTTGTTGCTATCTCATATGACAAAATGCTTGACCCAACACCGCTAACTTTAAGGCCACGCACCATTATAGCAATAACTATACACACATAAAGAATTTATGCCTCGAGATTTTCTTTTCAGACATACTTTTTACTTAACTTTTGTGTTGAAAAAGTAAAACACCCATTTTTACAAATTCCACTTTTATTTTATATTGTCAGGACCGGTTACATTCATGACGAGCTTTATGCACTGATGAGATAATACAATATTACAGTGCTATTTATATAGAACATTTTTTTTTATTAAGTACAACATATGAATCAGTGGGACTAAATTGACTATAATTAAAATGCTTATTACTTCTTAAAAATAAATTAATGATTTGAAAACTCATCAAAGAATAATTAAGGCAACTAACGATAAATTCGAATGTAATTACAATCCAAGAATTATTTATAATGTCAAAATATTAACTAAACCACGATTAAACTACTAAACCGGATAACGCATGAAAGTAGTAGACTTTTACAAAACCAACAGCCATAAGAATTATGATAAAGAATTTAACAAACCATATCAATTCTTATAAATGAAATAATAAAAAGAATAGTAAACGTAGATTAATCAAACGAATAAAGTAACGGCGAGGAAGAAAAATAATTTTCTCAAGCCATAAATTTGTTTGTTTATCTAATGTTGGCGATTTTTAATTCAAATGTAGATTTTTCAATTTATTATTGATATCAAAAGTATGATTACTTAGAAACAAATACTTTCCAAATGAAAAAACTCGTCACTCGTTTTTGGCAGAAGTCATTTGTCTTTAATTCTAACTTTAAACGATCTTGCTTGAGCAATTTATTGAGCGTCACAGGAATTAGTGAATAAAAATGAGTGTTTTATTTTTTTAATATGATGTCTTTCCACCAAGTATTGTCAGTTAACATCTAAAAGTGATTAACTTTTGTGGTAAGATAGAAAAGGTGGCAAGGGTAATCGTCAAAAATCATCGAGTAAGTGTATTCTCAACGTGATTTATCTAATGCAACATTACACAAAATGAAAAAGACGCGGTTACGATTATTAAAGTGAACTGAACGAATATGTTACGTAATTCCGTTTTCTACGTCCGAATATTGCCGCCCGTACAACGGGCTACAATATGATGCTTCTGAAAATAAAAATATATTCCGACACCAAATAAACCTTTAGTAATCATCACGCCGGTATTAAAATAGAGAAAAAAAACTGTGGCGTGATCGAGCCTGTATTGTTGAACAGTACGTGCACTCAGAATGCAGTTAATCGGTATATTTGTAACGGAAAATTTATATCGACGGTTTTGGTCGATGGTTTTTAGTGATTATGTTACGAACACAATATTGCAAACTGTAATGCAATGGACTGGTAAAAATGAAGACATAAAAAATGCTCACCACAGCGCGGTTAAAAATTCAATTACATGAATGCTACGTAAAATAACGTTTTATTAAAATAAATATATACTGCAGGGATAACAGGGCAATAATAGACAAAATAATTGTATGCAACAAAACGGTACAAGCAAAATGGTATACCATTTTATGTGATATTATGGTGATAGGAAGATTAAAAAATATTTAAATATATATAAGCCATATTGTCCTAGCACCTAGTGATATGGTATATAGAAGAGGAACGTTTGATATTTGCTGATCAGAGCGAATTCTACCTGTCGTCAATGATTTACTTTTGGTATATGTGGCTGGACAACGGCAAATCTGGGTGCAGAAGGTGGTGGCTGACGGCTCACTCCAGGATATGGAAATTGTGTGTAGTCAATATATGTATGTATGACAATGAACATTATTTATAAATGCATCGTGATTTAGTAGTTTAGCTCTCAATATTTTTTTATATAAAATAAAACAAAAGTCTTAGATTATACGTATTTATATAGTTCTAAACGATGACGATTGGTGCTAATTGCGATTAACATATGAACATTTGTTTTATTTTATTTATTTCACCATGTCCGCTCCCAATGTGGAAAATATGGACTACTATTAGAGTATATCTCAACAAAAAAATGCTTGTTACTCAATTGCTCAGCCTCCCTTTTTCCAAAGATATAAGAATAGAAGGATAGTGCTAGGGTAAGACTAGCGGTTAGCTAAGTATAAAAATTTTAAATTAAACCGAATGCATTTTACTCTGATATTTAATTCAATCGAAGACAACTAAAACAACAAACTAACAATGTCACCTTGGCACTTACATGAATTTAGATTAATATATATACTAGTTTTTTTCATCAATGAAAAAAAGAAAACTATTGTGAATTTGTAATAACAAACATTCTAATAACGCCAAATGTTTATAAAATATTGAAATAAATAAAAAAGCGACTATTGAAATGAAGCCTAATATCAGAAGGCTGTCAAGGGAGTCGAGGAGTCAGATTCGTAAAAAGCCGACTTCTGCTCCTTTTTCATATCCATGTTTTAAATTAATGTGTAGGATCCTGCGTCGGCGGAGAGATTGAATGTACATATGTACATTTAAGAGACCAAGTATTCCTGTGTCTTTATTTTTTTCGTGTTTGGTGAAATTCCTCGCGATGCACTTAGTTGTTTTATTTGCATATATGCTTATCAAGACCAACTTTTTAACATGCTAATAAATACATTAGAACACAATGAATATTAAAACCTGGAACCGTATAAAATTGTAGAGGGAAAATTCAATTCAGTTTGAGTCAGATTGTGGGACACCGTCGGAGTCACGTTTTTTTGTCGACTTCATAGTTGAATGTCTGAATACCAACAAGTACGCTTTAAAAATACAGACTGTAAATTATATTTTAGACTGTCAAGAATTCGATATTTGGTAAAGGTCAGATTTGTAAATTTAATCATAATTGTACCTGCTGATCTAACAGAAAAACTAAAACAAATTTTCTCGAATGATAATAAATTCCATGACGAAACGTTAAATTTAAGATTTGCGCATCGCGGTGAACACAATGATGAGGTCATAGAATGAGGCTTCCACCTTCCATTTATTCAATCGAATTATTGTGAAGTGGTTCTAAAACACGAACTACACGACTTGACTTCGTGATCTTGGATAATAATTAACCTGAAGAAGATTTCCTTAACACAAAATAACTGTGCTATCGTAATCTGCAATACTTAGGCCTTTTTTTTTAAATTAATCGGAATATATATTTAAATTTATCTAATAAACGATTGGTTTTATATACAGTTTTGTATGTAGAAAATATAGATATCGATAGGGCAATATTTTTTTAAATTCAAATCTTAATGCAATCAACCAAATATCAATACATACATATTTTAATAAAATTCACCAATAAAATGTAGAGCGATAAAAACTGCACTGACATGATAAAAGAAAGACTTAATTAGCACTCATATTAGATTTAATGGTTGAATTTAGTTATCCATATGTTGTGTGTGAAGCTGACATGGCAAAAAAGGATTATGTTGTTATTAGGCTGTGAAAGAATGCTGTATAAAGTATGATTCAGAACTGGCCGTCACTGACCCAGGAAACGAGAGGTCACACACCGCACGGCACGGCATGATGACGGAGCAAAATCTTCGTTCACGACACGTCCACGTCATTGCACTGGACATAGGCAGCCATTTTGCGTTTCGTGGCGTCCATTTTACGACGTCACGTTCGCGAGAGGGTGGCCGACTGGAGAAAACAATAGTGCCCCAACGGCGCGATTCCATGAATCAGAATCGAGAGCTTTGTCTTTTATATTGAAAAAAAATCGTTGTAAATAATAATATAATGAATGTTTTCGACTGGCAGTGGTTGGTAGAAATTTACGACCGGACTTCCACCATTCGACAACATCAGGTCCAAAACACGAACAATTCAAGTGCATCAGTTTTCTTGAAGGTAGGAAGACGCATAATGACTGAATTCGACGAGAGAAATAGTAAACATAACGAAATTATGTACATGAATATTCAAGTGACAAACGAATAGCAGCCACCACTAGTAACTACGCTCATTCTCACGATAAGTGTATGAGTATCGGATGCGACAATAAAGTAAAATAACAAATAAATATTTATTTTGAAAACTTACGTAATCGATATTGAATTACATTATGACACAGAGATCTGACATTAAAAATGTTTTTTTTATGAACTCCATGCTATTTTTATTTCAAGGTTTGCATCATCGCCATGTTTTATGAATGCGATAGTCTCGAGCAATTGTATAACAAAACAATTGATTTGGTTGAACAAGCATATCTGTATGGGTTTTACCTTAACAATCAGGAGGTGTAAGTAGTTCGATTAGTTATAAAAAGATTAGATTTCGAATATATATAATATAATATGAAATTTGAATATTTTACTTTATCAACAAAATTCTAAGAACATTTTCCATTACTGGAAAATTATTATCAAAGTTGTACTGTTAAGTTCAAGTGATAGTTAGTTAAAGAGTGTAAGAGTTAGTTAAAGAGTAGATACTTAGTTAAATAGTTAAGATAGTTAAGAAGTGCTTAAATAGAAATTTTAAAATTTCATGATTATCGAAAAAAAACGATTATCTCAAAGCAAGGTTTTTTGAGTTATTGCCTTCTGCCAATATAACGACGATATTATGTGTGAACTTATACGTGCGTACATTTAAGACTTCTAGAACTAGTTGTTAGTTGGCAAGATACCTGGGTGTGCAATTAGGTGTAAATTAGGCACTCGAATTTAGAGTAGGGTATAAACATTGTATTTTGCAAGAAAAATGGAAAAAAGTTTTACTTGTAAAACAATATACTTTGATTTTTTATTGTATTCCATATGATGTAAGAAATGCAAAGGAGTCACCGATTAATCCGTAGACTGTAGAAAATAGCCATTAATAACAATAAGCAGTGCATTTTTTTTAAAGTTGCAGAAACCCAATTTTTGTCAAGCTTTATTTTTCTAATTCATGTCCGTTCTCAACGTGAAGAATATGGCATCTTAATGGAGGAGGTATCTTAGTAGAGTGTTTTTATGAGAACTTCTTGTTATTCAGTTGCTCTTCATTGCCAAAATAGGTGATTACTCCACCGAATCACCTTGCTCCTACGTGCATATTTTTGGATTTACACCAATAATAATTGTCGCACTACACAACACAATAAGTGCCCATTGAAAATTAAAAATATTTACAGTCTATTCCCGCCAAATCAAATAGAAATATGACTTTTAAAACGTAACCGTCACAAAAAAACGTTTTCTGGCTTCACCATCTCATGACACATTTATCGCGAATCAATATTTAACCTTAGTATCTATCGCATATATTACTTCTACGCCATCTGTCACGTGAAGCCTTAGGGCTGTATCTCATTCACTTTCCGCTTTGAGAGGAGCAATTTTTTATATGTGCGGGTGGCTTCCACACAGCCTCCAACGGAATAGGGTTTGCAATAAAAATAATTTAAGTCAGAGCTTCTCGAATCCGCCCAAGAGGCTGCGGCGTTCATTTTGGTCGCTGACCCTCTTTTTACGATTCGTTGATCGGGAATCAATATATCTGAAATTGTTAATTTAAGATTACTGTATAATAAAAAATGACTGTTCAATAATCATAAAAGGTGTATTAAGCCGTCATAAGTGATAGTTGATCACATTCTCAAAAATGAAGGGTGCTTTAATTAATAATTGAAATATACTGAACAACTTTTTTTAAATTATTGATTGTAATAATTATTATGAATAGACTCAACGTAAAATGTAGTTTTCAATGTTTTTCACGTGCGCAAAATTAAATAATTTTATTCACCAATTATTAAAAGTAAGGTTTTGCCAATTTTGAATCTGACGATTTTATTAAAAAGCGAAATTAAAGTTTCTCATATTTGGTTGTGATCAGAATATTAGATGCTGATTTCTGATAATTGATTGTAGACTTTATTTTTTATTAAGTGCATCCGTGAACATTTATCACCATACATGTTTTAGATATTTTTTCCAGCATTAAAACTGAATTACTAGGTGGTTATTTTTTGCACGTGACACTCAAAATATAACCGTTTTATAACATACTAATATTCATTTATATATTTTCAAAAAAAGGAAAAATATTTCATATTTCATTTGAACAATGCTGTCAGTTAAAAAAAAACACCATTCTGTACTAGATAGAATCAGGCTTGGATTTACATAACGATTGTCCAATAAATAACAAACAAATTTTAATATTCAATATTTGAGATCTTGGGCACGGGTGCTAGTGATGTCTTTTCTTGTCGATTTGATCTCGACTGAATTATAAAAATCTGGCGTCCTGCTACCTGTAAAACAGTTTCTTTTTATTTCGCTCAAAAACAATATGTTTTAAAACTTCTACAATTCTTTTAAAATTTTCGTGAGAAATATCAGTGCAAGTCTAACATTACTTTTTTTTCTTTTGCTAAGCGAAACCTGTCATGGCATATATTGGCACCCAGTGACCCAATACTCTTTTATTGGTTCCAAAAACCGACGCGTAAAACAAAATCGCGTTAAAAAACCTAATTTTCATATAATTTGATAAATTGGTTCCAAAAATCAAAATATCGCGTAAAAAGTATGAAAAACTAAAATTTTGCTCTTGAAATTAGCGCAAAAAAGATTTTTTTACATATAAACCATTATTTTCTTTATTATATACTTAAATATATGTGTTCTGACTTGTTTGATTCAAAGCTGTTTTCCTAGATTCTTGATCTGAGTCGATTATTATTACATTGGATTCGTTTTGAAGATCTGATGGTTAATTACTTCTTTTTACAATAGCGGACGGACTTTTAGGGTGCATTTATTTAGTAGATTTAGTACATATTCATTCGAAACGTTTTATTCCAAGATTTTGCGAAAGTTCACCGTTTCTTCTGTTAACAAGTTTTTGGAAGGAAAAAATCGCGTAACAAAGAGTAAATCCTGTTAAAAAAAGAAACGGTTCCGTCCAAAAAAAATCGCGTAAAATCGAAATCGCGTAAAAAAAAAACTGGTTGTACATTTTTTGTTGTGATTTAAGATTTTGGATTCCATATCATGATACGTTAATCACAATATAATGTTTGGCGGTTCATAGCACATCCGCATGAAGATTGGCCAGATTAACACATCTATAAAGTAACCATGTACATGTATGTAATGGCGACAAGCAGGCAATCTATCAAACATAAAAGCTGGAGGCTGCGTCAGTGCGAAATGATGTTGGCAGCCTTGACCGCCTGCGTCATGGAAGGATCGTGACTCGCGACTCGTTACTGTGGTACAACATCGCCACGGGAATAGACAAGAATAATATTATCATGTTAGTAAAAAAAACTTAATAAACGAACATAATATTCAATTTGACACATTGTATGTTCTACATTGGTGCGGGCCTTCTGTACGAAAACAGCTTATTGACAGCACTACTTATATAATTTAAGATTTCGACTGAAGGTGCTTGGTGGAATTTCAATATTAAATTTGAATCGTTCAAACTATGTACATTCTCACAGATTTTGGCATCCGAGAACGTTGGATTCCGAAATATTTTAAACTCGTGAGAATGATTTTCAATGTTAATATTTAGGTCAAAAAAGTTAATATTTTTGCCTCCGACTTCTAGAGTGAATTTAATATTTTTATCTGTTAATTTTTTTATTTAAATCTAAATCTGTTGGCATTTCCATGAGCTTATCCTTTTCGCCAGCAATGGCTTTGGACTCAGTGATGCATTTATTTCTTATATAAACACGAAACTTTCATTTACTAAACGTCAGTTCAAGTTCATCCGTGCACTTGAATGCCTGAAGATGCCGAAAGGCGAAACCCGGGTCGTTAGTGACAAAATCTGTGAGAATGTACATAGTTTGAACGATTCAAATTTAGCACTACTTATGTTGCTTTTCTCTTACTACACTGTATGTGAGCTTTCAAACTATATTAGCACTGTGACATTATTTACATGAAATAATAAGGGAATTGAATTGCGAATCACATGCCGTAAAATATGGTTTAAGGATTATTCCCTTCTTGGAACGTATCCGTATTTCACATTAAAAATAAATGGTAATTCTCTTTACTAAATGATTTCTCGGAATCAATTATTATTGAAGAGAAGGAAAAGCAATGGGAAATTCGCCATCAAAAATTAAGAAATACGGAACAACGTATACATGATTTCAACATATTTCATTTATGTTATTTAAATCAGGCCGTTCATAATCTAATATTAATTATAATCTTCGGTTTTTAATGATACTATCATAAACAAATATAAAAATATAACCTAAATGACATTGTTTTTTTGTTGATAAAATGGCACAGTCATCGCTTTCAATTCATTTTTTTTTTACCATGTCCGCTCCCAATATGGAGCATATGTACTCCTAACGGAGTTTATCTAAACAGAAATGTTTCTACGAGAACTGCTTGTTACTCAGTTGCTCAACCTCTCTTTTTCCAAAGAGAGTAGGAATAGAAGGAAAGGGCTAGGACAGGACTAGTGGTTAGCTAATCGCTCTCGAAACGCCCTGTTCGTAGGATAGGATGGGTGAGAGGGTTGAATTCAAGACATCACATACATCTATGCCTTTGAACAGAAATTGATAAATCAATTTATAAAACTGCCCGTACTGGGATTCGAACCCGTGCCCTCTGTAGCGGTAGCCAACGATGTTGACCACTCGACCACACAGGCCTCAATTCATTATACTCTTTTTTTATTGATGGAGTACGTTTAATGGCCTACAGCGTTGGGCTGCCAATACGCTAACAAAAGACTTTCTTAATATCGGAGCTATTCACGGTTTTCTGGAGAAGACGTGATTTTTTACACTCTTATACAACTACAAGGAGTAAATATTTAGGTAATCGAATTAAAATTATTATGCCACGACCTGATATAATATTTTTTTAAGACGTGGGAAATCAATTATACTAAAATCCATAAATTGTTGCACATCGCTTGTTTTAATTGTACTCTTTGCGTGTCATTTCTTTTTCCTCTCTGCGAGTAATGAAATGACTCTGGGTTCAATTTTAACAATATTCTTCGAGAGTTATTTGTTTTTTCACTCTGCATCTTAAAGGCCTGCCTGCCTGACAAAGCTACTGGTAGGAAAGCTAGTAATTCGGGACAGTTTTAATACTTACATATAAGCGATCGACTACACTACAACGCGAATGGTAATCATGTCGTTTATCCTACGCCTGCTGTTGATGATGAGAATGGAGACGATAGAAAAGACTAAAAGTGATAACTATGGTAATTTAAGATCATAAAAATATAACTCATCTTCCAAACTCGTCACCGACGAATTAGTACGTGGAAATAAAAACTTTTTTAAAGTGCCTGCCTGCTACGTCCTTATGCGGGTAATAAAATCGCAGGTCTTCTAAGTAGGCAGGCGTATAATACGTCCCAGCTCGTTTTGTAGCACGACTCAACCGGCGGAAACACATAAATCTAGCTATGCATGGCCTTATGGCACAGCCCTTGCACCTTTTTACGATGCAAAGCGAATTTTGCCCGAGCGACGGTGTTACGAGTGCATATTCCTTTGACATTAAAAAATGACGGTACTATGACGAGCAGACTTTGAAGACAGTCAAACGAAATCTCCATAGACGAAACAATAATCAAAATATCAAAAGCTTTTATTACTCGCCATTTATATCGCGGGAAACGATTTGTGTATTGATAATTCAGTCGGCTTTAATAAAATGTAGATTTATTTGTGGTATTGTAATTCGAAATAAAAATAGACACGATCGTAACACCAATACAGTTGTGTTGATAGTGAGATTATGTCATTATCAAGGAGCGTGTGCTCTCGCTATGGTTTTGATGATTGCAACTGTTTATTATACACATAGGTAGTTCGTTTCAACTTTTCTTCAGTGTCTTTCTTCTCTTGAGAATGAAACATGCGATGATTTTTGGCGTAGGTTAACTGCCATTATACATAAAGGGATATTTTTCAAAATAATAAATTGATACATAAAAATCAAGAAATACACTTATATTGTTAAAGTACTTAATGGTTTATACATATGGTAATGGTAATGGCTTATACATATATACGAGTATTTAGACAGAATAAGTTAAAATGACAACTTAGTGATGTTTTTGATATACATACAATAGTTTTGATGGAAAAAATAGTTAATAAAGAAAATGAACAAAATAAATGGTTGGAGTTTAAAACAATTTTTGGTCAGAATAAAAAAAAACTTTCGGTCTGAATAAAATTCAATTTTTGGTCAAAATAAAAATATTATACGGTCAGATTTTAAAACCATTTTGCCAAAGTTAGGTTTTTTTAAATTTAATTTAAATTATGATTATTTTATATAAATTCTGACTATTAATTATTTATTCTGCAATCTGTGCACTGACTGATATATAATATTATGAGCATTTAATATGAATTCTGACCAATGTAACATAAATTCAGATCAATGTGATAAAAATTATGATCGAAACTGTATTAAAATTCAGACCAGCTAAATACGAGCCATAAAGAAAGCTCTTCGTGTAAACAAATCAAAAGTTTTCGAAAAACTATTTCAGTTTTTTTCAACGTTATCTCTTAACATTTATCGGAAGTCAAATTAGGACATTACGACTTAGGAATGCATTCATCCGCCTAATTAATGAAAACAAATAATTAATTAAAACGATTAGAAGATGTTAAGGATACCAGTTAGTGCTCGGGAAGCGCGCGCTTAGTCAAAAGAAAATGAGTTTCCATGATTAAAATCTCCAGTTAGTGTAATGGTACACTTGTGTATATCCATCCTTGTGTTTAACGACCCGTGAATGTCATGCCTTAAAACGTTTTCTTAATTTTATGGCATTTACTTTACAACAACAGTGGCGGATCGGTAAAATCACGACAGGCACTTTAATAGAGCGCCTTGCTGGTGTGGTAATAGCATGGCGTATGCTGCTCAAATGAGCCTTTTGCATGTGAAAATTCAAGCGATTACAACCTACACGTATTTGTATTGAACGTTGCAACAATTTCGAGTCGAAGAAAACGGTATATCGTCACCAAAACAACAAGCAAAAGTCGGCAAGTAACGAAATTGCCATAAATATGTAAGTGCTCAATGAAATTCTTGGATATCAATTCTTACATATCAATTAGGGCATCCAATCCCGGGATCCGGGATCTCGTCCGATTTTCTGATCCCAAAATCCCGGCATTAACATGGTCGCGATTCCGGGATTTCGGGATTGATAAATTTTGAGTAAATCCCGAAAATTGATAAGACTTTGGAATTGGAAGAGAAAAAACGAGTTCTGGAGATAATCTGGGGGGAAAATATAGCAAATTGAGGAGAGAAATTGATTTAAGTTTATTAAATTGATATTTCGCCCGTTGCTCATTGCGACCCTGTAATATTTGTTAGATTGTCTCTTACCAAAAAGAGAATAACTCGTGAAACGTGTATTATTTTAAAATCATGATCAATTTACAATGTTAAACTCAGAACTGGCAACTAATGTAATCACCTCGACGCAATAACTTAAATCCATTCCCACACAATATCTAAGCCACCACAAATAATACTACACTAGTAAAAATGTCGAGCCAAAGGTAACACAGAATCGTTGATTACTTAAGAAAATTAAGTTCGATTTTCTCTCACTGACAATAAACGTTAAAATTTTTTAAAAATATTATTCGATTTCTTGTGTGTCATATAATTTGAGACAACAGCTTTATAATGGTAAACGTATGGGTGAAATTGTAAATTTATCAAATATTTTAATTTTGGAACATTTTCAATGTTTATGGGAGATACATATATGTAGATTGAAAATAAATTCGAAATTTCAAATAGATATCGGCGTCTCCTCTTAGAATATTGACAGCTAAATGGTTTTTTTAATTACATAATAAATAGTAAGGTTAGAATCAAATTGATTACAAGCTAAGAAATCGATAAATAATAGCTATTTATATAACCAATTCAATAATTTTTCAATATACCAATTTATACCGACCAATTTTATGATGTTATTATTGTATATGTAAGTTAATTATCCACTTACCTTGGCGTCGTTGACATTTATGGTGTAAGTAGAGCGAAAATCTTACCTGAAATAAAATAATAAATTATCAGTAAAAAAATTAGCACAACATATTCTTTTAATTAAAATGCCACTCAATTACTAATTACTGTTTTAGCTAAGCTTTTGCTAAAACAAATGATATCATAATAATGTATTGATGCAGTCAGTATGCCAATAATACTCCATGATCTGGAACAATATGAAAAAGTCTTACAAAATAAAAAAAAAATACTAGGCCCTCTACGGTTTTTATGGTAATTCTCAAGCAAATATTTTTTACTTTAAAATACACTTTAGTTTATTCGCATATATTGATTGTATATGAAACTGATTTTAATGCAGAATAAGTCGGTCGTATTGAAGTCATGAAATTAACGATCACAAAGATTGGCAGAGATACCGGACTATTTAATAACACTCAACTTTACCAGCGCCCTAAATGATAAAAATATCACCCACTAGATTTTCTAAGCGCCTCTTTTTAGAATCCCTGGTATATTAATAGTCGAGTCGGAATTTTAGGCTTACTTTCTGACATTTTTGGTTGTATAACGGACACTGCAAAATTAGCGATAGCTGGAAGCTCAATAAAAAAAAACTCTGTGTAATTGACATACAATACAAACAAAAACGTCTTGATATGGGAGTAAAGGGGTTGCCGGGAAAGATCAAGGGTCGCATTTTCGAAGATTATTAACCCGTAAGACCTGTACATATCGGCCCTACATGTCAAAGGAAAAGAGGCATTTCCGTATTATCATTGCCTTGGTAACTTCATTTTGCGTATACCTGTTGGCAGTGGTGTGCCGAGACGCCACTCCAAGTTGAGAAAAAGCAGGCAAGATATTAAAGGCAGTCAAAGTCACGAGAGCAATGACGTGTAAGATTTTCTTCACATATCAGCAACTGGTTTCAGTCCCATTTGTTATATCGCAACATCAAAGAAATATTTTTCTATCCGTGTCCCAAACATTTTTTTGAGGTGTAAAGAGTCCTCTTTTATGCTTGGATACAGCTCAATAATATCAACTTATGGGAGTGGACCGTTTGCTTTTATGGAAAATAACGTTCATTTAAAAAAAATGTATTTTTTGGGTTGAGATTATTTCACTATAGAACTTGGCAATGTTCTGAAATGATAAAAACATTACTTACTAACTACGCAAAAGATATTTCTTTTTAATAATATGATTTTTGGACGGTATGAAAAACAGTATCTCGATCAGACTTTGCAAAAGTACACTTCCTAGAAAAGGAATTGAGATCTGATAGCGTTGACGGATCAGTAAAATTTAGCGATCATCGTTCAGTTTTTATTATGTTATATAAGTAGTAATAAATAAATACATTTATCGAGCACTTGGAAAAATATAAATATTCACGAATTTTTAATGACGAAACCGACCACATAATCTCTTTAATATCCAACACATGTTAACGTCCCTAGAAGTTTTTCATTAACAGAATCCACGAACGCTAAGAAGTTTAACTTTGACGGTCAAGTTAATTAATTAAAACTATCAGCCAGATACCGGTAGAACCATTGAAGTACACAGAAGCATCGGTAAACTCGCCATGTTGATAGAATTATCCTTCCAGTTCGCACGAGTCAATGGATTCGATTTGAAAGGAGAGGTTAATTGATTTTATGTGTTAACTAAATTTGGAAAGTGAAGTTTTGTCATCAAATAAGATGCCACATAAGCCGCAAACTAAATCTTTTGCTAAGAGGCAAAATTGTGTAAACGTATGCAAAAGGGAGTCGCGTACGCATAAAGGTGGTGCTGAATTTGGAATTAAGTCATCTATAAAATTTACTAATTTGAAACCTCACAAAGATAATATGCGATAATATTTCGGTATGACTTTGCGTCGGTGAAAACTGATTTAACTTTTCCAATAATTAGAAAGGAAGGTTAAAGGGAAAGATTATTTATAAATCAAGACGACTAGACAGATGGTTTTTCAAGTATGAATATAGCCCGGCGCCTGTTATTATTTTAATACATATTAGAATGTTATATCTGGAAAAGAGTTCTAATAAATATTACCGAGACCGGGTTCCCAATATTCATGATATTTTTTATAACTACATACCGGTATTTCGGTATCGAAAATAAACCAGAATCGAATTTAGAAACGTATTTAAGCACATATTAATAAAACTGTTGCGATGAATTGAATTTTAAAAAATCTGCCAAGAGGTCAATATTGACAGGTTTCAGAATTGTTCAGCCTTTCAATGATGTATTATTATTTTTAAAATAATGTAAAATCTTTAAGAAAATTACCTGTTAATGTTTAACTTAAAAAAAAAATACGTTGAAGTGGAGTCCAAAAAGAAAATCTAATAATATTGAGTTTTAATTACATTAAGTAAATAGTGAAGTTAAATCGAAAGAACTTAAACATAACTTAAATGTTTGTAATGCCAAACAAGCGACAGTTTGGCTCAGTGGAAATTATTTTTTAGCAGAATTGGTATGTACAGCTAATGTTTTTTTTGTTATATTTAAATATAAAAATATTTCCCATCGTCACTATTCTTTAAGAGTATGTTGAAAGAGAGAGATAAGGATTTTTGGTGAAAAGATCTTTTATTCAAACCGATGACGATAAGAAATGTTTTTTTCTTTCATTAAAATACCTTTATAATAACGGAAAATTCGCTGATAAAAAACAATACGAAAACCTACATATTTTTAAATATTATGGAAAAAGCTTCTTTGGTTTTAATTTAATAAATCTGTTCATTACTTAAGTAATTATTTAATTATCAACCGAATAATTTAAAAATTTAAATTGACACAAATGGTATTGTCTTCTTTTTTGAAATCTAAATTGCGCAAGAATCGCAATGCGAAAATTCATCAGCTGGAACACTTCAGACGATACTCATCTTACTTAATACAAAAGTATATGTAAGTCATGCCTCCGATATGATAACAAACTATAATATTTTTTATCTTAATAATTATGTTTATGATAATTCCTAGGGACATATGCAAATAATTTAGAGTACATGTTTTAGAAGAGACTTCCAACTTCCTTGGATATAAAGTCGTGTTGTTGATTTTATTTGCAAAATTTAAGACCCCTACACTGCCAAACACATGCCTGTTGGCTTAAATTTAATATAACTTGACAAGCATATCGTGAGTGTCATGGCTTGTAAACAGTTTCAACTAAGACGGATTGAATAATGATGTTTTTTGACATAGACCTTGTAAGCGGAACATTTTTTTTATACAAAAAAAAATATTTTTGGCCGCGAAATTTTATGTCAAAATAGAATAAAGGAGGCTGATTGAGGTGGAGAAATTTCACCCCGGAGATAAGTGCCAGAACAAAAAAAATATGAAAGATAATTAATTCACTAGATCTTTTCTCCTTTCCAGCTTTACTGATTTGAAATGATGGGTAAACCCAAACTAAGCTTTAGTTAGACAAATAAGTTTTTACTTAAATGTTACTGAAAGTTTGATGTGGAAAGACGACCTAGGAAAGTTTGAAACAAATCCATCTAGGTGTTTTACCATCTCCTGACTTATAACAACATTAAAAAAACATATGAAGCTGTACAGAATGAGCTAAAAACCGCAAACCACAATACTAAAACAGTTGATGCGATAGTATCTCAAAAGATCAAGAAAATCTGTGCAGCAAGCGGGACATGAGTGAAGAATTTCAAAACCAATTGCCCATCGCATTTTGAAGACCCAGTATAGAAAAGTGACATTACATGGAGTTTTTAAACTGTATTTTAAAAAAGCACTCACTTAGTTATCGTACAGTGTGTAAACATTTAGAGAAACTCTGTATACATGAGGCGGCTGGTTACAAAACGCTATACCTAATTGCATGTTTTAAAAACAAAAACATTTTATTTTCCCACGTATAACATTTAAAGCTTCAGTGAGTATAATAATTACTTATATACCTGTTTAAAAGGGACTAAATTTCCGAAATTTCAATATGTATTCCTATATTTAAAACCGTTAAATTGCAGTTGTTTCCAAATCCACTATATTTGTATGAAACCAAAAAGATGTTAGCTGTAATCGTTCCAAAATGCAGTTCAAGTAGTCTTATGCTAAAAAAGCATATATACTCACTTTTAATTCTAATGCAATATTTGCGAATGACATTGTGAAAATATAAATGTAGAAGCAAATAATTTGTTTTCGGTTTCATACTGAGAGCTTTGATTCCCAAACTTAAAATACTATAGATAATATATACAGAAAGCGATTATTTTGAAACTGGGTCGACCACATTGGATCAAATGATTAGGTACGTAAAGTAAGAGCAAAACCAAAAATTCTTAATTTTTGTTATGACATTTAAAGTAAATAAAAACAACTTCTTTCATCATAAAATATTTGGGGCAACACACATGCACGATATCTCTTCCGATTTGCGTCCAGCGAATGCATAATTCTGATTAATTTTTTGATTTCTTTATTCTCTTGCCGAATTTACAGCAATAAATTGGACGATATTATAAATTACTTATTATCTCTTCCTTGTTTCATGACTATAATGGCTGTACAATAAGAACTTATATTATTTGAGTAACACAGTTACAACGTTACTTTTCATTTCGACATTATTTAGTTGAACAACGTTTACTCAACCAGTGTTATTAACAAGTTAATTTCAATTGAAACGCACTAACTCGAATGAATAAGTGATCGCTTTATTGATGTTTAATTATTCTATTTCGTATATTTGCATATTAAAATAGTTACATAATTTATTATAAAATCTTGTAGGCATACAATTTTACATACGGTCATAATATAATCGAATACAAATTTCTGATCTTGAAAACGACTTTTAAAACTGGATCGCAGTACACTGCCTTCCTCGGGCCAAATAAGCTTAATAATAACTAGTCCATATTAGTTATGCATTTACTTGTGATATATTTAATGTTAAATTAAAATGCGATACTGTTGACCAATATTTTTTTCTTACGGGCAAGTAAAGATAAGCTTGGCTTTAACGGAATGTCGAAATATCTATAGATTGTAAGATAATTATTTTGTATCGTCATTTACTATTTTCATTGCGTCTGCTTATTAACATAAAATTGCATTGCATATAAATTAATCTCTATACATAAATTGAAATAACGTAATTTTCAAATCATTTAATATGTATTTCCTCAAGATCAAATCGTGGTGAAAAGAATCCACAAACAAAAAACCAAATTTAGCGATTCACCATTTGATTAAACCTGTATTATTGTTTATAACTCTTAACCGACATGTTAAAAAGCTGACATTTAAGCCTTCAAAGTGAATTTATACAGAAAAAAAATGTCGATATTGTGGAAAAAAAAGAAATTGTTATCTTGCTTAGATAATTACTTTCTAACAATTTACTTCGGTATAATCTTGTGCTAAGTTCTGATAAAACTTGTTTTAATCATATTTATCAGAATCAATTCGTTTATTATAAAATAAATAGTGTCTCTTATTTGCCAATTTGGTGCTTACCTATCGAAACTAGGCATCGTAAAATAAACCATTTAGCTAATAGCTATAAAGCCATATAGGATGAAATTACCGAATCACATAGAATCTCACTCGGGGTATAAAATACAATGATGACCTAATGACCCAATTATAATGAAACGTATACATTCATACCTGTCTACAACATAAATAAAGGAGTGACGTGTTGACCCGAAAACTAATACAAGGATTACTCAAACTAAAAGGTAGTGTTATCTTGATAAAGGATAGCTACAGATAAGATATTTGACATGTTGGTCTCTGTGCCGAATAGATGTATGCATATCGACTGTGGAAAGGAAAAAGGACGTAACCCACACATATTAAATTTTACAGGAGGCGCTAAAAACGTGTTTTGATGATTTTGTGACACATGAAAATTATGAATTATACACAACCTTGAAGTGCATAGATACTTCTAAACTGGTGTTTAATTGACATAACCAAATATTAATTAAAGAAATTGTCTCGGAAAAACCTTGATTGCAATGTTTTTTCTTGGTTTTAATTTGTTACAAGGTTATCTTTTTCAAACTTAAAAGCGAAATTTAGATACTTATTCGGCATTTTCAGTTTCCATCCCTTTGATAGAATGTGTGTCAAGTTGTATACATTGTGATTATCGAAAAAAAGCTGTTTTGGAAAATTGAGGGTTACGTCCTTTTTCATTTCCACAGTCGATATATATATACATATATGTTTAATTTTGCTTTGAATGATTCGATGTTTATATCTAGACCTAGAGCGTTTTGTACAGCATTGTATCTAAGAAACAATAATATTAATGAATTGCTATTAAACGTTAATTTTTGGTTTTATGTGACTTAAAATTCGACGATACGTTATCACTTCAATGCATCCATTACTGATTTAAGTCACACATGGTAAATTGAGCACGAAAGCCGTTTAACGATTTAGCTTCTCAATACATTTTAAATGAGTAAATCTTTTTATCTGAAAGATTGAATGAGATAAATGATTTTGTATTTATGTTGAGAAGTGGCAATTTTTTAAAACAACGTCTTTTTTTTGAGGTGAGACTTCGAAAATTATTTGAAGTATATACAAAATTATAATATAACTCTTTTAAGACATTATAAATAAGTAATATGTGAAAATACGCCTTTAAGATAGTTCAACATTCAACTTAAATATATTTCGTTCGTTTTTTTTTGTCGTAAAAAACGTATAAAAAATAACGGCGATGTTCGAATACGTTCAAAGTCCAGTAGCGAAAGGTTAAAGTGGTTAGTTCCAGCCCAGAAACAAATTTAATGATAAATATACGAGGGATGTTTTAAACGGCTGAACTAAATACCCATCATTAATTCCTATACCAAAGAGCCTTCAAAGAAAAGAACACAACTCAATTTGTTTTCTATTCCCTGGGTTATAATAAATAATTCTTTAAGGCTCTCCGATACGAGACCCTCAGACTCGAGTAAGATGTTTCCACGAAACGATTTACGTAAACTGTGTAATAAAATACCACGTAACGCGATACTGACAATGCGTCATTGCAAACCATTCAATCACATCCACTGAACATGGATTATTGATCGGAAATGAATAAATTTAATAGGAAATGGATTTACTCAAGACTCTCGCACAATTAAGCCACCTCTACAATGCACTTCAACCTAATATGATATCTTATAATGTAGGGCAGTATGATTTTCCAATGAAGTACTAGCATAAAACTAAATACACACATGACAGATCAATCAAATCTTAAATTCATTTCTTTACTATCTTAATATAAGTTTTTCAGTCGCTCACACACTATTTTTCATTTAATTTTTCACTCATTGGAAAGAAAATCCATAAACCGATAGGAAAATCAAATGTGAATGCTTCCGTACTGGTACTCAAATTTGTGAATAACACGAATAAAAACATCGACTTTAGAAAATGTAAGGATTATTTTCATTGACATATATATCTAGTAGTTACCATACCGTGCTTTATTAACGCCAAATAATTAATATTGTATTGAATTAAAGCGTTCCAAAGAAGTCGTATATTTGGCTGAATTATATCGGCACGAAACTTAACATGCTTATTGTGTTCAAAATAAAAGTTTTTTTCCGAGATACCGAATGTTGCATTTATCATAAACAATCTTTTTTTGACGTTCCAGATAAAATCGCGAAAAAGAGAATAATACTTCCATAAAGTAGTATTTTCAATTGTTTTCGAAAATCGTATAAAAGCATAAATAAATGAATTGTAATAAAATCAAAACAGCATAACAAAAATCAAGAAAATTACAGTAATTTCTTTAAACATTTTAACGAAGTCGTTGCAAATCATTGTTTAATTTCTATCTTACACGTTTGCTACTTGCATGTAAGCAACGCATTGACTATTGCACATATTCAACGAAGAAGCTCCGAATTTACTCGATATATCAATTTATATTATGTAGAAGCAAAACTGGAAAACAGCATTAAAAAAACTGGTAGAAAACTTTGGTGGAGCTAAAAGAGTGGCAAAAGTTTTTATCTGTATATTGAATCGCTTAAACATGAAAATTAACCTTTTAAAAATTAAAAAGATATAAGTTTGAAATTATTCTGCTTTGGAACTGATGTAACGTTGTATTAATCACGTTTAGGCTGAATAATGTGAAAGAAACCTGTGTGAAATTGTTAAAGTCGGGACCGATTCGGCGGCGGATCGTGAAATATCACAAGGTGGGCTCGCGGCAAGAAATAAGTTGTTATTTGAGATAAGTATTAGGATAACATAATATTGGAAAGCCATAATTTAATAAATTCTAAATTGATCACGACCGTACGTAACGATAACCCGGGCCCGGCGAAATTTTACCCTCCCCGGGGACCACTACGCAAGTAGGCGCTGCGACCTGCGGATCTGAGAGTGAGGCAAAAGGATTTTTGCGCAGAATGTTTAACAAATTCGCTTACCTAACGTTATATTTGGGCAGAAAGCTTGTATTATGTAACGTTTTAATTTGATTTCATGAGCCAGATTAAAAATGTAAGTAAGCAAAGGGTTAAAAGGGACTCGTCTACGAATATAATTACTAATAATTAGCTTATAAATAGTTTATTAAAATTCGTCTACGAAAGCTTTTTAGAGCGAGCATAAACAAGGGTAAAAAACAAAGTTCATTATGGACATTTCAAAGTAACTCATATATCTAACGATTTTTTAAAAATAAGTTTGAGGCAGAAGTGGTAAATCTGTGTTATTTCAGGTCCTTACGTGCGACATTTTGATTTAATGCAAAATTTTCCCATTGAATTAAAACATAGCGAATTGTTATGGTACGCATACACCTAATCCGTCATCGTCCGAACTATGCTCGGCCGTGTCGTCCGATCGAAACAAACGTATGTAAAGAAATGAAATCGCGCACACTACTACAGACGGTATCGTACGATGACGGCTGTCTCTGACCGATCATCCGACGAATCCAAACATGTTGGGATTGGTCGGCCGTCTGCCGGCTACTTTTGACAGAAAATCAACTGCTACTGACTTCCGGTTGGTATTGTCGCGAGTCTGCCGCCTACTTTCGGTGTATTATGACAGAACATTTACCAGCCATTTATTTCGTATTTCGCATAATTTATCAGTGTTCTTCATATTAATGTGTGATTTTAACGCGATTATCAAGCCCTCAAAAAATAATTTTAAATCGTGGCATTGTTTTTAACTTCGTTTGTGAAGTTTTTCGCCGTAATAATCCATGACTAGCTTTAACAAATAATTACCACAGAATTTTTATCGTACATATAGCGTAGTTTTCTGTGAAACTATTCTTGATTTTTATTTGAAAAAGGATATTGAAAAATTCTAGGATGCACAGTACTACTGACTGCTACTAACTTCAGATTGTACTCAGTCAAAACCGGTCGGCCGACAACGGTTGCAGTGAATGCACATGAACGGCCGACACTTTACGTCAGAATAGGACCGACACGAAGTCGGCCGATGATTCGGTTTTGGTGTACGCGTACCGTTACGTTAATTAATAATTATGAAATATAGACGTTAGCTATTATTCTAGCACTACGTCATTGTCATAGCTAGTTGCCTTACCATCTAAATACATATATATATATATATATATCATCTATATCTTATCATTCTTGAAGAACTAAATAGTTTACATTGATTTAATTTTATTGCTTTATCACGTGTGACTAATGACATTCATATTATACATTATTTAAAAACAGCCCTGTTTGAACATAGTTTTCATTCGTTGAAAATACTCGCTATGAGCAAAACCGGTCATGTTTATTATAAAAAAATATGTAAGAAATACGGAAATTGAGTTTAATTTCTGAAAATATTATGTCTATCCACCAAGAATTGACAGTTCTTAAATCTAAGGAGACGATAAGTTACAGGTGGATACTAAAAATATTTGTTGGTAAATGAAATTTAAAACTCGACTTTTTGTCTTTGTTTTCGATTGAACATATTGACTATATAAAAAATGAAATTTTGATTTTTTTTATATTTATATGAACCATATATGGAGACTTTTCACCGGAGCTATTTTATTGAAAATTGTTCAAATATGGATTTACTTCAATTTTCTGCGCATATTAATGAACATGGTCGGGATTATTTATTTTAAAAGTGACATTTTAAAGCCGTATATGCCTAGAAAATAATGATAAACCTTGCACAAGGCTAATCCAATTGCTTAAACTGACTGAAAGCAATAAATAAGGATGTTTATTTTACATGTAATTAAAATTTAATATTAATTAATAAGCAGTATGTAAATTACTAAGTTTTGATGTCATATATCTTTCCTAAATTGGTTATATAGTATAATTGAATGCGAGATTATCATATTCTTACTAGTGCCATGATACCGAAGTGAGTGTAGATAGAAAGATAGAACTATGGACAAGATTCGTGATTGGCTAATCGCTCTCGCTACGCCTCATTTTGAGAATCAGATTTTTGGAATAGAATTTAGATACCATATAAATTCATGCATTCGAACACAAATCTATAATTCGATTGGAAAATCAATTTATAAAACTGCCGGTTATGGAATTCTTACCCATGAATAACACAACTGAAGCAATATTTTAAAAAATCTTGATCTTATTATACTCTATTATGCCCATCATCTGATAGTTGTAACTAGCGGTAGGCTGCCAATACGTTAACAAGGGATTCGCTTAATCTCAAAGCAATTTTTGGTGTTCTGGGGGAGGAGTGATTTTTTTATCACTCCCATGTCATTATATGCAATATTAACATAAATAAGCAATCGATTGTTACTTAACACACTTATAATATGAAACAATATGCAATTTACCATAAACTTATCAATGTAAATGCCTAAAAATATTCTACTGTGTATACTGAAGATAATATATGTCAGAAACTGCAGCTATATACTAATTTGATCTGAGAATATTGTTTTCTCTAAAATTAGCAAGGAGATCGCCGGCCTTAGTAAAAATTAGCAAAGCGCTCGCGCGAGCCCTTCCGAGCCCCCTCCAGCCCATCCCTGGTTGTAACCGATTGAAAGGAGCACCGCTTAGTAACGCAATTGTATTTCTTCTCACGCTTTTGTGTTTCTACAATAAAGATACTGAAATAGGTGTGACTTTTATTTTCATGGGCTCATCATAATAAATACACTATTTTATATTTATGGATTCATGTTTATTATATAGAAAGTAAGAATTGAAAAAAGTTGTTTAATGTTATGGACAAACAAGAGTAAGTGTTTATTTTATATCGTTGTCTAGCTTCGTTTCGTAGGTCTAGTAGGAATACTCTCTAAAAAATATTGCACACCGCCTCACAAGTCACAAAGGGCCATGCGAGACTAGGTGTAAAAAAAAGTAACAAATTGGGATTTGACGGCGCCTGTGATCTGCGCGACCTTGGTGGTGACCACACGTTTTTATTATCTTGATTTCAAAGTATCAAAAGTTTGCGAGAATAAACAAGACAACTCGGCCGCACACAATAATTTGCGCATAGTAGTAGGGTGACGTTTCGATCTGAGAATTGTAGAAAGAAGAAGTAACTGAAAAAAATATAAATTATTTGGGAATCACCATAACCCTGATTCCTCACTGGTCAATTAACTCGTCTCAAACGATGGACTCTCAGTATACGGATTATATACATGATCAACTAGCTGTGGCTTTTGTTTGCACACTAACTAGTGTATGATTCAAAATAAGTCTCTGCAGCTCTGCTCAGGCCATGAATGAAGGAATGAACGGATACCAAAATCTTCATTTGAAATTTGTTTTCAAATAGTTTTTCGTGCTTACTAATTATTTATATATCTAAACTATATCCCATACGAATATAAATTCGTTTTAGGGTTTCTACTTAATTAGTGTTAGTCACTAAAAGGTGCACATGATCGGAGTGTTCTAACGAAAGATGTTATATTTTAATTTTTTTTTCTAACAACGACGAAGTGGATAATTTGCAGCAGCCTCGTCAAGGGTCGATTTTTTCCCCTATATTATTTCAAACTGTTTTACAATATTACAATTTGAATCCATGTTGAACTTAGATTCACGTTTTGCCACCGATATGTCGGCAAGAACAAAGATTACATACATCCATGCCTACAAAGATAAATAGATTGAAAAATCAATCTATAAAAACTGTCCGTACTGGGATTTGAACCCGTGACCTCCATGTTCTAACTACTTTTTGACCATTCGACCTTGCACCCGGAAAATTTCATATTATAGAAAGTTACAAAAAACATGAGAACGCACAAAATGCAAGTCAAAATTTCGCATTGTATTATAGGTCGTTGAAAAACCCTTACTCGAAGCTGTTACAATGTTTAAATATGACTGTAATTGTTAAACTTTAAGTTCTTAGAGAATTTTATAATATTTAGTGCGGCAGAGTAAGTAAAGTAGAGTTGAATTGGTATAATTCTGATTTTGTTTGTTTGTGGATGTCTATGGTTGATGAGATCTTGCAAGAAGTATTTAACCCCTCAGCGAGGATCTAATATGCGTGCAAGCAAACTTCTTGGGTTTATTGTTAGACAAAGCAAACCATTTGAAAACCCAACTGTGTTTCGGACGCTTTATGTTTCTTTGGTCTTAAGTAAGCTTGAATATGGATCCATCATTTGGAGCCCATATGAAAGTTCATACAAGCTGAAATTGGAGAGAATCCATAAGAAATTTCTAAGATATTATTATTTCAAAAAATTTAAATTCTTCCCCTTTGATAATTCCTTAAAGGAATACTACCCCACCAAATTTCTTTTAGGAATGTTATCATTTCACTCACTTGAAGCTCGAAGATCGTTTTCAAGCTTAAAGCATTTTTCTCTTCTTCTTCGGGGCCGAGTTAATAATCCTGAAATTCTCATGACTATTAATTTACATGCTCCCAATTTATTCTTACGTGGGCGAAATATTGAGCAAAAACTTTTATTTCTAAAAACTTATACCTCGCTTAGGAGGTATGAGTCACCAGTTCCAAGGGCCGTTCGACTAATCAACGCATTGCCTAGAGAAGTGGACATTTTTGGTGATGGTATTTGTGAACTGTTTGATAAATTTTTCTTTTGTATTTCTTGATTTTTTATGTTGAATTTGATGTACTGTGTATTTTTATTTTATGTTTTGTCTTATTATATTTTTCAAGTGCATGGCGAATTGGCGTCAGCTGTTATGTCATGTACTGTAATTTTGATTTTTAACAATAAATAAATATGTAAGTCAACTTCGGCACAACTATTAATTAACTCTAGGGTGAGCTATAAATTGTCTCATTTGTTAAATATCAAAGAATATGCAAGGTTTGACATTCAACACTCGTTAGTAAATAAATGGTTCCGAAACGCTTAAAATGCTCTTCTTTCAAGAGAAGATATAGCGATGGAAGGGTGAAGTCACAAAACATATACATAGTGCTACAGTTCAGCAATTGGGATAAAAAGGAGGAATGTTAAGTGGGTTGAAGGAGTCTGATCGAGGCGGCCAAAATTCGTCCGTGACTGAAGCGTCAGAAATGAAAAAGAAGGATGTCTTAAATCAGCCTAGCCAAACATCTTATGGAGCTTTGAGCCTTTACATTTTACTAACGCAATTTTTTTTAATTAGAATATAAATTGTCTGGTCACCCTGTCTCCACGTATGGCTGCGGTGGGTGTATTGCGGCGCCTTTCGCGGAATATTCTCACGTTGTTCGCCAAGCACGTGACGGCGGCATCGGCCATTTGCCACGCCGCACTCATCATCAGCGTTATTATTTCGGCGTAGCTTGAAACTTAATTTCGACGTAAATGCTGCGCGGATCCAAAACACGACCGCCTCGGAGCCTCCGCCCCCTTTGATTCCCACGCCGTGATACGGGGTGGCATCTAGAGTTTCAGAATATATGAATAATATTGATTCAGCTATTCGAGATTTTTTTATAAAACTTCTAAGATTCCTCTTTTCTTAGAAAAAATAACTTATCTAAACTTATACACGCGTGTTCTGTTTTTTAGACTGATAAATTTCTTATCAAATTTTAATTGAGATACACAAAACTTGTGAAATCGGATAATTGACAGTATTTTATTAATAACTAATATAAGGCCCAAAAATTTATATTCAATGAATACACATAAAATCAGAAGATAAACTTCCAATAGTAAAACAGTATGTTTTTTATCATCCTTCGAGTATTCTCTAAAATATTTTTTCTTATTATTCTCGAGATCCAGGTCTTAATAGAAATTGGAATTGTCAAATCTAAAAAACAAAAAATCGCAACCTCTGGCATCGTCATTGCGGATCAACGCAATCCTTTCGGAAATGAACGAAGTCTTCCATTAGGAAATCTTTGTGGGTACGTTATTGTAAGACAAACCGTTTCGCAACGTCTTGGAAACGGATTTAAGATTCTCCCAATAGAAAAAAAGAGAAAGCTTTTGAGCAGATTTTTATAAATATAAAAAATAATTTTAACAATCAAGTGAAAATCGCCCAAAGCGACCAAAAATTAAAAAAAAATAGCTGATAAGGTATTTTGAGATGCGCACGGTATTTTATTCATCAATTTTCTTGAGAAAGGAAGAACCATCAATAGCGAATATGGCGTTATCGGTGCGTTTGACGGAAGAAATTGCTGAAAAACGACTCCAAATGAAGAAGAAAAAATGCTCTTCCACGAAGACAATGAATGCACTGTGTCACAAGTAGGGTTGCCAGATCTCTTGAAAGTGCATCCGGGACATTTGTCCGATTTGCTGACTTTCGAATCCAAAAACCCAGGATCCAATTAGGGTATACAATCCCGAAGCCTTTTTTGTAATCCGGGATTGATAAATTTTCCTATCAATTTTCGGGATTTGCTCAAATTTCCGGGAAAATTTAGTACTCATCCAGGATACGGGACAGCGATTCCAATCCCGGGACACCTGGGAACCTTAGTCACAAGTCGATCGCCACAATGGCAAAATTTTACGAATTGCACTTTGAATTGCTTCCCCATCCAGCATATTATTCGGATCTGTCTCCCAGTGACTACTACCTGTTTGCAGACCCAAAAAGAATCCCCCAAAGAAAGAGATTTGGCTCCGATTGCCGAAACTGTAGCCTATTTATAGACAAAACATAAATCGTTCTACAAAAAAGACACCGAAATTTTAGAAAAGCGTTGGAATGATTGTATCACTCACTCTTGAAAGAGACTAAGTTAATGAATAAAATCGAACTTTGCCTAAAAGTAATTGTATTATTAGTCATCCTACGACTAATATGTGATGCATTATTTAATCTTTCTCTACTTTTCAAGAGAGCCAAAAAACAGGTTTCCCCAGTAATCTGTTACTTATTTTTAAGATGGTGCAAATATTACATTCATATTATTTTTTCATAATATTAAAGGGTGAAGCGTTGTTATTTTTTATACATTGTTTAATGTGACCATGTGTTTTATAAACTAGTTTTCAGAAGGTGCGGATTGAAACATCTTTGCATCCACAGCTCTTATTGATATATCTCTTTGTGTAATATGTTATTTTATACCCAGTGCTATATGTAATTCAAAAAGCGCCAAACATCTAGTTTCGTTTATTTACCCTAAATACGCCCGTAAACGAGTAAGTTTTCAGGGCAATTTGCTGTCGAACACGCCTGGTCATAAAAAACTTGCCCCAGCATGGGCGATTGGCGGGATAATGTGACATTATGGCACATATAATAATAAAATAATATGTATCATATAAAAATTATAAGGAAAATATTGAATATGTAAATAAATATTTGAAAAATATTCAAATCATTTTATAAAATAAAATTTATCATACTTAAATATATATATATATATTTAATTAACGTCAATAAATATAAAATTAACTAACAATTATAAAATAATAGTAATAATATTTAAATATGAATAATCATAAAATATTTAATAATATATGAATATATAAAAAATACTTAAAATAAATAAATATACGTATATTCTATAAAATTAATATGTAAAAACATACCTAATGTATCTATATAATTTAATAATACTACTGTCGGGTCCATAACACAGCATAGCATAGCATTTCCAATAAATTTATAGATTTTCTGCTAGAAGGCATGAATGTTTATGATCTTTGAAAATTTCTCCCACCATTCCAATATTTAAATAAGGGAGTGTAGAGTTGTTAGCCAACCACGAGTCCTGTCCTAGCTCTACTATTACTATCCTCTGCGAAAAAGGAGAAGTTGGACAACAGAGTAACAAGCAGGTGCTAAAAGCTAAATGAGAAGGCCATATGCTCCACATGGGAGCGGACATGAAAAAATATATATAAAAATAGTTTTATACGTTCGTGCTGTCACCAGAAACGGTGACGTCGTAATCGTAGTTAAAAAATGAATCGATACAAAAAATAGTATCAAAATCACTTTTTGTGACCGGAAATTTTCAATATTTAGACAAGTAAGTATTGCGGGAAATAAAAACACACACGCCGCTAATAAATGGGCTAAATTTAAGACTCCAAAAATTGCACTCAAACTTCAGGCAAGTGAAATCAAAGTTTTACTGTATTAAAAACTGACAGCTGTCAAAGAAGTAGCGAGCTTCTGCTACTTAATGGTACGTGAACGAACGCCATACATGTCCTACAATTGGGCACGTTAGAAGTGAAGTGAGCCAAGTGGTATTTTAAAAAAAATTGGTACCTTGTAATATTCTACACGTCTTAAAGTATCGTGACAGTGAAGTAACCTCGTTTAATACACATTGCATTAGTGTTATCTCCGTAAAATAAAAATATGCAATCCACCAAAACACCAAGTAAAGACGCGATTGTTCTTAAAAGCAGGGCTTCGAACCGGAACGGAACCGAAAATGTTTTTTTTTCGGTTCACGCTAGTATTTTGGGCAAATTGGTAAATTACTATAGGGTTTTGAGATTTTCAAAGTCAAAGAAAAATATTTTAACATTTTACTAGTTGGCTCACTTCACCTCTCGAGGGCTCAATTATAACTCCGGCACACATTCTTGAAAATATAGTCGTACAGTTTTGCCGGACCCTTCTTTTGACAATATATCTGACACCCATGTACATTTTTTGTTGCTCGTTTACAGGCGCCTTAAGGGGTCGAAATGTAACTCGAAATTCTAATGAATTAAATCTATTATTGATAGAGATAATATAATTCACTCTATTTTTTTACGGAACAAATTTTGGATCAAATATAGACAATTAATTTAGGAATATCGGAAATATGATTTAAACACAATTCATAGTTCCTTTGCTGTAGGGGGGGTTTTTTTTTAATATTTTCATGTCAGCATCTATCTCTATGTATTTAATTGTTTTATGTCACAAAAGACTATTTAATTGACTATTTATAGTGAAGTATTATTTTTAAGATTAAATACTATCAATTATTCATAGTAACATTATTTTTTAGTATAGAATAAATTAAAAACATTAATTATAAGCATGGATAATCATGTATTATACTTAGCCGTATAATTTATACGAATTAATGGATGACTAGATATTTAAGGCGAAAATATACAGAAGATTCATTAATTATTTATTATTAGTTTCCAAGAAGTCGTTCTTAAAATAATTTTATCCACGATTAGCTAACACACAAGAGTGTGAGTAATTTCTATTTTGATTTAGGTAATCAAAACTCTTACGTCTAGACTAGCGAAGGAAAACCCTTTTGGGAAGGCTTTATTCGAATGAATGATAGCGGATGATATAAAATATATAAGATTTATATATGTTGCAATTGATTTGAAAGATAACCAAACAAAGAGTGTGTATATCACGCTTTGAACTTCGTCCCGTTTTTAAAATACCAAATCAGTTTTTATGTCAAAGTGCCGGATAACGAGAAAAAATATTGCCATTAAAAAAAATAGCTGTGTTAATACATCTTGTCACCTTTTTTAAACGGCTATTACTTACAGGCACAGCTGTTTTGAATTGATCGTATTTATATCGGTTGGGTGTAATAGATTTTTCGTAATTGTGTTTACAAAGTCTATGCCAGGACTAGTATTTAGTTTATAGTTTCATCTACGCCTTGTTTTGTAAACGCTTTAATTGTATACGCAAATATTTCTGATTATTTTTCAAATATGTGCATTATATTTCTTATCGTTGCTCAAAGAAATGCCTTAATAAAAGAATATGTAGGTTCTCGTCAAGTGCGTGCGGTGAAATTTCCCCAATATGTTGAGTAAAGGGTTTAAGCGCGGTATAAAATTGCATGCTGATGGTTGCTCTTTCATCCTACTTGCTTTTACGCAAGTGATGTTGTGTGATAGAGACATATACACCGCACACCGATATTACTTATATATTAATAAGTGTATAGTCTTCTTTCTTCTAATAATATTATTCTCGTAAGATTTAAATAAAAAATATAATTTGGCGACCAGTTTATTTGAATTGTGGTGTTTGAAACCAACTTTCTGTTCATTATTTTAATTTATCTTATTATTATCGCATTAATGGACATTAAATTCATTTCAATAAAACATAACCGTTGAAATTTTATTTTTTTAATATAATGAATAAATTATATATATTACCTCTTGTGAGTATCTTGAAAGTGTTACTCAAGTCGCGGGCTCGCTTTAGCTGGCGTAAACAATGTCATAAAATAAACGACGATGAGCATAATATGTATGTATCTAGCAGATTTATTAATCCATGTTAGACAACTAAACGTTATTGTTAATACATATCTTGAAAATCTTGTGAGATTTTATCATAAATGTTACAAAATAATTTACATTATTATTACGGATATCACTCAATAAATTCTTGGTGGAAAAGCATATATTTTTTGTACTAAACGGGATCGGTGACTTTCATCGCGACTCGCGAGCTTTATCAATACAATTATAGTTTAAAAAGAAAGAATTATTACTAAAGAAAATTGTATTTAATTTCTTTGTATATTATTATATAAGTTTCAGGACCGTATCAAATCAAATAAATACTTCAGAAGAGTAATTATTTACATTTTAAAATATTATTTATCTTATATTATAAAGACAGAAAGAAACAAAAGAGGCATAGTCAGTTGATAATAATTATCTTTAAATTATTTAGTTAGGTAACCCGAGCAATCCTGTCTGTGTACACAAAATGTGATTTAACGAAAAAATTAGACCAGTTTTCTTTAGAAATGTTTTCTGCGTAAAACGAGCCACGCTAGGCAATTTGTTGGTTTAATTTTCACTAAATTACTAGCGTCCGACGTAACTAGATTGTATCAGATACAAAGAAGATTTATTTATACCTTTTTATGGTAATTACGTGAGTTAAGTCATTCAAATTAAGTCCCACACTGCCTCAGACCACTCTATCGAGAGTGTGTTTTGGTAAAATTTAGACAAAGCATCTTTAACTAAATTATCTAGGTTTTGAATAAATTAACAGGAAGATTTAAAACAATTTACTTGAGTAAGTAATAAATTATAATTTTAAAACAGACAAACTTTATTTCACAATAAATGTGCTTTATTTGCTTCGGTGCCTTTTTTATAGAACTCTATTATAATAGAAGAAAAAATGTTTATGTATTCAAATTTCGATAGGTTTTAGCAGTTATTAACTGCGCAATAAATTCGTGCATGAATTGAATTTGAAGTCAAGATACATACATCTATAGTTATTCAAATATTTACTTACTAAATATGCTGGAAAAGCGTTTAATGTTTCGATATACTCTTATTTGTAGGGTATGTATAATATAATGAATAATATAAGCCACAGTGCATACTGTTTGCAAACATGTGTTATGTCGAGTTGTTAATACACATATTCACGCTTTATAAGGAATTTCCGATTAAAGGATTTTAAATTAACCATTATGATATTCCTTACGTTGTGTTGCAAGTGGAATAAAAAGGTATACATTTATTTGTATTCTGCTCTACACGGAATGTTGAATATATTACATTGCATTTTTTTATTGGACTGTAAGATTTATTAATCAACTAGCTGACCCGACGAACTTCGTACCGCCTCAGAATCAATAAATGTTGTAATAAAAATAATAAAACATTTTTAGTACTTTTCCCACTAAATAAAATGTATTTGATCAGGACCGGTTTCGCTCATCGCGAGCATTATCATCTGAGCATTATCATCAGTTAATAATGCTCGCGATGAGCGAAACCGGTCCTGATCAAATAAATTTTATGTGTAAAAAGTACTAAAAATGTTTTATTATTTTTATTTTATTGCCATTCCACCAAGTATTGACAGTGAACACCTTAAAAGTGAATAAATGTTCTGTTAACTTGATAACTTGAAGCATGATGACTACCGAGTCAACCTTCAGTTGTAAATTGCGCGGTGGCAAGCCAGGCAGATCCAATAAGTTTAAAAATTAAGTTGGATAGTTGGTTGCTTCGTCTTCGTTTGTTACACGGTCGATAGATTTAAAGGAATGCAGTGGACCAACGATTTGATTTTGAATTGTGAAGTTTAAATGAGCCACATCTTTGTTCTTTGCCGCAAGAATTGCTCGTTCATTCAACCAATTGTGATTTTTGTGATTAGATGTTCGGGAACATTTTGTTGAATGAAGTGAAATTGCAAAAATTCGGCGGAAACAAAATCAATCCGTTCGATTCGTCGACAGGAGCACCTCCGTTACCGATAGTCAGCAATTGCTTCGGCAGATAGATCGTTTAGCAATGCAACTCGCATGTTTGTCGTCAGCTGAAGATTCTTTACATAGCGCCAGAGTCGTGATTTGAGGTAAGCGTTTATTTCATCGGAAGCGGTAAATCTTGGAATGACTGGTAGTGTTTGGTGGAAATCGCCAGATAGTAGAATCATTGCGCCTATAAAACATCTTGAGTCATTGCACAGATATTTCATACTTTGATTGAGTGCTTCCAATGCGCATTTGTGCGCCATTGTCCATTCATCCCAGGTGATGATTTTACTTGCTACCAAAACTTTGGTCATTGGTGAGTGTTTCGCAATATTGCATGTCAGTTTTTCAGTCGTTTAAAGCAGTGCTCCGCAAGCGGTGTGCCGCGAGGCGATGCTGGGTGTGCTGCGGCGCGAATCTCTAATAAACGAAAAAAAAATAGTTTAGTCGATACTACAAACTATTTCTGATGACACTATCATAGAGAAGCAGAAATAATTATTTTTTGGTTGAAAGAATATGTTATATGTACAGTCTGCGCAAGAATGTATCGCGCACCTTGCGAAAGTTCGCTAGATTTGAAGGAATGTAGTGGACCAACGATTTGATTTTGAATTGTGAAGTTTAAATGATCCACATCTTTGTTCTTTGCCGCAAGAATTACTCATTCAATCAACCAATTGTGATTTTTGTGATTAGACGTTTGGGAAAATTTTTTTGATGAAGCCGTCCTTCGTTGAGACGAAATTGTTAAAATTCGGCGGAAACGAAATCAATCTGTTCGATTTGTCAACAGGAACACGGTCGTTACCGACGATAGTCGAAGATCGTTTTCAAGCTTAAATCATTTTTCTCTTCTCCTTCGGGGCCGAGTTAATAATCCTCAAATTCTCATGACTATTAATTTACATTAAATTTGAATCGTTCAAACTATGTACATTCTCACAAATTTTGTCATTAACGACCCGGGTTTCGCCTTTCGGCATCTTCAGGCATTCAAGTGCACGGATGAACTTGAACTGACGCTTAGTAAATTAAAGTTTCGTGTTTATATAAGATATAAATGCATCACTGAGTCCAAAGCCACTGCTGGCAAAAAGGATCCGGGATTTATAGATTGCAATGCTCTTGTTGTACAAAGTTTTATATCGGCAAAACAGAAAGAACACTGAACATCCGGGTTTTAGAACATATGGCAGCCTTTAGATTGAAAAAAGACACGTCTGCTTTTGCTAATCACTTAATATCGGAAGGACACGTGTTCAATCAGGAACAAGGGATAAAAATGTTACACCCAAATACGGACAGTCATAAGCTCTTTTTCCAAGAAATGTTAGAAATCAACAAAGCACAGCTGCAAAATCTTCCGATTTTAAACGAAATATCAAATTTTCCCACATCTCCTCTTCTATACCCTATATAACCATAAAATCATATAATCATAAAACCTTTGCCGACAAACAAATTATATAATTCTTGAAACTGCTCACTAGTCAAATCTGTTGGCATTCCCATGGGCTTATCCTTTTTGCCAGCAGTGGCTTTGGACTCAGTGATGCATTTATATCTTATATAAACACGAAACTTTCATTTACTAAGCGTCAGTTCAAGTTCATCCGTGCACTTGAATGCCTGAAGATGCCGAAAGGCGAAACCCGGGTCGTTAATGACAAAATTTGTGAGAATGTACATAGTTTGAACGATTCAAATTTAATATTGAAATTCCACCAAGCACCTTCAGTCGAAATCTTAAATTATATTAATTTACATGCTTCCAATTTATTCTTACGTGGGCGTAACTATGAGCAAAAACTTTTATTTCTAAAAACTTATACCTCGCTTAAGAGGTTTAAATCACCAGTTCCATGGGCCGTTAGATTGATCAACGCATTGCCTAGAGAAGTGGACATTTTTAGTGATAGTATTTGTGAACTGTTTGTAAAATTTCACTATTTTATTTCTTGATTTTTTATGTTGATTTTGATTCTGATATATTATGTAGTTTTATTTTATATTTTGTCTTATTATATTTTTCAAGTACATGGCGAATTGGCGTCAGCTGTTATGTCATGTACTGTAATTTTAATTTTGAACAATGAATAAATAGATAGTCAGCAATTGCTTGGAGAAATCTTCGGCAGATGGATCGTTTAGCAATGCAACTCGCATGTTTGTCAATTATTTGAGGCAAGCGTTTATTTCATCGGCAGCGGTTGATCTATCTACGTGGCTGCTATTCCAGAAGAAGAAACTGCTACAGCAATTTTTTTATCTCGCATGAACAGTGGCTATAATCAATGACATGAAGAATGTCTTCCCATCTCCACCGGGCGCATCGAGGAAAAATAAGCCACCATTTCCATCATCAATTACCTTCATTAACGTATCGTAAATTTCCTTCTGTTGAGGGTTCAACAGTGGTACATTCGTTCAAACTGTTTGGTTCAATGCATCTCGATCATATTCACGTTCACGTTCCAATTCTCGATTGAAAGCGTCGTTCATTCCACGATCTTGCGTTGGCATTCCTAACTTGACTACCAAACTGCCGCACATGAGGTAACACATGTCTTCGATCTAAAGCAAAGCCTGGTTATGTATCTCTTCATTCACCTCGAGATCGGGATTCCCCAAACTGACACGAATTCGATGCAAAATGTATTCGGACATGTCATCCTTGTACTTGTTCCACAGTTCACGGGGATTCGATGGGAAGCATGTCAAAATAATGATAGAAAATAATGTGCGTATCTGACTTGGAGATTCAGAAACAATTTCTTCAGCGATTGTAATGAGTATCATTTTCAAGCAAATCGAGCTGTTGACATGCAAGTAGAAGCATTCGTCATTTTTCGGATGAACTGTGTACATGCGACCAAGAGCATCAGTAGTCATTCGGATGAGCAGGAACCGCATCGCCTTGCTTTCGACGTTAAAATTTCTTCGATGTAGCTTTCCAAGTGTAATAACGTGGCATCTCAAAGTAGAGCAACGTTCGTGCAAACAGCGTAATATTTTTGTCAAAAAAATTATCACACCTAATTAAAAACATAACCTTATTTCAACATTATCCGATTTTATTTTGTTTTCATTTTATATCATCGATTTGTTTTATTCTAATCCATACTCTAAATTTAAAATTATTTAGAAGTCAATCGTATGCAAAAGAATCAAAAACAAATGAATTTTGGAAAAATTGCCACCTAGCGGATGAAATCTGCATACAAACGACATTTTCATTATTTCAAGGTGTTCGCCATTTGAAAACTGTATGAGAATATTAATTTTCTTCATAATTTCTTTGCCGTGATATTTTTCCGATGTTTTAATGCTTATTCTGCTATTCTAGGCGGATACGAATTTAATAAAACAAAGATCATTAAAATCCGAGCTGTTATTCTCGAGATATACGTGGTGTAACAAACCCCACTTTCTTTTATATATATAGATAAGTAAACTGTTCATAAAAAAAATTGACTAAGCAATTTAAAAAAATCTATATATTTCTAGGCGAGTGGCTAATCTGCTGCGTAATCTGATCTCCAATACTTAGCAACTTGACATATTTTAAAAATCTATGTCCACTCCTAATTTAAAGCATATGGCTTCCTAATGGAGGTATCTCAACTGTTTGTTACTCAGTTGCTCGACCTCTCTTTTTTAAGAGAATAGCTTACGATACGCCCCATTATTTTATAATTAGAAAGGTAAGTGGGAGGTAATTTTTAGATATCACAAACACCTATGCCTTTGAAAAGGAATCGATTGGAAAAACGCTGTTCATACTGGAATTCGAACCCGTGAAGTCCGGCATGGAAGCCAACGACGTTGACCACTGTGTATTTTTTTTTAAAATAATACACTCTTTTCTATTAATTTTATATTTATTTATTAGGCCTTTTATTATACCCAAAAAATAAATGGGAAATATGTACAGAAGAGTGTTTTTTTTTTAAATTTAATTTATTTTAAATTTTAATTGATTTAAAGTATTGACAGTTAAGAGTTACCTTAAAAATGATTTTATACTAATTTCACAATTTTACCTCAAAAGTTCAACACCTATTTTTAATTAACCATTTGATATAGTTATTGAGACAATAGATTGCAATTTTTTTATTACTACTATTAATTCAACTACTTAATCTTTTACAATTCTTCTTTAAAGAGAGATTAATCCACACGTTTTCCAATGTGATCATTACACCACGAAATGCTTTATTTAATTAATTTCGTAAACTTTTCAATCCATAAAAGCTCGGGAAGTAAAAATTGGTTTGAAAAAGTACCCAGATTTATTTTGACCAAACAATACTAAAAGAAAATCCACACAGCGTGATAGTAGGCCCACGAACAAAGTAGGATACAAAGTTCTACATCCGTTACTCATAAAACGCTTATGTCACAAACGCGTCTGTATCCATACGGAAATCTTGGATATGTCATGTAATATTCAAAGCTCCTGGGATAGAAGATATACTTGAAAGGAGCCCATAAGGATTTTCCGGGACTCGAGAAAACTCACGGCCCGTTATTCATGAAGGGTTATTTACACGTGACATCGCTTTGTCAAACTTCCTCAAAAAGAGCTACTTAGTTTAAAAAATAAACTTGTTTACAAAATGGAACAACACTGTTCTTACTTTCAACACGACAGGCTAAACAAATTGTCAACAAATATTGATTGGAATATATGAAAATTTTTAACGAAATAGAAAAAATAAACGGATGCTCTGTTACAAAGAATGCAGCAAGATTTCCATTGCCTGAGGTTCTGCATATCTCTTAATGTCAAAGGATAAGTAACCGATCTGTAAAGAGATAGATAAGGCGTCGTCAAACTCTTCCAAATATGAGAGGCACAAATTTATATTTTATTTTTTTACATATGATTTTACATCGTACATTACAGACAGTTAAATATTTAAAAATCCGATAGGGAATTTATTCAAGAATTGCCTTTCGAGGCATATTTAAAAAAATGGAATACTTAACTTGTCAGTATCGTTCTGTGTAAATATTTAGCGTTCACAGTTTTTAATGTGCCTTCATAAGAATGAATAAATATAGCGGATACATTTTAGCGATGTATTACGTTTATTTTGGATATCAGACGGTTATTAAGTAAACTTGCGTAAAAAAGCAATAAATTTTCCATTGTTTGACTGTTACGCATTAAAAAATGTAAAAAAAAAGATTTATGAGTCCGAATATCTAATGTTGAATTTTGCCTGTTTTATGAGAAATAATAATGCAAGATTTTATCTGCGGCCCATTGAAATGGAGAGACAATGAAATACGTAGGTAATTATTTTGCAGAATTATTATGCCGAGTTTGAGGCGAGGGTCGCAAAACGTTAACCACCTTTAAGGTGTTCGAGGCCGCCGTTTACGAGCCGTGTAATTTGAGCGAAACCTCTTAACCCTTCGGGTTCTGACTCCGTGCTGAATTTTGTAAGAAATCACGATTTTTACCAACCTATATTTACTAACCTACGAAAACTATGTGAAGCCTGCAAGGCTTGCTCTTAGGTTTCCTAGATATTTTATAACTAGAGTTGAGACGGACGTCAGTATATCCCTTAATAATATATAAATGCTAGATTACTAAAGATTCCAACAGCTAAAGGCTTAACGTAGGTGGACATAAAAAAAGGAACCCTTTGCAAATACTGATGTTGAATGTTCAGTGAGTAAGAAACGGTGTTCATTTATATTACGTAAATTTATGAACACGGATTTTTTTTGTTTTTTAATTTTGCTAGCTATCAAGGGGTTAACAATTCATTTGTATTTCTTATACGTAGCGTGCATGGGCGTTATAAGATTGTATGTAGTTGTACTGAAGGCACAAAAACCTTAATACAATGCAATACATTGTAACGAAATGATTAACCAAGCAACAACCACATACTGACGAGTTCTATGACCTAAATTATAGTAGCTTTTTTAAAAAATCTAAATTGATTATCTGCGCATATTTGTCGGTTCATTGCAATACTGAAATGGGATGGGCCACTTGTAGATATTTAATTTATAATTTCAAATAATTGATTAATTACTATTCATGTTACAACACAACGCATCAAAATAAATAAAGATACTTAAGAAGTAGTTAACGGATAAATTTACCGACTGTCGTCGATGTTTTGTAAATTACAATATCATGTGAGTGATTACGTGGTGGATTTGACGGTAGGGGTTTTAATTACGTTAAAAGACAAAATATTTTTTTTGATTAAAATCGATATGTTAGAAAATTATGAGTAAACTTTGTCGAACTGGTGTACACTCGGTGCCTCCTTTTGCGACTTTTGTTCAATGTAAATTTTCAAAAACGAAAACAAAAACACTGCAAGTATAATTTTAAAAAAAATAACTATCAATAATGGGATAGCTATTTAACGTGATCTCGATAATTGTATTTCTGGTTAGAACAAAGTACATAAACAATTAGTCATTAAATTTTTAGAAAATAAATCAATACAGAACCATGGCGAAATATATGCTAATTCTAATCGAAAAGAATCCATTGTAGAAAACTCATACAGTGATGTAAGTATGACAACAAAAGGCTAGCTTAATCTCAGCCATAATGCCTTCATACCAGGAACGATGCACATCTCGCGGACCGTTTGTATTTTTTGTGGTCCTCGAATGTTTCATCTTAAAAGTAAATAATTGAATTTGATACATATATATGAGCAAGCTTTTTTGTTGACGACGCAGAATAAATCGGTTCGTAGACTTATGGATTTTGCAGCTCAACACTACAAATTTTAAACCAAATTCTGATGTTCGAAATCACTTAAGTACATAAAAAGTAACAGATTAAAATACTTTGTTATTTTAATCTGTTATAAATGGAGTTCTACCAAGTAAATGCCAAATCAATTAATACATAAAAAGTGTTTTCGAACCAACCAAATCTTACCGAGTATTGTCATATATGACTACGATCATTTTGATCAAAAAATGTCTAGCCATAGAATATTTTTCAATTAAATAACTATAGATTAAATTAAGGGTTTATACAATAATATCTGAGTAATGTTTCATTGAGTTTTTTATACGATTCTGGCTATAGGTCACTGCTTTAGATTTATGCGTTTTTTTAACTTATAGATCGCATTTTCATTTTTTCTATGTAAGTCAATTTTTATGCGATATCCCGAGGACCGCATCTACCACATAAAAATAGGATACACTGTAAATGAAATTAGATTTGCGCTTCTTAAATGGTTTTACGGAAAACTTTTGCACAATTTTAATAGTCCTGAAGTATACTACGTTTTCTCATCGAAACTAGATGGCGAGATAAGCGAGTTAGTAGGGCTTAAGATTTTCACAGAAAAATAAAATAAATCATGTTTTTGTTCGTTATTATTGAGATGAGATTCGATCAAAAAACAGAGATGTACATCTTTTTTATAGTTTGATATCAGATTAAAAAGAAAACACAAAAACTAGCGGGGAAAAAAGCCCAAACTTTCTCATTGAAACATTTAAGGGGTCGCTGCGGATAAAACACCCTCTTGTTTTTCAAACAGTGCGCACAATTTGTTTTGTATCCCCTGAATATTTTACTTTAGTTGCGTAAAATACTAAAAACTTCCCTACAACTAGGGCAAAGTAATTCTCGCTGCGACGCGTAAAAGAGCTGCGCTGGCCACATCAAGTGACCGCAGTTCTTTAGAGATACCTGCTTTCAAACAGTCGTTTGTTTCCAATAATATGTAATTTTCTATGTGTTCTTTTTTTTGTTCAAGATTGTTATAAACTCACATTGACAAGAACCATAGTGTGCGTAATAAAGTCCTCAAAAATATTTCAAGTATCACAACAGGGGCCATTTTAGTTGGTAGGAAAGGTTAAAAACATAATCACAGTTTCTGACATCTAATATTATATTAGATAAATTTATATCATACGGATACAGAGGAGAGCAATACTTAGCTGCAGAACATAAATACTTATTTATCTCAGTCTTTTTCAAAATCCATTTCCGCTCCCAATGTGGAGCATATGGCTTCTAGATCGAGGTATATCAACAAAACTTTTTCTACGAGAAATGTTTGTATCTTAGTCGCTCAACCTGTCTTTTCCGAATAGAGTAGTAGGGGTAGAAAGATAAGGCTAGGAAAGGACTAGTGGATAACTAATCGCTCCCGCTACGCCTAGTTCAAAATGAAGGATCAAAAGGGTGTGAGGGATTTTTAAAAAACACAAACATACATACGTTCGAACAGAAATCAATAAATCGATCGAAAATATGCTGTTCGTACTAATCTCGTTATCTCATTTAATGGTGGATAAATAATATGACTTGATGAAGTGTATAGAAACATCAGTTTTCACACATAATAAAACATAATTTCAATTTTCCTTTAAGCCTAACAATATAATGATTCCAGAAATTGAAGAGCTCATCAGACAGGTACACACATTACATGACACAGCAAGTACAAAAATGTCAAACTAAGACATTGCATATCTATTACCTCAGTTCCAAAGTATAATAACCCAAAAAGCATAGTTTTTAGATTATTAGGAAACAAGATTTAATTATCTATGGATCTATTTATTGTTTAATTAAACTGAACCGAGGTTTAGATAATATGTAAACCGTATAGTTCAAATATATAATTTTCGGAAATTTTAATATACAAATATAATCCAAGATATCTTAGCTTATAAGAGCCCTGGTAAAAACTACAATATATGTTTCAAAACGTCATCACGATGTAGCTGTATAAACTTCGGCCACTGTAATACTCTTCATAGCGATCAGAAGATCACGTAGTGAATTTATAGTTAGATAAAATATGAAATGGTAATTATTTGAATTGAAAATTAAACATTTGAAATATGTGGCATCTGTTCGTGTTGATGTTGGATGATTTTGTTGAATTCATCTTACGTTCGTCTTTTCATAAAAGTTATTTACGAGAATGAATTATTTCAATTTTATTTTAAAATTATTATAGTCTGCTCTGCTAAGCAAAGATTAATACAGTTGCAATGGCTTAAGTGAATAATTGTTTAAAACGTGATTTACATAATATTATTTTAGTATATTCTAAACTTTTATTTTAACATCAGTTTAAATCGTGTCGAAAATTCACTACGATGTTTTTTATCATATTGTTGTGTATTATTTTTGTTGTTGTCTGAATTTGTGGAATTTATTTTATAGAACTGTTATAACCAGTTTTAAATTAAATCAACACATTTTTAAAGTATATATTGCCAAGATTTGAAAGTACAACAAAGAAAAGCATCAGGATTATTTTGGATCAGAACAAAATTGAACCTGTGTTGGTAGTGAGATCTACTGAATCAAAACAAACACAATTAAGACCCTTGCTGGAATTCTACCAAACGGCGCCATTTTTGTTTCTCGTCTTACTATTCAATACAAACATCTGCCGTTTCGTTAATTGTTTCTGATACTCAATCAAAATGGTTTCTAATACCCTAGATTTTTTGTACACAGTGCGAACGGATGTATTATATTATCGTACAGATTCTAGTGCTGTGAACCAATTTCGCTAAAAATAACAAGAGAATCACGAAACAGCTTTGATATGTACACGTATAGAAAAGTACCTACCTTAAGCATACGCACATGCGTTCGACGTCAAATCACATTCGAGAGACGCTTTTTCTGAAGGTGAAATAAAACGTCAACCCATCGCACACCAGGCAATGATTTACAAATCATTAACCAATATCGGAAAGATCTGATAATTATATTCCATGAAATATCATTTTACCACTATACTAATGATTTTTCCACCCGATTAACTTCCACAAGCTCGAAGGCAATTACCTTGACTTTCGTATATATGTAGGTAAGGTTAGGTTAAGTCAAATTCTTCATGAAAATCAAAATTTTAACCTTTATAGAAACTAACATAAAAATTAACGCATTAACCGTGTGGACTGCCACACGAACTGATCATATCGAAATTATTGCTTGCTATTTTTTACTGCTTAGTAGGTGTCAATTATTGAAATCAGACCTGCAAGTCGCATGGAGTAATTGGCTTTTGACAGGTGATAATTTATTGTACCGTATTATTAGTGACAATTATAAAATATTCCAACATCCATTTCTATTTTTACCATTTTAGTCATGTTGCATGAATTTAATTTTTGTATATGAGTTAGGTTGGATACACTCGTAACAATTCATAAACTATGCTATACGATTGTTTTGGCTAAAAGCGTTTGAATTTATTTGACAATACCAGGGCTGTGGAGTCGGAGTCGTGAAAAATGAGCGGCTCGATTTTTTTTGAAAAATATATTTAATGATGTGTATTCAAACAAAATAGTCAAAAGTGTTGACATTTCATGCTTGGCTAAAGATGATCTGATGGTATACATATATAAGTTAAAATAAAATTATTAAAACATTTCCTCGGAGTCTGTCATTATTGAACATCTGAAGTCGGAGTCGTCTTTTTTTACGCGACTCCACAGCCCTGGAAAATACTTCGCATGCGGCTTCAATGCTTGATATTAAAAATTCGAAACCTGCTGTAAGTCACTGAATTTTGAGTATCAATTTACTGCAATACTACTTTGGTTTCTATTATCGTTTGGTCCACCGAGTTGAACATTGGGTTAATAAGTCGCTACAAAAACTTCTACGACGCTAGATTGTATTTATCAATAGAGAGGCCGGCGACAGAACGCCTTCCAATTTCAACGTAACAATGATAAATAAATAAATGCGTGCCGGACGGTGGGTTTGACCTAATCAAAATCTTTTTTCTATTCCAGTACAAAACTGCAGAGTTTCCCAGAAAGGACCTCGGTCTGTGTTCCTTGCGTTGAATTCGTGAGGAGCGTGCAAAATAAATTAATATGTATGTGTGTGTATACACAAGAGATCTTAACTAGATTGACTTTTCTCCCGTGGACATTTTTACGAGTAGCAAGGGAATTCGAGCTAGTAACGTATTCAATATGCTGGCGATTCGGATCTATTTTTTTTTAGTTTAAAACATTGTTCGACTGTCATAGATCTGACATGGCTTACTCTGGTCCATTTTTTTGTTATTATATTTTATATTTTTAATTCTAGAAAGACAGTAATTATAAGAAACATTGTAAATAGTTTTCAATTTGACTTCAAATGTTCACTAGCTGAACTTATGCTACTAATGGTTTTTCCAGTATGCAAAATATGTAAAATTCATCTAACGTTTGCTTCAGACAAAACTCTATATAACAAGATTACTATAAATAATTATGAAATGTGTAGTAATCAGCAAAAATTAAATTAAATTTCATACAGTAGTTTTATTATCAAAGCGTGTTCAAATCCTCTTAGGAAAAAAATACTGTTTATTGTCATGTATACAAAACTAAAAGCCGAGGGCAGGATTCACTTATTATTTCCCGTCTTAATCTAACAAAATGGTTTGTGAATTTAATAGGTAAAAACCAGTCCTGTTATTCACAGAATATCGGTGCATTACACGGCATTTGATGGATAACGAAACAATTTCTTGTTGATTTTATTGATAAAATATGTATATTAGATTTTATTGATTTTGTTGATAAAATAAAATGCTACGTGAATCACAGTAGAATGGACTTATATCCAGGGGCGGCTCGTAGATCAAATATCTAGGGGAGCTGCGGTAGATTAAAAATAAAAAAAATACATTTGAATTGTATTTTATTATCAAAAACTGCTCAAAATTTACGTGCGTCATTTTCTGATATTATAACCGCAGTGTAAGATATCAATTTATGTACATATTTACATAATATTACATTTTTTTCAATTTGTTTGGGGGTGTTGCAGTTCCGCAGTGCGTATGGACGAGCCGCCACTGCTTATATCACTATGATACGTCATGTATAAGCATAACTCTGAGCTTTAAATTTATGTTTATTTTTGCATTCACGTCGAAGGCTGAGAATGATTCGATTGACCTGCGGGACGGGGTCACTATTCGCCTTTCTACGTATTATAGCTCACCGGAAACAATGGATGATATCAATCTATTATAAAACATTAATAAAAAAAAATCGCCGTAGAAGCCTACGTAACGAAACGTCACGTAACCGTATCCCATGACGGGGAACAATGGCTATCTATAAATATATTTTTTATTTCAGACTGAAAAATAATTAATAACAGATCGTGTGATCATTTCAAGTTGCATAATACATTTCAATTTAATTTGTGTAGATATTACACGAAAACGTACAAATGAATGTCTAAATAAGATACTTTTACCCAACGAAATAAATGTATACTCAACAACGCCTAGTTGAAGTTACCGCGGTAGATCTGTACGTCAAATTAAACAGGTGGGGTGAGATTTTTTCATACTAAGATTAACATAGCAATAAATCAATTTACGATAACTTCGCTAAGTTAAATCTGTATGAAACAGGATGGTTCAACACGCAGCCAGTGTAAGCAATGTGACCACAAAAAAACTGAAATACATAGAGCTACGATCAGACATTCAATTCAATAGCTTTCTTCATAAATATACAGTATATCCTTCCCTTCACAATGACGCCTTGTTCCATACACACCATTTCCAACTATGAAACTCACGACATATAAAATTTAACGCAAAACGTCAGACGAGAGAATTGCAATCATTTCCATAGAAACAGATATTGATGCTAAATTGGAATCGTTCATATAATGTACATCCACACAGATTTTGTCACTAACCATCCGGGTTTCGCCTTTCGGCATCTTCAGGCGTTCAAGTGCACGGATGGACTTGAACTGACGCTTAGTGAATGAATGTTTCGTGTTTATATAATAAATAAAGTTATCATTGAGTTGAAAGCCATTTGCTGGCGAAAAAGATTAGATCATGCGAATGCCCATAGATTTGAAGATTTGAAGATGGCGAAAGGTGAAACCCGGATCGTTAGTGACAAAATCTGTGTGAATGTACATAATCTGAACGATTCAAATTTAATATTGAAATTCCACCAAGCACCTTCAGTCAAAATCTTAAATTATATTGATGCATTAGTTTTGCAAATAAGATCTGCTGATTAATTTTTCAAAAAATGCTTCATTTTAATGTCACAATCTTTTCTTTTCACTTTCCAATCACCCAACAATTGCAAAAGTTGGATGCATACTGTAAAAAATGAAGAAAATATTTGGCGTTAGTTAATGACAATGCGTCATATATTTTTATATTATAAAATCGCACGATGTTAACAAGTTATTTTATAAGTCACTCGAGATTAACTCGAAGAGAAGAGACACCACGCGTCCTGTTGGACCCATGCCTAAGATCTTAACAAAATAGAACGAATCTATACTTACCCTAACTGGGACTTGACTCCAGCTACCAACTGTACAACAGAATGTTATGTTTTAATTATTTTAACCTGATTATATTGAATATTACATTTTTTAAATATTATTTTCTTTCGGTGCGACGAGAGAAATATTTCTCATATCCAATATCTTTCGAGTATTTATGTAATACGTCGGCTCTGTAGCCGAGTGTTGCTCACGGATTCGAACATCAGTGTACATATATTTTTTTACAAATTGAAGGATTTATGATGCCATGTTTGAAAGCCACTTTTATCTGTATTTTTTTTATTTTACTAAATAAATAAGGAAAAATACACAATATAATCGACAATGAACACATGTCATGAGGCGTTTCTGCAAATGATAGACCGATCGAGTATTATTACCTCATCATCATTCCAAAACACCAAACTGACCTAATTATTTTCCATTGTAAACCCACGAGATGTATGTATAATCGATGTTCCGATTACAGCCCAACGGGTTATAATTTTCTATTATCATTCATTATTAATATTTTTAGTTTTGAAATACGTTCATAATTTTACATTTAAGAGAGAGTTTGATACTATACAAATGAACATAATATGTAGAAAACATTTTTTATGTAAGAAAAAAACACAGTTTTGTTATTCCACTGGTTATTTTATTAAGTGTGAAACGTGTTTTACTTCTTTGAAAAGCATCTTCAGACTAACTATATCATAAGATTTTTATTTATATCGTATTATAAAATTATATAAGACATTGAAGGAAGAATGAAAGAGTGGGATAGTTTGTTTATTACGCGGGAAAAGGTTAGACGCAAATAAAAACAATACCATTAACACAGAAAATCCCATCGGAAATAAATTTAATATCGAGGAGCTACTCAAACTATTTAAAATTGTATTCACTTATTATCGGTTATGGCTCGTTTTAATTTAAAAAATTTAACTCTTGATTATTCATTTACATTCCTTTACTATTAATTATTTAATGGAGTATTTATACGTTATTACTCGTATCCAAATCACAATTTTTATCGATTGGATCAGAGTTTCCCAGCCTTTCTTTGACTCGCGTACCACTTGGTAGTAAATTACGCTAAATTTTAACACCATATAAAAAAATCAAATAACTGTGTTTTTATATTTGTAAATCATTCATTCCTGCATGTCCGACATTTATTTTTTGCGTACCACGGGTTGGGGAACCCTGGATCAGATGATCGACAAATTAAACAAAAAAAATATTGAAATTAAATACAATATGTTTTTTAATTACAACATTGGAGTTTTACTTATCTGCTCAACATAAAGAAACTTGACAGTTTTCACAAGAGATGCTTTTCAAAGTGACGACAAATGTGGGACATCTAGGAACCAATATTATACGCAATGTCAATTGTTATATTTCAATATAAGTGAATACGAAACATGTATAGCAATTAGGTCAGTGTTCATAAAAATTAAAACACAATCTGCCTCGGTAGTCAATTATTATTGAACAAATATCACTTTTTTGCCAACATTAGAAATGTAAACATAAACGCTGAGTAACGAACCGTGCAGTATGTGGTTTTCAAAAGCCAATCAACAAACTCAACAAGCGAATGTGGCAATAACCTTTCTCTTTCGCTGAATCGAACTATTTCATAAGCTAATTAACAATGGCTGAGCGATAACTGTATACGTACGCATTGTTAACAATCGCATCTGAGCGGTCTCAATACCAGGAAAATGTCAACATTTTCTTTTCACTGCAAACTAATTAATTTGGCTCATACATATTTGTAGCAATTAATGAGTGAACTATTTATTAGAAAACGTTAAATATTCACCGATAAAATATGCCAAAACAACCAACAGTACTCAAGTACTTACACAATTATAATAAACGTATTGCAAAAATGATTTTGTAGAATATTAATCAAATAAGCAAATAAAAAAACAGTTAAAATAAGAAGCACTATGAAATTGGTGTATTCAAAAAAATCTTAGTCAAAAACAGTGTCAATATTAGTGACAATAACATTTAACTATCTTTCTTTTTTCGACAACAGTAGATAGATCGGGTCTATGCCACAATGATCAACGTCGTTGGCTTCCATGACGGACCTCACGGGTTCGATTCCCAGTAAGTACAGCATTTTTTCAATCGATTTATCGATTTCTGTTTGAACGCACGGATGTTTGTGATGTCTCGAAATTCTCCCCCCCCTACCATTCCAATCCTAAAATAACGGAATGTAGCAGTAGTAATAAGCCAACCATATGTCCTGTCCTAGCTCTATCATTCCTACAATCTCTTAAAAAAGAGAGGTTGAGCAACTGGGCAACAAGCAGTTTATCGTAGAAAAACTTGGAAACCATATGCTCCACATTGGGAGCGGACATTTTCGAAGAATATGAGGAAAGAAGCATTCAGTTAGGGAGGAATGATAATTAAGCTAATCACACTCGTTACGCCTCATTTATAGGATCAGATGGACAGGAGAAGAATATTAATGTCATAGACGTCCAATTTGTGTTCAAAGCAAAAATTCTTATTCGGACGTGTGCGTACGGGGATTTGAGCGCATCGAAACCGACAAGAATGAATGGCTAAGAGTGTTGGGCAGCCGGCTACAGGACCATGGAATGTTTTTAGCTCAATAAGCTTGCTTTAAACGCACACTTCGCATTCCAAAGAAAATAAATGACAGTCATCGAGATCAACTAATATTCAAGATTTAAGGTATCCAATACGTTCACCTTTCATAAATAGAACATCTATCTTTTACAAATAGTCGTATTATGAGAACGAAATAGCCAAAGTAAAATAATGCCTTATTTCGAACGCCCCCGCACGCATCCCGTTTTGGGATTAGTAGCTTAGATTTTCCCCATTTCTATCCAATTAACACGTACGCTCTTGTAAATATTACAGTCACAGTATTGTCTGTATTTGTATGGCCTCAAATTGTTTAATGTAAAAACAGGTATTTTTTTTTCCAGAAATGGTGGCGTATCGTATATATTATATATATATTTGTTTTTGTCAGCGAACATTGTTTTTTCGACTGCGGAAATATTTAGCCGACTTTCTACAATATAATATACTTGTTTGTCAATTTTAGCAAGCCGTATTTTTTTCTACCCGAATTTCTGCGTACGCCTACTCAAGATATTTTATTAAATGTACAAACTGTAAAAGCGTCTTCTGAGTGATAAATTAGACATAATACGGCATTGTGGTGTTGTTCTAGAATTGAATAATATGGCTTTGCATAATCCGCATACCGTTTATATTTTAAATAATCGACTAATAAAACACAGCGCTTGCCGCATATGGCTGAGAAATGGATTAGACATAGCGGTACTTAGCGGAGACGTACAATTCCAATAATTAAATTAAATCTACTTTATTAAGCTAAGAACAATGGTTGAGATAATTAATTACGCAAATAGCATGAATGTCAGTATTCAGTAGACACACACAAGGGACCGTAACTTTTCGGTCATTTTATTCACCGGTAATGCGGCAAAGAAAATATTTTCTAATACTTAGTGTACAATATAATATCAAATAAGTTTAATCCGGGTGAAAATGTGTTTCTTAAACTTATTATACAATATAATATCATATAAATTTAAGCTAAACGAAAATATGTATCTGAAACTTAATGTATAATAAAATATAAAATAAATTTAAACCGAGCGAAAATATATATCTTAAACCTAACGTACAATATAAAATTTAAAATAACTTTGATTATTCTACGTAATGTGCTACAAACTGTGACACGTGTTTCGGCATATGAGACAATTATTCCGAAAATAATACCTCTAATCTACCGCCGACTACTAGCGATAGTAAAATGTGAGCGATGGTTTGTTTCCCAATTCTCTGGACCAGAGGTTACCAACCCCTTTGGACCCTAGAACGCATTCTAAAATATTGGTAAGGCAGCGGGCACCACATTTTTTCAAAGGTAATTTATAACACAGGAATTTACCGATTTGCCCAAATTATCAGCGTGACTCGTTTTTTTAGCTCTTCCAGGAATTTTGAAATCTGAAAACCTAAAGATTTGCTTAAATTAGTTAGCGGGCGCATCAAAACCGGTTGGCGGGCTCCATTACACCCGCGGGCACAGGATTGGTAACCCCTACTCTGGAGAGTCAATGATCCGGCTTACTGTGCTGAAGAGTGTCATGTGGTCTGGATGTCACTCAGACGAGGGAATTATTTTAAGGGAATAGATATCGGAATTGTTTTTATCTTTTTAGTACATTTAAATAAAAGCTTATGTTTAAAAAATATTTTAATTATAATTTAATTGTTTATATACAATTATGGATTTACTAAAAGTTGTTATTTGTATATGTTAAAATGGTGTTTTTCCTTTTTAAAGCTTCAACATTATTATTTAAAAATGAAAATTATTATTATATGTATTTGTCTTAATACCGGTAGAACAAATACGAATGTATAATAACCGAAAAAGAGATTTAGATTTTGCGTATCCCTAGCGTAAGCGATGGTGGGGCAAACATTAAATTGTTATACAATTTTAGATATACATTCTACGGTATACGTGAGATACTCTAAGATCAAACACGTTGGTTTATGTAATTAATACATTCGATGGCGAGAGTGTATTTGATTATGATTCCAAGATATGCAAACGATCTGGATATGAATAATTATCCAAACACAAAAAGTTAAATAAAATATTTAATTCAATCGTAACAAAATTTCAAAACCTCAAAAATATTTGTTAATTAAAGCATTCCTGTCACAATTGAAAACGACTCGAATACTAAGCTTGTTATTTGCGGAATGCATCGTATAATTCAGGTTAAATATTTGGTAACCATTATTCTCATAAAGATATTTAATTCAGCTTGTTATTAAGAGATAAAACAATAATCCTTAAATATACCTGAATATTCTAATGACTCCTTTGCTTGGAGTATAAAAAATGAAAATTAAATAATATTTTTTTATACATATATATTATTTATTATAACGAAATAAGTTCAGTGAATCTACTTCTTGTTTGAATAAGAGGTAATTATAAACAGATGAGGTAAGGAAAAGGCAAGTATCAAGCCACGATTTGCAGGATTTGTTAGTGTGAGAATTTATGAAAACATTGCAGATACTCAAGTACATATTTGAAAACACCTTTACAAATTGATTTAAGAAGAAATTTACATTCAGGGGCTCGAGTCATTCAAGGTAATTGGGACGGAAATGCAAACAGTGTTGGCACGCGACGATGGCCAAATGAATACATATTTTTACTGGAACTGTGCTTATAAAATGAATATAAATATATCTCGTAACCAATTATGTACAAATCTGGCATGATAAAGAAGAGAGTTTACATGATATTATGAAACATTTTCCACACAAGATAAGTGATTCAAAACAGTTATAATCTTATGCATATTTCTGACGGTTTCCTTTGTGCGCGTTAGATTTTTGCTCTTCTATGACTATCAAGAGTCAGCACCGTATACATACTGCACAATGATGCGAAATTTTGATTTTTACCTATTTAACACCAAATCTAAATATGATTTTAAATTGAAGGATGCAATGAATTTAGTTTAAATATAAGTTTAATTACAACCGGATATTATTATATCATTATTCCTTTTATCGTACGAATAATACAATTGTGAACGTTTCAGTAAAAAATGGTGTTTAATTGATATTAGTTTTTCTTAGACTCTTTCTGACAATCATAGTTTGACTAAGTAAGGCTGCGGAGGCGTGAAAACACTACGAGGTCGACTCCAGCATTTACAAATGGTCTAAACTTAAATTGTACATTTAAAGTGTTTGCGTATTTTTCAAAATCTACTAAAATGCATATTTTTGGAGTTTAATTTAATTGAAAAAAGAGAAGTCGAAGCCCTACATTTTGTACTACTCTGACTCTACTCAAAATACCACTGGTCTACGTCTCCGACTCCACAGCCCTGTTGAAGAGTCGATGTGAACTGTTGAGTTCCATTGAAAAGTTTTCAAACTGTTAAAACCGGTTGGGATTTTATTTCTACGTTTGTCGAAAAAAATATATAAATAAACGTAAAAAATAATAATTATTAGACGTAGCTACTTTAGTAGAGAGTGGTAGATTCAAATTTCATAGAAAAATCACATAAATTACATTGTTTATCTTGTAATAATGGAGTCTGAAGAACGCCTTCCCTCCATTGAACGCTGACAATGCCGTGAGACAACGTCGCTAAATAACGTCAGACACGCAATATTGCAATACTTAATGTGTATAAAAACACAATTCATTTTGTTTCATACATTATTTTTAACCGCTTCGCTGGACATGACTATCAATGAATCTAATAGACTTTTGTGTTATTGTTTTATTCAACGCTTACTGAGAATACACCTGATATATTATTATCTTAATATTATTTATTTATCAAACATACTATCATCAATACACACTACTCATTTCAACATAAGTTCAAAGCACTTTCCATTCCTTTTTGTTTAAGCTTTACTCACTTTCTTTATTCACAGTGGTTAATTATTTATTACAATATATCTTTATTGTTTCATTATTACACTTAATTCAATAGTTATACGCATTCCAATATTAATTGCTACATTCCCACCATAACGTAGAATGACTTTTCAACAACGGATTCATGCGGGCGGCGAGGTTTCCGTTAAAGCCGACAGTCGGTTATGGTATGGTGAAGCGAGTTTTCCGATCTGTTTATATTGAGAAAATAAACAACACATTTGTGTTATAAAAGATCAGCAATGTTTCTATAAATTAATTAAAAATATTAACTGATTAAACGTGAGAGAACCATTATTTTAAATATTAAAAGCATGGCCGCTAGATTCATTGAATAATCGCATGATATATCTTCGTTAAGAATAAACATTGGCTAGCAGTCGTTAAACTACTGCAACTGTGTGATCACGTACTAATTATTAGTAGAACATTGTTATAACTTCGCACACTATAGTATAGAATAAAGTTTTCTCTAAAAAAAAAAATGTATTGACATCTTAGTGTCTGAAAATATTTTTATCAGAAACTTACTTACAGCCAAAAAAATAAACGTAAATCCCTTAAGTATTGGATATCATTTCAAATAAAAGTTAAAAACTATCTGCTTTAAAATTGTACACTGGGGATTTACGAACTTGACAATTTAACACGCAAAGAATACAAATTCAAATTATTTATCATTTTATTTTTGTTGGAAATTGATAACCCTTGTAATATATAATCGTATTCAAAATATCACGTTTTTACTTTTGTAAAAAATGTGCTGTCTTTTCTGTTTTCATCGTAACAATCGAGAGTCGGTCACTAGGTAAACCGTTTATGTGGTGATACATTAGGTAAAAAAATGTGCGAGCAAATTAATAATTAATGCTAGATTATAAAACACATAAACAACAGCATGCTGTTATGTATCATGAAGGGTCAATCTCTTGTTCAATATTAATTGAATAATTGGCAGAATATTATTCTCCGATAGTCACCATTGTCAATAAAAACATCTTAAAAAGCTATAGGTGTTTCGCAATACTAACATGTTTTGTCACGCTTTTTTCTTATTTTTTTCCGGTGAGGTTAAACTATTTTTTTTTAATCCCGACTATTTATACACGATAACCGTTACCATTTTGAGCCGACAAGTACTAATTTTAATCAACTAAGTGAAGAAAAATGCTATTTAATCCACCTAATAAACAAAATAAAAAACTGCCTAGTAATAAAACACGTGAGCATCGATTATGTGATTCAAAAAATAATAATTAATATTGTTCAATTAGCTTAGATACGCGGTTAGCCATTAAAATATTCGATATGTCAAGCGTGAAAAGATTTCCCAATAATGTACTGAGCAGTTTATTCAACAAAATCAAAATTAAACTGTCTTTGAAATGACTTTTAACAAATCTCAAGATCACATTGATCTGCGATTGAGTAGTGACGCACCACGCACGTCATAATTTGAAGGCCTCGGTGCCCCAGACTCTATTAACTACGAAACACCCGGAATTGATATCAAACTCGTCGTGCATATCATTTACCCAATTCATTCAATGGGGCAATTGAGAATATTTTAACTGTATACTTTTAATAAATTAAAAAATGCCGAATCGTTTAATGACTAATATGCTTCAATATATTTTAATAACGGTGTCTAACCACAAGTATTAATAAAAAAAATGTTGACAATGCCGAACTTTCTATACATATAATATTAAATATTTCATTTTTTTCATATCATATATTTTTTTATAGTTGGTATAAAATAATAAGTATTTTCAACTGAGTGATGTATGCAATTCACGGTTGATTAAATATTATTATTAGTAATAGCTTAATCTACATACACGTTGACAGCTAGGGATTACAATTTACCGTAAAATTTCAGTTCTTGTACTGTAAATAATATGTACCTCCAAATAACAGATTACCGGTAATTTACGGTAAATGACAAAAAAGGCTTTTAGGTATGTAACTGATTTTTACTAAGAACTGTATTCTTGATTTCAACTTAAATAATTTGATTTAAGACTGAAGGTGCTTGGTTGAATTTCAATATTAAATTTGAATCGTTCAAATTATGTACATTCCACACAAGATTTCATTCAATTTTACACATTTTTCAAGTCAGCTCAAGTTTATCCGTGCACTTGAACGCATGAAGATGCTGAAAGGCGAAACCAGGGTCGTTAATGACAAAATTTAAATTATTCGTATTATTTTTAAAAGGTGAATAATGCAATATAAAAATAAACTTGTATACAAATGTCTTTTTTGTTTTTATTGATATATATGAATGAGTTATCCAATAATCACATATGTGCCACATTGTACTTGGTTAATTTGTTCATAAGTTAAAAGTTGTAGCATCCTAATAGTTTATCTATTCATTTATTGATTTATATAAACGGTGTTTCAATATGACCAAAATCTAAAATTAAAACTCTTCGTTTTCCATGCATATTTTCCGAAAAAAATGTTATAATTTTCGGTTACTACCGATGGTGAATTTTCGTCGATTTACCTGCTAAGCGGTAATGCAAGCCCTATTGCCAACATAACTGTGAGATGGATTCCAAAAAAAAAATACGAATATGTATACAAATATCAATTCATCAATTTATAAATATCACAATCACATTATTGCATTTGTCTTTATAATAAAAAAAAATATGAATAGTGGTGACTTAATATGTGACGGTTGTGAATTTCGATATTATCGTGATGAATCTATAATAATAACGTTATTAAATCACAAATATAAAATCAAATCTTTTAACGGCGTGTAGCGAAATTATTTGTGTTTGGTTGAATTTTTTAATGTTTTAAAATAGTTTACATGACGCTCTCAATAATATGACCTTTTCAAAACATATTACATTAAATAAACATAGGTAACACGAGATAGAACTTAAATATAATATCGGTTGCAGAACTGTTTTAACTTAACTAAATAATTAAACATGGGGACGTCCATAGATGGTTTCACAAAACTTTGGTTACTTTATAACTTTTACAACCATACTTTAACTATGTGATAATTTAAAAATGTTTTTTAATAAATATGAGATTATTATTTCTTTGCTTAACGGTTTACAACGCCGCCTACCTTCTTTGAGTCAATTGATGATATTAAAACAAATGTGTTACAATCCTCTCTCTTTGTGTGTGACGTCATATCTGGACGTTACCTTAAATTACAAATTAAATGCAGCCGAATTCAAATAAAAAATCAGTCATCGCAAAATACTTCCAAACGTTTTAGTTTTCGTTTCGGCAACGCCAAAAGAATATTAATGCATTGTATAATTTATGTAACATCAGCCAGATTTCCATATATGTGTAATTTCAAAATGTCAGCATGATATTTATATATTTTTAAGACAGCTGAATTCGGTAATTATGTAATTAATTTATGTAACATATTATATTTATTGTTATAAGACGTCTCATTATTCAGAAAGGTTTTTATTACAAATGGAAATGAAAATGTAATTATATTTGTTTATATAAAACACACTTCTAAGCATTATTATATTGCAATTATTCAAAAGTACTTTTAATTTCTTTATAATATCGACTGTGGAAAGGAAAATTGACGTAACCCACACATGACAAATTTTACAGGAGACACAAAAAACGTTTTTTGATGATTTTGGATCAAAGGTAAATTATGAAATATCCAGAACTTTGAAGTGCATATTGGAGACTGATAAACTGGCTTAGAATTGGCTTTATCTGACATTAAATTAATATATTAAAAAACCTTTATTTATTTATTTTTTTCCTGATCGCAATTTCCACAGACGCTTCTTTTTTCAAACTTAAACCCTAAATTTAGATACTAATTCGGCGTTTTTAGCTCACATACTTTTGATGGAACGTGTATCAAGTTGTAAACATTGTGATTATCGCAAAAAAAATGTGGGTTACGTCCTTTTTCCTTTCCACAGTCAATATTTTATTTTGTTGCGCTCATGGATTTTAAGATTTTTAGTTTAAAAAAATATTATGCTAGATGTACTTGCAATTATTACCATATTGTAGCGCCACCTGTCAGCATTCTCTCAATACGACAGACAGGAATAATATATCTATGTGGTGTACGTTAAAAAAAAAACTCTTATACACGCCAGCTTTCTTGCTATCTACGCATGTGTTGACGGAAAGTGTTTGTGTACTAAGCAATGTAAAAATAATTAATAAAAACAAATATTATGTTATAATGTGATATATCTGGCCGAACGGCAGTTAATTTGTTATACTTTTACGGTTTTAATAATTTATTTATTGTTAAGCTAATATAAAAATAATCATAGTTTTTATTTATTTTCTTACATTTTCAGTAAGTATCTTTGCACGTAAAAGCATTTTAAGGTTTTAAAAAAATCACTAGTCCTGTTCTAGCCCAATCCTTCTCTCTCTTTGAAAAAAGAGAGGTCGAGTAGATGAATAAAAATCAGTTCTTGTAGAAAACTTCTGTTGAGATACCTCCATTAGGATGCCATATACTTCACATTAGATTCAAATAAAATAAAAAATCAAACGTAGTTTGCATATGTATTATAATCAATTTATTGATAGTCATTAGTGCATTCGAAAAATAACATGATGCAATAAAAAAACATATCTACATATCATACGTACACCACAATATGCTTAGCTTTGCGTATCTACTAAATATTATTAACTATTTTGATGAGCAAAATAATACCGGTGAATGATTGATTACACGTGTTAAAATTATGATTATTGTGCATATTGAACTGAATTTTCTGTGTGCGCTTAATAATCTAACTATTTCGCCAATATTGAATAAATAGCTTATTTTTAAATATAAGTGCAAGTGCTGCGGAAAACAAAGCGTGGATATAAAATTTAAACGCACGATTTTTTGACATTCTGTTTTTGTATTGAAGCTGTTGAATTAATTTATTAAGAACAATATTTTTTTTGCTCATTGTTAGAATGGTGTTGCTTAATATTTCATTGACAACCTCTTGACGTTAATTATTTACGTTTGTTAATTAGCTAATTTCGTGTCGTGCGTGCCCTTATAAAGTTTTATAGGTGTTGCAGCATTCTGAAGTAGCAAATTAACAATGTTTTATGCACGTAAACCGTATTAGTGGAGATTGTCACAGCATGACAAAGCACCGTCCGGGATTCGAGTCGTTAAAACATTTTTCCCAGCAGAGCGAGCGAATCAGACGGATGTAAATGAGGCGGGGGCGGCTGTGGGTCGCCATCCGCCGCCCTTCAACAGCACACAAAAAGGCGGCTGCAATATTTGGACGGCTAATGCCATTAATGCAATGGCGCAAGTTCAAACAAAGGGGAGACCGGGTGTAATGCACCCGAGAAGATATAGTCGGATTCGGCGCCCGGGCGAGTGATTAAACTGAAGAACAGCGGAGACTGATGGAAAATACAGCGAATTTTACTTGGCCCATGCATCATGCTGCGTCTGTCAGCGTTCAAAATTTTTAATAACACCCGCTCAAGTGAATGAGCGACAACAATGCGCTCGGTGAGGTCGATTATCTCAAACCACAAGTACTTAACAAGCGTAAATTTTACAAGAAAATTAAACAAAAATGACAAAGGTCGTACTTTGTGTTCTAAATGAATTTAAAAAATGTAGCTAACCTATGCAACGACAACAGTAATAATATGTTTTCAATTATTATGGTAAAATTTAAGGAATTTAAGGAAAACCAAGCATTCTCGCATATATTATATTCATATTTTTAAGTATGTTCATGACCGGTTTCGCTCAGAAGTTCACTCAACTGATCGCATATATAATCAAACCGACATAGACCAGTGGTAGTTTTTTAATCACAGAGCGAAACCGTTCGTCAACATATTTTTATATAATACAATTTCACCACGAGTATATTATCTGTCGAAGACTTTTTTAATAGGTTTGTCAAACTTCTTTACGACTTTTTATAGCAACGCGCTCGTTTCAAAGATATTTTTTTTAATACATCATCAAGTTATTTCTACCGTCACAAGTAAATACGAATTTAAAAAATACTTAAAAGCATTGAAAGGATTGATTTGATTTTTAAATAGTATCTTGAATCGAAGTAATCAATGTTTTGTAACATTGTAATATAATATAATATAATGTTAAACTGTTTTTTTTTTCACTGATTTGCATATGCTTCTTTCGCTAACTATCTTTTGTAGTATGAGGCAGAATGCTTTTCTATTTAATCAAATAAAAAAATTTCAGAATGAGTAATAAATAAAAGTCATGGATTACGGAGTCTGATTTGCTGTCTGCCTACCTCTGTATTGTGTAAATTTTACAGAATTTACACGTGAAAATGTATATTACATTACACAGAGAGAATAAGCAAATAAATATAAACTTTTCGCGCTCCTATTGACACGACATATTTTCCGGTGAAAAAACAGAACTTTCATTTTGAATTCACAACGCTGAGGAACGAATGTATAAACTAGAGATTGAGTGAGTTTGCTTTCTCAATATTTTGCCAGGGAAAACAAAATTTATATCTAACAAGTACGTGAAAAAATCATTCGGTCTATGTAAATATCATCCCATCCTGATGAGGTGTATCTTTGAATATATGTAACAATGCCGAAAAAATCTACAATATCTCGAAGTAAAAATGGGATGAAATGTACTCGAGTTATATGTGGGAACTTTCATTATTTACCTTTATATTTAAAAAAAAATATATCAAAAATAATGGAGACAAAAAAACGTGGCCCACGGTTTTTTCAAAATAACTTTTTTCGATAACCACAAGTTATACAACTTAATACACGCTCTATCAAAAGGATTTAAGCTGAAAATTTGAGTTTTAAGAAAGGGGCGTGTGAACAGGAAAAAAGAATTACACAAAGGTTTTTCTTTAGCAACTTATTAAATTATATTAGATCGAGTAAATAAAACACCAGTTTCTTTGAATCTTCGTGCATATAGCCTCCTGATGTTTTTAAAGTAATATAAAATATGCTTTTCCGATATGACATAAGGTTAACTCCAATGGCTTCAATTTAAAATTTTATTGTAAAATATTTTTAAGTAATCAATAAAAGTTTTGTATTGCTTAGAATTAGATGCGTCAATTTCAGATATCGTCACTCTTATATTTGAGATCTTGTGCGAGTGTTTGCGATGAAATTTCTCCTCTAGTAGATTTGATTGAATTAAAAAATTCTTTTCGTTTAGATCTGATATGATTAAAAAAACTAAATATATGCCATCTCAGCTTCCAAATAGCTGTATAATGAATAATATTTTTTTTCAAAAATCTAATATTTATTTTAAAATATATTATTTTAGAGTTGTTGATAATCGCTTTGATTAAGATATGACGCCATTTCAAACATGAAAAATTAGGCTTATTGTCATATTTTATTATACCATTATTATCTAAAACTTTCGTTCCAAGTTTCTTCGATTCGACTTTTATATCAATACGATAGAGCGTAGCTTATTTTCAAGAAATATTTGCAGACTTAGCTGATAATATTTGCCACCCCTATTTTTTTTGCTAAAGTTTCATGCATGAGAAAAGATGTTTATCAAAGAAGCGCGACTCGGAACATTAAATTAATTGGCCAATTATTATTTAACTGCAGTTCGAACTATCTATCTATGCCATTTTTATTCATGTAAAATAACATACAATTCAATGTTTTACATTTCAATTAATAAAATATCTACAATTTACTGTCGGTTCCGTGGCCTAACGGTCAACGTCGTTGGCTTTCGTGAGATCCGTGAATCCGAGTACGAACAGCATTTTTACAATATTCGATTTCTTTTCTAAGTCATGGGTGTTTGTCATATCTAAAAATTTCCTTCCAGATTGAATAACTAATGGTCCTGACGTAGCCGCATCTTCATATACCTATTCTCTTCGAAAAAGAGTGATTGAGCACCTGAGTAAGAAACAGTTCTCGTTAAAAATCTGTTGATACACCTCCATTAGGAGCCAAATGGGAGCGGAAATTAATTAAAAAAATTATATATTATGAAAATATTCTGTTTACGAATGAACATTATGTGAAGATGAAGAATTATGTATGAACAAGTGTTTGGTAATCAGATTTAAAAAGAAGAAGGTTTGGTATGACATATGGGGTTATCCAGGTGGAATTATATCCCATACCCTGGTCCGAAATAATACAGGTCACACACGGAATGGCAAGAAAATCACATGTATCGCAAAGCTGCGTTCTCCTCACCCCATCAGCGTAATTTGTTTTCAACTCAAGAGGGCGCGCGCACACATCCAATTGCCGGAGTGTTTCCGTCGGTCCAATTTACAAAATTAAGCCCGGGAAAATTCGAAAGAGGCGAACAAGCAGTGCCTCTCGGACGGAACTCGTACTTATTAACCTGGAATCGGTTGCAATAAATCCACCGCCTACAGCTAGACTCCTAGGCAGGGTTTCCCTTACAAACGAAATGGGTTTTATTTTCTTTTCTTTGCTTCGCGAGGTACGGTAAAGCTCATGTAGCAAGCGGGCAAAACTGGGGAGGCCACTCGGTGAAGTCATGATATTGCAACGGAACGGTCGGCTGACGATGATAATCAACAAGACTACTCGTTTATTTAATATACTTAAAAGTTGGTGACAGCACGACTATGTACATTACACGAGTATAGCCCGTAGCGTAAATACTTACCACAAAGATGTAGAATTTCATATATAATATAATCTACAGTTTATTTAAAATATTACTAGGTACACTTTGTTGAAAAAAAACAACATAAAGCACATCTATCTTGATAAAGCGTTATTTTTGTTTACATTGTTTTTCCAAATTCAGTAGCTACGTAGCGATTGTACTTTTCATTCGTCAACTTTCATTAGACGACACCGAAAACTCTAATTTGAGTTAAATATTAAGTTATGCGTAAAATGTTGCGCTTTATCGGATCCAGTAATAAAATAATTAAAAAATTGCGTATGACAAAAAGTATCAACATTTTGTTTCATTATACGAATATTTTTTAATATTTTACTTCTAAGCCTGATCTGTAAACAAATGTAAATAAAATGTAAACACCAGATTTAAAATATTTCATTTATGGTGATCATTTTTAACATTGCTTTTTCCATTATCTCAAAACAGATTATTTGGACCTTTCTGAATAATGTGCCGGACAATCGATATACGTATTTATATAAATACAAAAAATGTAACTCACTTGCTTAACCCTAGTAAGAATATAAAGATAGGGCATATAAAGAACTATTGGTTAGCTAATCGCCCTGTTTCTTACGATATGGGGGAAAGGGGGAGAATTCAAGACATCACACATATCCTTTGAACAGATATTCATAAATCGATTGAAAGTCAATTTATAAAACTGTACGTACTTGGATTTGAACCAGTAACCGAAGCCAACTACTTTGGCCACTCGACCACGCAAATTTATTATCGGTTAATATTAAACAATGATGATGGCAATTCTGTTATGCTAGAAAATTTGAATTGGTAACTTTTTTATTCCGCCGGTTGTAGCGGAATAACAGAGCTATCAAATTCAATTTCATAAAACAAATAAGTATATTTCCACAAAACTATTGCCGATCAATCGAAAACAGTGTTAGTGAAAATGGTAATACATGGGCCGTGATATTTCGTGTGGATATTTTTTTTTCTAAGTAAAGCAATCGATTAAAATACAAACAAGTGTAGAGTGATCCGGTGATCTGTGCCGGGCAGCTAGTTATTTTATTTAAAAAAAAAATCGATAGTAATCTCACTGATCTTTTGGTCACAGGAAAGAGTCGTTCAGAAAGCGGAAACTCCACGTAAATATAAGGTTGGCTCACGTGAGTACCAGAGTGGAGTGCCGACAGATATTTTTAAAACAAAAATACGTCGCAAAGGATATGTACCTCATGGGTCATCCTCTCAAAGAAGCTTTCAATATAACTTACTTATGTCAACATTACTTTGTGGACAATTTGTTTGTTTACACAGACTGCTTTTCCGATGGCTGTCGTATTAACAAGGATACAAGTATTTTATTATAAAATAATTAAGCTTCCGGATCGTACTGATTTAAGAGAATTCAACATGGAAGATAGAGGGCAGAGTTGATTAACAAAAAAAAACTATTTGAATAATATTCATGATTCCCACATAAATGTTCTTCTTCACGTTATATAAACGATTCTTCACATACTTTTCATCTTATCGAGATCTTAAAACCTATGATCAATTGACACACGGGAATATACCGGGATTTGTCTCATGTCCCAGGATTCGAAACATCGAAGCTTTACAATTCTGACTGTGATCTTCAATGAAAAAAATGCATGTTCAAATAATTTCTTTTATGCAGTGAATCACTTTTTTGATATAGTTATAATCGGTTCATGGAACTCCAGTCTGGATAGCATTTTCTCAAACGATTTATCGATTTCTGTTCGAAGGTATGGATGTTTATAATGTCTGAAAATTTCCACGATTCCAATCCTTAAATAACGGGGTGTCGCAAGAATGATTAATCAACCACTATTCCTGTCCTAGCCCTATCCTTCATATCCATACTCTATTCGAAAAAATAAATGGTGCGCAACTGATTAACGAGCAGATTTCGTAGATAAAAAAAATGTTGAGATACCTTCATTAGGAGGCCATATACTCCACGTTACGAGCGGATATGGACAGAAAAAGTTATAATATGCATAGCTTCATTAAATTCAGCATTCATCAATAAAATTTACTATTTTTAATTAGGTTAGTAATATTCCGAGTCTTTTTCATTCAAGTCAGGCCATTCCAGGCTCATAAATTCCACCAAGTAACTTCATTAAAACCCTCCAGAGACGAGAGCTTTTTTCTGATAAAAAAAATATTTTCTAAGCCATATTGAAGTCACGGATAACTTTTATTCCTATCCAAAATTAAAAAAAAAAAAAAACGCAAAGTCGTTGTATAGAAACCCCGCATGACTATATAGTCATGCTCATTTTTTTATTACCGTGTAATATTGAGTACGGACAGTAGTAAGGACAAAAGTGACCGTATGGGCTTGCAAATATTCGGGGTTGAAATATAGCTAAACGTGATTTTTTTTAAAATATTTACAATTTGACCTCTTTAGATCAACATAATTTCAAAACAAATATATTAGCAAAATAACTGTAAATAATTTTGTGTTTTTATAAAAAAATATCTAACAGTTTCAAAAAGTAAATTAAAAAAAACGGAAATTCAAAAAATCACATGTGCTTTTGGAGACCGTTCCTGTTCCTACGGCTGATGGCTTACTGTAGTCCGTACCTTTCTTAACCAAATATGAGCAAAATCAACGATATTCAGGTAGAAAAAGTATGAATAGTGGGATCAATAGACAACGGTGTTTTGTGTGACCATATGGTGACGCTCGTCCTTGGAGGGTTAATTAAATGGTTATAATTTTAATATTCAAGTTTTAAAATGTAATCATAGTCTGTCGCTAATATTTGGTGAATTAATGTCATTATATAACTAGAATGTAAATACGAAAACCCTTTATGAGTGGGCAAAAATTTAAGTTGAAAATTTCATATCGGTAGGCGTTACTAGTCCCGATATTTGGAAATAATAATAAATTGCGGAATGCTGGTGGGTGCTCGATGTTATGAGGGGTCTCGTTGTGACAACGCTGACTTTGCATTGCTTTATAGTTTATACATTACATTGCATGTTTATATAATATAATCAGCTTCCGTAGCCTAGTAGTGTGAGTTTTGCTACAACGATAATAAGGTCTTGAGTTCAAGTTCCGGTAAGGTTAATATCAAAATTTAAATTTTACTTTTAATGCGTTCACTGTCAATAAATGGAGGAGAGTCATTATAATAAATAAAAAAAAATCATTTGATAATGCTCTTCATGTGCGAAACCACTCCTGATCATATAAAATAAAAACGGAATTGGTACAAATGAGTTTTATGTTTTTTTCTAGATTTATTAAATTTATTATTTGAGAATCTGGACATGGTTATTTGTGATGTCGTTTCTAATCAAGTTGGTGTCGAGTGACTTAAAAAAAATCTCGTTGAGTTTAATTACCTCATCTGATCTAATTGTTTCGATCCAATCTTTTACCAAATATCTATTTTAAATGAATATAAAAAAAAATAAAATTAAACAATTATCTTAGATTTTGCAATTTATTTTGCGCGGTAACTGGCATTGCTTGTGTTGTAATATGAAGCAATAAGTAATTTAATCACTTCTTCCTATTTGGTACTAAGCCGTTTTACTTTAAATGCCAATACAGTGGAACCCCGATCTACCGTTCTCGCATTATTCGTTTTCCCGCATGGATCGTTTATTTTTCATAGTCCCAGCCAAACACCTCTAAGAACAATGTAAAAGAATCCCGCATTAATCGTTCCTTGATTTACCGTTTTACTCGATCTATCGTTTAAATATTTTGGCCCCTCACGAATATTATCCCGATTGACCGTTTTCGTTGAATATTTTTCATAAATAGTTTTGCCTCGAATTTCATTTTGCGTTTTTTTCAAGACCCAAGACCCCATCATAACAATATTTAATAATTCCACTTTTTTTTTTATTATTTAGTTTATTTTTTCCAATTTACTGATTTCCTCGATCTATCATCTAAATATTATCGTCCCGTCCCAGTTATTACCCCGATTGACTGTTTTTGTAGAATATTTTTTTTTCGCTCAAATAGTTTTACATCGCATTTAGTTACATAAATAAATAAGTTTTTTGAAAATTAAACATTTTTTAAATATTATTTGAAGATTTCCCGCATTATCGGTTTCCCGCATTATTCGTTCATTTATAACGATCCCTTGAAAAACGTAGAATCGAGGTTTCATTGTATAACAATTCTTATTTAAAGCACACTCTTGAAAATCAATGAAATTTAGAGCAAGGCAATAATGTCAAAGGTGAAATGTAGCCATTTTTTTCCAGAATCTCTTTCTATTTTTCTGAAAAAAATATATTCTTTACATAACAATATTATTCATCCCACTGTCCCACATCCGCAAAGTATACAAAAATAATCATTTTGTCAGTTAACATGTATATCTAAATAAAAATCAGCATTCTCGATCTATTGAGCGGATGAAAAACTTGTTTGCAAAACATTTGGCGAAAAACAGAATAATATTCCATATTAAGGACATAACTGTTCAGCCCAATTCTCATGCAATTTAAAACCGCATAATTTTGACACACCTGTAAACTAGAATTGCTCATTTGCGGTTACTATTGCGTCGGTTTCCAGATAATCGATGGGCTTGGATAAGATTCAAAATAGTCATATTATTCTTTCATCTGCCTACTGACTGTTTTAGATTGACATTTATAAATGTTAATTCATTTTTGTTACAGGCCATACGAGAGTAATTCGAAGTAACTCCCAAAATAATAAAATAATATTTTCTTACAATTTAGGCAGCTTAGAGATGACGTGAGCTAATTTACACTGTGAATATTTAGATTTGAATATTCTAAAATAAATATATCAATTTTAGGATTTTCTTCTCTGTTTCCAACTACAGATTTAATAAATAAATATAGGAACCGGTTTCATTCATCACGAGCATTATCAACTGAGTACTGGCTTACAAGAATCACATTTAAATCTTCTTATTGACGCTACAGTCTGGGACGGATCTTGGCTACCTTAATTAATATCCATCCTTTCGCAAGACCTCTCTCACAAACACTTGCAGCTTCTGTGAGTACTTGTAGGTAAGCGTCCACGTCTCTGACCCATACGCCAGGACTGGTCATATGAGGGTTTTCTAGGAGCGAACTTTTGTATTTCGTGATAGGCGGGAGAATTTGAATTGTTTATAAAGTCCATAATCATATGTAAATATTATATCAAATAATTATTAACAATATTATATTAAATTGTTAATGGACTCAATCGGAATTTCTCTACACTTTGTCCGATGCAGAGTATTAAATAACGCACAGCACAATTGAATCCAAAAAGTGTTTTTAATACTCTTACGGGCGTATAATTTAATGTACATAACGATTTATATTCATTTAGTAAGAATATAATAAATTCATCATAATTTTATTTCGTTTACAGATGAAAAATTTTCAACCTCCGTTTATAGAAAACAAATTGCTTAAAAAATCACGCTTTTGTACTTTCCACATTCCAAATTTATTTATTATAGGCGAAACTGGTCCCAATCATATTATATAAATATGGAATCACTACAAAAGTTTTTTTTATTTTTTTAATATAATGCCTATTCAAGTATTCACAGTGAAGACCTTAAAGTAACAAAATGATTGGAAACAAGTGGTCTGAAGTAAGCCGAAAGAATGAAATTGAATTAGAATCGCGCATTAATACAGACTGTGACGATGTACAACGGGTACCCTGTAAGTGGTATTTTTTTTTCAATAAGTGAATAAGCTTCAATTTATCTTAAGTCTTGTGGCACGTGACGGTATATATTACACAGCTGGTCGTAGAAGACATATTAAAAAAAATATTTGCACTCACAAAGCTCGTCAAACTTATATCCAATGAGCAGTTACTGGACCGCGACGGATGGTAATGAAAAGACATCGAAATATATTACGGTCATTAAAATTTCTAAAAATACTACTTTCCACAAAAAAAATACAAGAAGTGTACCTGTAATAAAAAGGCTAATTCGCTATAAAAATCTACCATCGCTATAATATAACAGACTCACTTTGCAGCGGGCGATATTTAATTTAAAACACGAAAATATACTTAATTGAATATTAAAATTTAATTCATAAAGGAAGGTAATTTACCTGCGCGACAAATTTTCCCACGGCTCGTAATCGAATTAAATGGACAGAAAAGGTTTATTTTGATTTCGTTTTGCTCTTCACCTTTGCCGAAATTTTCCGCATTATTATTTTCCCTTTACTCAATAACGACCCGCGCAAAGCCATGTTTTCAGAAACTTTAGATAAGTTTTAAAAACTCAATTAATCTCACAACTTATATCACTCACCGACGAGATAGCGGTGGATTGGATACAACTGAAAAATAATTAATTTTAGTAAAATATTTCACCGACGTTTCATATTTGTGTATTGTTATGACTTTTTTTTATCAATTAATTAAAAATAATCGAAACAAAAGTTTTTTGTGGGAATTATAGATATTTGTCATTTGCTGGCTACAATGTAATACTATTTAATATAAGTCTTGTTCTGTCTATCGGCAATTCAATTATATTATTAGTATAAAACCGTGAAATAAATATTTAAAGTTAGTCTATTCATAGAGTTTTATATTCCCGACGGTTAAATTGCGAGTTAGTGAAAACAAATATTATAATTGCTACAACCTATTTAGCAGACAACCGTTCTATATGAACATCTTTTTATTAAAATATTGTATAAATTTTAAGTCAATTTACATCTCTGAATGTAAAATAATTTCTATATTTAAGTCAGCAGGTAACATTAAAAGGCATTGTCTCTATGAGAAAAATCAAAAGAGAGATTTTAATATTTTTTGTTTACATAATGTTAATTATTTGCATAAACAAGCAATCAATGACCTGCAAATTTTGAGCTACACGAAGAACGAGATCATTTTTTTTCCTACGCACTTAAAAGTTTTTTACTGAATAAAAAGAGCACTGACTGACCTCCTAGCCACATGATCGAATAGATAAGGCACACTTCCGAAATTCTGATTTTCACAACTTTTGCAATAAGAATATTATTTATTGATCTTACCCAGACTCTATTCGTAAGGGGTGTTTCTGAAATGGGTGAATAGAAAACCTTCAGCGGACAACATTTAAATTATATATAATACGGTAACCGGATAAAACAGAACGTGAAAAAACAGAACATCACAAAACGTACATTTGTACGGAGTCTATAACTAAGTCTAACAAGAAAGCTAAGCCCTTGAAAATGATGTCTTAAGTAATGATGACATGTAAAATCAATTAGTAATCTCTATATCGTATTAGATGCAATAAATAAAACAGCAATCGTACATATCAATAACACTTTCAAACTGAAATTGTCGTAAATATACTTATATTCGACGATTATAATAGTCGCCATTGACTGATAAAGTAAAGGGCATGTTATTACATACTGTTTTGAAATTATTATCTGTATGATATTCAATTAATCTATAATATTTTTCCAATAGTTAAGAAGAAACAGGTATCATTCAACTAAAAATTGAATGTGTTCTGAATTGTCTATGTTCTATGTTCTCATGTTCTGTGTTATCATGATCTGTTTATTCATGGAACCATATAATACATGGACTATAATATATATCACTTTTAGGGTGTTCACTGTCAATGTGGAAAGTGTGGTTCGGTGGAAAGGCATTATATTAATAAAAACAATAATCCTTTGTACTTCATTCCACTTTATTTAATATGTCAGGACCGGTTTCGCTCATTGCGAGCTCATTGCTCATCAGTTGACAATGCTCGCAATGAGCGAAACCGGTCCTGACATATTAAATAAAGTGGAATGAAGTACAAAGGATTATTGTTTTTATTAATATAATATACTAGCTGACCCGACGAACTTCGTACCGCCTCAGAATCAATAAATGTTGTAATAAAAATAATAAAACATTTTTAGTACTTTTCCCACTAAATAAAATTTATTTGATCAGGACCGGTTTCGCTCATCGCGAGCATTATCAACTGAGTTATTATCATCTGAGCATTATCATCAGTTAATAATGCTCGCGATGAGCGAAACCGGTCCTGATCAAATAAATTTTATGTGGAAAAAGTACTAAAAATGTTTTATTATTTTTATTATATTGCCATTCCACCAAGTATTGACAGTGAACACCTTAAAAGTGAATAAATGTTCTGTTAACTTGATAACTTGAAGCATGATGACTACCGAGTCAACCTTCAGTTGTAAATTGCGCGGTGGCAAGCCAGGCAGATCCAATAAGTTTAAAAATTAAGTTGAATAGTTGGTTGCTTCGTCTTCGTTTGTTACACGGTCGATAGATTTAAAGGAATGCAGTGGACCAACGATTTGATTTTGAATTGTGAAGTTTAAATGATCCACATTTTTGTTCTTTGCCGCAAGAATTGCTCGTTCATTCAACCAATTGTGATTTTTGTGATTAGATGTTCGGGAACATTTTGTTGAATGAAGTGAAATTGCAAAAATTCGGCGGAAACAAAATCAATCCGTTCGATTCGTCGACAGGAACACCCCCGTTACCGATAGTCAGCAATTGCTTCGGCAGATAGATCGTTTAGCAATGCAACTCGCATGTTTGTCGTCAGCTGAAGATTCTTTACATAGCGCCAGAGTCGTGATTTGAGGTAAGCGTTTATTTCATCGGAAGCGGTAAATCTTGTAATGACTGGTAGTGTTTGGTGGAAATCGCCAGATAGTAGAATCATTGCGCCTATAAAACATCTTGAGTCATTGGACAGATATTTCATACTTTGATTGAGTGCTTCCAATGCGCATTTGTGCGCCATTGTCCATTCATCCCAGGTGATGATTTTACTTGCTACCAAAACTTTGGTCATTGGTGAGTGTTTCGCAATATTGCATGTCAGTTTTTCAGTCGTTTAAAGCAGTGCTCCGCAAGCGGCGTGCCGCGAGGCGATGCTGGGTGTGCTGCGGCGCGAATCTCTAATAAACGAAAAAAAAAATAGTTTGGTCGATACTACAAACTATTTCTGATGACACTATCATAGAGAAGCAGAAATAATTATTTTAATATTTTTGTCAAAAAAATTATCATACCTAATTAAAAACATAACCTTATTCCAACATTATCCGATTTTATTTCGTTTTCATTTTATATCATCGATTTGTTTTACTCTAATCCATACTCTAAATTTAAAATTATTTAGAAGTCAATCGTATGCAAAAGAAGCAAAAACAAATGAATTTTGGAAAATTGCCACCTAGCGGATGAAATCTGCATACAAACGACATTTTCATTATTTCAAGGTGTTCGCCATTTGAAAACTGTATGAGAATATTAATTTTCTTCATAATTTCTTTGCCGTGATATTTTTCCGATGTTTTAATGCTTATTCTGCTATTCTAGGCGGATACGAATTTAATAAAACAAAGATCATTAAAATCCGAGCTGTTATTCTCGAGATATACGTGGTGTAACAAACCCCAATTTCTTTTATATATATAGATTTAAACGAATTTAAAATAACAACTCTATCTATAGAATAAATGGTTTATTTATTCAAACAATCTTAATTTTATCAACACTTCCCTTTACTATTCAAGAAAGTATTTATATTAATGAAGATCGATTATCTACAGCTTGTATATATAAAAAAAATACACTGCAGCATCTGAAGCGAGCATGGTTAAAAAAAATCGATATGTTCTCCCTTTTCAGTAGAACACCTTTACACTGAACTCCCCATTTACACGGTAGATACGCTCAACGCGATACCGAGTAAAGAAAAAGTGTAAACAATTATATTAAAATTTAAAATTTGTGGTAGATAGGTTTCCTTGCATAAAAATAAATTAAGGATATCAAAAAATTAAATTCATTATCGCTTATTGTATCTTAATGTTATATAAAAAATACTTTAAAAAAATCAAACGTAACAAAAATTATTTACTATCACTATGAGACAATAGACAAAGCCTAATACGAAAATTTTGAATGACATATCTCTCATCTCTTGAGATATCCAGAAACTGTGTAATATTTCTGTCCAAATTTTTAAATGAATAGTCGATTTATTTCTCTTTTTTTGCACCGTGTTATTTCTAAATCGTCTTAAAACAGAGTTCAGTGTATTTTAATCGTTAAGTTGGTGTATTCTATTCAAATCAATGTTATGCGTTATGCGTAATAATTCATTAAAAACGTTATGCGTAATAATTCATCGAGCTAACCTTCTTGCTGAGTAAAACTATTATCATGTTGAAATGAAAATAATGATTTCGATACCCACCGCTCAATAGGTTTATCATCTTGATATTGAATTGATATTCATCGTCTCTTTGCCAAAACATTAGCGAGTATTGCAATGCATTGTATGAACGGTGTGCTTCGTATCCAATATCGTTTAAATACTATTTCACAGAAGTTGCGCCACATTATAAACTAATTAAAATACACTGTTTCCGCTATGAGCCATGAATCCCGTGTTTGACCATAATTGGATAAATAGATTTTTACATCAGAATGATTTATCGGAATTAAAACCTAATAAAAATCGATGAAAACTCAAAATAACGGCGCATGTATACCAGAGATAATAATGTATACCTACATAGCGAGCAGTCAACTGTCAAAGTATAATGTAATCAATGCCATCTGGTGGATTTACTGGAAAACAGCATACAACGTGTCATACAATGTCCACGTTCCATTTGTATTTTTCAAAAAAACAAATTGTATGAGGACATTTATTTTCTTAATAATTTCTTTCCCGTGATATTTTTCCGATGTTTTAATGCTTATTCTGCTATTCTAGGCGGATACGAATTTAATAAGACAAAGATCATTAAAATCCGAGCTGCAATTCTCGAGATATACGTGGTGTAACAAACCCCACTTTCTTTTATATATATAGATATATCAATTGTATCTGTATGTTTACTTTATCAATAAATTAATCAGAAATTTGAGCACCCGTGACGCAATTTCTGCACAGTTTTGTTAAGATAAATGATAAGTTAAGTCATAATATTTAATTTTATAATTAACGGCCTCATGCCTTCACTGCATAGGCCATATACGGTAGGCATAAACATTATTGAGGAGGTATAAACTTTTAAAAATAATTGAGATATATAATATTTAGATCAGAGAATATACGAAGCAATTCGATATGTTTTAGATACTTTCACATATATAATATAGATGGCCATATTGGAAAACTTTATTTCGGATTGTAAATTATTAATATTGCAATGGTATGTACATATCAATACGGAAGGCATGATTTGGGTATAATCATAACGCTGGCAAGGAAATATGATTTCAAAAGTTTTGGATAGCAAAGCGTAGGGCTGTAGATGATTAAAATTTATAATGAATATCCCTACGCACCCCCGATCGGATTTACATATTAGTAGGGACTGTTATCCGGGAACAAATCCCGGGATTACGAGATCAACTTTCCTCGGAATTGAAAATATGCTGTGGTAAAAATATTTACGCCACACACATGTCAGTTACACATTAGATTACAGTGAAGCAATTGTGAATATGTTTCCCTGTCTCCCGCCGAACATCCCGGGAAACATCCCTCCATGTTTCCCGGGAAACATGGAGGTGCCGCGTGGCGGCCATATGCTCCACATAGGGAGCGAACATGGTCAAAGAATTGTGAATAATAAGAGTTAACAGTGTTTTTCTTTTTCACTCAATAACAACTGCCATGTGTAGTTTATTATTAGGTTATTGATAGCGATTTTGGCGTAACAGCTTATAATTGCCAATGTGCTAGATCATAGGTTCCCAACCTTTTTCGGGTGGCTACCCCTTTTTATAAAAGCCATGTGACTAGGCGACCCCCCGAGGAATTTGAAATCCTCGATTTGCTATACTTTTTCGTTATTTTGTTATTCAAATCCAAAATCGAAAAAAGTTGGCGACCCCCCTGAAAACCCTTCGCGACCCAAAGGTTAGGAACCCGTGTGCTAGATTGTTTTAGTATATTATTATGAGTGAGTGGTTAATAATCATTCTTATAAGCCCTTTTTTCCCTTTACCCACGTCATCCCATTTCTATAAGAAGTCCCGAAAATTATATGCTATCCACCCCGGGCTTGAATCATATTAATATTATCTATATATTAATAGTCGATAAAATAATCACAAATCACAACCCACAAATCACAACCCACAAATGTGTGCGTACTGATGTCACAAAATTAAAAAATTTACGACATCTGTTCTGCTACTACTGCGAAAATTCGATAATTCACGAAATTTCTGCTACTACGAAAAATGGTTGTTAGCAAACTTGAACATTATTCCAAATATTAAATCATTTACGAAATTTCTGCTCCTACGAAAAATGGTTGTTAGCAAACTTGAACATTATTCCAAATATTAAATAATTTACGAAATTTCTGCTCCTACGAAAAATGGTTGTTAGCAAACTTGAACATTATTCCAAAAATTCAATAATTTACGAAATTTCTGCTACTACGAAAAATGGTTGTTAGCAAACTTGAACATTATTCCAAATATTAAATAATTTACTAAATTTCTGCTCCTACGAAAAATGGTTGTTAGCAAACTTGAACTTTATTCCAAAAATTCAATAATTTACGATATTTCGGCTACTACGACAAATGGTTGTTAGCAAACTTAAACTTTATTCCAAAAATTTAATAATTTACGAAATTTCTGCTACTACGAAAAATGGTTGTTAGCAAACTTTAACATTATTCCAAATATTAAATAATTTACTAAATTTCTGCTCCTACGAAAAATGGTTGTTAGCAAACTTGAACTTTATTCCGAAAATTCAATAATTTACGATATTTCGGCTATTACGAAAAATGGTTGTTAGCAAACTTAAACTTTATTCAAAAAATTCAATAATTTACGATATTTCGGCTACTACGAAAAATGGTTGTTAGCAAACTTGAACTTTATTCCAAAAATTCAATAATTTACGATATTTCGGCTACTACGACAAATGGTTGTTAGCAAACTTAAACTTTATTCCAAAAATTTAATAATTTACGAAATTTCTGCTACTACGAAAAATGGTTGTTAGCAAACTTAAACATTATTTCAAATATTAAATATTTTACGAAATTTCTACTCCTACGAAAAATGGTTGTTAGCAAACATGAACATTATTCTAAATATTAAATAATTTACGAAATTTCGGCTACTACGAAAAATGGTTGTTAGCAAACTTAAACATTATTTCAAATATTAAATATTTTACAAAATTTCTACTCCTACGAAAAATGGTTGTTAGCAAACTTGAACATTATTCCAAATATTAAATAATTTAAGAAATTTCTGCTTCTACGAAAAATGGTTGTTAGCAAACTTGAACATTATTCCAAAAATTCAATAATTTACGAAATTTCTGCTACTACGAAAAATGGTTGTTAGCAAACTTGAACATTATTCCAAATACTAAATAATTTACTAAATTTCTGCTCCTACGAAAAATGGTTGTTAGCAAACTTAAACATTATTCCAAAAATTGAATATTTTACGAAATTTATGCTTCTACGAAAAATGGTTGTAAGCAAACTTAAACTTTATTCCAAAAATTCAATAATTTACGAAATTTCTGCTACTACGAAAAATGATTGTTAGCAAACTTAAACATTATTCTAAAAATTAAATAATTTACGAAATTTGTGCTACTATGAAAAATAGTTGTTAGCAAACTTAAACATTATTCCAAAAATTCAATAATTCACGAAATTTCTGCTACTGCGAAAAATGGTTGTTAGCAAACTTGAACATTATTCCAAATATTAAATAATTTACTAAATTTCTGCTCCTACGAAAAATGGTTGTTAGCAAACTTGAACATTATTCTAAATATTAAATAATTTACGAAATTTCGGCTACTACGAAAAATGGTTGTTAGCAAACTTGAACATTATTCCAAATATTAAATAATTTACGAAATTTCTGCTACTACGAAAAATGGTTGTTAGCAAACTTGAACTTTATTCCAAAAATTCAATAATTTACGATATTTCGGCTACTACGACAAATGGTTGTTAGCAAACTTAAACTTTATTCCAAAAATTTAATATTTTACGATATTTCGGCTACTACGAAAAATGGTTGTTAGCAAACTTGAACTTTATTCCAAAAATTCAATAATTCACGAAATTTCTGCTACTACGAAAAATGGTTGTTAGCAAACTTAAACATTATTCCAAAAATTGAATATTTTACGAAATTTATGCTTCTACGAAAAATGGTTGTTAGCAAACTTAAACATTATTCCAAAAATTAAATAATTTACAAAATTTCTGGTAACTATAAAAATAAAATAAATAAAAATTAAATGAAATAAAATAAAATAAAATAAAATAAAATAAAATAAAATAAAATAAAATAAAATACCATAAAATAAAATTAAAATTAATACTATGCAACAAAAATCTCACGTTGCTGGGCAACGGGCTTACAGCTAGTAAGCCTTGATTTGCAAACAAGTTCCATGTGTATATTATTTGATTTCGTGGAAACAACGTTGGATTTGAATTCAGTTGAGATTTATGGATGGATATTTATTGTATTTGAAAACTTTTTGGATAAATAGCGTAGCATAAATAAGATATGATTCCTATAAATTAATAACAGGATATTCTCTATCAATGTGAAAAACTAATTCCTCAAATTTATCAAACAAAAAAAATATTTAAAAACAAAAAATCGCTTATTATTTTATTACGATAAAAACAGTTATTTTCTTCAACCATATCGGCTTCTTATGGAGAATTAAGTCAAAAATCTTAATCGAGAACAGGTTTTTATTTAGTCGCTTAGCCATTATTTTTCGAATAAAAAAAGCGATTTTTATAGAGAAAGAAAGATTTGGCTAGGAAAGGACTAGCAGTAAGCAACGTTCCCTCTAAGCTGCGCACGTGCGCAGCCGCGCAGCAGTTGGGAAGCCCCCGCGCACTCATTCCGGGTTGGCGCGCACTACAATACAGTTGCTCAATTAATATTTGATCGTTCCGCGCAGCCTCCGCGCAGCCTTTGAAATTTCCGCGCAGCTAACCCTTCGGCTTAGAGGGAACGTTGGCAGTAAGCTAATCGCAATGTTTTGATTTCAAAGGATTGAGCTCAAATCCTTAAATCTGTTCAAAATATAATTTGTGCAATTGTTCATACGACGATTGGAGCCAGCGGTGTGCTGTCAATACGTTAACAAGGGGCTCGTTAAATCTCAAAACTATCCGCGGTGTTCCTGGGAAGAATAGATTTTTTTATCACTGTTATACAATTATACGTAATAATTATTAAAGCCAGCGACTGTTACTTTATATATTTATAATATGTAGCAATACTCAATGCAACGTAAATTAATAATTAGTATCAATAGCGGAAAAAATATTTTCCTACCATAGATTTTAAGAGTTGAGAGTTCCATGGTCGACATAAATGTATGAGGGGATTAGAAGGAAAGGTAGCATTCTTGAAAAAAATAAATATTCAGTCTGTGGATGCAGAATCAAAGAGTTACAAATTCTTTAGCTTGTGAGATGATATTACATAGAAAATCTTTTTTTTCAAATGTGCTTTAGAAAACAAATCAGCTTCTACATTCTAGTCTAAACGTTTCGTCGAATACAAAATGTTTGATCAGAAAATTTGACGAATTCATTGTGTATCACAATATTCTATTGTAAGGTATAGCGCATATAAATTAAATTAATTAGTAATGTTTTTTTCAGTTTTTTACGTTTTTTTTAAATGGCTTCCGCGGTAGATTGCTGTCTTTGCTTTTGATCCCCTCATATGTACTATTTTTTTCCGCTTCGATTTCATGCTTTATACGTTGTACTAAGACGTTCTTACTAAAAAAAAAAAAATATGTCAGAAATAACCACAATTACTATTTTCTACATTTAATCAATTTGCAGCATTTTATATCAATTTGTTAAAAAATTCCCAAAATTGAATTATGTTTGTAATTACATCAGTCACCACTTAAAATTTATTAATCTTTGATGATTTTTTAATTATATGCTAGAGGTGTTAAACATTTTAATTGTGTAATTATAGAATCACTTATACTGTAATTTGTAAATTCTTTTCAATGTCAATTGTTGACTACACCTTTTCATTTCAATTTATTTTTGTATAAATAGCACTGTTTATATATATTCTTTATCAGTTGACAACGCTCGCAATGAGCGAAACCGGTCCTGACGTTTTAAATAAAGTGGAATAAAGAACAAAGGAATATTGTGTTTTTATTAATATAATGCCTTTCCACCAAGTATTGACAGTGAACACCTAAAAGTTATTATTTTTATTTTTATCAGTCTGGTATGTATACAATGGTATTTTATTGCTTTTTATGAAGCCTAGCAGGTAATCAAAGGGCTTCGGCTAAATGTGCATACTTTTCATCGAAGTATAATAGTCTATACTCTATACCAGGGATGACGAACAAGGGACCCGCGTGGGATTTTTTTTGACCCGCTTGAACTTTTAGAAATGATTGCTTTTATTTAAAGCCTTATTTATTCAATCTATGTGACCCGCAATATGATTTTTTTAAATTAAATCAAATTTGACCCACTTGCGAAAAAGGTTCACCATCTCTGCTCTATACCATATACATATGGGCAACCACCGGCCCGCCGAGCTATTTTGTCCGGCTCTGATTCATCTCGGCGAAGTATAAGAGAAATAAATCAATAGTTCCAGGAAAGGATTAAATAATGGAGATGAGACGGGCGCTTGCAGTGGCTCCATTCTACTAGTTCATGATCAACACCATATAAGAAATAGCAACGGACTTATTTAATTTATATTACTTTATTATGTTTAATAATTTGGTCTGGCTCTTGACTCGGAGACAGAATGATATTTTGGCCCCATACCTAGGAAAGGTTGCCCATGCCTGCTCTATACATACCATTTACTCAAAGCTTTGAAGGAGGGTAAACGAAAGAATCAATATAAAGAGACCACGGTTCCGTGTGTAAACGCAATATCGTACCTGAATACAAATAAAACTGTGAGGGACTGTGATACTTCAATGTTTATTTAATCGATTCTCTGCAATATTTTTGATGCTTAAGTTTGAATGCATACTTCAAAAATCCTATGCATAATCTACAATATTATAATTTACATAATATCGATGCCAGTATCTAAGACTCCGTATTTATTATTTATTAAGACGCGATCATCCATCGCTTACTTTGATTTATAAATACAATAGTTATATTAATATGTGGTAGGGAAATAATTTACCTCCGCATTCAAAAAGTGCATTTTTGCAAATAATGTGCAATGGTAGCGACCCGCTTCATAATTACTGCAGTGGCTTGTTGGTCACAAATGTCACAATATGTATCCGCAAGATTATTGTCTATAGTAATTTTATGCAGATTTCATTATCACAAAATAAAATAATATCGTTAATTGTCTATAGAAAAATGACCTTGTAAACAACATCGCGTACGGCAGTAATTGTCCGTTAAATTCACTATGGAAATAGTTCCAAGCCGAATCGACTGCCGAATTGTAATGTTTAAAGTGGCATAATTTCCCGTACCTACAGCGTCCCTGATATTTTATTAAAGAACTCTATCGTCCGTTACACTCTTGTGAGGTTATGCAGCGCTTACCTCTTCCAAAAAAATCTGCACACCATTGATATATACAATAAATCATACAGAACACCGAAAATAATATTGGTAATTAATATGACTACGTCCGTAAAATGCTCAAACCTTCAGGAATCATTTTTGTTTCGGGCGTGAAACCACTGCGACACTACTGGTATAACGTTAAATATTTATAAAGCATGTTCCGCTTATTGATAACTATCACGTTATTTTTTATAAATACATTATTTCATTATGCTTGCATAAAAAAGTTTAGTAAATTTTGATGAGTCTATTTTACGTGCGTTGATGTCTCCGTCGTAGCGGTATCTACGATCGTAGAATCCGAATAAATTAGCAAGGTGTGCATTACAAAAAATTATCACACATGAATATTTTATTAAAAATAGACAATGTATTATTTGAAAAAAAATGGCGGTATCGTGGGAAGTCTGGAAAGTATTAACTACATTATATTTTTAGAAGAAAAACAATACAGGTACTTTCGCTGTCCATAATCGTAAATTGAACAATAAACATTTCATAACGACCCTTTGTCGACAGAAGTGTTGTAGATTCTGAGATTTACGAATCTCAATTTATTTTTTAAGAGCAAAAAAAATAGAATTCCATTTCGCTAAAATTATTAATGATCAGTCTAATTTCAAAAAATGTCTCTACTCAACTTAATATTTCTTAAAAACTCAATTTAAATATTATAAACAAAATAAATTATATATCGCGTGGTTTTTCTATTTTAGCTAGATTAAAACCGGGGAATTAATACCAGTTTTCTTTGGATTTTGATAAAATACTGAGGATCCAATTATCACTGGATATCCGTAAGCGATTATTAATAGAATTAAAACAAGTTTTTGTTGATAATTTGTTAATTTCATAATATTATCGATAATATTGAGAAAAATTAATAATATATTCATACTGACTAAAACTGTTGACCAAATGTACTTTTTTATAAGAAAACATTAAAACAATTTGAATTCGTTGTAATTTAAACACTGAATAATTCATGCTCGTTTATCTAATGTTGGTAAACTTTTAAAGTATAAAACAAAGTTTGTGAAAAACGAAGCAAAAAAATTTCAAATAAAAGAATGAGATGACTGATATTGTGTAATTTGTTTTTTGAATTTGAATAAAGAATTGTTTATGTCAAGTAATAACTTCGAAACAGTTAGTTTGATTATATGTATATAGTAGAATGTTTTATTAATTTAATTTTAGTCACCATAGTGTTGTTTAAAATGCATCTGACAGTTAAACAAAATATTTATTATCCCTTTCTCTAACAAATTTATTAGGTATTTCTTACCTCGTCCAATAGGTACGGGGTCAAGCGGCGTTGCCAAAACGACACTTGCCAGGTGAGCCGAAACAATCACAAACCAAAAAAAACTGCACATTTTCACACTCAAATTCACTATCTCATGTCATATTCAACAAACAATACGGTTACCACAGCAAAGTTTAAACACATTTTTCCAAAACATACGGGAGTCTTGAAGTACGAAGAAACACCTTTCAAACGTCATTTCCGTACGAAAATTACTGCACACTGACAATGTACACAAAGCGATGTGTAGCGAGAGCTACCGAATTTTGAATACATTGATTTTATTTACACAGATTCTATAGTAAAACATCTTTTTTAAACTAACAAACAGCTAAAGACTACCGATTCCATTGAAATAGTCGAGAAAAACAAACGACTGTCTCACGTCATAACACTGCACACAACACGAAGCCTTCCCACCCTCGAATGAACTGACATTTGACAGCTACGAGCTACGAACACGAATCTAACTAGAATTTAAACAAACATATTTTTGAGATGAATCATCTCATTATAATGTTAATAACCTTTCTTAAGTTTATGAATTTCATTTCAATATATATACTTTATAATTATTTAACTGTGATTTTTTAAAACACAAATGGAATTAATATTGAATGTAAATAGAATTTTGGACATAGAACCTCCCTGGAGAAAATTTTACAAAAATAACTTACTTTTAAAAAACTAACATAATTTCTTATAAAAAAATGTAATTAATATATTGGATACTTAAAAAAAAGTGTACTTTACATCTCATTTAGCGTGTTTTTATTTACATCGAAAATTTAATAAATGGCAAACTCGTAAAAATCTCATTAGTTCCAAATTTAAAAAAAAAACTTCATCAAGATTCTTTTGTTTCTATCCGGGAGACTTGTCAGCTGCCATTTCCTTAAATACTTGTCACAGTTTTAAAATGTCAGACATTCGTTATAGTGTTGAACATGAAAATCATTCGCCTAGTTTGGTTTCTCATTTTAAATACTTAATGCAAATGCAAATCTTAGTTGACACAACACTTGAATGCGACTCAAACATGCTGAAAGTTCATAAAGTTGTTTTAGCTGCTACTAGTTCATATTTTCAGGTATACCGATTGTGATCAATTGAAAGCTTACTTTAAAATAACCTTTTCTAGTTAATAATTTAATCTTAACACGATATATTTTTGTTTTAAAGGATATTTTAAAGGACAGACCCGGAGAACATGTTTTCAAATTGAAAATGAGTTTTGATGTTTTGAAATATATTGTTGAATTCATGTACAGTGGAAAAACCAGTTTTTTAGATGTTCACAAGTGCGAATTATTGTCTGCCGCACGCTTTTTAAGGATAAGGGGTCTCAAGGAATTGATTCTAGATTATGCTGGTAATAAAATCATAGTATTGTAATTTTGTAAAATAATCGATAAAATAAATGATTATATCAATTTACTATGACAAAATAGTTCACCGCCGTGTTAAATCCCTCTCATTTGTATTTTTGACTATTTCGGTGGGTTTGGCTTTGTTTTAATCTGTTAAAGCAAATGAAATCATAATAATAATAACAAGAGAGAATATATTGTAAAATTTGGGAAAAATATGTCTTTACGACGGCAATAAAAACATCCGTTTGTATTTTAGGTGACAACATTAATATAAAAAAGCCCTATTTCTTTGGGTAAGTTAAGTCTATCATTATATAATAATAGATGTTAAAACATGATATTGTTTGTTTTTTATTTAGGTCCTTTGCCAGAATTCATCGCTCCGATTATAATCAATCAACCAGTCAATACAAAACAAGAAAATTTACAGGTGGGAAGAGTTAAAAAAATTTATGATAGGTTTTCATTTGAAGAAAGTTATTTTTTACATTATTTATTATTTTAAAATATACAAATCGTTTTTATATTATTCAATTACAAATGCCATTTAATTTAGCTGAAGCAGATAAAATACAATATGGTAGCTGTTATGTTATCATTGTAATATCTAACCCTTAAAATACGCCAAAGAGGCTGATTAGGAAATTACTAGTACTTTGCTAACTCAACCTTTGTATTATTACTGTCTTCGAAACAATAAAAATGAATTACAACCAGTTCTCATTAAATATATTCTGTTAAAATGGACCATTAGAGCCTAATTATATTCCCTATTGGGAGCATTAAATAAAACAACTATTTTTACAAGTCAGTAACATAAATATACTTCAAACTCTACCTGTAAGTCTTTAAAATGTTACCCATCCACATTATGATTATTTTTGAACAATTTTCATATTCTTTGTGCAAATATGTTAATTGAAAGCTAATTTCAAATAAATAAATTTTGCAGATGCCCATCCATGATGATCTTCTGGACAGCTTGTTGGTGAATTCTTCACAGAACAATACGAATAATAGTTCAGTCGTTGTACACATTCCAATTGAAATTGAAAATAGTCACTACAAAGCACTAGGCAAACGAAGACATAACAGATCAAATAAATGCTTACTAGATGACAGCGATGGATTCTCTTACACACATGAAGAACTCAAAGTGGGTTTGATTACATTACTATTCCTCGAACGAACAGTGGGGTTATAACCTCATGTAGATCTTCCATTCTGATCTGTGTCTTGAGGAACTTATAGTTCATAACTTATCATATATGTTTATTATAACCATTAAAAGCTAAAAAAAACACAAAACTCTCAAAAATATATATGAAGTGATAAATTTTATTTTGAAGGTGGAAATTTAATATTAAAGATTCATTTTGTATCCGCATAAACTATAGAAATATTTGAAGATTTAACTTTAACTAAACTGATGAATATATGAATAGCCAGAATAGATTTCTTTTAAGTTAATATCATTTATCATACATTTTCCCCACAGAGAGTGGTTTTGGTATTGCTAGTGTGCATTTCTAAGTGTCAATTAAGTGAAATTGGAGCTAACGTGTCTGTAAAATTTTTTCCATTGTTTCCAGTTAATAAACAGACATAATTCTTTTTTTATCTTGCTTAATAGATAAAATTTTCATCAGCGTTAAAATACTGTTTTGCCAATAGCATGCAATGGAATATGTGCTTCTATCAATATTTTAATTGTATGAATGGTATTTAATATAAAAACCAATGGAATGTTATATTTGTATAATAATCTATTAAATTCTGAATACATGATGCATTTTGAAATAATTAGTAAAGTATGACTTTTATATCAATAAATGTGGATGTTTCTTTACAGTCTATCGATGAACAAAAATTGTTTAAACGAGTATCACGGAAATTAAAAAATGTAGAAGAATGTTCAATTACGACAATTCGTAAATTGAAAACATTACAGGAAAAACAGGTGAATATTTTGTATAGTATTTAATATTATAAAAAAATATTTGTTCTGCATAGAAATTATAAAATGAAATCTGTTTCATGAAAATAGTGGCTCATCGGTTAACAGACATAGTGATGTTCACTTCCCGAATTGTTTGTTAACCGATCATCGATTTACCACAGATTTATGAGAAAATTTATTCATCCATGATAACAATAATACTTACATACTCAGTCTTGCAGTATTCCGTTTGTGGGACATTAAAAAACCCGTCCAATATCGAATACTTTTCTCTCATCTTCAGATCCTCAAGCCTGTTGAGTGTAATTTGCTCTGAGGAGTTTTTTATGTGAACATGTATTCGCTTGTCTGTACATGAAACTCTTTTGCGAAAGCGTTCATTGTCCAACTTGTCTGCAATTCAAACTGGTCGTCAACCAATTGCCCACTGAATAATTATTTTTTTCTTTACAGGACTCAATTGAACAGTTAGAAATTTCAGAGGCCGTTGGTAATGTGCTTAATTTGGAATTGCATTTAGATGGTCACCAAAACAACATTACAAATTCCGAAATCAATAATATTGACAGAATGGACTTGCTCCATCCATTCTACAAAGGAAATAATTCACTATGGACGCTGCAACAGGATACAGTAATGCAAAATACAATTCATAAAGAAAATTTGCGATTTCAATGCGACAATATCTTGAACAGTGAAGTATCGGTCAATGGTCCCAATTTCTCTAGATCGCATCAAATGACACCTGTAAGTTTGATTATATGGTTTTAAATCCAACTGGAAAAAGAAGCTAGCAGAATACAGTAATAAGGTCATAAAATACCATTCTCTCTCTCCGCCGTTAACCTTCTGTTGACCAGTACAATATGATCGGCAGATTGAGACAGTTGAGGTGGCGGTCGCAGCAATGATATCATGAAACTATTTAACCCTTTGACCGCGGTTGACTGCTATAGCAGCCCAATCTGAACCGATTTGGATAGGAGCCGCGGTCAAAAGGTTAACATAACACGAGATTTTTGTGGAAGCAACCACCTACTCCCAGACCCATTTGCGGGCTTATGACGTGATACGAGTCCAATGCAGAATGCATAAAAAAGATTTGGAAGGATCATTTCTGCGAGGTGCTGAACCGACCGCTCCCCCGAGACCCCTGTGACATAAACGAAAAGGCTACATTTATGAACCTCCCCCAAGTGACTGGTATTTTGGATCGTACGCCCACACATACCTTGATTATTTTGGCAGTGAAGAGGCTTAAAAACGACAAAGCACCGGGCAAAGATGGTGTACACTCGGATTTTCTAAAGTGTGGTCTTAACGCCATCCTGCACCCTCTCTATCACCGATGGCTAAGGTGTGGGATGGTGAGCATTCTCCAAGGGACTGGGTAAACGGTGAGGTTTTAGCACTCCACAAAAAAGGTGACCCCTTCCTCAGCTGTAATAATTACCGAGGCATAACTTTTCTCAGCATAACTGGAAAGGTAATGGCTTATTCTTTGGCGAGGATAAGAGGTCCCATTATGCAAATATTTAGAAAAAAACAAGCTGGCTTCCTCCCTAGAAGTTTGTGTGCTGACCGAATCTACAATCTTGGATGTCTCCTCCAGCAGAGCAGTGAATTCAACAGCACATTTGCTTGTTGTTTCATTGACTATGAGAAGACATTTGATAGTCCACATTGTCTTTTGTTATGGAGAATACTGGATGCATATGGGATCCCGTCAAAGATTGTGGCAATTATCGAATCTCTGCATGTGAAGTGAGAATTGGTGAATCAAATACCGAATGGTTCGGGGCTACAACTGGAGTGAGACAGGGCTGAGTTCTTGCACCGTTCCTGTTTATCTTTGACTTTATAGGTCAATTCCACCTGATCAAGATGTAGTTGTTGCTCTCAATCTGGGGCTGTATGACCTTGAAAATTCTGATGATGCTTTCATATTTGAGAAATCTGTTTAGGGCACCCAGGAAATTATATATGGGTTGGGAATTAAGTCAAGTCGCATTGGTCTGAAAATAAATACAAGACCAATGTGATGTGCAAACAAAACTGGCATGACTCTGATAGAACCCAAACAAGTGAGGGACAGATTGAGGGTCAACAGCTTCAAATACCTCGGTGTGCATATCCCGATGAAAGTAGCATAAAGAAAAAGCTCGCTATTCATCTAAGAATAGCTGGAGCTTTTAATTAATAAAAAAAGCTAGGAATTAACTCAATGTGGACACATAGCTGTACACGTTTAAAACCAAATGCCATTTCTTTAAATTTGGGGTAGAAAAAAAAGGAAGAATGGTAGATTGATGATATATTGTTTTTCAACCTTCAGTTTTCTTTTTAATTAGAGGCGATATCATTTCGAACTGAAATAAATTATAGTAGCTATCTCTATCGTGTACAGAAATTTAAAGGATTACATAACGGGGAAAACAAAAGTGACAAAAAGATTCATTTTGGGGAATCATATAAAACATTTTTTATTAATGTGAGAAAATTTGGTGGTTTATAAGAATTTAATTTGTGAATATTTTATAGAATTTACAGATGTCTACTAATGATGATTTGATGGATAATATATTAACTCTCTCTTCGGAAAACTGTCACAATCATAATAATAAATCCGGAATACGCATTCTGAAAAACATTAAAAATAGCCGACATAGAGTGAAAAGAAGGCGAGACAAGTTTAATAAGCAGAGCCTAAATGACTATGAGCACTCACCTGCTGCACAAGATATTAATGTAGGTTTGAGTTTCAATTATCCAATAGAGGAAGTCAAGTTTTTTGTTTTTTATGATTTACTTATTTTTACAAATTCATTTTTGAAGGAGTATGTGTACTATATATCACGCTAATCTATATCATAATTATAAGAAAATGGTGAAAAAAATAAACCCATATTTTTAGATAATCACTTTAATTTTTGTTGATATTGTCTCAGGTATCAATTTCACAGCTGGAACTTTCAGAAGCTGTCGATAGCATTTTTGATGAAGAATTTCATGCAAACAGGCGGGTATACAACACCCATTCTCAATTGAGTAATGTAAAAAAGGGGGAACATCTGGAAGTAGACGCTCCATTTCACAATCAAAACAAATCAGAACGTATTGTTCAACAAGATGACACTATGCACAATGAAGAAGTTTCAATGGCATCCCAATGTGAGCACGTCTTGAAGTCTGCAGGTCTCCCGACTGGTGTGCCTATTCTGTACAAATCTCAAGACGGCTCATATCTGAATCTTACAGGGGAAACTTTAATAGATATGGTTCAAAATAATGATATTGAATTTGAAGTAATTGAACACAAGGATTTGATTGATGGAAATGAAGTCTATAGTTTTGCAGACTAGCCTTCATTGCATTTCATATTCTCAGAACACTCGAGACAACACTGAATTCATAAATTATATTAATGATATTGATATATAGGAATGTTATTTACTACAATAAAGTAAAAGTTATGGTAAATTACCAATTATAAAGTTTAAAGAATCAATAAATGTGTAAGATTATTTTTATATAAGAGACTACATAAATTACTTCAAGCACAGTCAAACCAGTTGAGAGTGATAGATACTGAAAATTTGAATTCATAGCATAGGTATAAGTTGAATATTCATATTGAATCATCCATTTCCACACTGCCAGTTGACTCAGCACATTTCTGAGACAACAGGACATGTAGACGAGGTTTCTGTGCAATTGAATAATAGTTAACTGATCTCTATTGTATAATTGCTTTGTTATTACTCTTTTAATAAAATCATTTCTAAAAATAAATGTTGAAATATTACAGCTTTGTTCATTTTCGTTATAACATGGAACGGGGAGAAAAATGAAACATATCTGTAGAAAATGTATATCTTTAATAGAAGTACAATAATCACAATTTGTACATTACAATACCTAGCATGTAAATATAAAATTTATGGGCTTAAAAACCCGGTCAGTTGTGCATAACTGGCATTCAATAAAATTAAATTTTTAAGAATTTGTGCAAAACACCTAAATGTTTGATATTTACCAAACTTGACAACTATCAAATTTGGCAATTAAGCTTTTAATTTATTGTCATTGAAACGGCAAACCGTCGATGCTAAAAAATCTGATTAAAAGAAACCAAATCCTTGATTTAGATGCAATTTTGCGGCGACCAATACGCATCATTAGAATACAATATTAGAGGTACACCAGATATGTACACGAATACCGGATATGGTACAAACTTTTTACAAGTTATAGAATACACAGAGCTCATTAGGTACTTTAAAATCCCTTACAGAGTATAGACAAGTGAAAAACATTAGTTTATTAAGAATTTTATAACAACTTTCTCCGTCATATTTTGTCATAAACTGAAACTAAAAATGTAGCCATCGGCGACGCATAACTTTATCCATAAAATATGTGAGACTAATTGAATAGCTTAGGCTAGTTGTATTAAGATATGCAATTTTTAAAAAAATATATGGGAACGATACAACTGGAAAATCGCAAATTTCTTATGCAAGTGAATCTGTTACAGATATAAGGCATTCAGAGGTTTAAATAAGTCGAGATATAACTCGGTTATTGAGAACAGGAAACGGATAGTACGCGGGAATATTTTTATTTAAATTATGCGCGGTAAAAATATGTTATTTACAGCAGTGCTCCGCAACCGCTGTGCCGCAGCGCATTACTTCAGTGAAGAAAAGATCAAACAATGACCAAATCATAGTTCCCTAGTTGTAGTACTGAGGTGGCAATATATATTACACAATTGAGAACAATGTATAATTTTATTTTTACATATATGAATATTTAAAGTGGGCTGCGGAAATCTGGAGAAAATTTTGGTGCCGTGGGAGGGAAAAGGTCGCGGAGCGCTGCTTTATAGAATTAAAAAAAAAATAAGACAGCATAACAAATAATATAGCATCTTGCAGATAAAAAAATAATGTTAAAATCAGTCTGATATGATTTGAGTTCATTATGTTAAAAAATCTATGGGACAGAATATCAATATTTTTGATGAATATTGTGTATAAGATTCAATATAATTTTATAAATAAAATACTATATTTTGTAATATATAACAATGATAAGAAAGAAAATATAAAATATCTATTCGAATATTATAAAAAATACAATACGAGTTAGTAAAACTAAATGTGTAAATAAAATGGCTCGGATTAAACAAATCTATAAATTCCTTACATAGTTTTAATGATCATAAAAAACCAAATCATAAAGTAAAATATGAGCGAAACGATTTCTTCACAGATGTGAGAGTAAAAAAAAATATATTTTATCTTACAAAACTTGATTGAAGTAAAAGCTATAAATGTTTACACTACTGATAATTCAGGATGAAAACAGCACTCATTAGAACTATGAAAAGGATTTATAAATTCAATACATTTCACAACTCTGCAGTAAATACATACTTTACATAAATAATTTTCACATTACTTGTACCCTTATTGACTAATGTAAATTTCATTGCAAGAAAAAACATTTAAAATTCACAAAAAGGCTATTTTGAATACTTTAAAAGCTGGGCTCGAATCTACGTTCTCAAAGCGCAGCTTCCAGTATTCCTCAATAAAGACACATCGCTACAAATTTAACATAAGATACAATAGAAAAAGCACAAATTAATATTTGTCATTCAAAAAATAATACCATGGTTCTTCTGAAAACGTTTGATAACTTATACATGCTTTCATTGGAACAATGAAAATGAAAAAAATATATTGCGATAAAAAGTAATAAAACATAACAATCGTGTTTTATTGTAAAGATGAGATTCTATTTTGACAATATTGAAAAAGTAAAATGTATACGGAATGTATCAGTTGTTCTTGTTTATCAGAGATTCAAACAGTTTTCAGTGAAAATCGATAAACAACTCAACACTACTAGGAATAAACAGAATATACTGGCTGAGATATTCATTGCTCCGCCTAAATAGGCAGCCGTTTGGTAATCACCCATTTGGAATGTGATCGTGGGAGACGACATCCTGCCGTCTCCGCCATTACTATAAGCTAAAACTCTCATGTTGTAAGCTTTACCCGGGGACAAATCATCCACGAATGCTTCCAATTTTTGACCGACCAGGATGACAGTGTCGTTGGCTTTCGTCATATCTTGATCGATTTCCCAGACTCGTACCTGAAATTTTACAAAATACACAATCACTTATTGTAAGTGTTCAACAGTAAAGCAGGTTGTCTCATAATTTAAAAAATTCACACACATATTATGCTTAGCAGGGCAAATCTGAATATAAAAAATGAGTAAAACGATCTTAGCCCCTTTTGATATTGAAGGCAAAAGTTTGCAAAGCACGTCAACATACCTTATAGCCTTGAACAGGTTCTTCTTCAAGAGTTGGTGCCACGTATCGCCAAACGACTCGTACAGTGGAGGGATTGATGCCGTAGACGTGAACAGATGAAGGCGGTTTTTGGGGTGCTTTTCGATATGTACGTTCCAGGAACCGTTCACTCTCAGGTCCCTCACCTGCAGAATTGAAAGCCATCACCTTGACAAAATAGTAGGTGTCGGGCTGCAGACCGACTACGAGAGCCGAGTTGATAGTCGAGCGGGAAAGATAGTAAACGCACTCTTCTTCCTTGTTGTCTTTCTTCCAATACTTAAGACGGTGACCTATCAACTTTCCTCTGATTCTTTCCCTCGTCTGATCGATGGGAACCCAGCTCACATTTAAAGAAGTGGAATTGTAGGAGAGAGCCGATACCTGTTGCGGAGCCACTTGAGGCATGTCTTCCGCAGAGAAGATGGTAACAGGCTCGCTGACGGGACCCGGCCCTATGTCGTTGATGGCCTGGATTTTGATCTCGTATTTGGTATAAAAGAACTCAGGCGGCACGTGAACGACAGATATGCCCATGTTTCCGAATTCCTTGAGCAGAAGCGACTGATATTCGCTATCGTGATCGAACCGTCGCCAATGGATCTTGTAGTGAATGTTGGGGCCATTTTGCTCTGATGTGGGAATGGTGTCCCAAGTGAGTGTGAGATCACCGATTTTTCCACCTCCTCCCCCAATATTAGAAGGAGCCCGATAAGGCTTATCTGAGGGGGTGGAGTGCTGGGGACTGGGGCTTGACGGAGGTCCGAATCCCAATTCGTTGTATGCCTGAATTCTAAACTCGTAGACGGACCACGGTGATAAAGTGTTCTCAATGGTACCTTCTTTTCTGCCGTTGTATCGGTCAATCTCTTTACCGAAGATAGCAGTGCTCACATTGACCCAGGTGGAGTTCCAATTGGTTCGTCCTGATATGACGTATCCTAAGATTGGTCTGCCGTTCGTGGCTCCATCAGTCCAATGAATGGTCGCAGAGTTCTTTTTGATATTGATGACTTGCAAGCCACCTGAAGGACCTGGCGGTCCTTCCACAAGCAAGGTGGTTCTAGATGATATTCTACCAACAGCTGATTTCACAATGCACTCATAGTCGCCAGAATCCGATAAAGACACATTGAAAATGTCTAGCGTTCCCCCGTCGATCTTTACTCTCTTATCATCATAAATATTGTTATCTGGATCTATGAAATTGGTGTCTCTTATTCGGATTCCATTGTGCGTCCAGATGAATGCCGTGTCAAGCAGCTCATCGGTATGAGCGTTGCAGTGTAAAAAAAGGTTTTGGTGAATCTGAGTCTGAATTCGCGGCGGAAGCCGTTCGGCAAATCTGGGCGCCTGAAGAATAATAAGCCTGCCTTTGCTCTCATCAGTTCCATACTGGTTACTGGCAGCGCAGGTGTACACCCCTTCATCATCCCTAGACGCAGGACTGATGATAAGATTTCCATTTTCGAGGATCCTACGTCTTCCACCTCCTCCTATTACGTTATTATTTTTCTTCCACACAAACTTAGGCCGGGGTGCGGCTTCCGGATTGCAGAGAATGGTCACGTTTCCACCTTCAGCTCCATAAGTTTCCGATTCCAATGGCCTCTTTTTAAAGGAGGGCTTCAGCGAAAGAACACGAAGTTGAGCGGAGGAAAATCTTGATTTCAGTTGATTCTTGGCTTGACACTGATACATTCCAGGGTCTCGCTCCGGGTCCAGATATTTGATAGTCAGGATATTGTCTTGAATGTAATACCGGTCTTTGTCGTCGGGCATCAGAGTCTCCATGGAAAGCGGGTCACCATTTTTCCACCAAGTGTAATTGACATCCGGGACACCGAAAGCTTCGCAAGTCCACGTAAGATCTCCTTTATTGTCAACATGCTTGTCTTGCAGAGGAATGGTGAAGTTAGGCTCGGCTTGAATACTCAACATTAGGCTGTTATTCATTGCAGCTCTCTCGTTAGTGATCGTGCAGACATATTCACCTTCATCTTCTACAGAAACATGAGGAATCGTCAATACTCTACTGTAACTACTTAAAGAGGCGTGTTTAGGCAGGTCCGCTCCTCTACGTGTCCAGTTGTATGACGGGATCGGGTAACCGAACGCCATGCATTCCAGTCTCACTTCTTGACCTACTTTTGGGGCTTCTGGGAAAGCTTTAGGGAAATTATTCGGAAACTTCAACTGTTGATAATTAGGATACGGCATTACTGAAAGCCAGAAGAAGGGTCCGCTTCGGCCAGTGTCAGAAACTCTGCTCTGAACGTTACAACTGTAGTTTCCTCGGTCTATGGTTTCTAGTGCCGAAAAATATAGACCGCTGTCATGAGATACGAACACTCTTCTGCTTTCTTCCACTAGATTAGGGAAAAAGTCACGTGCCCAATAATATTTCACATCAGGATAATGGGGCGGTGGATCACAAGATATTACAGTACCCCAATTTTCATTTCCAGTCTCGCCTGACCGTTTTGAATTGAAATCTAGGATAAATCCGAAAGACAGTTGGACAGTCTCAGATATGATGGAACCGAATCTATTTGTGGCTTTGCAGTGGTAATTAGCTCTGTCGTTGACCTTATGTGGATTGTATATAATAAGAGTGCCTCCACTGATTGTAAAACGTGCATCAGATAGAGGATTTATTTTAGTGGCTACTAAAAGATCGTTGTCAAAATCTTCTCTGAACCACTCATAGGTGGGCGTGGGATAGCCACCAGCAAAACAGCTCAAAGAGACGTCATTCGCTAGAGTTAACTGAGATAAGTCGAATGTTTTATCCACTGGCTGCTTGATGAAGTATGGGCCTCTTGGAATTTTCTCAGGATCATCTATATTGACACCGTAAGTGTACGTACGGTCATCACTGACGAGATAAAGGAGCTTGGAAACGTGAGCCTCGCAAATATATAACAAGGGTTCTTCTCCTGTAACCATTTCGAAGCCCCACCGTCTCAGTTGGTTGGAAAATTTGTACACCAGATAATCTTTACCTATGTTTTGATTGTTATCATACTCGTGAGGTAGAAAAGCATTGTCCATATTGCTAAGCTGGGAGCCGTCTCCTTCATTAGTCCAGTATTGAGGGGACTGCTGTCTGACTGACGTGTACCACCTGCGGTGTTGGGGATCTTGCCTCATCAATTGATATATGAGAAATCCATGTTCGTCAACTGTATCTATAGAAACCAGATCCGATTCATAAGCCTGACAATTTTTTCTGGCTTCTAACCGCGGACGAGCAGGCGATTTCATAAACCGATAGCAGGAGTCTCTGTACTGCAACCAGTGAAGAGGACAGACATATCGTTGTGATCCATCTTGATCGCTAGAAAAAGTTCCTCTTGCGACATCATTGTATCCATTTGTATCATCCTCTGGAAAGTCATCTTGACTGAATCTATCGTCAGGAAAATTACTCTGCGGGTAGTTCCCTAGAAACTGACTGTCTTGGTAATTTTGTTGACGGTAATTGTTCTGCTGATAGTTTGACTGAGGATAGTTACTCTGTTGAGGGTAATTACTCTGTTGGGGATAGGTGCTTTGCTGGGGAAGAGCCGCGGTCCTATCGTCTGAGAAATCTGGTGGCAATTGCGCACCAATCAACGGCAGTATTGCGCACCACACTATAGTGGACACCATTATTTTGTCTGGAGCTTTTACCTGTGAGAAATAACATCAATAAGTTTAAAATGCTTTCACAAATTAATATCAAAAGTATGGTAACGGGTTTCTTTTTTTTCAGTGCATCTGATTTATTAATTGAGTTTTTAAAAAAACTTATAATTACGACATAAATTCATTATTTAAAAAATAATGCTGGGCATAACGAAAAAATTGCTAATGTTCTCACATAAGAAGAATCGGAAACGTTTAAATTCACCGGACGCTTAGAAAAAAATATTTTTATGCATTACAAACAAGTCAAATATCGGTGTCGATAACACTAGACCGTTTAATTAAACGAAAAATAGCTCTTTGTATATAAATCACCATTGTTTTGAAATTCAAGCAGAAGGCTATTCTAATAATAAAAATATAGAAAACCCAACTATGTATGTTGTACGATTTCAACTTTTGACTGAGAATGCGTCAACATTCGACAAAGGCGTACCCAACCAGTTCATAGTAAACAATGACAGTTATGAGTGATCATAGAATATTTCAACAGAGATTCTCTGACGCAAAATGAAAAAGATATTATAATATTCCGTTTTAAATCGGGTTAATTGCTTTAGAAGAGTTTGATTAATATTCACGAAATTAATATAGTAAACTGACTAAATAATTTCAAAACATGACACATACCAGTACGCCTGCTAAAGTTCCACCCATTTTAGTATTGCCAGTGTTAACAAAACAGTATCGCGATAAAACTACCTACATGTTTCATTTTATTTTCCTTTACCTTCCTAAGACGTAATTTCAAAATTTATTTATTATTATCATAAACTAAATTAAACGTATGCACAGATATAATTGAATGGAATCGAATGGTTAATTAAAGAATATATACGAATTGAATATTCATTATAATGTAGAATTAGTAGAAAAACTGTATTATTTTCATATGCCTTTTCACCAGTGATCTGCTGCTACGGGCTCGCACCGGCTCTGTCGATCCGGTTGCTAAAATAATTTTGGTTCGAAGAGCTGGTTCGCGGATTTTTTTAAATTACCGTAATTCCGAGATCGCATTTTTACACATTCACAATACTCGATCCGATATGGATAAAGTAAAAACGTGGTTGTGCGGTGCAAAAGACAATTTGTTTTCGGCATTCCAAGCCAATATTTAGTCAAGTGCCTCATTTCCAAAATGCTCAATACCCTTGCGGGTGTTCGCTTTAACTACTGATACGCTATGTATTAGTAGACGAAGTCACTGCGAACACGATTGGAACGCGGTTCAAAACGAATCAAAATATCAAATAAACTGATCGAGGCGAGCTTTTTGCCTCGTAGGACACTATAGGGGCGGAGACCATTTGATATTTTCGTGCCGCACCGAGTCGCTTTACATTTGTTTTGATTTCGTCCACGTAAGACATACAGTAAGACGTCGTCGAAGTAAGCAATAATGCTGCAATGCGGCAGAAGTGTGAGAGATATAAGGTTATCAAATAATATGCTCCACACAGTGCCGGCGCGAGGTTGTTTGACGCCCTAAGCAACGGTTATTGGCCTTCTTTTTTACAAATCGTCCCATTTTTTTTGAAATAAAAAAATCGGGATCATTAGATTTTTATATATATCCATGTCCGCTCCCAATGTGGAGCATATGGCCTCCTAATGCGGGTATCTCAACAGAGGTTTTCTACGTAAACTGTTTGTTACTCAGTAACTCAACCTCTTTTTTTCGAATCATACTTATAAAGCAAGGGTCGGCAACCTTTTGTTGTAAAAGTGCCAAATATGTTACGTGGGGATTAGTGCGGGCCGCACTTGGGTCACATATCATTACACTGTAATACATGTGTAGACCCATGCGTTACGTCGAGAATCTTGTGAGCCGCACCACGAAGTCTCTGGTTGACGACACACGTTATAGAATACGATACATAATTACAACAAATAAATACAACCATCAAAATTAAATAAATTATACTATTATTAATCATTATTATTGTATTTAAAATAATTTGAACACGTTCGCCATCCCTGCCATAGGGGATAGGGCATAGATACTACTTACAATGGTAACATTATTTTATTTGACATCTTATCTGGGAATAATTTCAAAGTTATGAACTATATTTCATCTTCTACCTTGCTGCAAATAAAATGACAATGTCCATTATCGATATTTTTCAAACAAAATTCGGCAGTAACTTTGTGGAAGTTCATTTTAGTATAAAATAACTTAGATTATTCCACGTATTGTGCTACAAACTGTGACACGTGTTTCGCCTCTTTCAGATGCATCTTCGGACAGACAACTTTCACAAATGCTTGCTTAAGTACGAATGATTTTAATTTTACTATTCTGATATATAAGATGCCTCTGAAAGAGGCGAAACACGTGTCACAGTTTGTAGCACAATACGTGGAATAAACTAAGTTATTTTATATTTTACATTAAAACAACCTAAGACTAAAAATTGTGTTTTCATTTTAAGTGAGCCAAACATTTGGTAAACACTGTTCATTGTACATATTAGTGACATTAGTGTTGGTGATAATTATGCTATTAGTTGTAAAGATCTATCTTAATAGTTATTTTTAAGTTTTTGGGAATTGGTACATAAAGTAAATAGCATTCGATTGCTTTAATAATTATTGAGTATTACAATAAAAAAAATTGCCTCTTTCCCGGAAAACCCCAAATAGCTCCAAGATTAAAGCTAACCCCTTTTTAACGTATTGGCAGGTCACAGGTAGGTAGGAGGGTAAAAAAATATGAATAAAACTTCGTGTGGTTTAGATATAATTTTATTCGTCAGGTAACTTTTTATGTATTATAATAAAAATAAATGGACGTGTCATGGTAAGATAATGCAATTTAATCAATTGTTAAAATTGTGTCACAAAGAATGCCTGCTTTATCACATGAAAATACGTTTGAATATGCAAATCGCCACTTTCAATTGAGTTCCTTATTTTTGTCTGCTTTCCCATTCTAACCAACTCCCTGCGTAATATTTACAGCTGCAACAAATAATCAACAATAATTAATAAATAAAAACATCGCGAATAACTAAATTATTTTGCTTTGAATTTGTGGTTGTGTCGTAAAATAACAAGGGTCCCTAAGTACACATCGACTGTGGAAATGAAAAAAGACGTAACCCACGCATATCTAATTTTACAGGAGACACAAAAAAGGTTTTTTTTAATGATTTTAGGCTAAAAGCAAATTATGAAATATACACAACCCTGAAGTGCACAGTGACTGGTAAACTGGTTTTTTATTGACTTAGCCTAATATTAATTTAATAAATTGTTCAAGAAAAACCTGTTTTTAAGTCCTTTTTCCTGGTTGCAATTTTCAGAAGCCTTACTTTTTTCAAACTTAAAAGCTAAATTTAGATACTAATTCGGCATTTTCAGTTACCATCATTTTGATAGAACGTGTGTCAAGTGATTATCGAAAAAAAGCTGTTTTGAAAAATTGTGAGTTACGTCCTTTTTCCTTTCCAAGAACGTGTGTCAAGTGATTATCGAAAAAAAGCTGTTTTGAAAAATTGTGAGTTACGTCCTTTTTCCTTTCCACAGTCGATCTGTATATTTTTTAATGAATATAGTTTCGCTATCAAAATTTAATATTAATACTAGATTCACGTGTGTTGAAATAATTATTATAAATTCAGATTTAGTGATTAAAAAACATATGCTTACTTCGTGTACCCGATTTTTTCGAGATCATGCATAGCCTTTTCTGCACGTCTTCCTGAGCGGCATGTAAATACTATTGCAGAATTAAGTTTGGGTTTTAAGACACCGTATTTGGTGTGAAACGCGTTCGCATCCAATTGAGTTAATTCGTGTTCAACATCTCCCTCTAAAAATTATAAAAAAAATACATTTTAAGTACATATCATGCGTTAAAATAATTAACTTGACTAAAAATAGTGAAAACAGTATATAATATCGAGGTGGAAAAAAAGGATATCCCACACCACATAAACCCATCACCAAAAAGGGAGAGTTAATCCAAGAAGAAAAAAATGTGCCTTTTTAAAGACACGTAAGTATTTTAAATTCACAGCAATTTTTAGAACAACATATATTTATGTAGGTTAGGTATATATGTCAAAGATAACTAATTAGGATAAAAGAGTATCTTTAAGGTTTTGTCAAGACAACTGGGAACCTAAATTAAATATTGATTTTTATTCTTTATTTTGTCAGAGTTAGTAATTTAAAGCTTGCATCCATAAAACATTTTTAATTTTTGAATGTGAAAAAAGCAAAACACTTCGCAATTAGCGGTTTGTAATGTTTTGATGCTAGTATTATCGAGAACTTATTCTTCTTGTACGTTATTCTTACGTGGAATGTGTATGCTCAATGGAATTATCCCAGTTTCATCCAATTCGTTTTGTTCTCTTATTTCAATTAGATACACATCTGGAGTCTCTTTAATATTAACAATTTCATCGTACGACACAATGCGATCCATGGTTATTTGTTATTATTTTTATAACATAAAGTAAAGTTGAGTCCTGTGAAAAAAAACATAATGATTAAATTGATAAGATGCTTTGATCCATTATTGATTTTCAAACGGCCATTTGAAACATATCTAATACTCGTCGATACATACATACACAATAACATTTCTTCTTACACACTTATACACTACAAATGATGGTTATCTAATATCAAGGTTAATTTATCACTAGTCAGAACCAATCAGAACAACACAGCTATCTATCGTAACATCCGTAACATGGTAAATATGTAGGTTTTTGAAAATAATGAACACAATAACGAATAAAATAGTAATTTATATACCTAATTATTACTTAAATGACAACGTCGGTAAACTCTATAATATTATTAAATTGTTATCAAATAAACGGAGGTAAAGTTTACTTAGGTAAGAATTTTTATGCGTGTGGCTGCACAGTGGAGCGAGTTGTGAATTAATGATTCCAATGCTTCTCAAGTGCATTTGAATAATTGACCACTAATTTTGAAGATAAAATTATGAAGTCATCATACCTAGATAATTTCTTTTGTATAAGCGAATATCTTGATGTATGACACCTTTACACCATTTCGTTTCCAATGAACGTTGCATTTTCGTACGATTGCAGAGTGAGATTTTAAATATTGGTTAGTCAATGCAAAAAGGTAAATGCTGTATTGTATACAGGTCATAATAATATAGTATGAAATAATGCATTTTATTAAGAATAAATTATGTATGCTTGGCAGGTGTTACAATAATAATAATCTCCCTATCCTATCTATCTAAGGATTGTCTTGTAAGATTATATGTGCACTATTCATTTGTAATCTGACCGTGGGTAACTTAGGTTTGAGGACCTTAAGGTTGTTATTAATTCAGAAGATTGTAAATGTTTAATATATTTGGAAGACCGGCAAATGTTGCACACTTGGTCAATGGTGTTTTTAGTCAGTGTATAATTTTCTGGGTGTCCGGCAATACAAAAAAAACAGTTTCATCGAAAATTCTACTATAAATTAGGAAGGCAATACATGTCGTGGTAAATATACACATAGTATGACATAAATCTCATTATCTTATCTGCCATATATCTCAATAAAAAAACTGTTATTTTCTTAACGGGTTGATACTTTTCGACAATAGCAAATTAAAAATTGGTCGTCTACCAATCCATATTAATAAACGTCTAATTCTAAATGCAGGGGGAAATAAATGCACAAATTATTATCCACCTATCGATAGCAAATATTGGATTTTTCGTAACGGAATGGACCGAGTAAATCAAACCTATATTTTGGTCAATCCTAATCATTTCGAAAAAAATGGTTCGAAGACTGCGATTTTATTAACCCGTGTCAAAACCTGTCATAAAAGTGTCAAACGAACTAATACCTACTATATAATATTCGATAACCAATAACAGCAAATAGGTTATTGATTACTAAAATGCTATAAGATTAATCATTGTACTGAAATTGAGGTTTTGGGTATTTCTATTTGGACAAAAAAATAATTTAGATTTGCCGCCGTTTCAATGATAGATATTACATAACCACGACGTAACCTGTAAATGCTATCTTCGCTCATATCACATAATATTATCATTGCTATAATATTATACAGTTAATATAACAGCAGTTGATATGTCGGTGTTAAGTTATCGGCTTTATCTTTTCAAGAATATTCCAATATGTACAACAGTTCTTCGTAGTTTTTCTTCTGCCGTTACAAAGAAACAATTTATAAGTGCGTTTCATCTGTCACATCTATCCACATTGTCCTGCCTGCTATTATACATGTCATATAATTATTGAACGTAACAAGAAAAATACTTTCGAATGTTCTTTTATGCATTGTATTATTTCAAAAATCTACAAGTTATTCCTAGAATAGAGAACTTATTTATATGAATTATCAATGTTATTGATTGATTCAGATATTGCTTAATGATATTTATCATACTTTAGAAATATCATTAAGCAATATCTGAATCAATCAATAACATTGATAATTCATATAAATAATTTCTCTATTCTAGGAATAACTTGTAGATTTTTGAAATAATACAATGCATAAAAGAACATTCGAAAGTATTTTTCATATATATTTATCTGTACTTTATACATTTGTAATAATATAATAAATCTGAGTGTATTTCTGGATAGCAATATTATCTCACATCAGTATTAATTCCATTCATTCGCTAAAGGAAACAAGTACTAATGGATTCATACGAAACATAGTTTAATATTAAGGGTAGGTGTAGTGGTCTACAGCGACATATATATGGTTGTCAGATTTCTTGCAAGTCAAACCGGGACACCCCCCCCCCCGAAATTTATTTTGGTGTCGATTTTGGGATTTAAACAATTTCATGTCAATTTCAAAACCCTAGGAATTCAGCGAGTTTGTAAGCCAGGACTTTTGGGCGTCTGTATTTAGGAGGTTTGTTCGGGACACTGGGACGAAAGACTCAAAATCGGTGACAGTCACGATTAATCGAGACATCTGACAACCCTAGATATCTACAATTAAGACAACTTATTTACAAACATTCATGTGTAATTGATAGAATCTAGCTTAATAAGTTTTTCAAAACATCCCAGTTGAGTTAAGTATTCTTTATGGTCCATATGGTCACAGAACACTCACTCTTGATCCCTTTTCTACCTAAATCTCATTGCCTTCAGTCAATTTCAGTCTAAAAGGATACTTCAACTATTCATTAGCCACAGGACAGACACAACTACCAAAAGCACATGTGATTTTTTCATTTTTTTTTTCAAAAAAATGGATGAATCGTAATTTTTAGTTATTAAAGCTTTAATAACCCTCCAGAGACGAGAGCTTTTTTCCGATAAAAAAAATATTTTCTAAGCCATATTGAAGTCACGGATAACTTTTATTGCTATCCAAAATTAAAAAAAAAAAAAACCGCCAAGTCGTTGTATAGAAACCCCGCATGACTATATGGTCATGCTCATCCTTTTATTACCGTGTAATATTGAGTACGGACAGTAGTAAGGACAAAAGTGACCGTATGGGCTTGCAAACATTCGGGGTTGAAATATAGCTAAACGTGATTTTTTTAAAAATATTTACAATTTGACCTCTTTAGATCAACATAATTCCAAAACAAATATATTAGCAAAATAACTGTAAATAATTTTATGTTTTTATAAAAAAATATCTAACAGTTTCAAAAAGTAAATTAAAAAAAACGGAAATTCAAAAAATCACATGTGCTTTTGGAGACCGTTCCTGTTCCCACGGCTGATGACTAACTGTAGTCCGTACCCTTCTTAACCAAATATGAGCGAAAGCAACGATATTCAGGTAGAAAAAGTATGAATAGTGGGATCAATAGACAATGGTGTTTTGTGTGACCATATGGTGACGCTCGTCCTTGGAGGGTTAAATTATTTTCACTACTTTTACTAATTGCAATTATGTTGAATTTTTTTTAAATATTTCATGTTTAGTTATATTTCAATCCCGAATGTTTGTGTGACCCTATGGTAACGGTTTTCCTTATCAACCCTGTGTAATATTGTGTAAAGACGAGGGTGACCATATGGTCACGCGGATTTTCTTTTTGCTAGAAATAAAAGTTATCTGTGAATTCAATATGCCTCAAAAAATTTTTTTTATTGAAAAAAGTCTCGTTTCAGGAGGGTTAATCAATGACCTACTATTTTTTTTCAATAACAAACGAAATCGACCAAAACGCACTATTTATTTTTGAAAATTTTATAAACTTTTAATAAAATCAAATACATTGATATAAACATTAACTTTTTATTTTTCAGCTTTTATTGGACATTCATAGCTAATTAAATAGTTGAAATAGTAACTGTCAAATGGAGAATCGTTTAAAAATTAAAAAGTTAATTTTATTTGTAATGTATTTGATTTTATTAATGTTTAATAAAATTTTCAAAAATAAATAGTGTTTTCATTGATGCAATTTTTATTGAAAACAAATAGGAGGTCATTGCACGTCACTGGCTCTGTTCATTTTTTACAGAAAGTTTTTATGATGCTTAGAATGCTTAGCTCATCTGGAATGTTTTGAAAATCCTATGAAGCTAAATTCAATCAATTACACAAATTTTTGTAAATAAGTCACTCAATAATAGGTGTTGACGTAGACCGCTAGAGATGTACCATTTTAACTTGACTGTGGCAGAACTCAGAACTAAAATTGTCGCCCTAGGACGTGTTGACTATGGCAACGTTAATGATGCAATGGTGGCGCCCTCGCGGGCAGTCAAGTTACGCTGGTACATCTATACCCTCACCCTTAGCGTAAAACATCTTTGAAAAAAATCCTATTTAGTAGCCATTTTTAATCTTTAGCGGGCCCATATTTTATAATTTTAATTATTTTAAAGAAATTCTCATCCATCTAACGTTTGAATAATAAATAAAAATAAACACTTTCTTCCGGATGCCCCACTGACCTTCTCCCTCTTGCATGGGGGCGTATGTACTATCCAATTATGGTGCTGTCTGCTAAGACGTCTCTAAAGCTAGAATTTTTAAGTCTGTCAATGCGAACAATTTTTTACATTTATAAGGAATAATTTATTGCTGTTTACAGAGCCCGAAACAATCAAAAACCATTCTTGTTTTAATTTTAAAAATATACAATCAAGATTTTTACATTTAACAATGGCAAATTCAAATAACAATGTGGTTAACTACGAGGATGTGGTATCTTATAAAGATAAGACAGATGTATTATTGATTGATGTGAGGGAACCACAAGAACTTATCGATACCGGAGTCATTCCGGCCAGTATCAACATTCCACGTGAGTAAAAATAAATTATCATGAAAGATCTCTTAGTAGAAAATTTTAACGGACTACCTTCATCAACAAAACAAACGATTCAAATTGAAATTCACACAAAAATTGTGTGAATTATGTGAATGAACACAATTTTTGTCACCAATGTGTATATAGGAAATGAAAGTGATACATTTATTTCTTATATAAACACGTTCCATTTATTTACTAAACGTCAGTTTAAGTTCATCCATGCACTTAAACGTCTGAAGATGCTGAAAGACGAAACCTGGGTCATTGGTGACAAAAAATGTGTGAATGTAGATAATTTGAATGATTCAAATTTGATATTGAAATTCCACCAAGCCCCTTCAGTCAAAATCTTAGATTACGTAGCGATAAAATGAAAAAAGGATCCAAAAAACCACCGAATGAAACTGCACATACTGTTAAAAAACAACAACATTATTTCTTCCTGATTAAATTTGAAGTTTTTTCTTTAGACAGTGTATCTTTATTAATTGTTTTCCTATACTTATAAAGATGCAATAAAAATATAGGTCAAATAAACTATTTTTCTTGATTCATTATCTTTATAAACCTTACGGTAGATGTTAATAATTATTACGTCTATTATATATGTGTTGCAGTGGGGGATCTTACCAGAACATTGCAAGAAGGTAGTACGGAAGAGTTTAAGAAAAAATATAATAGAGAATTTCCTTCTAAAAATACACAGTTGGTTTTTACGTGCAAGATGGGTGGAAGAGCCGGTAAAGCGATGGACGCCGCAGTTAAACTTGGATATGTTAAGTAAGTGGGAGTTACAGTAACATTACGATTACTCCTTCAAGTAAAACAAAGTAAAAAAAAAACAATGCCCATTCCTTACACAATTTATGACAAATAGCAAACCTAAGTATTTTACTTAATGAGTTGGTTGTTTCAAGGCATTGCATTACCGGTATTACCGAAACGGGGATTGTGGTATTTTTAATAATGATGTACCAACTTTGAAATTGTCAAATATTATCAGTATTTCAGTATTGAAAATTTCTTCGTTGGCCATGTTCGCTCCCTATGTAGAGCATATGGCCGCCACGCGGCACCTCCATGTTTCCCTGTCTCCCGCCAATAGCTTTGCTTCCTCCCATGACATGCCAGCATCCCTCGGTTCCGCCGAGTACATCCTATGGATAGTACCCGACGGACGTCCGGGACGCCGGAATCCCACCGGTCGAAAGAAGAGGCAGGCAGGATTGAGGCTTTCCGGAGGCATCTGCAGCACGTGACCCAGCCAGTTCCAACGTCTCTCCATAACCACTGACGTAACAGGACGCTGTCTTGTACGCTCCCTTATCTCTGAATTCCTCACAAAATCAAACCGCCTCACCCCCATTATCCGACGCAAGCATCTGTTCTCAAAGCTCAGCATACGGAGTCTTCGTCAGGTGCCATGATTCACAACCGTAAAGCATTACCGGCAGAATGCAAGCATTGAACAAGTGGCATTTGGTTTTAATCGAGTACAGCTGTGTGTCCCAGACAGTCCGCATTGAGTTGAATGTGGCTCCAGCCATTCCTAAACGAATGGCGAGCTCGTTTTTTGTACTACCGTCTTCGGGGATATGTACGCCTAGGTATCTGAAGCTGTCAACCCTCTTGATGATCTATCTCGCGCTGGTAAGGGTCCTATCAGAGTCACGACAGGTTTGGTTACACATCACATTGGTCTTACTAGTATTAATTTTTAGACCAATGCAACCTGAGTTAGTTCCTAACCCATCAATAATTGAAAACTAAGCAAAATTAAAATGTAAATGTGATTGAATTTTTACCCAATTTAATTTTCATGCTAGTAAAATGTTCAACTGGTTTGATTGTCTTGTTTCAGTTCCAAGTTTTACGAAGGAAGCTGGTTGGACTGGGCCAGCAGACAATCTAATTAAATTGTGCTTAATTTTGTTTGTATAACAGTAAGATTGTCAGTAATAAAACAATATTTTGATTTAATTTGTCTTTATTTACAAAATATTTTCTTTCTTCCTGATTCATTTGACAAATTTCATTAGTGAAAAATAGGCAGTCAAGAAGATGTAAAAGCAAAATCATATTTACATAAATTGTAAACTAAATATTGATTATAACAAATAAAATCAATTGGTTTTGTCTTTGTCGGCTAATTTGGCAGAGACCATCTCCCGAAACTGAGAGAGAATAATGTTTTCTCGTTTGGATCTTTCTTCTTTACTGAACATGGCGAGAGCTCTCTTTTCATCAGCTGAATAAATTTGATTTTCCTTACGGATACGCACAGCTTCCATCCGACGATGTCTGAAATACAGAAAATGTTTTTTTTTATATAAAAAGGCAGGTATTGTAGGAAATGCTACATTACGGGAAGCAAAGAAGCAGAACGATTGCAAATTGTAGAATGTTATTTTGTTTGATAACTCAAAAACTTTGAAAGTTCATGTTTTGCAAAGAAAAAAATGATTTAAAGTATGCTCAATCCTTTTTTATACAGAACATATGTACGTTCCATGTAAAACAGCCTTAAAATCGTGTAAAAAAGATCAAGTTCCATTATATTATTTTGACTGTGTTATTTCGAAAATAAATAAGCTATGCAAAAAAAGGATTATGAGTACTTGCTTATTAAAAATCGTTTCATTGTGAAATATTTATGTTTCATTTATATGCAATTCATAAGTTAATGCATTCTTAATTTTTTTTAATTTGACATAATATTTGTAAACCTGTTTCTATGAACCGATTTATTTTCCTTCAAGCTTAAAAAGCTTGCTTACATTTGTTTAATACATTTTTTACGTGAAAAAAATATGTTTGAAAAAGATATTTAAGGGCCGCCACAAAATTCAAAAAGGGCGGCCTGCGGTTTGTGCATCACTGAAGTAGAGCAAAAAGGTGATGAAAGTTGACAGGCATTTTCGAAACCACATTCAACATATTTTTAAACCATTAAGATAAAAAATAAGAAATTACCTGCTGCCGCTCATGACATATCCGACAGACTCGTAAAGAGCAATCTCATCACTGGTCAAACCGATTTCACCTCTGCGAGGTATCCTCTTTCCTTCTGCGACGAATGCGGCCATAGCCGCTCCTTCTCCGGGCAGCAAGGCACGTCCGAAGTCCTGCCGACCGAGGGAGACCTGCGTTTTCTGCATGGGTCCTATCTCGCCTCCCAAGTCTTCGTCATCTCCTTCCACATATTCGATTCTCTCTTCTGGAAAAATAAAAAATAATGTATCAAAGAATTCTTTTCAAAGGTTATACAAATTTTTTAAAATATAATTTGTGCTAGACTAGATCACCAGAGTTACACCTTGAAAGCTCTGCGGATCAAATTACTAGGATTACTAAATTGACCCATATAAAAAATATTTTTTTTGCAAGAAAACTAATTTTGGAGATTCCATTCAGTCATTTTGAACCAAGATTATGTGTAGTTTAATGTGACTTTTGCTTATCATTTCGACTTAAGATTTTCTACAAGAACTAGTTGTTATTCAGTCCCACAACCTCTTTTCAGAGAAAGTGAGGATATGGTTACCCATTATACTTGATTTAATACCCATTATGATCAGAATACAACATTTAACCATAACTGATTCTTTTAAAAAAAAGCTGAATGAAATGTGGCAGTAGTGTGGTAGTTGGCAGGTTTTTTTTCATATGAAAGGAATCTATTAAGAAATAATATAAGCACCATGTGTGTGTTTTTATGTATTTTTTCTTAGTTGAGACTGTTAAGCTGCAGAAATCTGTTCAATATTTTTTAGTTTAATGTAGTAAAAATTACAAACATTATTAACACTTGAGTACCGAAACGTTGAAAATAAGATTGAGGAGCGACGGGATACAAAGTGACCCCAGACAAATTTGTGTAATATTTGCATTGCATTTATTGAGGTATCATTGTGGGTTACAATAAATATCAGCTAGATATTATTGGTATTTAGCGAGTGGTTGAAATAAGAAGAATTTTGCAATGTGAATGCACCGTATAGGAACGCAAAGGTTAAAAAAAAAGATTACGTACGTCCTTTTTCTACCCAAATTTCACTATCTGAGCTATCGATGTTCGAGGAATCCGACGAGCTTTTGGACTTTTTACTTTTTTCTTTCCTTCGAGCTTTCTTTGCTTTTTTAAGTTTTTTCTTCAACTTTTTCAGTTTTTTTTTTGCATCCTTTGAGGATTTTTTACTTTTATTTAGAACTTTGATGGCATTTTCTTCATCAGATCTGGAAAAAATAGAAAAAGATAATTTTGCATTAGCGAATGCCTAATCCAAAAATGAAGCATTATATGGATATCTAATGAAGAATTCATTGTTAACCTTCAGATACAGACCTTACTTTAATTTACTGACTTTTCTTAACATGACAATTTTGTGACTTTTTCTCAATGAATATAAGTAATTCATACTTAGAGCATATCGACCTGTGGAAAGGAAAAAGGACGTAACCCAGTTTTTTCAAAACAGGTTTTTTGCGATAATCACAATGTATCAAACTTTATACAAGTTATGTCAAAAGGATGCAAGCTACAAATGCCGAATTTGTATCTAAATTTAGCTTTTAAGTTTGAAAAAGATGACCTTATAAAAAATTAAAACCAAGAAAAATGACTGAAATAAAGGTTTTTTCTGGTCAATTTTTAAATTAATATTACGTTATGTCAATTAAACACCGGTTTAGAAGTTTTTGTGCACTTCAAGATTGTGTGTGATTCATAATTTGCGTATTGCCAAAAATCACCAAAGTACATTTTTTGCTCCTCCTGTAAAATTTGATATGCGTGGGTAAAAGGACGTATCCTTTTTCCTTTCCACAGTCGATATATATGCTTACAGACAGACACTCCTGTGTAGAGTTTAAAGTACTTCCATACTCATTTACAGAAAAATGGTGCCAACATGCATGTGACGTCCATACTCCTCTAAAGGTTAACAAGTTCATTATTCTGATTTTAGGGAGTTGGCAAGGAAATCATTGCAGTCTACTCATGGCGTTGCATCTACATTTTTGTATTTGTCATTAAAAAATCAATTCATAACAATGTAATTAATATTACACGTGAATCACTGAATACATATCCAGTGCCGGCGCAAGGTTATTTGGCACCCTAGGCAACGGTTATTGGCGCGCCCCATTTTTTTGAAATAATAAAAAAAAAAATTTTAATCATTAGAAATATTTTTTATATATCCATGTCCGCATCCAGTGTGGAGCATATCTCCTAGAGGAGGTATCTCAACAGAAGTTTTTTACGTGAACTGTTGGTTACTCAGTCGCTCAACCTCCCTTTTTCGAATAATACAGAATTTGATACAGAATTTGATACATAATTACAACGAACAAATACAAACATCAAAATAATCCTCCATTTATGCGCCCCCTAATGGTTTGCGCCCTAGGCGGTTGCCTATTTCGCCTGTATGGTGGCGCCAGCCCTGTACATATCGATACCTTAGTTTCAGAGTGCACTATGCCTGAATTTAGCAGTATCAAGGAAGGATGAAAAGTGTTTCAGAATACAGAATACAGAATATATCTATCACTTCCAAAGTGCCACCGAGACTTTATTATGGTGTATTAGATTCTAATTTAGCATAATAACGTCTTGGATGCTCTTTGGAAGCATTAAATGTATGTACTCCGAAACACTTTTCATACTTAATCCGATACTGGGCTCTTTAATTATCACTCTGATTAATCACTCTGGAACTAGGGTATCGATATAGATAGTAAAAAAAAATCAAAGAGAATAGGGTAAGAATGATAGGGCTAGAACAAGAATAGTGATAAGCTTATTGCTCACGCTGCATCCATGGGAATGGTGGGAGGGAATTCTAGACATTACAATCATCTATGTCTTTGGTCAAAATCGACTACGGACCTAACAATATTAACTCATTCGCATTGGGGCATTTTTGCGAAATTTTGCAAAAAATTAGGTACTTTTGAAAAAAGGGTATAACTTTAAAACTGTTTGACATTTAAAAAAATAATTTGGACACCAGTTGTGCGACACTTTGTTGCATAATACTTTATATATTTTAGCCTGCTTTTATTAGCGATACTCAACTTTTGTATTTTTTAATATAGAAAATCGGGTATTTGACATAGAATTATATATTTCATCGAAAACGTAATAAATAACAAGTCAAATAAACATTTGCTCCTATTTATTTTATTTCAAAACAAAATTAGAAAACATAAAAGTTTAGTTTTAGCCTACAATTGCTTATATTTTGGTGGCCTATTTTCTTAAGTTATATTTTAACTGTGTGCTGACTTTTCATTGCCGAAATCACCGAATTGTTTGAATTTCCGTTTTTTTTAATTTAATTTTTGAAACTGTTAATTATTTTTTTATCAAAACATCAAATTATTTACAGTTCTTTTGCTTATATATTTGTATTGAAATTATGTTGATCTAAAGAGGTCAAATTGTAAATATTTTTAAAAATTTCACGTTTAGCTATATTTCAACCCCGAATGTTTGCTTGCCCATACGGTCACGCTCGTCCTTACTACTGTCCGTACACAATATTACACGAAAATAAAAGGATGAGCATGACCATATAGTCATGCGGGGTTTCTATACAACGACTTTGCGTTTTTTTTTTTAAATTTGTTAGGGATACAAGTTAACCGTGACTTCAATATGGCTTAAAAAATATATTTTTTATCGGAAAAAAGCTCTCGTCTCTGGAGGGTTAAGCATAATTGATATTACACTATTTACTGACAAAAATTTTCAGAATTGGCTACCAATTTTTTTTCCAACTGGTGGATTTTAAAATAAAATAGCTTACTCTATTCTCGTAGGAGAATGTCCCCAAAGTGCTTGTACACCGATGCTCCCAATTCGCTCTCGCTCTTCTCTTCTGGAATCATAGAACTCATCTTCTTGTGATTTAAAGTGACGGGGATTCTTTCCTTTCCCACCTCCTCCAATACCTTAAAACAATTTCATGCCAGCATAACCTTTAAAATAATCTTGATATTCTTAAAACTATACAGTTAATTACGCTACTTTCTAAATGAAATGTTCCTGCTACGCATAATGAGTAGAGAGGTTAATTTCTTAATTGATTATACAAAATTTCGATAATACAAATTGATTTTTTTTAGATATTTTTTTTTCGCCATCTATTGAAATTACTTTCTTTCAATATTCCCCGCAGCCAAGTATTCCCCTTTCCCGTCGCCAAAACAGTTTTTTTAGAATATTACACCCATACCTCGCTATACGGCATTTCGCTATAATGGCTCTCTTCGATTAAGGCACGTTTTTGATTTTCGGCCTAAAATGTTTCGCTATAACGGCAAAAAAACTTTTTTTCGATGTCGATCTTGCGCAAGTGCAATCTCAATGCGAGCGTTTACGAGCGTTATTCAGTGTGTGCTCAGACTTAGACAGGTTTAGACTTGTCTGTGAGTGTTTTATGTACATATATATTTATTACTGATTGTTACGCATTAACTGGAAAAATTGGAAACAATCACGGAAATTTTTGGTACGTAAGTACATATGTATGTATTATATGTATTAAATTAAAAAATTTTAATATGTATTTTTTTTTACTTATTTTATAATTTCATTATTTTTAAGACAAAATGCCACCAAAAAAATTATTGACTTAGGAAACTGATAAAAAGAGATGCCGAAAATCAGTCACGCTAGAAACTAAACTAGAAGTATTACGTCGTATAAGAAGCTGGAGAGAAAATTTTTCTTTTTTTGAAAAAGCTTTTTCTTATTTCGAACAAGGAATAAACATCTTCCTTGAAAACGATACTGACGTCGAACATAGCACTAAAGTTTCTCGAGGAATTAACTCAGCCATTAGCTGTTATAAATCACTGAAGAACGAAATAGGCAAGAAGGCAAGACAAACAACGTTATATATTTTTTTAAGCCAGGCCCTTTCTTACCAGTGAAAAATGATGATGACAGTGATCTGCAGGTTACCATTTCTTCATCGTCTTCAGATTAAAGACATTTTAAAAAAAAATTATGTATGTATACATACACATATTTTATGTAACATGAAGTTGTTTCATTTTTGTTTCATGTATTTTTGATTTAAATGAAATAAAAGATAAAATGCATTTTGAATGATAAACCATGTTACATATTTAAAAAATTTGGAACCGATCCGATTGAATTTGTATTAGAATAATTGATTCCTTTTACGGCTTTTCGCTTTGCGGCCAAGTTTCATGGAACGTATCTAGGCCGTAAAGCGAGGTATGGGTGTATTATAATTAATGAGTAGTCTACCAGTTTCATATGATAATCAGAACAAGGCACAGATGAGTGATGAAACTTTTAATCGAATAGTTCATTACGAAAGTGATTTTTTTCGACATGTAACAATCAAATGCATACTAACTTATCAAATTAATCGGAATAAATAAACTTAATTCGCCAAACGGAGCTTGTTTTTAGGAATATATGAAACTTTAAGAGTTGAAGTGAGCCAAATAGAAAAATGGGGAAGTTTTTCCATTTGACTTTTAAGTACAATTACGTTTTCAATTATTTTTTTGTGCGAACTGTCAACTTTTAATTTGATGTGAAAGTTTATTTAATAAATAAGCATAAATATAGTAATACGAAATAACTTAGATTATTCCACGTATTGTGCTACAAACTGTGACACGTGTTTCGCCTATTTCAGAGGCATCCTCAGACAGATTTACTTTCAGGAAGTAAGTAAAAGTAAGTCTGTCTGAGGATGCCTCTGAAAGAGGCGAAACACGTGTCACATTTTGTAGCACAATACATGGAATAATCTAAGCTATTTTATATTAAGATGAACATCCAATTTATTAATTGATTTGGCATTTACTTGGTAGAACTCCATTTATAACAGATTAAAAATAACAAAGTATTTTAGTTCTACAGTTTTTAATAATTTTATTCGTTGATAGCTATTTCGGCTTGCGCCATCGTCAGAACTAGTTCTGACGATGGCGCAAGCCGAAATAGCTATCAACGAATAAAATTATTAAAAACTGTAGAACTAAAATACTTTGTTATTTTTAATCTGTTATGAACATCCAAAGTTACCGCCGAATCCATATAAAGTATAAATAAAGTATTTTAGAGAAAAATTGATTGAAATTATGTAATAAAAGGGGTGGGTTCAGTTCACCTTTTCTCATCATCCTAACTTGGCTCACTTTACCGTATTTGAGTCTTGTTGACCCCAATCTATCAAACTATTTGGCTTAATTTATTAAAAATTAGTATTTGAAAAGCAGAGACTCGTTTACTCGTTATTTAAAACAAAAGATACAAAACTTTTAAAGTATTGAGATAAATTCTAAATACCCTCTTTTAGAACCTAAAATATTTAATTTTAAGACGTCAGCATATATATGTCATACATGGAATATTTACTTTTAACTGTCGAGACTATATCGACTGTGGAAAGGAAAAAGGACGTAACCCTCAATTTTCTAAAACAGCTTTTTTTCGATAATTACAATGTATACAACTTGACACACATTCTATCAAAAGGATGGAAGTTAAAAATGCCGAATAAGTATCTAAACTTAGCTTTTAAGTTTGAAAAAGATGACCTTGTAAAAAATTTAAACCAAGAAAAAACACTGAAATAAAGGTTTTTCTGAGACAATTTCTTTAATTTATATTAGGATATGTTAATTAAACACCAGTTTAGAAGTATCCGTGCACTTCAAGGTTGTGTATAATTCATAATTTGCATATGTCACAAAATCATCAAAACACGTTTTTAGCACCTCCTGTAACATTTGATATGTGTGGGTTACGTCCTTTTTCCTTTCCACAGTCGATATGTAAAAATATATTCTGAAGATTTAAATGAGATACAATAATGTATCATACCATAGAGATCTACATTATTAACTCATTTATTTTGAATTAATCACGCAATACTGCAGGTGTAAATGTAGACCACACTCTTTATTTGGCAGATGTCACTATATTCCATTTTTGAATTTTTAATAGAAACAATTGAAGTCACATTGAATCGCAAATATATGTAGTTCCGTTTTCGAATGTTTAATATATTTTTATCGTTTCTTTAAATCTGGCGGTTACCTCGCGGTAAGGCGTTTGGCTGATAATCCAAAGTATGTTGTATCGAATCCGAGCCGCGGATTTTTTTTAATGTGAAACTAAAGGTTCAGCGATTTTTCACAACACAAACTGTGCTTCTTCAAATGAGAGTGTAATGAAAAAATATGTATAGTATGAATAAAAAAATGGCGGCAGCGGGGCAGGGGGAGGGGACATCTTTCATGACGTCATCGAAAAGGCGAAATCGCAGACATGCTGACACTCAAACACCCAATCACTCATCACTCACTATTATCGACTATTAATTTATAGATTTTTGCTATTGGTTCACAAAATAATATACAAACAGGTTTTTTTCAGTTACATCTATCTGGGAAAAATAATACCTATAATCAAGTAGTGGGTAAATAATTTAAAATTTAAAGTAAAATACATATATTATGTTATTTATTGGTTTCAATTATTATTTTGGAAGACCCATCTAGAGATGCTTTTACTTAAATTCAGGCCTAGACCGTTATTGAAGTCACGTGCGAGTATGTGATTCTAATAACATTGTTTCCAGGAATATAATAGGCCACATTTATTTCCTACTATTAGCCTTTTTATTCCAAATATTTACATTTGAATATGTTTCTTCATTAGTAACAAATAATAAAAATAGTGACTGTAAATGATATGAGAAAAAATAATGATAATTCAATAAAAATAAGATAAAAGGCAACACAACACGTGTACCCATTCCGCTAGTAGAATAAAAATAAAAAAAAATACCTCCGCTGAATCCATTCCGATCTTCATTGAAACCTCTGAATGACCTTGTTTCTCTCGATTGTGCTTCAAATTTATCATGCGGCCACCTTTCCTCATCTTTTTTATTTGTATTTGTATTTTCATCTTTTATATGAGAACGATCTCTTGAAATGGCAGGGGCTCCTTTGTATGGCTGGTCATTGAAAAACTTTTTGTGAGCTGGCACTGATGATTTAGCATGAGAAGATTGTTGCTTGTTGTTTGGTGACTTTGAATATCTTTTTGGAGACCTACTGCGCCTTCTCGGTGATCTGGACCTAACTTTAGGAGATTTTACATTTCTTTGGAAGGGTTTCGGTGATCTTGAATATCTTTTAGGTGATTTAGAATGCCTTTTGGGAGACCTAGATCTGCGTCTCGGAGATTTTGATCGATATCTAGATTTTGAATGAGGAAGTTCCTGTTGCCGACTTTTGGATGCCGAGTGACTTTCCTTTGGTGAACGGTTTTTCCGATGATCTTGTTGAGATTTTTGCCTTTCGCGAGATCTATCAGACGAGCTCGCATATTCTTTTTTCTTGGACACATGTGCTTGTTTTCTTTTATCTAATGCTGGTGATCTAGATCTTCCGCGCTTTACATCTTTAAAAAGACGACATCTTTTGGATGGAGACTTTGCAGACCGTCTATTGTTGTGGGATTTTCTATTATCAGTATGTTTTTTCGATTCCCTGTATCAAAACGGAAAAAAAAATAAGTTAAAGTCTTATAGTAACTACCTTTTTTGATAAGTTTATTTTTAAAATAGAATAATGTTTCGTACCTAGAAGTATCGCTTGATTCCGAATCACTAGAAGTCGAATCTGATGGCATTCTCAAGCAAAATGGAAAAATAAATTAGTCGAATAACAATTCCCAAGCGAATGCCCCTATTGACACTGACATTCAATAAAAATAGACAATAAAGCTAGGATAAAATATTTTTTATGATAGACAATCAACGGATCCTCCAATGCTTTCCAACTGAATGCTCGTTGTCTTGGAGTGGAATAAAATGTCTTATTTCACCTAATGAGTACGTTGAGAATACTATTTGGTATAAATGGAGTATAAGACGTTGGCAGTGGTGTGCTGCTAAAATTGTATCAACTGGCTCGCACCTTGGTCGATGATTTTGGGATTTTCAAACAATTTCGAATCCAAAATCTCAAGAATTTAAGTACCGATTTGCCCAAATTATCAACGTAACTCATTTTTTTAAAGCTATTCCAAGAATTTTCCATCTCAAAATCCCAAGAATTTATCGATTTCCCCAAATTACCGGCAAAGACCATTTTTTTTTTAGTTCTTCCAAAAATTTTCGGATCCTAAATCACACAAATTTACGGATATATTAATTACTAATAACCGTGACGGGTCTTATTCGTCTATCGTCTGTTGTCATCGACTTCTGAGCCATGATTTAAGGAATGGTAAATTATTTTAGTATTTTAGGAACCGGCTGTCTGAACCGAAATTATTTTAGGATCCAGCTTGGCAGAGCTGGTGCAAACCCATAGCAGCACACCAATGGACATTGGATACAATATTCACGTGAAATACCTGCAGGGTAATAAAAGCTGGCTATTACAGAGTAGCCGGTAGACGAACAAAAGACACGCGTATTGTGTAACTAACTGTGACACGTGTTTCGCCTCTTTCAGAGGCATCTTCAGACTTACTATCGCAAAGTTTGCTTAAGTAATGAAGCAAGATTGATTCTAACATTTTAAAATTATAAAATTACAAAATGGATTGGGTTTTTTTTTTCCTTTTAAGAGGAGCAAGGAGGGGGGTGTAGAATCGAAATAAAGCAAACAGATAATGATACTAATTTTACTAATGAGTTGTAAACAATCAGAATGGGATTTTTCCTTTTTAATGGAAGCAAAGAGGGGATTATAAAATGCAAACAAATTTAATCATACTACTAATGACGTTAAACATAGTAAATAATATTTTTTCAGGAGAGAAGAAAGCAAACGATAATATTAAAAACTGGCGTAGAATTATTTATTTAGGAGACATCTCGTCAAAGATAGTTAAATTTTTGCCAGACAATATAGAACCCGCGTTTTATACAGTAAATAATTTAGGTAAAATTTTATTGAACAGTAAAGATCGCGTAGATTCATCGTCACAGAGTGGTATCTATCGACTCTCTTGTGGAGACTGTCAAGCGTCTTATGTTGGACAGACAGGTAGAAACTTTAATATTAGAATTAAAGAACATATACGATGTCTAAAAAGTAACAATTTCTCTGAGTTTGCCAATCATTTAATAGAAAATAATCATAATTTTAATCAGATTTGTAATTTAGAAATACTCCACCGAGTAAATAAAAAGGGTTTAAAGATGAATAGCTTAGAATTTTTAGAAATTAATAAAACTCTTAACAAAAAAGAAATATTATTAAATAATATTCTTAATAGCACAGGCGGTTCCCCGTTACTCAAATTGTTTCCAATTAATAGAGTAATCACAAACCTAGATGATTGATTGTAGCTCATTAGTTTTAATAGTTTGTAATGTTTAACGTCATTAGTAGTATGATTAAATTTGTTTGCATTTTATAATCCCCTCTTTGCTTCCATTAAAAAGGAAAAATCCCATTCTGATTGTTTACAACTCATTAGTAAAATTAGTATCATTATCTGTTTGCTTTATTTCGATTCTACACCCCCCTCCTTGCTCCTCTTAAAAGGAAAAAAAAAACCCAATCCATTTTGTAATTTTATAATTTTAAAATGTTAGAATCAATCTTGCTTCATTACTTAAGCAAACTTTGCGATAGTAAGTCTGAAGATGCCTCTGAAAGAGGCGAAACACGTGTCACAGTTAGTTACACAATACGTGGAATAATCAAAGTTAATTTAAATTTTCTATTAAAATGAACTTCCACAAAGTTACCGCCGAAACCATCGAAAGTATTAAAAGACACGCGAGTTGAAATTGTAATAACAATAACTCATCCAAGCCTGGTCCGAGAGCAATGCCGGATACAGAGCCACAAATCTATTTTACATTATTCTCATGCTAGAATATCGTAAGTTACTACATTTATATCTTGGCTTTTCTTATAACTATTCGCCGCCGTAAGTAAATAATTTTTAAAATTTATTTCATTGAAAAAATCATTGTTATTTACTAAACTAAATAAAAAATCGATAATATTGAAAATTATGTACATATTTTATAATTTACTGTCTCTAAAAATATTGAAATACGAATATTTGTAAATAATTTTAAAAAAATAAAAAAGTATCCCCATCATAGTGGGAATAAACTAGCCAATGAAATAAAATGCGACATGACATTCCTGTGAGGAATTTGTGAACATTTTTGTATTTTGTAATAATATGACGTCCGTGTAAATCAGAGATAATAGTGTAAATGTAAAATGGTGTAGTTTGTGTATCATGTCAATAGTTGGTGAAATATTTTTGCAACCGTCGTACAAGTAATGAATTTCTTTATAAATTCAAACCTTTCAAATTCCTTTAATTATTGTGGCTAAAAGATTAAAAAACTTCTTAATACAAAGGCGATACTATTTTTCATCTGATCCTTATATCAGTTTCTGATGTTTACTAATTTGCTTGGAATGTCCACATTATCCTATATTTTTTAAACAATTTCAACTTTTTTTTTACGTCAACGGGTTTGCTTGTGCACACTCGTGAAATAACACTGATAACATTTTCTCGGGCAATATCTTATGAAGCTGAAATTACTTATTTGTAAATAATTACTTTGCAGGTTATTTTAATACGAACAGAGTAGTAAAATGGTGATTTGTATTTTTGTTCACAGAAATGAGTTCTCTTCGTAAAACAGGAATGTTTCATCTATTCATCAACAAACAAATGGCAATAAAACAGTCAGGTTAGTGAATCGTCTTGATAGTATTACTGCTTATTGAGCGACTCATTTAGAGCTGGACCTGAGTTGCATTATAGTACATAAATAATCAGTTGATTATTAGTAAAGTTGAATTTGGAATGTGAGGCTGTAAGAATAAAATAAAATCATTTACTGGAATCAAAACATATTATTCGTAAACAAAATCACATTGAATATGAGTCATTGAATACTAATGTCAAATCTTTTTCTTAGATACGTTTTAGCAGAGAATTATGTTCGTTTTTGAATGACTCATTATTTGAGTGATAGGTATTTAAGGTATAAAATCTTAAAAATCTTTTTTTTCGAAGTTGATCGCAATAAAATCACACATTATTATGAAGATCACTGATAAATTTTGCGAAATACGGAATACATTTTAGTATGAAAACTTCGCCATCGTATATGAAATGTTCCGAGCTTCATTCCCTTATTCACATCTCCGGAACAGGTAGTTGCCGGGTGCATTGAAAAACAGAAGAATATTATTTTTTTCTTTATGTCACTTCTACGGAGGGAGAAAAAATAGACTTACTATATACAATACTGCTGTGTATTTCGGAAATAAATATAATGTGCTCAAATATGCATTAAGTCATTATTCGACATTTTTTTTTGAATTTTTTGCTAATACGTTCATTTTTAATACATGGTTAACCCACGGTACCTACGTCGAGTCCATGGTGCAGTGGTCAATGTCGTTGGCTTTCGTGAAATCCATCACGGGTTCAAATCCCAGTGTGGACAGCATTTTTTCAATTAATTTATTGATTTCTGTTCGAAGACATGGATGTTTGTGATACTCAATATTCCCCTCCCACCCTTCCAATCTTAAAAAAATAAAATATTCATTTTTACTAATTCCACTTTTATTTCATAAGATCAAGACCAGTTTTGCTCATGACAAGCATTATCAACTGATGACATCATTATACTGAAAAACACATTTTTAATGCTAAATTGAACTACACTAATATGATTTTTACAAAATGTCGCTAAGTGTGGTAACTTACTATCAATTACTTCTCTGGAATCGAGAGAATAAGTATTTGTGAGACTTTGTTATTATTTAAGTTTGAATATAACTGATAAAATGTAGTTGAAACTTTAATGCCTATTATCTAAGAATCAACATTTTGTCACACAATGACTTCTTGCATTAAACTGACGATATATTCTTTTATCGATTGAAAATGCTAATGATGAGCGAAACCGGTCCTGATCCTAATCAATAATCGTGGAATTAGTACAAAAGAGTTTTTCATTATTTTGAGTATTGACAGGGAAAACCTTAAAAGTTACTCCACCTATTATGAGATGCACCTTTATTTTCAGTGAATTCAATCATATGTTTCTGTTGTTATCTATTGCTTTCCTATAAAATATTATCTTTTATACAAGTGCTCCCCAACTCTTTCTCCTCCATGGCACACCACAAATTAAAAATATGTATAAGGATAAACACAGAAATTACGCTAGGTTATGCTTTTCATTTCATGGATACGAGGTAGAAGAATATTTGCCTGGGCAGACTATTAAAGATATAAAAGACAATGGCACACTAATGTGCCGTTCAGGTAACTATCGCCTGAACACAGCAGACCTAGACAGCCTGCTGTCGAACGACATCCCTGCTACCGTTATAGCAGGAGAATTCAACGCAAAACATTCAGCCTGGAATAGCCGCCGAACAACAGCCCGCGGAAAGATGGTACACAAATTTGCACTCGATAACAACTCTGTTATAGCAGCTCCTTTCGAGCCAACGATATACCACGCAGGATCGAACACAACAGATGTGCTCGATTTTGCCCTACTAATCGCGATGTCGCATACACCGCAAATAAGAGTCGTTGACGAACTAAACTCAGACCACCGGCCGGTCCTCCTATACCTCGGCGACCCTCTCGATCCTCTCGCAATCGTGCCGAACAATACCAGGACCAAAGTACCATCGTAAGCAACCTTCACAGCCCAAACAATCTCACCACCGCGGCGGCCATTGACAAAGCAATTATCGATCTAACGGATTCAATACGCGCCGCGACTGAATCTGCCACAACCACCGTTACCGTGAACGATTGCAGACCCGATATCCCCATCAGAATTAAAAATCTAATCAGGAAAAAAAACCGTGCAGCAAAGGAATGGCAACGACATGCCAATCCGATAGCGAGAACGCACAAAAACCGACTCTTCGCGGAGATTAAAATGGCGTTAAAAGAACACGGGGATTCTTCTTATAACACATGTCTCATGAGTTTGGAAAAGGGAGGCGACCCCTTCTGGACCCTCAGTAAAGCAATCAGACACAAAAAATGCCCCATTCAACCGCTTAACGGAAGGAATGGCCCGGTGTATACAGCCGCGGAAAAAGCAGAAACCTTCGCGGAATCACTCGAGAAACAATTCTCTCTGAATGCATTCAACCCCAACGACCTCGCGCTTAAAAACCGCATAGAAAACATATCTGCTAAATACATTAAAATCACTGAAGAGATCACAACATCTCCATCCGCGACATCTATCGAACCCGCAACTACGGGCGAGATAGAAACTCGAATTAAACTTTTATTGAATCGTAAAGCCCCAGGCAACGATGATATAAAACACAATGCGCTTAAAAACCTTCCCGAGAACGGTGTCAAAGCACTCACATCGATCATAAACGCATGCCTATCCGTCCAACATTTTCCAACCGCATGGAAAGCCGCCGACATCATTCTAATTCCAAAGCCAGGCAAACCACCGGCAATCCCAGAAAACCACAGACCCATCAGCTTACTCCTGTCAATGGGTAAGCTCCTGGAACGCGTAATTAAATCCCGACTGGAAGAATTTGTATCGGAAAAAAAACTCATACCAAATGAGCAACACGGCTTCCGAAGCAAACATTCCACAAACCACCAATTACTAAGAGTCGTAGAATACATTACAGAAGGCTTTAATCGCTGATGTTTCACCACTGGCCTGTTTCTAGATATAGCCAAAGCCTTTGACAAGGTTTGGCTCGAAGGTATGGTTGTTAAACTTTCAGAGGCCGGCCTCGAACAACTGATGATTAAATTAATAAACTCATTCGTGTCTAACAGAACTTTCCGCGTGAAAGTTAACGGCGAAAAATCGACGACGCGAACGCCGACAGCTGGTGTACCACAGGGATCCGCCTTATCACCCCTGTTGTACAACCTTTATACTCACGATATTCCAATTCCTTTATATATACCCGGTAGTAACGAAACAATCGTTGCACAATACGCAGACGATACAGCCATCCTAGCAAGATCGCTAAACAGAAACAGAGCCACCACGCTTGTACAAAAGGCAAGCGCGGACATACTCGCCTGGTGCGCCAAATGGCGCATTAAAATTAACCCAGAGAAAAGTACTGCAGTGACCTTCAGTCGTAGAACTAACAGACATGGTAAGAATATTCAATGCATCCGGATGCACAACACAAACATCCCGTGGGCCAAAACAGTTAAATACCTTGGTCTCACCCTAGACTCGTGACTTAATTTCTGCAGTCACATAACTGCAAAAAAAAAACAGGCATCAAGTATCATGGGCCAACTCTACCCCATGATAGGAAACAGAAGTAAACTACCTCTAAAAAGCAAGCTACTTCTGTACACCGCGATAACACGACCAATCATGACCTACGCATGTCCAATATGGGCACACGCAGGCATGAAACGCATCCAGACACTACAGAAAATATAAAACAAGGCGCTTCACATGATCACAGGCGCTCCCTGGCTCGTGCGAGGCACCACGTTACATAGAGACACTAACACAGAGCCAATTCTCGATCACGTCATGAAGCTGTCGAAAAAATTCTACTGTGACATGACGGACCACCCAAACGACACCATCAAAGCCCTACTCAACGACTACATTGAGTACCCCCACACTGACATAGCGCGGCCAAGGAAAGTCCTCCTCCTAAAACCGCCCTAGCTCCCCTCCGATCCCACCACTGACATGCCTGGTTGCCGCAATCACACGGCTGGTGAAAAAAACACATTGGATTACCCTACTCTAAATTGTTACCTTTGCTCCCTTCCCTCCACTTTTTTTCTATATATGTTACCTTTTCTCTCCCCATTCCTTTCTTTTTTTCAATCAAATTTACAAAAAAAAAAAAAACAACAGACAAACCCAAAGCATTCTAAAAAAAGTAAATAGAATAAATTAAATGAAATGGGCCCACAACATCTAAATTAGAAAAAAATAAATATATTTAACCTTAGATGAAAGGGAGATTGGAGCTCGGCTCCACAGTTCCCCGTATAAAGATGAAATGACACTGATGAATGTGCCGTGGGACTGTTCTATCCTATCGAAGATATAAGTGATGCAGCACTTTTTTGAGAGATTGGCCGTTCATTTCAGTAGTCTCAGTAAAAATCATGCTGGGCTTAACCCTCCAAGGACGAGCGTCACCATATGGTCACACAAAACACCGTTGTCTATTGATCCCACTATTCATACTTTTTCTACCTGAATATCGTTGATATCGCTCATATTTAGTTAAGAAGGGTACGGACTACAGTTAGTCATCAGTCGTGGGGACAGGAACAGCCTCCAAACACACATGTGATTTTTTGAATTTCCGTTTTTTTTAATTTACTTTTTGAAACTGTTAGTTATTTTTTTATAAAAACATAAAATTATTAACAGTTATTTTGCTAATATATTTGTATTGAAATTATGTTGATTTAAAGATGTCAATTTGTAAATATTTAAAAAAAAATCACGTTTAGCCTATATTTCAACCCCGATTGTTTGCGAGCCCATACGGTCAATTTTGTCCTTGCTACTGTCCGTACTCAATATTACACGCTAATAAAAGGATGAGCATGACCATATAGTCATGCGGGGTTTCTATACATCGACTTTGCGTTTTTTTTTTTTAAATTTTGGATAGGAATAAAAGTTATCCGTGACTTCAATATGGCTAAGAAAATATTTTTTTTTTCGGAAAAAAGCTCTCGTCTCTAGAGGGTTAAATATCATTTTAGTCTTATATTGTGATTACTCGTTTTCAGCTCCAGGAAGCTTTCCTCAAAGCTTGTCTGGAAGCGAGACTGACGTTTCAACGTCAAATGAAAATTTATCGAATGAGGAGCGCTACGTCATAAGACACACAATACGAGTTGAACCACAGGGTCAAGAAAACATGCAAGATAACTCTATGAGAAATTCTTTGAAGGTTGGAACATAATTTTCTTTTTTACACCTATTTTAATTCATTAATTTACCTCTAATTGAAATTTTGAATGAGATTGATTGATTTTGCCATGGATTTCTTTTGTAAATATTTTTTTTTGAATACCGAGTTTGTAAATTGATTATTGTACTTTTTAGAGCAATCATTGTAGAAGATGGGAGTTGAAATGCTGGTTACTTTGCTCCATTTCTTTGGAGATGGTAGATTAGGATATTGAAAATTTCAAATTCAGAGATACTTTCGAGTTGAAATATACATACCAATTAAAAAATCAGTACTAGAACAAATTTATTAATAACACCAATGTCCACTTCAAGGAGGGAAGTCGGATTCAACATACAAAATTCACCACAGATTCATGGATAACTCTGCTGCGATGATTGAATAATTTAAATATACAATTTTTATACTAAAACATTGTAGTATTGCAACGTATTGCTAACAGTGTATTTGAATGTGCGTATGATATAAAAATCTGAAGGTATAGAAAGAAGAAATCATTTTCCAAGGATAGTATACAAAATTGATTGCGTTTTATATATATTTTTTATTTAAAGGAATCGGTGCAAGGGAGCAGCAACCGGAGCTCGTTGAAAGAATCTATTGGAGGTGGGCAAAACAGCAATCGCAGTTCGGTCTCCTCTTCTTCTTACAACACCTTAATAATTCACAACGCTGATAATAATGATCCCTGGACAGGAAGGTTTAACATTTTTCACTATCATTACATTTCTTTGTATTTATATGTCCACCAAAATGACAAATCAGTTATTTTTATTTAGCAATGATATTACAGTAATATTGCCACATTACATGATTGTAGATGTTTGTCATAAGAATAGGATGAGAGTTATGATTAGTTAAAGATCTCACATAAATTTAAGCTTTCATCATGTAACTGTTTACATAAAAGAACATTACAAATCATCTCCAAAGCTATCAAATTTGAATTGTTTGAAGTTTGTACTTTTCCATGAGTTTTGTCGCTAACGACCCGGGTTTCGCCTTTCGGCATCTTCAGTCGTTCCAAGTGCACGGATGTACTTGAACTGACGCGTAGTAAACAGTTTGTATCGTTTATATACAAAAATATAAGTAGATCACTAAGTTAAAAGGCTATTAAAATGTAAATTAGCGAAAATTGAATGTATACAAGTTTCAATGAATTAAGTGGGTTTGTTATAATTATGGGGATTTTTTGAAAATAATCCAAAGCTATCATTATATTTTATCAATTGAGAGACATGGGACATATAATATTATTTGTTAGGTTTTGGACACGAAATAAATCATTACAAATTATGTTATATAATGATACATAATGTGAGCCCAGTTATGGGATCCTATGAACCGCTCAAGGAACGGTGCAAATTAATAGTAAAACAATGTACCTATTGTGAAATTTATTGATAAATATAATATAAATGTACATATAGCAATTTCCATTACTGAATCAATTTCAACTGATGATAAATAATTTTCAGTATAAATATTAAATATCATAACTATAGAAAGTGGAGCTTCTAATTGTGTTTATCTCAATGGTTGCTCAATCCCATATGAGAGTGGAAAGAGTACGAATAGAATCATAGAGCTAGAATAGGACTAGCAGTCAACTAATTGTCTTGCTATGCCCTGTTTTGTAGGATCAGAAAGGTGAAACAGAATATAAACATCTCAGATATCCATGTGTTTGAAAAAAAAATCATAAATAATTTTCTGAAAGTGTTGTGGTGAGATTAGAACCTGCGAACACCGAAGCCAACAATGTTGACGACTTTGCTACATGCCTGGCATATATTTATATAAATTCAAAGTTGAAATAAAAAAAACAATATTTATAGTCAATCTGTTACTTGGGTCGCATGAGTGAATGTTAAGTTATTACCACTGACATAATTGAATATTACGACAGCCTTGAAATTGCTACGCAGGTTGTCTGGCTTCAGAGATCATCCCTCTAATGCGTCGAATCAGAGTTCAGGACATCATTCAAGCTCAGGGCAGGAGTCTGGAAAAAAACCGAGTGGGATCCCACTCGCCATGAATGGGTCGCATAAAGATCGAAATTCCCTGCCATGGTCCGCTTCTCTGTATAGCTCGGCATACGATCACGGTGTTCAGGTAATATAACATTTAATTCTGATGTATTTAGTAAAAAAAGCATGCTAACCATGTATACAATAAAACTGTATGCATAGTTTACAATAGATCTCTGTGTAATTTATAATGTCCTGCGTCATAAAGGAGTTAGCTGCCGAATACAGATTTCTTTTTATATAAATTTGGATTGTGTATGTTAAAATTTTATTGGCGGGCTTATTTTATGCAAATTTGCAAAATTCTATAGTATTTCGCAAAAATATTTGCCTTCATTTGAAGTCACAATTCAATGAATCATAATACTTTCGATGGTTTCGGCGGTAACTTTGTGGAAGTTCATTTTAATAGAAAATTTAAATTAACTTTGATTATTCCACGTATTGTGTAACTAACTGTGACACGTGTTTCGCCTCTTTCAGAGGCATCTTCAGACTTACTATCGCAAAGTTTGCTTAAGTAATGAAGCAAGATTGATTCTAACATTTTAAAATTATAAAATTACAAAATGGATTGGGTTTTTTTTTCCTTTTAAGAGGAGCAAGGAGGGGGGTGTAGAATCGAAATAAAGCAAACAGATAATGATACTAATTTTACTAATGAGTTGTAAACAATCAGAATGGGATTTTTCCTTTTTAATGGAAGCAAAGAGGGGATTATAAAATGCAAACAAATTTAATCATACTACTAATGACGTTAAACATTACAAACTATTAAAACTAATGAGCTACAATCAATCATCTAGGTTTGTGATTACTCTATTAATTGGAAACAATTTTAGTAACGGGGAACCGCCTGTGCTATTAAGAATATTATTTAATAATATTTCTTTTTTGTTAAGAGTTTTATTAATTTCTAAAAATTCTAAGCTATTCATCTTTAAACCCTTTTTATTTACTCGGTAAATAAAAAGGGTTGAAATCATCGAATTCCGATATGCGGACGGCGAAAAATATCAAAGATATTTTACGTCGAGAAAACCTTACTCTGACGAAAGCAGATAAAGGCAATTCCATAGTAATTTTAAACTCATTAGATTATACATCGAAAGTAGAAGACTTCTTGTCGAAAGGAGATCATTTCCAATTACTTAACAAGGATCCTACATCCAAATTTCAAGATGAGGTAAAAACGTGTGTCAAAAACTGCCCTATCATTTTCTACTTAAATAAAAATAAAGTTATTAATTTAAACCCACAAGCTCCGAGATTATTTGGCTTACCCAAATTACACAAACCCTTGATACCGATTCGTCCCGTGGTATCTTTTTGTAGTTCTCCATCTTACAAAATCGCCCGTGAATTAAATGACGTTTTTAATTCTTACAACGTGTTTAAACCGAAGTATACAGTTAAGAATAGCATAGACTTCACAGAAAAAATCAAAGACATACAATTAACTAGTAATTGTAAATTAGTATCATTCGACGTAACAAATTTATTTACTAACGTACCAACGGAAGAGTGCAAAAATATAGTCAGCGAAATTTTAACTTTTTCGGATATTAATAGCAACGTCGTTAAAGAAATGCTTAGACTTTTTAATATTTGTATTGAACAAAACTATTTTTTGTTTAATAAAATTTTTTACAAACAATCGGTAGGATTACCTATGGGTGGTCCTATTTCACCTTTGCTCGCGGATATTTTTATGGATTATTTTGAGAATAATCTCTTTAAGTCAAATCACACGTTACTTAAAAATGTAAAAACTTGGTATCGTTATGTAGACGATATCTTTTGCATTTGGACAGGAACAGATAGACAGTTAGATACCTTTTTACGTCATTTAAATTCATTGCATACAAATATTAAATTCACACTAGAAATCGAGCAACAAAAAACCTTAAATTTTCTTGACATAACAATAAAGAAAAATAATAGCAACAGATTAGAATTTGCCATTTACAGAAAGCCTACTTATACAGATGTCGTCATTCACCATCAATCAATTCACCCGTGGTCGCAAAAACTCTCATCATTCCATGCAATGATTAATAGATTAGTTAACATCCCTCTCACTAAAGTCAACTTTGAATTAGAGTTAAACATTATTAAACAGATAGCTGTAAATAATGGTTACAACACAGACGTAGTAGTTAACTTACTTAAACGTAAGCAAGTTAAACAACTCATAGTAAATAATATTTTTTCAGGAGAGAAGAAAGCAAACGATAATATTAAAAACTGGCGTAGAATTATTTATTTAGGAGACATCTCGTCAAAGATAGTTAAATTTTTGCCAGACAATATAGAACCCGCGTTTTATACAGTAAATAATTTAGGTAAAATTTTATTGAACAGTAAAGATCGCGTAGATTCATCGTCACAGAGTGGTATCTATCGACTCTCTTGTGGAGACTGTCAAGCGTCTAATGTTGGACAGACAGGTAGAAACTTTAATATTAGAATTAAAGAACATATAAGATGTCTAAAAAGTAACAATTTCTCTGAGTTTGCCAATCATTTAATAGAAAATAATCATAATTTTAATCAGATTTGTAATTTAGAAATACTCCACCGAGTAAATAAAAAGGGTTTAAAGATGAATAGCTTAGAATTTTTAGAAATTAATAAAACTCTTAACAAAAAAGAAATATTATTAAATAATATTCTTAATAGCACAGGCGGTTCCCCGTTACTAAAATTGTTTCCAATTAATAGAGTAATCACAAACCTAGATGATTGATTGTAGCTCATTAGTTTTAATAGTTTGTAATGTTTAACGTCATTAGTAGTATGATTAAATTTGTTTGCATTTTATAATCCCCTCTTTGCTTCCATTAAAAAGGAAAAATCCCATTCTGATTGTTTACAACTCATTAGTAAAATTAGTATCATTATCTGTTTGCTTTATTTCGATTCTACACCCCCCTCCTTGCTCCTCTTAAAAGGAAAAAAAAACCCAATCCATTTTGTAATTTTATAATTTTAAAATGTTAGAATCAATCTTGCTTCATTACTTAAGCAAACTTTGCGATAGTAAGTCTGAAGATGCCTCTGAAAGAGGCGAAACACGTGTCACAGTTAGTTACACAATACGTGGAATAATCAAAGTTAATTTAAATTTTCTATTCAATGAATCATGCTTATTTTTACTTAAATATAACCGAAAAATCCATATATGCTAAGAATTATACTAAAATCACAATAGTTTTTAATTAAACTAAATGTATAAGTTCATATTTTATGTGAAGCCCAAAACAATCCTAGTCACTAGATAGATGCTATTTCAAACATCTGCTATTGTTTGCAAAAATTTATGTAAAGTATTTTGGATACATTTTTGTGTATTTATGATATGTCCAATGTTCCCGCTAAGGTGTGCGCGCGCAAACCTCCCCAAATGTGGCCGGACACATTTTTCCATACCCGCACAGGCCGAACTTGATACATACGGAAATATTGTAAAAAGAAATTTGCTTTACTAAATTTATTTTTTACTTAAACACTTATACTAAACTCACCAAATCTTCTACATTTTTCTTCCACGTCTAGTGTCAGTGAGCAGGTCAGTGAGTCCATACTTACATATTTGCGCTCATTTTTTATTTTGCTGCAAATTTACTGCATACATAAACTTGTGTCTGCAGTAAATTTGCAGCAAAATAAAAAAAATTGTTATTGTGTGTGCGGACAATCAACTGATTGTCCGCACACACAATAACAAAATTAGAGGAACGTTTGTTATGTCACTATATTATGTGGTATATTTACATATCACTATAAATATGCTGCGGCCCACGTAATGTAGATAAAACCGGCAACCTGTATTCATTCAAAAGTACATGTTTCCTAATTACGAGTTGATTATTTTTATATATATAGTCAACTTTAAAATCTAAGCCATGCTAATCGACAATTTATGGCTACAAATGAAATTTGAATATACCCAAAAGCAATGACTTAAACCAAAACTTTATTGGCATCTGTTACAAAATCTGCAAAATGAAATATTTATAATAAATCTACTACGTATAATACTTGTTATGTTTTTCTGATGTTTACGTTGGAAATATTTCAAAAAATTATGAAAATTGAGATTTTACTCTGCACTTCTTTTTCACAGCTATTTTTATTGATATATAATTATTTCTAGGAAATCAATGAGATTCCCGATGACTATCTGAATCAGTCATCGGTCCTCAAACATTTGGCCAAAGAAGTAACCCAGAGCCCTTCATCGAGGTCTCCCAGTGTTCCTCCTCTCACTCCGCCCGCGCCGTCTTCCCCGTCTCTCTCACTAACTCACTCGCATGTGCATAATCAATCGCCTTCTCCGTCTCCGAGACAAGCCATAAATCCGATTCAGTCGCAAGGGGGCCAGAAAACAGCCGGTCCTTTAAAGGGTCGAGGAAGGCTCAACAAGGATAAGCTCAGTCTTTCACGGTCACAACCGGATCTCTCCAGGTGAGTTTTTTCATACTTTCCCATCTATTTAATATAGGGTTCGTTTGTTTTGAAAGCTTCATCATTTGATGCATAAGTACAATTTATTCATCTCGTATCTTTCCTCAAGTCTAAATACACTGAAACTTCACTGCACAAACACCATATATAGTGAGAGAGCGTTTATTAGTGTGCATTTTATGAAATGATATATATCAGCAGTCAGCAAACTTTTTGGGCTCACGGAACACTAAATTCACAATTTTAATCCAGCGAACCACTAACTGGACTTTTGTGTTAGATATTAAATATTGAAATAAATGTGATCAAATGCGTCTAAAAATGCACCTAGTTCATAAAATAAAACTATTATAATTAATTATAAAGCTTTATTAATTTTTTGTATAATGGATTTTCTTGGATATTTGAAATGATAAAATTTATTTTTGGCTCCATTGATGTAACCGCAAAACGGAGAACTGAATGTATTTCAAGCTGAGACCGCATTTCGATTGCTGTGACAGATGAAAAGGCCTTTTCGCATAAATATGTTGCGAAGAATTGAATTAGAATTTTCATTAGAAAGATTAGAAAATTAAAATAATGTCAGATTTCTCTGCTGACCACCAAAATTTTCTCTGCTGACCACCAGTGGTCCACACTTTGCTGACCGCTGATATATATGACATATTGATGGCGGGTCTGAATGACATGTGATTATTTAAAGTGTTGGCGTTCGTCCGTTGCCCGGGGGAAGTGAAGCTAGCTGGCTGGAGTCTTCAGAACCGGACGACATTGGCTCTTACGCTGACATGCTGGATATGTTAGTTCAAGAAAATTCACAGCTTAAAAATCAACTGGACGATGCTTGGCAGAAAATTGCCAAATCACATAAGGTAATTTTTCTTAACTAACATAAATGTTTCATTTTGGCTAAAGAATTAAGCCAATTTGATATTTATTATTTTTCATTAATCGTCAACTAAATTTTTTTTATTACATATTGAATGGTATGCTATAGAATCGAGTGTTTGTTGACAATTTACCAACAAGTTGAATTGATTGGCGCTTACGAAGAACAGTTAAATTCACAGATTCTCATTGATTTCTTTTAAATAAGTGGGCTGAATTTTAGGCTGTATTGTGACCGCTATATGGGGTGTCTGAAGGGCCTCTGAAAGTGAACATTAAAGTTTTTCTTTTTAGTTTAGCAGTCATATAGCAATTTGTAAATTATTGTACGAATCGAGATACTATTTTTTGTTCAGTTGGAGGAAGAGGTGTCGAAAGTTCACCGAGCACACGAAGAACTCGTCGGATCGTGCGAGAGAAGAGAGAAATTAGAACGAGCCGCTCGAGTAAGATTGCAATCCGACTGCAGGCGACTCCATGATATTAATCGGGCGCTCAGAGATCAGGTTCATATTTATAAAATTTTCTGTCTTATGTTTTTTAGTTATCACATATTCTCATCTCCATGTAGCATTTTGAATGACAATAATATGTATTAGCATTTAAGCTGTTTAAAAAATATACCCATGGCTGTAATAAATTCTTCACGTGGGAGCTGAATTAAGTTTATATATAAGCTTTTAATCAAAAATAATATGAAAAAAAAGTTGGAGCACCTTGACTATGGTAGACCAGGTTGATATAACTAAACATTGGCGCATGAAACTTACTTGTGCTGATGTTTGATAAATAATTATCCAACATACATCATTCAACCACAAAATTATAATATTAAAAAAAAAATACAATAAATGCAATTTACATATTATGTAATACAGTCGACCCCATATAGCAGTGTCTGCCAAACTGTGTGCCGCGAAGGAAGAAACCTCAAAACCGTTCATTGTAAATAATGCTTATTCATTTAAATTTTCTAAATTGATTATTCAACTAATTATTAACGGAAGCGGACCGGTACGAAGCACAAGCGAATACCAATCGTATGGTACGGTCTGCTTTCGTTCCACTTCCGCAACTGTGATAACGGCGTAAACTTATAAATTCACCTACATATTCAAATAAATATTTTTCACGTTCGACTATAGTAGTTGACGCAACACATGGATACAGTGACGATGGTATATATGCAGCCTTGTCTTATTTTCCATCAATTGATTATCAAATGTACCAGTGGGCCATCAACAATTGACAGGATTTGACGGTACACACCTGACACTTGAAAAGGAGGAAATTTTAATAGATCGTAGAAAACGGTTCTGTGCACAAAGCCTCATTTTCTGAGCTAGAGTAGTCAACATTTTGGAGTTAATATCTTCGATTGGCTACAACAGAAATTGTAAGACCGTTGCCTCTTGGATCGTTATATCTTTGCGAATTTGGCTTTTCAGCGCTTGTGGAAATGAAATAAAAAAAAACGAGAGCGGTTACAGATGCTAGATGAGGAGTGTTTGTTTATCTAATTTAGAGCCGCATTTTGACAGAATCCTTTCTAAAAATCAACTGGTTCTTTCCTTTATAATAAAATTATTACTACATATGGAAGTATATTTTGATAAAATGTTCTAAAAAATGTTACTTACCCAATGATTTGCTATATTTATGAGGTACATTTACTTTTTAAGGCGTTTTTATTTGGTGTGCTGCGGAACTAGTCCCACTTACCATTATGCCGTAAAGTAAAAAAGTTTGGCAGACACTGCCCTATAGCATAGAGATCATACGCTATAGAAATGCTACATTATTCTAGGCACCCGTACAAAATTTGGGGTTAAGTTATTTTAATTGTATTTGGTGAATTAAACGAAATCACATTATCAAACATTTTTCCTATCAGGTTCACCTATTCGTTTCGCTTGTCACAGAATATGTCTAGTGAAGTCAAGGGACAAACAGCTACTGACAAATATTTGTTCAATGCATGCATATAAAATATGTATTTATTTTATATTTATGAAAATTCTAACTAAAATTTTGATATAGGGAGGATCGCTTTAAGGGGGACTGCCGCATACGCTGTAGGAAACTTCTGTGTAGGGAGATTTGCAATAACTGTTGATAGAATTCTTATTGTAATATGAGTTGTCGCATCATCTTTAAGTACACATTTCAGATCACATTTGTAACGTTGACTGTATTTTTGTTGTGAAAGGTTGAATTGCTGTCTGGACAAGTAATACGACCTATGGATTCCATGACGCCCACCACCGAAATGTTGAGGAAAGAAATACAAAGCCGAGACATGCTCATTACTCAGCTTATCACTCAGAGTGAGCTATTTATTATATTTTATCTTAACACTTTATAGGCGGGAAACGGTAAAAGCCGTTTTTAGCGTACTGTCGGTAAAATGCGGATCACGGCATAATCCGTTTTATTATACCGTCGCTTGTTTGCGGGACATAATATCACGGGTTTGTTTGTCGGCGTGAAATAATGTGCCGCAACTAATCGACATTAGTCCTATTTCTTTGAATGTTCGTATTTATTATTTATAAAAAGGGTGACACATGTTTCTCGAATATTTACGCTGTAATTTTTACGGCATTAGATTTTCCACTTCCAGTGGTAGTAAAGTTGTAGGAATGGCGATTATATATTATAATTATTTATATAATTATAAAATATGGATAAATATGCTATTTTGTTATACAGAATGTTTTAAAGATTTAATATTTATAACATGCGGAGTGCTATCTACTAAATTGATAACAGGTTTTATATTCAGCTTAGAAACATAGTGAAATTATGATGTTATCGAAATGTTCTAATTTTATTTTTAATGATTAAATGTCACGTATGATTTCTTTAAAAATCGAAAATATCGTTTGGCTTAGAAGTGGTGTTTATTTTAAGAATATAATATATTTGTGCGCTAATCACTAAAAAACGCCCGCTACATGCTAGAGTCTATTTTTTGAAGCGCCCGACTAAGAAGTGTTAAATAAAGTTAACGACCGATTCTCATTCTATTTGCATTGAGGCTTTAATGAACTGCTGTTTTCAGATAAAGAGTTTGTTTGCGCTAAAGAGAGACAAGAGATCGAAATAACAGCTCAACGGGCGACACTGCAAGAACAACGCACCCACATTGATATCCTAGATACTGCATTGACCAACGCTCAAAGCAATGTCGTGAGACTCGAAGAAGAGGTAGTGTTTATTTCTATTATACACATTTCTAAATTCAATTTAGGTTGCCTAGAATTTTATAATATTGCTTTATAAAAGGAGAGCACTCGTTGTGTTCTTTAATTGTTATCTCATTTTATATACAAAGCCCTATGTAAACAGCTGTGAATAATGTTATTATCTTCAACATGCGCAAATTATTTGTACAAAGAAGGTAAGCACATATAGTTTACCTATGAAATAAATGGATTTAAATTTTCCTGGTTCTGAACCAAACCATTCCCATGTAAAATCTTTAAAAACATACTTCTATTATGTTTTTATGAATCCTCAATAATTAGGCTTGTCACAAAAAATGTACACTACGCTTAGAAAATTAATTTGATCACAAAATTAAAACATATCCTACTAGTCACAAACACTATGCCCTTTATAAAAATCAATAACTATTTCGTTCATTATGAGCATTTGAAAATACATTTCTTGATCCAGATATAAAATTGTGGAATTAGTAAAAAAATTGTGATTTATTTTTATTAACGTTAAAAAAGTTAAAAAGTCTACTCGTTATTAAAAATGAATAGAAAATTTAAGAGTTGTCAAGTCGATTCATGTTGAGCCTAAAGTGACATAAGGGGAAAAAATCTTCGCCCACCAGTGTCATTAGCGAACCCTCGAATAAAATGATGAATCCAGGAATGTCTCGATATCTATAATTATATATTTTATAGAAATAACTTAATTAAACATCTGCAATTTTTATATTAAAGAATTTTCTCAAGATCTCTAAAACTAGATTCTTTACTGTTGATGATTGCATTCTTCTTAGCTACAATCAAGTTGTGAGTTGAAGGTCCCAGGAATTTTATTTCTGTTGACACATACTTTTCTTCTAGATTTCTGTCTACTTTTGTTTCGAAGTTGATTCAACTTGAACTTGATCGTATTTGAATGATTCAAATTTAATATCAAAATTCCACCAAGCACCTTCAGTCGAAATCTTAAATGATTAAACTTGGTTAGCCCTTTCCGATTTTATTCCCGTGGGTCCTATGTTGAATGTCATTCGACATTTTTTGTTATAATTGGTATTGAGTTAAAATAAGTTCAAATTTATTGAATACGTTTTACTCGTATCTATTACAGCGGTATTTTGAGCAAAGATTCAAATGGTTTTTATGAATACAAAAGGGTCGTTTTAGGGGCAGGATCGGCTCGCGCTGCACGGGCGCTCAAGTTCTGCATTCTTCTTTCCAACAGTTACACTTGCCACGTGCACTTGAAAATTATTACTAATATGTACTATTGTTCTAATAATTCTAACCTTGCAAAAATGCCTAAAATTACAAAAAATCGCGAAAAAAGAATCTTGATATATATATTGTATAACATTTAAAAGAAAATCTGGGCTATGATAAATGCTTTCATCATACTTTAAAAGTTTTTAAAATATAAATAATAACGTCATTATTGTATATATTTTGAAAAAAAAATATAATTGAAAATATTAGTTTCCCTTGTGATACTGTAAATCTATCGTGGACTTGAAGGAATATTTTTTTTTTTTTGTGGTCCGAAAAGGATTAAAATCTATAGTTTTTCTGAAACTCGTTTTTTATTTAGCTCACTGAGAAATTTGAAGTCCAAAATCATAGGAATTTAACAATTTGATAAATTAGTTGGCGGGCGCATCAAAATCAGTCGGCGGGTGCCATGGCTCCCGCGGGCACGGGTTTGGTAACCCCTGCCATACAGGCTAGAAGGTTTGAAATAACTGCTATTGATATTTTCAGTGCCGCCACGCCCAGGGCTATATTGAACGTGTGACGCAACTTCAGAGGGCGCTTGCTTCTTTGCAACAGGCTTCGGATCGAAGGGAACTCACCGAAAGGAAACTTAGGTCCCAACTAGAGAAAGAATTGCAGCATCAGAGGTGAGAAATTTTATTTTTCATAATTATGTAGAGTATTTTAGCCCTTTGGCTGACTTAGAAAAAAGTTCATTTGTACCTAGCACGCCGGCTATAATTTGCAATTATTAATTTAATTAGTTATTGACGAAGTAACTCGTCTCTGGCGTGTTGATCACAAAAAAATTGACGAGATATCTCGTCTGTGGCAGTCATCCAGTTAATAAAAGAATTGCTTGTCTGATAAATGTATGACAATTCATAAGGTCTCGAGATGGAGGCGCGTCGGCAAATAACAATGGTTTGAACGGTGCTGGAGTGGGCGGCAACGGAGCTTTGAATGCGGGCAACGGAGCAGGAGAGGGAGAGTTGAGGCGCAAGCTGAGAGAAAGAGAAGAACGCGTTCTGGCACTGGAAGGAGAGTGTGCTAAGTGGGAACAGAGATATCTGGAAGAAGCTACTCTGAGGCAGTCTGCTGTGGATGCCGCCAGTATTCCTAAGTGAGTTTTTCTGAGAAGTTTTGTCAAAATCGAATAAATTAAGGATTCCTTAAAAATTACAAATGACGTTGATTACTTATAATAATTGTTAACATTGCTCATGTTCTGAATGTCACAGAAGTCTTATATTTATTTTGCAATTAGCTTTTGTGTAATAAAAATAGACATATTGTTCTTTTTTGGAAATACAATGTAAACAAATAAACTTCCATCAAAACTAATAACTTTAGTATGAAACACAATAAGGTCGTTTACTATGAATACTGGGTTATCTTAAAGAATAGCGTCGTGAAGCATTTGACGTTTAATCGAATTTGCCGCCAACACAGAAATCGTTTGTGAATTATTTGTTTTAATTAATTATACAAATCTAAGAAGCGTTATGATCTTTGATTACTGTCAGAATAAATGAAAAAAATAAATGTATATTCAATCGTACTGATTTCGCCGCGAAATCGTTAATATTGGAAGCTTTGTGTAACTACTTATACATCTTAGTTAAGATACGATTGAATATACAATTTATTTTTTTCATTTATTCTGACAGTAATTAAAGATCATAACGCTTCTTAGACTTGTATAATTAATTAAAACAAATAATTCACAAACGATTTCTGTGTTGGCGGCAAATTCGATTAAACGTCAAATGCTTCACGACGCTATTCTTTAAGATAACCGAATATTGCAAAGTGAACAGCTTAGCTTTTACTTGTAGATGCCTAATATGGAAATTGATTACGGAGTAAACATCACACATCTATGATATTTTGATTGGGGCTATGTATCTGGATATGATAGTGATTCTTTTTTACAGGGATGCTAAGATTGCTGCTCTTGAAAAAACTTCTCAAGAGAGTGAACGTTTGATGGCGGAAGCGAGAAATGAAAAGATACGGCACATGGATGAATTGCATGATGCGCAAAAGAAGTGCGCTGACCTTGAAGGACGGTTTGTAATCTTTACAAATAAATTGATTTATTTAATCCATCTCAACAGCGTTAAATTTAGAGGTGTACCAAACGCTGCCTTCTTCATTAAAAATCATTTATGTTAAATGTACATGGGTCCAATCTTAACTAATTTTTGATCAATTTACACCCTTGTTGTGTATTACAGAGGGACCATTACACAAGGGACTGCTGCATACGCTATAGTAAACTCCTCTATAGGGGAACGCTATAGGGAGGTTTACTGTATTATATTATGTCATCTAAATGGCAAGTAAACCTAGAATTTTCAATTTACTCTGTGGTAATCGATGAAGAAGTAAGAAGTGGCATCCTGGAGTGCGAAGTGGTAGAAAATAGAAGCCCAATTATTACAATCAATACAAGAAATTACCTTTTTTTTTATCAATGTTGCCTGATGTCTTTAGATTTTTGAAGAATTTGCATTTAGCACTATATTTTATTCTTAGGATTACAAATTGCCACATTGATTGAATAATTGATTTGATATTCAAATACTGAACCCAATTAGAAAACCACTAGATGAAACCAGACTTGGCTGTCTCCAAAAAACTAAGTCACACTTAAGCTCCAGAAAATGACGGACAAAGTTATTTTCAATTACATATTTATCTCTTTAATTACATAAATTTGCAAAAAAAGTAATCGTCATATTTTCTTCTTAGACTCAAAGAGCTGGAGTCAAAGGTAGCAGAAAAAGATGCGATGATAAAAGTTCTACAAAAACATACACAGAGTCAAGCGGGAGCCGTTTCTTACACCAGCGACGGCAGTGATTCCCATTACAACACTCACACACACTCCCACACTCATTCTCTCAGGAATAATTCCAGCAGAGAAGAATTAGGTAAGTGTTTGTCTAGCATTCATCATTCCAGAGTCCCTTAATTTTTTCATAGCCAATATAAACTTGGCAGAGTCCTCGCGGTTATGAATTAATTGGTTGAGATATTTGAAAAAATCTCAAATCTGGGTTTTTTTACTACATCTTTACCGTGAGTTCCCAGAGAATTAATGATACAATATCCACCCAGAGAATATAGTCAAAAGTCACGGGCAAGATGTATAATTAGGTATTTTAAAATGGAAGAAAACTTAAATCCATCTTCCCTATTTACTTAGTAATTTTGGTCCCTGTTTTAAGCGGATTCGCTATAAGAGGTTTTTTTTTTGGTTCCAATTACCCTTGGGTAACGAAGACCCCCTGTAGTCTGTTTATTCATTCATTTAATGTATTCCATTATGATCTGATTCTGGTTGAAAATCTTTGATTCATATATTTTTTTTTTTTGCACTTAACCCTTTGCAGTCTTTAATTGAAATATGTTTTCACATTAATTCGTCTTTAATTAATTTATTATCGTATAATTATAATAAAAAACATTTTGAATGTTTCAGTATAGCAAAATTTATCTCGCGCACAATGCGTATTGGTAATATTTGGATGAAAAAAAAAATATATTATTAAAAAAATCAGTAAATAAAAAAACATTGCCAAATCTGTAATGTCGAGTCCAGCTCGACATAGAACTTCTAAGAGTTAAGGTATATAATTTATGTTACAAACAAGCAGATTTTTGCAGCAAAATTCAAATATTTGGTGATTGATGGTGATGTAAATATGTTTTTAACAGTAAACTTGACTTAATTGTCATAGTTTATTTTTATCAATCATTCACTTAATATTTTTCCATTATTGGATGTGACTTATCTATCTTCAGTCATCTTATTTATGAAACTTATTACTGCTTAAACTTTTTTGTGAAGAACAAAGTTATCTTGAAAAATATTGAAAACAAATGATGGTTTATTTGATGGTAGTTTTGCATTATCGTGATAAAAGAGTAATTTAATGGGGAATAATAGTGATCAGAAATAACTATTTCATAGATCGCACTTTAGACTTTTTGGCAGTATATCATGATACTTCAATATTTGACTAATATTTTTTTTAATAATGATGCATAATACTCTTTTTTCTTTTTAAAGTTTGACAGTGATCAATATATCAGTTCTTGATTCTTATAGTATTTCAGTAAACTGAAACGTATATTTTATAATAACTGTTTATATTTATTATCCGCTGAGTATTGGCAAAAAAAACCTAAATCAATTAATATCCTCCAAATGGGGTATGCATCGAAACTTCATCCATACAAAGACAAACACAAAATTCATAGCTTAATCCAAAGTACTTAAAATTGCAGTCATAAACTATTGGCAATAACCCGGTGAACCGTTTTTGAAGTGAGGGTGAACTACTGCAAGCACTCAATTATTTTTTTTTCCAGTAGTTAATTTTTTAAGCTTATTTGCACACAAACCATTTATTTGATTATTATCAGCCGACAAAAGTCACGATAGGACGAAATTCTCTGCTTCATTGAAAATCTTGAAAATGACATGAATTTTACAAACTAATTTTGACGTGTAATTTTTTTTTGCAAAAATTACTGCATGTACATTCTTTTTCAAATTCAGTAAAAAAATACACTTTTCCAATACCATCTCGTCTAAAGAAGAGCAATAAATTTCTTAACATCGTATATTAGCGAAAACTCAGTGAAAAAAGTGCGTAAGTTTATGTGCGTTTCAAAATACACATATATTTGAATTATAAAAAATGGATTTTTATTGTTGTATAATTACAAGTGTTATCAGTTGATCGTTACCAATAATTTTATTGTCTAGTTGCTAGAAAGTAGAAATACAAATATGGACCACCCCTGGTGTATATAATAGACCCCTCGAAATCTCTAGAAAGTGAATCCACTGATATATTATATAATGGAATATTCATTGTGTAAATTGTGCAGTTGGATTCGGACCCTCTTCTTCAGCCGCATCGTTCTCTAGCCAAGACACGGCTCCGCTGTATCACTCCCACGTTCTAGGACATCTTCAATCTCAGTCTTCCATGGCGATGGCGGTGCCTCACAGTTCAAATTCTCACGTGGGAATGGTTCCCAAATACGGGTCCACGGCTACCTCCCTAAACAAAGCTTCGATTGGTGCTGCAGGTACTGAACTAAACTTTATTTTTATAAAATCATTTGGAAATTGCATTTTTTTTCAATTAAAGGCATTACAAACTGCGTCCTCGGAGGCTTTGAAAATTTTAGAATTTCAGCTTGTATTTCTGTCGCTTCAGGATCATCAAATATTTAAATAAATTAGAAAATGTAACCAACTTCTGCCAAAACACTCTAAATCATTAGAGTAGAATCACAATTACCGCTACTGTTGGTAAATTGATAAAATTACTACATTTCCTATCAGACAATCCTTCATATACATACTTTTAAAAAAAAAAGTTTATTTTTTACATTTTGGTAAAATCCGTTGCGTCGTTTTGAAGTATGATTTGAAATGCTTTACAAAGTATCGAAAGATTTCTTTTACATTCCTATCTTTTTTATATTCCCATTTTTTCCTTTTTAAATCCTTAATCTTTTGATTATTACCGCTGTACATGTAATTCGCTCTACTGAACCAGATAGCATAACAGCGCACTTGTACGGTGATACTCTTTGGCGCTTTAATAATCGCAGTCGTAATTTTAAATGTTAATGATAAAAGGTAGATCCATGAATGATGTGTGCAAGTAATTTTATTAACACATTGGCAACGGGGGCAAATATGCCCAAAATACATGATACGAATGCTTTTATATCATCATAACTTTTACCCTATTGGAAAATATTTTTTTCAAAATTTGTGAACATATTAAGCTGTCCTTCTTTATTATAGTATAAGAAAAATAATGAAATAATATTCTTTTTTTTGATCAGTACTTCGAGATCTATTTCCGCATGTTTTATGATTTCAAAATTTTTTGTTAAAAAAAATCACTTTAATGTGTGAAAACAATGTATTTACGCATCGGCAGACAGAGATTGGTACTGTGAATTAAGCTATTAATATGGTATAGGATAACATCGACGAATCTACCGAAATAACTGTTTTTTTCTCCATCAATTGCTAACCGGTGATGGCAAATATAACAAAATCAGTTTATTACCAAACTCTTGTTAATTAAATTATGGCCACTAATTAGTCTGGAATGCTTCAATGAATGTTCAACAGTTGTGCAATATTATTTTTTGACTGTGGTAGTTGTATTTTATTAATTTCAATCAAATTCCAAATTTTTGAGTTCATTCGTCTTTTCCTGTAATTTCTCTTTAAAAATAAGGCAATAATATTAGATAAAATTCATCAAATTTGTTTTTTAAATCCATAGAATTGGCTCACTTCTGAGAGGTATATGCTAAACGAATTTATTTACTAATCGAAGGGTTATTACAGACAACACTGTTGCATTAGTGGAACAATCATTTGGTTCAGAGAAATGGATAAAAGCAGCTTTTTTTTAAGCCATGTCTGCTCTCAATGTGAAGCTGGACTCTTAATAGAGTTTATCTTGACAGAAGAGTTTCCACAAGAACTACTAGTCACTCAGTTGCTCAATCTCTCAAAGAGAGTCGTGATAGAAGGATAGAGCCAGGACAGGACTAGCGGTTAGCTCATCGTTATCGCTACACCTCATCTTTTAGGATAGAATGGGTGGGAGGGGAGAATTTAAGATATCACATACATCCATTCCTTCAAACAGAAATTCATAAATCAATCTATAGATATTGTCCGTACTGGCGTTCGAATCTGTTTCCTACGTGTTCTAAGCATACACCATTCCCCACACAGCTGACGACTTAGTCATATTCTATCAAGAGATAATTTGACTGATTTTCTTAGAAAATCTTTAATTTGTGACTTTTTTTGCCTACAGCATCGCCGATATCGAGTGATTGCACTGTGCTTGCAGTCTAGAGAAAAATTGTGAAAATATGTATATTACATTATTTTCAGATCCCACAAGCTTCGAGGGTAAGAAGCGCACTCTGGACGATGAACTGGCGAAGCTCGACAGCCAACTGGACAGTCAGCTGCTGAGTAAGGTGGGTGTGAGTGGGAGTGCCTCTGTTTCTGTGCCCTATTTGGAGTGCGCTTGTCTCGGATCGCAAATCATTAGCCAGTACCTCCTTCCGAAACTCACGGCAGATATTGAACGCTCCTCCGACGCGAGACAATCTCAGCCCTCCCAAAGAGAGACTTTCTATTAGACGAGTCCGATGTCACTCCGCAACTTGTGCTATAGACCTTCTCGTAGATGAGTTCTATCCGCATTCCACCCTCAAATTCGCATGATAACTTTTATCGAGTGCACTATGAAGACATCGGCTGAATCAAAACTGTTCATTTTTCAATGTTACAAGTGACATTTCATTCTGTGAGTTCTCTTAACGGGCTCCAGATAAATAATAATGTTATCAATTTACTTGCGTTGTAATCGGTTCCATTTTTTTTCAATTGATAAAACATCGATTCGCAGTCGATAGGATTCCGGTAAAAAGAGTACGGTGCCTTATTTCTGTAATTTATGAGTCACTCGCTATCATACCTTCGATTATTTTGACGGTGCAGTATTTAATACTTCCCGGCTAGGTTTTTCAAAAGATTTTGTTCCTAAATGATTATTTCATTGTCTGCCGTGTGTGAAAAGTGTCGCTTTTACCAACGCATGTTCTACTTTATTTTATAAGGCTACTAACGTTTGTTTGAAAGTTTATTAGAGATATATAACTTAAGTGTGTGAAGCAAACCGCGACGTATCAAATTATATCATAAGCAAATGTCAATATTATTTAACATCAGTAAATTGTTCAAAGATTTATAATTTTTATCCAATTCCTCGTGCTTCTTAAAATAATAGTATGATTATAACGTTAGACAGCAAGAATGCAGATTTACCTATTATAGGTATAAAATATAATTATTGTTACGTATATACGTTTTGATAATATATATGTTTTTTTATTATTTAGGAAAAATCAAATATCTAAGTAAATAGTTTTAAAATAAATATCTAAAGATAAAGTTTAAGTACACCTGGAATAATTACTAATACTATTGTGAGCGTATTGAATTGCAATTATTGGACATTGGTAAACTTCACTTACGATGATTTCATTTGAAAGTGAAATAATCCAAAATGATTAATTTGCATAGACTGATTGATAGTTGCCTTTGAATTTTGTATAAACTATTGATACATTTTTGGGAAAATTTTGTATATGCGGATTGCTGTCATTTGTGACAAAACACATTTATATGTAAATGAAGGATTTTTAAATAATTTTTTGGATACTGCTTTATGTTATAGTGTATTTGAAAAGTGTACAGAGCGACAATCGTCAAAAAATACAAAAGTGAGTCACCTAAAGGCAAATATATAATATTGACTTACGCATGCATATAAATGATTATAAATTTCTTGATTATTGTTTAAATGGCAATCTTTTTAGGTCAGCGTTTCTCATTTCACAGTAATAACAATTTAATTGTCTACATCGGTCACAAATTAAAACAAAAACTGTATTGTCCTCTGTCAAAGAGAAGGATACAATTCTTTTTTCGTCTTGCGAGAATTTTTTTCCGCCGTACACATTTTTACGTACAATCTTTAACTGATCAAATTAAGAGTACGAGTATTATAAAAATCAGCAACGCAAAATAGTATGATTAGTATTGTCATCTAAAAATCTCGATTAAGATAGGTTATTCAGACAGTAATAATTATTGAGTGAAATATCTGCCATTTGAGGTGTACGGCTCCATAACAGCTCATACCAAAAATATATAATTTATAGATAACACCGGTCACTCAATTGTTCTACTGACATTTTATTTATGCCAAACTGGTTTTCTAGCTCATTCATTCGGTTAGAGTGAAAATAACTTATTACTATCGTTGCAAGGATGGTATATTTTTTTAATAAATTGTTTGCACATTCCAGCGTGAAAGCTTTTGTCCCTGATTAATGATGATTTTTTTCACATATTTTACATTTTTATCTTCAAAAACCACTTAAATGGCCTTAGTAAGAAATAAATAAATAAAAAATTAAGTGAAACGCTTTTGTTGAAATTAAAATATCATTTATTTTTAGTTGTTTGGCTATTCGTGTGACTATCTAATTAAGCATAATCTTAGTTTTATAAATATGATGGATGTCGATACTTTATATTTATATGAAAACCAACATTATATATGAACATCTAAGAATACTAATTTATGTAACATGCATTTGTAAGTTTTCCATTCGAGTAATAGTTTTTAAAAAATATTTATCTAAAATTCACTGTTCAACTCTAATATTGTCAAGTATCACTATTTATGAATCATTTGTATTTTACTGTCCAGTTTTAATAAAATTATTGTAACTCAAATAAGTTATAGGGTCCATTCGTTCTTTCATATCGTAAATCAATTTTATTTTTAATCGTTACGGTAAATATTGCCGTGTGCCTAAAAGAATTTAGCACTCACCGGTGCTCAGGTTTTAGTCACAAAAAGTGTTTCCTACTGTTATATTTATAATGTATATTGTATTACAATAATATTCTAATATACTAATTGATTTTCTACTGATAGATAATAAAATAACATTGGAATGTATGTAGATAACGCAGTGATAAAATCAATCCATAATAATATAGTAAAATATTTTTACAATTATTGTAATAGAAAAACTACACCAAGGAATTGATCCCACAAAATAACATTCAGAAAATTTAATTGAAAATAACATAGCATTTCGTTTTGATTTTTGTGGTCAATCCTAACCTGAAAATACAGCTACGATAGGTATGATTTGAAAAATTAACAAAAATTAAAACAGTGTTCTCTCAGTGTGCCTTAAATATTTTGATATATCAAATTGTGCCAAGGCTTATTTTTATACTAGTTTTTTATATTTAATATTTTTGATACTACAGTGTGTGTATATGTATGTATAATAATGCTACTAGGTTACGCTTATCTATTTGAATATGCTGATAACCAAATACTTTGCATATTTATTCTCTAGTTATCGTGAGATCTGCTTTAGACTTGTATCCAACATAGCTTTAAGCTCTTGTTTAAAATATTAATAAAAATACACAAACATAATATACTACACTTTTATTGATTTTTATTCCAACCGGCCTGTATGATTTTTCTAAAGACTAATTTGACACATATCCTCCTAACAATAAAGGTAGGTAACAGATCAAATGGAGGTTTTATTTCATATTCTTTATTAATCCATGTCCGCTCCCAATGTGGAGCATGCGCTCCTAATGGAGGTTATCTCAACAGAAGTTTTTCTACGGAACTGCTTGTTACTCGGATAGAAATGATAGGGTTAGCATAGGATTAGTGCTTGATTAATCACTCTTGCTACACCCCATTATTTTAGGATTGGAATGGTGTGGGGAATTTTTAGGCATGACAAACATCCATGCCCCCTTGAACAGAAATTGATAAATTGATTGAAAAAATGCTGTTCACACTAAGATTCAAACTCGTAAGGTCCGTTAAGGACGTTGATCACCGTGCTATGGACCTGACAATCTTACCTTATTTAACCGATTTTTTTTATTTAGAAAGTAATAATGATAACAATTGTTAAAGATTTCATATATTTTCTTTTTATCCTGATTTCCAGCAATGATTCTGATATGGCTTTCTTGAAATACTTCGTTAGGTAAATTGCAGTAAGTGTGCAACAGAGTGTGGCATATTATTAGTTTATAAATCAAGATGTATTAAGACTAGGTATTCCCCTTCCGATCCGATACTTAAATATTTGACAATCACTTCTGAAATTTGATTTTTTGTTTTTACTGACTAAGTTCTGTTGATGAGAACAGACCTGAAAACATTTTCATGAATTAAAGTGTTAATAAAATTTGCTAGAAATCACAGAAATCATCGGTGTCCCTACATTTTGGTTATTTTGGACAGCATAAAATGTTTAAAGTTTATCCTTTTTTGATTGTTTTTGGTAGAAAATTAAAAAATAAAGGGCATCATAAAATTAATAGGATAAACTGACCTTGTTTTGTGATACAAATGAAGAAATTTTGCTTTCTATTCTGTTATTTCTTTCTAGTCTATTGCTATGTATTCTTAAATCTATAAAATAGAGAACAAACAAACAACTTTTGAATCGTTCAAATTATGTACATTCACACAGATTTTGTCACTAATGACCCGGGTTTCGCCTTTCGGCATCTTCAGGCGTTCAAATGCACGGATGAACTTATTGAAATTCCACCAAAAAAACAACATAAATGAGCCGTAAAATAGGTCTTTTAAAATTTGTGTACAGCAACAGGATTAAACGTTTCTTTGATTTCAGTGTCTGATCGCAACTCTATTCCATTTGTAAAATTGGAGAGAACGTAGTTATGATGACTGAAAATGAATTCGAAAATACAACAAAATATTACTTTATTTTAAAGAAATCTTGATCTTGAAACGTTGCATGTCTTTAGCTGTTTGTAGGAATATGTTTAACATATTAAAATATGGCTTTGATACTTTTATCTATCGCTAAAAATATTTTTTTAAAACAGCTATCCTATCAAAACACCTTGACACCGTTAAGCTCGTACATTAGACGGTTTCACCATACATGGCACGGACACATCTTAAAATCTCCAATAATAACACTATGATATCTCACTTGGCCAGTAGTACTACAAAATTTGTATGGTTAAGTCGTTACGGGTGTGAATGTGTATATCGATGTGAAAAGGCGCCAAATATATTAGAATTTCTTAACAACGAGCAGTACAACTTCACTTCACTACACTGTACTATGTTAGTGACCAATAAACAAAAAAAATGTTTATGCATCAGTATTGTTGACAATGTCTTTCCATGTCCTCTACCAATGTGGAGCATATGGCTTCCTAATGGAGGTATCTCAACAGAAGTTTTTCTGCAAAAACTGTTCGTTAGTGAGTTTTTCAACCTCTCTTCTTTTCAAAGACAGTAGGGATAGAAGGATCAGACTAAGATAGAAATAGTGGTTAGCTAATCGCTCTCGCTACACCCGTTTTAAGTATAGGATGGGTGGGAGAGAATTCAAGACATCAAACACATTCATGCTTTCGGACAGAAATTCATGAATCAATTGAAAAATCAATCTATAAAAACTCTCCGTAATGGGATTTGAACCCGTGACCTCCGTGATCTAAGCCAACAACGTTGACACTCGACCAATATAAGTACACATAAAAATGTATTTTTACAGTCAAGAGTATTCCCAAATTCTGTATCCGTCGGCATTGATATCTGTGTTGCTTTAACTCTTAATTCTTTAATAAAAATAATAAAAGATTTTTAGTACCTTTTCCACATAAAATTTATTAGATCAGGGCCGGTTTCGCTCATCGCGAGCATTATCAACTGATAAGAAAAATATATAAACAGTGATATTTATACAAATTTAAATTGAAATAAAAAGGTGTAAGCAACTATTGACAATTTAAAGGATTAGAAAATTACATTATAATTACACAAAATTAAAATGCTTAACAACCATAACAATTAAAAAATCATCATCAAATAATAAATCTAAGTGGCAAACGATATCAATTATAAACTCAATTAAAATTTGGGAAATTTTTACACAAAGTGAAACACTACATTACTAAGTAAATATCCTAATGATGATTTGTTGTTTTTCCCGCTTCCAAGCAATGATGTACTTTTATGATGTAAATTTTATGTGGAAAAAGTACTAAATCTTTTATTATTTTTATTATAATGCCTTTCCACCAAGTATTGACAGTAAACACCTTAAAAGTGATCTTAATTCTTTGTAATTAAAGTAATAGTGAAAATTATTTTGTATAAAACACATAGGATAGGATCTCTTCTAACCAATAGTTCAATCATTAATAACTTACCTAATGAAAGAAGCGAGTGAACAATAATTTGTCGGTATTTATATTTATAACCTAATCATTGAATTTGATACCGCTCAATATATTTTCCACCCAAAAATGAATGCACAGCACGCAACCAGTGTGTCCACTAATCGAGTTTGTTTCCCTTAATTTCTCACATTGGAGTTTTGGAATTCTGACGTGTGTGAAGATTAATAAGTTATTGAGGTGAGTACAAAATTTTAGTAATTTAAATAGATTATTATCAGGCTTAGATCATGTAAATGTTTTTGAACCATATTGTAGCTATCGCCTCCTTTACCTCTAAAATAATTCAATGGCGCCAAGCAAATAAAAACCAAATTACGATACTGTTTATTTTTAAATTTTGAAATAACTTCCTATTTTTAATGCCGAAGAACTCGGTTACCGTGACAAGAAATGTGGACACCTGTCTCGCAGGAATTGAATATTGTAGAACAGCTTAGCATTATTTAAAATTTACATTATTTGAACAGTAATTATTTTAAACAAATATTCTGAATTTTAATAATATTTAAAATTTCCACAAAACAATGATAAAATCTTTAATTTATATATTTAGTTAAAAACAGTCATAGGTCTTCAAACTTTATTGAAATTTTAATTTTTGGTCTATTTTCTCGTTTCACTGTTTTGCGAAATTGAATTTAAGTATTTTTTTTTAATGAGAGATTCCTTTTATCGATACCATTCGTTTTTCAGCGGGGACTATGTTGCTTCCCAGCTTTCTCGGGGGCAAACACAGCTCCACGCAAAGGAAAAATGTCTAAACCTTCAGCGGGCTCGTCAGGAGGGGGGGTCTTATTCGATCAAGGATTCTTAGAAACACTAGTCACTCGACCTCCTCATGATCAAGGCCGCCCGGAAGAAATGATGCTGTTAGAGAAACAAGGTCTGAGCTCTCAACAGCAACGCATGCAAGACGCTGCAGAAAATGAAGCCAGGCGATCTGGCTCTCTGCCACCTTCTAGCCTTCCTCGTCCGCCGAGAAAGCCTTCCATCAGACGATTCGGAGATTATGGAAGACTCAGCGACGCTGATGTGAAGAAAAATTCGGAAGAAAGCATGGCGTCCCCCAGGGGAAGCGCTAGTCCGACTTCTAGACCTATGCTGCCTCCGCGTCGCTTAGGGGACTACGGTAGGCTTAATGAAGATTCCTCTAGCCAACGGTCGCTGCGAAAACCTTCCATAAGATCGGGCACACCTTCAGTTCCCGGCTCGAGCTCTCCGTCCACTTCAAATTCTCGAGAATCTCTCGTGAAAGGTATCGATATGAGGAACAGTAACTTGAGAGATTCCATTATGAAGAACATGTCCATGCCTGTCGGGAATACTTCGAGAGAATCTTTAGTGAAAGGAGGCCGAGATTCAGGGGGGTCTGCCACAATGAGTGACAACTCAGCCGGCTCTCTACCGCCTCCTTCAAAGTTGCAAGCTATGTATGCGTCTTCCACATCGAGAAGAGGGAATTCTCTGACCAGAGAAAGCAAAAATACTGAACGTTCCATAAACAAATACAGGATCCAGTTCTAAAATTTTTCATCCATCTCAGCTAAAAATTATACTGTTATCCAGTCTTTATTTCTTATCCCAGTTAATATTTAAGTAATAGCATACATTAAACATTCAAAGATTGAAAAGAGATCCTCAACACTGATCCTCAACAATTGATGAAGCTAAAAATAATCCTATTTTTCATCAGCTCTGGGGCTTAAAAAATCCCACATTCTCATTAATATTTTGTTGGCTTATTTTGAATGTCCGCAGAGACATTAATAGATGATATCCAGAAAAAGCTAAAATTTCTTATATGAAAAATTACAGGTTATTGCTGTTCCTATACAAACTACATCTTATCTGTCAAATATAGATTATTCTGTATAATTATTTAGGTGCATATAACCAAAACTGCTTATTTAATTATTATACTTTTTCCGTTAACAAATAAAATATTTAGTCTTTTTTTGCCTCAGTTATACAAAATATACCATATAAAACATGTGTGATGTAACAATACCATATCTTAATTATTCGGAGATTATTTTAGTTGTATTTGGTGTACCTAAGCAACATATGGAGAAGTAAGTAAAAAGACCATACTTTTAAAGCCAATGCAATAATTAATAAATAAATATTTATTTCTGTAGGTACACATTGTTTCCAAATAATATTTCAAATGTCACAATTTAGATTAGCGTGTTGCATGCTTAAATCAGAACCATTTTACTGCAGCTATATTTTATTAAAGAAAATTAAACTGCATCTTGAAGAGCAACATAAAAAAATGCCTTCCTGAAATCAAAGTATTTACTGCTGTTCCATTTTTTTTTTTGGAGAGATGTTAATATGATGTGTTCACTGTGTTCGGAAATATTACATAACAATGGCCTGACAATTTTATATAATTTACTGTATTTCAACCACTGCCATTTTATTCACATCTAATTATTGAAATATTTTTCAACACATATTATTTTACTAAGAACGATAGTATTGTTTTTTAGTATACATCTAGTTATTAAATATTTGTGTATATATTCGTAATATCCGTTTGAAGGAAAAATTACGAATTCAAAACCGCTTTTTCATTATTGTAAAGATTTCTTTAGACAGCTCTAGTCACAGCATTTACAGTAAAAAAATAACTGACAGGGTAAGTCCATGAATTTTGAATTTGATTTTGATGCTTAAGTCTTCTTAATATTTATAACTATCATTTAAAAGGTTTGTTTGTTAAATAATGAGTAAAACATTTAAGGCCTTAAAGAATTTAAAGTTTATCATTTTCTATTGATCCCAGATGGAGCACCATTTAAAATAAATAAAAATTGCTGCACAATTGTTAAAAATAAATGTATTGATTTTATATATCATTATTTGTATAATGATTTTTTACTGCATAAGTGAGAAATTAGTCACTAGTCATATTATATATAATTTTATTTCATTAGAATATTGAATATATTGCATTTGATAGAAGGTTTATTCAATAATAAATTATTATATGCTACAACCACTTAAAATTTATTAACGGCATCAAAAACTGATATAATTTATGTTATAAAATTAAATGTTTAACACACAATGAAAAAGTATATGTATTTTTTGCCAGTAAATTATACATGATACATCAGAACCACGATGGAGAGGTGAAGTTGGCCAACTGGTATTTTAGGAGAAATGAGTAAGATGCGTCATAATATCCTACATGTCTTAAAGCAGCGATTTCCAACCTAGGAGGCGTGGACTAATGCATAGGAAGGCTTGGAAACCACTTTCTTAAAGTATTGTAAAAGTGAAGAGTGCTCGGAAAATACTGGAATAGTGTTTTCTCCCTTAAATAAAAAATATGAAATACACAAAAAACCCAGTAAAGACGTGATTGTGCTTATAAGTCAAATATAAACGTTTTACCATTATACAACTTGGCTTACTTCACTTCTCGAGGGCTCATATTATGTATTCATGACCAATTCAAGGCAAAATTCCTGTCACTTGTTAAATGTATAAGTTAATAATAATATATTATTATATTATTGTATAACATATATTATTATGCCATTTGGTCAGCAAGTGTAAAAAAATATTATCAAATGATTTTCTTTTTCAGTTTATTTGTATTAAACAAAAGTTACTAATAAAAGTATTAAATCCGATATGGCTTATTTACTTTGCAGATGATTTTTTCCAATTTTTTCCTTAATAATTATAAATAAACAATGTGTAGTATTTATTGTTCTGAAATCTGACATATCAAGTTGGCTGCAAGAAGTCATTAATTGACAATTTGGTAAAAACTGAGTTACATTAAACCAAGTTCTTTTTTTCTCATTTTGCATAAACTCAATGGTAAATTGGTCTTATAGTATGCTGCGATTATTTCGGTGAAAAAATTCACAATGTAGCTAAAAACAATGTCATGATTGAAAATCTTTTTTTGCAGATTTAAATAAATCACATACTATGAACATCACTAATAAAGTATGCGAAATACGAAATACATTTAAGTGTGAAAACATCGCCAATAGGGCCAGGATTTCGAGATTGTCCATTTTTCCAATTCCAGGATTCCGGGATTGAACATTCATCATAAATTCGTAATTAACAATTTTTTGCTCGGTAATTTGAAAATCCTGCGTTTTTAAGCTCTCGCAAGGATTTTTCTATAAAAAAAATGAGTACATATTTCAAAAACTCAGGAATTAACGTATTTATAACGTGTACAATTTTTTTTTTCACCATTTAATTCATCCAATTGTTAGTTTGAAACTAAATCAAGGCTCAAAGTTTGTGGTGTAAATACATAGACACAAAAATGAATGGAGATACTAGATATATTATTATAAATCTTGCGGGACATAATTGAACCGAGGGACACACTTTGCAAACCCCTGCTTGAAAGTGTAAGGAGAGAGGCTGGCCAAAGGTTTGCCGACTAGGTGAAGAAGCTGGTTAATAATATGATAAATGGAGAGAGGTGTTGCTGGAAGCCAAGACTTACCAAACTTTTGGTAATTTGTTTACTTCAAAATTTTAGTGGAGTCTTCCTTGGTAATTGCAATTTATCCTCAATCTATTTCATTAAAATTGATAACCCGTATTGGAAAAGGCTAAAACTTTAAAAATATCACACCTCTTTTTTGAAATTCTTGTTAATAATTTTGCATAGGTACAACAAAAACATATAAATATTAATTGTAAAGATTGATTGAACTTTAAGGCACAATATCTCAGCTTTGGTCTTGGTGTTCTAAGGTCACGTAATAATGAATATAAAAATCTTTAGAACAACAAGGTTATCATCTGGTTTTTAGACCAAGCTGAGATATTACGATCTAAAGTTTTGAATACGAATAAAATGTAAACTAATACAAAAAAGGGAATATATGAACAATGTTATTACAGTAGAACTGATTACCCGGATTCTTCAATGTATGTAAATAAAAAATTTACGCCATATTCATGCCGTGGCGGCTCGTGGGTATGATATTTGGGGGTGCTGTGGGTAGATTAAAATTCAGTAAAAGACCATATTACCTGTATTTTATTGAAAATATCAAAAATAATAACAATTAAAAGAAAAAGCTATTTGCAAATAAAGTCCATTCGTCTATTTTTGTTATTGACAAATTTTTCTATAACTTTTTCGTTTAAGTTTGGTATTTTTCCAATCATATCTTTCTCTATTGAAAGCATTGATAAAGCTGTCAATATTTCTTGACTAGTTGTGTTCCTAAGGTAAGTTTTAATTCTTTTTAATGTAGAAAAGCAGCGCTCAGGTTCTGCAGATGTCATTGGAGTAGTAATCAAAATTTTTAAGAACTTCGCCAATTCTCCAAGAACATCGCATAAGTTATTAGCATTTATCCTGTAATAAGGGCAAATGTTATATTTAAAAAAAGAAGAAGCTTGGCATGCAAACTTAGGGCGTAAAACACTTACAAAGAAGTGTTAAGAGTATGTAAAAATGCAAAGTGATCACGACTGTGTGGGCGCAAATTCGCTAAATCAGCCAATTCACCCAACGACGCTGCTCCGAGCTGCAGCGCGACACTGACTAAACGGCGTGAGCCCCCCTCCAGTCTATACACTTCACGCCATACAGTGACACACCAAATTCTAGGAGCAACGCCGCTGCGCAGCGCTCGAGTCGCTCCTTCGATGTATAATATTATACATTATGTATTACTGTACACTCTGTCAGCACAATATACAGTAATGCATCTTAGGAGCGATCGGCGCCCTCTCAGCAAATACGTGCCACACTTTTAAATAGTTAATCGTATAATATTATAGATACAATAAAAGTAAATAAAATTACATTTCTATCAAATTTTCTTGGGGGCGCTGCAGCTCCACCGTGTATATGAACGAGCCGCCACTGCATTTGTGTATCTTAAAACTATTCGCGATTAAGCAACTTCAAAAAGAACAGTTAGCTGCTTTAAGCTAAAATCAATAATTAAATTTCTTAATAAAAAATAATTTATTACTGAAACTATATGTAAATCTAGACAAATTAAAAACATTTATACTGATTGTACGTGTCTTTCCTTATCGATTACCAGATTTTTCATTATCCGCACTACCTTCATCCCTAATTAGTCCGTAAAATCAAGGTTCTACTGTATAATTAGACCATTTTTTAAAAATCATTTTATGGTTAGTATTTACAATATCTATTACAAACAGACAAAAATAATCTGATAAAAACGTTGTTACTCTGAAAATTGAAAAAAATTGAGAGCAGCATGGTTCTATTGCTTTAAAAAACATTAGTTGGAAAATCATCTTGTGACTTTGATTGTTTCGATCACAAAAATCTCAAAATTTCGTTACTAGAATATAATCGTATCGAATTATGTATCGGCCATCCATGAAATTGTATATTTACTTATAATCAGAGATAATACTTATAATAGACTATTATATTACTTCATCAGAGACAATATACCAGAGATAATATATAATAAGTAATATACTCCATAGACAATTTAACCATTCATGAATATTGTCGTTTCTGTATGTCGCTATTTTTGTTATCTTACTCTTCTAGGCTTTAAACTCAGCCAATTAAAATATTGAATAATACAAATCGAAATATATTCTGGGGTTCCACATTCTGCATCATCTTTTAGTATGCGTTTTAAATCGTAACTAGTATGCTTGGCCATATATGTCATTCTGATACCCCTTGTTGACATATTACTCTGACGGCGCGTCAGTTATAAATATAAACTATATAATCTCGCTTATGTGAATATATAAATAAAAATAAATTACTGTGACAGAAATTGGCTATTTTTACAAACGATGGCATGTTTAGCGTTGAAGGTTAAAAGTAAATCCGGACAGGAGATAATAAAGAATTTAACGCCACTGAGCACAATAGCAGATCTGAAAGCAATCTTGTGCGGCATTACGAATATTCCCTCGGCTCGAATTCACGTATTATGCGGCTATCCACCTAAGGCGATAGATATGTCTCTCGAAGAATATACTCTAGCCGAATGCAGTTTGCAATCTGGGGATACATTGATTATAGAAGAGAAACTCAATGAAACCAATATTCCTGTGACAGTTGAAGAATATCAGAAAAATGGCCGCCAAGGGATACTGATGAAGAGAGTTGTGCCTTCAGATAACTCATGTTTATTTACTAGTATTGGTAAGAAATATTTTTCCAGTGATTTGTATTATATTGAATAAGAAAACCTGTACTAGACTTTTTTGTCGAATGTTTTCACAGCGTTTGTCTCTATTTGATCTCCCAAGTAGGTTATGATTATTGATATTTAAATACTATATTATTTATTTATTGTTATCATATTTACTTGCAAGGCCAGTACAGTGTTGATTTTAGTAAACAACGGTAAATTTTAAGATGAAGAAATTATGGTAAAATTGCCATACTCCCTAGCACGGACTATTGGGGCGAAAAACTTCACAGACTGAGCTAAAAACAACGCCACGATTTAAAATATTCATTGAAGCATCCCGGAAGCACGTTAAAATCACACATTATTATGAAGAACACTGATAAATAAATTGGTAAATATGTCATTCAGTAGCACCAAGTAGCACCGACTATTGCGGCGAAAAACTTCACAAACTTAGCTGAAAACAACGCCACGATTTAAAATATTTTATTGAGGGCTTGATAATCGCGTTAAAACCACACGTTAAAAAGAAGAACACTGATAAATTATACGAAATACGAAATCTTCGCCTCCATTATTCGTAATGGCCGCGCGCGCGGCAATAGTCGAGGTGCTAATAAATGACATATTTACCAATTTATTTATCAGTGTTCTTCATAATAATGTGTGATTTTAACGTGCTTCCGGGATGCTTCAATGAATATTTTAAATCGTGGCGTTGTTTTTAGCTTAGTCTGTGAAGTTTTTCGCCCCAATAGTCCGTGCTAGGGAGTATGGCAATTTCACCGAAATTATGACCATGTCTCTTAGTCTGTATTTGACCGTAATTACTAAGTTGTCCATGTAAACTTTGTCCTATGTTGGAACATATATTTTTCCCTTAAAATATTAGTAGGCTGCCCATATCACCTTGCAAAAGAAAAGGACCAGGGTATAGCTTGAATATATTTACAACTCAACATAATACATGTGCATATACATAATTTGCAAATAAAATAGCATATACTGCGTGTATTATATCCATTTTTCACGCAACTAATAATTAGTTTTATTGGAATATCAAAAAAATTTCCAGCATTTACTATTTTTGTAAAAAAAAAATCAATTGATGGATCTCGACATCAAATTCACACCATGCATGGATACATCCTTGATAATGTATTTCAGTCATTCGTTGTCATACGCCAGACACTAAAAACTGCAACGGTCTCAGGTACACCTACACATACAGATAGGGCGTTACTTGACTGATTCAAAATATGAAAATAAAATTAAAACTGCTTTTATGGTGTCCACTGTCAATACTAGGTGGAAAGGCATTATATTAATAGAAACGCAATATTCCTTTGTACTTTATTCCACTTTATTTAAAAGGTCAGGACTGGTTTCGCTCATTGCGAGCATTGTCAACTGATAGTGTCTAGTGGTTAGCTTATCGCTTTCGCTATGTCTCATTTCGAGGATCGGATAGGTGGTGAGAAAAAATTTTAGTCATTGCTGACATTCAAGCTTTCGAACAGAAATAAGTCGGTCTGTACTTGGGCTCGAACTTGTTTGCTCCGTTACCAATGTCAACAACTTTGACCACGGACCCAGCATAAATACAATACAAAAACATAATTACCTATTTAAAAAAAAAAATTAAAAGTAGGCAAGAATATTTAGTGAAATATTTCTATATCATTTATTAATGCTTCATCTTAGACCAGGATTCAATATTATTAATGCTCTCTTTAAAATGATGTCTTCAGGAGTTCCAGGGCATTACAAGATTATAGTGTATGGTGGTTCCAATGGTTAAATCGAATTTTCAATGAACATTGATGGAATTTTTAGGATTCGTATTGAATGGCAAAGTCGATACAACAGTTGGCACATTTATGAGACAGATAATTGCAGAAGTGGTAGCTAGCGATTCGTTAACCTATTCAGATGCATTCTTGGGAAAACCGAATGCTGAATACTGTGCATGGATACAAAAACCGAACTCTTGGGGCGGCGCTATAGAAGTTTCAGTACTGTCAAGATTTTACGGACTGGAAATGGACGTTGTCGACACTTTAAATGCAATTATCAATAGATTCGGTGAAGATCAGAATTATGGCCAAAGAGTGTTCTTATTATTTGACGGTATTCACTATGACCCATTATATTTGGAACCTGTTCAGGTAACACAACATTCCTTATTTTGTAACTATATTTTGAATAAACAATTGAGAAAATTTGAAAGCAAATAAAAATACATTGATATGGAACGAGGCTGATCAAAAGTTGTGCTGTTCACGATTGATTGGGCCAAATTTTTAGTTTTCATTCTAAAATGACAAGCATGACAAAAATTCATCTGCAGCCAATTGTTGAAATATGAGTAAATTTTCATTCTACGTGTGGTTCGAATAAAATGTAGCAGATTTTTTCCAACATTTACTAGTTTATAAGGAACATTTTTTTTAAGATTTATAAGTATTTAACCCTTCACCTTTCTGCTCAAACCATATTTGCAATCGGAGGTTAAGCGAGTGACACAACCAGACTTTACTAAGCATCCTTTATTTAAATGATTCATTAGTAGTTTTTTTCTTCAAGTTAGAAGAGGACATGATAAGAAAAAAAATGTACAACTCCAATGTTTTAAATTCATATAATATTTGTAATGTCCATGACCATTTCATTTTCAGGGTGATATTCAAACATTATTTCCAATTGAAGACCTCGACATCTTACATGAAGCCGAACAACTGGCAAGAGAAGCTAAATCATCCCGTCAAATTGTATATAAAATCTAACGAGATCCACAATTTATTTTAACTATCTTGCCTAGTTACCGTGAACTGTTTTTAAAACTTATGCTTATGGACTATTTATTATATTGTTTATTCGAACAAATAAAAAATGAATCATTTTTTTTCTCACCGTAGCCATGTTTCTTATGAATTATCTTTGAACCGAGTGTATTCATCGAATATGAATATTGATTACACTCCTGTTTTATTGAATTATATACCCTCTTATCAAAATTATAAGGGAAAGAAAGATTTATCTGTTGTATAATAAAAAATATTAATAGTTTCTAAGCATCTTACTGCAATGTATGAATACATGGTAAAGTCTTCAATAACAATCGGATACCAGTTTCATAAACAGTCAATTCTATAGTATTATATCTGATGAAAGGAACCATTATTACAATTTGATATGTACACTTTGGTTTGATTTTGTAGTTTGGTTTTTTTGTCTACATCTTTGCTGTGCATTATCTTGAACTCATTAAAAATAATCAATTTTTAAATGAAACAAATCAAAGAACTGAAAGTGTTGGTTTTATTTTGCCACTCGTTGCAAGTTGCAATCGACATTTCCCATAAATTTATTCTTTGACATATAATATTTGAGCTTTTCATGATCAATATGATAAATGAGTGTTTGCATACATATGTGAGTGAAATTTCATAAATTGTCCACTCATTTTGTGATTAGTTGGTTCACTTGCAATAAATTGTGTAAATATCACCATTATAAAACACATTCACATGGAACATTAGTTGTTTTAATCATCTTTGTATGTTAAATGTGATATCTTATGTAACTACTTACATCTTATTATGCCATTTTTTTCTTGATCGGTGACTTATCTTGTTTTGCTTTTGATACAAAGGTGAAAGTCTGATTTCCATAATAGCTCAACTATATTTGAATATGCCTGATTAGAGAGTATAATATTTTGTGTAGGTTTTTTATACGGGTGAGTGAATATGAGAAATAATAAAATTGTAAATGTTGGTTTAATATTCAATGTAATGTACACATGATTGCACATCTCCAGATGTGATTTAATAGCCCATAATACAGAACTTGATTACAACTGTTAATATAAAAATGCGGTTCGATTTCTAGTCAACAGAAAAGCAGGGTTAAAAAAAATAGTGGAGATCTTCGCACGTATTGTCATTTTATGCATATAATTAATATCTTGGCTATAGTGCAAATCTCAAATGTTCACAAACTTAAAACTTACCGGATTAAATTGTAAAATGATACCTTTCTTGTAAAATTTTGGTGAGATTATTGCATGCGTAATGTGTTCATAATTGGGCAAACAATACAGCTTAACACTTCCCCTACGGTGCTAAAAAATACTTCTGATATGTTGCTGGCCCTTTAGGAACCAAGTGAAAAATATGTTTTAAAAAAATATATACGTCCTGGGTTTTTACCATCCATCAAAGGGCGGTAAGTCGTTACCTTACTTTGAAAAGGTTCTAACTGACATTTTGGTCGAAAAATGTATTTGCCACAATCTAACATATATATTTATTTCAGTCATTTTTAAATAAAGAAGTTAGCAGGATTCCAGAGTTCTATCTACACACTTTTTTTCATACAGTAAGTTTCCAAGCTTTGAAATTCACACGTTGGTTATTTAAGGTGGTTTTGAAATTAACCTAAATTTTCGATCAGAAATATTGAGAGTTTTTGGCATTTTTAGAAACTAAACCTTTGGCCATTTTTTAGGTGAATTACATATCTCCTTACTATAGTCGTCTGGTATCCAAAATCGTTTTAGGCGGCTTCGAAAGTAAGCGCTTCTTTTGTCTTTGTGTAATAATTGATGAATTTCTTCGAGATAATTTTTAAATATCTGTAATTTTATTTACACTTCTTTTTTACAAAATATGCAATAAATAATATTTTTTTATTTCAAAGACAGATTTAGGAGTTGTTTGGTGAAGAAAAAGCTCTAAAAGTATTGTAAAATGGCAACATTAAAACATAAACATCGTTCCTTCGGTAATTTATAACAATTTACAATTCTATTTTTCTTAAAACGAATCTCTTTGGTCATTATTGTTGTTATTATAAGCATCAAAGACTGGTAGATTTTGGAAATTGCCAGATATTTTATTATAAATTTCCAATATCTACAGAGGTAACTTTTTATTGCTCGATTTATTAGTCATACTTGATTAGGAACCCGAAGACTACAAATTTTATAGATCTTGTCTAGTGCTATGTGCTGGGTAGACTATTATGACAGATACAATCTGTCAAATCTATCTCAGAGGAGCTGGAGACAATATTGAAATAATTTAATTATGATGCCCGTGCAAGTTGCTGTCATTTACTAGCGATTATCGATCAGCTTGATCTCACTGGGTTGTGTTACCAATATATAGATAACATAACTGTAATAAATTCTTATATGAGTGTTAAAAGCTTTGTGAATTGAAAACTTGACTAAAAAGTGATGTATTTCAACGTTTTGATGCTTTTTGGTGTTCATTAATTTACATAAAAATATCTTTAGATTGATTTTATTCACTGCCCTAATATATATATTTACCACCACATTGGTCTGCTTCGATTGGTAAATATGAATTGTTCAGTGCGAGCGATTGGAAATAACCCCTGCTATGTCATCATACTTTTATCTTGGCCATTTATCTGATTTGTCAATATTTGAATATAGAGTAGGAGTAATGTGTTAAGATTGCATATTTACGCAAATTGAATTAGTACAGGTAACCACACCCACCGAACGCGGGGACATGTTTTTGACAAGTTGCGATAAGCAAAATTTCACATACTACTGAGGATTTAAAAATAAGAATTTAATTTATGGAACAACACTTTATAAAAATGAATGATAAAATAAACATAAATAAAAATAAAAGTAATATAATTTGAAAAAAAAAATAGATTACGCTGCCTTGGACAGCTTAAAGTCTATTAACACTTCTTAGGCGGGCCACGACCAAAGTCGTTTTTAGCTGATTGTACGTAGAATGCGGATCACGGCAAAAGTCGTTTTTAGCGTATTGTCGGTAGAATGCGATCACGGCATAATATGTTTTTTTTATATCGTCGCTTGTTTGCGGGACACATAATATCACGGGTTTGTTTGTCGGCGTTAAATAAAATGCCGCAACTAATTAACATTAGTCCTAATTCTTTGCTAGATTATAAGGGTGTAATTACGCTGTAATTTTTACGGCATTAGATTTTACACTTCCAGTGGTAGTCAAGTTGTAGGAATGGCGATTATATATTATAATTATTCATATAATTATAAAATATTGATAAATATGCTATTTTGTTATATAGAATGTTTTGAATATTTAATATTTATAACATGCGGAGTGCTATCTACTAAATTGATAACAGGTTTTATATTCAGCTTTGAAACATAGTGAAATTATGATGATATCGAAATGTTCTAATTTTATTTTTAATGATTAGATGTCACGTATGATTTGTTTTTAAATTTCAATCGAAAATATCGTTTGGTTTAGAAGTTGTGTTGATTTTAAGAATGTAATATATTTGTGCGCTAATCACTAAAAAACGCCCGCCACAGGCTTGAGTCTATTTTTTGAAGCGCCCGACTAAGAAGTGTTAAGTAAATTTTGACTGTAGCTGCCAAATAATCCAATACTATTTCCACTTATGACGATTCTTTGTACGTGCTGCGTCAATCGCGGTGAACGTATTTTACCTTACCGTTACCATTATCGGACCTGTTAAAAACATCCGAATGTAATTGATTAATATGATATGCATTTATATTTTTGCAGTGTATTTAGATGACATGAATAATAATTTGAAACATTGTCAATTTTGGGTGACTCATTTTTTAATTGATTGCTTTCGTATTACTCTTTCTCTAAAATAATACAGATTTGAATCTGAAAGGAATTTTAAGTATCGATAAAAGATCTTACAAATTTTTGTCTGCCATAATTATGTACCTACTATTTGATGAATTTCCAATTTACACAATTTGACTAAATGGCAGACTAACATTACAGTATTTTTACAAGACTGGAATGGTCTTTACCGAATGTGAATGAAATATTTCTACAACATTAATAACTATTAAATAAGATATTTTCTGTATGAAAAGATTAGATACTGTGGCAAGAATTTTCTTATCTTGATCTGCTACATCAGGGTTTCCCAAACATTTTCTGGAATGGAACACTTTGCAAGTCCAGAAAATATAACGGAACACTTAGCTGAATTTTTAAGATTTTTTTAACTGTTGCAGCGTATAAAACCATTCCAATTTTTTTCGGAACACCTACTCTGGCTCCGCGGAACATAGTTTGGGAAACCCTGTGCTACATGAATGTGTCTTGTGACTAATTTTACTTTGCGGCATGAATTATTTTGAATGTGAAGCCAGAGTTTATATCAGTTTACGTTTAACATTATACATTTATGATTTTGTTATAATTATTATTGCTGTGTGAGGAAAATAAAAACGACAAAAGAACAAATATAATTTGTATATTTAAGAAAATATTTTTACAAACGTGCATTTTTGTGTCAATAAAATTGTTTGAAATGTATAAGCTTGTAAATTTACTTTATGTAATTTCCTAAAACAATAATAGTATTTAATCTGTTTCACAGATTGAACAATCTCTAATAAATAATATATTCAAGTCTCAATATGTTTTTATCCTTAAAGTTAAACACAGTAGACAGAAATGTGTAAAAAAATAAACATTTTTTCGATTTACACCTCATGAGACTCCGAGTCTTAACAGCTTAACGACCGCACGTTTTTTTATAGAATTTCACCTGGCAGCCGGGCAATTTTGTGAAAAATTCGCAAAAATTGTAATTTTAATAAATTCACTATAATTTGTAAACCAATATCTTTACCAAATTTAATTTTCTTAGCTTCCAGATACTTAGCCTATACGTATATACGAGTCCACCGGCCAGCAACCTTTGTTTTTCAAAGACTCAAATACGCGTCAGCGGTCGTTAAGCTGTTAAGATACTTTTGTTTTAGATAAGGGTATATAAATTTATTATACAAAAAATACTAACGTATGATATATTCATATAAGGCCAATTTAGTGCAATAATTTCAGATAAAATTGTCAAAAACAAAAGGGCTGTAAATATAAATTTCACATTTCCAATGTGGAAAAAAAATACAAAAATAAGTAGATACAATGTAATCCGTAAAAATTTGCGCGTTTTTGTAAATAGAATAAAAATATAATCTCCTTAACTTACGATTAAAATCAAACATTTTATCGATAAAGGTCGCTTTCACCATTATTAATCTATTACGATAGGCTGAGATTTAATAAATGTAAAAGAAATGCAAAATTCTGTTTTGAAAATAGAAAAAATTAAATGACAGTTTGGCACAAAATTTTAATCTGTCGATAAATTATTATATTTAGGTTTTCGCCGTTGATTCATAAAATGTATCTATGATCATAAAAAATGTGGAGATCTGAATACTACTCTTCTTCATGGAATCAATAAAAATTGTAAATTATAAGATTCTAGTATAGAAATCGAACACAATACTTAACTAGTAGTATCTAATCTAAAATTGGTCATTTATTGACACAAAATAGGTAGAAACACATGTCACACAAAGCTTGGTTGCCATTCTAGTTTTGGTATTTGGATAATGTATTATAAATACCAAAACTAAACTAAATTATAATCTAATTCGGATCAACTACTAAAGCAATTTTTTTTTTAATAAACTTAGCAACAGTATTATACATGCACCGCTACTTGCGTTATACGTTTTTAATTTCACTTAATGAAATATATATATAGGCACACGCCCATAATATTAGTTTTTTTATTGCTATTATTACCCACTGAATGTTTGAATGTATTTTTATACATCCATATTTAGAGCCCTGTAATGTTTCCCTCGAGAACCACTCGGTGACTACTAGAGGTCTGCATGGGCCTGGCCCTCGGGCCCCTACCCGATCCGGCCGAGTCGGGCGGATAAGCGCAATTGAGATTCGGGACCGGGTAAGGAATTTATTTATTCAAAAAATATTTCAAACTATGTTCGTGTCATAAGTCAGCCATGCGGTTATATTATTCGTAACGTAAGAAATAGAGAATCATATATTGTTGTAAATTTGTAAAAAAATGGGTTTTTTTCAGGCTGAAGAATATAAATCGGGGTTTCGGACGGGTAACAAGGTTGGTATTAGATTCGGGGTCGGGCCTGAGTCTTTCGGACTCGCACCGGGTAATTTTGTAAAATTTTAGCCCATGACCTCAAATCTCTAGTGACTACTATCTGTTGTCGCTTTGAGTAGTTCAAGTGAGTTTTGATAAATATAGAATTGGCAAATTAGAGATTTTGAAATAAAATCATTTTAAAAATAGTCACTGTTTGGAGCGGCAATGGATCTGAGAAAGATTTTCAGAATCATGAATATAATGTAACATATTTAAAATTGATAAATTGTTTTTCACCGAGGTATTTTCGATTATGTATAATTTTGATTATTGCTAAGCGAGATTTGAAATATAGAGGGAGCGATAAAACCGTAAATGGATTTTAAAAAGAATAACGCATTATACTGAACTATACATCAATAACACAAAATGAATGGTGAAAGCGCATTTATCAATATACCCAGTACCTGTCTTCGATTGTTACCTTTTCAATAATTTATTTAGTATAAACAGCCATAAGTGATAGAAAGAGTTCTGCTATGTACATTTTGAATAGTCTGAGTAGTTTGCTAAACGGAAGTGTGAAAACGGGGCAGTGCAATTCCGAATTTGGTTTCCATTCCTGTGATGATGGGGATGGCGACTTGGAAACCTCCAATGTGATGGGCTTTAGTGGCAATGCTCTCCGCACCTGATGAGATGTGCAGTTCTGAACCGGAAGGACGTCTAGAATAAGATAAAAGAAACAATATTAGTAGTGAGGGTATACTTTGCGTGGTGTGAAATAGTTCACTTAAAAACTTGTCAACACTGAAATCTTACAATCCATATGCTGACGTATAAAGCAGTTTCAGTTACACCGAGCTAATTTGGAAAAAGTAATAGGTACACTTGATTTTATTGATGTGCCATGAATTTGAATATTTCAATGAAAACCAACACTAGGAAGAAATCAATGAATTCAGGAATAGGCAATTCAAAATGATAATAATACTCACGATCCACCAAAATCGACGAAGAACAGGCGCTGCAGTACTTCATAGGTGAGCAATGTAACACCAAACTGTGGACTCGATCTGAAAACGCGAGCGGTGGTTCCTTTCCAGAAAGCTCTCGGTCCTTCTTCACTATAAATCTTCCGTGCGGCGTCGAATACACCCGAATAGGTGGTCTGACCAGCTCTCGCCTTGACCTACGAAAGAAATAGAAAGTTTTATATAGAAGATCGGGATTTTTTTAAAAAATCTATATCCGCTCCGAATGTGGAGCATATGGCCTCCTAGTGGAGTTATCTCAGCAGAAGAGAACTGTTTGGTAGAAGGGAAAACATGTTCTTTGCTTTCCTAACCATAAATGTTGATAATAAAAATTATTATTTTTATATATAAATGAGTAATGATTGATAACTTTGAGCATGCTGTTTTTTTAAAAATTCACTTCATGTCTTTTTTCGTCAAGGCATATGCAAGACAATAAAATAAATTATTCCTTTTTTATTTTTTTTAATGTACTCTCATATGTTATGAAAATGACGGTACTTTTCGTTTTGTATATTTTTTGGAAATAATAGATGATAATTTTAAACAAAACAAGTGCTACTTTTTTAAGGAAATACCTCTGAGCTTTTTCACTTATACCACTAAAAAATGGCTGAGGCTAAAAGGGTAAAGTATGATAAAATGTTAAATTTGGAAAAAAATATTTGATAGATTACCTGCAACCTGGTTTTGATGACATCAGCGGGTGTGACGAGAGATGCAGCAGGAACACCAGCAATGGCTCCGGCCGCTAAAAGGGTCAGCGGGTGATTGTAACCGCTTTCATCAGCAAAAGATGCCTGGAAGAAATTTATGTCGTCGATTAAAAAAATGTTCAGTTTGTCTTGCTTTGTAGTATGGTAGTGATTTCTCTATTGTAATTCAGCAAATGTCGCCTGTGTGGTCGAGTGGTCAACGTTGTTGGCTTCGGCTACGGAGGGCCCGGGCTCAAATCCCGGTACGGACAGTTTTTATAAATTGATTTTTCAATCGATTTATGAATTTCTGTTCAAAGGCATGGGTGTATGTGATGTCTTGAATTCCCACCTCTCACCCATCCTATCCTACGAACGGGGCATATCGAGAGCGATTAGGTTACCACTAATCCTGTCCTAGCCCCTATCCTTCTATCCCTACTCTCTTTGGAAAAAGAGAGGTTGAGCAACTGAGTAACAAGCAGTTCTCGTAGAAACACTTCTGTTGAGATAAACTCCATTAGGAGTCCATATGCTCCACATTGGGAGCGGACATGGTATAAAAAAAAAAAAAAATCAGCAAATTATCTACTTATTTTCAATCTGTTATGTTTACTCTGGATGGATAGCGCCACATTGGACCTAAAAACTGAAAATGTACCGAACTGGAGCAATGCTGCTATGGATAGAACGTGATGGAGATAGATCTTTGTCACTCTGACAAGAAGAAGATCAAAGTATATTTCAGACTTTCATCCGGTGTTGCAAAAATGATACAAAATATATTATTCCACTGAAGTAAGAAAGCTGACAAGTTTAGCGACCAATGTTTAAATAGTAATGCTGGATGGACTCAAATTGAAATTAGATTAATTGATTATACAGCTCCTTACTTTAACATGCGCATATGCTGGGAAATAGATGGCACTGAAAGGGACGTCTCTTAAAAAGCACGCTCTGGCTCCTTTGTAGAGGCCGAGTAGTCCGAGGTCTTTCACCACACCCAGAGCGCTAATTTTTCGACCACCGCCAGCGAGCTCCCCGGCTACTTGAAGACGAATCTTTACAATTTCCAAGGGATTGGTGAAAACCACTTGCGAAGCACCGGCCTAGTGAAAAAAAAACCATTTTAATTATGCATTATTAACCACTTTGTCTAAAAATTGTCAGATATTTTTAAAAATATTATAAAAAAAAATTAGGTTTTTTTTTAATTTAATTTAAATGAAATCTCTAAAAAATGGAACATCATCGTTTTCTGAAGCACCATCATCAGATGATTCCGAAAAATCACTTTCATTGTCTGAATCGCTTACCAATACCATTGTCACTTTTCTACACGAAACGTTTTGGGCTAACAATAAAATAAAGTCAAACAAGGATAAATAATATATACTTGGCTAAGTTCAAATTACAACAACACGCGGCGTAACACAACAAAGAACCATGAACAACGGAATACTCAAGTGCCCGCCAATAAATAAAGCATTGTATTACGTCATTTCAGTCAAAACTAATAAAAAAATGAGTGACAAGTTGAAATATTATCTGCCCGAACGGGACTCCTGTTAAATATTCCTGGCAAGTCTAAAATAAAACTCTGGCTTGTCAGTGTGCAAAGCAAATCCGCGCCGGAGTCACGCTCAGGCAAAACTGTCAAGTGATTAATTCGTTGACCATTATGACGTGGCCGTTGGCAGAAGAAACTACAGTTATTAATCTAGGGCTTGAAGCTTACATAGATGAACCCACGTGGGTTATGGAAGTTTTTTTTAGTCATATTGTGAAAATCAACACAATGGCTAATGGCAAGTGTTTTGAAAAACAAATTTGGGAATATGCAGATGAACGTGCACGGATGAACCTCAGTTCAAGTTCATCTGTGCACTTGAACGCCTGAAGATGCCGAAAGGAAAAACCCGGGTCGTTAGTGACAAAATCTGTGTGAATGTACATAATTTGAATGATTCAAATTTAATATTTAAATTCCACCAAGCACCTTCAATCGAAATCTTAAATTATTCTAAAATTTCAACAGTTCTGTGACGATGGCAAGTCTCAAAAAAGAATTGATGATCGCTATCAATAGCACTGAGTGTGATGTGTCGGCTATGGCCGGTAGATAGTATGACAACAACAATCTTGTAACACATAGTTACTATAGTGGTCGATCTATTAAAACATTTTTTTCACTAAATATTTTTCAAATCTTTTCTTCCTAATTCTAGATTTTTGAGGGATGTAACAATTCAAATTGTATAAAAAAAAACATTTCTCCTTTTATCAGTTTATTACATGAAAGTTTCTAGTGGTGCATTATTAATATTTCTAGGGAAGTAGAATGACTTACGCATGCTCCGGAAAGAAATTCAGACCAAAGGGGTAAACTTCCATTTTTATCCATAAATTTGTCGCGGACGAAATCATTCATCTGTAAGGGTTATAAACAAAAGAAATAGAAGCATGATCATAAATATGTTTCAAATGCACTTAATTTTCATCTATTCTGTCCAAGATAACAAGGTTCTTTCTCAAGATTTTTTCTTCTTAAAAGTTCAAGACAGTCTATTATGAATATTTTATTATTCTATTATTGTTTGATTTCTGTTGTTTTAATTATCTGTGTAAATTTTGTTTCATAATATAAGAATTCAATACCGACGCTAAATATCATAAAAATATTACCTAGTTTATAACTCTGCATTAGTACTAAATAAATCAAACACAAATAAGAAGAATACATGGAAAGATAGTTTAGGTCCATTTTGTCAATCAATAAAAATAATAATATACAGTTTTGAGAAATTCAAATTTAAGCAGAACGTGTGATTTTTTTGTTATGGTTATTGTATACCGTCAGTTTGATAGCTTTCTCGGGAGCGACACCGATGAGCTGCGGCAGTAATCCTCTGTAGAGTCCGAAGAAACCTTCGTGCCTGATGACCTTCTTAAAACAGTCGATACTGTTTCTATAAGCGACTTCATCGATGAACGAGCCCGTTCTCTGATTTTGCATTCTCGTTTTCACCAAATCGATTGGGTACACTGCCGAGGCTCCCACAGCTGTTGAAATAATAGAATTGTTAACATAACTTCAGCTACGAAGTCAATATTATTATTAAAAACAGATTTAGCCGAGTAAAAAAAATTTTCGAAAATTATTAGCATACATAATTAGTATCGCTGCCGTAAAAGAGCAGAGGCAAAGTTGTACAAAAAATTCAATGCCCGTAGAGAACAAAATCCGCAAACTTTGAGTATTAATTTTCATTAAAATTAATAATTAATTGGCTTGTCTGAATTTTTTATTTGTAAAATGTGGCTTTATTATGTGATAGGTATGGGCAGACTCATGCAACTGTTCCATAACCGATATATAAAAAAAATGGACAGGGTTTATGAAATTTAAACGTTACCTCCAGCAATAGATCCGAGGGTAAACCTGTACACGCTCTCTAATATTTGAATGAAGAAACCGCGTTCCTCGGGACTCTAAAATAAGTAAAGCGTTGTTAAAAACAACATCAAAGATTTTACTTTTCGCAAAGGGCATATGATAAATAGCTTTACGCCTGTGGATTACTTACAGATACTGCTTTAATTTCTGCTATCCTTCTCGTTACCACTTTGAAGTATTGCTCTGGAGTGATGGCGTTGAGGTCATTGTAAACTATTCTCCTAGAAACGTATTTAAATAATTAGCACATTTTATGATATCACTCGTAGGATAGTACAATATATACATTTTAAAGGTAATAGGGCATATCCTACATTGTACAAAATTTTAGCAGTGCAAGCAGAAAGAATGTGCGTTTTAATATATGTATTGACAATTCATGGTTCAAGTTGATAAATGTAAAAATATATATTTATGTTGAAGAAAATCAAAAGTATAATGGTTTCCATAAAACTATTAAACATATTATTCAGTGAGATATTCAAGAATCAGCAAAAAAGTTAATGTTATACCCTTAAAAAAGAAATAAGTCTGCTCGTCAACCTCCATTTTAAAAAAGGGTAGGGATAGGAGAGGACTGGTATTAAGATAATTAATGGATAAGTGTACAATTTTGTTGTTATGTTTGAAATATCAGCAGTTAATAGAAAATGTATAATTTCAAAACATTAAAATAGAAAAAAATAAATAAAATATATTATTAATTTTTGATTAAAGGAAGTTCAAATTTTTAGTAAGAAAACAGGTTTTCCTTTAAGTATAGAATATATGATCATAATGGCAGTTAATATATAACATCAATGGCTGAGAAAATCTGAATAATTTACATACATTGATAAAATATGAAGAATAGTTAAAAAGAGTGTGTTTCAATAATGTTAAAAAGAGGTTGTTTCAATAATGCACCTGTTTATTGGTCTCAGTAATAAAATGTAATATTATCTTCTGCGTCATAAATTCAGTGCATTTTTTTTTAAAAAAAGAGGTGCCGGACATCTCTTTTTTTTTTTTCTAATTCATATCTATTCTCAATGCGGAGGATATGGCTTCCTAATGGAGATATCTCAACATAGTTCTTTTTTTACGAAAACTGCTTGTTAATTAATAAGTTGCTCAACCTCCCTTTTATGAGAGTAAAGATAGGGCAGGTACAGGACTAGTGGTTAACTAATCGCTCTCGTTTTTCCCTGTTCATTTTAGCATTGCAAGAGTGGGAGGGATATATATCACAAATACCAACGCTTTCGAACAGAAATCGATCTTGTAGGTCAAATCTTAGTTTTGATAATTAATTTTTGACTGTTATTACTTTTTCGGGAGATCATGATTTAAAAAAATATTTTCAAACGTCTTTAGGCATAAAAATCTTTTTAAAGGATTTTTTTGTGTATATTAATTTGAAACATTAAAAACTTCAGGAAAAAAGGTGCCGGAACACAGTTGCACCGCTTTATGTGGGAAAAAAGCACTGATTAAACTAATATTATAAAAAATTTGAAATGATTCCCAATAAACAGACTAACATTTTTGAATGGTGCTATTTAGTTGAGAAATAATAATAGTATAAAGTTATGTGCGAAAATTCATAAAAAAGCGAAAATATAAGAATTTAATATTTTCGATGGAATTGTCGACAACTGTTTGCGATACTTTTTTCGCCTTTTCGAGTAGTATCTTAAGCTAACTAAACTGCGAGAATTTTGCTTATAACATAGACATTGATTCTCATTCATAACTTACGAATGACAACAAAATGAAGGGCAGACAGGAAGAAAATTTCATGTTAAAATTGAGGAACATTAGACGTGTCAATATAAATATTTGTTTTCATTTAATCAAAAACAGTTTCAATAAAATTGATAGTGTACGAGTACTACAGCGAGACATTAATTGATAAAGGATTCAAAGTGAACAGTTAAATATTTTTGAAAATTAAATAATGTCTTAAAAACAGCAATATATAAATAAATATAGGTAAATAACTTCTTAAATAGAGCAGGTGACTTGCCACTGTTAAATTCATTTCCAACGGGATTTTCCCTTCAAATAGAAGTAGTTTTTACTGTTATTGTTTGTGTCTAGCCTCCTTCACGTGAGCGCATCCAGTGGAAAGAAAAATCCCACCCATCATTCAGAATCAACGTCCACGCTTTAAATCAAAATCTTTAATTATTTAGGAGTTTATTTAAAAACACAGACTTATATAAATAAATATTATTTCTTCTTCATAATAATATGAAGAGCAGAGTAAGATGATTTGTTGGTGATATTTAGATAAAAAAAGGCTTCATTATATTAGTATAAAATTGTGTCGTTCTGTAGTTATATTTTTTCACGGAAGTGGTTTTGCACATTATTATCAGTGATAATATATTTCGAATTCAATGTTTTTGAAAATATGAAATGTCATTTATCACACGCCATGTTGTTTCATTGAGTAACAAGATTAAATCTTAGAAGTTTTGGTACAATTGAAATTATCAATTATAAGTATTTTATTCAGAAGAAAATTTTGAATTACTCAACATTAGTTTGTTGCAAGCGTCTATTGTTTTATTGATAATTTCTTTAAAATATTACATGACATGATTTTCCATCGACTGTTTTCGTTACAAGAAAATATAAGGCAGAATGTACAATTAATAAACCAATACAAGCATATTCTGTAATTTTCAAAGCAAGGTGTGAAACTCAAATTAAAAAGAAATGAGCTTTTTTTTGATAGCGGAATAGCAGTGTTAAATAAAAATAAAGCAATTGAAAGGCAAAAAGAGAAAACCAACTGATCAAATAGTATAAATACGGTTTTAACCAACCCCCTTGACAGTTGAAAACTGGTTGAATCAACGCTGACAGCAGTAGCTCTGAACATCAATTAAAAATGAAGTTACATTAGGAATGCAGATTATTAAGTCGCTTTGTCATAATAATAAGTTAATAAAAGATTTAAAAATAATGTATACTTATAATATTATTTAATAGTTAACCGTGCATGAAGCTTACGTATGGCAGGAATTCAGAGACAATTCAAATGATGCATACACAGAGAAGAAGAGAGCAATATTATCAAAATAAAGTTATTATCATTCATTAAAAATACAAATAAAGTATAAAAAATTTGGAATAAGTAAATGCTAAAATAATGACGAAGTTACAGGAATGTAACACTTACACGACTCGTTAAACATCATATTAGTATAAATACTATTATAATCCAACGATGAAGTAAAACTAATTGAACTATCACTTGATGAATTATTAAGAAAAAATGCTTTTTGAAAGACAATCGATTTCCATATTCTAAACAACACGGAGATAATGTTTTATAAAATGAGTTTTTTGCAGTCATAGATTGCAATGTATAGCTCTGTTTTACAAACTGTGCCACCTGGAATTCTGTTTAAGTTTAGGAGATATGTTTTAATGCTTTTATTTTTTGTTAATTATTTATTTATTTAATTAATTAACATTGCACAAGGTTGACAAATTATAAATTTAAAACTTTTACAATGAAGAATGATTTTAATGAGAATTTAAAGCTCTATTAATAATTGTTCAGCATTTGATTTGATTTTTCTTGGAATCTTTCTTCTAAGCAAATCTAATGATGGGAGAGTTTTATATATTCATTTAGCATTCTCTTAAAAACGAGATTTTTCTGGTTTATACGTTGAAAAATAAACTTAAGCGTAAACAATAATATCATATATCATGTAGTATATAAAGTGCATTACATTCTATGTGACCTCAATATTAAAAATAATTTTCTTATGCATGTCACTAAATCTACAACTTAGTGATTAAAAGAATAAGAAAACATCATTACTTCTAACTGACTCATTCTACAAAACAATTGTTGAATTAAAGTGCCACCTACACATATAAAGATTAGTATTGTGAACATCATACACCAGAGGTTGTCACTGCAGATCAAATTATTGAGTGTGAAATCAAAACGAGCATTTTTTCAATATCATAAAAGCTTATATAAATCATTTCGAAACATATATTTATATTTTGTTGGCTGTGAATTAACTTATTCCACATTTGTACATGGTTCGGAATCACTGTTTATATTTGATAACATTGTAAAATAAACACAATATCATGCTTTATTATTTCAGCAATAAATTATATTGGGTATTCTCAAAATTAATGTCATTTTTTTAATGAAACAAAAAAAATCTTAAACGTTTATTTTTGTTTTAATTATTCAAAATATAATTTCTTTCCAAAGATATATCCAATATCTTTTCTTTCCTTCTCCTGCCTCTCAGTAATTTTTCCAATTACATTAAGATAAAATCTTTGAATCTTTGTGTCTTTGAATCAAAATTTTTCGATAGTCCTCTTTTCACATTGTTTACATTAATTATTTGTTTTGTCTAGGAAGTGTTGCATCGAACGAAATAAATATTAGTAGGAAGGAGCAATGTCTGGAGAGTAAGACGGATGAAGCTGAGGATCTTTGATAGTCTCCCATGCCCAGGATATCGTATTCTCTATTTCAAAATTTTATGAACCATCTTTGGCATTTACTGATATCTAATGAATCACCTACTATTTCACAAATGTTTTTTGTAGCGGTTGCCGATTTTTTTTAAGAAACTCGAATGACATGTAATTTTGTATGAATTGTTTTCTTAGTAAAAATCCTTTTTTCATAAATTTTGGGTTCTTATTTCACTGTTTATTATTGAAATGTGCAGTCCATATATGTACTAACACAAATATAAAAAAATACATCTGACTGCTACAATTTTACCTTAAGAAAAATGATATTATTTTTGAGAATAACACTAAACGTTGAATAAAAACGGGAATAATCAAGGGCAAGTTTTCGTGTGTGGAGAATTCGTGTACTAAAAAATTATTCTTCGCTTATAATCATGTGTAACCAACGAATGTAAAAATATATACCTCTAGTAAAACATAATGTATTCGGACAGAGTTTGATCCACTCGTCATTAACATAAAAAAAGTTAATCATTTTTATGCATATAATATAACGATCAGTCAACGATAAATATCGATTAAGCTTACAAAATAAAATCTACTGGTATGTAGCGTGCAAAATTAATAAAAAAATAAATCAACATAGAGATCTATGGCAGACAAACTATTTTCAAATATCACTTAATTTTTTTGGTAATTGAAACATACACTTTAAGGGTATTTTTATTATAAATATTACCATATTCCTGCGAATAAAAGCTGGGTTTTAAAAAAATCCCGCCTTTCGCACCAGATAATTGCAATGATAACTATTAACAATATTGTTGGAATGAATTTCAAGAATCCTTCGCATAATTCAATCGAAATATTTCGATATATATAGGTTTTTTTTCAGTTGCTTAAATAAACAAATGTAAAATGATTAAATTAACTCACCCTGCTGAATGATGTAGCATGTCACACAATTGAAACAAGATATCGACTTCTAATGGCGTGATTTGACTCATCAATTGAGCTGATGATAAAAATTCTTCCTTGGTTACTTCTTTGGATCTATGCCCGTTGGTGGCGTTTAAGTATACTCTCTTGATCAATTCCATATTGTTAAGTAATGAATTAAATGCCATAAAGTATGGAAAGCTGACTTTTCGATTTGTTTGTCCGTAGCCTGCTGCCTGAAAGAAAATTATAAGTATTATTAGGTACCGAGTATCACGTTTCATCCAGTATCAATGTCGACAAATTTTACAGCACTTCCATCTCAAATTACAATTCGATACGATAAAAATCTACCACGGAAAATATAATTTGACATTTTAAATGGGAGATGGAATCAATAATTATGTCATTCATACATTTTGTTATTTGCACAAACTGATTCCCTAAAGTGAGTGTATTAAATTTTGTCACCATGGTATGAATTTTACCCTGGTAGATTCATTTACAAATACATAGAAAATATTTCGTACCGAAGAAAGGTTACTCCTGAGGTCCTTAGTTAATAAATGCCCTTTAATATCTAACATGATGTCTCTAAAGTCGGATGCGCTGATAAAGCCGGAACTCTCCTTGTCGCACTTTTTGTAAGCTTCCACTGCATATTCCTCATGAAAGTCGTGTAAAAATTGACTGAATTCGGAATATGAGATGACTCTTTGTTTCTCTTTGCCAAAGTAGAGCTTTACAAACGTGCCGTCCATATTGAAAGGTAATTTTTTGTGCAGAACAGTCTTTTTCATTACATCAGCGAATTCATCTGAAGATAAAAAAAATGCATTGATTAATAGTAATAGGTAATTGAACATGAATAATTTAAATGAAATATTTAAAAAAAAAGGCTGACTGAAGAAATTAAATGTCATCATTAAAAAAAAAATAATAGACTGACAATAGTCCACTGGTTTTTAGCATATTTGAAGTCAGGGAGCAAGTTTCCAGATTAAGTATGTTAAGTTTCCAGATAAAGTGGATTAGTCATTCTGAAAAATGTATCGAAAGATTACATCGGAAAATAAAGGATGGTTATTTGATTCAATTACCTCTCTAATTACTCCTGACAGGAAAATTTTGCACCTTACTCATAGCATATTATTAAATATTATTTTGTATGGAGCTCTAGTTGAATTCCAAAAAACTCTTTCGCAGTGATCTACTGTAGTGGTTGTGTAATATTCAGGAATTGCTGAGTTATATTGACAAGAGAGACCGCTGTGGTCTAGTTAAGAGCTTGGCTCTACCGATCGAGCGGGTCTGGGTTTGATTTTCGCTAAGGTCAATGCCAAATTTAGATTTTTTCAATATAAATTTGAGATTTTAGACGCGGGTGTTTGTCATGTCAATTCTCGAGTTGATCTCGTGTGAGTTACAAAAAAAATTCATCAAGTTTATACTGTATGATTTTTCAACATTGAAATTATTTGGCGCATTGGCATATGTAATGTAATGCCAAATATTTAAAAAAAAAATATTATATTTAACAGAGCATTGAATTATATTACTTACCAAAGGCCACCATTCCATTGCCGTTAGTGTCAAAAAGTTGAAATGCAGTTTTGTAAAGGGCATCGGGAACACAGAGCAGACCTTCAAACGCTCTGAACTCATCGTATGAGATGTGTCCGTCCTTATCCATGTCCACAATGCCCGCAATGAGTCTGACAGATTCCTCATTGAAGTCGCCTGAAATGTGCAAGGTCATTGAAAAGATTTAAGGTTTGATTCCACCTTCACACAGAAATATTTTGATTTAAAATACAAATATTGAATGAAAAATTGAAAACCTGAGTATTTATGATTTTTAACAAATTACAATTAAGAATTTCATTATTAAATTATTGTTTTATATGAATAAGTCTTACCTTCATTGTATAAGCCGAGAAATTTTCTAACAAAGTCATCTCCTGTCATAAACCTCTCTCCCTTCACCTCTTTGGTAGCATATTGATTGAATATCTCCCTCAGCCGTTCTGGATCGGCTCGCTTTAGGTGACCAGCACCCTGAAATCATAACAACAAAAACTGTGAGCGCTGTTATGTCTTGATATTTAGAGACATTTAAACAAATGAGTTCACACAGTTACAAACACAATTATATTCAAATTTAGAATATTATAATAAGCGCCTGTGGGTGCTGGCAGATAGCCGCGTCGAGGCAGGCTACTGAGGCTAACCACAAATCGCGTTTCGTATGAAAAAGCTTATATCATACGCACTGCAAATCGGCGGTTTGATATTAGCTACTATACTTAAATAAAAAATTTGATGCTTTATTTTGAAATGATCATTCATTTTGTGAATTTAGAATATATTTTCAGTTAACAATGTAATGTAAATAAACAAGCTATTGAAGGTCACATGCATATATTATTTTTGTCTAAATACTTAAAAGAGATAGGCAAATTATTGAATTTTAGAAAAATTTTGACAATAGAGAATATCCTTACACAATATAAAGAAAATATTTTTATAGTTAAAAAATCTTACTCTGGTTGATACTGTACTCAACATGTTACAAATGACAGCAAGATACTAACTATCAGTGACAACATGAAATTTAATATCATATAAGATAAGAGAATGTCAAGAAATGTAAAAATGTCCATGATAAATATGACTTTTAAAGTTTATTTTTAAAAAACTTCCTTTTAATTCATATTCAAATTTACTTAGAAAAAAGTTGCCAGTTAATAAAAATCGGATAACTCTAGACTACAAATCGAAATTATTTTCTGTTCTTCGCCTTTATTATATCCATTTCATTAACCCATGCTTGTTTATCAAAAAATATTGATTATTCTTTCACTTGTAAGAATCGAAATGAATTTTCATTACAACATTTCAGATATCCTTCTGTGGTCGTATTGAAACATTTATTTTAATATTACACTAATTATTGTTGATATTGTAAAATACATAGTTTTTTTTTTTGTTATAATGATTAATTAAAATATATTTTTGATCTCATTATAAGTCCCTCTCACCAAATTCATCATTAATCTGGTTTTATTTTTAATACAAATTGGTAGTTAAATTGATAGTTATTTGCAAGATGTTGTAAACATTTCAATTATAGATGTTTATGTGTCATTCATTTATAATTTGTATTATTTATAATTTTTTTCATATTTATTTTCCGGATTGTTTGTCACACCTTGTCATTAGTCTTAATTATTTTTGTATCATTAATCCCGTTTCGTTTTATATTTCATCATTTGATAATGCTCGCGAAGAGCGAAACCTGATATATAATAAATAATAAGGAATCAGTACAAATTGTTTTATTTTTAAAAACACATTAATTTAATTACGTAAATCTATCAGGCAATAGTATAAGCCGTACACATTGATATGCATGGCGATTATTGATTAAACAATCATAATATATGTGTACAATATTGGAGATAACCGCTCCGCGGGAATTATGTCGAATTATATCATTATTGTGGATTTTATTTGAGACCAACGTATTGCGGAACGTTGCGAAGTCAGCAAGCAGCTGATGGCCCGCAGGAAAATATTTATGTTCACGTGAACACGCCGTGAAAACACGTCACGTAATCAGCGATTATCAATTTTCCCACTCCTTAAGTGGACGTAGAGAATTTAGTGTTTTTTTGCAGGCCAACCTTTTAACTCCAAACTTCGAATAAAGCATACGAATTAAGATGCTTACCGAAAAATATTTTTAGTCATTGGTAAAACGGTATATTTTCGCGTAAGGAGAAGAGTTTTAAAATAACAGACACCTGTGACAGCCCTGAATCAAAATTAAGTATTATTTGAAAATTCGATATAATAGGAATGAAGCAACCTAATCCCGAATTCTAAATATTGTAATATCAATCTTTCAGCGGCGTGTTTTAAATGATTGCTCATTTTAAGAGTGAACTGAAAATGGTTGTTAAATTAGTCACCTGCGACACCCAGTGGCGGATTATCCCATAAGCGCAAGAAGCGCTTGGGGCCTCCAAATCTTGGGGACCTCAAAGATAGCATACATTATATTAACCATTATATTTTTATTTCAGTTATATATATTTATTACTATTCTACGAAGAGATTTGCAGCACTTTAATGTAATTCGAAAAGCAGGGCCTCCAAAATTTATTGCGCCTGGGGCCTCCAAAGTGCTTAATCCGCCACTGTTTTAAATTATTTTATATATTTTTTATTAGACCTTTGACGAATAAAATACTTACGAATTATATCCTATAATATCCGTATATAATTCCACTATAGTCCGAAACACTTCATAGTGTCTTCATAAAATAACTTTTAGAATCGCTGTTCAGTTCGCGGGAAAGACAGAGGATGCGTCACGAGACGGATGCGTGATATGAGATTCAAATAAGAACTCGCACAAGCGAGATTAGTTTAAAATACAAATAGCAGCACGGTAAATTTAATGTGACCGTTATTTTTAATTTAATATTGTCGGTCAACCCCTATATTATGGGAGTGGCAACCCTATACATCGGTGTTTCCCAATCTTACTTGTGCCGTGACCCCATGCGACCGATGCTTCAAAAATCTCCATGTCCTCGCTTCCCTACCAAAACTTAATAGTTACCTAGCAAATTCGGAAAAAATGCTTCAAATAAAAAAAAACACAAATCAAGGTGCAAATTAGTGCGATTCTTGTACTTTATGTGAGGAAATAATTTGGTAAATTGAAATCATAAATCTCTACGGAAACATAAATAAATAATATGAATATAAGATAGTTTGACCATTTTGAAAGAACAAAGTTATCTTATTCAGCCTTACATCAGTTGTTCACAACAATTTTTTGTACCTAAAATGTCGATAGGGCGACTGGCACCACCTATTTGTAATTGGATAAAGACTGGCCGACGAAAACAAAGGAGGCAGTCTAAAGGTATCGCAAACACATGAAAGAAAATAAACCTACCCAAACAATGTTCTCTAAACAATTACGATCTTAACCAGTTGGTTAGGAAACCTGGGTAGAAAGAAAAAATATTTATTTGTGAACATCTTTCCTTGCCGATTAAAACATGTTTTTTTTCGGGGGTCTGCAGATTATTTTTTCAGATTTAGGGGACCGTGGCATGAAAAAGGTTGGGAATATCTAAACGACCCAAACGACCACTGGCATAAAGAATAAGGATAACCGAGGCTTCTTTGGCAATATATAAGAAATTGAATGCTTTAATACGACGATGAAAAGTTTCCATGCACCAATTATTTATGTTATACAATTGGGTTGTTAGTTATACCTCAGCAGATAATTAATGTCAGATAGCTATTGTCCTTCTTCGCTTAAAGACCCAATAAGACAAGGCTAGTGTTAAGCAAACGCTATAATACATGCATAACGCATTATAAGACATACTGGATGTCGCTGTGTGATATATGTATTATATTATGTGAATTGAGTCATGTTTTGTATGTTGCACAACTTCGTACTTCAAAGATTCTCCGAAATCCTTCGTACGGTCGTCTTACACATATAGTTATATGGGGCGGTTAATATCACAGATGCCGCTTGGGCAAAATAACAAATATAATAAATAAACCTAGCAATCTCAAGTCGCGCAAATACATTTTTGCTCTATAATAATCAGGTATGTATGTGATAACGGCGCGTGATAGCAAAATAATTGAACGTATTTCTTTGGCAATTTTCCAAAGCGGCTTGTGATGAATTTGGTGGATAGTTTATTTTTGGATTTCGATTTTTTTTTTTTTAAATAATTTAATTGAACGTTATTGCAAACCGATTGTGGCCTATTTCAGTATTACACCAATCTGAACAGAGGCGCGCTGATTGATATTTCGAAAAGGTTTTATTGTAGAACAAGTATTTTGAATTCGTTCATCAACCATGCGCTATTGGTATCATCCCATGACCATGGGCCACATAAGATGAGGGTCATATTATGTTTCAGATTGTAAATGTCTTGCGTAAATTGTGGCTTCTTCCTTTCGGAGGTCTCGTCTCATTTCGAATGTTCAGATGAGCATATTTATAAATTCGGTTAAAATTCTCGAGTAAGTATATGTCACAGCAGGGTTTCCCAAACCTTTTCTGCAATGGAACACTTCGCAAATCAGGAAATTTTAACGGAACACTCGACTTATTTTTAGATCGAGTAATTCATAATAGTATATATAAAAACAAAAAAAAATGTTAATAAAACACTTATTACTATTTTTAAATTGTGTAAACCTCGTTGCAGCATAAAAAGAAAATCCTGCTTCGCATAAGTAGGTTGTATAAAACGGAAGTAAAGCAATAATACATTGTTGTGACACATTGGAGGATTCTTTTGACAAACTGGCTAAGAAAGAATTGAATAATATTTATATCAGAATCACGGAAAAAATCAGTCAGATTTTCATAAACATTAAATTAATCATGATGGTTTTTCTACTACGGAAAATGGATTCCATGCCAAGGAATCATAATCGCTAGTTTTTGGAAAACATTAAAAAAGACTGGTTTTAAGTTACGTGGGTGTTCACGAAACACATATTCCGGTTCAGCGGAAAACCAGTGTTCCGCAGAACATAGTTTGGGAAACCCTGTGTTATAGAATGATGATAGTATTGGTAGTAGTAGTAAAACCTTGATATAGCGAACTAACGACAGTATACCCGTTATAACCGAAAGTCTATTAAATAACAATGATGATTTTATGGGTGCGTTTTTTTTTTAAATTTATTGAGAAAATAAGCACAAAATAATTTATAAACAAGGCCACTGAAGTTTCAATCCCGTGGATTTTTGCGCCTGTGTGCGGGGCGCCTTCGGCGGTCAAATTTTATACACTTAATTCTGGATTGATCCACCAAGCTGCGCCCCACTGAACATTCCTAGAGCCTGCGCCTGTGTGCGCCGCACACTTCGCACACGCTTAGGGCCGGTACTGCCTACAATGCTTGCTCGCTCCGCAAAACCGTTTTCGGTATTTGTAGATTTATGAAATATTTACGTTGGCACATATTTTAAATGAATTAAAAAAATATTTATTTCTTTATATTCAAAATGATTTTACACGAAAAATTAGATACATTTGTAGAGGGAAAAAAAACTGTTATGGGGTCGCGTGACTGCAAAATATCGAATTTCCAATGTGCAATCAAAACCTATAAGCATTTTCTGTAGATAAAGATAAATTTCTCGTAAATGCAGATTAATAAACCTTGATGTCAGCAGTTTGACATAGTAAACGCAGGCACGCAAGTAGGCATTATCAATTTAATTTAATTACAATGTAAAACGGAATAGATAGCGTTTTGTGAAAAGCAAACTTTTCACAGTCGATCAAACTGTCCAAGAAAAGTTAAATGTTGCCTTAAACACGTTCTGTTTTTAAGACTAAAAACTAAATTTCAAAATGTAAAAAAATAGATGTTGCCTAGATCAGTGCTTCCCAACCTTTTTCGTTCCACGGCCCACTAAGTCTAAAAGAAATAATCCGTGGACCTCAATTGTCTCCGTAACTCGTTTTTTTTTTAGCTCACCGAGGAATTTGAAATCTGTGATTTGGTATACTTTTTCCTCAGATTGTCACAGAAACTCGTTTTTTTTTTAGCTCACCGACGAATTCGAAATCCTCGATTTGCTATACTTTTCCCCCAGAATCCAATTTCTATCCAATCCAATCCGGCGGCCCCCTTAAATATTCCGCGGCCCCCAATATGGGAAACATCGATTTGATAGACATAAATATATAGATTTTTGTACTTTCTACTGAATTTCGCGGCCCACAGGTTGGGAAGCACTAGCCTAGATAACGCATTTCATTTAACGATGACTTCGATAGTTCTGATTATTTGCAGTAAATTGGACTCTCTTTTTACAAGGTTTCGAAATAGCACGGAGAAACATCCCTTGCATGTAGGTACATACTAACTATTTAGTACAATATGCAAAGAGGTATGCGGAAGAAATACTAAAAACTGTTTTAGAGGAGCCCCAATGGAAGTGGTGACGATGACGAAGACGATCCAACAAAGGCCTGGAGCTGATCTCACGGGTTTAAGTAAGTCTCAGAACGAACAGCATTTTTTTCAATCGATTGATTGATTCTGTTCGAAGGCATTGGTGTTTGTGATCGTTATTTCCACACTTCCAATTCTAAAATAACGTCGTAGCGAGAGCGATTTAATTACCACTAATCCTGTCTTAACCCAATCCTTCTATCCATGAGAAACAATAAGTTCTCGTAGAAAAAACTTCTGTTGAGATACATCCATTAGGAGACTATAAAAAAACCCCGAAGAAAACCTCCCATTATTCATCGAGACGGAGATTGAAAAACAGATTTATTTTTTAGAATCACCCACTACCCAGAACATTAGGTTGCCCTTTGTTGATATGGTAATTAGGGTATCCAATCCCGGAGCCTTTTTGTGATCCCGGGATTTCGGGATTGATTCATTTTCAATCCAGGGATCCCGGGATTGAGCACTCAACATGAAATCGTGTATAATTTGAGAAGTGAGTGTATGTTTTGGTGTCGGAATTTTTCATTATTTCATTTCCAATTTCAAAAACCCAAGAATTAGCTCTTCGAAGAATTCGACAATCTCAAACCCAAGAATCTGCCGATTTGCCCTAAATATCACCTTGACTCGTTTTTTTTAGCTCTTCGAAGAATTTTAAAATATCAAAACCCAAAAATCTGCCGATTTCTCCAAAATGTCACCGTGACTCGTTTTTTTTAAGCTCAACCAAATCCAAAGTCCTATGAATTTTCGGGATTTGCTAAAAAAATCTCAATCCCGGAATTCGGGATCCGGGGATTGGAAAGCCTAATAGTAATCTAATCCGGACCAGTGAAGATACATTGATAATTTTGAATTAATAAAAAATTGGCATGTCGATGTACAGAAAAAAATGATTAGCAAAAGAAAACTAATAACTTCATTGGCCACATTATAGTCATATTGTAATTTCTAAGGTCATTTAGAACGTAGACAATGACCTGCTGCTTCATCTACGTTTATAAATCTCTATGCTTTTCCAATTAGAGTAATATTACAGCTCTGAGGCCATTCTTTAGCAGATATGACTAACGAATTGCACACGTGCTAGAGATGGCACGTTCGAAAAAAAAATGTAGTACAATTATCAACGCATATATTATGTTTTGTTGTATTATTTCCTCGTTTTATTGTTCGTTTTTAATATTTTTTAAAAGAGACGAAATATTATTTATATTTGAGTCTTGGTAATACAAAGCTTATGCTACGATAATGATATTTTTGTTTTATAAAATGTGTTAATTTTTAATTTAGATTTCAATAAAATTTTCTTTTTTTTACCATGTGGAGCATATTGAAGTTGATCTCAACAGAATTGTTTCTTAGAGAACTGCTTATTACTTCATTTCTCATCCTCGTTTTTTCCAAAGAGTGTAAGAGTACAAGAATATGGCTAGAACAGGATTTGCGGTTAGCTAATCGCTCTCGCTCCGCCCCGTCCGGGTGGGAGGGGGGAAATAAGGATATCACATATATCCATGCCTTCGAACAGAAGTTCATACATCGATTGAATTATCAAGTCCCTGACTTCCTTAACCGAAACCAACGACGTTGACCACTCGACCACGCAGCCGACAATCAATTAAATTTACTTATATTTAATCAAAACTGCCTTTTTTAACACATTGATGATATATTTATTTTAAAAATTTGACATGCGCACAGAAAAAGGTTTGCTACCACTGTTATATACGATAGTATAATATTTACACTGTTATTTATGAATTGGATCAAGAGCAGATAAGCGTGGTGGGAGAAGTATTATGTACAACAGCAAGTGTGTATTATATTTAAGAGTAATTTTTGCGGAAAAAATATCCTTTTTTTATATTTAAAAAAACACGAAAGATTTCAGTTTTAAGATTTTTCTATAGCGTACTGTGCGTTATGTTGGTTTTTTTTTATATGAAACAAGGCCATATTATATATTGGTAGTACCATTTTATAACATACAAATCGTAAAATCAAAAATAAATAATAAAAAAAAACTATTTCTTTAGTTGTTGAGTGTCACGGTCTACAGGGACACCTATGATAATTAAAACAAATTATTAAATGGCTTATTTACAAACGTTCGCTTGATTGATAGAATTTTCAAATTATCCCAGCTGAGTTAAACATTCCTTTATATGATAATGTAATAACATTTATCTGTAAAAAATGAACAGGGAGCCAGTGACGTAGTTAATAAGAGACCTATTTTTTTTTAATAAAAAATTGCATCTCAAAAAAAACGCACTATTTATGGTGTTCTCGAACAGTTTCCATGTCCCGTTTTCGAAAAGAGAAAATCGCAGTAAATTAAAAAAAAACGCGAAAAATACAAATTCTGGCGGTAGAATCTAGACTTGTAGATGAAGGCGTAGGCGTAAATAATACATTTTAATGTAAATATTGTATTTTATATATATTTTCATATAATATATGTAATGACACGAAAAAACATTACATCTAGTCAATTGTATTGTTAGTCAGTTGCTCAACCTCTCTTTTTCCAAAGAGAGTAGGAATAAAAGAGTAGGTCTAGGAGAGGACTAGTGGTTAGCTAATCGCTCTCGATACGCCCCGTTTATAGGATAGGATGGGTGGGAGGTGGGAATTCAAGACAACACATACATCCATGCCTTCGAACAGAGATTCATAAATCGATTGAAAAATCAATTTATAAAACTGTTCGTACTGGGATTCGAACCCGTGACCTCCGTAACTGAAGCCATCGACTTTGACCACTCGACCACACAGGCGGCAAGTTTTCGTAGAAACACTTCTGTTGAGTTAAACTCTATTAGGAGTTCATATGCTCCACATTGGGAGCGGACATTGTAAAAAATAAATAAAAATAAAATTGTATTGTATGAAAGTGTGAGACGCTTAAAATGGCGCCTTAAAGTACCATTTTTTAGATGTCCCAGTTTGGGGGAAAAACTGAATGGTCACGTTATATATGCATAATAACATATGTTTTTATATAAGTATCAGGGCTGTGAACTCGGAGTCTGGTGTTTTTCTGGAGTCAAATAAGTCAAATATAATAAACATATATAATTCTATTCATCATATTGATTGGTGAAACGATGACTATGTATTAGAATTATTCTGGTTATTATACCAGAATGATCTGATGGTGAGTATAAATGCAAGTTAAATGGAAATTGAAACGATCAATTCGGAGTCGGTTTTCAATTTAATGACGGAGTCGGAGTCGTTTAGCTAGCAATTATTGTTAACAGTATTATAAATAGTGAGGATTCTTAATTAAATCTTAGTTAAAATGTGACAAACAAACCTACAATAAAAGCGAAATTTGAAATGCCGATAACTACGTAATTGTAATTTTATTATTTTGGAAATATTTTAATTAAAATAATACATATAGTGATAATTGCTTAAATATATCCGGAACGAACCTGTTGAGCAGTTGTTCGTCATGGTAATTACATTATCTGTATCACGTTAAGAAATTACTTTTTCACGCGAGGAAGTTGTGGTGATTGTATTTTTTCAGTGATAATATTATTGTGAACAGAGATTGTGTGACAAACAATTCAATACTATTTTTTAAATTTATTATACATTTACTCTTACAAATTCGATACAAAATAACTTTGTTTACATATTATTATAAACTACACGAGGCATCCTGAAGTATGTATGCGAGTTTCGAGAAGAAGGATTACATTTATTATTACATTATTTCGTTCCGAATTTGGCAGAAAAAGTAGGATTTCGAATTATTTCTGCCAAAATCATTTCAAGTTCTTACACTAACACATTAATTTATTAAAATTGTATTTACGAACACAGATTTGTCATCAAAAAATGTATTTTAAGTAAGTTGTAGAAATGAAAAAATCTTTATTTAAACTTATAATTATGTAGTTTTGCATGAATTCAATAATCAGGAGTTACTTTTTTTACGATAATAAAAAAAAAAATACACCAGTAAATCTATAATGAATGATATTTAAGAATGTGGGTTATCTTCTAAAATTTAAAATATTGCATATCCATTACATTAGGAGGCTTGATCACGAATCAGTATTTTTCCCCCTTTAAAGATGAATTTTACACTATTGCAATGTGTATTTAACGGAGGTTACTTCGCATCTAACTTATTTTTTTTCTAAAATACCACTTGGCTCACTTCACCTCTAATGGGCCTTTATTTTAATGATGTTGTGAGTAAACTAGTTACTGCATTCAATTGTGGCATGCGTGTTATTTGTTTTGCTATAATTTTAATGTAAAAAGGAAGTGACTTCATAAATTATATCTTGTGCTGATATATAATTGTATTACAACCGAAAATTGCGAATGTCCACTTGACAACGGAGGGGAAATAAGACATTTCTTCAAACAAATGCACTCGAAAAGAAAAAAAAGCTGCGTACGTGACATAACGCTGGTTCGTATTATTTCTCAATCCAAGTCTCGCTATATGTACATTGATGGTAGGTGGTATAAAGAACATACACACATACTTGATTTAAGTATACGTTGCAGGTAATTTATTCAACTCTCTCACCGTTTCAAAACCTCTCGCCGTATTGTCTTTCTTTCAAGATATGCAAACAAATAATATTAAGGAATTTCAATATATTACGTATAATTTTTTTTTAATATGCAAGCGTAGTCTTCAAAACGCATTTTGTGCGTACTATGCAACTGATGCGTTGGTTCGTTCGTCGTAACAAGGGCATCCAATTAACTGTCCGAAATAACTAACCGGTTTTCGGTTTGATTCAAATAAATAAACCCTGAAATATTTTTTCAAACATGGTTATAAGGAATGGTTGAAAACATGTGAATGCCTTAAAAGATAATGTATAGTAAAAGTTCAGTTGACAACGCTCGCCATGAGCGAAACTTATATATTTTTTAAATAAAGTGGAAATAAAGTACAAAGAAATATTGTGTTTTTATTAATATATCATAGTAAAAGTGCTTACTTTTTTTAAGCAATCTACTTTTGCTGCGATATACCCTAGTTAGAATACATTTTATTATGGGGATACTCAAATTAAAACAAAAACAAATTTTCAAAAGCCGTGAAGTTAGAATTCATTGCAATCAAATCAGCGTAGCCTATTGGACGTGTATGAGGACGAACCGCAGCACACAGTGTTGATTTTTTGTTACTTTTATTACATAACATATACAATAATGACCACTTTTAGGGTGTTCACTGTCAATACTTGGTGGAAAGGCATTATATTAATAAAAACACAATATTCCTTTGTACTTCATTCCACTTTATTAATTAGGTCAGGACCGGTTTCGCTCATTGCGAGCATTGAGCGTCATCAGTTGACAATGCTCGCAATGAGCGAAACAGGTCCTGACCTTATTAATAAAGTGGAATGAAGTACAAAGGAATATTGTGTTATTATTCATATAATAATGATGTCTAAAATGGAAAACACCTGAACTCACCGATAGAAATCAAAAAAAGTGTAACATTACATGTAAACATATAACACAAAATACACCTTACGATATGAATACACCTAGTATGTTTATGACTATCTTCCCTGTACTGCTCCACACGGGGTCACGGAAAGTTTACTCGCACGGCTGTTCATATATTATTGCTAATCACAGTCATGCCGGAACTGGACTTAACGAGAAAAACCACAAGAAGCCGCATTTGTCACGTAGCCTTCTTCCAGTGCACATGTCCTTTAGATCGTGTGCGACATCCCTATCAATTGTTGTCATACCCAGGGCTGTCGAGTCGTTAAAAAATAAAACTACTCTGAACATAACTTAGTAGTATCACTTTCGACCAACGATTTGAAGTTGTTTGTATTTTCGAGTCCGATTCCACAGCCCTGGTCTTAACAATGAAAACTACGATGAAGTCGCATTGTTATTGATCGTTGGCATGGAAACCCGAAAAATGATATAAATGTAACAAATATCACGAAAATGTGATTTACGATAATGTTAATTCACTAAATTGAATGAAATTCGTATCGGCATTTTTTACCGCAGTAGAATTTAAATTGAAAATTAAGTAGTTATAAATATTAACAGGTTTTATCGAAATAAAAAAACCAGATTGCACTGGATCTACACCGGTTGTCAATTTGATTATCATGAATTATTTTGACAGAAGTCCTATTTACACCAGCTGATAATGCTATTGTGATTGTGTAGACATAGTATAGTATGTTCAGCTGTTCAAAAGCGAAACAGCGTAAACAGTGAAATACGTTTATAAAAATAACACTAATAATCTTACAACTCGGCATTAAAGTACAGGATTAAAAAATGACATATAATAGTTTCGTTGTCCATTTCTGATAAGTCTTCGCTTAAAATTGAACAAATAATCGATAATAATATACAAAAACAAATTGATAATTTAACAAAAGCAAGAACATTACAAAACAAAATACATTTTGAATGAATAAATAAATTTTATATGTATTACAACTTCGAAATTATGTTTCTATAATCTAAAGGAACCGAAAAAAAAAATACTGCCAGGAAAATGTACCTTCTGAGGGGATATTAAAAATATGTATTCAATAATATATCGGGTCCTATGGCGCAACGGTTAGCGTTGTGGGCTACCGTGCTGGATCTCACGGGTTCAAGTCCCAGTACGAACATCATTTTTCGATTGAATTATCGATTTTCGTTCGAAGGCATGGGTGTTTCGTGATTTATAAAACTTCCCTCCCACCATTTCCGATCCTTCAATTACAGGGCGTATTGAGTGAGATTAGTTAACCACTGACCCTGTCCTTGCCTTATCCTTCTATCCCTAGTACTATTTAAAAAAATAAATAGAGATTAGGTGATTGGGTAACAAGCAGACCTTGTAGAAAAAACTTCTGTTGAGATACCTCTATTAGGAGGCCATATGCTCTACATTGGGAGCGGACATGGATACAAAAAAATCAATAAAAAAAGGTTTGTATTTTAATGCAGTTTTTTAATCGTTTTTACTAAAAATAGTAGCAAGTATTGAAACATATTTACCCTTTATAAAAATGAGCAGCAAAAAAAGAAAATCAAGAATTAACTGATATTCAAGCATTTTCCTCAACTTTGTGAGGAGCACGAATCATAGATGTTCGTGATGCATTTTGAGTTATTAAATTATATGCATATTAAATTATACTATTTTTTTTTCTCCATTGTAAAAGTTTTAAATTTATAATTTGTCAACCTTGTACAATGTTAATTAAATAAATAAATAAATAGTTATTTCTAAAATGTTTTTGTTCTTGAGTTCTGCTTTAATTTATTTTTTAAAGAATGCCTATTAGCTATATAAAGCTCATCTAATGCCTGATGCACACAAAATACCAAATAATTTTATTTTTATAGCCGTGAACGATGTGCATTATTTTATGTACTTATTATGGCACAATGTTTTGCTAAATAGTTTTAAAAGTGGCAAAATATAAAGAGATAAAAATTCTTAATTTTAAAATTGAAATTCTATCGATGTTCGATTTTTTAATCGGACGAAGCACACACGCATGGCCTTGGCCTGATAACCGGTTCACGATTGAGATGACGTCACGGGAAAAGAAAATCGTAATATGCATTGAGTGGCATCATTTTCTAAGCGTTGCACGTGAATCGAATTCTTCGCTGCGCTTTATTTATCATTATACGCGTGCGTATATGATACGGAAGGAATTCACTCGAGGTCTTGAATATGCTATATGGAAAATAATTAAATTTAATTACTGATACTGATGCTATGGCGCGCAAAATAAGGATGATTCTTTTATTTAGATATTGAATATAATGAGTAGTTCAAATCAAGAAACTTCAAGGGCATGAGGATAAAAATATTAGTACAATGGCGACTAAAGAATTCAAGAAAAAAACAGATATAGTTTTCTGTGTGAAATCTACATTTTGGAGATTTTTTTGAAAATAAATTCAAACGTTATATTTTTTAAATGTGGAGCATATAGATTCGTAACGGAGTTTATATCAAAAAAAGATTTATTTCTACGAGAATTGATTGTTCTCAGTTTCCCACTTTATCTCCTCCTATTTTTGAAAGAGTTTGGATAGAATAATATAATTAGGACAGGAATATTGGTTAACTAACTAGTGTCAGGTGGTGGATGAGAATTTCAGACAACATAGACATAGATATAAATCCTTAAGTCGATTGAAAAAATCTGTCCGTACTGGGATTCGAGCCCGTGAATTTAAAGCAAATCTGTATGATCGGAAATATTTTTTTTGTTTGTGTTTACTTAAATTTTATATTGTATAAGGTGCACTGGCAACACAATCGCATCTATTCCATTTTTAAATCAAACTATTATACTTTTTCAAAAAGGGAATCATCGATGTCTTTGCAGGAGAAAGTTTGAGAATCCAGTAACACCAATCACTGATCACGGTCTTTATGAAGAAAAAAACATATTTTAACGAACCTCTATAATCAGACGAAAGTAGGTAACATAATCGCTGCTTATTTCATGATATTAATCACAACAGTAAATAAATATTGAATGCGTGATGCAATACTGTTTTATAACGAAACGCCCTTCGCGGGCCTTGCAAAATTGATTAATTGTCAAACGATATTGTTTGAATAGCCATTTCCCTTTGCTAGCGTTGGCTAGCGGTGACGACTTGCTGAGTAAATATCCGGGACAGGTGGATGCATTATTATCCTTCTTCCGGTGCATAAGATTGATCGCGTACAATTTAATCATTTAATGCAATTATTTTAGTCTTGTTCATAGGAAGACTGAGTTATTAACATGGAAATGATATTTCGATTAAATTTTCTAAGCATTATGCATTTTATTTTTCAAATACACTTTTATATAACAAGGTGTTATTTAAATTCAATTAAAATCGATATAATTTCTGTCCACAGATCAATATGTTTTTTTATTCGTTAATAAATCTCTATGCTTTTCCAATTAGAGCAATATTGCAGCTCTGAAGATTTTTCTTTAGCAGATATGGTGAACGTGTAGCAAGTGCTAGATGTGTCATGTTCGAAACAATGTGATACATTATATCAACGTTTATAATAGGTTTTTTTTGTATATTATTTCCTTCTCATGAATTTTATGTCGTCATTGTTTAATATTTTTTAAAACTGATATAATTTCATTTATATTGGTATTTGTAATACAAGGCGTATGCCATTTGTTAACAGAATGAACAGTTTGGAGTTTTTGGAAATTGTAAGAAATATAAAGGAAGCATTACTAAATATAAATTTAAATTAGATAAGTGGATCACCATTGTTGAATTTATTTCCATTGGGTTTTGCCGCACATAACGAATGTAATTAGTTTATAATTAGTACTATCAAATATACTAATTTATTAATTGATTTGGCATTTACTTGGTAGAACTCCATTATAAAGGATTTAAAATATCAAAGTATTTTAGTTCTACAGTTTTAATAATTTATGCGTTGATGGCTATTTCGGCTTGCGCCATCGTCAGTTCTGACGATGGCGCAAGCCGAAATAGCTATCAACGCATAAATTATTAAAACTGTAGAACTAAAATACTTTGATATTTTAAATCTGTTAAATATACTAATACTATAGTTTGTATCTCATCCCCTCCCTGTGTTTGTCCTACTTTAATTCTGCAATTTATAACATACAATTTAAATCAATTTTTAGTTTCTTCGTAAACGTTGCGATAGTTTGATGATGCTTCTTACAGAGGCGAAACACGTGTCACAAGATGTAGCACAGCATGTGAAATAAGTTATCAAATTCAATTTTATATTTTATTTCGATTGGCTATTTTTTAAAAAATAAATTGGATTGTTAGGCAGATCTCATAGTATGTCTTGACGCCAAATTGTTCACGCTAGTATATTATATTAAATATAATTACCTGTTCTCGATGATTTTCTATAATATTTCGGTAGAAACGCGGTGTGTCCAGGTTATCTAGTCAAAAGCCTGGGTAATGAATGAAATAGTTTGGCCGAGAAAAATGACATTGAATCAATCGGCATTCTATAATTATAATGAGATAAAATATAAATAGAATATGAATATGTAATTTATTGGCGAGTATCGAAATTGTAACAGCAAATAAGTGTGAGAAAAATAGTTTGAAAATAGAACGATAGTCTCGCTTTTATGTTTTTTTCTTTTCAATATTGAGTGCGGTCGCAGAAAATTTTATGCGGTCAGCTGGTTTTAAAAATAACACCGAGCGTCGGAATCCCAGACGCACTCTTTATATCACATTATTATGTAAACTCAGAGGTTTCCCCATTTTCTGCAAATAACTATCGTTCACGGGCGATCTCGTACGAAAACATATTAGTGTGAAAAGTGTAGACATTTCACACACGCGAGACATGCATTTATTTCGAAATACGTAAAATATCTATTCGCTAACAATACAGCATTTTATATTTGCCTTAAATAAATAAACAGTATTAAATAGATTAACTGATTGTTTTGTTGTTATTGTTTCGATTCCAATAAAATATGTACTCATAATCAAATAAAAATAACGCCTCAGTTTAAATTAAAATACAAATATAAGTATTATGTATTTACTGACTCTTACGAATTTACGGAAATTGTAAGATCCAATAAAAGATATATTAAAAAGACAGTTTTTTTGGCTTAACTTCCTGCTACATAATTAATTATATGCTACACTAAAAGGTCGGCAGCTAGCAATAAAATAATTTTCCAACATTTAACTAAATTTATTTTTTATCTTTTAATAAGCCATGTCACGTAACCAATAGTTTTTTTCACTTGTTTTGCTTTGAGTCGAGTTCTTTTGAAAGCAATGAAATTAAATAAATAATAAAATAGTAAAATCTGCAACTAGATTGTCTCAACGAAATAACAATGGTCAGTTTTCAGGAAAAAAATGATAAGATTAATAACGAAAGATGCTTTTTTCTATAAAATTATTACCAGAGATTGTGTGGAGAATTTAAAAAAAACTCAATACTGTTATCATAAATACCCAGTGGCGGATTACCCTACAAGCAAATGTGGCGCGCGCTTTTGGCATCCGAATCTTAGGGGCGTTAAAAAAATAGCTTATATAATATAACCCATATACTTGTTGTTCAGGTTTTATATAGTTTTATTATTTTACTTGGGATTTTTCGACGTTTTCATGTTATCCGAAAAACAGGGCCTCCAAATTATATTGCGCCTGGGGCCTCCCATGTGCCTAATACGCCACTAATAATTTATATTAGGTTCCCAGATTATAACTGTTTCAAGCACTTTTATTGAGTGTTATAGAAATTTTCAAAACTAAAGTTGAACTGCAAAATACATTAAATCCTCTTTAAAATTTACACCATTTATTATTTCGCCTCTATGCGAATGGGACTGTGTTATACCAACGAGGTGTTGTGATGTACGGTCCGTGTTATAAAGGGGCATGCTATAGGGACGACTGTTAATCTATAAATACAATATGGGCAATCAAACATAATTTTCATATGGTAATTTAGGTAAATATTTTTGTATCACTGTTGTTACAAATTGAGGTTATTTGAATATAAGTTCATCATATGTTTCCTGTTATGAAATACATATCTTTTTATTAAAAATAGGAAAATATGTTTGTCAACAAAATATTAATGTTATGCAGGCGACTTACGTTAAGGGTTATCATTGAAAGGTTAAATTAAGTAAATACGTGTAACGATATGATTAGGCAGAATGCATAAGCTTTATAAAATATTTCTAGGTAAAATGATTAACCAGGCCATCGGCCGGGTGGTCCGACGTAGTTTCCTTCGGTTACGGTGGTCACGGGTTCAAAGCACAGTTTCATTCATAGATTTTCAATCGATTTATGGATTTGTGTTCACATGTATGGATGTCTGCGTTGTCCCTCCCGCCCTTCCCATTATATAAAATACCGTGTAGCGGAAGAAATAAGGTAAACTGAGTAGTAAGCAGTTCCCGTAGAAAGAAAATCTGTCGAGATTAATTTAATTAGGAGTCCATATACTGCATATTGAGAGCGGATATAGTTTTGGAAAAGATGACTATTACGATTGCAGAGATTGTGCTGAGTATTCAAGATACACCATATTTTAATAATATATAATTAAAAACGTACAAAAGTTACATTTTCAACGAAAAAGATTTTTCAAAAAACTTTCAGAAATGGTGAATTAACTGCCGTTTGTTTACTTAAAAAAACCTTTCTTTTAATAAGAGAGAATAAATATTCAAATTATGCAACGACTGATTAATATTATATATCAATTTCAAAATAAATGTTGCAGACTTTTAATAAAAAAGGAATAAATTATTTAACATTAACTTAACGTTTTAAGTTTACTCACACATGAAGGGTTTTTACAATCGAATAAAAGAGAATTTATAGAAGCTATCATTTATTTCAAATATTCTTGATTGATGAGGGTGGATGACTTTACTGTAAGTATATAAATAAGTAAGTCACATTTTTCAATTTTATTACGTGTACAATATATCATATATAATTTATATATGCGGAGAAGCCGTGGTATTTTCAAAACTGATATTTTGTTCAAAGTTATGATAACTTATTTATTCGATACATTTAAAACGAATACCAATCCGCAAAACTGAACCTAGAATTATGGGTTGTTAATCAATATCTATAAATAAAATGGAAATTGCACATTTTCCTGTAATCTTCTGAAAACATTTGGCGGCATTTACTGAACTATCGTGCCTCAAGGGCGTCAGGAGGACAACACATCCCAAACCCATCGTAAAGATCAAATCTTATAAATTACACATTATTTGCATTGAACCGGTCAAAGTGAAGATTGTAATAAATTGAATTAATATGTATGTGCAAGTTGACAGATAAAATTAGTAAAACTGTCATCAAACTTACCCACCTCTTGACAGCTGGCTCGAGTTAATAACAGATCCGTTAAACTTGAAATAAACATCACAGACGTTTTGGACAGACGATGAACAAAATAAAAACGGTGTGCAAAGGGTTGCTGTTACTATATCACGATTCCGAAATTTGTAAACTGTCATTCAAAACATAAATTTATTATCCACACTACACTTAGATTGCCTACTGCACATGGAACAGGAGCACCACTTAACTCCAACTTCAGCATTCGACAGTTCTTGAGCGCATATCAGAAAAAGCGCCAACCTGTGCTGCCATATAAAACTTTAAAAACTCCAGACAATAAAAATTGCAAAATATATATATTATGCCAGTGCTTGATAATCTTTTTGCCATATCAAAACATAACGGCAAGTAACAACTCAATTTACAATATGAATATTTTTACCCACTGAGATTAAAACTAACACACAAACGAAGTTATGTAACATTTGTTTGGTTGTCAGAAATGTGAAACCAATTTAAAAAATTTAAATATTATATTTTATTTGCTGCTTGGTTGTAAAATATTTGAATATTTTTGATTTATAATATAACCAAATCATTGTTGACGGTGCGCCAATAGTGGGTGTATTTTAGAAATACGTCAATGTTTATTGGTGGTACTGCTACCTTTTATAATATTGTTAGAAAGTTCATAATAATAGATTATATTTATTTCAATAACGTAATAAATGGAGATTTAAGCAAACTATATATATTTAAAAAAATATTTGTTATTAAAACAAAGTTCAAACAATTTCAAAAATAACATTCAAATTCATTCATTTTGCCAACAAATGACAGATCTGATTAAATGCGTAAAGGAAATTGGGAGCTCTCATGTAAAAAACGTCACGCAAGCCCCCCCTACACAATTTGTTATATTGAGTACATGATAAATATGTTGCATATAAGTTTTGGACCCCTTTTTGCTAGGCTCTCGTGCATTGCGGAAATATGCTATGAAGTGGCTGTTTCACTCAATCTGATGAAATAAAAAAATGAAAAATTTTAATAACGTAATAAATGGAGATTTAAGCAAACTATACGATACGGTAAAACAGGATCCACTTGATTATTATTAAAAACATATTTCAATTTTATTTGTATTCGCATAAGAAACGAGTACAGAAGAAACGTACATACCATTACTTTTCACCCATTACTTTTGTATATTATTGCCAGTATCATTCGTGACATTTATTTGCGTTTGACAATTCAATAATACATATTTGTCATATTTGGTTGGCCTTTCGTTTGACGTCAAGGTATCATCCATGATAATACAATAAATGGTGTATACAGAGAAAGAAATTAAACAATGAGAATATTTATATCAGAGTATGTACTACGCATTCAACGATACTTCACTAAGAGAATAGAATTGGAGTTGTTTTGTGTCGGGTCTGGGATTGCGCAAATTCAGTGACAGAAGAAAGCACAAATTGGTTTCAGCCGCAGTTATGGAAGTTACAGCGGCAGTTACTGAAACGAAAGAAATGGTAAATACGTATGTGTCTCTCAGTGACATAAAGGAACAAGTGAGTGACCCATTTCCACCTTGTCTTTGTTGTATTGATAGTTTTATGTGCAACAATTATTGAAGGTAAAAGTAGAGTATAGCTCGTCATGGATTATTACAGCGATAAACTTCAAAAACTAAGCTAAAAACAACGCCACGATTTAAAGTTATTTTTTGAAAGCTTTATAATCGCGTTAAAACCACACATTACTACGAAGAACACTGATAAATTATGCGAAATACGAAATATTTTTCAGTACATCGCCTCTGATTTCCATTATGGCGGCCGCCGCGGCGGCCGCCATAATGGAAATCAGAGGCGATGTACTGAAAAATATTTCGTATTTCGCATAATTTATCAGTGTTCTTCGTAGTAATGTGTGGTTTTAACGCGATTATAAAGCTTTCAAAAAATAACTTTAAATCGTGGCGTTGTTTTTAGCTTAGTTTGTGAATTTTTTCGCCGTAATAATCCATGACGAGCTATACTCTATAATTACCTTATTGAAACATATTAAAGGCGGCTGAATGTTTACGAATACCAGTAATTACTAGTTAGTGAGTACGATAAGCCCTGCTCGTAATAATGGAAAGAATCAAATTTATTATAAGCTTGTGGTATCTACCCTGCAGTATGTATAAATATATTTTTTAGATAGTTAATTAAACAAAAAAATCCATCACTAATTTAGTTAGGTTGTATTTCGCCATATATTTCATAATCCCCAAAGAATGTCAGGAAAACGTAGATGGACGTCATTCACACTTTAACATATTAATCATTGACACACTTAATTTTCTAGAATAAATTTTGATACCTACTGAGGTTTGCATCAATAAAAAAAATCAGTGCTATATGTATTACTTTTTAAAAAATATTCTAAATAGTTGACCCATTATTAACTACTGTATAACACACAATTACAGTAACTCTACAGTAACTCTCCGCACTAAATCCATACCTTGATTTCAAATCATTGTATACATATAAGTAAATCAAATATAATGTGTTTTGAATGTGAGATACTCGTTTATACTGCATGTCTCTGGAACCTCACTGTAGTAATAGATAGTCTTTTTAATTATTTTTTCAGGATATACTTGTGAAGCACGCAGAAATAAATATTTCTGAGTCAGAGAAACGAGCAAATGGACCTCTTCATGTGCGAGACCATTACACAGTCTACCTTATTGATGTCAAGTAAATATTCCCAGCTTCCCATTTAAAATCTATTTAAATTTGAATCGTTCAAACTATGTACATTCTCACAAATTTTGTCACTAACGACCCGGGTTTCGCCTTTCGGCATCTTCAGGCATTCAAGTGCACGAATGAACTTGAACTGACGCTTGGCAAATGAAAGTTTCGTGTTTATATAAGATATAAATGCATCACTGAGTCCAAAGCCATTGCTGGCGAAAAGGATGAGCCCATGGGAATGCCAACAGATTTGAGTAGTGAGCAGTTTCAAGAATTATATAATTTGTTTGTCGGCAAAGGTTTTATGATTATATGATTTTATGGTTATATAGGGTATAGAAGTGGAGATGTGGGAAAGTTTGATATTTCGTTTAAAATCGGAAGACTTTGCAGTTGTGCTTTGTTGATTTCTAAAATTTCTTGGAAAAAGAGCTTATGACTGTCCGTATTTGGGTGTAACATTTTTATCCCTTGTTCCTGATTGAACACGTGTCCTTCCGAAATTAAGTGATTAGCAAAAGTAGACGTGTCTTTTTTCAATCTTCAGGCTGCCATATGTTCTAAAACTCGGATGTTCAGTGTTCTTTCTGTTTTGCCGATATACAACTTTGTACAACAAGAGCATTGCAATCTATAAATCCCGGATTTATTTAAGTAATGTATTTTATCTTTATTATTAACTAATAATTTGCCTAAAGAGTTTTTACAGTAAAAAGCAGGTCTAACACTATCAGCTAGCTGTTTTTTAATTTTAAGACTTGTATTTCCTAAAATACCTAGTATGATCTATGTCCTTTGACACTATACCTTTAAATAACATTTTTTCTGCAAGTTTAGTTTGTTTTTTTTGATAAAAGATTGTCTATAAGAGACATATCGTATCCATTGTTTATGGCGATTTGTTTGATGATTTTCAATTCGATATTAAAGTTTATTTCGTTTAAAGGAACACTCACAAGTCTATGTATTTCTGAATGAAAAGTGGCTAGTTTATAAGAAAATGGGTGCATTGAATTTTTATGGATTACGGTGTCAGAGAATGTTGGCTTCCGGAATATTTTAAACTCGTGAGAATGATTTTCAATGTTAATATTTAGGTCAAGAAATTTGTGAAAATGTACATAGTTTGAACGATTCAAATTTAATATTGAAATTCCACCAAGCACCTTCAGTCGAAATCTTAAATTAAAATCTATTTATTTATCATAAAAGAAGACTATCTTTAATTTTTGTGTCTATGGTTACAATTCTGGAAAATTTTCCCTTCGAAAATTCACCAAATCTCAACGAAAACCACATTAAAAATTATCATCGTTTCCTGATCAATTTGTAAATGCAATATTTTGTATTATTTCAATGTTTTATTTGCTTGAAATATAAAATCACTAATTTTGTTGTTTGATGGGTCTATGGCACAGTGGTCAATGTTGTTGGCTTCCATGCCGCACCACATGTGTTCGAATTTCAGTACGAATAGCAATTTTTCAATCGATTTATCGAATTCTGTTTGGAGGCATGGTTGTTTGTGATGTCTAAAAATTTCCTCCTACCCTTCAAATTCTAAAATAATGGGGCGTAGCGAGAGCACCTAGCTTACATCTAGTCCTGTTTAATCCTATTTATCCCTACTCTTTTTGAAAAAAAGAAAGTATGATCAACTGGGTAACAAGCAGTGTTCATAGAAAAATTCTGTTGAGATACCTGTATAAGCAGGCCATATGCTCCACAGTGGGAGCGGAAATGGATTAAAAATAATAATTAATAAAGTAGTGTTGATAAAAATTAATATTGAAACATTAGTGACTTCCTTGAGGTTGAACTTTAAAAGCTAACACCTCAATATTTGATTAATTTTAGAAATTTTAATAAATCCTCATTTTTGAGGCATTACACCCAAAATCCTTTTGTGTGCCACCTAGTGGCACGCGTGTCTACCGATGACATGTATCATATTCCTGTATTTACTTTTGTACCGTGGATTACAAAATGAAAATTTATAATATTTACCAAAAAAGCATTTTTTTTTTGTGTTAGATTATTATGATTCAACCAGAAGGTATACGGTATTTCTACGAATATAGAAAATGAAATACGTTGTCTACACTCCATCACAGCACTGAGTGAAACGAAACTTAACCAGATCTATTTGATTAAGCCCCTGAGTGTAAATGCCACACTGTGGTGTTGTTAATTAACTTTTGCCAGGCTCTTAACTCTGATTTAATTGTTATAATATCATCACAATGTCTTTCGCAGTCACATTATTTTTTCAAATGATGTAAAAAAATGCTGCTGTAATAAGTCTTTTAAAAAAAAAAATTAATACACAAGGTATTTAATTTAGAATTGTTTCTATGAATATTAAATTTAAACGCTGCGTACTTGAAGTATTAAATACCTTTCTTCTCAGATTGATCAATAAAAAATTACTAAGTTGGAAATAATTAATAAGAAAATGCACATAGGACTGTTTATTTGCATCTGGAATGTACCTTCAGACAACAATGCTATTTATTTGTTTTCAGAGTCACGGACCAAAATTTCTCACAGTTACAGAATAGACTGAGCTCAATATGGCGACGTTACACAGAATTTGAACAACTGCATGACTATCTTCAAGTCACTTATCCATACATTGTGATGCCGCCTCTGCCTGAGAAAAGAGTAAAATATTTAGCTATTCATTTTTTATTTGAAGCACCAATAGAAGTCTCATTTTTAACTTGGGCCCACTACTATTTATTGAATAGGAATGCTGGGTAATAATTATTGATAAACTAGATGGAAGTTAACCAATTTGAAATAGAGTTTAAAATTATATTTAAATTACTGTCAGTAGTACAAATTTAAAGAGAACAATTGTTATGAATCTTGTGTAGCTTATTTGTGGGTATTGAGATACTATTTTTGTATGTTGTTAGGAATCATAGCCATAGATATATAGTTTTAATTACAGATTGACAATGATGTAATATGATATGCATATTATTCATGAGCATCTGTTTTTTGTTGTTATCGGGATACTTTGCCAATTGTATTTTTCTAAACTTGTGCTATGTTATCTATTTTATCTGCTGAAATGCATATATTTGCAATATTCATACAGATTGTTGAAAATCTTTCATCGATGTTGCTTTTAAAATATAGATTTGTCGCAGTCAATTTGACCTAGTTTTGATTTTTATGTGAATTATTTTGAAGATCTCATATAGTCTATGACTCAAAAATAGCTTCCAGTTTAAATAGATCTGTCTGAGAACCAGCGATGAAGGAAAATTATCAAATATATTAATTTTAACATTTTACTCGGACTCTGAAATTATTCCATAACAATTTCTAACTGTGAAAATCAGACACAATACAACTTGTCTTCTTCTTCTTCTTTTCTTTGGCCATGTCTGCTCCCTATGTGGAGCATATGGCCGCCACGCGGCACCTCCATGTTTCCCTGTCTCCCGCCAATAGCTTTGCTTCCTCCCATGACATGCCAGCATCCCTCAGGTCCACCGAGTACATCCTATGGATAGTACCCGACGGGCGTCCGGGACGCCGGAATCCCACCAGTCGAAAGAAGAGGCAGGCAGGATTGAGGCTTTCCGGAGGCATCCGCAGCACGTGACCCAGCCAGTTCCAACGTCTCTCCATAACCATTTACGTGACAGGACGCTGTCTTGTACGCTCCCTTATCTCTGAATTCCTCACAAAATCAAACCACCTCACCCCCATTATCTGACGCAAGCATCTGTTCTCGAAGCTCAGTATACGGTTTTTCTGAGTCTTCGTCAGGTGCCATGATTCGCAACCGTAAAGCATTACCAGCAGAATGCAAGCATTGAACAAGTGGCATTTGGTTTTAATCGAGTACAGCTGTGTGTCCCAGACAGTCCGCATTGAGTTGAATGTGGCTCCAGCCATTCCTAAACGAATGGCGAGCTCGTTTTTTGACAACTTGTCTAGATGTTGATAACCTTTGGTCATTTTTCAAAGTTTTTAAGTATACAGGAGAAGCCTGAAATATGTATTGTTCTTACATTCGTAGTTTTCCATCCTCCACAAATAGATAAGTATTGAATTAACACCGCATTCAGTGTTTGTTTTTGAGTATCCCTTCATAAACGATACGTCGGGTTGCTACTGTATTAAGTAAACTTTACATAACAAGGACTTGTGGAAATAATTTATGGACTTTTTATCTTGTTAACTTATATTATGACTCTTATTAATCTAAAATACATAAATTAAAACACTTGCATTATTTTAATTTGTAATTTTCCTCAAAATTAATTTTGTTTACTGGAGAAGCGTTCTTTTAATTTTCTAGGACCCATAAAAGTGGAATTGAAAAATGGAATATTTTAATTGAATCTAGTAACATTAAAAATCAGTGTATATATTAATAGATTTGAATATTAAGCTTGTTTATTAATGTAACTTGTTTTAGATTTTATATTCATGGCAAAAATCCGATACGCTCAATCCTGAATTTGTCGATCGGCGTAGGGCTGGCTTAGAGAATTTCCTTCTTCGAATTGCATCACATCCCAACCTCTGCTTTGATAATCATTTCATTGGATTCCTGCAATTGGAGCATGGCTGGCGGGAAACAGTTATAGAATCAGGTGATGTTTACATTAAATTTATTCCATGTGAAATATATTGTTTCATCCGTTAGATTAGTGATTTTAAATATTTTTTATATCAATTTTTAAATGGTTTCTTGTAGGTTATCTTCTTTTAGCAGAAAAGAAACTAAAGTCACTCACTGTAGCCATCAGGTTGAAGACACCGGATGCTAAATTTGAGATGATAAAATCTTACGGAAAACAATTGGAAACTAGTCTCAATAATCTTCTATATACCAGGTATTAATCTATGAATATTTAAATGTAACACTTACCAATTGTGGATCTGATCCAGGCGGCAACTTGTCATATAAATAAAATGCAGTCTGCTGTACTATTTTTTGAAATATTTCCGTCCAATGTACTGTAATAAATAGAACACTTTATATTGAAACCAAATGCATAATGAACATGTCAACACACTAAAAAAAAACAATTAAAAGCCACATAGAAACACAATGACTTTAATTAATAAATCCCTTGCAAATATGTCATATGATTTCTCTCATATTATCTTCCGCCGTGGTGGATTTCACAATTTTAAAAAGTAGCAAAACATCATGTTTTTTGACAAACACACAAATTCGTTTTAAATTCCATTTTATGATTAGATTAAAATTTGTTTGAAATTGGTGAATTTTGGCTATTCTAAATGGACATCAAAATAGGGCATTTTTTTTTTGTATACTGTGCATGTCATTTAGACGTGAAAGATTAAGGGTTTCCAGGTTTCTACAATTTCACTTTTGTTATAAGATTTTGTCTATTTTTTTGTCATTTGATTTTCTAGATCAAGGATGGTAGAAAAACAGTACACATTGTGCAAATTGCATGCAAATTATGGAAAATTATTCAGCGAGTGGAGTGTTATAGAAAAAGAAATGGGCGATGGGCTGCAGAAAGCTGGTCATTATTTTGGTAAGAAAATTTGATTATCATTATTATAAATAAGAAAGCGAGTTGCTTATTTGACAAATAATTGATGTTTTGACAGCAATGATTGGTTAATCAATTTGTTATGTTGCAGATTCAATTGCTGATAGTATTGATAGTATTTTAGAAGATGAAGAATTGTACGCAGACCAGCTGAAAGAATATTTGTTCTTTGCTGAAGCTTTGCAAAATGTCTGCAGAAATCACGAAGCCTTACAGTTAGCCGTCGAAAATGCTGATGATTGCTTGTCATCCAGGTATGGATAAATATTCATGTATTTGGTGTTTCAGCTGATTGTAACATAGCCGAGATCAGTTTGAGGAGAAAAGAGATCAACTCTTATCATCCCTTGATTACAGAACCTTCTGATCGCTAAGAGCAACTCTTATTGCAATAAAACAGGGGCACCCAACCTTATCTCCTCCATTCCCCTCTTACCCAAGATGTGTATGTGGTGCTTGGTTCATTTATTGTTGGTGTGTATGTACGTAATATTATAAATTTATTGAAAAGAATTTTCACTAATTAATTACTAACATACTAAAATAACTGAAGTATATTTCATTGAATATAAAATTCAATAGAATTTTCAATCAAGTTTCAAAAATCAAGCAATTCAATAACTCCACCCTGTGGAATTCTAAATTCCCCACCGGTTGTGAACCCCTGTTATAAATAGACTACAAACTGTTCAATATTTCTCTAAAATAATATTTTTTTACTTATTTAAGCTTCATACATTTTTTTTCAATACCACCACTGTAGTGTTACTATATCAGCTGACCATTATTTGATTGTTTTTATTCTTATAATTCTTATTGTGTCAAAGTATAGGAAAACAAAGTTATACAGTCAATATTATATCGGGAAGACACTGTGTTTAGTGTTAATTGCCTGATGTGTCAGCGGCATGTCATCAATGCTAGCAAAATAGCTTTAAGCGCCATCAATTTACCTTACAATGTACATAATTTGAATTGAATTCTTAATATTTTATTTATTTGAAATGGCACTGTTGAAATTGTATTAAAATAGTGGGAAAACAAGATATTAGGGTACATATAATAAGCTCACCGTATATAAATAGCGTGAAATATTCATAACTGTTTTGATATTCGATCGTCTAAAGTTGACTACTTGTACTGACCCAGAATCGTGTTAAAATTGACAACTTGTAACTATATTATATATCGTAAAATATATTTTTGCTAATGACTTCAATGCTTTAGAAATATTCTACCATTTCCTAATAAATAATAAGATTGTTTTACTTTTCTTACAGTGGGTTTTTTTTTTGGATTTGAATAATTTTCGACCATTGATAATATGAAAGCAAATGAACTAAAAAATTTGCAATGAATTTATTTACGGAAACCATTAACAAATGCTATTAAAATGTCTATGTGTTTAATTTGATTTATAGGACTACCGAAAGAGAAAGAGCAGCTCAAGGAAAGTCGGGATTGATGTCCAGGTTATTTGGCACCACAGACCCAGATATAGTGAGAGATCAGACATGTAGAATACTAGATTCTAAGATTATCAGTGATAAGGCTGCTATTGAAAAAGCTCACGAAGATCTCAGGTCAGTTGTCCTAATATAAAAAATGTGAGCACTAATGTTTCGAGAGTGTAGCCGTGTGATCAATGCTGTTTTTGGTTAGGGTGCTCATGCGCCCAAATCCCGGTTTCATGAATTGATTTTTCAAATGATTTCATGATTTGTGCTTGAATTCAGGGATGTCTGTGATGTCAGAAAGCCCACCCAATGAATGAATGAATGAATGAATATAACAATAAAGTGATTTGGCGATTGAGTCAAAACTCACTTTTTGTTTCATTAAAAAAATTACATTAATTTTGAGAATACTTAATACAGACATTGAACACTCGAGTACCGAAATGTCTAAAATAGGATCGAGTGATGGGATACAAAGTGACCCCAGACACATTTATATTGCATTGATAGAGGTATTGTTATTGGTATTTAGCGAGTGGTTGAAATTAGAAGAGTTTTGCAATGTGAATGTACCCCATAGGAATTCGAAGGTTAACAACATAAAAGTGTTAAATTGTCACTTAGCACGTCATTGAAAATGCACGGAAACGTATGTAATAAATTTGTTTAAACACAGTTAAAAGTATTTACCTAAAATGAAATCTGGTCAATTTCTTTTTGCATAAGTATACCAGAATTGTTTGGAAGTAAAAGCATTTTCATATTTTTCACATGCTTTTTTTATTTTTGTTTTTACAGAGAATTCACTGCGAAAGCACTTGTTGACATTGAACGCTTCCAAAAACAAAAAGACAAAGATCTCCAGGAAACATTAGCAGGCTATGTTGTACTCCAAGTCAAGAATGCTCGAAAGGTATTCCAAATAAATTGTTGATACTTTTCGTCTTAATTTATATTGGTATATAATTTATAGTGTTTCAATACGGCCCTAGGGAATGAATCGTGTTTTCCCAAAATAATAATTTTCTGTTATAGATTTTTGAATTTAAACTTGTTTAATTAAAAAGCAAAATAAGTAGTAAATTTGAAAATTAAATATATCTACTGGAATATTTTCCGTTAAAAAGAATCATTGAATATTATTTACTTAATGTGATATTCTATTTAATTGCAGTTTTATCTGAAGCATTTTTGTAGTTTGAATTTTTTATGTCGGTGATAGATTTGATGTAACAAAGACCTTCACTTTTTTGCCTTTGGCTTCATAGGGATGACATGATCTTTATCTGTCGTTTGGTATAGATGGAATAGGTTTGTCTATAATGAAGAAAACAATAATTCAAACAATCCTCGGTATATTTGTATGAACAAGTTCAACATATAGTAATTTTATAATCACACCTTAACCCTCCAGAGACGAGAGCTTTTTTCCGATAAAAAAATATTTTCTAAGCCATATTGAAGTCACGGATAACTTTTATTCCTATCCAAAATTAAAAAAAAAAAAACGCAAAGTCGTTGTATAGAAACCCCGCATGACTATATGGTCATGCTCATCCTTTTATTACCGTGTAATATTGAGTATGGACAGTAGTAAGGACAAAAGTGACCGTATGGGCTTGCAAACATTCGGGGTTGAAATATAGCTAAACGTGATTTTTTTAAAAATATTTAATATTTGACCTCTTTAGATCAACATAATTTCAAAACAAATATATTAGCAAAACAACTGTAAATAATTTTATGTTTTTATAAAAAAATATCTAACAGTTTCAAAAAGTAAATTAAAAAAAACGGAAATTCAAAAAATCACATGTGCTTTTGGAGACCGTTCCTGTTCCTACGGCTGATGACTTACTGTAGTCCGTACCTTTCTTAACCAAATATGAGCAAAAGCAACGATATTCAGGTAGAAAAAGTATGAATAGTGGGATCAATAGACAACGGTGTTTTGTGTGACCATATGGTGACGCTCGTCCTTGGAGGGTTAAGTTGTACTTTTGCAAGTACTTTTCACAAAGTCAAATTATTCAGTCCTAAAGTCGTAATTCGGAGGTATTTTTCTGTCGGATGCCTCAGATGGGTTGATTGAAATATAATTAAGTATCTATAAAAATCTAAAATCATCTAATATTATTTTTAGGGTCTCCAGACGTGGACACAGATCAGAGACTGCCTTGATAGCATACCGTAAAATAGTAGTTGTATAATTTTCTATGGTTATAATTCTTTTCCCTGTATAAATTTGCTGTCACACTTATGATGCCAAATTTGTGTACACGTTTCACTTCATATATTATAATATACAATTAAATAATGTGAAAGATATAAAAAAATCTACATTTTTAGTTAATTGTTTTCACAAACTATTTTACATTTATTTTTTTGTTATGTTTTTGTCTAGATTTATTGTCATTATTCTTAATGAATTTGTCCAACTTATTGTGATTTAATTTATAGTTTTTTTTGTGTAAAAAAAAATACTTTTTTTTTTTTTTTGTAACAATATGTTGCACTATGAAAATAAACACATGTATTTTTTTTTGTTACAGCACTCTTATGTGTATCAAACATCTGACTTTTCATGATTGTATTAAAATAAAAATTTATAATGATTGAGGTGTGTGACAATTTTGATGTTATTTAAGCTGTTGGATCTGAAAAATAGGTAAAGATGGAAGTGTAAATTTTGCATGTGTTAACTAAACAGCAGCTTTTTTTTTAAAATTATAAACAGAATCTTTTGAAACTTTATGGCTGTTTTGTAACATATCTCCGTATAGAATTACATAGTAGTTTTCTTTTGTTAATTAGTTTTGTTGTTTGAAAATACGTTTATGTTATTATGTTTTTGACAGGCTTTGTAAAATGGCAATAGATTTTAATTTATGTACAAAGATGTACCTACAGTATTTTTTTTTCTTTGAGTAATCTTTATACCAAAATGCGTACTGTAAATTACGTAATCATATTTTTATTACTAACTAATTTGTTCAAATAGACGTAGGAAATGTTTTCATAATATTTTTAATACATATTCAGACATACGCATACTAACATGTGTGTGCTATATTTTTTTAACCCAAAAAAATCATTTGGTAAGCATCTGTAATATTATTATTTTTGATTTTTAAGAAAATTTTATGAATTCATTTTTTTACATATTTTGTATTAATTTTTAGTTGCTTTGTACATTACATATTTTTTCAGTTCTTTATATCAATATTATATATAATTTCTACGGTTGCTAGATATAAACCAGCAGTGTTTCACTTTGCTCATTGAAAGTGGAACTTAAGCCATATGTTGTCACTCTCTTAATCAGGGATGGCCAGCGTGTCGGTGGCGAGGGTATTTTTGGTCAATCGCTGACTGACCTATAAAATGGGTTTTTATTGTTCTCCGTTATATAATTACACGCAATATGAGTTGATCGCCATCAATAATTCTATTAACTTGTCGCTCCTACAAAAAAAAGTTTGGCCATCCCTGTTCTAAATCATTAATACTCCCGTGTGGTATATTACGAGTTATCTCTACTGCAAAAGTACAAAAGTCATTATTTGATAGAATACTTCTCATTTCAGTTAAGTTATTACTTTCTCAATTTATTTTCTCTAAATCTTAAGATATTTCCCTAAAAGATATTGTGAATATTCCTGAATATATTAAATTGTAGAAACTTTTTCAATGGAAATCCTTTACACAGCACAATATTTTGATTTTTACATTGCTTCGAAGACAATATAAAAGCTTTGAAGAAAATATGTGTGATATATATTTATTTTGTCCCAGTTCTGGCAAGAAAACGAAGTTGAAAATGTGTGGCTCCATGATGAGTAAATCATAATATAACATAGATAACTATTTGTGATGAACAAATGTTTCAATTTCTAAATTAATTGTAATAAATTGTATGCATTCTATGCCACTTCAAAATATCTTTTCTTTTCATTATTAAAAGGTTTTTTAATTTTTCATTAAGTCCGTACAGTGCTACTGCCTTATGTCAGAAAATTACTGAACATTTTAATGGAGTTTTTTGTAAAATGTAATCAAAAATGTTCAGCGAATAGTATTATATATAATACATCTAAAATATAAATTATCATGTGTTAGCAGTTACATGTAAGACAATATTACTATAATATTATCCGTATAATAATTAGCTTTATAATAAACTCAGCTCCAAAGATTCTATAAAGCTAAAAATGTTTTGTTTAAGTTAAATTATAAATGGGGCCTTTTGTTATTATAAATATTAAATACCTAACAGTGATTTGTACATTAATATATTTAATGTATTACTGAATATAATACAAGTACATTACCCTTACTTATTGACTGGAATAGTAATGAATTATTAAATTGCTGTTGTAATGCCTTTCCACCAAGAATTAACAGTGAACACCTTAAAAGTAAAACTTCTGTTGTCTCTCTCACAAATCATTGTTCTTGTAGTGTAATCGTCGGTATACTGGTAGAAGGCGATAAAAACTGGTTCTTTTAATGCAGGTAGATAGATTTTTTATAGATTTATCCACATTATTTGAACATAATATAAATCATGTCAGTTTCGATTAAATTTATTTTCTGCAACAAAAATGACAGGGCTGTGGAGTCGGAATCGGGAGTCATAGAGTCAGGTGTTTTTTTCCAGAGGCAAGGTCAGAGTCGGAAAAATAATTTCAAGATATTGAAAAATTATCAGTCTATTCAGTATATTGATGGGTGAAATCGACTAAAATTATTCTTGTAATTAGAATGATCTGATATGTTTCTCAGTAATTTTTGCGGCAAAATCAAAAGAACACATGCACGCATCAAGCAGGAATCTGTGTCTGCTTCACAACAGGACGCATGTCTTCGTCACATGTGCCTGCGTGGCAGTAATACATATACATTCATGTAATACAAAATCTGTGCTACCGTAGGCTGCACCGAGCTGTGTTGCCTGCGTCTCGGCATACACTTATCCCAAGTAATCGTTTAAGTGCATGAATAGAGATGTTAAAATTTCATGATTTTCGAAAATGACGATTATATCAAAACAAGGTTTTTTGACTTTACACCTTCTGCCAGTATACTGACGAAATATTGTATACGCTAATGATGAAAACTGACCATGTTCATAAAAACCTCAATACATTGAAAAACAAATAAAATTTTACTGTCCATTAATTATAAGACACTTCATATTCTCATAAACTAGTAATATTGTACACCAGTGAAAATTCCGCTTGTTAACATTTGCTCAACATCACTTTTAAACACACACGCATTCTGTCTGATCATCGCCCATTGTGCGCAAGTCAAATGTCATGCTGTGCTTTACAGGAAAATAGATAAATCAAGACAGATAATGTTGTAATCCTAAATGCTCCATATAAATGATAGCTAACAAAATTTAGGGCTTCTGATGTCTTACATCAGATGGAAATGAATATGCTAATTAAAATTTTACCCAAATGAATCAAAGAGTATGGTTAGTATATTCAATCGATACATGTATATAATACTATAGTTTCATTTCATCTTCCTCATTCATAGTGTCAAACTGAAAACTGTGTAATTGAATTCAATTGAAATATTTTATTAGATGATTTTCATCTCCCGTATTATTTGTGCGGTACACTATGTACAAACATTTTGTGTCTTTTATGAATGGGCTCTCTAACTGTGAACACAAAATTACACTTGATTCAAAGCAAAGGGATTCCCAGCATTTTATAAAATAATTATAATTACTAAAAACAATTTGAATGAAAGCTATGTTTATTTATTGTAAACGAGTCGCGGGAAGCATATGCAAAACTAAAATATTTGCTTTGAATATTAAACGTTCTATGTCACGATGAATCTGTCAAATCTTCCAAAGAATTCAATCCAGTTTGAAGATATATTGAACTGTTCATTTGACTAGTAATCCAAGCAAATCGGTAGAGTTGTTGTTTGTCAGTTTTTCTCATTTGCTGAATCGGTTTTATTAGGAAAGTGGATATCTTATTCTTTATATTGAATAAATATTTCTTTGTGCAGTAGCTACATATAAATTACTATAGAACTTTAAATGGATTGTGTACTCAAGATAATATAATAAAACTATGTTATATTTCTCACACCAAATATATTTAATAATGTGTAACATATAAGCATATCATTGTATAAATTGCTTGCGTGTTTGGAATTGATTTTTTATATATCCGTGCCAAGAATTGAGTTGAAACAGACAATTTGTAAAGAGCTGTTTATCTTTAACACCACCTAGAGCCTGGCCTTCCGATCTTTTCCCAGTCTTGTTTAATAAATATACCCCTCTGACACATTTTCATAAAAGAACTGTTAACTTGACCATATTTAATGCGATTCTTGTATTAGCATTTGGACAACAATGTTTTAAAATTTACTAGTGAATAATTGTTGTAGTCATTATTCACATTTAACCTTTTTGTCATTGTTTTGATATCAAAAAGCTGTGTAAAAGCATTCTCTGAGAAGTTAATAGCAACTGGTGGGGAAAATAAATAGTATGGCATTGTATCGGTAAAAACTTGTGCTGAGGAATCAATTAACAAATCCAAGGGAATGCTGCCAATATTGAAGAAATTGAATAATAAGAAAATAATACATTCTTTAAACTTGAGGTTGTTCTGCTGAAATTCCTTTTCAAGAAATTCAAGGTGCCCAGTTATCACTTTTTTTTCACCGCTCTTTACGACTTTTACATACATGAGTATGATCCAAAAGTAAATCATCAGGCAGGAGATCCATGCAATAAATAACAGCAAGGAGTTCATTTCAGTTCAATTTTATGATCTAACACTAATTAAAATGTTTAAAACTTAAATGATGTTTCTGAGTTTCTACTGATGAGACTACAGCATTTACAACCGAGCATGGGAAAATATATGAAAACTTTGAAATATTACGTCAGAATAATCACTAATTTCATTCGAAGACCTGCAAAAAGCTGTCTCAGGATATAAGTTGGATAATAATTTTAAAATGCATTGCCCACCTGTGATATAACAAAAATCATTCAGTAGAGGTACTCTCAAATTTTCACCCTATTTAATGTTCCAATCCTAATATGATGACTATAATATTATGAATGAAAGCAATAAAATTAACATATTTGCATTGAATTATTGGCATGTGAACTGAAACACACAATCAAGCAATAGGCTTTTTATTATAGGATGTATTTCTAATGTTTTTAAGGTTACAATTGCTAAAACTCTAAACAAAGTGGAATGTCAAAAGCTTCATTTCACCGTCTATAGATGGCTCTGTTAATCGACATTTCTTATACTAAACTATTGGAAATTGTAATCAGCTGTTAGTGTTACAATTTTGTACTCATTTCATCTCTGACTGATCGTGCATACTAATTCAATGATATTATATTATATTTGTGCCTTCTTTCGTATTCCAAATCATTCATTGTATGTTTATAGAAATATATTTTTTCCAATTGAAGCAATTAGGGTTTCAACAACAGTAAAACGATGACATTTTCTGAACAGTTTGTTTTAGTTTGATATATTTTTTTGCCCTCTATTCACAGTGATGGTGGAACTGTTTTGATAACTGGGTCAATTTTTGTTCATTATTTTGTGTTTAAACACTAGCCCGTGGGACGCTAATTCGGCGGCATTACTTGGAATGGGGGAAGGGAGGAATCCTTCGTGGGTCATTGTCTAACCTCAAAGTCATAGGTTCGCCACCACTGCTCTATATTGATAAATCTCATCCAGGAAAACTTACGCGGCTAAAATAAAAAAACATTAAAATGCATGTCTATCATTCATCTTTGATTGCCAGATTATACAGTATGTTTGCGATATCTTCTTAAGAGTTCAACAAATGAAACATCCATTATTACATAAAACTGTGATTTTTCAAAAGTAGTGTAGATCGCAAAGTAGTTGTTGAATATTCAGTGGCAATATGTTAAAATATGAATGTCGAATTACACCCATTACAACTAGAAGAATATTTTTTTTGCACCGTATCATATTTTTAAAATTACTAGCTCTGATTTAAAAAAAACCCTTACATGTTGGTGTTTGTCTGGTGAATTTGAAAAAAAAACTACTAAAGTTAGACCTTTTCATATTTTATTGAGTGGTTGATTGTTCGAAACGGTCAAATATTCAGCTGAATTTGTTAAATTACATTGCATGGTTTCCTTATTTGTTAGATATTCAAAAATTACAATTAACTAGTGAAAAATTCATCTAAGATTAAAAATAAACATGTCCAGTATTTCAAATTCACCGTAAAACTATCATTTAAAATTTTATCTAGTCAAGCTCAAAATCGAAATCTTAATTTGGCTTAAAATTTTTCTCAGATAAATTGTGAAGATATTTTAAACAAGAAATAATAATCTTCTTCATCCCCGAAATGCTGTATTGAAGCTATGTCTTCAAAAGTTGTGGGTCTATTGTCATTTGTAGTGGCTTTAATGTATTGTATGCTTTGAATCACTTTTAAAAATGGATGATTTACTATTCATATTTATTATATTTCAATCATTTCTATTAAAAATTTGCATAAGCTTATCGAGAATATTGTAAAGACACTTGAGAACACAATATTTAGGGACCATCCATAACTTTTCCTGTATAAAGTAACTGTATTTTGTACCAAATAAACAAACGTTTGTCATTAAAATGGATAATAAAAATAAAACCTATTCTATGCCTCTAAATATTTATTTTAATTATGCTGCAAAACTCAAAGGAAGACTCATTTTCATTCAAGACCATTTAGGCCAACTGCACAAGCGACATCACGATTCTCTATTTTTACTTTTTAGCAAGACCATTTTGACATGCTCTCATTGTCTGACAATCTCATGCTAGGGGGCTCAATGTTCAGGTTTGTATCAAATTTTTATTGCCTCATAAATACCTTGTCAAAGTTGAAGAGTTCGGCATTTGTTAATGTAACAATTGTGTTTGTACTTTAGAGTTTGCAAGTCACATTTTTATATTTTTGTAGTTCAATTTGCAGAATTTATTGTAAGGTCTATTAATACTAAAAGCATGAAGTGCATACGTCTGTAGTCTTTGATAAACTTTGTGTTTGTAAGCCATTACACCCATCAGATTCAAAACAATTTGATATAAAAATAAACATGTCTATAGCGCAAACCTTGTGATTATTCTGTCAATTGTGTTTTTTTCATATTTTGTATTAATATATTTTGTTATCATTTAAAATGTGTTGATATTATTATAATATGAAATAAAGGCTGAGGAGGCACGAAGGTAGATATATTTTTTATAGGGAGGCTTAATAACATAAGGTTTGGAAAGCACTGATCTGCAAATAAATCATTATTCTATTTCCCAGAAGGTTAACATTTCAAAATCAATTGTAATCTATATTTAGCCAATTTAAAATCAGCAACCAAGCTTTGTTTCAAAAGAATGAAAACATGATAGATTAGTAAAAAACACAATATTCCTTTGTACTTTCCACTTGACTAAAAAGTCAGGACCGGTTTCGCTCATGGTGAGCATTGTCAACTGAGTCATCAAAAAAGCACTGCATATATGTTACACCAACTGTAAAAATCTAATACCAAAATCATTTTGAGTATTAGAGACCCGCCTTCAAAGTCTAGATCCTTAATTATTTGAGAAAAGCCACGGTGATGGTATTAGGTGGACAATGGTTAACGTTTGTTTGAAATTTTTAAATTCCATAAAGTGGCTCACATATTATATTTGTTTATTTGATAGAAAATACTTACATGTCCGCATTCCAGAAATTTTGCTTAATAACTTGTAATCAAAAAGCTGATAAAGATATGCTGTGGCTTTGGTGCCCACAGTACCCGGATATCAGAATTCAGGGGCGGCTAAATAACCAAGTTGACAATCGATTATCATCAAAATAAAAATGTATTAAATAATGAATATTTTATCATAAAAAAAAACCAAATTCTGTCAAATTTTCAAGAGAGATGGCGAGGGGGAGCATTAATGACACCTACTATGCACGGCCTTGGCTGCAACTGAAGTATCTTCAATACCTTATCTTTTATGCCCTTGGAAACGAGTTATATGGACATATACTACATTATAACATGTCCATATTATTTCTGCCTAGAGGCGTATCGAAACATGTTTTTGCTAAATTACACTAAACATGTATAGAAGATAGGGTAATTATCATATAATTGATGTTCAATAAATTTATGGTTTTCGTATTGAATGCATGGATTATGAATATCTGCAGGAGTGGGCTGAAAGATGCTCGAAGGAGCTCACGCGAGCCACTCATGTTAAGAAAAACAATATTCTTTGATCAAATACCTAACTGCAATTACTGACATATGAGGGTATTACTTGCAAACATGGCACATTCCAAAGTTGCTGAAACACGAATGTAATTTAGTAGATAAAAATAAATTTTGAAAGAATTTTTAGAAATCAGTCTCAAACATGGCTTGACAACGGCTTCGAGCCGTAATGGAACCGAAAACCGTTATTTTTGCCGGAACGAAAACCGGAACCGAACCGAAAAAAATATCGGTCCAATTTGAAGACGATATTTCTAGTCGATTCATTAGTCTTGAATTACCCTATCTGCATACCTAACTCAATATCGCTCATTTTGGAAATAGTACGTTTTGTATTATAACCCCACATATGTATAATATATACGACGACTTGAGTAAAACGTTTGAAACATCAAATTGGAGCGAAAATAATATTTCTGCGTCAATCATGGATTGGAACTTTTCATTCTTGCAATTCAAAGTAGGCAGTGCTGGCGCGAGGCTTTTTGACGCCCTAGGCAAAGGTTATTGGCGCGCCCCTTTTTAAAAAATCGTCCCATTTTTTTTTCGTAATAAAAGAAAAACAATTCGCTATCATTAGATTTTTTAAATATATATCCATATCCGTTCCTAATGTGGAACGTATGGCCTCCTAATGGCGGTATCTCAACAGAAGTTTTTCTTCGTGAACTGCTTGTTACTTGGTGGCTCAACCTCTTTTTTTCGAATCATAGAATACGATACATAGCTACAACGAAAAATACAAACATCAAAATAAAATAAAATGTACTGCTATTTTTTTTATTATTTGAGTACATAAACATTATTTTAATACTCCATTTATGCGCCCCCTAATGGTTTGCGTCTTAGGCGGTTGCCTATTTCGCCTGTATGGTGGCGCCGGCCCTGAAAGTAGATAAGTAAATTGTTGAACTATTGATATGAATTATTCTACGGTATATTGCATTTTGTAAACCAATAAAAGCATATTGAATTACTTTAATATTTTTTACGTATAATTATACAAGAATGAAAAAAAAACCGCTCGTTCCCCAAAACCCCGGTCCCCAAAACAAAAGTCGACAAAGAAAACTGAAAATATTCAAAAATGAATATAACCTTAATCTAGCAATGTAAAACCAAACTCTTATAAATTTCCCTCAAACTATATTTTGGGTCGTCACCCCACATTATTTCTTCCCATGTCGCGATCCTTCAATCACCTATATTTTTAGAGAACTTTCACATCTCACTCTCGAGCAAGCTACACACAGTTAATCATAAGTGAACACCGTTTGTGGTAGTAGAAGAAAACCAACTCTACCAAGCGTTTGACCCTGCGACTTCTTTATTGTCATCTCATAAGCCAACTGGAAACTGCCACCTACAATTATTAAATGGAACAATAACATCCGACGACGTATCCAAAGTGACCCGAAGGAGAAAATGAATAGTACCGTTTCTATAGTATAAAAAAACTATTGTTGCGAACTGGATTCGATCCCGCGACTTCCGCTAATATAACGCGACATATCATTTATTATTATTAAATAATATTTATACTCGCTTTGACAGATCATAATAAACTTTACAATGTATATTTAAGTCCCCCATAACGCAATGCGAAAAAGCATAAAAAATCAATGAACATTGCGAAATGCCCATGGCGTGTATAGATTAAAAATAAAAAACAATTCATTCTTATCAATAAATTACGTTTTGTCGTCAAATGCACCCACTTCAGGTATGCAAGAATATATTCTAGAATTTAATATTTTTGGCATCCATTTAAATGTTATTTAAGTACCACCATGAATGCTTTATTTTCTTCGTCGCAGAATTCTTTGAAACGAAAAAAAGATTTCTTGATCAGGCATTGTTTTGTAGAAATGAAACGTGTTTATTAGGTGTGAGAGTTTGAAGAGTCTGCTTTATAAGAAAATCAATTCCGAAAGTTTCGGGATGGTGTTTTCTAATCCCGAATTTCAAATGTATTGAAAACTGTACAGTGCCCCGGGATTGGATTCACTAAACGTGACGTATTAAACATCTTTCGAAAAAAACAATTCGGTTTATAACCAAAAAAAAAATGTTTAGATATATTCTTATGTGGTAAGAAGTTTATAGTAATAAATAATAATAGTATAATCCTTGGAATTAAATAATAAAAAAATGGCAGCGTGACCTTAAATTACCCGGTACTGTTACGTGACATCTAATAAACAATAAACAAACATCATCCTCTATTAATATAATGATATTTTAGGCTACAGTCAACATAGTGATTATCAGTAGATTTAAAGGTCTGACTCAAATAAAATGGAACTTCAACGTGCACGTAGGCCATTTCTCTGCTAACCGCGAAACAATATAATACATATTAATAATCCTTACCAGGTGGGCAGCCGCAAGTTTTGCATGAAGTGAAATTATGACGAAACGGGAAGAAAGAAACAAATATGAATGATTCAATAAGTATTGGGTATTGCGATAAAAAAAATCATTGAGCATTAGGCAATTAATTAAAAGACAATTTATACGATGTACGTTACGTCATATCCTGATAAAGGGTCTTATATGTGATTTCCAGGGCCTGATATTTACGTGGCCCTCCCTATCCAATATTATAAAATAAAGACCATATTTACTGATAATTTTTAATCACTGTGTAAAATAATATATTGTCATTCAGAAAACAAAGAAAAAATATATTTCTCACTTACCAATATTAGAAAAGCTGTCTGTTACTGCTTCCTAAAGGATCACTGGACACAAGGACGTTCCGTGGGCATAGGCGAGTAGGCAGTTGCCATGGGGCGGCAAGTCCAAGAGAGCGGCAAATAATCACAAAAACGCCGAAAATATCTTTTCAATAGTAATAATATAATGACGGATAGGTAAACAATACTTATCTTTAAAGCGAAAATCGTCTTTGAATATTACTTTAAACAATGTCAATAGTAAGGGCGGTATTTTAAACTATGCCCAAGAGCGGCACATAGCCTAGAAACGTCACTGACTGGACATCACTTTGTATAATATATATTGTTACGTTTTTGCTAATTATATCAAACTGGAAAATATTATCTGTAAAACTGAACTTAAAAATCAGATGACTAGACTATGATCCATATAACACAGCGGTGGGCTGCCACTACGCTTAGAAAAGGCTCGGTTAATTTCAAAACTATTCGCGGTGGACAAGGGGTGGACTCTTGTGCAACTATACGTAATTATTAAATTAAGCAAATAATTAACAAATCAATCGAATATTACTTTTTATACTTTCATCGTGTAGCAATACGCATTGTACTGTAAAATGGTAAATATAGCTGACAATTAATATACTTTCCTATCATCAGTGTCATTTCATCTTTATACGGGGAACTGTGGAGCCGAGCTCCAATCTCCCTTTCATCTAAGGTTAAATATATATATATTTTTCTAGTTTAGATGTTGTGGGCCCATTTCATTTAATTTATTCTATTTACTTTTTTTAGAATGCTTTGGGTTTGTCTGTTGTTTTTTTTTTGTACATTTGATTAAAAAAAAGAAAGGAATGGGGAGAGAAAAGGTAACATATATAGGAAAAAAGTGGAGGGAAGGGAGCAAAGGTTACAATTTAGAGTAGGGTAATCCGATGTGTTTTTTTCACCAGCCGTGTGATTGCGGCAACCAGGCATGTCAGTGGTGGGATCGGAGGGGAGCTAGTGCGGTTTTAGGAGGAGGACTTTCATTGGCCGCGCTATGTCAGTGTGGGGGTACTCAACGTAGTCGTTGAGTAGGGCTTTGATGGTGTCGTTTGGGTGGTCCGTCATGTCACAGTAGAATTTTTTCGACAGCTTCATGACGTAATCGAGAATTGGCTCTGTGTTAGTGTCTCTATGTAACGTGGTGCCTCGCACGAACCAGGGAGCGCCTGTGATCATGCGAAGCGCCTTGTTTTGTATTTTCTGTAGTGTCTGGATGCGTTTCATGCCTGCGTGTGCCCATATTAGACACGCGTAGGTCATGATTGGTCGTGTTATCGCAGTGTACAGAAGTAGCTTGCTTTTTAGACCGAGTTTACTTCTGTGTTCTATCATGGGGTAGAGTTGGCCCATGATACTTGATGCCTGTTTTTTTTTGCAGTTATGTGACTGCAGAAATTAAGTCGCGAGTCTAGGGTGAGACCAAGGTATTTAACCGTTTTGGCCCACGGGATGTTTGTGTTACTTTCCTATCTCAGATTGCAAGAGTGAATAGTTTCAAGATTAACACACATAAATAAGCAATATTATTTTCGCTCCAGTTCCATGTTTCAAACGTTAAACATGAACCGTTGTAGATAATATATTTGTCAGAAAATTGTCAGAAAAACCAACTGCATATCACTGCTTTTTTCAAATGTAAATAATATGTATAAACTATACATTATATAACACATATATCTGCAAATATTGTTTTTTCTTAATTGAACAAGGGGTCGCCGGCATTAGTCAAATTCAGCAAGGGACTCCCGCGAGTTCTGCTGAACCCCCATTGGGCCCGGCCCACCTCTGATATAAAGGTTTCGAAAAGTAGCATCATTTTTAATGTAATACAATCTCTATAGGTAGGATTACAAATGATTATTCTAATTCTTATCCTACGTCTACGCATTTCAGCTGCAAATGCATGCACTAAAGTTATTTAACTAGGAGCTAAAACAGCTAGGGGGGCTATTATTAAAGGTGTCATCACGAAACTAACAGAACTACTTTGTTTTGAAAATATAATATCATTGCATTACATGTTGAATTATTAAGATAGTAAGTGATAGATTTCATGACGAAATGTGACAGTCAGGGGAAAGATCAATAACACGCAAGTTTAACTTTAAAAAAATCTATGTCCGCTTCCAATGTTGAACATATAGCGTTTAATGGAGGTATTCCAACCGAAGTTTCTGCTTGTTGCTCAGTTGCCCAACCTCTCATTTATCGAAGAGAGTAGCGATATGAGGATGGAGCTACGAAAATAACAAGGCTAGTGGTTAGTTAATTGTTCTTGCTACGACCCGTTATTTTAGTATTGAAAAAGTGGGAAGGAATTTTGGGACATCACAGAAGTCCACAATTAAATTTTGGAGGCCATTTTTGAGGCCCCTAAGAATCGGAGGCACCTAGCGCGCGCTTCATTTGCTTATGGGCAATCCGCCACTGGCTGACTTGAAGCCATAAAGAAGTAAAGTTTGCTACGGGAGCTAAAGATGTCGATCACTGCATCATGGACCCGACAAAGCCGTTACTGGGATAAGCAGTTGTCTAGTGGGGTGGGGGCGCGTGGGGTCAGCGCTCCAATACATACAAGTTCAAAACATGTAAGCCTGTGGTCCCCAAACTTATGTGACTTCATTTTTCAGAAAAAGAAGCTCGTAGTGTCTCGAAGCTAAAATTCATAACATTATTAGTTAAAATAAACCAAAATATCGAAAGAATTATATATTATGTTTTGTAATGAATACAAAACTGCTTAAAACTTTGGTTCTACAGTGCACAATCTAGTAAAAAGTGTAGGCATCAGTGAATAAAAAACAGTTATTTATCATTGTTTCCCGCGCCTCATTGTTTTTTTCAAACGTCCCCCGGTTGCAACCGAGACTTCTGCTATCCCATGGATCACTTCAGTGCTTCACAGGGGCAGTACTGTCTACTTGGGAAACGGTGATCTCAACTTACCGCAGGTCTATAATTAATTATAGCCGGAACATGGCGATTAAACCATATATTAGCACTTACCTCAGATTCTATGAAAATAATAAAACAAAATGTGGTAAAACGCAGTCTATTTTAATCACTGATTTTATAATATAAAATCCACGGACAGGGCAATCGAAAGATATGACGACCTCAAAATATTTTTTTTTGGACACCGGAAACGGATATGACAATACTTCGCGCTAGAAAGAGGAAATAAGACGGAAAACCGCAGTCCGACAAAGTGGTAAAAAGTATTCATTGTGAACACCTATACTCGCCTAACTAAATATCCATTTCGATTAAATATCGCTCATCATCATCAGAAGACTCCTTCGATCAATTGACTGATGAACCCAGGTCTCTCTGCGTCCATACGATTTATCCATATAAATCTCGATCACACGCAATTTTAAAATTGAGTAAGTTTAAGAAGTACATATACAGTCAGTGGGAAACAAGTGTATGCAGATAAAAACAAGCAAAATTTAACGATATAGATTTTATTCCCAAATCTTCGAATGGTAATAAGCCGTTTAAATTCTCTCTAATACATCACCTCCCTACGCAATTCTCTGTCGGTGGTAATTTGCTGTATATTTGTTCAAATATTCTCCAAAACACATTTTTTCTACAAAATTTAAGTAAAGTGAATAATAAGCGTGTATTCATTTATCGTATTGAACAAAAATTTTCAGAATGACGTCCACAAAAGGTCAAATTATAACAATACAATTCTTAATGCCACATAATAGTATCTTTATTTTGACGTGGACGGGATGTTATTAAATAAATTTACGTCATTGTACGAAAAACTGACGTAATTATTTTAATATTGTAACTTAGCAAAACATAATTTAAAGGCAGAATTAATAATGATAATAATGAAATAGTTTTTGACAATGTCATGTGCTGTGAATTAATAATGTTTTTTTTACCGACGAAATACAAAGCGTAAAAGAAATTTTCTGGGGATCTTCACCACCATCAAACAACGGTGTTTGGCAAAATTGTACTGATATATATAACGGTGTGAGCAACGGTACAGGCATAAAAGGGTAAGGACAAAATGGCAACAACAAAGTGTAAAATATTCGGTCAATTTAAATCATCGTTCATAAATTCAACTTCTTGACTCAACTGTTGTGTGAAAAATACTATATATTTTTTCGTAGCGTTTTGTAGTCAGTTTTATGTCTGATATATCGCAAATAACAACAGTCTATATATTCTTCCCAGCAAACGGAAACTAGTTATCGAAAATATATCTTCGATAGTATGTTATCGATCTTCGAGATCTTGCAATAACAACATCAGTAGGTTAAGCTATTTTTATGTATGCAGTTAAGTTGGATGATATTCACCCATTGAAAAAATTGAAAACGTAATTGATAAGCTCCATAACAACATACAAGCGTTTTTTTTCCAATTATGGTTTCTCACGTTTTTGGATAGTTTTTTTTAACACCTTCCAAGAATGGATTAGACATTTTATTGTAAGGAATAATCCCAGCAAGAAGATTTAATCTATCAAATTATTTATCATGCACGATTATAGTATAGCAAGATTTAAATAGCTTTCTTTCTTCCTTAATTTTGAAAGCTATCTACGACACGATTTTTATGCGCGTAATGTTGCAGTTTGAAGTTCAAATTATCAGTATGTTTACATATTAATCAATTAATATATATCAATTCAGATGTATGTATTTTTTAATTGTATTAACACACATGTTGGTGATGTTTAAAACTCATGGGTTTTTAATCAATGCCATATTGTCTACTATTAAATTATTATATAATACAACTCGAAAATTGGTATCCAGTTGGACGAACCTCGATATTTTCACGAGATGTCCCCATATTTCTATAAAATTTGGACGAACAATACTATATATGTACTTGTATGTACTAAAGCTACATCCAAAATTCATGTACACAATGTTGTATTTTTATTTAAAAAAAATGCTTGAAAGAATAAAACAATCTGTAAATTAGTTTAAATCAGCTGTCTGCATTATGGTATTTCATCCCGGATCGTTTTTGTAATCCCGAGATTTTGTGATTGAGAATTTTATTTTTATCAAATTGGCATAAATGTATCTATATTTTGATATTCTAAATATCTATGTAACGTAAAATATGAGGGAACTAGTATGAAAACCTATAATCTCCATGTTTGATGTTTTTGAGATAAGTATGCAAAAAAATTGTAAATGTATACCAACATAGTTGGCTGTTAAATTTTGCTTTGAATACAGTTAAAGCCTCGGCTAGAGATCACCATCAGTGCTTAAGCTTTCGTTTTTCAATGAATAATATGACATGATTAGACAGAATCTTATTTTTTATGGTATAATAGTATATTTTGCATCTTAGAAAAGTGCTAGTTTTCATTTTGCGGTAAATATTCATGGTAATTAAAAACATTTTTTATGGTTACGAAAAATAGTTTTATATTGTAATTTCCTCAAAACTTTTGGGGTTTATGAGTTATGATACTAAAATTCCTCATGTTATATTAACAGCTCACATTTTTTACTTTCATTTTTATCAGTTGAAAATAGTCGCGATGTACGATAACGGCTTAAATTATCTTGAAGCAATAATACTTTTCTATATTTTTATTGTATTTATTATAAACAAAATGTAATTAATTCTAAATAAAAAATATACCACACTAAAAATAATTGAGTATTGCACTAGTTAAGGACTGTAATACTGCTATTACCGAAACCGGGACCCCGGCAGCCATGTTGTTTTTTCAATACTGGGCTTAAATGAAAAAAATACCGTCATTAAGTTTTAAGAATGGGCCAAAATTGAATTTTAAATGTATAAAAACCATCAACTATTTCATAAATATTGTTCGTGATGAATTGAAATATTTTGAATCTACCATAAGTTGTACCAATATTCACAAGTTATGAATATTTATTATTTTAAGAAACCGTAAGTTATTCATGAAAATTTTAATATATATTTATTAATGACGGTTAATATGTATTATGAAATATCGAAATGCTGATTTTGATTTACTCGCCCGGTATTGCGATCAAAATTGGCCGATATTTTTAAAAACCAGTATAGACATATTCGTCCGGTAATGCAATCCTTAGTAGTATTTATTGTATTAGGATTATCATCGTTGTTTTTGACTGCTAATATAACACGTTCACTGAGCCACTGATGATTTTTGTAATTCTGTGCGATATTTGGAAAAACTTTGTGAATCAATTCGCTTCTGGTTCCTGTAATTTTACAGAAGCCTGGTGGCAATGTGATACATTGTGTGGATTCATCGATTTCCATTTTTCCATTCCCAATATCCGACAATTGTTTTTTTAAACGTTCAGCGGATGCGTCATATTGTAATTCACGGTTGTTGACCTTAATCTTATCGCATCAATTTATTTGTTAATTTGTCTTCTTATCAAGAGTTAACTGTGAATAGTTTCAGCTTTTAAGATACTTTGTATTGCATTCAATGTTTATTCTTGCGTATTGATACACACAAAAGGGAAATCCCGAGTACGTTATTGGATACGGCCGAGCAAAGAAGTGACGGATTATGCGTTTTAGCTGCCCAACGCGGAAAGTTTGAGAGAGCTACAGGAATTTTTAAATGCTTAAACATTCCCTTTAAAATAACTCATGAATTTCCTGGCGTTGTCATTCATTAAAACTGTTTGTTGTTGATTTTATTGTGTAGTATTTGGGTTACTACTAGGGCTTGCAATTTACCGTCAAATCGGTAAACGGTAAATAATCTTTCCCATTACCGGTTTACTGGTTATATACCGGTAAATGAAAAAAATAGACGTATATAGATTAGATGATTTAAGTATAACTGTATGTATACATTTACTAAAAACGTATCCTAGATTGGAATCTAAATAACTTTAAATACGTTTTAGGTGAATAATGTCATATAAATCCATACTTATATTTTATATGTTGTTTTTTTTTTGTTTTTACTGAGATTTGTTTGTGGGAGTTCAGATAATCATTAATTTATATGCAACGCCGAGCTTTGTTAATTTGAGTTTGGTTTATCTGTCTGCGAGGAGTTGATAGTATTAACTTATTAGTTTTTCCATTAAATTATTGATCTATGTACTCTGTATAGACCTAATATAAGTTCGTAATTAAAATAAAATCTGTTTTTTTATTGAATTAATTAAAAATATGTTTTGTTAAAAAAATATTTGTTATGTAAAATCAATATTTTCAAATTTGTTTTTTGCAAATAAACAAGAATGCAATATATAATATGTAAAGAACGAAGAATATGTACCATAATACGTATGTTTTAAAAATAAACAAACCATCAGACCCCCATTATCCGACGCAATAATCTATTATCGAAGCTCAGTTTACGATTTTTCTGAGTTTTCGTCAAGTGCCAGGTCTCTCTACCGTAAATCAGCACTGGTAAAATGCAGGCGTTGAACAAATGGCATTTGGTTTAAATCGTGTACAGCTGTGAGTCCCAGACAGTCCACATTGAGTTGAATGCGACTACTGTTGCATAGCAAATAGCGAACTCCTTCTTTGTAGATAAAATTGTAACTCTTATCTAGAAACTATAATCTGGATTGATGAGAAAAAAGGTTTCAAGTAGAGATTGTAGAAAAAAAAAGATCATTGTTAAATGTTGGCCAAGGGGCAGTGGCGGATTATCCTGTAAGCGAATGAGGCGCGCGCTTGGGGCCTCAAAAATGGCTTATATAATATAACCAATATACTTTTTGTTCAGATTTTTATATTATTTTACATTATTTTTTGACGTTTTTATGTTTTCCGAAAAACAGGGCCTCCAAATTTTATTTCGCCTGGGGTCTCTCGTGTGCTTAATCCGCCATTGCCAATGGTATATTTTAAATACAAATGTCGCATTTTGTAGGGAATCGATCTCCTTGATCGTTTACAAGAGCTTCGTTTAATAATCACTTTTGTTATTCTGTTATTTCTATTTGTCATTTAAGTAATTTTTTACGCCTAGAAAATAGTGTGCTACTAAGCTCAAGTAAAAGTGTAGTACATATTATGATACCATTAGAATTTTTATTTCTTATAAAGAAAAAAAATCATTATGCGTAAAACTGTCAACATTGTCCGAGGATATAAAATATTGTATCATCAACTTTGAAGAACTCGTTGATGATTGGAAGTTCTACCTATGTGTTTCCTCGAGAACAATGCATTTTTTTTAAAAAATAATTTGTTAGAATCGTGAGAAATTTATTCATAAGCCAATATAAAATTCAGTGAACATTGCAATGGATTTTACACGATACCTATGACTAACTATATTTCCAAGAAACGTCATCTGTTTTCCACCAGAGAAATAAAACTTAAGTTTATGTGTTTTTTTACACCTGTAAATCTGACGAATAGCTGTCCTTGATTGAGTTTACCAACCTCCGAAATAAAAACTTTACAATACGAATATGAACAATCTATACATACTGTTATTTTGAACAAAAACTCTGAAAGTCTAAAAAAACTATGGAATATTCAAATTTATTACATTGACAACTAATTTCTGACAGATCTAACGAAAAAAAATACTGAATGACTAATTTTACTCAAATGAGTCATAAAAACGAAATGAATACAAATTTTAATATCCTATAAGAAACATTAGATACTAGGGCTTATACAAAAACCGACTTTTGAAAAAACCTTATGAAAAAAATTCAAGTTTTCGAATGTTAATATTGTTCGAAAACCGGTTTTATCCGGTTTTTGAAGTTTCGTATTTTCCTGGTCAGAATTTAAATAAAATTGGTCGGAATTTATATTAAATGGTAATAATATATCGGTCAGAATAAATTGTCTTAATTTAAATGAAATTTAAAAAAAAACAAACCTAACCTAACCTAACAACCAAAATTGTTATTAAATATTCTGACCGTATAATATTTATATTCTGACCGTTCATATTTTTATTCTGACCAAAAATTGATTTAAATTCTGACCATTTAATTTGTTTCCATTAAACTGATGGGATTTTTTCTGCTTAAGAAAAAGCAACTGATTTTGACCAATTTCTCCCGAGAAAAAAGAAGATTAACGTTGTTTGTTACACCACAAGAAACGTCAGCTGAAACTAGATATACGGGCGTAGCGAATGGTGGAGGAAATAGTAAATATTTAATTGTCTTGGATATATATTTTTTCATATTAAATTAATAATCGCCACAAAGTGGAATTAACTATAACTTTCGATGATGGTAGAAATTATTCGATCATCCATTTATCAAAAAAAAAATAGTAACTTACTGTTTTGCTTTTCTTTACATTTTTAACTGGGATGGGAAGCTGTATGATTATTTACTTCAAGGATTTTTTTAAGTGCACATCTTTTGGGCATGTTCGTTACAGCGATGTGGTCCACTTCAAAATGCTTCGACTGATTTACATATTTAGGACTAAGTTATTATAATAAAAATGTCAACAATGTACTATTTTTTAAAGATAACACCAAATAGCGTCGCTATAACTGACTTTATACAGCCTTAGCTTAAGAAAAAAGGTTGTGTGGCACAAAATTCAGTTACATTAAACTTAGATACTAAACATAAACTTTTATGCGTTTAGAATCTCTTGTTAAGTAATCGATATTATTATTAGAAAAGGGTTTATTATTCAACAAAGTTAGTCTTAGTAAAACAACTTTCATACTTAACAGATTGTGTGGTAGTTTTTGTGAAACATTGTTACTAAAATAGTAACTTAGTTTTTAGATGTGCAATAGTTTAAGCTAAAATATTGATATTTACGACCATAATTAATATTATATTATGTCTATTGTGAAATAATACAGCAGTATATATAAAATTTTACTAGGCATTTATTTTAGCTTGTTTTTATGAAACATCGCAAACCACTTTCACACAGTTTATGTTTAATAAGACATCAATAATAATATTTCTATGGGTTATTCAATTTGGTCATTGAAATGCGCCCACGACTATTCACTCAACGGAAAAGAAAATTTCCCTGATTAAAACGGATAAAGAATTTTTTAGTGGATGTATGAGCTATTAATCTAAAAAATTCTCACCGCAATATCCGATGCCTGGCCCCTGGACACATTGACGGGAATATTATTTCGCAAAGTGACAAATGACATGATTATTGTGACTCACGTGATACTAAATTTATTAACGGGGAATTCTCTGAGATTATTCAAATCTGTTATTCGCACTTCTTCGCAGGAAACCAATGAGACCTATAGTGTCACCACAAATCTAATTTTAGGTCGTCTTTAATCCATTGTTTGTTGGTCCTATATTTTTGGTGTCAGCGCTTTCACATATTCGGTTGGAGGATGATAGAGTCAAGTAACGGATTGGAAAAATTTACACATTGACTTTTCAACCGATTTTTTACCACTGAACTCAATGAGAAAAAGGCGTAGAAATATGGCTTAGCCAACTACTAATATTTTCCTAAATCAATTCTATGATACTTTTTTCATCAAAGAAGATCCTATATAGGTTGGCAGCTTGAATTTAAACCAGTTTATGTAAAAACAAATTCTGTTGATATATGTATTAGAAATCAGTTTACTTCTAATAATCATATCTAATTTGAAACATCTTAAAATAATATATTTTTTTAACAAGAATTGGTTGTATGACAGTCGTTCAACCTGCTTAAGTGTGATGCATTTAACATGGATATAAATGTGGAATGACTTCACTTGTTGAAATTATGGTATTTCACTATTTTGTTTTGAAAAACTGTGCAACTAAGAGATTTAAAACAATAAGGTATCAAATCTCATTTAAAACCGAAAACAATTAATAGAGAAATTTCACTCGTATAAGATTGCGTGAATGTTTTTTTGTTGAGGGATAAAGATAACAATTGGCCCATTATTCTTGTTCAAACTTTTCCTGTACCCTGGTCAAGACTCAACCTGATGTACTCAACTTGTGCTTTAAGTCTCATGACAATAGATATGACGTATTTATAAGTACACGCAATCGAGGCAAACACACAATGTTGCGAAATATATAGTGAAGACGTCACATAAGATACACTATCGCATTATCCTTCTTCATTGTATTTCATTGTATTACATTAAAAATAGCTGTATACTATTCTAGTGGTTTTACATCTTTTCTGTTTTGTTAAATACATTATGCCACGACACAAGCATTTAAAAATACTTTTTGTTGAAAGATATTTAGACCATCTACTCGTTATCACCGACATTCTAGTATCGGAGTATCTTATTAATTTTAACGCGGTTAAGAAAAATGAGTAATATGGATCCAATGGAAATATATACGAAAACAAAACGAGAGTGACATTGAACTGATAAGGAAAGAATGATTATGTTCTTTAAAAAATGAGGCAGTAGTAAAAATGACGAATATTTTTCTAAATGTCACACGCCTAAAAACAATAAATATGTAGTATCTTGTAATTTTATATCAATCATAAGAACCTGGGACCTATCCTTCTACATTGTATTAATTTTATACTTCAAGTCAAGCAGTATTTATTTGAAAGTCATAATTTTTCTCATCAATAACGTGACAAGTCATGGCTGCCTGTCACAAGTCACAACTCTCTCTATACATATCTCCATGTCCAGAGTGGCCGTTCTCCAGCTCAGAATCTTTGGTCTGCGTCTTCTTCAGCGCCCTATTGGATTATATGACATAGCACATAAATCTTTTTGCTGGCACATTGCTTTTAAGACGGTGAACGTGATCAAGTCAGTGAAAGCCTGCCAGTCTTAATTGAATAGACTGCGCCGATGACATTCACCAATCAGCCCCAAGCTTTATATATTATATTATTTCCTCTCACCTATCCGATCCTTAAAACGGGCCGTAGTAGGAGTAATTTGATAACAACTAGACCTTTCTTAGTCCCGTCTTTCTATCCTTACCCTATCCTAAATTATAATTTCAACGAGGGAATAACAATCAGTTTTCGTAAATTGATTTATTTATCGTAATTGCTAACCTTTCAGCTTCAACGAGTCACCGTTGAAAATTTCACCATGCGAGTCATTATATTATTTAAAAAAAAATGACTGAGTGTGAATTAAGCTGTGGTTATTTTTTTTTTATAAAAAAAATAACGACATTGATATTTGTGATTAGAGTCTTAGAAAAATATTCATTCAGTTTTGCAATAATATTGTAAATTCTGGTAATAAATTGCTAAAGTTAAGGTATTTTTGTGAATATGTTTAATAAAATACGTAAGTATTCTTAATTATGATAGAAAGTTTTCATTTGTGGTGTGATATCAATAGGGTGGGCAAACGTTCCGTATTTACGGTAAGTTTAAAAAAAACTTTATCCTGTGTATTAATTATTGTTCGATAAATGTCAAACTTGCACATAGTCACACACTCGCCAAAAAGATATAAAGATGACGTAAGAAGAATGCAAGTAGTCCCTCTCAATACGACAAGTTTTAAGGATTGACTTACTTGACTATCCATGAGCATAAAATTTATACTTTGAGAGAAAATTTTGCCACGTTTATTGGCAATTCTTGTTCGAAAGAAATAATATAAACAATTTAAAATACTTTTTTTATACTAAATCCAAATAAGTTATTAACGATTAGGAGGGGTTTCGCTCATTGTATGCATTATCAACTGACTCAGTTGATGAAGTGTTTTAATATCTTAAATATAATCGACATACTAAAGTTTTTTTAAACTGTGTATACATGAGCTTAAAAGGAACAAATATAATTTTTAACTGAGACTATTTTTTGCAAACACCGCTCGTTCTAAAATGGTCAAAAAATGAAACTTGAATTTCCTATTATAAAAATATATACATTTTAAAAGTATTTTAAGTTTTACATTACTTTGGAATGATATTTTGTATGTTATTAAACCAGGTTTGAAGCTGATTTCTTAAAATACTTAACTTAATTAAATTCATGATTCATGTTTCAACAACTTTGAAACCAGTTGCAAATAATAGTCTCAATTAACCTCTTATGTATTTAAAAAAAAAAAAAGTTCTGAAACCAAAAATGTTCCATATTCTCATTTTGGAAATCTGACCACCGTACAAATCAATGAAGGCATTTCGTAACAAGCTGATTTGAACCAATATTGCGAATAATAAATGTTTTATATAGAGATTGATGCAATGACTTCTATGAACTGATATGACTATGCGATATGTATGATTATCGGAAAAATATTACGCAAATATTATTTGTATTAATTAGTAGCTCATATTGCGTGTATGAAAAAGAAAAAAATGTATTTTACAAGCCACGCAATATATATTTTTAGCGTATTTACGGATTTTTCACTTCTTACACTGAATACTGAAATCCCGGATTTAGTACTAAAACAATCTCTGGATGACGGGATTGGAGGCCCTAGCTGTACGGCACGTGCGACGCACACATGCGTCTGCCTTGCGCTGCGCTTCGTTGTAGAGCCGGCACAGATTCATTCGTGACGCAAACGGCGAAAATGACCGAGAAACTGATTAGATTAGTGCGAATTGATTTTTTTTATACGATACTACTTATTTAGATTACTCTTAAAAGATATTAAAAGAGTTATTGTGAGTCATTCTGTGTCACTCAGCTATGTCACTTTCGCAACGGAGAAATCGCAGCGCACACTCGTCGAACTAACTGCTTCACCTGCTCGAATCTGTCAATTCTTTTTTTCGTCGCCTGCGTCTCAGCAAACGCCAAGCTTATAGTGAAATTTACTTCATAATATATTAATAACTGTAGGTTACAGGTACGTAGCCAGGATTTATTCAAGGATGGCGAAGTAGAAGTTGGAATTGCATTATTTTAAAATTAAGCCAAATCCGTACATCAAAAAATGCAGAAATTAAAAATAATGAAATAGTCAAACTTTATTTTTTACATCGCCTCTATGCTTTCATCGCTCTTTATTATGATTTTAACCAAACAAACGTTTGAAATCTTTGGCAAACCATTAAAAAAATATGTTTAAATATAAGATCTAGATAAGCATTCATTGCTCAACAATTGCTTCATTAGTAATATTATATATTGTTTGTATTTAATTAAGCGACATCATTTATTTACCCAAAACCAATATTTCACACTAAAGGCTTTTTGTCAGTACGGCTAAAAAAATGTAGTTAAAATTTGATTCCAAATTTGTTAGGAATTCATACTTAATTCAAATGCATCAATATTTACGACAATATTAATTATATTTATTAATATGTAGTTTATACTTATTAGACTAAGCACCTAGCTTTGAAACTTCGTAACATGGTCTTCACATAATTTTTCGTAATATGCATAATATTATGATAGATAATTTGACCATCTACATATGTATATGGCAAATGATTAAATAACTTGTTCATTTTGAAGCCACATTACGTGTAAATTTTAAGTCAATCACTACACGCGTTGGCGCACAAGTGATACGAATTTGCAAATATATTATTTATTTACTAATCTTAAAATGTACGAATAATATCATACAAAGATCACCAAGTCGACAAATATGAGTTTATTTGTTTATTATTTGAACAACCAAATAATGATTATGTTCCGTTTAAAACTAAGCATTTCTTTTAAAGTTATTTTCAAAATAACAAATATAGTTTGTACAAAACTACTGTAATTTTTTTTAATTTAAAAAATATATTTAAAAAAAGAAAATAATTTTTGACGATTGCTGAGAATCAAAATGTGTTCATAAATAAACCTTAATTTTTTGTCATAATTGAATGTTAGATAATCATCAATCAATTGAAGTCTTTCAATAAATAAATAATCTTGAATATGAAGATGAAATATAAAAAAAATAATTTTGCACTTCAACAGTTTTGGTCACTTGTTTGCGTAACGGGATTAGTTATCATGAAAAATATAGTAATACAATAATAATGCTTAAACTGTTCGCTCGATTTGCTTTTTTTTTAAAATCTGGTTTTACAATTTGGGAAATTCCGACACTTTGAAATGATAGCTGATTTTTATGTGGATATATTTTTTATTTATGCGAATCAATGCGAACAATTTGGAAGTAGATGATTTATACGTCCGTAAAAAATATTTTTGCGATCGTCAACTTGTGGTGCGGTTAAAAGTTTTGAACTTTATACCATTTTGTTTTTTTGTCAAAAATTTTGTTATTTTTTGGTACTTGTTTTTTAGCCGGTATCATACGTATTTAATTACGTCGACGCGTACACACTTATCGAACACAGTCTACTCACACTATACATTTGTGTATAGACGTACAATAGAGATGGTCAGTGATTTTTTCATTATTGATAATTGTTTAAATTATTTAGTAAAATCTCATGCTGCAATTACAATCTGGAAAAAAAATTGTTAAATATTTGATATTCACATTGTTTGCATTTGTCAAGTGAATGTATAAAATTTTGTAAGCACACTGTGTATGTGATTTTTTAATATTAAATACCTTTATGAATGATATTTATTTTCAATATAATCAAAAATATCGGCCCTATTACACAATACAACAGTATTTTTCTAGCTAAAATACGTTGTTTTTCTTCAGATATGGATACTAGACACATCTTCTTGTAAGTTTTATTATTGTCGAAAAGCTTATTTTCCATTTTCCAATTTTATAATAGTTTTCGGATATATTTTCTTTGAGAAATAATCCATCGTAGAAGTAAGTAGAAAACTGACATCAGATGGAGAAATCATATGAATTTTGAATTTTTCGTTTGCAATTTATTTTATGCTAGAACAAATTATGTATTACTGAAATAATTCAATTCGATAATACAAATATATTTTATATTTTTAGATTTCTAGCTAAAGAGAATAAGATCAATTTTTAAAGATATTCGCATTTTAAATGAACATTAAATTTATTGAATTATGAAATGGAAATCAATATTAAAACTGTATTGCAACATAATTTAACGGAATTAGGTGTTTGTTATTTGAAATTAGCATCTTACGTTAGGTATAGTAAGGTCTAAATAGCGTACGTAAGAATTTTTTATATGCATTTATGACGGGTTTTTTTGTTTGCGGGGGAAGTGGGGCGTTTTTTAGGAAGCAAAATACAATTATAATACTCCGTTCGCGTCGATTTTGCACTTTATGATGCACGTCTAACACGAAAGAACCTATTTTTTTTAAAAATAATTTGCCATAATAGAGAAACTTTAATTATATTTGATTGATTGAAAAAAAATATATTATGACATTTATAAAATTCCAGAAGTTTATCAACACGTTATTATAACTCGTATTAACTGCTGCTAGTTGAATTTTATTGCAAAAATAAAACCTTATAAATATATCTTTATTGAAAATTTATAAAAACTTACCAAATAAATGAAGAGTGCGCCAATGTTGTCGTGTGTTCACCATATTTATATTTTTAAAATAATTGATTAAGGTTAATAAAATCCTTTTTGAAGCGGAGTGTCTAAAGACGCATACTTTGTATGACGGGCCACAAAAAAATGTGCGCCTTAAGACGCTTATAGCAGGCAAACGGTTAAGGAAAAACCTATAGCCAAACTTATATGTAAGAAGTCTCTCTACAGATGAGATTTAAGCCTATTCAATTTTAGCTGAAAATTATTCGATTCAAAGTTTTTATTTTATACTCCCGAGTAAAATAGTTTGTCATAATTATTCACATTATGTACAAATGTTTGGTCACACTCACCAAATCTATGCAAATACAGACAAACAACCTATTAATTGTTTTCATTCATCTGTATGTGTTACGCACAACACAACACTGCACATGCTCATGAGTGTGTGTGTGTGTGTGTGTTGAGTAGAGCTAAAGTTGAAATGTGACGTAGACACCTGATGTAACTAGTTGATAATAAGAGCCAAAACAATCATTTTTAATAACATAATTAAAATTATTGTACAATAAACGAAGGCTATTATGATAAAAAATAATGTATTGTTATATTTATAATTGCACTTATTTTATTTATTAGACAGCAAGTAAACTATTTTTGAAAAATGTTGACAACATCTCCGTTACTGAATAGTTAAACGCAAAATTTACTCGAGGGCTTTAATAAATATAGAACTGTAATTAGAAATATAATAGACTGTGTGACGCCTATGAGATAACTGGACGAATGGAAAAACCGACAATATTGTTAATCTAAGAGACGTCCCACGTGACAAATACCGATTAAACATAGTTACCTTTTCATGATTCTCGTAGTGTTGTGTCACTTTTCATATCACCAATAATCAGGTTTTAAAAATAATCAATAACACGAAACAAATCGTTGCTTTTTAATCAAAAATATAACATATTCAAGCAGAACGATATGTTAAATTGATCAATATTTTTCGTTTTATCGATTTCAATGATTCAAAATCAAATATTATATTTTCAGACAAAGATTTGTCTTCGACTTTGATTAATTTTTATATGGTCAGTATTTAAATTATTGAATATTTTGTATTTTATTAGGCGAACTGCCAGAAAAATTTAAAAAATTGGTAAGTATAAATATTATGTTTTGTCAGTGCAAACATAGAGAGGTAAGTATTTATATTAAATTTGATATTGGCGAAACGAAGGCTATTATGATAAAAAATAATGTATTGTTATATTTATAATTGCACTTATTTTATTTATTAGACAGCAAGTAAACTATTTTTGAAAAATGTTGACAACATCTCCGTTACTGAATAGTTAAACGCAAAATTTACTCGAGGGCTTTAATAAATATAGAACTGTAATCTATATATATAAAAGAAAGTGGGGTTTGTTACACCACGTATATCTTGGCTATAACTTGGCTGATTTTAATGATCTTTGATTTATTAAATTCGTATCCGCCTAGAATAGCAGAATAAGCATTAAAACATCGGAAAAATAACACGTAAAATAAATTATGAAGAAAATAAATGTCTCCATACATTTCGTTTTTTTGAAAAATACAAATGGAACGTGGACATTGTATGACACGTTGTATGCTGTTTTCCAGTAAATCCACTAGGTGGCATTAGTTGCATTTGCATTTGACATTTGTCAGCTAGCTGACGTGCCCCGCAATTTATCATGACTTTTTTTGAGTTTTTATCAATTTTCACTCAGTTTTCGTTACGATTAATCATTCTGGTGTGGAATTCTATACATATTTTTATGGTCCATCTCGAGATTCATGTATAATGGCAGGAACAGTGTATTTTGATTGTGGCGCGATTACTGTGAAATAATATTTAAACGATATTGTGCTTAGACTTCGCGACACTGTACAACTAAAACGAATATACGAAACACACTGCTCATATGATGCATTGCATTTAGTATCAAGTAAAATCACCACCTGGAATGAATGGATAATTGCGCACAAACGCGCATTGGAAGTAATCAATCGAACTATGAAAGATTTGCGCAATGACTCAAGATGTTTTGGGAGCGCACTGATTCTACTCTCTGGTGATTTCCAGCGATTGCTGACTATCTGTAACGGCCGTGTTTTTGTCGACGAATCGAACAGATTGATTTCGTTTCATGCGTTTCTTCATGCGCTGCAGTTTGTGAGTCAAGTTAGGAATGCCAACGCCAGATCGTGGAATGAACGACGCTTTCAATCGAGCATTGAACCAATCAGTTCGAACGAATGTAACACTGTTGAAGCCCAAACGAAAGAAAGTGTACGATACGTTAATGAAGGTAATTGATGATGGAAATGGTGGCTTATTTTTCCTCGATGCGTTTGGTGGAGCTGGGAAGACATTCCTCATGTCATTGATCATGGCCACTGTTCGTTCGATATAAAATTGCTGTAGCAGTTTCTTCTTCTAGAATAGCGGCTACGTAGATAGAAGGATGCCGAACGGCTTATTCAGCGTTGAAATTGCCGTTAAAACTTCAAATCACTGATAAACCGACATGCAAACAGTCAGCAATGGCCAAAGTTTTGGTAGGAAATAAAATCATCACCTGGGATTAGGGATTCTGAAGTCTCGGGTTTTTCAAAGTCCCGGGACTTGGGACTTTTATTTCCCCTTCAATAAAATTATAAATTTATTAAAATTAAATATTTTTATGTATGTACTAAAAAGGGATGATAACGGTTCATGTATTGAAAAAATAACAATGAATTGGGTAAAATTATGACCGTTACTTCACAAATCACAATACAGCTTTTATACCTTTTTTGTCCTATTGAGACATTGGTAACTTTGTACAACAGTGAAAAACATTTGTAAATAAAACAACATCAGGTATGAACACTTAATTATAATATTTTTTAATTTGTTTTTGCTACAGTTATATTTTTAATACGATTATGAATTGATTTAAACAAATTTCTAATAACATAAATGAAGATATCTTTCTCCCAAACGTTTTTTAATATTTCGTTTCAATTAAACTATTTTTTTAGCGTTTTTTACGCAGTTAAGACGTATTTTTTTTTCATGCGTACTTTAAAATGGCGGCGAAAGTATGCGTTAATTAAAAAAAATACATCTTTTGAACACATTTATTTATTAATAATAAAAATATTAAATTAATTCAATAATAAAGTCACAACCTCATATCATACAAAGTATGTATTATTTACACAAAAGTTAATATTTTATTTTTGCTTATCAAAATATGCTTTTAAAAATAATAATAAATTTAATGACGAATCAGACAGCCGATTTCTCATCTTTGTAATAAACGTTGTTGCTCATCATCATTGTCAGTCGATGTTGCTTTAATCTATATATATAAAAGAAAGTGGGGTTTGTTACACCACGTATATCTCGAGAATAACAGCTCGGATTTTAATGATCTTTGTTTTATTAAATTCGTATCCGCCTAGAATAGCAGAATAAGCATTAAAACATCGGAAAAATATCACGAAAAAGAAATTATGAAGATAATTAATATTCTCATACAGTTTTCAAATGGCGAACACCTTGAAATAATGAAAATGTCGTTTGTATGCAGATTTCATCCGCTAGGTGGCAATTTTTCCAAAATTCATTTGTTTCTGCTTCTTTTGCATACGATTGACTTCTAAATAATTTTAAATTTAGAGTATGGATTAGAATAAAACAAATCGATGGATATACAATGAAAACGAAATAAAATCGGATAATATTGAAATAAGGTTATGTTTATAATTAGGTGTGATGTTTTTTTTGACAACAATATTACGCTGTTTGCACGAACGTTGCTCTACTTTGAGATGCCACGTTATTACACTTGGAAAGCTACATCGAAGAAATTTTAACGTCGAAAGCAAGGCGATGCGATTCCTGCTCATCCGAATGATTACTGATGCTTTTGGTCGCATTTACACAGTTCATCCGAAAAATGACGTATGCTTCTACTTGCATGTCAACAGCTCAATTTGCTTGAAAATGATACTCATTACAATCGCTGAAGAAATTGTTTCTGAATCTCCAAGTCAGATACGCACATTATTTTCTATCATTATTTTGACATGCTTCCCATCGAATCCCCGTGAACTGTGGAACAAGTACAAGGATGACATGTCCGAATACATTTTGCATCGAATTCGTGTCAGTTTGGGGAATCCCGATCTCGAGGTGAATGAAGAGATACATAACCAGGCTTTGCTTTAGATCGAAGACATGTGTTACCTCATGTGCGGCAGTTTGGTAGTCAAGTTAGAAATGCCAACGCCAGATCGTGGAATGAACGACGCTTTCAATCGAGAATTGGAACGTGAACGTGAATATGATCGAGATGCATTGAACCAATCAGTTTGAACGAATGTACCACTGTTGAACCCTCAACAGAAGGAAATTAGCGATACGATAATGAAGGTAATTGATGATGGAAATGGTGGCTTATTTTTCCTCGATGCGCCCGGTGGAGCTGGGAAGACATTCTTCATGTCATTGATTATGGCCACTGTTCATGCGAGATAAAAAAATTGCTGTAGCAGTTTCTTCTTCTGGAATAGCAACCACGTAGATAGATCAACCGCTGCCGATGAAATAAACGCTTGCCTCAAATAATTGACAAACATGCGAGTTGCATTGCTAAACGATCTATCTGCCGAAGATTTCTCCAAGCAATTGCTGACTATCTATTTATTCATTGTTCAAAATTAAAATTACAGTACATGACATAACAGCTGACGCCAATTCGCCATGTACTTGAAAAATATAATAAGACAAAATATAAAATAAAACGACATAATATATCAGAATCAAAATCAACATAAAAAATCAAGAAATAAAATAGTGAAATTTTACAAACAGTTCACAAATACTATCACTAAAAATGTCCACTTCTCTAGGCAATGCGTTGATCAATCTAACGGCCCTTGGAACTGGTGATTTAAACCTCTTAAGCGAGGTATAAGTTTTTAGAAATAAAAGTTTTTGCTCATAGTTACGCCCACGTAAGAATAAATTGGGAGCATGTAAATTAATAGTCATGAGAATTTGAGGATTATTAACTCGGCCCCGAAGGAGAAGAGAAAAATGATTTAAGCTTGAAAACGATCTTCGACTATCGTCGGTAACGACCGTGTTCCTGTTGACAAATCGAACAGATTGATTTCGTTTCCGCCGAATTTTAACAATTTCGTCTCAACGAAGGACGGCTTCATCAAAAAAATGTTCCCAAACGTCTAATCACAAAAATCACAATTGGTTGATTGAATGAGTAATTCTTGCGGCGAAGAACAAAGATGTGGATCATTTAAACTTCACAATTCAAAATCAAATCGTTGGTCCACTACATTCCTTCAAATCTAGCGAACTTTCGCAAGGTGCGCGAAACATTCTTGCGCAGACTGTACATATAACATATTCTTTCAACCAAAAAATAATTATTTCTGCTTCTCTATGATAGTGTCATCAGAAATAGTTTGTAGTATCGACCAAACTATTTTTTTTTTTCGTTTATTAGAGATTCGCGCCGCAGCACACCCAGCATCGCCTCGCGGCACACCGCTTGCGGAGCAATGCTTTAAACGACTGAAAAACTGACATGCAATATTGCGAAACACTCACCAATGACTAAAGTTTTGGTAGCAAGTAAAATCATCACCTGGGATGAATGGACAATGGCGCACAAATGCGCATTGGAAGCACTCAATCAAAGTATGAAATATCTGTGCAATGACTCAAGATGTTTTATAGGCGCAATGATTCTACTATCTGGCGATTTCCACCAAACACTACCAGTCATTCCAAGATTTACCGCTTCCGATGAAATAAACGCTTACCTCAAATCACGACTCTGGCGCTATGTAAAGAATCTTCAGCTGACGACAAACATGCGAGTTGCATTGCTAAACGATCTATCTGCCGAAGCAATTGCTGACTATCGGTAACGGGGGAGTTCCTGTCGACGAATCGAATGGATTGATTTTGTTTCCGCCGAATTTTTGCAATTTCACTTCATTCAACAAAATGTTCCCGAATCACAAAAATCACAATTGGTTGAATGAACGAGCAATTCTTGCGGCAAAGAACAAAGATGTGGATCATTTAAACTTCACAATTCAAAATCAAATCGTTGGTCCACTGCATTCCTTCAAATCTATCGACCGTGTAACAAACGAAGACGAAGCAACCAACTATCCAACTTCATTTTTAAACTTATTGGATCTGCCTGGCTTGCCACCGCGCAATTTACAACTGAAGGTTGACTCGGTAGTCATCATGCTTCAAGTTATCAAGTTAACAGAACATTTATTCACTTTTAAGGTGTTCACTGTCAATACTTGGTGGAATGGCAATATAATAAAAATAATAAAACATTTTTAGTACTTTTTCCCCATAAAATTTATTTGATCAGGACCGGTTTCGCTCATCGCGAGCATTATTAACTGATGATAATGCTCAGATGATAATAACTCAGTTGATAATGCTCGCGATGAGCGAAACCGGTCCTGATCAAATAAATTTTATTTAGTGGGAAAAGTACTAAAAATGTTTTATTATTTTTATTACAACATTTATTGATTCTGAGGCGGTACGAAGTTCGTCGGGTCAGCTAGTTAGAAATATAATAGACTGTGTGACGCCTATGAGATAACTGGACGAATGGAAAAACCGACAATATTGTTAATCTAAGAGACGTCCCACGTGACAAATACCGATTAAACATAGTTACCTTTTCATGATTCTCGTAGTGTTGTGTCACTTTTCATATCACCAATAATCAGGTTTTAAAAATAATCAATAACACGAAACAAATCGTTGCTTTTTAATCAAAAATATAACATATTCAAGCAGAACGATATGTTAAATTGATCAATATTTTTCGTTTTATCGATTTCAATGATTCAAAATCAAATATTATATTTTCAGACAAAGATTTGTCTTCGACTTTGATTAATTTTTATATGGTCAGTATTTAAATTATTGAATATTTTGTATTTTATTAGGCGAACTGCCAGAAAAATTAAAAAAATTGGCAAGTATAAATATTATGTTTTGTCAGTGCAAACATAGAGAGGTAAGTATTTATATTAAATTTGATATTGGCGAAACGAAGGCTATTATGATAAAAAATAATGTATTGTTATATTTATAATTGCACTTATTTTATTTATTAGACAGCAAGTAAACTATTTTTGAAAAATGTTGACAACATCTCCGTTACTGAATAGTTAAACGCAAAATTTACTCGAGGGCTTTAATAAATATAGAACTGTAATTAGAAATATAATAGACTGTGTGACGCCTATGAGATAACTGGACGAATGGAAAAACCGACAATATTGTTAATCTAAGAGACGTCCCACGTGACAAATACCGATTAAACATAGTTACCTTTTCATGATTCTCGTAGTGTTGTGTCACTTTTCATATCACCAATAATCAGGTTTTAAAAATAATCAATAACACGAAACAAATCGTTGCTTTTTAATCAAAAATATAACATATTCAAGCAGAACGATATGTTAAATTGATCAATATTTTTCGTTTTATCGATTTCAATGATTCAAAATCAAATATTATATTTTCAGACAAAGATTTGTCTTCGACTTTGATTAATTTTTATATGGTCAGTATTTAAATTATTGAATATTTTGTATTTTATTAGGCGAACTGCCAGAAAAATTTAAAAAATTGGTAAGTATAAATATTATGTTTTGTCAGTGCAAACATAGAGAGGTAAGTATTTATATTAAATTTGATATTGGCGAAACGAAGGCTATTATGATAAAAAATAATGTATTGTTATATTTATAATTGCACTTATTTTATTTATTAGACAGCAAGTAAACTATTTTTGAAAAATGTTGACAACATCTCCGTTACTGAATAGTTAAACGCAAAATTTACTCGAGGGCTTTAATAAATATAGAACTGTAATTAGAAATATAATAGACTGTGTGACGCCTATGAGATAACTGGACGAATGGAAAAACCGACAATATTGTTAATCTAAGAGACGTCCCACGTGACAAATACCGATTAAACATAGTTACCTTTTCATGATTCTCGTAGTGTTGTGTCACTTTTCATATCACCAATAATCAGGTTTTAAAAATAATCAATAACACGAAACAAATCGTTGCTTTTTAATCAAAAATATAACATATTCAAGCAGAACGATATGTTAAATTGATCAATATTTTTCGTTTTATCGATTTCAATGATTCAAAATCAAATATTATATTTTCAGACAAAGATTTGTCTTCGACTTTGATTAATTTTTATATGGTCAGTATTTAAATTATTGAATATTTTGTATTTTATTAGGCGAACTGCCAGAAAAATTAAAAAAATTGGCAAGTATAAATATTATGTTTTGTCAGTGCAAACATAGAGAGGTAAGTATTTATATTAAATTTGATATTGGCGTCTAATGAGACGTGGTTAGGTTGTCAACATAAAGCCAACATAGAGGTAAAAATACAGATTAATAACATATATACTGGTTATTCTTTACAAATACGATCCATTTTAAAAAGGTTAACAATAAGTTAGAGTTTCCTCCAAAGATCAGGAGAATTTATATTGATCGACCCACTTAATTTTTTGAGCTACCACAAACATATATGGGTGGTTCAAAAAGGAAATATTTGTAAAAGTTAACTATCTAACTTCATGTCCTAGTTGCGTATATCGGGATTAGTATTATGAACTTAACTGGGATTATAACTGTAATAATTGCAATAATGGATCAAAGTTTGACGTGTAGGTCTACGTGGAGATCGTCAAAGCTCATTCAATGAAATTCACAATTTGTGTTATTATATCCAATCGTTCAGTACATTAGTCCGACTACCATAAATCAGGCATTTTTTACGCATTCGTGTAGTATACAAATATTAACAGATCGGGTAAAATTCTGGCTTAGTAACAAGACAACACTAAAATTTTGTTTACTTCTTAAAAAGTTTATCGGCTTGGGTGTATTTTTTTAAATTATCCTTTTACTTTTTTCACATAACTTTTAGGAGTTTTCTGTACAATGAAATGGACATCGATCTGTAAACATAAAAATATTGTTAATCCAATTAACATTTATGCATTTTATTGATGTTCCTAAGCTATATATGGATAAAAATACTATTTTTATTCAATTTCATTAAATTTCTTCCGTTATTTTTTTGACAATCGAAATAGTAAATACATAATCAGTACACAGCACAAAGTTCATAAAAATACTAAACTGACATTTTAAGCACTAGCCAACGGCGCGGCGCCGGTGAAGTTATTGTAAGTGTGTCAAATTTATATAATATCACTTTGTGTAAAAAATAAAGAAGAAGTGATCTGCCTTGAAATCGATTCGTTTTATTGTCATGTATCATTACTGTTTTATTAAAAACGTATTTTATATTTGAGTATGTAAATAACAAAATGTTCTTTATTTCCATCAAAGGAATACGGTCATCGTAGCTGTATTCCATTGTTTTCTGGGACGTATTTATCGCGCGAGTCATCGATGAACTTCCCTGCAAGTCACAATTTTCTTGTATCTCGAGTTGTTATTTCCTGAAAGAATTCGGTACATTTCGAATATCAGTGGTTTCATGAAAAAAAGCGTAACGGATCACAAAATAATGGAAAAAGATCTTGGATAGCAAAATAATTGGTTGGTAATAGCGGGATTTTGCGTTATACATAAGTAATAAAATCCGGCCGAAAACCGATAGCATTTTTCACGACACTGCACGGTTACAAAAAACATCCGATGAATTATATAATATGCCCTTTGGATATATTCGTCGGCTCTATTTTTATATTTTTTAAAGTTTCATTATATATGAATATACCTCACATATAAAATGCTGGCAAAGCGCAAAATAAAAGCTTCAGAACAAGTTATTACAGTAAACGCGGGGGTAATTGACAATGAATAATGAGAAAAAATGGGTGTGATGAACTTTACTAGGTAAATGAAGACGTTAAGTGGTAGTTTGATAATTGTACATTCGGTTACTTTGATATGGTTCTTTTCGCATAATATTTCTTGTTTTATATTGGTTAAAATAGATGCAATTTAAAAAAATAACTACCATACATATGTGTCAATAATATGATCAGTTTAAAAAAGCTATAGAGTATAAATTAAATGAATCCAACAACCATGTTGTTAAACCTGTACATCTTCGTAAGGTCTGTTAGTGTTTTAAACGAATTTGGTGTATATTAAATTGCTGTTTGCAAAAACTGTTGTTGCGTTTACAAACGATATGTTATATATTTTGATAAAACTAATTGGTTGGATAAAGCACCACCGGCTTAGATGAAATACAGTTAAAAAGTCATTTGAATATTCAACTTGGCTTAATTTATTGTTTGTCTGAATAAAAGTGATATTTACTTCGAAGGGAAAACGCGTAGAGTTGATAGTCTTTACCAAGTTCTGTAGAACTCGATAATTTATCTTTCGGTATTAATCAGTATTTTCTTGCAAACATAGTAACAGAAATAATACATAGCAGGTACAATAAATATAAAAGTAAATGATACATTGTTTTAGTTAGATGGAAGAAGCTATGTGCTTAAAAATATTTGTTAAAATTATAGTATCATACTGAACAATAAGATATTATTTTTTTTCAATAAAAATAAGTAAAAGTGATACTTATTAAAATGAATTTTATATTTATATATGGAAATGTAGTGGTTTAAATAAGATCAGGACCGATTTTTCGCATGACGAAGAAGACGGGCAAACCTAGTAATTTAATAAGAAATATAACTGATTTTAGAGATATGTTTTTTTACTATTGATACGGTTTGATTTCAGGATATCTACTTATTTTATAGAATTGTGTGAACAAAAAAAAAATCTGCATTAAAATTTATGCTAGTGAGTTATATAAAAGCTTTCAATTCGATTCTAATTTGAAAACAGTTTGCAAACCATCAGCAAACCGTCAGAAGTACGCAGAAGAACAGAGCTAATATTATTTTAACGATTACCTACTTTAAAAAGACTTAACGCTTGAATTATCTTGCAGTTTTTCAATCACTAATCTATTTACTTTGTTACTTTTAATATTTGCTGTTATTCTTTCAAGATTCACAAATTATTGCGATTTTATGATGCCTAAACGATGTTGATTGATATGTATTACAGCCAAGTTGATGGCCTCTCATGTTACTCGGTGATCTCGATCAGTTGGGTGGGATTTTCCCAACTTAACGCTCCGAATCAGGTGCAACGGTTTTGCTATTACTTGAGGCATTTTTCTATTTGTATACTTTTTTTTATAATGATTGTACAACATTTAAAATAAACGCAAACCAAAATAAACAATTTGATTACCTTTAGATAAATCTGGATAATATTTCAATTAGAGGTGTGTTTATATACATATATATAGTTAATTAAACCATATTGAACTTACTCCGTTATTTAAACATTAATATTTTGAAAGGGTTCGGTGAAAGAGAAAAAATCGTTGGGATCTTAAAATTATCGCTATCTATAACCAAACTTCAAATAAGAAACGAATGAAATTTTTGTTTTGTTTTGGATAAGTTCTTTTTTTGAAAACTCAAAGTGCATACGTATTTATTTTAATAGAAGCAATTTTAAATTTTACACTATTTAATATAAAAAAAAACAAATAAAAAATACTTTTTTGTTTTATTTGTTGATACCTTTATTCTACTAAAAATATTTTTTTTAAAAAACATAATGTTGAAACGTGAAAGCTTATACATTATATGCTATGTTTAAGCTAAAGAAAATACTACCAATAAGATGGTTGCTAAGAATTTTTTTTTTTTTTTATAATTATGTCAAATGTGGTATACGTAATCTATAAATATTCATAAAAATAATAAAAGATTTTTATTATAATGCCTTTCCACCAAATATTGACAGTAAATACCTTAAAAGTGATCTATAAATAGTCCTCAAACTTAAGGGGTGAAAGTGGTTGATGACGTTTTGTGAGCAAAAATTGAATAAAATCCATTAGTGACCATTCGGCAATTAGCTTGGATAAACATGTAGTGTGAAAGAAAATCTTAAAACAACGTGAAGGCTTAGGGATAAATATTGTATTTCCAATTTTGGTCGAAAATGAGTTAAGTACTGAAATGTACTAAAAATAGCCTATATTTTTACGTGTTAAAATATTACATCTCTAAACCTACTGTTTCAAAAATTATATAGGTACATAGTATTGAAAATCCTCCAGGCAATATTTATATTAGCACAGATATTTTATTTCACTGACAATATATTTATCTTTATACTTTTTTTTATTCCAGTTAAGAAAGTTCACATATTTAACACTATGCAGTCTGGAAAAAACTTCCTTTAAATATATATATCAACTGTGGAAAGGAAAAAGGACGTAACCCACAGTTTTTTCAAAACAGAATTTTTTCGACAATCACAATTGGGAAACCAATCCTGGAGCCTTTTTCCAATCCCGGGATTTCGGAATTGATTAATTTTCAATTGATTTGGGATTGGGATTTGCTCACCGAGGAATTTGAAATTCTCAATTCGCTATACTTTTTCCCCGGATTATCTCCAAACCTCGTTTTTTTTTAGCTCACCGAGGAATTTGAAATCCTCGATTTGTCAATTTCGTGTCAATTTTCGAGATTTGCTCAAAATTTCTCAAACCTGAAATCCCGGGATCGCAGCCGTATCAATCCCGGGATTTCGGGATCAGAAAATTAAACGGGATCCCAGGATTAGATGCCCTAATCACAATGTATCAAATTTGATACACGTTCTATCAAAAGGATGCAAGCTGCAAATGCCGAATTAGTATCTAAATTTAGCTTTTAAGTTTGAAAAAGATGACCTTGTAAAAAATTAAAACCAGCAAAAAATACTGAAATAAAGGTTTTCCCTAGATAATTTCTTTGATATATATTAGATAATGTCAATTAAACACCAGCTCAGAAGTCTCCGTGGTCTTTAAGGTTGTGTATAATTCATAATTTGCATATTGCACAAAATCATCAAAACACGTTTTTAGCGCCTCCTGTAAAATTTCATATGTGTTGGTTACGTCCTTTTCCTTCCCACAGTCGATATATAAGTAAAATAAATACACTATAATAGGAAACAAAAATTCATTTTTATATTGCAAAATTTAATTAAATAAATTCAAAATTGGTTTTTTCTCTGTAATGATTAATGGAAATACAATATTTTAGCTCTAAACATAAACTATTGATATTGAACTGTAATAGGCAGAAAAACGTAACCGACAATAAATACATTTTACAGGAGAAGGTTTTTTTTAATAATCTCGTAATAAGTTCGAAAAAGGAATTCCTTAAATGCGGTTAGTAAACAGTAATATATGGTCAATGTCTCTTCTGACATTATACTACAATTTTCTGCCTTCTTTTAGTTCTCTAGATCAGCGTTTTATAACCGGGGTCAATGTGGAACAAACGATAACAAGCAGGAGTAGGCTGGAGGGGGCTAAGAGGGGTTCAGGCAAGCCCCATGTTAAATTTTACCAAGGCCTGCGAACCCCTTGTTAATTTAGGAGAAAACAATATTCTCAGATCAAATTAGTATATATTAGTAAATAACTGCAATTTCGGACCTATATATTATCTACGACAGCTTCAGTATCAGTACATGTTTAGCCATTTACTTTGATAAGTTTACGGTAAATTGCATATGTATATAGTTACATGGTATAAGTGTATAAAGTAAGAATGATTTTTTATTTCAGTACATTTTGTACATAATTTTATAGGAATGAAAAAATTCACTCCTTCCGTGAATACCGAGAATTGCTTTAAGAGTAATTGGCAACCCACCGCTGATAACAAGTCAAAACACTAAAATGCACAGGCCCTAAAAAAGTCAGGCGAATGAGATAGCGCTCTAAAATTCTTATCTCTTACGCCCTAGGCGATATTGAACAGTTATTGGTATAAAACGCAATTTACCTAATTGTGTCCGATTATGGGTCGACGTGTAAAGATTTTACCGAAACATGTGTGTTAATACGAACCAACAACGTAAACGCTAATGACTTTCAAAATGGCAGGTAGCAAAACCGACGCTCCGACCGGGTCAAAGTGAAAAAGGGCCATGAAAAATATTTTGCATCCAAATCTACACAATTTTACTCTAACGATTTAAGAAAAAAGTTGAAAGGGTGGATAAAGGTCTTGTCTACCGATTGAGAATATATTATTAAATCCATGTTATAAGAAATTATTTATTTTTGATCTACCTCTATCATTTCAAATACGACATTTTTGTCCGGACAACCTACTATTAAGTATGTACATACCATGTGGAAAAGTCTTTTTATTTTATTGCTGGTAAATTATCAGTTTGCTTGCAATGGTGATACAAATCAACCGCTTACCTGTCAAAAATGACGTTAATGGCAATCCTATGCATTGGGTCGAAAGATGACTATGATTATTTTCTATGATATGGATTAAAAAATAAAAAAAGTTGAAAAATACTGAGAAGACTTAAAAAGCGAAATACTCATTATAGTTTTAGTATCCATAAAAATAAAATTGTTTCGTTTTATGATTATTGAATTAAGTATTGAATGTAATTTAAAAAAGATGTAAATCACCGGGACGACTTTATTCAAAACATCAGACAATTTTTATCGATTAATCGCATTTTGGTCGTTCCAAAAAAATATAAATTTTCAATGGTTAATTTTAAAAAATTCGCCTGCTGTGGCCCAGTTGGTTAGAGCTTGCTCTACCGATCACGCAGGTCCGGGTTCGATTCCCGGTCAGATCACAGAGAATTTGAGAATTATTCAATTCAAGTTGTGATCGAAGACTGGGTGTTTGTGATGTAAATTCACATCATTTCCTCTCCTCCCATCCTTCTGATCCTTTAATAACTGGGTGTAGCAATAGCGATTAGCCAACCACTAGTCCTGTTCCACTTTCAACTACTGTTCTAGCCTTATCCTTCTTTCCCACTTCCCAATCACTTTGAAAAAAGTGAGGTTAAGCGACTGAGTAACAAATAGTTCTCGTAGAAAAAACTTCTTTTGAGATACCTCTATTAGGAGGCCATATGTTCAGATTGGGAGCGGACATGGATTAAAAAAAAAATAAGCCGTACTTATTTCTAAATGAAAAATGATTTTTGAATGAAACTTTGCTTTAGGGTTTTTGTATTATATAATTTATTGACGTACCTTTTTGCAAAAGTTTTAACATAATTTTGTCACTCAATTATATATTTTCAGATTTAAATTGAGTGCATAAATACAAAGAAATTCACAATCATTGCGATGTTCTGTCTAATGATGCTACTTTATTAAAGAAACGAAACTGAAGCTTGAGTACAAAAGTTATCAAATTTAATTTTAAATTAAAAATGAACTTTCCCAAAGTTACCGTCGAAAACATAAAGAAAGGATTCCCTGTTAATCAATGACACAATTTAAAATAAATATATATATACGCATTTTTTTAGAATAATTAATTACAAAATAAGAGAATTCTGAATATTTCATCGTTGACAAGGTAAATAACACTTTTGAGTCATGAATAAATTTGATAGAATGAAAGCAAAAGTCATTATAAAATTTAGTGTTGGGTTCGGCATATGCTCTTAAAAGAATGACGGTCATTTTCCACAATATTGTCATCGAAATAGTATTGAATTAAGATCAAATAAGCTACATATATTGACAGAATTTATTCCAGCTCATACATTAGCAGCACGGCGTATCATTTTTTTAATACAACCTTTATTTACGCGATACATTGGTTCCAGAAATTTAAGCTTATAAAAAAATCTTGTAAAATAAACCTCATTTTCATATAATGTGATAAGTCTACGAAAAACTAAAATTTTCTCTTTTAATATATCACCATTAATTTCTTCATTTTAAATAAACATACAATAAGAAACAGATAAATATGTACACAATTCATGCATAATCGTATTCTCTTTTAAATGTAGAAGTTTTTTGCTGCTGTCACTGTATGTTGCAAAATAGGTATTGAATTTGGCTTGAATTTGAATTTTGCTCTGACCCGTTTGGTGAAATGCTGTTTTTCCTAGATTTTGATATACATAGTCGATTTTTATTACGTCGGATTTGTTTTGTTGGTCCGACGGTAAATTATTTCACTTAACAATAAATTCTGTTAAAAGTTTTTGGTTTGATTCCAGCATTTTTTTCAAAACGTTTTTTAGCTAAATATCGACCTCAGCAAAAGTCCTGGTATGAATTGGATTGCTATATCTGGCAATGAATTGCTATCGAAAACGAGTAGGAATAAGCTAAAATACCCTAAGCTTATGCGGCATATATATTCTAAATTTTTCGACTAGATTGCAAATGATCAAATATTTTTGGTTTAATTTTTAGTTTGAATTTAAGAAATAAGTGAACCTTATCAGTACTTTGCGGTGAATGATTGAGCACGTGCTGTTTTTTGCCGACACCCATAGTTAAAGAATTAGTATATTTGTAGACGATTTAGTAATAAAAAAATCTATGACAAAAATAGAAGCGGAGGTTAATAATTGATTAAGTTTTTGAAATCAATTGAAAGGGTGTGAAGCTTTTTTAAACATTTTTTCTCATCGAACATTTGCATAAAACGTCACCATTAATACATATTTCATATCAGATATTTAACGAGGACCGGTTGTGTACCGATCATTCGATCACTGTTTAGTCAGTTAAGGGGTGTGGTTAATGAACATACATTTGTATGATCTTAGCGGGATGAGTTGTAAGTTAATCGCTGTCATATTTTTTTCAGTCTAAACTTAAAATTGTGAATAGTGATCATGTCGCATTATAACTTGTTCAAGCCACCTGGGATATAAATATTTAGTAATGTAAATCGTTTGAGAAGAAGACTTTAGTAAATTTGCTTTGTTTTTTTAATATTTCTGGCAAGAATTTGAATATTTCAGTAGAGGTAAATTTAGAATTATAACAATAATCAGTCTCACTTTTTCTGATTAGGCAGACTCAAATTACTTTTTATTTTTTACAATTTTAAATCCATTATGATATTTCACCATTGGGTAACAATCTCAGTATGGTGTTTTTATTTCATTTAAGTTTGAATACCTAAATAATATATTGCCATAGCTAAGTCGTAGCGCTAAATTAAGTTAACTAACATATATTAAATAAAAGTTAAACTCATTAGTTTCTGAATCGAATATTGAATCGGTGTTCAAATAAATTTGATATTTGCCTCTCCAAATATGTAATGTGTTTTGACTGGAAAAATGGTATAATGCTTTCTTCATTGAAAATACAGTTATGTGTACATCGATTTCCATTTTCCTTTTCTGATTTTACGAACATAGAGTGGAGTGTTCTGATTAAACGAATAGTTGTTATATCGAATGAAAATCAATTTATGAAAATGTATGTAAAAAGACACTTCAACCAAAGATGACGTATGTCCAAGATCAGTCCTGGGGAACCTACAGCCTTTTGGCTACTGTGGTGCGGCTTTTTGACCTGATCGGCCAATTCTGATAATTTTTGTAAATTCGTAAATTCCTGAGATTTTGGATTCGAAAATTTTTGGAAGAGCTAAAAAAACTTTCAGATATGGAAACCCGTAACAGTCTGCGCTTCACTAATTTATAAAATGTATAAAAATAATATACTTATATATATACAATTTGAATCGTGTGAATGTACATAATTTGAACGATTCAAATTTAATATTGAAATTCTACCAAGCACCTTCAGTCAAAATCTTTACTTATATACACATTCAAGAATTATGAGATATAAACGTTAATTATTTTTATAAGACCAATAACGCGATTACCTTTTATCAATCAAAGTACTTAAAATTCCACCACTAATAAAATTATTATATATTATATATAAAAAAAATGATTAATTTCACTCTTCCGCCTTTTATGTGAATTATTTCTGAAAGTATACCGAAATCGTTAATTTAGGAAGCAATTTTTCTTCTGATTGTTAAAGTGTGGTCATTCTGGATGTATTATAACACTGAAGTGTTGAGTGGGTGAGTTCTGGAACTCTCTTATCTGGTAGTTTATTTGAAACGTTACGGGATTCCATCATAATTTGATATTTATAAAATTCTTTCTTTGCGGGTTTTCGCGTTGACTGGATTTATCGTCGTATAAATCTTTTACATTACCTTCATAACGTGTAATCCAATACAGAAAGACGGAAAATCATGTTCCTTGACCACGATTATCGCTAGGAAAAATGTAATTCCATTGTTCGTGATGCCTAAAGAAAATGACGGTATAGATAGGAAGTATTTTCGTAATTTATCCTGATTCATGATTATATTGCAAGGAATGTTGGAAATAACTATTTTGATAAGATGAACTACTGGATCGACCAAAGAATTAGCTAAGCCGGTGCGGTCAATATGCAACTCCTACTCTATTCATTTTACACGCGTATTATATTTGTCAGGCGTTTTCAATATAAAGGTCAATAATATTAATAATCATTTATTACTGAATGTAGTATAAATATACTGAAAAATACTTGAGTGCAATATTTCTTGATTGGAATAGTTTCGAATGAATGGGTGTCAAATATCATTTGTCTTTTAAATCAAACAATAATATGCCATTGAAATTAATTTAAAAAAAAACAAATCCATTTGTATGTATTACTCCTGCACGCTTTGCGACAAATATGTTTTTAACCTTTTAGGTGTCGTAGAAAAAAATAAGTAATTACATTGGGCGCCAGCTATAATTTGCAACTATTAACTTAATAAGTTATTAGCGAGTTAACTCGCAACGTGAGCACGAATTTTTTTACGAGATGTGTCGTCTGTGGCAGCCATCGTGTTAAATATAAATTTAATTAGATAACAATTTTACAATTTTTATAACTGTTGCCAATTGTAGTGTTAACATCAAATTTCCGCTTATTTATATATATTGTTGGGGTGGTTGACTAAGATTGATTATAGCAATTATAGGTAAGTACTTAACTTAATTACTTTTATTTTGAATTAAGAAATTAAAAACTATTATCAAATTAATATATATGAAGATTTATAAACTATTCTCCCTTGAAACTATAATTGTGTGTATCAAAGGGTCTACGCCACGGGTTCCCAACCTGGGGGTCGCGAAGCATTTTCAAGGGGGTCGCCAACTTTTTTCGATTTTGGATTTGAACAACAAAATAACGAAAAAGTATAGCAAATCAAGGATTTCGCCTAGTCACAAGGCCTTTATAAAAAGGGGTCGCCACCCGAAAAAGGTTGTGGAACCCTATAGTCTACGCGGTTTCAGTGTTGGCTATACCTGGAAATATGAATATTGATTCGAAGAAAGAAATTCGTGACCCACGTAGAAAAAAAAATACAATAATAAAAACTAAGTAAGTACTAGTAAATGTAAACGTGATCTTATTTTATAGAAGCATAATTTGGTTACAACAAGAAAATAAACGACAAAAGATGCTTTTGTTCTATTTAATAGTACTAACTATTCTAGTAAAAATATTTGTTTTATTGCGTTTTAAATACGTCAATCCAAATCCGTATGCCTAAGACCAAAGCAATAAACGTAGTAAACAGTTGAATTAATAACTTTAGGCCAAGTTTTAAGTAAATGAATTTCAACAGGTAAGTGGAGAAATTAAATTAATATAACAATGCGTAAAAACATTGATGACTAAATTACATTCAATACTATTTAGAACTAAAATCTTAATTTTGTTCGGCACATAAAATAATCATTTGTTCCATTTTAAATGTAATTAATGACAATGATTTTTTTTTTGTTTCTATATATTTTTTTGTTTAAACAAAAGCCATTTTTTATTTATAGTTTAGTGCTGTCGAAAATTTACTTTTGATTATATTTTATATAAATATTCTACATAGATCTATTTTTTAAATTATTCTGTTGACGCGTGAATGATATACAACACATAAAAATACGAACACATGCTACTTAGTAACGATATGCGGTCGTTATAGAAAGTGAAAGAAAGTGCATAATAATTATTGAAAAGAAGAATCAAGACTAGCATTTTTAATCATTTTGAAAATATCGTAAACGATTTTAAATGGCCTTAGTTGGAGAACCATTAGCAGGGTTAGTGTATTTAGTTAAAATAGAAATAAATTATAACCATCTGTATAATTAAAAATATTCTTGGTAGTAATTTATTGAAGTACCTGACACCACTTGATTGAATATCGATTGGTTTGCATTTAGGGAAATAATTAATTTGGTCTACTGTTTTTGGAAGTGATTTGAAAGACGGTTGTAGTAAATTGTTATTGAATTCGAAAGTCTTATATTATTTTAAGTCCTTCGTAAAATTGTAAATTTGTGATAGTACACTTCACGTTATTATAACATAATACCGTACTTATATTTATAACTATTTAGCATTTATTAATAGGTAAATACATTGTTTTTAATGGAAAACTCTTGCTTCACCACAAAAGACAAACCATGGCTGAAATATTAAACTTAACGTTTTGCAGAAGACGAAAAAACAATTTCGTCCTAAAATAAGAAGAATTCTTCCTTTACCATATTTGGTACAAAAAAGCTGTCGTTTAATTAATATGTATTACCGAATTGTCGCTGAAAAATAGTACATCAATCACTTGATTGTTATATGTAAATTAAACATGTTAAAATAGTTTTTTTTTTATTAAAGGCTTTTGAAATGGTAATTATGTTGTACTACTCAAACATTCTTATTCTACCCTGTTTTGATATATATGCATTGGACTCCGTGGTTTTTTAATGTTGTCACTTTTGCATTTTATAAGATTTAAATACATATATTATAAAAAAGTCACGATCTTTTTTCATTAAAATTTAATGATGAACAGTGGAATTCCGATTTTTTGATTTTTAATGCCCCCACAAAAAAGGCAATGAATGTGAAATTATTCTTATTTGAAGAGACAATAATAAATAATACATTCGAGAAAACGATGGATACGAGAACAATGTACAAGGTTCTACAATATTAAACTTTTTTGCTTTGTCTAAATGTCTACGTAATTCCCTTATTAAAAATCTGCTAACATGGGCTTATGCGAGGTTAAATTTCTTGTATTAAGCAAATATAGCGTATTATATCTATGATATGTAAACACCACGATTGTACTATTAATTTTTTATATGATCTACTAGCGAAAAATGGTGGGTCCATTTTTATTTTATTTTGTTAGTATATATTATGTGCCTTTGAAAATTTAATTGAATCGAGAAGCAAAATGGTGAAACTTTTAATTCGACGTAGTACAATCACGTGTTTACTGTTTTTGTAAAAACACTACTGCAGTCGGCGTATAACTATATATATATATATATATATTTATCAAAATAGGTTATTATTATAAATTTTGTCACAAAAATAAGTAATTGATGTTGTACATCTCTTCTAAATTATTTTGATTTTTTTTTCGATAACATATAAAGTATATAGTTTTTAAAAAAAGAAACTGTAATATTTATTTTTTGTTTTCAATTTAGATTATAGCCGGTAGAGCTTCATAAATTTACCTAATTATAAATTTTAAAAAAATAATAAATATATTTGGGTTTGCAGGCCGCTGGGAAACTACCTCTACAATGTAATCACATACATTCGTTCTTGCAATTACATATGATGATCATCATCCCCACCAGTTTCACTGCTTATAAAAATGTTTACTAAACATAGAGCCGTCAGTAAGCTGTTGATAGTCTTTCGCTTGGGTCGTGTGACAGTGAGCTGTACAATTGGCACCTGACATTAGCGGCGTGCGAATTATCATACAATAGTGACATTCATATTTCAAAACATAAATTAATTCAAGTGCTGTGGCGATAGAATTGACCATTTTGAAAATCAAAAAAGTTTTCCGTGACATTAAATTATTTTTGTGAGTGTTGACATCAGAAATCAATCGAGAATGATTCACCGGCTTGGATTTGTGTTCGTTGTTTTGGTATGTTTATTTTTATTTTTTTATTATTCGCAGTACCGGTTATTGATTAAAATAAATAACGCAATTAATTAATATTTATTTATGGAATTTCGGTTTAAAAACAAAGATGATTGCCTAACCCTTTCAAACCTACTAAAGTATATTCAACACATTGTAAATAATCACAAATGTCAAAACAATGTCGAAAAATCACATCGTTCAAAGATAATTTTTCTTAGAAGTTTATTATTTTTAAATAAATACAAGTATTCGTTTTTTTAATTCACCGATATTATAATATGGATGTGTGTAAAAAAGCAAATATTAAAGAAGTCTGTACATATTTGGCAAAAGCAAATAATATCGGCTTTTCTCGTTTACGAGACAGATCTTGTTAATTTAACACGTAAAATATAAAATAATTTTGACAAGGTAATTTAAATAAAAAAGTTTTGAAGGAATTTACTGACATTTCGCCATGTTTACTATCGCCAAAGATGTGTAGCAATTGATATTCAAAAAATAATAAAATAGTTTAGCGGTGATATTGTTACTTGAATAAAAATCGAATGCTATGTAGCATTCGATTACCGTAAACTTATCAATGTAAACGGCTAAATAAGAACTACTGTGTATACTAAAGCCGATAATATACAAGTCAGAATATGAAGTTATATACTAAATTGATCTGAGAATATTGTTTTATCTTAAATTAATAAGGGGCTCTCCGGTCTCCCTCCAAGTCTCCCCCCATCTGGGCAACCCATGAAATAGCTCAAATTTTATATTGCATAGTATAGTTTTGATATTTTTTTTTGACAAATTGTAATAACTGATTAAGGTTATTATACACTTGTATAAAATTACCAAAAACAATTAATAAAAACATGTTTTTTTAATTCAAACTATATACTGACGTATAAACAATTATGTTGGCTATAATAAACTTATAGAAAAAGTATGGAAATTTGTAGAATAAAGATACAAATAAATTTATTGTATTTTTTTGTTTTATGATTTTAATGTAAGATTACAAATGTAATTGATGTGCATTTTAATAAAGTTTAGCTCTTAAATTTTGCTGTGATATTACTTTTAATTTTTAATCAAAACTTTTATAATTAGGAAATAAATACATGTATGTATATAAAATACTAAATCAAACTCATGGTTATTATAAATAATTAAAATATATTTTTTAAAACACTTAAATGTCATACAAGCTAAAGTCAAACCTATTAATGTAGGTGTTGATATAATACTTGGCAATATAATTCATTCGATTTTGAGTGATTGCATGTGAAAGGGTTTATGATGCATACAAAAAAAAAATGCAGGTCCAACAACTTGCCGCCGATCGGTTGCCGGTTGCATTTCTCGTCATTCAACCGATTATACATAAGTCGAGCGAATTGATATTTAAAAACGGCTGTAATTTGTGAAAAAATTAAATAACACTAACGACTATTTTATTTCCGTTCATCTGGAAATCCTTGGAACTACTGGTTTGCGAATCGCGACATGTTGGTATCGTTCCGCGTATGAATTTTAACAATGCTACCGAATCATTATACAATATTATTGTAATATTAAATTCGATAATGAATACAGCTGTCACCATAACGCCCGGAGCGACAATAAATTTTTGTGCAATTTTCCGAAAGAGACGGCAGTTTTGCTTTAAACAGTTATTAGAAACTAAATAAATCATATCGTTCAACGGAAGACATTATAATAGTCGGTTTTATAATATGTGTATAAACGGAGCAAAAGCTAGTGCGATTATTCAAGATGATATAGTGTAGAATGTAGATAATGGCATACGATCAGCTAAACAATCGATGCAGAATTCTTTTTACGATGTAAACATTTATATCGATAAGAGTTCATAATATGTGCTCGATGGAATACCCTCATCAAACATAGTCATAGTTTGAATAGTCAAAGTATATGGCGATCCAAAATCTGTGACGTTATGGCACAAGTTGATATATTAGTTTCACATAATTTTACAGTAATAGAACTATGACAAGTCACCAAAAAATAATAATTCTAATAATTCTAGAGTACTCTTAATAAATGTATCTTTTGAATGAATAAAATATGATTGCCATGACAAGTTTTGCCACCGTACGTAGAAGAATATCTTGATAAATTAATAATAAATTGTGAAAATAAACCTGAAATATCAGCTTTGTGCCCACAGATATAATAAACGCTATCATTTAAAAATAAAAGTAATATGTCAATCACCTGGTTAATATATTGTTGGAAATTTTTGGAGCTACGTAGAAATTACCGCGGTTTTTTTTTTTGTCTATTATCATGATTATAAGTGATTTAATTGCCAATTCGTAAGCGAACTGTGCAAAGCTCAAATGTAGTCATAGCAGTGCACAACTAGACATTATTATATATAAAAACAATGATTTAATTAATATACATTCGATATAATACTACACCCTCGGCAAATCAAGCGTTAAATAAATTAAGTATGTGTGCAATATCATCTTAAAATATTCATGACAAAATTGCAATATTATTGTAATTATAATTTATTTTGAACGATTCTACGTTTTGGTGTTTATTTTCACTTTAAAGCACAGTTGAAACTATTCTAACTATAACTTATTAACTGTTTAAAGAAAAAATAATTAAGGTGTTCTGAGGGATATGATAGACTGTGTAAGAATTTACGTTTTTGCACTATGAGATTGTCTATGCATTAGAAATTCGAACAAAATATACACATCAATTTGACGAATAATCTAATAGCATCTGAGGAAGTAAACACATACCATTTTTAGTTGTAACAGACGTAATCAGTATTTTAATTTTTTAAACTCATTACAAAATTCTGAACGAGATTGAAATTGAACTTTTAATGCGAAACGCAGGTGTGAGAATTTTATATAACGTTTATTTTATCTAAATAAATAATTTAAATAATTATGAGGCGAAAAATTAACCGCATAGCATGAAAACGGTCGTTGAAACTTTATTTCTGTGTGCAAAAATGCAAATGACATTTTCAGAAATTCCTGATCGCTTAATTTAATAATGTTATTAAAGAACATATTGTAATAATTGTCATTTTATATTTTCGTGTTTAGTTGTAAAGTAAAACCTGTTCTGGTATTTATTGATGACATATTTGAATTATTTGTATTCGAAATAAATAAAACTTAACGGCAAATTAACATACAAATTAATAGTCTTTGAATTTATTGACACTTTAACAAAAAATCATGTAATTATTCACGGTATCAAATATATTTTCAATGTCTCATGTGTGATAATTTTATATTAGGTATTTAATATCATTAAAAATAACTTGTTTTCTATCCACGTGGTAAACTATTGTCTTGAATATGCATATTTATACTGATTTTTTCGGAATATTTTTTACACTCTTGAGTTTATTCTAATCTTAATCAAATATTTAATAAACGTTAAACACAACACAAGAACATTAAATTTAAAAATACTTTAAAATAGTTAGTTGTTTCATGTATCAGTGGTAGATTAAGCACACGAGTGGCCCTAGGCGCAATGAAATTTGGAGGCCCTATTTTTCGGATAACATAAAAACTACAGAAAATTCCATGTGAACTAATCAAAATATATTCATTCCCTTATAAGGTAATTCGCCACTGATTGGCATGTACCATATGAGTATTGTAAGCAGTGATTAAAAATATTTCACAAGCAAATGATCGCTATCGTTGACAAAAACCATTTTGAAGCATCAATCAACAAATTACATAAATCTGTCAGTTATTTTGAACATGTAAAGAATTTGCTTACGCGTAGTTGAAAGATGGCGATAATTATTTTTAAATTAACCAACCACTGAAAATATTACTAAGCCAAAAACTGTGTTAAAATTGAACAAATATTAATATTTCATAAATACATAACAGTTAAGTTGACATACTATACAATAACATCCAGAGCTAAATGGTATTACTTTGTGTATGTAAGATACATGTAAATACGTGTAATGTATTTTCACAATTTTAATAGGGTAGTAAATGAACTAGGCTTATAACAATTTTTGACTGTTACAACGTTTATTATTATCATCACGAATATTATAAACGAATATATATATATATATATATATAATCCAAATATTATAACGAACGCATCATAAATTATTATATCAGATAAACTTATATCTAAATCAATTTATTAACGTTTCCTGACTGGAATTCGAAGCTGTGATTAACGCGAGCGAATACAATTAACGCCTCAGAGCGTTCGTTGACCATTCGGTTACAGAACCAAATGATTTGTGGTAATTATAATATAACAAATAAAGTTTTCAATTGACGTAAATGAATTTGAATCAGTAGCAATTATATTTTCTTGCTAATTTTACCGTAAGTTATATTTGCAATAGAAATTGATAAACTTGTTGTTATTGACTTGATAAAAAAATAATAATACATGCTTCTTATTATCTATAATATTTTAATAAAGATTTTTACGACATAAAAATGACAGCTAAATCCTAAAATTAATGTTCGAAAATATTATTGATAGATTATTATTTTTTAATCAAAATTGAATGAAATATTGTTGTTTAAATATGAACTTATTTTTAGTTTTTTAGTTTTTATAATTAAGTTAAGATAGCTTCGGCTTTATAACATATTCTTTAAATACCTACCACTTTAAATATACATATTTGTTTCAGATGCAAAATTTTAAAAGAGGTTGTTTGGAGTTTAAATAATATGAAAGTGATAAAATTATTCATAATGAATCGAACAAAAACATAAATTCAGCTAATATATATAAAAAATGACACTTGCTACGTTAATATCCTCCAGTGATATTTAATGTGTATAATATGAATTCTTGTCAGAAGAAGAAAACATTTTTAAAACTCAAACTCAAAAAATATCTCTTGGTTTGTTAAATTACGACTCCGACTCCGCTTTAAAAAATATGTAAAAATGTATTTGTATTTGTTTATTATCTATAAAAATGCTTAACTATTTTTTTATTAAATTAAAAAAAAACTGAATTCGACTCCCACTCCACAACCTTGGTAAAAAATGGAAAACTTTATTTAGAAAATATGTTATCTGCTTAAGTTTATATGTACAATAGAAACACAAATATAATATATTATCGTCTATTAGTTCATATTTATTATTCAGTTCCATAAATAAAACAAAAGTGCATATTCATCACTGCTCCATTTTTTTTTGATGTTATATTCACTTTATAATAATTTTTCTCCAGTACTTACTTATATTTAAAAATCTTAATTTTTGAATACGATGTCTTGGGGTTTTTTAATAATTTGGAGTCTATTTTTCATTCTTTGAGATGAACACACCGATAATTAAAGCAGTTTTTTTCTGTCGATATATTTAATAAATTATTTTATAATATAAAATATACAGCGAGGACTCTTAATAGAATTTCAATTTAATTTTTAGTAAAACTGTATTTTTATTTTGAATTAGTTTTTTTAAAAATGAAATTATTTATAAAACAACTGCAAAGTGTGAAAGGTTTAAAGAGTAACATCAGAATATAATAATATATACCCGATCATTTAAGTCTAATTTATTCGACAAGTTTCGTAATAATCAATGCGTCGTGTCTCATCGGTTGCCTATACCTGCTTGTATATGCTAATTTATTGTGATATTGTTACTGAGTTAAACTTGTTATCTTTTTTGTTTAAATTTAAAAATAAACAGGAATATGAGAGAAACGTGATTAAAAACCTGATGCCGAAAAAAGTCAATATGATGCATCAATTAAAAAAAAAAGCATGTGACTGTTACCATGACGCTGTGATGATATGTTTAAATGCAAAGTGATTGTTTAACGAAAAACAGACATCGATTTTTTTAACGAAAAACAATGAGCGTCAGTTGTCTTTGAAACATACTCTTGGTTATTCTATTCTAAATTTATTTTGATTAAATTTACTTATCAATAGTGTTTATTTCACAACTTTTAAATAAAAGACTGGATATGAAAATAAAATCAAAAGACGTATATATATATTATAAATGTACATATATATATATATATATATATATATATGTACATTTATAACTAAAAAAGATAAAATTATTATTCCACTTATAATGAAAATAAATTTTATATTCTTTTAATTGTCCGTTGCATATTTAGAGATCGAAAAGCTAATTCAATTTGAATCGTTTAAATTATGTACATTCACACAGATTTTGTCACTAAACGAACGACCCGGGTTTCACCTTTCGGCATCTTCAGACGTTCCACTGCACGGATGAACTTGAACTGACAAAGTTTAATATTGAAATTCTACCAAGCAACTTCAGTCGAAATCTTAAATTAGAAAAACTTATTACATATTTAACAGTTTTTTTTTGAATAATAAATCGATAACTAAGTTATTGTGCTTTTTTACAATGTAACGCGGTGGAACGTTATTCCGGGAGATATTCCTTGTCATTTTTTTTATGTTTCAAATCAATATTGACAAAATGTTATTTTAATTTTAACCGTCACATAAAACAATACGTACAAAGTTCACAGACTTACTCTGTTAACCAACACCCGGGATCTAATGCATGATTTAGTGTGGTATTTGCAGATTTTTGATCCTTACAAATACGTTGATCAGTGGTTACTCAGAGTAAGACAAGGCTGCCGTAACGAATCTCACAGGTTTGAGTCCCAATACGAACAATATTTTTTTCAAAATTTCAATTTATCGACTTCTTTTCGAAAAAAACGGGTGCTTGGGACATCTAAAAAAGTTCCTCCCACCCTTCCAATCCTAAAATTAACGGCGCGAACCGAGAGTGATTAGTAAACCACTAGTCTTTCTTAACTAACCAGCCTCTTATGACGTCCAATATAAAGAAGCGGTGATGTACCTGGTATGGACACGTGTTGAGGATGCCTCAAGAGAGCCTGAATTCTGCCTGTCTCTTCTTCCGACCGGATGGATCCTGGCGTCGTGGAAGGCCACTAATGACCATCCACAAGATGTATTCAGCGGAGTTACGGGACGCTGAGATGACCTGGGAGAAAGCAAAGAGACTGGCTGGGGATAGAGAATCTTGGAGGAACTTCGTGGTGACCATATGGTCCGTATAGGGAGCGGATATGGAATAATAATAATAAAAGATATTCAGTAACTGAGTAACAACCAGTTTTCGTAAAAAAATCTTCTGATGAGATGTCTTCGCTAGGAACCCATATGCTCCACTTTAGGAACGGACATAGATTTAAAATGTCCTTAGAGAAAAGCTTGACAAGAAGTTAGAGTTCCGGTACCTTTTTTTTTAAAAAAAAGCACTGGTTATTACATTTGTCATGTAACTTAGTGTGACACCCGTTTTGCTTTTCGAAAAAGCATCCGAAACGGATCCATATCGTAAATATTAACACTAAACTTGTGCGTCGATTACTGGAAGTTATTAATTAGACGAAAAACGTACAGAGCTTTATCAACTGCCACAAAAAAAAATTAACAAAGAGTTTACTGATTTTCATTTTCAAACATTTATAAATCACATTATAGAATTTTTCTACAGTTTTCAACGATAGCTACACCAAAAATATAATAAGAAAATATTTAAAAAAATAATATTATGCCGTTGTACAGTCTTCTCGAAAAGAACAGCTCGTTTACTAAGTATATTCATTTAATTGGAATTTATTCAATCATAATAAATTAGTTTGTATACGTAATATTGAAGTTTTTACTTACAAAAGAATGATACAAGTATATTTTTTTCTTTTTCGTCGTTGCATTTTCGTCATGACTAAGGTTTAGGTAAATTTTTGTTTACCTGTATACACAAACTTAAAAGAAAATATACTTTTAGTCCTTTCCTAGTTATTATATAAGAATGAATAATAAAAATGTACATTTTATACAAAAAAATTCCGATGTTTCCTCATTGATTATCCCATATGTTAGTTTTTAGAGACAAAATATCGTATTTTACTGTTAATTATACTTACACTGGAGGTCTGCAGCTTAGAATTTAATGTTGCTTGTACTGAAAATAAAGATCATAAGATTTAAAATCGTGCTTCAGTGTCTGGTTGTTTTTGCATAATGACATAATAATAATTGTCTTAAGGATATGCTCTGTTGTAAAAATTGATCATCATGATTTATAATACATACAATTGACAGTACATGTATTTTGTAAGAATGGATATCGAGCGTCTTTCTTGAATTTTAAATATAGATCTTATAATTGAATTATTATCGATAATTCCGCTCGCGAGAAGAGCTTATAAACTGTGCATAGTCACTTTCGCTTCCCTTGATTCTAGGGTTAAATGAGCGGTGGGAAAATGGTTACCATCTGACCTAGTTAATTCTATTTTACAGTAGAATATTTTACATTCAAAAAAGACTTGTCACTCAAAGATTTATTGTTTGATGGCTTGATATTTACTACAAAGAATACATTGTCTCTTATGCTTCGTGTGTTACAAAATTTTCTATGAAGCATCCATAATTTAAAATGAAAAGTTCGAGTACGATCACAGTCAATCCGTTACCCATTCCTTTATCAGGCAATCTAATGCTGCGTATACACAGTGAAGGGCAATAAAGTTGCTCTGTGCCAGTTGTTTAGACGCCTCTCAAAACTGCCCTTACTCAATGTGTACACAGCACTAAGGATAAGCAACAGTTAAATGCACGTGGGAGATAAAGTGCAATTCAAGCATGATAATTATTATTATGGATCGACATAACACTTTAGCCTTGGGTTTGAACTTGGCGGCAGCTGTTTGCTTCATAGTCGCTGTGGCTGCATATGATGTATGCATGTCTACTACAACAACTTTACTTATGAGATTTAATTACTTGTGCTCTCAAGAATCAGGCAAATGAAGTTAGTTGATATAGTGTAATACAATATGCGTACACTTTGCAAGATTCGAAAATCAGTGTTTTTTGTATTTAATATAAGTAATTTTCAAAATTATTGTACAAAAATGAGTTGTCAGTTGTCTGTCTTTATAGTCTACTGACGATCAGACGAGTCTAGGCTAGTGTTGCAAAATTTCTTGACGTCAAAACCGGGATATTTTTATAAGGTAACAAAATAAATCGTCAGAGTTTAAATCAAATTTTGGTCAGAATTAAAATAAACTTTTGGTTTAAATAAAATTTAATTTTTGGTCAGAATACAAATATGAACGGTCAGAATAAAATTATTATACGGTCAGATTTTTTACAACCATTTTGGTTATATTTTTTTTCAAATATTTAATTTCATTTAAATTATGACTATTTTATATAAATTCTGACCATTAATTATTTATTCTGCCCTCTGTAATTCTGACCGATACATTTTGAACATTTAATATAAATTCTGACCAATGCATTACAAATTATGACCGAAACTGAATTAAAATTCTGACCGGTTAAATACGAGCCTTTTTATAATGACTCAAAAGCACAGGCTCGTGCCTTAACTTCGGTGATCGGACGAGAACCGGTGTGTACAACATAATATGCCTGCTGTCTTTATCACGTATTTGATGGTTTGCTTGAAGGAATATTTTTGTATGTATTTTACTCAGATAATTGACACTTTACACAAACATATACAACAAAAACTAATATTTGGGCGGGTTTTAAATTGACTGTTCACATAAACGCTGTTGCTTGTGTTTTTATATATTATATTTAACTAAGTAACTGCTAGGATTTAAAACTGCATGTTTTACCTGTCTCGAAAGTTACCTTCGGGACAACAGACTCAAAACCGGAATCCCGTACGCCTGGCAGCCCTAGTCTAGGCTCAAGTCACAGAAAAATAAATATTTATCAATTTTATTTTTTATCTATTATAAATTTGATATCTTGGTCCGCTCCCAATTTGGAGCATATGACCTCCTAATGGAGGAATCTAAACATATTTTTTTCTACGAGAACTGTTTGTTACTCAGTCGCTCAACCTCACTTTTCAAAGTGAGAAGTAGGGAAAGAAGGATAAGGCTAGAACAGGACTAGTATTTGGCTAATCACTATTTTTACACCTAATTATTAAATGATCAGAAGGATGGAAGGAGAGGAAATGATGTGAATTGACATCACAAACACCCAGTCTTCGATTTGTTTAGCGCACTCGAAACTATTGGATGAAGCCAAATATTTTCTAATCTTAAACAAACTACTAAATAACAAATTGTCGTTCTTCTCGAAACACTTTACCTAGAAAGGAGTAGAATTGCAAATATCAAGAATCATTTAGCACATTTTCGTTCGAGTGCTGTTGGTTTTCTTGTTTTGTTTTGTACTGTTGAGTTTTAAGTATCCATAAAAGACTTTTAACGTAAGATATGGTGAACGAAAACGCAAACTATATATTCTCTTTCAATTTTGCGAACTCAGCAAGTTTACTTTGGCCGGGATCGTCTTCATTGAGAGTTTGAATTCCTAGAATATAACTTTAACGTTACCACTTTGAAATGGGTAAGATATTTGGTTTTTAAATTTCTAAATTATTGAGATGTCATTTGGACCAGTGCTTCCCAACTTAGGGTCCACAGGTTTTTCGAAAATTTTCATTCTTTCAACATTCTTTGTGATAAAATATGGACATGTGAAATAAAAAAATTCGGGGATCCGCAAATTGTTTTCAGATTTAGGTGTCCGTGGCATGCAAAAGGTTGGGAAACTGCTATAGACAACACTGCTGATTACCGTAGTTAAAATACGCTCTTACCTTGTGATTAGGAACTAGAATTTTCGAATGAAAAAAGAATGCAAATTTGAATTTGTAACCAAATGAAGAATGTTTTGGTTTTCAACCATTTTATGAATTCCGTTATTCTGCGCTGCTAATCCTACGTGCATAATAGTTGTTTTGAATGGTCTGAATATACTCACCACGATCACGTTTTCAGCATGCAGATCGTCCAACACAGGGATACCCAACCCAGTGCCCGCGAACCGATTTCTTTGCGCCCGCCAACAGTAAAATTGACATAACATATCAGTATTGCTTCTTAAGAGATGCAATTAGAAGAATTGAACATTTTCTGATTTTGTAAAATTGAAGTTGCAATGCTGTAAAGTAAGAACAACTTACAAAGAGAAAACCTATGGTGTGTTTAAATGATTTTCAATGCGGAAAGCAATGGTTATTCGAATTTTTATTGTGGTCGTATTGAGTTGAAACCACGCGTCAATGTCGTGATGTGTAAATATGCTATCTTTACTTAGATCCGAGTCATTATTTAACACAATTAGTATGTATTATAGCAACTTGTTAGCACTCTTTAAAAAAATAGCCGAAACAGCTTTGCGTATCAAATTCTTGTAAGAATAATACACTTATCATATTCGACTAATGGACTGACCATTATTGTAGCAGTGTTTCTGAAGTGATATATTTTGAAGACTATTTCGTAGGTCTCTAAACTTTTTTTTACTATATAAAAATCTTTTGAAAGATACATTTTTTGAAGTTCTACAATTTCTCTCTTTTATAATACGGTGAGCAAATATCAAACTATTTTAGTTCTAAAAATATTATTTTATATATCGACTGTGGAAATAAAAAAAGACGTAACCCACAGTTTTTTCATAACAGGTTTTAATCGATAATCACAATGTATCAAACATGATACACGTTCTATCAAAAGGATGTAAGCTGCAAATGCCGAATTAGTATCTAAATTTAGTTTTTAAGTTTGAAAAAAATGACCCTGTAAAATATTTAAACCAAGAAAAAGACTGAAATAATGGTTTTTCCTAGACAATTTCTTCAATTAATATTAGATTATGTCAATTAAACACCAGTTTAGAAGTCTCCGTGCACTTCAATAATTCATAATTAATTAATAATCCTGAAATTCTCATGACTATTAATTTATATGCTCCCAATTTATTCTTACGTGGGCGAAACTATGAGCAAAATCTTTTATTTCTAAAAACTTATACCTCGCATATGAGGTATGAGTCACCAATTCCAAGGGCCGTTCGATTGATCAACACATTGCCTAGAGAAGTGGGCATTTTTAGTGATAGTATTTGTGTACTGTTTGTAAAATTTTACTGTTTTATTTCTTGATTTTTGATGTTGATTTTGATGTATTATGTAGTTTTATTTTATATTTTGTCTTATTATATTTTTCAAGTACATGGCAAATTGGCGTCAGCTGTTATGTCATGTACTGTAATTTTAATTTTTAACAATAAATAAATAAATAATTTGCATATGTCACAAAATCATCAAAACACGTTTTTAGCACCTCCTGTAAGATTTAATATGTGTGGGTTACGTCCTTTTCCCTTTCCACAGTCGATATGGTTGACAGCTATTTCGGCTTATGCCTTTATCAGAAATATGTTTAACTCACTTTACCTCATCCCATTTGACTGGCTAAGAAGAGAAAAAAAACGTATCTTGTCGTCCACTCTAACATCTTAATTTAATTGCAAATTGTTGTTTTGTATTAATAACACGACTTTGGTGTTTCTTAGAACAATAACAAATATAGAATTATTCAATGTAAATTGGTTTAAATTCAAGTGATTATTTATTATTAGTTACATTAAGGGAGGGTTTTAACAATGTCTTTTCTTTATGCCCTCATTATTGTCTTTAATATTGAAATAATATCGCATTCACGTTTCCGCTGCTTATGGCAGCCGGTTTAATAAAGTACTATTAATTAAGAAGAAACGGATTAAAAACTTTTGAGTATAATAATAAAACTTGGAAATGACAATACAAACCCTTGATGAAAATCAGGTCACCATTGTTATTAAAATGTAGTCTTGTTTCTGTGAAAGTGAAAAGAGAAAAGAAACATACATCATCTGCTCACTTTTACTTTTTGAAGAATAAGTATGAATATTTAATTTCACACCACTTAGGAATTATTAAGTGTCACATTGTAAATGTCTATCGGTGAATACAAAGAAACAGCTGTTTGAAATATATTTTTTTTGGAGTTTGATTTTTAAAATTACGGAAAAGTTAACTGTCGTAGTCAAATAGCTATAATACGGTCATGTTTTCATTTTGCTTATTATACAAATCAGAATCAAGATTTCTCGGACAATTGCAATTTTAAGAGTATAATCAAAGATTTTCTTTTCGATTGCTCGATACTTTCGGAAAATATCGAAGTATTAAAAGTATCACTGGATGCAAATGTTTAATTATATAAATTTTAATTCGCTATATAAAAACTACTACAAAGAAAATAAATTAGTGACCATATTACAGCCGCTGTCACAATATAACGTAAATGTTGCGATAAACTTAGCATCTCGATATCATTTTTAAGTTTCTCAACAATTCGTAAGAAGTAATCCAGAAATGGAAATCAATAAAACGTACTATTTCGAGAATTTATTAATAGTAATGTATAGTCACAGGTTACTGCTAATCTGCTGTATTTCATTCGATTTCTCCGAAATCTAAATGAACAACAACACTTTTTTTTATTTTCTTTTTATAAAATATATGATGGTACAAGTTGATACGCCTTCAAAAATTATCAAATATCATGTCGATTAGTAAAAGTCAATAAACCATATTGTACGTTCAAGGTTTGTATTTATATAGTTATTGTTTAGGGCAAATTTGACTTTTCATTGGAGTCTGGAAAACAATAAGATATATTTATTGAAATTGAGAAGGAAATGCTATATCCCCGTGCTATCACTATTTATAACAGTACTAAAAAAACATTTTTATACGAGAATTTTGATTAATAATCTCATGGCCAAACAATAGAGAAGCCTTAATACAATAAGAAGATTTGTGGCGAGGAGGCTTAACTGAGGGTGGATTTTAAGTTCGCCGATTTATAGGGCCACCTAGAAACAAAAGTCCCGGGACATGATCATAAACATCTACGTAATGTCTAAGGAAATAGTTCCAGACATAATTAGATTATAATCCAGTTATAATTAGATGTATCCCACAATACGTTATAGTTTTGGTATGAAATCATGATGAAATATACTTTGACACGCGCATGCATGTTCCACGGGTTCCGCGTTTGCGCTCGCCCCCAGAGCTTGAACATGGGAACCTATCTCGGGTCATGTGAAAAGTTCCACGATACGGCGGGAGCACGTGAATTTTGTGTTCCAGGATATGTTCTGAAGCCGTTTGTTCTTTGATGTGTGGCCAACTTTAAATTCCACGAATCATCTCTCGAAGTTTAAAAATAAGAAAGGTGAAGTGGATTTTTTTGACGTAATTTAAGCAAAGTGATAGAGATTATGTGATAAAATGTGACACATTAGAAATTTCAGCAAAAATTTTCAAAATTATCTCCCATTATATCAAGAAAACCATTATAAGCTTATTTTACAGAACGGTGTCTATCAGTTGTTAAAAATACATTTAGATTGCGCGGAGGCATGTTATGATGACGGATAATATATATTTTTTAATATCTGTATTGATATTCGCAAAACAATTATTTTTTAATACAAAAACAGTGTTTCAGTTATGTACCCAGTACGGGGTGCTTTTTGTAAACAACTTCACGATACTGGGGAAAGTTAATCAAAATCGGTATTTCGATATTTCATTTAAAATACTGTCATTAAAAAATGTATGATAATTTCAAACGAATGATTTTCATAAATTGCTGACGATTTTTTCGACACAGTCCGACTCCACAGCCTGGATACAACTCTTTTGATACCCTGGATACAACTAGATTTGTAATATTCAAATTCATCGCAAACAATCTAATCAAAATACGTCATGGTTTGTTTAGATTTTAAATTCGATTTTGGTAAACTTGTATTACCGAAATACCGGTATTTTTCCATTTTCAAAACCGGTATTGATGTATTCGTTCGGTATTGCAATTTCTAGTCTAAACGGTTGATAAAACTATGTTAATTTTTATTTTGTGTGTGTGGGATGTGAGTGGTGTTTGTTATTTTTGATAATTACCCGTTTTCAAGCCATTATTCTGGTATAAAATGTGCTTGCATAGTGGCTGTTGATATGAATGCATTGTGTGTCTACTTACACGTCTCACGGCTAACCGGTTGACCGATACTTCAAACGAACTGCGAGCAATAAAATTATGTCTACACACGACTCGGTAATATATTATGTACGTCGACGCGATCGCCGGAGTTTACTTACTAGCTCAGATATTTTATTATAGTTTTCACAGGCATTCGCAGGGTCTTCATTGTACATATATTGTATAGCCCTAATCATTCCCTTCCCTAATAAATACTATTTCACTCGTGATAAAATCATACCACGTCGTCCACACAATACATACAAATTTTAAAGGAGATGGAAAACACTATCATCGCTGTCAGGAATATCTAAAAATAGTTTGAATCCAACAGTCAGATTGTCACTGTTTTATGTATTATATTCTAAAAGATATTGTATCTATAAAAGTAGTATTACATCGTATTGCTTCAAGTTGGAAAACAAGTGTAAACCTTCGTCGTTCGCTGTCCAGCGGTCCCTAGAGGAATCAGCGAGTTTCGTGACAGTATTATTACATTGATTTACAATAACAGTATACAAAATATGAATATTATATTAAATAAGGAATGATTTCAATTGATATATAGCTATTTTTGTGGCTGACAAATTTCAAAATAATTTTGCGAAAAGTTACTTGGGCAGTGAATTACTCCTATGACCCAAAGCGCGCGAGCGGAAGGTCAAAAATAACCATTTAATATATTTTTTAAATGATTTATGTTTTTCATTATATTTTGTGATATAACACATCCAATTAAAAGTATTATTTGTAGGTTACAGTAAAGTATTTTTTTGTAGAAACAACGTTTAACGTATGTTATTGGTTAGATCACTAGGTGATCTTTCCCTTGACAGCCCATTCTATAAACACGTTTTTAATGAACAGAAAAACGATAAGAATTTCTCTACACGATGGCATTAATAGTATAGAAATCATGAACTTAGGAAATGGCTAGTTAATCGCGTTCGCTGTGCGCTATATTTTGGCAGTGTACCGTACTGTTGGGAGAAAAAATGAACACTACGAACATACATAAATTAACTGAAAAAAATATTTATGAATCGTTCTTACGGATGTTCGAATACGTAAAGGAATAAAGCTAATGCACTAGAGCAGGGATGGCGAACCTATGGCACGCGTGCCCGAGGTGGCACGTTTGAGAATTTGGATGGCACGCAAACGATTTCCAAGTTCAAAAAAATATTTTTTTAAAATTAAAAAATTAAAATTTTGACTAAATAATCCGTGAATTATGAATTTATTCCGTTTTATTAATTTTCAAATGTTTCCCAAGATAAACAACAATCATTTAATTAATTTTGTTATTTTTTTTACTGCTTGGGCACGCCACACAATCGAGAAATAATATTTGAGGATTTTTGGTACGCGGACCCAAAAAGATTCCCCATCCCTGCACTAGAGTGTTGATAATTTTGTTTCAGGATGGTTGAATATCAACATACTGTCATCGGCTATGTGTATATTTTTTACAAAAACAGATTTTATATTGATTACGGTGAAACCCCAATCCTACGTTTTTCAAGGGATCGTAATAAACAAACGAAAAATGCGGGAAATCTTCAAATAGTACCAAAATAAACGATTAATTATAAACGTTAAACCTATTTATTTGTTTACACATTTCTTATTAAAGAATGTACATATTTATATATATTTAAATTGCTTAATGCATACTAAGTTGCTTATTTGCAGTTTGGCATTTAAATTTGAACAGAAAAAAAACTCACGTACTTTTCTAAGTTAACTATGTCGATCCGTTTTTCTCCTGTATTTTTTTAACCCTTTTTTTATTTCTCAGCTAGAGTTCAAGTTTTCTTCATTTAGGCACTTAAGTTGTGAGTTAAAGTCGCGAAAGTATGTAGGTAAGACTACATATTTGTGAATAAAAAAAAGAAATATTCAACAAAAACGGCCAATCGGGATAACATTTGTGACGCGACCATAATATTTAGACGATAGATCGAGGAAATTGGTAAATCGGGGAACGAATAATGCGGGATTATTTAACATGTTGTTTGGTTGTTGTAACAGGATGTGCGAAAACGGTAGATCGGGGTTCCACTGTACTTGATAATTTGGGAATAAACTTATATAAAGCATAACTATTACGTTATAATTTAGTAATAATATTTCATATAGCATTTCCGGCTAGGCTTATTACACTCTATTAAAATAAATTACAGTATACTATATGTTTAGTTGGTATAATTTAGCAACGATAACTCATATTTTCAAACTATTTTTAAAATATTTTTTATGGTGTTAGCTGCCAATTCGCGACAGAAAAGAATTGTACTCGTATTGAAACTCATAAAATTTGTCTCATTTTTTTATCAAATGGTCAGAACCTGTTCACTCGTTAAGTTAAAAACGTTTTTGACAAGTGCTTCATTTTTACGAACAATTTTATTATTAAAAAAATGATCTTTTTTAAATGTTATTTTATAGTTTACAGTTTATATAAGCACAATAATTATGTTACACATAAAGTATTTATCCCTTATTTTAAGTGTAAAGAAAAAGCATATATCGTCGCAATGCAGGAGAAAGTAACCAAGTGTACAATAGAAAAATATTCAAGAGGATCGTTTGAAAAAAACGCCTCATATTGCATTTATTAACATTTTTGTATGTTATACTATATTAAGGGCTGTGGATTCGGGTTTATAAAAAGACGACTCCGACTCCAAATAAATTTTTCAATCGTTTAATTTTAACACATATTTATATAAGTATATACCACCAGATCATCTTTAGTCAGCCTAGCATGCTGTGACAACACTACCGACTATAGTAGTTTGAATACAAATCATTAAATATATATTTTTTAAAATGAGTCTAAGTCGTAAGATTTTTCCGCAGCCCTGCCCTCCACAGCCCTGGTTATATTGAACGTTTTCTCCAGTTTTTTTATTATTGTGCTCTTAAGATGACAAAAAGACTTTTACTTCGTTTCTTCATAAAATAGTGTTCTTGGTAACTTACTTTAGTACATTCGAAGATATGTTTGCTGTCCAGCTGTGTGTGCACCTGATGCCCTTAACATATCTACGGCCCAATTAGTCCGTACAGTTAAAAGCATGCCGGCGGACATTCGTAATTATAAAGTGATCAGTCGGCAATAAACATGCTTGCGAGAATATAATTAAAAAGACATTTAATGTCATATTATTCAACAAATATTTTAAAGTATGTTTTTCTTTTGAGTATTAAACAAAAATATGTATTTATGAAAAAAATAAATGTGTTTGAATGTTATTTTTATGTCTACATACGTATTAATGAAAGTATGTGGGACTTATGTAGACGAAAATTAGTCCAAAAAACATTACATAATAAATGGAATGAACGCATACAAATTTTATGGCCAAGCCTGTAAAATTTTTGAAATCAATGTATCTGGTTTTATATTCGAAGAATGTTGAGAAAAACATAATTCTTTACTTAAGATATAATTTTAGAATTGTCGAAAAAATAGGTCATTGTTTAATCACGCCACTGGTTCCCTGTTCATTTGTTGCAGTTTAATATTGTTGGAATATAATAATAAGGGATACTTAAATCAACTGGGATGTTTTCAAATTCATATAAGAGCTAGATTGTATTAATTATACAAATATTTTTTAATAAGTCACTTAAAAAAATGTCTAATTATAGGTGTCGCTGTAGACATTGCACTCGCCCATTCGGCAGTGATGCAAATTGTCATTAACAATCATGAACCTTGTAAGTGCAGGGGTGGGCTCGGAAGGGCTTGCGCCAGCTCCTTCCTAAATTTTACTAAAGCCGGCGAGCCCCTTGTTAATTTAAGTGAAAACAATATTGTCAAATCAAATCAGAATCATATTACTGCAATTTCGGACTTATATATTATCTACGACAGCCTCAGTATACACAGTAGTACATGTTTAGCCATTTACATTGATTAATTTACGGTAAATTGCATATTGTTACATATTATAAGCAGTGCTTTTTTTGAAAAAAATGGTGCCGGAACTTAATTCTTGTCAAGCGTCTTTTTCTAATTCATGTCCGTTCTCGATGTGGAGGATATGCCTCCTTAATTGAGGTATCTAAACAGAGTTTTTTTTCAAGTGAACTGCTTGTTAGTCAATTGCTCAATCTCTCTTTTTTAAAGAGGAAGGATATAAAGATAGGATACAAGACTAGTGGTTAACTAATCGCTCTCGTTTTGCCCTGTTAATTTTAGATTTGGAAGATTGAAAGGGGTAGATTTTACAAATACCAACGTCTTTGAACAGAAATCGGTCTTGTAGATCTAATCTTAGTTGTGATAATTCTTTTTTTTACCGTTATTACTTTTTCGAGATATCATGATTTAAAAAGAATCAAAAGCTTTCAAAGGAAAACAAAAATAATAGATTAGCGAATATTGATTTGAAACATTAAAAATGTCGAGAAAAAAGGTGCCGGAACGCCGTTTCACCGCGTTACATGGGAAAAAAGCACTGATTATAAGTGTATTCAGTAATAATTGATTGCTTATTTAGGTATTGCATATAATTGCAATAAAAAAATACACTCCTTCCCCAGAATACCGAGAATTGCTTCAAGATTAAGCGAGTCCCTTGCTAACGTATTGGCAGCCCATCGCTGTGTAAGTGTTCTTAGTTTAAGCAATCACCAATTGAATGAATCAACACATGCATTAATCTCAACGATTAATTTTCTTATTACATGACACTGCTCGTTAATCATCAGAATATAAACATACAAATTACAAAAAGTTTATGTTTAATCGTTATTGATTAAATTTACCATTAAGGTTGTTAAAAAAAACATTACTATGTTATGCACTATTTTATAAAATGGATGTTTGTAAAATTAAAAAAAGCCCTGATTATTTAGCCCTGATTGAAATTCAATCGAAAATTCTGTGACTAAATGCATACATAATCAATGATATTGAGGTAAATATTAGCACGATCAAGGATTGAAATTCTCTATGGAAGCTTTCTGTAACGTTCTTATTCATCCACATGCAATCCTTATCCGATCTTGAAAACGAGGGATTGAATGGGCGATTAGTTAACTGTTTTTCATACTATACAAATAAACATATCAAAGTCTAAAGACCATTTTTAGAGAGACAAAACACTTGTCACGCATAGTTAGACAACCAGTAGAATTTTAAAATTTATTTGAAACATAAATTCCTGCAAAGTTTCCACCAAATCAATCGAATGTACTGTTGCGTTTCATTGATTTACAGGTATTTTCATATAGAAAGAGTTTAAGTGACTGACAAACAGCCAGTTCTTAACTGTATGACTGACACAGACGAGATATCTTCTCAATACCTTATTAAATTAATAATTGAAAATTATAGCCAGCGTACAGACGGAACAGATATACAGACAAAATTACAGACATACTTTTTTACTCTCTTTCGAATTGGAATTTTATATCGATTTTCTTTGAATAATATTTCTCTCATGATATTGAAATAAGAATACTATTTGTGGGGAAGACCTCTTGGATAATTTCTAATGCATAAATTACACTGATTCTCTAAAAACAGCTACGATAAGTTGCATCCAAGTTGTTGATAGATTATTTCATACCACAAATGAGGAATGAACGAAACATTAAACTATTTTAGAAATTCTTCTAAAGTACAGCCAGTCCACAGTATTGGCCATGAAATCATTCGAATTGTAATGTACAGATGCATGTTTTTCAAGAGCATATTTCTTTTCTCAATATTATTGTTATTCAGGCACTCATCTTAATAATATTCAGTAGCCGTTTTTGACAGCCCTAAGTTCGTTGAATAACATCCATTGAATTATGTTGTGAAACCTCTTAACAACTTAACATAAGAAAAAACCAAGCACGATTTCATTGACTTACTATACACATGCTTTTATATTTCTATTGCATGTTGTCTGTAATTTTCCTGCACTTTTTCATTTTTGACATTTAAAACATTCAACAAAAAACATATTATTTAATAATAAAAGCAGTAATTTTCTGATCATGTAGTAATTTTTCTATTCCGCTCAAGCCATCCGATCAAAAAAATGGGGTGTTACTTATACTACAAATATATTTCTCTTAACCCTTTGTTTTTTTACTGAAAGATAAGTGTGTGTTGTATCCATATTTGAAGACATACTAATATATCAATAAAAAATATAAAAATGACAATGGATAAAAGATAAAAAAATACTTAAATGTACATGTACGGCGATAATAATAAAAGAGTTAAGAAAGGTTGTGCTAGTTTTTTCTAAATTAATTTATGTTGAGATGCTATATTAGGAATCATATATAATATACCCCACCTTTTGAGTAGGCATGTAAATTATAGATGAAAATTTGTATCGGAGTCAAAAAATTCATGGTAGCAAATCCTATATATGTTTAAATTAAAATTATTTACTTTGATATAAAACTTACTAAAAATCAGTTTTCGTTTTCCATTAAAAATGAATTTCCACAAAGACATCACAGGTTCATCAAACATATTAAGTCAATGTTTCAATTATTATTTCAGACGCTGGCGACTGTGACCTATTCAAAACCCCAATGGCAGCAACAGCAATTCTACCCATTTTCAGGTGCTGAATCCCATGACAGTTTATCGAGCAGGAGCATAAACGAAAGAAACCCCCAACGAAATCTAGTAGATGGAGCTAACTTGCATATAGCGAGTAGAGTGTCTCCCGATGAGTCTGGTCGACAACCCATGACAAACATTACCTCCAAGATATTATTTGGTGGAAAACCATCGCGAGGTAAGAGAGGTAACCATACACGCACTCCTTTAACATAACACAACGTAGATTTCACAGTACACTAACCAAATATTTTTTGTTCTCAGTATTTTGACCGAAAATAACTAGTATCTTGAATTTATACTTTCGTTTCATGGTTTAAGTTTAAATACAAAAGTGTCATATTATTAATTGAGGAGCAAACATTCAAATAGTGATTTGTCACGAATTTTGAAAAATGCCATTTAATGTCAGATCTGATTAATAAAATCTATGAATGGAATTAGTGTTCAAAAAAGGTTTTTCCTATAAAAATTAAATCATAAAGTTGACACATTCAAGCAAACTGTGATTTCTCCAACACTCAAATTATCATTTTCCAAGCTCTTTATTTGTGTGACAAATCATTTTTTGAATGTTTGTTCCTCAATTATTAAAAAAATATTGATAAATTTTGTTTGTGAAATCAGTAAATATATATTTCTTCCGCATGTGTTACACATACATAAATTAATAATAATAAATGCACTTTTTTACTATGTCCGCTCACAATGGAATTTATCTCAACAAAAGTGTTTCAGCGAGAAATGCTCGTTACTCAGTTGCTCAACCTCTCTTTTTTCCAAAATGAGTAAGAATAGAAGGATAGGGATAGAACAGGACTAGTGATTAGTTAATCGTTCTTGCTACAGCCCATTTTAGGATGGAATTGTTGGGAGGAGGACATATATCCATTTCTTCGAACAGAAATTCATAAATCAATCTAAAATCAATTTATAAGACCGTCTGTACTGGGATTAGAACCTGTGACCTCCCTAATTGAAGCCAACAATGTTGACCACTATAACGCGCATGCGGGATATAATGAATGCATTGGCCTCCAAAAATAACCAGCCAATGAATAATTCAAATTTTTCTATTCAAATAGTTTTTATCTTTTTTTTTACCTGCTATAATCGGCTAACATTATTATTGAAATGGGTATAATTTTTGTTTACTATAAAACGAAAAGAACAATATATGGGATTACAGCTGATGTCGATCCGCCTTTTTTTTCAAATATAATGAAGATAGTATTAACACATTCAATGCGGGAAAGGTATTAATACCCGTTATCTCAACTGATGGTTAAATGCGGGAAGGGTATTTTTACCTTTTATGTTATCTGATGTTTAACCTCGGGTAGGGTATTTATACTCATTCTTTTCTACAAGCATTTGACTTTGTCTTGCTTTTGAGGTTCGATTGAACAATTTTACAAAAGTAAACACATATTTAAGAAACAGAGTTACCACAAACTACCTTCATTTTTTAGAATAAATAATGTTTATTTATTTTGCAAAATCCACATAAATTTGCAATTATATTGCATATTCGCTAGCATATAAGGTTTGATATGACCTAGATTTATAAAAATGAACACATTCAAGAAACAGGAAAATTTTTAATTTAAATAACGTATGTGTAATTGTTTTAATGTGTATTTTTAAGTGTTAGACATAATTAAAAATTAGTGTAAGAAGTTCTAAAACTTTTCGATGATTTTACTGGTGGTGCTATACTTGGTGAGTACCACATCGAAAAAAATATATATATATGTTGGATATTTTAAAAGTTATGCCATTTTATGTAAATACGTGTTTTTTACGCGCGACCTCGATTTTTTGCCCGCATTAGGGTATCAGCGGTGCGCGAATCTCGCCCGAAATTAATGTGTTAACATAAAAGATTAATAGTAAAAAAAATGTTTTGAATGGATAAAATAGAATAGAGAACAAAAAATATTATTTATATACAAATCCAAACATGAAAAAAAATCTAAAAACAATACACACTGTTTGCTGCTGAAAATGTGTACATTTCTAGGCATCAACCGAACAAATGTTCAAAACTAACATTTATTATTCAGAGATGGCATTGATGTATTATAATAGGGATAGCTTTCATAGTGTTATGTACAAAAAATGTGAAAAAGAAATCTTAGTACACATTATACTCTTAATTCTACGATAGATATTTGCCTATATGTTTTGAAACTACCATATGTGTCAGTGTATTATTATTTTATCTTTTACTAGACGCTTGTAGCTCATTTGTGGATATGAATAATTAGGAATGTCAATCAAATTCAAAAGGTTGTTACAAAAAGTTATTGTTCAAAATAGTTTAAGTGATAAAAAATAATAAAAATAATAAAACATTTTTAGTACTTTTTCCACATAAAATTTATTAGATCAGGACCGGTTTCGCTCATCGCGAGCATTATCAACTGATAAGAAAAATACATAAACAGTGATATTTATACAAATTTAAATTGAAATAAAAAGGTGTAAGCAACTATTAACAATTTAAAGGATTAACAAATTACATTATAATTACACAAGATTAAAATGCTTAACACCCATAACAATTAAAAAGTCCTGATCTAATAAATTTTATGTGGAAAAAGTACTAAAAATGTTTTATTATTTTTATTATAATGCCATTCCACCAAGTATTGACAGTGAACACCTTAAAAGTGATTGATAAAAAATAGTTCCATTGTACGCAAAATGATAAAAAATGCACATGATTATTGTGTTTGAAGACCCCTGTCGTAAAATATTGGTTATTTAATATAGAAATTGAGTAAACATGGCAAAATATTTTGTTGTATGTTTGTACATAAAATATAGGATTTATATTATTTAGAGGTGATGGATAGAAACCTTGACATCAAATTATTTGATAATCAAGATTTCATAATCCTTCTTATTTTCTTTCAGAAACATCTGATATAATATTTCCAGGACCTATCGGGAAAGCACCCCTCATGGCATTATCTGAAATTCTGGAACCTCCGTGTGGCCCAGAAGAGACCTTCTGCGAAGGAGTACCAAACTATCCCATCGAAGTCATTGAAAACATAATCAAAAAATATGTGAGTTGATTTTATTGAATTTGTATGAAACATATAAAATATTTGATTGTCTCGCAATTGCCTTAGAATCAAGTAAATATAATTTAATTTAAATATTTGTTTATGAGAACCAAACTCATATGAGGCCACACAGCGGTGGGCTGCCAATACGTTAACGAGGGGATTGCTTTATATCAAAGCTATTCGCGGTGTTTTTGAAAAGGGTGGATATTTTTATCCCTCTTTTGCAATTATTTGAAATATTATTATAAAAGTAATATAATGAAACTATATATAGAAATATTATGTAAAAATACGTAGTGTACTGTTTTAAATGAATATGAATAGCAGGAAAATTAATTTACCTATATTTCGTTGCAATAGTGAAGAGCTGCAAAATTGATAAAGATATAGGTTCTACTTTTTTGGATACAATTCAATTTTTCAAACGTTACACATAAACTTTAATTTCAGAAACACTAAATGTACATCCCTGCGATTTTAATTTTAATTAAAGAGGCATATTTAGACATTATATGAAGCATAAATTTCAGAACATTGTTTCTCTTTATATAACAAGAGGCTCATCAAATTTAATTAAAATTAAAAAAGCAATTTGAGCGAGCCCCTCTGAGCCCCCTCCAGCTCACCCTGAGGCCACCCTTAAGGAAGGAGACAAGGGCTTAATTGAGAAAATGATTTGTGACAAATGGCAAGAAAGTAATAACAGTACATATAAAATCATTTTTTTTTTGTAAATATTAAGGGGATTAATTAAAAACTGCAATGGAAATCATTAAAGGAAGAAATTGTTGGTCATTTTTGTATTACCTCTTGGTAGAATAAAAGATATAATGAAACAACACAGATGAATAGAACCGTTCCATATATTAAAGTTTTAATTGTATCATAAAGAACTGTTTCAACTGGCATTTTGGCAAGCTTTTGAAGAAGTGTTTTAACGTTTAATAATAATAATAACTTTTCATTCACATCTTTCCAGGCTGATGAATTCATGGAGTTCAATGGTAGTGATGATGTTGGTGTGGAGCAAAGAATTGGAGGCATAGGAAGTGGCCAAACTGAATTGTGTGATTCAAATAGAACCGTAAGTGTTTTCTTATTTTAATATAGTTATTGAATTTGTTATCAAAATATTTAGGAAGGTATTGAACGAACACAGTATTAGCAGTACTCAGTACATTAACATTGGGAATTTCTACTTATCACTTAAATTGGAAAAATATTTGACCACAGTGTCATTAATTATAAATCAAAACCATCATCACATTTCTTAATTTATGGGTAAATCCCTTCGGTATCATTTTTATTTCCATATATGATACCAAAATTTTTCCAGCTCAAGAAGTATTTCCAGTTCTCGAAGAGAGATAATAATTACACAACATTCATTTGAGTGTTACAAAAGAATGTAATATATTTATTTCAGTGATATCTCTGTATCAGATATATTTCATGTGGAAACAATGTCAGATTCTAAAGGTGGAAAAATACTGCCAACACCCGACGACGCGTAAGAGTGTTGGATGATATCATAGCTCGGTCACAGAGATCCAGATATTGTGTTGATGGTGGTGGGGATAAATAGCCCACCTGACGTGCTATGACCAGTATGTTCCAGTGTGCCCCTGACAACACGTGGTCAGTTGCTGTTAAACACTCGAAGAGTGATGTTGAAGTTGTTGTTACTTTTTGTTTGCATATTTTATACAAAGAGACATTAGACAGATTAGGCTTTCGAGATTGCCATTTTTATATGAATATGTATTTAATTTTAAGCTAGATTTTTTTGTAACAATAAATAATGTTGCTGCGTATTTTACTTAGCTAAGACATATGGCTGATTCTCTCGTGTATGATTATTCCATGTATACATGTATGATTAACATGTATACACTTTTTAATGATGTCAACTTAAATATATTCATTTATTTCCTCAAACTGCAATTTATTAGCTCGAAAATACATTTGGATCATTTATCTGTTACCAAGTCGTCAAAAAGAGTATGAAATTTACCAAACCTATTTCTTTGTTGATTTATTTCTTGAATCCAATATCTTCAGTTCTTTCATTTCGTTATTTAGAAGATAAACAGAAAACATTTTCATCACATCTTCTTCTAAATCGTCATCAAATTCATTTGATGTAACGAGGCCAGACTTCCAGACGTTCAAATTCACTGCCATAAACTGAGTGGCGCCGATATATCGTGGCGCCTCGTCTGTGTCTCGTGTGACAAGTGTGCATGGCCTGCATCGGGTGAGACTGCGTCGTGTGGCATTGCATGTTAGCAGTATGTTTCCACCTTTATTCTCAGTCAACAACATTGGTGTCTGTTTAAAAGTGTACAGATCTATTGAGATTGACTATGTTTGTACATTATGCATTAGCTAATCTACTTATTTTTGTGTCTTCAGGATGTGGTACCACAGCAAGCGTTTACACAGCAAGGCTGGAGATATGTTGTGAACACACCAAACTTCTCACAGATATTTCAAGTTGAGAAATGCAAACGGTAATTATCAACTGATTTTCCAGAACCTTTTTTTTAATGTTTGCATTACTTTTGTCAGTGCAAAAGAAAATAATAAGCTATTATTATATATATTTATATCTTTCGTTACAGGCATCTAAGCTTTGTAGTAAATGGTTAGTGTATTTAATTTAATAAAATCGACTCTTTTATGCACCTTATGTTCATATTTAAGTAAACCTGTAATAATTATGTCTGTGTGGTACTTCAATTGGTTTTTTGAAAATAATTCCGGCTTAAGCCGATTAGCCGGTTTATTTATTTGAAAAAAAAATTGAAAACTGGTTAGTTGCTTCGGATGGTAATTGGCTGCCCTACTCAGGACATAGTGTGAGTAAACCGCCACCACTAATTTCAGTAGATGGTGAAAAGTTTGACCACCCCTAATATACACAGATATCCCGATCATCCCTGTGCGGATTTTACGGTTTACAGGTTATCCGTGTATGGATTTTAAAAAAAAGTAGTAGTTGTTTTATATTTTTTAAATATTTATGCACTTTCGTGTTTATGTGTTCTTTAATCACATATAATGCTAATTTGATGGACTTATAATAGAAGTGTTTGCCTACAATGACACTTGTTACATTTGAAGAATCATCCACGCCAGGTCATAAATCATCTAAATAAAGGAACGTACCACAATCATGTGCTGCGGCATTGACGAGTGGTTAGAATATGATTCATTTGATCCAGGTTTTCAAATAATGAGTGACCCAGATATTATTTCGATTTTCATTCAACCAAAAGAGAATGAGGCTGACAGAGAGGAAGAAGAAATTATCTATCGCATTAGTCACAATAGTACACTGATTTCTGTTGATACTTTATCGGAGTACATCGACGAATGGGACTTCGAATATAACGATATTAATAGCTCTAAGGAAAATTCGAACTGATATTAGGAAATAATTAAGCTTCAAGCAAACAAACTAAAATTACATATTTTATAAATTAAATGATGAGTATACGTATAAAGTATTTTTTATCCATGTCCGCTTCCAATGTGGAGCATATGGCCTTCTTATGGAGGTATCTCAACAGGAGTTTTTCTACGAGAACTGTTTTTTATTTGGGTGCTCAACCTCTCTTGTTTTCAAAGAGAGTATTAGGGATAGAAGGATAAGGCTAGGACAGGCTAGTGGTAAACTAATCACTCTCGCTACGCCCAGTGAAATTAATAATTGCATAATGTATGGTAAATAAAAAAACATAGTTCGAACTATCCGTGCCACCCCTTCCCATCGATTTGATTCAGTGCACATAATATTGACTTAAAATAAATAATTATGTGTTGAGACAACAAATTATGTAAGTCAAATCACTTTTAATACAATTTCAAATGGTCTTAAAACTGCTGGTGTGGAGCACTATATTGAATATTTCGTGTTGGCCGCGAAGTGGTTAATAATATTTTGTAATTATGTGTAGCCCATTCAAGTACAACATTACTTAGGAATATTAACATCAAACAATATGGCAGTAAACAAAAATAGATTCAATTTTATTCTTTTTTCTTTTCCAGAGTAAACTTGGAATGCAAATTTAATCAGAACTTCCCTAACAACTACAGAACGGTATGCGTGCAGAAATTTATATATAGAAAAATCTTAGTAGCAGTTGCAGCCGATAAGAAGCCCGAAGTACAAAAAGTGAAATTCCCGAGTTGTTGCGCATGCGTTTTAGAGGATGCCTCATCAGTCCAAAATAGATTTACCCCTTTGACAACTCCTGCATGAAGAAATAGCCATATAGATGCAATCAATTAAAGTTTCTTGAATGGTAAAGCGAACCTATTTCTTACTGTTTGGATTTAATATTTATAAGTAGTTTCTCAGGGTTTATACTGACTACCCTCGTTGCTACATATTAACGTTTTAATATTATCAATCAATGCCATCGACAATCCACCTTCTACTGAAATATAAAATTGTATTTGCTTTGAATAAATGAAATAATATTACGATCGTATATAAGTATTATATTTTGTTTGGGCTCAAACATTCAATCTCTTCCTGTGGAATTGAGTGATCAAATTGTTGCTATAATAAAAAATAGTTTTCGAAATATAAGTAAGGCTATCAATTTATGATAGGGTACCAAATGGTTACTTTAATTGTAAGCCACATTCTTAATATCCATATAAATGTTTGGCGCTGACGTAATGTTTTTAAAATGGATTTATTCACAAATATCAAAATTTCTTTGTGAAAACAGCGGCTATATCGGAAACCTTTTTTTGAATGGTTAATGATTTATATTTTATATGCCACAGTATGAGATCGGACCAGGGAGTTAGTAGTTCTGTTTGATCAAACATCAAACAGGAAAATGCTAAGACAAAAAACTAAAAAAATCACGCTTATCTTCAATTGAAGATAATGCCGTTGATTATATGTTTAATTTAACGCATTTATTAGAAGGATTTCTATATATATATCCAAGAATTCTGGAATTAAAGAGATAAAAATTATGGTAGCATAGCTTGTGCCTTCTTTCAATCGGCAAAGATTAATTTATTAAAAACACACAGTGTTGAATAACTATCAAAATTAATTTATTATTAAATTTATCAATGCATAATATTTATAAGAATTTATTTTTAAGATGGGTAGTGTTATAAGTGACTTTTCTATTTGTTTATATTAGGGATATGTTAATTTTTTTTTAATTTGGTGCTGGCAGAATGCTTTAAAATTCCAAATAAATATTATTCAGTTATAACTTATTTAACTTCTCGCATCTCTCGTCCTCCATTATTTTCCAATAGAGAAATAAAAATAATGATTATTGTCAAAAATATTTTGCATGCAGTCCATTTTTATCGTTATCCGTAAAACATTGCCGTTATTGCAAGTATATGAATAATTTTGGGTAATATCTTTTAAGTGAAAAATGATTAAAACAATAATATAATATTTGTGTTTGTCACGAGCGTATATGTAAAAATTCGTGATTTTATAAAAACAAATAATTTTTCATATTGTGAAAATATTTCTATATAGTAGAACATGATTTATAAATATGTTTCATTACATTTGATGCAGATGTCACTGTAAAATATGATATTATATTAACACTTCTTAGTCGGGCGCTTCAAAAAATAGACTCAAGCCTGTAGCGGGCGTTTTTTAGTGATTAGCGCACAAATATATTACATTCTTAAAATCAACACAACCTCTAAACCAAACGATATTTTCGATTGAAATTTAAAAACAAATCATACGTGACATCTAATCATTAAAAATAAAATTAGAACATTTCGATATCATCATAATTTCACTATGTTTCAAAGCTGAATATAAAACCTGTTATCAATTTAGTAGATAGCACTCCGCATGTTATAAATATTAAATATTCAAAACATTCTATATAACAAAATAGCATATTTATCAATATTTTATAATTATATGAATAATTATAATATATAATCGCCATTCCTACAACTTGACTACCACTGGAAGTGTAAAATCTAATGCCGTAAAAATTACAGCGTAATTACACCCTTATAATCTAGCAAAGAATTAGGACTAATGTTAATTAGTTGCGGCATTTTATTTAACGCCGACAAACAAACCCGTGATATTATGTGTCCCGCAAACAAGCGACGATATAAAAAAAACATATTATGCCGTGATCCGCATTCTACCGACAATACGCTAAAAACGACTTTTGCCGTGATCCGCATTCTACGTACAATCAGCTAAAAACGACTTTGGTCGTGGCCCGCCTAAGAAGTGTTAAAATACAGGAATCTCATTGAGTGTAAGTAATCTCTCTAATATTAATCCATGCTTTTCAAATAATGTATTTTTGTGACTTCTAAGTATTGTCAGATTTTAGTTAGTTAGACATCTTTAACTCTTTAGTAAAAAAGTTTCACATTATATTATTTGATCATCTTCCTATTGGGCGGTGTAAAATCATATTATGGATCGGCAATATGCCAAAAGATTGTCGAAACGTAAGATCATATATTTTTTTTAATCAAATTTCACAACGGTATAAATTAATAAAACATCTTCAAATGTATATATTGATTTTTGTTGATTGTAGAAATAAATTGTGCTTTGTTTATCAAATCATTTTTTTATCTGTATTTCTAAAATTAAGAAATATTTTCCCTGAAAAGAATCACTGATAATTAATCCTTACGGCAGAATAGTTCATTGGTCAAATTCATTCAATTCTATAGTGACATCTAAGAACCTTAAAATTAAGTAATTCAAAGTTAAAATTTTCTAATTGAATTTCAATTGGGAGTTTTGTAATACTTATAGTGTAATTTTTGGTTAATATTATTATTTTGAAACAAAGTTCTTCCTATAACACTGCGTCGAAATATAAAAATAATAAAATAAAGGTTAATATTTTAATTATTAAAATAAACAATCTGAATATCTATATTCAATGTGAAAGAGTATTGTTGTTTGATTACTATTGAATTTGTTCTCTTCAAAAAAACGTTAGTATTCAAAGAAACGTTTTATTTTTTATTTCAAAAGATTTAATTTTTCAAGCATGCAAGTATGATAAATCCATCAAATTAATTAAAATTCTCTTATAAACTCAAACACCAAAATGATTATTTTTTATTGAAAATAAATTTTACTTTTAATTAGTATCTTTTAGTATGGCTTCATTGGGATACCATTATTGCTTTAACAATTGCCGAGCAATGCTTAATTACACGTTATTGAGCATACGGACATTGAATTACTCAAAACTAGTAAGTAATTCCGACTTAACTTTTTTTTGTAAAAAGTCAATGATAAAAATGAATTATTGTTAGTTCCAAAAGTTTTGGATTGTATAAAAATTTGAAAATGCCATTTCAGAATATATTTTTTTAATAATAGCAGACTTTGTAAGTTTGAATTGAAAAATGTATGTTTCAAAATATTTTTGAACTATTAACAAGCACAATGTTATGTTGTGTTGAATAGAATTTATATAAAATACCCGAATTGAATAAAAATTGTACAAAAGTTGTGAAAAAGTAAATTTATAGTGCCAAAGGTTAATTATTTGTTACTATTATATATGTATAATATTATAAATGCATGTCAGTATTTCTTTGACAATAAAATAAATAATAAACAATATTATACAAATTTATTTCTTATACTACCCGACTAAGAAAATAAAATTTTAAATACCTGTGACTGATAGAAAAATATTTGCGAGAATAGGTGCACGTAACATACTTGGACTGGTAACAGATGACAGGTGAAATATGCTGACTACTGAACAGTGTTGATTCAGTAGTCAGCATATTTCATGTCCACTTGAGTGAGTTCATATGGGTATGATTATCATTGTTTTAAATTTCTTGCCAATTTTTACAAATATCTTTTTTAAATTATGTCTGATACTTTGACACATTGCAAAAGCAATAACGTTATAATTTTCTATAATGTGTTTTTTTTTATAAATGAATTGAACTCTGTACATATTTACCGAAGATATAAATCGATATATAAATTAGGTATGCTTGTATAGATATCGTAGTATGTGTGTATCGCGTACGAGACCATACAAGTTATTCCTACCTGCTTGCAAACAACCTACGGATAAAAAAATGTACAATTTTTCGTTTCAAAATTATGTCGCCAAAAAATCCAAGCAGCGACACCTATTATGGCACCGATTAAAACTATCAATTATGTATTTATTTTAAGACCATTTAGAAAATTAACGAAAGCTCATAAAATTATAATAAACCTATCATAGATTAAGAAAATAAATAATATATAAAACGCCATTTCATTTTTTGTCCTTTTTGGGTTATTTGAAAAAAAAAATTTTTAAAGAATTAAAGAATAAGTTAAAATATTTTTTAATTGCTTAATACAAACAAAGTAGTCTATTTGCAGTTTAGCACTTAAATTTTAACAAACACTCGTCAAAATCGCGTACATTTCTAAGTCAACTCTTTTTTGCTGTGTCGACTAGTTTTTCTCCTGAATTTTTCCAATGTCTTGAATTGTTTTCAGTTTTTCAGCTAGAGTTCTAGCTTTCTTCATTTAGGTATTTTAGTTTTGACTTTTGAGTTAGAAAAATTCGCGCAATCAGATGCGATGTAAGACTAATTATGAGTGAAAAAAAATATTGTACAAAAACGGTCAATCGGGATAATAATTGGGACGTGGCAATAATATTTAAATGATAGATCAATGAAATCGGTAAATCGAAGAATAAAAATGTGGAATTATTAAACATTATTATGACGGGGGTCTTGGTCGAGTAAAAAAAACGAAGATAGCAAAAACGGTAGATCAGGGTTCCGCTGAAAAAAACCACAAAACGAAATGCGAGGTAAGACTATTTGTGAGAAATATTCAACAAAAACGGTCAATCGAGATAATTTTTGTGACAGGACCAAAATATTTAGATGATAGATCGAGGAAAACGGTAAATCGGGGAACGATTAATGCGGGATTATTTTACATTGTTCTTATGGGTGTTTGGCCGGGACTATGAAAAATAAACGATCCATGCAAGAAAACGAACAATTCGAGAACGGTAGATCGGAGTTCCACTGTACTATACTGCATACATATGTATGTATTACAATGTCATAATAAAACTATTTTATTTTATGTAAATATATACATATATATAAATTTATGTATTCATGTATTTTAAGTAAAAAAAACAATGAAAAACAAATAAAAAATACGTAAAAAGTACACAAAAATACCAATGTATCCAAAATCTTAAATCGTTTACTGATAAATTAATGTAAATTTTGATATTGTGGCAAACTTTCAACTATCTTTGCCATTTAATAATTGCTGACTATAATTATTTTGGGCCGCACATAAGAGTTGATTGGGCTGCAGGTTGAGTATGGCTGATCTAGAGCTTCACTTTGAATGAAAGAACACTATGTCTACAACACTGAAGTAGATGGATGGACAACACCAAGAGTGGTGAAAATAGGCTGAGTATGAATAATTGTTGATAATATAATATTGACGATTGCTTCTATTATTTTGTAAACCAAGGTCATATTTTCAATTATAATATATTATTTTAACCCTGAATTTTCGGTATATATTTTTTAGTGAAAACGAAAAGTGTATTTTATACTCAAAAGCAAGGACCTGAACCGGAACCGAGCCGAAGTCTGTTTCATACATTATTATAATATTTATAGCGACACCTGTTGAGAATTTTGTAAGAAAAGTAATCAAAAAGCTTTTGAATTTCAATGACAGGTGAGGTTATATAAAAAATAATATATGTAGTTTTAGATGGTTTTTACACTGTTTCGAAATAACACGGCGTTACATAGCTTGTACATACATATGTACGAACTCCTCATAGCTGTGGACAGAGTGGTTTACTCATGTAAACTTTAAATGTGGAATTAAATATTATACAAGCTCTGGATATCTCAAGTGGTGAAAGCGATGTCATACTAAATGTTCGTAAACCAGATGCGTAGCCACCTCATGGCAGTGCCATGAAATGCATGATGGGCCAGCAAAAAGGGGTGCCCAAATTTCTACATACTCAATATGCCAAATGGCGTGAGAGCCCTTTCGTGACGTTTGCACAATGGCCTTAAATTTATAGCTACGCCAAGTATTTTTAAAAATAAAATTACGATAAAATAAATAATAATGAATTTTAGTTTTTGATACCCTGAATTGATTTTTATACAATTTTATTTTTGTATACTTTTTACACGATATTTGGGTGGAACGTATCCACCGTTTCAAATAAGTAAAAAAAATGGGATCTTTTTATAGCCAGTTACAGAATTTCGGGATCACAAAATTGGACGGGATCCCGGGATTGGAGGCCTTAGTTCACACTCACGCATTAAAGGTAAATAACCATATGATTATAAATTGAAATTTATGATATTCAATAAATTAATATGATATTTTTGGCTCAGTGTAAATAGCTCGGAATTAGACGAGTCGTGAAAAATTATAGAAGCAATGATAAAAATAAGACCTTTTGTGCATTAAATTAAACAGTAATGAAAATGAAAAATATGCATGTCTTACAAAAAAGGTGTTATGTTGAGAAATTAAAGAAAAAAATAATTCATTTTAGGTCATTGGTATTGATCCTTTTCGGTTCACACTAGTGTAAGCAGTTTTCGATCCGTCGTATACAGTCTATGTACATATCGACTGTGGAAAGGAAAAAGGACGTAACCCACATTTTTTTCAAAACAGTTTTTTTCGATAATCACAATGTATCAAACTTGATATATGTTCTATCAAAAGGATGCAAGCTGCAAGTGCCGAGTTAGTATCTAAATTAAGCTTTTAAATTTGAAAAAGATGATCTTGTAAAAAATTAAAACCATGAAAAAAGACTGAAATATAAGTTTTTCCTAGACAATTTCTTTTATTAATATTAGATCATGTCAATTAAACACCAGTGTAGAAGTCTCCGTGCACTTCAACGTTGTGTATAATTCATAATTTGCATATGTCCCAAAATCATCAAAAGACATGTGTGGGTTATGTCCTTTTTCCTTTCCACAGTCGATATTATATCGTCGATATACTGGCAGAAGGCGATAAGTCCAAAAACCTTGTTTTGAAATAATAATGAAATTTTAACATTTCTATTTATTTATCCACTAAAACTATTACTTCGATCCACTGTAACTACTAATTCGATTCACATATTACTGAGTCTAGGGATTCTGAAGTCTCGGGGTTTTCAAAGTCCCGGGACATCCCGGGACTCGAGACTTTTATTTCCCCTTCAATAAAATCTTAATTTTATTTAAATTAAATATTTGCATGTATGTATTACATACATGCATACATACCTTATACGCGTAAAAATCTCGTTTTTTAATACAATGTTTAATAATAATATTTTTTCTTATGTAATAGATATGTGCAATGCTTACGGTTAATTTTTACTAAGAAGGGATAAAATATCAGAAAAAATATCAAACAATTTGGCCATCGTCAGGAGTAAATTTATGACCGAAACTTCACAATACAGCTTTTCGACCGTTTTTGTCCGATTCAAACATTGGTACTTTTGTATAATAATGAAAAAACATTTGTACATAAAACAACATGAGGTATGAACATTTAATTTTAATATTTGGAATTCGCTTTTGCTACAGTTATATGACAATATATAAACACATGTTATTTGAAACTTCTACGAAATTATAAATCCCAAACTCTGCACATAAAACAACATCAGGTATGAACATTTAATTTTAATATTTTGTAATTTGCTTTTGCTACAATTATATTACAATATATAAACATACGGTATTTGAAACTTCCACGAAACTATAAATTCCAAAGATGTTTTTTTAACAGATTCCTTTTATATGCATAATAAATTTTGTTTAAAACCCTGGGTTTTAATCCTTTAGCTTGAATAAAATGCATTTTTTTCAAAACTGATCCCGAGAATCGACACCAAAGTCCCGGGACATTTTACAAAAAAGTCCCTGGACTTAAGACAGCAAAAAACCTGACAAGTCCCGGGACGTCTCGACACAGAATCCCTAATACTGAGGAATTATGAGTGTCAAACATATCCCAACACAGAAGCTTTTAGTATATAGCTATTAATGGACCGTCCGGTCCTAACATCCTGTTTGTAGCAAATTTCAATTTTATGAAACGATGAATAGAGAATGAATAAATTACGACAAAGCTTCGCGGTGATGTAATACTGTCGAATAAAACTTACGTCATATTATGGCTGCAAAAATTTTCCATTATGGGATTAATATTTTATGCAATTAAATTTAAGAGTATATCCACAAAAAGCCGCCTGTGTGGTCGAGTGGTCAACGACGCGTGGCTACCGCCACGAAGGTCACAGGTTCGAATCCCATTACAGGCAGTTTTATAAATTGATTTTTCAATTGATTTATGAATTTCTCTTCAAAGGTCCATTAGTCCTGTCCTAGCCCTTTCCTTCTATTCCCTACTCTCTTTGGAAAAAGAGAGGTTGAGCAACTGAGTAACAAGAAGTTCTCGTAGAAACACTTCTGTTGAGATAAACTCCATTGGTCGCGGACAAGGTAAAAAAAATCCACTAAAAATACTTGAAAGCATTATATTCAAGGAATAAAATACTAATTTCACCTTTATTTACGCTTTCGCCGCTTTCGTACATCACGAGTATTATCAACCGATAAGAGAATACAATATTACAGTGCTATTTATATTGTAAATAATACTTAAAAATAGATTTGTAAAAATATTTAAAAATATAAGTGAGGCCGTAATAAAAAGAAAATTTGTTTTTTTCTGGATTTATTTTTAAACGATCCAAGGGCTTATCTTGGGAAGTTTCTCTCAGAATACGGATGTTTATTTTTATTGCAACGAGAGAAAACATTTTAGAAGGACACACAGCTTGAATACTTAATAAGCTGAGAATAATTGAAATTAAATAAACTACTGTGCTGAAAATGTAAATAACAAAACAAGCAACTATATTTGTACAGAAAGGGTTATTCCATTATGATATAAAATTTGTACAACTACGTTGCACAAACACGTCAGCTACAAAAACATCCATCAAAAAACATGAGCTTATTGATGCGACAGTAAAATTAACTTTTTTTGTAATTAGTTTTAGAAGGTTCCGATAACCCATCGCTTTTACAAAACAGTTTATAAAAAAATGACGAGGTACATTTTATGTTGATCTGTAAAGATCAAACTAACTATGACCAATCATAAAAATAGATCATGTTTCATTTGCACACTTTAAAATAAGCTGATTCTATAACCTTTGTTGATACTGTATTCGGTTAAATGTAAAAGTATGTAAAATCGCAATACAGATCATTAGTAACAGATGCCCATTTACAAACAACTATAGCGATATAAAGTACTAATTATGAACTCCAATATGATGAAATATTATCTCAGAAAAAAACAATTACATTCATCGCATTAAAACGAAATTTAACTTTTTTTGTATGGATAATTTTTAATTTTTGTATTGCTTAAGACAGACATGCAGAAATTTTATCTACTAGCGGGTCGCATAAAAAGAACATATCATGGGTTGAACAAAAATAATTTTAGGTACGGTCAATCCTCTCTTACACGTTCCACGTAACAAAAACGTATACAAAAGATTAAGTGAATTTAGATAAATGACTGATAGGTATTAATTACATTATTTTGACCGTGTTGTTTCGAAAACGTGAAAATACCATACAAAGAAGAGAATTATGAGTATTTATTTATTATTATTTTTTATTGTGAAATATTTAGATAAACATATGTAATTCAAAAATAATACGATCATGGTTTTTGTTAATTTTTAACATTTTTTTTTATAATTTGACTACATATTTGTAGTATTAAGCCGCACAATCAAATCTAAATTTTCATCAGAAAGCCTGTTTCTATGAACCGATTTATTAAAATTTTCATAAAAGACAAAGCTTGCTTTCATTTATGTAATACATATTTTAGGCCTAAGAAAAACATTTGAAGGCCGCCACAAAATTCGAAAAGGGCCGCCATTTGTCCGCCACTGGTTAGAGAAATGTATGTTGAGCCTTTTTAAAAACATAATTACTCATGTCAAGTATCTTCCAGTTGGTACCTGGCCCTTTCCCAAAAAAGTTTGCCGAACCTTGGTGTAGGGCATACGGCCGCCACACGTCATCTGATGGATTCCCTGTAACCCGCATATTGCTTTACTTCCTTCCATTGCACGCCAACAACATTTAGTCCAAGTTAAAAAATCAGTTGCACATTTTGTCCAAGTGTATGAAAAAAGCAAAATATTATTCTATGATATATCCATATCATAATTTGAATATTCTTAATGTATTAAAGAATTCTAACAGATTTTCAAGGTCAGACGTGAAATGATTCATCATTATGATTCAATTGATCAAATCCGCTCCAAAAAATATTAGTCTCACATCGACTCACACGATCAAACGATTCTTTCGATAGCCCTATAATCATAGTTTGCAATAGTCGAATTAAAGTCTTTGATTATTCGAATATTATGATGTATGGTGATACTATACTTTAGCTCTACACCAAGAAATATCGAATTTTCAAACGTGGCGATATCAGAACATTCACGCCCTGTTTAAAATAAGCCGCTTCCATTGGATAGAACAACATTTCAAAAATGTGCTGTTCAGAATAAATCGAAATCATTGGTCTGTACCTTACTGCGGACGTTTTACAGACGGACCTTATCGGCTATTAATGTTAAGATAAAAGGCTCATCAATCAAGATACCGGCCAATATAAAATTAAATTTTACGCAGATTTAAAATATTTCAATTCAAGCAAATAATTTACGTTGTGGTCTATATTCTATAAAAACAAAATTATTTTTTTGTTAATTTTCATTATCGAAATACTGTTTTTTTTTTGCAAAACCACTATTTCAGTATTAAAAAAACAATGAATAACAGGATACTGGGTTTGGTAATGCTCGTATTACAATCCTAATGACTTTTTTATAAAAAATATTTATTGGCCGTACAAGGTTTATGAATCTAGATTATGGTTGGGTTAAGTGCAACCTAATATAGTTGAGTGCGATATTAAACATAATTATTAGTTCAATTTTCTTTCATTGTGTGTAAAAGTTTAGCATCATTACCAGCAAAAAAACGCTTTCATTTAATGAATTAAATTCAGACATCAAATGGTCAGAAACATTTATAACTCATTTGTCATAAAAACAGAAATCTCCTTAAAATGAGAATAAAGTTAGTGAAGAAATGCTTAGTTGGAGAAGGAATGAGAAAAAAAACATGATATAAAAAAGTGTCTTTCACATTCAGTAAAAAGAATAACTTAAACTCACTTTGATAAGTAAACTGCAATAGTAAGTATGTATAGTAAAAAATTTACAGGCCACAATTTTCTCTCTCAATTTTTAACGAAAAAGCATACAAAAATGTAATTGGTTTCAAATGAAAATTGAAATGATTTTGATGGAATACGGCATACCTGTAACGCCTATCATTTAAGGATACGGCTAAGTTGTCTACGCCTCTACGCTTCTAACATACGATAGAGGCAGTCGGGCAGCAACTCTGGAATTTTTTAAACAATTTGATTAGCTTCGTCAAATACGATTTTTTTTTTCACTGCTATTATTAAATCACTTTTATTTGACTAACAGACAATTCCACATCACATTTTTTTGTTATCAAAGTATGAGTATTTATTTAAAAATCACGAAAAAAATTGTACTGTTATTTAATTTAAAACAATAAATATTGGGTAGTATATTCAGAAATTTAAAAAAGATAACAATGCTCAAAAATATGTATACATATTTTTTAAGCCAAGTCCGCTCCCAATATGGAGCAAACGGTCTTCTAATGGAGGTATCTAAATGGATATTTTTCCACAAGAACTTTAATTCAAGTTATTTTTTATTTGCGTTATTTTAGCACAGTGGTTGGAGTTTATTTTGTGACTTCACAAACATCCATTTAAAAATGCTGTTAGTACTGGAACTTGAACGCGTGAGTTCCGTCAAGGTTCATGCTAAATACTAGTTTTATTTCTATATTAAGTCTGATAAAAGCATGTTTATTAAAAAAAAACGAAACATATTTAAATCTTGATTTATTCTTGATCAACGTTTACAGAAACTTTAATATTGAAATTCCACCAAGCACCTTCAGTCGAAATCTTAAATTACAGAAAGCTATTTATTAAGCACAAAGGAAATGAAAAAAAGAGATTGTAAAAAAATAATCAAAAATTAAGAATAATAAAAAGGAATAACCATCAAAAAAACACTGAACATATTTTTTATATATGCATTTTATGATGTATGCCGAAAAAAGCAGTAAAGAAAAATCAAAATTTTATTACAAGAAAACATATTATTTTCTGTGTTTTATATTTTCTATAAAAATCCAACACATTTTTCAAGAACGTCGATTGATAATTTACTAACCAAACTAAGCGTCTTTTAGTGGCGAATTTGTATCGCAAAGATTTTTGAAATTGTTTATCTTTTCATAAAAAAGCTCTTTGTTATTTAAAATCAAATTGTCTTTAATTCGTTAAGGATATTATTATCCGAACGTTTCTTCAGAATAACGTTTAGTTTGACATTTATATTTTAAGGAAACAGCTGGAAACGAATGTTTCTAAAGGAAATCCATTGAAAAAGTGTTGTTTGTACTGTGACTAGGGTTGCTAACTTTTTCTGTGACGATTCCGGGACTAATAGCTCAAAAATGAACATTATCATTATCGGTCAGCCATTAGTCGTTTTCTAAGAAAACTTTTTATGGATGAAAAAAACATTTTTTTTATATATGTTTTATTTTAACTATTATACAACCTTTAAAACATATATACATACTAATAATATATATATATACAAACATGTATTACATAATGATAAAAAATAACAAATTTAACATTATATTTTTTTGAGTTTTGCCAATAATATTTTTTTTCACTTTTTGCTGCAATAACCAATTCTTTTGCAAGCAAGTCCGTATTTAAAAAGTTCACAGACTGACGTGTCTTAATAGTAGTGGGGAAAGAAACGTACGTTGGAAGGAAGTTTAAGGGATTTAAACGATGTCGATTTCAGTAATATATGTATATATTTTTTAATATTTTTCTCAAAATTTTATAGCTTAACATCATTTTTTTAAATCGAAATTACCGTAAAGGAATATTGGTGTAAATGTGAAGCTTATAGCACTGAATATGTTTAAAAATTCTAAACTATTATCAAAATTTTCGGGCCAATTCTAACTGTGATATGAAGTCCGCTACGGAAGCTAACGATGTTACCCACTTCACTACGAACCTGATTATTTCAATATTACACATTATTATTACGAGAGCACCTATAACTGATTGTAAATATTATATTGAATAACTTTTTTTCAGATCAGATTAAATAGATAACTTTAAATTCTGTTCATTCATCTACTTTGATTTAGAACAATAAATTATTGTACCATGAACATTTTCAAGGGTTTTGATTTTGACGTTGAGATGCCGAATCAATTGCTACTAGCGCTATCGACGTCAGATTGAAAACGTTTGACGTTTATTTAAATTTATGTTTCAGATTCTACAATTAATCAACTCCGAGTTTAATATATTTAGAAAAATGCAGAACTAAACGTTTGACAAACATTTATTATAAACATATAAACGGCAATAGTAAAATCAAATTTATATCATAAATACAAAGAATATTCTTAATTCAGTGTTTATTTATGCAATTTATGCGGTGAAGATTTAATGATTGAAATTTTCCTCGTTGAATTTTATGTATGAGTTAAAATTTAGAAATGGGATAATTTATTAACGAGAAAAAATGCAATTAGCGTTTTATTTGAATAGAGATGCTAAGTACACAGTTTTAATGTTTATTTATTCTAGTCTATTTATTTACTAGAATCACATTTAATAAGTGTAATATTGTAATTGTAATTTGAATAAGGATGTTAGAGTGAATGAGCAAAATGTAAGTTTAAGCATAGTTCTGACGGTGGCGAAAGCCGAAATAGCTATCAACTCATAAATATATAAAAAAACTGTAGAACTAAAATACGTTGATATTTTTACCCTATTTATTTATTCAATTAATATTATTATTAATTTTCACAAAAATATTTGATTAAAAACGATTTAATGAAATAAACATTTATTTGCTGTTTAGTTTTCGTATAAATTAAAATTGATTTAAAGTGAAAAAAAAATGCTCCGCTAAATTATGAGAGGCTCAATGAATCAATAGAAAAATATACTGTTCGTACTAGGAACTCGTGAAGTCCGTTACGAAAGCCATCGACGTTGACCCTTCAAGCCCGGATGACGTGCACAGCACGCTAAAAACACGTATATTTTAATGACCATTTATAATAGCAAAAATTCACCGGGCTCATTCAAATCTTGTAAAGATTAGATTGAAGTTTCAGATGCATAAACTTTTTATTGTATTTTTTAAAATGTATATTTGAAAGATAGTGGAATTTTTAAAATCTGTTTTACTAATTATTCATTACCGACAACAAATGCTGATATTGCCAAACTGGAACAATAGATGCTCCGGCTTCATAGTAAATCAAAGCAAAGTATTGATATCCGATAACATCATTTTGTACTAATCTCATTTTAACAATTTTTGTCAATACGGTGACGAAATGGTAAATGCAGTAGGACAGGCCTTACATTATTTGATTTTTTTTCCCAGAAGTGTCTTAAACTTTACGGCTGAATCAAACAGTTTTACAATTAGACAAAAACAATAAAATACTTTTAGGTAATTTAATTTTTATCATTGCTTAAGACATATTCAAATTATTTCATTCTTAATTTAATATATGCTTAACATCATTTTTTTTTAAATCGAAATAACCGTAAAGGAATATTGGTGTAAATGTGAAGCTGATAGCACTGAATATGTTTAAAAATTATAAACTATTCACTAAATATTAGCGTTGTAAACAAAGAATGTGTATTTTGTTAGTATTATCTTGCGATGTAACCGTTAGTGTGCTATGGTGTATAATGTACATACTATCCGTTTGCACACATCATTTTACGTAGATACATATGATATTCTGTTTGCTTACCAATTATTGCAGTAGCCAATGTTGAACTTATGAGAGAAAATTACCGTGTTTGTAAAATAGCATCAAAGTCATGCGAATAAACGTAGATTGAAACACTTTAAATTCTGTGATTAACGTACTAATTAAACTATCAATAGTTATTTGATTACATAAAAGAATCCGGGTCAGATCCAAATCGTGCAAATACTATAATTATAATAAAAAACAATGTTTAGGATCAACGGAAAAGTACTTGGATTATATAAACTTACATTCTTTTCCTTTAGTCTTTTTTCTTTTTAGTACATGAGTGGAGGGGAGGTATCGATATCAACGACGTTGACCACTGGGCCACAGATCCAACAAAACATTTTATAGTGAAAGGATATTATACAATAATTTATTGCACAATTTTATATACATATTGACAAAAATCTAAATGATGAAAAAAAAAAAATTAAAATGCTTATTCACCGAGTAAAACTGTTCTTGACCAAAATCAAGAATTTTGGAATTTTATTTTTTCATCAAGATTTAAAATTTTCTGTCTTTCTGAAATTAAAACAAATAGCCATGTGCAGTTTTTGCAAACGAAGCTTTTGCATCAGTAATCGTATTGCGGGAAAAATATTTTCAAGTAGATTACATGTTTGCCATCGCTGGTATGGCAGATCTGTGTGCTTTATAAACGTTATTATGTGTGCTCAATATTATGCCAAATATGCGTTAGTGAATTCCATTACAGCTTTTATTTCAATATCCGGAAAAACCTTTTTAATATCAATCTGTTAAAGGTACTACTAATAAAGAGATAGCGGGATTAGATTAACTCTAAAACTAAAATGATTAAAGAATATTAGCATATGAATATATAAAAACACTTCGTTTTTCAGAAGCGTTTTTATATGCATTTAATGTTTATTGTTGATTTGTGATGATGTATCAAGTTTTGCAATAATAATCTAGAATAATAGTTAAAATTTAGTAATTAATATTTAAATATTTTTCTTTGGACTTCTAACGGTTTGTGGACTATTCAAAAATATTTGCGCCATTTTAGTTTGCAAAATTAGTATGCCACTGTATAATAAATGAAAATAGTAAACAGTCAATCCTCTTTGAATTCAAACCTGTGAGATCCGTTACGGAAGCTAACGATTTGACCACTGCGTTATAGATCGTTCAATCGTTTTTTGTGACAACGATTAATTATCATTTATCATCAAAAAATCAAATTTGATAAAAATATCTAATAAATGTATTCTATTTAAAAAAAAAAATACAATATTTATTTGTACTAGTTCCACTTTATTTAAAAAATATCATGATTAATTTCGCTTATGACGAGCATTATCGGTGATGATTTTTTAAACACAAAAGTGGAAATAGTAAAAATGAATGTTGTATTTTTTTCAATAAAATGCCTTTTCACCAAGTATTCACAGTAAACTCACTAAAAGTGATGAATGTATTCTGTTTTAAAAATTGAATAACTAAAAAAATAAAATATGTTAAAAATGGTGTAAAAGTAAATTGTTTTTTTTTCTGATCTGATCTTTGGTGTTTCAGTGATTATTTAGAAGTTGGATTTTAAGTATGTTTGAAGTATGTTGATCAGCCATGGGGAAATGGCTGCTCGCGATGAAATTTCATCCGGGGAGTAACTATTAAAATATTAAATATTCCCACGAGTAAATTACACAAATATGTAGATAACATTACCAAATAAACTGATGAATATTTATTAAGCTGATATAGTTATTTCTGTAATATAGAAAATCAGTTGTCGATTGATCATCGGTCATTTTAGTATACGTTGAAAGCATACCGAGTGAATTTCAACATGAAATTATACGCCTGCAGTTTAATATTAATTTAAAAGATTTACATCGTCGTGGAGAAATATGCTCATCTTATAAATCATTGGACTCGGATAACTTTGCTGATTTGAAAAAGTTTTCCCAAAAAATAGTCGTTATTTTTAGATTGACGAACATTTGCGAACATTTTTTTTCTGTATTCAATTACAGTAAAAACTCGCCAAGAACATGTATAGGTGATGAACATTTAAAAGCAGTGTTAGGAATTTAAATAATAAAATTTACACCAGATATCCAGAGAAAAATTCTAAAAAAAATCATTAATTTTTGTAATGTATAAATAAAAGTTGTATGCTTGAAAAAGTATGTTTTAAATTTCATCCGTTTTGATAAAATATGTGTGTTGATTAAAATAGTATTTTTAAAAATTCACTGCGCAGCTAATAAGCCAGTTTATCTAGTAAATTTAAAAAACAGTATTGGGGAACCAGTTTCTAAGTTTGACTCTGATAATGTGAAATTATTTAATTTTTATTCATACAATATTTTACTTATAATTTAAAATAATTTAAAATTTCGACTGAAGGTGCTTGATGGAAATTTAATAATAATTTAGAATTATTTTTATTTTGTACACTTCCATAAAATTCTTGGTCGAGCACGACCCGGGTTTCGCCTCTCGGCATCTTCCGGTGCTGATCAGTGCGCGAATGCACTCGAAATAACAATATTTTTACTTACAACATATGTGGAGGGATGTAACAGGATTAACTACACCGGGTGACGGCGTGGCACTTCTCTTCCTATTTCGCGGTTTTTTGCAGTATATGAATGTATAAAGCATAGTAAAGTCGTTCAGTTAATTATTTTTCATTATGATATAGTCATATGTGACAAAAATGTTTTCTTATATACATTGTAGTCGTAAGCGATAAAACCCTCCTTGAATTATATTATTTAAGATTATATATATGTGTTTAATTATTTCATATAATTTCAATAGTGTCGACATATTTGAATTTATATATTTAAAAAAAAATCTATAAAATTATCAAAAAGGTCAATTGGAATGGAACGAATAAATCAATATCGTAATTTCGATATTTAATTTGAAATAAATTAACCTAGATGAGAAAAATAGCAAACCTTTGAAAGGTAGTACAGCAATATTAAATTTGAAAATACACTAGACTCAAGGAAAACCTTTTCAAATCAATCAGACACCAATATTTTTATACGCAAAACCGGTGTATTGGTGTTGAAAAAACTTAAAAACAGCGAATATTTTTTTTATTGATTGTTTTTTCAATCTATTTAAGAAATATATTCAAAGCGCATGGATGTATGTGATTTTTCCTCACTCATAACCAAGGGCTGTGGAGTCGGTTAAAAAGAAAACGACTCCGACTACGGCTTTGAATTCAAATTCGAATCCAGATTGTTTTATTCAATCATTTCCGTTTAACTAACATATCTGTACACCATCGGATCATTGTAGACACTAGAATAATTGTAGTACATTTCACCAACCAATATGATGAATATACTAATAACTTTCGATATGTATAAATTATTTTTCTCCAATTTTTCGACTCCGATCCCACAGCCCTGCACATAACAATCTTTCAATTGTCAAACAGGCAAAAGAGAGAGTGATTAATTAAGTACTAATCCTTCCCAAATTCTCATTCTTCATTCATTACAATCTCCGAAGAAGGCAGATGTTTGATTGTCTTAACACCAGTTCACGCAAAAATAACTTGGCTAAAGATGATTCTTTATTAGAAGATCATAATAAAATATAAGTTCTTTTACTCATCATAGTAAACTATGAATTTTGATTTTTTGATAAACAAAAACTAAAAAACTGAGTGAATTGATGTTGATAAAGCCGGCTTTTACCTTTATATTGGTTTTCGATGTTTCGAAATGATTTTGCCGATGTTGAATGGGAAGGGAACAAAAATTCCCGCATCAAAGAAATCGTTCTCTAAAACTAGCTTCGGTTATTATTCCAACAAAACTTTGGGTGTATTCTGACATTTCCTGTTGTGAAAATAATATTAAAACGTATGGCTAGATTCCATGGAAGTTTTATTTTATCAACCACTTGTTTTTTCAGATATGTGAATATGGGTACTTCGACATAGCCTCCACGACAAAACCGCCAAAGGCAAATCCACCCGGAAATATGCTGCCAATGCCAACGCGAACAAAGTCACAAAAAAAAAAACAATTGTCTATATTTAAATATAAAAGTTGTTGGAACCATTTTATTAAGAACAAAATCACGTTGAAATAAAAATAACCAACTAAGGTTTCAGGAAACCAATTGCTTCGAAGGGTAAATATATTAAATCAAATGAAATACTGCAAGAAATATTATCTTTGTATGGGTAATTAATTTCAAATATTTAACAAGATAAGCCCACAGAATTGATAAAATATTTTAAAATAGCAGATTCGAAAATACAGAGACACCAGTATTTCAGTTTTAAAAATCAATCGAACTTTTAATGTAAAGAAACCATCACATACTATTTTAAAATTGTTCGCGATGATATTTTAAATTTGCTAAGAGTTGTATCAATATTGACAGTTTCCAAAATTGATGAGGCTTTCATATTTTTTTTATTATTTTAAGAAGCCGTAAGTTATTTATGAAAATCGATCGTTTATGAATATTATAATCTTTTCAAGACAGTACATAAAATATCGTAATACTGAGTTTGATTTATTTGACCGCTATTTTTAAAATTATGTATGTTTTAATTTCTCTGTAATTTTTGATTTGTGTATTAAGAATATAATTTGAAAAATAAAAAAAGTCTCATTACTATTATTTAATATAATATTTTGCCTCTGCGGCGGATGATTTTGTCGGGGCCACGTGTATATGTTCAAAGAGTAAGCAGAACAAGAAAATTTTAAAATAACACAAACCTTTATATATTCAACCAGATACAAATTAAAATTATAACTGAAACAACGACATGCGATCGTATCTAGGGCATCCAATCCCGGGATCCCGTTAAATTTTCTGATCCCGAAATTCCGAGATTGAGATGGCCGCGATCCCGGGATTTCGAGAAATTTTGAGCAAATCCCGAAAATTTACACGAAATTGGCAAATTCAAGATTTCTATACCAAATCGGAGATTTCAAATTCCTCGGTGAGAAAATCTCAATCCCGGGATCCCGGATTCAAAATTAATCAATCCCGAAATCCCGGGATTGGAAAAAGACTCCGGAGTTGGATACCCTAATCGTATCATGGCAAAAATCTGTTTACTATTGCATCAATAAAAAGTAAAGCTTAATTAATTTCTTTATATTGTTACGTGTTGAAGTATGGATTTTTATGCGATTACGTCAATACAAAATAACACATAATTTAAATGAGTAAATAATTTGAGATTACCGAGAGTTAATTGAGCAATAAGACTATTCACAGCATGTTTAGAAACTTTCATTTATAAATGAAAAATTTGCATACGCTATTAATATTTCTGAAGTTGAAAGAGTTAACGTCTCGGATGAACATTATTTATTGGCATCCATCCTATATTTGTATCCGTATACATTTGATTCAAAACATAAAACGGTATGTTTTAAGATGGTTTTTGGTCAAGTCGTAAATTGATTTTAATTACTAAAATGTCTGATTATGATGCCTTTCGCGCAAGCGCCACAGAAACAAATGAACGCCGGCTAAAAGCAAGGAAAAGCTTCTGAATCAAAAACCGTTCAGTCGACTGTATGCTTTCGCGGCAGATGGATCCTTCGCCGTAACGTTTATGTTGAAGCTTAAAGTTGACGGTAAACTGTCTTGAAAGTTTATAACATCTTAATAAAAATAATCAAATCAGTTTAATGTTTTAATATAAATATGGTTAAATAAAACAGTCAAAACCCTGTGATGCACTGAATGTCAAGTTTAGTTTGTAAGTTTTTAGGAACATAAAATCAAAACCACAAACTTGAAGTTAAAGTTATTGAAAACTATAAAAGTGCGTCGTAAAATAATTTTAAGTTCAAGTTGAAAAAAGACAGAATAAACAATATTCCCTTTGAACTTGTTTGATATTGTGCTGTCTTGAAATAAATGTAAGTTTTTAAAACATATTTTATTTACGACTTTACTGCTATTTTTAAAAGATTTCGAACATAATAAATATTGTTTTACTTACATTCAATAAACGAAAAACATTGTAAAAACTTTATTATTAATTGTAATGTAATTTTGAAGTTATACGTTGGAGTTAATATATATTAAACAATCGACTAAGTTATAGTCAATGCGTGAATATGGTTTTTAGTATTGAATTATATACAAGGAAAAATTTACGTCTAAATGAAAAGATATTTTTTAATAACTATGAATTGATTTTACTATAGTGCTATAGTTACATAACGAAATGTCAGAACCATGCAAACAAGATTAGGTACAATTTAAAATTTAGACTGAAAGTGCTTGGTGGAATTTCAATATTAAATTTGAATCGTTCAAATTATGTACATTTACAAAAAAAAATCACTAACGATCCGGGTTTTACCTTTCGGCGTCTTCAGGTGTTCAAGCGCACGGATGAACTTGAATTCAGTTCAAGTTCAAATTTAAGATTAGGTTCTTCAATTATATTACACATGCATTTATTAAAATGAGAAATTGTAATTTTGTTGAGTTAAATAAAATATGTTATTTTGATGAACAAACACATTCAAGTTCGATACAATTATAAAGTAACCATTGACTAAATACCACTGTTAATACTTGGAGGAAAAGCAACATATTAAAAAATAAAAAAAAGTGTTTTCTAATAATTTCACATGTATTTATTAACATCAGGACCGGCTATTGTAAGTGATCTTTTGGCTTTTTTGTAGCGATTGAAAATCAGTAGCATTTATTTTTAGGACGCCGCCTGCGTGATCAAGTGGTCAACGTCGTTGCCTTCGGTTATGGTGGCCATGGGTTCGAATCCCGATTTTTCAATCGATTTATGAATTTCTATATGTAAGTGAAGGCATGTATGTAAGTGATGTTTTGAAATCTCCCCTCCCACCCACCTTATCCTAAAAACGGTGCGTAGCAAGAGCGATTAGCTAATCACTAGTCTTGTCTTAGCCCTATCACTTGTATTCTTAGTCTCTTTGGAAAAAAGAGGTTGAGCAACTGAGTAATAGGCAGTTCTTGTAGAAACACTTTCAGACTTCATGCACTCCACATTGGGAAAGGAAATGCTAACAACAAAAAATGTAAGAGGTCTTAAACATCTTAATTGTAGTCAGTATTTATTACCCATAAATGGATTACCAATTGTTTGTTATAAAAATATTAGTTTAACTTGTATAAACATCGCTTTACCAATACACATTTTTATCAGTTGAAAATGTTTGTGATGTGCAAAACCGGTCCTGATCTTAATACATAAATGTGGATTTAATAGAAAAGTATGTTTTTTTAATGAATTTTATAGCTGTTGCATTATTTAGCTGAAATCATTTTTTTTTGTAGGAAATAATATAATAATTTATTTAAGTATTGAAAGTACTTTTCAATTTTGTTCGGTTTCTTGACATACAATTATATAATTACTTCGTTGTTGTGAGATCTTTTCTATATATAGCGTCAAATTGTACTTATAAATCTAAGGATAAAACGATTGATATAGTCTTCAAGAGCTATGAGAAAAATATAAAGTTTGATGTTCGTAATTGGTGGAATGATATTATGAAATCATATTATATCATATTAAAAAATGTGTAGTTATACACTCAAATATTTGAGAAAAGGACTTGTTTTTTTAAGTGGATACAGAAATCATACTTGAAAAAAATCAATTATGATGTAATTAATGTTTTACTAAATTTATTACAATGCATAGTATAGGTGCAATTTGATTCAAAATATATATTTTTCTTCTTGCGGTGAAGAAGGTAGATACTGTCCACAGTATCAAGATCCATTATATTCCTTATAAATGTTTATTAAAAAGAAAATTATCGAAATATGTGGCAGTTTGTCAATGAGGCAATTACGATTTTCTGCATTATCTATCAGTGTTACTAAACTAACAGAAGTTCTTCTGCCGGTATCATTCGGGTATTTGGGTGCAAAATGTTTTTTTATCATTGTTCACTTTTTTCATACAAATAAGTTCCTTTGAATTTTAAAAGGATAAATCTTTTTTTTTCGGAAACATTTTATTTTACTGAAATGCTCATAAGTCAATTGCTTTGTATATTTTTTGATATCAGTCATTTATAACTTTATTAACATATCATTGTTTAAATATGATTTTTATAGACTTTTTAATCGCTAAAAATAATTATTCAACTAATTTTTGAGTTAATAGTAAAACCGCATTATTTTGTCTTTACTCTCTTAAAAAAAATGAATGATTGAAAAGTAAGTAACTGTTGTAAAAAAGCAAACTTCTGTAAATATGTTTATTGCAAGTCTAATATTCCACACTGTTGACATAGTGGAAACAAATATATATATCTTATAATATTAAATTTCATACGTCTTCATAATTGTTATACTGTGATACACGATTTCTTGCCGTGTCCCTTTATAAAACAAGATAATTAATTTGATCGAAATTCCGATACAGATAAATCGACAAAATATATCATACAGGCGATGACCGACTTCCTGTCAATTAATCGGTGCATATCGTTGCCGTTATAAAATATCTTGTTTATTTACATATTAAACACGCAGCTAGCTTTCAAAAGCGTTTGTCAAAGCGACTATCATTCGTTCAGAGAGCAATTCATGCACAACGTAACAATAAAAACAACTATTGAACTAGTATAACGCCTTAAAATACATTAAGCATACGATCCCTATATCGCCAAACGATTAATAGCACTGCGCCAATAATTAATAGGCGGTATCGTTTTCCGTAACTCAAAGTTATTCCAAAATCGGATTTCAACTTTCAAATTGAATTACGGGAAAGCTTTCAGTAATACTTTGAGATGTAGCTTTATCGCAGGGATGAGCGAAGCGCTAATCTGCCTGAACTTTGAAAAGTTTACGGATAATTGTGCAATTGATTTTTCTTTCAGAAGTTCGATTGATGAAACATTTTTTTTTTCAAATTACGTTTCAATTTTTTCCTATTGCTTTACAAGTTTAGGTTCTCATACAATAATATAATTATGTATTTTTTACGACTGACCCTATTTTTTTTACGAAATAAAAAAAAACACAATTCATTAAAAAATATTGGCTGTTAACTGATATAGCTTAGTGATCCATATAAAACCGGTTATTGTTATATTTAGTTGCGAAGTCAAGGCTTCAAATCTTTTACTGGATTCTTCAATGAATTAATTTTAAAATCGCTTTATGGTATCGTTTTTAAAGATTTTTAATCTAAAAAAAAACATTTATTATTATCCTGATTATAATTTATTAAAATCAATATTTAAATAGATCGATCAATATCATAGTCAAGAAATGATGAACATTGAACTATTAGCTCCAAAATTCAATCAACCATAGTTTAACTTTATAGAATTTATCTCGTTCCACCAAAGGATCCAATTTTCAAACGCTCGTTAGCCACTGTTATTACATTTATGAAATTCTATCCAAATGCAATTATAGCATTTTGCATGTATATTACATTTTCAGCACTTCATGTCCTTGTAGAGAGTCTATATTATAATTATTTAATAGCCTCCTTCTTCCATCACTATCGTATCCACTAATCATTGACAGAGATTTTAGAAATCTCTAGTGCATGGATATTCTGAATAAGGCTGGAGTAGTTTGAATTTAGTACCTAGCAAAACAAATGTTTTAACACAACCATCCCTAAAAATGCGCTTACAAGAATTAAACAAAAATATTAACATTGAAAACGAGCAGGGCTAAAATAAAATAGTCCAAACTACTTTAGATGGATTCGGCGGTAACTTTGTGGAAGTTCATTTTAATAAAAAATAACTAATGATTATTCCACGTATTGAATACGTGGAATAATTTAAGTTATTTTATATCAGTCCATATTTCAACTGAATTCTTTTTTTACCTTTTCCCACAGAAGAATCAAAATATGTTGTAACTGGCAATTAACAAAATTGTCTTTAGTGTGAAGTATTTATAATATAATCCAAAAGGTACTGCGATTTTCGTCTTTGTAAATTTGAAGCTAATTTTAAAATTTAGTTTGAAAATTGTACACGGTTATTACTTAAATGCAATTATTAACTACAGACAAACAGTTAGTTGTACATAATTTCACAATTTCGTATATTTTAAACAATGATCACGCACGTAGCCCAGATCAGTAATATCGTCCCTTATGTTTTTGTCGCTTAGATAGTAGACGGTGAACACTAGATTAAGCAATTTTTATAAAACACATGCCAAACTTCCATACTGCCAAGACTGTTTGAAATTGCTTTTACACGGAGAGATGGTTGGACATTTTGCTCAAAGGAACTTGTCAATATTTCAAACGAAAGCATTGCCATCTGTCTAAAAGTTTACAATACACAACATAGATAACATGTAGGGCTTGCTATACCGGTATTGCCGACAACTAGATCCTGGTTTTTCATGTGTTCTTTCAATGACTTATTTTTTATACCATATCTGCTCTCAATGTGGAGAGAACATGGCCTCAAAAGAGTAAATGAGTTTATTTCAACATTTTTTTAAACAGAAAATGCTTGTTGTACACCTTAATTTGTTAAACATGTCCTTATATGGAGCATATTAACTTGTAATGGAGTTTATCTCAGCACAAGTGTTTCTACGAGAATAGTTTGTTACTCAGTTGCTTAAACTATTTTTTCAAAGAGATTAAGGGTAGAAGGATATAACTTGGACGGGACTAGTGGCTAGCTAAACACTCTCGCTACTCTTATTTTGAAGATAAGAAAGGTTAACAGGAATTTAAGACATCACATGCTTTCGGACAGAAATCAATGAATCAATTAAAAATCAATGAATAAAAAAGCCCTTATTGGGATTTAAACTCGTGACCTCTGTATCCGAAGCCAAGAACGTTTAACACTCGATCACGCAGCCAACATAAAAAATACAAGCGATTCAGGGTAGAAAATAAATTGATGAAAATGGGTTTTTTTTATTTACATTGAATTTTTTTCTTCTTTTCTCTTCTTTGGCCATGTTCGCTCCCTATGTGGAGCATATGGCCGCCACGCGGCACCTCCATGTTTCCCTGTCTCCCGCCAATAGCTTTGCTTCCTCCCATGACATGCCAGCATCCCTCAGTTCCGCCGAGTACATCCTATGGATAGTACCCGACGGACGTCCAGGACGCCGGAATCCCACCGGTCGAAAGAAGAGGCAGAATTTTTTTACTGTGCGTATATTCTATCATATACATTCTTGACGAAACGTAGTATTTGCAATAGTTTATTAAGCCATTTGTTGGTAAGGTTTACGGCTGATAAACCCTACAAGCGTTGTACCTGACGAAGCTTGTTCTTCATTCGGACTCGTTAGCACGAATACCGTATCAGGATTGATAGTTTACAGCATTGATAAACTATAATTTTCAATGTCATATTTTAATTTAAAGAAACATTAATTGCATGGTTAATAATTTTCGATACCGGTATTTTTTATGAAAAACAGAATTATCGGTATTGAAATATTCACCCGGTGTTACAATCCCTGTGCACTACTACTATATTGCAAGTTTCCCAGGAATTTGTTCATTAAACGTTTCAATGTATGTGCCGATACGACGATTTTGGTATGTCATAGGGTAAATTAATATTAAAGCTGATTATGTTTTTAGCAATCTTTTCTCATCACTTATCTTCTACCAATAAAGATATTTTTAATAGTAAGTTTCAACTAACTATGGCGAACGTTCAACATACATTTATATTTGACTACCAAACGCGGCACAAGTCAAAAAATCTTCTCATAAACTCGAGTCAAATCGTTGAACCAATGAAATCTAATGATTTTAATAAGATGACTGAATGTCTTTCAGTTTATTTGTACGGAATATAATCGCTTTGTGTCTGCGGGTTTCATAGTTTTTTTAGTGTCAAAATTTCGTTAAAGAGTAGTCAAACAATCTTTCGACTCATCCGGAAAATAAAGTAAAACTGACTCGGCTGTGTTTGAAACTGGTAATATCAATCCTTTATGTATATTTAAATAATGTATTTTTATCTTGATTTGACAGCAAACCCCTTAAAATAATAAATTTAATAAATGATTATGTAGACCTAAGTAATTAGCAGAAAGTCATAATATATATATATATATATATATATAACGAAAACCTTATAAAAAATTAGCGTTTTTATATCATAGAAAAATCATTTTAGTTTTATTATTTCTCTATGTATATATACTCCCATTAAGAAGCAGCTACGGCTCACGACAAATAATACTTCTTAGCAATAATAGAAAAAGTAATGTAATGTGATGATGCAAGTAATTTGATCATAGTGTTTTAACATGTATTGAAATAGCTTGTTATAAAAGGGTGTTAAAGAATAAAACATACATATTTGAGGAGCTTAGGACCAAAAACATTAAAATCCAGTTTTAAAAAAATGAGATATCGCTATAATAATGGAGCAATGATTTTATTTAAAAAAAAAACAGAATTTATTTTTAAACGTCGCTAACAACCTCTTAGTTTATATGAAATTAAGGGTCAAAATATGACCTTAAAATCACATGGGCTTAAATTTTTATATTAAAAGTGTGTTTTTTTCTGTCCAGGAAAAAGTTAATCTGGTCATTCTTGATCCCAGGCTCCTCGAATATATTAAATTTACTTCTATGTTTATTTTTGAAAGCCTTTTCACAAGAAACTTGTAAATGTTGAAATAAAAACTATTACAGACTTAAATGTATCGTTACATACCCTATATCAATAATATTATATTACCCAAATTACATATAGTGCTAGTATTTAAAAAAAATATATATTTTGATTCATTGAATACCAATTCATTGATGAAATGATATTGTCAGCTGATTACTTGTAGTTTCTTTGGTTGAAACATTTTATTTTCCAATGTAATGATGTTTTGAATGCGTTCGATCTTGTTCAGGGAAGAAGTCGAATAAGTCGTGCTTTGATTAATTTTTGTTGAAAGCTCTGTCGTTTAGTAAAACAATACAACAGGTTCACTCAATTTACATTCTCCTTAAAAAAATGTATTAAAGAACCTATATAAACATATTTTAAACATTTAAAATGATTTTCGATGAATACTATCGTAACAATATTTAAGCAATGCATTTTTTAATAATTATAATTGTAAACGTTCAACACACATTTTATTCACTAATAATGAATATTTTTTCCATAACGACAGGATTGCTTTTATAATATCGACTGTGGAAAGGAAAAAAGACGTAACACACACAAACACGTGTTTTGATGATTTTGAGCCATATGCAAATTATGAATTATACACAACCTTGAGATGCACTGAGTTTTCTAAACTGGTGCTTAATCGACCTAATCTAATATTAATTAAAGAAATTGTATAGGAAAAACCTTTATTTTAGTATTTTTTCTTGGTTTTCATTTTTTACAAGGTTATCTTTTTCAAACTTAAAAGCTAAATTTAGATTTTTCCTTTCCACAACCGATATGTTAAAACATCTTTACACGAAAAATTCTTTGAATACGTAAAAAAATTAATAATACTTACGATACAATTAAAATAAATTTTGTGGAGAGAAAAGGATTATAGCAATTGATTTAAATGTATTATTTTAATCCTCTTTAGTTTGATGCATCTTCTCTTAGAAAAATAAGACTTATTTAGTACCAGACGAAGTAAGTCAATATAATTCAGAAATTCAGAGCGGAATTGGTCAATAAACGTTTTTTGGAATATTTATCGTATTCCTATGAATCGGATCTTATTTAAACATGTGATGCTATTTTTATAACACGTTTTTTACATGGCCATCTTGCTATCCACCAAACAGATCTTTCGTTCAAATGAAAGGATAGAAAGTTAGAAAAAGGGCTACGAGAACTAGTTTTTGAACGTTCGCCTTAATGCTCTATTTCCTCGCCTCACGCTTGTACTAAAAAATACAACCCTCCGAATGTCAGAGCCTTAAATCTGACATTTGAAATATTACATGAATGTAGCGCAATATTTCACTGAGCGGCATCCTTATGTGCAAGTCATGTAATATACAGAGTAATTTCTAGGTGGGCACGTATATGTATTCGTATTAAAAAGTATTGAAAATGCGTAGGTGTGCACATTGTTCTAATAATAGCCGATAGATACGTGTACTCAGATTTTGCTATTGTATGTATAGAAGAAGCGTGTGTATATTTTATATCGACCGTGGAAAGGAAAAAGGACGTAACCCACACAAATCAAATTTTACAGGAGGCGCATACAACGTGTTTTGATGATTTTGGGATATATGCAAATTATGAATTATACACAACATTGAGGTGCACAGAGACTTCTAAACTGGTGTTTAATTGACATAATCTAACATTTATTAAAGAAATTGTCTAGGAAAAACTTTTATTACAGTCTTTTTTCTTAGTTTTAATTTTTTACAAGGTCATCTTTTACAAACTTAAAAGCTAAATTAAGATACTAATTCGGCATTTGCAGCTTGCATCCTTTTGATAGAACGTGTATCAAGCTTCATACATTGTGACTACCGAAAAAAGCTGTTTTGAAAAAAGTGCGGGTTACGTTCTTTTTCCTTTCCACAGTCGATATGTATATTCATACGATTGTATATGTTTTGTTGGGTCGTACAGCTGCTAACGTTGTAGGCTTCTCTGTCGGATCTCACGGGTTCGAGTCCCAGAACGAACAGCATTTTTTCGATAGGTTTCTGTTCGAAGGCATGGGTGTTTGTGACGTCTAAAAATTCCCTCCCACCCTTTCGAAATTGAGCGATTGAGTAATAAGCAGTTCTCGTAGAAAAAAACAAACTTCTGTTGAAATGCCTTCATTAGGAAGCCATATGCTAGAGCATTGGAAGCGGACATAGATTAAAAAAATAAATTATTTAGTTAATTATTCTCAATAAGAATTAATAGTCACCTGGAAGTGCCATTAACATTTTGTCTATACACTCGATATATAAAGGAGAAATAGAGAGTACTTACTCAACACAAACACTCTTAGTCTCTGAATGATATGTATGTGTGTTGCCTTACCGATAGGCCGATACATAATATGTATATGTTGTTTAAATAAGTGTAGACTATAAAGGTACCTATTAGACCTATAGACTATATTGCTATTACGAGTGTTAATTTTATCAGTTTAATGATTAAAATGATTATTTAAAGAAAATTTATCTTTCTCTGAACAAAGCGTAATTTTTAGAGTTATTATAATTTAATTTTTGCAAACAAAAAATAATAATTAAATATAATCCTAAATGATGTGAAAGATCAAAAGAAATAATCATTTAATATTTTTTAATTGCATCTTTTATTTGAAATGTCTAAAGTTATATGACCAAATTTAATATTCATAGCTTCTGATTATTTTTAATGAAATATCACCGTCTGTCCTTTATTCAAGTTATTTCTCTTAGCTTCAACCACTCGGTCGCAGGGTCACGAGCCATAAAAATAAATGTTAATGCATTCGCTTTTTAATTGATTTATGGAATTGTTTTCATAAAGAAAGAATCTTTATGATATTTTCACTTCTTCCCGCATATAACGGATCACAGAGAGAGTGATTAAAACTCATTGTCCTTCCTTAATATCTTTCATTGTTCCCTGCCCCCTCCCGTCGAGCGACTGACTTAAAATTTGTTTCCGAAAATCAATTATAATTCGAGGGTAAATTACGACATATGCCAAAAGATTCAATTTTAAGTTTAAATAATAATCTTACTCTTCTGATTGATTCTACACATTTTTGCATAAACACTTACACAAACCAATCATTTCTTCGTGAAAAACTTGTACTTCAAAGTGCGAAAAATTTTATCTCAGTAAAAATATTTTATCGTGTGTGCAGTTTTTTTTGTTCAAAGCTTAACTATATTATTCAATGTGGGATAATTTTACGCGATAAGTGTTTTTTTTTGTGTGATATATTTCTAATTAGTGAAAATTATTTCTTTAAAAGTGAAAATGATCTAAGCGAAAGTTTATTAAATTACAAGCAAATTGTACCATGTGAATACCATCCAATCCACAATTGCAATTTTATTGAACTTTTTCTTTAATATCAAAGCTGATTAAGCAAAAAGCTACTTACAAAGAACACTACTATTGAATCTTGTTTTTGATTTACATAAAATGTGGGCTTGTTAAGGCTTTAGATTTTTTCTGATCGCAATTATACGCAATCAGACGAAACGACGATATTTTGTCGCTGATCTAATTAATTAACCACTTAAATGTCAGCAATTTAAGAAACAATAGAAATTTCATAAAAAGTGGTTTGAATTACATAATTTATAGTCCAATATGTTCTAGTGCAGGGATGGTGAACCTTTTTGGGGTTGCGTGCCAAAAATCCTCAAATATTATTTCTTGATTGTGTGGCGTGCCCAAGAAGTAAAAAAGAAATAACAAAATAGAAAAAATGAAAAATGTTTTTTTTTCTGAATTTTTTTTACAAGCCTAAAAATTATAATTACAACGAAAATAAAATTTGAAAATTAATAAAACGGAATAAATTAATAATTAAAGATTATTTAATCAAAAATTTAATTTTTTAAACTTAAAAATATACTTTTTGAACTTGGAAATCGTTAGCGTGCCATCCAAATTCTCAAACGTACCACCTCGGGCACGCGTGCCCTAGGTTCGCCATCCCTGTTCTAGTGAGTCTTGGAATATGCATGTATAAAACATGCTGTGCTGCGGGATCGTTTATGGGTTTAGTCCATTTCTTGTTGCCGCAACACACAATGAATATATTTAAATTTTTTTTTTTTATAATATTTTACTTTTAGTCAACCGATGTAAGCTTTGTGATTTAGATCGATTTATATCTGAGTTTAAATATATTAAATATCATTGTGACAAATACATCTATTTATATGGCAATCGTATTTACGATTCTCGTATAAAAATCGTTCAATAAGCAGCTCTAGGGAAATCAGTTGATTTTGTTTAGTAATAATACTAAGCAATTAGCCTTTATCAAACATTATAGGCGTCATTCGGTTCAAAAATAGATGACGCTAGCGCAATAATTCTTACATATTGAGAAAATCTTTTCAACGAAAATATATTGCGACTCACCGATGAGACGCTGGCGTTCTAGCGGTTAAGAAAAATGCTACAATACGTGTTTTTTTGTTATGTGGTAAAAACAAAGTGGTATCACGTTTGCGATAAGTTTAACGCATTCTATGCGGGCTGTTGACTGAGTGCCAGTTTTACTTCAAATTACTTTCCTTGTAGGGTTGCTGTAGTATTGGTTTATGAAAAGAATATTGATGGTAAAACGATACAGTACCGATTTTATCATAAAGCTTGAAGTTAATTTAAACTAAAGCCGTGTTGAATAAATGTGATACTACTAAACCGGTGTATAAAGCTGAGTAAATGCAGGCTTAAACACATTTCTGACAATAGCGAACGCCGAAATACCCATAAACTAATTTTATAAAAATTGTAGAACTAAATACTTTGATATTTTTACCGTATTACAATGGAGTTAATGCCAATTCAATCCATAAATGTTTTAAAAATATTCACAATAATATTTTGTTGAAATTGTTTTGTTTTAAAATACTATAAAAAAAGAATTCATCAGTTGATAATGCTCGTGACGTGTGAAATGAGTTCTTCATGAGGTCTTTAGAAAAAGTGCTGATTTAGTACAAAAAAATGAACGACAACAAGTTGATAGAAATATGTTTTTTTTTGTTTTTCATAAGATATAGAGTATTTCCACCAATATATTATAATACCAGTATTATGCCCATTAAAAGTGAAATTCATATTTTTTTACATGAATAGTAATACACTATCAAAATCTTCAAAATATCATTGTTAAGCGTTGTCGTTTATAATTTAATACTAACATGGGTATATACGCCATATCGAGCTCGTTGACAGGTGGCCTAATACGGAACACGATTAAATCCAGTTTGTGGGTGACAAAAGGTATTTGAAGGTTGCCTAGTGAAAATTTACAATGTAATCTCGTGACATTCCGGGTTGGGGACCGTAAAGATGTCGGATAAAACGTTTTTTGATGAAACCGATAGTGAAAATTAAATGTCATCCACGTGCTTTAGAAACACGGAGTAAAGTTATGTACCTAATCCCTGCTTTAGGATGATGATTCAAGGAATGGGGTAGTAGATAACTAGGTGCATACGACATGATATATTTCTGTTTTATCGTTATCCCAGAATACCGCAGAATCCATCGTAATATAACATGTGTCGCAATTCACTTTTTTTTTCGCCCAATTCACAATTCACATCAAAGTCATGCGAATGTATGAAGATAACTTTTGAAACACTATAAATTCTGAAATTATCGTTCTTATTAAACAATCAACAGCTATTTGTCTAGAAACTAGATAAAAGAATTGCGGGTCAGCTCCAAATCGTTGGGTACATTTATCGTAAAAATGCTTTTTTTTAATCCATGTCAGCTCCCAAATGTGGAACATATGGACTCCCAATGCAGGTATCTCAACAAAAGTTTTTCTACGCGAAATTTTTGTTACTCAATCACCCAACCTCTCTTTTTCCAAAGAGAGTAGTAGGGATAGAAGAATAAGGCTAAGACAGGACTAGTGGTTAACTAATCGCTCTCGCTACGCCCAGTTATTGAATGATAAGAAGGGTGGGAGGGAAATTAAGACATCACAAACATCCATGCCTTTGAACAGAAATCGATAAATCGGTCGAAAAAATTCTGTTCGTAGTGGGATCGAACCCGTGAGATTTGGCACGGAAGCCAACAACGCTAAACGCTGCGCCATAGGACCCGACGCTTTTCACTTACATTCAGTTTTTCTTTGTGTCTTCTTTTGAAATTCTGAAATAAAAGTGTAAGTTTTGGTGATTATGTGAACAATTAAAAAAAGTAATATATTTACTTTAACAAATATCTGTTTAAAAGAAGACCACTACCTTAACTTTTAGGGTGTTCACTGTCAATACTTGCTGGAAAAGCATTATATTAAGAAAAATACAATATTTTTTTGTACTTATTTCCACTTTTTTTACCAAGATCAGGACCAGCTTCGCTCATGGTGAGCATTATCAACTGATGCTCGCCACTAACAAAACCGGTCCTGATCTTGATAATTAAAAGTAGAAATAAGTACAAAGGAATATTGTGTTTTTCTTACTGCCTTAACTTTAAGCATAATAGTATAATAATTTTATTTTAATTCAGGTATTACTGGAAAGTTAAAGTAATAAAGAAAATAAGCATCCCTGAATGTTAAATTTTGCCACCAACTTTCCGCTAATCTTAGATAAGTTAATAAATTAATTTAATTTAATCACAGTTTGTAAGCTTAAAATCTTGCCCAAACTTTTGTTTAATTTTGATTCGTTTTATTCTGCTAGTAAGTGTACCTTTGGTTTATTTTTTAAATTAACCGTTAAATTAAGTGCTTTTTAACGAGCTGCCGCAAGAGTTTTAATTCAATTTTATGACGAAGAAAGTAAATTTTATTCATAAACTTATTAATACCAGTACATAATAATGTAAAGCGTGTATTTTCGATACGTTACTATTTAAAACTGTAGAAGTATAGTGAGGTAAAATGGCGTTATGGTACGCGTACACCTAATCCGTCATCGTCCGAACTATGCTCGGCAGTGTTGTCCGATCGAAACAAACGTATGAAAAGAAATGAGAGCGCGTACACTACCACAGACGGCATCGTACGATGACGGCTGTCTCTGACCGATCAACCGACGAATTCAAACATGTTGGGATTGGTCGTCCGTCTGCCGGCTACTTTTGACAAAACATCAACTGCTCCTAACTTCAGGTTGGTATTGCCGCCTACTTACGGTGTATGTATTATGACAGAAAATTTATTTCGTATTTTGCATAATTTATCAGTGTTCTTCATATTAATGTGTGATTTAAACGCGATTATCAAACCCTCAAAACATAATTTTAAATTGTAGCGTTGTTTTTAGCTTAGTTTGTGTAGTTTTTCGCCGTAATAATCCATGACTAGCTTTAACAAAAAAATAGCACAGACGTTTTATCGTACATATAGTGTAGTTTTCTGTGAAACTCTTGTTGATTTTTATTTGATAATGGATATTGAAAAATTATAGGCTGCACAGTACTACTGACTGCTACTAACTTCAGGTTGTACTCGGTCAAAACCGGTCAGCCGACAACGGTTGCAGTGAATGCACATGAACGGCCGACACTTTACGTCAGAATAGGTTCGACACGAAGTCGGCCGATGATTCGGTTTTGGTGTACGCGTGCCGTTAGAAATTATTTCGACACGGATATTTTAATGACCCAAATAGCATTCAAAATAAATATAATGTGTTATTATTACAATTGAATATGTGAATTATTCTATGAGTAGACGTATTATGTAATCTAGACGCTTTTGCTTAACCCGTTAAGCTATAATACATGTTTCATTTCTAATGTGATTGCCTCATTATTTTTATAAAAACCTATGGATTTTTTTAAATGCTTTCGAGTTACCTTATGCTCATGTCACAACTGATTAATTTTAAAATGATAAAAAAACAAAATATTTTATTATTTGCGTTATCCTATTGCTACGTAAAGCACGTACTCAATCGAAACACATTTTTTAGAAGCAGGACATCGAACACTGAAATGATTCAAAAGCGACTAATGGACCCGTTAACCTTTCTCTTTAAAAGCAGAACAGCGATACGGCGTACTTGGAAAGAAAAGAACAGCACAATCTGCAACTACTTCAACGTATATGTCTATTTCCTGGATTTTCTTAGATTGCTGTACTGTTTTGGTTGCCTACCACTACTTTTCATTAGTAAACAGTGAAGGTGTAAATATCACACTATATATTTAAAATTATGATGAATAATAAATACTTCACACCTCTCAATAAAATTACTGTTTCCCATATCGTTTTAATTTTTTAAAAAAAGTAATAATCATACATAGCTCGAGTAAGTTTGTTCATCAATGAATTATTAACTGAAATGCTTACTATAACAGAAAAATAAATCGTATATATGGTTTTTCTCTGTGGATCTAGATATTATACACTAACACAAGAAGTCAAAAGTATGCACGGCATTAAAAACATTTTAAACATTTGTCCTACAGCAGAAAAATACAAAAAAATAATTTATATTTTATTTAAGTATAGTAATCTTGAAAAATGTTTTCTCAACATCAAAGAATATTTGAGGTCATCCCGTTACATTTTTTCATCTTTCAAGTCTGTGTCTTTGAGTTATCTTTTCTAAATGATGAAGTGCGGAATGGCGCTGGACACAGTTGAAAAATGTCATACGTCTTAATTTTGCCTCGAAAAAATGACTTTATACCCTTCACATAAGCACACACATTTATCATAGAAAATCTTATTGTCGTTCTATGTATCTTGTCAAAAAAGTAACCGTCTAATGATCGAATGATTTGCTTTATTTCTTATTATGAGAAATAAAACAGTTTGATAAATCTTCACAAATTTTTTTTATACGAAATTATCTACTCTTACTCTAGTAATCTCCAAATCGAGCAATGCGTACATGGAAGGTTACTTGAGTCGACACAAGAGGCTTATATGTGGGTAGATACATCACAACCATTTTTTAAATGGGAACATGTATGTGGTCACAACTAGGGCTTCTAATCCCGGTATCCCATTCTATTTTGACCGTTTTAAAGTGTGATTAAAAATAAATGTTTTATAAATTTATGTATAATAAGCGCAACTGAACTTTTTGGTTAGAAGGATACTTTTTAAGACTGAATAAAAATTGAGATGAGAATTTGGTATATGTACATGTGATTGTGAGTGTTTGTTGAGTAGTATTACCTCAAAATTAATCTGATACCAAATTTAATAATAGGCGTCTACTCTAAGCTCCAATAAGTTCCAGTATCTTGATTCTCGAAAGCATGCATGAACATTACCAAATTAGTATACTAGGCTATAAATAACACACTTTTCGAAAACACCAACAGCAAGAACTTATACTTTAGGAAGCAATAAACCTTTAAATAATTTAAGATTTCGACTGAAGGTGCTTGGTGGAATTTCAATATTAAATTTGAATTGTTCAAACTATGTACATTCTCACAGATTTTGTCACTAACGACCCGGGTTTCACCTTTCGGCATCTTCAGGCGTTCAAGTGCACGGATGAACTTGAACTGACGTTTAGTAAATGAATGTTTCGTGTTTATATAAGAAATAAATGTATCATTGAGTTCAAAGCCATTGCTGGCGAAAAGGATAATAAGCTCATGGGAATGCCCACAGATTTGAGAAGTAAGTAGTTTCAAGAACTATATTTTATTTGTTTGTCGGCAAAGGTTTTATGATTATATTTATATTTATATAGGGTACAAAAGGGGAGACCCAGGTAGGTTGAGTATTTCATTTAAAATCGGAAGACTATGCAATTGTGCTCTATTAATTTCCATTTTTTTTTTCCAAAATTTCAGCAATTTCAGCCAGCAATGGCTGACATATTAAATAAAGTGGAATGAAGTACAAAGGATTATTGTGTTTTTATTAATACAATTGAAATCCGTCTAAGCAAAGTTTAAAGGTGGTGATTTTTTTTCTTTTTGATGTTAATGCTTTGTTTTTTTCTTATTAAGTATTGAATTTGTAATTGTTTTGTTGAAAATGCTAGAAAAGATAATCTTTTGAGAATTTAAAAATTTGAAGGGAGAATAAAAACTTCAGTGAAATTTTGCAATCTCTGCAATGCCGAGAGAAGAATAGAAACGATGAATATGAATAGTTAATCAAAGCTTTTCAGTTCTGAATCCTTTCTGAAAATCTTTCTTGTGCATCTCTTGCAGTCGTAAAATATTTTCAGAAAAAATAGGAAAAATAAAATTAGTTTATTCAACTATCATAATAATAAACATTAAGTCTGATTCCAATTCTTGTGGAAGTTAATGATAAAAGTGTCATTTTAAGATGGTCTGATAATAATCACACAAGCAAACTTTGGTGATTATCTATTATGGAAGGTTAGTTAATATTTAAGGTGCAGTAACCGGCTATAAAGTTATACAGACTTTCATATTTATTTGATTAAAGAATTGTAATATAATGTAGAAAACAAATTTGTGTAAGGTCCATGGCTCAGTGTTCAACGTCGTTACCGGATCTTACGGGTTACAATTCCAGGATAAATAGTATTTTTTGGTAGTCGACTTCTTTTCAAAGATATGAATATTTGTGATGTCTATAAATTCTGTCCTACCCTTCCAAACCTGAAATCACGGGGGATAGCGAGAGCTATTAGCTAACCACTAGTCCTGTCAAACACTATCATTTTTATCCATACTCTCGTCGAATAAAAGATAGGTTGAGAAACTGATTAACAAGCAGTCCTCGTAGGAAAACTTCTGTTGAGATATCTTCGTTAGGATGCCATATGCTCCACATTGAGAGCAGACAGAAAAAAAGATAATTGGAATTCTGCATACAAATAGATTTCTAATTTGTCATATTTTTTTGATATCAAAATTACTCTATAACACTACTAACATCGTGGTAAAACTATAAATTCTTTACTCGTGATTGATATTTGTTTATCACAATGTCAGATTTTATGTAAACTTTTTAAAATATTTTTATAGAGTTAATTTTATATTGGATATTGTGGTGTGTGCCAACTTTGCACCGGCGGCAGGCGTCAGTCATTCGATATAGAATACAAAGTCGTTTAAAAATTTTGAAGGAGTTACAAGTAAATATTTTTAATTTGGAATTCGGCTAGAAAAATAATGTTTCTTAACATATGATTTCATTAAATAGCTATCTAAAATGGTATCCGGGCTAAACAGAACGTGACCTAACATAATATGATATGAATAGAACATGTCTTAACTAAACATAACTAAACAGAATATTATTTTAATAAACGAAATCAAAAAACAAAACATATAAAACAGTGCATGTTCTACTTTGTCATTTTCTATTTTATCGTGTTTCATTTAAACATGGAACCGTTTAAAAAATAAAAAATAACGTTTCAATTAATAAAAACAAAGAACTTATCAAACGACATGATATAAGGTTTTTATTGATTTTTAAATCTGAAAATTAAATGTTAATCAAATTATTCTCTAATATTGAATAAAAATATAAACATTTAATATTGACAGACTTTTAAATCGTATGAAAAAAGAATTGAGAGAAGGTTATTTCAATGGCTACATTTTAAAAATTAGTAACAATACAGGTTGAGTAATTATTATGTTTATATATTTGTGACGTAGTGATTTTAAATTATGTGGTTTGGTACATATCTAAAAGTTTTAGATATGTGCATATTTAGAATTTTTTGTATGATATACGAATTACTTTTTATTGCAACGTTCTTAAATATTGTTTTGTCAAATCCTACGGCTCCGCGAAATAAACAAATACTATAGAAAACGAAAGATGTCAAATTTTGAAATGAGAACTACATCCCTCTTAAATGTTAAACATGAATATCGCAATGAACTATATAAGGGTTCTATTCTGGTTTATAGATACAAGAGGTTTTCATAACTAAAATCGATTGTTAAGCGCTGTTCGTGAGGCATTGTAATATTTTCAAGCGCTTTCACTTCTCTAATAATAATGCCTATAGTGATAGGATAACAAGTGGTTCTTCTAAAATCGTCCATGTAATAAAAATGTTTTAATAAAGAATGCAAGTCACCAAATTATAAGAGTCATCGTCGAATAGTCCTTCTACTTTTCAAGTTGAATGATCGAAGCTAGTCATTTGAGAAAGAATAAAAGTATAGTATTGTGTAGCATAGTAATCCATGCTATTTTTTTTCGATTCATACGATTTTCATATTGATGATGCATAATTGTACTACAAAAAAAATAAAAATATAGTATAATACTTTTCTTGATTCATGGCAAAAATTGTTGCTAAAAAATACTAAAATAACGGGACGAACAAAAGCAATAAAATAATCACTAGTCTTGTCTTGTCTATATTCTTCTTCCCATTCTCTCATCAAAAAGTTGTTCATAAACTCTTGAACAGTGACTTCCCTTGAGATGACATCCATTATAAAGTAATTTTGATTTGGTAAGACCAAGTTTTTGAAAAAATTCAATAAAAATTTGCATAATTCACCGGAGTTATTTTATATTTTCACGCTAATAAGTTAAAAAATTCAATATTTTTCAGTTTTAACGAAATTTTCATTAGTTTTAAAACTTTCATTAAAAGATGACAATATAGAAAAACGTTTTTCTCTCTGAACAAGAAGAAACTTCATAAATATCAGATTATTCCTCTCCGTCAAAATAATAATTTGACGTTTTCAATTCAAGGACTTTTAGGAAAATAAAATAGGCAAAATCCAAAAAATGGTTTAATATTATTTAATAATAAAAACTACTGCAAAATACAGAAAAATATTTTTCAGTGTTATGATACTAAGAACTACAGCACTGGTCAGTTATTATAATATAAACAATTGAATTTGTCATTGCTCGTTTGATTTTGGAATATTTTAGTTGACAAGCAGCTGTCTAAATATACCTTTCTTTCCTTGATATATATATTTTAGATATATGGCTGTTATAAAATAAATGAGGCCATTATTATAGTAATTTAGTAAATAAACATAAATTTTGATAGTATTTTTAGAAACATAAACATCTCAAACATGGATGGCTTGATAACATACAAAATATTATTGTAAGTAATGTAATATGTATATTGTTTTTCATGATTTTTTTTTAAATTTTGGAATGAGCCGTCTTTGCAAATAATACCTTCAAATTTACAAATAAGGATTGAAATTTATTGGCGATGCGAGAATTAGGATTTGTGATTGCTGATAAAGGTTCATTTTGGGAAATTCTATATAATCAAAGTATAATATGTGTATGATAAACTTTGTTAGTAAATTACATATTCTTCATTTAACATGTAAATACATATACATATAATATACTATCGGCATGTTGCGCGGTATGAATAGGTGTTACATAATATTTAAAGAATTTACTAGCACTCCTGTCCTTATTACTCGTCTAATCTATTACATACTCCTGGAGGACTCGTAACTCAATAGATAAGAAAAGGAATTTCCCTAACCGCATTCTTAAACGTAAAGTAGGGTCACGGATAAAAAAAAATATGCAAATTTTGTTGAAATCGTTTCAGGCTCGTTTGAGCACGGATTTCGTTTCCACCTTAATTACCGCAAGTAAAAGCCAACTTAGTAATGTTCGTTATTTCTAATTTAAAAATAAATAAACATTATTTTTATTATGCAACTTAAAAAACAATTGCTGGTTAATTCATTTGAATGAAAACAATTCTTGTTTTTTTGTGAAAAAAAAAGAAAATCATACTTTTAAGAAAGGAAAGGTCATCTATTCTTATATATTTTTTCATTCATAAAATACTCAACAAAAAAAAGATAATTACTACTAGACAAGTAAATATTTACTTCTATAATATATTTTTGAATATTATTGAATGCTCATTTTTGTAAATTATTTGATTGGAAAAAATGTCCGTACTGAAATTCGAGCTCCTGAACTCCGCAACCGATGTCAACGATATTGATCATTCGACCGTAAGCCCGACTCGAGACATATTGTGTAATTTAGTATAATCACAGCAAACATGACGACAGTATATTAGAATTTGAGGCACACATGCCATAAAGACTGTGATAAGGGAAAAATATTAAAGTTAAATACATTTACAAGAGTTATAGAATTGTAATCCTTTTTTATGCGATACACTGGTTCCAGCAATTGATGCGTATAAAAACCTTATTTCATTTAATTTAATAAACTGATTCCGAAAATCAAAATATCGAGTAAAAAGTATCAAGAATGTATGGAAAACGAAAATTTACTCTTCAAAATCACGCAAAAAAAATATTTTTTCACAAACTAACCTTTTTTATTTTATAAAAAATACAATGAGACACACGTAGATTTACACACAAAAATAATTGTATTACCTTTTAAATATATCTCGTTTGCGTATTTTCGAACGGAAGTATTGAATTTTGCTGAAAGTATTGAAAATGCTGTTTTTCCTAGATTCTTGATCTGAGTCAATTATTATTACATATGATTTGTTTTGATGATTTTAATGTTAACTATTATTCTTTAGAATAACGAACGGACTTATATTGTGAATTTATTTAGTAAATTTAATTCATGTTCAGCTTTCGGCTTCAATAAATGTATTTTAACGAAATTCAGAACAAATTCATCAATCTAAGATTTTGCGAAAGTTCACCGTTTCTTCTATAATAAAAAAAAATAGAAAGAAAAAATCGCGTAACAACTAGTAAAAAAAGAAATGGTGCTGTCTGAAAAACGCGCGTAAAATCGCGTAACAATGAGTATATCACGTAAAAAAAAAGAACTTTGCCGCCCAAAAACGTCGCGTAAAAAGAAGACTACCATATCTCATAACTACCGATTTCTAGTTGTTGCACTATGCAACTAAATCATTAAATTATGATAAGTTTGTGAAACAAAGATTATGGTACAAAAATAAATAAATGAATACGATAATTAGAAATCAGCAAGAGTTTTAGTTTTCAAGACAGTCAAATTGAAAGCAATTAGTTTTTTTATTTTCCGAGTCCTAAAGCGGTCGTCTACATTATGTATGCCAGTGGGGTTTTAGTGGGCACGTATCTTAAACATCCCTGTAAATGTAAAACAACTCAATTTCATTTCCGGTCCCTCGTTAACACTTCCAATACTATTGTAAACCCTATTTAAAGTAAGCATGCAAAAGAATTTTCCTGGCATTTGTTATTTATTCCAGGTATTCTGGTTCATGAATATTGTGTTATAAAATTGAGTTTTTTACGGAGAGCAGCAACCCAAAAACAGTCAGCAAAAAGATTTTGAAGCGTAATTCATGCAAAATACGAGAACAAATCTGTTCTTGCAATTGAAATTGAATTCTGTTGTAAGGGAGGTATAGAATGTAACTAAACTGAAGAAATTCGCTAAAAAAATGTCAAGTGTGAAGAAAAATTATCGTTTGAAATAATAGCGCTATGAAATGCTATAAAAATGTAATGGAGAATAAACAAATTTTCTTTCAAACTTAATATAAAGGTAATGAAAGATTTTGTCTCTGTCTTGTTATTTCAATCCACGAATATAAATCAAAAACAGATATCATTTCATTGACCATATGCCGTATGACCGTATGCCGCTCATTTTGAAATTGTTGTGCCCCTTGAATGTTTTTTTATGAAAATTCAATAAAAAATAAAAAAATATTTTCAAGATTATCACTTAATTTATGATATGTGAGCAAGCTTTTCTTTAATGGAGGGGAATAAATCGGTTCATAGTTATAGGCTTACTGATGAAAATTTTCATTTGATTTTGTTATATTTTTTTGTTAAAAGTTATTATAATGTTTTACACGGAACGTATTCCCCGTGTAAAAGAGGATTGAGTGTACCTTAAATTTAATTTTATCTTGCGGCCCAAATTCATCATAATTTATTTTAATGCGGCTGTTGAAAGTACTTATTGTTAGGTCCTTTAAGTACAATTTATAATTTATTGATAAATTTAATAATCATAAGCAAAGAAAAACATCTGAAGATGGTTGTCAAAAATTCTGAAGTAAACACAACCGCAACTTTCTTTCAGTATTATTAAAAGAAAACAAATTAAATGGTCAGAATTCAAATAAATTTTTGGTCAGAATAAAAATATGAACGGTCAAAATAAAAATATATACGGTCAGAATATTTTGTAACAATTTTGGTTAAGTTAAGGTTGTGTTAAGTATTTTTTAAATTTCATTTAAATTATGACTATTTATTCTGACCGATATATTATGACAATTTAATATAAATTCTGACCGGAAAAATACGAGCCATTATAAAATATCGTTCGCAAAACTGTTGGTAAATTTTATCACCAGAAAGAAATTTTATTCTTCTTGTGTTGGTAATTTTAAATTTACTTCGCTTTTGGTTGAGATTTGAATACTCTGTGTGTGATATTTTCCTCATTTATCATTAAATGTCATCTACGCCATGCAAAACGAATTTGAGATAACAAGTAAACCGAGTATGATTGTATTCGATTATATTATATTATTATAAAAAAAATAATGTTTTTTTAAAGTTCATAACATTAATGTGATCATTATTAACTCATTATGCAGTATTCGTAAGCTTTTTGCTGTTGACAACAGATTTTGATAATATAGAACTAAATGGGATTCTGATGTTAAAAAAATATTAATAATGTTCACGTTCTGGTATTTTTTAGTTAAAAGTTATTTTTTATTAAATCATGTTGACTAGAATGTACATACACACAATAATAATGTAAGATATATTTTCCCACAACACACATGCAACAAAAAAATAACTTTTTCAAGTGTATTTTTACAAATATACGGAAATTATATCTTCAAGGTCTATTTACAAGTAAAACTATTCGATTTTAATTTTTTGTAAATGAAAAGGTTTTTCAACACGTTTTTTTTTAAATGTTTACAAAATTATGAAAATGGACAAAGTTAGTTTTGGAAATGGGCGATTCAATAATACTATACCAATTTACTCATGCGACTAAAATGTTCTTGCCAGCACACTGATATTGTGTTACTAAAAAAGTTACAGGAAAATACTGAAATATATTGACATCATTAGTGTAACCTCATCGTAATAGATTGCCGATATCGGGTTCCTTAGGGAGCTTTTGAATTTAATACAAAAAAGTTATATTGATGACAATCTAGTAGTAATATCTCCAATGTGAGGAAAGCAAAATATTTTTTAAATTACACGCTTTATTTTTATATTTGAATTTCTTTCATAATTCTATGTCCGCTTCTTATATGCAGCACATGGAATTCTAATACAGATATCCAATCATATTTTTTTATAGAAGAACTGATAGTTACTCAGTTGCAAAACCTATCTTTTACGAAGAGAGTTGAGATGGAACTAGGATATAACTAGTTGGTTAACTAATCGCTCTCGTAGATTGGGAGGATGAGAAAGGAAAGGTAGCAGTGGTGAATTACCCTATAAGCGAATGAGGCGCGCGCTTGTGGACTCCGAATCTTAGTGGACTCAAAATAGCTTATATGATATATAATTCAAATTTTATTTTTTACTTTACTTGGAATTTTGCAATGCTTTTAAGTTATCCGAAAAACAGAACATCCAAACTTTATTGCGCCTGGTAGCTCCCGAGGTCTTAATACTCCACTGAAAGGTAGACATCACAAATACCCTTGCCTTTGAGCAGAAATCGAAGTTTTTTGAACAAGAAATGTTTTGTGTAATTGACGTATTCATTATTACCCTTTTTACACAATTTTCTATATCATAAGTTTTTAAAAATCCAGAAAACCAACCATCATTTTTCATATGAATTCTATCACATTTTTACACTGTTTATGCATACAAGGCTTAGCGTAGAGTGCATCTAACGTGTAAAAAAAGCGTTGATTGTATAATAAAGAAATAAATGAATATTATACCCTACATTTTTTCCCCTTTTATATTTTACGTTTTGCTTAAGACGTGAATTTACGTAAGCGGTAGATATTTTAATGTGTTCAGATACAAGTTGTTTCACCGGAAACAATGATGTATAATGGAGGCAGGAAAGACGTGACGGCAGATAAAAGTTTTGGCTCAGATTTAAAAGAAGGCCATCAAATTTATAAACACCTTTTTAATTAATTTGTTTTGGTGCTAAGAAATGGCGGCAAAAAATATGTCTATTAATTTTTAATAAAGCTAATATTGAGGAAGATACAAAAAATAAATCAAAGGCTTGGTAAATATTTTTACGCGAATTTGGTTAACGAGAAAAAGTGAACGCAATATTTTGCCAAAATAACAATGAAAAACAGTTTTCAGTATTTTGGTTTAGTTATTTATATTAAGTATTTATTTCGCTGTTGCGCAATTCAATAAATTGTCAGGAATATATCAATTTGACTAGTCTGAATACAGTTAGTTACTTAATTGGACAGCCAGTTAATAATACAATTAATTATAAACAGTCCTTTTTTTCCATGTAACGCGGTGGAACGGCGTTCCAGCACCCGTTTTATTGGCATTTTTAATGTTAATTATATTTATAATTCAATATTCGAATTTTTTATTTCTCTATCTTATAAGTCGTCGTAGCATTTTTGACACTTTTCAATCCTTTAAAAAAGGTATATCAGTGATCATTCAGAAGAAAACGACGCTTATGATTTTCACAGATTCGAGTCCCAGAACAAACAGTGTTTTCTGTGATACCTAAAAAAAATCCTCCCACACTTCCAATCCTAAAACAAATGGTGTAATACGTAGTCCACTTATTGTGTGCTAAAAATACGCGTCTTGACGATTATTTTTGAATACATATTACGTGACTAGTTGTTGAGCTATGCTATTAACGATATTAGTTGTATACAACTCAAAGCAAACTAAACTTTCCCAGATAGTGTTAATCCTTACAGTAGTGATTAAGGACCCCTTATAACTTTTTTTCACATGAAATTATTACGGTAGCAGCGATTTAATTTGAAGTGAAACTGAATATTTGTAATAAACGTATAAATATTTCAATTATAGTTATATTTTAAAAAATAAGGTGAAAATTCAAAGTATAACTTTTAATGTGTTCAGTGTCAATTTTTGTAAAAAAAGATGCCTGATGATTTAAAGATAAACAATTTTTTGTGTAAATTTCATTTTTTTTAAATTAAAAATCAAGAGCGGGTTTGCTCCTCAAACCGTTATATTATTCGATCATACTAATGATAACCAAAAAAAGTTCTAATTCTTATCAAAAAATGTATAAAGCTATTGTTTTTTAATGGAAAATATGTAGGCACAACTTGTAAATTATACTAAAAAATCGTAGCCCTAATGAGTCGCACAGAGTAAAAGTTTAAAGACTACCTAAGAATTTCACGGAAACGATTAAAAAGCTTGCTACAGGCTATTTTACTTTCAAGTATTGAGAAAAGTGAGCTATAAACCATAAGTCATTTGAAAGAAGAACTATCTATTCAAAAGATTCGTGTTTTAGTATGTGTACATTTTGTTCATAATGCATATTTTACCTGTAATTAAATGCATATTTTTTTAGATTTTAATCTATTGACATATTGCGTTGCACGATAATGACATAATTTATGTTTTGCCATTCATTTTTGATGTAAAATTTTCCACAGTTTTCTCTGTAAAAAAGGTAAAATAAAATATTTCACGGAAAGATATTTATTATGTAAAGCTTTTATGATCAAGTTTGGTAATTTCCAAATGATTCGTTTAACTTTTAATGAACAATTCGTTTTTACAGTGGTGTAAAAATTAAAAATGAATATGTCATATATCGCATGCTTAATTTAATAACATACAGGCGTATTAAGAATTCACCAGTGTCACTGAAATGTACGTCATTGGGTACAAGGTATACTGGAAATATAGTTAAATTTTTGCATCGATTTTTTACGTTATTTTAAACAGTCCCCTACGATGTACGTTTTAGTAAAACTGTGATATCTCTACAACGTATTTTTGTTATGTATAATATAATTATTGAATTTGTTTTAAGAAATCTTAATGTGTCATGAGCTATGTTTCAGATTTAATTTCTATATTTATTATAAAAAAATGATATAGTTATTTTCTGTTTATCCTGTCAAAAAAAACTTACTTTGCGTTGCAAGTTACTTTAATCATATTCAAAATATTTTTTAAAAAGTTTTACATGAAACACTTTAAATTAGATACCCGCTGTTTTATAGAATATAATATGCATTTTTAGTTCTTAAGAAAATGGAATTGGTACAATGATTGTATTTTATTTTTATACAAATAATGTCTTTACTCGAAAAATTTACATTAATCACCCTCTAACTGTCAAGACTATTATATTCTTGAGTAAAATGAATTATATTTTTTCATTCACGATAGACAGTGTTTAATTATATTATTGGAAATTATTTTGATAAGTAATAAAAGAATAAAAAATATTAAAATATTATTCTGATATAAAATCGTGTTAAAATTGCAATGTCTTCTTTTTAGTGTATAAAAGGAAATTTGAACAAAGAACAATAAAAATCGTCATCTCACACAAGCGTGACACCAATATGGAAATCAGTACCGGCTGCATTTTTGTCGGGTCCTATGGTGCAGCGGTAAGCGTTGTGGGCTTCCGTGCCGGAATTCACGGGTTCGAGTCCTAGTATGGGCAGCATTTATTCGATTGATTTACTGATTTCTGTTTGAAGGCTTGGGTGTTTGTAATGTCTTAAAAATTCCCTCACACTCTTTCCGATCCTTCAATAACTAAGCGAAGCGAGAGCGATTAGTTGACCACTAGTCTTGTCCTAGCCCTTTCCTTCTATCCCTACTAGTATACTACTATATTTGAATAAGAGAGGTTGACCGACTGAGTAACAAACAGTTCTCGTAGAAAAAATTCTGTTGAGATACCTACATTAGGCGATTATATGTTCCACATTGGAAGCGGATATGGATAAAAAAATATAATAAAATTTTGATATAAAATTATGTCAAAATTGTAATGTCTTTTTTTATGTACATAAAAGGAAATTTGAACAAAAAATAATCAAAATCGTCATCTCACACTCTAAAACTTTTATCTTTCTACTAATAAAGATCATTACTTTGCAGGCATCTTATGTTGCACCAAAATGGAAGTCGGTATTGGCTTCATCTATGTTACAAAATAATGATAGTAATATTGTGTAATGGCGTCAGTTATATGACGTGGTAACGTTTGTAAATGGAAGTTTTATACCAAACCGATATTGCTAATGGCGATTTAATGATGTTGACCGACTTTGAAATGGAGATGTTGTATAGTGCATTACAAACGATTCAAAGAGTTTAAATTTTTTGCGTCTTCAATATTTTTGCAATCATGAAATCATAAACTTATATCCCTATATAATAAAAAGAGTACTTTCCATGCAATTAACAGTTGATCTGTAGAAATTCATTAAAAATATATAAATAAAAATGATAACATATGAATGGATCATAATACCGTGAATTCAGTGTTCCAAAATACCGTTTAAATTGAAAAACAGTCAAATCTTCAAAAGACTCATAGTATAATACATTAAGCGTTAAATCTTTAATAAGTCTGAAGCACGACTTGTTGACTCGAATATCCGATTAAGATTCACAGATTACAGCATTGATTATTTTTTTTAATGTCATGTAAGTCAAAGAAAGAATATATTTATTTAAAGAGTATTATATTTATAAAAATCAGCTTTCAATGATACATACATATTTTTAGCGCATAAGGTATTGCGGTCCCAATTGGACACAATATCGATTTATCTTCATATTTTTGGCCATTTTTTGAATTGATAAATTAGTTCAGTATAATTTCTAAGTCCTTAAACAAGTGAATAATAATGTTTTTGATTGATTCAACGATAGTTAAATGTACGAATTTAATCAATTTGTCATTCAATCAGTTTATTTGATTTTAAATAACAGATAAATAAGATTTTATCGTCCAAACACAAACAATTAAAAATGTAATTATAGCTGTATTCGTCCGTGTCTGGCCTAATGCCTGCCGACGTCTTTCAAAAAGAAAAATCCCATCCTTAATTTTATTTTTAATTTAAAGTAACGAGTTAAAATAAATATTAACGTTAGCCATAAAAATCTTGCGGTGAAGTTAATTTAGGATACGTATCAAAGAGGCTAAGCACATTTCATAGCTAGTAGCAATAGCAGTGGAATAACAATTTATCAATATCGATATGATATTTAAGAGCAGGGAAGGGAAAACTGTTTAGACGAGGGGACATATTATTCAAGAATTTAAAATGGACGGCGAGCTTAAAACATTTTTTTTGAATTCAGGTGCTAATTTTAAGATTGAGATTCTTTAACTTACTTGTAAATGTTCATCAGAGATGTTTGATTGAAAGTATTTTTTATCGACGTTCATGATTGAAAATGTTTGTTCACATAAATTTGTTGATACGAAAATAACGAATATTTTCAAGAAAACTCTTTAATTTCGTCAAAATATTCTTATTAATAAGAGTGTTTGTTATTTACAATTTGCAGATTTCTTTACGACGGTGCAATTACTTTAAGCCAAACTCAAAGTTGTCAAACTGTGTATCAATAGCCTCAAGCTGTAGTTCTATCAGTACACTATCGATTCTATCGGAAACGGATCGTATACTATTGCCTCACTCAACGTATTACTCCCATAGTGACAACCCTACAACCCTACAACTCCCTACAAACATAAATTAGTAGTTTTGAGTTATGGCTGATCGAAGTTTTGATGCATCAACACTGAGTTGTGAAAATATTATAATTATTATTTGTCTCACCTTTTTAGTGAATCATTTAGTCATTTACTTCAATTAAGTTCAAGTTTTATTGAAACGTTGGTAGAACCAGACAACAATATGTTCGAGTTGTATTTATATGAAACTGAGAGATTGTTTAAATTAATTTATTTCAAAATCTTTATTCATATTTCTATCAAGAAAAAACTAGTATTGATTGTTTCTAGTTGCACTTTTATAGAGCCACAGTAGAGAGGTGTTCAAATACAATAAGTAATATAACTCAAAATAACATTTTTTTACTTATCGTTTTATAGAACTAGGTCACCGATGTGTTAATTTTTTAGATGTCACCAAATATTCGTAAAAAAATGTCATTCAGGGCGTTAATAATTTCTACACATTACCAAAACTTATATCACTGCTAAAATATATATATATATTATTATTTTTGTTTGAATGCGTTAGAAGACATATAAGAGAATATTTTCCAGGAATACGATTTAAACTCGAAGGCAACAGAAAGAAGAAAGAACAGTGATTTTCCCATGCATGTTTTAATGTATAACTGTAAGTTAAAATCAGCTTAAATTTTGTGTGGAGAATAAATGTACAGGATAGTTTTTGTAAAAATCCAATATTCAAAACCACCTACCACGAAGACAAATGATATTGTAATTTGTCTATGGAACGAAAGAGAAAAATAGTAATGCCATCAATGTATTTACAGATTTTCTAGCTGACGGCCGATAGAAAGCAATTCTTCAGACTTCACGACAATCGTCTAAGAAATGATGTAAGATATTTAATGCCTTTCCACTGTCTTAGAGAATTATTTGACGTTGGCTTAAATCTACTTAATAAATTACCCTGCTAAATTCTCTATTTTAGAAGCGAAACTAATCTTCGTTTATTCGAGATAGAAAATTCAAAACAAATGAGTTAATCTAAATACTGCTCACGATTTCAAAAACTACATTACTCTATTACAGCCAATTGCTTAAAAACCATTATAGTAGATACTTAAATCATTTAAAAACAGTCATTAAATTATTACTTTCATCAAAAATAGTACCTGATTTTATCAACCAAAATTTAATTTTATCATAACGTATTTGATGCTTCAATTTTTCCTTTTAAAAACCACATGATGGCGCAGTCATTTTTTCTGTCCATTTTCGCTCCTAATGTAGGTACATCAACATAAGTTTTTCTATGATAACTGATTGTTAGCCAGTTCTTCAACCTCTCTCAAGAATAATAGCAATGAATAAAATTATCATGTTTTATTGATAGATAGGTCACCCAAATAAATAATCCCAGAAAATAAGATATATTTATTTTTTAGTATTACTCCACTTTTGAAACACTTATTTTTTTCCTTTTACTCCCGGAAAACTTTTTTTACTCCCCGATGTACTCAAAGCTGTATCCACTGCCACCTGCTACGGTTTCACAATTTCCTTACAGGTGTATTCCACAGCGTTACAAGGTTATTCATTTTAAAAAATGCTAGGAATGTCCCTTGGCAAATTCTTCAAGACTAAGTTTGTAGACTTATCAAAAAAAAATACCATGTCCGCTCCTGATGTGGAGCATATATACTCTTAATGGAGTTTATCTCAACAGAAGTGTTTCCACAATAACTGCTTATTACTCAATTGTTCAACCTCTGTTTGCTTCCAAATACAGAAGGAATAGAAAGAGGGGCTAGGGTATTACTAATACTAGTAGGGCTAGTTACTATTTTTGACTATTATTCCCATTATTTTTTTAAACATGTCCGTTACCATTATTGGCTGGTCATTCTTTCGGCCATCTTTAAAAAGAACTTTAAAAAAACCTAGATTTGGCCTTTTTTATGTTGAGGCAGTTTTAAAAATCAATTTAGCAACGATTTTGATTAATTTTGACGTACAAAAATAGCAAAATGTAGCCATTAGTACAAAGATCCATTTGGTATACAGAACACCAAAATGTTACCAAAATTTACTCAAATATTCGTGTAATTTACGAACTCGAGTATGCTAGAATGTTAAATACTTCTTATTTCACTATAATATTATGTACTTAAAATACTATTTGTCTAACTGTCTGTTGAAAGGTATGGAATTTCAGTGGCACCCTTACGCCTCAATCAGATAATGATAGTAAAGTCGCTTAGTCGAGATGCGAGTGATTTACTTACCCAAAATGTTTTAGTTACTACAAATAGTTCGAACACAGTACAGTAGTAAGTGACGTGTAAGATGAACTGAGTATGAATCTACAAATTAAAGTAAATAATTCATTTTATCAAGATTATACCAGAAGAACTGTAAGAAGAAATTAGAAAATCTAACGTGAATAATAAATAACAATTATATATTTATAAAATTGACTGAAATTTTCTTTTTTTCTTCTTTAGAATAAAATGAATCGAATTAGCTTAATGATTTTACTGCATTTGTCTATTCATACCCTTTCAGCCTCCAAATTACACTTTCATTTTCTAAAATACTAGCACAATATAAATCAGGCTTATGGACACTTTCTTGCTTTTTCAATTGCTTTATTTCAACAAGACATTTTAGTAAATTTATAAAATACAACAAAATATCATCTCCTTTAACATTATTTAACAATGATCTATTTGACATGGAGTGGGCGATAAGTTGTAAAAATAAATAAATACAAGGCCCTGGACTTCACGGGGTTGAATCTGAATACGGACAGATTTTTACTTGATTCATAGATTTTTATTCGAAAGCGTGGATGTCTGTGATGTCTTAAATTACCTCTCACCACCTATGCGATCCTAAAACGGATTAACGAAAGTGATTAAGTAGTCACCAACCCTGTATTAACTATATAATTTAATCCCTACTCTCTACCGAAATGTAAGGTTGAGTGATGAGTAACATGCAGTTTTCGTAGACAAGCATTTGTTGAGATAAAGTTAATAAGAAGTCCATATGATATACAGTGGGAATGGAAATGGTAAGTTTATATCGGTAACCTAGTTACAGAGTGCAACAAGTCTGAATTCGGCAGTATTGAGTAATGTACGAAAAGTATTTCAGAAAACAAGATATTAGAATCTATTGCAGCATTATAAAGTCGTGGTTGCTCTTTGAAACTAATAGATGTAAGCTTTCTGAAATACTTAACTTAATACTGCCAAATTCAAACATATTGCAATCTGGAACTATGGTTTCGATATATCTGTAAAACAATTATTTATTTAAAAAGACAAACACCGCTAAATGACGCCACTGGTGCCTTGTCAGGTGATAATTGAAATAGTGTTAAAAATACATTAATCAACTGAGACCTTTTAAAATTCTAGTGAGCTGGATTTGATCAATTTATTAAACAAATATTCATATAAACTTCACTAAGGTAATTAATTATTAATCCTTTTGCAATTTATGCCATTGAAACGTTAACGAATACAACTTATACGTTACTATGTAGCTGAAAACTGATAAAAGGTGCTAATTGCTATCACAAATCATTGCGAATTTCACTTTACTAAGAGATAATGCATAAATGGTCACATTTGCTTTTAGCATCGATAAATGTGAGCCTGGATTTGAATGGCGAATTTGCCTGAGCGTTTGTGATATCGTTCTCGTTAAAACTTTCCCGTTTTGGAGAATTTAAGTAAAGTTATAATAATGTTCAATATATTTGATACGGAAGAGAGAAACGTTATCTATTTCATGTTTTCGTAGCTTAAAGCGATATAGCGCCTATGACTATTTTGAAATATATTTATTTATTTTAGAGGTAAATAAACAAAGGAAAATTTTCCGTATTTATTCCAAACTTTTACTTCGGAGGTTGTACGATCCACATGCTTTTTATTTTTTATCACGCACCTAAGATTAAAATAAATTTAAGGGTAGGGGTAGCTTAACTTTAATTTTGTTTTGAGTATGGCGGGGAGTTTTGATAGAAATTCAAAAACAGATAGAATTTTGTTTTAAAGTATTTAAACAAAATGAGAAAAGTTTCATGTTTTACATTTTTTTTGATGTGTCAAGAAACAACGGATATAATTGTTTTCAACGAAAATAATTCGATGTTATTCTGGTCCTGTAACAATGTTTTTAGCTTGGATTTTTTTTACTATACATATATTTGAAACTAATGCATCTAATCCCGAACTCTCAAAGATTTTTAATTTTCAAAACCCAAGAACTTTCAGGATTCCCAAAATGAAAAGACGCGAGACCTTTTTTAATCAGCTCCTCCAAGATTTCCAATTTCATAAATCCGAGAATTTGCGAAATTCTCAAAAAAATAATTTGGGACCTTTCTGGGAACTTTAAATTATATCTGTGGCAATATCACGTTTAAATGGTCTGTAAAGAAAATTTGAGTGAGAGTGTCGAAGTGTTTATGTTCAAGTTCAAACTTTATTTTGATGTTTGAAAAAAAATAAAAATAAATGTAAATTTGGGGAATTAATCACTTTTGCCAGCAACGTTATTGATGCTAAGGGTGCTACCACTTCACGCGGTGATTGTCAATCATAAAATTAAAATACTTCCTAGTTATAGTTCCTTATAAAGTAATTCAAAATAAAACTATAAACATTAAAAAAAACTCAAATCTAAAAAACATTTATATTAAAAATAAACAGGTATGTGAACACGTGTCGATAGAAGTCGTATTAAAAGAAAACTCGAATTCAATATCTCATCGAACATGTTGAAAAGTAAATTGATAATATATTTTTTATTTCATTCATCTCAAATAACCTTTTTGATTGTATTGCAAAACAAGCAATTACGGATATCAGATTGAAGCAATATAAATATCTGAATATAAGAAAAAGTGATTGAAAAAATATTGAAGAGAATATAAGATCTAAAATCTTTATGAGAATGCCTGAAATCAGAAGAAAAAACTGAAGTTGATAGCAAACAAAATAATTTGAATATAATTTTGAGCAACATGAAAAGGTAGTCATATTCTATCTTTGATATTTTATTCATATATGGAAAAAAATATAGTCACCAACCTGATTTTTTTTATCCGGATAATTTTTTTTCTAAAAATAGTTATCGAATTTAAATAAAATGTCCTACTAAATTAATGTATGTGAAAGAAAAACGTCGCTTAGTCAAATTTTAATATAGCTAATACGGCTTACTGTAATATGTTTAAACTTACAATAACTGAGCTTAATAAGCTGGTTTAGATGAAATACACTATGGATCTTTTCATTTATTGTAAGTTATAACATCCCAACTTAGGTATATCGAAACATATAGTATTAAATGTAATACATTAACTTAACGTGTTTCCTGGAACTATAACTAATATTGGATTATTAGATAGTCTTCAAAGCAAATTAGTTTAAATTTAAATGCCTATATATGATGACAAAAGCTTCTTGTAATGGTATAAGTATTAGTGATGGATTAATATTTGTATAGACACAATTTAATTTGATTTATGTACAACGATCATAAGAACTAAAATATTTTGATATTTTTTTCAACTTATTTCAATTTGATGTTTATTTTCATTTCATTGTAGGCAATTTAATTTTAAATAGTCTTTTTATTTCGTTCTAAATATACTCTGAATAAATTTTTTTATATCATATTTTTAACGCGATGGGAAGTACTACATTTAATTAATTAAATGTAAACAATATATTTTCAAAATTAAGATTATTGAACGAAACAAACGATGCCAAAAAAATTATTATTATTTTGTCAAAATGTAATGGGTCTTGTGCATTCTGTCATAAAATTCTGTACATTTTTTTACATTATGATGGTTAGGCCTGGATTTTCCTCTACATTCCATGTGCAGACTTATATGTAACTATGGTAATGTAATAAAAGTTGATGTTTTAGTAAATATATTGTAGATAACAACATAGTTTCAGTTTCGTTTACCAGATAAAAAAACTTTTTTTTTCTCAATATAACGGCGTTTATTGCGTTTTATCTTATAGTAGTATCATTAAATAAATTATCTGATTTATAAAATAAAACATTTTTTCATTTATTCCTAATTATTTTTGAGGATTAGGGCCTTTGAAAAACGTGAGCATTATCAAGTTATGAAAATATTATACATACTTTTTTTAAGTCACCAAAAAATAGCTTTTATCAATTTATATTTTCATCAGTTAATAATGCTTGCATAAAACGAAGCCGTTATTGATCTTATTAAATAGCGTGACATTTGTAAATTTTTTTTTTTTTATAATGCCTTCCCACCATAGATTGACAGTGATAATTATTTTAATGGAAATATTTATATTGATTTTTTTTAGAAAACGCTTGGTATCAACTCCCATGGTGCCAGTAAAACGTTTTTATTATTGAAGCACGTATGTTTGAATTTAAAAGCACAAATTTACAAAATATATTCCGAAATCTTTAGTAACCCAGTAAAACTGTAGACCCCTGTCAGCTATCTTCATGGCAAATTCCAAATCACCTTTATGTTTATTTGTAATTATTCTTCACGCCGAGCACACGAGCTATCTCGTCTGGCATGTAAATTTTTAGTGAACCACTTAACACTCTGTGTTTCCATTTTAATTTCGTCCTAAAATATAATTATTTGCTGAGTCTATCGTCCAGTGATCAAAGCCGTTCGCTTCGGTTACGGTTCTTACGGATTCAGTTCAATCCCAGTGCGGGCAATTTCTTATATTTTTTTGTTGATTTGTGTTCGAAAGCATGGGTGTATGTTTTGTCTAAAATTCTCTCTGACTCTTCCAATGCTTACAATAAGCCGCAACGCGAGCGATTAGCAGATCTTTAGTCAGGTCAATATTATACTATCCTTACTTGCATCGAAAAAAAATGCTTGAGCATTTGGGTAACGGGCAGTTTTTATATAAAAAAAATTGTCTAGATAAACTTCAAAAAGAGTCTACATCAGTCGTCGGCAACCTTTTGAGAGATGGGGTAAAAAAACAATTTTGAAAAATAAATTTTGTTAGTGGGTAAAAATTTAAAAGATTTTTTTACCATTTATTCATTTAACCTTTTAGCTGCCGTAGATAATTAATAATAATTACCTAGCACGCCAGTTATAAATTACAACTAATAATTTAATTAGTTATCGACGAGATAACTCGTCTCTGGCGTGTTGAGCACGAATAATTTTACGAGATATTTCGTCTGTGGCAGCCATTGAGCTAAAAATCATTTTTAGAAAATAATATATATATTTATATAAAATACATATATTTGCATGATATGTATGTGTAAATGCAAATTTATTTTTTAAAACACAATAAAATATTGTTATTGTTGGCTTTATTGGTCTTAAATAAGTAATTTGATAAAAAAATATTATCATAATTTCTTGGCGGGTAACTCAAAATGTCGAAGCGGGTAATTCAATTACCCGAGGGTAGTAAGTTGCCGACCACGGGTGTACATGCTCCACAATGGGAGCAGACCTGGTAAAAAACATATAATTCTCAATATAATAAAATTTGTATTTTTTTTAATTGCTATTATTATTATCACATATTTTAATTATCTTGTTCATTTCTATACATATGTTTTTGTTGTTCAATAAGAAAACGATCGTACATTAAAAAAAAAACATTTCTTATACTACATTTATTTAAAAAAATATTTTTACCCGAACCTAGACGATATATTTATTTCAATATTACACATTTGATGAGAAAACTTTTTTTTTCGGATGATTAAATAATTATTCCATTGTTTTTTTGAATTTGGAAGTGTAGAAATTTAAAAAAAAAAGCAGAGGCAGTAAATTTTGATGGCTCTGAAATGACACGTTCTTCCGATTTGAATCTGAGCAGTAAATACTAAAAGCTTTCTAAACTATTCATAAGGGTGTTTTACCAGGCCACCAAAGAAATTGAGTGCATATTTTTAATTATAATAATTACTATGACGTAATTTTTTTTTATTTGATAAAGGTTTTTAATAGATTATATTGAATTGAGATATATCTGTAAGTCCTCTTCTAAAGTGGAGCATATGGCTTTCCAATAGCAAATGGAAGTTTTTTTCCTGTGAGAGCTGCTGGTTACTTATTTGATCAACTTAGCTTTTTATCAAAAATAGTAAGAAAGGACGATAAGCTAATCGTTGTTGCTACGACCCGTTATTTTAAGGTTGGAGGGTGGAGAATTTTTTTGACACCACAAACATCATAAAGCGATAAATCGACTAAAACAAATCGTTCGTACTGGGACTCAAACCAGTGAGATGCGTCATGGAAGACAACCAAACCTTTTTATGTTATCTAGTATACAATAACATTTTGAAGTGAATACATAATGTCAGTTCTCCCTGCCAGCTTTTTGCCATGTGAAATTTGCTGTTTGTGCTATTCTGAACAATTTCTTTGTTATGTTCTAAAAAAAGATTAGTTTTTGAGGATGTGATTCATAAAATTATTTATTAAGTTTGCCACTAACTTTGAGAGTGTTTCCGATACTTAAGAAATACGTTATATATATTTTTTACTATAATGTAACCAACCGTTCAACCGTTCACTTAGCATAAACAATCGTACTGGCGATATTTTCAGTTGAAATGAAATAAAGAAAACGTTTCCTAAAAAATAATATTAGGTGGTTATAACCTAAATATGAATTATTGTATCATGTATTGTTTGTCGAGAAACATTACCGTTGTTTGCCAAAAAATGGTTAGAATGTAGTGTATGTGTGTGAAACACAGCAACAAGAGGCTTGTTAAGAATTACTTGAAGGACAAGCGGGCCGTACATCAACGTTAAGGACATATTTTATGCCATCACGAACAAAGTCTGTTTACAAAAAATCTTTTAAGACTTCATCTTCCGATAAACCAATATGATAGTTTTTTATTGTTGATGTCATGACCGGAATACGAAACATATGAATAACCTATTTTTTGCTTTGATTTTGAAATATTTATAATACATTTCAATAAATATATATATGTACTATATATGAACTAGCATACCATGTCACTATATTCACTTACCAGCGGGTTTGTGTTCAAACCGCGTTAAAGCATTATTGCTTGCAATTCACCGCCAGTAATTAATCTAGTTCCCGGTAAATTGCTCGAATAACAAGATAATCAATTTGTTTCCGTTTTTTCTGTCCGTTTGTTCTGTCTAAGCCCTAGTCTTCTATGTTTACTGGAAATATATAGAAACAGTTTGAGTAACTAATTAATAAGCAGTTCTCGTAGAAACACTTCTGTTGAGATAAACTCCATTAAAAGATCATATGTTCCGCATTTGGAGCGAACACGGTTAAAATAAATACTTACGAAAATTATTTTTATATATCACTCTCTAAACAAGTGTCGCACAAGATAAAAATGAAATTCGTAGAAAAAGTCGTGAAAAATCGTTTAAATAAACAAGCAATTCGAATAATTTGTAATTCGAGCAATTTACCGGCTCCCAATTAATCTGTAGCAGTTTACCGCCGCATCAATTGATCGCTTAATATATGGCCTACAAATGATTGCACACATTTTATATTTTAAAGAATATTATAAGTGAGATGTGTTTGGTCAAATAAAGTAAAGTTTCTGTCGTAAGCTATAAAATAAGAAAGGATAGTAAGAAAATAATAAAAATATATGTACCGAACTAAGTAATTTAATACTTACATTTATCAACAAAATAGTAAAAAATCCGCGTTTTAAGCAGAAGATAGCTGTTAAATAATACTTAAGTGACTAATTCGTTCTAAATATGTAATTGAAAAGATATTTAAAATATGAATAGACAATATGTATGTACATATACACAAAACGAATTTTTCGTTTATTAATATAAATACGTACATACGAAAGAGTACAAAAATTTATGAACGTAATAAAAATTTAAGTGATGTTCCAGTATTGTTTTTCCCTAATATAATAAAATTATTACAATCGTTTACTCTTTTTAACACATTTGCAAATCGTTCGGAATCTGTTTTCTTGTTTTTCTTGTTTTTCTAGGTCTTTTGTTCTTTAACCCTCACTTAACTCATATCAAAACTTCGATTCTCATTTCCGTTGAACAACTACTATTTATAATGTGCATAATACTTTTAAAATGCATAATATATTAAATACTTATCCACTGGTTGAATGATCTTTAAACCTATCGCACATCAACAAAATATATGTTTTTATTTAACACATGCGCAGCGGACTAACTGTACATTATATATTTACCCACGTAAACTGTGTAAAGCAAACTTTCAGTTTTATGGCTTATTTTATAAAAATGTCTATTTGGTAAAAAGTTTTGTGAGATTTGAAAGAAGAAACTACGAAGAAGCAACCCCTTGCAGGAATATTGCATTAATGAAAACGAATCGCAAATTGACACACGTCAAAATATCGATTGAGATTCGAGTCGTGGGCTCGCACATTTAACTGTGCAACCGACATAAAAGAAATCTCTAGAACGGAAATTGGAAAAAAAATCTATTTTACAACATATTACATGTGAGACAGCTATTAAAACCGAAATAAAATGATAAGATCATTCCGATTTTACAAAGATTACTGTAGAGTAATTTGAAGACAATAAATTCGATATTTTATAATCGATCTGGCATAAAAATGAAATCTTTTCACACTCTTCTTCTGTTTGACTTCGAGTTCTTCAAATTTGTAGTGAAATGTTTTTTGTTCGATAAAAAGTAAGAAATGATTGATAATATTTTCTTATAACTGCTAGTTAACCTGGTTAAATACATTATTTATTATAATAATATCATACTCAAAATACAATACATTTAATATGATAACTTCCAAAATAGTAATAAGCTATAAATAATTTGGCAGATAACCAAGGAAAAATGGCAGCACAATAAAACGTCACAAATTGATTTATGACGAGATAAAGTGCTATCTCCAACAATAATTCGTGCCAATGTTGGGGATTTCGAGATTATTGCGGTGCTAGTATCAATATATTATAAATAAATATATATTCCTAGTTCCTATCTTTTAATTGCTATACATCTTTATCCAATTATACATTAAACTATTAGGAAAATAGTTGTTCTTAACTAACAAAAGTCTATTGCCATTTTTTAGCATCAAATTGTTCATTTTTAAGATTTTGGCATACATATAATCGATTTTCATTAAAACTTGTTATTGTAGTCAAGAGTTATGGCCCCCTATTTAGTCGTCAGAAGATTAGAACTAACAATCTTGGCAAGGTAGAAATTTTTTTTTATTTTTACAATGTGAATTACATAGAATTTGGGCAAGGAGTGTATTCATTACAATTTTATCCTTAAATTAATTTAGCGTGAATTTATTTAAATAGTTTATATCTACTTACATAATTCAGCTTGTGAATAATCTGTAATTTTACTATTTTTTATGGAAAACGTCATAGTCTGTATTAAATATGAAAGTAATTTTAAAAAGTTTATTATTCAACTATGAATATTTAAGACTTATAAAAGCATATTCAATATTCATTTTTTGGCAAAAAGTTATTTAAGCCATCCGATTTTATATTTTATCGACATTGTCTCTGAAACGGTGACTTAAACGTTAAATACTACAATTATGGAAAAAATTGATCTAAATTTAGATGTTAATCATTTGACTGATTTGAACCTCATGATGTTTTTTATTAATAAAAAGTTCTTAATCGACACTATAAGAAAAACTGTGAGTGAAAATACTGTAGAATATCTACTATATATGCGGTCTTCAATATAATAATTTATAATTCTATCTGTACAGTACACTTTTCTATATGATAACGAAACATTGCCTCGTACAACTGATAAATTTATATTGCGTATGACTGTCCATCTGGTAGCTGTTGCCTGTGAAACTTGATTTTGAGATAAATGTCAAATGACGGCAATCTCGATCATACTGGTCTTAAAACTATTTAATTTGGAAAAGATTTAGTTTGAAATGAAGATGATTTAATTTAAAATTAAAAATATTTAATTATAAGTGAAAAACCTGTAGAAAAACTAGGATTTAAGGGATCATTTATCAGTTTTTTAATGTGTTATGTTTGATGTCGTCATAAAGTCGCCAACTAGGGTGAAATCAAACTGTTGTTAGTCGCAGGAAAAGTACCTCACTATAAGTAGTATGTTTACATTTGATCACGGCATCAAATGTATATGTGTGCCCTAGAGGTATGCACGGGTTGAAATTTTACAAAATTACCCGGTCCAAGCCCGAAAGACGAGCCCGAGTCTAAAACCATACTTGTTACCCGAACTCGACCTGAAACCCACATTTATACTCCTCAGCCTGAAAAAAATAAGACCATTAACGATACACTATAGAACTGGTAATAATTAAAAACATCATGGCTGACTTATGACACGAAATTCCTTACCCGGGCCCGGTACGAGTCCGAATTTTAATTGGGTTTACCCGCCCGAACCCAGGTAAGGGCCCAGGCCCGTGCAGACCTCTAATGTGCCCAAACCACCAATGTCTATGTTTCTTTTTTCCATTCTAAATATGTTTTTCGCTTTTTCTAATCATATTCTCAAGTGCAGTCTTTTACTACCCATTGCTAACTCACAGCACTTCCCGAGTTTTCGGAAGAGGTCTTTTCAGTGACGACAATATTTTCAGATTATAGCAATAAGAAAAAATAAAACAAAAATGAGCAAAAAAGCTAGTGTTTTTAATAAACTGCGAATACCCAAAAACTTTTACAAGTATTTTACAATATCGATTAAGAAGTATGGCTTGAGAATTATTTTGCAATATATGTTTATATGTCTCGATTTCAAGCTCAAAGACCTAACATAGAAAACGTGCATTGTGGTCAATGTCATTCAATTTTAATATGTATTAAGAATGAATGACATAAACAACACTTTCAGAATACGAATTTTACCATCTACATATATTAGAGAATCAGAAACTTATGGTTATGAGTCGTTACCGAGAATAATATGAAAATTATTCTCGTGACCCATCTAAATAAACACTTAGTTTAATTACGTCATCGACCGGAACATGTCCCCAAAACTTCCTAATTGCCGAGCAAAGTATGATACTGCGAAGACAGCGGTCGCTAATTTGATATCTGGCAAACAGTGTGGCACACCTCCTCAATTGATGACACTGGTTTATGGAAAATTATTCAAAACCCACTCCTGAAAGAAAAATACGGGAATAATATTTGCATTCAAATAGGATCAAGTAAAAGGTCTAATTTTTATTTGTGAAAGAACCAGCAAAACAGTGACAAAGTTCTTTTTTTGTTTGTTTGTATTCTACAAAAACGAAAGTGATAAGAAAACATTTTTTATGATAATGTAGACCTGAGCTTGAAATAGTTGCACGTCTCTATAATATTAAACAAAAACGAGAAAACGCTTTTAGAAAAACATTTAATTGTCAACATGCTTTTTTGCTGACTTCTATTTATAGTTTTATATTTTGTATCATATTCATTTTAAGATTGTTTTCAGCATTAAAAGAGTCCGACTGACAATGAAATTGCTATTTATTTAGACGTTAGTTCAAATATAGATTCGCAACAGAACAGTTCAACGGAAGCTATTTTCAAAACAACATGTTTTTATTTTGTCAATAAACTTCTCTTTTTAGAAAGGTAAAAATATGAAAAATGGAATAAGAAAAAGATGACTGGATGGTTATATTATCAGTGCTTGCTACACACTAAATTTTAGCTTGGGTGGATAGGAAAAAATGAGAACCTTATATGCAACCATAAATTTCCTTTCCAAACGGGAATTCAAAACTGTTAACATCGGAAAAGGGCAACGCATTTGACCATTTATATTCCACATTTAATGAACTTATATAAGAAATACCAGGTTTTCATAACCCTGTGTCCATGGGCGCACAAGCGCCGCGAAGCTATTTTCATGCACCTTACAAAGTATGTAATAATAAAAAAACGATAATTGCTTATGCTTCAGATAATCACCACACAATTCTTCTCAACTTAAGTAAATGCATTTTAAAGATTACAGTAATTGTGTTTATATTATTTTTAAAATTAAATTTTCTTATAAGCATGTAAATGTATAATTTACCGACTAATACAAATGATTGTGTAATAATAAAGTAATTATGACACAACATAATAATAAAATCGTGTTTTTAATAAATTCGGCGTGCGCCCACCACTATTATCTTAACTACGTCTCAAATGGGCCTTTTGCCGCAATTAGGTGAAAAGTCCCGGATAATGTAACAATATTTTGTAAATTAATGAAATGTTTTAAATAAGTCAATAAGTTGTTGACCACTTGTCTACAGAACCGTCATTTTTTAATTATCCAATATAAAATTAAAATACATATTACATCAATACTTAATTTAAAGCAACTAAGTTTCCTTCAAATCCGATGTGAATGAGATCACTGAGTTTTCAAGAGTAAAGTCAGAAAATGACAATTATGAGAATCATTTAAGTGTTAGCTAGTTGTGCATAAAGTAAAGAGGCTTTTATCTATAACTGATTTAAAAAGGCTGTTTGAAAATTTATAACATATAAGGAAATGTAAAAGCCTCTATCTAGAAGTAAATTAACGAATTTAATGCTTATGATAGTTGCTTGTGCTTTGACTGATATGATTTTTCGACGCCACTCTAAAATTGTGATCTTTTTACCTTGAATATACTTGAACAAATCGCAATCATTAACATTTAGAAGTTTTTGATGAAATGGTGGACTACTTAAGTAACAAAGGCATGATTTCCCTAATGACATCCAAACTTTTTCAAATTACTGGCAACATTTTTATGAATGTTTTAGGTGTTGATATTAAAAGAAACCTTGACAGCGTGCCTTCTGATAAAACTTGTGGCAGACACGTTCAAATTTTACTATGTTTTGTAAACATCACATTAAGTTTACACTATGCATAATATTCTACCCGACAGAATAAATATTTTAGCTTTTAAATTTGACGGAAAAGTTTTTTTCATCACGATTTTATAAAGTAGGCAACACTAGAAATCAACGAAATAAAATTAGCTGTTTGCGAGTTGGTGAGCCATACAGTTCTTTTTGTTAATAAAGGTTTAATTAACGCTGTAACTTAGTAATTTAAAATATTATTTATTTGGGAAGATACCGTGTTATGAATCATTTAATTGGAATAGTTACAATCATTTTGTAAAATACGTGTTTTCGCCACATATTTTTAAGTCATCTTCGGTAAGAATATATTTTTAAAAGACAATAAATAAAAAAATCACGTGTAAAAAAGTAGCATCTTTTGCAGTATGCATTCTATATACATATATCCAAGAGTTGATATAGTTAAAATCAAATATTGTAGGAACACTTATTTGTAAAATAGATGACGTACGTGTGTACATAATATTCTTTCTTGTATAGTATGAAAAAGTTTTTTTTTTTTTTTTAACCATGTCCGCTCCCAAAGTGGAGCATATGGACTCCTAATGGAGTTTATCTTAACAGAAGTGTTTCTACGAGAACTGCTTGTTACTCAGTTGCTCAACCTCTCTTTTTCCAAAGAGAGTAGGGATAGAAGGATAGGGGTAGGACAGGATTAGTGGTAAGCTAATCGCTCTCGATACGCCCCGTTCATAGGATAGGATGGGTGAAAGGGGGGAATTCAAGAAATCACATACATCCATGCCTTTGAACAGAAATTCATAAATTGATTGAAAAATCAATTTATAAAAACTGTCCGTACCGGGATTTGAACCCGGGCCCTCTGTAGCCGAAGCCAACAACGTTGACCACTCGACCACACAGGCGGCATTAGTTATTGAGGCTTATTTAAAACAGTTTTAAACAAAAATCCCAAGCAGTTGAAATTTTTATTATCTTGATAATTAACGTGGTTTTATAACAGTCGAGATAAAAATAACAGCTAACGATTGTATTTTCAAATATAATTGTGATTTTGTCACAGATGGAAGAAATTGCATTTGAAATATTGACTTCAATTAAGATTTATCTGGAGTAAATCCGAAATTTAAACATAAAACACGTGGACGTTATTTTGTTAACAAAAAAAAAGCAACACCTAAAAATCAAGATAATATTTATTAAAAATGCGTTATTTTTAACTAGACATTTTCCAGTTAAGGCTTTATTTTTGATAATGAATGTATTATATAACCCCGAAAGTTTGCGTAGCGGTATGTCACGGAAGTTTTTTTCACATTCACAAAAAAAAACTCAATTTCCCTTACGATAACCTTAAATTTATTACAGAGTTAAAAAATACTTTTATCAGTAAACCAAAAATGTCGCATATGTGAGTGCTAAAAATTGGATGTGACAAAGCCATCGGTGTACTCTTTTTTAGAATATTGTTTCAAAGTGATAGTGGTGAAATATGTTTTTGTATCACAGTAATAGTCTAGTCGCTTTTTGCGGTCGATTTAAAAATATAATATAAACAGTGAATATTTGAAGTTGCTTTCCAGTTGGAATGAATCATGGCCCTGTCATTTATTCTTGTGATTTATCGAGCGCAGTTTTATTTCGGGAAATTCCGTATCGCAAAAGCAAAACAACTTTTCTTGATGTTAATATATTTTTGTGTAACTGCCTTAAGCTAAATGTTCGATATAAGGAACTAACAACTTATATAAGAAAATAGGTTTTCAGACTGTATTTATTTATTAAATAAACTCTTTAGATAATTTGAAAACATTTATTAGCTCAAAAAGTAAAGGTTTCACTTTGAATCTTTCAAACTATGTACATTCTCACAGATTTTGTCACTAACGACCCGGGTTTCGCCTTTCGGCATTTTCAGGCATTCAAGTGCGCGGATGAACTTGAACTGACTAAATCTGTGAGAATGTACATAGTTTGAAAGATTCAAATTTAATATTGAAATTCCACCAAGCACCTTCAGTCGAAATCTTAAATTATATAAAGGTTTCACGTTTGTTCGTCGCTTAGAACCATTTCTTAAGATCCATAAGTAGTTAAAAATAATAGATTTTAATAAATATCAGAGTCGTTGTGCAGTGGTCAATGATATTAGTATTCGAATTGGATCTCACATATTCAACTCCCATTACGAACAGCAATCGATCGATTTATCGATATCCGTTCATGGATATTTTTGTTGTCTAAAAATTCCCTTCTACCCTTCCGTTGACGTTTAAACAATATGTTCACCATTTTTAGCGGCTCGGAAAATATTAACGAATTTCAGTTATTTCTTGTGGGAAAAAAATCGTATTCGTTCCCCCCTGGAACGGATTAATGACGAAAATAGAGATTCTTCTGATTATGTATTTATAACTATGGGCAACTTTAAATTTATGATAATAAATATGATTTTATTAATACATATTAAATATGCAATGCCGTTTAATCTACTAGTTATTAAATAAAAGATAAACAAATTAGAGTAAATTTAGGATTCTTTCCTTCCTAAAATTTGACAAACATATTAAAAACGAGAAAAATTTTACGCATTTTGCAATCGTTCGTATGAAGAAATAAATATAGTACGTAGGTAGCTGATAATACTGCATTTAAAATTAAATTGGATAAAAAACTTTTGATTGTTTGTGTACTTTGATGAATGTTAGCCGAATTGTATTGACAGCTTAATGATGTTTTATTTATTGTAAACTATTCATGGCCGAAAATAGATGATGAAAGAAAAAAAAAACAAAAAATCTTCTTTGGGAGTGCAATTTGATTGGATCGTAACTAGACAACACTGGGAATAAAAATAAAATAGAATCCCCACAGTCCAAGCAAACAATCACTATCCACTCTCGTGCTTTCATTTTTTCCCTGAGCTAGAAAAAATACCGAACTATTCCACTCATACGTGAGAGACAAAGCATGAAGAAATATGTTTGGTCTATTTCTAAAGCCAGTACTCTTCAATAGTCATTTATAGTAGAACAATGGTGCGAAGTATGAGAGCGCCGTGAGATATTATTTACATACATTTCATACACCTAAATATGAGTAAAAAGTGGTTTTCCTTTATTTTATATTATATATAAGTAATAAAAAACGACTGATTAACACGGATCTGTTTTGAGAAGGTGACGCTTTGGTAGAAAACTTTTTTTATGATACTCAAATGAAAAACGATATTATTCCTCAATTGCGATCGGGAATTAATAAGAAGACATGATCAAATTGAATGAAAAATCCACAGTTTTTAAGGTTTGTATACGAAATTATATTTAAAAAAACAAAACACGTTTGTATTAATTCTACATGCATGTACATACTTATTTTGACCGAGAACGGTTTCGTTCATCGCAATCATTGTCAACCAAAAAATATAACAAGGATACAAGGAGTATTTTATAAAACATTGAAAAAGAATAATAACAGAGTGTACCAAACAATTGGTAAAATAAATATGCATTTTTTATAAAAATTGATACAACTTTTAAGTGAATGACATAAAACTATTTTAAATAAAAATATTTGCGAATTCATTTGAATGAATTAAAGTACCGAGGAGAGTAGAAAATCGAGTGGAGTGGAGGAAATTGATTGAGACGGCAATGGTTCAACCCAGATTGTAGCATCAAACAGAAGAATAAGAACTACTAATTTTCAACGAAAAAAAACTAGATTAAAAAAGAATCGATTAAAAGAGGTGCTTATATTTAGCCCTACAACAATTCATAAATTATCATCATCACAATGAGCATGGGTTTTAATATAATATATTTTATAATACAAAACATAATAGGTGTAAAAGTAAAAACACTTAAATACATATTTACTATAGAATTAATGAGTTAGCTGTCTAAAAGTATTTTCTACATTATCTGCCAGCGGTTTGATGATATTTGCTCAAATTTAAACTACACTTTAGTATCAAATAGATTTGAGATTAAAAATGTTTTTATTTTATTACGTATTCCTTGATATTTGAAGCTAAAGCTTTTTTGTTTTTAAATTTAATCACTTTGCTCTAATCTGTCTAATGTTGGCTGATAAATATAAATATAAAAAAGATAGAATATTCTCACTGCGAAGTTTAATTGAAAGGGTTAATGTAGACAACGCAATACAATACAAAGATACAAGCAGCGAAAAAAATACAACAATATATAATATGTATAATTCCATGGCGATGTTATGATACATATATGCTTATTTAATATTGGTGTATTTATGTACATTTTGTATTTTTGATATTTCTCATACAGAATACTATATACACAATATATTTTTACGATCATTCGAAGGCCGTAGTGGAGTCCGACGTTTTTATTTCATTAATGTATGTACATTTGTTCTATTGCTGTCGAACTTTACAATACAAAAATGACGACTGTGATGCTATTTCTTCGCTCATAATAAAGAAATTTCAACTAAAAAAACCAATGATTTATAAAAAAAGTTCAAGCAAATGAAATACCAATGGTGAATTTCATTAGATCGACTATCAAAAAATAGATACAAAACAGTCACTAAGGCTCAAATGTTACGACATGAAAAAAGAACGGGATAAAGAAAAGACGACTTGTGATCAAATCGATTTTTTTACGACAGTATCGTTTTGAATTGCATACAAATTTATTATTCGATTGGGTGTTTATTTAAGCGCTTGTATCCACCGATAGGCTGCCACACAGCGATCCTAGCACGATCGCTAAACAGAAATAGAGCCACCGCACTTGTACAAAAGGCAAGTGCGGACATTCAAGCCTGGTGCGCCAACTGGCGCATTCAAATACACCCAGAAAAAAGCACTGCAATAACCTTCAGTCGCAGGCCAAATAGACACGGTAAGAATATCAAATGCATCCGGATGCGAAACACAGACATCCCGTAGGCACGAACGGTAAAATACCTCGGCCTCACTCTTGATTCGCGACTAAATTTTAGCAGACATATACCTGTAAAAAAAAAACAGGCATCCCAAGTCACAGGCCAACTCTACCCGATGATTGGGCACAAAAGTAAACTTGCAATAAACAGCAAACTACTCTTGTACACCGCGATTACTCGTCCAATCATGACTTACGCATGCCCGATATGGGCATACGCAAGCATGAAACACATCCAGACGCTCCAGACTATACAAAACAAATCACTTCGAATGATAACAGGCGCACCCTGGTTCGTTCGAAATACCACTCTCCACAGAGACACCAAAACTGACACCATACTCGAACACGTCATGAAGCTGTCGAAGAAATTCTACAGCGACATGGCAGACCACTCAAACGACACTATCAAATCGCTACTAAACGATTACATAAAATACCCACACACAGCCATAGCGCGGCCAAGGAAAGTTCTCCTTCTCAAACCCCCCTAGCTCTTTCCCGACCCCTCATCCACATGCTGGTACGCCACAAAATGGGCGCATACACCGGGGTGTCTTCAAAAACCATCCTCGGCATACGACACACGCCGACACTGTAGGCTCGACCTCCTCTCGAGGGTAAAAAACAAAAAAAAGAGGGATCACACGGAATTTATAAAAAAATAAATAAATTCCCAAAATTAAAAAAACTAAACAGACAAGCATTTCCCCACAAAAAAAAAATAGCAATGCTGCTCGAGGTTAATGAATCACCATACAGTGTCTACCAACGTCAACAAAACGTCGACTTGCCAACAACCACGACCCTCACGCTTTTTCTTTCTTTTAACATTATATTTTTGTTTTTGTTTTTCTATTTTTACTGTACTCTTTTCTCATTGTATTCTTTTTCTCTTTTTTTCTTACTACTTTTGCTCATTGTACTATCCTCTTCTTCATTATTTTTGAAAACTGTATCACCTGTACCCCAAAAAAACTAATAAAAACTAAAAAAAAACAATACAATACACATGACTATCCTGTCTCACTCATATTTAAAAAAATAAATAATATGAGATCAAAAAAATAAAAAAAAATAAAAAAAAATATATAAAAAATAAAAAGAGACAGGAACCAACACTAAAAAGAGGGGAAACCCCAACATCAGACGAAAGGGCAATTGGAGTAATCCATAAGGCCCTACAACCAAGTGTAAGACACCAACCAAACGATAGGCTGCCAATATGGTAAAAAGGGATTTGCTAAATCTTATGGCTATTCTTGATGTTCTGGGGAAGTTATAATTTTTTTTATAACTCAGAAGTAATACGCAATAATTATTAGAGCTATCTAATGTTACTGTATACACTTACTATATTCATTTTGTAACAGTACGCAATATATCGTAATTTAATCAATATCAATAGCTGAAAAATGTACGTCAGATATCCCAAATATACATTACCACTTTTTTAGTTGAAATAAATTTGCATATTTGTAGATAATATAATGCGAAAATCTGAGAATAATATTTTTCTTAATTTAACAAGGGGCTCACCGGCCTAAGTAATATTTAACATAGGGCTCGCGCGATCCCCTGCGAGCCCCTTCAGCCCACCCATGCTTGTGTCATTACACACGAAATTAATTCAAATGCAAGCTACCGAACGTTTCCACTCGGTTTTAAAACCAAAAAATGTGAACTAATTTATCGTCTTAGAACACTTTCTTAGACGCGTATTTCATGCGACGCCACTGATCAAAAAAGTTCATATATATATTTTGTATACAAAAAGTTGATTTATACCTGTATATAAACTGAAAGCTTTGGCAATATGAATACGTTAAAGATAATATTCATGCATGAAAATAAAAATTCATTGTATATTAGAAATATAAGGACTCAATGACAACAGAATATTTTTATTATCATTTCAAATAAATGTTTTTTGTCATATAAGAAAGTCATACAGTGAATGTATTTATTTATTTTAAAAAAAATGCTTGTTTTCGTTAAACTTTCTTAAAATGTAAAAAAGGTTTGTTTTGATAACAATAAAAAGTTTATTTCTATTTCGTCATAAATTTATTAGAAAAAACGCCGTATATAATAGTTTTTTTTATGCTCAGCTAGATTTTAATTTCATGTTTGAATTAAAATAACACACGTACTTAATAAGCACCATGTCTGCTCCTAATGTGGACTTTCAATGGAATTTATTTCAACAGAAATTTTCTGCAAGAAATATTTGCTAAAACACTTAAACTTGCACAAGCAGATATAAGGATAAGATAAGAATAATGCTACAAAATAAAGGTATATTATAAAAGGCTAATTTTTCAAAAAGTGATTATGTTGTTATGCACGGCAAAATATAAATTATTAAAAGGATCTTATATTTTTTCTTGAACATCTCACACAATGCTATTTTTTTTTAAAAACGTATAATATTGATGATTTGACCAGTCTGTCTAAGTGAGGATATTTATTTTTTTGTTCTGGAGTAAATGCATCGCTGTGTCATTAATGCGATGTATTTCTCGATTCCAGTATTTTATATGACGTATAAATAGTTAAATAGTCTCTGAGTTGCTAAAATATTCCTTTACACTTAAAGATAAAGTAATTACAAATAATGTATACTGTTTCAGGAACAAGCACTTTAAAGCAATAATATTAAGTGGATGTGGGGTGACTTCTTAAGGTATATGCTAATATGTATTCTGTAACAATTTATTACCTATAAATTAAATTATAATATCAATTTGACACTTTTAATATAAGTCCATTATGAAATTGAGGTTTTTCTTGGTGTACATTTTCACGAAAACTAAATATGATCAGAAAATGAATACTGGGATATCGAGGAGCCTGTCTACTTTTTCTGTATTTTCGCTGTTTAGACGATGTTTTATTATTTTTGAGAAAAAAAACATTTGGTAGTAAATGAGTTTAAAAATTCAGCCTATGTAGCCTAGGGATAAAAGCAAAAATCAGATGGCTCATGTTCAGATAAGGTGAATATCAAATTTATTAGAATTTTTCAATAGAAATAATAAATGCTAAGCCATCCAAATCATTTTGACAAGGCCTTGAAAAATAATACTATATATGTATAGATAAAATATATGAGAGAACGTGGATTAAGGTATGTAAAATGACATAATAATGTATTTAGATATTTAAAATATAAATGTTTAAACAACCAAAAGACTTGTGAACAGAATCCAGTAGTTGATTATTAAGTTTTTAATTGAAAACAGTATTACAGATGTTGGTGAATGAAGGCGTCCAGTGGATTATTTCAGAATGTCTAGATTTACTTTGTAGAGTTAAAACAGCCAAGCATTCATGTAAAGCAAATGAAATACAGACTAAAAAGACATATGTAAACTTCTCATTCAAAATAATTTTATTGATTTTTTTTATTTTGGGTACACATACAAGTATGAAATTTTAAAAACATTCTAATTTTTATTCACATGCGTTGTAGTTTTGCATAAGGCAACCAATCCTGGGATACTTATCAATTTGGTGATCCCGTAATTGCAGAATTGTCTTAATGCCGATTTAGAGATTTCCGGATTCAATATAAAATACAACATGTAAAATAATCAAATTTAAAATCTTAATTCTTCTTGATTTACTATCATATATTTTTATAATAAAACAATTCTCAACAGTGTGTTTATACACATGTAAGTCTTTCTTTATCTCTCTTATATTTTGTAGCAGTCGTAGACAGAAACATACAGTTTCTTTCATAGCTGTACCAATACAAAATTCAGTTAAACAAATGTCAAGTAAAAGAGGAATGACTGGTCATTTCTTTTTTATTGTGGGATAAGATTTTTTTTTTAAATAATTTGAGATCTTAGATAAGTGATATCTTTTCTACTCAGATTGATCTCGAGAAACTATAGTTTAATGATAAAAAATATGTAACTTTGGCCGTTATCTGTATTGTCAGTAATTCTTTTGAATTCAAATTAAAGGATACAAAAAAGCTTGAAACTTGGAAAACTTATATTTTTTGCTATTATTAAAAATCGAATATATAATATATACAATGATTTACAAAATAGTAGATAAATATTGTACGTAGCATGTATCACTAAGAGTGGAAAACTCATAAGAAAAAAATGGGATTTGAACAATATATCTTGGCACCTTATACTAAAATTGGTCACTTTCTTTTTAATGTTTCCGAGACGGCCATTAAATATGATTTCACATTTCATTCAACAAAATTTAATTGAAAAATATTTTATTTTTACCAATTAAACCAAACAATTAAATTTAACCTAAAAATATATTCATTTCCAACTATGATATAATCAGAATCCTAGTTGTTGTATTGAGGTTAACTGCGTTTTTTGTTTTCAAACGTTTGATACAATTGTAAACGTATATAAAAATCAACAAAGCAATAGTTGAATATTTAAACGGAACAAAGGCTTCGGTATGTGAAACAAATGAAAAAACTAGCGGTGATCGAAAACCGTAAAATTTAATAAAGTTGTGGAATTGATACAAATATGTTTTCATTTTTAGAAATGTGATTTCCAACATTCGACCAAAAAAATACAGTAACGCAATAGTTTTTGTTTTGTTTAATATAGACTACTTCATGTAAAAAATATTTCTTAAATGTGTGACGCATCGACATTTTATGTGGTATTTAATGTTTTTATTTTCTCCTAAAATAAATAAATATAGTTGATATATAACATCGGCTTAAATAATTGTTTATAAAATAAAATACGAAATTACAAAAGGAATTTCTTAATTAAATCACAGCGTAGAGTAAGTCAGTTTTTACTCTCTACCACAAAGTTGAAGTTAATGGCGTTACAGGTTTTGCACTCTAGTTCAAAGATCGCCAACTAGTGGTCCACGGATTTGTTGTAGTACTGTGATCGGAGTGAACAATCCTTATGCTTTGAACTTGCAGCAACCAATATCACATTTACTACATTTTTATAATCAATCAAGCGTAAGCGTTTTTTTTAATATCGTTGTTTTATATGTAAGTCCCGCACAAAATCATGGTTACTGGATTAAAAATTGTTACTTTAGTGGTCAGTAACGCTGGAATGGCTGCTCTATTCAGTTGATATGACAGCTTTACTTTACATCATTAACAGTTCGATGGATCTTATTACAACTACTAGAAGTAAAGTGTCACATTATGAGATAGTTTCTGTCGCTCTCGTGACTTCAATATTTTTGTTCTCATGAAATGACGTTTGTTTTCAAGTCGCTTAACTTATAAAATTATCATTTAGTATCAAACCGAATATGAAGAGCATAATTTTCTTGACTTTTTTTGTGTGGGTAGCAATTAGGGCCTTCAATTCCGGGATCCCGTCCAGTTTTATGATCCAGAAATTCCGATATTGTCACAGTACTAATACCAGGATTTCAGAATTGAGAAAATTCGAGAAAGTTGTTCGAGGGGAAAAAAGAGCCTCCCAATTTTGTTTTATTTTAGCAATTCCGAAACTAACTAGGATTTTGAAATCGATAAAAATGTGTTCCCAGGATCCCGAGAAATTTTTTTTCAACCTCGAATTTATACACGATTAAATGTTGAATGTTTAAAACCGGAATTCCTGGATTCTAATCATCATCATACACCCAAAAAAGTGAAGGTATAATTTTAATATATTCGGTTCTATATTTTTGAAATAAATGTTCCTAATATTAATTTTATTAGTAATTTTATTTAGTAAAAGTCAAATTTATATAAAATATAAATCATTATAATTATAGTGTTTTTAATTAAGAAAAATGATTTAAAAGATATGTATTATTCGTTATTCCTGGATGTTTGTTTTAAAATCGATTCTGCTCTTTGAAAAATGATCACAACGCTGCCCTTGATACAAGCAATTACTCAAAAAGTCTTTCAAATATATTTGGAAGAAAATAGTGCTACAACGTTTATTTTCTGAAGATGTTTTTATTATTTATGAGACGAACATAATAGAAATTGAACAAGACCATCACAAAATAGAGTAACATTTTATAAATAAATTCATATGATCAATAAACATAAATACTGTTTACTTTTGAATACAAAAAATCAATGGGAAGTATGTCTTTACTGTGATAAATAAATTGACAATTGTATATATATATATTTAAGCACACAAACTTGATATAAGAAAATGATTGTTTCTAGAAGCAGTAAAAAGAGTTGGAGTTATATTTTCTATTAAGTGGAATAACTAAACTGAAACTTCCATGAAAGTAACAACCATGTATGAAAATAAGATTTTATCAACACAAATTGATAACTAATATGCTGTGACACGAGTTTTGCCACTTTAAGAAGCATCATCAAACAAAAATCGAATTTACGAATAAACTGACGTGTCACAGTTTGTAACACAATAAGTGGAGTAACAAAGTTATTTAATTCAATTATATATTAAAAATAAACTCTCACAAAGTTCCCGCCGATTCCATTGAAAATATAAAAAGGATAAAGGGTATTTGCTTTATCTTAGATCACTCAAATGTGAGAATTTACGATATTTTTTGATTTATGATTCCATTCCTCTTCCAATACTATTGGAAAAGCAAAAGTAATTATCATATCAAATTAAAAAAAAATGTAATATGTTAAAATAGTTTATTTTTAAAATCGCACAATGAAAATAATTGCATACTTGGTTTAACAAACAAATAATTCATAGAAAGTAAAATTACAGAAACATTCCTATTTGACAATTATTCTGCTTGGTAAGTAGACACCACTATGACTGTTGTTGTGGTGAATTAAGGAATTTGGAGTACTTAAAAAAATACTTTGTATACACGTATAATATAACACGTTTGTGGACAGTACCTTATGTTAGCAAACATAAACATTATTCCAAAAACTAAATAATTTACGAAATTTCTGCTACTTCGAAAAATGGTTGTAAGCAAACTTAAACATTATTCCAAAAATTAAGTAATTTACGAAATTTCTGCTACTACGAAAAATGATTGTTAGCACACTTAAACATTATTCAAAAAATTAAATAATTTACGAAATTTCTGCTACTACGAAGAATGGTTGTAAGCAAACTTAAACATTATTCCAAAAATTAAATAATTTACGAAATTTCTGCTACTTACCCCTCCGTTGAGGTCAACGGGCTTACAGCTAGCAATTCTTAAAATAAACGTTTTATGAAATATAAAAACGTGCCGAATAAATAATATGATCCAATATTCAACATACTTGTTCAAGAAATTTTACAAAAAGCTTCCGGTTATAAGATAAGTTTCAACCTATTTTTCGAGCTGTTAAAATAATATCTTCAAAATTATCTACCCCTATTTATGAATACGTAAAATGGAGCAAAGTGCTGGCAAGATATTTAACTATTATAAGAGAAATTTGGTTTATCGAAAACTATATTTCTTAAAAGAACCCGAAAAAAATTCATAGTGCTCTGAATCTGGATCAAAACGAGAGCTCAAAGTATATATTTAGTAAATAAATACAGGCTGATAAGCTATTACTAAAAATGCTACCGAGAAACTAACCTTTGAGATAAATTTTATTTTACGAAAACTGGAAAGAGTTTCGTTAAAATTAATTTTCTGGATGTTGAAAGAAAAAGCGTTCAAAATGTTAAACAATCTCCGTGCCAGCAGAAATACAAAAAGAAGAGTCAACATATTTTTTTGCAAATAATATTATTGAATTAAACCTCTAAATTTTATGACGAGATGCTTGATTAAAACTTTTAGTCAAAAATCTTGAATGCCTTAAAAATATAAAATACTGCTTAATTTTTGACGAAGCTATAAGTCATTTAATTTTTGATTAATTTAAGTTTTTTTTAACAAAGTTTGAAATTTTTTTTAGTGAAAATACAACCAAATTGATTGTTTCTATGTAGGCATTCCAAACACTTATTTATTTACTGAGTCGAATGTCGAATGAAAAAAAACTATTTAAATAAGTTAACTATCGGTAAAGCGCAAAGAAAAAAGCTCAATCAAAAAGGTAACATCAATTTAATGAGTTAATTTAAAATTTAAAAATGAATGTTTTATTTATAAAACAAGAATTCATATTAAGAATGTTTCTTATATTTGATTTTATTGATATAGCTGTCAATATATAAAGGTAGCACTTGTGTCTCAGTTCTCTTTTTGACCGAATAAAAAATCTTTGAACCTAATTGATTTTATGCAATAATCGTGTATCGAATTTTAAGCACAAACTTGCTGCATATGAGAATATTTTACCACAAAAATATTGACACGAAAAACACTGCCAAGGCCAAATAATGTTTTTTGTTGACGCTTAACAAACTTAAATTTATTTGCTTGTAAATACTGTCGGGTTCGATGGTGCAGCGGTTAGCGCTGTGGGCTTTCGTGTCGTATCTTATAAACTTGAGTCCCAGTACGTACAGCATTTTTTCGATCGATTTATCGATTTCTGTTCGAATGCATGGGTGTTTGTCATGTCTTAATCAACTGAGTAATAAACAGTTCTCGTTGAGAAAATCTGATGAAATACCTTTATTAGGAGGCTATATGCTTCACATTGGGAGCGGACATGAATAAAAAAAAAAAACGAAATAAATTTGAAGAATTCTTTTTTCAATGTTGATAAAATTTTTCTAAATAAATCAAAAAAAGTAATGGGTAACTATGTATTATAAGTAGGTGTACAAGCTAACGCTTGGCTGAATCTTTCGTCTAAAGAATGGATCAGAGAAATGATGTGTGTTGATGGTTTCAAGCGTTTCGAGATGCCTTTTCTAAAAAAATCTTATCTTAAAGTCACGGTTCTAAATAAGACTCAAAAATTGATGAAATTTTGGAAATCATACAGTAATAACTTACATCTATCGTATTTAAATCTTTAGGGAAATTGCTACGGAAAAACGTGATGCTTACTTTACATAATGCATAAACGAGCCGGTTTGAAACGATTCTCTCACAGAAAAGTTTTCATCGCGCAAAACATCATCACCAATCGTCAACCTTTCTTTTATGCAGGATGCGTATGGTTGGAAAAAAGTGAAAACAGAAACATCTGTTACTAAAAAATCAATCATTTTCATGATTGATTTCACAGCATAAATAAATCTGTACTCAAATTCACTCTTGGTTCCCTTGGCTGTAGGGCTACAAAATAAAATTGTACAACAGAAACTTTTGAAAATTGATTTTTTAATCTTTTACTAGACTTGTATCTAAACTTTAGATTCTAAAGCCATGAGTGCTTATGATATTTTCCGTCAAACCATGGATTTTGACTCAGGAGTTTTCCATAACATAAGTTTTTTTTTCTATCCATGTCGTTCTCAATGTGAAGCATATGGTCTCAAAATGGAGGTATCTCAAGAAAAAATTCACTGACATCAAAAATTGCTTGTTTAATGAGTGGCTTAAACTCTCTTTTTTGAAGAGGGTGTGGATCAAAAGGATAGGATTCAAACCGTAGTTGTTGTTGGTTTATCACTTTCGTTACGCCCGGTTATTTTTTAGTCTTGGAAAGGTGAGAAAGAATTTTAGAAATCACAAACATTCAAGCCCTAGAAACAAACAGATATTGATATAAATGAAGTCTGTCTTAAGATTAGTCACGGAAGCCAACGACTTGACCATTGCGCTACGAAAAAGATTAAATCGTTTGCCTGCTGTGATCAGTAGAGCAATCAGATGACTCCGCGTTCGATTCCAGGTAAGGCCAATGTTAAATTTAGATTTTGTGATGTTAATTATTCTCCACGAGTACATCTCAAGTGGCTTAAAAAATATATTCTAACCGAGTTTATGTCGTATAACCTTAAATTTGAAGTATTTGGCGCAATATCAGCTGTAATGCCATTGCAAAATTGATATAAATTTGACCGCCAGTCGAATGTACCCGGTACCAAGTCAAAGATAAATCTGACCGAAAATATAGTCACATCGTCATATCATATACCTTCGTATCGTTTGTAAATCATAATAAATGAGTAAAGTATGAAAATCCAAATAAATCTTGAACCGCATCAAGGGTAAAAAAGTAAAACTTCAAAAAGCAAACTTTTGTATCCATCGTCGAAGAGATATCCTCCCACGTTGCTGTAAATAGTTAAGCATATAACATTTCGTGTTGGTATTTAAACGGTAAACAAAGATAGTTTTAAAAGAAGTAAAAAGATATATCACACCAACGAGTATTTTAAGCAAAGTTTTAGTCTTGTGATCTGTTTATAAAATTATGCGAAAACAAAAAAATATATTGAACAAAAAATATTACCGAAAATGAAAAATTATATTTTACTTTTAAAGAATCTTATATTACCAAAGATAAATTATTTTATCATCAATCCATGTTCAAAAATTAGCAAAGGTTTTGTAAATATAATTTTGTATGATTATTATAATTCTAAATTTTAATAATAAGTTAGTTCTAAGATCTACTAAAAATGAACTTTGTATTATTTTATAATAACAGAATGTGAAAAATTACTACTCTTTGTCTTTTTATTATTACAGTTATCTGCAATAAGAACTGGTAAATAACTACTGGAACTACTGGTAAATAAATTTATGAGAGATCAAAAATGTTAGAAGACAATAGAAAGATATCTTATTTAAGTGGCAACAAAGAGAGCTATTTTCTTTGACTTCCTACGTTATAAAGGTGAATATAATTTAGTTTTCATCAATTCCAGTTACATTTATGAGACATACATTTTTATTGTGTAACAATAATTACTTTATTTTGAAATATTTCTTGTTTTGAACGTGTGCGATGTTTTGTGAAGACTTTTAAATTAAAATTAGTCTTATAACAATAAAGCTAATTTACTGCAAATAAGTATGTTGACTTCAAGCTAACTGTGCTAGCCTGAATATATCAACAAAATACAATATATTGTATTTGGAGCAGGATTTAAAGAAAATAAAAAAAACGAGATAAAAATAAATAAAATCTAATAGAAAAACGGATGAAGAAAAGCGATAAATCCAAATGATGAAAAGACGGCAACTGTGTGCCAAGGGATTGCAATATCGTTATTACTGAATCTGGGTTTCCAGTCTTCATGGTGTTTTTTCAATAGCAAAAAACCAGTTTTTAAACTGAAAAAATACCGACACTTCGGAACTGAAAATTAATTAAAATTAAATTTTAATTGTATTGAAACCATTAAATACATATTCTAATAAAATTGTTTGCGCTAAATTAAAATAAGAGTGGTATTAATATCGACAGGTTGCAGGATTGGTGAACCTTAAAATAATGTAATATTGTTCTAAAAAATCGGTAAATATTAATAAAAATCACCTGTTTATAATAAAATAAGGATATATTTTTACTGTCGGTATTTTGTATGAAATATCTAAATGGCAGCTTTGATTTACTTGACAAGTGTTGCGATTTCAATTAGAGGTGTGTTTCTTCTTTTTGTTTTAAATATGATATTGAAACATTCTTCCAGTAAAAGACGACTTTTATGTATATGGTACGGTAGTTTTGCTCGAGACAAAACAAAACTTTAAGTATGTTACAAAACATTTCGTTAAGCTCGTATTTATGCTACAAAGTTATCACATATAGAAATTGATGTGACGTGGAGAAGCTGTCTGAAGTATGGCTGACCGATGAACAAATACCTCATGTGACTCACTTTATTAATTGCCATATAACATGACAGTCGTAAAATAATGTATCGTCCTTTATTCTTAGATGATCAATGTGTATGAATGATCTTTTTACCCTAACGTTACTCGAAAATCTTCAAAGTAGGTAGCTAGCTATACAAAACAAAAGGGCAAGAGCAAAGTTTGATATTGTCTAGATTATTTCTGTTCTCTCTAACGATCGATAAGAAGACAGCCTGTATTTGATTACGCGCGAAAATCAGAAGACAAGCGAAGAACAAAATTTTGTAGGCGGTATATATTATTTATGAAGGAAATTGAATTCAGCTAAAAAAGCCAAATTTTGAAAAGTAGGTCTTGTCAACATTCAGAAACGAACATAAATAAAATTTTACAAATATTAAAATAAATCATATATATGCCATGAAATAATTTCGAATTTAACTTTTTTTGAAGTTTCTGAAAGAATTCGAAAAGTTTTATTGTTGAAGTAATGTTGTCTTGTGTTTTCTTTTTTTTTATTTAAGAGGTTGTTTGTGAAACATTGTTAAATTTTTTACGATGTTCGTATTTTGAGTCAATTTATCAAGCTTTCTAACGACGTTTATATGTAGAATACTTTCGATGGATTCGGCGGTAGCTTTGTGTGGAAGTTCATTTTAAACATATAATTAAATTGGATAACTGTATAATTCCACTTGTTGTGTTACAAAATGTAATAAAAAAGACAAAACCCCGACTTTTATTCTGTGATTTATAACTTTAATTAGAATCATTTATTTGTTTATTCGTAAACCTTGTGATGTTAAGTCTGATGGTGTTTCTTAAAAAAGCGAAACACGTGTCAAACTTTGTAACATAACAAGTGGAATAACAAAGTTATAAAAAATAATGTTATCTTTCGTATACAGAAAGTTATGAAAATTTATTTTTCAAACATTCGAGTATTAAATTATTATACCTTGATGTCGTTCAAATATTTTTTTATATCTAGAGTAAAAAGTATCACGCCATGAAAAATCATCGTCTCGTTTAAGATCATTGTTGGATTTTTTAAAAGGTATTTGATGTATCGACGCTTGATATCAACCTAACCTATTTAGCTTAGCAATTCTTAAATATGTTTTGCATTGCAACACATTTTGCACACTATTTTGACTACAATTGTACAATCAAATAATTTATTATGTATCTTAAATAAATATATTAGATATATTGCCACCTTAATACCATAACAAGTTAATTTAATTAAATTAAGATAGCTATTGAATATAGTCTTACATTTCCTTCTAAAAAAATCAATTGAATAATATTTTACAAGTGATGTGCTGCTACAAGTTCGCACTTTGCAAAACTTGCGGCCGTTTTGTGGACTATTTTGTTTGCATAAATCTATGAAGTTACTTGTACGCTAGTCACACGCGCACAATACGAAAATATACGATCTAATTAATACTTTTGTACGGCATACCTGGAAATTCGATAAAATTGTCAATCCGTGGAGGGCTGGCGAAGTCAATATTAAGATCTTAAGTGAAATTAATATGTTCAAAATAAATGTAAATTATTTCGGAGATTATATCAATAATTTTTAAGAGATAATTTTGATAAAATTCATGAAGCAGTCAGAAAAGCTAAACATACTATTAACACAATTGCAATAAGCTCTGTATAGGCGGAATGAGTATTTTTGTAAATGAACACTTTTTGTTCAGAAAAAAGGGCAAATTTCATTATTCGTATTTTTAATACGATTTTTTTATGGAAATTGAGGGTTGGTGTTTAAAAAAGTGCAAGCCGGTTGATAGAATATTAGCAGCAAACCACTGTATTTAACTATTACTTATAATACAAAACACAATTTTCATTGTATTTTAAATTATTAAGTTAATTTTCATCAAATAGAGTTATAATTTAATTTTCCTAACAACAATAAAACTAGACTAATTTAATTGTTGTATTAACGTGAAAATATATTATTTATCCTATATCAAAAATGATCAGTTGGTGACCTTATAACGCTTTATTATAAAATCTAATAAATATTGTATTAAAATCTGAAACATACTATACTTGCTCTCGTTAAATGCACACATTGCTTAGCATTTTTTTTAAAAGACGTAGCTGGTGCTGTTAAAAATGTTTAGTATAGTTATTACAGTTTTTTTGTCTGAGAGTATATCGGGAACAGCCGCCCATGCATTGTCGGCTTGCACTTACGTAATTGTGTAAACACCATCTCAATGGTTGAATGACCAAATCTTTCAAATCTAAGTTAATTATTTATTTTTATATTCAACTGAGGTAGCATACAACAATGTTTCTTAACATAATTGACACCATCGCCCACAATACATCAACTGAATTTCAAAATAATATCATTGCTTAGCCTTAAAGCTTTTTGAAGTTTGTGGCGGTCCTCATTTTTTTTTCTCAATATTGAACATAATACATATTTCTTTCGCGTAAAAAAAATATTTAATAAATATAAGTAAGCTTTTTTTTAATGACAGAGAATAAATCGGTTCATAGAAACAGGCTTACTGATGAAAATTACTGATGATGGATTTGATTGTGCGGCTTAATACTACAAACTACTAAGTCAAATTAGTCAAAGTAAAGAATCAGTCAAACATTAACAAAGACCAAGATTGCATTTAATTTTGAATTACATATAAATAAAACGTGTATACCTTAGTATTTTACAATGAAAACATTTTTAATAATCCTCTTTTTGCATGTTTTATTCATTTTCACGTTTTCGAAATAACGCGGTCAAAAAAATGTAATGGAACCTATCATTCATTTATCTTAAATCATCTAATCTTTTTTACACTTCTATTTTACATGGAACGTATCCTTCGTGTAAAAGAGGATTGAGCGTATCTTAAATTATTTTTTCTTTGCGGTCTGAACTAGAGTATCCAATCCTGGAGCCTTTTTGTGATTGGACACTCAACGTGAAATGTATACGTGTATAATTTAAGAAAAATTTTGATGACTCATTTTTTTTTTTATCTCACCGAGGAATTTGAAATCCTCAAATAGCTCTTCCAAATTCAAAATACTATACATTTTCGGGATTTGCTAGAAATTTCTCAGTCCCGAAATCCCGGGGTTGCGACTATACCAATCCTGGGATTTCGGGATCGCAAAATTGAACGTGATATTGGAGACCCTAGTCTGAACCTAGCATAATTAGTTTAATGCGGCTCGCTAAAAGTTGAAGGTTGTGCATGTCTGCCGTAGGGCGTCAAAATACCAGCCCAAATCCATTATCCGGTTTACGGTTCTTTTAAAATGTGCGTTCCGGTTCAAGCAGGGTGAGAGCCCTACCATTGCTAACAATATGTATTTCATGCAATGGACTTCCTTGTGGCAATACAAAAAGATACACTACTAAAACATACTATATACTTCTTACGTAACACGCCTAAAATTTAGCTTAGTCAGATAATAATAAAAAAGTAAACGAAATGTTCTTATTTAGAAATACGGTTCGCAGTAAACACTTAAAAAACTTTCGTTGTGTTCCGTTGATTTTCATTTAAGTGTAACAGATTTTTTAAAAATATATAAGTATTAAAGGAATTCTTTCAACGGCACGTGATTGCCGCCAACAGTTGTAAAAAGCACGTGAGGAGAGAGATTTAGAAACTGATTAAAACTTTCTCGCATTTCAGCGTGAATAAAAAACACGTAGATTTTAAGGTGTATTCACATATTATGAAGAGCACATTGCGCTTGAAGACAACGAGATTTTTTATCACGCCATTTTAGATATCACATATATTAAATGGTAATGCAAAATAAATTCCAACAACCAACATATTTTGCTTACATCGCAACATAGCTTAGAGTCACTTATTTATAATTTGTACTGTAATTTGTTAATTCTTTTCAATGCCCATTGTTTATTACACCTTTTTATTTTGTTTTGTTTAGTATAAATAACACTGTTAAAATTTATTTCTTATATGTTGATAATGCTCGTCTGGAGCGAAAACGATCTTGATATTGCTTAATGATTGCTTCTAAGATACTCTTAGCAATCGAAAGTGCCAATGCTGTGTTAAGAGATACACCTATTTTATCCTATCAAGCTATCTGTCGTGAATGTTTGCGGGTAAGTCACTCGGACAGTAGAATTACATGCTTGCTATATTATGGAAAAAAGGGATTAAAAATATTAATAACTTCTACATAGTGTGAAATATAGTTATGCTGGAAAAATAAAATGACTTGAAAAATATGCTCGTTTATTAAACGCCGCCATTTTTTACATCTTCCGAGTATTAGTTACGCACGCGTGTTTACTTTAATATTGGTCAATGCCAAACAATATTCGTCGAGGAAATTTTTCAGTAATCATCATTTGTCTATGTCAATCATATTTGACAACAATTATAAAAGGAAAAAAAAACATAAAAGTCTTGGAAAAAGACTGTTTTTTTAAAGTTACACATACGTTGATCATATAGGACGGAAAATAAATAGTAAAAAAATACATTTAAGGTTTCGTAAGGTTGAAGACTGACTAAATTTTATTAAACCTTAAGTTTGTCACGTTGAAGATCTATGACTATAATATATATATAAAAAAAATATTTCAACTGAATTTTGAATGAAATTTTGGTACGTCAGAAATTATTCAATTATTAATTATGATAGTAAACTTCGTAAGAATTTTTTTAAAGTTTAATCGCAAAATCCCGGAGTGGATATTAGGATGATTCCAGGATCGTCAAATTGTTTGATATCCCGGGATTGGAAGCCCTAATACATTTAAATCCAGGAAAAGCATTTTTTTATGTATTAATTTATTGCTGAAGAAATTTATGTCAAAAAGATATCTGTAATTTTTACATGCCGTATTAGAAATCTCATATAATAACGAAATGCATACCTAGCCCTATAATAAATTGTATTTTAAAACTTTTAAGTTAAAAGATAAATAAAGCGACCAACAAGAAAAGTCTTTGTAAAACAGCTTCTGTTAAGATTCTGCATTGACTAATTTACAATATCCTTTGGCATCAAACATGTTTGACAAAAAATCAACGTTCAATTATTACATAATGTAGATAGTTCACGTAGTAAAGATTTTTTCAATAATTTAAGATTTCGACTGAAGGTGCTTGGTGGAATTTCAATATTAAATTTGAATCGTTCAAACTATGTACATTCTCACAGATTTTGTCACTAGCGACCCGGGTTTCGCCTTTCAGCATCTTCAGGCGTTCACGTGCACGGATGAACTTGAACTGAGGTCAGTTCAAGTTCATCCGTGCACTTGAACGCCTGAAGATGCCGAAAGGCGAAACCCGGGTCGTTTGTGACAAAATTTGTGAGAATGTATATAGTTTGAACGATTCAAATTAAGTAAAGATTTACCATATGTTTTACAATAAAACGTGAACAATCGAATATATTCAAATTCATGCTCGGTACATTAAAAAAGTTTATATTGAGGTCGTGAATATATTTGTTTTCAATATTTTGTCAGAGGTGTTCTGTGATTTGCGTTTTTATTTGTGAAAGTATTTATTTTCGTCTAGTATGTAAATACTGAGGAGAGAAAAACTTTTTACGTGCTTTACTTTCCGACACGAAAATAAATATCTTTGGGAGTATTTGAACACTTCAATGACAGCTGAGAACTTTTATTTGATACAAAAATGTTGAAAGTTGTACAATGTATTGCATTTCAGTAAATTAAACATAAATTCCCACCCACGCATAAATTTAAATTCAGTATTTTTTTCTTTAAGTACATATGTTCATACTTTACTAGACATCTAATTTATAATCATGTGCACAAAAGGGTGATACATATATTGAAAAACGTGCTTAATATGCAGAAATATATATAATACTATAATACATATACGTAAAATAGATTACGTAAAAAATCTTATTTTGTTTCTACTAAAAAGTGTCGATTTTATTTTTATAGCATTTTCGAAGATAGAAATTGTTGTCGTCTTTTGTTTTCTTCACCAATAAAATTCGATTAAAAAACGGCACGAAAAAATGCAAACATACATTTGAAATGATTTAAATTTGTTCTATTGTATTGACATTTCATCGATTGTGAGATGGGTAGTCAATTGAGTTAGAGTAAAAAAAATGTAATTATTTTGTTGCCAAAAATATTTTTTTCAAGATGAGTGAAACCCAACGAATGCGATTGTATTATACCAGAAGTTAGTTTGACAAAGCGAATATTTCAAAACTAATGTTTATTTCGATACATTTTTTTTCACAATCAGTTGTAGCGTTATATTAAGTGTTGGGTTTGTAATAAAAAGCTCTACCTGAAAAGTTTATCTCAGAAAATTGATAGCCAACTAGAAATTATTTGGTGGAGAGTTATAAATTTTCTGCGATCAATTTTTCTTACTAGTCACAAATATCGTCATTAGCTGTTTATTTTAGTGTTATATAATAATAAATAAAGATTTTTTTCAAATAAATACTGATACTTTCCGCAAGCGATAATTGGATAGTTTTGTAAATTATTCTGATTCTGATTATATTATTTTTTGAATATTGAAATGAGAGGTTTTACAGATTTGGGAAATTATTTATATTTCAACGAATTCAGTTATTAAAAAAACATGCATGTAGAGTTGGTTATTGAAGAACAGATAACAAGTAACCAGTTTTAGTTATAAATAATATAATATCGGTAAGTGACTTTTTTAAAAAGAAAAATATTGAATTTGTGATATTGTTTTGTCATGCTAACTTATTTTAATTGGTAAGAGAATTATTTAATAATTCCATAACATCACTGGCAACGAAATTCAAAGACAATGTGATGAAATTATATTCACTGTTTTTTGTGTTTCATAATAATAATGAAATACACCAGTCAACACGTCGACTGTGAAAAAGAAAACGAACGTAACCCACATATAACAAATTTTACAGAAAGCACAAAAAATCCTTTTTTTGATGATTTTTGGCCAAAGACAAATTATGTAATATACACAACCTTGAAGTACATGGGCCTGATAAACTAGTTTTAAATTGACTTTTTCTAATATTAATTCAATATTTTTTTTTTTATTTTTTTATTCCTTTTTCCGAGTCGCGATTTTCACTTTTTTTCAAACTTAAAAGCGTTGTTAAGATACTTATCCGGCATTTTGATATAACGTATATTCAGTTGTATCAATTGTGATTAAAGAAAAATAGCTTTTTAAAAACACTGTGGGTTTCGTCCTTTTTTCTTTTCCCAGTCAATATTATATATTGTAAATAAACACACTCATTTTGAAAAAAAAAAATGCTTAGCGACAGGCAGATTCTGACTATGACATGTGAAAAGTGGGTATCACAATACATGCAGAAACGTTATTGAAATTCTGTCAACAGCATTTCAAAATTTATTCAACACGGCCTAAATATTATTGTCAAGCAAAAATATTATTTTACGAATACAGAATAAAGCTATGGCTGTTTGCAAAGTAAAATACAAACACAGTACAAATTATATCCATATGCGCTCATGAATAGAGGGTAATAAACTCAACGTTTTATATTGTCAGCATGTAAAATCCTGAATGAAAAATTCATTGTTTATCATAGAAAAAGAAAAGTATCTTTAAACCTTTGTTTCTCAACCAAGGTCCACGTGATCACCTAGCGGGCCACAGCATGTTCCAAAAAGGCCACAAAGAAAATATCAGTTAAGAGGAGCCACAGCAGACTTTGAAAAAGGGGCACGGTTTCCCTAAATACAATAAACTTATATATTTATTACTATCAAATAGAATACAGTATCAAAGCATTCAATTCATTAAACTCTTAAGTTAATTTAAATTTTTAACATTGTGCAGCGGAAGTATTTTTTTTATATAATGACTCTAAAAAAAAAAGTCTTTACTGGCAACTAGGGACTCTCAAGGGTTCTGCGTCTCGCTCATCAGTGGCCTACCACAACGGCGAAATCCATCTCTCTTTCAGTATAATACATTTTATATGGATATTAACAAAACATTCACTAAGACCTGAAATGCTTTCCTTACTTTATTTATATGTAATATTTTGTATAACTATAAGATTTCTCATGAAAGGTAAACACTCATTGTTATTGTACCGTTAGGGCAGTGGTTGGCAACAAAGCTACATTGAGTGATCAAGATTCAATATTATTTGATGTAATCACCACTTATGCAAGCATGTTACTTCACTCAACTCTTTTTTTACGCGATAGATACTAAGGTATCCAATCCCGGAGCCTTTTTCCAATCCTGGGATTGATTAATTTTGAATCCCGGGATCCCGGGATTAAGATTTTCTCACCGAGGAATTTGAAATCCTCAATTCGCTATACTTTTCCCTTGGATTCTCACAGAACCTCGTTTTTTTTTTTAGCTCACCGAGGAATTTGAAATCCTCAATTTGGTATACTTTTTCCCAAAATCTCACGGAAACTCGTTTTTTTTTTTAGCTCACCAAGGAATTTGAAATCCCCGATTCGGTATACTTTTTCCCAGAATCTCACAGAAACTCGTTTTTTTAGCTCACCGAAGAATTTGAAATCTTGAATTTGCCAATTTCGTGTAAATTTTCGGGATTTGCTCAAAATTTCTCAATCCCGAAATCCCGGGATCAGAAAATTGAACGGGATTGGATGCCCTAGTAGATACGTTTCACAGAAAACCGAGTACAAAAGCGATTATTTATATATGTGAATGTACCGTGTTTTTTGAAAAAAAAACAATATTGTATCAAAAATCGTGTGAAAGAATAATAATAATGAAAAAAACCCCATTATAAAGATATTTTTCATACATATGAATATATTTGATTAAAGAAAAAAATACTATCCATCTGTTCTTGATTATATTTTGATAATATCATTATTATTAATTATGAGTGAGAAAATGCTGTTTCATACTTCGAAAAAAAAATTGTTTCTGGGAAAAGTATTAAAATATAGTATAAGTTATTTTAAGTGAACCGTGTTATTTAAAAATAATTCGTGTTAAAGTACAGTGTTTGTAATCGATAGTAAAAGTCACGTAGTATTTTGTATTGTCGGAATCATGCCACATTGATCAGTGTCGTTAGCTTCCATGCCGGACTTCATGGGTTCGAATCCTAGCATGAACAGCATTTTTTCAATCGATTTATCGATTTCTCTTCGAAGACATAGATGTCTGTTATGTCTGAAAATAATCCCTCCCTTCTCAACATTCCAATCAGTGATTAGCCAACTACTAGTCCTGTCCTTTTTGTATCCTTTCTATCAATACTCTCTTTGAAAGAAAGAGAAGTTGAGCAGCCAAATAACAAGTAGATCTTATGAAAAAACTTCAGTTGCAATACCTCCATAAGGAAGCCATATGCTTTACATTGGGAGCGGAGGAGGGTTAAAAAAACTTAAACAAATACTACAGAATTGCGACAAACATTATTTTCCGAATAAACTGAATGTATATTTTTTTTTTGCTATATCTGTAATAGCATTTGAAAAAGTATATATTTACATATATATTAAGATGAAATTTGAGATTGAGATTAAGATATAATTCTTATATTGTGTACCAAAAGATAAAACGATTTTCAGTACCCGTAAGTAGATATAATGTGTTCGGTCGATAACTGCTTTGAACTCTGGTTTTTATCTTTCAGCTTTTTTATCCAGAAAAATAATCGACTATTTGACATAAAAAAAGATATTTGTGGTGCCCACCTTTGCAAAAATGTTGCCGACAACAGGGTTAAGTCATGTTTATATTGCCAAGTGAAAACTCCTCAAAATACTTTTTTTCGTTGTTTTATGTATTTGTGAACCACCGGAGCTGTTTATTTTTCCTTATAAATAATAATAAAAAGAACAGTTCACAAAAATCCATTTGTTTATTGCTCCATCTGGATTTTATCAATAGCTAGTGTATCGGAAAAACCAGAAAATAGCGAATCCACAATTCGCAAGTGTGAAAAATTTAAGTCAAAACAATGGCAACCATTATTCGCCACCAATTACCTGAAAATATAGTGAGTGTACATTAGGGAATCCAAATTTAATTTAATACTTTTGCTCGGTTTCGGAAATGTCATAATCATATTTATTAGCAGCTCAGACTGTTTCGGAGATAAAACCGTTTACAAGGTACGATTAAGAATATCTACAATGAAATTATAATGTTAGAAGCACAAAGGTAAATCACTTGTAATACCTTGGTGAACTAAAAACTATGATTTTTAGATATACCACAGTGATCCCAAGTCCCTGCTGTTGTTAAAATATTTCGATTCTTATTGATGTTGGCTTAGTGGTTTGTAAACAGTATTCAGTGCCTTCAGTGTTTTTTTTTTTTTAAATTTGTTCAAAGATAAAAGTTTGTTCAGAATTTCATTAATCTTAACAGTGTTACGCCGAAACAATTTGTTTTAAGATAAACAGTATTTTATGGCGGATAGACGATGAAATACATTCTTCATATAAAAATGGATTTAAAAAAAACGATGAAAATCTGTTGGAATTCGCCTGATGTGAAAGACTCGCAGACAGTGCGGGTACTGTATGTCATTAATTTACTCACCTGTAAAACTTTATTTAAATAAATTTTACTTTAAATTTTGTGGACGCTATAGTAAAGATAAAATTTTCATATTAGGTTAATTATAAACGAATAATATTCGAATATCCAAATTTATAAAAAGTGACAAATAATTTCGAATATTCAATTTGAATCCCTATCATGCCATTCATTCATCGTAGGTCTTATCGTGCACTGTAGTCTTACTTAAAATAACAAGCTAATAAAATATAAAGCTTATTTTACTGGGCGAACATTCCAATACTCAAGTTGTTATATAATTTACAATATCCGACTTTATTGTTATCCTGAAATAGTTTTATAGTTTTTCTTTCCATGGTTTAAGTCTATTTAATAAATCTTACAAGATTTAACCGGTTTTCGTTGCTGTTTTTGTTTATTTTTCTCAGATATTTTCTTTGTGTTATATATTATATGTTTTCTCTTTTGCTTTATTCCCAATGGTTATACGAATTCTATTTCTTAACACGTAACAATAATTCAAAGAATATGTCGCTGGCAAAAATAAAGAAATTGAATCATGTGATATAATAAAAAATACACAAAAAGAAGCATGTAACAAATTCAAAACTTTTTTTACAAGTCAATTAACAATTGTGCCATTCTATGATACCTCGTATTCCTGATAAATACTTAAAGAAGTGTAAACGTAAACTTTCACAGTTCTAAATTGAGATACAGCCAGCATACAGCTCCAACTGACATTGCATTCAAATGTACAAATATTCCACGTAGAGCAAGTGATTTAAGATATGGACTGTTAGCCCTGAGTGTTATGTTGACGCAATATGCATATACAAAATGCGGAAAATCTTCAAATAATACGAAAATAAACCTGTTTATTAATGTGTACTTTTTTTTTAATATATCAAGATAGGTTTTTTTAACATCTTGAATTATTTTCAGTTTTTCAGCTAAAAGTAGTAGTTTTCTTCATTTATGGATTTTAGTTGTGATTTTGAAAAAATGTTGAAACTAGATGTAAAGCAAGACTATTTATGAGCAAAAAAAATATTAAAGCAATATTTGCGACGGGACAGTATTAGACGATAAATTGATAAAATAGGAGAACGATAAATGCAAGATCATTTAACATTGTTCTTATAGATTTTTGGTCGAGTCTATGAAAATAAAAGATCAACGCGGGAAACAAATAATGCGAGAACGGTAGATCGGAGTTCAACTGTATGCGATTCACTATCAAAATCGAAAATCAAAAGGTCAATTCTTAAAGTATTGATTACGTTTAAAATTATTTTATTACATGTTGGTAATGAGAAAACCAGTACTAATCTTTCAATAATCATGCAGACTGAGACTTAAATAATCAAGAATGAGAGTTAAATAATTGAGTAGAATGTGTGTAGAGACAAATTACACACAATACATTAACACCAAAAATTGCCTGTGGATACATTAAAAGTGATTTATGTATTATCATTAAAAAAATATAAAACATTCCCCTTTTCTGACAATTATTTGCTAAGATGAGAACCATTTTCGCGTCTAACGAATATTTCCAGGTGAAAAATATATTGATACAAAACTAAAAAAGCACTAATAAGGGTGTAACAATCAATTGGTAATGTGAAATATGAAAGAATTTATAAATAATATTTCAAAATTTGAATTATTAATACTATTAACTTGACTATCATTAAAAGTTTGAGACATCTCCTAAATAAAAATCACTAATCTACATAACTAATCACATTAAAACACAATTAAGTAAGAAAAGTCACTTACAAAAAAATCAAAGGCTTATCCAAAATTAGAAATTATGGGTTATAATAAAATAATTTATAATATTATAAAATAATAAGTAAATAAAATTGTATTTGTCCACCAAGTATTGATAGTAAACATTTTAAAAGTGATACTTTTCACAGGAAGATTTGACCAAAAGTAACATGAAATTGTTTTATTTTGTATACTCGTAAGATTAGGCGACCATTGGAAGATTTAAACAATCCTTTCCAACTATTTATTCAGTATTCCAAAGCTGTATTTAAAAACATTTTGCACGAAATTTTGTTGACGTAGCTAAGGAACATTTTTGGGAAATAAAAAAATATTTAATGAAATCGCGACCCGAGAACTACAAAGTTCTAAGTACATTTTTTTTTTTAAAAAATAACAGTGAAGTAACTAGTCTTCCGAGTGCCATTAGTGGTATTCATTGTTACTTTTTTTTCAACGAAAATCTACACAAAGAACCTTATAGTTCTCAAGTAGCGAAATGTGTAAGTAAAGTATATAAATAAAATATTCATTCAAAAAAAAAAATGTAAAAGAGTTAACAATTTGGTCCCAGAAGAAAACTCTTTTATAAATTAGCACGATAGAAAGCTGAAAGAAATTCTGAAAAATATCTACATTTTTTAAATCCATGTCCGCTCCTAATTTTGAGCATATGAGATCTTGTATTTTTTTCTACAAAAGCTGCTTGTTAGTCAGTTGTTCAAAGAGAGTAGGGAAAGATAGGATCAGGCTAAAACAGAACTAGTGGTTAGCTAATGGCTCTTGCTACGCCCCGTCATTTTGAGATTGGAGAGATGGGATGGAATTTTAATCACAACACAAACACACATTTGGGCTTTTGAACAAAAAATTGCCCTTTGAACTAGGACAGTGGAAAGTGGTAAGAAATATGACGACTCCGACTACAACCGTAGGTTTAAACAAGACTCAATTTTTTTTGAATAAGTAACATGCAGTAGCGCAACTTTTGACCCTAGCGATTTGAATACACATTTTCCAGCTAAATCACTCCGACTCCGATCTCACAGTTTTGGTTTGAACACGTGAGATCTGTCTCGGAAGTCAACGGTGGCCACTGTAAAGCAAACCCGACAGCTACACAATATTATTAACATATATTAAGATGCTTATTATACGTTTTAAAATTGCATTAATCATTTTTTTAAAAATGTTCGATTTTTTTTGTAATTTGTCTGTTTGTACCAGTCGTTTTTAAAAATATAAACAGCCACTAATGAATAATGGGCGAATAAAAGACACGAAAACTCTTTTAAGTATTGGATTTAAAACGTAAAAAAACGTTTGATAATAAACCTCTCAAGACTTGGCCCCATATATGAATAATAACTAAAATAACGTATTTCTTCCTGATATACTTCTGAAAATTATAGTATTTGGAATCGAATTATATCGTGTGATGGCGTATTTATTTGTATCAAAGTTAATTTACAGCAGTATTGTGCTAAACACGTAAAATAATCAAAAAAAATATGACGGGACTAAAGAACACAAGAAATACCTGTTGCCTGAATCATCCAATTAATTTGATTGCATTCAAATAAAAATAGAATCAAAGAACATTAATTACTTTACGTGGAAACTAAGTCTCGCTTAGACCAAACGAGTACTCTGCCGAATACAAAACAATTTGAGCGCGACGCACGAGATATGGCCGAGCGATCCGACGAGTGATTTTAAGTAGACAAATGAATAGAAACCGTTTCTATTTCCTCAGCCGAGAAGACACCCCAACGTCCCCAACCATCTATAATATGCTCTCGCTCAAGTTTTTGACATCTTACACCAAACGTTTAACTAGTGTTGTTGAATCGAACGAACGCACGTAAAGATGAAGTGAATTGCTAATAAAAGCTTTTACGCGTTTAGACACTAACTCGGTCAATATTTTTGATCAGACAAATAGTTGGCCGAAAACGCTCTGCAGCGTACTCAGTTAGTCTAAATGAGGTTTTACTGCTAGATTTCTCAAAGTGAAGCGTGTATTTAAAATTGAAAAATGTCATGTGATACCGTGTTTATTTTACCGCAAATAAATTTACAGCAGAGTTGTGTTCAAAACGACTAGAACACAAGAAATACCTGTTGCTTATATTTTAAAATTTAAATTGCAAGAAATCAAAATAACACGGAATATTAATAAAAAAAAATATGAGGAGTTTCATGATTGATTTTTGAAAGGAAGGAAAACCTACGAGAAACTTTAACTGCCTGTATATTAATATTTGAAAGCAACTATGTAATGTTATATTTTTGATGACAAAATTTTATGTTGTTTTTACGAATTATGTTGTGGCTTCACAATACAGCGAGCCAAAATGACATTGAAGTCGTATTTATTTAAACTGCTTTATAAAACTTCGAATACAAAATTAGTACAATGAATGATTTTTTTAAAAGTAAAATAAAAAGACGAATTCAAATAGTGCGTAGATTAAAGTTGATCTAAATATTTTAAGAGTTATAAAATATCTGTGCTATTTTTTTGTTTACGAATATAAATGTGTTAGACGTTGAGAACACGTGTGATTTTTTCTAGATTTAATACAAAGAAAAATGCTCAACTTTTATTGAAATTATTTTTGCAATAAAAATGAATAACAATTAGGAATTATTCTTCATTTTATTTTATTGGCTGAAGGTAGGGTATCCAATCCCGAAGCCTTTTTCCAATCCCGGGATTTTGGGATTGATTAATTTTCACGGAATTGGGATTTTCTCAGCGAGGAATTTGAAATCCTCAATTCGCTATATTTTTTCCCCGGATTATCTCAAAACTTCGTTTTTTTTTTTAGCTCACCGAGGAATTTGAAAACCTCAATTTGGTATACTTTTCCCCGGATTATTACAGAACCTCGTTTTTTTTAGCTCACTGAAGAATTTGAAATCCTCGATTTGGTATACTTTTTTCCCGAATGTCACAAAACCTCGTTTTTTTAGGTCACCGAGGAATATGAAATTCTCGATTTGCCAATTTCATGTCAATTTTCGGATTGATACGGCTGCGATCCCGGGATTTCGGGATCAGAAAATTGAACGGGATCCCGAATCCCGGAATTGGATGCCCTAGCTGAAGGTCAGTTATGTCATACAGCAAAATTATCAAAAGCGCGTTGTTTTGAAGAAGAAAAGATTATTTTTTTAGTAAAATATTTATTTATTTACACCGTCGCTTATTTATTTGTATGTCATTAAAAAAACTCGAATTTTACTAAAAACACGATTTTAACATATTATTATTTAAAACAACACACTATGTTTAATTGTAATATCGATTTACATAAAAGAAACAAAATCTCAATGTAAAGTTTTGTCGGAATTGATGTTTAAAAATTAGTTCAATTTAAAAATACAACTTTGGAAAAATATATTTTATTTATCATTTTAAGCTGTTTCTAAATAAATTTTATATATTTGTGATAAAAACGGTTCTATGTGATTAATTAATAATTAAAAATTCATTCATTTAAAAAAAGTTAAATCATTTTTCATTACACTGGCACATTACATTTAGGCTGGATTATTTTTTATCCCGAGTGTGGAATGTTGCGATAATTCTCTCTTTTTTGTACAGCTGTCGACATATCATCATATTGACTGACGAGTTTTTTTACCGACGTTAGACTTGTTGAAAGCCATTCTCGCTGATATTTTATGCCTCGTTAACTCGAAAATATTTTCCATTGGGTTCGGATCGGAGGATTTATGTGTCAAGGCTCTATAAAAATAAACCAATTTTGAAAGTGAGGAAAAATTGGAAATTGGATGAAATTATTGAAAGGTTGTAACAATGTACATTACTTTATTAATCACACAGGTGATAAAAGGTTTTTTTTTTAATTATTTTTCTTTATAAATGGTATGAATAGTCAATATCTTGTAATACCTGATGCTTTTATTCAAGTTAGAATTTGACGACAAAATTTTTAATGCAACTTCTTGGATTGTGTAAATATCAATTATTGAAGATTATAAACAATTGTTAATTTTCTATTTTTTAAAATATATAAATATATATATAACAAAATAGTTAAAATCAAATAAACAGATGTATCTATAGCGATCCTTTTGTGAACTTATATATTTTATATAAATATTTGAATTCATGATATGCATACTTTTAATATTTTACCAAGAAAGCATTTCAAAACATTAATTGAATGAGTAAATACAGAATAAATTCAGCATAATGAAATATTTTGTACACACATCAAACAAACCTCCAAATTAAAGTTTCACGTAAGAGACAAAACGTAAATGGCGGAAAAAAGAAAATAAGTGATTTGTTTAAATTATGACGAATTCAGCTTATTTTCAATTTCACGTCAATATATTTTTTTCTTATTTTCTTAAGGTTTCGCATTAATCACTGATAATGGCAAAACTAAGGTACTATAAATAATGATTAATATTTTTGAATATTTAAAAACGATACGTTAATATTTCTAAATGGTTACATTAATGACTTGAAATGTACGATTCAGAGACTTACGCCACATTCCTGGTTAAACCCCAGTTTTACTACTTTTGAAAACCTAATAATTCTGTGACCCACAAAAATAAACATTAAGCAAATATACGCGAAATTTGAGACTGCATTTTGTTATGATACTAACATCGTGCATTAAAAAGTTGCATATATTATATTTTCAGCCAGTTCAGCTACTGAAAATGTCAGTATGAGTAATCGGTGCATCTAAACAACGGACTGGCGACCGTTGATCTAATTAATAAAAAATATAGAATTTTAAAAATCATCAGTGATAAAAATCGATCGAGAATTTTTTATTCAGTGAAAGTATTATTGGTAAAAATATATATTTTAATTATCGTGTGTTAAAATATTGCACGACCAACGTAAGCAGAAAAAGCTTGTCCGTACAATTTCAATCTTTTCACCGAGATCAAGTGGCAAAATCTCCGTTGCACTGGACGGAAGGACCGGGACCCGCTGGGGAGAATTTGATGTAGATACGATGGGGACGAATTGGGGTAGAAGTGATTGGTTACGGCAGAAATCTATCTCATGTAATTTTAAAATATGTATGTATCTCAATTTAAATCTAGATTGATAATATATTTTTTTAAAACTATTTTTTTATTCTTAAAAGATCTTTTGTGAATTTATAAAATATCGATATTGTGCAGTTCTGTCATTCAGCTCCCAAATTGGCTGTCACTGGAAAAATGTTACTAATCAAAAAACAAGTCTATAAAACAAACAACTTATACATTAAGAGACGTTGTCACATGGTTCATGTTCATGGTCCGCTCCCAATATGGAGCATATGGCCTCCTAATAGAATTATATCAACAGATTTTTTTTTACGAGAACTGTTTGTTACTCAGTCGTTCAATCTTTCTTTTCCAAAGAAAGTAGTATGTACCGTGTATGAAGATAGGACAGGACTAGTGGTTAAAGCTTTCGCTATACCCACTTATTGAAAAATCGGAAAGGTGAGAGGGAAATTTTACACAACACAAACACCCATGCCAACGAACAGAAATCGATAAACCAATTGACAAAATTCTGTTTATAAGACAACCTAAGGATACAAAAAATGTTTATATTTTGTAATAAAAAAGTATTCAAATTTAACAAACATCCACAATGTTACAGTCGAATCTTAGAAAACATCTTTGCTGATAATTGAAATTTTAGATATCACTGGAGTTTGCTGAATGTGTTTTTAAATGTCTCAAGTAGACAACGCATCGCTCTTACAGACGTTAATGTCGGTTATATTCAAAATAAACGACAGGCACCGTGTTTTTTCATAAGGAATGCTAATATTGGTTTTTCAAATATTTCCTGTCCAAAGACGTCTATGCTAGATATCTTTAGACAGGCTTTTTTCTATTTCCTGCACATGATAAGAGTATTGCTCCAAATATAAAAAAAATATTCGTGATCCTTAGTACTAAGCCTTATCAGGGAATTTCTATATTTTACCTTTTAACTCCTGACACGCTCGATTTTTTTTTCTATATTTGGAATAAATTTAATGCTCCACAGATCTATTGCATGAACATCGGAATATAGAATTTATCACAAAGTCGAAAAATTTGTAGAATTTAAACAAATTCTGTCTTAAAATAATATATTATTAAATTTAAATCGTTCAAAATATGTACATTCAGATAAGTTCACCCGTGCACTTGAACGCATGAAGATGCTGAAAGGCGAAACCTTGATCATTGATGACAAAATTTATTTGAATGTGCAAAATTTGAAAGATTTAAATTAAATATTCCAATTCCACCAAGAACCTTCGGTCGAAATCTTAAATTATGGAATATATAATTACAAAATAAATTCTGATTTTATTTTTTTATAGTTTAAAATAAAAAGTACAGTACCTGGCATGACAGCTGACGACAGTTCATCACGCAGTTGACAAATAAAATTAAAAAAAAAGTACATAATAATATAATGCAACAGTATATAATAGTACACAAATATTTTGGACATAAACAATTAATGAATGAAAAAGTAAAACATAACAAACAGTTCACAAATATTGCTACTGAAAATGTTCACTCTAGGCAAAATGAGTTGATCAGTCAAACAGCCGTTGGAACCGGAAACTCGTACGTCTTATGCGATTAACAAGTTTTCAGAAACAAAATTTTCTGGTTATAGTTTCGCCCACGTAAGAATGAATTGGGGACATATAAGTTAATAGTCACGAGAATTTCAGGATTATTAACTCGGCCCCAAAAAAGAAGAGAAAAATGCTTTAAACTTGAAAATGATCTTAAAGCTTAAAGAGAGTGAAATGATAGTATTCATAAAAGAAATTTGTTGGGGAAGTTTCTAAGTTATTTTTGTAACACGTCAATTTAATTCATATAATAGTAATTGGCATTTTAAAAAACAGTTATATTTGCATGTACAAGTATCTTTATGTAATAATATATGTTATATTTCTTTTTTGGCTACCGATGAATAAAACGTGTCGGCTTAAAAAATAAAATTATGCGCATGCCAGTACGAAGTATCAGATGTACTTTTTATTATACAAGTTTATTACCACTCTAAAAAACAAAGTGAAACGTTTTTAATGTTATACGAACTAAAACTTTTCATTTTCATTTACCAGGCGGGGTTGCAAAGAAGATATAAAATTTTCAAAAAATATTCATTAATATGTTAAAAGAATCAATGTAGGACTTTTAGATTTGTCAGCTTTAATTATTTCCTTATTATTTGCTCCGTTGTTACATAAAAAAAATTGGACACTAGAAAATGTATGTTAAGGCCACGATTTGTACCCAAAGAGGTTTTTAGTTTCAAAAGAAACGTCAAATCTGATTCGAGAATTTCTTACGGTTTCTACAAAATCATATTAGGCTCTGCGTCGAGCCCGTCCTTTTGAAATAGTTTGTTTTTCCGGAGTATTACGAAAAAAACTCTACACGATTATAAATTCACTGATTTTATAGAAATCGCAGAAACTTGTTTTTATCTAACATATATATGCCCGAAAACTGTTTATCAGCACAATTTCGATCTACAAAAAGAGAAATCAATTTTTATCTGGGTCAAATAGGTGATTGCAATTTTTTTCTTCTAGGAAACCTCGTTCACGTTTTTTAACAGTAATTAACTAATCTGTGTAATGAAAAATAGAATATTCATAACAATTTAATTTCACCAAAAAACTTTGTGTGATTTTTGGCGAAGAAAAATACAGTAGGGAGGTGAAGAAATATTCTTTTTTAAAAGTATAACTATGTCTTACACTGTTGTGGCTATAACTAGGGCTCCAACTCCGGCTTTAAATTAAAAGCCGACTCCGACTCAAATTGCTATTTAAATTATTTCCGTTTAACTCACATATATGTATAAGATCATTTTTAGTCAGCATAACATGCAGTGGCAACACTATGGACTTTGGTTTGAAAACACATCATTATTTTTTTAACTGTCTCGGAGCTTTAAGAAATTTCCGACCCCGACTCCGAATCTACAGCTCTGGTTATATCAGTAAATTCTTAGAGGAAAGCCATTATATTAAAAAAGTACATTTTTGAAATTATTCCACTTTTTTTTATAATGATCTGTTTTGTTTACAACGAGTATAAATAGCTGAAGTGTTTTATTTTTAATATTTTGCACGTATTTTAAGAATGAACCTATATCAAAAAACTATTTGATGCATAATATTTTAATTTTAATATGATCCCATCAAACGTTCTGGCAGAAGTTGTTAAGCAACATAACTAAGAAAAATGAGTTAAGTAAATATTTTTTATCCATATCCGCTGTCAATGTGGACCATATGGTCTCCTTATGTAGGTATCTCAACATAAGTTTTTGTAACTCAGTCGCTCAACTTCTCTTTTTCCATGAGAGTAGAAAAGATAGAAGGATACGGCTAGGGTACTACTAGTGGTTGACTAATCACTTACGCTATGTCCAGTTATTAAGGGATCGGAAAGGTGGAATCAAAAAACGATAAATCAATCGAAAAAAAATAAGCTGGTGCATTGATTATACCAGTTTGCCAAAAAAGTAACTATTTTTAATAATACTGATTCAAGCGCAAGCAATTGTCATTGCCTATTAATTTTGTACTCTTATTATAGTTATTTATGTAACATAACATATCGACGATATGGGCTTTATCCTAAAAGTAGAACTTTTTCATTTGCTGTTCACTCAGAACTATCAATCTGTTACTTACTAACATCTGCCAGTATAGTGAAGATTTGATATATGATACAGGAAAAGGTTCATACAGGTTTTAATTAAATTGAATAAAGGTGAACAATTCTTTTTGATCAGATTCCGGAAGTTAATATCGTAGGTACCTGTTATTGCTCAGGAATTAATATTATCATCGTTGCGAAGCATTTGGTAAGCCGTCCACGTGGACCCAAGCCAACGTGATAATGTAATCTTATGCACGTAAAAATGTGATGACAGAATTCACATTCGATATCAAATTTATTTTGATTTTATTCAAAGATTGCCCATCATTAATAATATAAATCATATATGTGTGTAAATAAGTTATTTAAAATAAAACTTATTTTTTTACCAATAATTTTGATGAATCTTGACTCTTTTGAGTTTGTTGATAGTAACTTTACTGATAGACTCTTGAGGCTTATTAAACTATTTTTTTTAACTTATTCTACATTTGTTACTATAATCAGCTGGTAATTGAGCAATCAAAAAAATCTATCGTAATCATTCTCGTAATCAATATTGAACAAAAAACATATGTCAGGCTCTCCACTTTTATACCTTATATAAATATAATCATAAAACCATTTTCAACAAAAAAAATAAAAAATAATTCTTAAAACTACACATATAACTCGCTATACGGCCGCTCTTTATACGGCATTTCGCTATAACGGCCCTCTTCAATTAAAGCACGTTTTCGATTTTCGGCCTAAAATGTTTCGCTATAACGGCAAAAAAAACTTTTTTTCGATGTCGATGTGAGTGTTTTATGTACATACATATCTATTACTGATTGTTACACATTAACTGGAAAATTGGAAACAATTAGGGACATTTACATATGTATGTATGTACAATATTTTTTTTTAATATGTATTTTTTTTAACTTATTTTATAATTTCATTCTTTGAAAAAATTATCGACTTCGGAGACTGATAAAAAGAAATGCCGAAAATCAGTCACGCTAGAAAACTAAACTAGAAGTATTACTTCGTATGAAGCTGGAGAGAAAATTGTTGAAATTTGCAAAGCAGTTGGACTTGCGAAATCTACCATTCAAACTATTCGCGATAAAAAAGAAGACATTAAAACATATATGCAATCTGTTGCACTTTTAAATGTCTCGTGATTAACACGCCAAAAGATAAAATGCATTTTTAATGATAAACCATGCTACATATTTAAAAAATTTGGAACCGATCCCATTGAATTTGTATGAGAATAATTGATTCCTTATACGGCTTTTCGCTTTGCGGCCAAGTTTCGTGGAACGTATCTAGGCCGTAAAGCGAGATATGGCTGTACTCACCATTCAAATCTGTGGGCATTCCCATGGGCTAATCCTTTTCGCCAGCAATGGTTTTAAGCTCAATGATACATTTATTTCTTATATAAACACGAAACATTCATTTACTAGTTCAAGTTCATCCGTGCGCTTGAACGCTTGAAAATGCCGAAAGGAAAAACCGGAATCATTAGTGACAAAATTTGTGTGAATGTACATAATTAGAACGATTCAAATTTAGTACATAATACATCAAAATCAACACACACAATCAAGAAATAAAAAAGTAAAACCTAACAAACAGTTCACAAATCCGTTACTGAAAATGTACACTTCTCTAGGCGACGATTTGATCAGTCGAACAGCCTCGTAGAACTGGTGACTCATACGTCCTACGCGAGGAACATGTTTTTCGAATTATAGATAATGTAAATCAATCATAATCTTGTTAATAAATATTTCTCTTGATGTATCTGTCTGTCACGTACAGAATCGCACATTGAAAACACACACACACATCAAGTAATTTGAGAAAACGTTGACAGGGTGGAATGAATTTTATAGACATTGAATTGCCGCTATAAAGTACAATTCAAATAACTACTTATTATAATGCTTAGTAAGGTTTAAATTAAAAATAAATAATTGCGAACGGTAAAAGTGTGTCATTACATGTATGACAGTTGTTACGTTAACATTAAAACATACATAAGTAGAAATTTTCAACGAAGACCTTATTCCAGATATTTTTTATGTTGGTAGCTATTTGTGTACACAAAATAAAAACTGTATTGCTTAGGCAGTAACTGCTATTTTTAAGCGTACCTCATTTTATATGCAGTTCCCTTTTCTACCCTAATAACTCCTGGCACAACTAGAATACGCATCGAGTCTATTATAATGAAACTATTATTCATATTTCAGCGAAAATAACTAAAGTAAAAAGATAAGTCAGATGTTAGGATTTTGAAATAATACTACAGAAGTAATAAAGCTTACTCTTTAAAGCTCTTTTTTAAAATCAGAGAACATTTAAATTGTTAAAATATTAAGCGCAATGACAATTTTCTTTTTGGAAATTCAAGATCAAGTTGTCTGGAAATCAACTTAGCATAGTCACATAACGAAAAATATCACACGAAGCCAAAAAAATAACATTGTGAGATAATTCGATTGAAAATGTCACATGAAATACATGACTTTGATTACTTACCAAGTTACTTTAGTACTTTTTGTAAAAATGAATATGAATTATTATTTTCCCAGCATATTTATCTGACCAAAAATACACATAATTATTAAAACATTGCCTTTTCAAGTAATGGTATAGAAAACTAACTATTTTATTCGAACCTCTTTTAACAGACATTGATTAATTTTGAATTTGAATTTGAAAATTTTTGACAAGGTAAATAAATAATGATATATTTAATTTTACCGCATTATTACTTGTAATAATCTAAAAATACGCGTGCGACATATGATTTTAATGATATAAAGAACAAATGAGTCATTTTTCAGTATACTTCTCTTGAAACCCCTTTGATATTGAAATGAAAACAAGATATTTAATCTATTAATTTCGAAAAAAGTACCATATCAAACGCACCGTATTATGGTTACGTACGCTGCGCTTCAAAAAATGTCAATCGTACAAAAGCTTTACTGCTTCTTCTTGAAATTTTTCAAAGATTCTATTACGGTTATTATTTCTAACAATTAACATAAAGTTATAAATGTTATAAATGTAAAACGAATCAAATTATGCATTATTTATCAGTTCTTACAGTATTTACATTGTATACTTTGAGTATTGAATTTTTTTTCTAATTCGACTTGATTTATACTCTATTTTTTTGGCACTATAATCCAAAATAAGATTTGGCTGCCACAATTATTCTTCTCCGCTTCACTAAGTCCTCCGTCTTGCCAAGCCATTTACTGACCTCCATCATTCGCATGTTCTGCGACACCCATTCATCCAGCGAAGACGCAGTCTTACCCCGGGAGTAGCAAATGTGATTCGTTGATTTATTCTACTTGGATATGCATATCTGTTATATTTTTATTTTTCCTAGTGGCTGCCTTTTTTTTCCGCAGTATTCCAAGCCCTTTTTTAATTGATGATCGTTTATTTTAAATTTGAAAGTTAAATGTCCATTTTTTCTTTCTATTGTATTTGTTCATTTTGCTATCTGGTGAGCTTAAGTGGCAAACCATTACTTGGTTTTTTGTCTTAATTAATTCATAACCATTTTTTAATTTAATTTTCAACTCTAGTATGTCTACTATGTGTACTTATTTATTTTTTTTGTTTAAAACTTTAACAAAATCTATAATTATGCTTAAAGTGCACAATGATCTATGTGCGAGTTCCACATTGTTGCAAACAGTATGAACTGTGCCTTATATTTATTATTCATCTACAAATTTAATAATTGAATTTATCTAAGAATCAAATACTTTTCCACCATTTACTAAATAAATATTTCGAAATATCTTATTTTGTAAAAAAACAATGAATAAAATGATCGAATCATATTTTTATATATGTGATGATTTTATATGATATATGAATTATATATGAGCCTTCGAAATTTGAATTGAGCCAAGTAGTAAAATGATCAATCTTTACTATTGGATATTTAAATACAACCACGGCTTCACTTTGTATTTTAGTGCATTTGTTTATTTTTATTTTTGGGAAATAGCACTATAACTGTGTCTATTTACTGAGCTCACCTCACTCTTAGGTAACGCAACCATTTTTTTCTAAAATAATACTTCACTCAGTTCACCTCTCAGAGGCTTAAATGATATGCATATGCAACAAGTGTCTATACAAATCTTATTTTTTTCTTAAGATAGTGATTTTAAACGTCATTATAATATAATTTTCATTGGATAAAAACGGTAAAATTAAATGAATGTCAAACAAAAAAATACACAATTAGCTTTCTTAAAACACTAATTGTCTACTTTGTTGTGTAAAAAATGTGATTATGTTATTGAAAAAAAAAACAAGATTTTATACGTATTATAATAAATAAACTATCCATTTTCTAGCAAAAAAGTGACTTCATAAAAACTTTTAATTTTGTAGCAGAAACAGATTATATCGTTAATGGTAAATAATAAAACGTATATATTTTTTATTTTGTTCAAAATGAATTTGGAAAGGCAATGCGATCGAGGAAAATTATTTATTGCTTTCCATAACGTCAATAATACTTTTCATAATTTCGTAAAAAGCTTTTAACGTCATCCCTTTTGCGATTTCTGCTGAACGACATATGTCAGTAGGTGTCTATAAATTTTATGTGAAGTACTCTGGAATATTGTAAATGCTTCTAGCATATAGAACCAATAAGTGATAAGATAAATTATTGAACACCTACTACCAATTCGACCGGTAAGTTACCTTACAAATAAAAATCATAAAATTTTATTTTGCTGAAATTTAAGCGAATATTAGACAGGTTTCATTTATTAAATTAACGTTCTCTCACTATTTTCATAACGTTAAAGCTAGGGCTTCCGAATAGCCGCCCAAATACCACTATCCGGTTCTCGGGTATTTAACTAACCGGGTACTATTTTATTCCGGGGATTATTTTTGTCAAGAATTATGCAATGACCCAGAGTTTAAATTTAGATACCGAGTGTATGTATAATAAATACAAAAAAATGATTTTGTATTATGCCTCAAAAGCGTTTAATTAAAAATTGATTTGATTACTGATAAATACAAAAATGTTTGAATATTGTTTTTAACAGTTGTATTATTGTTAATATTGTATTTTATCGATGAAACCATTTCCACGCATATTGATCAAATAATCAAATGATATGATGATCAACTGATGTTTTGAAAAATAGAAGTTTATCCAGAGAATATATAATAATAAAAAAACTCCTTCAGTAGAAGAACTGTTATGTCGGGTCCTATGGCGCAGCGCTTCCGAGTCAGACCTCACGGGTTCGAGTCCCAATGCAGCATTCAATCGATTTCTGTTTGAAGGCATGCGTGCTTGTAATGTCTCTCCCATCATGTACGATCCTTTGACAACCAAGCGTTGAGAGAGCGATTAGTTAACCATTAGTCTTTTAAAAAAACAGGTTGAGCGACTGAGTAACAAACAGTTCTCGTAGATAAAACTTATGTTGAGATACCTACATTAAGAGACCATTTGTTCCACGTTGGGAGCAGACATGGATAAAATATAAAAATATCTATAATAAAGAAAAACCAAATATTATAATGAAATTTAAGCAACCGGGTACCTGTTAAAAACTTTCCGGTTTTCAGTTCTTTTAAAAACGTGCGAGTACTTGTTCCGGTTCTATCCTAGTCAGATGCCTTAGCTTGAAAATTTCAAACAAAGGAATGCATCAAAACTTTTCTTATTAAACGATTCATAAAACTGTTCTGACAACCTTAAAAACATTATGTATGTCAGTTTGTGTGAGAGAAAACGAATTGAATTAAAAACTGTTTTCAAATAAAAAACGATGAATTGAAAGCAGTATTTTTTGAATTGGTTAATCTATTAAAACTTTTAAAAAAATAAGAAGTCTAGTTACATAAACGGAAAGAAAAAATAACGAATAGAAAAAAAAAGAATTTTAAAGCCTCAAAAAACTTATTGACCGTCAAGTTCCCTTATTATTGTAAATGCTTTTTAACTTTTGTTTGCAAGGTTTCAAGGTCAATGGCTTGGAAACGATAATGTGAAACTTTTCTTTGTCGTTTTTTTATTACTGTCTGCTCCCAGTGTGGAACATATGGCCTCATAATGAAGGAAACTCAACAGAACTTTTTTTACAAAAATTGTTTGTTGCCCAACCTCTTTTTTTGAAAGAGAGTAGTAGGGATATAATGATAAGGTTAGGACGAGACAAGTGGTAAACTAATCGCTCTCGCTAAGTCCAGTCGTCCAGGATCGAAAATGATGGAAGGAACATCACAAACACCCATGGCTACGAACAGAAATCGATACATCGATCGAAAAAATGCTGTTAGTACTGGGACTCAAGCCCGTGATGTCTGGCACGGAAGCCCACAACGATAGACGCTGCGCCGTTTATATTGATCTGTATCTATTGCAAAAGCAAAATTCATCCTTCCTAGCCGTTTATTGCCTCCGATACTTTTATACCAGTCCACTTTTAACCCTATCCTAAGGTTTGTAAGCTCTCTTTGAAAAGGAGAATCGAGTGATTAAGAAACCATTATTTGTAAAAAAAAAATGTTGGCACGATCGGCTGAATGAAGTGGTATTATATCGGTAAATATTCATTATAAAGTGAAGTATTTGTTTTTACAAAAATGCAGTTGATACTTTAATCAAAGTTACAATAAGATGACACTAATTTCGTGTTAAAGTTAAGCGGTGAATTCAAACGCAAAATATTATTCAAAAGCGTGTTGAGATAGAAAAAAGCTAAATAAATGACTCTTAAAACAAAATCATATTTTATATGATTATGATATTAGAATTATATCAATGTATTTAATCAGTTGAGAAAATTTATGACAGGAGTTATTTTTGTTTTACTGTATTGACTTATGACGCCATAATATTGGTTTTTGCGTCAGATAATTCCATGACGCAAATGCAATAGAAAGTAGAGACGAATTGTGTTTTTAAACTTATTACTGTCATAAAAGTCAATATTTCGCGTATTTGACGTCGGTGGTATTTTATATCTTTGAACATGGTCGTAAAGGGTGCGATAAAGCCATTGGACGATGCTCTAGTCGTATTTCACCGTGCCAAAAATGACGCTCTCGTACAGCGATGTTCAACTGTCATTGTTTGGTGGAAAAAATTACATATTTTAGAAATAATTGTTTCATTGAACTATTTCATTACTTAATTATTAATGCGAAGTGCATACGCTCGTCCCACATGCCTGCTTCGGTTGCTTGCGCCTGCAGTTTCTGTGCTGTGCTGTTCTGCGTCATCTGCCCTTCAGCATTCGCTAAGCCTAAAGATTCCGAATAAACGGTTCATTCATTTTTTATTCGCAAATATGATTACGTGTATTTTGAAATCGTTCAATTCGACTTGTTTTTAAATTAATGCGGATTGTCTGGGATACACAGCTGAACTCGATAACAAAAAATGAATTAGGCCGGTACTGCTTTACGGTAGCGAATCATGGCACCTGACGAAGACTCGGAAAAACCGTATACTTAGCTTCGAGAACAAAAGCTTGCGTCGGATAATGGGGGTGAGGTAGTTTGATTTTGTGAGGAATTCGAAGAAAAGGGAACGAATAAGACAGCGCTTCTTCACGTCAGTGGTTATGGAGAGACGTTGGAACTGGCTGAGTCATGTGCAGTGGATGAATAAATAAATAAATAATCATGTGTTGGACATCACTGGAGTCTAGTATGATATTCAATGCGTCGTAACTTTAAAACCTGCAATGGAATATTTCACGAATTGAATGTTTTATTACTATCTTAAGCCCCGGAAAATAAAAGTTTTACGTTTCTTATGAATATCATAATATTAAAAAAAAGTATTTGGGTATATTTTGTAAAATGTAGCGCACGAGTAAAAGACGAGTCAACCCTTTTATAACATGGATAAAGGTATCGTGTTAAAGATGTTGAAAGTTTCATACAGTAATTGAGATAAGGTTATAAAATAAAATCACCCATTTTCATATTGAACGACTAACCTGAAATCACTTTTTAGAATTGTATATATTAGAAAAATTGTCTGAATATTTTTTTTTATCATCTCCGCTTCCTAATGGAAGTATTTGGACTCCTAATAGAGTTTGGGAGGGAACTTCAACCCAGGTGGTAATATATAAATCGATTGAAAAATAAACTTATGTAGCTCTGCATTTTTTTAAATCCATCTCAGCTTCCAACGTGGATCATATGGCCTTCTTATGGAGGTAAGTCAACAGAAGTTTTTCTTCGAGAACTTTTTGTTGCTCAGTCGCTCAACCTCTCTTTTTCAAAGAGATAGAAAGATAAGGCTAGGGCAGGACTAGTTGTTGACTAATCGCTCTCACTACCCCCAGTTATTATTGGATCGAAAAGGGTGGGAGGGAATTTTTTGACATCACAAACACTCATACTTTCGAACAGAAATCGATAAATCGATGGAAAAAATGCTGCTCGTACTGGGACTCGAGCCCGTGAGATCCGGCACGATGCCAACGACAACTGTCACTCAACCTCGACCGCAGATTTATATAATATAAAATCCTAATAGATAACAAAATAGATAAAAATAGATAACTAAAAATAAACTAAAAATATTTTTTTTATAATAATTTAAAATAATATATGAGTGTATAATAAATAGTTCACTACCACAAGTAATCAATTGCTCCAATTTGACGGCTTGGCAAGTGATTCTCATGATGTTCCGTGTGTTATTTTTACCGTCCTTCAATGCTTTCCACTTGATCAATATTTTATTTTTTAATAACGTGCTTTGATTGTTTTCCCCTAGATCCTTACAATTATCTTTTGAAATTTCCTATTTTAAATATACACGCTTATTTTCAACCGAACGTACGTAATTAATTATCTTCAATCGGTGTTAATAGTAGTTTACTGTAGATTTCTTTCGTTTCACTGAAAGGGCTATTGGATGAAAAAATTATCTTTGTAAGTTACCCTTTACAATATACATTGCATTAACCCACGTTAACTATTCCTACATATATATTTTTGTCTGTTAAAATTGATATGGTTTTTAAAAATTCTTTTGAGAATGTTCACGGTTGTCGATTTTATAAAAGTATACACACTACTTAGAAGCAGTTAAATCAGGATTTAGTTTTTAATTTTAGTAACATTGTAACATTATAGACCACTTTGCTAAAATTGACGAAACTATAATTATGTTTGTAATTACTATTAGTCACCACATTAATTTTATTACTCTTTAATGATCTTTTAATTACACGTTAGAGGTGTTAAACATTTTAATTTATGTTATTTAAAAGCTACTTATTCATAATTTCTACTGTAATTTGTAAATTAATTTCAATGGCAATTGGGTATTACATTTTCGTTTCAATTTGTTTTTGTATAAATAGCACTGTTAAATTAAATTTCTTATCAGTTGACAATGTTCGCCAAGAGCGAAATCAGTCCAGATCTTCATACATAATATTAGAAATAAGTAAAAATGAATATTTTGTTATTCTTAATATAATTTTATATTGCTGTTATTAAGACTTACTGAAACACAATATTAAACGTACGAAAGAGGCCGCAGATTTTTTTTACAACACATTTTGTTAAATTATTGTGTGCTAAAAATCGTTCTTCATTATTAAACGATTTGTTACACTATCGAATTGCCTGTTGAAGTAATATATTCCAATTAAAGTGAATAAAATGTCATAAAACAAAAAAATATTGGGTTAACAAGAAAATATATTTTTTCTCACATTTTTCAAATTACAGCAATAAAACATTCTAAAACTCATCCGAGTTTGAAAAAGATTTTTTTTTCCTTGCTTGAAATTTTTATTCTATAGAATAAATATATGAAAATCATTTCTTTTTGAAACTAATTCAATTAGGTACCTGATTTCATCCAGATTTAAGAAAACGAAATATTTTTCAAAGTAAATATTTGTTTACTAAATCTGTTTCCAACTTATAGTATTCGAATACAAAGGTATGAAAACAACGATTTGTTTTTGTAAAAAAAAAGATGAAAAATCAATGTATAGTATAAAATGTTTTTTTGTTACTTTTTGGATCAATTCGATTAACAAATAATTTATTCTAGCATTGTCATACAGCAGTGTTGTATTTTTTTGGATATCGAATAAATGGAGTTTTTTTTATTCTTCTTCATCGCCGATGTTATTGATTGGTTGTTTGCGTTCCCTTGTCATCATTGCCGACCAAATGGCGTGATCGCTACAGAGGTGAGAAATTCAAAGTAGCAGTTCACGTGGACACCATATGCATTATTAAATTATAATATATACCTCTCTAAATACATACATATCCGTGATAATACAAATGAAACCTAAATAACTAAACTGAACTAGTTTAGTGTTTTCAAATATTTGAAGAGTCGTTGAGCAAAACTGCCTTCAGGCATTTGTTTTTTGGAACGATTTTTTTATTTATATAATATGTACAAAAATTTTAAACTTTATTGTGATTTTGAAATTCTTTGGATAAAAAATGATAGCTGGAAAATTTATCAAATAAAATTGGGTTTATTGTAAGGGTTCCTCGTATAATATTAAAAACATAAAAATCAACGAAAAAGTAATTTAATATTTTGCGATAGGTATTTTTTTCAGCTTCCGCCTGAAAATTGTCAATTAAAATAAAATTGAATTATGTACATTTCGTTGATAAGGGTATTTTTTTGTCTCTTCCGAGTATTAGTCACCGTGCCAACCTACTAAAAGTTAATATTGATGTAAATGAAACTTTTCGTTTCCAGATTCAGGGACCAAAAATTATAATACAATTTTTCGAGGCAAATGTTTTTGTTTTGTTTGAATCGTTAGGCTGTTAAAATTTAAAAAAATAATGTTTGTAAGATACTATATAACACATATACATATCGATTTTTGAAATGAAAAAGGACGTAACCCACAGTTTTTTTTTCAATAATCACAATGTATACAACTTGATACACGTTCTATCAAAACGAATTAAGCTGCAAATGCCTAATTATTATCTAAATTTAGGTATAAAGTTTGAAAAAGATATGTTTAAAAACTGTTTTAATTAATGTTATATTAAGTCAATTAAAGCCAATTTATCAGTCTCCGTGCACTTTAAGGTTGTGTATATTTCATAACTGAAATTGGAGAGAATCCATAAGAAATTTCTAAGATATTATTATTTCAAAAAATTTAAATTCTTCCCCTTTGATAATTCCTTAAAGGAATACTACCCCACCAAATTTCTTTTAGGAATGTTATCATTTCACTCACTTGAAGCTCGAAGATCGTTTTCAAGCTTAAAGCATTTTTCTCTTCTTCTTCGGGGCCGAGTTAATAATCCTGAAATTCTCATGACTATTAATTTACATGCTCCCAATTTATTCTTACGTGGGCGAAACAATGAGCAAAAACTTTTATTTCTAAAAACTTATACCTCGCTTAGGAGGTATGAGTCACCAGTTCCAAGGGCCGTTCGACTAATCAACGCATTGCCTAGAGAAGTGGACATTTTTGGTGATGGTATTTGTGAACTGTTTGATAAATTTTTCTTTTGTATTTCTTGATTTTTTATGTTGAATTTGATGTACTGTGTATTTTTATTTTATGTTTTGTCTTATTATATTTTTCAAGTGCATGGCGAATTGGCGTCAGCTGTTATGTCATGTACTGTAATTTTGATTTTTAACAATAAATAAATAAATAAATAAATAACTTGCCATTAGCCCAAAATCACACAAAAAAGTTTTTTTTATCTACTGTATTTTTTTTATGTGTGGGTTACATCTTTTTCCTTTCCATAGTCGATATATTATTATAAAGCCAATCAATTTTTTTTGAAACGTTTTGATTTTTACAATTTTTCATAGTGTAGTGAGATTTGATGAAATTCAATCCCTCATAAAGTAATACTATGTAATAAATACCATGCTTGTATTTTTCAATACTAAAAGAGAAATTTTCTTTAGTTTGAAGTCTTAACGTTGTTATACTTATTGTCAACATATAATCAAAGTCATGTTCTAAAACTTTAATTCGATTATCACAAAAATATTGAAATATAAAAAAACAAGATTTTATGAAAATTATCTATTTTCTATCGACATTTCACATTTAAATAATTGGCAATTATTTTCAATTAGATGATACAATGAAGCAGTTTTAGCAAACAGATAAAAAACTAGCTCTAATATACTGAGGAAACTTGTTATTCCTATGAAATGTCAATCATACTTAAGTTATTTATTTTTTAAATATATTGAACTGTGTTTTAGTTTACTTTATAAAAAATATAAGCTTTATTTATGAAATTTTTAGCTACTTATCTCAAAAAAATAAAGAATAAATTTGAGTTTTGATACCAAGCTCCTCATTTGCTTAAGGTATTTAAATAAATTTGATAAAATATATTACCTAGATAGAAGTTAGTGAGTTTGTAAAAATGATTTATCTGTATTATTTCTACCTTCACGTAGACTGTTTGCTGGAATTTATTGTCATATTTAATAAAGAAAAAATGTATAAAAATTAATTGATTTTTTTTAATTAATACTTATCAACTAGTATGAAATTATTAGGTGGAAAAAATGACTTTCAAAAACAAACAAAACAAATTTTATTGACATTTATGTCAAATTGATTTTTTCTCTCAGTTTTCTTTATTGTAACACTATGGAAAAAATATTCTCTATTTATGCATTTATGAATTTATGCATAAATTCTGTTAAATCAATATTTCATGCATTCACATCCAGGTTTTTTCATATAAACTGACTGAAAACCGATTTATAGCCGTTTTTTATGCAATAAAAAGAATTCAGATGTACGTTTGGAATAATAAACGGAGAGGAAAATATAAAAACGGCCAAATCTTTTTGAAATAAAGTCCTAACGTGTTGAAGAAGCCATTTCTACAGCCATTTCTACAGCCATTTTTTTTATCAGAATATCTTTTTGCTTCAAAGAATTCTTAAGATATGCAATTTTCGTTAAATTACGTAAAAATATTTTCGTATAACTTATTTTTATTAAGTTTTCTTACACTGAATAAGCTGTGTATTTTTTTCGTGCATAGATCGAGGTATTTTTGGTATTTATTCTTCTCTCGTGATGTAATAACAAGTGTTGTCAGTGGATTGCCTTCATCCCCATCCATTGGTTGGTTTGATAAAATAAAGTGTAGCCACCTCTTTTATACAGAGTACCTATACTAAAAACTTTATCGATTGCTTAAGAGAGATACATTTATTTACTAAGCGTCAGTTAAGTTCATCTTGTACTTGAACGTCTGAAGATACCGAAAGGCGAAATTTGGGTCGATAGTGACAAAAGTTGGGTGAATGTACATTAGTTGAACGATTCAAATTTAGTACACATTACATCGTTGAAACTTCGAAACCTTCGAAATCTTAAATGAATAAGAAGTTAAAACTATCAACTTCTCATAAATTTCACCATACTTACCAAGCTGAACGTAAAACAAAAGTGATTATTTGATTACCCATTTATATATCTGGAAATTCCTATATTTGTATGTATTTATTTATATGAAATTATAATTTCAGAAGTTTTTACCGGTAATCGATATTTGACGCAAGCCCTCATCACTAGCTGATGATTGTATCAAACAGTGCTTCCCAAAACTTTTTATACAACGACCCCTAAATCTGAAAAACATGATCCGCGCCCCTCCTGAACACAAAAAAAGTTCTCCTGCGGTAAAGTACTGGTGTAAAAGACAAGATGGCATACTTTTTCTCCTTGACAAACTCAGACTAAAAATCATTCGATGTATTTACTATTCATACATTTTCTTATTAAGCGCACATAAAACTGCAATTGGACATCTGAAAAAAATAATTCTTATGAAAACTAGTAGTTAGTCAGTAAACAGTAAGGACATAGGGCTGTGATAAGGTAAGGAATAAGGATCGAAGTAGTTGTGTAATAATTCTCTCTAGAACTAAATGTAAGGATTAGATAAACAGAGGAAATTTATATCAAAGACATCGACGCATTTGAACAAACACGGATAATATGTTATATAAAAAAAAAATCGGTCTCGTTTTTTGCGATGAACTCTGAAGAAAAATGAGTTTTATTTTTGTGAATATACAGTTAAGCCTCTCTAAAACGGATTTCAAATATAGCGTAAGACAGTGGTTTCCAACCTTTATGTTACTGCGCTTTCCTTTGAAGAAAATCATATCTTCGTGCCTCCCCATCCTTTATTTCATGTAGTAATAAGACACGTTTTACAGAGTAAGTAAATAAACTGTTCGCGCCTCCCTTTGCAATAGCCCACGCCTCCCAGGTTGGATATCGCTGGCGTAAGAAATATCTGGTCAAATTTTCTGCGTACATACGCTTGTACATAATGTTCTACGAATGGTAATTTGTGTCGTACTCGTAAACTGAATACAGCACTGACGTTTGCAACTGATGATTCACACAACTGCAGAGGAGTTTATTTACTCGAAATTCATGGACGGATTTATGACTCTATTTATATAATATACATTGTATATTACAATCAAACGCATCGTTTTATTTTTACTCTTAAAATATAGACAAATGTAAGATTTTTTTTATAAAAAAACGCATTTGGAAAAGCATTTATTCAACGGGTTTTTATGTAAAATGAATACCGTCGTACCTGTTATATTTATGTATATCAAGGTTGTAATGAATCACATTTTCATAGAGGACCGACAATTTTAACAACTCCTATTCCAATAAAAACTTCCGAATCCGTAATGTAAATATTTTTAAAAATAATAATATTTTACAATGACATGTATAAGATGAAGTTATGAAGAAAAAAGATGAACTCTTTTAACGGAGAAAATATTTAACAGTAAAATTGACACCGCCACTTCAATTATTGTTAGAAATTATTCCGCTTCATGCTTACGATATTTAAATTTGAGCTTACGCGGATCAACTTCAAATTGTCTTGGCTTAATTTGATATTGCTACGTGAATAATTTTATTTAAAATTTATCATGAAAATACTGATATTAAAGTAAACGTTTAAGGTACTCGTTTTAATATTTTTTTGCGTTAATTTTTGAGTAAAATGGTTTTAAAAAAGGTTATCAAAATAACATTCTCAGCAACAAAATAAATAATATAACAGCAAACAAAAAAAAAGTAAAAGTACCTACATAATTAATTGATCTCATATTTTTTAGCTACGAACTTAATTTTGGTTTTAAAAGCTTTTTAATTTATTCCAATTCCCAAGATAACGCGTGTGGAAAATACCGCTTAAGTTCTTTATGTAAATTAATAAAGTATCCGATTTTCCACAATTTTGAGTGTTTTGCATTAATTTTTTGACCTAATTAGTCTAAAAGATTTAATAGAAAAGGGTTAGTTAAAATTTGTATAAAAGATTATGAGCTTTTTAAAATTGTATGATAATATATAAAAGCATCCCAAATACTTGAGTACTTCAAATTTTGAAAAAAAATCTTGAAAGTATATGATGTTTAAAGTATTTACTTGAATTTAAAAATAATTTTTCATAAAAAAAATGTCTAAAAATTAAAAAGTTTTTCTTAATCTTTTACCAGGATGAATAGTTACCACATGAATAGTGACACTAATTTTATGTTGTTCTTTAATATGCCGTTCTAAATACACGCGATTGGTGGGGCAGAAAAAATCAAAATAACTATTGTCATGCTGTCAAAATGATCATTTGTAATCTATACATTTGTTATACAATAAATAAAATTGACATGGCGGTAAAATTCTAACTTTTAAGTTTTAGAGGTGAATTGTGGGCGGTAAGTTTTCATAAACTACTTTTTTAGATTCACGAAGAAAATGTATTGATTTGGAAAAAGCTTTCTCGTCCATTTTGCTCTAAACATTGAATTACAAAAATTGTGTTGCTTTGATGTCCGTACAAATACGTAACAAATAGAAGATTAGCGAAACAAATTTGAGTTAATAAATTAATCGTTAGCAACTTTTTTTTTGCTTATTAAAATCTCGTATTATATTAGTAGATCATTCACAATTTTTTTAACATTGGTATCTTGGAGTTTTAACGGTAGAGTTTTAATTGGAAAGTTTTTTGTTTCTTTAAGTTTTAAATAATTTTATTATACAAATATATTTTTAAGTTCTGTGCAGAATACATAATTTTGATACTGAGGTTACTCACTTTTAAGGTGTTCACTGTCAATACTTGGTAGAATGGCATTATAATAAAAATAATTAAACATTTTTAGTACTTTTTCCACATAAAATTTATTGGATTAGGACCGGTTTCGTTCATGGTGAGCATTGTCAACTAAAGCTGATGAACAAAATTTCAACTGATGAATGCTCACCATGAGCAAAACCGGTCCTGATCCAATAAATTTTATGTAGAAAAAGCACTAAAAATGTTTTACTGAGGTTACTGTTCGCAAGCATGGCTCGCTGCCAAAAACATATTTTGCGTCAAAGTGCTGCTTTACTGAGAAACGTTTTAATAACTTGTAAGATTTTCAATCATTTGGCTGATATTACAATTATAATATTGTAATTTTAATTTGAATAAGGATGTTAGAGTGAATAACATGATGCATTGTGTATCTCTTCGGAGCCAGTATATATAGCTGAGAAAAATGTAAGTTTAATCATAGTTCTGACGATGGCGAAAGCCGAAATAGCTATCAACTAATAAATATAAAAATTGTAGAACTAAATACGTTGCTATTTTTACCCTAATATTTAACATTGATAATTATATTTTGGTAAATAATACAATTTATGTGCATCAATGAGAAAAATAAACAATTGTAAAATAATGTTATTTATAATTTAACCTACTCAAATAAAAGACATTATTATTGATTGTAAATTATGAAAGTAAATGATTGTAAAATAAGCCGCGTATGAAAGTTTTGCAATATTTTGGATTGATATTATGTATTCAATGAAGCCATGTTTGAACAGTTTCAAACATGGCTTCATTAAAAATACATTTAGATATCAGTGATATCTAAATGTATTTTTAATTACAAAATAACGTTGAAAGTGCATATTAAAACAATTTTAAAATGAGTCGAGTTTTCAAATATATAGAAGTAAACTAATAGTAGAAATGTAGTTTACTACTACATGTAAAACTAATCTATTGATACATTTGTCATTTGATTTTATTGAATTGACAGCATTCTAGCAAATCTATTACGATTAAACCCATCCACTCGAAAAAGAAGCTCGAGAGTCTAAATTCAGAAAACGCTTTTACAAGTTTGAAATAAATACGATTTAAAGTAAATAGTGCACGATTTAATAAGTTTTTCACTTCAAATTATTTCCACAGAATACACCGAGCTGTGAAAAAGCGAAACTACTTGAAGAAATATCCGTTAAAAAAGTTTCAAAAACTCGTTTTAACAAAACGAATTTCAATACAAAATTACAAAAAGTACAAATGATTGATATTTGTAAATATTCTTTTAAATATAAAGGTATGATGTTATAAAAAGCATCAAATGATTTTCTTATTATACTAGAAGAAAATTTAATGACACAACTAGAAAGTTGTTTGATTAAACCCAATCAGCTATATCTCTCAGTAAAAATATTATAAACGCTCTACGGAACATTTTTGTGATTTTACAACAACTGAAAAACTTTGTGCTCTGTACAGTGTTGTTTTGTATAACAGAGGTCATATTTTAACATGCCAGAGAATAGAATTTCAAATTTCTGACTACACCAAAATGTACATAATGTGGCTTACAGTAATGTTGCATACTAAACTCAACACAACCCAAAATTTGTTGAACAGAACGTCTTTAATTATTAAAATAACAACACTAAATATAACTGAATTGATTTTCGTAGAAAGAGATTTGTTTTAAAAAGATTGCTTTAGATGGTTACGCTTCACAAATATGGATTGAAAATTTTTATATTTTAAAATTAAATTGATTTTTGTGAAGCATTTGGTAATTTTGAATGCAAATACAGCGAATTCGCTTTTGTAGCGAGTCTTTTTTTAAATTCATAATATTTTTGATTTAAAAAATAGAATTAATTATATCAAAGTCAAATGAACTGAATAATGATCATAAATTTAACGCTAACAATGTCAAACAGTGACATACGATGTGGCGCCGATGTTCTATTCAATTCTGAGAAGACGCGAATGGTAACGAGATAAATGATGACGTGTTTAGTATTAAATAAATGGCGAGACTTTTCATTAAATTCTCGAATTTGATATAATAAAACATTTATGTTCAGCGATAATAATTATGAAAATTGAACGTATACATTTGAACTGCTGGATTTCAAAAGCAGCCTTAAGACTTTGCTTATGGAATAACAAATCAAAGAAGTAAGTGTATTAAACGCATTTATTTGAAATCAAATTTGTTGATAATAATTGAAATAATACCATTTGAAAAAAAATGTTTTTATATTACTTTTTTTTTGTAATTAACAAGTAACAAATATCAGTCAAAGTACTTCAATAATTAACGTATTTGATAGAAAATTTGTGAAATTCAAACATGATTTTTTTTTGAAAATCAAATGTTGTTTTTTTAAATCCATGTCTGCTCCCAATGTAGATCATATGGCCTCCTAATGGAAGTATCTCAACAGATGTTTTTTTTATATGCAAACTGCTTTTTACTCAGTTGCTCAATCTTTCTTTTTTTCAAAGAGAGTAGGCGTAAAAAGGATATAGCTAAAGCTAGTGGTTGACAAATCATTCTTGCTGGCTCCCATAAACGGGTGTGAAAGAATTTTCAGACACCACAAAAACCCAAGCCTTCTAACAGAAATTGAATTCCAAAAAATTGGATCGTATAACAACTTGTCACAGAAATTATGGACGTTGAAAATATTTCGATGTCGATTTTTCAACATATTCAATGATTTTTTCAAAACAGCACGATCCATATTATTGGTCAGTGATTGGCTGAAAAACGTTTTGAACATACATTAAAAACATTAGACATGTATTTCACATAATTTGATATTTTATTTTCCATTCCCTATTATCATCAAAATTATGTTATGTTTCAATAAGGGTGTTAAACCGAAACCGGTTGACCGGTTTATTGCCTGTTTTAAAAAAATCTGGGTTAATTTGCATGGTTAACCAAGGTTTATTGAAAACCTCTTTTCGTCTTTAGTACAATGTATTTCGGAATATCGGTTTGTGCAGTACGAAAATTGGTTTTTTGAAAAAAAATCAGGTTTAAACCGGTTAGCCAGTTTATATGTTTTTAAAAAAAACCGAAAACATGTTGGTTGCTTTGAACGGTTAATTGGGTGCTCTAGTTTCAATTGATCAATACATTATATTGTAATAATTATCTTCTTTGAAAACATTGTATAATAAAGTCAATTTAAAAAAATGAACGCTGATTGTTGCTGTTATTCATAAGTTAGAGATCTCGTCATTTGAATAATAAAGTTATATTTTATGAAATGATAAATAATTAAATTTGTTTTAATTAAGCAGGTATTTGCAGTCTGAAAAAAGTTTTAATATTTATTTGGGAAATATTATTTTCCAAGAAAGATACGAATTGACGAAAGCTGTACATAATAATTACGAAGAATTTTTGTCAAAAAAGTGAAGTGAAATTATTCAGTATTTTGAAATACGAAATATGACATAATTAAAAGAATTTATTTTCATTAGATTTAAATACGATTCTGAGATGTTGTTTGCTTAACTTTCTATAATAAAGTCATCACAGTTAACCATTCATTCTTGTAATAATAAGATTTTGTTATTGAATACAATTTTATATTTGGCGTAGATTTAAGCAAGCGTGCAGTAGTTTCAGAATTAGAATAAATAAAATATGAACTGTAAAACAAGAGGGGAGTGACAAGTTTTTTGAATGAAAGGACACATTCAGAAATTCAACACAAGCAGCGGGGGTAAATAAGTGACTTTAAGCTAACACAAATTAAAATGCTTAACACCTCTAACATGTAATTACAAAGATCATCAGAGGGTTATAAAGTTAAAGTTGTGACTAATGATAGTTTCAAACATAATTATTATTTCGGAAATTTTAACAAAGTGATCTAAAATTATACATTTAATAAAATTAAAAACTATATGATGATTACCGCCTGTGGGGTCGAGTGGTCAACGTTGTTGGCTTCGGCTACGGAGGGCCCGGGTTCAAATCCCGGTACGGACAGTTTTATAAATTGATTTTTAAATCGATTTATAAATTTCTGTTCAAAGGCATGGATGTATGTGATGTCTTGAATTCCCCCCTCTCACCCATCCTATCCTATGAACGGGGCGTATCGAGAGCGATTAGCTTACCACTAATCCTGTCTTAGCCTTATCCTTCTATCCCTACTCTCCTTGGAAAAAGAGAGGTTGAGCAACTGAGTAACAAGCAGTTCTCGTAGAAACACTTCTGTTAGGAGTCCATATGCTCCACACTGGGAGCGGACATGGTTTAAAAAATATATGGTGATTTGACTGCTTCCAAGTAGTTTATTAAAGTATTTATACTTTTACAAAATCGACAGTCATGAGAATTCTGAAAAAGAATTTTTAAAAACCATATCAATAGATAACAGACAAAAAAAAAGTTTAAAAAAATATATGTATGTATTTTACAAGAATAGCTGACATCGGTTAATGCAACGGGTACATTAAAGAAAAATTTACAAGTATAATTTGTTCATTCAATAGATCTGAATCAGGCAAGATGTACATTTATTGTAACGATAAAAAAATTTCAACATTTTTTTAGATTCATGCGTAAATTTTGTGGTCGAGATTCTCAAAACTGCTTGGAAATGTAATGTTTCAAATTTGGACGTATGTACATCGTCGTATGACCCAGAGCGCGGATCTATCCACGCATCAGGTGTATAATAGTAAAGGCTTTAATTAATTTCGTCGAAAGCTATCGAGTACCATGTCATCTTTCTAATATTCACTGCAGTTGCTCGTTTAATTTTGAATTCATGCGTTCAATTCTTTTTACTATGTTTCTTCGAAATAAGCTTAGCTTCTCGAATTTGTCTTCAATTTCATGACATATATTGATTCAACAACCTTTAATTATACAGTATTCGCTATAGCCACTATCAGAAAACGGTAAGTTACTTTTTTCAATTGTATAGGCCAGGGTTTCTCAAACCTTTCTACAGTGGAACACTTAGCTTATTTTAAATTGTGTAATTCATAAAATAAATAATTTAAACACTTATTATTTATTTAGTAATTAATTTTAAAACATCACATAAAAATATTAGCGTTCCTAGATACTGGACGACACAAAAATTAGTGGAAATTGACCATTCCTCGCCTTTCAATATAAAGATGATTTTAAATGACCCAATATTTTAAAATGTGTAACAGCGCATAAAATCATTCCGAATTCTCGCGGAACACCTATGCGGGGTTCCGTGGAACACTGGTGTTCATAGGCAATCACAAAACTTTCTACAGTAAAAGCTGCTACTTCATTCGAATAAATTTTGAATCAATCCTTAAATAAGCGCCATATTCGTTATGTTTGATAATGACATGTCTTCTAATATGATAATCAATTCTTCCCGCCTCATGAGAAAAATAGCATTTTTTTACGTAAGCAAAAAAAGGAATGTTTTTCAGAAATATGATTATTTCCCGCAGGCAATAGAAAAATAAAGCACAAGCAGTGAATCGCATATACGCAAATCAAGTCAAATATTTACCTTTTCGATTCTTTTGTCGTAGTACTGAATTTTAACCTTATAGTGGAACCCTAATCTATCGTTATCAAATTGACCCTTTTTTATTTAATCGTATTACCATTTTTTACAGTATCGCGTGAAATAATAACGTTATGTAGAAGCAAAGTGACGGACTTCGTTTTCTACCAAGAGTAGGTCGATTAAATTCATTGGTTTACGAACGACGCATGCAAAATTGTACAGAATGGAAGTTTTAACAAAGCGTTTTTTTGTGTCGTGAACCAATTGAAGAATTATCAGTTGATATCTTTCTTTTACAAAAAAACAACAATGTAAAATTTGTCACAAACGGAACTATTTTATTGTATTTATATTTATAAGTCCACATAGACTTTTTTAAAGCTTTGTTGATAAAATGAATGTGTTATTTTGTATGTAGCGAAGCTTCTATTTTATTATTTACGTTACGTTTTAATGCCTTAGAGCCATAATTAATCTCAATGATATTAATGCAGAGCGGGTTTCACTTGAGATTATTAAACGTATTTTGGAAATTCAGTGTTACTAATGATCCTTCAAAATAAACCAATTGTTTCTAACCCTGCGATGTAATATACATTTATAAATAGGCTTTTATTATGCTGATCAGACTGTGTGATGACACTGGTGGCATGTTATTTGCATGACTGATCAAACAAAATCTATACATCATATAATGAATCATGAATTTGATGTTACAAAATCACAAACTATGCAAAACAGTCAGGTTGCATCTCCTTTCAGAATTAATCGACGGTGGCGGTGGAAGTGACAGTAATCATAAATATTAAGTAAAATCCATCAGGAAACTGAATAACACGATAGATTTCGTACCATAAATAGTGAAGTTATATGCAAAACCCTTTTGCGTAAAACTGGATGCATTCAATAATTTCATATTGTAATAGTATTGCCGCCTGCGTAGTCGAGTGGTCAATGTCGTTAGCGTTGGCTATGGAGCTGACAGGTTTGAATCCCAGCTACATTTTATAAATTTCGTTTCGAAATAATGGATGTATTTGATGTCTTGAATTCTTCCCTACCACCCATACTATCCTAAAAACGGGTCGTATCGAGAGCGCTTAGCAAACCACTAGTCCTGCCCTAGCCCTATACTTATATTCCTACTCTCTTTGGCAAACAAGACAGGTGGAGCTATTGAGTAACAAGTAGTTATTGTAGAAAGACTCCTGTTGATATACACCCCATTACGAATCCATATGCTTCACATTGGAAGAGGACATGGTTAAAAAAAATGAAAAGTTTAATTCGCTCCAAATTACGTTTTTTTTTGTAAGAAACTTATACCTATCGATACCTATAACTACTCAAAATATCATCAAAATATCATGAAAAAACTAAAATATGTTATTATTTAATAAATACCGGGCCGTGAAGTCGGAGTTGGAATTGGAGTCGAAATTAGAATAGTGGAGACGGAGTCATAAAAACTCAAGAGGATTTGCTTCGTTTTTTACATCCCATTTTTTAATGACTATGAATAAATTTGAGACTTAAGTGCATTCTATAAAAAAATAAATGTGAAGGGTAACTGTGTGGGCGGTGAGAATAAATGTATTTTAAAGAAATTCTTTATATCTATGCTTTGCTGTACTTGTTTTAATTTTATTTATGGCTATTAATACCAAGATTTTGATTTGGCAATAACTGTATACCTAAACTCGTCATGTATGTATGTTTAATTGTAGAAAATTGTTGAAAAAAAAATTCCACTTTTGTAATCAGATTCGAAGTCGGATTGTAGGACAGTATCAGCATTTTTGTAAAATGACTTCAAATTACTGCTTTTGTAAAATTGCATTGCATCCAACTCATCGGCAGTTCTTAAATTATAATTTTGCGTATGAAATTATATAAATTCTAAAATAAAATAAATTTTCTTCGCAAAGTAATTCTTTGCTAAAAAGAAAATAAAGAAAGACAATACTCAATTTTCTTACTAATTCCACAGTTGAAAATACTGGCGAAGGACGAATCTGTTCCTGATCATTAAATAAAACTGTAGAATTAAAACGTTCAAACTTTGTACACTTCCACACGTTCTGTCACTAATTACCCGCTTTTTGCCTTTCAGTATCATCAGGCATTTATATGTACGAATGAACTGGAGCTGACAGTGACACCACTCATATATAGTTCGTATTCACTTTGAGTTCTACATGTAAACGTAGCATTTTCATCTTTGCCACAACCATTACCTTTTCAACACTAAAACACCGATCTTGCAGTAAAGTTTAAGCGGCTTGAGTGCAACGACCTGTTAAAAAAAATATGAAATAATTGTTTAGTCACATACATAGCGCTTAAAAACATGAATGTGTGAAATGGTTACGTTGCTCTCTCACCCGTTAGATCCTAAAAACTGAGCGTAACGAGAACGATTGCCTCACAACGAGCCCTTTCTAAGCTTAACTGATGTATCCTTAGTGTAACATACATATCCTTACATATTTTAAAGCAAAGAATATTCTCTGATTTCAAACGACTTCGATAAAAAATAAACTATACCCTCCACATATTCGACAAAAATAAGTTTCATTTTCATTTTTACGAGCTCTGTAACACCAAAGTTATAAAGATCTTAGAAAACTCAAAGCTTAGTCACTGTAATGTAATTTAAATTTACTTCTAATAGATTTTGTATTCAAATTCAAAGTAACCTGGTTGCTATTGTATGTAAAAAAAAGCAGGCGAGTACCAATTCTAAATCTTGCACTCACGGAAACGACGTTCAATTCATTAAATTTCAATTTTATTTTAAAAGCACTCGCGGAAAAAAATCTGTTACCTTCTGGATTGAAAATAAATAAATTTGGAATGTAACTCAAAAGTAATCTCAAGTATAATGAATTGTTTGCTGACTTATTGGTTTATAAAGTAAACATTAATATCCTCAGTATAGCGATGAAAGATATGAATTGGCAGAGTGTTAAGCGTCAATGAACAGATTTCGATTTGGTAACCTGTGTATATTAAAATCAAAGAGTTCATAAATAATATGTTATGGTAGAAATATAATCGTAAAATTAAATTACAGACTTTGAGATTGCTGTTAATTGTATTTAACGGATCTATAGTTGTAGATACAGTGTTGTAACTGATATATTTTAGAAACTTAAGCAAATGTCGTATATCATTTTGGAAGTTTCTTAACGGATAAACATACGGATCAAATTAAAATGTTACTTGTAAAAATAGTCTTGTCCGAACGGAATCTGCCTCTCAATTATAATCTGAATCTCTGGATTAATATATTTGTATATTGATATATGAATTGGTTAATAGTTTTTTCAAGTCATCAAAACTGTTAGGTTTTGGAAATTTCTTGAGATAAACTTACTCAAATTTAATTGGAAGGGAAAACATATAAACTTTACCAGAACTCAAGTCCAGAATCTTCCTCTCGTTTACCAGTGCAGTAAATGTACCTTAATTCAAAACACGGCCTTAAGTAACAAGCTTAAATTTCTGGATGAACATATTTTACATCGCTTAATGAATCGATTCATAGGTTTTTTAAAAAAGTCATCGATGTATATAAAGCTTCAATTTATTTCATTCCCCTGCTTCCTTGCAATAAAAAACAACTAATATCGAATAGAATAAATAGTTAACGTATCCCTTTCTTTTCTCTTTTCTCCCACTCTCTTCAAAAAGAGAAGTTGATTGACTGATCTTCTATTGAGATTCATTAATATGAGTTAGGGAACGGAATTGAAATACAAACTATTTTTTTAATCCACGTCCGCTCCCAATGTGGACCATGTCTCCTGATGGAGGTATCTCAACAGAAGTTTTTTTTTCGAGAACTGTTGGTTACTTAGTCGCTCAACGTCTTTTCTTTGAAAGAAAGTAGTGGGGATATAAGGATAAAGCTAGGGCAGGAATAGTAGTTAAATCACTCTCGCTGCGCCCAGTTTTATACATCAAAAACACCCATGCCTTCGAACAGAAACCAAGAAATCGATCAAAAAATGCTGTTTGTACTGGGACTCGAATCCGTGAGATCCAACACGTAATCCCCCAAAGCTTACCGCTGCGTCATAGGATTTGACAATAGTACAATAAAATATCACAAACAAAGTATCAAAATCTGTATTTTTATTTTTGAAGCACCCAGGAATACAAAAAGGAATCAATTGGAATACGTTGGGTGCCTTAAAAACTAAAAAAGAAACAGTTTTTGGTACTATCAACATTTCTGTAAAGAACAATTAAATTAATATGCAAATGTTGAACGGGCATAAATTTAGTGGGAGAAAATTTTATTCACGAATAAAAAATACAAACTTTAAAAAAAAATCGTAATCATTTAAAAGATTGCTCGTAGATTTATGACCTTTTACACATCAATATGTACACTCTCTGGTTTGAAAATTGCACAACATGTATCTTAAGAACGGAAACATGGTTTTCAACATTATAACAAAATATGTTATTTAATACTATCTGTGAAACCATATTAACTTCATCAAAGTGTAGAAACATGTAATTAATTATTATTGAATGAGAGTTTTTGTTGGCTTTGCAGTAGATTGAAAACGTGCCAGCTTTTTTTTTAAACGTGAGATAATAAACTTGATGAAAATTTTAATAATTTCTTCGATAGATTCTGGGGTAACTTTGTGAACGTTCATTTTGAACATACAATAAGATTTGATAACTTTGTTATTCCATTTGTTGTGCTACAACATTTGAAAGCTTATTCGGAAACGTTGCTATGTTCTGATGATGCTTCTAAAAGAGGCAAAACACGTGTCACAGGTTTGTAACGCAACAAGTGGAATAACAAAGTTCATATAAAATACTGTCTATTGGATTTCACTCGTTAAGAAAAATCACACACGACCGTGTTTAAATGACATTTTTTATTGTTGCTATTTTTAATAATGGTCTTGATTAGACTCCAACTCAAAAGCTTCCAACTGCTATACAGAGATCTCTACGTAATAATATAATAGGTATCCATGGAGAACTTTTTGTTATCTAAATGGTGTGTTATACTTTTCGGAAAATGGGTTCCGAAACAAAATCGCATACATATTTTTCACACGAATACATGTATGTTATGCGTACATCAAAATATAACTGCTTATTTTGCCGTCCTCCATCATAAACTATTGCAATGTTTCATATACTGGGCGTGAGTAAGCATTTCCAGAGGGGAATCAGTAGAAATTTGTCTTTGACATATTTAACAAAAATGACTGTTAAATGCACTGTCAAATCAGGTATTGTTTTGTATTTATATGTAAATGTACCTACATATGTATATAATAAAAAAAATATCTTGCAATAAATGTTATTGTTTAATTAAGATTTTTTTTCAAGGGGGTACGAGATCTTATTTTCAAATTTAAGGGAGTGTATATCACTTAAAAGAGTAAATACCACTGGTCTAGCAATCAATCAGATGGTTAATTTTTCAGATTTAAATATGCTAAATATAAAGCATTTTTATTCAATTTGGAAATTTAGATCATAGACTTAGTTCATATTGTCATTGAGTTTCGAGTTGATATCGCGTTACCTAAGAAATCTTTATCTAATTTTATATCATGTTTACTGAAAACTAGTGACTGTAATGTATTTATTTTTTAAATAGGTACAATCATTTATAATATGATAATCATCGAATACATGAATTCGCATTGTATACACATACATATTGAAAATAGATCATTACAAAATGCTTGAACATGTTTGTTTTGATTTATCTGTCTTAGATAGACAGATAAATCAAACAAGCAAAAAATATTTCTCTGCCAGTACTAGGGATCGCAATACCGGTATTACTGGAACCGGTATACCGGTGTTCATGGCATGTTTTAAATACTGAATTGCCGGTTTTTAAAGTGCAAACACACCGGTATTCCGGTATTGAAAATTAGCAAAAACCAAATATTGAATCAAAAAATATCTGGGTGTAGCGAGAGTGACTAGCCAACTAGTCTTGTCCTTTCCCCCTCTCTTCGAAAGAAAGTTAGGTTGAGCGAGTTACTAACGAATAGATCTCGTAGAAAAATTTCTTTTGAGATACCTCCATTGGGGGGCCATATGCTCCACATTGGGATCGGGCATGGATAAAAAGTCTTGTCCTAGCCATATACTTATATCCCGACTGCTTTCTTCGAAAAACAGAGATTGAGCTACTGAGTACTGTACTAAATATTTTTAATATAAGAAACTAATACTAGGATTAATTTATGTATTTAATTATAAGGACATTTCAAAAAAATCAAAAATTATTGACTCATTACTTTTTCAATGTAAAAAACAAAAAATTGAAATTGTCATGGAAGTCAACCGAGTAAGCTCCAACAAGGTCTAGTCTAATATATATATAAAAAAATAGTATTTGTCTGAACCCACTAAAATCCGCGTCAAATATGTAGAAATCTAAAGCAGTATTGTTAAGCACTGTTAATGCTCTTCGCAATGGTATCCCTATTGACAGGCAGACAATTCAGATAATTCAATATATATTAAGCTGCATGTCTCAGGACATTTGTTCCTCAGTGTATCGTACTATTTACTCTCAATTGTCATTTGAAATAATCAACAAAATGAGTTCCAAGATCATAAAAAAATATGTTGGTTAGTTTGTCTATTGCTAGTTTGTGCGCCTTGTGTGGCTTCTATTCAACTGTGAAAATAAATTAATTTGCCATGTAAATATTCCCGTGAATGCTGAGAGCAATGAGATATTCAAATGTAAATAGCGATGATCTTGTGATTCTTGTGTATGTATATCATAATGTATGCTATAACTTTGTTGATAATATATGTTATTAAAGCAAACATTATGCCACAAGAAATTATAATTCATAATAAATCTCGGTTGTCAGTATTTAAAAAAGTTTTTCTTAAACTTTTCCTGTGATAGAATACTTCGCAAATCTTTTTTTTATACGGAAAACTTTATTTTGTATGGTAGTTATAATACAATATCAAAAAAATAGAAAAACAAGCAACTATTTTTAAAAGATATCGTATAGATAAATAAATAAAGTTCTTCAATTTTAAGGATTTCATTTTCAATAATTGGTGGAAAAACATTACAATCAAAAAATAAAACACTCTTTAACATTACTTAAGCAAACTTTGCGATAGTAAGTCTGAAGATGCCTCTGAAAGAGGCGAAACACGTGTCACAGTTAGTAACACAATACGTGGAATAATCAAAGTTAATTTAAATTTTCTATTAAAATGAACTTCCACAAAGTTACCGCCGAAACCATCGAAAGTAATAAAACACTCATTTGTACTAATTCCATTTATATTTTACATGATCTGGGCAAGCATTATCTACTTCGTAATGAGCGAAATTAGTCTTGATCATATAAAAAATAGAATAAGTACATACAAGTGAGTATAAAATGAAGTTCTTAGTGAGGTCGGTAGTTTTGGGTCTTTGAATCGCAAATCTTCTTACCAGCTACACTATAAGAAAATATAATTTTTATGAGTTGTAACGTAAAGTTTATTTCTTAATATCCCTGTTTTGCATAATTATGCCATAGTAATCGGAAGTAAAACAATGATAACTTGTTTTGACACACTGTGGTAATTATCGAATAAAATCGATTAGATATCATTTAATGTATAATTATTTTGTTTTTGCTTAAAATAATACTCATACTCATTATATAAATTTAGTTTTTATAATCACTTGTCCGTAGGGAAGCATACTTAGTAGTATTTGGAAAATATTTCAAAATATATATTTTTAAAGCATTTAAAATAATTATAGGCTTTGGCGAAACACCCATTTACACTACAAAAAATTCTGTTATAGTGAAAAAAAACCCCTGATGTATTTCAAAAATAATAAAAAAAACATGATTAAATGTTTTATGTGACGTATAATTTTCAATGTTAAGTAGAAGTCAAGGTAATCCTTGGAATAGTTTAAACGTTGTTAGGTTTTGATTTACAGGATAAAGTTTTTTAAAAAATATACATTTGCAGCAGTTATTTTTCTATCTTAACTGCCAGCGTTGCGAATCCGATTGTTTGACAAGATGTCGTTCTTAAAAAAAAAACTGTTTAAGCCGATAAGCCTTTTGTGCTAAAGAATATTAATATATTTTTTTGCTGTTACTGTGTAATATGGTAGAATACATAAATTAATGTGGTAGTGAATAAACGTGGTGGAAATAATTATAAGCAAAAGGTCACTGAAATAGAGATGAGCAAGTCAAATTACTCGAAAAACTCATTAGTCAATGTAACCTGAAAGATGTAAGAATATGATACGACAAATGAGGCGCTAAATTAATAAGTTTAAAAGAAAAAAGTATTTTCTGTATACCGAAAAAAATTATAAACGTTTTATCAGCTAAATTGTTTGTCTTTTAGAGTTTTTAGACTGAGGTTAAATAAAAATTATACTGTCAATAAATACAGTCCTGAATGATTGGAGAAGAGAATTACTAATAAAACTTTAATTCTAAGCCAAAGGTATTGAATAACACTGGTATTATGTTAATTATTTTGCCTAATTTGTATATAATAAACTCACTTTCATAAAAGTATGTGTTCAACTGTACTAAACACAAAAATTAGATCTTAAATTAATAAATGAATGCATTTTTCGGTTTTAAACGTTATTTATTTTTCTCTTTTTAACGATTAAGCAAATAGGTTATAAAGCGTTTTTATGTTTTGATTAAAATTATTGAAATGTGTTGCCTTGTAAAGATTTCAAATTTTAAAAATTCAATATTTTTCACAACTATTTTGATTGAAGTTTTAATTTATGACATTTTCCAGGGCTTCAAAAATACGGCAACATAAAGGGAAGACATTGAACGCCAAGTGTTGATTGTTTTAGTTTGTGTCAGCATCGCAAGTCAAAGCAATTAATTAAACTTTAATAATGTATTCACTGAGTTTTGATAACATGTGAATATTTCAGTGCTAATCATATGCCTTTTGCCGTTGCCTAGATTTAACTTATTATGGCAACAGTATTACAATACTGAGTAATAATTGTAATACTTAAGATTGGTACAAGTAAATATATAATCACAGCCGTAAACAGGTGAAGCGTTTACGCATTGCTTTGATGGCAAGCTTCAAATTGGATAATTTCACGAGCCTGGACGCCCGATAATCATAAAAGAAATGCTCGTTTTTTCATTGATATTTCCCATATTTTTTTTTCGATACCGTTTAATAATTTTTGAAACGGAAAGAACTTTTTTTTGAGACGACTTGTCGATACTTTTCATTGATTTCGTGGACTAGTGCACCAGGTTACTAGTGGTGACCGACGCGACTAATGGTTAGCGAATCACTCTCGCTACGCCCATTTGTTGAAAGACTGGAAAGGCTTGCCTGGAACATGCCTTCGAACACCCACAACGCTAACCGCTGCGCCATAGGACCCGGCAACAATATTCTTAATTTCAAACTTTCTGTGAAGGAAGAGGTTTATTGGTTGATTTAAAATAAAACCAAACCAAAAAAACAGACCTAAAAATTCCGATGTTGAGGTAAATTTTCACATTGGTAGCAAGCAAATTTAAATCGTCATTAAAGTTACTCAATGGTTCGAACACAGTCTAAAAATATGGGAATTTTCAGCAATATTCATAAGACTAGAATAATAATCGAGACATATTTATTGTATTTAAAAATGACATAATTTTAAAAAAACATCAAACCATAATATTATATAACTATATGGTATCGTATTTCTTTTTTAGTAGCAAATTTTAGCGCTAAATATGTTATATATTACGGTCGTTTTGATTTTTATGGACGTTGAATGATCGTGTCATTTGAAAAAGAAACCCAACTCAAGCGTACGATGCCCAAATAGGGTATTCGTGTTAAGTGTATCGTCCAGAATGGTTAATACAGTGGGTGAAATTCTCTATTTCTTCAAACAAGCTTTACTATGTATGTCTTCTTGTAGTTTGGTGTTTTAAGTCGATTTTTTTAAATACCAAATTTATGGAGCTTTAAAGACTAGAGTGCGTTATAGTCAAAGTTTTTCGACTCTTCTTCATCACTAATGTTTTGAAAGATTGTATTCTCTTACTACCGTAGCCGACAAAAGAGCGTGATCACTACAGAGGTGAGAAATCTTTAGTGAAGCCAGTTCATGGAGACTCCATATGCATTCATTTGAAAATCACATTATATATGCTTCCACTCATATTATATCCATATATATACACATACAATGCACAAGGAAGTCAACCAAGGATAGTCATTTTCATGATTCTTAGTTTGTTCTTACATAGATAAATAAATAAAATAAATAAATAGTTTATTAATTTTAGACGAAACATAAAATCTATGGTGGGCTGTGAAGATTAGAGAACGTTGGGTTATAATGTTTTCCTACCTCGCTGTGAAACTTTTGAGATATTTCACGAACAAAATTTCTCAAAAGTTTCACAGTGAGATAGGAAAAAATCGATGTTATAATGTATTTACAATTGATTGTTACAAGTATGGTTAAGCTTAATGCTTAACTTTTTAAATTGGGTATCTTGGATATCGAAACCTCCTACGTGAAGTATGTAAAAGACAAGAGCTTGGTATTTGTTAGCCGTTTGTTTAGCAGCATTTTTTTATAATTAACAGTGAAAATTTAAAATTTTGTACAAATCGATAAAAAAACTCGGCTTATATCAAGATTTCTCATTTTAACCATTGTCCTGAATAGTTTCAATTTTGAAGTTACAATGCCTTTATAGGATATGTCTATATATGACTCTATTGGATATGTAGGCACAAAAAGCAACACGTTAATTACGTGCTGTGAATCTGTTCTAATATGAATATCGATCGAAGAGAGTCTTTTCCGAAATCAGTGCAAACCATTTATGTGCGAGACCAATACTATGACTCGAACTAGAAGCAATGCGAAGCTGTCCTACTGAAAATTTGTTGAAATTAATAATTTGCAACATCATTTATTATGGAAACGAAGTATCTTTGGTTCCTCCTAAGATTCAAATCTGATAAGATACAAATTTATCGACATGGCAGCTTAATTGGTTTTTTTTCTATCATCATACGTTTTTTTTAGTTGAATTCACACAACGAGTAGTACTGGCAACAAATTGAGATTATAATCGTGTGGTGTAAAAGATAACAGTTTTCCCTTAATATATCCCAAGGCCATACGTAAAATGTTTACATTCTAATAAAACCTTATCTTTATTGCTGTATTAAAAAAAACACAAAAGATTAACACATAGGCTGCATATGTGGTTTATATTACACACGGGGCTCAGAAATTTGTCGTTAGTACGTAATCTTTTTTAGTGATAGTGAGACGGTGAAAATGATATTTAGGGTAAAAGCAACACAAATTGAATTTAGAATGAATTGTAAAAAAAAACAATTTCATCATTACGTTAAATATTTTACGACGATCTTTTATTACGTTTTGTTAATAAATTAACATAATTTAAAAAACCCACCAATATCCTTACTCGATCACGTATAATTTTTCTATTAAAATAAATAATAATATTTCGCATGATTAAATGAGTTTCTATATTGACTACCTAAAGTATAAATTAAATATCGGTAATGTTTTAAGCATATTTTTTCAACGAAGTCGCAAATTTTAAGCATATGCTAAAATTATTGGGAGTATAAATATTATTTTGGTATGAATTGTAGATAAGTTACTTCTTGTTTCACAAGCCTGTTTTACTTAATAAAAGCGATATTTCAAAGAATTAACTTTAAAACTTCCTAGAATTATAATAAGTCTAGTAACTGTCTGAAGAAACATAACGCAAAATCGTGCTTCCAATAAATTGTATATTAACATAAATGAAATGCTAAAAGTTGTTGTAAACAAAAATATATATGTATGTTTTACAATATTTAGAAGTAATAATTTTGTTTGACAACTTATTAATTTATAACGAAAACTGCTAATATTTGAGCAGTCTACAAGAGCGTCAAGTCACAGCTTATGAATCCTCTTCTCTCCGAGTGCGGCTTCTCAGTGTCATTGAACATGAAAATAAGACTGCCACAATCTATGAATCAAACACGCGCATTCAATTTGTTTGCATACATAATGTATAGCGAAAATCATTTCCAAGTATAACGAGTACGCTGAAAATACTAAATGATAGTGCCTAATATAAAAAACTTAAAGCATCGTTTTAAAAAATATAAATAAACATAATTATAATGTAAAAACAAGTTTTAGTACTATGTTTTACTGTTTATATTCGGTTAATTATTATTCCTTAAAAAGATATTGAACATTCTTCTGTACTTATTAAAAAAATATTTAATATGATCAGAACCGGTTTTGATCATGATTGGATAATATTAAATAAATGCAGAATTGACAAAAAGATATGACTCCGACTCCGCATTGATTTTTTTTCAAATACGTCTGTTTCACTAACATATCTGTATAGTTTATATCATGGGATCTTTCTAGTTTGTACAAAAATTATGGTAGATTTCACCAATCGATATGATTAATTGACTAATAATTTTTCAGTATCCTTGAAAAAAACCGGTTTTCTGGCTCCAACTCGGCTTTAGAAAAACACTCAACTCCCAAATCCGACTCAGAAATCAAAGCCCTGGCGGTAACCAACCTGCAACAGGACCGGCATGACTGCAAATACGTAATATATATATATATTTTAACCATGTTCGCTCCCAATGTGGAGCATATGGACTCCTAATGGAGTTTATCTCAACAGAAGTGTTTCTACGAGAACTGCTTGTTACTGAGTTGCTCAACCTCTCTTTTTCCAAAGAGAGTAGGGATAGAAGGATTGGGCTAGGACAGGATAAGTGGTAAGCTAATCGCTGTCGATACGCCCCGTTCATAGGATAGGATGGGTGAGAGGGGGGAATTCAAGACATCACATACATCCATGCCTTTGAACAGAAATTCATAAATCGATTGAAAAATCAATTTATAAAAACTGTCCGTACCGGGATTTGAACCCGGGCCCTCTGTAGCCGAAGCCAACACTGTTGACCACTCGACCACACAGGCGACACATATATAATAATAATATATTATTGGTCTATTAAAGCATTTAAGTAAAATAAATTATTTCCGTATTGTTTTGATTGAATTCTCCAGTTTTGCAATAGAATACGTACTTCATATTTCATAAAATATTTCTGCAAATACCAATACCTATGTTGCAATGATGAGGAAATATTAAAAAAATATATAAATAACCATAAACAAACGTTAAAAGCTTCAACGCTGTCAGAGAAGACGGTTAGTATCTGTGTTAAAGTACAAAACCAGAATAAATCACTAAAATCATTACAAAAATATTTATAATTCCAAATATTTCTGGCTCCGAGTCAAGAACTGTAAAGAATGAATATCATTTAATGAATCCATTATATTAATCGCTTAGTACAGTGTAACAAAATTGCAAACTACAGCCTGCAAGAAAACTTATCAAAATGTTTCACATAACGTCCGAAGCAAAATTACATGCTTTATGTAGGTTGTAATCAGCGAGCAACGAGACTAAAGTTTGCCGGTTTTCAAAAACCGGCTTTGCTGTAACTATTTAAACATGTGTTCATATTTATATTTTTTCACAATAAATAATAAGGTAATTATAAACATGTTCAATGCATATACATGAAGCTTATAAAAACGATTGAATGAGATCGACGCGGTTGCATGTTTTTACATAACAAATTAATATTATCCAGTTCAATGTCAGATACGATTACTCACAAAGAATTTTCCCAAGCTCTGTGGAAAAGCATAGCATGCTTGTGCTTATTTTTTAGTAAAAGTATGACAGACGGGGATTGCCGCCTGCGTGGTCGAGTGGTTAACGTCGTTGGCTTCGGTTACGGAGATCACAGAGTTAGAATCTCAGTACGGACAGTTTTATAAATTGATTTTCCCATTGATTTATGAATTCCTGTTCAAAGACATGTTTTATTTTAAAAGAGGTTGTTTAATAAGAACTATAAGATTTTTATTGCTCAACTTTTTGAGTCAAGGTTAAAACAAAGACTGGGCTAGGCAAGGTTTTTTAGTTAATCACTTTTAAGTTACTTAGTGTCAATTCTTGGTGGAAAATAAATATATTATATTATAAAATAAAATAAAATCCTTTTTGTATTAATTCAAAATTCTTTATTTTATATCAGGACTAATTGTTTATCGTAAGCATCATGACCTGTTATAATATAAAACGATACAAGTTTTAATTGGGCAATCAATTTCTTTACACCCCCTTTTCAGGATTGAACGGGAGGGAAAAATTTCTAGCCATAATAGAGATCCATAAATTTGGGAACAAATTTAAATGTTATTGAATGATGAATATATTAAAATATGAAATACAATTTGATAACTTTGATACTTTACACGTTGTATCACTAAGTATGACGCATGCTTTGCTTTTTATAGATATATAAGCATCATCAACCAGAATATTTTCGTAAACCTTTCAATATTCTGTCTGAAGATGGTTTTTAAAAAGGCGGAACACTTTTCACAGTTTGCAACACAATATGCGGAGTAACAAAGTTATGAATGAAGTTATGAAAGTTGATTTCATCTTAAAAAATGAGCTTCCACAATTTTACCGCCGAATCCATTGAATTGGTTCTGTCGTGGTTTCGAAAACTCAAAAGAATTGACCACACGGTTAAAGGTTTTTTTCTATCCACCTCGTATCCGGCTGTGTAAAAAAACCACAGAGAAAGCAAGGTAGTTTTATTTTCTTTAACCGTTAATCCACCATTCATTTCTTACGAGATTTTTCTAATCATCACCTTTTAAGATGTTACATTTATAAATCACCTGTTACACATTGAAAACATGCATGACATAAATAACCACCTAGTCACCTGAAATATCTTGTTGAAATGCGTTTACGAATATAATTTATTACTATTGAATATTGTCAGCCTAATCTGTAATCACATGTCACTGATATCTCCTTCATCAACAGTAATTGTTCATTTGGTCATTAATCCGATAATCCTTTTATCGACGCTTATATTTAAGTCTACACTGTTTTAGATTTATCAGAAATTTTACTTATGCCGATTCACGTGGGAGTAAAAACAACAATCAATTAGTAAAAATTTGGTTAATCTTATTATTTATTCCGATTCCAAATTACATAAAAAAATACACATAAATTTATAAGTGTAAATGATATTGAAAGTGCCAACTACATGTGCTATAATTAAGAGGATAAGTTCATTACTACTAGCTGCAAAAATATATTTGACATTCTCAATCATTAAGTAAATCTGTAAATCTTCAATTAACCGTTTGAATACCGCGCAAATAAATCATTAATATGTCCCAGAGATACTGCGTGTTTTTGAGAAAAATATTTTTGCTTAATATACACTCGAATTTGGTATTTTAAAAAACCTATATTGACTCAGTATAAATAGCACTACACGTATTCATCAAAATATTGCTTATATACTATTAGAATACCAACTATTTGATTTTTTAAATGTCTTGGACATCCGTGTTCGCTTGCATATGTCCGCTTAGTATTCAAGTGGTTAATTACACTTATATGGTAAAACATAATACTATTGACCACTTGCAGATACACACTAATTTTGTATGATATGAAACCAAATTTTCTACGTAATTACTTAAATTATGTACACCAAGTATTATGTTTTCATTGCAAAACCATATTATTAAATGACTGTAATTTCTTGTAAACATTACAAGGATTTCACTTCAGTTTAAAGGTATGTAAATCAATTATAAGAACAAAAAAAAATACTGCTTTTTGAATAAGATAGTTTTCCGTAAGTATGTTATAGATAATTATCTTATTTGCATTGGAGATAATATATTTTTGAGCATACTACACGCGCGAAGACTAAATAATTTTCGAAAAATGTAAATGCCGATTTCATCAAAATGAAAAATATGTGTATTGTTTCCTGGAATATCAATTGCAAGAGATATATACATATAATTAAATGTAAACTTGTATAAATCTATTAAAAATATTATTTTAAATACTTAATCGTTAAGCATTTTCACTAAAAATATTTCTGATGTCATACAATCAATAGATATTTAAGACAGCATTAATTGTAATAAGATAAAAAATATCATCGAACATAGTTTTACAATTTGAAAAATATGAGTTTACAGCTATTTTGAAAGAAATACGTTTATATTTTTTACCTTGTTATTATGGACTTCTACAAAGTAAATGCGAATTCAATCAATAACATTAATTTTGACTTCAATAAGATGAATTTACAAGCTCTTTATAGTTTAATTGATAGTCACTATTTTGATATACAAAAAAAAAACTAATACACCTGCATTGTTAAAGTGTATTCAACATTTTGGCCGATGATGTTTTTAATGGCACATTTTTAAAGTCCAATAAAATGGACAACTTTAGTTCTTGATCAATTCCAACACAACATTGTCGAAGCGTCACGCCAAGTTGAGTTTCTTTGCCAACTTGACTCAACGAGACTTACTACTGGCATAAAATTACTGAGAAAGTATCAAGATTGAATACATTGGTAGAATTTTTATTTGACGTGACATTACAAGTCTTACATACTATGTATACGATATAAATATTTTTAGTGTGGAATTTCAAAATTGGAAAGGCAAGAGTCGATAAGGCAAAATATATGAATAGGGATACGTGATTTGAGAGAATTGTTAGCTTCACCCGTAAATTGTTACGAAATGAAGAAAAGTTCTTGGCAATGCGCCAGATATTTTTTAATTTCATATCATTTGGAATAAACAAAATAAAAAAAATGAAAAAGTAAGCTGAAATCGAGAAAAAATAAAACCCCTAGAAAATTTCGAAATTCAATATTTTTTTATATATTGATTGTATCGAAACTTGTACGTAAAATCGTCTTTGAATAGCTACTATTAGTATGCAATTATCGAATGATTTTTTGAATGAATTTTTCAAATTTACTTTTTATTGTAAAAAAAGGTTTATTATTTCAAAAGTTGATCAACTTTCATGTTAAAATATTGATAATGTGGAGAAACAAAATTGCGTTAAACCTTTTTTTATATATAATCTCCGGTCAACATATAGTTACATTAATCCAACAATAAGAATCGTCAACAAACATGTTTTTAAAATTAATTCCACTATAGATAATATATCGTTGTTATACTGGCAGAATGCGATAAATGAAAAAACCTAGCTTTGAGATGATTTTCATTTTGGATAATCATCAAATTTTAGTATCTATTTTTGTATAATATAATATAACTATTAATTATGGGTTTCAAGAATTCATGAAAATTGATAATGAATAACGAATTCGATTAAAATATTAAAAAGCGTTAAGTTATTTATAATGTCTCTCTCATACCTCCTTGAGAAAGATTGAATGACTATATAAAGCTTAGGTTCTACGCGTTTTAATAGGGTCAACTTTTGGATGGTTAGGAATTGCTTTATTTAGATATGTTCTTGAAAATCTGATAGCTAAAGAAATTAATTCTTGCCGCAACGATAAAATATTTAGACAACCGTTTTCGGTGGAAAAGCAAACATTTTTGTCGGTAATAATACCCTAAATATACTAATATGTTTTACAGGGTTTATGTATTTTCCTTTTTCATAGCCATTTAAAAGAGTTAGTAGAGACAAGAAATATAAAAAAAATGATTGTTTGTTATTTGATTCCAGACTTTCCACGGCTAGATAAGGTACGAGAATGCAATATGAAATTTAGGAAAAAAAATGTACAGATAATATTTATATAGAATAATATTTTATCATTTTTAGCTGAAAATCATTTAAATATCCTTTTCATTTTTGACGCTAATTTTATTCGGTAGGGTCTTTCGATTTAGTTTTATGAGAAAATAACTCATACATAACTTCAATGTTTTTCTTAAAAATCCCGTAGTCTAATGGTAGGCGGTGTAATGACTGTAAAGCATTCATCATTCATATTTTTAGAATTATAGTTCTATAATATTAGTTCTACAAGTTGTATAACTAAATACGTTGTAATTATTTTAGCTTATTACAATAGAGTTCTACCAAGTAAATGCCAATTCAATCAATAATTTATAATTAGGGCTTGGAATCCATGAACGAAAACGTTCATACATTCCTTTTTTAAAGATCTGTAGTTAAAATTTTATAAGGACATAAATTGAAGCTTTTATTTGTACATATCAAATTACGAATACGGTAAAAAGCATGGTTCATCAACGTTTTCTATAAATACTGCTATATACCGCCTACTTTTGTATATTTTTTATGGTAAAATTTCCTTATCGCCCACCAACATCGCAGTAATTCAACACAGTGAAAGGCTGACCTAAATTTGTACGAAATCCTAAATAAATTTCTAAATCCGGGTCGGGAAATTCTCGGGAAAATCCTCAATATTTACCGAAATTGAAAGACATAAGCGGAATTTTTTTTTGGAAAAACTTCAAAATACGGTGGAAAATTCTCAATCCGTTAGAAAATGCCGAAGGCCTCTTTGTTTGATTTTCGATCGATTTATCTGTTTGGTCATAATATACAGATAGATAAGAACAGAAAAAAACAAAATAAAACCAAAATCACCAAATGAGAGTGCAAATTGATAAAAATGAGGTTGTTGTTAAACTAGTTTTTCTTAACTTTTTCATTAATAAAAACACAATAATCCTTTGTACTTCATTCCACTTTATTTAATATGTCAGGACCGGTTTCGCTCATTGCGAGCATTGTCAACTGGGCATTGCTATTGAGCGCAACTGAGCGAGCATTGTCAGTTGACAATGCTCGCAATGAGCGAAACCGGTCCTGACATATTAAATAAAGTGGAATGAAATATAAAGGATTATTGTGTTTTTATTAATATAATGCCTTTCCACCAAGTATTGACAGTGAACACCTTAAAAGTGGTTAACTTTTTCAATTGAAAAGAAAGTTTGAGCGAATGAATAAAAAAAGTTATATATAAACAAATACTGTTTGAACAATTTATTGAGAGTCTCCATGCTTCACTATGTGAACGGATATGATAATCAAACATAGTTTCTAGTTTTTTTTTATTGTTTATATTAGTCGACGTAATTGTTAAATATAGTAGTCACACGATTAAAAAATTGTAAAAGTTGGTTCAACTTTGGTAAAACACAGGTTATTTATGTGTTTACTGTCAATAATTGGTGAAAAGCATTATATTATGTAAAAAAAAACACTGTTTATATTGGTTCTATAAATTTTATTTTAGATTAGGACCAGTTTTGTTCATAGCGAGAATTATCAGTTGATAAAGTATAAGGCTTTGTGGCGGGTCCGGGGAGTGTAATGGTCAAGGCTGTTGAATTCCGTGATGGTTTCTCACGGTTTCGATATCCAGTTCGAGCGTTTTATAGATTTCTTTTTGAAAGTATAGATGTTAATGATGTCTGAAAATTCCATCTCACCCTTTCAATCCTAAACAACGGAGCGTTTCGAAAACAATAAACTAATCACCCGTTAAGTCTTCATATTCATCTTTTTTCTACTCTTTTCGGAAAAAATAGAGTTTAAGCAACTAAGAAACAAGTAATTGTTGTCGAAAAAACGTTTGTAGAAATACCCACCAGAAAGCCATATCATCGACATTGTGAGTGGATATGGATAGTAAAAATACAAAAAGTGTTTTATTTTTTAATATATGTACGCAAAAAATGAGTGTTTCTTCACTTGTGTTTTAATCCAATCTCCATATAAAAAGCTTTCCCACAAATATAGCTCATGCCAATGACTCGCCAAAATTAGTCAAACAATACGTTTTGCAAATTTAATGGCTTCGGATACGCACTGGTTTGGTCTGATTTGCTTTGATTATTCAGTTAATCAACGGCAGTATTCAGAATGCTTTGTTTATCGCCTAAACTGACACTAAAAAGCTGGCGAATCAATTTTGTATACAAAATTGAACGGGCGAAGTTGCTTTTTAATCTGTTATAACACGCTCTGAATAGAATAACTTTGCAGATGCTCACATCAAAAAATGATTTATTACAGTGGTGTGCTTTAATTAAATCATTCGAATACAGTCTAGTGCGTTTATTTATCGCGATTATGTGGTGGATCCATATTCAAAGAATTTCAGGTTAGAGCATTTCTCAAATAATGACGTAATTAAATTACCAATATCTATATTTTCAATATTTAATTTTGTATTGTATAACAAAAAGATTTTTGAAAGATAGTTTTGCAATGATCTTAGTTTGGTTGGTAGATTGATTAATAAGCAGTAAAATTTTAGTAAAAGAAATTAAGATAAACATTTAAAAAAAACTCACCTATCAGTGCGTATTTTCATGTTATGAACTTTTAACGATAATCACATGTAATTCCAAAGACCTACAGAAGTTGTGTTTGTTTATGTGAATTGTGAATACTTTCCCAATTTATTGAATGTTATTATAATGAAATTCTATGGCGCAGCGGTTAGCGTTGTCGGCTTCCGTGCTGGATCCCACGGGTGCGATTCCCAGTAATTTTTTCGTTCGATTTATTGATTTCTGTTCCAAGGCATGGGTGTTTGTGATGTCCGAAAACTCTCTCCCAACTTTCCCGATCCTTAAATAATTGGGCGTAGCGAGAGCGATTAGTTAACCACTAGGCCTGTCCTAGCCTTACCCTTTTATTCCTACTACTCTCTTCGGAGAAAAGAGAGTTCGAACGACTGAATAACAAACAGTTCTCGTAGAAAATATTCTGTTGAGATACCTCCATTAGGAGGCTATATACTCCACATAGGAAGCGGACATGGATGAAGAAAAAAACCAAATCATTCATCAAATTGATCCGAATCGCCATCAGTAGCTTTTAACTGATAGATAATACATTTTATATTTAAAAAATATTAAGCATTACAAAATTTGGCGCCAAATATTTAAAAGTTGAATGATCATACGAGGAAAACTTGATGAGAACTAATTGCCAGTCACTCGAGATCAAGTCGAGGTAAATTTACATCACAAACACCGACGTTTTAAGGCTCAGATTTAAATTGAAAACATCTAAATTTGACATTGACCTTACCGGGAATCCAACCCAGACCTACATGGTCGGTAGAGCAAGCTCTAATCAACTAGACCAAAGAGGGCAATAACTGTTTACAGAGCGTCAGTTCAAGTTCATCCGTGTACTTGAACGCCTGAAGATGACGATAGGCAACACCCGAGTCGTTAGTGACAAAACGCGTGAGAATGCACAGCATTTGAACGATTCGAATTTTATATTGAAATTCTACCTTAAGTCGAAATCTTAGATTAAAAAAATGTTTGAAAAATACAATGATCCAACATACAACAGTGTCTTGTTCTTAGTTTGATTGGTAGATTAGTTTAAAAAAACAAGATTTTTATAATTAAAAAAAAAGAAAGTATACCATTCATTTTTACACATATTATAAATTACCCTGCCAAATCAAACATCATTTTTTTCATAATTTTGTCTAATGAAACATAGCTGAAAGTTTATAAATTCATAAACCAAATCAGTTTTAACCGAGAAAGTAATAACCATTATGTTAAATACATTGTCAATTTTAAGTGAAACATTGTTTGGTAAAAAAAAGTTTTAACTATAAAATATGAAACTAAGCCCATATCAAACTTATGACATACTTTAAAATAACTAAACTTGACAGCTTCAATTTAAATCACAATCAAAACTATTTCGTCTGTTTTTGAAATGGTAACGATGAGTGCGTATGACAATAAAATGAAAAAAAATCAAATGAAATACAATAATAAATATCAAACTGAACAATAAGGCAAAACTCATTTGTGAAGACACAGTATTATTTAAGTATTTGAGAGTAAATATATTTTATATCTTATTTGTCCGTTCTTATGACGTATAACTTATTTACCTTTTACAAGGCGATCTCCCTCAAAGAAGAAAATTGGTGCTGTAAGTACCTATCCTTTGAACGGCTGCTCATGAGACTTTTCGTTTTCAAAGACCGTTGGCATAGGTATTATAGATGTAAAATTTCATTCAGTGATTTAAATGATATGAGTTTCCCATAATTTTGGGGTTTTTTTTATGATTTGACAGTTGACGAATTATTGAAATCCTTTTTTTTATATTGTATTTCTAAGAAGTTTACTTAATTAAATATATGTAAGAACTATGGTTATAAAACCTATGTATGTAAAAGTCATTGCCATTAAACTTTATCAACTCAAAATACAAAGAATGTGAAGCCATATAATGTTTTTTTCCGTATTTAAATAATGTACAAACTGAGCCTGCCAAGAGAGTTTTCATTGTTCTCGATTATTTATTTAAGTCTCTGTTTATTTGAATTGTTTGAATTTTGTACTTTTTCATGAGTTTTGTCGCTAACGATACGGGTTTCGCCTTTCGGCATCTTCAGACATTCCAAGTGCACGGATGTACTTGAACTGACGCGTAGTAAACAGTTTGTATCGTTTATATACAAAAATATAAGTAGATTGACATTGCCAGAGCCTCTTTGGATAGAGCTAGAGAAGGAAACCTCCCCTAATCCGATCTTCCAGACTTGGTGTAGCCCTAACAGTCTGGTTACATAATTATTTTTATAAGAAAGCAAAGATAACCAATAAAAGACTCGGTCTCAGTCAACATGTGTAGTACATTATATAACAATCTTTATTCAATTAAGTACAAACAATAATATTATATTAATAATGATAATATAACTAAAATAAAACAAAATACATTATTCATCTTTCTGGGGTTTCAGGGGGCGAATCCATTTTTGATATTAGGTCGTAATAAAATAGTAATAAAATGATACCAATGAGCTGGTTTAGCGTCTCTAAATATTTTACATGGTTATACAGTACACAAGAATTAAAAAGAAGAAAAACACGAAACAATACAAAATCAAATATAAAATCTTGAACGCTAATTGGTTGTCTGTGAATTGGAATAGACTCTGGCCGTTCAAGGACCTCGGATCCAGGATAAAGCTAAGCAGAGACTCACCTCCTACGCTATGCATACAACCACCCTGATCCCTTCCTGACATCCAGTCAAGAAGCACGGCCTCACGGAGATGGAGGTTCTATTACAATCATTATTCCCAAGCAAGGCGTCTGATCCAATTCTACAACCTTCAAACTACAATGGCTACGCTAACAGGTTTATGTCCTAGAGATATAGAAATGTGACAAAATTTTTGACTCCCGACAGTTATCAAGGCTGAGGGTCATCTACCGCCTCGAAAGTTCCGCCACTTGAAGTGCAAACATTATCCAATGTTTGCCACGCTTGACAAAGCGTTTGGTTTACTTTATTGTTTTTCTCTCCTACATCGGGTCAGGATGCAGTGAAAATGAACCGACCGTATGCTGCGGTCGCACATACCGATCACACGGATTGACCTTCACGGTGTTATAACCGTATCCCCAATTGATACGCGCTACGTTGTCACATTTTCATACCTATAGTAAAACGCTCTAACTCTTGTAGGCACATCCTGAAATCTCAGGATGTCCTACATACCTTATACTAACATAGTATACGAGACACGACTCATCCCATTGCTAACCCCGCGACCAGGGTCTCTCGAGATACTTCTGCGCATCTAAAGAGTAAGGCTGACGGCGCTCTCGTATTCGAAAAACTAGAGGTGGAAACACACACTCTCCGGAGATTGAATCCGCACTGGTTTACACATGAACCAGTCCTTACATAAGACCTGTGTCTTACAATCAATTCTCATAGCTAAGGAGAAAAAAAAATATAACAACTTTATAAACGTCTCATAGTTGAACAACCATCGTTAATAAAAATTATTCGCGCAAAGTTAAATATTAAAACCGGAAACAAAATAAAATTACGTGTGAACAATAAAACACATAACGATTCAAAATATCAAGAAGTGATTTCGTACAAATTATTAGATAAAAGACTATTGACATTCATTATTAATAACCAAAACTTCCACTGAAAGAAAGAAAAATAAAATAAAATAATATTTGCGATCACAAATGTAAAGATTCCAATAAAACATTAATGCGGCCTACTGCCGTTGAAGAAAAGCGTTCTGTGTTGATTCTATTTTTAACTGAATCTTCATAGCAACCGGATGCTGAAACAATAAAACAATATGAAAAATTATTTCAATAATTTATACACGAAATTAAAATAATAGATTTACACGATTAATTACAAATAAATAATAAACAAATAAAACTTTAGCTTTTCAATTCCCGTTGTTTCGTCTTCTTTTTCGCCTGGGACATCAGTGGGTTACCCTTTATACTGTTATTCTCAAACCCGAGTTACTTCAATCCTCGCAAATGTGATAATATTCGGATAAAATATCTCCTGATAGGTATGCAAATTAAATATAACCAATGACGCTATTGTACAATTCACTGAGTTTATAAGTGATGTTGATCCCAGGCGAAAAAGAGATTACTCAAACAAACAATCAAACGTGACCTATATCAATCAATGTTTTTTGTATACTAATTTTCACGCGTAGAAAAACAGTTGAAGATCCGCGTCATATTTTGTCACCTGGTGTTCTAAATTCAATATTTTTCAAACAATTCTGTTTAATAATCATTAAATTATTATGTTTTTCTTTAATTTCCATTACGAGCAAGTGGTTTCTTTAATGAATACTAGTTAGAAATCTGATCTATAATATGCAAGGCGTTTTTTTCATGACAATTTTATTATATATTCTCTATTGAAAAAAATGAGAAGGTGTCAAGAATACTAAGTTAAAAGGCTATTAAAATTTAAATTAGCGAAAATTTAATGTATACAAGTTTAAATGAATTAAGTGGGTTTGTTATAACTATGGGGATTTTTTGAAAATATTAATGACCAGATAATAACATAGGAATGTTTAAAATAAATCTAGGGTTTTATTCGACCTATTATTAGTGAGTTGATTGATTTTAAGCCTTTGAATTAATATTTAATGATAGCAAGTGCTTGAATTATTAATAAAATGATAATTATTTAAAAGGGGTACAACAATGGAGAACTTGGTAGATAATATTGCTCGTTTAAAATTGGCAAACTGTTGAGCTGAGCTCGATTAATCTCTAAGTTTTCTTGGTAAAATAATTTAAACTCGCCCCTGTTAGTATGTAACAAATCAATACCTGAGTCAAAATTAAACGTATGGTTTTCAAGAATTAAATGGTTGGCGAAGGTGGAGATATCTTTTTTTAAGCGAAAAGCGGCTAAATGTTCAGCCACTCTTATATTTAAGGTTCTAGCAGTTTTACCAATATAAAATCTGGGACAATCACTACACTGCAATCTATAGATCCCAGATTTGTTTTTATAATCTATAACATCTTTATTATTTATCAATAATTTACCTAAAGAGTTCTTACAATAGAAAGCCGGTCTAACACTTTCTGAGAGCTGCTTCTTTATCTTTAAACTGGTGTGTCCTGTAATTAATTCTACGCCAAAACCTAATATCACCTGAGTCTTTTGTTATTAATCCCTTGTGTAAGATTTTTTGTGCTAGCTTAATACGTTTTTTATATAAAAGATTGTCTATAAGAGACATATCATAACCATTGTTTGATGATTTTTAATTCAAGATCAAAATTTAATTTATTCAAGGGAATACTGACAAGTCTTTGAATTTTGGAATGAAATGCAGCTAATTTGTACGAAATTGGATGTACTGAGTTTTTATGAATACAGGAATCTGAAAAAGTCGGTTTACGAAAAATCGTGAAATTGTGGGTATCGTTTTTAATGTATAAAGTAAGATTAAGAAAGTTTATTTTCTTTCCAAACTGTTTACTACGTGTCAGTTCAAGTACATCCGTGCACTTGAAGTGCATGAAGATGCCGAAAGGCGAAACCCAGGTCGTTAGCGACAAAACTCATGGAAAAGTACAAAATTCAAACAATTCAAATTTGATATTGAAATTCCATCAAGCACCTTGGTCAAAATACTTAATGTCTCTGTTTGAGGAGCAAACATTCAAAAAGTGTTTTGTCACAAATTTTGAAAAATTGCGTTTTATATCAATTCTGATAGCCCATAATAAAACCTATGAATGGAAATCAACATTAGTGTTCAAAAAGGTTTTTTTTCATATTAAAATGAAATCATAAAGTTGACACATTCATACAAACCGTCACTTTTGCAACACTTAAATCATTATTTTCCAAGCTTTGTATTTGTGTGACAAAACACTTTTTGAATGTTTGCTCCTCGTTTATGTTTACAGTATTTTGTTACTGAATTCTCTTGGCGAAAATTGATTGCTTATAAATAATATATATAACTGTTATTATCAAACGTTAAAATAATACAATTATTTAATAAAGAGAGACTTGGGAGGCAACTATATTAATTTTATTAACACAATCGACCTAACGATAAATGTTATGTAAATTATATTTTTTCGATCCAGTAAATTTCAGAGCAATTAATTGCCAGTCCTTGCTCACTGGGGTATTATAGTTCGTTATTTATAAATGATCGTACGGGCTGAGCTTAAAGCTCAAGAGCTTCATTTAAATCCAATTCAAGCGTTCATTTAAATTCACAAAACAAATGAAAATAATAAAAAAGGGAAAAATTATAAATACAGAAATCATTTAAGAGACCCATATTTTCGAAATCACAAAACACATCAATTAACCGCTAGTGCTTGCCTGTGCTATTAAATTTTAATATATAATAAATAATTTTACGGGCATAGTTTCAAACTCTATGGGTGATTTGTGACCGGACATAATGATAATGGTCTAGGAAATAGAGCTTACGTACTTAATATTGAGGGAAGAGCAAATAGCTGTGAATTGAATTAAATTAATTCCAAGAATTTATTATGGAATTATATGCTTGAATTCGGTCACAGTAATAGAGCTCACAAAAAAAACATTTGACGTTGAAAAAATATAAATGAAATTTATATACTCAAAAATGGTATTTAAAGAGATATCCGCAAGTACAATGATACCTCAATTTTAAATGAGACTCGTTTTACGCTGTTTTATTTCAACGCGGCCATGAAAAATACATGTTATCAGATTATTTAATAAATGCTTGACAAAATTTCAATCAATGGCAAAACATTTATATGATACATATTGTTGTTTTGTAAGTGCTTTGAGGTTGAATGAAATTTAAATGAAAACTCAAAGTTGGTTGAATCTTCTTAATTTAAATTTAGTAACAGTTAAAACTGTGAAAATTAAAAATAAATTCTTACAAAATTTACTAAAAAATATAACTAATTCCTGTACAAGCAAAACTATTTTTCCAATTTAATTTTAAACTACATATTAAAAGTTAAATTTTATATTTGTCAAAACATGTTTCATTTGCTGTCAACCATTTCTGGGATAATAATTATGGTATAACCATGCATCTACAAAAACCATATTTCGCTCAAAAACATTGTGTATTGGTCGTTGTCAAGCCTTTCAGCAAACATCGGTTTTTTGGTAATTAAATGTCAATCTATTATCCGAGCACTTGTACGAGCATATCAGCCGAAATGATAACGTCCTCAAGTGGTTTATAAATAATAGTACCTATTTGTGTAACTACACGTTAGTCAAGTACCGTTTTGTATAATTGATTACCATTATCAGCGTATATATCAATTAACTGTCTACCGATGACCCTCTCAAGCATTTTACAAATAAACATATTTGTCTATATTTTATTCTATTCCAACCTGGGCATTGGATTTCGACAACCTCAAAATATTTGACTCAAGTTACTAACGATCCTGGTTTCATTGTTTGACAGTTTAAGATTTTTTTTTGCACGAATGCATTCCAAATGGCAACGGACAAAACTTGAAGTGTAAAACAGTTAAACGATTCAAATTTGATAATAATATTCCATACAATATTTTTAGTTAATATTATATTTTTTTATCGGGTCTTATGGCGCAGCGGTTAGCGTTAAGAGCTTCCGTGCCAGACCTCACGGGTTCGAGTCCCAGTACGAAGAGCATTTTTTCGATCGATAGATCGATTTATGTTTGGAGGCATGGATGTTTGTGATGTCTCTCCCACCATTTCCGAAAATTTAACAGCTGGACGTAGTGAAAGCGATTAGTTAACCACTAGCCATATCCTTCTATCCATACTCTCTTTTAAAAAAAGAGAGTTTGAGCGACTGTGTAACAAACAGTTCTCGTAGAAAAACTACTGTTGAGACACCTCCATTGGGTGGCCATATGATCCATATTGAGAGCGAACATGAATAAAAAAAATGATAAGTTCTAAAAAAATCTCTAATTTCATGAATTATTAAAAATTGAATATTTTGAAAACAATATATGTATGTATTGGACGACAATTTGTCGCGGCGTAGAATTGTTATCTATAAATGGATTACTTTCAGTTATATGAATATTTTCGATAAATATGTAGCAGATATAGTCACTACGCAGTCTCCCCATGATTGTTTGTCATGATATTCAAATATAATCTTCTTCTTTGGCCACATTCGCTCCCTATGTGGAACATATGTCCACCACGCGGCACCTCCATGTTTTCCTGTCTCCCGCCAATTGCTTTGCTTCCTCCCATGGCATGCCAGCATCCCTCAATTCCGCCAAGTACATCCTATGGATAGTACCCGACGGATGTCCGGGACGCCGGAATCCCACCGGTCGAAAAAAGAGGCAGGCAAGATTGAGGCTTTTCAAAGACATCCGCAGCACGTGACTTAGCCAGTTCCAACGTTTCTGCATAACCACTGACGTGACGGGGCGCTGTCTTGTACGCTATATATTATTGATTTTGTAAGGAATTTGGAGCACTTGTACGCTCCAAATTCCTTACGCGCCCCTAATATAATACGTGAAAAAAACTCTTAGTTCCACCGAGTTCATATATTAATAAAATCCGAAGGTCGTTCATCACGCCGGAATCTACAGGTCGGACGAAATGCCTATTGTCTATACCAGTGTCTACCAAACTTTCACACTGGTGAATGGGATTTGTTCCGCGGCACACCAAATAAAAATGCTTTAAAAAACGGAAATGTGGAAAATGTGTCGAGTCGACCACTATATATGTGTATGCGAACGTGACAAATATTTATTTCAACACGTAATTGTTTAATTAATTTAAAATTCAAGAAAATTTAAATGAATAGGCATTATTTAAAATGAAAATTTTTTAGGCGTCTTCCTCCGCGGCACACTTGAGACTTCTTGCGGCACACAGTTTGGCAGACACTGGTCTGTACGGTGAATTGTTAGATTTTAAATCATTATATATATTCATGCAAAATTTTAAATATTTCAAAAAAAAAACCATTGATTTGACAATTATTCAAATGATTAACTTATTTCTTAAATTTAATAAAATAGCATGGGCTTAAAATTTTGACTCGCAGAAACGAAGTCAAAAGATTTACCACATGGTGACGGTGATCAAACAGTATTTATCTAATATTTTTTTTATAAATCAATTCAAATAGCAAAAACGTACTTTATCGTCAAAGCAATAGTGAGTTTTCTGTAAAAAAATAATACTGAACTGAATCGTCTTTTAATGTAAATGAATACGCCACATCGAGATTTTTCAACACCGAGAAGAATCGATGCGATACCTTGCTTTCTTTTTTTCATCGTGAAAAATTGAGCATCTTATACCCAGTGGAAATAAATGCGCAAAAATCGATTTAAGAAAGTTGCCGCGAGAAAAAAACTTATTTCCAGGTATTCTTGTATCCACGGCTGACTTTTTACCCTCTTCAAAGACTGTGTAACGTACTCAATATTCAACATATGTCGCACTGAAATGCAAAAAATAAGTTCGTGGCCTTGCAATATATATAAAATATTGTCGTAAAATGATAATATTTTTTTTTCACTATTTTTTTGTGCCGTTGGTAAATCTGGAATATTTTAAGAAATTAATTTATCTTAATATGTTTATATCTATTGAATTTTTTTATTCTCTAAAATGAAAAGACTTGTCAAAAATGAATAAATTGTCGGTGCAGCAGAAAACTAGTTACAAAAAAGTGATATTAAGTGAATTTAGTCGCCTTACTTTTATTTTGTAGGGAAGATAAATTTCTATTTAAAGATGCTGCGAACATTTATAAAGTGTCCATTTTCAGATTCAAACTCGTGGGCAAGTTACGTTATAAAGCAAACGTTTGACATCGTTTTTAACTTTTCACCTTCAGGACAGGACTCTTCTTAAAAAGCTTCTGTAGCTTATTAATCAACTGATTCAAATACTGTGATCAGATTGACACCCGAAGACTTGGCCAGTATTACTAGAAAAGACGTTTAACTTTTATCAAAAATTAAAAAACAATTAATTAGTTAATATTAACAGTAACTTCTTTTAACAGCTTTTTATATTAAATTTATAGTTTATTGAATACTGAAATGGTAACTGTCAAGTGAAATATTTTTTTAAAAAATGATGATATTATTGAATTTTGTAGCGTTTAATATTGAAAAAAGTGCGTTTTGGTTAAGATGCGAATTTTCATAGAAAAAATAGGAGGTCACTGTTTAACCACGCCACTGACTTCCTGGTCATTTTTTTTACAGATAGATATTATTATTTTACAGATATTTAAAAAATCTTATTAAGCAATTTATATCAATTACACGATTGTTTGTAAATAAGCGATACAATAATTTGTCTTAATTATATGTATCATTGTTAACCACTATACCCCTCCATAAGTCATAATTTAAAACGATATTAAAAAAATCGTTGCAAGGAAATTTTGTATTAGATAAAAACATTTTTTTACAAAAAGTTAGATGTAAAAAGATAGGCATATAAACATTTATTGTCTCAAATTATTATTAATGTTTCTGACTTATACATATTTTTAAAAATACCACTGTATGTTTATATTTATAACTCAGAAATAACACATATTTCATAAGATTTTATAAAAATCTTTTCGATGAAGAAAATATAATATGCATACATCCGTTTTTGGCGACATGTTTATTTTCACACATAATTATCATGATTGTCACCAACAAAAAATTTAAGCGAGTAAAATCCCTTTCTAATTGTGAGTAAAATCTTTTATTGTTTGTAACAAACAAAAGGTTCTACTAAAAATACCTACACTTTGAGCTTGAGCATTAGTAGGCTTGTAAAAAGGTCCATTATATTATGTTAGTCGACAGAGGGAAATTCCCGGAAACGCTTTAGAGAAAAAACACGTCACCTGGTTGTATTATCAAGTGTATACTTACGTAAAAATGACTTGATTATGTGAACGTGTGCATAAAGTTCTAAAATTCTAAAGCTTAATTTGAGTGAAAAATACTTTATGGGTTCATGTAATCATTAATCTTAAGTGTCGAGATTTTCACGTCTCTAAAGGTCGGGTATTCCGTTCCGTCTTTTTGATTCACTAATTTAACGAACCACTTTATCTGTAACTTTACATTTTTATCAGTAATGGTTCTTTCTTTGGCCATGTTCGCTCCCTATGTGGAGCATATGGCCGCCACGTGGCACCTCCATGTCTCCCTGCCTCCCACCAACTGCTTTGCTTCCTCCCATGACATGCCAGCATCCCTCAGTTCCGCCTAGTACATTCTATGAATAGTACCCGACGGACGTCCGAGACGTTGGAATCCCACCGGTCGAAAGAAGAGGCAGGCAGGATTGAGGCTTTCCGGAGGCATCCGCAGCACGTGACCCAGCCAGTTCCAACGTCTCTCCATAATCAATGACGTGACGGGACGCTGTCTTGTACACTCCCTTATCTCTGAATTCCTCACAAAATCAAACCACCTCACCCTCATTATCCGACGCAAGCATCTGTTCTCGAAGCTTAGTATACGGTTTTTCTGGGTCTTATTCTGAGTCAGGTTCCATGATTCGCAACCGTAAAGCAGTACCGGCAGAATGCAAGCGTTGAATAAGTGGCATTTGGTTTTAATCGAGTACAGCTGTGTGTCCTAGACAGTCCTAATTGCGTAATGGTTCCACATGGCAGCTATTTTTTTAGATCATTCTCCTCGAAAATTTAGTTTTTATCTCTTCTACGTGCAAAATGTTACCCTGAAAAAAGGTTATATATGTAGATGAAGAAAACCTGTTTAAGCCTCTTATATTAGCGTCTGTCGACTTAAAATCGTCGTTAAATTAATAACGTATTATTAAAATAATGACTCTTAGAAGATCGTTTGTTTTTGATGACAGAAACTATTATCCTTAATCCTTGGCTTGGAGAATCTCCGCCTTGTACTGGGATCGCCTTCGGATAATATTGTTTTAGACCAGTTTGCAAACATCGTTTAAAAAAGTGGTGACGTAGAATTAAAAAAATAGTTGCTTATCATTGAGTATTTGAATGATCGCTTATAATCAAATGGAAAATAAATAATAAATTTTCTGCATGCCTTCATTTCATATTTACTTTCATCATATAAATAAAAAAGATTGAATCATTTTTGTTATACGCGTGTACGTGAAAAATAAATATTTGTTATAACGATTTTGTGTTCAATCTTATTTGAAATATGTAAATGAATATCTTTATAGCCTTTATACCTATTATTATATTTAATTATAAGCCGAAATGTGAGTTTTCAATACAAGAAATTTGACAAACAACATATTCCTCGCCAGGGGAATAACAGAAACTCTCGATTACAATAAAATTCTGACCTTCTTGGGAATCAAAATCGATGTAATACCATGTCGCCTAACAGCACTAACAGCGGTAGTTAGGGGTATTATATTAAAGCTGAGGACAATTCAATATAAGTTGTCGAATTCGTTGTGAATACTCATGAGAGAAAACAAACGAAAACGTTATGTTGGGAACCTTAAGAGGAATTATAAGCTCGTTATTTAATGATAGAGAAATTAAAATTACGTTGTTTTAATTTGAGTAATTTTCCTTTAATGTGAAATTTATTTAATAGAAAATATTGATAAAGTGTCAATCATAAAATTTATAATTTAAGATTTCAACTAAAGGTGCTTAGTGGAATTAAAATATTAAATATAAATCGTTAAAATTATGTACATTCACAAAATTTTGTCACTAACGACCCTGGTTTCGCCTTTCGGCATCTTCGGGCGTTCAAGTGCTCGGATGAACTTGCACTGACCTCGGTTCAAGTTCATCAGTGCACTTGAACGCCTGTGTGAATGTACATAATTTGAACGATTCAAATTTCATAAAATTTATCTAATGTAAAACTTCACGTTAAGATTTGACCAATTTATACATTTGAATAATACAAAAACAGAAAAGTATATATATATAAAATACTTTTATATAAAAAAACGCTGTAATTTTATATACAAGTTAATAAAATCAATAATCATTATGTATATTAAAAAACAAATAACCTTTTTTCATTAATTCCACATTTTTTAATTATGAAGAAGGCCGGTTTCGCTTATCATGAGTATTATCGATCGATACGATTTTGATTTTGTAAAATTGAAAACTGTGAAATTGGAACAAAAAAGTCTTTTATTTTTCCATAAAATCAATGCACTTGAATTATTTTGATCAAAAAATATTTTTTGCGGAATATTTTTGTAGATGCCTAGCCAAAGATTCATTACTCAAATTGACTTTAAAAAGTCAAATATGGGTTTGACCAATTTTGACACTAAAACATACAAATACATATTAAATTATGATATACTAATAAACAATTCGCATTTTAAATTAAGTACGTGCATATCTAGATTTTAGCAGTTATGAGATATCGCAGCTTAACTGAAATGTAAATCTTTTGGAAAAATATCTTTAAAAATAAAGTAAGAATATGGAAAAAATAAACTTTATTTTCAACAATCTGTCCCCAAAGATGTACATTTCATCAATACTGTGAAAATATAGATACGCCCATATGTTATTAGGCTTGCGAATTGCCGTGTGTGGATTCAAGTAATCTTTTTCTCGAATTGAGGTTATCTTGCAGCGAAGCAATTAATTAACGATTAACATGATAATAATATGTTTAGTTTAGTTTTACGATGGTTATTTTTTGTTACTTTGAAAAAAGTAAGAGTTGTGGATATATAGAAATTTTGAACAACTGAGTAACAAGCAGTTCTCGTAGAAACACTTCTGTTGAGATAAACTCCATTAGGAGTCCATATGCTCCACATTGGGAGCGGACATGGTTTTAAAATTTTTTTTTTTTGAGCGCTTACTTTTTTGAAGAATAAAATATAGCCTGACCCTAACCTAACCTAACCGTTCATAAAACAAACGTAAGTGTGAAATCGTATTGTTTCTTTAAGCGCTATCAACATATCGGAAGTATTTTTTAACACCGTAAGGGAAGTTTTAATGAATAATATAGGTTTATATTTTTTGAAACAGTAGATCACTACAGAGTGTTCCGGAAACAAAGGACCATCAGTTGTGTCGAGGAGTTCCGCGAGTTGCTCAATGACATACATATATTTCAACTACAAACCTTATAGAAGAAGTACAGTAAAAATAAAAATATTGATTTTTTTTCCTCAACCTTACTGGGAATCGAGCCCAGACCTGCCTGATTAGTAAAGTAAGCTCTTAACAATCAGACCACAGCGGACGACGTTAATATTAAAACAGCTGTTAACAAGCTCAAGTATTTAATCACTTTTAGGGTGTTCACTGTCGATACTTGGTGGAAAGGCATTATATTAATAAAAACACAATAATCCTTTGTACTTCATTCCACTTTATTTAATATGTCAGGACTGGTTTCGCTCATTGCGATCAGTTGACAATGCTCGCAATGAGCGAAACCGGTCCTGACATATTAAATAAAGTGGAATGAAGTACAAAGGATTATTGTGTTTTTATCAAGTATTTAATCGTTTCACGCTTAACAGGATCATGTTAACCCGATGAAATTATTGTGAATATTTCTTATGTAAGTTAAATTGAAAATTATTGAACCGGCTGCGTCGTCGAGTGAGATGGATTTCTATTTAAAAGCATGCATATATCTTGAATTCCCTCTTTCACCCATCCAGCGATTAGCTAACACTAGTGCTGTCCTAATCATATTCTACTATTCCAACTTCCTTTGAAAAGAAAAAGAACTTTGAGCGACTAAGAAACACGAAATTCTCATATGGACCCCTATCGAGATCAATAAGAGTCCAAATGCTCTATTTTGGGTACTGAATGGTTAAAAAAAACTAGTATTACTGTTATAAACATAACTATGCTTAATACTGTAATTCAAACAAAGATGCATACATTTTTGCGTACAAGGAGTCATTAGGAACTCCGTAAGTGGTCTGTGGTTACAAAAAAGTTGAGGAAATTTGCATTACACTTCACGTAGGAAAGAATTTTTCACTATTAAAAAAATATCCAGATAACAAAATAAAAATTACGTCCATAGCGGGTTGAATGTGGAATCAATAGTATGTCTTTTAGATAATATTTGGTTGGTGTAGATATTGATTTGTATGTAAACAATAAGTGGGAGCTATACGTGATGATGCGATTAATAGGAAAGCCTTTAAAGTGCGATAGTACTTCCATAGGGTTTGAAAGTAACAGAATTACGTTGATAGCGGATTATTTCATCGTGTTGGAGGCAAAACATATGCGTGAAGGATATATTTTCTTTAGAATATTAATGGATTCTTTCTAAGACTTTCATAATTTTGAAATACAGCAAAAACTTAATCATCTTCACTGCTGTGCGTGAGCAATCACGTAGTTGTCGTGTTTTTTCTTTGCTATTATCTGACATTTCACATAACCTCAAAAATGTCAACTTTTTGTTGTCATACTTGCCTTCTTTTGATTCAAAATATCTAATCTAAGCTACGCCATAATGTCTTCGATGACTAGCGTTTGTCAGTACAGTAATATAACCATTATTTTTTTGTCATTTTTACTCTGTCTAGAGATCGTCAGTGAAATTATACATTTACCCGTTGACTCATACATTGACGAATCAAAGTGAATGAGAAATTTAATGATGTAATATAAACTGATAGTTTATGTATACATCGACTAGTTAATGTATACACTGTCAGGATTTAATACTTAAACTGTGAAACATAATATAAAAGTAACATTAAAAGTATGAGATTGAGAGGATTAAGACATGACAAATGTATACAATTTATTTTCATCATAGGCTGAAAGTTTTTATTGAACACGAAAAGATTTCATACACTTCTTCTTTGGCCATGTTCGCTCCCTATGTGGATCATATGGCCGCCACGCGGCCCCTCCATGTTTCCATGTCTCCCGCCAATAGCTTTGCTTCCTCCCATGACATGCCAGCATCCCTCAGTTCCGCCGAGTACATCCTATGGATAGTACCCGACGGACGTCCAGGATGCCGGAATCCCACCGGTTGAAAGAAGAGGCAGGCAGGATTGAGGCTTTCCGGAGGCATCCGCAGCACGTGACCCAGCCAGTTCCAACGTTTCTCCATAACCACTGACGTGACGGGACGCTGTCTTGTACGCTCCCTTATCTCTGAATTCCTCACAAAATCAAACCACCTCACCCCCATTTTCCGACGCAAGCATCTGTTCTCGAAGCTCAGTATACGGTTTTTCTGAGTCTTCGTCAGGTGCCATGATTCGCAACCGTAAAGCATTACCGGCAGAATGCAAGCGTTGAACAAGTGGCATTTGGTTTTAATTGAGTACAGCTGTGTGTTCCAGACAGTCCGCATTGAGTTGAATAATAAGTTTTTTTATACACAGCATTATATAAAATACAAGCAAAATACTTTTATATAGTTTGAGAAAACGTGTTCGTGATGAATTTCTATTGACAAAAACATATTTTTACACTAACACATTTTTATCAAAACATATATCCACTGTTTTTATTATAATATAATAAAAATGTCCATTTCTTTTTTCAGATACCAAAGGACTGCGTCTGTTCGGTTTCAAAAATTAAATAAACCAAGGATCAAATTCTTAGACTTTATCGGGATATTATTTTATTACTGTTTAAACATGATGTATGATGACATTTTTAATATTAACCCGTAATTTGTCCCTGAGCCCGTATTTAAAAGCTTTTAAAGTGTCAAACGATGGAAGATTTTTGTTTTTTATTTAAAAATATAATGAGTGTAATAACAAAAGACATCTGTGAAGTTAACATTCGATGTAAAACTAGTGTTATTTCGTGAGTATTTAGTATGTTTTAAGGGTTAAAAAAATATTAAAAACCCAACGATGGGGTCCATATTTGGAGCTACGTCTATAGCTGCAACGCCATCAAATTTGAACCAGACTCACGAGCCTGATTCTACACCTTCTACTGATTTCGAAGATTTATTTTCATGGTCCCGACCGTTTGCTGAAACAGAATTGTTTGAGTCTAAAAATAATAGTTTTGCCAACGCGAATAGCACCAATTTCACTATAAGCTGTGCGGATAATTTTGACGAAGGCACGCTTTTGGGATCAGCTTTTTTCCAAGCAACAGTTTCGTTGATGTATTTCGCTATATTCTGCGTAGCCTTACTCGGAAACGGCGCTGTGTGCTATATAGTAAGAGCATCCCCTCGAATGAGAACCGTCACAAATTACTTCATAGCGAATTTGGCCCTAGGTGATATCTTAATGTCAGTGTTTTGCGTTCCGTTTTCTTTCGTCCCGCAACTAGTTCTGAATCATTGGCCGTTCGGGGGCGCCTTGTGTCGCTTGGTTAATTACTCCCAAGCTGTGTCGGTGCTTGTAAGTGCGTATACCCTTGTAGCGCTGGCTGCTGACCGATGTCGAGCCATCACTAGCCCACTGCGGCCAAGACTTTCCAAACCAGCTGCCCAGGCGGCAATTGCTGGTGTTTGGGCTGGAGCTTTGGCCACTGCTGCACCTATCCCACTGGTCTCTGCGCTAGCTAGACCAACGAATTGGCACGAAACCTGTGATAAGTAAGTTTATATGAATGTATTATTTTTTTACATTGATAGATACTGCGAAAATACTGACTTTGTATGATACTGTATTTGGATCGAGTGAAACTTGTTATAAAATTAATTTTTAATTTTATAATGTAAAATTTAAAATTTACTTGCTACCATTGGAGATTTCAATACCAGTACTTCTGAAACCGAGATCACTGTATTCATGGTGTTTTTAAAATAGCAAGATACCTGATTTGAAAATGAAAACACACTAGTATTAAAAATTCACAAAATTATGGAATGACGAATATTGTAATAGTCACTTTAAAAAAAGTTATTAATGATTTATTTGCATGGTGTTTGTCATGTCTAAAATATACTTCCCACCCTTTCTGATCCTTCAATAAGTGAGCATAACGAGAGCGATTAGTTAACCACTATTCCTGTCTTTACCCTTCTATCCCTACTACTCTCTATGAAAAAGAGAGTAATAAACAGTTCTCGTAGAAAAAACTTTTGTTGAGATACCTCCATTAGGAAGGCATATGGTCCACATTGGGAACAGACATAGATAGAAAATCTCTTTAACTGTGTTAAAGCTTAATAATATTTAAAAAAAAAATGATGCTTTTGAATGCTTCGTGGTGTTGAAACTATTTTTTACTTTTTATTATCTATGTATATAATATTTTTTAATTTATAAGATTATAAGATACTAAGATAACGAATCATATTCCAATGAACATTTTTTTGGTAGAATTTTCTATCAACCCACGGAACACTGAAATTCTCCCTCAGGGGAGAATTCCCCACTGGTTGGGAACTTCTGCCTTAGATAGAATCCATTTTATTACCACTATTAAAAATGTCTTTCGCGTGAGGCGAGGGTCGAAGGCTTTGTGACAAAGTTTTAGTTTGAGCACAAAACTATATTCGTTTTTTTGAGCTTTGAGTTTTACTTCTTTTTTATGCATGTAGCCGTTTGCTCACAGAAAATAATAAAAGTCAATCTTTTATCACAACAATGTCCAGAAACTGTGATCTGAGCAAAGTGTTTTAAAATAAATCTGGATGTATTTTAGTTTTAAAACCGTTTTTTAAACACAGGAACGTATTAAATGGTATGGTAAAGAAGTATATACCAAGTCAGTAAGTCACTTTTTTATGTTCTCCTTAAATATTGTGCACCAGGATAAAAACTACACAATTATTTCTGTAGTTAACCAGAAGGTGTTCTCCCGACCAGTTCCAAATTCGAAACACATGCTCTCTTTGTTAGTTAAGGGGAAAACAAATCTTACTTACTCGGTGTCTGATAATTATGAGTTGTTAATATTAAAATAAAATATCACAGTACAAAAGTATAGCGGAACAAATCGTGACCCGAGTACTACAAGGTTCTCTTGGAAAAATTTTGACGAAACAAAAATAACAATGTATTCCGATAAAAGTATTTGGAAGACTGTCGCATTGTTATTTCTGTTTCGCTTAAAATCTACTTTAATAACCTTGTAGTACTCGGTTCGTACTGTCAATAATTGGTGAAAAAGAATTATATTAAGAAATAAAAAACTCTTTTTTACTTATCGTACGTTTATGTGTTCGGATAAGAACCTGTTTCACTAATTACGAGCATTTTCGACAGATAAAATAAAGAGCTATTTATACTTGGCCAATTATGATTGTCGGGTTCTATGGTGCAGCAGTTAGCGTTGTTGACTTTTGTACCGAATCTCAAGGGTTCGAACCCCAGTACGAGGAGCATTTTATCAATCGATTTATGTTCGAAGGCATATGTGTTTGTAATGTCTAAAACTTCTCTCCCACCCTTCCGATCTTTCAATGACTGGGTGTAGTGAGATTGATTAGTTATCCACTAGTCGTATACTAGTCATCCTTCTATACCTACTACTTTTTTTGGAAAAGAAAGGCTGAGCGACTGAGTAACAAACAGTTTTCGTAGAAAACCTTATCCATTAGCAGGCTTTATGCTCCACATTAAGAGCGCTGGTGTAACAAACAAATGGTAATAAAATATGAAAAAAGTTGATACCAAATACAAATAAAAGACACTTATCTAACATTTTTATAAATTTCAATATTATAATACATAGATACTTTAGTAACGTAATTATTTTAAATGCCACTGCACTGTACTTATCGAAATAAAAATCTATGCGGTCAAGAAACATTACGAGCCTGTAAATATTGTCTTATAAATCCTGCTTGGTATTTTATTATATTTAATATAAGACTCCCAGAGTTTTGGCCTGAATGTTCAAAAAGCCTTTGTTTATTTACGTATATATACATATATTTAGATCCTCGTCTATTGTTGTTGAGGATAAACGTGAACAATGGTTTCTATGAAAGACCAAACCTCTTATTATAATACAGAGATTTATAGAAAACTGTCATTTTCATCACAATTCAAGTTGTTTCATTTGGGATTAATAATATAACTCAAATTAAATACACAAGTTTATTTTTCTCCGTGTTTCGAAGAATTGAATATTTGTTATTTACTCTTAAAATATTTTAAAAACACTGAAAAAGCCAAAAATTTGTGGATGATCTAGTTATATAGTATGATAAGTCTAATAAAATGTTTTGTGCTTTGTAACCCATTAAATATATTCAAATACCTTTCATCTATAACTCCGAAAAAGCGTAATTAGAAATAATAAACTGTAAGCCCGTTGTCCTCAACGGGAGAATTTTTTCGCATTATTCAATGTTAATTTCTAGATTTTTTTTGTGACAAACAGATACAGTATTTTTGATTTATATTTAAAATACATAATGAGAAATATAAAACGTGCTTCGACAAAATCTCTACTGCATAATATATCGAATATTGTATGGTACTTTTTAGTAGTTGTCGGTTGAATCACGTTGCAAATGAAATGGAATTGCATCGGATACGAGTGACATACTACAAAGGTTGGTTGGAGGTCATATTTTTCTGTCAGTGATAACAAACCCTCTGAAACAGAATGCAAATTCAAAAGACGAATGTCTATGGTCATTTTGTATTCGAGGTTACAAAGTTTCAAATTGGGAATGTACGTCAAATATTTTGATCAATAACAGATTAATATCATTTGAATGCTCTTACAACATTAACTTCTGACTTTTTGTCGATTTTTATAGACCTTTTAATATTGATGAAAATTTAGTCGTGTTACTTTTAGTTTAAAAAAAACATCTTGTGCCTCACTAATATTGAAAGGTATGTGCTAGTTCGATGACGTATGATAAATTTTGCTGTTAATTTATATCTAGCACAAAAAAATCTGACATTGAAAGTAATTTTCTTTATAATAATTTTCTTATTAAATTAAAAAATGTTTGTATATATAATTAAAAAAGTAGCGTTCATAAATAATTTTCTAGTAATGGAAATAAAATTCGGTTAAAAATATATTTGTTACAAACATTAAATTTTGTTTTTCCGGGAAGTTGTCTTCTTGGGATATTGTCTCTTGTGAATATGACCCACACTCCCTATAACCTACCTCATACAATAATACATATTCTAAGATATTATAACTATACGGTAATTATAATTAATGGTTGTCATCATCTGATATTAATGCAGACATCAATTCAATTTTGCGCATCGTATTACATTTCAATAGTTGAACTAGATCGTAATGTACAAGTTAGTTCCGATTGGAAATTATTAATTTATTATCGATAGCCAGTCGGACAGAAGTCCTTCAAACATTTCGAGATCTAGTCACAATGGAAAATTAATTATGCCATAATCATACAGGAAAATTTTAATTGAAAACAAAAAACTTTTTTACGAGAATACCGCTACCCAGTGGTGTCTTTATCAATCGAAAGACTTGCGCTCTATTTAATGAGTTTAAAAATAATCTTTAATAAATATATGTAGCCACTTATTTTTAACGTGGAATCAGTTTCTCAAAAATTCGTTTCAACGAAATATATCTTTAAGCAGCAGTTAATTTTTATTTATTTTTCACTATCAATTGTTGGAGAAAAAGGATCTTATTTTTAAAAAATAAAACATTTTTTTTTACTAATTTCACATTTATTTAAAATGATCAGTACCGGTTTCTATCATCACAAGCATTTTATATTCATTTTATATTCATACTAAGCCAAGTTAAACTAATGGATGTAACAAACAAATTCGTAATTTAAATATAAAGAAATTTACACATATGAATAAGCGACACAAAATAAGTTATAATAGAAAATTTTAAGACCTCTTTAAATAAATGATACTAGTTTACAATCTCATCAAACAAACATTTTAAGTTTGAGAAGTCACTAACAATAAATTTTAAAGTATTTCTTGAACTGGGAATTTTTAAAGTATTATATATTTAATATCACAAGCAATATATCACAAGCAATAACGTCAATTAAACTGCTCTTGAGTGAAAGTGGAAGGTACATTATTTTTAATTTGTAGAATTTATCAAAACCATATCAGTTCTAACAAGCAAAATAATACAGTTAAAACAAAAAGTAACGTAGTTCGATAAAACGGATATAAATGACAAAAAAATAGGACTCATTCAATAAATTTTAATAAGGATAAATTGTCTAATAAGTATTCAGGACTGTGGAGTCGGAGTCGTAAAAAACGAACGGCTCGAAATAATAAAAATAAATATATTTATTCAAACCACAATAGTCAACAGTGTTAATATTGCATGCTTGGTTGACTATAGATGATCTGATGGAATAAATATAATATATATATAAGTTAAGATTCAATTATTTAAAAATTTCTTCGGATTTCGAGTCTGAGTCGTCTTTTTTACACGACTCCACAACCCTGGTATAATTAGCCCTGTATTTTTGTGTGTTCTTATCAGTTTAAAACTATGGCGATAAGAAAAAAAACTGGTCCTGATCATGTGAAATGTGGAATAAGTACAAAAGAGTGTTTAATTTTTGGAATTTATTTACTCTCACAAATAAAACTTACGATAAAAAAAATACCAAGCATTGAAAGTGCGATGGTTCCTAGTTGGGAAAAAAATCAAAGTTGTTCGCACTTTGACATTTCCGGGTAATTTTTTTTATCTATTTATCGTGAATGCATAGGTTTTTCAAAAACATCGGCATTGTTTTTGAGCCATATAATAAGTATTATAACAACAAATTACTCTTCTATAATAATATACATGTTTTCAATAGAATTGTAAATGTAAAGATTAAAGTTTTATTGCGATGAAAAACTTTGAATTATTTACTTATAAACTTTCTTTAGAAAGTACACGAGAAACAAAGTAGTCACTTTGAAAAGACAAGAAACTTTTTTGATTCTTTTTTTCACTTTGAGTATTTATGAGAAAACTTCGATACATAACCTCCGCGTGAGGAAAAATTACAAGACGGGTATAAATAATGCAATATATTTTTCGTTCATCTCTTATAAAAGTCAATTATCTTTTCAAAGAAAAATGATTGGTTTTTTGAAACGGGAGAGTTGTTTTTTTTAATGCTTGATTCTTGATTTTTGAAATTTTGAGAGAAAAAAAATGATACTCATAATTAAAGAATTCTATCACTATAAAGGTTTGAAATTTAGCCATCGTATGATGGAATGAAGGCGAAAAATTCTTTGATTTAAGTTTTTTTAGCACAAGATAAGCTTAGAAAATGTATCCATCTTGATCATTTGTTTTTTGCTTTTGCAGTTGGACTATTAAGCCATCATGGCGGAATGGAGATGAATTTCTATTATAAAGCTCAGTATTTAAAAATATGGTTGTAATTTTTCGGGTCCGTGGTCGACTGGTCCACATTGTTGGCTTCGGTTGCGAAGCTCGAGGTTTTAAATCCCTTCATGAGTAGTACATATGCATTAAATTAGATGCGGACACAATTAAAAAAAATATATCATAAATCAATTGCAAATTATTAAGTTTTATTTATATGTTTTACTCACTCTTAATAGTGAAGGAGTTAATAGTGTGTAATGGTCAGCTTTTTATTTTTTTTCAATCTTTTCAACATATAAAATGGAGATTGTGCGACTTATATCGATTTATAAAGACCATATCGATTTAAATTATTTTCATAAAACATGTACAAATTTACATTAAAAAAAGATACGTCAAATTTTGCCAATCACTTAATCTCAGAAAACCACGTGTTCAATGCGAATGGATAGATTAAAATGCTACACTCAAACACAGATGAGTATAAGTTGTTTTCCAGAAAATTTTAGAAATAGAGCACAGCTTAAATTGTCTACCAATTCGGAATGATCAGGTAAATCTGTCGAATATCCCCACTTGTGTATCCTATATGTATTTAAATATAATCAATACATTTTTCCAGCAAACAGGATAAATATAGTTCTTGAAGTTACTCAGCATTCAAATTTGTAGACATTCCCATGGGTTAATTCATTTCGCCAGCAATGGCCCTAAAGTTAGTCATACATTTATTTCTTATATAAGCACGATACATTTATTTACTGAACGTGAGTTCAAGTTCATCCATGCACTTGAATGCATGAAAATGACGAAAGGCAAAACCCGGGTTATTAGTGATAAAAGTTGTGTGAATGTACTATTTTTGAACGATTTAAATTGATGTAAATACATATTTGAAAATGTGCGTAGTTTTGGTTATTGTTATGGAAGGTGTTCGCGAACATTGTCCAAACATCTATACCCTAACGAAATGTTTGTAAGAATGTACGTTTAACTAGATATTAACAAGCAAGATAACCAGAAAAATAGCTGTTAATACGCACGGAGAAGATAAAAAAAAACATTACAATTACATAAATTTGTGATAAGTTGAAGATAATGTAAGGTTCATCTGAAAAGATATGTCTTTTCAAAAAACGACGATGACTCTTTCAACATTCCAATTTTAGCTATTTAGTGTCTAGACCTAGAGAGTTTGTATATACATGCATATATATGCAATTAAGTTCTAGTTGCGGTCGCATTTCTAAGAAGATGACGCACCGCACTAGACACCATATTAAATTTCTACGTCAATAATTTATACAAACCTCAAGAACAAAATAATCCCATAAGAAATGAGATATGGAAACGTCTATGTAATACGAAATGAATTATTTTATATTTAAGTATATTCAGAAGAACCTAGGACTAAACGGAAAAAATGGAGTCTGTGGTGTTGCGAATAATTTTTAAGAAATATGGCATAAGGAAATTGTTTTGGATGGTAAAAAAAACCCAATGATAAACAGAAAACAAGATTTGTGGTTGTATGTGATATTTTTTTTAAACCATGTCCGCTCCCAATGTGGAGCATATGGACTCCTAATGGAGTTTATCTCAACAGAAGTGTTTCTACGAGAACTGCTTGTTACTCAGTTGCTCAACCTCTCTTTTTCCAAAGAGAGTAGGGATAGAAGGATTGGGCTAGGACAGGATTAGTGGTAATCTAATCGCTGTCGATACGCCCCGTTCATAGGATAGGAAAGGTGAGAGGGGGGAATTCAAGACATCACATACATCCATGCCTTTGAACAGAAACTCATAAATCGATTGAAAAATCAATTTATAAAACTGTCCGTACCGGGATTTGAAACCGGGCCCTCTGTAGCCGAAGCCAACACCGTTGACCACTCGACCACACGGGCGACATGTGATAAGTGTGCAAATATTACAGAAAACGTATGAAGTTTGCTCGAAAGACCATCTTTAATATACGGACTTTACGCTTTAACGTACACTCTCTTCGCATAAATAGGTTATATTGAAGTTTTTCTATACGTATTTTTATTTTTTATAATGTAGAACGTTGATAATATTGTTTTGACGCACTATCTTAGCATAATTAAATGGAAAAAGTCACTTCAACAATGTAAAAATACTGATGTACAAAGCCAACGCTGTAATAAAAACTTTAAACATGGCTAATATGCTCTGCTGATTGCCTCAAGCATATGTTGAAATAGCGAGTATTATAAAAGATGCCAATACGCCAAATATTATTTTTTTAAGTTGAAAGACCATACGAGAAAGACTCGATGAAAATTTATTATAAGTCAACTCGAGGTAAATTGACATCATAAACACCCACGTCTTAGGTCGCAAATTTAAATAGAAAAAATATAAATTTGACATTGACCCTACAGGAAATCGAACTAAAATGAAAGAGTTTTTTTTTAATTCATACAAAATAAATGTACCAGAAAATTAGTCGGTTATTTTTTCTGAGAACGGAACAAAAAGAAAGAGGTGTGAGAATGTATTTTCAGCGGTGAACTCTTGAAAATTGAGGAGTTTTCATTCTAAAAATACCATCAAAATTATTTTTATATCATAACGAGAAGTATAAAAATAAATTTCAATTATAAAAAATAATGAAACACAATAATGCGTATAGCGAAAGAGAAATGTAATATGATTTTTTTATTTAAAAAAATACATTATGACTTTTTATTACGACTACGAATCACAAAATTTGATTTTTTACGAACGCGACAAAATCAAAGTGTTTATTTTAATCAAATTTACAATACCTACCTCATGTAAAAGAAGGAGACAAATTACAACCAGAAAAAAATCAAATACAATCTATTTTTACAACGATATTTTAAGAAAATACCAACTTTATGCTTACTTTGAGTGTTCAATAAAGCAAAAAAATGTCCTTTTAAGTTCTTTTGAAATTTCATTATAGCTAAAAGCATACTTTCTGTTCAATCGGTAAAAGAAGTCATGGCAAAATATTAATATTCCAATGGAATATTAATATTTCTCATGTCCGCGAATTTAAGCATATTTTTAGATTTATTATTGTGTATAAAACGCACAACTGGAAAAAGTTATCAAAATCAAAGTGAGTAGGTATTTAAAATTATTGGTTGAAAAAAAACATTGTATGCTTTACTTGATAATTTTTACGAGTTAAAAATGAGAGTTTTTCCATTATTGGAATTTGAAACATGTTTCTGATGATAACCCGACGAAATGAAGATGTTTCTACCACTAGCATTTTTTTTAAAAACTAGTTTCTCGAATGAAAAGAGGTTTAATGTAGATATCATTGGAAAAATACACACTTCTATTTCGTCACACAGCGTAACAAATCAACAAAAAGTGCGTTTTATTAGAAATTAATAAAGATATTTCATTTAAGTAATATTGCAATACCTTGACGAATATTGTTGAAATTCCGTTGGTAAAAATTCAAATATGTCTGCTACTAACGTGAAATATATGCACTCGTAACGGAATTAATTTGAAAATTAGTTGTTTTACGAGAACTGTTTATTACTCAATGAGAAATCAGCCAATTTTCCTATCTATGCAAAGTTTTTATGATCGAAAAGGTTGGTAGAAATTAAGATATCAGATACGTTCATGCCTTTTAATAAAACTTTAAAATCAATAGCCAGGAAGCTAGGAGTTGACTTTATTGACCCTACATATAGTTTCAGTAAGAAAAAAAAGAATAATTAAGACACTGCTTGTCCACAAAACAACTGAAGTCATTGACGTCATCTACTCGGCTACAGATCCGGAGTTATACTATTGCGAAATACTCCATTCTAATACAATCAAATATTATTTAATTTTAACGGACAGATTCATGGTTTCGTTGAATTTACCTCATAAAACTAAGCCTGAAGTCAATTGAAAATTTAATTTTTGAGAGCCTTCGTGGAAAGATTCGTACTGGTGGGCACAGCATACAAAAAATATGAATATTTAAGAAAGTTGGCTACTGACTTGGATCGAAAAATGTTTTTTATAAACATTGCTTAGATAAAAAATACAAATTTCTAACAGAATAAGATTTTTTAATATAATGTCAACATTGTATTAGTAACTTTTTCTTGAAATGTATTAAAGATGATGATAAAAAGTTTTCAATTTAAATATTTATTTTTCAAAGTAAACAACATCCAAACTTAATATGAAATAATTCATAATGAATAAGTCGCTGCGTATCAAAAAAAAAACTTTTTCACAGAGACATTAAAATATTTTTAATTTAAATTCAAATGAAAAATAAAAACTTGTTTATACACTTTGTGACAATATTTAAAAAAAAATTGCGAAATAAATCACCAATTACTTCGAAAAGATTTTTTCAAAATTAGTAAAAATTGTATTAATCAAATGTAAAAATAGTAATTTCGAAATTACTTTTCAATAAAATAAAATCATCATTCAAGCCAACGTTAGTAGATTAAAAAAACACAATAAAGAAGAATCCACTAACAAAATTTAAAAAAATCTTTTGCTGATTCTTTGAGCGTTATCATTTTCAACAGTAATGGTGTTGAATTATAAAGCTGTTAGCATGTTTTTATATCAAAACGAAATAATTGTGTTTAAAAAGATCAAACCAGTAAAAAATCTGGAAAAACATATAAAGGAGTTATTACTGAAATTATTGACGTGTTAGAAAACTTCAAAATCTATATATATAAAAGAAAGTGGGGTTTGTTACACCACGTATATCTCGAGAATGGCATTACGGATTTTAATGATCTTTGTTTTATTAAATTCGTATCCGCCTAGAATAGCAGAATAAACATTAAAACATCGGAAAAATATCACGGCAAAGAAATTATGAAGAAAATTAATATTCTCATACAGTTTTCAAATGGCGAACACCTTGAAATAATGAAAATGTCGTTTGTATGCAGATTTCATCCGCTAGGTGGCAATTTTTCCAAAATTAATTTGTTTCTGCTTCTTTTGCATACGATTGACTTCTAAATAATTTTAAATTTAGAGTATGGATTAGAATAAAACAAATCGATGATATAAAATGAAAACGAAATAAAATCGGATAATATTGAAATAAGGTTATGTTTATAATTAGGTGTGATATTTTTTTTGACAACAATATTACGCTGTTTGCACGAACGTTGCTCTACTTTGAGATGCCTCGTTATTACACTTGGAAAGCTACATCGAAGAAATTTTAACGTCGAAAGTAAGGCGATGCGGTTCCTGCTCATCCGAATGATTACTGATGCTCTTGGTCGCATTTACACAGTTCATCCGAAAAATGACGTATGCTTCTACTTGCATGTCAACAGCTCAATTTGCTTGAAAATGATACTCATTACAATCGCTGAAGAAATTGTTTCTGAATCTCCAAGTCAGATACGCACATTATTTTCTATCATTATTTTGACATGCTTCCCATCGAATCCCCGTGAACTGTGGAACAAGTACAAGGATGACATGTCCGAATACATTTTGCATCGAATTCGTGTCAGTTTGGGGAATCCCGATCTCGAGGTGAATGAAGAGATACATAACCAGGCTTTGCTTTAGATCGAAGACATGTGTTACCTCATGTGCGGCAGTTTGGTAGTCAAGTTAGGAATGCCAACGCCAGATCGTGGAATGAACGACGCTTTCAATCGAGAATTGGAACGTGAACGTGAATATGATCGAGATGCATTGAACCAATCAGTTTGAACGAATGTACCACTGTTGAACCATCAACAGAAGGAAATTTACGATACGTTAATGAAGGTAATTGATGATGGAAATGGTGGCTTATTTTTCCTCGATTTTCCGGTGGAGCTGGGAAGACATTCTTCATGTCATTGATTATGGCCACTGTTCATGCGAGATAAAAAAATTGCTGTAGCAGTTTCTTCTTCTGGAATAGCAGCCACGTAGATAGATCAACCGCTACCGATGAAATAAACGCTTGCCTCAAATAATTGACAAATATGCGAGTTGCATTGCTAAACGATCCATCTGCCGAAGATTTCTCCAAGCAATTGCTGACTATCTATTTATTCATTGTTCAAAATTAAAATTACAGTACATGACATAACAGCTGACGCCAATTTGCCATGTAATTGAAAAATATAATAAGACAAAATATAAAATAAAACTACATAATATATCAGAATCAAAATCAACATAAAAAATCAAGAAATAAAATAGTGAAATTTTACAAATAGTTCACAAATACTATCACTAAAAATGTCCACTTCTCTAGGCAATGCGTTGATCAATCTAACAGCCCTTGGAACTGGTGATTTAAACCTCTTAAGCGAGGTATAAGTTTTTAGAAATAAAAGTTTTTGCTCATAGTTACGCCCACGTTAGAATAAATTGGGAGCATGTAAATTAATAGTCATGAGAATTTGAGGATTATTAACTCGGCCCCGAAGGAGAAGAGAAAAATGATTTAAGCTTGAAAACGATCTTCGACTATCGTCGGTAACGACCGTGTTCCTGTTGACAAATCGAAAAGATTGATTTCGTTTCCGCCGAATTTTAACAATTTCATCACAATTGGTTGAATGAACGAGCAATTCTTGCGGCAAAGAACAAAGATGTGGATCATTTAAACTTCACAATTCAAAATCAAATCGTTGGTCTACTGCATTCCTTTAAATCTATCGACCGTGTACCAAACGAAGTCGAAGCAGCCAACTATCCAACTGAATTTTTAAACTCATTGGATCTGCCTGGCTTTCCACCGCACAATTAGCAACTAAAGGTTGGCTCGGTAGTCATCATGCTTCAAGTTATCAAGTTAACAGAACATTTATTCACTTTTAAGGTTTTCACTGTCAATACTTGGTGGAATGGCAATATAATAAAAATAATAAAACATTTTTAGTACTTTTTCCACATAAAATTTATTTGATCAGGACCGGTTTCGCTCATCACGAGCATTATTAACTGATGATAATGCTCAGATGATAATAACTCAGTTGATAATGCTCGCGATGAGCTTAACCGGTCCTGATCAAATAAATTTTATTTAGTGGGAAAAGTACTAAAAATGTTTTATTATTTTTATCAAAACATTTATTGATTCTGAGGCGGTACGAAGTTCGTCGGGTCAGCTAGTATACTATATAACTATGTTAATTGAAATATGAGCTTTAAGTTTAGTTGTTCAAAAAGGTCTAGAAATCCTATAGAAAACAAAAAACTATATTACAATTAAAACATAAAAATAATTATTTACAGAAGAACCTCGATATAACAGAATTCGAATATAACACCCAAAATGTTTGATCATCCGAAGACAAATAAACAAGATTTTGTTTGCGGCTTTGAATGTTTTCAACTTTGTACATATTTAAAAAAAGGTTATTTATTTATATTTTATCTGAGTATTCATACCTAATTATTGCTTACAATTATATAATAATTTGATTCCATTTATAAAAACGTCAATGGCCTAGTATTGTGCCGCTTATTTTCATAGTGAAAAAACAGGTTAAGAAACTTACTGTTATATCTATATAACGGAATTTCGGTGTTAATTATTGACGAACATTAATTACATTACTGGTATTTGTTTGTTATATTAATGTTTTACTGAATATTTTGAATGATTATTCTATTTAATATTTTTTGCTTGCAGAATCGCATTTTTGGTTTAGTGCAAGGTGATCATCTTAATTAAACATTCTGTGATCAATGCTTGTTCATGTCATTTACTGACAATTTCTGTAAAATTTTCGGACTAGCTGGATAACATGGTCAAGATGTTTCTTGTCTTAGCGATCTCAAACGAATTCCCACAAATAAGGGTTTGTGTTCACTCCACTATTTACTATTATAGATCCAGCAGTCAGGATCAAGTAAAATTAAAATGTTTCATCATTTTAATCCATCAAAGACAAACAAATGTATGAAATCATTGAAACCATGCAAGCTTTGCAATAGAAAAAAAGTAAGAGTTAACTTTAATATAAACCCTTTTAATAACTACTAATTATTATGTATGTACTATTTAAAAGCATAACAATATTTTATTTGATGATAGTATTGTAATTTTTCAGACTTCTGGATATGTTAGAACAGTAAACCTTTTTTCATGTGGGAAGAAGAAGATATTTAACAACTTTTTGATGTGCCAAGCAACAAAATAAGCTTTCCACATTATTACAGTTTAATAATATAATTAACATAGTATAATAGTCCTGAATTGTTTTTGTTTTCAAGTAAGCTAGCTTTAAATTTATTAAATAACTGCAAAAATGCCCAAGAAAAGTTTTTTTTATTTAATTTTGTAATAAGGGTACGCTTGCCCTAGTTTAGCCGTCTCTGAACTAGGATACATATAACCAGGTGGGTACAGACAAAAAACATATTCCGATCCAATGGATTTCAGTCAAATAGATATTGTAACAATCAAAGATTGCGTTTGCTGAAAGCTTTCAGAGTAGAAAATAACTTAAAAACCCCTTAAAATACTGTAAATGATTTTTGATAGCATCGATTTTATTTAAAACAGAATACATTTAAAAGATGTTCATTGTTGAGCGATTTTTGATGTTGCCATAAAGTCTTATAGCTATACGGATTTTATTAGTTGAGAGTCTGTCACTGACAAGTGTTACCATACGCTTGATATTCCTTTAAATCTAAAACTTTGTTAGAAGTTAATATAGTTTTCTTAAAAGTTCCTTATTGACACCTGTTTTCTTTAAAAGTTCTAGACGTCTTGCAAAGTTTTCAAACACAAGTTCATCTTGATATTAAACAGATATTCACATAAAGTAGACCGCAATGTATTTTTTAGTGTTTTCATAACGACTGTGGAAAGAAAAAATGACGTTACCCACACATAAAAAAATTTACAATAGACACAAAAAACGTTTTTGACGATTTTGGGTACAAGGCAAATTATTAAAAATACACAACCGCAAATTTCACGGAGAATGATAAACCGGTTTTTAATTGACATAATCTAATATTAATTTAATAAATTGTTAATTAAAAACAATTTTTTACTGGTATTTTTTACTGGTAGCAATTTCCATATACCCTTCTTTTTTCAAATTTTTATTTGGCATTTGTAGCGTAAATTATTTTGATAGAACGTGTATCTTGTTTTATACAAAAAATTGTGATTATCAAAAAAACTTTTGTTATTTTGCTTTTCCACAGTCGAAATATTAAATAGAAAAACTTTTTCATGAAGAAACTAACATTTAAAAAAGTATACACAGGATAGTAAGCTACGATATCATGAAATCAAAGAAATAAAAGCGTGACTTGCAATGAAAAGAAATGATTCCTAAAATCACCATATAAGTAGCATTATATGGTTGTATGTTACCATGTACTTGTGATTTTCGGGAGAACAGAGTTCCGAAAAAAGGTTATTTACTGCTCTTATTCTCTTGATATTATTTAACTTTAGTAAAAAAGCAGTGGGTCTTAAATAATTGAAGATCTCAGAAAAGTTTATATTAAGAAAAAAGATAGTATAAACATATAAGGCCGTTAGAACTATTTGTACATTAACTAAGGTATCCGATCCCGGAGTCTTTTTCGAATCCTGGGATTTCGGGATTGATTAATTTTCAATCCCGGGATTGGGATTAGCTCACCGAAGACTAAGATTTGGATGCCCTGCTTGCAACCTTCTCAAGAGAGATACAATAAAGATTTCATTTTAAACTTTTATGAAAGTTAGAGAGTTGTTTTCACACTGTAGAACGATAGGTTTAAAGAGACAGGTTTTGAAAAAGTTTATTGTTTCCGCAGCTCGTCGCTTCTGCATGCAATGGAGCAAATATCACTTCTTGAAAGTTTTCAGCTAACAGTGTTGTAGAGTTACTATAGAACAGCGGTTCTTAGCCGGTGCACCGCGAGCTTGTTGCAAGTGCACCGTGAAAAAATTGGTAAAAACGAAAAAGTTCGAAAAATCCGCAAAATAATGAAAACCAAAAAAGTCGCCGAAGGAGTAAATGTGAGTACGAGTGTTTGCTTTTTCATTCTGAAGTCAGGTGGTTATCTAGGGATAAAGTTTTATGTTGATTCATAGAACTTTAGAATGAATTGTTAATCTTTTTTCGAAATGAAGGTATGGATAATTTTGTAAAATGTCTTCAGAATAATGATTGTTATGCTAAAGTAGCATATTTAGCAGATATTTTTAATTACTTAAATAGCGTTAACACAAGCATTCAAGGAAAAAATGACATTCATTGACAAATTGACAAGATTTTGGAAAAAAAATAACTCTTTGGGAAAATCGAATGATTTAAAAAAGGTAGATATGTTTCCTTCACTTACTAACGAAAACGTTCCCGAAGGAATTATTTCCGCAATAATAGAACATTTAACTTTATTGGAAGAAAAGATTGCACATTATTTTCCGTCTTTAAATATAGAAAATTATGACTGGATACGAAATCCCTTTGCTACGATTGATACATCGTATTGTGGATTTTCATACGCCGAAAAAGAAGAATTAGCTCTAATACTTTCGATGGTTTCGGCGGTAACTTTGTGGAAGTTCATTTTAATAGAAAAATAGCTCATTAGTTTTAATAGTTTGTAATGTTTAACGTCATTAGTAGTATGATTAAATTTGTTTGCATTTTATAATCCCCTCTTTGCTTCCATTAAAAAGGAAAAATCCCATTCTGATTGTTTACAACTCATTAGTAAAATTAGTATCATTATCTGTTTGCTTTATTTCGATTCTACACCCCCCTCCTTGCTCCTCTTAAAAGGAAAAAAAACCCAATCCATTTTGTAATTTTATAATTTTTAAAATGTTAGAATCAATCTTGCTTCATTACTTAAGCAAACTTTGCGATAGTAAGTCTGAAGATGCCTCTGAAAGAGGCGAAACACGTGTCACAGTTAGTTACACAATACGTGGAATAATCAAAGTTAATTTAAATTTTCTATTATCGTATAAATATAAATTGTTTCTAGGGAAAAATTAGCTAACTAAATTTATTTTCAATATTAAACATTTCTTTTTATAATTTAAAAATGTATGTAACTATTATTTTTTTTAAATATGTAATAAAAATTAAGTCCACATATATTTTTCGACCTCTTAATTCTGGTGCACCGTCACTTCAAAAAGGTTAAGAAACACTGCTATAGAATATAGATAAACTATTATAAGCTTTACGCTCAGTGAGGGCACCGGTGTCTCGGGAGTAGTATTGTCATACTATTTTAACTGTCATAGCCACCACGTGACCCACAGTTGTTATATTGGAATGGTTTATACTTTTTTGAAGCTTATTATCTGTAAAGAATTGTCAGAATTTTTGAATACGCTACTGCATAAGCCCAAATTGTATTTATTAACAGCATTTACACAATAGCAAACCTTTCAAAATTGTCAGTTATTATACAGTCTGTAAAAACAAGTGAAGATATATTAAACTTAAAACCCTCCAAGGACGAGCGTCACCATATGGTCACACAAAACACCGTTGTCTATTGATCCCACTATTCATACTTTTTCTACCTGAATATCGTTGCTTTCGCTCATATTTGGTTAAGAAGGGTACGGACTACAGTTAGTCATCAGCCGTGGGAACAGGAACGGTCTCTAAAAGCACATGTGATTTTTTGAATTTCCGTTTTTTTTAATTTACTTTTTGAAACTGTTAGATATTTTTTTATAAAAACATAAAATTATTTACAGTTATTTTGCTAATAAATTTGTTTTAAAATTATGTTGATCTAAAGAGGTCAAATTGTAAATATTTTCAAAAAAATCACGTTTAGCTATATTTCAACCCCAAATGTTTGCAAGCCCATACGGTCACTTTTGTCCTTACTACTGTCCGTACTCAATATTACACGGTAATAAAAGGATGAGCATGACCATATAGTCATGCGGAGTTTCTATACAACGACTTTGCGTTTTTTTTTTTTTTAATTTTGGATAGGAATAAAAGTTATCCGTGACTTCAATATGGCTTAGAAAATATTTTTTTTATCGGAAAAAAGCTCTCGTCTCTGGAGGGTTAACACCATATACAAAATATTTATTTTTTATTATAACAAAACTAACAAGTTATGAGAGCGATATATTATATGGTATAAGTCAAAAAGTATCCACACCAAAGAAAAACAAATTTTCAAATACGAATCGGAAATCCCGATGGAAAAGTAGCGGTAAATTTTGATAGCGTATTACATGTTTGAAAGAACATGGATCAAATCTGTTTTTTTCAAAAGTCTCGTGCAGAAAGCTCAAAGACATCAGTAAAATGGTATGGATATGGGATCTGGTAAAAGAGCAAAAGAAAATATTGGCTAAATTGGTAGTACTGAATAATAATACATTTGAAACAGTCAAAATTTATCATTGATACGTGTTAGAACTTCAATATAAAAACGATAATGGTATTATTTGACACCCATCTGATCCTAATAACGGGATACAAGTAGAAGCATATACAGGGCTAAGTATCATAACTCATAATATCCAAAAATTTAGTTTTGACATCTCGTTAGAAAATAGCAAAAAAATCAAACGGTAAAAAAAATCGTAATCATAAAGAATGCTATACATTGCCATGAATATTTATTGCATGTGAAAAGTACCACTCTCCAAATATGAAAAATATACTATTACACCATGAATAATACTGATTTCCGATTGGCTATTTCTAACCATATCATATTATTTATTTAAAAAAAGGATTTTTGAACACTTTTTTTTAATATGTGATTTAGATCAGTGGTTCTTAACGGGTGTGGAACCGCCCCCCTGGGGGGCGTTTAAGAGTTGGGGGGGGGGGGTTAATTTTTCGAAATTTGGAGGGCGCTGTTGGATTGGGAGGGGGCGATTGAGGATTTAAATTTCGTGAGAAAACGTGTTTCGGAAATATTTTGAGAAAAAATTATAGGGAATTGAGGATTTCGAATTCCTCGGTGAGGGGGGGGGGGGCGTTAGATAATTTCAGATCATTTATTTCTGCAAAAGGGGGCGACTCTTTCAATACGGTAAAGAAACACTGATATAGATGATATTTTTATTTTTTTAGATTTTTTTGACATACTTATCTCAAAAAATCAAACATGGATGTTATGAGATTTGATACTAATATATATATTTTTTCCAAAAAATTAACTGAAAAACTGAAAGGGTATAATTATGTAGGTAGACTGAACTGATTTGAACCAAAATTCTAATACTGGGGTGATGTCAAATGGCTTTTAAAATAGATTATAACTATTTTTTATTTATTAAAACTCAAAAAAATGCTATATTTACGCCCAGTTAAAAAATATAAACATTCTCAAATTTGAATTATTCCTTTGAATCATGATTATCTAAGTTTGGTTGACTACTTACAAATGAAATATCAATCTATATATTAATAGCCGATAAGGTATGTTTGGACGTCCATTTCACACCTTCCATTTCTCCACTTTTTTATTCATACTAAATTTATATATTAAAAGTCGATAAAATAATCACTCGCTTTTCACTTTTCACAAATGTGTGCGTACTGATGATGTCCTCGAGACATCTTCTTCTTCTACGAAATGTATTTTGTTTGCGTACGTTTTCAAATTAATAGATAATGAAATGAAATAAAATATAATTCAATAATTTGCAATTTAAAAACTGCAGGGCTGTCGATATATGCGCCGTGGTCGATTTATGGCACTATGAAAAATGATTGTTAGCAAACTTGAACATTATTCTAAATATTAAATAATTTACGAAATTTATGCTACTACGAAAAATGGTTGTTAGCAAACTTGAACATTATTCCAAATATTAAATAATTTACGAAATTTCGGCTACTACGAAAAATGATTGTTAGCAAACTTTAACATTATTTCAAATATTAAATATTTTACGAAATTTCTACTCCTACGAAAAATGGTTGTTAGCAAACTTGAACATTATTCCAAAAATTAAATATAAACGAAATTTATGCTACTACGAAAAATGGTTGTTAGCAAACTTAAACTTTATTCCAAAAGTTGAATAATTTACGAAATTTATGCTACTACGAAAAATGGTTGTTAGCAAACTTGAACTTTATTCCAAAAATTCAATAATTTACGAAATTTCTGCTACTACGAAAAATGGTTGTTAGCAAACTTAAACTTTATTCCAAAAGTTCAATAATTTACGAAATTTATGCTACTACGAAAAATGGTTGTTAGCAAACTTAAACATTATTCCAAATATTAAATAATTTACGAAATTTATGCTACTACGAAAAATGGTTGTTAGCAAACTCAAACTTTATTCCAAAAATTGATTATTTTACGAAATTTATGCTACTACGAAAAATGGTTGTTAGCAAACTTAAACTTTATTCCAAAAGTTGATTTTTTTACGAAATTTATGCTACTACGAAAAATGGTTGTTAGCAAACTTAAACATTATTCCAAATATTAAATAATTTACGAAATTTATGCTACTACGAAAAATGGTTGTTAGTAAACTTAAACATTATTCCAAAAATTCAATAATTTACAAAATTTCTGCTTCTACGAAAAATGGTTGTTAGCAAACTTGAACATTATTCCAAAAATTGAATATTTTACGAAATTTATGCTACTACGAAAAATGGTTGTTAGCAAACTTAAACATTATTCCAAATATTAAATAATTTACGAAATTTATGCTACTACGAAAAATGGTTGTTAGCAAACTTAAACATTATTCCAAAAATTAAATATTTTACGAAATTTCTGCTACTACGAAAAATGGTTGTTAGCAAACTTAAACTTTATTCCAAAAGTTCAATAATTTACGAAATTTATGCTACTACGAAAAATGGTTGTTAGCAAACTTAAACATTATTCCAAATATTAAATAATTTACGAAATTTATGCTACTACGAAAAATGGTTGTTAGTAAACTTAAACATTATTCCAAAAATTCAATAATTTACGAAATTTCTGCTTCTACGAAAAATGGTTGTTAGCAAACTTAAACTTTATTCCAAAAATTGAATATTTTACGAAATTTATGCTACTACGAAAAATGGTTGTTAGCAAACTTAAACACTATTCCAAATATTAAATAATTTACGAAATTTCGGCTACTACGAAAAATGATTGTTAGCAAACTTTAACATTATTTCAAATATTAAATATTTTACGAAATTTCTACTCCTACGAAAAATGGTTGTTAGCAAACTTGAACATTATTCCAAAAATTAAATATAAACGAAATTTATGCTACTACGAAAAATGGTTGTTAGCAAACTTAAACTTTATTCCAAAAGTTGAATAATTTACGAAATTTATGCTACTACGAAAAATGGTTGTTAGCAAACTTGAACTTTATTCCAAAAATTCAATAATTTACGAAATTTCTGCTACTACGAAAAATGGTTGTTAGCAAACTTAAACTTTATTCCAAAAGTTCAATAATTTACGAAATTTATGCTACTACGAAAAATGGTTGTTAGCAAACTTAAACATTATTCCAAATATTAAATAATTTACGAAATTTATGCTACTACGAAAAATGGTTGTTAGCAAACTCAAACTTTATTCCAAAAATTGATTATTTTACGAAATTTATGCTACTACGAAAAATGGTTGTTAGCAAACTTAAACTTTATTCCAAAAGTTGATTTTTTTACGAAATTTATGCTACTACGAAAAATGGTTGTTAGCAAACTTAAACATTATTCCAAATATTAAATAATTTACGAAATTTATGCTACTACGAAAAATGGTTGTTAGTAAACTTAAACATTATTCCAAAAATTCAATAATTTACAAAATTTCTGCTTCTACGAAAAATGGTTGTTAGCAAACTTGAACATTATTCCAAAAATTGAATATTTTACGAAATTTATGCTACTACGAAAAATGGTTGTTAGCAAACTTAAACATTATTCCAAATATTAAATAATTTACGAAATTTATGCTACTACGAAAAATGGTTGTTAGCAAACTTAAACATTATTCCAAAAATTAAATATTTTACGAAATTTCTGCTACTACGAAAAATGGTTGTTAGCAAACTTAAACTTTATTCCAAAAGTTCAATAATTTACGAAATTTATGCTACTACGAAAAATGGTTGTTAGCAAACTTAAACATTATTCCAAATATTAAATAATTTACGAAATTTATGCTACTACGAAAAATGGTTGTTAGTAAACTTAAACATTATTCCAAAAATTCAATAATTTACGAAATTTCTGCTTCTACGAAAAATGGTTGTTAGCAAACTTAAACTTTATTCCAAAAATTGAATATTTTACGAAATTTATGCTACTACGAAAAATGGTTGTTAGCAAACTTAAACACTATTCCAAATATTAAATAATTTACGAAATTTATGCTACTACGAAAAATGGTTGTTAGCAAACTTAAACATTATTCCAAAAATTGAATATTTTACGAAATTTATGCTACTACGAAAAATGGTTGTTAGCAAACTTGAACTTTATTCCAAAAGTTGAATATTTTACGAAATTTATGCTACTACGAAAAATGGTTGTTAGCAAACTTAAACTTTATTCCAAAAGTTCAATAATTTACGAAATTTATGCTACTACGAAAAATGGTTGTTAGCAAACTTAAACATTATTCCAAATATTAAATAATTTACGAAATTTATTCTACTACGAAAAATGGTTGTTAGCAAACTCAAACTTTATTCCAAAAATTGAATATGTTACGAAATTTATGCTACTACGAAAAATGGTTGTTAGCAAACTTAAACTTTATTCCAAAAGTTGAATTTTTTACGAAATTTATGCTACTACGAAAAATGGTTGTTAGCAAACTTAAACATTATTCCAAATATTAAATAATTTACGAAATTTCTGCTACTACGAAAAATGGTTGTTAGCAAACTTAAACTTTATTCCAAAAGTTCAATAATTTACGAAATTTCTGCTACTACGAAAAATGGTTGTTAGAAAACTTGAACATTATTCCAAATATTAAATAATTTACGAAATTTATGCTACTACGAAAATTGGTTGTAAGCAAACTTGAACATTATTCCAAAAATTCAATAATTTACGAAATTTCTGCTACTACGAAAAATGGTTGTTAGCAAACTTAAACTTTATTCCAAAAGTTGAATTTTTTACGAAATTTATGCTACTACGAAAAATGGTTGTTAGCAAACTTAAACATTATTCCAAATATTAAATAATTTACGAAATTTATGCTACTACGAAAAATGGTTGTTAGCAAACTTAAACTTTATTCCAAAAATTGAATATTTTACTAAATTTATGCTACTACGAAAAATGGTTGTTAGCAAACTTGAACATTATTCCAAATATTAAATAATTTACGAAATTTCTGCTCCTACGAAAAATGGTTGTAAGCAAACTTGAACATTATTCCAAAAATTCAATAATTTACGAAATTTCTGCTACTACGAAAAATGGTTGTTAGCAAACATGAACATTATTCAAAATATTAAATAATTTACGAAATTTCTGCTCCTACGAAAAATGGTTGTTAGCAAACTTGAACATTATTCCAAAAATTCAATAATTTACGAAATTTCTGCTACTACGAAAAATGGTTGTTAGCAAACTTAAACTTTATTCCAAAAGTTGAATTTTTTACGAAATTTATGCTACTACGAAAAATGGTTGTAAGCAAACTTAAACATTATTCCAAATATTAAATAATTTACGAAATTTATGCTACTACGAAAAATGGTTGTTAGCAAACTTAAACTTTATTCCAAAAATTGAATATTTTACGAAATTTATGCTACTACGAAAAATGGTTGTTAGCAAACTTAAACTTTATTCCAAAAAGTCAATAATTTACGAAATTTCGGCTACTACGAAATATGGTTGTTAGCAAACTTAAACTTTATTCCAAAAATTGAATATTTTACGAAATTTATGCTACTACGAAAAATGGTTGTTAGCAAACTTAAAAATTATCCCAAAAATTAATTATTATACGAAATTTATGCTACTACGAAAAATGGTTGTTAGCAAACTTAAACTTTATTCCAAATATTAAATAATTTACGAAATTTCTGCTTACTATAAAAATAAAATAAATTAAAATAAAATAAAATAATATAAAATAAAATAAAATAACATAAAATAAAATAAAATAAAATAAAATAAAATAAAATAAAATTAAATTAAATTAAATAAAATAAAATAAAATAAAATAAAATAAAATAAAATAAAATAAAATAAAATAAAATAAAATAAAATAAAATAAAATAAAATAAAATAAAATAACACAATATAACATAACATAAAATAAAATAAAATAAAATAAAATAAAATAAAATAAAATAAAGTAAAATAAAATAAAATACAATGCAACAAAACACAATGCAACAAAAATCTCACGTTGCTGGGCAACGGGCTTACAGCTAGTAAATCTAAATCTATTTGATCTCCGAGTAATCGTTTTTAAGGACTTCTCAAGATAAAAAACAATTAAAAAAAGTGTTAAATTACTATGAATATGAGAACGGTAAATTTGGGCTACAATCTAATATTATTATTTCTAATAATAAATTGATGAAAATCGTGAATGTAATTAATTCTAAGAATGAGATTTAGCAAGACGCCATCTGCCAAAGGAGTCTTATAACACAAAACACTTTCCCAGAATATTAAACGTGATGTAAATTATATGGCAACAATTTATTGAGATCATTGCTATTATAACAAATCAATAGGCCTGTATCGAAAGCCTAAAGATTATTTTAACTTCCACGAAATGATTCTGCAATGTTATCGTGGAGAATTATTACAAGGGTGTCTGAGAAAATACCCTATTCATTGAAATACTCAATCGCTAGGTATACAGGTATACGGCGCGGTTCACCAACTGAAGACTAAAACAGCCTTATACGCTATGGGGAAATTTATAAGAGGTAAATATTTGTTAAGATATTATATGACAAGTACAAACGATATGTATTTTTTTGAATAAAATGATATTTTTTTTTTAAATTAACGCAGAAAGATATTGAATATTATATTTACTGTTGATTTTTTTCGTTGCCATACATTCTGAAAATTTCAATAGACAAACTTATAAAGACCAGAAATAGTAATTTTTAGTATTAACACATTAATTAAGGTATGTTTTTAAAAAATAAAATAAACTGATAAAAATATTAGATTGTTTTTTTTGTTTTCATTCTTTTAAATTATAAGGTTACGAAAAAACTGCCTAAACCGTTGATCACAAATGACCAACATCCACGAAGGTCATTTATTTAAAAACAAACAAACGGCCTTACGTCCCATGGGTCAGTATAACATGTGATATAAGTGGAAAGTTTGCTTGGTTCGGTTTATTTCCAACTTAACTCAAAAAGTGGAAAATGAAGGGTTATCCGATTATCTTTTGAGCCCTTTAATGTATGGTCGTTGATACATTTAATCCATGTAGATAATTGATTTTGATTTTATAAATCAATTTTTTTTTTATCAAATTTCAATATAAAATATTATATAATGTACGTCTTTAAGGATTGCAGTTGAAAATTTGTGCTACCATAACCAATAAAATAATAATTGCAAATTTTTGACAGCTATTAACATGCAATTAATAAGTGCCTTTGGTAATCGATGTACTTTAATATATTTATAATATCGACCGTTGATTTTCACAGGTTGTACTTTATGTACACGTTTTAAAATTTATGGTTCAAGTTTTGCTTTTTGTTGTGTTCAGATATTCAAGTATATGTATAAATGAATAGGCCTTATCTTTTAGGCCAAGCCCCGTGGAGAAACAAAACACGCGGAAAGCTACAAAAATTTAACGTTTGAAATGTGAATATCACACTTATAAATAAATTGTCGGTGTGTGTTAAACGGATTATTTCAATCTTCATATTTCTCTTGATAGCTGATTGTGTGATAAAATACGAGATTTTTATGTCTTATAGTGAAAATGCCATAACCAAAGAATTTATGTGATATTTTAGAATACGGTGCTCTGCATCACATTAAGATGCATGAGTGTCTTGAACGATTTGCCATAAATGGTAAAAAACATAAAATATGACGAATTATATAACTACAATCAGTGGTGAAGTGGTATATAAATAGGTACCAGGTCGATCATTGATTTCTTGCTTATATTTTTTTGTTTTTTTTTTATATCCGTCTGAAGTTAAAAAAAAACACAAGTTTTAACAATTAAATCAATAAAAAAACGATTTTTAATATATGTGTGTACTTGAAAATTAAGTTACGAGTCAAAAAGGTGGCAGGGCGCCTTCCTCATTTTCAGGAGCCAGGTCGCCGAACTGGTCACTACACCACTGACTACAATAGTTTCGAATAAATAATACGATAAGAAATGAATTCAAGCTTGTTTGATGTTATACTAATATGCTATTAAATTATATGTTCAACGGATATGTATACGAAATTCTCAAGTAGAATAAAAAGGCTAAAAATTTAAGCAACTCCTACTAGCACGTGAAGTTTAAAAGTAATAGATTTTTTACTATTTCCGTTCTCAGTGTAGAGAATTAAAACTTTGAATAGAATTTTAATCTCAACACAAGTGTTTCTACGAAAACTGCTTGTTACTCAGTTGTGAAACTTTTTAAGAGAGTAGATATAGAAAGATAAGGCTAAGGCACTAATAGTTTTTAGGATATGATGGGTAGGAGGGGTAATTCAACACATCACATACGACCATGCCTTCGAAAATAAATTATTAAATCGATTGAAAAATACATTTATAAAACTGTCTATGCTAGGATCCAAGCCCGTGACCTCCGTAACTGAAGCCAACGACGTTGACCACTCGGCCACTATATTCATTTTTTACACATATATTTTAATATATTAACATAATTAGGAATGCTTAAGTCAACCTAGAATAAGTGGGTATGTGAATTTTTCAATTCAAAAGTAACATCAATCTCTTTTAAGGTGTTCACTGACGATTTTTGGTAAAAATTCAATATTATTTTTTGCTCTGTATATAAAACTAACATATAAAACGAAGCGCGTTGTGTGTTATTGACTTTTAATTGACTGAGGGCCTAAATCGTCTTATTAATCTGTTTTTAAATGTTTATTTAAATATTTAAATAAGCTTAAATAATTAAAAAACAAATGAATGTTTGAAATTTATACTATTTTTTTTCGATTCAAAGTTACTTGATACAGAAACAAATAAATTTTTGATATTAATGTTTACGTTTAATATTAATTTTTCCCAATCCAAATATTTCTAATAAAATATAAAATAATACTTCCTTTTTACTAACCGTATTTAAGCGGTTCGTTGGAAAATTTTGGAAAAAAATATTCTATGGCGAAGATTTTAATTGATAGTGTGTACCCGAAAAAAAATATTTGAACAATTTTTTTTAATGAAATATAAAATTCTTATGCGTCTTAATTTTAATGTAAATGATGACGATGCGACAAGAAATCCTGTTGAATTTTTGAATTCTTTGAATCTAAATGAGATTCCGCCTCACAAATTGATATTCAGTTTAAGGCATCTCATCAAGTTTTTCAAGAATTTGGACCCACTAAAATTATGGCATTAGTCAAGACCTACATTGAAAGTTCTGGATACTTTGTTACCCAAGCAACTATTCAATTTTTGTGTATATTATATAATATGATACGGATACGTAACTATCATTATTATTATGGAAAATATATACGGAATTTTTAAGTAAACAAACAACAATTATTAAAATGATACACGCCTACATAATATGTAGAATCATACAGTATTATACAACAGATTAGAGCCCCTATATGTATTTGTCATATTTTTATCAAAATTAATTTTCAAATTCGTTAGTATTTTTCTTATTTTTTCGGTACTGGCACTAAAATAAAGCTTTGATATAAATTTGTTTTGACATGCCAGCAGAGAGTGTATTTAAGCCAATAGAGTTATGTAAAAACCATTTTAATATACTACTTTGTGTAAAGATAATCTAGAAGGCGTCGAAAGAAGTGTATAATGTTCTAGACCAGAAAGAAACTATGACCAGATTGTGTGTCAGAAAGAGACAGTAAGGGTTTTAGTCACAAACTGTTGTTGGTGAAATTGTGTGTTCAGCTGGTCTCTGTGTGCATGTTGATGGTGAAGAAAGGAAGAACTGTAGAAAATGGAATAAAAATCACCACAAAATAACTATTGAAGCTTCATAAAGACCAAGAACGATAGAGGTGAAAAATCTGGTGAAAGACGGTCAAGTAAAAGATCCATACATTAAGTCCACAAAATACTGTCTAATTTGGCCAAAGTGCAGAACATGGCACCCAAATGTTGCCAAAATTTAAATTTATTCAACGATAATGTGATTCGACTACTTTCAGATGGCTTTAAAAAGCAGACAAAAACAGACACCATTGGAAATTTTTATTAAATCAAGTTCAACTGAATACTGAAAACGGACCCCATGATCAGAATTTGAATTAATTTATGTTTTAATTGAGAGAAATTTAATCGAGAGAACAGATTGATAAATTCTATTTATTTAGTATGAAACAAATTGTTTCTAAGTTCTTCATATTCCATATTTGTTAGGATTCAGGAACGGATTAATGATTATGTAGATTCCAATGTATTTGAATTCATAACTATGGCTATACTTTAATTTAGTAAAAGATGTAGTTATATTATATTATTAATTATCATAAATACCGAGCAAGACCCGGTTAAACCACAAGTAATTTTATAAAACAATGTTAAATTCGTAAGAAAAAGTGCTATATATTTTATGATAACTTAATGCGAAGGCCAAAGCATGCTTATTATTTGGCTAACATGACTTGATTTGATGGTTTCTAATCTGCATACAAAGAATAATATAAATATATATTTTACTGTAAAATATTTATAAAGTATAGATATTATAACGTCTCGAGTTCAAGAGTCTCGAGTCATATAAGATTGTTATGGTTTCGGTATTGTTGTAATGTAACTAATATTTTTGTTAAAGACAAAATATTATTATGCGAAAATACATAAATATTATCACGTAATTATTGTTGAATAGAAATTCAATAATATTATAAGTCATAGAGATTTTAACTGCGTAGCAATGAACGTAAGACTTCTACAGTTAACTCACCCCACTTTGTAGACCTTCAAAACATTGAACGTACGTAATATTTACTACCCAAAATGGAAGCTTACGATCTCGTTAAGGTCAGTGAGGCGTTAATAATCTCGTCCCAAACTTCAATAAGGTTTTCATAGCATATTTATTTTCTGTTGATTTAATAGAAGGCGATGTTTACGATATGGAAGACTATATTGAGAACAGTAAATACAATAATCTCATGAATATATTGTTAAGAAAATAGTACAGGAGCCTGATCTTAATATGAACTCAAAAATATCTACAGACACGTGGATTTAGAAAAGTAAACTGATGAATTAAAAAAAAAAATGCATTTACAATTATTTTTCTGTCTCGTATGAAGTAATCCGATGAATGAGTTCCAACACCATAAAAATTGTCCGTCATGTTGCCGAATGGTCAACAATATCAATCGTTAGCTTTTTCCGTAGCTAACAGAAAAAAATACATCTTCAAATAGCCAAAAATCGTTCTCAGTATTTTTATTTGGTAACTTTTCCAAGGCATGGATATCTGTGGTTAAATTCCTTCCCAAAAATTTGATCTTTAAAACAGTGCGTTTGTAGCCTGATTAACTGACCGCTATTTCTTTCCTATTCCCATTTTTTCTTCTGGCGCTATACACTATCCAAAGATAAGTCGAGACATTGATTAACAATCAGTTCTTGCAGAACAGCATATATTGGGATCAGGGTTGCAAGTTTTTCAAAATCACAGATCGGACCATTCACTATTTTGAAGGTTTTCAAGCATTACATATTTTCTTAAGGCGGTATTTTAGAAGGACATGCAATGCGGGACTCAGGAATTGCCTATTGATCTCGAGAGAGTCCAACTAAAATAGCGACATCTGACAACGCTGACTGAGATACTCCATAAATGGTTGAAAAACGAAGTAATGCAATTGAAAAATTATATAAAATGGGAGTTTAATACGAGAAGTCTCACTAATCATATAAGAAAAAAAGAATATTCGTAAATCATTTCAAATATAATAAATTTGAATAATCAAACTTGAATTTGTATTTACAAGTTTTATTTTAAAATTTTATTTTAGTCAAGTATAATTTAAGACGTGATGGTTTCGTGCAAAGAGTATGTATGTGAACCTTGCATATTTACAGAACATCGAATTCGAAGAAGCTTTTTTGAACAAACGCTCTTTTCGAACGTAAAATAATTTTACCTCATACAAATATATATACTGCAAACGAGCATTATGATTTACGTGATAAAACAATTTTGAGAAATTATTAACACAAAATATCATTGCACTTACCCATTGATTATCTAATGCTGTGATGAAACAATGTGCGTCATTGAGTTAAACGTATCAAACATGAACATATCCAGTTACGACCACATAATTTAGAAACGATAGTAATTTCTTCGCTTATGTTTTGAGTTATGGAATACATTATTAAAAAAAACTGAATTTTGTAACGTTAACAGCTGCGACAGAATTATGGTTAAAGATAGAATAAGTCTTTCCGTATTTTAAGACCGTGAATTGAAAAAGCATAAATATTAATGTAAATTAATGTACGGCTGAAATGTGTTCCATAGGCTACGAATATAAAATAAAGAAAATCATAGAAATGTCACTTTTCACAAATTTACTTCAAGTTAAGCTGAATTAATAATACGTACTCTAAATTAAGATACCCTAAGCTAAACAAATAATCAATTAAAAGTTAAAAGGTTGGACTTTTAACCATAGCGGCTAAGTTGACATTGTCAATAATTTCAGCTAAGATTCGGCCAATATATGTTTTTATTATTATCCACGTCTGCTCCCAATTTGAAGCATTAAGTTTTCCTACGAGAACTGTTTGTTACTCAGTCGCTCAACCTCTCTTTTTAAAAGAGAAGAGTAGAGATATGAGAATAAAGCAAGGACAAGACTAGAGGTTAACTTATCGCTCTCGCTACGCCTAGTTATTAAAAGATCGGAAAGGCGGGAGAGATTTTCTTCGGCATCATAAACACCCATGCCTTCGAACAGAAATCGATCGAAAAAATATGGTTCGCACTGGGACTTGAGCCCGTGAGATCCGGCATGGAAGCCCACAACGATAACGGCTGCGCCATAGGTGATAAGGCCCGGCATATCATATTAAAATATGAATATATACGTCTACTATCCTGTCTATGTTTTTTAGTGGTAAATACGGACAAGTCCTGACAAGAAAAATATCAATTTTAGACTATTTCGATCACATATTTGAGATATTGAATTTTAGTTTTCGTAAAATATTTTCTCTTTATTGACTTGATCTCTAGTAACATATGAAATGTATTTTTATCAAATTGATGCCATGTGATTTTAAAAAAATCTGTCGAGTTAACTTTAATGACATTTTTTTTTATAAAGTTTTGGTTAAAAATATACATTACATAAATGCTATCGGTGATAAACTTTTTGCTATCCTACCTCATTTAAATATACGGAGTAAATAGTAATGTTCTTAGCCTAGTGATAATTTTTACAAAATTGCTTTCTAAAAAGTGATGAAAAAAACATGCCTTTTCTTTGATTTAATAAGAAAATCAATCTTGTGTTATAAGAAAATCAATTTTGATTAAAAAATAAAAAAAATAAGCTAAAATTCTCATGAAATAGTTCTTAATTATCTCAAAAACTACTTTAAAAGTCTTGAATTGATTACAAATAGTGTTCAATATTCACATATACATAGATAAATCTTCTTACTTCTCAGTTTTCATTGTTTGCAGAAAGAGTTACTAGGTATTCAAATGTTTAAGTATTAAATAGAATAAAATTCTTTTTGATATTTGATACAAATAAAATTATCGAAGATCGACTTTTCCAGAATACAAAAAAGTTACCGGTAGAATTCTCTGTAAAAAGCAGTCTTTTGAACAGGAATGATATTTTTATCATCGGTATTTTATGTTGCATATTTCGAATTGAAATATAATATGTTTGAAATTTGAAGAAGAAGCTTATGAAAAAAATGATAAACAATCACATTTACCATTTCACTACATTAAAAAAACATTATTGTTAAGAATATTATATTTTTTTACGATGTGATCTATACAATTTACTTTTTATCGTATAAGTTAAATGGCTTAAACCGCGTGTCATGCAAAATTTGATCGGTTAAAATAATTATTTTAATTGATTAATTTTAATAAATATTGAACTAACAAATTCACTTCAACATTTTATAGCTGCTTAATATTTTTATCTAGGTTTGCCGTTTTATTTTGTGTGTCCTATAATTTCCCTAAAAAAAGATTTATTTTTACTCTTAAACGAAGATAAAGATTTATTTTTTTAATAATTGCATTACTTTTAAAATGAGAGAGAATTTAAAAAATATTAATATTGGGATTTGTTGCATTAAACGTAAATTGCAGAATCTATATATTTATAGTCGATGATGTCTAAGTGTTTGAGCGTTTGTTTGAAGGTCCGTAATTTCGCCATTTCGATGACGTCTAGAAAGATGGTACGTCCCATTCCACTGGAGTGAAAATAATAGTTCAATATATATTAAATTATTCTGAAAATTCCAAAATAATTAATACTGCATATATGTTTGTTAGTGTATTTTTTCAGTAGAAAAGATTTTTTCAAGTGTCAGGGCTGTAGATATATGTATGTCCCAAGGTCTTGTTCTCCTTCTCAAAAATATAGAAACATTTGAATTATTCTAAAAAATAAAACATATGAATACTGCAGGGCTGTCGATATTGGATATAGCAACTCAGCATTTCAATTATGCAGCTCAATTATGATTTTTATGAATATATTTTACTGTATCCGCTATTTGCATATTTTGTTTTGTAGTCCCGGTGTATTTTAGTTCTTTTATAGAATTGGGTGTGTTCCTAAAAAAATCCATTTAGAGAATTAATTACGTTTAGATTTTCTGGCTTTTTATTTTTCACGCCAGTAATTTTTCTAACTATTTAAAAATTAAACAAAAATCCTCCCCGCTGAGGGGAACGGGCTTACAGCTAGTATAGTTGATTCGTTAAATGCGAGATTTGAATGAGATTTCAGTAATTTACAAAACTTCGGAGTTGTCAATTTTTTAACGCTGTAAAGTGTATTTTTACGTATACTACAATATACAGTTCATTATATAAGTAATATGTATTTTTTTCTCATTGAAAGAATGGGCATAGTATGAAATGTCAACTATTTGTGATAAAGATACGGGTCCAATAAGCCACGCTGACCTGATCTTAACCAAGGCTAACTGAGAAGCATTTGATAAAATTGTAACATCATATTATGGGAAACGTGATATTATTAATTCCTCTTTAGATTTAACGCGTACTACATTAAACTCTACCGCCACGTAGGTTTCTCAGTATACATATCAACTGTATACCAAATATGACTTCAATTTAATGTCTGTGCAAGTTACATAAAGAATAAGGATGTAACCCACAGTTTTTTTCAAAATAGCTTTTTTTAGATAATCAATGTATACAACTTGATACACTTCTATCAAAAGATTGTAAGCTGAAAATGCCGAATTAGTATCTAAGTTTACTTTTAACGTTTGAAAAAAAGAACAGCTTGTGAAAATTTCGATCAGGAAAAAAGGCTAAGAAAAACATATGAAATTAAAATCAGATAAAATCAATTAAAACCAGTTTATCAGTCTCCATGCACTTCAAGCTTGTGTATATTTCATAATTTGCCTTTTGCCCAAAATCATAAAAAAACGTTTTTGTATCTCCTGTAAAATTTGTGTGTCTGTTACGTCCTATTTTCTTTCGATAGTCGATATCTATTTTTAACGACAATTATGCGTGGTTAAAAACTAAGTCACTTGGATTTCTGCATCAGGCTTAGAATTAGAAGAGCTATTTCGTCCTTTTTCTTGATCGTTATTGTGTTGTGGAAGGTGGGCCTAAAACAGCGGCTGTATGTACATAACCGGTAGAAGTGGAAAAATCAACAACAATCTTATTGTATTATATTTACTCGATAAAAATAACTAATTATATATTATATATATGACTTTATTTAATCGGAAAAGGTAACGCTGATTCAAAAAAATTGGATTGATATAGGATAAAATTTAAACACAAATAACAAATGAAATATCTATTATGGTTTGTCAGTTTGTTTATGAATAAAGTGCGGTTGCGAAAGCTAGATCCTTCCTTTTCAATAATACCACTACAACTGTACCCTCATTGTTATTTGGTGTTGAATTTCATTCGATTATTGTACGAAATGTTTTTGCGAGGTGGTTTGTGTGGTAAAAGAGATTTAGAGTATCTTCTGAAGGTCCTTATTTTTCAAAATTATTTTAGCACAGTACATGCTTTATGAATGAAATTTTGCCACCATTTCGCATAACTTTTTAGTCCACTATCATCAATCAATTGCGGTAAACAATAGTTTATCAAATTTAATTACACAAACAAAACACATTGCCTTTGATACGTTGAAAGGTAACACAACTTTGAAAAGCTTGAACGATTTTATTTAAATACTTTTCTGGCTCCATCCTTGTGTTCTTAAAATTCCTGATAAAAGGGTTCAAACAGAAAACAAACAGAAGTAAACTTTATTACTTAGTAAAAATAAATACCTCTTTTATTGCATAATCTAGTTAAATATGTGTTCGATACTGTCTCCAAGTTAAAAAAAAATATTTGATCATTAAAAATATTTTTTACGGTAATTGAAATCTACGTATCGTTTTTTTTCATTTAAGAGAATCGCAACGAATGAGTAATACATATCCAAAATAGTATTTTTACTTGAAAGTATTTTTTTAAAGCCACGTTCAATCCCGGCGTGGGGCATATGGAATCTTAATTTTATCTCAATAGAAGTCTTCACATGAAAAGTTGCTACTCAGTTGCTCAACTTCCATTTTTCGAAGAGAGAAGGTATAAGGTACTAGGATTCTAGTCCTTGAGCACCAACAACAACAACAAATGATAAAGATCCTGACCAATTGACCATAGACCCGTAAGAAATAACATAACGTCAGTATACTGTCAGAAAATATTCAGTTTTAAGAAAATTTTTGTTGGTTTTTTGATCGACGTTTTCGAATATCACGAAGCAAACTAAAATGTTACGTGGCCGTAAGCATTAAAAATAAACAATTGACCAAAACTTATCTTGTTTTCAAAGAGAGAAGTAAAGATAGAAAGATTAGGCTGGGACATGACTAGTGGTAAACTAAACGCTCTCCTACACCCAGTTGTTAAAAGATCGGAAATGTTAAGAGGGACACCACAAACACCCATGCCTTCGAACAGAAATCAATAAATCGATTGTAAAAATGCTGTTTGTCCTGAGACTTAAACCCGCAAGGCCTGGCATGGAAGCCCACAACGCTAGTCGTTGCGCCATAGGACCCGGCTATGTTTACAGCTCAAACCAAAATGTTTACAGCTCAAAAACTTTACGTTGTCTAATCGTCTTGGGGTAGATGTAGAAATAAGAAATATTTACAGTGGAAAAGCTTTAAGATATTAATAGATTTTTGCCAGTAATAACTACCACCGAAATTTACTTAGTTCATATTATTATTTGAATATCGGAATAAATAATAAAGTAATATCAGTGAGCTTGTTTAGCACGAGAACTGTTTGATGCTCAGTAGCTTAACTTATAGACTGTGTTTAAATCTATCGGTCTGCATTTATTTCACGTTTTAACGAAATTAGTAAAAAATATCGAAAATACATGACTTTTCACCTTTTGAATTTGTTTTTTTTTCAGGAGTATCTGTCATGAAGAATGGCCGTTGCCTGACCAGTCTTACTATTATTCAATGGCACTGATGACGCTGCAGTTTGTGGCGCCATTGGCCGTTCTGGTCTTCACGTATACAAGGATTGCCATCGCAGTGTGGGGTGAGAGGCCTCCGGGAGAAGCCGAAAACCTACGAGACAAACGTATGGCAAGATCTAAGAGAAAGGTGAGAAACTTATTTGACGTCTTGAATACGTAAGAATATATTAAAAATCATATACCATATAATTATTCATTCAACAATAAGTAGGGTACATATAGTCGTCACAAAAATCGTGATGCTGTTCAATATTGTGCGGTATTTTAGATATTTGGACGAGTTTTAGTAGTTGATCTAAAATAAAAAAGATAGATAGAAAACTACAGATATTCTACCACATAATTGAAGGACAAAAAATCTTTCTAGCAAAAAAGGAAAATCTATTTTTTTTTTAGATTTCCCAGTACAGCTCTCAGGCGACGATTTGTAAAACGTTGTTAACCTTTGGGTTCCTATGGGGTTCATTCGCATTGAAAACTTATTCTTCTATCATTTTCAACCATTTGATAAATACCAATATTATCGAGCTGATACTTATTGTAATCTACTATGATACTTATATCAATACAATGCAAATATTACACACATTTGTCTGATGTCGCTTTGTACCCTATCCCTCATCGATCCTACTTACGACGTTTCGGTACTCGAGTGTTAAAAAACCTTTATCGCTATTCTACCCTGGTAATTAAAAATACAGAAAATTTTGAAAATAAACTAAGTATGATATGATAAAGAATTTTATTTTTTTACGCAAGACAAAACACAATAAAACTTTTGTTTTGTATTAAAGAAAGTTCAATTTATTTTTGTAATTATGAAAAATTTGGCCAGTCTTGTTGTTGCTTAAGCGAAAATTAAAATATACGAAAAGTTGCTCCGTATAATTTAATTTAATAAATTGTATTTTTTAACGGCTTAACAGCTTTGTCGTAACAAATTAAGGTTCCGTTATACGATATATATATATATTTTTGGTTTCTTCCAGTACATTAAAACTTATTGATTGAACATGATAATATTTTTTTGAATTGTTTAGAACCTATTACAAAATTCTTACAGAAAAAGCAGTTTATTATCTTAAATTAATTGACTGTGAACAAACACAAAGTTTTTTGGACAATTTAAATAAGTAAAAAGAGAGAAGAAAATTCCCAGATTGAAATTATGAGCCCAAAAATATGTAAAAATTGATTATTTATATCACAAATTTAACTCTACAAAGTATTTAAGTCCTTGGCGTGTTTAAGAAAGATAACTAATATTCATTTTCATTTATTCATGAAAACAAATATTATGACTGCTAAAAAATCCACCAAAACATAAAAATATTTTTTTTTAATGAAATAGACAATTGAGAAATCGGAAAAAGTAATTATTATTCGTTTAAAAATTATAAATCGCTTAAATATTTCATTAATGATAACAATTATAAAGTTAAGTAAGGTTAAATGAATAATTCACGTTATTCAAAAATAAAAGACATTTTAATAAATAACTTAATTTCAAGTAATTTATTTTCATTCCATTGAAACAGTTTCTTTGAAACTTACAAATTTGATTTTGCAATCAAATTAAAATACGCTTAAGGTTTATTTAAATGAATATTTAATAACTATCGTACAATTTTGTTTGAAAATACAAATGCGTAAATTTTTAAGCTAATTTAATTTGGTTTCCAATTTGAATGAGAGCACAAAGCTTAGTAAAGACAACATAACGGTGAATTGAACATATTGTTGTAACGCTCTTTGCTATTTTTTAGTGAAGTGAATCTTTTAATATAAGTAATGTAAAAATATATGACAAAAGCACACGAACTTTTCTATTATAAATAATACTGTATCTAAGTGTACCGGCTCATATATGTTTTTTGTGTGTACTGAAAAAGCTGTCAGAAAGCTACACAAAGATAAAATTGATACATTAAAATAATTCTTTTACAAAAAACATCATTGATATTAAAAACTTTTAAAATTCTCAATATTAAACGAGATAACATGACCGTGTTTTCCCATATACTACGCACTTCATCACGACAACGAATCTATCATGTCCGACATTTTCCATTGAAAAAGATTTCCAATTGGCTGGAAAGAAAATTTAGTGTTGGGAAAATTCTTTCACGATGCTACAAAATTTGAAAATTTTGCTGTTTTGGTTGATTGTCACCGTTCGTGTGTCGAGAAAGTGGTCACTCGACATCGACGATACGGGTTTACGTATTTCTAACAACGTCATTGTTACATTGTAATGTTATATACTACTAGCAAGTCATTCTCACTGAAAAAGGCTTAAGTTTTCCGGTAGATTTAACAGATCCATAATGTTTTGGCAAGAAGTTTGTTGTAAATAACTTATAACAATACGTTCATCACATTTCGGTATGAGTGTTGTTAAACAGTTTTAACAAACAATCATTTTTGAAGTTAGATAAACTCTTTTCGTTACCAATGTCGACAAACAGGAACAAGTAGATATTGAAAAATATATATTAAATAGCTATAATAAACTGACTACAAAATACTTAAAATAAACGGAACGGTATCTAAATTAAATTGTATATTTTGCAATTAGAAAAGGAAAACAACAATTTTCAATTATTGTAACATTAAATAAAATAATATTTGAAGTGACAGTTGAAAGTCTAACCAAATGGGTGGGGTTCCTCATACTTGTTATCGGTCTTAGAAACACTAAAGTCAGGTTTAATAAATTTAATAATTGTTATATAAATTAGAATGAAAGAGTTAATAACAAGATGTATTGTGTATCTATTCTAAGGCAGTATACAGAGCTGATTATATGCAAGTTTAAACATATTTATGACGATGGCGCTCCCCGAAATAGCTATAAACTCATCTTATAAAAAATGTAGAACTAAAAACTTTTATTACAAAATATAAAATAACTTATACGTCTCTGAAAGAGGCAAAACACGTGTCAAAGTATGTAGCACAATACGTGGAATAATCTAAGTTATTTTATATTAAAATGAACTTCCACAAAGATACTGCCGAATTCATAGAAAGTAAAAACGTTTATATTTTTTACCTTACCTCTTACGCTCAGCCAAATTTGTTGCAAATCCTTTCAAGTCGTCATAAAAATAAAGAAAGTAACGATGTAAGTTGAGTAGTTAGTGCCTTTTCAATTTTAATGTAATAAAATGTCTCATCTATTAAACGTATTCCTGCAAAGTATTTTATTTTATTTTCTAAAAATTTTGCATAACCGGAAATTTTATACTTTATTTTCTTCATTAAATTGACAATTTTGCAATACGATGAGTTATTTGAAACACGTCGTGAAAGAATACATAGGTGTTAGTAGATAGCAGTCATACATTTATCATGTGAAAAAAGAGTTGATATATTACAGTTAAGAGAATGAAAAAGAATTGTCTGGAAAAAATAACAGAGTTTCAGTAAATCCCTAGTTAGTCGTTATTTTAAATACAACTGTGTATCAGAATATTCGTCGTTTTTTCAGTTTTAATTCACTTTTTGATGATAGTAGGTAAGTGTCCTCGAATATTAAACATTTTGAATAAGTATTTTAAATTGATTTCTATGTATAAATATATTTTAACTCTTAATCCATTTTCATCCATCTTATTTGTAATTTTGAAAATGTCACGAAGAAAAGCAGTAGGCTTACTTTTACTCATTGCCTAACGAAATACTTGAATACTTACTATATCTCTAAAAAAAGTTTAAGTGATTGAAGAATTCTCAAAAAGCTTCACTGATATACCATGTGTTTCACATTTTAAGAAAAGACGATAAAGAAAGTAGCCCTTTTATTGTAAAATCGGAATTGAAATGTATTTCATTATGAAGATTGACTAAATTTATGACTACGTATTTTTATAAAAGGTGAAAATTCCGTTATACATTTTTACTAAAAAATGTTTCCAACTGCGTCAGAGACTTAAATATGTAAATTTATAGTTTAATACGATACCATTTTTGTTAAGGATCATGGAGATCTATAAAATAACACTGTCCCACAAAACATTTGGGAAGCATTATAACGAATATTCTGTTTAATAAAGAAAACATATTAAGCGATATCTAATTCCATTTTTAATTAAAAAGTATATTTTACTATCTATTTTTAATTCACCACAACATTGCAAGTGTGACTATTCTATCGGTAGTATAATATATATACATGGCACATTTTATTTGTATATTGCATGAAGGAAAAAAAGATTATTAACGCCAAAACCAGAAGTAAAAATGGGTATATTCCAAGTATTTAAATATCTTTTGTCTGTAAAAATGAGTCCTTTTCTTAATTGTTAAGATTGAAAAGAGACAAAATACCGGAAAAGCACGCTTTACACAAAAGGATGGAGTGGAAAATGGTCCTGGATTTTTTAGCTTTTCCGATTATCTGGCACAGTAAGTAGTTAGTATTGAGGACTAGAACATTTTCTTGATAAGACTGAAGTGAATTTTCTGAAAATTCTCCATACAACAGAAAGATATTTTATTCATAAAATATTTTTTGAGGATTAAATATTATTCTATAGTAGTACTTAATATAACACAAATTCTTTGCTAAATTCGGCGGTAACTAGTTATCAAATTAAATTTAAAACCTTTTTTATTCATCTTGCTGTGCTTCAAATTGTGATACGTGTTTCGCCTCTTTGAGAAACATCATTAAACTATCGCAACGTTTACGAATAAACTAAAAATTGATTTAAATCTCATGTTATAAATTACAAAAAGTCGAGGTTTGTCCTTTTATACTAGACGCAGAGAAGAGAGTAAGATTCCAAGTCCAAAAAAATAATTTAGCGCCAGTCTTAGATGTTTTGGTATACGTTAGTAGTATAATATATCAACTCAATTTTGTTCTGTTTTGTATTTATTCACGATAGAAAACGATGAAAATGAGAATGATAGATTAGGGTTACCCTCTCTTTAATTTAAACTGTTATTATATTTATGTTGTTATTTTTTAAATTTAATATGCAGTTGTATCTTCGACGAGTGAAAGGTTAAAACCGGCAAAATACTTGACTTTACTCAAAATATGTAGCAACCCAAAGTTATAATATGATGCAAATTTAATAAACAAAGCTTCCTATTTTGAGAACTTGCCGTCCAAGATGTTAGTGAAGTTTGGGTAGCACAAGAGTAGCTGAGTTTAGTTACTAAAATTAATGTTTTGCTTATTAGATCTGCAGTTAGCCTTTGCCAACTTCCACAATATCCCATTAATCTTTGCCGTCGTGCCATAGCAGCTTTGGGTTAAATAATTTGAATTGCTATACAAACATTCAAGATTTCGTAAAATCGGGTATTATTTTCAAAACCGATTTGTAAGTAATGATTTTCAATTAAAATGAAACGCAATTGATTATTAATCTAGAAAAATGCAGTACATAATGAAAATATTTATACAAAAATGTTATATTAAAAAAAAATGATGTAATAAGTATCACATTTGTGAAATAGCTATAATCAATTTTAGTTAAATAATGAAAATGAATTTCAATAAAGTAACGCCAAATCCACTAAATATATATATTTTAACTAAACGTTAAAAAAAAATTCTCCCTTTTTAATATATTTCACTAGATATCAAAGTCAGTTGAATATTTGTATTTTTCGGTTTCTAATTACGAAAATTTCTTATTTGAATTATTACGCTATCATTTGTTTTTATTTCGGTTTGTTCTTAGATATTCACTTTGAAAAATAATGTAAAATAACACTGTTTAATACTGTGGAGGTACAAATTTTTCTGTTGCAATTTTCACGTCTGTTGATAAAAACACAACAAACAAATACGATCGTAATGTGAAAGCATTAACATTTATAATACAAGTTGCGTTGCTCTATTCAAATAGATATGAAAATAAAAATCACACAAACGTCTTGTTACACTTTCTGAATAATAATATATTCTTCTGAATAGTAAGAATTTATTGTGTAACCTTTAAAGCCACTCTCTCACGAAGTGATAGTATACAATTTAGGAATGTTTTCTTTCATTCGTTGTTCTGAATTTGTAACCATAAGCAAAGTTGTCTGTTTCTAAATAATTTTGCACTCACCTTATATTTGATACTGGATAAGACGACACATTGCATTGAAAGACCGATTAGTTATATTTCCAAGACTTTTCCGAACTCCAACTTTATTTTTTTACCCATTAAAAGCGGAGAAGTAGAGCTACATCCTTACAACCAGTGTTAGTAACAAAAGCTGTGTTAAGATGCTCTTTAATTAACAACTAATACATTCAGTATCATTTTTTCCTGTTCTAAGCTCAAGAAATGTGACCCCAATACCCACATTTTCTTAAATATCTATTTTAATATTGATGATACAATGTTTATAATTAAGGTATTCTTATAGGGTATCATAGTTTTTTGGAAGAAAAAAAATTAATTCGATCGCTAGTTTCATCTATATTTAATAAAATAGAAAAGATTCAACTAAATAAAAAATATCCTCAAAGTAGAACAAAAAACGGATTGATGTGTACGAAGTGAAAAATAATAATTTATGTATCCTCAAATACTATTCTCAAAAAATACACAATATCTTACTTACATCGATGTCTCTTTATATAAGTTCTGGCAACATGAGAAAGTGCGATAAGCAGTCGCTCGTAAAATAGCATTTGCAATGATTGGTGGGCTAAACCTTGTCAGTTGCGATTTCATATGTGTGCTGGGATGACGTCTTTTTTACGAGCAACTTAAAATATGATTATTTATTAAAAAAACACGAATTTTTATACAAAAAAATGTATGAGGAATGATGCAGAGAGATATTTTAAAGCCCTTAGATTATTATTTTTTTTGAATTTTATAAGAATAAGGCCAATAATGAGGAAACCACTGGGGTCTCTAAACGACCCCCCATCGAAAGAGAAGTATTTTTCTAGTCTTCGAGTCGCGAGTGTTATGAGTATTTCCGAGTTAAAAATAAATTACTGGAAATATTGATTTACTATGGGTTGCAAACATTTTTTTTACATTAGTAATATTAACTTTTTAGGTTTAATTTATGTGGAATTATTTCTAAAAAGTGCTTTATTTTTTTAAAACCAATATCATTTTTTAGAGTCTAGTCCTCGCTGAAACAAATTGTTGATTGAAGCTTTTTTACTATGCAATTCTCTAAGAGTCTGATGTCAATTGTTTTTTAAATAAAATGTGATCCCGGGATCACGGGATTGAAAATTAGTCAACCCCGAAATCCCAGGATTACAAAAAGGTTTCGGGATTGGATACCCTAGCTACGACGTTGATTCCCAATTGAGCTTCGATATTTATGTGAAGCTTTTCAGTGCACAGTGGCTAGTATAATATATAAATATTTTATATTCTAAGATTACTAAGCTTAAAATTTCTTCTGTATTTCATCTTATAATACGTAAAAAGATTTAACTAGACCTTTGATTATACAATTACATATGTTGTAATTTTTATTTTTTTAGGATATTGCTTAAATTTATGCATCCCATTTATTTCATAGTATTTTTGGTGATGTCTGTGTCAAGATGCGTCCCAATCCCTGAGGTCATTTACTTGGTTTAATAAATCATGCTACATAAACACGGTTTTTCCTGTCTATTAACCACGTATATACTTGCTTCAATGAGTCTCGAAAGTTAACAAATACGAAGAAAAATAATGGTTATTGTCCTTTTATTTCATGTCACTTAACATGCTATTAATAGGTTATGGTCATGTGATAAAATTGTGGTGCCGCGGCGCCCGCCAACTGATTTCGATGAGTCCGTCAGCTTATTTATGAAATCGTTAAATTCCAGGATTTTGGATTTCAAATTCCTCGGTGAGATAGAAAAAAAACGAGTTTCGGAGATATTTTGGGGAAAAAGTGTAGGGAATTGAGGATTTCAAATTCCTCGGTGTGCTAAAAAAACGAGTTACGGAGATATTTTGGGGAAAAAGTTTGATAGCTCCTGACTTAAATCATGTGCACTAACGAAACGAAATTGTACCAACATTGATAAAACAATGGCGCTGATATATTTACATACTGTGTCTAACATAACATATTTTAAATCTCTTCATTATTATTTTAAACTGAATTGAAACATTAGTACATATTAAATCGGTGGCTTTAAAAGTTATCGATCTTTTAGTAATCCACCTTGATTGTGCAGATTTCTTGTATACGAATCACACTTAGCTCTAGACATAATCAATCAAGATTTAGAGAAGTTAGCGACGGAAACTTTTACTAACAATTTCTATATTGGATTAGACTTGGTTGTTTACAGATTTTGTTTTAATTTTTTGTAAAAAAGTATTGAAAATACCAAAACCACACAGTTCAAAGATTAAACAATAAGACAGTGATTGGCAGGGTGTGATTCTACATATGTGTAGGTCAAGTAGGTAATTTGTAATGAGCGTATACGCGCTCTATTTGGTGTTTTGAATGTCTTGGGTAATATAATATTTTTGGCGTTTTTTAAAAATATAAATACATATTTTACAGTGGAAAATGTGAATAACGTGAATATATAAAATAATGTATCCGTTCATCCATTTATCTTCTCCACATTCTAATTTTTTTTTTTCAAAAGATTGTAACGTAGAGAATTTTTCTTGAAATACACTACTTTAATAAAATTACGGTGGCAAAGTTCTCTGTTTACAGTGTAGGTCGTAATTATTTCGTAACATTAGCAGTTTTATTTGAAAATCTAAGCCAGTACGGTGTATTTACGTGATCGTTTATGGCAAACAACTCAGTTTTATTGTAGCAGAAAATAATAATCCACAAAGGATTTGTAAAAGGATAAGGGTCAGTGTTACAAATAATAGTAGAATGTTAGTCTTCAATTTCTTGCTCTAATAATCCTAGATTAGTCGGTCGTTCAACAGTGATCTATCCTTTTTTGGGGTGTTCTGTAAGCATTAATAAAATGTTGAGAAAATTTGGTGTAAATGTATATATATTTAATAATTAATGATAATTGTTGTTAAATATTTAAATTCCAATCAGATTTTCAAGTTGTAGAAAATTAGATCGTTCAACTATTTCAATACAAAACCTTCAAAATACTATCTTTCAATATAAAATAAAGAATCCCTCTTTATCTTATTTTGAAAAATAAAATAAGAGATAAAGATAAAATAGAGTAAAATAAAAATAAAATAATAAAACGAGTTTGTATTCTATCACCATCTGGTATTTATATGCAACCACTTTATACAAGGCTATCGATATGTAATATAAGTCTACCCTGTTTCCTCTCTTCTACCCACGGATTTTGAAGCATACACGGTAATTGAAAAGTAAACAGTATAACATAATAAACACTCACAATTATCAGCTCAGTCACTTCAATCATGTTAATATTAAAAATGTGAATTTCGTATACTGCCTGGAATTGAAGTAATGGCAGTCTTCAAATCAATTAGCATTTTTTTTTGAAATACTGTGAGATAAGCTTTGGTTGCATTATTAACAGCTATGCCAGGTCCACAGATGTCGTTCGAAATTACTCTGAAAATATAAGATGTGATAAATGTAAAAGTTGTATAATATAGGAGTATCATAATGTAAAAATAAACAGTTATGTAAGTTGTGAAGCCATATATAGAAAAAAACTTTGCATACCTTTCCCGCATGATTTCAGGCTAAACATTGTATCGATAAATATTTCAAAACAGAGGATTCGAATCTGGAAAATAGATTAAAAACACCCCTCAATAACTACTGATTTCGGGTGTATAGTAAGTAAAAGTGTTCGATTATTAAAGAAATTAATTGTTTTTCTAATTTTCCCAATCCCTGATTTTTGAGGTAGCTCAAAAGCTAAGCTTCTGGTAGGAGGTCCATGTGGCAAGCACAATCTATTATAAACTTACATTGCATTGATTTGCCTGTTGATAATGTTGGTTACATTACATTGATATTTAAAAAATATAAACCTAATTTCCATGTCTTATTATTTTAGAAGTAAGAAATTATTTGCAAAAAAAAAACATTTCCATTTTTTAAATTCTGTTCAAATTTTCAATATTTAAAACCTCCTGTAAAATGTTCTTCTTCTACTCATTTTCAAATAAAATTTTGTACGTGCTTGGAAGACAAATTAAGGTATTCTGTGACTTTAAAATCAATATCTCTCAGGTCGTCGTGCGTTGTGTTTCAGAAATGAATTGGCATGTTAAAGATGAACAATAATTTCCTTTCTCAAACCCTCTACTTGACTTATGCTTGATAAATTATTAAACATGGTTATTGTATGAATTTATAAGAAGAGAAAATAAAAACCACCTTTTATCAGCACGCTGGTGCAATTATAAGTTTGATCAATATACCAGACTAGTTTATATTTGTCAACTAAATTATGTCTAAAACACACAGCTAGACAACTCTTTTTAAGATTGTTCAATAAATTTTTCCAGTTTTGTAGCCCTAACTGTTACCAATATGTTATGTAACTTCGGGATACTGGCTGATACAGAGGGATTTTCAGTAAAAAAAAATAATTAAAAAATGTAATCGACACATTTTTTTAAATACTTATTAGATACAAGTTGATAACCTCGTAAGTGTACTGATTGTGTGAATATGTGTGACACATGCTTTGCCTATTTGAGAAAAATCTTCAGTCTAACTCTATTGTATTTTTTTCCAGTCAGAGAAGCGTAACGCACATCACGCCTAGTTAAACATTCAGAAATTATAACAATTGCACTTATTTTGATTCGAATAAAAGAAATGTTTCAAGAAGAGAGTTTTGGAAAGAATCAAAAAAACTCTTTCCCAACGTGAATCATAAAGATTCTTATGCTTATGTTTTTAAGCAAAAATTGTTTCACAAAAGCTGATTGTTATTCAGTCGCACGTTGGTAAAAAAACTACTAGTAAACAGATTGTTTTTCCAGTACATATCTCAATTTAATAGTCAAACAAGTGACAAGAAGTATAAAAATCACGTATAACCAAGTCTTTAAACGCAAATTCTAAAACGAGTTGTCGAAGTCACGGACACGGATATCGCATAAAAAGAACACACAAAAGCGTCGCTTTGACTTTCAGTTACATTCAACGAGCAGTAACCGGTTTGCTAATTTTTCAGTTTATTACAACTTTACTTAATATGTAAACATATAAATTATGTATTCTGCAATCGTAACTGAAGACTTATTAAACGTATTGTAGAGTATACTAAAAGAATCAACAGCTTACGACAAGCTTCTGCCGTTTAAATCAAGACTGTGGAGTTGTAAAAAAAACTTTCACTGCAACACCGACAGTATTTAAAAATGGCCCGTCTCCAGCTTAAATTTTTTTAAAATATGTATTTATCAACTTACATCATCAAAAATATATTTTTTTTGTATTTTAATTTTGTTAGCATAAGTCAAAGTCGCCTGTTCTCTTACGATTCCGATTTCACGACTCTGACTCTGACTCCACAGCTTTGATTTAAATTACAAATGTGGAATTATATAGAACGGTTTGTTAAAGAATTTGGAGAAGACATTAGCAAAAGCTTAGTGGCTGTTGATGATAGTGAAGCATTTAACATTTATTCTAGAAAATTAATCTTACAAGATAAATTTCAAAAACTTACAAAAATAAATATTTTTCTCACTTGAAAACTAAATGAAAACTATTGTTTTCGAGCAAAAAAAATAACAAAGCTTTGTAACATAAGCCAGTTCTGGCAATTTTCCAAAAGCTCGGTGGTAATTAAATAACTAAGTGTTAGAAAAAAAGCGGGCCGAGTATGACTGTAAGAGGAAATTAAATATTTCGTCAGTTTCCATACAGAGATATCCAATAAAGGGAAATTATTTTATTTTAAATTATTTCAATCGCCAATATTCTCATTTTTATAGGTTTGTGGTTTTTTTGTTGTGCATTTCAAAACATTAAACATAACTTTAATATTGACATGTTGATCCGTAAATGATTGTTAAATTCATCTATGTCGGGTGTTTTTTAAATCATATTTATTTAGTAATGCGTAGTAGATAGGATTTCGTATGAAACATTTTAACATTATTTGTTTAATTAACAAGCCAGTCACTCAAGTTTTCTCTTCGGTGATGAGAAAAAAAGAAGGATGTAGTTGAAATGTTACTTGCTTAAAGTTTATAACTTTTTTATCCACCAGTGGAATGCTGGCAACAATTGATAATTTTTAATAAAATATCAAATGTAAATGATAGTCATAAAAACATAGCGTGTACCGTTTGGTTTTTTTTGTATCGTTACATTTATAAAAGAGCTTATTGGTCGAAAGACTTCAATCCTAAGCTTTATAAAAAATCTATTAAAATTTATACGATCAAATGCACCTAGTTCATGAAATAAAACTATTATTTATATTTAAAATATAAAAGCTTTATGAATTTTTAATGTGATGGATGTTTTTGGATGTTTGAAATGATAAAATTTATATTTGGCTCCAATCATGTAATTGCAAGACGAATAACTGAATGCATTTCAAGCCGAGATCGATACCGTGTTTTGATTCCTGTGACATGAAAAAGCTTTTTCGCATAAATATGTTGTGTAGATTTGAATTAGAATTTAATCGTCTCGTCACTAAGAAAAGGGTATTCACTTTTTTTGGAAAGCCAAAACTGAGATTTTTATAAGGATGAATAAAATTTTAATTTGAGAGTGCCGTTGGATGGAAAATCGATGAAGCTTTCTTTTAGCTTCATGCATAAATTAATATCTTGAATGTTTGTTCCAACCGAATGTATTATCCACATTTTTAAAACCATGTCTAGGATTTGTTTTCTGGTGGTAGGATTAAAAAAATAAAATAATGTCAGATTGCACTGCGGACCACCAAATTTTTCTCGCAGACTACAATTTTCCGACTACTGCCCTATTCGATACATTAACTACACTTTTCGAATAGTATTCGTAATATTTTTAAACCACACATTAAAAAAAATAATTAAGGACGATTCGACTAAAACTATCATCACAATTAGCCCCAGGTAGCATTTTGTTTTTGTTCACTCAATTGGGCTCACTCAATAATTTATCACAATATTTGAGTATGGCCTTATCACAGAATAAATTAAATTTTATTGTAAAATCTCAAATAAATCATTGTGATGAAATCATTTTGTAAAATATAATTGCAAATGAAATAATATTTGTCAAAGATAAAATTATTAGTTATCCAATAATATTGTTTCATCTCTTATTTAAGTTACTATTTTTATATATTTAATGTATACTGTTGATTATTCAAAACGATTTCTTAATATTATTTTCATGGTTCAGAAATTATTCGAATATATTCGAATAGATGAAGTTTTACTATTTGATATTGGAATTGTTTACAATGACGAATAGTTGGGATCCCTAAACAAGACTTACACATATTGGGGATCAGAAATTATTACCGCAAGGAAGTCTAGAAACGAACGAATTGGAAGATCTTCATTGAGGCGGACAGGTTTCAATACAGAGTGTGGCAAAGTTTTACATTGAGAGAAAACTTCAAGAGTAGAAAATATCGCATGCTTACAACATACGGGCGTATCAAAATTTTCACAGATATGAAATATCGCAGTTTTACTGAAAAATACATATTTGGTGACAATGATATAGAAAATAAAGTAAAAATTTGCAAAAGTTTAACATTATTTTCAACAATCCTTGTCCCAAAAAGTGACTATTTCAGTAAAAATTCGAAATATCGTAACTGAAAAATCTTGATTTTCCCGTGAGTCATTAAGCATGCAAAATATCTTATACATATGTACTTGTTTTACTTTAAAAGAATCAGTAAAGCGTATTCTTTAGAGATTTCATCAGAACCTTATATCACTTTTAAGGTGTTTACTGTCAATACTTGGTGGAATGGCATTATAATAAAAATAATAAAAGCAATTCAGTTGACAATGCTCACCATGAGCGAAGCCGGTCCTGATCCAATAAATTTTATGTGGAAAAAGTACTAAAATTGTTTTATTATTTTTATTAGAACCTTATATGTAAGTTTACAGAAGTTTATCAATTAATGAATTTAAAGCCCTAGTTACTGTAATCAATTCAGATTTTCTTTTGTCCAATTTCACGTCAGCACGTAAAATTGCCATACTTTTCCATCAATTAACAGATTAAATTTTATTTCATGTCAAAAAAACCATTATTTCTTTGTCTAAATTTTTAAAATCTATTTCTTATATAAACACGATACATTCATTTTCTAAGCGTCAGTTCAAGTTCATCCGTGCACTTAAACGCATGAAGATGCCGAAAGGCGAAACCCGGATCGTTAGCGACAGAACTTGTGTGAATGTTCATAATTTGAACGATTCAAATTTAATATTCGAACTCCACCAAGCACCTTCAGTCGAAATCTTAAATTTCTTGTTATTGTTTATGACATTAATATAATTTAAAATTGTTAATGATAACGTAAATTATTAATTGATTTGGCATTTACTTGGTAGAACTCCATTTATAACAGATTAAAATAACAAAGTATTTTAGCTCTACAGTTTTTAATAATTTTATTCGTTGATAGCTATTTCAGCTTGCGCCATCGTCAGAACTAAATAGTTCTGACGATGGCGCAAGCCGAAATAGCTATCTACGAATAAAATTATTAAAAACTGTAGAGCTAAAATATTTTGTTATTTTAATCTGTTATAACGTAAATTATTTGAAAAATTATCAATTATATATTGGTAACATCTGGAACAGTAAAAGAAAATAAGTCTAGCAAAACAAGAAAGGTTGAGTGGGAATTCTGTGTTTACAAACGTGAAACGCTGTTAAGTAACCGGATTTAAATCTAAAAATCTCTAGATGGTAAAAAAAACTACCTAATCGCATTAAGCTATAAATTTGTATTTTATGTGTATTTAATTACACTCTAATTAATTCTAAGAGTTACATATTTGTAAAATAAACAAAACATATCTGGTATGGGAAGTAAAAATCAACTTTAATTATTAATTGCACTCAGAAATTAATAGAAACTAATATGATAGTGGGTAATCCACTATTGTGTGGGTACTATTTTCCGGAATATTAAATGATATTTAGGATAATGATGATAGTTTAACTAAACACGCTGAGTCACGAAGTCATGTTTTAACGTGAAAATCTAGTCAAGCGCTGAGTCCCGGGACCGCATATTCAGCCTTGATTGTGATATAAAGCAACATTTATTAGAAAAATTTTCCACTATAGCAGACTCTCAAATCATTCTTAAATAGTCATACAGTGATGATATTCATCAAAAATTGTTGGAGATTTTATAAAAAAATTGTATTTTATCACAACGCAAATAATGCATTCATTTGCCCTTCTGAAGACCACATGATGGTGCAGTCACTGAGTCTACTTCGAACTATGCATTTTGTAATGATACATAAATCAAGATTTCATTGTTTTTTATCCATGGCTGATCCAAATGTGGAGCATAAGGCCTCATAATGGAAGTTTATGTTTATGGTTATGCAATAGATGTTTTTCTACGAGAACTGATTTTTACTTAGTCGCTCAACCTCTCTTTTTCCAAAGAGGGTAGTAGGGATAGAAAGATAAGGCTTAGCAGGACTAGTGGTTAACTAATCGCTCTCGCTACGCTAAGTTTTGAAAGATATGAAAGGTAAGAGGGAAATTAAGACATCACAAACACCCATGCCTTTGAACAGATATCGATCGAATAAAAGCATTTCGTACTGGGACTCGATCCCGTGAAATTCCAAATACGTGAGACTGGAAAAAATAAATACGCCCTGTAGAATCTGCAAGGTGTGCGGCAAGAAAAAAAGGATTATGTCTTCAGTAAATGAGCAACGATTGAAATATAACTCTCTATAACAAGAAATAATAAACATTTAAATTTGAATAATTACCTATATTGCTTCAAACAATCACAAAAGATTTCATTTTACAAATATTTAGCGTTTTACAGCTGAAAAACCTTTATTGCAACTCTTCTATAATAAGACGGGCACACGAGATAGTTTTGCGTGATTTAGGCTGGAGCTGATAGAGTTCAATTTTGTCATAGATGTCTGATGTTGCCGTTTGCGATGTCTAAATATCATGTCACCGGTCCGATCCTAAAAGCAAGGCTTTGTGAGAGCGACTATTTATATCCTTTACTCCTCCTTCTAATAGTATTCTTTCTAAAAAAGAAGGTCGAGGGATTGAATAATAATCATTTCTCGAAGAAAATCTTCTGTTAAGATAATTTTTATAATTAGTGCACATGGTACTAATTTTTTGCGGAGATGTTTACAAACAAAATATCATGTAGAAACAAAACCTTTAGAATTGAGTTTAAAATAATCGATAAGCTTTGAATCAAATGGAATATAATAAAATTGCTTCGTTAAACAGAAAATTTTAAGTAAAGGCAATTTTTTTTCATTGCTTTGTACTTGTAAAATTATAACGTTCTTAGTGGGTGTAAAAATATACACCGCCAATAGTAGAGAAGGCTCTGTAAAAACATATTTAAATGTTTCCAATAAGATGCTTCTAAGTCACAGAGTTTAATCCTTTAAGGAATCCCGTTATAGAATACGAGTGTTACTGACAGCTCCTTAAATTTTCATCATTTTTTTTAACATAAATAATTCTTTTGTGAGAACTTTATTTGCGGTACTTGCAGTTTAATTAATTTTTGACGATTTTTTAAATAATGTCGGCTGTGTTTGAGAGCTGAAAAAACTTTTGTGCAGATTTTTTTACGATTCCTTTTAGAAAGCACAACGAAAAGATATACTTAAAAACATGTTCTGCTAATGACATTTTGAATCTCACTAAAAATATATTTTTTAATGAAGTAACTTTTTCGATAAAAATAAGTAAAAGATAAGAGTTAAGTAGGAAGAATTTACCTTAATATATAATTTTGTATTAATATAACTATGTCGGGTTCTATGGCGCAGTGGCTAACGTTGTAGGCTTCCGTGCCGGACTTCACGTGTTCGAGTCCCAGTGCGGGTAGCATTTTTTCAGCACTGGGCTAACCGCTGTGTCATAAGACCCGTTAATTTATTACTAAATAAAAAGTAGTTGGTTTAAATTTTTCATATAAAATACTGGTATTGGAAATGTCAATACCGGAATAACAAAAAAAAAACAATTGAGCAATATAATATGAACAGCTCAGTTTGTTTTTTTAACAACATGAATATTTATTAAACGCAAAATGTCTTTTAAATTATTTTTTTCAAGTAAAATAAAAACAAATTAAAAAAAGTAGGTAGTTAACTTGTAGGCGTTTAATTGCTTAAGAATACTAGTACAAAAACTACCACTATTTTGTAATGTTACGATATTAAATTAAAAAAAAAAACTAACCACTTTGTTTCCAGATTACTTACAGAATAAGTGCGAGATCTGTATTTTGGTTAAGCTAATGTAATTTGTATATTTATGTTTCTAAAATTGGATTTTAAATTGGATAAATTCAATATTGACTACTTACTATCCTTTTATATACGACATAATAAAAACAATCGAATGTAAATTTTGTGTTCGATATTTAATTCTATTCGAAAGGTTTTTTCGTTTAAAAACATTTCTATTTAAATAAAAAAATATTGAAGGTAGAAAAATAATTATATTAATTATATATTGTGATATTTTGATTTAAATTTTGACGCAATTTATTAATAAATCACCTAGTCAATGTATAAATATCATTGACTATGAAGTTTTAATTGTCTTTTTTTGAAAAAAATTACAAAAAAAATGTTGATAATTTTTAAAACGTCAAAATTGAATACTGCCATCACTTGTATTTCTATTTAAATATGTATAACAACAAACAGAAAAATTAAAACCAAATATTTAATGTAATATTTATTTAGATGATGTAATTTTTATAAAGGGTTTGAAATGTAAATCTGAATGAACAAGGATTGTCAAAGTTTACATTTTGAAGACAGTGCGTTTATTTATTTTTTACATACTAATAGTTTTAATTACAAAATATAAAGTGAAAAGTTGCTTAAACTATTGAAATATCCATTTTTATATGTTGAAACATTCATTCTAGGGCTTCCAATTTGGAAAAAAATTAGTAGGTACCTATTTAAAATATTATATTTAAAAAGCGGTGATTGGTTAAATAATATATATAAGAAGTTTAAATATAGTAAAATCAACGATTTAATGAGGAAACTTGCTTGTTAATACTGAAAATGTTGTTTAATCCTCATTGACTCTTGTCTGTGACAAGGATTTACTAAATCAATATTGTCGAATTTTTTTCTTTACTACCATTTGAGCGTTTTTATAAATAGCCAAATTTATTACTCTTTCAACTTAAACCGATATAAAAAAAGGCTTCCGGTATATTAAAAGAAAGACAAATTTGAGTTCAACAATTCATAAGGATATAATTTAAGATTTCGACTGAAGGTGCTTGGTGGAATTTCAATATTAAATTTGAATCGTTCAAACTATGTACATTCTCACAAATTTTGTCATTAACGACCCGGGTTTCGCCTTTCGGCATCTTCAGGCATTCAAGTGCACGGATGAACTTGAACTGACGCTTAGTAAATGAAAGTTTCGTGTTTATATAAGATATAAATGCATCACTGAGTCCAAAGCCACTGCTGGCAAAAAGGATAATTCTTGAAACTGCTCACTAGTCAAATCTGTTGGCATTCCCATGGGCTTATCCTTTTTGCCAGCAGTGGCTTTGGACTCAGTGATGCATTTATATCTTATATAAACACGAAACTTTCATTTACTAAGCGTCAGTTCAAGTTCATCCGTGCACTTGAATGCCTGAAGATGCCGAAAGGCGAAACCCGGGTCGTTAATGACAAAATTTGTGAGAATGTACATAGTTTGAACGATTCAAATTTCATAAGGATATTTTTTTTTAAAATCACTTCGGAATCACTACTTTCAAAGCTGCAAACTGTAAATACATGTTTTTACTGGTTTATTCTGGTATACAAAGTGTGAAACTCTCAAGTTACATCATAAAAAAAATATGGGTTAGGGTCGCAAGAAAAAATTGAAATTTTAAGTATTCATTTACCAAAATATTTTTAGTGTGAAGTATTTATAATATACTTCAAAAGTGAATGCGACCTTTGTCATTGTATATTTGAACACAATTCTTAATTTTAAGGGCCACCAAAAAAATTAATTGGGCCACATGCGGTCTGTGGACTTCGGTGTAACGTTCCCTCTAAGCTGCGCGCGTGCGCAGCAATTGGGAAGCCCCCGGGCACTCATTCCGGGTAGGTGCGCACTACGAGACAGTTATTCAATTAATATTTAATCGGTCCGCGCAGCTAACGTATTCTCTTAGCATTGCTCCAGAGTATACATACTTCCCTGGACTACATGAATGAGTGATGCTTAAAATGCTTATATAAGACCTGATTATTAGAAAAAAACTATACCTTATTTCCATTTTTTATATTTTTGAGATAAGTACGCTGAAAGAAACTAAATACATCACTAAATATATCAAAAAATAGTTGGGTATAAAAAAACTTTAAGCACTGTTAAAACCATTTCCAAATATCACTATCGGTGTCTCAGCTCACATTTTTAAACATATAATATGAAATGGCTAGAAAGAATCAATCGGCGATTAGTATTTTTCATGGTGTGAGAAGGAGTTTAAAGAAAGTACTTTTTTTCACTCACAATAAATATTCATGTCTATCTACAAGATTTTTTTTATAATTACGAAAAATTGTGATATTGTGGTTTTTTACAATTTTATTAAAACTCGATTTTCGAAGAAGGTGAGTTATGATAATTAGCTCATTCAGGGCTCTTTTTTTAGATGTGATAATTAAAAAAATATATTTGGAATTAAAGCTAGTGCCTGAATTAAAGTTGAAAGATTATTGTACTCAAGAATATATTGAGAATAAGTGACATCACAAACACTCACGACTTATGTCTCAAATTTAAATTTGAAAAAATCAAAACTTCTCATCTCAGTTTAATGTTGCTTTTCAAAGACATTATGTCGTATAATAATATAAATAAAAAAGGTACCCATCGGCTTCATCAATCAAATAACAACATGCTACTAAATTATTTTTTAAAACAGAGTTTTATTTTTAAAAATTATAAAAGTTTACATTTGCATGTAAAATTGGAAAAAAATTGGATCCTCAATCGTTGTTTTTTTCTGCTATCCAAAAATATGGAAAAATATAATAACCAATGTACGATAATATTGCGCCTGTACGTACTTACGCTGTTCTTTGCATGCAAATTATTCTATATTCTACGTGAAACGTTCTTAAAGGAGTATTTTTGATTTTTATATTAAAAAAATACCCTCGCATAAAATGGGTGCTAAGCAAGCCAGTCATATTTCAGTGGACAAGGAAGTACAACGGAAAAACAAAATTACAGGACAAAGAAAATTGATATTTGCAAAAAAATACCCCTTAAGCCAAAGACGCTCTTCGGATAAGCTGCATAAGAAGGTATTCGTTTCACCTAGGGAGTTTTGTATTTCTAACTACGGTAAAATAAAGTAAATTATTTTAATATGCTTCTGGGAAACTCAAATTTTTAGTTCGTTTTTGATCTCGGAATTTCTTAGGCTACGATCACTGTGACTATTGAAATTCTGCATTTAAATGCACGATTTCAGCTTAAATCTTTTAATATTTATATGGAACTCGTGTGAATTGGGCAAACATCTATTTGGAAAAATCATGTACGTTTGATAAATTCATTAGTTTAAAAAAGTGGCTATTTTCTGAGTAATATTTAAAAATGACGATATCGTAAGAATTGTTTATATATAATCTTTTTTTAATAACTTTATATAATATTAAAAATAGCTCATTGAAAAAAAAATCGTTATATAAAGAATACAAATATTTTTATTGAAAGTTTCGTTCGTAAGACAGTAGTTTTCTACAATTTGGGCAAATATTTTATTTTTTATTAAGGCTATGGTTTAATTTAATAATTTGTTCTTAAATCTTACTTAAGTGTGTCTGCATATGCTTTTCAAGTAAAAAAAGTGTTACAATTGTCTCTCAACCTTTTTAATAACTGTTATGAATTTTCATTGTATATTAAAAATGAACTTCCACAAAGATACTGTCAAATTGATCTAAGATATTCTTTACTACTTATTAGACAAAAATGTATGCTAAAACGGGTTGTAAGCTATTCTTCAAAACAGGTTTTTTTCGATAATCACAATGTAGCAAACTTGATACACGTTCTATCAAAAAGATGCAAGCTACAAATGCAGAATTAGTATCTAAATTTAGATTTTAAGTTTGAAAAAATTACCTTGTAAAATTTAAAACCAAGAAAAAAGACTGAAATAAAGATTTTTCCTGGACAATTTCTTTAATTAATATTAGATGATGTCAATTAAACACCAGCTTAGAAGTCTCCGTGCACTTCAGGGCTGTGTATAATTCATAATTTGCATATGTCACAAAATCATCAAAACACGTTTTTACCGCCTCCTGTAAAATTCGATATGTGTGGGTTACGTCCTTTTTCCTTTCCACAATCGATATGCATCGTAGAAGATATTAAAAAATATGCAAATACTCTTTTTTTATATATTTTTATTTTATTTTTCATAAATCGTAGTTGCGAATTTTTTCACGATTTGATTGCTTTACTTAGTTAGCAACCAGCAGGTCAATTTTCGTTACTTTAGAATTATGCAATTGTCTAAATGAATTAGAATATCGTTTTTTTTTGACAATTTTAGCATCTTATTATTGTTTTCAATTTGCATTGAAAATCGCTCTGCGTGCACACACTTCAACTTTGACGCTGCAAATATTGGTTACGGTCACTAAGATAGATGTGGACTGGCAGGAAGGCCGAAGCCTAGTGCTGAGAGAATTGTAAAGATGTTAAAAGACTTTTGCAAAGACAGTAGTACTTAGTCAAAGAGTTTGTTATTTTACGCGAAGAAGTAAAATGCAGTTGCGTAGATTGAAATTCTTTAAAAGCTAGTTAAAGTGCTCTGCTCTTGTAAAAACAACTTATAAAATTAACTTCTATAAAAAACAATATTGCTACAGTTTCTTTGTGGCGAGAAGGTTATCATTCTAGAAGAGGTTCTTTATTTTTAAGTTATACTAAAAACATATTTTTCACTGCTTTTGTAATATTAAATTGTCTAAACAAATCTTGAGAAAACTATTTGGAAAATCACTTTTAAGGTGTTCACTGTCAATACTTGGTGGAATGGCATTATAACTTATATAGGTCTTCAACTTTTTATTTATAGTTTATTTTCCTTGTATTTTGCTTCAATTCTTTTGCTAGGTTGTAATACCAATTGTTTGTCATACCTTGTTTTTATCACTTAACTTTTGTATAAATATCACTGTTTTATTGATTTTCTTATCAGTTGATAATGCTCATCATGAGCGAAACCGGTCCTGATCTAATAAATTTTATGTGGAAAAAGTACTAATTTTTTTTTATTATTTTTACTATTTGGAAAATATTTTTTGAATACGTTCGCTGCTTTACAACATTAAAAATACTCCTAAAAAAAGGAGTGTTGTATTTTTGTTTCATAAAATTATAAAGAGAAAAATAGTAAACCGTTGGAAAAAAATTACACATAAAATTTGTCGCTTACGACCTGGGTTTTGTTTTTCGGCATCTTTGTGCATTTAAATTCATATATGAACTCAAACTTTGTTAGTCGTTAGTGAAAAAAAACAACTGAAAATATGAAATTAAACATCCTTAGCCGGTATCATAAATTGGAATAATATCACCACGTAACGAAAGTAGAGAAAAATAACAACTTGGCAAGAATTTAATTTTGTGGCTGATGTCGGACATCTATAATATGTTACCGTGTTTTGGTGTCAATAAAATGTATTTATTAAAAAGTAGTAAGACACTTATTTGTTCTTATTCCAAAATTATTTATTGGGATAAGAACCGACTACGTTTATCGAAGCGAAGTAATTTTGGAATAAGTATAACATAGTGTTTTATTATATTTTAATATAATTAATTATTTTAACCAAGTATTTTAAAAGTCATGTTTACTGTTATTCATGTACATCATATATATATATTGATAAAAAAAGTGTTGAATGTCATCGTGTTTTTGGGAAATTTCACTACGTAGATAAATTTATGTGAAAAGCTACAAGTTATGTGGAATCACAGATTTCCTTGAGAATTCTGCTAATATAAAAACTAGTACAGTAAAACACAAGTTTCTCATACAACCGTAAAATATATAAGAATACTGACATGCTATGTATTCTAAATTCTGAAATTAAATCTAAATAAACATTGTCTTTAACTACTTTATTAATAAGTATTATTAGTTGCTACTTAACAGTTTAAACACTGCTTTTTTAAGAATGAAAATTACAAAAGAATAATTTATAATGAAAATAAAATTTATATCGTCACCATACTGGCAGAAAATGTTAAGCAACAAATTGATACTCGGAGTATTTACTCAGATATTTTTTGTTACATAGATAATGATAATATTTAAACATTGATAGATTTATTTCAATTCGACACAGTGAAAGTTTAGGCTGGAACAATTGCCAATTGTTTTTGCTAAACTTTTACAGTAAATGCACCAAATTTATGTACAAGAATCTGACTGTACACTTACATAACTTTTGTGTATTTTAATACTAACTAACATCTGCTGGTAGTAACGAATTGAGATGGAAATATATTTTCGGAATGTGCGAAGCATAAAATAAAGAAAATATTAAGACTTCTTTTAAAATAATAACTATTCAGACACTCGAGATCTATATGAAAAAGCTAACTCCCGAAATCTTATCCAAATATATATTTTTAATGTGAATTTATGTAGCAGATAATAAATAATATTTGATAATAAATTAGGTAGAGTATACTTTAATTAAATTCTAGTCGCTCAATTTTTTTTCTTGTACGATTGACGATTTTGGGCGTTCATGTATCCAGTTTTATTTAATTTTGCCAATTTTATTTTTGTAAATTTCAGATGGTGAAGATGATGGTGGTAGTCGTCGTTGTCTTCACAATTTGTTGGCTTCCTTACAATACTTTAGTGGTAAGTAAAAGAAATATTTTTTTTTTATGATTTAATATTTACTAGTGAAGTGAGCCAAGTAGTAAAATTGTAAAACTTTTCTATTGGACTTTAAAGTACAGTCACGACTTTACTCTGTGTTTTGGCGAGTTACATATTTTAATTTTTATAATATAAGACTCATGAAGTGTGTGTTTTCTAAGATTACTTCAATTTTACGATACTTTAAAATATGCAGAATATAATAGGACATCTTATTCATTGTTTCCTAAAATACCACATGGCTCATTTCATTTCTCAGGGGCTCATTCATTGATTTTGTTTACTCAAAATTTCCAGCATAGTACAACTGCTGTATCATTTTTATTTAAATAAATAGGATAGTACTTAGATCAGGGGTTTCTAACCTTATTCGGTCCATTCTCCCCTTTCACCATTCTTCAGAATATAATTCCCCCCCTGCCTACCTAAGATAGTCTAACTCAATAGGAATATTTGAAATAATATACATGTACGTAGTTTTGAATATCTTATTTAATGTGTATATATTTAAGTTTATAATATTGATAATTGATGAACATTTCATGTTATATTTGAAATAATACTTAAAAAAAGAACGATTCCCCCGCTTTTTATGGTAGCTCAAAATAGACTAAAATGTATGTCGTATGTAGGGAATCCAATCCCGAGATCCCGTAAAGTTTTTGATACATTTCAATCCCGGGATTAGAAGACATGATACCAAAACTTTCGGGATTGCTTTTAAAACAGAAACGTGTTGGTTTTCAAGTCGGCGTGTTGGTTTTCAAGCATATGCAATAAACGATGCCCAATTTTATTATTAAGACTTTATCTTTGCGATAAGAGTTTAAGATGAGAGCAATTCGCAGCCGAAAAAGTAACTTGATGCCAATTATTAAAATTTTTCAATGCATTATACGCACGTGTACTGTAATTGAATGCATTTGTCGACAATATTTAATGTTTGTTATTATAAAGCTTCATATTTCGATATTTTTTATTTTTTAAAAATGTTAAATTTATTTATCGCTTTGTTCTCTACACCAATGCATGCAACCAGATATCAATTTTTGGAGACCTTTTTGGTAACGTATTGGCAGCTTACAGCTGGTAATATAACATAGAAGATTTTTTTTAAATTTATTTTTCACCAATATTATCATTTTTATTTTTTAAAAATGTAATACAATTTAAAAAAATCAAAAAATGTACTGATCCCGGGACCGAAAAATTCTAATCCCGAAATCCCGGGATCAACATTTTGGCTCGGGATTGGATTCCCTGGTCGTATGCATGAAGTTAAATTTAAAATGATGAATATATTGGAATAGTAATGTATACCATATTGATTCGATTATTTTAATTAAATTGATCCTGAAAACATATTGGTAGTCTAAACGTAGGTCTACGAAAGTAGCGATATGAAGATACCTGGATATAGCGTCATACGAAAATTTTATGCACAGTTAAGAAATATTGCTATAATATAAATGAACGATTGATAATTCTTTTGAAACCCATAAAATAAATAATGCAGCTAGTTTTTCAAGTAAAGCTTCTTTTATATGACACAAAGCTCTTGATCAAAACTGTTTTAAAGAAATATCTCATTTTTTTTTTAAAAATACATCGTTTATTTGAAAAAATCATTTTACCAACATAAAACATATTTTTGCTACTTTTAAATGAATATGCTTTGAAAGCTTATTGTAATAACTATTATTTATGTACTTTTCGACACAAAAAGAGTTTACCTTTCAAACATCAAAGAGATAAATCTTAGGAATATATTTAAATTTATTCTCATCAACATTTTAAAAATGAATTTGAATATTTCGTATGGCTTCCGATATATTTCTTTTCTAAAATATTTTACGAAATTACGCTCGAGTGATTCAAGATTTGTATACTCTATGTAATTTTGTTTTTTCTGGGCCATTAATTTTTTTCCTTCAAAATAAGGAACTTGTAATAATATATTTTACTGAATTTCTTTAACTTCAAAGAATAAAATTTATAAATAACATCCGATTTATCTTTAAAAATGCTGACCTCATTTCGTCAAAAATTATTATCTTTATTTACCAGTTTAATTGCTGACTTCTTCAAAACACCCAATACGACAATTTGTAAATGTAAAATAGACTATTAACTCTTTGAAAAGAGATGAATTAGGCCACTTATTCATGTTAGGACGTTGCGCAAGGGTTGCGTTTGTAAAATTTAAATAAGAGCTTAAGACGTTATGTTTATTTTTTTCATGGAATTAATATTTATTCTTACATGTCATCAAATATAATGTATACATAGGGTGCGACGTCGTTAGAGCACAATACCTAAAATTAAAAAAAATACATATTTACAGAGACAAGAAAAAGCATTTTCTTTTAAATAAGCAGTCTACATTACAAAAAAATGTTATATTGCGAGCAAGTGTCGGTGCGCTAATGTCCCGAGCGCTTATGTTGGAGTTGTACTGCGCGCTAGCGTCCCACGCGTAGGCGTCTCTTACGTCGGCTCGCTAATGTCCTGTGTGCTAATGTCAATGGTAAAAAAGCGATGAATTTTAAGCGTTTTTCGACTGTGTTCACAGCTTTTCACAATAAAACAAATGAAAAAAACAAACGACAATTTTAAATTCGTCAAATATTTTGTTTGCTGTCTGTTATTAGGAAACGAAAATTCTCTTTTATCATAACTGTTAAAAAACTGTTGTGAAATTAAAGTATTATTTTATTTATATGATATGTATAACAACGTCAAATAACATACTCATTCTTAATTATTGTCCGTAGCACGGTGATTCTTATTTTTTTGAAATCTCTTAAAGTTATTTCTAAGTAGTTGAAAAAAATGCGATGGTGGATCTTTTTTTGGTTACAGGTTTTAGGAACGACTAAGATTGTATTATTTATGTTATTTTCTGTGCTTTAGGTATTGTGGGATGAGTCTTGGGAACACTGGAGTCCTCTGCCGTATGTTTGGTTTGCGCTACACTGGCTAGCCATGTCGCATTCCTGCTACAATCCGATCATCTATTGCTACATGAATGCAAGATTCCGAGCAGGATTTTTGCAGGTGAGTCTACACTTTTTGTTATTATTATACAATACTAACCTACGATGCAAGCCGTCATTTAGTTTTCTTTGTTCTGCAACAGTGTGAATTTTTGGTTTTACCTATGTGAGAAATGGAATTGTTAACACTATAGCGAAAGTACGTTTGCATACATATAGAATGATTCTCAATGACAGTATTCATACCTGTCGGGTGAAACAGTAAAAGATATAAAAAAAAGTGTAAGCAATTGTGTCAGGTTCTGAAATCGTGCTCCGTACTGTCAAGTGTGAATGTGATGATAACGCCAGTTTGAGTGCATTCGTGCACTGATTAGTACCGGAAGATGCCGAGAGGCGAAACCCGGGTCGTGTTAGACCAAGAATTTTATGGAAGTGTACAAAATGATAATAGTTCTAAATTAACATTCAATTTCCATCAAGCACCTTCAGTCGAAATTTTAAATTATATCAAATATTTTTGTTTTCAACACTACTTTATCATAATATAAAATACATAATCTTAATCAATCAAACATTTTAAAATACTTTCCTGGCAACGATGATGCAATTATAAAAATACTAAGTGTTAAAAGAAATAGTATTAGTAATAGTTATTTAATATAAAATTTGTTTCATTTAAATAATTCTTCTATTCCCTCTTGTTTTATCGCTATTATATAGCAACAGCATAACATAACACAAAGCGAAAAAAGTCGATTAAGATAAGTATGATGAAGATAAGTATGCCAATCAATTGCTGAAAGGTAAATCTTTATAATGAAACACTGAAATATTTAAAGTTTTTTTTTTCATTACCGTTTTTAAAAGAAAAATCTTACATTTACAATTATTGATATTGCCCTGTAACTTCAAAGCATTAGCGGAATTATAAAAATAGCTAGATACAGATAATAGTATACAAAAAAACCTTACTATTATCTTTTATCATAAACCGTACAAGAAACTAAATTAAACCGTAATTCACTATTGAAAAAGTATAACACAAATCTGAAAAGTTAAATTATCTCAAAATAGAACTAGTATTTAGGACTTATCTCACTGTTGCTTTAGGGTAGTGTTATGTGATTTTTTCCCTACAACTAAGCTTATTTATATTTTGTAGGCTCTCGTGTTCTCATTATAATACCAATAAATATCTTAATATAAAATTACATCACCTTATAATTTTGAAAATGCTTCTCAAAGAAGCGAAAAGTGCATTAATTGTGACACAGTATGAATAAAAAAGCAATTTTATACTGAAAATTATTAAGCACAATGTAAGTAACACAATATAATTATAACATATTTATTGGGAAATAAATGACCTAGTAGATAAAAACTTAAAACTGATTAACAATAGTGTAGGTACTTAAAATTAATTATTGCAATTTAATTCTATGGGGTGGAGTTGGTTTTGGTAAAAAGCGATTTTTTGCTTTCAGTGCTCGCTATATAACTTCTCAGTTGCTCATTTATTTTGCTGAGATTTTTGAGTTAATCGAGGTGAGAATAATTTTCTTCATTAAAATTACTCTTGGGATTAGCAGAGCGGCAATAAATTTTAATAAACCTTTTCCTGGTTTTATGTATCTACCTCTCTGAGATACTTTAATTAATCTTGTGGAGTGTCAAGCTGTTAGTTAATAAACGCTAACAAAAGCTCGCTTATTTATCAAACATATAAAAATTTTGCGAAAAATAAAAATTACTTTAAATGATTTAATTTAAAATTCAATGTCTTTATATTCAATATTTATATAATATTACCACTAAAAGAACCGCGTATTTTTTAAAAAACAAAAACAAACACATACAATTTATTATTTTGTAGTTGTTGATTGTATTGTTGTTTTCTTGGAAGAGCTCCTTTGTGATAACTAATCTATAAGAATATTTTGGCCTCACGCTGTCGTTATAATTATGTTCTCGATAAACTAAATTATTTGATAATGTCTAATTTATCACTCACTTTTTAAAAGCACAATATTGCATGGTTAAAAGATAGACCCCGTGCATCGCTGTATTGGATCAGGAATATGAGAAGTAAATTCTTTTCTTGATTGTATTGTGTTAGAGAAGCCGGCCGTGAAACAGCGGCTGCATACACATAACGGATAGTAGTGGGATAATAAACAACCAACTTGTATCACTCTCTTTACGATTACATCTAAGAGAGTAGATGTTTCAATTAAAAGATAAAAGTATTTATAAAATAAATTTTGAGACATTGTTCTTTAATTATATATTTTTTTATCAAAAAAGTAAACATTTGACCACAAAATAACGTAATGAAGGCTTTTAAATTCACCGATAAACTTTGTCGTAATATTTAGTTCAATTAATAAAACTTATTGTTTCTGACAAGTGATGACCTAAAACACGTATGAAATAAATTCAATCCATCATATAATATTTATGTTTGTTAGTTAGATTCTATCAAGTGGACCATAACTTCCGAGTATTAAGATTAGTTGCGAAGAATGCAATAAATAACATACGAATCTCATTACTTAGCGAAAATGATTCATTTTTATTTTTTGACGACATCAGAGAGAGATATTGAAATTTTGGTAGGTACGTGGCCACAAAAATATTTATGTTGGTTATTAAAATTCGCTTGATTTAGTGTCTACTGTCTTCTGTTGGTCGTACTAAAATTTTACTTTTCTATGTATCTATATTTTAGGCTGAGCAATATCAGAGATATGTTTTATGAAGTTGTTTTGTGATGTACCAATATCATACAATTTGCGATGGTGATGTTTTCAATTTTTATTGTTTTATAACTTTCTCACTCAAACTTTAGTAAAATTAATAATTTACTAGCTGTAAGCCCGTTGCCCAGCAACGTGAGATTTTTGTTGCATAGTATTTGCTGCATAGTATATGTTGCATAGTAATTGCATTTCCGTAATAATTACTAGTTTTAAATACATTTATTTTACTCAGTCAATATCATATAATGGACTTTAAAGTCGAGTATTTGAACGGTGGGTATTTTAAAACTAGATGTTAAGTTTTTGACATTCAGTAATTTATTATGAGAAATGTGAAAATAACAAGATTGAATAAAAGATTGCTAAAAAAATGTTTTAATGGGTTTGAGATGCGCTGTCGTAAAGTTAGCAAACACGACATGGTCACACCAAAATATGGCTGCAATAATAATAATAATATTAAGTTTATAATCCTCGCCTTGTGATGATAGTCCCGACGAAAATAAATGGTTTAAAATATTTAGTAAAATATTTTTTTCTACATTAAACTGATTTTATTTTATTTTGTCATTATTTCTTTTACCAAAAAAAAAAAATTACGTATACTTAATACATATTCATTCAAAGAGCACTCAAAGTCTTGCGCGCTTTTATTGTGGTCTTCTTTGTTTTGCGCGTCTTTAACAGTACGCGGCTTTAATGTCCTGACTTTGTAGCTTTGCACCCGACAAGAGAATACTGTCGCCCGCTGTGGTTTAGTTGGTAAGAGCTTGCTTTGCCGACCAGGCGGGTCTGGGTTCGATTCCCGGTAAGGTCAATGTCGAATTATGTATTTTTCAATTAAAATTGATGATGTATGATCTTTTGACTTAAAAATATTTGACGCATTGGCATTAGCTGTAATGCCAAATATTTTTTAAATAAAAAAAATACTTGACAAGAAATTGGAGCAGGGTAGAGAAATGTTGGAAAATAGCATTTATTTAGATGTTTCCCCAAAAAGAGGCATTCAATATATTATAATACACTTCAAAAATTTTTTTTATGCGAAATAAACATCGCAAAAAATATTTGAATACATGAAAAAAACCAAAACCCGTACTAAATGCCTTACAACATCATAACATATGCTATGGTTTGAATCGTTCAAACTATGTACATTCTCACAAATTTTGTCACTAACGACCCGGGTTTCGCCTTTCGGCATCTTCAGGCATTCAAGTGCACGGATGAACTTGAACTGACGCTTAGCAAATAAAAGTTTCGTGCTTATATAAGATACAAATGCATCACCGAGTCCAAAGCCATTGCTGGCGAAAAGGATGAGCTCATGGGAATTCCAACAGATTTGTGTAGTGAGCAGTTTCAAGAATTATATAATCTGTTTGTCGGCAAAGGTTTTATGATTATATGATTTTATGGTTATATAGGGTATAGAAGAGGAGATGTGGGAAAATTTGTTATTTCGTTTAAAATCGGAAGACTTTGCAACTGTGCTTTATTGATTTCTAAAATTTCTTGGATCACTTATATAATCACTTAATTTCGGAAGGACACGTGTTCAATCAGGAACAAGGGATAAAAATGTTACACCCAAATACGGACAGTCATAAGCTCTTTTTCCAAGAAATTTTAGAAATCAATAAAGCACAGTTGCAAAGTCTTCCGATTTTAAACGAAATAACAAATTTTCCCACATCTCCTCTTCTATACCCTATATAACCATAAAATCATATAATCATAAAACCTTTGCCGACAAACAGATTATATAATTCTTGAAACTGCTCACTACACAAATCTGTTGGAATTCCCATGAGCTCATCCTTTTCGCCAGCAATGGCTTTGGACTCGGTGATGCATTTGTATCTTATATAAGCACGAAACTTTTATTTGCTAAGCGTCAGTTCAAGTTCATCCGTGCACTTGAATGCCTGAAGATGCCGAAAGGCGAAACCCGGGTCGTTAGTGACAAAATTTGTGAGAATGTACATAGTTTGAACGATTCAAATTTAATATTGAAATTCCACCAAGCACCTTCAGTCGAAATCTTAAATTATATGCTATGGTCTTCACACCTCTGGCCTAGGGAATTTGAACAATGAAATACTTGGATCACTTTTCCGAGCAGCTGGTCTAAATTTGTTATTTTTTGATACGCACAATTTTTTCGGTTTATATTTTTTATGTTTCACAATAAGTCGAAGTAAAAAACCCTCTTGACTCACTGGTTAGTTTTTCTTTTGCTAAAACAATCAGTGACCAGCGAAACTTTCCTAAAGCGATGGGGTGCTGAAAATTCCGTCCGTGTAACCGATTGACGGATTGATTGAAGATTTCAAACATGTTTTTGGAAAATATTTGCACAGGTGCTAGTGGTTTCACAACATTTCAAATGACCAATCGTTTGAATAAAGGTATGCCATTGTTCAAGTTAAATTTAATGCTAATTTAATCAGTCTGCATTTTCTAGTCGGGCAGACATTGCCCTTTAGTGGTGTTTGAAGTCGGGATGTCGGGTGTTTAAAGGTGTGAATAATATTACAGAAAATGGATTTTCATCCCGTGAGACTCGAGAGGGTATTAATATTATCGATTCCTTAATGTGCAATCAGTAAATTAACATGTTATGCGTTAGGCTACCTTACACATTTAAGCTCGCAAAGGTATGGAGAATGTAGTGGCAGTCGTTTAAACACGTTTTTTTCTTGTTTTAAACTTAAAAATTACCGAAATGTATTAAAATATAAATCAAATCATAAATAATTATGAATTCGAAGAATTTTAGGAGTTTTACGATCATGCCGACTTATGAAAATTATTTAATAAACTAACTTCTTATGTTTCTAAAATTAATCTGGAAAAGCTTTTGTAATACTAAGGATAAAAATGAATTAACAAAAATATAAATATTGTTTTTTTTTAATTTGTTGTTCAGTACGATTAAAATACTAAAAAGGTTTTTTTTTTTACATAAACATGAATATTAAAAACAATAATTAACAATAATGTATGCATGTTAACTATTTAAAACTATTCAGTGATTAAATCTATTGAATTATGAAAAGAGAATTTTTGTGACTGACTTACACTCAGTTTTGTTAAACTATGTTTAATGTAAAGAAATTGAATTAATCGTCAATAAAGCTAAGCATAATATGCTAAGATACCATAAAGCAACAGTGAGATAAAGTGAAAAAATATGATTTTAATATTTAATAATTATTGATGTTTTTCTGTAACTTCAAAGTATCAGTAAAATAACCAGATACAAATAATAGTATACAAAAAAAACCTACTATTATCTATTTCCATAAACCGTAACAGAAAATAAACAAAAACATAATTCTTAATTTAAAAAGTACAACACAAACCTTAAAATTTGAATCGTTTAAATTTAATATTGAAATTCCACCAAGAACCTTCAGTCAAAATCTTAAATTAAACAAATCCTCAAGTTCAAATTCTACTTATACCAATGTTGCTCTAGGGTAGCGATAATATAATGTTATATTTTATAATAATTGAAAATGTACTCATAGCTCAAATCTGATAAATTGGCTATAGTTATAATAAAATGCACCAATTGACAATTAATCGAGTCCAAATATCATTTAACAAGCTAACCAATGTCATGACAATTTGCTAATTATTGTAATAGTGTCAAAGGAAACAAATATATATTATTGTGTCAATTTTCCTAACACTTCAATGGATATATTCTTTGACAGTGATAAATGTTCAATTGTTGTGTAAGCTATTAACAACATATAAATTTCGTTAATAAAGTGATGTACGTAATTGTGGCTTTTACATATTTGAACAACTGAACTGAATGTGAGCTTGAACAATAATTATTTTTAGCACAGTCCGATCAATTAAGTTTTCGCAAGAATTGTTTTATGATAATGTTGGTGAGAGGTATAGTTTGGAAAAATCACGACATATTTTTGATACTGAAATTCTGGAAGGTAAAAAAAATTATAATATTTGATTCGTAAATATACGGATAAATTAATATTCAAAGAGTGTTTGCTTGGAAAATAATATATGTACACCTGCGACAATTGTTTATCGCTGACCCGATAAAATGAAAGTTACTCAATAGCTTAAGGGACACTAAATTTAACAAGTATGAAAATATGAAAGAAAAACTTTCATTTGAAATTTATGTGTTCTATATAAAAAGACTTTTGAGCCAGTCAAATATTCAAAAAAATATCTTTCTACTACGTTTTGCGTGGCAGATTTTTCTTTAATTGTTGTGATATTATACTTGCTGGTTCCCGGCAAGCGTTGCAATGCCACTCAAAGAAAGAAAGTGTTTGTGTTTTAATTGTGTCGATTGAAGTGCATGTCTTATTTTTTTGTTTGTTTGACGTTTGCTGCCGATTGTCTGTCTATGGTACGACAAATACGCCACCTACTGTAATTTAATTGTACTATGCCTATAACTTTCACGCAAGTTGCATGAACGGTATGGCAGGCTACAAACATTTTTGTATATAAGACCTACTGTAAGTTAATTTTAATATGCCTATAAACTTTGCACAAGTGCAAGCAAAATCATAGTGCAATTGGATGAGCGGTGTGGTAGCCCATATATTAAGAACAAAAAAAATCATTTTTATATATTAGATATGAGACGAAAGAAGATCTAAAATATTGAAATTTTATCTTTTGTGAGAAAACGTGGAACTCATTTTACAGATATTTAACATTTCTAGTTGAAAAAGTTCTTCTTCTTTATTAATATAAGTTTAAAAAAAAAAATCTTGATAAAGGCGAAGAAGCTTAGATTTTCTGACACTATTTGACATCAAATCTTTACTTTTCGAGTATGAATCTATCTACATGACAACTTCACTCGAAATTGCTTATCGCTTGACGTGGATTACGCCAGACAGGTGACGTCTACATATATACATTACAGTAAATACATACACTTACTTGGAAATTGGGAACGTTTGCATGGTTGAGTTGAGTTGTTGAATTTATACAAAATCTTTTATAACTTAATTAATTAAGCCCCTATCATAACAGTTTTAGTAAACCACTTCAAGATAAAATAATTTGAGGCTAAAAAAATACCTATCTATACACCAAGGTTTCCTCTAATTTTTCCAACTTCTTTGTGCAGTCAATTTTTAATAGAAAAAAATATGCGCAAGTATGAAGGTAAAAAGTCACTGAGCTAATCACTGACACTTGGTAAATCAATTCGTCATACCATGCCGCTAAAAAATCCTAGGAATCAACGAATTTTATGAATAATTGTATAGTATTCTAACCCGATAGCTTGGGGCTTATCCCTAGAGTCCAGTCAGTCAACCAACTATTTGCATATTTCTTTTAAACACCACAACACTAAACACAAAACAAATACTTAAAATTTAGTAAAACTATGGTAAAACAAACTTTACAATATTTTACAATATTCCTGTGTGAGGTTTGTGCGGCTGCTCTTTACTTTCGCAGAATTTGCCATTTCGTATACCAAAAAATCAATAAGTTGAAGATTTTTGTCGATAGTGCAAAAACTGTTCGCTTCCATGCATTATTAATTCAAGAAAATGCGCCAAGATACCCAAAGTCTTTGTAGAATTAATACCTGATAATCAATGTTGTGTTTCTTCCCCACTATACTACCTGCTTTATAAAATAAACAGTAATAGCTATGTATATTTAATCGATATTACATAAATAAAACAATGAAACATGCTATTGATGCAACCGAGAAAGAAAATAAGGCTACATTAAGAGATTTTCATAATATTTATGATATATTATATGTAACGTAATAATCGGTGTTGGAAACGCGTAGGCAAAAGAGTCAACAATGAAAATTTTCTGGAAAAAAATATGCTTACAAATGATGAGTGATTTTATAAATTCTGAAGATTCTGCGAAAACTATCACATATGATAATAGTTAGCCTAATGAATGAACTTAACTTGAACGTCAATGACATATATGTTAATGGTTAATGAGTTGATCGAATTTCACTCAGTACCACTGTTAAATAAATATTTGATTGAGCATCAAGAGTTAAATAAAATAGACAATGAAAGTAAGGAAGAAGCTGATAACTTTGACAATCAAAAACATGAGTGAAGCCTTTATGCAACTCATTTTTTTAATATCATGGAAGAATGCGATCCCAATGGAGAACATATGTATGTAAATATATCCATTGTAAAACTCATTATCGAGAAAAAAAAGCTTATTCAACAAAACACTTGACAAGAAAAAACATGATATCACTTACACGCATTTTAATTATGAACTCGTATATTGATAAATAAATGTTTTTTTTTCATCTTACTTTCAAACATCCAACATTCGCACATATTTTCAGGAACCAATTATGTACGAAATTCTTTTGCATATTCCTAAAACAGTTCTTTTTAAAATTTGAATTAGGTATTTTTTACTGATTAAACTAATTACCCTGATATATTATATTCTTTGTATTTATTATTTTCTTACCAGTCAATTAAACATGTACTGCTTCGTGTTTTAAATTAAAGAATATTATGGTTTCTTTTTTTGCCCTTAAATCGTTATTTTACCAAAATTGTTTTTTTCTTGAGTTGCAGAAGTTATAATTTAAAAAATCATACAGTTTATGCAAATAAAATATATCGATAATTAAAACAAAATTTGAAATGATAATTTGTGTATCCATAAAATTTAATAGATCCCTATTATGTTCTGAAAAAAAATGGTATTCCATAAAGGCTTAATGATCAATATTTGTGTATGATTTTACAGGTCTTGGCAAAAGTACCATGTTGCAGAAAGTATGCAAAGGCACGTCTATCCTATGGAGACACAGCAACTCGATCAACCGTTACTGGAAATATACCGATGACAGGTAAAAATATGTATTTACTTATTATTTTTGATAAAAATGACAACGCATATTACGACTAACAACGTATGTCATACCTAGGGCTTGCATTACCGGTTTACTGGTAAATGATATAAAACGCACTATCGATAATTACTGATTAATTGGAAAAAATACCGGCAATTAATAAAAAACACTTAACCTCGAATCATGGATAAATACAAGCATATTTTAACGAATTTTTATTGTAAATATCCATATAATATTAGGAGTTTCGTTTTTTCGACTCTGTCAACATTAAAACACAAATTGTTACAGGTCATACTGGTGTCAACTGTCAACACCTATATACTTGTTTTAGGACCGAGAACGAAGTATATTTTAAAAACATACGTATTTTGGTATATATCCTTTTTTGTTAATATGTATTGCATTTTTGTTTTGCTATTAACAAATTTGTTAAAATTGATTTTTCATAACATTTTTTTAATAAATTCAATAAAAACATTCAATTGTAATATTATTTTATTTTATTTTAATTACTTACTTATATTAATTAGGTCCATACAAAGTACATAAATCAATAAGTTAATGGATAAGTTAATAATATCAGCTCTTCAAAGACAGATAAACCAAATATTATACAGTCGTGATTCAAATTAATCAAGCTCGATGTGGCATATACATAAATGATTGTCTGAACTCCCATTACCATATCTCAGTTAAAATAAAAGGGATATCATATAAATTATATGTATGGATTTATATGACATTATTAAACTGAAACGTATTTGAAATTATTTAGGTTTCAATCTTACATACTGTTTTTAGTAAAGGTGGCCACATACAGTTTTACTTTTATCGTCTAATCTACATACGTCTATTTTTTTTCATTTACCGGTAAATAACCGGTAAACCGGTGATAGTAAAAACTATTAAACGTTTACCGGTAAAGCAATATGACGGTAAATTGCAAGTTCTAGACTCATACTTCTTTCCCCAGTGAAATTAAGCCATTTTCTCATAAATGTCTTCATCTTACAAGTTGCGGTGGAGATTTACTCTTTGCAATTATTGCAAAGAAAAACAGCAACCACTTTAAACTAAAAAAAAAATGAATATCCATTATGTATGTATGTCCTTAAAATATCGACCAGTAAACGGCAGAACAACGTAAGTGACAATTCATAAATTTTTCAGTCAGGTTTTAATCATAAGAAAACTTTACAAGTTCGCAAAAATAATTCCTTAACTGTGGTTAGTAATATTGAGTAACTTGAAGCTTCTTTTTACGAACTTATTCTTCTTCTTCTTTTTTGGCCATGTTCGCTCCCTATGTGGCACCTCCATGTTTCCCTGTCTCCCGCCAATAGCTTTGCTTCCTCCCATGACATGCCAGCATCCCTCAGTTCCGCCGATTACATCCTATGGATAGTACCCGACGGACGTCCAGGACGCCGGAATCCCACCGGTCGAAAGAAGAGGCAGGCAGGATTGAGGCTTTCCGGAGGCATCCGCAGCACGTGACCCAGCCAGTTCCAACGTCTCTCCATAACCACTGACGTGACGGGACGCTGTCTTGTACGCTCTCTTATCTCTGAATTCCTCACAAAATCAAACCACCTACCACCCCCATTATCCGACGCAAGCATCTGTTCTCGAATATCAGTATACGGTTTTTCTGAGTCTTCGTCAGGTGCCATGATTCGCAACCGTAAAGCATTACCGGCAGAATGCAAGCGTTGAACAAGTGGCATTTGGTTTTAATCGAGTACAGCTGTGTGTCCCAAGCAGTCCGCATTGAGTTGAATGTGGATTAAACTAAAAATTAAATTAATGCTTATTACGAGGAAGATAAAAAAAACCCCTTTTCTGTAAAATATATGAATCGTCGCTTACGATTTTCTGCAGATTGCAAGTCGATATTTATTTATTTATTGTTAAAAAATAATTAATTAATATGTTCTACTCAAACAATACGCCTTCATTGGTCGTTAAAAGATAAACGATTTTTTCATAGATGAACACGTAGCCAACATTATTATACCAAGAAGTTTTCTGTGATAAGCTTATTGGATCAATAAGTCTTTGAATTTTATTACACTTTTGCAGTAAAGGAAATTCCCGGTGATGTCGCGACAGAATTAATTTGACGGAAGAAAACATAATGAATTGAAATACAATTTTATTAAGTTTTATACTTCAAAGTTTGACGATTCTCACTATTTTTAGGTTTGTTAGACAGTACCTTTCCAGTGTTCCACAAGAATAATTAAAAAAATATAATTCAAATCAAACAGTAACGAAGTTCATTCGCCGATAAAACTGAGTTCTGTCAACTCTATATTCACAAATTGCAATGTCAAAGGCATGCTAAGGAGGGTCTGAAGCAGGCGGTCAGACAGGAAAGCTTAAGCTACATGGTTGGGTGCACTGAAAACTTGTTTCCTGTGTTCCGGAGTTTCTACCATTTGCAACGTGTTCTCTGCTTGAAATAGAAGGTGGTTTTTAGCCAAATGGGTGACTCATATAATATAACGTACATACTTAAATAAGTCTCGTCACTAGTTCCGTAAATTGCATGGCTAAATGATCGTTTGAAGTTTTATTTTGAGATTTATAATGAGGCTAGTTTCAAAAAGCGATATATACAAACTTTGTCAAAATTGAAAAAACTCAAAACCTAATAAGCGATATATTCATGGATTGTGATAGTTCGAATTCAAATGACTCTGGTATTTAGTGGGTAAAAAAATATTTTGGTTAAATTTATTTAATTGTATGGTTCATCAGCTAAAAAACGTTGTTTTTTGTTTTGTTTAAAGATATAATAGAATTGAAAAAATGAATCTTAACTTACATTTTTTTGCTTAAAACATAAAAAAATTGCTAATGGCATATATTGAAATGTGTACATATTGCTTTTTGTAGCTAAACAATTTATTCATTCTATTCTATTGAAGCCGTCAGTTATTACTTTATCAGATATATTTGACAACATAATCCAATAAATTCAAAATCTCTTAATTTCCATGGATACTTTTTTTCAGATTTAATTGGTATATTAAATAAGTCACTCGTGTAAATATTTTTTTAAATCAGATATCAGTAAAGTCTTCTTTTCGAGTAAGAATTCATTGTTGTGTCGATAGTATGTAGTTTAATGTTCGCAGTTGGGAGAATTAACATTCACTGTAAAAAAGTTATATAAATGAAGTTTTCTTACTATTAAAAATATCCTACCAGAAGAATAATCGTTATTTTTATACGAATACTTTGTCTGGGGTAGTTTAAAAGTAAAAAACTGTTTCAAAGTTTATACCTAGGAAAATATTTATTTATAAAATCTCAAGACCATAACATAGCTATATCTCATAAACGTATCGCTGGGCTTACTATGATATTGCTAGGAAACATCTAGCCTTACATGTTTATGAATTCTTTCCTTTATATAGTGACACATATATTGTGGTCCATGTCATAAAGCTTTATGACAAAGTACTCAGCTAATGGCCTGTATGGGTTTTATTACACTTCTTAATATCGTTTACCCCATTTTTTAGCATTTTACGGTTAATACTATTAAGATTAGTTTTTCGGATAAGGTTGTCTGCCTCATGTATTAGTCGTTACTTGGCAGTAATGTAGTTAAGCACATGGATTAGCTATTTTTATTAGGCAGCTTTATTGGTTCATGAAATAATTTATATCAATTAGGAATATTAGTCTTGAGCGATTATTATGCCTCTATTATTAAGGTCAACGAAAAAAATAATTTTCATTATATTGTAAAAAACAACAACAAAACTTTTTTGTGGTCCTAGCCATACTGAATCGCTCTATGTGAATATTTGTATCCATACGGATATTGGATTTTATGAACGCACGACAATCAATCTAAAAAAAAAATAAGCGCCTGGCCTAGCTCTTATAATTCAATTTGAATATTTCAATGCGGTCGTTTTTTTATAACATATAATATAAAAAATATCACCGCACAATGTAAATGTAACATCTATTTTAAAATAACAAAATAGTAACGATACACTGAGAGAAAATTATTTTCCTCGAGATCCACCCAAAAAGAAAATAAGCCACTAATATTCAGGTAAATGTGTACACTATGTAAAATCAAATGTGACATTGACAAGTGACGTTTAAGTAATATTATTTTACCTTTTCATGAATTTATTGAAAATTTTGATAGCTAAATTGAACGGCTCGTGATGAATGTGGTAAGCTAATTATAAGATAACATAAAAGCATAAGGATAATTGAGTAATTGTACTGACTAATGAATTTATATTATTTAATCCGAGCCATATTTCCAGAATAAAAAATAAGTCCAATGATGGAAGGTGCAAAACATCACTGACTTCCAAGATAATCTAAGTTAGTCGCTTATTATTTGTAATTTAAAATTTTATCAAAATCTTGATTAAATATTTCAGAAAACTGTCAAAAAAAGTAAATATTTAATAAATAGATGTTAAGCACAGAACTTATAAGTTTCGCATAGTGTATACATCATCTCGCCTGGTTATTTTAGTCGGGAAACTATGAGACCCTTTAAGCGCATTTCCTCTATCTTCTTAAAAGATCTAAGCTTAGAAAAGTTTATATCTTCTCCATTTCATTTTAACATTTGTACGACTTACGAAACTGTCTTTGCAACACAAATTTATTTTAAATTAGACTCATTAGAGTGCGCTCATTTCCTGTATTCTCAGTATTCTCAAAAATAAGTGAGACTCTCGTTATTAGTTGAATAATTTTCGAATTGAAAGTTATATCTAATAGTCAGGATACTTTTCCAGTATTTTATATGTGAAACCAACGTGGCTCCGAGCATCGACAGAAATTGTTTTTTCGGAAAAGATATTATATAATTTGTCGTGACTGTTGGGCAAGTGGTCTAAATTATTATTTTATATACGTCTTTGGCTTGGGTCACGGTTAAGGACTGCAATACCGTTCAAGGTGTTTTTTCAATACCAAAAACCCGGTTTTGAAAATGCAAACATACCGGTATTTAAAATTACATGCATCTTCCTGATCGTAGTCCCAGTACAGAGTTTTATAAATTGACTAATTTATAATCTAACTATTTGCGTTAAAAGTCTGCGATGTCTGCAAATTTTCTTCCACGTACCCTCACATTAAAAACGAAACAAACCGTAAGTTATAAAAGTAATGTATTTATCCTTTTCTTTATTGCTCTACTGCCTATCCGTATTCATTACAAAATACACAGAGCTGTAGAATCTTAAAAAGAAGCCGCGACTTCAACTTTGGCATTTATAAAAAGTCCGATTGCGATAATGACTGAAATCTTAAAAAGCTGTCAACTTTTATGAATACCTTTTACTTATTTTAAAACACACTAAATTTTTTTAAGTAAGGTCAAAAAAGTTTATTTTTTTGTTCCACGCAAACGTCCAAAATATTGAGTAATTCCGAAGTGATTACTGGATTGACTCTACTAAAATTTAAGGCATCTTCGATGATCCTTTTACATTTGTTAACCGGCATATTAGTGAAGTAGTAGTAGACGATAATATTCAATTCACCCTGGAAGTCGGAGGAAAGAAAATAAACTTTCTTGACCTTACTATAGACATTAAAAACGATACCCACAATTTCACGATTTTTCGTAAACCGACTTTTTCAGATGCCTGTATTCATAAAAACTCAGTACATCCAATGTCGTACAAATTAGCTGCATTTCATTCCGAAATTCACATGTATACATTCAATTTTCGCTAATTTACATTTTAATAGCCTTTTAACTTAGTGATCTACTTATATTTTTGTTTATAAACGATACAAACATCCGTGCACTTGGAATGCCTGAAGATGCCGAAAGGCGAAACCCGGGTCGTTAGCGACAAAACTCATGGGAAAGTAAAAAATTCAAACAATTCAAATTTGATATTGAAATTCCATCAAGTACCCTCAGTCGAAATACTTAATTAATTCCAGTTTTATCAAAAATTATAAAGTTATGTTTGAAATTGTTTTACATCATTTGGTGAGAATTTTAGAATGAAGGTTGCCATTTATTTATTTCTTTATCAAACTTTTTTGAAAAATTTATTTAATGTTGAATGCATAAAATACTTAAGTGGCATTGAAGATTCTCGTCAGATAAATATATATGTATTCGTCGGGAATTAAATAAACAAAAGCCTGCCCCGAATTGATAAGTGGCCGGCAATCTAACAAGTGCCTCGAATGATTTATTGTTCAAAGTTTTCAGTCAATTTACGAGTCAAGTTTGCGAAACGAATAATTTACTAAAGTAATATTTAAATAGGGCATTTATTCAGCATTCAAATTTTATTTAAGGGTAATGATAATTTATTTATTATAAAATATAATATTTATTCTTATGTACTGTTAAGATGACATGGTTTTAAAAAAATGTTCGTAAAGAAAAATGTGAGAAGAAAAAAGTATGCATCTAAAGCAGCGATACTCAACCTGCGGACCCATTCTAGTTTTATGTGTGGTCAAAAATAATCACAGTCACCAGATACTTTTTCAAACAATGTTTGAAGTCATATGTTGTTTGAAAAAAAATACGTAAACAAATGAGTATTTCGGGTGTGTTATTATTTTTGTGTCTTTGATCATATATATATATATATGTTATGTCACTATATTATTTACGTGTATGGTCGTATAGTATACTCATTTGTTTACGTATTTTTTTTCAAGAAATAACAGATGTTTGAAAAAGCAAAGTTTGGAGTCGGGAGCCGTAGTGTCGGCGATTTTGTCCGGAGTTGGAGTTGGACCCATTTCTTTTTATGATGTGGATTCAAGCCACATTAGTTCATAGTGTTGCCACTGCATACGAAGCTAACTAAAGATGATCTGATGGTATAATTATTATATACAAGTTAAAATAAAATGATTGAGAAAATCTTTGTAGTCGGAGTTTGAGTCGTTTTTTATTTTACAATTGTAGTTGGAGTCGTAGCCATCTTTTTTTCCTGAATCCATCCAGCCCTAATTTTTAGTCTTTTCATCATATTGATTGGTTTTCAACAATACTAGAGTTTTCTAGTAACTAGAATGAAAATATAGTAACTAGCAAAAAAATCAACTGGGAGTCAGTTTTTAATTGAAAACCGAATTCGGTGTCAGAGTCAGAGTAGTTTTTTTTACCCCCTTTATTGCCTTGGTATGTAAATAAAAATTATATGTAAATGTATCAGCTCTTATACTCTGCTATTTTCTTTGGTATTTTTACTGTAATATTCTTTTTTTTATAATAAAAAATACTTCATACTCACATATTTTACGTTGAAATAAACAATTGGACCTACGCGTACGTTTTTTACGAGAAAATCAACAAAAAGGGTTGATCGTTACCCTTTTGGTAAGTGAAAATCTGTCAAAGAAAACATCTGGTATTTTATAATATTATTTACGGCATTTACAAATTTAATGAAAAGAAAATTTTATCGAAGTATTAAAATTATTCAATTTTCGTCCTAATGGAAACAAACAATTGAGTAACTATTCGATTCTTTCACGTATTTTATAATAATTATTATTGTTGACATTATTTATTAGAATTCGTATTTCAATCTTCGATTTATTAATTTTGTGCAATATGAATCTTATCAAATGCTCAGCACATTGTCACAGTTAAAGTTATAACGTTATTGCGTTTAAATATGAGTTCTGATTTCTTTCAATGAAGTTGCTTATTTTTTAGATCAACTATGAACGCTCTTTACGCTAAAAACAATCGTCAATTGTTGCGGGGCTCTTTAATGCAGTGCACAAAAAAACGCAGACGCATTTGACTCGAGTACAAACAAATAGGTTTCAATTCTTTAAAAATAGGCTCTGTGAAAACTAAAAAAAAACTATCGTATCGTAGTATACAATATATACTAAGAATATTTTTTTTAGAAAGTCATTCAAAAAAGACAAAAAGCAGCGAAATACATTTTAAAGTAACTTCTTTTCAGTATTACTGAAAATAAATATAAAATTTCGCAAAATCTAGTAATCAACTGACTAAAAAGCCTAATTGTGCGGATTGATCAAAATATCGTTTTGACATGACGCCAATTAAGCAAAAGTTTTGATTTTTTCGTTTTACTCATAAGAACACTTTTTAAAAACTGAAATCAAAACATTCATACACTGATCTTTCAATCGATAAACGAATTTGTATGTAATGGCATTTATTTTTGCTGTGGTTTTCTTTATTTTTTCCAACCCAATCTATACACCAACTTGAAAACGCAGAGTAATTAACTTTATAATAGTCGTTTTCTAACAAATCAATGAAGCTGTTGAACTCATTATGAAGCTTTTTAACGTATATGTATTTTAAAGTTTCCCAGCCTTTCTCTCATGTGCAGATTTTCTAGACGCATTTAATTATTGAGAATGAAAGAAAGCTCTCACGGCGTAGCAATATTATTTTAAATAATAATGGCGACCGATTAAAAAACCTGTTCCGTCAAAGTTTATTGGAAGCATTACAACTCTTACTTCATAACATATCAATGTAATGTGTAAATAATATTGCTTTTTGTTAACGCTAGCAACAAATGAGTGCATATATCAAATATTTATTTAAATATACTTTATTTAATATTCTATCGGTGAGTTTAATTATTATTTGACTGGATGTGGTATGACTAACTAAACAATGCCAGCCCTAATGTAAAGATAAAGTGTAACATATTATTTAAGGTGGGACACATTATTTTAGTGTACATACCTCAAATTATTCAACAACTATGAGAGATAATATCATTAGTTATGGATAAGTTTTGTTTTAATTAGAAAACCAAAATACAAAATGTAATTTCATTCATAAATAAAATAAAAATACTAGTTTCGTGCAATTACTCAATACTTTGAAGTAGTTGAAAGTTGTCAAGTTTTACATATTATATTATTTATGAAATCTGAAATTTGAGAGTAAAATTTATTATGAAAATTAAATCATTTATTTTATAGTCATAAAATGTCTTTATTTGGAATCCAAATATTTAAGTTTGTAAGCATTTATATTGTTTTTAAGCTTTTAGTTATAAATCTGTCTACATATAAAATAATCAGATAGCTTTAAATTAATTAAATTAAAATTGTTTTATAATACTTTTATTTATATATTTCACCTCACAACACAAATAAAATTAAATGTTCTATCATTTAAAACCTTAACTTACTCGAGTAAAAGAGTTTTTTTTTTGCTTAAATTGTTGACTCTTTTAAAACTGAACATGTATCGGATTTTGCTTAAAAAATATAAAGATTTTTGTGTCTATTTATATAATTTCATAACAAATTATGAAATGTGTTTCCTTGATTTACCTAGTAGTCAGAAATCCTATTTCAAAAAATATTAAAATTACCCATTTGTACTAATTATCATTTTTTTCAAGAAGATCAGAACCGGTTTTGCTTATGACGAGAATTCTTAGTTTATATTTATTGAACTCTCGGCCCTGATATTATAAAAGTGCGAATTAGTACAAATGAGTTTTTGAAATATAATGCCTTTCCACCGAGTATTGAACATCCACCCGAAAAAAACAGTACCACCATACAGTGAACACCCTGAAAGTGAGAAATACAAATAGTGCCTTTAAAAATTCGATAGTTTAAGAAAATCTAATAAAACGAAACCCTCTTTGACTTTTAATGGTAGAAGTCGAAAGTAAAGTTGAATAGTGTATAATGATTAAAAAAACGGTTAATGGCAAAATAATTGTCACATCAAAAACAATGATTTAGTTATTCGTAAAATTATTGCATAACACTATGTTGTATGTAGTAAACAAGATGCAAATAGTATTTTTTGAAACCATTGAAATCATGCATAAAAAATCAGATAACATTTATTTTGATTGAACGGTGATGGTATAAACACCAATCTACCGTTGGTAAGATAATTTAAAGACAAATACAAGATAATTTTTAAAAAAATCCTCTCTTAAGTCTAAACATTGAATATAGTTTATTTTATATGAATAATATTACAAAGTTATATTACGAAAAGAATTTATTCAGACGGAAATGTGTGTTATATACAATCTCTTATTTGCGACTAAACGTAACTAATTGATTAGGTTTCCTGCAAGGCTGACTTGAAAACACTAAAATGTGAAATTACGCCGAAGTTTGTAAGGGAAGTTTGTCGTTTAATGGCGGTGTAGGTCGCACTTAACTGAAAAGATTTTTCCGGATTACGACAAGCAGATCTTGCCGTTATAAGCAATTTTCACTTGAGAGGTGAAAAGAGGTTTACAAAATGGGCAACTATGCAAGAAGAGAATCCCGGTGGAAAATGAATAGTCTCTTAAATAGGTGCTTAAGGCCATGTAAAAAAGAACGCCACAGAACATGTACAATACAAACCTTTAGAAAAAAAGAATGAACAAATCAACAGACGGATATGGGTGATGATATTTCTTTTTTTGGAAATGAAATTTAGTATCGATGTAGTAATGATGAAAAGATTAATTATACCTTTGACACTTTTTGTATTACGCTTATGTTTGGTCTTAATAGTAATATCCTAAGAAATTCTTACATTATATAATCAAATGTAGTATGTAAAAGTAACAACACAAACCTAGATTCCACATGAATAGCTTTTGGAAGAATTTTATTTCAAAGCAAAAAAAAAATAGAATGAAAGATTTGTGTTGAGAAATATCATTCGAAAGAAATTGTTGGCCTCATATGTTAAGTTTAAATACAGCATTTTCATAGTATGTTTATTCAAGGAACCGTTTTATACTGAGCTTAGTCTATTATCTTGATATTGGAGTATATAATAGGTGCTTGAAAATTCGTTCCATTCCATCATCTGTATTTTTGCGTGTGAAGCAAGTATCTTGTGTGCGACTGAGCGGTATGACTATGCGGTTTTGGTCAGTAGTTTTGGAATCTGCATGGCGTTTCTTGACGTGGTATTGATGGGTTGGTGAAAGAGTGATGATGATAATGAAGAGTTAGTGTTTGTTGCAGCTGCAACCTGCGGAGTAAATATTAAAAAAAAACAATCATGACAAACGTTTCAGTGCCACTGGACCCATCTGAAAATATAATCTAATTTGCAAATGAAGTTTAATAAAAATTATGCAAACCAATACTTGTTTGCTCCTGTCTACGGCTGTTATAAAATATGAGAGAGAGTGAGACCATTATCGAAAATATGTATTATTAAAAAATCTACAAAGATAGTGAGCCGAGATTTAATTGAGAAATTGCAGTGAATGCCTAAATCCCGGATCACTGTGAAGACACGGGGCTATGGGGCCGCCAAATTGAACGGGTTCCCGGGATTGGAAGCGCTAGAAAAGATTTATACTGTGTGGTACTAATTAATATCACCAATAAGAACCCACTCACGAGATAACTATAGCAGGAACGTCGCCTTTTAATTCTGATTTATTTTAAATAATTTCATAATTTTTGCGATAAATAAAGTTGGCCTTGGTCTTTCTAGACGGAGTGAAAGTAGTCCACATAAAATTAGTGTTTTTCTTTTTTAAAAAATATAGCTTTTCTACCAAGAGTTAAAAGTGATAAAAACATGAGAAGATTAGTAAAATAAACATATGTAGAATATACATAATAGGACTCTTAATGGGGTTTATCTTAACAGAAGTTTATATACGAGAACTATTTGTAGCTCAGTTGCTCAACCTCTCTTTTTTTCAAAGAAATTAAGAATAAAATGATGTTGCTAGGACAGGACTAGTGATTAGTTAATCACTCTTGTTACGCCATGATTTGAGGATAAGAGGGTTAGAAAAATTCAAGGCACCAAAAACACTCGATTGAAAAATCAATTTATATGACTATCCGTACTGTGATTCAAGGCCGTGACCTTGGTAACTAAAACTTTAAAAAACTTCTCAAAATAGTCACCACATTAAATGTAACTATAAATTACTTAGAGCATTTATCGAAAGATACTTTTGGTAATGATAAAGTAAAAATGCTTGAAAAATAATAAATTTTTGTTTAATGGCGCTAAGCGAGTGACGCAAAGTGTCATTATTAAAAGAGAAACGTCCTAAATAGTTATAAAAAAATGAAAAGGTAGATAAAAAGTTTTTTTCGGATTGATATATGTTCATCAAGTGTAAATTAGGAGGAGCGTTATTGAATAATTTACTCAAAATATACGAAGCTCTTAACACAGTTTATGACTATTAAACGTTTTAAAATTCCCTCGAAACAATTCAAATTTTACATAAAGGAAAAGTTTTTTTGCTGAGAACTTTATATTATACATTTACTGTATTGATTTTTTCACTTGAATTAAGCGTTTGTCTTATTTATGTAGTATCGTATTTTTTTAACAACGGCCGCTTTAAGTTTTGGTTGTTTGGAAGGCTTATGCACAATATTAGTTGTGAGGATTTAAAGACATTACCCGATCCGAACCCGGCTAAATCAGACTTGACCCTGCCCGAGCCCGATTCTTAATAGCACGCTTATTACCCGTGCCCAACCCTAAGCTCGAATTTATATTTCTTGGGCAAAATAAAACCTAACATAAGAAAACTACACATATTTGTGGCATATTATTGAACTGTTAATAAAATATATGTATTTAATATTTTTCTGGCAAAATGAACTGCCAACCATTTAAAACGGAAAACAGTTACTGAAAAATAATCACAATAGCCAATAGTCACAATAATTGAATAATATAACTATTGGACGGTAATAAATTAAAAAAATCATTTGGAATTAACTATGGGTTTGACCCGCCCGAGTACGTACCATGGATTGGGCTGGTTAGAAGACCGTAGGCCATGCTTGGGACCGTGCAGAACTCTACTTTGCATTACTTATATAGAAGACAAATATTTTTCTGCACTAATTTCAATTAATCAAGTCAATGATTCGGATCGTTTTTGAGAGAATCTCCACTAAGAATTAACAGTACACATCATAAAAGTGATAAAATTTGTTTACTCATCGATTGTAAATAATAATCAAAGCTCGAAAAAAAGCTGGAACCCCTGCAACTATTGTAGATTTGGCTTAATCTTAATTGCAAAAACATTTTTTTAATTGAGTAAGTATAACGTTATTTCATTACAATATTAAGGAGCTTTTCGGCACCTACTATTAATATCATTAATAAGACTATGGTTCGTTGGAGATTTTTTAACTTATCATAAATTTAAATGTCTGCTCTGCGTTATATCTGTGAGGATATAATTAGATACGATTATTTTAATTATCTGTGTGCCTTCTTGTTCGCAAAATTTTGGTTCATTAAGGAACCGCGTTATAATACAATTGTATACAATTCAGCCGGGCTTCCGGTATTTAAATATTAATTAACGACTTTGTTTATCTATCTGTGAATAACAATTTTCTCGTTAAAAACACTATGTAACTTTGTAGAATTTGTCTGAAAATTAGAAAACTTTGATAATTTACGACCCAAAATATATTTAAATTACACAGGTGATCAGTAAAATGTGCGTTTTTGTAGAGGTGTAAAATGTATTTGATTTATTGAAAATTTCATTTGTTTGATTTATGCCTGAATCACTTTGAATGCGTAAGCTGTCAATCCTTGATGCAAAGTTATTACATTTAAAAAAATATCAAAAGCCTTGTTTAAGTTAATTTGTCAGCAGTTGATAATGCTCGCGATGAGTAACTAGTCCGCTTGCTTCTTGTTTAACCGATATCTTTACGATATTATTTTTTTTTATCCATGTTCGCTCCCAATATGGAGCATATGGCCTCCTGAATGTATCCTATAGAATGATCTCAACAGTAGTTTTTTTCTACAAGAAATATTTGTTATTCTGTCGCGCAACCTCTCTTTTTCAAATAGAGTAGTATCGATAGAAGGATAAGATTTGGACAGGACCAGTGTTTCCTCTAAGCTGTGCTAAAATGCTTTTATTTTTCCCGACCTTTACTTTCCAACTGAAATAATGCTAATTCTGTTATTCTATATATGTAGTACATTAAATATAATCGAAATAATATAGACGCGCACAAACTTTTTCATTTCTTTTCAAAGTTGCACAGCCAATGTATTTTGCGCACATAACCTCCAGAAAATTAGCGGGAACATTGGACAAGACTAGTGCTTAACTAATCGCTCTCGCTACGCTCTGTTATTGAAGGATCAAAAAGGGTGGGAAGGAATTTTGACACATCACAAATACCCATGTTTTTTTTTAACAAAAATCGATAAATCGACCGAAAAAATGCTGTTCGTAATGGGACTCGAACCCGTGATATCCGGTACGGAAGCCCACAACGCTAACCGCTTCGCCATAGGACCCGATTAAATCATACCCCGATTTGTATTAGAGACTTTAAATGAATCATTTAAAAGAGATCGTTTCAATTAAAAAAACGTGATGTAGCTGTAAAAAATAATATACATATATCCGTGAAATAAAATTAAAATTTCATTTGAAAAATATCTGCTTAAATACAAGGTATATAATCCACAATGCAGAGAGTAGTAAACCGTTCAACTCAGACGACCAACAGACGACTGACAGACGACGAATTGTGCTACTTCTGTCAAATATTCCGGTGAAAAAACATTCTCTTAATATTTTCTAAAGCTTTTTTCATATTCTACCAGCCTTCACCTAACAGTTTTTTTTACATTGAAATGTGACCCTAATTCACAAGATATGTGCTCAATAAAAAAATGTTTATAGGATATAAAATCGCACATAAAAAAGTCGGAAAACCTTACTCGTACTTCTTATAAGTATTTCTTTCTATTACAGTATTGTACTGTAATAATGTAATATCAATTCATAAATAAAATAAACGTAAAATTTCGAGCTTTTATAAATTTAAAAGTTTTCTTAACGAAGCTTTAAGGCTTTAACTTTGCAAGTAACATCAAATGAAAACAAAAAAGCAGTCAGTATAGCAACGGTTACAAAGAAAATTTATTGAAATTTTCCAAACTTTTTATTCGGAATAAATTGAGCGCAATCCTACTCCTTGGGTACTAAGTGAATTTAAATAGAAAAATCTAATTTATTTGAAATGGTTTTTCTTTATCTTGAATTGATTTTCACGACTAATTGAATAACTAAAATCTGTATTCACACAATAATTGTTTTTTTAACTACTATTTTACTTGACAATCAAAATTTATAAATAACACAATTGGATATTAATATCAATTGTATAGAATTATTACGACAGAAATTATCTTAACTTTCTCCACGAATATTTTTAAATAATCGAAAATGAATCGGAAATTAATTAAAAGATAAACATGGAGAGATACGTAAAGATAGAAAATATATTATATCGTATAACAGCATATTTCATAGACAGATTTGCAGCTGGCTTTGTGGAACATATTTAAAATCCTTCAATCCAATATTCGTTCAAGATTTTTTTTTTACATTTTACTAACTAAAAATGTAGACTTTAAATTATAAGTGCCTGCTAACCAGTCAATTTAAAAGATTTCCCCACCATATCATCTCCCAATGTAGACTCATAGAAAGCTTATCTGTACAGTAGTTGATTTAAAAAAATCTTTTTACTAAGACGTTTTTTTTCTGAGAAAGTAAAGATAAAAAAACATCGGTAGTGGTTAGCTGTTAGTTCGCCAAGATTAGTATTTAGCTATTCACTCTCTCGCGTTTTTTACGATCCCAGACAGCTTTTTATTTAAACATCAATCTACAAATCTTTTGAAAGTCAGTTTAAATCCTTCAGTTTAGCTTATCTGGTAAGTAAAAGAAGCCCATGCCATTGAGAACAATTTATTAATAGGTAGACTTTTTAAAATCCATGTATGCTCCCAATGTGGAGCATATGACTACCTAATGGGGGTATCTCAACAGTTTTACTAAATATTTCAAGCCAGTAAAGACCGCAGCAGAAGCTTATTGCGTATAAGTAAAGATAAAATCAAAAAGAACTGAATAACATTCGTTAAATAGCTTCTACAACTATGATATTTTATAGAAACCTAATATCTAGAAAAAGTCCCATTGTATCTATCGTAACCTAGTTTTACTAATCTGGCGCCCGTTATACTAAAAAAATGTGGTAATAAATAACAGCTTGTTATTTTGACATTAATGGTAAAAAGCTCCGGAAACACAGAGAAAAAGTTATTTTTATAATAAAAGCACATGTTCAAAGAAAAAAATGATAAATATTTAAGAATTCGGTGTAATATTCCAAGTGTAAAATAGCACCAGAAAAACTGCATCTATAACCAGTTTGATGTGAGCACTTGGGTAGTTTTGTATATAAATTTACTTTTGATTATGAAAGTCTTTGTTTTTTTATTGTGTCTTAACTTGTGTATGCCGTGCCATTGTTATATATAAATATATAAAAAACATCTTTATAATATTATTTAATATGAAAAAAAAAATATCTTTTTCATGATGGTATGGCATTATCGAAATACTTTTATACTTTCTGATATTTTATGTATACATAATATGTAAAAAAGAAGGTCAAAAAATATTTAGCTGTTCGATAAAAAAACATTGTCTGCCTCAGGCATCGACTACAGACTAGATTAAGGAGAGAAAACCATCACATTTTTGTCGCATATTTTAGTCAAGGAAAACTAGAACCAAACTTCCGACAATTCTTGACGAAATCATGTAATAAATATGAAATATCTATTCAGAGCTGTATAACGGGTTTATTTCAGAAAAATATACATATAATATGCCAATATTGCTTGCTTTTTTTTGTAAACAAAGTAAATGATACTGTATGTACGCTAAAAATCTCGTGTTTTTCAACATATAATATTTATAGTGGCTTTTTAGTCTAGTGATTGTAACTCTTATAAGTTTATCAGAATGTTTGTAGCTAAATTTTTTCAAACGTATTATGATAGTAAAAATAGTTTCGACTATAATAAAGGTGATGCCAAAAAGTTTATCAATTACTTGACATATTTTTTGTGGAATTACATGCTTTGCTTTTTATTAATGTAAAATCTGAATTAAAATAAAAAAACTTGCTTATTGATTTAATTATTTTTTACTTATAATAGTTTTACTTATGTTTAATAGTTTGTTTTTAAAATTTATAACTATTGACTTATATCAGTGATGCACATTTCATGGCATTGATGCTTTTTCTCAAAATTGAAATACATATTTTTTTCAAGTAAATCATTGAATTTATTAAACGTGAGCAAGCTTTTTCGTTATTGAAGGAGAATAATTCGTTTAATATAAATAGGTTTGGCTTACTGATGAAAATTTGAATGACTTAATAATGTAAATATTAAATCATTTTTTAGGAATTAGTTTAAAATTAACAAGAAAAAAAGATCAGAAAAATCTACAATTTGTTTTGTTGCTTATTTATACTTTTTCAAACGTAAATAATGTCCGGTGTCAGTTTTCAACATTTAAAGTTTCTGAACGTTATGGGCTTCTCTCTTTAACAATATAACGCTTTTTTAACTTGTATTGTGATTGAAAATGTCATTTGCATTTTATAATATTTTTACTCCACATGTATGTGATAGTTTAAAGTCATCCTACTTAAAATCTCCCAGAAACAATATTATTGATTGTTAAGGAAGTGAAACTCAAATTTTGTTAAAAATAAATCGTTTTTATTTTTAAAAAAATATTACACAAATAAATCTATTTTTATTTATTATTTTACTCATGAGTGAAAAACAACAGGTCTTGAAAACATGATAGTAAAAGCATACGCATGGAACGATATTAACGGTTTGAAGTGTGTATGTTTATTTTAAAGAAACTAGTATACTTTTCTAAGTTTATTTTTTTCTTTCTTAGCAAACATGACACCTGCTATATGTGTTGATTGAAGTAAATATTTTTCAGTTAGGTATATTGACTTTGATGATATTATGAAACATTGGGTTGAGTTATCATATAAACATATTTGTAGTAAAAATTGTGTAGTGAAATAAAGCTGCATTTTAAAATAGTGAACTATTTTCTTTATTTATTTATATTAATAAAATTTAAGTGGAAATTATCATGGCTTGAGGGTTAAAAACAAATATTGAAACTTTATAATGTACAGTTTGTGTTTTCATTGATTGAAGTAGCTGTTTTTATGGACTACACCGCGAAACTAAAATAACGCGTATTAATATAATAATTAATAAATAAATATGATCTAGAACAGGGGTTCTTAACCTATTGCGGTGCCGGGCGCACTTGAGATTTTGGAGAAAAGTGGCGGGCGCAGGCCGGATTTTTAAAAGACCTGATTTACATACATATAATTAAAAATTAGTATATTTTATGTATTAGTTTTATTATTGTTCCCTTAGCTGCTTTAAAATAACATGGTTATATTTTTGCGAATTCAATAAATCTATTAAAAATAATTTTATTGAAAAATATAATGGCTTTTTAAAATTTTATCTGATACTTTGCCGGGCGCACAAAAAAAGCTTAAGGGGTTAAGAACCTCTGATCTAGAAAAATATATTTCGAACAATTTTTGACCGTGGGCGACAGTATTTTTACCTTTGTTATAAATATTGTTATTTTTTCTGGTAAAAATCAATTAACTCAGTATTTTTACAGTCATTCAATGTGGAAAGATATCAGAAATGTCTTAGAACTAAAATTTAAAATCTTATCTTACATTGATGAGACTGAAATCTAAAAAAAATATATTTAAGCTCTAAAAGTTAGACTACAGAGGCTAACGAAACAGTTTGTAACAAAAAAAACCTTAGATGTGAATGATAGACTCATAACCAGGTACGTACATATGTAGGAAAAAAGAACACGCCACTGTTATAAATAAATCGAATGATTTTGCCTTTTTTTAAATATCTAAATGAAGTAAGAGTTGTTATGAACAAATCTTGTTTAGGAGAAAATATATAAGAGCTAAACCATTCTAGAGGCTAGGCTCTAGAAATATGAACTTCTTCAAAAACAACGGAATATCAAGTAGGATCAACAGAGATATAAAAATGGAAATATTCAAATTTTCTCGTATGGCTTATTCTAAGTATTTGATAAATCCTTCGGCACACAGAAGAAGCAGCCGAGGATTTGAAGTACTACAATCCAACGAACTATCTACGAACATTTTTATTGTGTATCACATATTCATTATCCGCTTATTTAAGTATAATATAATTTATGGATCCTTCAATTTTCACTGCAATTATCACTGTCATATTGTTATGAGTTATGACCACAAACTATAGCACAGAGCAAAAAAATCCAAGTTCAGAGAAGACTTCAGCTAATCATTCTATTTTTGGGTGAAATATTAATCAAACAGACTATAACTGTCAGCAATTATGGATATTTTCCAATAAGACCAAAATAAGCTTTCAGCAGAAAGTTTAGTAGAACTTGTCGATTTATTCCCTAGGGCAAGTAAATCAATGAAGTCTTTGAAGTACCAAGACTGCCCTTTTAAATTATTATTCTAGCAACGTTCACGGCAGAAGAAATTTTATTTTTTTCTGTTGTTGTATACATTCATACTTTATGCTCGAGGGATTGATTCTATGACGTCAAACTACCCCAATGTGAATGTGAATATTTATATCAAATCAGTAGGTCCTATTTCAAAGATTGAACAATAAGAAGTTGTGTTTTTCGAAAAATTTGAAGATGGTTTTGTATATTTTGTTGTAACAAGACACAAATTTAGTGATATTGCATTATTGCTAGTAGACTAGCTGTTATCTATTTCTGGGTTTTATTTTCCTGTGTGATTCTTTACTAGTCAATATTTTGATCAGCTTTTAGATTTTTTTCCATTCCAAACGCCTCTCGTATGATTAAGGAGACATCAATTATTGGCTCTTGGCAAAAAAAACAGAAATCAACTGAAGTTGAAATTGACTTTTAATTTTTAACTCGATTATATTTTATTGGCCCTATAAAGAATTTGATTAAACTGTTTATCATTTAAAAGAGTAGTTTATAACCTTTATGTTACTACGCCTCCTTTTGAAGAATAAAATATGTTCACGCCTCCTCATCCTTTTTTCATATATGTAGTAATAAAAACAAGGGTTTTAAAGGATAAATACATATTTTTGACTGTTACCGCCCACGGTTACAGTCCACGCCTTCCAGGTTGGAAATCGCTGATTTAAAACATTGTTAATATTGAAAAACGTTCAACGTCTATTTTGATTTAAAAAATGTTCATTTCAAGAAATAAAAACTTCTTCAGAATTTTAAATGAAAAAAATAAAACTTTTTCGTAATTTTTTTGTTAAAATGCTTGAATGCTCATCGCAGACCATTACCAAATATGAACAATGTAACATTCTATGCATGTTTTATGGAAGATATATTTTGAGGAAATGAAAGCAATATCTTAAAATCTCTGAAATTTATCGGTCGTTCGAACTTCATCGACCGACTATCAATCTATTTATAAAAAAAAATATACACCAATTTAAGAAAATCGTTGAAATAAATAATCAAGGCTTTCTTTTTTTTACAATTGATTCTCAGCAAAAGAGTATCTCTATTGTTTACTCGAATACAATGCAATAAGGTGCTCTTTTATGAAATGTCAACATACGAAAAAATATCGCTACATAAAAATATGACTTGTATTCAACTTTTATTTATATTTTTCTCTTTCTTTTTTTCCAGGAGTAGAAACAACAGATCAAATGTTATTCAGGATGAATACGGGTTCAACTTACGTGAGTATTCGTCATGGAGTAAACCACAAACCGGCAAGATCTTCAATCACGGCTCCATCTCACCAGGAACATCCTGGAGCTCCTCGGGTTCGCGTGGCTTCGTCCGGGCATCAGAACCGTGTATGATTCTAGGACATCAAGATGGATTCTTTCCATCTTGATGCGAAGAATCAAAACGGCGAAGAAAGGTTTTAAAAACTTTTGTAGCCCAGAAAGAACATTTCATAAAATAATGAGAATGATAAAAACATTAAATAAAAAATTAACATTGTCATTGTAAATTAAAAAAAGTGTCAATCAAAAGTGTTGTCAAAAAATTTCAACATGGCTTATTGAGTATTCACAAAATAAATTGCTGTGTATTAAATAACTTGTATAAGCTGTATGTTTTTAATGTATCATGTAATTAAAAACAAATATATATGAAGTATTTTTACTTACATACTAGTCAAAAATAAACGAACTAGTCAACACCGTCAATCCCAGCATTGTAAATCGACCTCGAAAACTACAATATATTTTTGAGAAATGAATGCATACGGATAATTTATTTTTTTATTTCACTCAAAATAAATTGTTTTAGTGTTTGTTTGTCCAAAAAGGTTGGACTTAAATTAGACCAAAATATTATATATTTTTTTAAATTGTTTATGTATTGGTTATCCACAAAAAAAACAAAATTTACTTTTTTAACAAATCGTCACCAACAATGATTTTGTTGGCTTTATTGTAGCAGTTTGGTAAATACATCATTTTTTTTATCAGCTCGTCTTTTTTTTTCGATATCAAATTATCGGAGCTTTAAGCACCAGGTCGCGTCAGCGTCAAATTTCTTCGAGTCTTCTTCATCGCTAATGTCTCGGACAATTGTATTACCTTACCATCGTTGCTGACGGAAGGGTGTATGTGTTAAGAGAAGCCAGCTCGCAGGAACTCCATACGCATTCATTTGAAAATCACATTATATATGCTTACCCTCATACTATATCTATACATTACACACATATGCGCATAGATACATACGTATATTTACCCCGCTGTGAATCTTTTGAGATCTCGTCATCGTACAGTCAGAAGGTGGCATGTTATAGAAGCAACAAAAAATATACAATTAGACAATGGGATTTTGGGATATCAATTTAGTGTCTGAAGTTACTCAGTTGGTTCCAATTTTATTAAGCGGTTACTATTATTTCGTTACGATCGATTTAAAAGCATTTTTATTTTCCATGTCTATTAATTTGGACACAGTTAGGTCTATATTTTAATATATTTATTTTTACAAAATATTTGACATTACAGCTAATGCCAATGCGTCAAATATAATATATACATTGAAAGATCATATAAGGTTAACTCGAGGGAAATTGAAATTGACATCATAAACACTCACGTCTTAAAACTCTAATTGAAATTGAAAAAAAAAACAAAATATGTAATTGATCTTACTGGGAGTCGAGCTCAAACTCGCTTGATCGGTAAAGGCTCTTATATCATTATCTATGTAATTTAAAATAACGAGGTAAGAATCTTTATCTTAAAGTTAAAACTTTTGTAATGAATGTAAAAAAGACACTGCATTAAAACCCTTCAAGGACGAACGTGACCATATCATAACAGTGAACACCGTTGTCTATTGATTTCACTATTCATCCATTTTCTACCTGAAAATCGTTGCCTTTACTAAATTTTGGTTAAAAAGGATACAGACTTCAGCTAGTCGTCAGCCACGGGGACGAAAACAACTACCAAAAGCACACACGATTTTGTTAGTTATTATTTTATGAAAACTTTTAATAAATTATTTACACAAATTTTACTTGTTGAAATTATGTTGATATAAAGAAGTCAAATTGTAAATATTTTTTGAAATTTTATGTTTAACTATATTTCAACCCCGAATATTTGTGTGACCATACGGCCACGCTCGTCTTTACTACTGTATTTACACACTATTAGACGAAGTCTATAAGGATAAGCATGGTCATATAGTCACGCGGGGTTTCTATACAACGACTTTGTGTTTTTTTTTTAATTTTATTTTGCTAGAAATAAAATTTATCTGTGATTTCAATATGGCTTAAAATTTATTATTTTATTGATAAAAGAGTCTCTTCTATGGAGGGTTATTATAAAAATTCACAATTCAGTTGAGTATATTTTTAATAAAAAGGTTTATTAAACCGTTTAAGTTAAATGTAATATTTTTCATATTAGGCTTTTAGTATATTTATAATATGGGTCAGTAATATGTTTTTTAAGAGGATCCAATATTAATTGGAAATATAATTCGCACGCTCTTCTTAATATCTATTAGGCTTAAGACATCTTACATCGAGATGAAAGAAAATAAGATTAATTTATCCAGAGAAAATTCTCACATTCATAAATTTACTGTATTTATAAGTAAAATAATATATTATTGATTAGTAGTTTTATTTCTATGTATCTGTAGCTGAAATTAGAATACTGTAAAATTTACTAGGTGTTTAATAAGTATAATATGTAAATGAGGACTAGCAAGCTGTAAGGATGCCGATTTGAGTTAAACTAATTCGTTAGAACATAGTTTCTCAAACTTTTTGGGACCGTGGCCTCCATACCTGTACAAATAAGTTTATCGAGACTAACATTATGCTCGCAGATTTAAAAAAAAAATACCCAGGAATTTACGGAATTCCCAAAATGAAATCACGCGATATTCTTTTTTTAACTCTTTCTGGATTTGCCCGTGGCTCCCCAAAACTGTTCTGTGGCTCCCATAAAATTATTTTTTATGGCATTTTGACATGTATTTTTTTGAATTTTATTTAGATTCCTAGAATGATACATATTATCAAAAATAATTGATATTTAACAGAGAAGAATGAATGGCTTGACTATTTTTGAATAAAAAGCTATTTCAATGAAATGCATAAAAAAAAAACAGTTTTTCAAATGAACAATAAACTTATCTTGAGGGAGTTTGCTTTATGTGAAATGCATAGAAAAAAATGATTTACTATACAATTAACTGTTTACACCTGTGTATCGCTAAAAATAGAAGACACATTTTGCCCACTAAAACAAATTATTATTAATATTTATCTACAAACGTGCGGTTGGTTTTGACTTGCGAAACTTTTGATTTAATTCTTTTAAGAAATAAACACACTGTAAAAACTTGGAGCTACACAGGTTTTGAATGAATGTTATTATGTGGAATTTCTGCAGAAGATTTTTTCAAAAGGAGCTCGTTTTTCGCGGAATACAAGGAAACATCGATAATTTTTTATGTTACTTGCATTTATGTTACAGCGGACAAAAACGGATTTTTTCATTGGTTGAGAAGAAAATAAACTTTATCAGTATCATCGATACTATAATAAATAATGGCTAAATATTAAAAATAAAATCGTAGAAGCAGATTTAAACGCAGCTCTACGATCTGTTAAACTGTGATTTTAACAATTCTATGTTGATAAGAAAAAAAATTATCCAATTATTATTGTAAGTTAGTGGTAACCATAATTACTTATTTACAATATGTGTAAATCAAATAATATTATTTTAAGGATTGCTGAAAAAAGTCTGAAGTGCTGCATGCTAGAAAATTCTGCGAAAGAAAAGTATTTTAAATATTTTAGGGGAAATGTGTTTGTTACATGAATGCTCAATATCATGATGTGTAAATAATATATTTAAGAACTAATATATTTTATAACGAGATTGATGTATCCTAGACGGTTAATGATTAAATCTGATTAAAAACCTTTAAATAATACATATTTTTTTTAATTAACGTGTACCAGTAATGTTTTAAAAGAAAACTTAGTTAGTAAAGAGATGTCTTACCTTAAATTTGTTATATAACAAACCAATCACTATTATTTCGATGATTGAAATGATTGACATGGTATAGAGGTCAAAACACGCCTTCGTGTTTGATCGACCATGTTAGGGAAACGTTATGTAATACAATAATTAGTAATCTGTGTTAATTAACCGAGAGAACTTTGGTTTCAATTAAAAAATAAAAAAAACTCAACTATATTAGAAGTCAGAAAAAAATAGTATTGATAAACAAAGTATAATTATCGATGTAGCAAGTAAAACCAGTTCTGATTTTCAAAATATAAAAATACGGTACCCGTGTTTTAATTTTTCCATTCCATCGAGGAATTTCAAAAGGAAGATATAAACTTGACATGTTGCATTTTTAATAATAAATTATTACTTAAGTGATACATTCATCTAGTCATATTCATTATGTAAAGACATTCTTTAAAAATATGAATTAAGACAGAAAATCTAGCTATTAAAGCATGGAAGTATTTTTGCATTGTGTATTTTCAAATGAAATTAATTTTGGTATTCTGAATGGGTTAAATGAAGTAATATTATTACAGTGTTAAGTGTTGATATAAAAAAAATTATGCGTACACAGTTAATTTATTAAAATGAATAATTTTAACAATGTACTTATGTCAGTGATTTAAATGACCAAATGTAATATAGTAAAATACGATAAATGGTTAATGTATTTTTAAAATCATTTGATGCTATTTGTGAAAATGAATGTTTATAATATCAAATTTTATATTGTATAATTGTGATATAATGTAATAAATTATTTAATAAATAAAGTAGAAGATTATTTAACGACATGTTGATATGCCTAATTCATTTGAATGATGGAACATAATGAGGGCACGTGACCAATAAGATAAATTTGAGAAAGCTATTTTGGTCTTGTGAAAAAATAATAATAATACCTAATGAGTAATCATGGAAAGACATGTGGATAAAAATAATTTCTATTCACTAGTGGTGTAATTTACGTTAGAGAAAATAAAGAAAAAAATGGTTTCGTAATGTGATTAAGCTGGTTCCAAACTTTTGGACTTTGGCCCCGAAAGGTCTACAACTTTATTTTTTTATGATAAAGAGTGTACGCGTCAAAGGAAAGCTTGAACAGCACGCATTATTTATACGTTATCGCAGAGGCTCCCAACCTTATTTGCTCCATTCCCCCAATTCACTATTTTTCAGAATATAATTCTTTATAGTAGATAGTGACACGACTGAGTCCCGAGCAGTTAGACGAGAGACAGAGAAATCCGTCTCTCCCCATAACATCTCGGTTTGGTGTGACGTAGTCAGTCTTTTACAATTTTAGGAATTAAATATGGGAACAATCAAATTCAATTAAACAACGCTCGTGAACAGTAAAAGGTGGAAATCCACCGGTTTATTTACAATCGAAAATGTTTACAGTAAATTTTGACAATTCGGCTAGCCACACAGGAGTGCGCTCTAAAGACATATTAAGATTTCTGTCATTCAGCGTGAAGCTCGCGAGCCGAGCCTCCTAGTGCCGAATGACAGTCGACTTGCAGACCGGGCCTTCCAGTAGGTCCTTCGCCTGGACTGAGGGTCCCTAGTGTTACATTGTCTGTGTTCCCTTACGGGGAGACATCTATGATTTGACATTTATAAGAGAAAAAAAAAACATTCAGCATACCATTTCCTTAACCTAATTTCGCACTCGGCGTTTTCTTATAGCAATTATGGAGTTAGTAGTGGGCAAATTTTATTCATTCTTGTTTTTGAAGTTAGGATCTGCACACTCACTACGCGTGTGCAGATCTGCTTAAAATTAATCCCTACTCTATTCTTATCAGTTAATATGGACGTCAAGCCGTACCATATATTTAATTTAGGTGTGAAGAAAAAAATTAATGTTTAAATAGCAAAATCACAGTCCTCATGACTAGTGACTGTCTTGGATTTCTCATCAATCAGTATGCACGTTAGGTCGTGTCATACATTTCTTTAGTTTACAACATACAGTGAAGATTTACATATAAAAGTTACGATTTCTTAATTTCAATGATTCTAATTTAATTCTTATTGGATTTGCTAATGCGACTTCGCAACGATTTGCGGGACTCCCACAGCGAGTTACCGAGGTCTGTACGTGAGGAGGATTTCCATATCCTCCCTCACTTGCTGTGTGCGTTCACTTCCAGTGACCGCAAGCTTCCTAAGCCGGAGCACATTTTATCGACGGCACTCTGAATACGAGTCCGTCAACCCGCTCGCCGGTCGTTCGCATTAACTAAATCGCCTATGAAGTGACTTACTCTACGTGTTTAGGTTTGTTCGAGTATTAGGGAAGGTTGGCGGAGACCAGACCACCGTCCGAGGTCGGCTCCTGACACGGTGTCAAACCGATTGAAGGCGTCGCTATCGAGTGACGTAATCCAATTGGACGAATCGGATTTTTGGTTTTACTATGAGGTCGTCTGCCGAAACTTCGACAGACGTGGGTCCCAGACAAAGTGCGCTTGTCAAGGCGGGCTATCTGCCCCCGGAATTACACGTCCACCGTGCCGTATCACTCGGATTCCCGTGAATCCGCAATGATATTGTCTCCCTAGTACTCAATACAAAAAACACCCTCCGACGTCGATCTAGCTAAGTTTAAACTAGTGCTAGGCCGGCGAAACCTGAGACCCTTTGCGCACAAGTCCTCGGGGCTGTCTAATCCTTTGTTACTGAGCTCCGCCGACCTTGCATCGTGAACCTATGGAAGATGTGATGACAGCTCTTCCTGACGCCCCAAGACTAAAGTGTCTCGTGGACTTGACCTCGCGACCTCTCGGTGTTAAACAAGTGACAAAATTTGTCTGACATTATGCTATGTTTCTAGTGATTCTAATTATCACATCTCCCATAGTCCACCCTTATTACTAACATTTGGCCGTTATTACGGCGGTGATCGACGATTGTCGATGACAAATAAACAGGAAAACAAAATACAAACTCGATTGAGAAAAGAAAATACCTAACCCAAATAAAATTACATGTTTATACAAGTTCTCAGCGCCGTTCGGTTTCGTTCGCTATTCGTGTTATTCAGATAAATTCGCCCTCAGAGAGGCATACATTATAGCTTTTTCAATTCTCGTTACTAGGTGACGGACCTTTCTTTGATTACTACAACTCAGGGTGGCTAAGTATCGATGTTTGGGGTAGTTGCGCTCCTCGGCGCGACCGCACGTAGTTTCGATCGGCCCGAGAGGCAACTGCGCCCAAATGAGGTGGCAATATTGCCCATTAATTCATAGCTGAGTTGAAAACAAAATTCAAACCAATTGAGACGTTGCAAAAAAAAAAAGCTTAAATATTGAATTTTCGCAAATCATTATTATTCCTGTGTCTTGTAACTGACTTGAGAACAAACAAAAGAAAGACTGAGACGTTGCGAAGAAAATATTGAATAATCGTAAATTATTATTATTCCTGTTGCCTGGTACTGAATTGGAAACAAACATAAAAAGCTTAGACGTTGTAAAAAAAAGGATTAATTATTGAATAATCGCAAATTATTATTATTCCTATGGTCTCGTAACCGAATTGAAAACAAACATAAAATTCAGACATTGCAAGAAAATTAAATATCGACTCTTTGCAAACCATTATTATTCTTGTTGTCGTGTAACTGACTTGAAAACAAACAAAAGAAAGACTTAGAAGTTGCGAAGAAAATATTGAATAATCGTGAATTATTATTATTCCTGTCGTCTGGTACTGAATTGGAAACAAACATAAAAAGCTTAGACGTTGTAAAAAAAAAGGATTAATTATTGAATAATCGCAAATTATTACTATTCCTATGGTCTCGTAACCGAATTGAAAACAAACATAAAATTCAGACATTGCAAGAAAATTAAATATCGCCTCTTTGCAAACCATTATTATTCTTGTTGTCGTGTAACTGACTTGAAAACAAACAAAAGAAAGACTTAGAAGTTGCGAAGAAAATATTGAATAATCGTGAATTATTATTATTCCTGTCGTCTGGTACTGAATTGGAAACAAACATAAAAAGCTTAGACGTTGCCAAAAAAGATTAATTATTGAATAATCGCAAATTATTATTATTCCTGTCGTCTGGTAACTGCATCGACAACAACACGTAATAAAATAACTTGGACGTTGCAAGAAAGTAAACATTGAACACCCGCAAACGATTATTATTCCTGTTGCCTCGTAACGGAATTGAAAACAAACATAAAAAGTTTAGACGTTGCAAAAAAAAAGATTAATTATTGAATAATCGCAAATTATTATTATTCCTGTGGTCTCGTAACCGAATTGAAAACAAACATAAAATTCAGACATTGCAGGGAAATTAAACATTGAACATCCGCAAACGATTATTATTCCTGTTGCCTCGTAACGGAATTGAAAACCAACATAAAAAGTTTAGACGTTGCAAAAAAAAAGATTAAATAGGGAATGATCGCAAATTATTATTATTCCTATAGTAAAGCGGCTAAGAAACAATATAGCCCGTGAGTAGACTAAAAAAAATGAATCTTAAATTATTCTTCAAAATTATTTCGTCGTAGTCCTCTACGTTCGTGATATTACACTTTCAAAATACACGGATGCTTTACTGGCTTCCGGCGATTAATTATAGTTACAATTTCACGATTTCACGAAAACCAAACGTCGCTGAGATTTACATTGGGCCAACCGGAAGTTGCCTTCCGTGTAGTGTCGGCCGACAAAACATTCACAAATATACAATTTAGACAGGGTATCAACACACAGTATAATGAGACAATGATTTTAATATAAACAAAATTAGCTCTCCCGTACTCTACCTCCGGCCTACCGCTATCGCGATTTCGAACAGGAAGTGACACACGATTTTACTAGGCTGTGTTTAGAAGAAACAGTATTTAATACATGAAGAGGTCCTGCCGGCACTCAATAAAGTGCGGCTAGGAACAATGCTTTGACCGCGAAGTTAAACGCGTCTTTACTTCGATTCTCAGTATCGAGATCGGGCAGGAAGCTACAGTTCTGGCCGCGGACCTTAGGTTAAAGAGTATTGACTCAGAAACAATAGGCCGCGACATATTTATTCAACGTATTATGATAGACGAACCTTTTAGAAGTTCTCAGGAACCGGAGACAGCTTAACAGGAACAATTCGGCAAAACGGCTGGCGGCAAGCGGTGAAAACAAGGAGGTGGCACAAAATTCAGCTCAGCTTTGCACAATGTTAATTATAGGCGAATTAATTTGTCAAGCTGAGAGAAGTTCTGGCTGGATTTAATTAAAGTTGTCGCGGCGGATAGTTTCGGCGGAAGAGAGCACGGGAGCAGAATAACGAGTCGAAGTCGGTGAAGATTTGATACTTTTTCTAAAAATGACCTGCCTTTTTGTAAGGGTTTCGGTCAAGCTGCGTCCTCGGCCGGGGTCAAAAAAAAACGGTTGACCCGAGCAGATCTGCTAACCTCAGCATCTTTATCTTACGCCGATTGGCTAAGGTACTGACCTCCCGCTGCTCTGCCGAAATATCCCAAGATGGCGGCAACTGAGATTTTTCTAGAACAACAATTTCGCTGAGCGAAAATCGTCTCTAGCGATCTTAATATGACAGGTAGAAAATCAGAAAAATCACTGTCGTGTCAAAATCAGTTTTCCGCGAAATATTGCTCTTACAAGCGATCTCATAACTCGTTGCTGAAGCGAGTTATGAGGAAAAGAAGAAAAATTTTCCACCTGAGCGACTCAGGTGTACTGGCTAATCGAAGCGGCGAGGTTATCGTCCGCGAAAAAGTAATTACTGAATTGAGTCTGATTTTTATAAAAGCCTGAAATCGATTTAAGTGCAAATTTGTGCTAAATATTTTCTATGGTCGAAGTTCCTGAAGGGATTTGGCTGAAAATTCGAAGGAACGTCGGTGATAGCCGTTCGCTTCCATAAAACTAAAATTTCCCACATTACCCTCGTGCGATCGCGCTTTATATCATATTGAATTTTTGATCGGCCGCGGTGGAGGGGAGGCCGCCCGCGATCGTACGTATGGCCGTGCAAGGCGCCATGATTGGTCGGGCAGGGCGGGGCTTATTTCAGTATCGAACGGCAGACGCCACGCACCGAACGCGTCTTGAAATTATGTTTCGCCAAAATGTATGGAGAAATCACAGTTTATTGAATTACTAATAAACCTGTTATCCGATTGCAATTTAATTTACAACACCGTTTCGGACTATTGTCCTTTACGGCTCGAAAAAAATTCGGCGCCGAAGCTTGGCTTGGGCGCCGGTTCCGCATGATCTTAATTGGCGCAGGTGAGGACTGATGGAGTCCAAACCGCGAACATGATTTTAATATTAATTTATGCAGTGCATACTAGGACATGGCTAGTGTCATAAAAACAAAAATTCTCAAACGAATTTTGTCCCTGACGACCCTAGTCGAGGTCGCCGCGGGATTCATTTGTTCGATCGCAATTGGAAAATGCGTCGATAGAATTCAGCGAAATTTCTCCAGGGGCTAGAACAACCTTTGCTAGGTGTACCTGTAAAATATGGGGAGCCTCCGTTGAGGAGGAGGAAATCGCCAAGCGTTTCCGTTTCCCTCTCTCGTCGCGCTCGACCGTTATTTTGGTTGAGCACCGCCGGCGAGCGAGAGAAGGTATTTTTATTTGGCTTTGTGCTCCCACTTACTTACTTACAAAGCAGTGGGGTTTTCTGTGCACTCAATAATCCGCGGAAATGCTCGCGGATTGCTAAACTCTTAATATTTGATAACATTGGCGACTTTGTCCATTTGACCTTGAATAATCGAAAAATGATGTGATTATTCTTTCTCTCTTCCTCATTATACCTACCAAGCTTTGCTAACAACCGTATAAGGAAATGCAAGTACAAATCATGCCAAAGTACCGTATCGTATCAATAGTTTAACTCAAAAGGTATGTATATTCGAAATAATATGCATGTACGTGGTGTTGAAACTCTTTTTTTATGTACGTACACAAAATTATAAATATATACTTTTCCAATGATTGGAAACGACAAAATGATTGAATATGCATTACGCAGATAATTTTCGGCACCCATAAATTTATTATGTTAGTGTTACTTCCTTGCATCTAAAGATTCAGTTTATTTAACAGTAATGGCAGCTTAAAAGGTAATACTCTAAGTCCATTCGTCATTATTCAGCCTGGATGAAAAGTGCAACTTTCCTTGAAGATCGAGAATGTTAAGCTCATCTCCATTTCAAATACTCGCTCCATTACATCTCCGTTTGAAAGCCATCGAAAATTTGTATAGAAAATAAGTAAATTGAAGACTGCATCCATGCCAATACAAACCTGCTTTAAAAGTCGTGAGCTAAGAATTACACCTTTTAAAAAACCATAATTTTAATTTGTTAATCCAAAAGTAAAAAGTCAAGGATTATGATATGATGACTTAAATTTACTTGTAAGGGAGAATTCTCCACCGCTTGGGAACTCCTGCGTTATCGCGTTTTGTTCGTTACTTCCTTCATCGGATTTTTTACTTTATCGTGTATTGAAATAAAAATCGTCTTTTTTGACCATATTCGATCTCTATGTGGAGCGCATAGTCGCCACACGATACCTCCATGTTCTTGTCTTCAACCAATTGCTTTGCTTCTTCTCATGCTAGCATCCCTCAGTTCCGCCGAGTTTGAATAGAAACCGACGGTCATCTTGAAAATAAAAAAATATAATATTTATTTATTTAATTAGATTTGATGATGCTGACCATAAAATAATATATTGCTTAAGGCGACTCAGTAGGATTGCAAAACTTAAATTTGACCTACAGCATAAATATTGCACTGACTTAAATAAGTAACCACCACAATACGTATTTTTACAGTATCAAAACAAGCAAAACATTTGTATATTTCATTACAAAAATAGCAATACCACCTAACACACGGATGGATATTTAGACAGTAATAAGGGTTTTTCATATAAAACAATTTGTTATTGACGAAAATCAGTAAGTACTTTTTTATCTTCGTAGCAAAGACTGGCAATCTAATTTACTTCCCCAAATATCTGTTGCAAAAATTATATGTAACTGAAACAATGCGTTAATTATATATACCGTGAAAATGACTTATAATGCTACATATGAGTTATTGATAGCAACAGTAAGCCATCGTATTTAATAAATGTAAATCAGAGACGGTGTTTTGTCAAACGAAATAATAAAAGAAATAAACAAGATAAACCATACAATACAAATTTCTCAAACTTTCTCTAATATATTGAAAGAATTTGTTTTTATTTTTAATTTTGTATAACCTATTTGTTATGATATTGATTTTAATATGAATACAGTTAAAAACATTCTGTTGAATAAAAAATATTGACATAATAAGATTAAAATGGAAAAAGTATTGAGTTCTAAAATAAATATAAATTTCAGTTGATAGTTATTTCTGCTTCACGCCATAGTTCTGACAGTGGATTTTCCGAAAATTATATTAACTATGTCTTATATTTCTTGTTGGACATCTAAGCTATCTTGGAGGATATTTGTAATCATTTTCAAAAAAAAAAAAAATATACTGAATTCACGGAATAAAAACATGTTTGCTATCAGAAAACTTAGTTATTCCACTGATTACTTAGAATAAAGGTAAATTTCATTAACTAATAATAGTTTTAAGATAGTTGGTATGAAGACGCTTCTCGAAAAAGCCCAAAACGTGTTACAATTTGTAAACAATTAGTGGAATGACAAAGTTTATTTGTTAATTTGTTATAAAATGATTTTGTCTTTAGTGAATGCCGAAACTATCGAAAATATTCATAATCCATGCATGTCTTTAAAGTCATAACCAAATGTTATGATGTGTTTATTTTTACTTCAAGTTTTTATATAGCCTAACACTAATTCAATAAGGAAGAAACTAAATGAATAGTATGCCTGATCAAAAAAAGTTATTTGTATAATTTATATCAATTGCATAAATATATTCGTATTTTTGTATAATGTTTGGGAACTTTTTTTCTCTCGCCAATATACAAGTTCGACATTCAGGGCTGTGACAAAAAAACATAATACTAATAATATTAAAAGTAATTCAAACCATGTGATTGATTTGAATATTAATGTATTGTAGGTATAATATTGTTACATAATTTGGTAAGTTATCGAAAACATATGGTTTTCAATCATTTAATATAATAGATAAATTAAAGTCGTTAAGTTATATCGGCTGCATCGGACTAACTTTGTTGGGTGGTACAAAAAATGACTTAAATGTATGAATTAATATATTTCACAAGTTTATTATGTATCCATACATATGTATATATATTTGTCATATATCAATTTCGAATATTTTCTAGCATTCTGTTTTATTCAATTATAACTTAAAAAAAACAAGTTTGACGGTAGAAAAATGTATTCAATTAAAAAAACCAGGGCTGTGGAGTCGGAGTCGCGGTATTTTGGCCGGAGTCGTGAAAAATGAGCGGCTCGATTTTTTTTTGAAAAATATATTTAATGATGTGTATGTAAACAAAATAGTCAAAAGAATTAACATTTCATACTTGGCTGACTAAAGATGATCTGATGGTACACATATATATAAGTTAAAATGAAATTATTGAAAAAAATCCTGATAAAAACTCTACGTTGCAAAAAAACATGGTTTACCATCTGTATAATGATTCTTAAAAAATATTAACTGTTAATATCTTACCTTATCTAATAATTTTCAAGTTTTTTTTCGATTTAGATGACGAACTTTGTTTTTTTAGCAAAAATCTTTTGAAATATAGAAATGATTCAAAACTACTAATGTGAAAAATCTTTTTATTCAACTACTGCTACTATTATATTGAATAGAATCTCTTTTTAAAAGCATTGCCAAATAAATATTTCAAAATGCTTATCCATTAAGCTAAATACTGGTCTTTAAAATAATCGCTATTGGAAAAGACATTATTGTATTATAAATAATAATATTATTTGTAAGCGCATTGAGCAACCCTAACCCTAACCGCTATTTTGCGCAACAACTTTTTTATCGCAAAATAAAAAATACATTTCTTCGATTCATTTGTATGACCAGTGTTTTAAGTTAATGCAGAGTAATATGTGACACGTGCACTCAGTACAAACGTCTTTCTCACACTGACTGGGTCTGCGAAATTTACGGCAAGAAAAACACATCCCCGAAAAATAGTTATTATTTATTGGTATGACAATTTTTTAATTTTTTTTTTTGCTTTTAAATGTAAACAATAAAATGTTTTATTATTCCAATTTTTTTTTAGAAGTATTAACGATCCAATTATGCTTTAAAAATCAGTCAGAAAAAGTGGGAAAAATGGTACATTTCAAATAGATGTACAATCATTATATTACATAAATTGGAAATTCTGCTCAAATCACTTTCTTAAACAAACCTTTATCTGCATTTCTTTCTAAGACATTAAACTTCGGTATCTTACAATAAATTCTAAAAATGATCAAAACGAAAGCAGTTGAAAAATTCTTTGTGAACTTTTTGCCTTTTATTCTTGAAAATATGACTATTTTCATGAAAAAAAAAATGTAATAGTGTAAAAAAGCGTTTGGAAAATGTAATGTTTGAAAAAAAAAAATTTTAAGTGGACGGTTCACGAGATTTCGTCGATGGCAAACGATCGATTTACTCTGTTTTCAGGCGTAAAGGTACTATATCCTCTTAACACAGTTTTTCTCAACTTTTTAAGGCCCGTGGGCCTTTTTGAGTGTCTTATTTTTCTGACGACAGCAATTTGAAATTTAGTTCTATTCGTGATGGACATGGTTTGTGAAAGCTGTTCGTCGAAACAAATATTTATATGAAACACCCGTTAATGTTAAATCTGACCTTAACAACATGTAAAAAGGATTCTCCCGCAAAGGAAGAATAAAATTGCAATTTATATTGTAAATATGGAACTCTCACGGAATGTGATCAAATACAACTCAAAGTATTCTAATCTGCGTTTTGTTGAATGCAGTTTTTAGTTGGTTGTGGTTGTTGTTGTAAAGAAAATAGTTTGATAATTTAACTTAATATAAAGAAATTTCCTGTTACAAGGGTGAATTGGTTTACTCAATTTCTAAGTGGCAATCCAAGAAGATAAGCCTGTCATATTTATCGTATGTGTTAAAATTACCAGATAATGTAACCCGTAACATCTGTTATAAAAATATGGCTTATGTGTATATAAAAAATGTTAAAAAAATAATGAATGTCTATGACATTAATAAATTTACGAACACATAGTTTTATAGTAGAACGCTATCGTTCAGATTGAATTAGTTCATTAAATAAGAAGCTTTTGCTCATATTCTTTATGACAATACCAATGGAAAGGATTGAATTATTGATAAGTAGTAAAAAGAAAGAATTTTCGACCGCTCTTGTAAGTAATAAAACATTTAAAAATAAACATGACATCATTAGGTTGACAGACAGTAGTATGCTTCAATGAAGGTTTCACAAATGTAATTGTCTTCTTAAAAAGACATTCATTTGAATCGTCTGTTGAAGCTATGTAAAGTTTTATTAACACTTACTTTAAAAAGAGCTAATCCTTTAAATGTCGTTATTGTCGACTTAGTGACCGAAACCCCAAATCAAACTCTCTCTGTGAGACGAAAGACACTTTTGTAAAAATAATTTTTATTTAAATAACATAATAGTGCAAATTTATTGCCATTTTATTGAAAAAAACATTAAATTTCATTACAAGTTAAACGCCGCGAAGAGGTGTGATGCAATCCATTATGTTGCAAACGTAATAAAAATGTACTTAAAAAGAGTGAGAAGTTTTACTCCTGGTATAAAATAAACTATTATTTGTATCGACTATATTACAAGGCCCTTTATCCTGTTTGATCAAATGTGGAACAAGGATAAGTACAAGGTAAAGCCACATTATTTATAGGTCCGCAGCAAATCACAACCCTATAACATCCTAAGATCACGTGGCTGTACATCGGATCTTGTGTTGTTGATGCAGGTTTTGAAATTTAGACAACTTATCACATGTATACATTGATCTCCTAAATTTATCAAGTAGTCAAGTGATTACGGTGATAATCTGTTATGGAAAAATTTACCTATGAAACATATTTATTTTTGTAGATTTAAATATTTCTTCATCACATTTTTTTAAAACTTTTATTTTGTAATTATGTAATTTTTGTACAATAGTAGAAATCAAGAGTATAACGTTTCATAATACAACGTCTACGTGGTACATTTATATTGCCGTTGACTGCCAGGTTTCTATGGACCTTCCTAGTCATGCCGGGCTTTATTTTTGCACTTTAAATATAGATTTTTTTATGTTAATATATATATACAGACATACGGGTAGTTGAATAAAGATTTTTTACCACATAAATTTTCTTGTGATATTGGCGTGTTAAGCGAAAAAAGATTTTCTTTTATATAAACGATGAACAATGAAATATTATGACACTGGCTACCCACGGTACGCAATTTTAACTACCTAAAAAAAGTGCAGAAACTTCAAGTTTCACATCCACATACAAAAATATAGTTTTTGTTCAAATCCATTTCCGCTTCCAATGTAGAGCATATGACCTCACTAGATGGATCTCAACGGAAGTTACGTACTTAAGTACTAAAGTGAAGAGCTAATCGCTCTCGTAAGCCCTGTTATTTTAGGTTTGGTAGGGTGGAAGGGAAACATACATGCCTTCAAACAGAAATCGGTTGAAAAAAATCTGTGCTTACTGAGACTTGAACCTGTGAGGCAACAACGTCGACCACTGCACCACGAACCGGAAAATCTCAATAAATATTACATGAATTACATACTATGTATGTTTATGTTTTGTTGGTGAAGTAAACAAGTATAATTATATTATAGTGATGGAAATGGATTACGAATATGTTCATTCAATTATTGAGTTCCATCAGAGATATACATTTTTGTTTCTTTTTTTAAAAATACATATCTGCTCCCAATGTGGAGCATATAGCCTACTAATGGAGGTATCTTACATTTTTTTCTATGAAAACTGTTACTCAGTCGCTCAACCTCTCTTATTTGAAGGGAGTAGTAGGAATACAAGGATAAGGCTAGGACAAGACTAGTAGTAAGCCAATCGCTCTCGCTAAATGAAATTATTAAAGAATCGGAAAGAATAGAAGGGAATTTTTAAACATCGAAAAAATTCTGTTCGTACTGGGACTCGAACCAGTTAGATCCGGCACGAAAGAAAGCAACGCTAACCGCTGCGCAATAGGACACGACAATTGTACTATATTCGAAATTTAAAATTATACATAATGCTAATAATTATTTTTGTTTTAATCTTGCCTTTTTATGTTTATTTAAATAATGATTATTATAACTTCACATCAAATTATATATATGAAGATATAAAAAAAGTTTTTTAAAAGATAAAAATTATTTTCTGTTCAACAAAGCATACAATTATTTTAACATTGTTGTTCAAATATAATAGTAGGAAGAATCAGAGGTTTCGGAGGCGCTCGCGCAAGGACCTTGCAAACATAATAAAGAACAGTTTTCTGAGATAAAATTAGTATGCACATTATTTTCAATTCCTGACGAATATACAGCTACCTACGGCTATTTCAGTATACAGTTTGAAACGTGGAATAAAAGCGGAAAGAATGGTACATATTTCTGCTTTAATATCATAGCTTTTTACAATAGTTTCAAAATGTCTTCAAATCAGTTGCTTGGAAACATTGAAAGTAGTTAATTTCAAGTTTTAACTAGTTTAGTGTGTACTTGTAACATAAAATGTTCTTGAACAGTCAGTATTTGACTTTTAGCAACGACGCGTGTATAACATACTCGTTCGTAAAATTGAGACGGTAAATTTACTGAAAAGAAAAGAAAAGAAAAAAAAGAAAATAAAATACGTATTGGTCGAGAGAAAAATGCTTTTGATTAGTATTTTAACAAAACATGTGAAATAAAAGCAGTAAAGTTTAGTTGACAATTATAGAAAATAACAAAATGGTTTTTAAAAGCTTATTATAAATAATCAATCAATTTTGAACAGTTTAAAGGGTTGTTTTCATTGCTTTATCGATATATTTTATGTGTTTGATTTGCAAATATGCACTTAAGAGATCTTATCTTTGCTCGTGGCTGCAGAATAATTGGAAACAAGTTTCATTTTCGCGATGGAAGATTTTATCGAACATTGCAAACATATTCTATTTGATAGTTTTAAGAATAATGAAATGGCATTTTTTACACAACTGTTTAATTATATGTAATTGGTAAGGATGCAAAGGAATAAACAAATTTGGAAGTATGTAGAGTTAAAAAAAATGAATTTAACGATATAATTTCATAATAAAAATAATAAAAGATTTTTAGTTCTTTTTCTACATAAAAATTTACGTGGAAAAATTTAAAAATTAAAAAATGGAAAAAAAAATATTTAAAATTTTATGTGGAAAAAGTACTAAAAATCTTTTAAATTTGAATCGTTCAAACTATGTACATTCTCACAAATTTTGTCACTAACGACCCGGGTTTCGCCTTTCGGCATCTTCAGGCATTCAAGTGCACGGATGAACTTGAACTGACGCTTAGCAAATAAAAGTTTCGTGCTTATATAAGATACAAATGCATCACCGAGTCCAAATCCATTGCTGGCGAAAAGGATGAGCTCATGGGAATTCCAACAGATTTGTGTAGTGAGCAGTTTCAAGAATTATATAATCTGTTTGTCGGCAAAGGTTTTATGATTATATGATTTTATGGTTATATAGGGTATAGAAGAGGAGATGTGGGAAAATTTGTTATTTCGTTTAAAATCGGAAGACTTTGCAACTGTGCTTTATTGATTTCTAAAATTTCTTGGAAAAAGAGCTTATGACTGTCCGTACAGTGAAACAGGTCAATGGTATGTAACTCGTGATAATGTTAGTCAATACCTTAAAGTAATTCATTGTTTGCTCGCACAGAAACTTCACCCCATTGAATTTGATACATTGGACCGAGACGTTAGATATAAAGTGTCAGAAATTATACAACTTAAATTTGAAAAACAGGCTTATAAACTAAAGAAACTTATTGAAGAGAAAAATAAAACATTACTTGAGAAATCACAGTTGATAATAAACAAGGAAACACCAATCATATTTTTCGATAGAGTGGTTAACCTTACTAACGTAACTTTAGAAAAAGACGAGCAAAATCTCTTATCAAAAGGTCTTAAATACTGCCCACCTTTACCGAATAGAAAATCTGACTATGAAAACCTTGCGATAGACTTAGAAATTGCACTACATAAAAATCTAACTAGTAAGCATATATGTTCTCGCATTCTTAAAAAGGATTATTTGTCGAGTGTTAAAAATAGAAGTAAACTTAACGATGAGTTAGTCACTCTTAAGAATATTAAAGATAAAATTAAAGAAAATAACATCATTGTCACAAAAGCAGATAAAGGAAGTACCACAGTTCTGCTAACGAGTAATGATTACGTTGATAAAATTAATAACTTTCTCGAAAGTAACAATATAGTCCAACTAAAAAAAGACCCTACAGTAAAATTTAACAAAGATGTCAAAGATGTCATTAACAGTTGTAATATTACGATCAACCCTAAAGATATATATTCTTTGTCTACACGGAATCCGTTAGCTCCCAAATTTTACGGATTACCGAAACTTCATAAACCTTCAATCCCAATTCGCCCTGTAGTGTCATATATTAATGCCCCAGCCTATAAATTATCGAAAAAAGCTAACTCCCTCATTCGTAACCATAGTGGATTCAACCCGACATATAGCGTAAAAAATTCATTAGAATTAGTTGAAAAACTTAAAAATAAAATCATTCCTTGCAATTCAAAATTAATTTCATTTGACGTGGTCAGTTTATTTACTAATGTACCAGTCAACAAATGCAAAAGGATTATCGAAGATACCTTAAATGCACGTAGAGTAAACCCGATAGTAACAAAAGAGTTATTAAATATATTAGACGTTTGCGTTGACCAGAACTATTTCCAATTTAACAATACAATTTATAAACAAACAGAAGGCCTTGCAATGGGAAACTGCCTATCACCGTTGTTAGCTGAGTTTTATATGAACTATTTAGAAGATACAATTTTTAGAAACAAAACAGAAGCCAAACCTATAGTCTATTGGTTCCGATATGTAGACGATATTCTTTGCCTGTTTAATGGAACAGATAGACAAATAACTCACTTTCATAACTTTATAAATTCATTAGATAAAAATATTAAATTTACTCTAGAAGTCGGAGGCAAAAATATTAACTTTCTTGACTTAAATATTAACATTGAAAATCATTCTCACGAGTTTAAAATATTTCGGAAGCCGACATTCTCTGACACTGTGATCCATAAAAATTCAATGCACCCATTTTCTTATAAACTAGCCGCTTTTCATTCAGAAATACATAGACTTGTGAGTGTTCCTTTAAACGAAATAAACTTTAATATCGAATTGAAAATCATCAAACAAATCGCCATTAACAATGGATACGATATGTCTCTTATAGACAATCTTTTATCAAAAAAACAAGCTAAACTTGCAGAAAAAATGTTATTTAAAGGTATAGTGTCAAAGGACATAGATCATACTAGGTATTGGCGTAGAATCATTTTTTTAGGAAATACAAGTCTCAAAATTAAAAAACAGCTAGCTGATAGTGTTAGACCTGCTTTTTACTGTAAAAACTCTTTAGGCAAATTATTAATTAATAATAAAGATAAAATACATTACTTAAATAAATCCGGGATTTATAGATTGCAATGCTCTTGTTGTACAAAGTTTTATATCGGCAAAACAGAAAGAACATTGAACATCCGAGTTTTAGAACATATGGCAGCCTTTAGATTGAAAAAAGACACGTCTACTTTTGCTAATCACTTAATTTCGGAAGGACACGTGTTCAATCAGGAACAAGGGATAAAAATGTTACACCCAAATACGGACAGTCATAAGCTCTTTTTCCAAGAAATTTTAGAAATCAATAAAGCACAGTTGCAAAGTCTTCCGATTTTAAACGAAATAACAAATTTTCCCACATCTCCTCTTCTATACCCTATATAACCATAAAATCATATAATCATAAAACCTTTGCCGACAAACAGATTATATAATTCTTGAAACTGCTCACTACACAAATCTGTTGGAATTCCCATGAGCTCATCCTTTTCGCCAGCAATGGATTTGGACTCGGTGATGCATTTGTATCTTATATAAGCACGAAACTTTTATTTGCTAAGCGTCAGTTCAAGTTCATCCGTGCACTTGAATGCCTGAAGATGCCGAAAGGCGAAACCCGGGTCGTTAGTGACAAAATTTGTGAGAATGTACATAGTTTGAACGATTCAAATTTAATATTGAAATTCCACCAAGCACCTTCAGTCGAAATCTTAAATTATAAAAATCTTTTATTATTTTTATTATAATACCTTTCCACCAAGTATTGACAGTGAACACCTTAAAAGTGATATAATTTCAATATTAAATTTGAATCGTTCAAATTATATTCATTTGTGTGAATGTACATAATTTGAACGATTCAAATTTGAATTTAAAGATATGTATATATAATAAATAAGTATTTTATTAAAACGTCATAATATGACATAATATTACTATTTAACGCCTACCAAAATTATGTTATTTTTTTATTTTACGAGGTCAATTCCAATAACTGAATGACCATTTATAAAATATCAAGTGTGGTATATATTGTATAATTCACTAGCATTTAAACCTCTTACCCGTTTCCTTTTGTTCAAAGGCAGTCAGTATAATTTTCGGCCTTGATTTTTTGTAATCGTAATTAAAAAAATAATTTTAATGATTATTTGAAAACAAAATTAATGATCTAATTCAGATCAGAGTGAACAATTTTTTCCAAGTCTGAGATCTGCTGACAAAAATTTCAATTTGATCTTGAATAATTACAGAAAGATTTACGCACTCTCCGTATGATGTTGAAAATATGTAGCATTTAATAATTGTCGCCTTTGTCACAATGACCGATTGACCGCTTTTGGTTATATATTTATACTCAACTAATATGAGCAAAAACTGTCGACTTATGAATATAATTCATCACAAGACAGTACTGGAGGTCAGCGACTTGCAAGTGGAGTGGAAGAAATTAATTGAGGCGGCCAAGGTTCACCCATGACTGCATCGTCAAGAAGAAAAATAACATTTTAACAGCCCTTAAAAATAAATTAAAATTTATTCCATATGAATCCATCCTACTGAGATCCCTTCTTAACGCAATTGAAAATACATCTGACAATAGCGAGGCGTTTTCCAATTCGTGCAGTACTATCAAACCACGGAGTAAATTGTATGCATTATTTTTTTTATGATTACCAAGAGTAACACATGGTCCTGAGAATTGATTGATGGCCTTCCTGAACTATAAAGAATATCATTTGCAGCTAGATTAACATAAATCTTCAACGAGTTGTAATTAACGTGTTTTCTGTTTATTTTTTTAGGAATGATCATTTGATTAATACGCCAATAAGCTGGCATGGCGATCCGTCAAATGTGTGGTTAGATCAGCTAGCGTAGCTCAGCGGTGGGCCACCAAAATGTTCCCAAGGAGCTCGGTTAACCTGAGAGATATATTTTTTAATACTCTAATAGGATGATTCGCAATAATTATGAAATCAATCGAATGTTACTTTATCTGCTTTTATTATGTAAAAATACACTGCTACATAATTGTTATGTTAAAAAAAACTCATGATATCTTTTAGTATGCACCCGCAATAAATGTATTTAACGAGAAATTTCCAAATTTCTAAAAGTCTTTTATTTCATATTACATATACACCATCACAGCAATTACTGTTGATCTGAGAATATTGTTTAACTTTAACCCTCCAGAGACGAGAGCTTTTTTCCGATAAAAAAAATATTTTCTAAGCCATATTGAAGTCACGGATAACTTTTATTCCTATCCAAAATTTAAAAAAAATAAACGCAGAGTCGTTGTATAGAAACCCTGCATGACTATATGGTCATGCTCATCCTTTTATTACCGTGTAATATTGATTACGGACAGTAGTAAGGACAAAAGTGACCGTATGGGCTCGCAAACATTCGGGGTTGAAATGTAGCTAAACATGATTTTTTTTAAAAAATATTTACAATTTGACCTCTTTAGATCAACATGATTTCAATACAAATATATTAGCAAAATAATTGTAAATAATTTGATGTTTTTATAAAAAAATAGTTTCAAAAAGTAAATTAAAAAAAACGGAAATTCAAAAAATCACATGTACTTTTGGAGGCCGTTTCTGTCCCCACGGCTTATGACCAACTGTAGTCTGTACCCTTTTTAACCAAATATGAGCAAAAGCAACGATATTCAGGCAGAAAAAGGATGGATAGTGGAATCAATAGACAACGGTGTTTACTGTGACCATATGGTGACGCTCGTCCTTGGAGGGTTTTAACAAGAGGCTTACGCGAGCCTTCTACAGCCTATTCCTGGGTACTTTTAAGTTTTCATTAAATATTTTCGTCTTTTATCAAAAACAGCTGATGATCATGATGAAATTTCAGTTACAACGCAATAGTGGTAAGGTACATGTAATAGTGTGTATGTTGATTGTGTGCTTAGTGTTAGCTTATCCTCTGTAGAATGTATTCAGTTCTGGTAAAAGGCTTTGTTAGGTTGTGACGTACAAGAACAAAGCTGTCCTCATTATTACCTTGATCTGTCTGCGGTTTTAAATAATGTATTCTTAGAAAACCTTTGTTCATTTATCATAGAGCTTAACTATTTTTGCACATTAGTGAAAGACTTATGTTTTGATTTTGACCTTCTGATACGTATTAGTTCTCTTTGGAAACGTTGTATAAGTATTCTTATAATGATGAAATATAGCAATGTGATCAAATTAAGAATGTGTAAATACTTAACTCCTTTCAATTGACTTTTATATTAAAGTTAACTAATGTGATAAATTTTGTTTGGTTTCGAATTATAACTAATAATAATTAACATTTGACATTTAAGCTGATACAAAAGCGCTCAATAATGTTTAATTAAAAATTATACGAGATAAACTGTTTATAAAACATTCGAAATCAACACCAAAAGATACAACAAACAGTACAAACACCCACCCATGTTCCAGGATTTCAAATTTTTAAAAAAATAAAAATTTGATATTTATTTTGCCGCAGTCAAATCCTCACCGATCTTATTGCAAGGATACATTTTAAGCACTTTATACTGTGATGGTAACATAAGATATACTGTTATGTACAAATAACAAATTATTTATTTGTTAATTACATAAATAACGTCTCCTTTAGCCGAGTCTTAAATGCTATAAAGATTCGTCTTTTCAATTGTAAGTTCATGGTTTAGAACCCTTGTGAATAAAGAAAATCTTTAAATACATTCTATTACACAAAGTATAACGGTGTGAATAGATACATAGAACCCAAAATATTTTCATAAATATGATTGAAAATTTTTGATTTGCGATTAAAATAATAATAGTGGTAAAAAAATATTTGTTCGAATTATAATGTCCAATCAAGTAAATAATTGTATGCCTATAAATCATAACCGTATATATTTTGAAACATAAACTAGCATTAATGTTTAAAATAGTCAAATCAATATGATGTTTAATTTGATAACATTTTTATTCTACTAATTGTGTCACACTCAGAAAAATAACAACATAATTAAATATCAATTTATAATTGAATGAATTTACACAAATTCGCAGCCGAATACATCGAAAAAAACAATATGAACTGTATGAACAATAGCGTTTTTAAACGCAAAACAAAAAAGTTTGAAAAATAAACTGTTTTCAAGTTGTATTCATGGTGGCCATTCATTTTAGAACAAATGATCCTGAACATCTACGTTATGGTCTCGGGAACAATAAGCCAGAAAATTGTCGACACACGAGAGATCACAGAAACGTTACCCGTTGAGGTTATGTTGGCCAGTGTTGTATCCGAAAAACGTTGTTTTATTTTATTAGATGCAAACAATGCGAGTAAAGTTAATTACCAATGTTCATAAGCTTCCAACAATGAAAATACAATTATTTAATAAGCCATAAAGTAATAAAACTTATGCAAAAGCGTTTATTTTGACAGCTGTCGCCATAAGGAGACATTCCAAAGTGAAAAATAAATCTCAAAAATGACGCCCGATGAGTTTATGGTGATAAGTCTATTTAGCTATATATTCTTACAACATATATTGATGAAATGTAAATCACAATGATGAAATGGAATAATATGACTTTGCTAGTTCGTCTACAGCTACGCGCGCATCGCATGTTCCGTATGCGCTCGCTCTTAGACCGTGAACATGGGAACCTACATATTTGGGGTCGTGTGAAATATTCCACTATATGACACGACCACGTAAATTTTGTTTTCCAGGTCATGTTCTGGAACAATTTGTTTCCAAGTAAATGGCAGCTGTACAATATTCTATGGAACTATTTATAAAGTAAGAATTATTCTTAATTTTAATGAAATCTTAGACGAGTAAACTGAACATCCAAAAGTTGACTGACAAGACAATTTCAAATTAAAATTCTATGTGCGCTCTTATATTTAAGTTTACCTTTGTGTTTTAACAATATAATTACCAATGATACTAGGGATTCTGTGTCGAGACATCCCGGGACTTGTCGGGTTTTTTGCTGTCTCGAGCCCCGGGACTTTGTTGTAGAATATCCCGGGAATCGAGATTGATTTAAAATGTGCTAGTAATAAATGTATTCAAAAACTGTATTGCTTCTAATTAACATATACTTTCGGCGCCTTTTGAAAGTACACACGACACAATGTATATGCTTAATTGAAACAAAATAAGTGTTTGGAAGAAAGATATCTCCATTTATGTCATTAGATATTTGATTAAATCAATTCATAATGATATTTAAATATAGCTGTAGCAAAAGCAAATATTAAAATTAAATGTTTATACCTGATGTTGTTTTATTAACGAATGATTTTTCACAATTATACAAATGTACCAATGTCTCAATAGGACAAAGAGGGTCTAAAAGCTGTATTGTGAAGTTACGGTCATAAATTTACTCCTGACTGCAGCGGAATTCATTGATATTTTTTCAATAAATGTACCGTTATCATCCCTTCTCAGTAAAAATCAACCGCAAGCATTGCATATATCCATTACATAAGATATACATAAGATAAGATATTTTACTACAATGTTTAATCATTAAACATTGTATTAAAAAAACTCGATTTTTACTAGTGCGTATTTTAAAAAGACGCCGAGTGTATTTAATACATAAATATTATACATACAAGTAATTAATTTTAATAAAATTATAATTTTATCAAAATTTAAAAAAGGAGAAATAAAAGTCTCGGGAAGTCCCGGGATTTTGAATTTATCACGTCTTGAGTCCCGGCACTTTGAAAACCCCGAAACTTCAGAATCCTTACATACGTATTTTGAATTTCGTTATAAATTTATGAAAGTATGGAATGAAACTTTATTTGATTTGAAGTTTGGAAATAACTTTGTTTTATATTTTAATGTAAACGAGTTTGCTTGTTTGTTTATAGCAGGTTGCTTCTCGCTTGTTTAATATGAGCAAAAACACAAACTGACGGCAAAAGAAAAAAAAACAAAAAAAAGGATTTTTTCCACGTTTTCACATAGCATTCGCGGGCAGAAAAAAATCAGAAATACTTTTACAACACAACGAAATTTCTCCTCAAAGCTGCCGCGTTTATATCAAAAACTGTAGTGAATGTATTGGGCTTAGTGAATAAACGCAATAAGAAAATATACTATTTTTAAATTTTAATATAGAAATAGCCATGTACGTTTAATTACTTTAAGCAATAGTGCAGTGATTAGAGTAGCATTGGTACTTTGCAAGCTTGTTACAAGTCTTAAATCCGCTAAATGCTGAAAGCAGGAAAAAGTGCCTATGAAAATTATGAAAGCCGACGGAAGTTTTATGCGATTTTGATTTTGCCGAATCGATTGCACGCGTCTTCCGTTTTCCCACAGCCGTCAACAAAGAAAGCAATATGTTTCTATTGAACCATTTTCGCTATAGCAGAACATTTTCTATTATTAGAAAGAAAGAAAGATTGCATTTTACTTTAGGTACTTACTGCATAAAATTAAAAAATATGACTGGATGCGAAATTCATTTTCCACGATTGATACATCAAGTTATAATTTTTTATCCCAAGAATAAGCAAAATCGGTTGCCTTGTCAATACGATCATACTTCAAAGCTTATTTTTTCAGAAATAACTTTCGAGGAATTTTAGATTTTTGTTCAATGCGGATACCCAACTCTCTCTACGAGGGCACTGAAAATCTTGTTACAGTTTTCAACATCATATTTGTGTGAGGTTGGTTTCTTAACATTAATATATACAATGAAAACGTTAAAAATTAAACAAAGAATGGAAGGTAAATCTATCAAATATTTGACATCATTTTACTGAAAATGTAAATGATTTTCGCACGGAATAAATTGTATTTTATTAACAGTTTTTTCGGGTCCTATGGTGCAGCAGTTAGCGTTGTAGGCTTCCGTGCTGACTCTCACGGGTTCGAGTCTCAGTTGGAACAAATTTTTTTTACATAGATTTATCGATTATTCGATTTCATGGGTGTTTGTGATGCCTAAAAATTCCGATCCTTCAATAAATTGACGTAGCTAGAAGGATTAGTCAACTTGTAGTCCTGACCTAGCCTAATCCTTCTATCCCTACTACTTTTTTTGTAAAAGAGAGGTTGAGCGACTGAGACACCTCCATTGAGAAACCATAAGATGCACATTGAGAGCGGATATGGATAGAAAAAAATATTAACAGTTTTTTCATTGCATTCTATTGTATATATTTTCTTTAACTGTGTTGTGGTTTTATAAATTTTTAATAAGAGTTATGCCTGCATGTAAGTTTATAACGTACATCATTAATATGAATATTATACACCAGATATCAGTGCTAACATTATTCCAACAAACTTTCTATGTTTGTGCTGTGCGTTACAGTTAAGTAGAAATAAGACAAAAATTATCCATTTACTCTCGTTTAGTACTATTTAGTTTATTACTATGTAGCTATTATGTATATATTTTATGAAAAATTGAAAATATTTATTACTACTCAAAATAACGTTTTTTTTTTATTTGCATTGATAAATTCTCTTTGCCTTACATTTTTTTAAATTAAATATTACCAAGCAAATGCTAAAAAATAAATATTTAAATATAATTTTGATACAAGCATGTTTGTGATTTATTTTTACCTCAAGTTGATCCGAAGTGAATCTAACTAATACGAATTGACAGTTTTTAGCTGTGCGGTCAATTTTTTTTTATTTTAAAAAACAAATACTGTTAAGGAGGTGAATTTGGACCTTTTGTTTAAATAATCTCGAGCGTACTGACTTGCGTCATTGACCAATTGGATGATACGGTTCAACTCTTTACGATTCAAGGGCCAGAACCTTCTTATTTACATTATCGACAAAAGATTCTGTTTAAACTGCTGTAATCCTATTTTAACTCTGAGAGTTAACACAACATTTTCAAGTATAAATAGGTCACTCTGTCAATCTTTTTAAAAATGACAACAGTGTCCCTAAAAATGTTTTTTTCAAAAACAATATACCTAAAAGCAATTGAAAAAACAATATTCATTAAGGTAAAGTAGGACATCAAATAGTTGTCAAATAGCTGTGGGATTTCACTTTGTTTCATTTTGAGAAAATGAGTATTCGGTATTGTTAATAATACTGAGTATTTTAATTGTCTAGTTGTCATATGAGTGTTTTAACTAAACTGAAAAACTGAATACCTGACCTAATTGTACAAGTATTCGTAATCAAAGATTCAATCTTATAAGTTATGTTTAAACGTATCCAAATAAAGATATTCGTTTTATAAACACAGTTGAAGACTATTTAACTGAAATCTGAAAGTGAATCTAAGAAACCTTCTTATCTTAAACATGTAATAAATGGATATTATGAGTTTTGGTACTAAGCCAATTAAAATAGCTGTTATATGTCTAACAGCGTAAAAAAATGTTTGTGACATATTATTACAACTATGCAAAATACCACAGAAACATGGTTTTGTTTAAAACTCCAGGAAAAATGTTTTCTTTCGCTTCGTCCAGTTAAAAACGTAAACGAAATTCCACAAAATTATTGTTTGCGTGGTAACAGTGAAGTTTTTTTTTAATACTGCCAGTGAAGAGTAAAAAGTTTTTTTACAATAATGGTAGTACGCGAGGAGTTATTTGTGGACGAAATCTATTAAAATTGACATTGCAATTAAGGCTGAAAATTAAAGCTAAACTAATTAATACTGTTTTTAGTAATTTAGTTTTACAAATATTATTTTTTTATATAGTTGATAGCTTTTTCGGCGTATGCCTCCATCAAAATTCAGAACTATAATTGATATTTGAGAACGATTTCAGTAAGCATGGAATAATAATTGAGAACGACATATGAAAAAAAAACAATCCAACTATTAACGTTAAGATACTTACAATAATTATTAAATATATTTCATACGTAGCACGTTTCGCATACCGGCAATAAAACATAAATAGTATTTAGGTTATTATATTATGAAAATATTATGAATTTTTTTCAAAAATAAGCTTATCTTATAAGAAAAATAAGATGATATTTATGTTATCATTTGTCTTAGATTTTTGTTCAAGGAAACAGAACAATAACCATTTCACTGAAACAGATTTTTTTATTCGGAATATAATATCTTTAAAAAATAATTAAAGCTTGTCCTTAATAGTGTGCTTCTATATATTAATAAAATTTGAATATGTCAAGTCTAACAGCGTGACACTGAGACCACGAAACTAGTCAATCGTCATTATAAACCGTTCGTTTCATATTTAATTTGAAAACATCATTGAATGGTACCTTCAACGCTTACGTGCATTAAAATTAATGTGGTCTTAAAATTTATACAAAAAAAAAAAGTTTTTTGAGGGCTTTGCAAACAAAGATGACGGTCTTTAAGTTTGCCAAAAATGAGTTAGTTATGTGATCGCATAGAGCTGAAAATTATGCATATTGTCATTTAAAAACTGGAAAATCTCAAAAATCTAGTAATCAGATGCTATTCAATGTGTGATATATTCAAAGACATGTTAAATTAAAAAGACAACTTTATTTTCAACACAAATATCTCACCACAGCACTGACATTGTTGAAGGAAAAACCATCTTTCTAACAAGAAACAAAAAATCTATTTTTTAGATGTGCCGGTAAAGTCTTCAAGCGGCGATATGGTAGTTAGTTAATTTAAAAATGAAAATAAACTTTAAAATGTAATTTTTTAAATTAAGTTTGTAACAAAAGCGTCCGCTAACATAGTCCTGTGTAGCAAAGACTGCAATTATTGACAAACAATGTTATATATATTAAAATTGCATGATGATACTCAGATCTTTTATTAATAAAAAAACGGTTTAATTGATTTGTAAATATTTAAGAAATATGAAAACTGTCACATTTGTTTCTCTGGCCCTCGTGTATATTTTAACGTTATTTCTTTCTACGAAACGTAGTGAAAAGTAAAAAATATTAAATTTAATAACACTTCTAATGTAATACGATAACGCGCCAACTGTTTTATTGACTAAGTTTTATTCTTCTTCGAAATACTGCGAGAAGGTTCTTTTAATAAAATGATAATAGCTTGCGGATAAGTGATTTTACTCTTCATTAAACTATTCTTATCCGAAAAAGTTTTGTAAGTAACAAAAGGAATTTTAAACAAAGTATATTTTCTAGTAGTTAAAAAGTTACATATTGCATAAAAAAAATAAAAGGTATTAGCAATGAAAAAAACCAAAATTAAACATGTATCAGGAAAAGCTAAAAAATCTCACCCTGCTAAATTTTAAAATTATATTCCGGAACATTTGATTCGCATAAAAACAATTAAATAAAAAACGACAAATGTCTTGAGAAAAATATTTTACTTAGTAAATAAAACAGTGCCGTTACTTTTAGAATGCTTTGAGTGCTGAAATTATTTTCAATTAAGTGGTCTATTGTTTTGAAGTTTTATTTAACATTAAAGTCGATAAAACGAAAATGAGGATCTCGATTGCAAAACCTACGTAGAGACCATTTTTGATTTTTTCCAAATTTTGATGCTAATTTGTTCTCTATTTTAATATGTACACAATCAATAAAATTCCGACTTAAAAACATCTCTAAATACAGAAAAAACGTGTTTAGTCTCAAAAGCTACTCAAATCCAAAAATACCACAGCAGTTTTTTGCACTATGCCAACAGTTTTAGTTTTTGAAGTTAGGAACGTTTTGAATCTAAGACGCTCAAATATACTATTTTTGTATTCTTTTTTTTTCTTATTTATCATAAATAGCATCGCAATGCTTAAGAGCTAAATTGTAACCCAATGAGTCATTAGTAGAGACACGCATTTTTAGCATTTTACGATATATGCTATAATTTGGAATAGATGCTTATAAATGCCAATGTTTCTGATAATTATGTAGAATTGTAAATTCATCATTACATGAATATATCAGAAAATAGTCGGATATTAAAATTATTTTAAATTCTGTTAAAACCACTGCAAAGATCACTATCGGTGTATTAAATCACACTTTAAATGAATAATATGAACCCTTGAGAGGTGAAGTGAGCTATATGTAAAATGGTAAAAAAAATCTTGGACTTTTAAGTATAACCACGTTTTTAATTGGTGTTTTTGTGGATTGGATATTTTTATTTTACGGAAATAGCAATATTGCAATGTAGTTTAAATAAGGTTACTTCACTTTTACAATACTTTAAGGCGTGTAGAAAATTACAACATATCTAACTTTTTGTAAAAGAAAATACCTACCACTTGGCACACTTCACCTCTAATATGATATGGTTAGAAAGAACTAATCGGCGATCAGTATCATTCATGGTTTAATAGTATATTTCACAAATTATGAAAGTCCTTCTTTTCATTTGCGATTAAATTTTCATGGTTATCTTTAATATTTTTTATAATACGAAAAATTGTCCTGTGGTTTTTGTGCGACTTCCTCTAAGCTTAAATTTTCAATTTTATGAGTTATGATACTTAGCCTCTCTAATGTAATATTAAATGGGATAACTGCTAATTTGAAATGAGTCCTATACTTGTCAAAGTACTTGTTAGAAGGTGTGATTGACAACAGTTTGGCAGTCAGAATGAATCCCAAGCCATTAAATGTACAACATGATTGAACTGATGAATATAATTAAGCAACACTAGCTGTGTATCTCGCTACAAATTATAATATTCTATATATTAATAGCCGATAAGGTCTGAGTGTCTGTATGTTTGGACGTCCATTTCACACCTTCCAGTCTCCACTTTTTTATTCATACTAAATTTATATATTAAAAGTCGATAAAATAATCACTCGCTTTTCACTTTTCACAAAAGTGTGCGTACTGATGATGTCCTCGAGACATCTTCTTCTTCTACGAAATGTATTTTGTTTGCGTACATTTTCAAATTAATAGATAATGAAATGAAATAAAATATAATTCAATAATTTGCAATTTAAAAACTGCAGGGCTGTCGATATATGCGCCGTGGTCGATTTATGGTACTATGAAAAATGATTGTTAGCAAACTTGAACATTATTCTAAATATTAAATAATTTACGAAATTTCTGCTCCTACGAAAAATGGTTGTTAGCAAACTTAAACTTGATTTCAAAAATTGAATATTTTACGAAATTTATGCTACTACGAAAAATAGTTGTTAGCAAACTTAAAAATTATTCCAAAAATTAAATAATTTACGAAATTTATGCTACTACGAAAAATGGTTGTTAGCAAACTTAAACTTTATTCCAAAAATTGAATATTTTACGAAATTTATGCTACTACGAAAAATGGTTGTTAGCAAACTTAAACATTATTCCAAATATTAAATAATTTACGAAATTTATGCTACTACGAAAAATGGTTGTTAGCAAACTTGAACTTTATTCCAAAAATTCAATAATTTACGAAATTTCTGCTACTACGAAAAATGGTTGTTAGCAAACTTAAACTTTATTCCAAAAGTTCAATAATTTACGAAATTTATGCTACTACGAAAAATGGTTGTTAGCAAACTTAAACATTATTCCAAATATGAAATAATTTACGAAATTTATGCTACTACGAAAAATGGTTGTTAGCAAACTTAAACTTTATTCCAAAAATTGAATATTTTACGAAATTTATGCTACTACGAAAAATGGTTGTTAGCAAACTTAAACACTATTCCAAATATGAAATAATTTACGAAATTTATGCTACTACGAAAAATGGTTGTTAGCAAACTCAAACTTTATTCCAAAAATTGAATATTTTACGAAATTTATGCTACTACGAAAAATGGTTCCAAAAATTCAATAATTTACAAAATTTCTGCTTCTACGAAAAATGGTTGTTAGCAAACTTAAACTTTATTCCAAAAATTGAATATTTTACGAAATTTATGCTACTACGAAAAATGGTTGTTAGCAAACTTAAACATTATTCCAAATATTAAATAATTTACGAAATTTATGCTACTACGAAAAATGGTTGTTAGCAAACTTAAACATTATTCCAAAAATTAAATATTTTACGAAATTTCTGCTACTACGAAAAATGGTTGTTAGCAAACTTAAACTTTATTCCAAAAGTTCAATAATTTACGAAATTTATGCTACTACGAAAAATGGTTGTTAGCAAACTTAAACATTATTCCAAATATTAAATAATTTACGAAATTTATGCTACTACGAAAAATGGTTGTTAGTAAACATAAACATTATTCCAAAAATTCAATAATTTACGAAATTTCTGCTTCTACGAAAAATGGTTGTTAGCAAACTTAAACTTTATTCCAAAAATTGAATATTTTACGAAATTTATGCTACTACGAAAAATGGTTGTTAGCAAACTTAAACACTATTCCAAATATTAAATAATTTACGAAATTTCTGCTCCTACGAAAAATGGTTGTTAGCAAACTTAAACTTGATTTCAAAAATTGAATATTTTACGAAATTTATGCTACTACGAAAAATGGTTATTAGCAAACTTAAAAATTATTCCAAAAATTAAATAATTTACGAAATTTCTGCTTCTACGAAAAATGGTTGTTAGCAAACTTAAACTTTATTCCAAAAAATGAATATTTTACGAAATTTATGCTACTACGAAAAATGGTTGTTAGCAAACTTAAACACTATTCCAAATATTAAATAATTTACGAAATTTATGCTACTACGAAAAATGGTTGTTAGCAAACTTAAACTTTATTCCAAAAATTGAATATTTTACGAAATTTATGCTACTACGAAAAATGGTTGTTAGCAAACTTAAACTTTATTCCAAAAGTTCAATAATTTACGAAATTTATGCTACTACGAAAAATGGTTGTTAGCAAACTTAAACTTTATTCCAAAAGTTCAATAATTTACGAAATTTCTGCTACTACGAAAAATGGTTGTTAGCAAACGTAAACTTTATTCCAAAAATTGAATAATTTACGAAATTTATGCTACTACGAAAAATGGTTGTTAGCAAACTTGAACATTATTCCAAATATTAAATAATTTACGAAATTTCTGCTCCTACGAAAAATGGTTGTAAGCAAACTTGAACATTATTCCAAATATTAAATAATTTACGAAATTTCTGCTACAACGAAAAATGGTTGTTAGTAAACTTAAACATTATTCCAAAAATTCAATAATTTACGAAATTTCTGCTTCTACGAAAAATGGTTGTTAGCAAACTTAAACTTTATTCCAAAAATTGAATATTTTACGAAATTTATGCTACTACGAAAAATGGTTGTTAGCAAACTTAAACACTATTCCAAATATTAAATAATTTACGAAATTTATGCTACTACGAAAAATGGTTGTTAGCAAACTTAAACTTTATTCCAAAAATTGAATATTTTACGAAATTTATGCTACTACGAAAAATGGTTGTTAGCAAACTTAAACATTATTCCAAATATTAAATAATTTACGAAATTTATGCTACTACGAAAAATGGTTGTTAGCAAACTTAAACATTATTCCAAAAATTAAATATTTTACGAAATTTCTGCTACTACGAAAAATGGTTGTTAGCAAACTTAAACTTTATTCCAAAAGTTCAATAATTTACGAAATTTATGCTACTACGAAAAATGGTTGTTAGCAAACTTAAACATTATTCCAAATATTAAATAATTTACGAAATTTATGCTACTACGAAAAATGGTTGTTAGTAAACTTAAAAATTATTCCAAAAATTCAATAATTTACGAAATTTCTGCTTCTACGAAAAATGGTTGTTAGCAAACTTAAACTTTATTCCAAAAAATGAATATTTTACGAAATTTATGCTACTACGAAAAATGGTTGTTAGCAAACTTAAACACTATTCCAAATATTAAATAATTTACGAAATTTATGCTACTACGAAAAATGGTTGTTAGCAAACTTAAACTTTATTCCAAAAATTGAATATTTTACGAAATTTATGCTACTACGAAAAATGGTTGTTAGCAAACTTAAACTTTATTCCAAAAGTTCAATAATTTACGAAATTTATGCTACTACGAAAAATGGTTGTTAGCAAACTTAAACTTTATTCCAAAAGTTCAATAATTTACGAAATTTCTGCTACTACGAAAAATGGTTGTTAGCAAACTTAAACATTATTCCAAATATTAAATAATTTACGAAATTTATGCTACTACGAAAAATGGTTGTTAGCAAACGTAAACTTTATTCCAAAAATTGAATAATTTACGAAATTTATGCTACTACGAAAAATGGTTGTTAGCAAACTTGAACATTATTCCAAATATTAAATAATTTACGAAATTTCTGCTCCTACGAAAAATGGTTGTAAGCAAACTTGAACATTATTCCAAATATTAAATAATTTACGAAATTTCTGCTACAACGAAAAATGGTTGTTAGCAAACTTAAACTTTATTCCAAAAGTTCAATAATTTACGAAATTTATGCTTCTACGAAAAATGGTTGTTAGCAAACTTAAACATTATTCCAAATATTAAATAATTTACGAAATTTATGCTACTACGAAAAATGGTTGTTAGTAAACTTAAAAATTATTCCAAAAATTCAATAATTTACGAAATTTCTGCTTCTACGAAAAATGGTTGTTAGCAAACTTAAACTTTATTCCAAAAATTGAATATTTTACGAAATTTATGCTACTACGAAAAATGGTTGTTAGCAAACTTAAACACTATTCCAAATATTAAATAATTTACGAAATTTATGCTACTACGAAAAATGGTTGTTAGCAAACTTAAACTTTATTCCAAAAATTGAATATTTTACGAAATTTATGCTACTACGAAAAATGGTTGTTAGCAAACTTAAACTTTATTCCAAAAGTTCAATAATTTACGAAATTTATGCTACTACGAAAAATGGTTGTTAGCAAACTTAAACTTTATTCCAAAAGTTCAATAATTTACGAAATTTCTGCTACTACGAAAAATGGTTGTTAGCAAACTTAAACATTATTCCAAATATTAAATAATTTACGAAATTTATGCTACTACGAAAAATGGTTGTTAGCAAACTTAAACTTTATTCCAAAAATTGAATAATTTACGAAATTTATGCTACTACGAAAAATGGTTGTTAGCAAACTTGAACATTATTCCAAATATTAAATAATTTACGAAATTTCTGCTCCTACGAAAAATGGTTGTAAGCAAACTTGAACATTATTCCAAATATTAAATAATTTACGAAATTTCTGCTACTACGAAAAATGGTTGTTAGCAAATTTAAACTTTGTTCCAAAAGTTGAATTTTTTACGAAATTTATGCTACTACGAAAAATGGTTGTTAGCAAACTTAAACATTATTCCAAATATTAAATAATTTACGAAATTTATGCTACTACGAAAAATGGTTGTTAGCAAACTTAAACTTTATTCCAAAAGTTGAATTTTTTACGAAATTTATGCTACTACGAAAAATGGTTGTTAGCAAACTTAAACATTATTCCAAATATTAAATAATTTACGAAATTTATGCTACTACGAAAAATGGTTGTTAGCAAACTTAAACTTTATTCCAAAAATTGAATAATTTACGAAATTTATGCTACTACGAAAAATGGTTGTTAGCAAACTTGAACATTATTCCAAATATTAAATAATTTACGAAATTTCTGCTCCTACGAAAAATGGTTGTAAGCAAACTTGAACATTATTCCAAATATTAAATAATTTACGAAATTTCTGCTACTACGAAAAATGGTTGTTAGCAAATTTAAACTTTGTTCCAAAAGTTGAATTTTTTACGAAATTTATGCTACTACGAAAAATGGTTGTTAGCAAACTTAAACATTATTCCAAATATTAAATAATTTACGAAATTTATGCTACTACGAAAAATAGTTGTTAGCAAACTTAAACTTTATTCCAAAAATTGAATATTTTACGAAATTTCGGCTACTACGAAAAATGGTTGTTAGCAAACTTGAACATTATTCCAAATATTAAATAATTTACGAAATTTCTGCTCCTACGAAAAATGGTTGTAAGCAAACTTGAACATTATTCCAAAAATTCAATAATTTACGAAATTTCTGCTACTACGAAAAATGGTTGTTAGCAAACTTGAACATTATTCCAAATATTAAATAATTTACGAAATTTCTGCTCCTACAAAAAATGGTTGTTAGCAAACTTGAACATTATTCCAAAAATTCAATAATTTACGAAATTTCTGCTACTACGAAAAATGGTTGTTAGCAAACTTAAACTTTATTCCAAAAGTTGAATTTTTTACGAAATTTATGCTACTACGAAAAATGGTTGTAAGCAAACTTAAACATTATTCCAAATATTAAATAATTTACGAAATTTATGCTACTACGAAAAATGGTTGTTAGCAAACTTAAACTTTATTCCAAAAATTGAATATTTTACGAAATTTATGCTACTACGAAAAATGGTTGTTAGCAAACTTAAACTTTATTCCAAAAAGTCAATAATTTACGAAATTTCGGCTACTACGAAATATGGTTGTTAGCAAACCTTAACTTTATTCCAAAAATTGAATATTTTACGAAATTTATGCTACTACGAAAAATGGTTGTTAGCAAACTTAAAAATTATTCCAAAAATTAATTATTTTACGAAATTTATGCTACTACGAAAAATGGTTGTTAGCAAACTTAAACATTATTCCAAATATTAAATAATTTACGAAATTTCTGCTTACTATAAAAATAAAATAAATTAAAATAAAATAAAATAACATAAAATAAAATAAAATAACATAAAATAAAATAATATAAAGTAAAATAAAATAAAATAACATAAAATAAAATAAAATAAAATAAAATAAAATAAAATAAAATAAAATAAAATAAAATAAAATAAAATAAAATAAAATAAAATAAAATAAAATAAAATAAAATAAAATAAAATAAAATAAAATAAAATAAAATAAAATAAAATAAAATAAAATAAAATAAAATAAAATAAAATAAAATAAAATAAAATAAAATAAAATAAAATAAAATAAAATAAAATAAAATAAAATAAAATAAAATAAAATAAAATAAAATAACACAACATAACATAACATAAAATAAAATAAAATAAAATAAAGTAAAATAAAATAAAATACAATGCAACAAAACACAATGCAACAAAAATCTCACGTTGCTGGGCAACGGGCTTACAGCTAGTGAATTATTAATGCGATAGGAAGACTTATGAGTAGAGATACGTGATCACCGCGTGTTGTTGCTATCAATTAAAAATGATACTAAATTATCACTCGATTAATAGAAAACTTATTCAACGTTGTCTGCTTTTTAACACTTTACATAGTAGTCAATCACATTATCGTTAAATGTATTTATATTTCGGTTGAATATAGCAATATTTGAGTGCCAATTTTTGACCATAGTATTCACTTAACTGACTGTTTAACGGATAGTCTAGCTTGCCTTACTACAGCTAGCCAAAATGGCTTGATGATGGGCGAACAGTGGCAACACCAGTAGTGTGACGACAAATATTGTAAACAAAAAAATTGTCATCAAGATGTGATAAATATAAAGATACCACTGTAAACTCAAACCTAAGTGGTTGATCAAGTTGATCTTTCTTTATATCTCGTGTGAGGTAACGCCATTAATGTTGGAAGGGTGGATTTTTTTTGATTTTAACTGAGTAATAAATAGAGAGAGAGAAAAATATTAAAAATGACATCACAAACACCTATACCTTCGAACATAAATCGATTAATCGATCGAAAACATGCTGTTTGTACTAGGACTTGAACCCGTGAGGTCTGACACGAAGGCCCACAATGTTAACCGCTGCGTCATAGGACCCGACCACTAGTCTTGTCCTAGCCTTATACTTATATCCTTTCTTCTCTCTTTGAAAGGGAGAGGTTGAGCGACTGAGTAACAAACAGTTCTCGTAGAAAAACTTCTGTTGAGGTACCACCATAAGGAAGCCAAATGCTCCACATTGGGAGCGGAAATGGATAAAAAATTAAATATGCAGTATTCATAATATGAATCTTTATTCAATACAACTGCGTTAAGTATTATATATATTACATTTTTTTATATTCATGTTCACTCCCAACGTGGAGCATATGGCCTCCTAATAGAAGTATGTCAACAGATTTTTTTCTACAAAAACTATTTATTACTCAGTCACTTAACCTCTCGTATTGAAAAAGAGTAGTAAAGATAGAAGGCTAAAGCCAGAACAGGACTAGTCGTAACTAATCGCTCTCGCTGTACATGAATAGTAATTTATTATGTTTTAATTGATTATATTGTATTAGTATTAGTACATTTAAAATACGAATGACTGTTCAATTATAGAATAAACAAAAATCTGTTTTTAATAAATAATATTTTCGTTTTTTTTTGTGCGTATTATTGTGAAGATGAAACAATATTATGAATAGCTAATGTATGTGTCAATCAACCAACAGTGAGAAAATTCAAATAAATATTCTGAAATCAGACGCGAATGCCAAATTTCTGTGTGAAGATAGCCGTGCTTCAATGCGAATATTTCACCTGTCTGATGTTGTCAGGTAATATTTACAAACAACTTTTGCGAGAGTCCACAATTACGAGAGATGAATGCTTTCAATTATTTCCGGTAAAACTCATCCAATAATAAATGATACATCATTATCTTTCTCTTATTACTCGCGGCTTGAAATAATCTTATGATTACATGGCATCATTTTATCCAGTTCTTAAAATAAAAGTAAGATTTGTTTGCTCTTTTTTTGAATAACGTACGATATAATGAAAACATATTTAATATTCTTTTGAGAAATCCAGATGTTTTGAAAAAAACGTTACAGGAAAATCAAGCAACAATCTTTATATTATAGAGTTTTTTTTTTAATATTAAACGAATGGAGCTCTGAGTTCTAGGGCGCGTAGTAATTAATACTTTGCCAGACTTTGTCATTTTGAATACAAGCCCTTCGGACCATACTCAGTTGAAGGCTTATATATATTTAATATGTTAATATATATTTCATATGTAAATTGTATTCACAGTTTCATTTCATGAGATATAACATAATATTAAAGTAAATAAGTAAGTTATTCCAATTTTATTTATTTTACATATTTTCATAATTTATTGTTGCTAATCAAATTGCTATTAAAAATGTAACTCAACTGTACCATCGAGGAGGTTTCATCTTCGGTGTGAAAAAAATGAAGTGAATGTTAGTATATAGTATCGATCTTAAAGTATATTTTGTTTATTATTTTTACAAAGAACACATTTTTCTTCATAACTATGTTTCATTACATATATAAAATAAAATAAAAACCTGACACCAACAGCAAATGTAACTAACTCTACGCATGTCTGTACATACTTTTCTAATTTAACATCCTCATACTGTACGGATGATATATAAGTGTATTGTGTATTTAATTTATTGAAATATTAAGTGATGTTTCAACAAAAGCATAATAAATAAGTTTCTAACCTGCAATTGCATCCCGCACCACTTTATGCACTTTCGTTAATCGGTTAGTATAAGGATTTTGTGCTATCTAATCCGTCTAAGTCTATATGTAAAACAAACGGATGTTGATTTTTTTAAAATTCTAGTCCGTAAATAGAGGAACGTATAAGTAGAAGATCTACTGTATTGTGGCTTAAAGAAAATATGTTTCACAAAAAACACGTAGAAATTATAAACTAAAATTTGAATGAACAGGTATTTATTGTTTTTACACTTAATAACAGGGCTGTGGAGTCGGAGTCGGAGTCGGAATCGTGAAAAATAAGCGGCTCGATTTTTTTTGAAAAATATATTTAATGATGTGTATTCAAACAAAATAATCCAAAGTGTTGTCATCTCATGCTTGGTTGTCTAAATATGATCTGATGGTATACATCAGGCATGGGAAACCTTTCTTAGGTCTGGGGCCAAATTATCATTCTGTCTTCGATTCAAGGGCCGGACCAAATTATTAAACATTAAAAAGTGATATTAAATTAAATACAACACGTTGCTACTTCATATATATTTTTTTATTTATATAATGAACGACATAATATTAATATTATATACTGATTACAAAATTTTGTGTGAATATTGGCCTTGAACTTGAATTACGAGACTAGCAATATTGGCTCCCTGGGACTATTAATTTCTTTCTCTATTACTTCGCCGAGATGAATTAGGGCTGGACAAAATAGCTCGGCAGGCCGGTGGTTGCCCATATATTGTATACATAAATAAAAGTTAAAATTAAATTATTGAAAAATTTCCTCGGAGTCGGAGTCGCAGTTGTTAATTATTTTAAAGCTGGAATCAGATAGGAGGCGGAGTCGTCTTTTTTTACACGACTCCACAGCCCTGTTTAATACGTTAAAAAAATATTCGTTATTTTACTACGCAATTTTAGAACCCTTTTTTCTAAATTGGTTTATCATTCTCGTTGTCACTGAGTTCAAATATTTCAATAGCTCATTTTGTATAGGTATAGAACATTGACTTGCCATCTTTATTTAAAAAAAAAAATCTTGTTAATTTATTCAGATAAAACAATATTTTCAAATTATACAATTACATATAATGTTAAATATTTTAGAACTGTTTAAGTGAGACCATATTAAAAAGTACCGCATAAATTTTATAAGTTTTATACATATTAGTAGACAGAATATTCAAAATCTATCACAAAACGACCGAATCGCCATCTTATGAAATATTCCTGTACTTTTTTCGATTTCGTTAAATGGAGAATTGAACATATTTCGAAACCTTCCGTGAATTTTCCAAAGCTTCTTTTAGCCAAGCAGCAAACCAAAAATAATTTCCATTATTACAATTTCATACTCGTGAATCGTGATAGTCACTTATCTAAGGAAAAAATAGAGGGTTTTTAAATGAAATTAAATCGGGAATTTTCTTATGATTATTTTCTATGATACTTCTCATAAAATTTAAAACAAAGCAAAGTATAATTGGGCCAGTCAGAGGTGAAGTGAGCCAATTGCTATTTTATAAAAAGAAGTTAGTTGCGTTATAATATTCTACACGTTTTAGAGTATCGTAAAAATGATAAAACCTCAGTTGATTAATACACATTGCAATAGTGTATTAATCCGTAAATTAAAAATATGCAATCCATCATAACACTAAGTAAAGACGTGATTGTACTTAAAATTTCAAGAAAAAAGTATTATTATTTTACTAGTTGGCTCACTTCACCTCTGGAGAGCCCAATTAATGTTGGCAACAAAGAAAACAACATTTGAAATAATCGTATGGTACGAAGTTGAATAAGACAAGTAATTATTGAATTATAATAGATATTATTTACAAAAGAGTAAACATGTTGTTTACAAAGTAACCAAACATTATTGAACACCATAATTCATTAAAATATATAGATGAGTAAGAAAACAATTGATTGTTGAACATTGTTTTTTTTTTAATATAACTGTCTTGTCGCTTGAGGTATGTTAGCTTAATTAGCTCTGTAAAAATGTTTAAATTGTATTCTGATGCTTTTGGGGGCTAGCTGACGTCACCACACTGCAACAGAAGATTAATTATCTAGGAACTTACCCTACAAAACTTTGATTTCAGGTCATTTTGAGTGACACGCAGAGCCGTGTTGCTAAAACCACACACTTTCTAAGCTCTGGCCATCGAATTGGTGTTACACAAAGTTCTTGATGATGGCAGCCGCAAAGTCACCCGAAACTCATTTGAAGAAATCGTTCCCAATGAAGGACACGAATAATAACATACCACGATACATTGCAAGAATATAAAAGCACCCGACTAACGATTCTTAATTATCAATACCCATAAACTTGCATTTTTTGCAACAAAGATTTCTTGATTGAACTCCATTGTAATACGGTAAAAGTTTAAGTTATTTTTTTTATATATAAAATTAGTTTATAGCTATTCCAGCGTGCGCTTTCATCAGATCTATGTTTAAACATTTGCTTGGTGTCTTTCCATCGTATTCTGGAGAGGTGAAGCATGCTTCAATTTCCATTTCATCTATAGTAGGGTGATACTTTTATATCCCGTGTTCTGTTCCAGGTTCGTCCGGGCATCGACGGAAGCGTGGTCTTCAGATTTTGATTTATATTTTGGGAGGGAAAACATACGAATAGGGAGATAGAATACAAACCTGTATTTCTTCAGATATATATGCTGGCTTAGACGAGATACACAAAACATCTTGTTATTCACTATAACATCCTACATAAAGTACATAACAAGTATTTATGTTTATATCGACGAAAAAGTTTGACAAAAAACTAGACATAAATATCATTAATTTTATCAATATCTATGTACGTCTAGTTTGTTGTAAAACTTTTTCGTCGATAAAAATATAAATACCAAATCATGTTTTAAATTACCTTGCAAATTTATAGAAATAATTTTCGTAACTGTTGGTTAACAATAAATTTAACTGATTTTTTAATATACGAGTTTTATAAGTTTAGTTTATATATAATATTGTATAGTAAACTCATTTGATAACGATAATATTTCCAACATTTACATTTAAAATATGGTTATGACAAAATAATTGGTACAAGCAGATTTTATATAGCGGAAAACCGAGTATGAAAGACATCACAAACATCGTTTATTGTATCTAAATAATGAGCGATTTAGTTGTATCCGAAATACAAAAGTTGGGATGCGATCAACCTCGATAATAAAACTGATACGTCTTTAGTTGTGCAAAAAAAGGCAATTTCAAATTGGTATTGACAGATGCCCACTCGATTTCAGAGCCAATTGTTTTTCCCGGACAAAATGTGATGAGAGGAAAGTTTGTTGGGGAAATAATTAATTGGTCGCTGTAGGGCCGCACCTAATTCTACCGTTCATTGTGCCAGTTCCAATAGATGAGTATTTTTTCTAACATTGTAAATGCGAGAAAAGTTTACGTTTTCACAAAACAATTAAAAGGATTGTTTTTTTAGCGAATACCTGAAATTTTAAGAATAAATTTGTTTTGTCATATAAAATAACCAGGTGGAATTTAAAAAAAATACAGAAAGAGATTGTGTGTGTGTGTGTGGGGCCGCGGTCTTTGTATCTTTGCTGTAGCGATTTTACGATTAAACTCTCTAACATTTTCATATAGTGTACTTATTTATAACAGTTGATAGGCCAACACGATACTTACAAGCTGATGAAAATAATTGTATACAGCAACAGCTGGTAACGGACGAGACTTATGAGAAGTACGTTAAATGGAGGCAGCGCACGATAACCGCACCCCGTCCCGTAACACTAGAAATTTATTATGTTTGAAGGCTGATTGAGATTTTATAAAATGAAGGGTTAGTTACAAAAAGCAATCTATACACATTTCAATATTTGCCGCAAAGTTTTTGTGATTCAAGCAAAAATTGTTGGTTTTAAATTAAAATTAATTTTTAAATAAAAAAATAGCTGCATTTATGAGATGATAAACCATTTTTTTTATCCAAGTCCACTCCTAATGTGGAGTATATTATATTGCTTCTAATGGTGGTATATCAACAAAAAAATAATCTTCGAGAACTGTTTGTTACTCAATCGCTTAACCTCTTATATTCAAAGAAAGTAGTAGGGATATGACTAGGACAGTGATTAGTGTATAGTGGTTAACTAATAGCTCTCGCTACACCCAATTGTTAAAGTATCGGAAAGTATGAGAGAGAATTCTTTTTTTAGACATCACAGATAAACCATACAAATAAATAGATATAATCGAAATAAAATTGTGCATTTTCGATCCATGATCCATACTACTGTGTATTTTTTTTTCTCGATGTTGACACAGTGTGTATACCGCTCTCTGTAAGTAGACGCCTTATATTTAAGTACGCAACACTTCAAGCCTTGTTTTTATTTCAATTAAACGATCGAATTTCACGTTTCGGACCCGTTTGTGATTTCCCTTGCTGTTCGAATTTGCGTGAAAGGCAAAAAAAACAATGCGTATTTCGTTAAGTACTGAGAGAACTGGTCATTAAAAAGTTTTTATCACTTGTGCGTCATATTGTATCGTATTGCCAATTGGAAGCCTTTATTTAAAAAAAACTCGTTTTGTTATCGATTATAATTTTACAGGATATACTAAAAACCATAGTGCGAGAGTAAAACAATAAATGTGGGATTTTTTTAAGAAATAGTAACTCATGAGAATATAAACTACCATGTTCATAATAGATATACGTTTTAACTCCATTGGAAGCCAAGAGAAGTGAACGGAGAGAGTTGCGCTTACCCTGAAATTGCCAGTGCTTGCTTTTTTTTTATTTTTTTAAATATTTTATATTATAGTTAATGCCGATGCGCTAAATATATTTAAAATTCAAAGATCATACGAAAAAAACTCGATGATAATTTTATTGTTAGTCATTCGAGATAAACTCAAGGTAAATTTACATCACAAACACCCACGTCTTAGGTCTAAAATTATAGAATACAAATTATAAATTTGACATTGACTTTACCGAGAATCAACCAAACCCACTCGGTTAAGCAAGCTCTAACCAACTGGAACACAGTGGGTGAGTTTTTTTGTATAACTATACAAAAGTGTATGCTTGCATAACGACAGACTTGCTCAGTTGTTGTAAATCAAAAATATATAGTGCTGTAATTTATTCAATTGACTAACAAGTGGCTTTCATAACTCATTTTTTGAACTGGACTTGACCTATATAGCCAGTTTTTAGAAAAAAATCTTTAATTGTTTATACCAAAAATGTATTGTATATACATTTTTTAAAGAATATTTCCCAAATCAGTCGAAATGTAGCAGGCAAACTATTACAGACGAAAGAGAATTGATAAAAATATTAAAAATATAAAACACTTTTGAACATTTTTCATACAATTTTGTAACATTGTGAAAACCAGTTATGAATAAACAGGTGGATGTTAGTGATTCGATGTCGAAAGCATTTATAATATTGCAGAATGGTAAATTTGTGAATTAATTTACAATATTTTGCAGTTCTATTAGTCAACTCCTGTCAATGGATTTTATGTATGTGTTATCTACCTAGGTAAGTATTATTTAATTATACTGCTTTAAGATCACTGTTGTTAAGCAATACAGTCATCTATCATTTTTACAGGGGCACAATTGAAATCGGATTGACTGATTAGGATACAGGATTGATGATTAGGATTATGACGGATATGATTTGACTCCTAAATGGTGCGAGAATTTTCGTGCTAAAATATTAGGAAACTCATAAGAAGTGTAAATTAAATAGAAATGATTGCGGTCTAACGCTTAGTAGCATACGGGTTAGAGTGAAAACAGAGAAAAACTAATTTTGGTGTCTGATAAATCTCCGTTAAAGTGACCAACCATTGTTATAATCCAAAAATAATATATGGAAGTTCCCATTGAGGTTTTAAAGTAACAACTCTGTAATATTTTATTTAAATTTTAAACAATGAATTTTTCATGCTGCGTTTCACGTATTATGTGAAATAAAAAGGAATACAAATAACAATCAACGACTTCAAATCAGTAATCCGCTTTACACAAATAGTAATAGAAAAAAAAAGAATATTCTTTCATTCATATGAAGCTAGGATATAAAAGGATTGACTGAGCAGAAAAATATGTTAAACTACGCGGTAAGCCCTCATAAAGCAACCCTTGTAAGGCAAATGGTAAAAGATTTTTTCAACAATTGTATAAAGTGAAAATGCCTGCGAGAAATCTTAAGATATTCCAAAACCTTACAAAAAACTGGTTCGAGAATTTAAGAAATAAGGAACAGGGTCCTTGAAATTTATACGACAAAAAAACAAAAAATGTGCACGGTACATATTTTTCCTAATATTATTTTGTATACCACTTTTTTAAGAAGATTATTTTGATACATATTGATTGAGTACAAATAAAATTCATTTTATATTGAAAGTACGCCACTTTTGTTCTCAGTAATAATATTAAATAAAGTGCACTCTCTTTGGACTACCAGCGAGTGTAAAATGACAGAGCTATTTCGAAAATTTCTTGTTCTCTACCTTCTCTTAATTGCATCTTGAAGGGATGCTCTTACGGCTGCAACAGCTGCATTTTGAAATATTCACATTAAACGAACGAGCTTTTATATACAGTTATAATGATGCAACACACTCAGCCGCTAGAGTTACGAAATCATAATTATTAGTTAAATTGTCAGCAGCGTAAATATGTATAAAATATAATGTATGCTTATAATTACTCATTTTATGCGAATAGACATTAATAAGTGTAAAAAATATATTTATAATAATTTATTAATACATTTATATAAGCTTAGAATGTATTAAGCAGAACAGTTTTAAACTATAGATATAGATAATGTTAAATAAATAATTGTATTGATTGTTTGAAAAATTCGAAGATAAGGTAACGTACAAGACAGTGCCCCGTCGAGAGACGTTGGAACTGGCTGGGTCACATTCTGCGGATGCCTCAGAAAAGCCTTAATCTGGCCTGCCTCTTCTTGCGACCGGCGGGATTCCGGCGTCTAGAACAACGGTCGAATACTATCCATAGGATGTAATCGACGGAACTGAGGGATGCTGGCATGTCATAGGGGGAAGCAAAGCAATTGGAGGGATACAGCGAAACATGCAAGTGCCGCATGGCGGCCATATGCTTCACATATGAAGCGAATGTGTTCAAAAAAGAAGAAATACATTATAGAATATTTATTTTCTACATATAAATGATTATAAAACAAGTCAAAATTATAATTTGTGTATCAACGACACTAAAGTTATATTTGCTTCTACTGGACTTTAAAGTTGAAAGATATTCAATAAAATCATTCAATGAAACATTGTTTTAATTTTTTTTAAAGATTATATAAATGAATTATTTACAGATATTGAAAAGAATAGTTGGACGTGCTGAACTATGTCAATGAAAGTCAACATCCTTACCTTTACCCTATTACGTAACATTATAAGCAACATTTACAGTCAAAATTGTGAAAGAAACACCTCATTTGACACAAAGTTATCATTAACAGGTTAATAGTTGTTTTTTGACCATGGATGCTCACAATTCTTTGTTCACCTAAAATTTTTCTTAGAAATAAGCTACATACATCAAGAGAGCAAGTTAATATTCAGTAGATTAACCTTTTTAAAAAGAATGGTAAGGGTAGAAGGATAAAGCATGGAAAATATAAATTATTAGCTAATTACTCTTGCTACCGTAATTTAGGATCGGATGAAATGTAAACATCGCATAGATCAATGCATAAATCAACTGAAACAACAGTCCATGCAATTGAACGCTTAGAATAAGAGCTCCCAACCCTATTCGATCCATTCCCTCCTTTCACCATTGTTTATAATATAATTCCCCCCTTGCCTACCCAAGATAGTTTAACTCAAAAGAAATATTAGAAATAATATACATATACGTAATGTTTAAACTCTTCTTTAGTATGTATGTACTTATGTAAATACCATTATAAACTTATTGAAATGATTTTTTACTAACTAATTCTTGAAATCACTGAAGCATATTTCAATGAACAATAATTTCTGGGTATTTTAAAATATCGTCTATTTGCATGTATAGTGATTTTATGAACATTTCATGTTGTATTTAAAATAATATTTTAAAAAAATGACGATTACTCACTGGTTGGAAACCTCTGGCTAAGAGGTTTGTACGTGAGGCCACTATAGATAAATATGAAAAATAGGAAAAACGTTTATAACAGTCGACAACTAGACACATTTAGCATGATACCTAATTAGAATGTTAAAAATTGGGGTTTTTAAACATTTAATTCATACACAATAATCAATAAGCAACTCAAACTACTACAAGCCAAAAAGTTTCATTTTGAGATAAATCTACTTAAAGATTCATATCGTCGTAACTAAATGTGATTCTAATTTGAAATGCACGATTTAAATTGCTTGTTATCTATGTTCCTTTATAACCTTCATAATAACTATGTGTTTTTATTTTGTCCAGCACAGTAATTTGGCCAAAAGTGAACGTTCTTATTTTTAAATTTAGTTTTCATGTAGCTGTGTAGAAAACTACCAATTTCATTATAAACCCTTTTTGCAGTCACTAGTTTTTTTAAAAGTCTTTGACAAAATAAATAATGGTATTTTAGCTTTTCTGCATTTAAGTATAAACTAGGAGTGCAAACTAATCATTTACATGTCGTATGCATGAAAAAAGTTTAGCAACCGACATTCAAAAAATTTATTCAAATACAAAAAAATACACTTTCCGTCAATATGCTTCTTATTGGTAGCGTACATGCTTAACAATAAGTCAGAAGAAATAGTACATTCCTTTTCCAGCTCATAAACTTTTATAACGTGGGGATGGCCTTAGAGAAACCCAGCTCGTAAAGTCACGGGAGGTACTCGTCCAGCCGCAAGTACTAAATATCTTCTGATCCCTTTGTACGATACAAAAAAAAATATATAAACCGCTAAGGAGCTTGAAAATTTAACCTCTCAAGCCTGCTTTGAACCAAATAATAATTATAAAGAAATCTTTAACATGAAAGAATACTGAAATTATATTGTACACATTCGAAGAAGCTCCACAAGAAAAATCTGAAGCGATTACTCAAAGATGATTTTTTGCAACCTAAAATGTATTAAATTGAGATATGTTTAGTTTATATAAATAAAACACTTGATATTGACGGTCAAATATCGGTTGAAAGAAAATATATTTATACAAGTAAATGACAACTACAGTCGGGTCCATGGCATAGTGGTCAACGTCGTTGGCTTCCATGCCGGACCGCATGGGCTCGAACCTCAGTACGAACAGCATTTTTTCAACGGATTTTTCAATTTCTGTTTTAAAGCATGTTTGTGATGTCTTAAAATTTCCCAACCATTTCAATCCTAAAATAACCTGATGTAGTGAGAGTGATAAGTCCTGTTTTGCCTTATCCTTTCTATACCTACAACTCACTTCGAAAAAAGATAGGTTGAGCGACTGAATAGCAAAAAGTTTTCGTAGAAACATCATGTTGAGATACATCTATAAGGAGTTTATATGCTCCACATTAGGAGCGGACTTGGATAAAAAAAATGAAAACTCTTTCATGATTGATAGCTGCTTTGCTCAGCTCCGGTACGGTGGAAATAAAAATTGTGTTTAATTTGTATAAACTCTTCAAGTTATTTGTGAAAGAGGAAATTAATTCACTATTTAAGACACACAATACTTGAAGATGTATGTAAAAAACAGGGATAAGATATTCAAGTAAAGAAAAATATTTAATATATTATGCAAAACACACATCAGTATAAATAGGCCTTAAAATACCGAATCTCTATCTTACTACTTTATATTATACACGTTGCTTATAATTTGAAGCCTTAACTGGGAGTAAAACAGCACTTCTAAATGATTGTTAAGAGTGTTTTAGAAGCAATTATTCAACATTTAGACGATAAGCACTGAAAAGCACTGATAAGTGCTGAAATAAAGATAATTTGTGAATAAATAGACTACTATTTTTGAAATAAATTACATTTTTTTCTGTGTTAATTATAAGCGAAATATTAATTGAGAAAATGATATGGTTAAAAGGCTCGATCCAAATCTGCCACCATTGCAAAACTTTTTGTTATATTATTATTTATCATTGCTTGCTTTAAAAACTTTCTACAGTTTTCTCATCTTTGCAAAAACATGCTCAAAAGCAAAAGCTTGATTGCTACATAAATTGCTTTATTGCTTTTCATTTGCTTGACTAGTTTTTCATTCTTGATATGCCACTGCTGAAAACAAATTATATTCCAAACAAATATTTCGCCACATTAAAATAGTTTTTCTTCGAACGCGGGGAAACTTTTCAGGCCACGTTTATTGAAATGCATTCAAAATTATAAGTATTGTGAAGTTAGTTTACTGAATTATTCGTTGAAGTTCCTAATGTATAATTTTAATGTACATATTTTATTTACCATTGCCGCTCCCAATGTGGAGCATGTGGGCATCTAATTACGTTTATCTAAACCAGCCATACTCAACCTTTTTTTTCTCCGGGCCGCATTCCGATTTTTGCTTCTCTACGTGGGCCGCAACATATTTATTGCTATACTGCACACATATGTTTGTATTATGATGTCTAAATTAAACTATTTTATTTTATGTAAATATAAACAAATGTTAACAGTAACATATATACATTTATGTATTCATGTATTTTTCATAGTAAAAATAACAATAATCAACAAATAAAAAATACGTAAAAAGTACAAAAAATACCAATGTATCCAAAATATTAAATCGTTTAGTTAAAAATTAATGTGAATTTAGATATTGAGTCAAACTTTTAACTATCTTTTAAAAACATTTGGTGACTATAATTGTTTTGGGCCGCACATACTAGCTGATTGGGCTGCATGGCTCAGGTACGTATGGCTGATCTAAACAAAAGTTTTTCTTCGAAAACTGTTATTAAAACTCTCTTATTTTTGAAAAATAGTAGGAATAGATGGATATGGGTCTAGAATAGAACTATTAGTTAACTAATATCTCTCGCTACGCCTCGTTTTTGAGATAGGATGGGTAGGAGGGAGGATTTAGAGACACCACAAACATCCATGCCTTCGAACAGAAATTTAAAAATCAATTTATAAAACTGTCCGTACTAGTATTCGAACCCATAACCTCTTTAACTAAAGCCAACGACGTTGATCACTCGACCACGCAGGTGGCTCAGCAAAAGTTTTATGCTGTTTTTTTATGTTTTACTATTAATTAGATTTAACCTAAAAAACATTTGTGATGTCTTACTAAAAAATGTGAAAAAAACTGTCTTAAGCTTGATTAAGAAATGAAATCAATGCTTATACGTTTCTTGACTGAATTGCCATTGCTTTTGTAGTTTAATCTTACTCAGTAACCCAACCATAAAACCGAATCTCCCAATGGGAACTTTAGTGCAAAGAATCTGTAGTTATCGTGAATTCATGATTAGTTCAGTACTTTAGAGTCGTGAAGTAAATCGCGATTTCGACTTCACAAATGGTATGTATGACTTGGACTCCGATTTGAAAAAAGTTGGAAAATATTATGTATGGTCTGCGTATTTTTTATTATCTACATAATTAAGTTCTTAGATATTTATTTTTTAATTTAAGTAAATAAAGTAGTAGCGGTTTACCGATTTTTAACGACTTTTAAAGGGTTTTCTGTGGCTATTATTTTTGTTCAAAAATCCTGAAGGTGGAAAGACTGGATAGCTTACAACCATTCTTTCATATTGCTACGATTTTTTGAAACCCAATTTCTACGAAAACTGATAATATGTTCATTTAAATGTTCATATAACTCATATTAGAAGCAGACATGGTAAAAAAATATTTAAAAGCAATGAAATTCAAAATATATTTTTTATTTACACCCATATTTACATCACTTTATTTTTATTTTTGTACTTGCATGATACCAGAATATTATTTCAGTATCAAATTTTTTCTTTCGTTATGTAATATTAATACAGAATGAAGATGTTTATTTTTATTTATATGCTTATCATTGCTTATTCATTGTAAGACATGAAATTTTAACCCTTAAAAGCATGACTTTCTACTTTAAATAAAAAAAGTATTTTCACATACAATGGGTAGGTTTGATTGCAGGAGAAATATTTTAAAAAAATCGAAAGCTTTTTTAAAATATATTTTTATCCAAAAACACTTAGGCAGAGGCATTAGAAATATAAAACATGATTTTCACACAGTTTTTAAAAAGGCGACACTTAGAATACACAATCAACTATAGAATACACAATTAAACTACTCAATGCTGTTATGATAAACCATGTTTTTTTTCATTGTTGAAATTGTATTAAAAAACGGTCGAAAATCAATGGCTGCCAAAACTACAGCTAACTCTGTTCGAATGAAGATTTAAATGGTTTAGCACGTGCAGAAAAGACATCCATTGTAGAACTACGTGAAGAGTAAATATGTGTTTTACCATTGGGTATGGTACAATAAGAATTAAAGAAAAAGTCGATTTCAGTCTTGCGAAAAAGCAAAAACAAAAGTTTGTACTTCTCGTAGCCATCTATGCATTTAAGGGTTAAAATGCATATAACTAAACGGAATGATAGAAATGTGATATAAAAGCAACGAAGAAAATGTAGATGTATGCTAATGCCATTTTTTTTAATTTCCATAAAATTACAGCACTTTAAATTCAAAATTTCACTACTGCAGTAAATTTTCATGGTAATATCTCCTGACGCCATTTCCGTTTGAAATGTATTCAAGGAACGCACAGAAACTAAATACTCAAGTGGATTGAGGATAATCTACGTGCCGTCAGGTTTCTCAAAAGTACAGCTTAATTATTTTGATGTATGAGGCAAATTTAAAACCTATACGATAGTATCACACTTTTGTAATTGCGCCAAGGCGTGATGAAGTGCGTGAAAAAACTCTGACGTTATTATTTTCAGCTAAGGCGCCCAAACTTTTTGATTAATTGTTCAATAGCACGAGTATTATGTCAAGGTGGTGATATTTCAATTATTGCTGTAAACGATGTCATAGTTAACATTTAGCACTGTTTCTTTTTCCACATATCCTCAGATTTCTATCGTCAAATAGTTCCATACTAATACTAGACAAACAGTGTCTTAATATTTTTTTAAGTTATTTAAGATTGACACAGACTTAGCTTATATGACGAGTTAATAAAAGATACTTTCGAAGACTCATGGTTTATTAATTATATACCGAAAAAATGCGAACAGTATTTTCCGTTACGTACACTGAAAAAATACATCGTTTCTCATATAACAAAAGAAATGCATAATATTATATATATATTTTCATAAGCTTTGTCACGAACGGCCGCGATTTAGCCATTTGGAATTTTCGGGCATTCAATCAAGTGCACGAATGAACTAAAACTGACGTTTAGTAAATTATTCTTATCGTGTACATACGTACATATATAAAAACAAAAATATTATCACTCAGTTAAAAAGTTATTATTGTTTGGATTTATTTTACGAATGGTTTGGTATTAATGACGTTAAATCAATTGGATAAAGAATCGCATTTCAACTTTAGTAGGTCTTTTCTGTGGCGTATGACTTGGTTAAAAAGTGATTCAAAGAACAATCACATGATGTCAACTACATTCAGTTCTATCGACAGTTCGGAGACTATATCTATAAACTTGTTGGACCTTTAAATGTATGTTATAAAAGAAGTTGTACGTAATAAAATCAAAGTTTTCGGAGTGCATAGTGTAGTCTGTCAAAAATTAAATTAAAAAACAAAGGCATATAGATGACCCTCGTATAAAATTTAAGAAAATCATAATGCAATACTCTCATTAAAAGTTATGTTGAAATATAATATTTTTGGTTTTTAAGTGATGCCTACACAATTTATGGTTCTATAACGACATCAGGCGACAAATATCGTTCAAGATGATGTCCTATAATTCACAGCGGAAAATTTATCAATTAAAAGTTGAGTTTTTATAAACAGCAGCCAAAATGACGTGTGAAAATGTCAAATAGCTATTGTTAACCATCTAAGAAGATTTTTTCTGACGGACGAACAAACAGACTTTCTGTTTTATATACATATATATATGCCATATGAATTCTTGTAAATATAAAAAACTTAAGCAACATAGAATATATTTACAAGACGTCACCGTTCAGTCAATTGCAGTTAGAGACTTTCAATATGATAATAAAATATTGCGTGGATAACGTATTTATATATTTCATAAATTAAAAATTATTACTGAGAACTAGGCACATCGAGATTCAGCGAACTTACTTATTTAATGCTGAAATAAATCCAGCCACGGGGAAAAAAGTTTGGTCACATGCTATCAAAGAAATTCACCAAGAAGAGCGTAACAGGAATAATAAAAAAGCAATCTATCATATTTTATCGCTGCTTTCTATCTCACTTCTAATAATTTATAAGAAATTTCGAGTAAAAAAAACTGATTTCAAACACTGAACCCGCTGTAGTAAACCATTTATAAACACCTACTTAAGCAGATTGATGACTTCGAATGACTTTTTCAATAATTAAAAATAAACTTTTTCTGAATTGCATAAAAATTGCTTATTTTAATTAACTATTACTTATAAATACTATTTATGCGAACTAATTCCAAAATTTTATTTAATGATCAGAGCCGGTTAAGCTCATCGAGAGCATTTTCAACTCGTAGAAAATATTCGGTATGAAGAATGATTTCATAAACAATACAATTGGTTAAGGATTGTGAATAGAATTAGTTAATATGATTTAATTCAATTTATTTATAATTGGTAGTTTGTGAAAATTTGTAACTGATTAAATGCGTACGCAAAGCGTGTGTGTGTTTTTTTTTGTTTGTCTATGTTTTGTTAGTGTGACAGATAAATCAAGAAAACTATTTATATTTATGTCGATGCAACAATGACATATTTTTAAAATCCGCATTTTTCCAAGAAACGTGTCTAAATACTTTGAATAAAAACGTTTTTTATTCTTCTATAATATAAAATCTACATAATGTTTATTTCGTATACCTACATAGTTTAATTTATTATAGCAATATTTTTTCACGTCACGAGATAATATCAAATGAAAGGGATGGCATTAATATTTCATAAATCTGCTTATGTATGTGTAGTAAAATAATTTATGAAAATGATAAACTTATGTATAAATATTATATAATGATGATTGTTTTTTTTTAAAGTGTTTAGCCATAGATTTTAAAATATGGACAATTTATCAAATCAAATATATAAATTTAACAGTAAACAATATGGATAAACTGTTAATTCCTCATAAAATCGCCGCAGCAAACTTGGACTTGTCAAAGTTATTTTCGAGCATACAAAAATTGAGATACGTGTTCGTAGAAAATTAACGACGAGTTGTCTTCTGTCCGTAACGATTTGCATAGACAATATAAAGGTTTTTGTTCACTGTCAAAGACTGACCAAATCAAATTAAAAGAAACGAATAACAGTTTGTTTTAATACTATGAAATAAAGCAGACTTATTTGTTATGGTGATGACACCTTGTTATGAACAAAAAAAATCGTTGTATTACGCTGGTAGATATCAAATAAAACAGATTTTATAGTGAACTGATAATCGATTGGGTACACCTGTTTTGATCTTTACTATTTTTCAATGAAATGAAATGTTTTTTTTTTACAATTATAATTGTAACAAAAATATTTATTATTTGTTCATTTAAAATTTTCATATTTTCAACGTGGTTTCCGAAAATCTATAAAATGCACAAGCAAAATGCATTGTTAGCACAAAGTAACACCAATTTAATATCCTTTCATTTCAATATGGCTTAAATAAGTGAAAAATTATAATATTTTTTTTTCAATTCATACTAATCAATACATACTTAGACTAATCGAATGATCGAAATATTCCCAGATTTCCTTCGGCAACCTTTAAGCTTCTCTATGAATCGCTCATCTAAAAAAGCATAATTATTTATGGTTGTCTCCCTTGGCAACGCGTTGTTTTTTCCCTTCTAAGTTTTTCGACACACTTAATTCTCCATCGTATAATTGACGCATCGTATTTATTATTTCAATTTAATTTCAAGTGTCCTACAAACAGTGATTTCGTTTTTTTCGTATATTTCAAAGCATACTTCAAGAAAAAGAAAATGTTCAATAAACTTTGTATTATATTTTATTTAAAATCTGTATTGTTTTTGTATATTGCTATATTTTAACCATGTTTCTAGTAAGTCATTTTAAAAAACAATTTGTATAGAACACAATATTTTAAATGCAAAAAATTGATCAATCAGTCTTATATTTGACCTTATAAAATTTTAATTATAAATTATGTTAATTGTAGCATTTTTTCTAATAAATCAATCGTTGATTTATCGACACAATTATCGGTTTGAAAAATTCTCATACGCTTACATGGGAGAAATAATTAGTTCAGTATGATATTTTAATTACAATGAGCAACAATAGACACACAAAATAAGAGTTTTGTAAAAACCAACAATCTTAATTAACTGAATTGATCAGAAAGAAAAATTAAAGAAAAACTTTTTTATTTGGTAAATATTTATTTATGGGTACACTATAACCACAATGTAATTTTAGTGTTCATTTACATTTTAGCATATAGAAAACAAGGTTAATAAAACGGACCTAAAAATTATTAAGTGAAATCAACAAAAATATCACATTTTGAGTCATTCAGGTCACATGCGGCAAAGAAAAACTTGCATTTTACGATAATTTTCAAAGCCGAATTGGAGGATTGATTATAGGTCATATTTAGTTAGACCTTTTAGAAAACCGACCCATGCTGATAGAATGACAATAAAGCCATAACTGGGAATGCTTAGAGAAACAATGATAAGGTTCTTCCAACAAATGAGTAGATTTTAACTTAATTTAACGAGATTTTTATTCTTACGTTTTATGGCATTAGAATAAAGAGGCATGCGAAATTGTATAAACATAAAAGACATTGAAAATTCTTAAAGAAATAAAGACATTTTTTTTTCACTTAGAATGTAAATTAATACAAATCATACTGAAACGTTACGAGAATGACTGGAGTGGCCAGATTTGCGAATTGAAAATTAGGGAGTTTTTGTGGAACTGCTTTGCTTATGTATTTATTAGACATCCCATACATAATAAATATATTTAAAAAACTCTTAATAATGATATATACATACAGCTGTACTTTTTTTAATCTATATTTTATGCATACAATATATATATGGGGTATATCGTGTTTAGTGACAAGCCGAGAACGTAAAAAAATCTATAAAACCTATTTTTACAATATTAAAATATATTCTGAACCCAGATTTTTATATTTATTTTCGGGATTATGTAATAAAATATTACTTTAAGAATCAGTTCCATAGCACTATGGTATCCGTGATCACCCCTAACATGACTAAAAATGATGATTAGACTTCAAGGATTTAAATATTTATTTTTACTTTTTTAGACCTTGAATTAATGTTAAATGTTTATTTGATGAAAATAATTTTGTGATCATATTTTCAATACTTAAAAACAATAAAGAAGTATACTATAATTATAATAAGCAGCCCGGAAAGTTATGGCGTCTTTTGAATGTTTTTTTATTTTTTTTAATTTTGAGTATTTAAATAAAAAAAAATATTTATTGATTAATTTAGAATTTTGACTAAAGGTGCTTGAATAAATGATTCACTCGTAATATATTCTTCCGTTTAGAAAACGGGATGATATAGTATTTGTATACGTTGACAGCTAAGACGATATATGTTAAGCATGGCAGACATAAGATTTCTCTAGAAATGCACTCACATTATACGGTACGGACAACACGTCTTAAAATATTTCTTTTTCAAAAAAACTACCTTCGTGCATTTTGAAATTTACAAAATAACACAGTGAAACTTCAATTTTTTAAAAGTAAGAAGGTTTCAGATCAGTTTTGGTATGTATTAGTGTATAAAGGAATAATTAAACGTAATTTTATCAAACAATTATTTTTTATTGCCGGATTTACACAACGGCTCTTTCACATGCGATGAGTAGAGTGTATGCTTTAATAAGAGATAAAGGTTTGTAAACGAAGAGCGTAATAAGTACGCGTAATAAATCACGCTCTCTTTCTCGTTTCAAACATGTTTCAAAAAATATATATTAACACTCAACAGGAAGTAAACAAGTCAATATCATATTTGCATATGTGTGAACGTGCCTTTCGTTTGTCTGAACCTGAAGAAATATTGCGCAAAGAACAACCTAAGTGCAATCGAAATGGAAATCAATCATCGAACTGAATTTGAAGGGAGGCTTAGAATTTATTTCACGTATTTAAGTACTTTTCAGATATCAAAATTGTTTAGCACGGCATCAATAAAGACGTATTTTATGAACAGTGAACATGTATGTTATATTGTTTTGAAATATGTTTTATACAAGAAAGGTGTGTCTTGAAATAGCGTTTGACTTTTAAAAAAGATTCTTTTTATTGAACTCAATAGAATGCTATCTGCGAATTTAATGCCAATTAATTTAATGTATTATTATAATATTTGATTTAATAAGTAATGTATGAAGTATTCTCAAAACTCGAAAGATGACTTTAATGCTTGTTTTCAAAGTAACTTTTCACTAGACTTTATAACTTTGGAGACACTTTTCATTCACAGTCTTGATCAAACCACTCGCAAAGTAGGCATTATCGACATTCTTATTTCCCTTTTCCACAAAAAAAAATAATTCATTTTGATATTGTTGGGAACGTTTCATATCTGAAGACTGGAAACGATTTAATAATGGATCTTTATTAAGATATAGTAAGGTACTAATTTAATATTAGTACGATATTTTCGTTTCTACGAAAAGTTTTGTCAAATAAAATTAATATTGATGAAAGTTTTTCTCGTATTTAAGATCTATTTTATCTGTGAAAAAAATGTTTTTAATGTATTTTAATTATTTCAAATCATGACAGTCAAATTATATTTTCAACAAAAACGTCTGTTTTTAAACGGAATATATTATGCCGAAAATAATTTGAGATGGAATAAAATATAACAATATATTGAAAAAAAAAGTTAATTATAAACTTAACCGAATATTCTTAAAGATAAAAGCAACAATTGTTGCCACTGCCACTTACCAGTAGACTTTTGTTTTGTTTGATTTTTGATATTTAAAAAAAATAAGATTTGCTTGATTTCAAAAAAACTGTTTGATAAAAAATCTCTTTCTTTTGAATCTTTTTTTATTTTGATAGTAAATATTTATATCTTTCGGAGTCAAAATTATTTTACGGCTCAATTAAATAGCTGCAATAAACATTTTCCAAATCTTTTTTTATAATCAAGTACTCAACCACCTGTGCACTAAAACCGTATCCGAATTGCAATGTTTCCTAAAATTGTTTTCGAAGTTTTACAAATAAACATTTTTTTAACTTATTGTACTAATTTTATGATAGAATTTAATTCAAGTGAAAAAGCTAGATTTTTTTCGAATGAAATATTTCATAACTTGTACCAAAATATATTTTTTTTTATAAAATAATATACACTATTTAATATATATTTTTTAATTGAAACCAAGTTGCCAAGTAGAAAAAACAGCTTTCGACTGTCGCAAGTTTTGCTAAAACCTTGGTTTTTAAAAGCCGACAAACCCTTCTATGAAAATATTCTTTTTGGAATAAAGAAAAATATGTTTTTTTATGTAAAGTAATAAAAACCTTTATTAAAATTAACATACACCATAATGAAATAGCAGTGTAGAGAGGATAAGCGACAATCTTCGTCTATAAAGTCATGAAACGGCGGCCAATAAGAAATGGCACCTTGGCAAATGATAGGAATTAAGTTCACACATTAATACGATTATAGTTAAGAATTTACTCTGAAATACGATGTCATATTATTACCTACTATAAGATTAATGACATTATAACTCGATACAAGCAAGTTCGCTTATGAGATTGCTATAGTTTTTAAAATATGAATAGATGTTGATTGAATTTTGTTAAATTAAATGTACGTGTTACTATATATGTTATGCATTCGATATCTGATGTTTATAAAATCAAATTTGGTAGCCATTATTCGAAACATTATATTTTATACGTAACACATTTACCAGTATTTTTTTTTATTTCAGCGTTGGCGATGTGTTCGTTGGAATGTTTTTATTATATTGTTATTTTTTTCTTTTGTATCTCTGAAATATTTTACAATTGAATTATGACGTAATCTATGATTAACACTCAGAAAAAATCAATGGCCCGAAGCGAAATATCTTTGTTTTATTTTTTATGTACGTATGGCAATCGTAAGTTATCTCATAAATGCGATGCGTTTGTTTTTCCACAATATTTTTGTTTTGCTATTTCAAAATATGGCTACTGTGAAAGAGAATTAAAAATAAATATTTCTGTTTAACGCTGACGAAAAAAACAATGTTATGTAATGTAAACAATCGTTACATACATAAAAGAGTAGGAGACAATCTGTTTAGATGATATGAATGTTAATCGTTTTTGATAATGTAATATATTTTTTATAACACACAGTTTAAGCAGAAGGTTGATTGAAATACATAAGTATTCTACTATATACTATATATTATTTGTACTGCATTGGGACAAAGACACGATATTGTATCTATCAAATGTAAAAAAATACAATATTTGTGTAACAATTTAGTGTTAGGTTTTGTTGTTTTTTATTTATAGTATATTATATATTTACACCAGAGGTAGGCACGGCCTCAACTACGTAGCTCGCCTAATGCTTTGAAAGATGAATTGAGTCTATTCATGCCCTTTCATACACATTATATTGTGCTTTGAATTACTTCACTTTTTATGATAACTTAGCACATACGGTATTAGTAGACCGCTACGACTGATTTCAGTATGAAGTAGCCCGCAGAGGTTAAAAATTTCGCCAAACCTTGATATACATACATATTTTTCTGAGGGTCACTATAACTTTATCTTTACTTAGTTCATGAGATTCAAACTCAAAACATATTTTTTGTAGACTGTCTTACTGTTCAATAATGTAGCATTATGTCAAAGTATTATAACGTATGTGTATAAAGTTCATATTTAAATCAGAACATATTTGAAATTAAAAATAATATATTTAATACACATTTTTTTAATCTACGAACGCTCACAATTTGGAGCACACGACATCATAATGGAGGTATCTTAACAGAAGTATTTTCTACGAGAACTACATGTTACTCAATTGCTCAACCTTTTTTTCGAAGAGGGTAGGGATGTAAAAAAAGGCCAAGACAGAGAATAAAATAAAAAAGAATCATACATCACATACAGAGTTTATTTATTATCATGTCTTCTCCTAGTGTAGAGAATAAAGACCCCTAAAGGATCTCTACACAACCAAAAGTTTCTACGAGAACTGCCAAAGCCCCCTATAATGAAAGCCATGCTATAGAGTTGAAAACAGGTACTTTTTTCATGTGAGCGGTCCGGATTTATAATTTTCAAAGTAATATCACATCATTATGAAACCATTTGTTTCTGTTATATTGTAGGAAATACATATTTATATTGTAATTATATATCTTTTCAATTAAATCCTTTTCAAAATAAGAAAAAATCACATTTTCTAAAGTTTTTCAATAAAAATCTCGGAGAACAAAAGCAAACAAAGAAGGCTAGAAAATAATAACAATATTTCAATACAGAATACGAGGTTGGATAGTTCATTAAAAAAATCAACTTTCTCAAGTCATATCAGTAATCAAAAATCAGTGAGTCAACCTAGGGTAACACATTTCACTTCATTATTTTTTAAATATTGTTATTGATTAAATCATCATTAAATTGGTATATTGCCATTATTATATGATAAGACGCAGCATTTATTTCATAATATCACGATAGGCTTCAAAATCGTTTATAATATAATATGAATTCCGCTTGTTACTGTTGTTTAATGTAATTTATAAATAATATTTTATATAACTGTGATATTTAATAGTGGGAAGATAAATTTTATTTGTTTTACCACACATCGCATTTCTTGCCATTCGCTATATTTCTTACAATAATTACTTAATTTGCATATATTAATTTGTAAATTAATAACACCAAAGAATTACAGAATATCCATACAAGAAGTCTTTCAAACATACATGTTATATTCAACGAAAAATAAGCTCATAAATTGGAATTTAGAGTTGATCTACGTATAACCGCCATACAATTTGTTAGGAGAGGCTGGGATTTAACGGCCCGCTCATTTTTGCTGTTTTTTCTACAACACTGCTTGGAACTTAAGACTGCTATGGAACTGCTCGTTATTCAGTAGCTCAACTTTTCTTTTTGAAGCGAGAAGTGGTAAAATAAAAAAAGATCACATATAAAAAAGAGTGGTTCACCAACTGCTATTTTAGGATTGGTAAGGCTTGAGAAAATTTTTAGACACCACAAGCACCCATAATTTTTAGAAAAGTTAATCAAAACTGTGCTTTTCGTACTGCGACACTGACTCAAAAAGCATTCTGACTATTTGAAAAGTTGTGATTTATTTGATTTTCATTCTATATTCTATTAACTTTTTTTGATTCAATTTAAATTTTGTAAAATGTTTATGCTACTACGGGTTCTATAAAATGGACAACTATCACACAGAATCAACATACACTTTAGTCAGTGAATCAAATTTCAAAATTAGTATAATATGATACTTCATTCAGCCACTAATCTAATCACGCCTGAGTTCTTTTGAATCTAGACGTCGGAAACAAGCCTTCCATTACATATTAATCGTATTATTAAGACATGCAAAATGATAAAACATGCTTTAAAATGTACCCAGTAATGAATACTAGTCAGATAGCTCCCGTACATACGCATCAAGGTTTATGACATTAAATAAATATTTATAACATAAATGTTTATTTATGTCGTGTTCATGGCACTGTGGTCAACGTTGGCTTCCACTCCGGACCTTGCGGGTTCAAATCCCAGTACGTCTAAATTTTTTCAATCTACCTTTCAAATCCTAAAATAATGGAGCTTAACGAGAGCGATAAGCTATCCAATAGTCTTGTCCTAGCTCTATTCTTACTATTCTTACCCTTTTCGTTAAAAAAAGAGGTTGATCAACTGAGTAATAGGCAGTTTTGAGGAATTTTTTTGATTGAGATACCTCCATTATGAAGCTATTTGCTCCAAATTGGAAATTGATAAAAAAAATATATTTGAGAGTTGAAAATTCATAACATCCGTATGGATATTTTTCATAAATTTTGTACTTGTAGTGATAATGCTTTTAATAAAACATATTTTATTCAGCATGAACAAATAAAATGATTTATTATCACAAATTAAGTAAAGAAATATTGTTTTGTCACATAGTTTTTCGAGAGGTCAACGATGTGAACGGACAGTAAATTACTAGTCATAACGTGAACGATCGCAATCAATCAACGGTGACTCTTCATACAAAAATGAAGGGACAGCCGTTGATGTTGTGCTGTCATATTTTTTTCCGCACTGGTCGCTAGAAATGACATTATGCTCGGCGAGGAGAGCGTCAGCTGGCGGCGACGGCAACGCGGCAGGCGTCGGATCTAGCGTCCCGACGTCTTTCGCGCCCGAAAATGTTCAGTGCATCACTGGCCATCGGTAACCTAGGCCGACGCGTGCGATGCTCTCACGTTCGACGACGATTTCCGCGTGAACTATTCAATAAGAAACAACGAACTACAAAGTACTCGAGAAGGAAATTTATTCAAAAAAATAAAAACAAAATTTTTGTATACCCTATAATGTTTTGACTAACCAACTAAATTATATTATTTTAAAACTAAGCTGCGACGTATCAACTAAGTGAGAAGTGAACAATATGTTTATATTTAAAACATTGATTAAATTAAAGCGCTTATAAATTCATTGTGTTTGACTCATAATTATTTATAAATTGTTAGAAACTTAGTTAGTTATGAGTGAAAAAATATTTCTTAACCTGTGAAATAATATTAAAAAAATGGAAATATTTCGTGGTTGAACAATTATAAAGTGTATTCAGTGAATAACTTTGTGTTGAAGGAGTCACTCTTAAAGTTTTTAAGTGAGGCTTTGATAAAAAAATAAGACAAAAACATTATTTGTAAGTACTTTTTTGATTAAACTTTTTGAAATTATCATACATATCAATATACAAATGCTTTATACTGTAGGTTTTATTATTTTCGATATTCTTTTGAAGTAAGGATTAAATTTCGTTAAAATAATTTAACGATGAGGTGGCAAGATATAAAAAAAAACAGATAACAACGCCTGAATATAATAATTATGAGAATTGTTGGAAAAATTAATAAAAATCACATTTATATTATAAATATCTTTAATAAAAATCAATTGGATAGCTTTATTAGTCTATTTGTTGTGCTAAAAAATGTGATACTTTTTTTAATTGTATAACGTGGGTGAGTTCCGACGAATGCTATTTTTATTATGTATAATATTAAAGTGGAGTTCGCCGGAGCTTGCTCAGTTGACTCTCTTGCCAAATTTTTTTTCTACTACTTTTAGTATTAAATTGTATTATGTTACATTGTCTTATTTTAAATGTTACATTACATTGTAAAAATCTTAAATTTATAATTTGCCAATCTTATGCAATGTTCATTAAATAAATATATTATAAAGAAACTTCCACAAATAACCTCCAAATCAATCGAAAATATTATATCGACTGTGGAAAGGAAAAAGGACGTAACCCACAGTTTTTTCAAAACAGCTTTTTTTCGATAATCACAATATATCAAACTTGATACACATTCTATCAAAAGGATGCAAGCTGCAAATGCCGAATTAGTATCTAAATTTAGCTTTTATGTTTGAAAAGATGACCTTATAATAAATTAAAACCGAGAAAAAAATTGAAATAAAGGTTTTTTTCTAGACAATTTCTGTAATTAATATTGGGTTATGTCAATTAAACACCAGTTTATAATTCTTCGTGCACTTGAAGGTTGTGTATAATTCATAATTTGCATATGGCCCAAAATCATCAAAACATGATTTTTGCGCCTTCTGTAAAATTTGATATGTGTGGGTTAAGTCCTTTTTCCTTTCCACAGTCGATATATAATATTTAATAAACCAAATGCACGGTAACAGAAGTCATTCAAAATTATTGATATTTCCGGATTGCTTGTTGGTATTTTTTTTGTTATTATTTTAAAAAATACGCAATTTGATTAAAAATTAGCATTTTTATGGAAAAAATAATATAATACCAAACATATTATATGTCAGTTTCGAAGTTTTTATGACTTTGTGGCTAATGTTGAAATAAATTATATTTGTGATACTGTCACACAAAGAATAGCAAAAATAAAATTATGAAATATTCTTATTTTGTTGTTAATCATCTAAATAATGACTCTTAACACTTTGAAGCCTGAACGTTTGGTATTTTCATACGATTTTTGTGATATATAATCTTTTTATTAATTCAAAAAAACTATATATTAATGTCGGCTCCATAGTCGAGTGGTACACACAGTTGGCTTTGGTTACATGGGTCAGTTTTTATAACGTAATTATCAATCGACTTATGAACTTCTGTTCAAAGGCAGGGATGTATGTGATGTCATTTTGTCCGCAAAAAATGTGTTGCGAGAGCAATAACCTAACCATTAGTCCTGTCCTAATCCTTTCATTCTATCTTTACTCTCTTTTAAAAAGAGAGGATGAGCAGCCAAGTAACAAGCAGATCTCATACAAAAGCTTATTTTTGTAAACCTCCGTTAGAAGGCCATATGCTCCACATCGAGAGCGGATATGGATAAAAATAAATGTAAGTGTGTTTTTTGTCGTCGGCTAGTCAATGTCGTCTGTTTCAGTTGCTGTGCTCAAGGGTTCGAGTCTCATTTCAGAAATTGATTTTTTTTATCTGACCGATGAATTTATGTCCGAAGGTATGGAAATTTTCCTACTCCCTAAAATAAAAATCTCTTAAGCTAGGTGCGGTTGGAGTGATTAACTCACCACTTATTATTAAAATTATATCTTTACTATTTCAAAAAAGAGACGCTGAGTAACTCAATAACAAAAAGTTCTCGTAGAATAAAAACATCAAAAGTGAACTCTATTGGGAGTCTATTTGATTCATACTGTGAGTAGACCTGGCTTAAAGAAACGTGTAATGAATTAAAATATTATATATTTATTATTTAAAACATGTATGATGTCAATGACCAGATTAATTTATATTTTTGACATTATGGGTAAAAAGTCACAGCACTTTTTTCAGCAAATTATCTGGAAATGAGATAATTTTTCACAATACCTTTCAAAATCGTTAACTTGCCATTAAATTATCGTGAAGACTGGTTTGCGATCCACGAACTCGGAAGAAAATTTGGTTTAAGACCGTTTATTATGTAAATCACAAAAGCGCATATTGGGTGGGTGAAATAGAGTTCCTTTTGATAGTCGTCGGTTAGCAAAGAAAAAATGGATAGAAAATGTTATGGCTGTGTGTGACTGAAGTAAAACTTAATTATTGTTTGTGTTTTTTTTCTAAAGTAAAAAATCATCATTAATAAATCGTCTACAATACGTAGTATAAGATATTTAGTTTCTTCTCAGGTTTTTATATTGACTGTGGAAAGGAAAAAGGACGTAACCGACGCATACTAAATTTTACAGGAGACACAAAAAACTTTTTTTGGTGATTTAAGGCTAACGGAAAATAATGAAATAAATACCACCGGAAGTGCACGTAGACTGATAAACTGGTTTTAAATTGAGTTTCTCTAATATTAGTTGAAGTAATTGTTCAAAAAAACGTTTTCTTAAGACTTTATTCTGATCGCAATTTTTTACGAGCCCTTCTTTGTGGACCTAAGCCTAAACTTATAAACCTAAATTTAGGCACTAATTCGGCATTTGAAGTTTACATCCTTTTTATAGAACGTGTATCATATTGTATACATAGTGATTACCGGAAAAAAGTTGTTTCGAAAAATCTGTGGGTTACATCTTTTTTCCTTTCCGTCGATATAAAAATTTCGCCGCAGGGAAACCTGACAAAATTAATTGCAACGTAGGTAACGTCGGAGAGAACAAAAATCCAACTAAAGATAAGGTATTTTGAAATAATAATTTTAATCGTTCGATATCAATTGTATCTTTACAGATAATTCTGTTAAAGAGTTGAACATTTTTTTCACACTAATCTCATTCAGAAATTATTACGGATTAGTTCAAAATACTTGAAAATTTTATTGTACCATTGGCTATGCAACTTCCTTCACCACTCGCCACGGCCATACATCTGTGTTCAACATGTGTCCTGTGGCGTTACAAACATTATACGCTGTTCAGTTTTGTACTAGGATTGTCTCGGGAACAATTGACCAACACTTGGTAGCTTGCAATTTAGTGTGCGAAAAAATGTTCGAATGTACTCTTTCTCCGTGTGATGCAGCAATTTTAGTAAATGATAAGTAGTTTGCCTTAGTAGCTACCAAATCGGCGTGGCCTGTGGTTCCGACAGCTGGTCCGACCGACTTGAGTAATTGCTTTCGAAAATTATTCATACAAAACGTATATTTAGATAATGATAATGTATATTTAGTCTTCAATCGTTGGTAAAATTTACAAATTATTGATTATAAAATTATTTTCAATGACAAGTGTATTTTAAATACGTAAAATATAGTGAAACTTCAATAAAAAATATCTACACTATCGAAATAATCTTAATAGGTAATACCAGTAAATTTAAAACAAGTACATATTAGGTAATCCTGACAAATGAAAAATACTCAACTTAAGCAGCTTAAAAATATGTGCAGTAAATACTTCACAGCTTTATAATAAATACATTTTCAATAAGCTTGACTAACAACATTGAATTAATCATTATTGCTAAATAAAATGTTTTTTTTAATTATATATAGAGTCATAATGATAATAGTTAGAATTAAAAATATTCTGTATTCAGTTAGAACTAAAAAGTGGGTTACAAAAATATAGAAATATTTACACATTATTATGCAAACTTTTAAAAAATATATTTAGCGGTCTCATTTCTGACATACGTAGAAAAAAAATCGAACAAATTTTACACATAAAAATATCGCAATTAGTTTTATCCAAAAACTCTCTTTTTTATTACCTAAAGATTGCTTCGATATTTTTTGAGTAAGTCGAATTCGTTCTTAGACATCTGAATAAACAAACAAATATTTACTCAAAGTTTATAAGCATTGAATGTTTTTTTATTTAATCAATCAATTAAACAAAAAACTCGAATATTTTTGTTTGATGTCTAGCCAACTCAAGATAATCCTTTACTGAAAAATATATGTTTTTTAAATTTAATCTACAAGTCCTTTGTCAGTATTATTTGATGGCATTTAATAAAACATAAGTCCTGTCTGCGAGTCTTTTTTAATATTTGGCTCAAAATTTCCAACTGAATTTTGTATTTTTTTTATTTGAATAATCTATATTCAAACTATTAAATAATTTTGCTTACATATTATTGTATTATTTTTGAAAAACTGTATATGCGTGCTCTAAGATAAAAAACGAAACTTACCGCAAATATTTGACAATCAATTTATATGGTGTTAAGTCAAAAAAAAGTTTTTTAGACAAAAATATATTTAACTATGTTTTTATACCATATCGTGGAAGAATAATCGTTTTTCAGACGAAATATGTTTTTTTATCAGATTTTAATTAGAGAAACTAAGATTTTCTCGATTCTCTTTTGAAACTTTCACATTGTTTATCTATAACATTAATAAAATTGGCAGTTCTCTACTTTGGAAGATGATATTGTTTATGATCACTGTATACAGTCAGGTTCTCAGGTCTTTATTACGGTAATATTCAAAAATAAATATGAAAACCAAAATTTTTAGTGGTCAACTATCTTGCTCTGCGAGCATTTAAACCATACTTGTTTAATTCCAATTAATGAAACAATAAACAACGTAAAATTATAAACAAATAATCAAAAGTGGGTTTAATTTAAGAGGTGAATGTTTTGAACGAAAATTTTAGTTCAAGAATTAACTACAGATATAGAGTAAAGGTATGGATTTCAAAATAAAATCTTATATAAAATGTGCTTGTTACTGCCATGTAGTGTGATAAATATAATTATGATTTAATGTTCCAAAGAAAAAAGTGTTGAGAGATCTTTACAACAACTTTTGTTTGTTTTTACTCTGGGGAATATCTGAACCAATAAAAGACAACGACCAGATGGGTTAGCGATATTTCTGTTCAAGTTTCCAAACTATTGCTGTAATAATAATTAAATATAACATCAACAAAACCGCAATAGGATTTTTAATTGATGTAAGGTTAATGTGATAGTACTGGCACATTTAAGAAAGTACTTTCCTTAAACATACCACAACTCCAAAAATATAGGCATCTTAGTAACACCAAATTAAGATAAAAAAAATATAGAAACTAAAGGTATTTTTTGATATACGTATTTGACTGAAAAATATGGAAAGTCATAGTAATTGATAAATTGGACCCAATGTTTTAATTAAACCCCAGCCTCATTCAAATATCTCAACTCTTGATCACCAAATTAAAACATAAAAATATATTTCAATCCTCCAAACTTATCTCGATCCTGTAATTTCTGGATTCCGTTCGATTTTGTGATCCCAAAATCCAACCGTCCGGGCTTTTGAATAGTTGGAAAATTCCATGACACCAAGTTTTCTCAATTTATACACGATTTCGTGTTAAATACCCAATCCCGGAATCCCGCGATTCCGGGATTGAAAATCAGTCAATCCCAAAGTCCCGGGATCACAAAAAGGCTCCGGGATTGGATACCCTAATGATTACTGATATTTATGGACTTGTGAATTGACCTAATTTAAAATGATATATTTTTTACAAGGAACATTATTTGAATGCACTTCACATGACGTACAAATCAGAACTAAATTACAATTACGGCCACAATCGGCTTGATTGCACAGTGGGTGATTGTCATTACTTGTTATATTTTGTACTATAATTATATTTTACTCCGGACGTAAATATTGTTACCATTTTGTTTATTTAAACTTTCGTTATAATAAACAAGGTGCCAGGAATATTAATTGTATGTATTCTTCCGCGGATTTCCTGACGCTGTCCACGCACCCCTTAACGACTTTTAATTTGTCACAGACCACTGAGCTACATAATAAAGCATCTTACCTTTGTTAAATTAATTAAAATAAAAATATATTCAAGTGTTGTATCAATTATAACGAAATATTTAAAATATCACAGTATCACTAATATAATACGTTCACTAAATATAAAAAAAGTTTTCTAAAGCAGAAAATAGTTATTTAATTTTATATTAGATAGAAATTAATGTAATATAAACAATAAAAATATCACTGTTTTATTGTTTTTCTTATCAGTTGACAATGCTCATCATGAGCGAAACCGGTCCTGATCTAATAAATTTTATGTGGAAAAAGTACTAAAAATGTTTTATTATTTTTATTATAATGCCATTCCACCAAGTATTGACAGTGAACACCTTAAAAGTAATATAAACAAAGTAATCAATAGAGGCGTTTGATCGTAAAATAAATTGTAATTAAATATTTTAACAACAAAATTATATTCTCACCATTTTTTATATTGTAAAGAAGGTGAAGAAATGTAACTGTGGCATATAAATTTAAGGACCACGCTTTCTATGGTTTTGAACGGTTCATTAAGTAAGGGATAATTTAGAATAATGCCCATCAGGACATCAACTTTTATTCTAGTCTTTTAGCACTAACGGTCACACAATAAAAGCCGTACAATAAAAGAAAAATATTAATGATTGAAATTCCATTCTAGTCGGAATGTTAAATATATTTAACTATAAATCGAATATTAATTTCAAAGAACAATGCTTACATAACTACATGGTATGATCATTTGAACATTGAATAATTAAAAACATCAAAGCTTGAATGAATGTAACAAATTGTCAATGTTCCGGCAAAAAAACGATCCTTTCAAAAGTAGCGATAAAATTAATTTATTAAAATTATGTTTTTCGAAACGAATCGTAAATTAATTAATTTAATTGGTTAGCTTACATTACTATTATTAGTATAATTGACATTATTGACTAAAAAGCTTTTATTAATTTCCATGTAGACTGCAATTTTTAATTCTTTAAATATTTACTCGCTGGAGTATTAACACATTTTTGTTTTAAATTCCTGTCGTTATTAATTTGATGAATTTTCAGTATATTTGGTTGAAGATCCCGCGCAGCTCTGTATCAGGCCAATAATATGATGAGTCAATTCGTTTCTTTTCTTGATCGTATTGCGTTATGGAAGGTGGCCGTGAAACAGCGACTGCATACACAGAACGGGTGGTGGTAGGATAATCAATAACTAACTTGTGATCGATGCATTGCCTAGAAAGGTGGACATTTTTACCAACAATATTTGTGAACAAAATATTTTTCTATATTTATTATGTTTTTATTTTAATTATATTTGTCAAGTGCATGGTAAATTGGCATCAGCTCTAACGCCATGTACTTTTCTTATTATTTGAAACAATAATTAACTGCAACAGGATTGTTGGTTTGTTATATGTCTAAAAAAACACAAAAGCTTCAAATACGATTAATATTCTGTACTACAGGTGTTATGATCATGTCAACTTTTATTTCATTATTCTAATAATGCCTTTACTGCCAATAAACCGAACGTCAAATCGCTATTAATGTTAGATTTTATTACGTGCCTAATATAATGGCTTCAACAAAGGAATTTGATAGCATCTCACCTAAAAGGTTATAGTTTGATATAATCAACAGTAAATGATGATTTATTGGTAGTTTATATGACATCGAAAAAAAAGAGAATTTTAGGAACCCTCCAGAGACGAGAGCTTTTTTTTTTTGAAAAAGTCGTTTTATAGAAATCCCGCATGACTATATGGCTATGCGCATCCTTTTATTACCGTGTAATATTGTGTACGGGAAGTAATAAGGACCAGCATCACCGTGTGGGCACGCAAATATTCGTAGTTGAAATATATCTAAACGTGAAATTATTAAAAATATTTACAATTTGACCTCTTTAGATCAACATATTTCCAATACAAATATATAAACAAAAAAAAACTTTAAATAATTTGATGTTTTGATAAAAAAAATAGCTAGCAGTTTCAAAAAGACCATTCATAAAAAACGGATATTCAAAAAATCGTATGTGCTTTTGAGGGCCGTTTCTGTCCCCGCAACTTATGACTTACTCAAGTCTGTACCCTTCTTAACCAAATATGAGTGAAAGCACCGATATTCAGGTAGAAAAAGGATGAATAGTGGGATTAATAGACAACAGTGTTTACTGTGACCATATGGTGACGCTCGTCCTTGGAGGGTTAAAAAAACTGTTTTTCTATGTTTCTATAAATAATCGCCAGAAATAAATCATCAGTAAAAAAATGTTTTTATAAAATAAATGTAAGTAGTTATGTTTTAATTAAAACCTTCGTAAATTAACAAGTATATTATATACATTATACGTAATCTTACTGTGTAATACCAAATATTTATTTGAAAATTTAACTGTTATTTACATCTCATAGTTCATAGAACTGAATTTATTGATGAGTTGATTAAAATATTGTATGTAGCATGAAAGCTTAAGCTGAAATACCATGTAATATATAATTTATGACAAAAAGTACACATTTATAAAACATTTATTGAAAAGAACACTTAAAAACTATAAATACAATATTCTGCCACATAACGTTACAACAAATAACAGAATAAAATATATCCGATACAAAAGTACAATCAAAATGTCTAAATTTTTAATTTCAATAGTTTTTTTTGTCTCTCTGATATTTTGCCGTACTGGATATTTTAATATTGACGATGGATTTGGCGTAATTTTTTATAAATCGTTATTCTCGATTGATAATGCTCACAATGAACGTAGAAGGAACTAACCAAGATAATAAAATGAAATAAGTGCAAAAAATGTTACAAAATAATTATATTATACTTCAATCAATATATCCATAAATTGAAGGCGGCAAATAAAATAAATATAAGATTTTTTAAATTTTGTGTGTATTCTGCCTTGTCTTGTTGAATATTTTAAGTGTTAAACAAAAAAAAAATATTTTATCGATAACATTGTACCAATATTTCACAATTTTTACTTAAATTTAGTTATATTTAAATATAGAATAAGTATTAATAACCCGTTGAAATTATATCGTTAACTCACTGCCTTAATATCTGCTAGGTGTTAAATAATATCTTTGATGCTAAAGTTTAAGATATGTGAGACGTAACCGATTATTGTGTAAGCTGTTCACAAAACGATCACTTCAGTCAGCTATCTAGAATAATGTAAATAGTTTCGCCAAGTTACACTTGTGTAAATCTTTGAAACTTGGAAAACTACTTTGAGGTTTGAGGCCAGACTCCCCGCAACAAGTCATACGTAATAATCAAAGTCATGAATCAAACTGGGCTATACTATACATGACACACAGCTTAGATTAAAATTTGCCAACGGATTTGGCTTACAAAATAAAGGAAAAATAAAATTATTTTTTTTCATAAAAATAGCAATCAAAAACCAAACAAAGCATGTCATGTGAGTCCATAATATTTTTCACTAAAATAATTAACATAATATAACACAAATTATCAGCAATATTAATATCATAGCAATGAATGGAGTAAGTATACAACATAGAAGATAATAATGAACATAATTTAACGGGTAAATATGCCCAAAAAATTCAATAAATTCCGCTAAAACACAAATAGAAAAACATAACGTTGGTTATATTTTAATATTATGCGAAACCTGAAATATTTTACGGAAATTCTCTGACATTTTCTCTATGGTTTGTTCTAAGAAGTTTTATTAACATGATGTTTTGACTTTTTCATACTGACATTCTATTCGTATTTTGTGTAAATTATCGGTTTTCACGATTTCCATGAATGGTAATTGTCTTATTTGTTATTAAATTTTCTACATAGCTAAATTTTTATTAGTAACATTTAGTTTATTTTGATATAGAAAAAGTAGCATATTGAAAAGGATATTTACCCTTTAAACCATAGGCTCCCAACCTTTTTCAGTGGTGACCCCTTTTTATAAGAGCCATGTAGCTCGCGGCCCCGATGCAGAACTTTTTTTCAATAATGTAATTTTAGTTGACTGTAGTTTTAGTTTTGTTGCTCAAATCCAAAATCGAAAAAAGTTGGTGACCCCCAGAAAACCCGTAGCGACCCCCTTAGGGGTCGCCACCTATAGATTGGGAACCCGTGCTTTAAACTAGCAAAAATATTTATTTTAATGTAGCAGTAATAATTGAATTGTGGATTTGTTAAATAGAGTGTCAAAACTATATTCATTAAAATTGATTTATTTAAAAGATTATAGTAGTCAAAGTATTTTACTAACCCCCAATGATGAGCGTGACCATATGACCAGTTAACACCGTTGTCTATTGTTCCCACTGTTAAAAAAACACAAAAGACCAAAAAGTAAATTAATAAAGCGCTTCTTTGCTATAAAAAATTGTATAAGTGATACCAAAGTACAGCACAAAAGATATCAAAGTCCTGTCCATCTTACTTCTGACAGTAGAACTTTGTTGAAAACTTTCGTAGCAAGAACAAATAAGTAGTTCAAAAACATGTGTTAATGTATAGCAGTGTTAACTTGTTCAGCGGCGTTAGTTGGGTGGTGTATTAGAAATTACACGGAGGCAAAGTTGGGAACTATCGGCGCTGTTTGAAAGGTTCCTCTAACGCAAGAGTGACACCGATACAATAATGGCATAGTACTTATCTGACAAAATTATAATAATACTGATTGCTATTCAGTTGCAATCTCTCTTTTTGTATCCTGAACTAGTGCATATGTCGATTTAATTTAGAACTTCGACTGAAGGTGCTTGATGGAAATTCAATGTCAAATTTGAATTATTTTGATTCTGTACTGACTGTGTCAGTTCAAGTGCATTCGTGCACTTGATAAAACCAGAAGATGCCGAAAGGCGAAACCCGGAAATATTTGATAAAAATGTTTTGCCACTGTATTTAATTACTGATTTTATGTTAATTTATTATTGATTAGTTACTGAAATGTTTAAATAACGAATTAAAACAGAAATATTCATGCACACACACATATCGTTCAAATTAAATAAACAAAGAATAACCATACTGATAAATATGGATAAGAAGAAATTATATTATAGTTTAAACTTACGACCGTAAAAAGTGTTTTTAAATCATTACAGCTGTGAATTAATCGGACATTTTAATAACGCCAAATATCATTGCAGGGAAGGAAGGGTTCACTTAATCTCGAAATATTTTTTGCAAAATATAAATATATCCAGAGAATTTTGCATCTCGAAAACAAAAAAAAAACTATTTAATACGGAGTAATACATATTATATTGAAAATAAAATGTCCAGGTACCAGGTTTCAAAAATGTGCGGGTACCGGGATCCGGTTTTACTAGGCTCGGAAACCATAAGTAGAACGTAACTATGATTTTACTTCATTATCTTTAAAAAAGATAATTATTGATTTAGTTGTATTAAAAATTGAAACTACTGAGTAAGAAGATGATACGTTCACATTTTGCAAGGAATTTGTGTAATTTACCACTATTATTTGATAAATTGCAAAAGAGCTACGGTTCCATCAAGAGTAATAAAATATAATCAACAGAAAGATGGCAGTGCCTTTACGTACACGACTAAATTGTTTAATTTTATCAGTTTTGATTCATATAAAGCTGTGGTTTCCAAACATTATTTTACTACGCCTCCCTTTCAATATAATTTATTTTCGCGCCTTCTCATCCTTAATTTAATAGGTATGATAATTAAAACAGTTTTGACAGAATTTGAATAATAACTAAGTTCTTCTATACAGAAATTTATTTATTTTTATATAAATTGTTATTTATGTAATGACTGTGGTTGTTAATTAGCCCATAGTTTATCAATTTTTAAGAAAATTCTTAATAGAATACCACTAGTTACTCTTTTTCTTCTGCTAATTTGGCTCATTGTAGCAAGTACCTAAAAAAGTTTCCGGTGTGCAAAAAGAAGGCCGTTTCGTAAAAAATATTAAATGGTGAATGATATAAGTATTTAAATTGCTTTGAAATAAAAAGTTTCATACTATCCAGAATTTAACTGACTTCGAATTAAGGCTTCATTTTGAAACTTTTGTTTCTGTAAACTATCGCGTGATAATCAGTTTCTATTTTCAATGGTTGTGGTTAAATGAATTTTGTATCCGTGCAAACTTTGCGAAATTAAAATTCTCGGATGTCTTACTGCTTATGTTTCAATGAAAAAGTATATTTATAATGTGTAGTGATAATTAAATTTGTTATTTTTTTCGCGCCGCCCTTGGCAATAGTCCGCACCATCCGGGGAAGCGCGCAACTCTGCTTGGAAACCGCTGATGTAATGCGTAATTTTATGGATAAAAATAAAGTGAAAAATCATTTAAACGTTAATTCCAAAGAAGTTGGTTTATTTTTTTACATACTTTATTATAAGTATTTACTTATTACTAAAATAAAAATAATTAATTGTGAACAATTTTTTGAAAAGAAAACGCAAATTTAACAAAACCCTAGAGAAACTTTTAACAGTCTTCTTCAAATAATAAAATTCGTTTTATTATGAAATTTTAAACAAATATCCGCTGATGAAATAAAAACATTCAAGTATCCAAAATATTTAACAAAGACAAACAAACTTGTCAGAAACGATTTGACAATAGCTCGGAAACAAATAAAAACTTTGAGAGCTTAAAGTTTAAGCCCATTGATGTTAAAACCTACAAGTGATAATTTGTTTGCAAATAAATTAGCGAACCTTATTCAAAACATTTAACATAGCAACAATAAATTATTTTCAATAAAATTGAATAAACAAATGAATTATAAAGCCAACCCCAAGAACCGAATATTAATGAGATTATGTTTGCTAATCATTTCATATTGGAGTATTTCTATCAAATGTATATCTATTTTAATTGGTTATAAGAAATTGCTAGACTAATATTGTGATAAACAAAAGCTTTCAAATAAAAAATAAAAACTTACTCAGGGTTTTAAAAAAATGTTTCGTTGAAGGCTTGTGTTGTCTATGCTTATTATATGTTTACATTTAAAAAATAGTTATTTATTGCTTTTAACCATTTTTAACCAAATTTTATTGATTACAAAATAACCAAGGTGTTTTAAGAATCTTGAGTTGTTTTACATGCGTTCCATTACAGGAAATGTTTGGAAACACCTGGTTTCACTGCTTTATTCATGAAGGAAACAAAATTATTTTATTACATAATTCTAAAACAAATAACAAAAACAAAAAATCGGGCACTAGTGATGTACTGTTTTTATATGATGAAGAATATTTTAATAGAATTAATGTTTTCATAAAAATATTTTGATAGATCCACTTTTTTAGTTATTAAAAAGAGTTAGTTGTTAAGTTAAATGTATTCTGTTAAATCAGAGGAAACTTGTTTTCAATTCAGATGAAAAAATAAATTGCAGAGAACTAGCAGAAAATATTTTATTTTTCACGGTGTACTTGTAAATTGGTTATTTCATTTGGAAAGTCTTTTGAAGACCTGAGGTATTTTTATGCAAAGAAATATTTCAAGCAAATAATAATATTTTAGACTCCTCAACAAAAACAAAATAATAATTTAATTAACAAGTTTTCGCTGATCGCTTTTGGCAATTATCCTTTGAGGCTCATTTACAAATCCAATTAATTAAAACGCTTTCTTTGACAATTTATTAAGCCCTTAGAATCAGTTTTCCATAAATGTTTTAAGGAAACATTTTGTTGATTTTTACAATCATTAAAATACTTTGCCACTTCTATACCCTATATAATCATAAAATCATATAATCATAAAACCTTTGCCGACAAACAAATTATATAATTCTTGAAACTGCTCACTACTCAAATCTGTTGGCATTCCCGTGGGCTCATCCTTTTCGCCAGCAATGGCTTTGGACTCAGTGATGCATTTATATCTTATATAAACACGAAACTTTCATTTGCTAAGCGTCAGTTCAAGTTCATCCGTGCACTTGAATGCCTGAAGATGCCGAAAGGCGAAACCCGGGTCGTTAGTGACAAAATCTGTGAGAATGTACATAGTTTGAACGATTCAAATTTAATATTAAAATTCCACCAAGCACCTTCAGTCGAAATCTTAAATCTTATCCTTTATCTTTAAAAAGACGTCGCTTTTTCGTTAAAAATGTCTTCTTTTAACAAAACCCTTCATATCTTAAAAAAGGTTGGATAAATATAATTACTGTTTTATATAATCCTTTTCGGCCTGCCACAGAACTCAAATAAAATAAAAATATTCCCATTATATAATCCATCGATTGACAATACACTCATAACTATTTATATTGAATATTTATTTTAATCTTTTCGTATATCCGATGGCTTAGTTCCATAATATTAAAACTAGAAATAGGAAATTTTGAGACAATACTGACCAAAGTTTTGGCGCATCTTAACTGAGTTGCAAAAAAGTGATTATTATTTGTATCATCTTTTTAGTCACGTATTTCGATTGACTTCAAATTTAAAGGTTGAAAGAACCATACAACGATATTTCTGAACTGAGAGATTCTTTTATAATTTAAAATTTCGACTGAAGGTGCTTGATGAAATTTCAATACTTAATTTGAATCTTTCAATGTATGCAGTGACAAAAATTGTTTGAACGTACACAATTTGAACGATTGAAATAAAAAAAAAAATGAGAGATTCCTCATAACTCTTTATTTCCGTAATTTTAAACATCTTGCTTACCGCGAAAAAGCAGTTCATTATTTCTAATCGCAATTTTGCGGAGTTATAGAAGATAAGTGTTTGAATATAATGGGAATAAAATATAACACAAAAAAAAACATTTTGTTTTACTTCGTTATATAGTTATATGGAATAAGGTCATCGACATTGTTAGTGAAATATATTTTAAAATTGAATTTCGTAGCAAAATTTATTGCAAATTTTATAATAACAACAATCATTGATTTACTATGTGAGCTTGAAACGCACATTCATAAACAAAAAGTATTTCTGACTCCACGTTCATATTTATACCAGGATGACGATATATTTTTTTTCCAGATTATTTAATTAAGCTACCGTTTAACTAAGCAAAAAAATAATATACCCGAAATAGAATTTAGTTTATAACAATGCAACGATGTCATTAATAACCAAATAAAAAACAATTCTACCTAAAATAACCAAAGGCGGGTAAAGGATGTAAAAAAGTACGCTTAAAAGCTCAAACAACAACTCGCTGGGCATATTGCACGGTCAGCCGATAATCCGTGACAAAGTTTTGTCATTAAGTCGGGAAAAAGCCAAATAATTATCAACAGAGTTATAAATATTTGGTTTCACAAATTAAGCCGAGAGTTTTAAAAAATATTTGAGTGCTTCTAAAGTTTTTTTTTAATATACACTAAACTACCTTTTCACACGATTTCAAAATGCACGGTGCAAAAAAAAGAGAAAAAAAATCTAACATTCATTTAACAATGCGTAAGAGAAATTTATTACATCCCTCGCAGTACTATGCGCAGAGATCCCACCATTTCCGATCCTTTGGCGAAGCGAGAGCGATTAGTTAACCACTAGTCCTGTCCTAGCCTTATATTCATATTCTTACTACTCTTTTTGAAAAAGAGAGGTTGAGCGACTGAGTCACAAACAGTCCTCGTAGAAAAACTTCTGTTGACATACCTCCATTAGGAGGCCATATGCTCCTCCACATTGGGAGCGGACATGGATTTAAAAAAATGCGCAGAGATGTATGCGGAAGGGGGCTAGGACAAAGAGCGCACTCGCCGCGCAGCAGTTGGGAAGCTCCCGCGCACTCATTCCGGGTTGGCGCGCATTACAAGACAGTTGCTCAATTAATATTTGATCGGTCCGCGCAGCCCCCAGGCAGCCCCCGCGCAGTCTTTGAAGTTTCCGCGCAGCTAACCCTTTGGCTTAGAGGGAACGTTGCTGCGGACTGTATATTTATTGTATATTTTGTACACTTTTTTTTACACGGTATCGCGTGGAACGTATCTACCGCGTAAATGGAAAGTTCAGTGTACAGTAGAACCTCGATTATCCGTATTGTTCAAAAATGTGTTAAAAAATAAGGGGTACCACTTAGCGTAAAAACTCCCATTAATTTTAAATAAACAATTTAGTAAATAAATAGCATTTTGTACGATGAAAAAATGTCAAGGAAATAATTCTCAATTCTTTATCGAAATAATGAAATGAAATACTGATATAAAGATTAAACCTTAAATTTAAAGAAAATAAATGCTACAATTGAATATTTTTCTTTCGTCTGAAAATATTAAATATTAAAAATTTCTGAAAATGTCATCTTCGAAATTCGTAAGTTGAAAATATCTAACGCATTTTCGTGATACCAACTCGTATGTGTAACTTTTACTTGATTCTAATTATACCATAACTCAATCCCGAGAACAAATAAGAAATTTAGTTCTCAAAGTATTTACCAAAGCTTACGGAATCTGGATAAATGAGTTATTTATTTACGTGTTCTTCATTCATCTTTGGTGCTTAAAATCATAAACTAAAAGTAAATTATAATCTGGTATGAAAATTAGTATTTCTTGTCTAATCGTATACATATTTTATACAATTTTGCAAACTGGAAAGATAAATAATGCAAAAATTCTGATAAGGAAATGATAACCATACACAGCAAGTTTCGCCAAAATTGTTTTTCATTTATTATTATTATGGATTGAATTTATAATATTCGATCAATTTTTGTTGATATACTAAGAAGATAAAGTTTTATCAGTTAATTAAATTTATTGGTTTGACTAAATTAATAAACATATTTTGGCAAGCCTGCTGCCAACTGGCGTATGTCGTCCGCTCCGTTTGTGGTGTTCACTGATTCTAATCCTGACGCGGACAATTTTATTGATTGATTTTACAATCAGAGTATCAAATTGTGTTCAAATACTACAAAGTATGTAATATCCAAATTTGCTACCACTCATCCAATCATTAAAATAGGATTATCACAACTTTATCAATAATTCCACAATTTTAAACTCTCCAAATAATTGTTTTTACAACAATCCCAACAAATGTTTGTTTAACCTTTAAAAATAATGTGCCTTTTCACCAATTATTGACAGTTAAAAATTGATTTTTGAGTACCAAACGTTTTATGATTTTAATAGATTCAGCGGTAGCTTTGTGGAAAGTCATTTGTTTTAACAATTAAAATAAGAAAGACGGCTCACCACTTATTTCTTATTAGATTATTGTTTCTGATTTCAAGTAATGAATTTGTTATTAGTACTATTATTGTTTGTATCTAACGCCCCTTTGGAGTCTGCGTACAGTAGAAAAGAAATAACCACAACGGTTTTGTTAAGAAATATTATTTTTTACTTTATTAATAAATAAGCTTACGATCGTTAAGCTGAAAAAGCTTCTCAAAGAGGCGACACACGTATTGAAATTTTCAACAAAATCAGTGGAAGACAAAGTTATCAAAATTAATTTTATATCAAAGCTTTTTTTATGTTCAAACACTTAACTCTCATTCCCTGTCAATTCCAGATTTTTATTATTCGTCGTACCTTCATTATGACATTTTTTTTATTGTTCAAGACCGTAAAATGATATTGAAAAAGCTTTGCGAGTAATTTCAGTTTTTATAATCATGCCTTAACGCCGTTAGTGAAAAAATATGTTCCATAAAAACTTAGCATTAAACATGGAATTCTTCATTAATTTATAGATGCGGTGTAAAAAATCATTTTTTCCTGGCCAATTCACTGAGCTTAGCTTAGTCACGTATCTATGATATTTACATGTGTATACTATCGTGCTTACGGTAGAATGGTTATTTTTAAACGATCTGAAAATATTTCAAGACCGCTCTAAGCTAAGATTATAATATTAATGTTTACATCAAAGAATGATAAATATTTACGATTGCAATCGATAAGAAAAAAGAATTTACGTCGAAAAAGATACACAGAAACAGCAAGTCAGTTTTTTACTGATTGTCTGTGAGAGAAAAAAATACCCATACCACGGGTAAAACATCGATTGTAAATTATTAATAGTAAAATGTTCAACTAATTTAATTTTGGCTGCAAAATATGTCAAATTATTAAACTGTATATATAAACATGTCCACTTTCAATGTAGTACATATTAAGGACTTCTAACGAAGCTTATTCTAACAGAAGTTTCTCTACGATAAATTTTTGTGACTGAATCGTTATTTTTAGAAAACGAAAACATTTTTTACTCAGACAAGACTAGTAAGTGGCTTGGTTTATGAAGTTGGAACAGAAGAAGGGACAACAAATATCCCAAGCACCCAAGATATTTTCAAGAAAAAATCCTTAAAAGGTTGAAAAATCAACTATTGAAACTATACGTACTGTATAAAAGAATGCTATTATTTTTTATTTTTGACATTGTTTGAACTTTTGGAAATAAAATGAACTAAAAGCGTTTTTGTGGTATGTACTAAGTGAGTGATAGCATACATATAGTTTTTTTAAGACAGTACTTATAATGAAAAAAGCCTGTGTTCTTAACCTTTTGGCTACCGTTGAAAAAAAATGTTTGTACCTAGCACGCCGGTTATAATTTTAAATTATTAATTTAATTAGTCATTGACCCGATAATTCGTAACTGTCGTGTTGGGCACGACAAGTTAGACTAGATATCTCGTATGTGGTACCCATCTAGTTAAATCTATAGTTTTTAAGATAATTGTAAATATAAATGCCATAATTCTAGAAAAGCATGATGCTAGCATACTTTTCTTTCGTTGATTTCGTAATTGCTGATCTTATATCGTATGTTCTTTTGCGCAAACGACCAAACTAAGTTTCCAACCGGTTTGAACCAAAAAATGGTTGCACTAAAACACTCAAATTTTATTGTGTTGTTAGTATCAATAAACTGTATTCAATAATATGTATATTGTTTCTCTAGAGTAGTAATGCACAACCTTAACCTTCTAGCGGGCCGCATAAAATAAATATTGTAGGCTTGAGCCGCAAAGAAAAAAATAATTTAAAGTAAGATCAATCCTTTTCACACGAAGCATATGTAAGTTCCATGTAAAACAGCCTTAAAAAAAAAACGTGTAAAAAAGATTAAGTGAATTTAAACAAATGAATGATAGGTTCCATCACATTATTTTGACTGTTTTATTTCGAAAACGTGAATTTTTTTTTACCATGTCCGCTCCCAATGTGGAGCATATGGACTCCTAATGGAGTTTATCTTAACAGAAATGTTTATACGGGAACTGCTTGATACTCAGTTGCTCAACCTCTCTTTTTCCAAAGGGAGTAGGAATATAAGGATACGCCTAGAACAGGACCACTAGGTTAGCTAGTCGCTCTCCATACCGTTTAAAGATAGGATGGGAGGGGGGAATGCAAGACATCACATACATCCATGCCTTCGAACAGAAATTCATAAATTGATTGAAAAATCAATTTATAAAACTCTCCGTACTGGGATTTGAACCCGTGACTTCCATAACCGAAGCCAACGACGTTGACCACTCGACCACACAGGCGGCCATTTGTAATAATAATATAAAGTAATAAAATAAATAAGCCATGCAAAAAACGATTACTAGTATCTGCTTATTAAAATCGTTTCATTGTAAAATATTTATGTTTAATTTATACGTTATTCAAAGGTTAATGCGATCTTGGTCTTTGTTAATTTTTAACTATTTTTTTTATTTGATATAATATGTGTATTATTAAGCCGCACAATTAAATCCAAGTAAGTAAGTCTGTTTCTATGAACCGGTTTATTCTCGTTAATTGAAGAAAAACCATGTTTACATTTATTCAATAAATGTTTTTCGTGAAAAAAATATGTTTCAGAAAAAGATTTAAGAGGCCAGAGTTTGCGCATCACTGCTTTAAAGTAACAACTAGCCTTATCCTTCTATCTCTACTGCGCTCTTTGACAAAAGAGAAGTTGAGCGATTGAGTAACAAACAGTTCTCGCAGAAAAACTTATGTTGAGATACCTCCATTAGGAGGTCATTATTAGGAGGTCTCAGGATTAGGAGGTCGCCCGCTGTGGTCTAGTTGGTTAGAGCTTGCTTTACCGACCAGGTGGGTCTAGGTTCAAGTCCCGGTAAGGTCAATGTCAAAATTGGATTTTTTTCAATTTTAATTTGAGATCTAAGACATGGGTGTTTGTGAAATCAATTCTCCTTGAGTTTATCTCATGTGACTTTTAAAAATTCTCATCGAGTATATCTCGTATGATCTTTCAACTTAAAAGTATTTGACGCATTGGCGTAAGCTGTAATGTCAAATATTTTTTTTAAATTTTAAAAAAATACGAATATCCTCCACATACATAAAAAAATATTCATTATGCAACATAAACCGGAATTTTAATGTCATTTATAAATCTAATTAAAAATATAACGTTTATTAAACTAAATAAATTCTCGATGTCAAATTTTGGTAATGTTGGTATCGATTCCATTGGTTTTGCCGTTTTAATTGAAAGAGCGGCATCTACTTTATCAAATTGAAAGTTATATAAATTTGAATAAAATCTTTTTAATTATTTTTTAATAATATCTGCACCTTGCCACCGTCTCATGAAATTCCTTATATAGATTAGTGGCTAAAATAGTGGCTTCCCTAAAAATATTCGGATTTCAAAATTATTCCTTCTTTGTAAATATTCTTTTCAGTCAGTTAAATTACGAAATGAAGACTTAACATATTCTTTGCTAAGCAGATGTTTCTAAGTAATGATTTAAACACATTTGAGGTAATTGCGATACGATACAAACTTTTTTTTTTAAATGCTATTATGAATCCATTTTTACAATAAATAATAATTATTGAAGATAAATGGTAATTATATCTTATACTATTACAGATAATCAAAAGAAGATTTTAAGCATTTATTAAATTTTATCTTTCAATATCCTTCCTTATGTAAATCATTACATTACGGATTCCTTGCGGAATAATTTAAAAGCAAATATTACAGTAAAAAGGCTTGTTTGTCTCTAGTCCAGCGTTTCCTTATTTTATTTAGTCGCGTAACCCTTTTATATGGTCAACAAAAAAGCCCGACGTCAGATATTTTAATATGGTTTTTGGTGTGATCCCTCCATACATCTCGGCGTGTTTTCCAAATTATGCTGTATATATTCATCAAACCAATGATAAAATGTTTCCATCGCCCTTATATTATGATCGCACTCAAAATATTATAACCTTCAAGTGTGCAATTTTTTCAACCCTAGCATTATTTAAATCATTGGATTCTATCTTATTAACGATGCTGTATACCAATGGTCACTAAACTTTCAAGTGCTAGACCCTATGATTTTTTAACAATGAGGGACAGGCTGAGAAAGGTATTAATTTTTGGATAATATTACAATATTTATTTAAACCTTAATAATTAATTACATGTGAAAAATAAATTTTATATAGAAATTGATAATTTTAAATAGCCTTTAAATGTATATACACATAATAATGTGGAATTATATGTTATTAAAAAGAAAGACTGTTGTAATAAAGTTTGACATTTTTTTTATTTTTTGTATTTAAAACAAATAGGTAAAATATTTAAAAAAGGCATCTGTGAGAAATTTCATGTGTATGTATGTATATCCAAATTTTAATCTGCAACACATGTGGGTTTGTTTCAAGAAACTGGCATGTTTTTTGGTTTTAAATTTGACTTAGTTATACGTGATAAACTTAAAATTGTCACATTTTTTAGCATAGGATTTCTCACATAAATATTTGCTACCGAAAATTCGCAATAATATTCTGACATTTTTTTCAGTTCAAGACTAATAAAATTCGACTAATTTATCATAATTGAATTTATATTTATAGTAGCTGACCCGACAAACTTCGTACCGCCTCAGAATCAATAAATGTTGTGTTAAATTATTGGCTGAAGTAAATTCAGTTTTTTATTAAGGTAAAATGAACACTGAAAATGAATTAAGTTCAATAAACGTGCAAAAATCAAAATGAAAAATATTTTAATTACATAGAAATTTATGTAATTCACGTGGCACAGTCGATAGGTTCGAAGAAATGCAGTGGACCAACGATTTAATTTTGAATTGTGATGTTTAAATGATCCACATCTTTGTTCTTTGGCGCAAGAATTGCTCGTTCACTCAACCAATTGTGATTTTTGTGATTAGCAATGATGTTTGGGAACACTTTTTTGATAAGGCCGTCCTTCGTTAATAAAAAATTTCAAAAAATTTGGCGGAAACGAAATCAATCCGTTCAATTTTACGGCAGGAACACGGCTGTTACCGATACGTCCTTTGTTAATAAGACAAAATTGCAAAAATTCGGCGGAAACGAAATCAATCCGTTCGATTCGTCGACAGAAACACGGCTGTTACAGATAGTCAGCAATAGCTTGGAGAAATCTTCGGCGGATGGATCGTTTCGCAATGCAACTCGCATGTTTGTCGTCATCTGAATTTTCTTCACATGGCGCCACATAGTCGATGATTTGAGGCAAGCGTATATTTCATCGGCAGCGGTCGATCTTGGAATGATTGGTTGTGTTTGGCGGAAATTGCCAGATAGTAGAATCATTGCGCAGATCTTTCATAGTTCGATTGAGTGCTTCCAATGCACGTTTGTGCGTCATTGTGCATTCATCTCAGGTGATGGTTTTACTTGCTACCAAAACTTTGGCCATTGCTGAGTGTTTCGCAATCTTGCATGTCAGTTTATCAGTCCTTCAGAGGTTTAACATGAGGAATGTCTTTCCAGTTCCACCGGGCGCATCGAGGAAAAATAAGCCACCATTTCCATCATCAATTGCCTTCATTAACGTATCGTACACTTCCTTTCGTTTGGGCTTCAACAATGTTACATTCGTTCAAACTGATTGGTTTAATGCTCGATTGAAAGCGTCGTTTATTCCACGACCTGGCGTTGGCATTCCTAACTTGACTCACAAACTGCAGCGCATGAAGAAATGTATGAAACGAAATCAATCCGTTCGATTCGACGAAAAAAACACGGCCGTTACAGATAGTCAGCAATTGCTTGAAATCACCAGAGAGTAGAATCAGTGCGCTCCCAAAACATCTTAAGTCATTGCGCAAATCTTTCATAGTTCGATTGATTGCTTTCAATGCGCGTTTGTGCGCCATTATTCATTCATCCCAGGTGGTGATTTTACTTGCTACTAAAACTTTGGCCATTGCTGAGTGTTTCGCAATCTTGCATGTCGGTTTTTAAGTCCTTTGGAGGTTTAACATGAGAAATGTCTTTCCAGTTCCACCGGGCGCATCGAGGAAAAATAAGCCACCATTTCCATCATCAATTTCTTTCATTAACGTATCGTACACTTCCTTTTGTTGGGAGTTCAATAGTGGTACATTCGTTCGAGCTGATTAGTTCAATGCATCTCGATCATATTCACGTTTACGTTCCGATTCTCGATTGAAAGCTTCGTTCATTCTACGATCTGGCGTTGGCTAACAAACTTAACTAACAAACTTGACTAACAAACTGCCAGACATAGTAAGTTTTATTAAAAAAAAAATTCTCGAAACAATTATTGCCAATGACTCCACTCAATCTTTTATATGAATATGCTTTTTTTTATAGCACGAATGACATGTTTTACGTTTTGTTTACAATCTTAACGAACTTAAAAAAACATTTTTATTTATGGAAGAATTGATTTATTTAATAAAACAATCTTAATTTTATCAGCTCTTTCTTTTACTTTTCAATTAAGTATTTATATGAATAAAGATTGATTATCTACAACTTGTACAGACAAAAAAAATCACTACAGCATCTGAAGCGACCATGGTTAAAAAAATAAAAATCTATATGCTCTCCCTTTTCAGTAGAACACCTTTACACTGAACTTCCCATTTACACGGTAGATACGTTCAACGCAATACCGAGTAAAGAAAACGTGTAAACAAATATACTAAAATAAAAAAAAATGTGGTAAATAGATCTTTGCATAAAAATCAATTCAGGATATCAAAAAATAAAATTCATTATTATTTTCGATGGTTTCGGCGGTAACTTTGTGGAAGTTCATTTTATTATAAAATTTAATTTATCAAAGTTATTTTAAATTTTATATTAAATTCTTTATTGCTTATTGTATCTTAATTTTATTTAAAAAATAGTTAAAAAAAATCAAAGGTAACAAAAAACATTCACCATTACTATGAGACAATAGACGAAATCGTTTACGCACATTTTGTATGACATCGCTTTGAGCTCTTGAGATATCCAGAACCTGTGTAATATTTCTGTCCAAATTTGTAAATGAATGGTCGATTTTTTCTCTTTTTTTGCACCGTGTTATTTCGAAATCGTATAAAAGGGAGTTCAGTGAATTTTAATCGCGAGTCAAATTGGTGTATTCTATTCAAATCAATGAAATAATAATATTAAAAACTGTAAGCGTCATAATTCATCGAGCTAACCTTCTTGCTGAGTGAAATTATTGTCATGTTGAAATGAAATTTATGATTTCGATACCCACCGATCAATGGATTAATCATCTTGATATTGAAGTGATATTCATCGTCTTCTTTGCAAAACATCAGCGGGTATTGCAATGCATCATATGAGCAGTGTGTTTCGTATATTCGTTGCAGTTGTACAGTGTCGCGAAATCTAATATTATTTCACATAAATCACGCCACACCATAAACCAGTCAAAATACACTGTTTCTGACCTTATACATGAATCTCGGGATAGACCATAAGGAGATATATAGAATTCCACACCAGAATGATTAATCGGAACGAAAACTGAGTAAAGATTGATAAAAACTCAAAAAAGTTATGATAAATTGCGGGGCACGTCAGCTAGCTGACAAATGTCAAATGCGAATGCAACTAATGCCACCTAGTGGATTGATTGGAAACAGAATACGTCATGTGCGTGACAGCGTTCGATTTGCGACGTCCAAAAAAAACGAAATGTATGGAGACATTTATTTATTTTATTTATAATTTCTTTCCCGTGATATTTTTCCGATGTTTTAATGCTTATTCTGCTATTCTAGACGGAGACAAATTTAATAAATCAAAGATCATAAAAAACCGTGCTGCCATTCTCGAGATATACGTGGTGTAAATAATCCCACTTTGTTTTATATATTTAGATTTGAAAACTATCTTCAGTCATTCACCCGCTTAATGATCGATACATTTCAATTAAATATAAAAATCGGGGGCCGGATAAAAAAAATCGTTAAGAGGGCCAGGATCCGGCAAGAATAATGTGACAGAAAATTTCTGTAAGTAAATAGAGCATGGTTCAATAATGGATTGCAAAGAACTATTCCAAAAGTGCTTTTGCTTAAAAAAAAGTTATACATAGGCATCATTATACATTTCATGTTGAAAAAAACTTTGTAATAATATGCCATTAAAGGAAACCCTAGTGAGTATATACATAAAATGATCTGACAATTTTATTCAAATCAACGTTTCCTTTGTAATTGCATCTCGTTGAGAGAAACATACCATCGGACGTGTTCTCTCAGTGAAATGCTAATTATAATGGGGCATATTCTAGAATAAATTAAGAGCGATGTTTACCAAAGTATACTGTGCCTTGATATCCTTAATAGCTTATAGTAAGTCAGTGCATGGTGGATATACAAGTTTATATTGTTGATAACTTCAACGATACGTTATTTTACAAAAAAAGATATGGCGAAAAATGAAATATTTGATAAAGAGACTGACTTTAAAATTGGGGTCAGAAAATGAAGAACTGTAATAACGACACCGTAGGGTTTTTCTCTAAGCGCTTTGGCTGCATATGCACAACGGGTGGTGGTGGGAAACCAACTTGTCTAAACGTTACAAAATTATTACGAAAAAAACTGCCAACTTCATAAAAAATACCTAACAAGTCGAATGTTCAATGGCACATTATTTTTTTATCCTTTTCGATAATAAAATAAAATGTTAAATACGTTTTGAAGAAAAAATCTAAAAACAAAATTGAGTACATTGTTTTCTTCCGTGATCGCCTCCAGTAAATTATTGTAGCACAATTTGACCACGTGGGCTTGGGTTCGATTCCCGGTAAGGTCTGTGTCAAATTTTGATTTCTCGTTTTAAATTTGAGACCTTAGACATGGATGTTTGTGATGTTAATTTACCTCGAGTGACTTACAATACAAAAATCGAACTTTTCTCGTATAATCATTTAATTTTAAAATTTTTGGCGCATTGGCATTAGCTGTTATGCCAAATATTATATTTACATGAAAAATTTAAAATGAGTGAATGGTGTAAATGTTATGTTTAAATATTATTTCATGAAATATAACCGCCACAGCATATACAAAGGGTGCATTGATCCAATGCCACATTGACCGGCTGCCACTGGTAGGTATGTTTAGATAATATTATGTAGACGATGAAAACTATTAACTGGCGGTCAGTTCATGTTCATCCGTGAACTCGAATTCCCAAAGATGACGAAAGGCGAAACTCGGTTCGTTAGTGACAAATCAAAAAAAAATATACGCAATTTGAACGATCAAAAGATTTTTTTTTAACCATTAGTTTTTACAGTCTGAAATCCGCAAACCACAATATAACGAGAGTTTTTATGACAAGTAAAACTTTTCTTCTCAATGAATAGAAACATGTCTCACCATCATTCCAAATTATCGTCTTTTCAGATTATATTCTCTACAAGAGTGGACTAGGCGCTTTCTCTATGGATTAATTCATCAATAGTAAAAACATATTTGGAGTGACTTTTGTATCATGTGATAGACAGTTAGATTACAAATTTTATAGAAGAAATTAAAAACTGCTTTATTTTATTTTAAAACAAAAAAATGTTTTCTTTATTTGTTTGTCGAGTCCATGGCGTAGCGATTAGCGTAGTCGGCTTCCGTGCCGGATCTCACGGGATCAATTCCCAGTACGAAAATCATTTTGACAATTGAACACTAATTTACTATAGATTTCTTAAATCTTAAATTACTGAACTTTAAATCAGATTTAATATTAAAATTCCAAAAATAAAAAACATTCGAAACATTAAATTATTGAGTGATGTTGTGTTGTGTAATCAATTGACATTACAGCTAACGGCCAAGATTTTTTAAGACATCAAATTGAAATTGTATTATTATCCCACTATGATTTTTTTTAACGAAATTGTGTATACAAAATATAAAAAAAGTGTGTTCTTGTCCATCACTGCTACACAGAATGAAAGGGAGTAAGATCAAATTTCATTTACTTATTTTACTATCATTTTACAAAAATATGTTTATAAATAAACTGAGGTTCGCTCTCAAGATTTGTTTTATTATAAAAATAAAGCATATTTTGATAATAAAACAACCATATTGATATTAGGGTAATAAAAGTTACATGTTATGGTGAATCCTGTTGTCCCGGGATAATAAGTTGATTTCGGAATTAAGGGATTGGATGCTCTAGTGTCCACATATGTAACGATTGACTTACAATGTGTTTTCAAGTAAATAAATGAATGTGATGTAGTTATGGCCTTTCACTTGTCCGATCCAAGCAATGAATGATTAGAGCAGTACTCGTCTTGTTCAGTACTTCATTCTTTTATTCTTTACGACACTGGCGTAAACTCTCTTAGCTCAAAAAATATAGTGAAAAATAAATTGTCTATAGCAGAATAGCTTAAATGAGATGTCTCTATAAAGAGTTCATGTGATTAACATTGAGAGGAAACGTTGCAATAAATACAGTTTTAAGAATAAAAAAAACATGTATCTTCCATGACCATTTGCAATGTGAATCATAGAGTCTCCTAGTTTAGTTGTCTTTATAGTATTACTCGGTTGCACAATATCGTTCGAAGAGATAAGGGAAAGAAAGAATATAGCTACGGCAGGCAAGTGGTTAGCTAGTCCTTCGTGGAAAGTTGGTAGGGAAGAATTTCTTGACATCACAGACATCCATTATTCCCAACAGAAATCGATAAATCGATTGAAAAATGCTATTCCCGCTGGAGCTTGACCCTGTGAATTTCGACACAGTAGCCAACGACGTTGACCACTGCATCATGGATCCGAATTAAAAAATAGTACGAAAAATATTTGAAGCTTTAATAGGAAACAAAGTCGTATCTCATTTTTGATTTAATATGAATAACATCCTATTTATGAAGTATTTTAGAAAAAAAATCTTTGTTAAAATTATCATAATCTGTTGATAACAGCATTTTAATGGCGATGTTTAAATAAAGCTGATATAATGTAACAATAGTTTTTTTACGCTTCTTTATATAAAAAGGTTTAATATATTCTAAAATGTCGTTTCCAGCTGCATAGTTTAAATAACCGCTGACATTGTCTGACTTTGGAACATGTTTATTTTCACAATTTACCAAACAGTTCATACCAAACGCTGATAATGGTAAAGCGTGCTCAAATTCCTCGAACACGTCAAAGAATTTCCTCAGGAGCCTCAGGGCAAAGTGGAAACACCTTACACGACACACATACCAGCGATCGAGTCGAAAGCTTCGACGCAGGTTGTACGTGGATCACTTTACATTAACGACACTGGAATAGACAATAATCTGACACTGAAGATCTGTTTATAACCTTCTAGTTCCAGTTCAATGAATTAATATGTCTTTTATGTATAAAGATATCATAATTTGAATGGCGCTATAAAATAGTCGGTATTACTTACAAAGTAAAAAAGCTCCTTTAAAAGAGCTGTCTGCCGTATCTTTGAATATGTATTTATTTTTATGGATATGTAGTTTTAAATTCACTGTTAATGGTTATTGAGTAAAGGAAAATGTTTGGGTTTTATACAGTAATATATAAATGATACATCTATGGTATGCATTTATTAAATGGTATAAATGAATGAGTCAATGTACACATTTCCGAATTAGCTAGTTTAAGAATACACAGCAGAGTTAATGAACACGTTCATTTTATACGGCAGTATACGGAAGCGTAACAAACGTTAAGCAAATCAACAGTTTTTTCTTTGACTGGTAGTGTCTTAGGAGCAACTGATCAAGACTTGGTGGCGTGCACTTAAGTGTGCAGATTTTTAAAAATTATTCATTGTGTGCAGTCACACAGAAGTAGTTAAATTGTTATATATTTAAAAAAACATCATTCCTGTCATCTGAAATTTGACATAAACTCGAAAATTTTAGCGTATTGTTGTGGTTTTTCCCCTCTTTCCATTAAACATCTCTATCTTATCAAATCATCATTATAATCTAAGCTAACCGTAGCTGTAATGTCATTTTTACTTTGATAAGCGCTCGTCAGTATACCAACATGACCTAAGCCGGAATATCATTCCTACTTTGTCTAGCGAATTTGTAAAATTCATTTTTAAACCATGAATTAAATACTCAGTGAATACGAATTGTAATGATCTAAGATTCAACCAAAAATGTTTTATATATGTATACATTAGCGAGATTTTTAACATTAACTGTGAGAAATACAGTGCCTATAAAACATTGAAAACACAAATTTACTTTTTTATAACTAAGTACGATGTGGAATAACATATTTATTAAGAGTTGAAAAAATCATCTATAGCTACAGTTTTATAAGATATAATTATTTCCTCGTTTTGTTTTAATCAAGTTCAGCGGTAGGAAGCATTCAACGCAGAGAAAAACATTTCCTGGAAATACAATAACAATGTATGTACGGAAAATAGTGCTTTGTTTTTAATAGTATCGAATGTGGGATGTTTGGACGTAATCTACACATATTTTTTTTAAGCAAGGCACAGAAAACGGTTTTCGATTATTTTGGGCCAAAAGAAAATAATAAAATATATACAACACTGAAGTTTGCGGAGAATGATAAACTGTTAAATTGACTAAACCTAATATTAATTTGAAATTTTTCCTGGTCGCAATTATCATAGATCTTTCTTTTTTAAAACTCAATGCCTAAATTTAGATACTTATTTGGCATTTGCAGCTTACAATCTTTGGATAAAGCGTGTATTACAACGTACACCGTTGTAATTATCTAGAAAAACTGTTTTGGAAAAACTGTACGTGGGTATTTTTGCCTTTCTTAAGTAGATACATAACTGCAATATTTTTTGTTTATAGGTTATTTGAACGGACACAATTAAAAAGACATATAAGTCAGGTTAAGGATAAAAAATAAGGCTATTAAAAACGTTAAGTTAAGTTTATTGCAAGTTAGTTGGGTGCAATATAAAAATTAAAATCCTCTGATAGAAAAATATTTAAAGCTTATTGAATTAAATTTATAAAAAATATTTAAATCAAATAAATGTGTGAAAATATCTAAAACGCTTATGGTGTTCTTCCATAACAAATATTTGTCGAGGAAAAATAAATCCATTCATTTTTGAAAATAGAAGAATAATACTGCGATTATTTTTTGGAGAAGCTTTGATGCGAAAATAACATGATCTCAAAAAGGCAATATACCGATTTTTTCATTTTATCTCGGCCACTAGACGTCACAGTGGTTTTTAACAGCAAAAAAAATATTCTTTTCGTGCCAGAGGTATAAAACTTCAAGACCGTTACTAAATAAACACTTGACACGTGTATAATAATACCTTGATAATATAAGATTTTGCAATAATTCGTGTTATTTACCTTTTTTGTAATATACTTATATTTTTTACTTGATAAATGATTGTTAAGTGTATCTTTAAATAAAAATCGTTTGTTTTGTTTTGTATAACAATTCTAAGAAAGAATTAATCATTTTAAGTGTAATGTGTTGGGATGTTTAAGTCTTACATTATAAGATTTTATTGGCAGTGTTACCTGTATTATAATTTTATTGATCTTTGATGATTTTTTAATAGTATTTTAAAGGTGCTAAACATTTTAATTTTGTGTAATTTTAGAATCACTTTTACTGTAATTTGTAAATTACACATAAGAACTACACCAAAGTACGCCGTTTCATTTCAATTTGTTTTTGTATAAATAGCACTATTAAATTATATTTCTTATCAGTTGACAATACTCGCCATTAGCAAAACCGATTCTAACCTTTTTAAATAAAGTGTAAATTAAGTAAAAATGAATATTGAGTTTTTATTAATAGTTTATACAGACATAATAATGTTTAAGTATTTAAATAAACTTTGGGTAATTCATCTTATCCTATCTTTAAAAACCAAGCATAGTTTTTTTTTCAAAATAAGTACTAATTCCACATTTATTTAATATGATCATAACCCGTTTCGCTCATGACGAAAATTTTCAACTAAAACTGATTTTAAACTTTCATCTGTTGAAAACGTGTTTCATGAGCAAAATTTCATGAGTTTCATGAGCGAAACTGGTCTTGACGTTTTGCATATCTTTTGTTTTTGTTGAATATAATGCCTTTCTACCAAATATTTAATGTTAAGCACTTCAAAAGTGAAACATTAAAACCTCATTATTGGGATATATTTTTTAAAAGGGTTAAAAAAGCAAATAAATTTAAAATAAAAATTACGGCTGATTTTAAAAGTTAGTGCATTGAATTCCATTGCACGAACCGCCTGCCCCATAGAGTGGGTAACTCTAGCACTGAATTTTATTCATAACACAAATCGGTGTTTATAATAGGTGTAAACCTTTACATACCAGATATCATATTGTCACAGAAATTACATAAATTCCGTCTCTCATAAATCAGACATGCTTAGCTTTTAAAAAAAACTGATGTCTGTAAAATAAGAACGACAAGAGATTTTATGTCTGAATAAATATTAAATAAACATGTCGTTATAATATCTTTATTCATTTGAAAAGTGGATGAAAAAATTCGGAAGTAATAACCCGCGGAGTAATTTTGTGTGGATAATTTACACGACAGTTTATTTTATATGCGTGCAACCATTATTACGATAGATGACTTACAGGTTGACAAACGGAAGTATGCGAATGTTATCTTCAATTATGTAATATATGTATGTAATACGTAAGACAATATTAAGATTTTTTTCGTGACAAATATTAAACAAAAAATGCTTTTTGGTACCTTTATACGTTCAAGTGTACGAATGGACCTCAACTGACGATTAGCCATTGTGTTTTGAGTTTTGTTAAAATCATAAGTTGGGAAAAAGTTTTGAACAGGAATAAAGCACTTTATGTTTTAAATTCAATAACTGTATGTCTAACTTGGACAAAATCAATGCGAATGGAAAGTGATTCGTTGCGGCACGAAAATATTAAATCGTCTCCGATGCTATAGAGCAGTGGAGGAGAACATGCGGCCTCTTGGCTACTTTGATGCGGCTTTTTGACTTGATCTTGTGTATAAAAAAAACAAACTTCAAAAACCATGTTTGTAAAGCTATACTTTGACCAATTTTATAACATAGTGATTTATAAGATAGTCATACTAATTTTAAAATCTAGTTGTTTTACTGTTATTTTTAAACGGTTACTATTACTTGAAAACACATTGAAACAAATTGCGTTAAAATTTAGTGGAAAATTAGATTGTTTCTATGACGCACTGTATTGATAATTATTATCAGAATTTCCATGATACTGAAATAAGCCCAGATGTTTGATAGTGAAAGACTGACATATTAAGCCTTTTAAACTATTGATAATAATATTCAAGTTTAAATTGACAGGCATTCCTAAGTTAAAATACCTCTACTTTAATTTAATATCGTTGCCGGTGAGAAAGGTACATCAATTTGACAGCCCGGAGTCAGGCTGTTCTTGGGGTTGTATAACACCCATATAAAGTTGAGGCAAGGCGAGTTTTTAGAAGGGTTGATATACAACTCACTTCTGTTTCTATTTATATACCTTATACATAAAGGTGGATGTAATGCACAGTGCCAGCGCGAGGTTATTCGGCGCCCCTTTTTAACAAATCATCCCTTTTTTTTCGAAATAATGAAAAATAAACATTTCAGGATCATTATTAATATTTATTTTACATACCCATGTCCCCGCTACTAGTATGGAACAAATGCCTTCCTAATAGAGGTATCTCAACATATTTTTTTTCAGCGTGAACTCTTTGTCACTTAGTCGCTCAACCTATCTTCTTCGAACCATATATAATACGAAACATAATTGCAACGAACAAATACAGAGATCAAAATAAAATGTATTATTATTGATTATTATTCAAATATAGAAAAATAATTGTAATACTATATTTATGCGCCCCCTAATCGTTTGCGCTCTAGGCGGTTACCTATTTCACATATATGATTGCGTCGGTCCTGGTAATACATACACACATAGATATCTGACATGGTTGAGGCTATGCCAGTCACGTGTGAAGGGTTAAGGCGAGAATGTAACTGAAATGGATTTATGGTTGGCTGTTTTACTTCCTTAGCCAACAGTATTAGTATAATGGATTTGACTGTATTATACAGTTGCGTAAAAAGAGTTTTTTTTTTGCGATTTGGGTATTCTGTATATTTTTGTTCCCTTCCAAATCAGCTTCAACGTGAATTGAATATTGCCTTAAGGTACTATTGATAGTGAATCGAATATTTTGAGTGTTTTAAGTTACGAGAATGAATACGAGGGTTAGTGTCAAACAACACTATTTTCAAAAGAGTACTTTCACAGGAGTTATTATTTATTAACTTTATAAAGCATATGTTTATTTAAAATCATAAGTGACGCATGGTCTTAAAATATATTCATTACGAACAACTTTATATAGTTAAAATAAACTGTTGATTTAAAAGAAACTAGAAAAGATTATCATGATTTTGTTTAAAAAAAAATTTTAATAGAAATTTGGAAGATGCCAATGTACCAAATATTTTTAGTTTAAAAGGTCATACGAGAAAATCTCGATGAGAATTTAGTGTAAATCACTCAAGATAAACTCGAGGTAAATCGACATCACAAACACCCACGTCTTAGGTCTCAAATTTAAATTTAAATATGACATTGACTTTAACGGGAATTAAACACAGACCCACCTGGTCGGTAGAGCAAGTTTTAACCAACTAGAACACAGCGGGCGACAGTTTTATACTATACTAACTTTTTAGCGCTACAATTTTGTGCTTTATACAAATCAATCTATAATACATTGTTTGATGTTATGCATGAAAATAAGTCATTTTGGACCTAAATAAATTTCTAAACGAAAATAATAAAATGCTTAAAACTCATAGAACCTAAAACAATGTAGAAAATACAACTACATAATGTTTTCTTGATTGTTTACCTTCCAAATAGAGTGAATGGGGTACTGATATGTTTTTTTCTTTTCTAAACGAATTTAGGTGTCAAATGTCAAGTGAGCTAGTCAAATAGATAGATGGAAACGGCATATAAGCATTTTGTTTGGAGCCCAAGCATAATTCAATGTCAGTAAAGTGGCGGCCGAATCTTTCCTTCATCATGTGGTCAGATATTTGGTAGGAGTGTAAACCACCCCCATATATTTCCCAAAAGCTCCACGGCACGTTTTCTATCTGAATGTGGTGATCTATCCCCTCCCAGCCTGAGAAAAATAACCTTTTATGTTAAAGATAGACATCTTAAATAGCAATCCAAAAAAGGTATCGAAGATAAAACAAAATAGTTGAAATAATTACTGCCTTGCAAAGAAAATTACGATAGATGAAAAAGAGGAATTTCAGTAAAAAAATCTTTTCTGCGTATTCAAAAGGTTTTTAGTGACATTTTTATCAATACCGTTAAAAAAAATCTTTATCCAGTATAATAATTGTGAAAAAATTCAACTTATGAGACTATGATTTGCAATCCCGGCTTATTCCAAAATGGTTGTAAAATAAAACATTAACTTCATTTTGTAAAATAATATACATGTAAAAAGTGTTTTCAGTTTTAAATTACTTTGCAATGATAATTTGTATGTTATCAAGTCATTTTTGAGATCGCCTTCTAAAAATACTTTTAAAATGTATTTGTATTAACAAAATTACATTCATGGTTCACATTTCACCAATTTTGGAATGAGCCGGGTTTGCAAATAATAGCCTCTTTTACAAGTCATCAAACAATATGAAATATTATAACATTACTATTTTAAATGATATCGTTTAAAAATAATAGTTTATGCGTATTATTAAATATTATACCAACATTATTATATTTCATAGCTGGTAATACAGGTTGACACTATCGACCTTATAATTTTTCGTAATCGAAATATAATAAGATATTCCTAAATTATTATTTAAGTTAGTATTTAAAAAAACAAGAATCTGTTAAATTTACAGATAAAATCTTTTTTATATCTTTCCGTATCCATACAAAACAGTCTATCTGATCAGTATCTAACGTTAAAATAAAAATAAAGATCGTCTTTAACCAGTATCTAATGTCAACATCATAATAAAGATTTCGTTTCTAAATTAACATTCAATTTCCATCAAGCACCTTCAGTCAAAATTTTAAATTATAAAGAAAACATATTTTATTCAGATAACAGTGTTCTGTTTAAACTGACAAGTTTATTTTACGCCGTAATTTTTTTTATAATATTGAATTTTGAGGTGTTGGAGATTGAACAGTCTTCGGATTATAAAAATAATTGAAATGAAGATAAATGCAATTTAATTTAATTTTGATAATTTGCTTCCAAATAGATTTTTTTTTTAGATTTCATAGCTTTCTTTTGATAAAATCAAAGCGTTTGGAGATTCAAAACATCCCTCTTTTAGGAAATTACGCTGATTACCCAGTTAGTCTAATAAAATCTAATTATCCATTTGCATACGATGATAATGATGATTGAGTCGTACAAAGGAGCTCTAATGAAAGATGATTGGTATAAATATTGTTTTACTAATTTTCGTTAACCCAGTTTTGCTGAATATTTTACGAAAACGGACTGGTATTTTATACAATATATTAGTGTCTGATTTCTTATATTTTGATAATTTGATAACACTGATCATTTATACACAGTTAAAACTAATATGAATAAAAGAGATATTATTTTATCCACAATGAATAATGTTGTAATATCTATACCAAAAAATAGATTATTTTCTGGTCGTAAGTAGGACTTCGAATCTGGTTCATTGCCTGTTTAAAAAATGGAACCCGGTTTATTTTGCACGTTTTAAAGAGGTTTACTGTTTTTTTTTCGCCTTGAATATAATGGACAGTTATATAAATAATTATATTTCAGGTCCGTGGCGCAGTGGTTAATGTAATTGGTTTCCGTGACAAATCTGACGATCCCTGTAAAAAATGTCTAAAAATCCATTTTGCCCGTCCATTACTAAAATAACGGAGCGTAGCGAAAGCGATTAGTTAACCAATCGTCCTTTCTAAGCCCTATCATTCTATATCTATTTTCTTAAAAATCAGTTTGTCTTTTTGTTTAATCAAAGCGGACATGGTTGATCAAAAAGCTCATGCTCACCGTTAGGAATGGTTTAGTTATACAGTAACATTAAAAGTAATACATACATATTTTTGAATTATACTTTGTTCTTTAATATGAACTGAACTATGTCTATAAAATATTTTGCAATAAAATATTTTCCAAATAAAAGTACTTAACTAATGTAAAGTAAAATTAGTAACTGTGTTATACCAATGAATGTGAAAAAAACAATGTTATCAATAAAAACTATTACAAGTATCACGATTTATTGATGTTTAAATAAACATTAAAAAAATATATAGTTTTTGCTCAAAATAGATTGGTTTAACGCACACAAAATGTAGATATAGTATGTGGTGTCGGGAATACATAAAGTTCTAGCCGTCAGTTACTTACCCCTGTCATGGTGTATGAAAACTAAATGATTAATCATAGCTTCTTATATTCTTTGCACGGAAAACAGAAGAAAAGATAAAAAAAGCTCAAACTGTCACGCTTTACATTGCTTGTCATGTTTTTCTAATACGTTCTTATCAATTATTTCATTACTGAAGCATTTTTCTTGATAATGTGTAGCAAAGCGAATCGAGCGAAGAGCAGAATGAGTAAACAGGCATTCAAAAAATACGCTGTGAAAAAACGAGTGTTGGAGGGCTTGAGATTTTTTTGCCGGCAAGTAATCTTATATAAAAATTAACTCTGTGCCAAATTTTCTTAATATCATCAAATTATTACTGTAATAGCGTTAATTATTATTTCTAGGATTCGGATTTCGGAATGATAAAAGAACTTTCTTTTATTTCCTATATAAAGTGATTATTTTTATTGAATATTCATGACATTTTTATAGTAGGGAGGCAGAATGCGCTTCTATTAGTCGTCATGTGTGATTCAATATCTTGTATGCACTAGACTGGTCAATATTTCAATAAAATTGTGGAATATTTCATAAGAAAAGCGCTTTGAATTTTTCATCATGCTTGTTGGAAAAATGCTAAATCTAACATGAGAAAAATTCAAATGCGGTAAATGCTCCAGTGGCTTTATTACAGGGCTTTGTGCTCACGATTTTCGCAATTCGTCCACTACTGTACATATTTTTTGTTTGTGACATTTCAGAATAGAGTATTAGAATTTTATTGCAGTGTTATAATTTTTGGCATATTATGCAGTCTTGCAACAAAAGTTTCACTTAGCAGTAAAAAGCCTTCATTGTCATTTCCTGGCAAGTTCAAAATCAAATGTTTATTCATATAGACATATAATTTATCTGTGATACTGTAAATTTTATTATGTTTGCTGTTATAAACTCATTTCACGATATATATCCACACGAAAACACGCTAAAATTTAGTTTTTTTGTTTATTACTTTGAATTTATTTTTGCATTGTTTCTTATAAAAACTGATTTTTATCGTATTACTCAATTTAACCGTTTTAATAAAATGAAGAAAACATGTTGCTGCTAGAAAAGGACTACGAATTATCCAGTCGCTTTAACCTACACCCAATATTCAGGATTAAACAAAATTTTAATGATTTGTATATGAGAACATTCAAACTAGAATTCGAGAACCGTCATCCAAGTACACGGAAAAACAAACGCATCGACTATAAGACCGAAAGTAATTTACCGATGCAATTTGTATAATATGAAAAATAATATAATTTTATTTTATTCTTGTGGTAATATTTTATCAATAATAAAACAAACAAAAACTGCTCAATTTATAAGTATTAAGTACCTAATACATCTAATATATATTAATGAAAAAAATGAAAACAAACATTGTTTTGATTAACAACTTGTTGATTGATAATAGGAATAACTCGTTTTTGCTAAGACTGCCAAAATTAGATATCATTCAGAAACGAGGTGGCATTGTTATTTTGTTGCTTGTGAGTTTGATGAACTCTTGAAAATAACAGAGTTCATTTTAAACGAAAATTGTAAAGCTTCGTAAAATTTACTGTAAGGCTTCAGGTAATTTCGAAGCATAGTTATTTATATAAGTAAATATATTATGCAACGTCTGTTTTAAAATAATAAAAAAGGCTTATTGTCCTTCGCAAAATTGAATGTTTCAAATTAACTCTTGAAATTTTTTTATGTAAAATATTACATAAAAAGTTATTTTTGATCTGCAGATAGGTAATCATTGAATATTTTAGAATTGTTTCAGTACCTAAATATACACTTTATGGCACGATCATAACACGTGAATGTTACATAAGTTAATAAACAAACACGTTCGACAACACGCTTTGTTATGTTATTACAAAAATAATAAAGGTGTTCGCTGGCAATTATTTGTAGAGGAATTCCTATATTTCCGATATTTATTATTTGTAGAGAAAGTATATAACGCCGCCTGTGTGGTCGAGTGGTCAACGTCGTTGGCTTCGGTTACGGGTTCGAATCTCAGTACTGACAGTTTTATAAATTGATTTTTCAATCGATTTATGAATTTCTATTCGAAGGCATGAATGTATGTGATGTCTTGAATTCACCCTTCTCACCCATTATAACCCATGAACAAGGCGAATCGAGAGCGATTAGCTAACAACTATTCCTGTCCTAGCCCTACCCTTTTATTCCTACTCTCTTTGGAAAAAGAGAAGTTGAGCAACTGAGTAATAAGCAGTTATCGTAGAAACACCTCTGTTGAGGTAAACTTCATAAGGAGTTCAGAATCTCCACATTGGGAGCAGACATGGTGTAAAAAAAAGTTAATTAAAAATAATACACTTTTTTGTACTTATTCTACATTATCTACCAAATATTGTGACCAGTTTTGCTTATCGCACGCATTATAAATTGGTCTCGAACATTAATGTAATATATAATGTGATAAAGTTAAGAAATTCTTTTATTTTTTAGTATAATTTCTCCTTTCATGTTCGCATTGAGAACATGACAGACTTATTTATAACCCGTAAAATGCAAAATTGTCAATATGTTTTTTTTTAATTCTGTGGAAACATCTTCAGACTCACGTTAAGAGTATCCAACCCCGGACACTTTTTTTTGATCTCAAGATTTTGGGACTCACAATTATTTCGGGATCATGGCTTACAGGATCCGCAGATTGATCACTGGAAAAAATGTGGGAAATTGAGAGACCTTTTTTTCTTCTGCTCGCTCCTCCAAAACAATTGCGAGTTGACGGTTTCCACAGATATTCAAAAATGTGAGACCTTTTTTTATCCTTCCTCAGAGAAAGTTGCGAATTGAGAGATTATATATGTATTCAGAATCGTGAAAAACTTTTTTCAGCTCCCTCTTTTCAAAGAGTTACGACTGCCAGTGACTAGCGCAAAATTATTCTTTTAGCAGACTAAACGGATTTTTCACTTTTTATAGTGAATCCCAAAATTCCAGGATTACTATTGAGATCATTCCAAAATAACAGGATCGCAAAATTAGTCTGGATCCAGGATCCCGGGATTAAAGGCCCTATTTACGTTACAGAGTTTCCACCAAATCAATCGGACAAAGTAAATTGGTAATTGATTAATATCTTTCAAAAACTGCCGTAATCAAAATATATCCTGTCAAAAGCAGTAGCATATTGTCAAAATTTTATTCAGCTAAAAAATATTATCAAAAGTTGAAATTTACCGAACAATAATATTATTTTACTAAGAAACCTCCGCAAGCTGTTAGTGTAAAGCTACCGCTCTGTAATGTGGACAAAAGCTGTGACGTGGAAGTACTTAAAATATTTCCCATGACTCTAGCCAAATGTGCAACTAATGAGGAGTAGGCACCTCCAGTAAAAATACTTTTATCTTAATATTTACACCGGGCTCTCATTACTCAAGCTCGAAAATAATTTACAGGCATAAAAAGCTCATAAGCAAAACTTTACGTTTAATTATGATTCTTAAATTAATTAGATTTTTTGTGCCAGCGAGTAACAACCACGTGTCACATTATAAAATTTATGAAATGATGCATTTTGTACGTACTATTCCTATTGATATTAAATAATTTACAGGACTTTGTACATATTACAGTATTATAATCAACAAAATTATCAACATACTAATGTATCATACATATCTTAAAAAAACAAGCACACATTGGAAAATATTACATGTCGCTGAGAAAAAGCAACCGATCATTAAAAAAAGTGATACGCAGTATTCACAAGAGATTTACTATCAATTATGATTATTTTTTTTACACTGGTAGTGTAAAATTGTGCATTATTGTTATAGTTTTCATGACTAAAAAAAATAGTTTTAAAAATTTTCTGGGCGGTTGATTAACCGTTATATTTTTAACCCCATAGTTTTTTTCACTTACTATGAAAAGGTTGAGTGACTATGTACATAAAAAATTGAGTTCGAATACGCTACAAACGCTTTTTAGATATCGCCAAGAAAACTTTTAACAAGAGTTCTTTAATTATCATATTGGGATCGGTAATGAATAACAACAAAATGCTTACGTACAATATTAATTTTATAAACATACAAGCCGGTACCCGGCAAGCGTTGCAATGCCACTCGAAGAAAGAAAGTGTTTGTGTTTTAATTGTCGCTCTCTGTGGTCTAGTTGGTTAGAGCTTGCTCTACCGATCAGGTGGGTCTGGGTTTGATTCCCGGTAAGGTCAATGGTAAATTAGATTTGACATTAGAAATGAAATTTGTTTGACGTTTGCTGCCGATTGTCTTTGGTACAAAACACGCGCCACTTACTGTAATTTAATTGTACTATAACTTTCGCGCAAGTGTAAGCATACGTTGTCAAAATGAACTGTATGGCAGACATAAAAACATTGATTTTTATATTTAAAACCTATAACTATCCCGGAAGTGCAAGCAAAAAGTTTGTCAAAGTTTTATTGCAATCGGATGAGCGGTGTGGCAACGCATAAAGTAAGAACAAACAAACATTCATTTCCATAACTTTCTACGGTTTGTTCCATTCTCTGATCATGATTGTGTGGCTTTCATACGTTCAGTCTTTTTCCGTATTCGAAATTCTTCTATGATTACAGTTTCTAAAAAGATGAACCTTACTACAAAACTACCTAAAACAAATCATTAAATAAATATAAACAGTAAAAAACATAAATTAATGATATTGTATTTTTACTATTAATAATCCGTAGTATATGGGAACCTTAAAAATATGAATTCTAGAATATAAGATATATATTTCTTCATCTACTCTCATATGACTTGACACAGCTAATAGATTATTGCCACGTTCAGAAAGAATTTCAAACCTAAAACGTAAAATCAATGCATACATAAGCATATAAAAAAGAAATTGTACAATATTCGTTGAACTTCATGAAAATAATAAATTAAAACCCTCTTTGTTAACAATTTCGCATTTTTAATTTTAATACATTCAAATATCATGTCAAAATGTTGACCATACGATTTGACAGATTTGAAATATTCCAAAAAAATTGAGGGACAAATTTGAATTGTCAAAATAATAAAACAAAATGGCCGCCTTTCAAAAAGAATTTTCGAATTTTTCGAATGCCGGCCATTTTTGTTTTGTTATACTGCAGTGTAAAAAGCATTGAAATCTACGAATATTTTGGTTTTTCGACATTGTAAGTTAATTTTAATACGCCTATAACCTTCACGGAAGTGCAAGCTAAATTTTTGTCGAAGTTTTATTGCAATCATATCAGCGATATTCAAATCCATAGTGACCGAGAGTTAAGCAACATTCATTCATATATATATATATATATGATAAGATTATTCACTATTACGTTATGATTCTTATTGTTTTAATTAAAATTGTATTTATTTATTCAAGTTTTTTTCCACCTACTAGAAAGGCATTGGAGTTTTTTAGGGGTATCATTCGAAGTTGTCAATAATGCTAGTTATAATGTTAACACTTAACATGAAATTAAAAATGAGCGTTAAGCTTTATTTTTTGTTGGTTTCTAACGCATCGATATGATTGCAGCGCGTGTGTGAAGTTTATTTTATATTGTAATCCTTTACATACTTCAGCATTTATATTTTATATGTAAATTATAGGCCCCCCTTTTACATATACTTTAGAAAACACTCAAATGATAAGAAAACGTTTCTTACGCGTTTAATCTTTCCTTTCCATAGCCTTGCCGCAAGACATTATACAGGTTGAATACAAAATGTTTACGTAGTGTTAACAGTGTGTATGTTCTACAAATAATCGACTGGCAAAGTGTGTCTTATGAAAAAATGTTTCCATTTTTTATCCAACAATGTCTATCTCTTTTATTCAAGAGTGTAAATATTTGATGCGAGATAGGATTCATAGCCAGAAAATCAAATTAATAGAATAGACAGATGTAATTGTTTTGTTTTATTTATTTAGCTTTCTTGTTGTTTTCCATTAAAATTAAGACACCGACAGGTGGTAATATATATTAAATATCTTTTTTTATTTTGCTTTTTAATCTTTAAACTTTATATATAATATATTTGATAAAAAATCCAGATCTGCAGCCGATTAGTAAACGTTGGACTAATCATAACCCATCCCCATCAGTATATCTATAATCTACGAAAAAAACATCTGTTTAGATGCTCTTTTATGTCGTCCTCATACAAAGTCGATATGGTAAAAATATCTAAAAATGGTTGCCTTGACTCTCCGAGCTTTGCGAAACTAAACTTGACAAGACTACAATTCGATATTAAAAATTATTTTATAAAACCAAAAATATGAATTACTTGTCATTCCGTGTGTATTGTACATAACTATTGAAATCGAAAATGTGTTAGATAATTGCTTGCATTGGCTTCACCATAGATTACTTATCTCTAAAGTTACCATGCATTATTTTTTGTATCGAAACGATGGAACGGTAACGTAGTACACTTAATATGATTTCAATAAAAATAGTATAGGTGTATTTTGATGGTTATACATACTTTTTAGTGAATATTTAAAATCAGCAATAGAATATTTAACGATTTTGCAAAGTTTTTTCGAGTTGATTATTCACACTAAAAATGTGTGTACACATTAATTGTTCTTCAGTAAAATTTAATTTATGAGCATTAAATATTCACGATTGTGTGTTTATAATAAACAATAAATCGCCTACTTATCCCTTTATCTATTAGTTTATGAGAGATTATTCATATAATATTAATGTAGAGTTTGTGAAATCTGTTATTAAAATCTTCAATCAACTCGCATGTTTACATTATTAAAGTGGTAGTCTTGAAGGCTATCAAAATTTTGTATTATATACAAAGCATTTAGTGAGACGAGATAAATATTTTTAGTCTGTAAATAATAATGTTAAACTAATATTATGTGAAAGAACTAATTTTGGAAAAACGGAGCATACCGTGAAATAAGTAAGCTTGGAAAAATATATTCATAAATTTTGATTACTGTAAGAATGTTTAACATGAAAAAACAATGAATTATTTACATAAAATTAAATTTAAATTTAGAAAAGAATAAAATAAGTATCCCTAACGGCTTAGCTTAGCGACGAAGTATGTATTTTATCAATATTTATTTCCTAACCCGACATGTCCCTGAAATGTAATAGTAGGTGTCAAAATGTAATATAAACATTACTTTATGAGAATAAGTCATATTTTTAAGAGATGGCTCAGAAAAATGTGTAGATATTTATACTAAAACTGTAATCGAAAGAAGTTGACTCGACAAGTGTACATTTTGATAGAACGAGTTCCAGTGTTGATTTTTTACCCACCATGTAAACTCGGCTCTCTTCTGTGACTGAAGAGTAAATGGCGGAATGAATATACGCGAATAAACACTTCAAACCTTATTTCATCAGAAGGGCTTTGGTAAAAACCTTTTTAAAGCTCTTTACGTGATACAATCCACGCTATAAAACGTACCGCTAAGAAAAAGTAAATGCTTTTTTCGGTAAGCGATACCTATGCACACACATTGTTGATTAGCAGTATATTGTTTGTATGTCGTAAAAAAAAACATGCTTGCAATACAATTTTACTGCTTTATTTTTTTTTTGAGACATATTAATATGCATAGGTGATTAAGCTGTCGGGTCCTATGGCGCAGTGGTTAACGTCGTGGGCTTCCGTGCCGGACTTCACGGGTTCGAGTCCCTGTACGAACAGCATATTTTCGATTTCTTATCGAAGGCATGGTTGTTTGTGATGTCTAAAAATTCCCTCCCACCCTTTCCGATTCTTTAATAATTGGGTAAAGCAAGAGCGCTTAGTTAACCACTAGTCCTGTAATAGATTTGTATCCCTACTACTCTCCTCCATTAGGAGGCCACATGCTCCACATTGGGCGTGAGCATGGATAAAAAAATACAATTCAAAAGATACTTTATAAAATTTTGTTACCTTTTTTTTAAAAATTTAATTTATATATATGACTAATCGATTAAGTGGCTTCTTTAAATAGGCTAATTTTCAATGGATGTAAAATTTATAAAACTTAAAATATAATATTTATCTAGTATGTAATACGTGTCAATCGATTATAAATTAATAGTTACGCCAGACACCGTTAAGCTATAGTTACTTATTTCTGTGAACGTTAAATAACATAATATTTTTTTTTTAATTTATTTCTGCTTCCAATGGGGAACATAAAGCCTCTTAATAAAAGTATCTAAAAATGTTTTATTTCTACGCAAACTATTTGTTACTCAGTTTCTCAGTCTCTCTTTTTCACAAAGAGTGGTGGGTAGAATGATAAGAGCTAGGTCATGACTAGTATTTAGCTGAGCGCTCTAGTTACGTCCTCTTTCTAAATTTTAGAAGGGTAGTAGGGATTGTTTTTTAGACATTACAAACACCCATACCTCCCAACGGATTGAAAAAATGCTGCCCGTACTGAGACTTAAGCCCGTGAGGTCTGCTATGGAAGGCAAAGACGTTAACCGCTGAGCCATATATAAAATAAAATAATTTATTTCATATACAGCTGTGTAGAAGTTTTTCAGTTTGTTGAATATAATTTTAATAAAAAATCTTTATAATAGCTTATAGTCTGTTTCCATTCCCAATGTTTTAACTACAGAAATGATGGCTAAAGCAATTTTAAGAATAATCACACTTCGGTTTACTGAACCAAAGTTTTATTATGAACACAAACAAATTCTATGATTATATAAGCGATCATTATCGGTTTTGCCAGAGAGAGAAAATACTTAACGGCTCATTACTAAATTCTGAAACATTTTCCGTAAAAATCGGAAAAAATCCCATAAATGAAACTCTGGCGTATTTGCAAAAGGTAAATACCCGTATTTTTCTTTCAAATTATGCGATGGTCGCCTAAATAGATTTTTGTAATTTTTCGCTTTAGCGGAATGCTTTCCAAAAGCTTTTCCAATCGTTCCTTTCGATGGTGAATGAAAATTACCATAAACCCATTCCAATTACAAAAGCTCGGTTCGTTAATTCAAGTTTTATAACTGATACCCGACGACCGTCTCTTTGTGGAGATTACAATAAAAATATTCTTTTGTGGCACATGCTTACCACACGAGGGTAAGTTTTTTGTGCATGTCTTAAGCAATAGATTATTTAATCTGAAAGATATAACGAAATCTCTCTATCCCTTACGAAACATAGATCAATTTAATGTTTAGATAACAAAGATCTTTTTACTATCATTATCAAGCATTTTATCGGCTTGGAACATTAAAAAATATAAAAACATTATCACTAATTATTCTGTATGACAAAAAATGAATGTATTTAAATTATCAAATCACACGTTTTAAATAAAAGTAATTTAAATAAATATATCGGAATAACATTCTTAGGCACTTTTCATTTGTTTATTTGAGTATTTATTAACAAACTTTTGATCATAATGTAGTATTTTTTTCTTCTTTCTTCTAACTTCTATTATATGATATTTATATGCGAGAAGTATAAAACAAAACGGATTGTCGGGTCCTATGGCGTAGCAGTTAGCGTTGTTGGCTTCTGTGCCGGACCTAACAGGTTCGAGTCCCAGTACGTACAGCATTTTTTAGATAGATTTATGTTTGTAGGCATGGGTGTTTGTGATAATAATCTAAAAAAATTCTCCCACCCTTCGGATCCTTCAATAACTGCGCGTATCAAGAGCAATTAGTTAATCACTAGTTTTGTTCTAGTATTGTCCTTTTATCACGACTACTCTCTTTCGAAAAGAGAGATTGAGCGACTGAGAAACAAACAGTTCTCGTAGAAAAATTTCTGTTTAGATACCTCCATTAAAAGGCCATATGCTCTACCTTAAGAATGGACATGAATAAAAAAAACAATGATAAAGCAAACAGACATGTTTTGTGTACGAAAGCAATTACTGACAAAGTACATTAATTTGCAGTAAAAACGAAATTATTCAAATCACTATTATCCTCCTAGCCATTTGGAAAAAAAATATCTAGTCGATTTTATGAAAGTTTTTTAATAATTCAGAAAATCTTGTGTTTTTTTAATCTTCTCTCCACTTTTTTCTCATAACTGATAAAATAAATAGAGCCTTGTTATATATATATTTATATATATTTTTGCAAAAAATATTCAAAACTATAATATAATATTAAGAAACTCGCTCTTAATTTTGTGGTTTCATTAAGACATATTGTTGAAACGGATAACCAAATTCGTTCAGAGTGAAATATTGTATACGAATACTTCACTTAATTTTCAAAGGCAACTTTTAATCACTTTGCTGTCCGCTTACGTACAAAATTAAAAATTCACACCTCTTATTGATAGTCCAGTAATGTGTATTATAACATCTTGGCAGCTCAGTTGTTATTGGTCGCGAATATCTTAAATGATGTAGGAAAATAAATATATGGCTAGGACCGAACTAGTGGTTCACTTTTGCTACTCTCTAATTGTTTTAGAATTGTAATGGTGGGAATGAAATTTTAAACATCACAAACAACCATGACATCGATTAATCGATCGAAAAAATGATGTTTGTATTAAGATTCGAACTTGTGAGATACGTCACAGAAGCCAACCACGTTAACCAACAGGCTGCTTGTATTTAATAGAAGGCATAGTTCTCCTTTTTTTAAAAAAAATACATTTCACAAATATAAAAATATATGTTATAGATATATATCCTGAAATAAGCATAGGTTTAAAAAAAACTGCGTTAATATATTTATCAAGTTTTTTATCGCTTATAAACTTTCACGAAAATGTCGATTACGTAAGATATGCCGTTTTTATTTTCTATATATGATATATATCAGCTGTATAAAAAAAAAACAGAATAAATTACATTAAATCAGTATTTTTTTTCTTTTAAAACAGGTGTATGTATAAGCATACATTGTTTTTTCTCATACCATACTTTTCTGATGCCATAAGGTTACAATTTAATATTTATGTCTGTCATATGCTGATAGCACTCTTTTATATGTCTAAAAGCTCTGACGTAGACTTTAATAAATATATATGTTTACCAAGATGCCTCTTTGAATTGAAAAAATGAAACACATGCGGGGGAAGCAATTTGTCTTGCCGTGGATAGCTATTCGCCGGTATGAGAAAGTCCTCAATGTTTGAGTAAAAAAAAACATAAACTTTAAATTCCTTTTTACATTTCGATATTTCGGAAAAAAGTTCGCTGAGTATTTTAACGACCCCTTAACGTCGTATAAGTAATGGATTACGAACTGAAAATATATGTTTAGTATGTGAATATACGTCATATAATTTAATGGTTACATAATAAGCTCTCACCGCAAAATGTCTGCTCTGTCAAAAAGCTTCTTATGGATATTTAAAAAAAAATTGGCGAGACACTATAAATAATTATCTTTGGAGCAAAATTATTTATAGTAATATAGAAGCAATATTTTTCAACAATGTAAAAAGGTTAAATTATCGAATAATTGTTAAGAAAAGGCACAGCAAAATGAGTTTTCAAATTAAGAAATATGACACATTTGCAAAACGAAATGAGAAAAATATTGATTTTTGTCAAATTTTTAAGTTGATTGCGGAAAAAAACGATACAAAGAGTAGAATTTCTTTTTTTTTGGTAGATGTATTCAGTTCTTTATTAATATCTATATATTTGTAATTATTATTTATTGTTGCCTATCAAATTTTATCTAAATAAAATGTATCTTAACTGTATCATTGAGGAGATATCATCTTCGGTGTGATGCAGAAAGGAAAAAAAAACAAGTTTATCGAATAAAAAAAAGATATATTCAGCTGATAGCTGTTAGTCTTTACTTAGAGACTTGTAACATAAGAAAATATGTGATTGGATCATATATATTTTTTTATCCATGTCCGCTCCCAATGTGGAACACATAGCCTCCTAATGGAAGTATCACGTTTTTTTCTAAGAAAACTTTTTGTTACTCAGTCGCTCAACCTCTCTTTTATTCAAAGAGAGTAGTAGGGGTAGAAGGATAAGGCTAGGGCAGGACTAGTGGTAAACTAATCACTCTCGCTGCGCCCTGTTGTTAAAGGATCGGAAATGGTGGGAGGAACATCACAAGTACTCATGCCTTTGTACTGGGATTCGAACCCAAGAGGTCTGGCACGGAAGCCCACAACGCTAATCGCTGCGCCGTAGGACCTGGCATAATATATGTATGAATAAGTATTTGTTATAAGAATACTTTTCCGCAGCATGTAGATTCTTCTAAAAACGAATACGATGTCAAATAAAATTACTTTCTACCAAGCTTTTGAACTCATATATCTATCTACCTGTAATACTCACTGACTTGCTAGCTAGCTGCTTTAGGAAATACCTACTCCAGTCGTGAAAATCAACTGTATGTATGGGCTTATGTTAAAAGCTTTGCCTTACGATCAGATAGTCATTTTCGCAAGTCATTTTTTGTATATGTTTCAGTTTGAGATTTTTGTTTTTGGATTTCTTTCTCTTCGAGTACATATGTAGATTTGATAAAATAATTAAGATATAAAAATATGTGGTTTAAAAACTTCAACATATTTACGCTTTGGCTTTAACTGTATTGAAAGATGTTGTATGATATGAATTTAAAATATATGTATATTGAAAGCTGTCACAGAGAAAGTTTAATGAAATTAAGGATGCTTCAAGTTATATCACATCGTGAAGCGTCTTACTAAAATAATAAATTGACAATAAAACCGTAGTAAAGAAATAAGTATTTATATACCAATTTTAAAAATAAAGCACCTCAAGAAATAATAGACTAGAATCATAAAAAAGGAATGATATTTTCCGACCCACCTTCTTCAATACAGTGCGCAATTTGACGCTATCAAACCACCCTTATAAAGAAACATATTGCTCGGCTCTTTATACAGGGGCCTTTTGCAAACCACTTTAGAGGGAAACGAAATTATTTTCATATCATGAATATGAAAAAATACACATGAATATTTTATCAAATCTGACTAGTGACACTCGGAAACAATTTTTGACAAACTAACGTCAGAAAACATTTTCAAGTCAGGAATTTTCGATTGTCTTAAACAATGTGTTGATTATATGTTTTTTGAAATTATTACTTTTGTGTTAATTTATTAACTTTTCTATCACAATTTACAAATATGTATTTTAATTTATGGATTCCGTGGCGGGTCTCACGAGTTAGAGTCTAAGTACGAACAGCATTTTATCAATTGATTTATCGATTTTGGTTTGAAAGCATAGGTGTTTGTGATGTCTAAGAAATCCCTTCCAACACTTTCAATTCTAAAATAAAAGGATCGTAGCGATATCGATTGGAAAATCACTATCTCTATCTCTGCCTTTGCACGATTCTTTTTTCTTTTCGAGAAAAGGAGGTTGACCAACTGAGTAACAAACAGTTCTCTGTTGAGATATCTCTATATGCCATATGCTCTACATTGGAAGATTAAACAATCAAAAAGATTAAAACATCCACGTTGTTTTTGGCAGTAATTATTGTATACAATTTAAAGTGGTCTGTGTTCATTTTTGAATCACAATAAAACGGCACGATGTCCTCTAGACAATTACGAACCGGAATGACGCGCCTCCAGCCGGTGTGCTTTTCTCAGTTATAGTTTAGTTGTATGAACAATGAAAATACGGGCAGGCGCAATTTTCATTGAGTTTTTTCACGAAAATTGCAAAGTTCTGATTTTAAAACGATGCTCTACCCTGAGGAGGAATTTTTTTCGGTGGCATAACAAATTTCTTTTGAGTCATTGTTACGGTTTGGTTCTGACAAATTTTTCACAAATTTGAATGAAAGTACATGTAGTTTTGCTAGATACTATTCACAATTATTACTAGGATTTTTCATTCTATTGTACTGAATTGAACATAATATAAATTCATTTTTTGCTTTAAAAAAAACCTCACTGTGTTTTTTATTATGCAAGCTTTTCATTGTGTATCGTTATATTTTTATTGTCGTTACAACTTTTGAAATCATTTCTTTATTTTTTTCTATAATTATTTAGAACTCAAAATATATTTATGTTATTTTTTTCTATTTTTCTTGGTACTATTATAGTCTGGAGTGAATCGTTGTCACCTGGCTCAGTCCTTCGTTTTCCTGCGCCTGACCTCCAACACTCAAAACTCTTGTGACACCACATTCATCCAGTATGGGTGGTCTCTTCCAAAGCTTCGCTTTTTTTCAGGAGTTGACGTTGAGTTTTAGAAAATCCGGCAAAGTATTGACAATTGTAGAGGCTTATGAAGCTCGTGGCTGGGCTGACTCCGACAAATGCCTTCCTCGCAGACAAAGCCGAAAATATTTATCCATTTTTTCCACTGGAACACTTGTAGCTTTTGAGAGTTTTCAAAATAAAATAGTCTAGATCTCGGATTCAAATACTAGAACTGTTTTTATTACAGCATTATAAAGGCGAACTTTTGTATTTAATGCGAAGAGGGTGGATTGGAATTGTTTACTTAGTACATAGAAACATCATTTACTGCTTACAATTGACTATCAAAATTATAAATGAGGACTCGAAGAACAAAAGCGGCAGTTTTTATAATCATTAAATGTTTTCAAATCAATTAAAACTTTTTTTTATATATTATATATGAAACTTCAAGAAAAAGTAATGTCAAAATTCTTGATATTTGAATATAATTTTTGTTGTTTTGTGTAATCCAGTTAAAAAACTGCAGAATTTGCTATACAGGATAATGTACACTGCCACTTTTGTTACAAACTCGATTTTAATTCTTAAAAAACGTACGAACTATTATTTTTTTTTAAAACAATATTACTTTCAAAAAAAATATGGAATTGCCAGCTGCCTACACTATGACATCTAACTTACTCATTTTCGGCAAAAAGTTGAGACGTTGTCGGCTTTATTTGCAAGACCTTTAAATTTAAATTAAGCAAATTGTAAAAATTTGACAACTTATGAATTGATATTGTACAATTCTAGTCGTGAGAACACAGCACATATACTTTTTGTACTATTCAAAACTAGTAAAAAAGTAATATAAATGATCCTTTTTCCGATAACTAGACACATAGCATAAAGTTTTTGAAATAAATTAAATTTATAATAAATCAAAACACGATGAAAACTTGACACACGTCTGAGTAAAAACCAATTCGAGAAAATCCAGCAGTAAAAACAGATTACTCTTTGAAAATGCTGTAAAATATTCAACGACAAGACGTTTATTCCAACCATTTCTCACTCATATTTACAATATCTGAATTTCGTCAATACTGTCTAAATCTCAAGAAATGTTATATATATTTCAATTGTAAACCACACATTTTCTTATTATATTTTATCGTGAGCGCCCAATGAAATATAAATTCTTTTAGACTGACAATGTTAACGAGTTAAAAATTAACGTAAAGTGTCAGAAACATTAATTGTGCTAGTATTTATCTAACAATGATGTATCTTAGTACTTAGTTTAATTTAAAAAATATAAACCCTATTAAAATCAAAGACTTTAATATTGATTTATTACGTTCCAAGTGAGTAAAATTTTAAGATAAATCTTCAATGTATACTAAATTCATAAATTTATACAATTATAAACATAGAAAATAACTTAAAACTAAGCCGTTTGATATGTGTTAATGTGATGATATATTCCTCACATTTTTTTTGAAACTTATGTATTTTTCACGGTCCATTTAGTTTCATAGCTGACTTCATTACCATTCTCCATGCATCTCTGACGTGGGCAATCTTTTCAAATATTACATCCAGTCTAACTGAGCTCTTTGGCGTTGTCGGCCAATCTTTTACATGGTGTTTTCTTCGGTTTCTTCGTAACCTTTATAATGCTTATGACATAAAGCTCTTTCACTTGCATCTTGTAATGCGATCTGCACACCTTAGTCGTCTTTCTCTCAATATATTTATTGTATTGTACTTAAATTTAATGAGGAACTCAGTAATGGCATTGATACAATGTATTTGATAATCAGCCAGTTCAAGTATTCTACAGAAAATTTTGCTTTCAAATATATGTACTCGGATAGCATTTTTTACTTCTTTGCCAAACTCAAAGTCTTATACTTATTCAAAATTGTCAGTTTTACGATTCCCTCATGATACATTTCAAATCATACTCTTAAGTGTAAAGAACGGATGATTCTTGCTCGTTAAAGAAAAATTTATAAATCAATTGAAGAAACTTTAAGCCTTTAAGCACCACCACTGACGCCAATCATGCCGACCTTTTAGCTATATTCCTAGAAAAATAAAGGGATTTTTAAAACGTCGTTTTAGAAACATCATTAAATGTATTCTCTGTGGATATCTTTCGTAACATTATGGAAATTCAAAAAACTAAATAAATAATTATGTTCTACTGGTTGTGTGTGATTAAGATAATACTTCAATATTTGTTTTTGTTATTATAGTAAATATAATCATATTGTAATACAATATTATGTAATTTCATTCAACTAATTGTACAAAACCACCAGACGTCGATTAATTTTTTGATAGATAAATGATACTTCTTACATCAGGTACTTCCCTTCAGGAAACCCTTCATTAACATTATCAGACGATTAAATTACAAAAACCTCATTGTAAAATGAAAACCTGGTATTATTGATTAATATTTCCCAACGCGATAGTAAAACTAATTAATGTAGCATATTTCCAGGCTAACGAGGTGTAATAAATTCACCGATACGTGACTAATTTCATTTTTTTTAAATTCCATAACGGTACAATATGAAATAGTACTACTATTTTCAAATGTATTAAGCTCGCTTGCGTGATAGATTACGCCATTATTCAACTACAAAGAACCAACAAAAGGATGTAGTAAATTAAAAGAAAGTTATTTTGTCTTTATAATGAAGAGGATTACCAAAAATAACGCTGAAAGCTTTACTAAAGTGACCCAAAATAACATTTGAAGGGAACAAGCACTAGAACTTTTTTAACGTATTAAAGGAAACAACATCTCTTGCTAGTATAATACAAAAGTTTTAGAATGCCAGGGGGGTAACAGAATCAATTAATCATTTTTATTTTTTTACATAATCACCGTTTATTTCGATCCATTTTTTATAACGGTTAATAATTAACTTTTCCTAATCACTAAAAATATTAACTAACTTTTCGTTCAAAGGTTCCTTGTCCTGAGTGATCGCTGTTAGGTGAAAAAACAATTTGTTATGTTAATAATAATTTCAACATTTTCTAATAATTTCCAAATTAAGCTGAAATATACATTTACTTCCTTTTAAATAAATTAAAAAGTTTTTTTGATCATTTCACTGCATATTATTCGAATAAATTTATAACATTTGTAATTTTGATAAATTAAAACATGCTGGAGATATAAATAAAAATTGGTATTTTCTTAGTAGAACTCTATTATAATAAGGTAAACAAATATCGCCTGCGAAATATCGTAAATTGTCGCATGCTGTGCCCCAGTTGGCAAGAGCTTGCTCTACCGATCATGCAGGTTTGGGTTCGATTCCCGGTCAGATCACAGTGAAATTGAGAATTATTCAATTCAAAGTTGTGATCGAAGACTGGGTGTTTGTGATGTCAATTCACACTATTTTCCTCTCCTCCCATTCTTTTGATCTTTATTAACTGGGTGTAGCAATAGCGATTAGTCAACCACTAGTCCTGTCCTAGCCTTATCATCCTTTCCCTGCTACTCACTTTGAAAAAAGTGAGGTTGAGCGACTGAGTAACAACAGTTCTCGTAGAAACAACTTCTGTTGAGATACCTCCATTAGGAGGCAATATGCTCCACATCGGGAGCGGACATGGATTTTAAAAAAATCAATGTATTCTAGATCTAAAATATTTCTTTATGTATTACGGCTGATGCCGCCCCCCCCCCCCCCCGTCTGAACTATATATAATATGTTTTACACTATTAAGCTGATTCATGATTGATAAACATGTCGTTTGGAAGCATTGAGTGCGAAAAAAACAGAATATGTTAACATTTTTTTTTCTTTCTCAACATTCTTAAAAACTTTCACTGTGTCAATTAGCTATTAATTATTGGCGGATAAGCATTATACTAAAAAACATCGCTCATCACGACCATTATCAACCGATGAGTTTCAGATTTTACTTAAGTTCATAATTTCGGTTGATAATCTTCGTGATTAGCAAAACCGGTCCAGATTATGTTTTGGGAACTCTAGAAGCATTTCAAAAAAATCGTCAAGTAATTTTTAATTTAAAGGAATGTCACACAGGCTAAGTAATTTATCTTCTAGGAACAGTTAAATGAGCATCAGTGGTTGTCAATTTATAACAGGGTTTTCCAAACTGTGTTCTTCCAAACACTGATGTTTCAAAGAACCTCGATAGTTGTTCCGCAAATGCGTACATAACATGAAAACAACTCTTATGCAATATGTATTTTCCAAAAACTTCTGAGCTCGCAATATATTTTCTGTTACAGCTAAGCTAAAAGCGTTAATCGTAAGTGGTTATAAAAAAATAGTGATTCTGATTTGAAACAAAAATAAAAATATCAGCCTTACATAATTTATCGGTGAGTTTGTCAGCGAAGAGTCACAAAATGTGTCAAAACAAGCTGTTATTGTTTGACCTCCGTTTTCTACGACCTATTTATGTGAAGTAGGATTTTTGTATTATGCAGCAACAAAATCAAAGTAAAAGAACATGCTTGACATCACAATCATCATCAAGAGCTTAATGTTATCATAATTGTATGTGATTTTCTTTAAAAATATATTTTTTTTTTACCTTGTCCGCTCCCAATATGGAGCATACGGAATCTTAACGGAGTTTATCTCAACAGAAAATGTTTCTACGAGAACTGATTGTTACTCAGTTGCTCAACCTCTTTTTTTCCAAAGAGATTAGGAATAGAAGGATAGGGCTAGGACAGGACAAGTGGTTAGCTAATCGCTTTCGATACGCCCTGTTCATAGGATATGATAGGTGAGAGAAAAGAATTCAAGACATCACATACATCCATGCCTTTGAACAGAAATTTATAAATCGATTGAAAAAAATCAATTTATAAAACTGCCCATACCGAGATTCGAACCCGTGCCCTCCGTAACTGTAGCCAACGATGTTGACCACTCGACCACACAGGCGATTTAATTATTAAATAAAAAATAATTGTTTTAATATTTTTATTGTGCTCCGTTAATATTTTCAGATTTGCAAAGTGTTTCATTGCAGAAGAGGTTTGAGAAACCATGTCTTATAGAGTTGTCAAAATAGATGCTGTACTAATCGAATTAAAAAGCCATTAGGAGTCGACCAGGAAATATTTAGTTATCTCGGTAGATTGGCTTACAAAGCTACAACCAGTCTGTGTTGAATGTATGAAACATAATGCAAGCTAACACGGCGAAGTCAGTCCGAGCAAATGATTTGGAACTTTTAAATATGTTAGCAATAGTTCGAGCGTGGATTAACATAGATACCGTTACTTGCTGTTGATGTCACTTCTATTGTAAATGTTTCCATTAAATTTAACAGAAACTTATAGAAATTAATTCGACAGTATTAAAGTTGTAAATTTAATATTATCTATCTATCTTTGATTTACCGTTTTATTTGTCATCCTGTAAAACCTAACTCATGAATATTTTTTTCACATTTAACGTACATTAAATTAATTGCTAAAAAAGTAGTTTTAGGACATTTTTCGCATGCTCACGTTTAATATCTTGAACGCTATGAAAGAAATCAACATAGGCACAAATTTCTTTCGGCTTATACTAGTACAAAATGAGAACTATAACATTCTTCATAATGTCAAATTTTATTTTCTGTGGAATTGTGGACATGAATTGTTATTAATTCCAAAATTGACAAACGTCCAAATGAGTGAGCTTAGCTTAGATTTTGTCAAATCTAATTCGGTTGATCATTTGAGATTTGTCAATTATTGTGACATTCCAATAGCAATACACCTATAAAGTTTATTTTTAAATATGTAAATAAAATAAAATTCTTTATGATCTATCGCCATAGTCTGCTGATGTTGTCAAATTGGTTAGAGCTTGCTCTACCGAGCAGATGGGTCTGGGTTTGATTTCTGGTCAAGTCAATGTCAAATTTAGATTTTTTAAAATATGAGATCTAAGATGTTGGTGTTTGTGATGTCAATTATTCTACTTAAGTAGATCTTGAGTAGCTTACAAAAAATATTCTCATCAAATTTATCTCGAAAAATCTTTCAACTTTAAAACATTTTCCGAAATCAAATTAGATATAATGCCGAATATTTTATATATTTTTTAAACATTAAATACAAATGAGTAATGTAAAAATATATCGTTTAATTAATAATCATTTTTTAAAATCAATATTATTACTCGAATATGAAAATAAGCCAACTATTAAAATGGTTAAACTTTTTTCTTGGGCTTTTAAGTACAATCACGTTTTTACTAAATGTTTTGGTGAATTGCATATTTTTATTTTACAAAGATAACACTATTGCAATCTGTATTAATTGAAGTTATTTCAATTTTAGGATACTTTAAAACGTGTAAAATATAACAACGCATCTGTATTTTTTCTAATATATCACTTGGCTTAGTTCAGTTCTAATGAGCCCGTTATTATAACAACTAATAATCCTAAAATATAATGAAATTACTCAGAAAGTTATTAATTTATCGATTATTATTTAATTTATCGATTTAGTAAAAATATTATTTATCCACGTATGGACTCTAGCAATGCATCTAAAAAGCAATCGAAATGTACAAGATTTCTCCACCTTCTTATTACTTTTGTTTGAAAATAAATATTTTTCCTCCCTCGCAGAATGTAGAGTTTACTGCGTCACGTAGGGCAGAAGTGAATAGACAATAATAAAATGATGACCCATGCACGTGAAATGGTTTTTTATTACGATATTACTAAAGAGAGTATTCATATTTACATTAAATATAGTCTAAAATTTTGTGGCTACTGTAGTACAGGTTTTACAAATCAAACTAAGCAATTTACAAATCAAAGTAAACACTTTTTATTTTATTTTGTAAAAAAATGTCAATTTTAAGAAATACGTACAAAAGATACTGTCAGTGTGAAAATCCATTAGAATTAAAAATCTTGTCGGACCCACAAATTATACTCTAATTTGTCTACTAATAATAATACCCTATTCTTAAATGATGAATCCTATTGAAGAAGTTTTTTCAAAAACTGAATTTGCTTGCGAATCCATTAAATCGTCTTTATTTGGAAGATGTAACAAATGAGTCTATTGCTGCCATCACTTCTGCAAATTGCTATAAATATTACATGAATATTTATACATATGAAACTACCTGCAGCTGCTGCAAAGAATATTTATAAATTTAACCGTTTGAATACCGCGCAAATAAATCATTAATATGTCCCAGAGATACTGCGTGTTTTTGACAAAAATAATTTTGCCTATATACACTTGAATTCGATATTTTAAAAACCTATATTGACTCAGTATATATAGCACTACACGTACTCATTAAAATATTGCTTATATTCTATTAGAATATCAAGTATTAGATTTTTTAAATGTTTTGGACATCCGTGTTCGCTTGCATATGTTCCGGACACCTGTGTCCACTTGGTATTTAAGTGGTTAATTTAAATATCTTTTTTCTTCATAAATTGTATGTATTATATACATATGTGCGTAAATTAATACAAAATGTTTTTTTCAATTGCTTAATTTGATTTGTGAATCGTTGAATTTGATTTATAAAATTTTGAATTTGGCATGTAAAACGTGTAATACTACCGATCCCGAATTCAATTTTGTGTACTATTTATCTTATGTGAAATAGAATAGTGATTTATCTATCTTTTTATTTATCTGCGCTAGCAATTAAGCATCGTACGAATTTAATTAATTAATTTACACCTACAATAAATACTGTATTATAAACTGACCAAAGTAAGATGCATATTTTCAAGATACACTTTGAAAATGAAAAGTCACATAAAATTATAAGAGTATTTATATATTTGAAATAATATATGCACATACAAACCTTATTCAATAAAAAAGAAAAAGTATTGGATTTCTCTTGAAGTGGATAAAAAAGATTGTTTTTCTGTCAAAAAACTGAAAAAAGTGTGTATTTTATAGTTCATTTAATTTAAAAAAAATTGAAGGTAATGTGAATTCATCAACATATTGTATAAAATATATTCACATATTGTATCTAATGAATATATATATATTTTTATTGCAAGAAATTTTGGAACCTTAAACGTATCAATCGTATAAACATAATCGGGTGTTGATTATAAAAGATTTTTTTTTTCACACGTCTTTATGTTTTAATGTATTACTATATTCATTGTCATGTCTAGTTGTATTTTGATACAAATAAATATCCATAAATTTTCTAGCTTCGAAGTCAAATTAGGCATTGCTAACATTAAAAAAAAACGATAGTTGGGCAAACATTGGGAATAAATAAAAAGTTTTCAAATGATATTCAAGTAGTAGATATAAATTCTCTAATAAAGTACTTTATTTTGATAACCTTACAAAGTATCAATGCTGAGAGATGGAAATTTTCAGAATATTTTAATTTAACATCAATGTAAAAATAACTTATTTCCCTAATTTCAAAAAAAACAGATCAAATTTTGAAGTAAATAAACGAATTTTAAAAGATTTAAAAGTATATCAGTACTTAAAATATTTTTTACTACAAATAAACGCAAATCATGGTTTAAATCAAGCAAAGTAATTTTTCCAATATGACATAATTTTAATGTATTCACTGCCAATACTTGGTGGAAAAGCGTTACCATTATATATATTGATAAACAAGATTTTTTAAATTTAAATACAATTTATTGAATGGGCAAATTATCTTCATTCCTAGCCATTAATTTACACGTTTCATTACTCTACGTTTACTATTTTTATATACATTTTTTTGAAGGAATCAATAAAACTTAAAAATATATATATTACTTCCTTGCGTTACCCCAAAGCAATTTAACTGTTTATTTATTAGTTTTATTAATGTAACAATATAAATAATATTGTAAAAAAAATCCAGAATATAATATCATTAACATGTATTGTTAGTGTATACACTTTAACTTAATTTTTCTCTGATGATATTTCAAATTATAATCTATAGCTAAAAAGTAATAAACCTTTTTTATATAGTCCCTTATATTTAGTGCCACTAATTCATATTTTGTGTCTTTATCTGTAAATTATTGTCATATTTAAAACACCAATTGTCTGTTACACTCTAATAATTTCACTTTGTTCTGTATAAATAGCACTGCAATATTGTGTTTTCATATCAGTTGATAATGCTTGTAATGATTGAAGCCAATCCTGGTCATTTAAAATAAAAGAAGAATTAGTACAAATGAGCGTTTTATCTTCTAGTTAACATTAAGTAATACATTAAATTTGAGATAATTTTTATACAAGAAACTGATTTTTTTAACTGCACTCTTGTATGTGTGTTAAAGTTATTTCTATCAAGTATAACAAAGTTAATCTACACCTCGACTAATATTGCACGGTGTTTGACTGGTAAAGTCAACAAAATAGGCTCCACATGAGTGGGCAAAACTTCAATCAAATCGAAAAAGCGTAATTTTATCGCATGAAACTTAATTAAAAGTCGAGTGGGAGTTGACACTAGCTTCATTTAATTCGAGACACTATTGAGTATGACATGTATGTATTTTTTAATATCATTACTGATTAAATATAATATACATGGTACCGACTGATAGTACAAATGAAAGAAATGTTAAAAATACATATTTTACTGATTTGTCGAATGATAAAAAATAATTGACTTGACTTGCAAAATACGTATGATGCTGATGTGGCCGAAAAACTACAATAAGCCAAAATTTAAAATAACAACAGTTCAGATTTTTCAGATTACGAGTTTTCAGAAAAAAAACTAACGTTTTGGAGAGTTAACCGCGACTAAGAGCGACGGTGTACAAAGTGATCCCAGACAAATTTGCGTAATAATTGCATTGCATCTATTGAGGTAATTTTGAAGATCACAATAAGTATAAGCTAGATATTATAGATATTTAGCGAATGGTAGAAATAAAAAGAATTTCGCAATGTGAATGCACTCTATTCGGAGGTTAAGATGAAATTTACTGAACAAAAGGCACTGATTAAAGACGCAACTAATTATCTGTATACCAGAGGGTAAACATAAAATATAATATATTTCTGTAATAATTGATAAAGAAAACAAATTTCAATCGAGCTGGCAGCTACTAATTATTAAATAAAACGCTATCACAGAATCTTTAAGATTTCTCTAACTATTCAATTAATTTCACCGGAGTAATCTGCCAATGCTAAGTCAAAAGAAATTTCATTTAGAGAATTAAACTGTTTTTTTGTCAAAATAACTTTTTCTTGCAGCGTACTTTTGCAACTACTCAGTGATGTCGCTATGAGTGAAACGATCTTGATCATTTGATAGAGTTCAGAAACTAGTGCAAAAAAAGAAATTTTACTTTCATAGCTCTGAAACCGTCGTTTAACAATTTTAAATTTAATCGACAAGATTTAGTGATCGTTCAAATTTTGTTAGCTGCAAATTTGTTATGAATATTTTTCATTTTGTTACTAAAAACATTTACATATATTTTTTTTTTGTAATAAGCGTTCATCTCTTTGGGACGTTTGCATAAAAAAATATACGTGGGTACCTCTGGATAAACGAATTCAATAGCTAACGTTATAATATATTCGATTTAAGATTAAACATACCTCGTAGAAATCTTTTGTAAAATAACGTATCCTTTTCATATCATCTCGGTCGAAGGTTTTCTTGTGAAATAATTTCTGCACAACTTTTTAAATTGATGGTACAATAAAATCCATTGAATCTGTAATATTATTATCATAAATATTTTTTTATATAAAATATGTTAAAAAATATTTACAAAGACCCAAGCAGATCTTCAAAATAAAGATTAGTGTTGCCAAAATAAAATATTTATTATAAAACGATGTTATTTCACAAAGCAGCCACAGTTGAAATACAATATACTAAACTCACAAAGGTACTAAATAAAATTTATCTTTTTTTTCAAACCATGTCTGCTTCAAATGAAAAGCATATGGACTAGGGTATCCAATCCCGGAGCCTTTTTCCAATCCTGGGATTTCGGGATTGATTAATTTTCAATTCCGAGATTGGGATTTGCTCACCGAGGAATTTGAAATCCTCAATTCGCTATACTTTTTCCCCGGATTATCTCCATACCTCGTTTTTTTTTAGCTCACCGAAAAATTTTAAATTCTCGATTTGGTATACTTTTTCCCAGATTGCCACGGAACCTTGTTTTTTTTTTTTTAGCCCACCGAGGAATTTGAAATCCTCGATTTGGTATACTTTTTCCCAGATTGTCACAGAACCTCGTTTTTCTTTTTTAGCTCACCGAGGAATTTGAAATCCTCGATTTGGTATACTTTTTCCCAGATTGTCACAGAACCTCGTTTTTTTTAGCTCACGGGGAGTCTAAATTCTCGATTTGCCAATTTCGTGTCAATTTTCGGGATTTGCTCAAAATTTCTCAATTCTGAAATCCCGGAGTCGCAGCCGTATTAATCTTGGGATTTCAGGATCAGAAAATTGAACGGGATCCCGGGATTGGTTGCCCTAATATGGACCTCTAATGGAGGTTAACAGAGATTGTCTACAATAACTGATTTTTACTCAGTACCTAAACCCTTTTTTTCTAGCGTAGGCATTAAATTATAGGGATAAGACTAGGTTAATTAATTTCTCTAGCTATGTCACGTTTTTAGAATTAAATTGGTGGGAAGAAATTTTAGACACTCGCGCCTTCGAACAAAAATTTATACATCGACTGAATAATTAATTTATCAAAACTGCCCGTACCGGTATTCGATCTTGTGAGAACCGTTACCACAGCCAACGACATTTGACCACTGGTCCAAGGATCCTACTAAAGTTTCCCATTACTGATTTTAAATATATGTCTACAATACGAAAAAAATGAGTTACAGTGTCATTTAATGATAAGTAACAGGGGCGTAAGGGAATCGATTGGTATAACACTAGTCCTGTTCTAGCACTATCCTTGTGTCCCTACTTTCTTTTAAAAAAGAGAGGTTTAGCATCTGGGTGACAATTAGAAAAACTTCTGTTGAGATACCTCCATTAAAAGACCATATGCTTTTCATTAGGAGACATCGATTAGAAATAATATTAAGACCTGGGAAAGATTACTTATTACTATAATCGGCAAAATGTAATCTCAGTGGCCCGTCGAAAATTGATAAATTGGCCTTACTACTAAATAGGTAGTGCATCACTTTCATAGACTCATAATCGTTGAAATAACCATTAAAAAATATTAAACTTAAACTTACTTTTCCGTGGCTCACTCGTGTTTGCAGAAATAATAAAATTGTATACATTTTTTTATTATCATATATTTCATTATATAAACCAAAAACAGCTGACAAACGTGTTAGGTTATGGTTGTGACAGTTGAAAAAAGGAATTTAAAACAGTTATTAATGATTTCCGTTTGATAAATGAGATATTTAATTTAAAAATTTAAAGCCAAAATTACTTCATCATTTCTTTTATTTATATAACGTTACATAATATAAGCAAACAATCATTTTACTATAATTCTGTATCAACTTTAATTTAGTAGCTAATTGTCGAAAACTTTCAATGTGAACTCAACTATTATTTTTTTATATGTACTCGTAATGGAGTTTATCTTTACATTAGTTTTTTTACGGAAACTGTTTGTTACTCAGTTGATCAAAATTTCTTTTTTTTCAAAGAGAGTAAGGATAGAAAGATATGGCTAGGATATGACTAGTGGTTAGTTTATCGATCTCACTACGCCCCGTTTTAATGATATTTCATACATCCATGACCTTGAACAGAAATTCATAAATCGGTCGAAAAATCAATTTATAAAATTGTCCGTACTGGGATTCGAACCAATGACCTCAGTAACCAAATTCAACACTGATTTTTTTACTTAAAATTTGTAACTTAAAAATAAATGTTTAAAAACTAAATTTAAAAAAAAATCAATTGCTACAAAATGTAAAATTTAAATTTTATTATTTGTAAAAATAATGTAATACAACACAGCAATTAAGATAACTCTTATCATGGGCAGTTAAAATCAAAGTAATGTGTATTTATATTTGTAATAATGTTTTCTTCGCCAAAGCTTTGCTATGCTATATTCTCATAAAAAATATTTTTTATTAATTTACATGTTAAACGCTGAAATATTTATTTATAACAAATTAATAATAAATATATCAGAATGCAAAATAAAATGAGACTATTCGTTTAAGTAGAGACAACTTTATCCTGGAAACACAAAATAGCACAAAAAAATAATTTCGATATTCAAAACAAGTTTGAGACATCTTTTATGAAACGAAAATTATATACAGCGTTGAATGAATGCTATTTAAACGACCAAGGGATTGACAAGCGTGTTAATTAAGCATTAGATATGATGAATATTTGAGTGTCCATATGATTATGATAAATGGTTTGCATACACCTCGATTGCGTAGTCCCCAGATAAATACCGTAAATATTGATTATTCAATAAATATTATCCTAAAATTTACGATGCTCAGACCAGTGTTTCTCAACCTTTTTGAAGCACTCGTCATTTATTTGGTAAGTTTTTATAATTAAACTTTAATACATTTTCCATAACGATATATAATATTTAGAAGGTTTTATTTTTGCAATAAAATTCGTGGCGTGCTAGGTACCGCCATACGTACACCTAGCGGCAGTTGAAAGGTTAATGAGAATGTTAATGTAGCATGAAACTACGACGTGTTAAACGACGTAAAAAATTGAATTATGTTATTTAATTCAATACTTCAATAGTAAATAATACAGAGATATTTTATATTTTCTCAAAACTGGATTTGGGCGTGTTTGATCACAAGCTTCTCATATGTTATTCTCAAAGTACCAAACATTTACTCTATCAGAACCTCAATCCAAAATATTGTATGATAACGATGTGAAATTTTAAAAATGTGTATATTTTAAAATTATCGGTGTTTGAAAGCAGCTCTGCTAAATAATAAGCAAATTTATTTTACAGATTCTATACAATTTTGAATGCGGTATGTTTATGATTGTTGTGTTGAATAAAAGAAAGCTACGAAAAATAAAAAAATGATGATTGAAATTTCGTGTCGACACAAAGTATGAAAGAAATTGAAATCGTGCGGTGAATAATAATAGCGACGAAGCAGTAATCACAATATCAATACAAGTTAAATACCGATTTATTTTTCAAGAGAAATGATGGTAACAAAAAAAATATGTTTTTTAAAAAATCTGTATGTGGCTATATTGTTCTACATTTTAATATCGCCGAATGAATAATAGCAGGTGTCAAAAAGAATATTGAATGCCATTCCAAGCAAATCAATTTAAATAATGATAAAAGCAGATTTTTTTTACCTACAAATTCTTTAAACCATAAATAGTCATTTTTATAAACAGTCTTTTTAGGTAATGAAAAAAGGAAAGAGTGAGGTTAAGAAAGAACTGGAATAAAACTAATTGCACATATACGCTCTTTTTTCAATACCGCTTTGGTCATGGCGAGCATTATCAACTGATAATGAGCAAAACCGGTCTTGATCTTGGTAAATACAAGTGGAAATAAGTACAAAGGAATATTTGTTTTTCTTAATCTAATGCACTTCCACCAAGTATTGATAGTGAACACCCTAAAAGTGACTTGATGAAAATTGATCCTTTTTTAACGAACTGCTAAGAAGTATTACGTGTTTCGATTATTTAATAATGACACTAAATGACAAACACAACGTAGGGAAAAACATTCTTAATTAATGTTCCTAAGCCGTTTCATTATGAAAATTACAACGCAAAATAGTCAAGATGTCGTGTTACAAATTTATTGCCCGATTCCTCCCACCTGTCTTTAATATAGATACCATATCGGCAGTATTAACAGCAGTAAAATGAAATTTAGTAACTGTCACACAATAGTTTATTAACTAGAGCAAAGAGACTAGGGGGTAATTAATTATACAGATAAAGGTTATCAGGTTTGTTTAATTACCGAATATCGCCATTTGTATACAGTAGGCTACTACTGTTGGAGCAAAGTTTATTATTTTGCTAAATGGAGCCAATAAATACATACATTCATATCACAATTAGGGTGTTCACTTGTTCACTTGGTGGAAAGGCATTACATTAAAAAAAACACAATATTCCTTAATACTTAATATTTTCGATGGATTTGGCGGTAACTCGGCGGTTTTTAGAAATAAATAAAAGTATGAACAATAAAGAAGTATGATTAAATAATATTCTAAAAAGGACAGGCTGCTCGCCACTGCTGAATTTATTTCCAATGGGTTTAACCCTTCCAAATGATGCAACTCATTAGTTAATCATTTTGTAATGTATATATCATTCGTAGTATCATTATGATTTGTTTGTTTTTTATCATACCCTCCTTGCTTTCCGTTTTTTTTGATAATTTATCATGTTAGAATATTAAAATTAAAATCATTCGTACTTATACAAGTTTTTTAGATGTAAGATTGTCTGAGGATCCTTTTGAAAGAGGCGAAACACGTGTCACAGTTAGTAGCACAATACGTGGAATAATCTAAGTTATTTTAAATTTTATATTCTTTTGTACTTATTTCTTTTTTCATTTACCAAGAACATGACCGGTTTTGCTCATGACGAGCATTATTAACTGAAGATAATGCCATCAGTTGATAATGCTCGCAGTGAGTGAAAGACGTCTGATCTTGGTTAGTAAAAGTGGAAATAAGTATGTACAAAGGAACATTGTGTTTTTTTTAAATTCATTCACATTATAATTAATTTGAATATCAAACATTAAAACCTTATAATATTGAAATATTCAAATTTTGACTAGAATTATTAAATATAACCCATCCGACGTCAATAGTTGGTTATACAAATTGTTATACAGTGTGACCATATTATTGAGTTATAGTTTAAACTGAAAATTTGAATTAAAGTCTATTGTTTCAAGTAGCACTTTTATCACCATATCGACTATATTGTGTGCAATACGTTTTAATTTCAAAATAAATGAAAAATATTACATATTTCTAAAATGTTCCAAGATAAATCAACATTGATGATATAAATCTACATTGTTTTAGCCATATCCGCTCTAGAAATTTTTCTACGAGAACTGTTTGTTCTTTAGTTGCTCAACCTATTTTTTTCACGGAAAGAATAAGGATCTAACGAATAGGAGGGTTGGACAAGGCTAGTGATAAGCTAATCGCTCTCGCTACGCCACGTTACTTTAGGATCTGAAATGTAGGAGAACTTTTTTTTTAGATATAACAAACATCCATGCCTTTAAACAGACATAGAAAAATAATTAAAAAATGCTATTTTTATTGGGATTTAAATCTGTGAGATTATTCACTGAAGCCAAAGATGTTGGACCAAATACAAGTAACCAAACTTATATATTACAAAGAAAAAATAAAATCGTTACTGTAAGACAGAAAATCGAAAGAAAAGCTGGTTTATAATTTACTACCAATCGGCTACATTCTTCCAAATAACATACAGTGATAGTTAATAGTGATAAATAAACTAACAGTAAAATAATATATATATGAGCCCACTAGAGGTGGAGTGACCCAAGTGGTATTTTAGAAGAATATAAGTTGGATGCGTTGTAATATTATACACGTCTTAAAGATTCGTAAAAGTGAAGTTACCTCAGTTAATACAGATTGCAATTGTGCTAAATCGGTAAAATAAAAATATGCAATCCACCAAAGCACCAAGTAAAGACGTGAAATTACTTATTAGTCCAAGAAAAAATAATACCAATTTACTAGTTAGCTCACTTCACCTCTCGTATATCGCATTGGTGATAGCGTAATAAATAGTAAGGGTTGAAATTTATGCTACATACGCTGTCCAAATAAACAAATTTTGATTAAAATACAAAAAGATTTGACCAATCAAATAAAAAAACATCTAAATTGCTGATATCATTACATACTGAAAATATTCCAAACGGCAACTTCACAATGTCGAAATATTAATATTAAATCATAAATCATTTGTTATACTTAAAAATTACATTACATTTAGAAAACACAGGTCAAAAATAGTACTTTTCCGTTTTTTAACGACCTTATTAATATTGCTGCTAGATTTAATGTGATTAGAAAACATGTGATAAAATAATTCAGTCAAGTTACGTGGCTAATATTATAAATATTTCGTACTAAAAACATATTTGAATATTATATAATTGAAATATGATTTTAGTTTTTCTGTTCCAATGCATAACGGAAAACGAATAACGTGAGTAATTAAAATCGATCGAATTACATTAAAGAAATATTTATAGCGTTTACTTTAGACGATGTTTTGGTTTATTAATTGTTTTCGTTTCAAACTTGAACAAAGGATTAAAAATAACTTTTGTAATTAATTAACCAACTGTCAACTTTGATTACATATACCTTTTCATTTCTGGGTCTTAAGCACTTTTGATCTTAAACTCATTCAAAAACTTTGATCTGAAAGAGGAAACATAAGTACTTAAAAGCTTAAATCTTGTTCAATGTTTATTATTATTGAAACAATTTAACTTAATTAATAATTTCATCAAATTGAATGTATTCAAAAGCAATCAAATTAATATTTTAACTGAGAATATGATAAATATTGCAAATTATCTGAAAATATATGAATATATCAAGAAAAGGTTGAATGAGTTCAAATAACAATTGTGCGTGACAAGCTACCATTTGGTGTCGCTGTAAAAAGAGAATTTTTGTATACTAAAAAATTCTTATAAGGTTTAAAATACTTTGATGTTACTCAACGTTGACCCCACAAATGTGGGTCACGAATTGACATTCAAATTATCTATGAGAGTTTGAATCGTTCAAATTATATATTGAAATTCCACCAAGCACCTTCAGTCAAAATCTTAAATTACATATATGAAAGGTTTATTTAAAAACTTTAACAATATAGATAGTATTATTCTGATAATATCTTTTTTTTTCCAGCACAGCAGTAAGTAGTACATGATTAAAAATCAGACCAATGAAGCTCTGATCCAGCCATTTACTAGATACGTGTTCTATTTTTTCTGATCATATAGTTTTGGAAGGCGACAATAAAATATTGGCAGTATGTACACAACGGTTACTTTATATCAGTATTAACAAAAGGACGATATTCATATGAATACATATGAAGACTAAGTATTTTTATCCAGCACCACGACTTCACACCGTGTTGTATGAAAGACACAATATTTTTTTTAAATTTAATAACGGCACGTGTTCAACCGAGCAATAGGTTAAATAGTCAATTTAGCGGCTTAATTAAGCAATAGCATCATGGAAATGACTCTTCTCACTCTGCTTCTTTGTGTATTATATGTATATACTGTATGAGTATATGTGAAGAAGTAAACACCCATCCCTTTTTAACGCGATGTATTTGTTTCAGATGATGATTTGTATTTTTAAATCTTACGTTCGTATAATTTGATAAATATCTCGTAAAAAACGTATCAAAAATTAAAGAAAAACTAAAATTTGCACTTCAAATTCACGCAATTTTTTTTTTAAATTAAAATAATTATTTAAAAAAATGAAAAACAGATAGATGTGTATACATGCATAATTGTTTTTACTTTTTAATATAAGAGTTGTTCGGTGCTGTCACATGCGGTTGCAAAGTATAATCGATTTTTTGAACGAACGCTTTGAATTTTGCTCTGACACGTTTGCTGAAATGCTGTTTTACTTATGTTCTCGATCGAAGCCAATTATTATTACATTAAATGTGTTTTATTAATCCGACAGTTTACTGCTTCTTTTTATTATAAAATCTATTATATGTATGTTTTTGGTTTGATTTCTGCATTTCCGTGGCTGCAACTCTTTATGAAATTCCGTGTAGTTCATCATGCAGTCTCAGTTCATTTTTTTAATTTTCTAGCACGCCTATCAATTTGATTAGTTGTCAAAAAAATTACCATCTCTGTTGGCATTTTTAATCCTTATTGAATCGTTTGAGCTCTCAATCTTTATTCCTCTGCTTTCTCGACTTTGATCTGACTCGTTATGAGCCGTAGAAATTTATTCAAGTCGTTTAGCATTTGGTCGAGTAGGATCTCATCAATATCTTTACGCGCAGTATTTTCAAAGCTTTCATCATAAACGTTGTCGGTACGGGGGGACCTTTGGTGTGGTCACCACTTTTTTAAACGTTGGGTCACCATTTTGTATGTTTAAAAAATCTAAAAAATAAATCGTGTATCAATTTGTACATCGCGTAAAAAATTAAAGGTTCCATCCAAAAAGTCACGTAAAATCGCATTAAAGAAGAAAACTGGGTGAATGTACCGATAAATTGCTTATACATAAATACAAATAGTGTTTACGTGAACTGGTTTTTCTGTAAACTGCTCACCTTTGAAACGATCAAGCCCTTCTATTGGTAACGGTAGAAAGGGAATGCAAAAACGAATAATAAAATTATAAGCGATATAAAAACATAGTCGATAGCGCGCCCAAGTACTTAAAACTACACTATTTTGACATAAAAGAGGATGAAATTATATTCAAGCTCAAAGAAAACAATGATTAACTGGTTTATTGTTGACATTATTTGTTATAATTATTTGATAATGCTTTAATGGCTAACTTTCTTCTTAGCACTAAAAACTTTTGTTAGAATGTGTCCGTAAATGATTTTAACCTTTTCTTTGACAAAACTTATTCAGTTCATCGGCACCTTTAACAGTAGAATTTTGTTCTTCTTACAAAGAAACTTTAGCACTTTACTGAAATGACAAAGTTAAAGAACAAAATGTAGAAACTTAAATGTCTCGCCGGTTGACAGTTGTTTTCATCCTTCTTTCTACCAATAGTATAAAACTATTTTTCTTTTCACAACTCAAGAAATTATAGAATATAAAGCTTTTTAAACGACGAATGTCTGACAAGAATTGGTTAATTTTAGTTCGGGTGATTAGACAAACACAAATAAATGTAATGCTTTTTACAGATCTTAAATATAGTAAATTCTTAACGTTTAAAACTTGTATATTGTTGAAGCAATGTCCCACATATAGCAGAGAGTAATTTCCACAAATTTCTCAGGTCATTGCATTAAATTAAATTCAATTGAATTTGTATAATTCATGATATTTTAACGATCAAAGTTGGCAGCGACTCAATAATCGGACAATTGAAATCTCCCTATGAAACAGAGTAAAAAGAAACTTGATAAAATTTTAAGATATATTTGTCAAGTTTATTGTTCATGTAAAAGCATCAAAGCATTTCATATATCTCCATTAAATTTCCATGTGATAGTTTTTTTTGATAAAAAAATATTTAAAAAAATCTTTTTATCCACACATTTTACAATCGAAAAGCAATTGATGAATTCCTATTCATAATCAAAGATACATTCTGTATTTTTTTAGAACGTTCTTTCTCCCACAAAAATATTGAATGCTTATTTCTACATCAAGTGAATCTTGTTGAGAGATATCATAAATGTTTCAAACACTTCACGTAACTCATATATTTTTCATTTTTAGTTAAACAATCGAAAGGAATTCAGCACAAACTTATTTAATATGAATATCCATGATAATTATGGTTAAAATTTGTTTAAAATTTTATGTTGGTTGATTTATTTCTTAAGTTCAATCCAATTTCAAGATTAAAGCGGCCTTTTAATCAATTGTGAAACTGGATTTATCAAAAAAACAAGAGCAAGACTAAAATAGTTAACGATGGAGAAAGCTACTTTAACATTTTAAATGTGGACCATTATATAAATTAAAAGTTTTAAAGTTTATTGAAGTTTTTTAAGTTTAAAATGATTTCACTTTAAATTATTGGAAAATTTGCAATAAAATGAGAAAAATACTGTTCAATATATTTTTTCCATCGTATGAACAATACATATCAAAACGCCTTTTCTTATTAGCCAGCCAACCGTTAATTGCAATAAATTTAAGCGAAATGAAACTGGATATGGCATGTGACTTTCGCCAATGCGAAAGAATTTAAACTTTTTTTTTCGTTCGCTTGATTTCTAATTTTGAAGGCATATGGGTAACATTACGTATAATTATTAAATGACATAGTATTAAAGAGTATCTTTTGATAAAATTTGACAAAAACGTTTAATTTTTGCTTTTAGCCATCTCATACTTTGACTAAATTGACTAAATAAAATACGACCAGTTATCAGACTTATTGGGTTTTGCGAGTATATGAAATTAAATATTATTTAACTAATTCTGAGATAAATATTTATATACACTTTTAAATGCGTATGTCGAATATAAAGCACTGCAGACTTTTTGTAAACATTATGGATATATATATTTCAATGATCAAAATGTATTCATTAATTGAAAACAAATGAACCCACCCCATACGAAATTTGAGCCCATTAGTGTTGTAACATCTTGAAACATAACTGATTCTTAATCGACATTTTGTGATATGTTTATTTTTAATTATTTAACTATCTCTACTGTGGTAAATACACATATATTTAAATAAACTTTCGTTGGAAACAATCCATTATTAAGTATGACGATTCTCATGAAATACTTAGACGATAGTATAAAGTTAAAGTCATCAAAGGCATGAAGTTTGTAGGTTTATATTCAATTGAATAATCTTAGAATGAGGGTTGGTAATTCTGACTGAATGACGCAATAAAAGATTCAGACGTGGTTGAGGATCTTAATTGCCTTCTATCTATAGTCAATGCTTTAGTAAATTTATCAAATGGAAAATTCTGGAATTTTTGTGTTTTTGAGTTGTGTGTTACACTTTTTTTTTGTTTTCGAGTTGTGTACCTATTCTGCCAGAGATTTAGGTATTTAAGTAATCCAAAAAAATATTGAGAATACTAAAGTAAGAACAAAAACCTAATCGTATTTTAGTTAATACAAATATTCAATTAAGTTTTAGTATACGCTACTTAAATCATACAGCATTTTTTTTATATACTAATAAGCCAAAATACGTAAATAAACTTAATAAAAAATAAAATAAACTTTTCATATATATTATAAATTATAACTGATTATTTTCCTTGTTTTTATTTGAAAATTATGAATTATTTTAAAATATCCTATTTCTATAGAATTTTCAATATTCAATGAAATTAAAATGAAAACAGTTACACAAGAAATATTTTTAGAAATTCATTATAAAATTAAACGTAGCAGAAATAAATAAACACAAACAAAGCACTCTTCTTTATAAGAAACAAATGTTTAAAATAAAATAACGTTTTTTACGGTACAGTCAGCCAAGTGAAAGTATATTTTTTTATCTTAGAACATTTATCCGAAATTGAATTATACTTATTACATTAGAAAAGCCTTTTATGTCTAGACCGTTTGTGTCCATAGCGATAAAAGTTGCTATTAAACACATTGGAATACACTGCTGTTTCGATAAAATATTTATTTATATTCCTACCTACTAATTAAAAAACTTTTCCTCTCTCCGGTCCACGGTGTTTGTCAATTATCAAGAATTTTCGCTGAATACGCAAATTAAATTTATCGATGTAGCAATTGTATATTGCAGAAAAAATATTTTTTGTTATTGATCGTCACAATCGGAGATAATTAAAATGGTATTTAGTATTTTTTGAAAATAGTAACTATTATAACTATAATATATAACGACAAAAATTAAAAATAGTACCTAGGGTATAGTTTTGAAAAGCTAACTATACCACCAACTAAAGAACAACCGATATTTTTTTTCACGAGGGATACGATCTTAGGACTGCCGTGCAAAAAAAGATAAGATGTTCATAAAAAAATCGTAAATATGTTTACTTCAACTCAAAATATGAAATTCTGTCACTCAAAAATGAATCGAATTTATTTATTATGTACACAATATTTTTATTAGTTACTCAAAATACAGACAAAAAAGTAATTTAGTAAAAAGTAACAGTTTTCGCTTTAAATCAAATTTAAGACAAAATTTCTGTTCAGTGTCGTTGACAATAAACGTCTCCGTTTACTGATGTTTTTCACTGTCAAAAAATCACTCTCACCCTATAAATATTAATTGTAGAGACATCGGCCGGAGTATTTTGAATAATATAATATGAACGCCATTTATTTTTTGGGTTAATATATTTTTGAATATATATGCGACCGTACGGCGTCTTTTTTTTTGATAATATGTATGTGTATAAGTATTTTAATAATTTTTAAGTAATATTAAAACAATAAAAAAAAGTTACTTTTTTGAGCCGAATTGAAAAAAAGAGTATCGTGTGTACTATTAGAGATGAAGTGAGCAAAGTCGTAATTTAGAAAAAAATATTTTAGATACGTTGTAATATTCTACACGTCTTAAGTATCTTAAAAGTGAAGTAATCTCAGGTAATACTTATTGCGTTAGTGTTATATCCGTAAAATAAAAAAAAATATGCAATCAATCAAAACACCAAGTGAAGACGTGATTTACTAGTCGGCTCACTTCACCTCTCGAGAGCTCATATCATTCTAAAAGCATAATTTTACAATAAATCGTAATAGAAAAATTTCGGTTCTTAGGTGGAGCATGTGGTTTACTTATGGATCACGTTTAAAGATATTTATTTTCTACTTATGTTAATCAAAATCTGGCAAATGACAGATAAGTAATTATCTTTGTATACCCATCAGCTTTAGATTACAACTTTCTTCTTAAACCCGCAATTTAAATTCAAATGGATTTCCAGTTAAACAGTCATTATTAATAAGGCGACCGAAGTCTACCGACTGAAGTTTAAAATTAAGCAAAAATATCACCACAGATGGCGTTGTATGAAAGAAAAGTTAATTATTTTACAGTCGTTAAAACGTGATAAAATAATCTCTACAGCTTTAATTCAGATTTCGGTTTATATTTTTTTACCGACCGAATTCTTAAATTCTATTTTTTCGATTTTATAAATTCAAATTTACTATATTTTTAAACATGTTTTATAGATATCTATATTCGCCCTAATGTTGGGGTTCCAAACCGTAAATAATTATTATCTTTAAAAGAGAATTTGAGTTTTTGGGGGTGTGTGCTTAAATTACCATATTCATGTTTTTGAAACTTAAAAAATCTACTGAAATATACTCCATTAATTAGTTGGTAAAATATCATGTCAATAAAACTATTGTATTATTTACATACAATAATATATATTAAAATATACAAGAATAGTTTCAACAACACATATATGCATATAATTTCGAATATATCTTTAAAATTAGACTACCTTTGGTAGGAGGAACTAAATTCTGAAAAAAGTGAAATGGGAGAATGAATTGAATAATATTGGGAACTCCTGTCTCGATGTATTCGTAACGCATTACACAAAAGAAGAGAGACTTGCAAACAGATACTATTTCTCCCTAATGTTGCATCGTTTGCATGAGTAAAATTTGACAGGTAGCCCCGCCACTTTGTAAATTGTCATTTTGTTTACAAATTGCAAGTCGTGAAAATTTATGATCACTTTGAGGCACAATATAAAATATTATCGAAGTAGATGTGTATATAAAACAAAACTACACATTATAATTAAATCGTGTACATATTTACAAAATGTTATGACTCACGCTTTTGTAATTGTTCAGGAGAGTGAAAAGTATATGCTTCCTGTAAAATTTATAGTGAATAATTTTCATGTTATGTATATAACACGGTAGGTATTAACTCTTGTATTCCAACAAAAAACAGTTTTTTTCTTCCGGGGAATATTATGATTAGATCCATTTTTTCAATGTTTTGAAATGTTTTAATATCATACATACATAGAACGTTTACGTATAATATTTGTGTATTTAGGTATTCTGAAGATGTTAGCATACTTAACTCATTTTTGGAAAAAATTGACTCGTAACATTTTCAAAATACACGATTTAATTATGAAAATCGGAAAACATGCGTTGTCTGACTGGCAGTGTAACGACAATAATTACTAACTAGCTGTAAGCCCGTTGCCAGCAACTTGAGATTTTTGTTGCATTATAGAAAAGTCCTGACATGAAAAATTGAATGCATATTTCTTATTATATATGTATAACACATAATAAATAAACTTTTTTTTTGTTTTCCCTAGGATACTCAACGTTGTACCCACCACCACTCGCTACGGCTTCACACTCTTTTATAGGGCATATTACGTAGCGTTACAACGTTAGTCGTGTTGTTAACGTTAGCTGTAAGCCCGTTGCCCTCAAGAGAGTGGATTTTTGTTGCATTTTTAAATAGTCAAAAAATTTACTGGCGTGAAAAATAAATTGCAAACATATTTATTGAATAAGCCAAAAAATCTATGCGTAATTAATTCTCTACACGGATTGTTTAAGAAATACACCCAATTCTCTAAAAGAACTAAAATACACCGGGATTGCAAAACAAAATATGCAAATAGCGCAAAATTCCGGGGACGTGAAAACAGAATTTCACTGAACTGTAAATAATCAAAAATCACGTCCAAACCAAATTTAAATGAAAATAAAAGATGAAAAAGATGAAAATTTCTGCTCAAAAAGTTAAAAAAGAATTCGATCAATAGTAAAAAAGATGTCTTTATTTCATTTGTTGTTTTAGTATAAATAACAAAAATAATGTGAAAAAAAAAATTAAGATAGCAGGGGTGTCGAGTCGTGATAGTAACATAAACCATATAGACCAGTGTTCCCAAAATTATTTGTGTCACGCCTCCCCAATAAAAATCTTATACACCTAGTCTTCTTTTTACGCGATTTCGCTTTTATGCGATTACGATGTTATTTGTTTTATATAAATAACACTAATATTGCATACTCTTATCAGTTTATAATGCTCACCATTAGTGAAACCGGTTCGGGTCTACTATAGTAAAAATGAAATTAGTACAAATGAGTATTTTATCTTTTGAATATAATGCCTTTTTACCAAGTATTGACAGTGAACACCCTCAAAGTGATCATATTTTGCAACCTACAGTAACAGCAGCGACTAATCTTATAAAGAATTTGATGGTTAATGTGGCGTTGAAATTTGCGTAAGTGTGGCCATCTTTCACTAAAAATAATACGGAATATATATGTAAAACAATGCCATCGTTTCCTCAATTGAGGGATGCAATATAAAAAAAATATTTTAGAAAAATCATTAAAATAAAAACACATATAACAAATATTAAAGATTTGCGTATTGCCCTCTAACATATTTAAATTGCCCGAAAATAAATCGCCCCACGTTGGAAATCACCGATATAGACAGAAGAGGTGTCAACTCTTAAAATGCTGAGAAACCATGTATTATAGGATGACAAAAATCATCAAGTAATTAAGATGTGTCGACTCACCAAGGCAGGGGGGGTGTCGACTCTTAAAATGTTGAGAAACCAGGTCACATGTAGAATGAAAAAAAGACATTTGGGGGAGGTGTCGTCCCAAATATTTTTTCTATAAAAAATCATATTTGATATAAGAAGGAAAATTTTCTCAAAAAGTCGAAAAACAAATGTAATTTACAAATGCAAAATAATCAAAATTAATTACATATTTTATCAAAATGTATAATTAATTCAAAATGTGATTCTATAAAATATCCATATCATAATATTATTATTTTATTTAAAATTATAAATTATTGAAAACGTAAAATATGTAAAATATCCAAAAATATTCGACCCAAGACATTGCCCAAGTATGAAAAATTCCAAAAAAATATTCAATATTTTGTCCGAAATGTATGAAAAATATCGTATTTTATATTTGCTTTACATATATAAAAAAATCTTTTTTTTTAAATTTAATTAATTGTTTATTTTATCAAAATGTATGAAAAAAAAGTCAAAATGTGATTCTATAAAATATCCATATTATAATTAGAATATTCGTAATGTATTTAAAATAATGAAAACTTATGTCAAATGTCCAAAAATATTCCACATTGCCAAAGTATGAAAAATTCCAAAAAAATATTCAATATTTTATCCAAAATGTATGAAAAATATCGTTTTTTATATTTGCCTTACATATTTTATTTATTTTATATTTGCTTTACAAAAATAAAATAAAATAAAATTTTGATAAAATAAATATATTATAAATTAATATATTCATACAAATCATAATTGAGCTGCCCTACTGAGCTGCTATATCTAATATCGGCAGCCCTGCAGCCGAAAAAAAGTATAAAGTCCATACCGTAATTAAAATATTTTTAATGCATGTTTTCAATGCTGGACGCGAAATATAATCATATCTTTCAATAATCGAACCGTGTCATTGATTATTGGAAAAATTTCGTAAACGATACGAATTTTCAAATTAGTTTTCTCAATTTCATTATAACATATACTACAATCTTTTTGTTCTAAGCTAGGAAATTTGAATTTTGAAGATAAAAAGATAAACCATTCCAATTGGACGAACGATAACTCCCAAAATATGCGGTTCAAAATAAACCGTTATCATTGGGCGAAATACAAACGAAGACCTACATACGGCCGGACGAACCTTATCGACTATAAATATGAAGATAATAAAATCATTTATTGGGTAACGAACGAATTTTTATCTGTAAAAAGGATCGTTGACTTTACAACTGATCATTTCTTGGAAACTAAATATTTAACAGATAGTGGTAGACTAACTACAATATATCCATTTGATTTATGTTTACTTCCCTGCAGCTGTAATTATTATTGACAGTGTCAACAGAATCTCGTGTAGAATTCAATGAACCACGATCACAAATTACTATACCATGGGTTCGAGGAATCAGTAATCTCTCTTTAAATATCAAATCTACAAATAATTACCTTCATAAATATGGAAATACGCTTTGGTTTATATTATATTTATTATCTCTACATTTTATAAAATGTATTTAAACAGTACATTCGATATTGTTTGTGTGGTATTAATTCACAAAGCGTCACATGACAAACATATTAACATGCTGCTTTTGGAAATATATTAAATTTATCTTATATGCATGTGTGTGATTTACTGTTAAAATTATGATATTCTTACAGAATTCTTTATGAAATAATCAACCATATACAATATCTTAATTCAGGTTTCTTTAACGTATTATAATTTGATATGAGAGGATAGCGCAAAGGTAAAAGGGAAATATTACGTATTTTTACATTAAGACTATAATTATTTTTTTGCGTGCTCAAAATATTACTGATTGCATTCCTGAGGTTCATTCATTTGTGTCTAATAGTTCATTTTTTTGGCACTTTTTGCGTCTCGGTTATTTCTCGTAATTTTAGTAATATTCTTGCTGTGCTTTTTTTAAGGAATCGTGCTCATTGGCAATCATTCACGACAATGAAATTATGTGCATGCATATTTTAAATTGTAATTAAGTTATCAGCGAGACGATAAAAGCTAGCCTCTGTATCTACTAGTAAAAGCTTTGCCTTAGCAATTAGGTAGAGCCAAGTTCAAGTCCTGGTAACCAAATTAATATTTTTTTTTCAAATTCTGTATACGTACGTATAAAACAAAAATATTATTTTTAAATTTATAAAAAAAATGGCTGATTTACTATAATGTCAAAGTTTAAATAAAAAAATTCTACAATAACATATTGTTTTTTTTATGTGGTGACGGTGGAAAATATATTTTAGTATTTTAAAATGAAATACAATAATAATTTGCGTTCAAATACATATTATTAGAAACCAAAAAGATAAGCGAACAAAATGTCTGGCTTATTGGAAAAAATGATAAAATATTTTCTCACTAAAGAAGCTTTCTCCTCATTTGTATTTTTTTAAATATGGAAAAAAACTTAGTAAGTTTTAGAAAGCTCTTATATGAATAAAATTCCAAGGGAATCCAAGATTTACAATAGAGCTTTGGTTCTGCAGATATTCAAACGTAACAATACGATTCCTATAAATCTCGATAGTTTTTTTTTAAATGAAAAGACGGATTATGGTGGTTTTGTTTGGATGATAAGAGCTCCGTTTTATTCTTTCTTCGGGTTAGAGCGACTTTTATTACATTTTTTGTAAAAATATGTTAGTATATAAACTAGAAACTTTACTTAATTTTGCAAAAGTATATAGTAGACAGTAATAATATTTTACAAAACTTCTTTTTTAACATACTATAAATATATGTTCGCACTCGTAATTTAAAATTCCGCGAAAGAATTTCGGTTATCCGCAAATAAATGTGGAAGAATCTTTTTTTTACATTTTTTTATTATTCTTTGAGCTTTAATTATTTGGGTGCAATCAATGGGCTTAAGATGTGTTCTTTGATACATTTTTACCGTATATACTGTTCTTGAAGTTTTAAAGTTTGCCAATCGCTGATTTTAAGCGTAGTTTTTTTAATTTCACACATAAATTATGTTGTAAAAAAAAAATTCTGGGCGACCTACAAAGGCGAAGATATGTAAAAAACTTTTACACATCGTCACATTGGCGGTAAACTACCCTTTTCTAAAGCAGTAAGTTATTGAGATTTGACCAGTTGAAAAATTTTCGTGTTTTTTAGTCTAGGCGGATTTTTTAAATTGTAACGTTTACAAATTTTTTCAAAAGTCTTTTCTTGTCTGGCAAAAAAATTAACATCGTTTTCCTATAATATATTAAATACATGTGAATAGTCACGCGTACGTGGATCTCTTAACAAGTGTTTAAATTGTGTTTGAGATCACTTAGAAAATATAAAAAGGCACCATTACAAAGTGCCTTCAAAATGGTTTAATAAAACGTTGATGAAATTTGTGTTGAAGTAAGAACATTACCCATCAAGATAGTGAAATATATGTAACTTTTTGTCAGTGTTTTAAAACCGTTAACTTTTTTAAAGTAAAATTGCAGTTTATACAGATGCGTGAAATATTTTAAGACTATACACTTATATCAACTCGAGGAAAAAAGATGTCACTCAAGAAACACCCGCCAAGATCTTACGTTTAAAAAGTAAAAAATATGAATTTACTAATAAAAGTATTTCCTGTAATTGTAAAAAAAAAATGTGTAGCAAAAAATACTTTACTGTCTAATACTTAATTTCATGTTATTTATCCATTAACAATTTATATTTTTATCAAAAATAAAGATTTACAAAAAAACAATATTTTTTTTGTTTTTATTATTATTTTACACTCTTATAATAACATTTGTTGTATAATCTACAATGATCAAAACATATTAGTTTATCATATTTTCGTAGCAGACTTGAGATAGGGTTATTCAGATCGAACGTCAGCAGAATTATCACCATTAATTTTAAAAAGCATTATTTCGGAAGCGTAAAGATGAAAACGAGACAAGAAAAAGGGTCAGGCAGACGGATCGTCAGCAAAATTATCGTCATCAATTTAAAAAAAAGCATTATTTTAGATACGTAATAATTTTATAAAATACGTATCATTTATTTAAGAATAATGGCGGAATTTTTAATGCAATGAATTCTTAGCTATCAAATATTTTCATACCAAAGAAGCGGAACTTCAGAGAGAAAAGTATTATTATAAAAGGATAAAACATAAAACATGTCCATTCTTATTACAGGATGAAATTTTCATAAATAATTCTTCTTCGATATAATTTGGACAATACAACGTAATATAAATTATAATTAAAGCAAATCACTTTGATATTGTAGAAATGTTAACAATTGTATTTAATAAATCATAACTTTATAGCAATCACGTATTTGATACAAATCATTCATAATCACACCTGGCTTGTGAAAATATTGCAGCTTTCAGAGAAGACAGTAGCGCCGATCTGTTAACGCAGGTAGAAAGTTTGAATACTGTCACCTGTCGCAGAAGTTAATAAATAACAAAATTGACAAAAATGAGTAAACAAAGAGAGTCTTGGTTATTTTCACTTTCGCAAATTGGTTATTATTATTAATGTTGATTTAAATGCAGACAATTGTCTTTGTTCATTTTTTTTTACTCGATTTGAGTCAGTTCGGCATAAATACATTTATATTTTTATACCATAATTATATACGTAACATGACATATCAATGATAGAAAAGCTTTATAATAAAAGTTATTTTTTTCATTTGCTGTTTACTCAGAACTATCAATCGGCGACGACATGCAATATCAGATAACTTTCCTGAATACGGTGAAATATATAAATAGCTCAACAAAAAATTTAAAATGTTTTACCTGAAGTGAAATTATAGTCCCATTTAAATATATTGCCTCGTATCTTCGTAAAATAAGACACCAGTAAGAACTTCAGGAAAACATGTAAAATAGTGTATAGCCATAAAAAAAGTTTAGCCCAAAATCTCGATGAGCTCTTGATATGAGAAAAAAAAGTAGATTTTTTTGGCTAGAGTTTTCAAACCCATGTTACTAACTATATCGTGGTTGCTTCTATCGTGAATCTCAATATTTTTTATTAAACATTAGAGATGAAGCTACCATCATAGTTTTAAAGATTCGAACTTTGTTAGTTAGTGGTTTTGAAAAAGAAATGTAGGTTTCTTATATTTTATTCATATTTATAATAATAAATAGATTGTGAGACAACATGATCTGTTCAAAAACTACATGATATGCGATCGCGTAGTTTTATAATAATATAAAATAAACATCAACGTGATCATTTATGTAAGTCAAATTTTGTATATTGACAAAACATCTGTCACATAACGTATGATTACCTCAACGGTAAATGTACAATATATTTTGTCACGTGTGAAATTTAACCCTGATGGTGGCCCTGAAAACAGGTGTCTGTAAAATGGTCACATTATATCCAATCACACGATCATCAAACCCACGAACAGTGGGGGAGTCAAACCGTGCGCCATGTTTTGCGGTATATCCAGCTTGCCGCAAGCAATAAATTTTGACTGTTAAACGCCAAATGATTTGTTCGTGTTTTCTTTGTAACCGATTGCCAATGTTGTGGTAATTAATTTGTTTCATAGCGAGTGTTTAATGTGACATTAGACAATTGATTATACGCCTTGTCATTCATTATATTTGATCAAGACAAAGAACAAATCAACGCTTGGATGTTTATAGAGTGGGGTCAAATTAACCTTTCAGATATATGCTAAAGAGACATTTAATATAGCAGACAATAAAATAAATCTTTATATAAACTCAGTTTTATATTTATTAGATTTTTAAAATTAAATGAAATGAAATGCAAAAATATCATCAATGTCATCAAATAATAATATGTACTATTTGATTTGTTTTTTTAAACATTACCCGACGGTGAAAAAAGTTGATTTAATTGATTGGAGCGCATATTTCATTTTATTGGAAAATGTTTATCTTTACTGATTTTTAAATTCGAAAGAACTTATAGTTCTAATGTGAAAAATATCAAACATTTAGTTACACGTATACTATTTTTTGAATAGTTGATAGCCAGCTGTTTAAGTGTATGCCTTCTTGAGAACTATTTATCGAAATAGTTATTAAATATATAAAAAATAATATTCGTATAACTAAATGGGATGAATGCTATAGTACTGGGACATTTAAGAAAGAACTTTCTTTTATTAACGTCTTGCACTCCGATAACCGATAGCCCACTATTATATCTATTAAATGATTTTCTAAGCAGCAACCGCCGTGCATATCGACTGTGGAAACGCAAAAGGACGTAACTCACATATTTTTCAATAAAGCATTTTTTTGATAATCACAATGTATTGTGACAAATTTTTTTATCAAAAGAATGTTAGCTGAAAATGCCGAATAATTATTTTAATTTACCTTCTAAGTTTGAAAAAAGAATGGGAAGTGAAAGCTGCGATCAGGAAAAAGAAAGTTACGGAATAAGCCGGGTTTGCAAGTAATACACTCAACTTGATTATCACCCAAAATCATCAAAAAACGTTTTTAGCGTCTCCTATAAAAGTTTTAATGTGTGACTTACATCTGTATTTCTTTCCACAGTCGATATGAAAAGGAATCAAGCTGATAAATTCACATTGGCTACTGCCATGATTTTACAATATTTATTTTTTATGTTTTGAAATAATTATCACGAAATCATAACGAATAAAAAAACTGAAACGTATGAAATAGAAAAAAAAAATTAAATACAGTGTTTGATTGGAGCAATTACATTAGAAAGGGAATACATAATTCACAAGACTATAAAAATAAATCCCAAGTCGTTGATTGCAACTACTAAGCCTCCGGACACGAATCTTCCCATCGTAATTTCGGCATCAGACATAGCTTTTTTTGGATTTTTGTTTAAAATAATGAAAATCACACTCTTCCGGCTCATTAGTACGAGAGCGGCGGATGTTATGTGACGCCCTTTTTTAAAACGGGATTTATTTTAGAGTTGACTAGTATTATTTAATGCAACGTAACGTTTCATAGAAATACTTGAAAGTCAAAGATTGTTGTATTTGGCGAACTTTTTTGGGTCCGCGTACCGAAAAGTTGACTTCTTTGCCAATTTTTTCCAATCTTGTTTTTTTCTTCATTGTAAAAATTTTAAAATTTATAATAAGTCAATCTTATGCAAATTTAATTAGATAAATTAACTTATAGCTTGTTATTGTAAACATTAAAAAAAAGAATATATAAACAATTGACAATCGATATATTGTACTTTTTACCTATTAAACCTATTTTATTTTTTAATGTCTTTGGATAAGTAAAAAGTCGGATGAAAAGCGAATAAATATATATTGTTAATAGAAAACACATACACCCTGGTTTTTTTCATACGATGTTATAAATACTGTTGTAAAACCTGTTGCAAAGAATGTGGAAGTCACATTCTATAAGGCGCCTTCCTTTTGTTAGAAAATGTGGGTCATTCGAAAAGAAGCTAGAATACTTAAAAATAGTGCTGAACATTTTTGGCTACACATAAAGTTCAATTATTTTTTTCTAAATTAAATAACAAATAATGTACGATTCAAATAGAATATTCTATTGAAAACTGTTCACAGTTCACAAAAACAAAAGGATTCATTTTGCGAAATTCTTCTTATTCGTTTATTATTTGATAAAATATGTTGACAAATTATTAAAATATCATATTTTGCTAATAAATGTTTGATTTTTTGAGGTAAGAACCAAGAGTAAATAACTTAAGTAAAATAAACTACATCTACAATTGTATTTACTATACACAATAAATTTATAAAAACGCACTCCTTAAGACATTGATAAAATAAGCATACTTTGATTGTTAAATGAAAAAAAAAACATCTTTCGAAATCGTAACTATTTAATATTATTTTACTGTTGAAATTATTCACAAAATTGTAAGATTGAATTGAATGTACAATTTTACATTCAATTCAATCTTAACAAGTACTTTAATATTTAATTATTCTTGACAAGTACAAGTAATTTAAGATTTTAAGGGAGTAAGCAATAGACACAAAGTGTGCTGCAGTATGGCTTATATATAAAACAAGAGAGAACATAGTCCAAATATAAAAAGTCTATCAAAGACTTTTTATTGAAAATTACAATATTATCTAATAATATTTTTTTCACTAAGATTGTTTCAAAATTTTACATCAATATCTTTCCAATAATATATAAAGATGTGTTTCAAATATTATACATTTTTAATAAGATGTTTTTCAAATAAAAAACTATCTTTTACTACCAATCCTTTGAGACAAGAATACATTGATATAAATAGGGATGATCGAAATACCAATCAAGAAAATAATTCAAACACAATAAAGATTACTTTTTTAAAATATGCAATGTTTCATTTTCTGACGACAGTGTTGAAAATGATGTCATTTTTAAAAGTACACGACTTACAAGAACAAAACTTATTGACTTTATGTGAAAGTTGTAAAGAAAAGAATTCTGTATTGTATGCACTGAAGTGTTTTAAAGATATTTTACAGTCACTTCGCTTGAGAGTATGGAAGCCTTTTTGTGTCTCGCTACACAAAGATGTAAGCTTTCATACCTATCGTATCTTCTAAACTCTTTTGTAAGGTGATTTTATTTTTATCCTATAGATAATAATCATTTAAGTAAAACAAGCAATTTTATGCTTTATAAAAACAACCTTTTATAGTTTTAATAATTAAGTACATATATGTATATACACCCGATCCTTTTTTATGCGATTCATTAGTTCCAGAAATTGACGTGTATAAAAAATCGCGTTTGATAAACTTAATTTAAATTCGTCACTTCACTTCTGTCACTGTCGGTTGTGAAATAGTAGTAAGGATAGAAGGATAAGACTAGGACAGGACTAGTGGTTAGCTAATCGCTCTCGCTCCACCCATTTATCAAAGAATCGGAAGGGTGGGAGGGAATTTTTAGACATCACAGATACCCATGCCTTCGAACAGAAATCGATAAATCAATCGAAAAAATGCTGTTCGTCCTGAGACTCGAACCCGTGAGATCCGGCACGACAATGTCTATAGTGTACAGAAATATCCCACAGACTTGCTTTGTAGACGTGTGCCTTGAAAAAATGTTGACTGTTAGTCCTATCTGCTTAATTTATATTTTATATAAAAGAATAAATATATCTGTTAAAAGATTTTTAATTAAAAAAACATATTATGCAGTATTATGCTGATCATTGTTTTATATTTTTTTTATTTTTTAAACCATGTCCGCTCCCAATGTGGAGCATATGGACTCCTAATGGAGTTTATCTCAACAGAAGTTTTTCTACGAGAACTGCTTGTTACTCAGTTGCTCAACCTCTCTTTTTCCAAAGAGAGTAGAGATAGAAGGATAGGGCTATGACAGGATGAGTGGTAAGCTAATCGCTCTCGGTTCATAGGATAGGATGGGTGAGAGGGGGGAATTCAAGACATCACATACATCCATGCCTTTGAACAGAAATTCATAAATCGCTTAAAAATAAATTTATAAAACTGTCCGTACCGGGATTTGAACCCAGGCCCTCCGTAGTCGAAGCCAACAACGTTGACCACTCGACCACACAGGCGGCAATATTAAATAAAAAAAATATATAAATGTGTATTTTTTAATCCATGTCCGCCCCAAATGTGGAACAGAAGTTTTTTCTACAAGAACTGTTTGTTACTAAGTCGCTCAACCTCACTTTTTTTCAAAGTGAGTAGCAGGGAAAGGATAAGGCTAGAACAGGAATAATTTTTGACTAATCGCTATTGCTACACCCAGTTATCAAAATATCAGAAGGATGTGAGTAGAGGAAAATAGCGTCAATTGTCACCATAAAAACCCAGTCTTCGATCACAACTTTAAATTTAATATTGCTCAATTGCATTGTGATCTGACCGGGAATTGAACCTAGATCTGCGGGATCGGTAGAACAAGCTCTTACCAACTAGGCCACAGCAGGGATTTTTGTAATACGTAGTACAATTTATCAAAAATGTAATGTGTTAAGACCTCCGCAACTCACCGACAATTTCACAACCACATTTCGTCAGTCAATAAAAGCTAATTAAAACTTCTCGTTAACGACGTTGGAAAAATTAAATCAATATGAAAGCAATCATAAACTTAAGTAGTGCGCTCATGGCAAAAAACTTTTGTACTTAAAAGAATGACGAAATTCTGTATTATGTGATGATAATATGGCAGTAAATTATTCTTGTATTTTGTATTCTCAACATTATAATCAGCTATCATCCATTCATCACCTCAAGATAATAGCAATTTACTATTTCCATCTGTTATTTGATTCATGAATATGCATTTTCTTTCAGTTTTACCAAACTAGGCCTTACTTGATTTACTTGTATGACGACAATTGTGCAACCATTTTAAACAAACAGCTCAATAATTGAACCTTTGTAACAGATTTTTTTTATTTCTTACAAATAATTTAGAAAGTCTATTGAAATTGTGTTGACTTGCAAATATCAACAATAGTATACTATTTTAGATGGATTTGGCGGTATCTTTGTGAAAGTTACTTTTTAATACCAAATTAAATTTGATGCTTCTTAATGAAGAGAAACACGTGAAACATGTTGTAAAACAACAAGTGGAATAACAAAGTTATCAAATTTAATTGTATTTCATTGCCTTAAATTAATTAGGTATAAACAAAATAATAACAACTTGAATATGAAAAATAGTTAAGGTGAATTGACATTTACTTAGTAACATTTATATGCAATTATTTATAATAAGGTGGACAATGGCAAAATATAAATTTCCACATGCATTAAGACATCACACCTTCAAACTTACGCTGTAGTTCAAACGATAATGTGACACTGAAATACTTAATAACTAATTATATATTATTTAATAACATTATTATTGCCTTTTAGAAAACATTTTTTTATTTACAAGATTTTTATATATCAGATTACCAGCGAAAATTTATATTTAGCCAAAACAAAACGGAAATTTGCTGGGTAGCTAAGAATATCTCTATTGTTATTTTAAATTTATCTCTCCTGTTTTTTACTTTAACAAGGTAAGTAAAAAAAGCCATTTCATAATCAATTTTTTTTTCCAAATCAGCGAAACGATCTAGAATTTAACACTTTCATTAAATGCCTTAATATTCTATACACCACCCGTGAACCTTTAGACTCCGAAGGTTTGTTCCAATTAAAAACAATAAAGGACGAAATAGACTCGTTAAGTTTCTAAGGATTGAACACATTAATTGAAGTTAATTTTGGAAGAAAATACTGGCGTATACTTAACAAAATTAATGTTGAAATTTACAAAATAATTTACAAATATCCCTTCTACACCGTTGGTTACTTAATGTTGTAAATATTTCATGAAATTAATTTTGCTTTATTTCATAAAGTGGGTGCACATTTTATATTCTATTGGCTTGAGTGTTTATTTCACCATTGTAATAGATGAATAAATAAATTAAAATTCATTTGGTTACATCACCTCTTTAGTCGAACGATATTTTTCAATCCGTTTTATCAAAAGAAAAACATTTTTGTTAATCCCTTTAGGTTCTATACTATAAAAAATAATAAAATCTTATAATATAAGTTCTGTTTTATCAAATGAGCTTGAAAAGTGTTTTTAGTTAAGTTGATAATAATCTTATTCTTAGAAACTATTAACATTTTTTATTATATGAGGAGCAAACATTCAAAAAGTGTTTTGTCACACAAATACAAAGCTTGGAAAAAGATGATTTAAGTGTTGCAAAAGTGACGGTTTGTATGAATGTGTCAACTTTATGATTTCATTTCAATATAAAAAAAAAACCTTTTTGAACACTAATTTTGATTTCCATTCATAGGTTTTATTATGGGCTATCAGAATTGATATAAAACGCCATTTTTCAAAATTTGTGACAAAACACTTTTTGAATGTTTGCTCCTCATATGTAGATAAAAGACTAATGAAATTCTTCTCTATTAAATGGTTTTTTTCCAAGCACAGTAAGTTCAACATGTAAATATTACTGTATTGTTTGTTCATATTATTCACATATTTACACTCAGTTAAAGAAAATTCCAATCGGTTTCTTCATTCACTATAATAATAATACACGATAATATAATAACGTTATAAATTAAGAATAAGAATCACTGTAAATTTTATAGTCAAAAATTTAACATTTTAGAGTTATTCTAACGACCAGGAAACAACGTGTCACACATTTTAACGGAATCAATTGAAAATGAAATGTGTTAAACTATTTACTATGTAATTTTTTGTATATCAATAATTTTTTGAGAGTAAAAAATTAACTTTATAAACAATTATTATAAGGAAAACCGTTTTATTTGTGTATCTTTTATATTCTACTGCAAAGCAAAGTTTTAGTTCCACTGTCAAAGATGTGTTGGGTCTAAATATTATATTCAGTCATGAAGTTAAGCAAGAAATTTGTTGATTTAAAAATTTAAGAAAAACTTTTACAGCTACAACTTTTCATTTTTATATAAAGAGCATTGTTAAATTATAGTTCTTATCAGTTGACAATGCTCGCAATGAGCGAAACCGGTCCTAACCTATTAAATAAAGTAAAATAAAGTACAAAGGATAATTGTGTTTTTATTAATATAATGCCTTTCCACCAATTATTGACAGTGAACACCCTAAAAGTTATATACAATTGTTTTATGCAAAAATAATAATCAGCGGGTAAGACTATAAGATAAGCTAATAAGGAGAACTTTTATTGTTTTAAAATGTAAAGTGTGTTGACACATTAGTGTGCTAATTTATTTTAATTGCTTTACATATCAAGGATTGTCGTTAAGTTTGTTATAAACAGATGGTGTTGATATAAATTGTTTTGTTTCACCTGGAATCAATAATGTTATATTTTTAACTTTGTTGAAAGCTTTGACGGCATTGTTTACGTGATAAATAATTTGAAGAGATATCTTGTAACTGTAAGGCGTTATACGTAAATTATAAATAATAATTCTAAAGCGTTAAACAAATTTATCGCCTCAGGCAGTCATCAAAGTATAATCTGAATAAGGTGGATTCAACTCATACAATTCATCAACAACCCCTATGGGTAAGGGGTTTAGTATGGCACACAACAGAAAACACATTACATTTATATTACATTAAAACATGTTTTATGTTCAATGAATATAAAATAGGGCATCAAAATTTTACGCCATTAAACATCTGTGTCATGAATAAAATATTTCTGCAGTCCTTTGTTTATGTTAATAGATTATTTAGAGGTAAAGAATAACATCGTATGAATAATTTTCATTTTATTAAATATATGTTACTTTTTAGTAACTTCAATAAAGTTAAATTAGCCTGGACGAGTAATACGTTTAACGACTCTTAATATAACGCTTTAAGTACAGGTGAAAAGATCGATGAATAATTATTTAAAAGGGTTTGCTCCAGTGCTAACTCGAGCTTGGATATGAGCTTTAGCAAATTTTGATGTTTTTTAATAAATACATGTGTGTTTGACATTGTCTGGTCTATGGCGCAGCGGCTAGTGTTGTTGGCTTCCGTGCCGGATCTCACGGGTCCAAGTTCTAGGTCGAACAGTATTTTTTTAGATCGATTTATTGATTCCTGTTTGAAGGCATGGGTGTTTGTGATTTCTAAAAATTCCATCCCACCCATCGGATCGTTAAATAACTGGGCGTAGCGAGAGAGATTAGTTAATCACTAGTCTTGTCCTATCGTTATCTTTATATCCTATTACTCTTTGAATAAGAGAGGTTGAGCGACTTAGTAACAGTTCTCGTAGAAAAAAGTCTTTTGAGATACATCCATAAGGAGACCATATGCTCCACATTGGTAGCGGACATGGATAAAAAATCCAAAATACTCATTTGTTTTCGTAAACTTTTGAAAAAGATACCAGATGTTTGAAAAAGCATCTAGTGACTATGATTATTTTGGGCCTCACATAAAATCTGATTGAGCCACTCGCAGCACTTGGGGGGCAAGTTGAGTATCGCTTTAAGATCGCGTAAGATTTTTATACAACGTTACAAATATTTTTATGCCTTCATAAATTTTATTATTTAAATGAAATATAAAAAGCATACAATTTACAAAAACATACGAAATCAAATAATATTTTTTCTAGAAACATTCCAATTTTATGTACCTAAATTCGAAAGTTATTTTTGTCTTCTTGGATTTCTCATCGCTTATATTATAACTTTTAGTTAAGGAGCATTATTTAAAATTTACTCATAGGTATTTAAGCTCAAATATTCTATCGGTTCTTATTTGAAAAGAAAAACAGTGCATTTATGTATTTAATAAAATTTGCCAAGAAAATACTTAAGGTTTTTTGAATATTTTGCTTCAATTTTTTATCATATTTATAGTATTTATGTTTAAAAAATATGCATTCGGCTTTATTTATTCATCGACAGAAAATAATATTTTTTTATCCATAACGTAAAATAATTTAAATGAAAAACAAAGCAAATGGAAAATGAGTCGTGTTTTATAGACCGTGTCATAAAATTTAATGCGAAGTGTAAAACCTTTCAATTCAAGCTACAAATCATTATAATATAAATTTATTTCCATGATATAACGTATTCAGGAGATGTTCATGAAATTTAAATACCATATAATATACCGTTAAATACTAATTTCATACAGTGATGACTTCAAAAATCTCTTATTTTATTGACAGTAGCATGTCCAAAGCGTGCACCTAGTATCTGGTTTTTAATTTAAAAAAAATGTTATGATTTTTTCGATTAGATTGCGCTTGAAATATAATATTATTATTACATTGGAAAAGATTTTTCATTAAAAGTTTAGCAAATATATTCAATCATTTCATTTTTTTATTGTGTCTGAGTTTCTCAACAAAATTTTATTATGATAAAGTTTTTAACTTATAATTAATGCTACAAAAATTTTGAAGATTTCTTAAATAATCTTCAGTACAATATAGTTTAAAAATTCAAGGGGTACTTCTCGTTCTAATTTTATGTTTCTTCTCCTTTTTGAGTATTTATCAATGAAATAAACATCAATTATTTGATTCAAATATTTTTATTTGATCCACGAGAAAGTAATCTTTGATTAATTTGAGATAAACAAAATTGACAGATTGACAGCATTTTTGAAAACAAAATATTGTAAATTACAATCATTACTGTGCTTCCATCGAGATCAAAGTTGAGCGTGTAGCTTTATTGTTTATTTGTCATTAATTCCAAATAAAAATATGATGACTTTGAATTTAATTCACATTTGTGTGAAATAATAATAATATTTTTTTTTTCAAATGTTGTTTTTTTTCAAAACTATTTTATATTCCAACCTTTCAAGTCTAATAGTAGAAGGTTTTCCCTAGCAGCAATATCGGTCAATTTAAGAAATTGGACACGGGTATTCGTGATATTATTTCTTTTCTAGTTAATATTAATTAAGTATATAAATCTCTTCAAGTAAATTTGAAATTTAAAAATATTTAAGATTTCGACGGAAGATGCTTGAAAGAAACTTGAAATTTGATTCGTTCAAAATTTGTACAATCTCCATAAGTTTTGTCACTAACGACCCGGGTTTCGCCTTTTAACGTTTTCGGAAATTCGAGTGCTCTAATTTTTGAACTGAACTAAGCTCAATGAAGATGCTGAAAATAAAATCCCGGGTCGATGACAAAACGAAGGAAAATTTTAACATTTATATTGAAAATTATTTGCCAGTTTTATTTTTGAATTTCAATTAAATTTGAAGACAACGAAAATATTGGTTTTTAAGTAATAACTAAACGTTGTAATTGAGATAATTTTGAAGCGTTGAATCTGTTTCAATGGAAATATTTTCTCGAAACAAAATTCTCATCTGTTTCATGTTTCATACTCAATGGATGTTTTTAGTGAAGATTCGAGGCAGCTAAAGTTCTTAACTGCTGTTAGTTGAAAAACCACAAAAAATGAATTTATTAATGTTGTTGGATTTTAACCACTTTTATTTTAATTTTATATCCAACTCAAAGTAATAGTATGAACTTCCCTGGCCCGTCGGGTAGCATTAAGAAAAGTGTGTTAAAGATAATGAATATCGTAAAATATACGAAACAGGCGTAATATGTAAAACAAGTTTACGCCGTTTGGTGAAAAATCTCATTCACTCGGCACCCTTTTGATTTATAGCCTGCAGAATTTTCTCCTACAAAATTTCCGCACGTCAAGTAATAATTTTCAAACCACGACGCATCCCTAACATGAAAAATGCCGTAAGCCTACTTAAGAAGCAATCCACGAGAAGTAAGCGCTCAATCAATCTATATACGTAATGTGCTTAAGCCTGGTAACGAGCACTAAGGCATAAGGTGGATATATATTTTCAAAACGTGGGGTGAATATGATATAAGTTTGTGTATATGCGAAGATTTTTTTTAAATATTTGCAAAACTACTAACCTCTATAATTATTCTTGAAAGCCACTGTATACTTTTAAGTGTATGCACGCGAATTGATGATTAACGAATTGTCAACCTAATTTATTGTAAAGTACAGAAGAACAAAGTATAAAAAGTGTTTGGTTGATGGTTTTAAGTCATCCTCTTTACATCGTGTTGTTTGGAAAAGTTATCACATGATGTGTATCTTAACCAAGAATAATCAATCATATTTATGCTACAATTTACAAAAGGAACTGTACTTTACTTTTTAATGGATTAAAGAAACAAAAGTTATGTTTTTAATGGGAAACATATTTGTTTAAAATAACTGTGTATTTTTTTATTTACACTAAAAAAAATAAAAGCGTTAAAAAAATTAAAATGTCATTAAGATTTTTTGACAAATAGAACTTTTTTATTTTGTCAAGGAGACTTTACTGTTATTATAATATTAAAACTGATTTTTTAAATTGATATAGTACTTAATTTAAATGAACAATTATTAATCTGTTCGAGGATTACTATAACAAACCTGGCCTGTTTCTGGATGTAATTCATTTTTTTTGTATATAGAACTTTTAATTGAAATATACTTATTACAAATCACATAAAAAGGTTAAATAATACCTTAAAAATTAAGCATTGTATTTAGCATACGATTATTTTCTATTATGGATTTTTATTTTTCTATAATAAAATATAATATAACACTTACATATTAAATAATCGAAAGTTCACCGCCATATCACCTGAGGCTATTTTAAATGGGCAATAGATTTATATCTGATATATATATTTCAATTTTCTTTTCTGGATGCACAAATTGAAAACATTCAGAATAGTTTTTTGAACGGAATTTCCGTTGAAATGGTTCAAGGAAATTTAGAAGCAAACACTCTTTAAATGGAATGTCAATAACGTCTGTAGGGATTTATCAGTTCATCAATTTTCTGTATGTTTCTTTAAGTATTTTTTCAGAAACGAATATTATTTCTAATATATTTAAAGTGTATAAGCCATATTATTCTGTGAATGCAGTGTCCTCTCTGAGTTAAGAGCGTATCAATTTTTAATAATAACTGTTTGTAGTTTAGTTGCTTAAACCATTATTTTAAGCAAGGGAAGCTATACTTTATATTTTAAAAAAATAACAAGTAAACTGAGTAATTAAAATAAAACAGATAAAAATAAATCGAATAAGAAAACAATATTTAAAATTTTCTCGTTCAGAGTCTTGAGCTTGTTACCCTACAATATTTTAAAAGGTATATATGTACATATTTTGCTTATTACAGTTGATTGTTTTTGCAATGTAATAAAATAAACTGTGCTTAAAAGTCGCAGAAAAAAAGTTAAGAACATTATAAATTGACAAGGTCGTCAACCGAGTAAATTCTGACAAAGTATACTTTAATACATAAAAAAATACTTATCTGAACTTGTTCACACTCACACAGAATATTTTATCATACAAAGCAATACCGTGCTACATTCTTAAAATCAAATTAGTGAAACTGGCTCTCAAGTGCCACTTAGCAGCCGCATCGACATATTTTTTTAATTGGTTACTTACTGTCTACTTTTTATTATTTGTATTAAGAATTCATAAAATTCGAATTTCAATTCGATTTCGATTTTTTTTGTATGATTCATCATACAAAAAAATCGAAATTCAGAGTTAAAAATGAAATGATACATTAAATAAAACTAAGTCTTCGTCCGAAAACGTTTCTTTGTAAAACTTACGTGATGCGAGAAAAGTGAGAAAAGATCCACGTTTAACGTTGACCGTGTTGTTTTTACCGTTAATGGGAAAACGTACACAAGCGCGTGTTTTATGGAGCTTTTCCTGATGACACCGATAATAAACCATTAGAAAGATCCGGCGATTGCCAAAAAGGATGCCCATAATTTAGGCATTAATTTGATAAAATCGATTACTACTCTACGAAAATAGATAACTTTACTGGAATTCTAAGAATTTTTTTCCTAAATAAAATTAAACGCTACATTTTAATAAACTCGCTTATCGTCTCTGCAAATTCAAAGAGTGGCAAACTGAGAAATTAATATTTTAGGGTTATTGGGAAGTAAAATTGTCCATATATACAAAAGCATTTTTTGACGACTATATAATTTGGCAAATACAAAGATTTTTTCGTTTCAATAGCCAAAGTTTTAATAAAACACCAAATAAAAAGCTTTTTTAAAATATTTCTTATGAAAACTGGACAAGTGTATTATTCCATTATTTCTTAATATACCGTATATAATAAGTAAAATTAAACTGATTCTTAGTTTTGTTGTGTCTTTTTCAATACTCCATAATATCACTAAGTCACTCTTTGCACTAAAAGAGATCTTATAAAAGAACACTTTGCAATAAATAGTATTTTTTTAAAACTGTGAATAAGTATTTTTTTGTAAAACAGGAACGCTCTGTATAATGTAAACTGATAAACACTAAATCTTGTTATTTAACAAAAGAAACAAATGACGATATTAAATTTTTAAGAAAATCATAGTGACATAGTTTTTTTATTCTATGTCGATAAATTTTATAATTTACGATTATTAAGCAAGACAAATATATTTTTTTTAGAATTTTTCGGTCGCAAGACTGTAATCATTGTAAATGAAGTATGAATGGTTTTTCATATTAACAGATTAAAATAACAAAGTATTTTAGCTCTACAGTTTTCTTAACTCTATACTTAACTTAACTCTATACTTTGATATTTTAATCTGTTATAAATGGAGTTCTACCAAGTAAATGCCAAATCAATTAATAAGTTTTTCATATTGTTCCATAATAAAATTAAAGCAATTGAGACTACTACCTTTTATATTTTAAAACTGCCAATTGTAGAATAGAGATTTATATAAAGCGTCATTGTCGTGAAGTAATTAATGTAAAATAACATTTATAAATATAAAACAATATTTTTATCAAGGGCTTGAAGAAAATCACTAAAAAATTAATCATTGTTTTTGCTTGGGCCATTTTAAATGATAACTTTGTTTATTTATATCCAATGACTAATGGGAAAAGGTTTTGCTAAAATGTCCCTCGAACGTAGCATCGTTGTTTGCTGTGTCACGGGAGATAAAAACTCAATTAGAACGTTTCAAATCCACACGTGCGCAGGATGCTAAAATTGCCATATTAAAAGGAACAGCGTTTGGGAAAAGATCGTAGACACTGATTGAAGTATCACTTTCAAGTTAATTATGGAATAAGTATTTGTAACCAACACAAAAATCAGAAGTTCACCCGTTTTTAAGTGGTTTCGACTATTTTTTTGATGAATTGGGTACTATATGGAATAAATTATAATAATTTCACTTTTGTAATCAATATGCCAACTACTGTATTTTTTGGGCATGATTTATTTCTTACAATGAAGGCTGGACAAACGATACTTGATGCGTATTAGTAACAAACACATAGACTCGGACTTTTTTTAATCGATTTTGAAAGTATACGGTTTTTATCAAATGGATATTTATAATATAAAAAAAAACACCTCAATTATTTCAATTTCATAATGTCTCCAACTTTTCAGTAAATTTTAAATCATCTTATTCTTTTTGATATAACAGATATGACGAATTATATAAGGAATTAGTAATTGAATCAAAAAAATCATTATATACTTTGATTACTTATTGCTGTTATAAAAAAAGTTAGCATATGACAATGGTGAAGTTGACGCTTATTCTAGTCGTAAAAAACCACTGTCATTAACATGTAAAATTGATGAGCAAACATTTTTTTTGTTGATGATACGATTTCACGATGAACAAGCATTCGCATAATTTTCAATAGATTCGGCTGCAACATTACCAAAACTCATTATTAATTAAAATATACAATGGTGGACAAGAATTGGGGTCACAAAGTTAGCAATTTTAAATTTATATCACTTTTGCGAAATAGGTAAAAAATCGGTTTGGATACTTCATAGCATAGTTTTCATGAATTAACCATTGTTATTGATATGGCAATTAAAAACCTACGAAAATAAAACTTTTTAGTCGACACTGGAAGTTCGTGGCTCTTGGGGTGATATACATTCATTATTTCACGATTACTCAATATTCCATACACATCAATAACAAAAACTCAGCAGCTATGAACACCAAAAAAATTAAAAACATGTAGTATTGAAATGGAAAACATTCAAATGTTGATACCAAAGCCATCAAAAAATACATTCGTACTTCTATTGATATTTCTATTGCCTAACATAATCAAGGAAAGACCATGTGTTTGCCTTCGTCAACTAAATCGCTAATTACTTATACAGATAACGATCTGATAATTGTATTTTCATAAGCATATGAATTGATTCTTAATTGGCATTACCTGATTAATAGACATTATGTCAATCTCGTGTATAATAATTGACGTGCGGTGATTAAAGTAATCATTCTTAATTTAATCACTTTACTTCAACATTAATTAAAAATTGAAATTGTTTTAATGTTATTTATGCATATTAGTAAAAGAAGAAACATATAAAAAACAAGATTAAAATATCTGAGTGTCCGCGTCCTGGAAGACGGTAGTACACACAAAGAGCACACGTAGGAAAAACTGGAGTCACATTTTCTTAATGGTGGCTGTCTGTAAAACGCAGCTGCATACGATTAAAACCAAATGCGTTAGATGCTTTCATTATATCAGTGATGCTTTGCGGTAGTGAATTATTACATATAACGAATGCTCAGAAAACTCATATAAAGAGTTTGTGTCGGATATTTTGGGCGAGGTCGTGTTATTATATATCTTGAGGCATTCGTAGATCAATGAACGTACAAAGCAGCGCCATTTTTCATCAATGTGCATGGAGAGATATTGAAATAGGCTAGATCACGAGCTGCAAATGCTTTCGGAAAAATTCAATCGTACCTACCTTTTCATGGCAATACGGCCAGATTAATATATATATAATTCCTAAAGCACTTTCATAATAAATATCTTTAAAAAAAGCTATGAAAAAACATGCTTTTTCAGTTAATATAATACTAATCAAATAAACTATTTAAGTATTAAAATTTAGTTTTTTATGTCGACGAATTACTTTATAGAAAACGAATTATTGTCACAAAAAACTACACAATAAGTAGAATATTAAAGTCATGAAGTATTTTTAAAATCCAGATTTACCCTTCTATTTGTACAAGACTGTTTGTCATTTTATTGACCATTCAGACCTTCCCATTTTTATACTTTATTGGGTTAGGTCAGCGTTTCTCAAATGATGGGTCGCGATCCGGTAGCGGGTCGCAGAAAGCAAAATACCGTGTCACCAATTTCCTAAAATAAATCTGTATATTTACTTTATAATTTCGTTAAACCTCTCATTAATAAATTATTGGTACATTTGATTTCTATATAGGCTTATCAGAGCAAATTATTTTATATCATAACATATAAAGACTGTATGGACATAAATATACTGTTTTATTTTACCTACATATAGGCCGGTAGTATAGGCTATAAAAAAGTTAGTGGGTCACGAAGGAGAAATATTAAAATAATCAGGTTGCGGGGGGAAAAAGTTTGGAAAACGCTGGGTTAGGTTATATATATATGATAAATGTGAATAAAAATGAAATTTTGCATTTATAAATATTTATTTAATCTTCAGTGTCAGAAAAATATTATCCGCATTGTTTATACTAGCAAAATTGATAAAAATATTAAATAAAACATTTTGGTTTACTACAATTCAATTGTTAGGATTTTTTTTAATCGTTTGTTGAAGCTGTACTACATGACATAAAATCGATATTTTTTTAAAAGATAAGCTCTTAAAATGAGTTATCATTTTATTTTCATGTATTTATATTACGAACAGATTATCAGTTGTGTATTTTTATTTCTGAAACGAATAATTTCACTTTGATAAAATATTTCATCAAAAAGTAAGCAATTTTTCTGAATAGCCGTTACACACTCCTATAAAATAAAATAAGTTCTTCTACAATACATAAGAAAATATCAACAATAACACACAATTATCCTTGTAAACTGGTCAATCTGAGCACTAGTTGAGCAAATATGGTTCTGTTTTCAAATTAAAAATTTAAATTATGTTGTAAAATAACAACATTATGAATGAATATTATAAATGGTGTGTAATCTTTAAGACTCAGAAAAACCGTATACTGAGCGTCGAGAACAGATGCTTGCGTCGGATAATGGGGGTAAGGTGGTTTGATTTTGTGAGGAATTTAGAGATAAAGGAGCGTACAAGACAGCGTCTCGTCACGTCGGTGGTTATGGAGAGACGTTGGAACTGGCTGGGTCACGTGCTGCGAATGCCTCCGGAAAGCCTCAATCCTGCCTGCCTCTTCTTTCGACCGGTGGGATTCCGGCGTCCTGGACGTCCGTCGGGTACTATCCATAGGATGTACTCGGCGGAACTGAGGGATGCTGGCATGTCATGGGAGAAAGCAAAGCTATTGGCGGGAGACCGGGAAACATGGAGGTGCCGCGTGGCGGCCATATGCTCCACATAGGGAGCGAACATGGCCAAAGAAAAAGAAGTAATCTTTAAAATTGGCAACTTTACTAAACTATTCCAACATATGCGATTCAGTCTCAGTGTAACAGCACCCCGACGTACCATTTCCCATACTATAAATCGACAGCGTCGTCAATTATTTTAACTAATCGGTTGCAAATAACTAAACTTCTTAATGGGTTCGACTAAGGCATCCAATCCAATTCCTGACCCTATTTTTAATCTCGGGATTTCAGTATTGACAATTTTTCCAATCCCGGGATCAAGGTATCCTAAAATTGTGTATAAATTGGTATTCGGGATTTAGAATCTTGAGGCTTTTTCTAACAATATTATGTAGACTTCAAAAACCCAGGAATTTACGGATTTTCCAAAACTAATAATAAACCTTGAAGAAATTCCCTTTAATGTATTTAAGGAAAGTTGAAAACACAACATGTATTTTCAATATTCTATGATATTCATATGTCTCAACACTTAATTCTCAATCATCCCTCACATATGGAATATGTTGAAAACATTTTGGCTTCCGCATGTTCATTCCGCCTTCAAGCCTGCGTTAAATTTGGTCGAGGGAATGAGACGATATTCTGTCCCATGTTCAGACCAAGTAAAAGAGATAAAATGACCATAAATAAATGCTTACCTAAAGAATGTCGATATAAGGGAATATTGGAGACCAACCGTATACGGGCTCGAACTGACCGCAGCGTTTACAACACAATCAAATGTTACCATTAAAAACGTGAACGTTACATATTTTAATCTCTTTCAGGATATTTTTACACTCAAACATATTGGAAAAGTATCTATAACGTGATTAAATTAAAATATAACCATTAATGTTCTTAAAATAAAGACATTTTTAATGAAAATATGGAATACACTTTAAATATATTAATAAACAGTAGTATAATATATTTCTCGTAAGAGCTTAGAGGTAAGAGCTTGCTCTACCGATCACGCAGGTCTGGATTCGATTCCCGGTAAGATCACAGTGAATTATTCAATTCACAGTTGTGATTGAAGTTTGTAATGTCAATTCACATTATTTCCTCTCCTCTCATTCTTCTGATCCTTTAATAACTGAGCGACGCAATAGCGATTAGTTAACCACTAGTCCTGTTCTAGTCTTATCCATCTTTCCCTACAACTCACTTTGAAAAAGGTTGAGCGACTGAGTCACAAACAGTTCTCGTAGAAAAAACTTCTGTTGAGATACCTCCGTTAGTAAGCCATATGCTCCACATTGGGAGCGGACATGAATTTAAAAATAAATAGTAATGTTAAGTTGAACAATTATCCACTAAAATAATTGAATATACAGCTTCTTGGCATTTAACCATTGTCAGAGCTTAGCTTTTAAGTATTTTAAGATAAATGGCTTATATTCAAAACATATTCCAACATTTAAAAGAGATTCGATTACCGCATTGTCACTAGCTAAAATAAAAGAAGCTTAGATACTTTTACTGTATTTGTAATTTCGAGATTCGAATCGGAAAAAAATCGCCTAATTTCAGTATTCATAATTCATTCACGTCATGATTTACAAAATAGTTTACAAAAACTGTTCTTGTTGTAAATATTATGATTAATATTAAAAACAAGCCATGCCGGTAGCGTGCAGCAAATTTGTTTTTAGTCCTTGTTGAACTAAAAAAATGTTTAAGCCTAATAATATAAAACATTCTTTTTAACTGATTCTACAGCTATTTTATACGATCACGACTGATTTCGCTCGTCATGAGCATTATAAACAGATAAGAAAATATATGAATTCAGTGCTACTTATAACGAACAAAGTAAAACTATTAGTAAAATAATAAAATTAAACTTTGTTGTGTATACATAGCGTTGTTTTGATGTATTTATTTCACAAGCGAAATCAGTTTTAAGTATATGAAATAAAAGTGGATCACTTTTAGGGTGTTCACTGTCAATACTTGGTGGAAAGGCATACATTTTAATTGGGTTTATAATTGGCATCATTTGCCACTTATAATTATTTGTCTTTGATGATTTTTTAATTGTATGTTATAGGTGTTTGGCATTTAATTTTGTGTAGTTATAATGTAATTTGTAAATCCTTTTCATTGTTAATAGTTGCTTACACATTTTATTTCAATTTCAATTTGTATAAATAGCACTGTTTATATATTTTTCTTATCAGTTGAAAATGCTTGCAATGAGCGAAACCGGTCCTGACCTAATTAATAAAGTGGAATGAAGTACAAAGAAATATTGTGTTTTTACTAAATAAAAGTGCAGTCAGTACAAAAGAGTGTTTTATTTTTTTAATACAATACCTTTTCAAGAAGTATTGACAGATAACACCATTAAAGTGACAAATATTTTTATTTATTGTTGAACTTAGTCCCTTTTACTGTCGGACTATTTATTTATTTCTATCATTACCTGGGATCAAAAATGACCAGATCTATATTTTTCTGAACACAAAAAAACACTTTTCTTATAAAAACAGTTTTTTTATAACGTCGTTTATAATTGCATAGAAGCTACGAAGTTTTTGGCGATTGTAAAAATCTAATTATGTTCTTTATAAGTCCTCTTATATAATAGCGATATCTCATTTTTTCTCCAAAGTGGATTTGGGCGTATTTGATCATAAGCTCCTTGTGCAATCTTTAAAAATACTATAGAATACAGTACAAGTAGTCATATATTTATTTGATTGACAACAATTGACATTCGAAAACGTTTTCATCGATTGGAAAAAGATTGTATTGATTGTTTGTCAATCTGTCAGAAATTTAAAAGTAGACTATGATTGATTGAGCTTTATTACAAAATTTGCTTTGAAAGCCACAATGCAACACCAAATTCAAAACACGTAATATTCAAAATACTATCTAACCATATTATATTGTAAGTTAAAATTGATTGCCCGTATGACGATGCCCTTGAGAAATAAGGTGTACTATAAATATTTAATACATAATCGAAGAAAACATCTCTTTAATGATCAAACTTATACGGGTACTTACTTAACCATTATTGAAACACTAAGCCATCAAAATAAACTCTCTTATTATACCTAAACTGTCCAATTTGATTGATTACTAATATCATGTGTGCTGTTTTCCTAGAACTACTCAAAATGATATAATAGGATAAAATAGTTTATTGTTAAACTCATTTTAACATCTAAGAGCAAGTAAGATGATATAGTGTAGGATTTCTCAACAGGGTGGCTGGCCACAGCGTGCTTTTGAGATTTTTTAAGGGGAGCTAAAGTACAACTTAGGGGGGCCACGGGAATTTTTTCTAGGAAATCCGTAAATTGTTGTGTTTTAAAAATTGGAATAACTGAGAAGAGCTAAAAAAATAAAGATGTCACAACGATCATTTTGGGAAATCAGTAAATTCCTAGGATCGTGGATTCAAAATTCTGGGAAGGATTTAAAAAAATGTCTCGCAGTGTACATTTAAGGAAAGCCGTAAATTCCTAAGATTATGGATTTATAAATCTTGGAAGAGTTAAATAAATATATCTCGCGGTGTTCATTTTTTGGAAATTCTTTTTGGGTCCCAAAATTTCTTATAACTCTTATATTGGGACAGGTATGTGAGCCACAGGAAAATAAGACACTCAAAAGAAGCCACAGACCCAAAAAGGCTTAGAAACACTGATATAGTGTATATCACTTTCAAGAATACTGAAAAACTATAACTGAAATCCGCTAAAAGTTAAAAAAAAAACTGAAGCAACTATAAACAACAATGTATCTCATAATTTTCGTATAAGAAAAAACTTTAATAAACTTATGTTATTGCATAAATTAAGATTTAGACTGAAGGTGCTTGGCGGAATTTCAATATTAAATTTGTAAGTTCAAGTTTATTCGTGCACTTGAACGCCTGAAGATGCCGAAAGGCGAAACCCGGGTCGTTAGTGACAAAATCTGTGTGAATGTACTTAATTTGAACGATTCAAATTTCATGTTATTACAATTAATTTTAACCAATTGAGCCAATAATTATTTCGTTAAATAATTACTGAGTAATTATATAACCCACTGCATTCTTAATCATCAAATAACAAACCTAAAACATTTGTCCAATCATGTTTTTTTTGACCACTACATTAATTATTGACTACAAAATATATTGAAAAGATTTTTTTCTTCCGCAAAATTACTTTTCGTAAAAGATGTTATAAGTTTTGAAATTTTTTCAGTGAAGGAATGAAAAAAGTATTCTTTATTCATGTCATGTTTCATAAGAAAAAGTTCCATTTATTTTGTAAATTGCTTTTAAATAAAGTATTCAAAAGCAACATTTATAAAAAAGCAAAGGTCAAATGACTTTTTTTTTAATTTTGAACATTACTTTAAGAAATTTATTCCTAATAATAAGTAATATCATGGCTTTGAAAAGGTTGATGTCTTAAAAATTGTAACATTTAGATAAAATAAATTCGACAAATACATATTTTGTTGTATAAAATCCTGGTTTTTTTTTGTGATCAAAAATGTTTTTTCAAAGAAATAAAATCTCGATTGCCCACTTTCAGTGAAAACCATGTTTTTTCGAGTGATTATCAACCATGTTTTTCCAGTGACTATCATGCTTATAAAAGGAATAAATATATTTTTTAAATCATTTTCTATACTCTTCGTTTTGTTGATATTTTTTTATGAAAAACCATTAAAAATCACTAAAAATTCTTCTTTCCGCTTATCCGATTTAATTGTGGCTATAAATATATGATTATATTCAATATATTTGTAAAAATCCAAAATTATTTGATCAAATTAATAAAACAAAAAAATATTTATTTAAATTATATAAACATACTTTAGATTAAAAATACTTAGTAATACATATAGACAACGTTATTTATATAGCAAAAAGTATTCCAATAAAAACAAAATTAGTTAAGCTGAATTTATTTACAGGAAGTATTTTTTTAAGCTTTTCCACTTTCCGGTGAAAAAAAATATAGGTTTTTAAAAAATATATGATTTGATTTAAAGGTAAACAAGTCAACATCTATTCTATATTAAGAAATTTCTTTTTTCGGTAAAAAAATATTTCAACATGTTTAGATTTTTTAAAAATATAAGTTATCAAATTGAATAAACTGAAGTAAAACTTTTGATATATGTATATCGTATTGATTTTTTTCTTTGATGTTTTTTTGTTATTTTTTTGTTTGTTTTTTTTTATATTTCAATATAGTGATTTTAGTCATGTATTAAGTGCTGAGCACTATTTAATTCGCCCGATCGTGACATTTCCGTGATTTATTATTGCGCCAGTGGCATTGGCATACAAGGAACATTTAAAACAAATGTCATATATTGATTGTATACATTGACATTTTTGTAAAATAATAAATTTATACAACGAATAAGTCCAGTATGTGAGACAAGTCTATTACATTTTTTGTGAAAGTTCAACAACTAGATTAATAAATAATTATACAAAAAAAAAATGAAAAAATTAAGCGCTCAATTCTTCTAACAATTTTTACCGTCTGACAATCATTTCAAGAATATTTTTATTTTGCCAAAGCATTTTACTATAATTTTTATTTTCATTTGGTATAAAAAAATTTCTAACCTTCTCAAAATTGTAAATTTATTGTGGATTTTATTTAAATTGCAGCGTGAAACAAAATCAGCCACCTATAAAGAATAACAACCGGATGGCATCTCCTTGGAAGATCACAAATGAATTTAAAAATTCTGAACAATTGTAATTAGTTTAAAATAGTAAATACGACCAGTGTATAATTAACATGCGATGAAGTCATGCAAATCGAACCATGTGTAGACAAATTTATAATAAATCTATAAGAATAAAGAACAATAGAAATTTTAATCGCCGCGTTATCAAAAGCGACGGCCATAAACAATAATGCATTTTTTAGGAGAAGCAAGACATAAAGACAGTTGTAAATTCAGGCATAAGAAGAACTTTGAAGAACTGAAAACAAAATTGCTAAAATACAAAATTAAAAACCCATCAACCATCAGTTTCTCAATGTTCCAGTTAAAGAGTTAATTTTTAAATTGTCGATCAAAAATGAGCTGGTGTTTTTGAAACATTATGACTCAAAAGTCTCCAAATATGAAGGAAGGGGATGTAACAAGATCGAGATTATATCCGCATGGTTTTTTTTTGAATATAGAAGGTCCGTTACCCTGTTTTTTTTTTATGTATTTGTTCATATTTTTTCAGTTTCCTATTGCCAGAAGTAAATATTTCTACTTGAATTTAAACAGCAAACATATGTATATTTGTGTACAAATTTTACATTGACCACTTCAATGAAATTGCTTAACTTGTCCTTTTCTTTTATACGCATATCTGCAATATAATTATTTTGGCAAGCTATTCTTTCATTTTTAAAATTTTAAATTTTAAGTAAAAATTTACATTAAAAAAAATACAATTTACTTTTTGCGAAATCTGAAACCAAACTGTATTTTTTGATTTTATTTTTGGCAAATCTAGTAATAGAAAAAAAATGACAGCGTGTTACAGTTGAATTATGCTAGTACACTCACATGTTACGTACTCATCACGGTTTTCGAGAGACGGCGAGACACAAAATTAATATTCTTTACCATGGCAGTCCACAGTAAACGTTTTGTGATAGAAGTCCGTGGCCAAAATATCGAATTCAAATTGGCACATTTTTGAAAACTTTTTTTATTTAAAATTATCTGAGCGTACGTACGCTGTGCTGCTGAATTACATTGCAGACATATGCTTGCAATTTTGACTTACAGGTATCGATATTTAAATCATTTTTTTACTTTAAAAAAAAATCTTTATAAAAACACATCTGAGAAGTTAATACAACTAGATATGTTTTTGTAACAATTTGAATTTTTCATAAAAATAAGTGGACCTATGTACATATGTATTTTGGATATATTTGTGTGAACGGATAACAATGTGTTAAATTTGTATCGTTCAAATTATATACATTCACACAAGTTTTTTCACTAACGACGCGGGATTCGCATTTCAGCACCTTCAGTCGTTCAAGTGCATGGATGGACTTTAACAAATGTTAGTTAAATATGATCAATAGATATAATATAACATATGTGTATTTACATTTTAAAATATCAAAAAAATATTCTTAAGATTTGGTTTTCACTTTTAGTTTTTCTGTAATATCGTATTAACACTTCTTCTACGGTGCTAAAAAATAATTCCGATATGTTGCTGGCCTTTTAGGAACCAAGTGAAAAACATGTTTTTTTAAATATACGTCGTGGGTTTTTACCGTCCTTAAAAGGGAACGTGTTTTTTCACTTACTTCTTCAGGGGCCAGCAACATATTGGAAATATTTTTTCGCACCGTAGGAGAAGTTTTAAAGACGTTTATCATGAATACATTATCCTTTAAATAACATGGTTTTGATAGTATGTAGCTTTATATTATTTTATTCGTGTCTGAAAAGAATATGTTAAATTATATTGTGTTATAATTATTACGTAATATTGTACATTATACATATATCCTGTAAAATATAATGTGTAAAAACCTTCCTGAGTTTTTCAGAAAAAAATATATTTCTAAGGATTTGTAAAGTCGTATTTACCCGCGTGTGCGGAAAACGTCGAGTTTGAAATATTTTTTCATTTGTTCAAACATAAATCAAACGGAGTTAAAACCCTGAAACGTCAGTTTTTTTAAGTAGAATTTTCATTCTGTGAAAGACCTTTCGTATGACGCATCAATCCAGAACGCCTTGCTTTCCTGAAAACATTAAATATAAATCAGGACTTTTTCTAAAAAAAATTACGCCCAGAAAAGATGTTTCTCATTTTATCCCGGGACTATTTTTAAATAATTAATCCATAATTGGAAACTTTTATAAAATAAATATTTTTAAGGCAATATAAGAGATGTTAAATGAATATACTTAATGAACTTAAGAAGTATAATGAATATAAATATTGTCGTTGGAAAGTGCTTGGAATCTTTTTTTGTGTAATTTGAATAAATAAGAAAAAAAACACGACTTTTGTGATGTATATCACGTGTGTATAAAAGTTGACTGTACTATTCTGATTTATTATTTTTCAAACAGTTCTTCGTACTCTAGTATCCAGTAAAATCTATATATATACATATATTTGTATCCATATTCGCTCCCATTATGGAACGTATGACCTCTTAATGAAAGCATCTCAACATAAGTTTTTCTTCAATAACTGTTTGTAACTCAGTCGCTCAACCTTTCATTTCTGAAGACAGGACTAGTGGTTAATTAATCGGTCTTGCTACGCCCAGTTATTAAAGGATCAAAAAGGGTGGGAGGAAAATTTTTAAACATCACAAACACCTATGCCTTCGAACAGAAATTGATAAAACAGTCGTAAAATTGCTGTTTTCTAGGACTGGAACTCGTGAGATCCGGCACTGAAGCCAACAACTCTAACTGTTGCGCCATAGGACATGAAAAAAATATTTTATAACAATTTATATAATATATGACGAAAAGATTACACCAAATTTAAAATTCCTAGTATTTATAGTTTTTTTACGATACTAGTAATATAAATTAAATGTAATATTTGCGTCATATATAAATGAATACAGTTTTTTTTTACCACTTTTCCTCCCAATCTGAAGCATTTAGACTCCTAATGGATTTTATCTCAACAGAAGTGTTTCTACGAGAACTGCGTATTACTTATTTGCTTAATCTTTCTTTTTTCAAAGAGAGTAGAGAAAGAAAGATAGAACTAGGAAAGGACTTGTGGTTGGCTAATCGCTCTTGCTACACCCGTTTTTAGAATAGGATGAGTGGGAGAGAATTTAAGATATTTCATACATACCTCTATGGCGTTGAACAGAAATCTATTATCAATTGATAATCAATTTATAAAAACTGTCCGTACTGAGAATCAAACCCGTGACATTCGGAACCAAAGCCAACGACGTTGACTACACGACCACGCAGCCGGCTTAATTTACTGTTGTATTTACAATTCTCCATAAGTTAACACTTAACTCTTAACTTATATGGTTAAAGTATGATAAAATGTTAATCACTGAAAGATTGACTCGAATCGAAAAATATTATGGTATATATTCAAAATGAAAAACCATTTACAAAGCCGATCTTATAACTTAAATTTTTACTCTCATACAATGTAAATTTATTTCATGAATTAAAATTTTATCATAATTATCAAAGGTGGCAAATTGAAATGAATGTTTTTTGAAATTAATAATAATTTGATAAATATAACAAATACAGTGTTGGTGTTAATACCAGAAAATAAAGAAATCTATTTAGGTTTATCGTGTTTTTGTTCAGCTGGGGTTTGAGAGAGAAGATAAATAATAGATAAATGTAAATTAAAATGGAGAACAAAGGACCAACGTTTTGAAAATGGACGTAGAACATTATTTTTAGGTCAAATAGGAGGTCACGACCTCCATTTAGATACCTATTAAGCCTTAAGGTTTCACATTTCGAAGCATTATATTTTCCACTTTTTAATACGTTTTAAATTGTTGTTTAACTATGGGTAGCTGTGACTATTAAAATGCCCAAATATATATTAATAAAACAACTTAAGGAGGCATTAATAATAAAAAAGAAAAATTGACTTACTTTAATTATAATCGTAAATAATTGGGACAGTTGTATATCTGTTCCCTGCAGTATATTCTTTTAAAACGCCAACCTAAACAATCTAACACCAATAGCTTTTCAAAGTAAGACTAAATAAAAACGTATTTCTATAACAGATTTCTGATTCCCTTGGACCTGTCTGCTTAACCATCAATAACTGCTATAGCATTTTTATGAAAATATGAACAGAATTTTATTCCAAGCCATCGTTGAAGTTATGCAACGTTTCGACATTACTGCAGTATTATATTCCAGGATACTTATTTCGTGTAATTTTCATCCGGATTCCCGATGGGACGACTAGTTTTATTTTAATTTTGAATTTAAAAAACAAACTGTAAGATCGTGCTGATTAAAGTTTGAGTAAAGAGTCGCTAGCCGTAGTCAAGTGTTAATTGACGTTGGATTCGGTTACGGAGGTCACGGTTTTGAATCCCAGTACGAAAAGTTACGATAAATTGATTTGTGGATTTCTGTTCAAATGTATGGATGTTTTTGATGAATTGAATTCCCTGTTACCCACAGAGAGCGATAAGCTAACCACTAGCCCTGTTCTAGTTCTATTATTGTATACCTACTCTTTTTAAAAAAGATAAGTTGAGAAACCGAGTAACAATGATAAAAGAGTGAGTAAAAATGTTTTAATATAATATATAAATCGGTTTATTTGAAATTAGTAGATTTTAAATGCAAGATGTATATCTGTAACGGAGTTTTAATAAAAAAAATCATTTGATAAAGAAGAACTTATGTGAGTGAGAGTGAATTAGTAGAAAGATAATAAGCCAGATAATAAGTGAACGTTTAATAGGTTTATAATTGATTTTAAACAATCTGGAGTAGAGTAAAAATGATAAAGTGTATAGTTTCAAAAAAAATATAAAACATATTTATAATCTGTTTTGACTGGAGCTTATACAAAAACCTTAACAAATATGTATTAGACACCGATTTCTAAATTTCAACATTTTTCAAAAATAAAGTTTTACAGTAAAAGATAATTCAAATAAATTAAAGAAAAATGGTTAGAATGAATGGTTAAAAGGAAGGTTACGCATGGTTAGCCTATCGCTCTTTTTTCGCCCATTCATTGAAGGATCGAAAGGGTGGGAGGGAATCTTTAGGCAAACAAACACCCATGCCTTCGAACAGAAATCGATAAGCCAATCGAAAAACTGATGTTTGTACTTGACTCGAGCCCATGAGATCCAGCAGGGAAGCCAACAATGCCAACCACTGTGCCATTGGAAACGACATACTTAAAGTTTATAATGACGGTAAATTAATCGAAAAATTCAAATTTGTAATAAAATAATAAAACACTTCTGTTTGCATCTCGGTTTTTTTTTCGTTAGTAATTAATTCCTTTCGCGGTATCAACACGGATCATTCAAAATCACGTTTTGACAGTTATTTACTGGAGAAAAATCAGCAAACAAAATTGAATACCTAGTGAAATAGTTTTAGTTTGTGTTACTTGTTTTTATTATAAAACACGTATTTCTTTTCCGTAGAAGATAAGATAAAAACTTTTTTTTTTCAATAAGTTGGAAAGGGTGATTGCAAAAATACTGTGGCTAAAATTGATAGAAAATAAATGTTTTTGTGTTTTGTCTTTTACAGATATATCGTTGATTTATATTTTTATTTGAAGATATTATTTATATACGAGAAAAAATCAAGTACTTTCTACACATACATAGCTCGTTGTATCGGAAAAATGAACCAAATATCCCGAGGCTTTCTGGCGCCCGATAAATCCCCAAAGAAAAACACTTTTTCCTATCTGGCTAACTGATGTGGAAACAATAAAGATTGGCAAGAATCCTTATGTCATGAGCTTTAGCCTGACACTTTTCAAATAACGCCGCATTCAAAATTAAATATTCAGATATTTTGGACAATGCGGTAATAATATTTTTGATAGTAGAAGAAAAAAAAAGACTTTCATTATTTGAGATGTCACGATAGTGTGAAATTTGAATAACGTTTAACCGTATTTAAAAATATATATTCCTAAGATAATTGACTAATATGTTTAAGCAGTATTTTTTTCCATATCCGCTGCCTAGTCGGGGCATATGGCCACCACATGATTCCTCCAAGATTCTCTATCCCCAGCCAGTCTCCTTGCTTCCTCATGTGAAATAAAAAAAATCGGGGTCCGCAGATTATTGTTTTCAGATTTAAGGGTCCACGACGGCGGAATCCATCCGGTTGGTAGAAGAGACAAACAGAATTCAGGCTTTCTTGAGGTATCCGCAGCACATGTCCAAGCCAGGTCCATCGTCGCTTTTTAAGCATTATACATGTTATTGAATCGTAAAATTAATTTACATATCAGTAAATTTTTACTTTGTTATGTCTTATAAACAATGAAAAATGAAAATAAAGTAAACGAAAATTTCGTTAAGGTTTGATTTATGAAAAGTTTTTTAAATCGATTACAAAGAGCTACATTGATTCTATAACATTAGTATGATGATGGTATAACGGCTTCTTTGACTTCTATATAAGTAAATACTAAAAAGTAAACTTTTCACCTAAAGTGAACGAGAAAACTGCAAACTTAAACCAGACGAAATACATCGATAACTCAAAAACGAAACAGAAATAAATATAAAATTATGATTATGACAAAACGATCATTATCTTTACACTGCTTGATTATACGTACTACTTATATAAAAGTACCTGTTTTATAAAACTTCAATCATTTTATTCTAATTCATTTTTGTATCGGACCTTACCTTTTTAATAAATCCTGTAGTTGATTTTTGTTATATTAAATCTGATTCAATGAAAAACAAAAACTGAAAAAACAGTACTTGACCCACGCAAGGCAAAAACCTTTTTTGTCGTTAAAAAATCTATATTATGTTCCCAACTTTCAAAAACACACCTCTTTATGCAGATAATGAAGCAGTACTAGTGTATATTTTATATATAGTGTTTTTTTTACTAATTCTAATGATTGTAGTTAAACAATCTACTTATGTGCGTTATAGAACGTATTTCTCTGAAATAGGTAATTTATTTACTCACTTCTGCTTTCAATTTAATGGTTATAAAATAAATAATCAAACATCTGAACATAAAATATTAACTAATGACTTTTAGTAGTAAGTTAGACACTCCTTTTTTCAGTGCGGGTATATGAAAGTAATGAGCAATATAAATATGAAGTGGGATACAATAAATAGTTACCTTCCAGCTTTCTTTAATTAAAAATGATTCTAATGCATGCAGAAAAATATTTTATTTTTAGAAATTATGCTGTTAGAAGAAATTCATATTTGTACTCAGAAGTCATTCGCTCGTGCTCTCTTTTTCAGGTTATATAAGAACTAGTTGCTACTTAACCACTCTAGCTACACCTACAAATCCTTCAATTTTTTAAAATGCTATGTTATTATTGTTTCAACTATGTCTGCGCCCAATAAGAAAAACTTGCTGGAAGTCACTCGGAATATCTATCGTTAGTACTTAGTAGTTTTAGAGCCTTACTCTTCTACTGTTATCTAGGTGATAACAGTAGTCTTAAGAGTAAGGCTCTAAAACTACCATAAATTAGTAATCTTTTTTCGCTTCGCCTCTCGAAGACTTGAATAAGGTCGGCGAAGATGAATGAAAGTATTACCAGTATCTTTTATAAGGGACTTTTTATCAATTTAAAAATTAATGCATGGCAGTGTTTATATCAAATTCAAGCAGTTAACAATGAAACTAAGTCGGATATCAGAATTATTAATTTCGGTAACCACCGATTCTTTCCAAATGAAAACTTTATGATATAATTTCAACTTTGGTTAAAATATTTAATCTTCAATACTTGTGCTCTATAATAATTTAACCCGTAAATAAATCATGAAATATATTCCGCAAGAGCTCTCTCTACAAAGGGAATAAATTTCAACCGTTCTTGTCAATAAATTACCAAAAACCGATAGTTTTGGTTGTTGATTCGGTTTCCTTGTATAATATATTTGGAATAACTAGTTAGTGTAATATTCTGTCAGCTACAGGATCATCAATAAAAGTCATGCTACGAATTTACCGACGTACACTCACAATATCATGTTACTAATTAATTATGTTTTAATATGATTGGCAAAATATTGACTAATTGTCGAAATTATTTGATGGAGAAATACACCTACATATCTATACAGTACGACGTGTGTAGTGAGTGACATGAAAAAAATATACCACTCCCTATAAAATATGTTTTCAGATCGTATGTTCCAACAAGTAACTCTTTGAAAAATGTATAAAAAAAATATATTTATTAATAAAACAACATTAGGTGGCAAGATGTTTTCCTTGGTTATTTATATGAGAAAATAAAATAGAATTTTCTACTAAGGATATTTGTGTATATTAAGCCGGTTTTTAAATAAATACAATACCGACTATGAAAAGGAAAAAGGACGTTACCCACAGTTTTTCAAAACATTTTTTTTTTAATAATCACAATATGTCAAATTTGATACACATTCTATCACAAGGATTTAAGCTGCAAATGCCGAATTAGTATCTAAATTTAGCTTTTATGTTTGAAAAAAGATGAGCTTGTGAAAATTGAAACCAAAAAAAAAGACTGAAAAAAATGTTTTTTCTAGGTAATTTCTTTAATTAATATTAGATTATGTCAATTAAACACCAGTTAAGAAGTCTCTGTGTATAATTCATAATTTGCATATGACCCAAAATCATCAAAACAGGTTTTATGTGCCTTCTGTAAAATTTGCTATGTGTGGGTTACGTCCTTTTTTCTTTCTTCAGTCGATATTAGATTATATATATCTAAGTCGTGGTTGCAAGTATCAATAAATTATATATAGCTTATTTGACTGTTGAAAAGAATACTTTCAAAGGGTCTATTAAAGAGAGTTGGATATAATTTAATCACTTCTTCACTTTCAAAGACAGTCAGGAATGATGGAGCTATAAACAGACTATTTATTTTTTATTCATCTGAATTAAGGATTGCAATACTGAACAAATATATAAATACACTATTAATACCAGAGTCTTGGTAGTGAAATCACTATTCTGGATATGTGTGTGTAACTATATTTCCAGGTCCATGGCACAGTGGTCAACGTCGTTGGCTTCAATGCTGGACCTCACGGGTTTTAATCTCAGTACGAGCAGTATTTTTCAATCTCTTATTTTTATGTTGAAGGGGATTGATGTTTGTGATCTCTAAAAATTTCCTCATCTCTACCATTCCAAGGGAGTGTAGCGAGAGTGATTAGCTATCCACTAGTCCTGTTATAGCCCTATTCTTTCTATCCCTTCTTTTAATAAAAGAGAAGTTGAGCAACTGAGTAACAAGTAGTTTTCGTAGAAAAAAAAACTTCTATTCAAATACCTTCCATTGGGAGGGGATATACTCCACATTTGGAGTGAACATGAATGAAAAGAAATGAATATCACTATCGCAAAACGGCACTCATAATGAATTCTTAAAATATTACTTCATATCACTATGTAAGATTGCCGGATGACCTAATTGTTTACTATCAAATAGAATAGATATTTCTTTGTATTTTATTCCACTTAATTGTATAGGTCAGGACCGGTTTCGCTCATTGCGAGCATTGTCAACTGATAGTGAACACCCTAAAAAAAAGGCATAGAAATCTTTTGCTTTTTGAGAACATCTAAAGTAGGTATTTTCATTAAAACATCATCAAATTACCTTTATTTGAAAATAGCCCGCTCATCCAAGCGATGTAGTTTTTTTGAACAAGTCATTTATTATCCAGTGAAAGGAAGTACTACAAATTGGATCGGAAAATATATGTGATTTGAGAGTACCTATAAAATTCATAGAATTGAAATATTTATTATTGAAATGCTGAATTGTTCGCTTAATCTATAACATACAAATTTTAAAGAGGATTACGTATACCAAACAGCCAAACCAGACAAAGATAAACCTGTAAAGGGTCCAACTGATTCTTTTACATTGAGCGCTGCAAAATGTTTTAACTTTGCAAAAGTAATTTCTGTCAGCTATTCAATAATGTGATAATTTAAATCTAGCCGTGCACTTATATCTTTTTATTCTCATAAACTATTGTGTGATCGTACTGATCTTAAAAATGCTATTTTAACGCCTCGATAAATTATCAAGCATTAATTACGCATAATGAGACATTCATTTCTAAATGCCTTAATTATCATTTAAAGCAGCCACACTCAACCTTTTTTTCCTCTTGGCCGCATTCCGATTTTTGCTTCTCTACGTGGGCCGCAACATATTTATAGTAAACTGTAAATATAGCACATACTATACTGCATACATACGTATGTATTATGATGTCAAAATAAAACTTTTTTATTTTATGTCAATATATACATATGTATACACAAAAAATAGCAATGAAACGAATAAAAATACGTAAAAAGTCCACAAAAATACCAATGTATCCAAAATCGTTTACTTGAAAATGAATGTGAATTTTGATATTGAGTCAAAAGAGACGAAATAATTGGTGACTATAATTATTTTGCGCCGCACATAAGAGCTGGTTGGCCCGCAGGCTGAGTATGACTGATTTAAAGCTTAATGGCTGAGAAAGTCGGATTCTCTTTTTTTCTATTTTTTTTTCGTGATTAAAAGATAGATCCTATGCAGCTCTGTATCGGTTCAAGAGCATAATGATTAAATTTGTTTATTTTCTTGTTTGTTATTTCGCTATGGAAGGCAGCCGTGAAACAATAGCTGCATACGCACAACGATTGGTGGTGAGACAACCAACAAAAAACTTGAAATTACTTTAGTCTATATCTTCTGTATTGGATATGGGATGGATACGAAAGTATAAATACGTTACAGGCATCCTTACGCTTAGTTACAAATACATCGATTAAAATATTAATTTATGTATTTTTTTTACCGAGCCCGTGACTCTGTAACCAAACTTACTAGAGCCCAGCAGCATTGACTAGTCAAGGGAATGAAAAATAACCATCGACACAATTGTACAATAGTCCGCGCAAATGTATACAAATTTGACTACGTGCGGCTTTATTTTAGAGCTTTGAATTTGTATCAAACTAATTATTTGCAATACTATCGACCACTTTAAAAGTCTTCGCTCTTCACTGCCAATGGTTTGTGGAACGACATTGTATTGAAAAACAAAACACACTAATTATAAAATTATTTAATTTTATCAGGATTGATTTCGTTCAACACGAAAATTATCAACTGATAAGATTCTATGTACGATTAACTTTCTGAACAATTTTTTAAAAATATGCATTTTTAAGTACCTTTACGAACATCAAATTAAACGCTTGAATACCGCGCAAATAAATCATTAGTATGTCCCAGAGATACTGCGTGTTTTTGATAAAAATAATTTTGCTTAATAAACACTTGAATTCGATATTTTAAAAACTTATATTGACTCAGTATAAATAGCACTACACATATTCATCAACATATTGCTTATATTTTATTAGAATACCAAGTATATGATTTTTTAAATGTCTTGAACATCCGTGTTCACTTGCATATGTTCCGGACACCTGTGTCTGCTTGGTATTCAATTGATTAAAATCTCTTCGTAAAAATATATATAAGTTAAATTTGAATCGTTCAAACTATGTACATTCTCACAAATTTTGTCACTAACGACCCGGGTTTCGCCTTTCGGCATCTTCAGGCATTCAAGTGCACGGATGAACTTGAACTGACGCTTAGCAAATAAAAGTTTCGTGCTTATATAAGATACAAATGCATCACTGAGTCCAAAGCCATTGCTGGCGAAAAGGATGAGCTCATGGGAATGCCAACAGATTTGTGTAGTGAGCAGTTTCAAGAATTATATAATCTGTTTGTCGGCAAAGATTTTATGATTATATGATTTTATGGTTATATAGGGTATAGAAGAGGAGATGTGGGAAAATTTGTTATTTCGTTTAAAATCGGAAGACTTTGCAACTGTGCTTTATTGATTTCTAAAATTTCTTGGAAAAAGAGCTTATGACTGTCCGTATTTGGGTGTAACATTTTTATCCCTTGTTCCTGATTGAACACGTGTCCTTCCGAAATTAAGTGATTAGCAAAAGTAGACGTGTCTTTTTTCAATCTAAAGGCTGCCATATGTTCTAAAACTTGGATGTTCAATGTTCTTTCTGTTTTGCCGATATAAAACTTTGTACAACAAGAGCATTGCAATCTATAAATCCCGGATTTATTTAAGTAATGTATTTTATCTTTATTATTAATTAATAATTTGCCTAAAGAGTTTTTACAGTAAAAAGCAGGTCTAACACTATCAGCTAGCTGTTTTTTAATTTTGAGACTTGTATTTCCTAAAAAAATGATTCTACGCCAATACCTAGTATGATCTATGTCCTTTGACACTATACCTTTAAATAACATTTTTTCTGCAAGTTTAGCTTGTTTTTTTGATAAAAGATTGTCTATAAGAGACATCTTTCTATCTATAGCAATCTTTTATCAAAAAAACAAGCTAAACTTGCAGAAAAAATGTTATTTAAAGGTATAGTGTCAAAGGACATAGATCATACTAGGTATTGGCGTAGAATCATTTTTTTAGGAAATACAAGTCTCAAAATTAAAAAACAGCTAGCTGATAGTGTTAGACCTGCTTTTTACTGTAAAAACTCTTTAGGCAAATTATTAATTAATAATAAAGATAAAATACATTACTTAAATAAATCCGGGATTTATAGATTGCAATGCTCTTGTTGTACAAAGTTTTATATCGGCAAAACAGAAAGAACATTGAACATCCGAGTTTTAGAACATATGGCAGCCTTTAGATTGAAAAAAGACACGTCTACTTTTGCTAATCACTTAATTTCGGAAGGACACGTGTTCAATCAGGAACAAGGGATAAAAATGTTACACCCAAATACGGACAGTCATAAGCTCTTTTTCCAAGAAATTTTAGAAATCAATAAAGCACAGTTGCAAAGTCTTCCGATTTTAAACGAAATAACAAATTTTCCCACATCTCCTCTTCTATACCCTATATAACCATAAAATCATATAATCATAAAACCTTTGCCGACAAACAGATTATATAATTCTTGAAACTGCTCACTACACAAATCTGTTGGCATTCCCATGAGCTCATCCTTTTCGCCAGCAATGGCTTTGGACTCAGTGATGCATTTGTATCTTATATAAGCACGAAACTTTTATTTGCTAAGCGTCAGTTCAAGTTCATCCGTGCACTTGAATGCCTGAAGATGCCGAAAGGCGAAACCCGGGTCGTTAGTGACAAAATTTGTGAGAATGTACATAGTTTGAACGATTCAAATTTAATATTGAAATTCCACCAAGCACCTTCAGTCGAAATCTTAAATTATATATAAGTTACTTTGCTAAGCTGTGTAAATTAGTATAACATAGCATTCAGCTCAGTATATAAGGCTGTATTGAGATTTATTGAGCTTAGACCGCAAAAGGAAATGAGCCAAGTTTGAAGACACTTCAATGGATTCGAAGGTTTTGGAAGGTTCAGTGTTTCTACCATTCTACTAAGTCCAATTTATTATGGTGATTTGTGATAGGCTCTCAACACTAGAAATCTCATTAATGTTGCTAATTGAAAAGTTTCCTCGAATGATCTATACTTGGCTCAATTTATCAGTCTAAATTCTGACTTATTGAACACGAAGTGTTTTTCAAAACTAACAAGGTATACGTGCACAAAATTCTTAAGTGTAAGTAAAAAAGGAACAAAAACTCCAACAAAAGTTTTAAAATCTTGAGCGTGTTTATATTGTTTTATTGAATTAAGAGTTAACTAGCTGTAAGCTCGCTGGCCCCAACTGGAGGATTTTTTTGCATTGTAAAAAAAATGAAATTTTCCGTCATGTAACGATCAAATGTATACTTACTTATCAAATTAATCAGAATAAATTAATTTTACTAATTCGCCAAACGGAGCTTGCTTTAAGGAATATATGAGTCTTTAAAAGTTGAACCATCTTTCTTGACGTCATTGAAAAGTCGAAATAACAACCATACAAACAAACAAACGTACAAACGTACCTTATCGACTATTAATATATAGATAACACTAAAGAGTAAATAAAAAACAAAAGTCAAAACCAACTAGTATTTCAGGTATTATTGTCGAATATATTATACTATACACGTTTTTTAAGTCAGCAAACGAAATTATAGTTATGAAAATAAAACTAATTGTATCACTATTGGATGATGATCAAAACTGGTCCTGATTCTAATAAATAATTGGGGAGTAAGTGTAAAAGGTTTTTTATTTTTTATTTAGTACGTATAACAATCCATAAAATTAAAATTAAATTAAATTGCATAGCTTTTTTGATTATTACACGTAACATCAGTATTAAATAAAATTTTATAGATATTTAAACACAATATATTAAATAATTAAGGATTAAAATTATCAAATAAATACAAAAATAAGAACGACCCTCAAAACATTTTTTAATGTTCTACAGTGCGTACTTTAATTATTTTGCATAAAAAACATGTTAAACAACTTTAACATGATGATTTTTTAAGTAAAATTTTAATTTTTGTGATTTTAGTGTCACTTATTGATAATTTGTACTGTAATTTATAATTCTTTTTAATTTCAATTGCTTATTACACCATTTCATTCCAAATTTGTTTTGTATGAATAGCACTGGTCAATTTTATCAGTTGATAATGCTCGCTATGAAGCGGAAGCGAAACCTGTCCTAATCTTTATAAATTAAATTGAAAATTGAGTAAAAAGGTATATTTTGTTTTTATAATAGAAGGATAAAGCTATGACTGGAATTATGTTAGCTAATAGATTTCTCTACGCTTAGCTAATGGATGAGAAAATTTTTTTTACATCATAGTTATTTATTTGTTTTAACACAAAACCATACAGGATCGATTAGAAGTCCATTCGTTCGCAATAGGACTTAAGCCCGTAAAAATGCAACCAATGCCAATGACATTTAAAACTCTGACATGAGACTAGCAAAAGTAAATGGTTTCAAAATAATTATCAATCATTTACTAACAAGTAACAATATTTAAACTTTCATTAATAGTGTGAATTACGGTTTTATATTTAATGCATATTATGGAGGGGATTTTTTCAACAAATAATTAAAATTTGACGAACAAGATTACAGTATAACAGTTTTGTTTTCTTAAAATCAAGGTCGAAAAAGAAAGATTAATGTGTATTGTATACATATTAGTATATAAAATTTAGAGACTAAAAAATAAAATTGAAAATAAGGCTTTCGGTATGGTACAAACATTTCATTCGGTATCCAGGAATTTATTTGAAAATAATTTTACAATGTTTAATGTTTCAGTGAATTACTGTTTTTTTTATACATCTGATCATCACTAGGAAGTGGTAATACATACAAACTGATCGTTAATATTTCAAAATAAAATACAAATTTTTAGACGCAGCTATATTTTACTGCCACCGATGCCCAAGAAAGGAAAGCTTGAGCAGCTTTCCCCAATAGTACCTCAACATAAAGTGCAGTAGATGTAATAATATTTGTGTGCATTTAGTTTGTCAAAAAAGCATTAGGATATAATATTATAAGCATTACAGAAAGATCTATAATATATAGTCGAGCCACCCTAAGCTGCTTACATTATTTTCGGCAGATAGTTTTTCCGCAGCTTGATGAACAAGTTAATATTATGGCTCTGTAAAAAAACTGCAGTCTCCATGTTTTATCGAAAATTGTTAAATATATCATCATGTGGACTTGGTAATTACGTTTATAGTGGTATGTCATATTTTTTAAAAATTAAGGATCTAACTTATACATTTTCGACAAAGTGTTTCTAGTGAAAAATAATATTTGTATTCACAAAAAATTGTCTTATAGCCATAGAATAATTGTATTATTTAAAAAACCAAGCATACAATTCAAGCTATGTGAAGTTACATATGAAAAACATTTCATGCGTCTAAATTTGTGAAATATGTGGCCATAATACAACCCTTTATCATAAATTACTGAACTACGTCACTGGTATAATAAAGGTCATCCATAAAATGTACATTTTTGCGCACCAGGACATGTACATATAAACTGTCATACAAAGTTGAAATTTCCTGATCGGGGTGTGTCTTTTGGGATAGGCAAAAACATGAAACGCGGGTTCGTTCGTTTAATAATAATTATACTTGGAGTCTCCATTAGACATAACGTTCAATTAATAATCAAATGAATTTGCATTTTGTGTAGGAAAGTTGAATCATAATTATTGTAAAATTAATAACTCGGAATTACTTAAGTACGCTTTATTAATGGCAATCATCGCGTGTACTGAATATTAATTTCTTATCCGTAGGCATAAGAGTTGTACACAGTATTAAAAAACAGATTTATATTTTAAAATATTTATTGAGTATTGTACGAATTCGTTAATTTTTCATTTTAAATCCTTCTTACTTTATCACAATATTAAATATATTTTTACCACAGAAAATTTAAAACTAATAATTAGCTTCAACGCATCTAAAAAATATTCTATACTATTTTTCTTGTTTAAGACAAGTGACTGATCATAACATTTTATTGATACAAAATTAAATAGCACTCGACAAAATAGTAATATTAAATCTTCACTGATTTATTTACTGGGATGGTATGTTTGTTTGGCAAAAAATAACCATATTTTGGATTGCTTATTTCTGAAACACAATTATTATTCATGCCATTTTCCTAACGTTTTATTTCTCAGCTCCTTAGTTCTCTGTTAAGATATTAAGTTAAATTATGTCATTGCCTTTAAAAAAATCATAAGTTATTTAATTATTTAGAGCAGCGTTTCCTAAACCTTCTTTCTTGCGACCCGGTTATTTTAATATTTCTCCTTCATGACCCACTTAATTTGTTATGGCCTATAACACCGGCCTATAGGTAAAATAAAACAGTATATTGATGTCCAGTTTATATATTTACAGTCTTTATGTGTTATAATACAAAAAAATTACTCTGATAAACCTATATAGAAATTAAATGTACCAATAATTAATAATGAGAGATCTTACGAAAGTATATAGTAAATGTACAGATTTATTTTAGAAAATTGGCGACCAGGCATCTTTCTTTCTGACTGCGATCCATCATTTAAGAATCGCTGATCTAGAGCTTAATGTTAACATGTATATAGTTTATTGTAAAAAAAGAATATTCAATATTTTTTATTTGCGTCAGTTTGGTATTGAAATAACGTTATACCTTATACCTCTAATTCAGTTCATACAATGATTCAGTTGGAAATGTACTCTTAGTTGTGCACTTCATTGTTTATGATGCATAATAAAGTTAACATCAAGTGCATCAGAGTGCAGTGTAATTTGATTAACATGCCCGCAATATGGCCAGCTCTGAATGCATTTAATTGAGAAATTGGCAACCTTTGTGCGCATTAATGGTGCACTACTTAGAAAACATTTAACTAGAGTAAAGAATTTATTGGATGTTCAGATGCAAACTGATCAAACGACCGGGTCATATTTAAACAAATCAAAGTGGATCGACCTCATACATGCATTAAAAAATTGTAAATACCATCGGTTCATATAATGGTAATTAGCTCGTTTCGTCGGTGTTTCTTTTTTTGTATCCATGCCCGCTCCCAATGTGGAGCATATAGCCTCCTTATGAGGGATCTCAACAGAATTTTTTCTACGACAACTGTGTGCTACTTAGTTGCTTAACCTCTCTTTTTCTCTCGTAGTACAGATAGAAGTACAAGGCTAAAACAGTACTAATGGATAACTAATTACTCTCGCTACGCCTAGTTGTCGAAGTATCGGAAATAGTGGGAGGGAACTTTTAGACATAACACACACGAGAGAAATCGATAAATCGGTCGAAAAAATGCTGTTCGTACTGGGATCCGAACCCGTGAGGTCTGGCACGGAAGCCCACAACGCTAACCGCTTCGCCCTAGGACCCGGCGGTTCTTTTTTACCCGAGTCATTTAGGTGTTTGTTACGTTTTTTGGTTTCTTCGAAAAGTAGTTTGAATCTCAGTGCGGAAAGTTTTAACAAATGTTTATTCCATTCGTTCATAGAGTTTGCAATGAAGGGCATCCAAATACCTTTCAGAATGCATTACCCGGTCTTTTTTCATAATCTCTCCGGGTACCCGGTTTGGTTCCGGATAATTTTTGTCACTACTGTCATAATATAATGATGTATATGTCTCTTACATATAACAATATTTGATTACGGTATTTTGCCTCAGTAGTATTTAATTTCAAGAGTGATTGGATTACATGCTGATACATATAGAAGCGTTGGAATAAAAAAAATACACATGTTTTTTTGCTAATATTTGATTTCATAAAAAAAATCTTATCGGTTCGAAATTTTCATTGTATCCAGTGTTTGATATTTAACTTGCGGTTGAAATAGATTAAATAGATGGCAATCTATTGAAAAGGTTTTCTATCGTTGAACTTCGTTCACTTTATCTCTTAGTAAATCTTGCCAAATATAAGTACGTCAAAAGGATTCAAAAGAGTTTTTCCTTTTCCTTTTCTATATATAATTTTTAATATTTAAGTCTCAAGGTAATCATCTTTTATCAAAAAACAGATTTAAATCATACTAAATACAACGTTAATAAAGGAATAATTTATTGTAGATAAATATAATTACCATCACCGTACATTTTTTAATAAAATTTGTAAGCATTTGGAGGCTTTTATTAAAAATTTGAGTCATGCAAGCAAAGAATGATGTCGAAAAAATATAAACAAATTGAGCACTTTAATAAAACAACAAACAACAAAACACAAAAAAATCCTTGACAAACGACTAATTTTGTTGGTTGACAAGAGTTTTACACCGAGTAAGCAAACTCTGAATACCTTATCCTTAAATCATAATGTAAAACCTTCGTTTACCAGTGTATTAAAATTTGACGTACTCGTCTGCTTTTCGGTCAATTACTGTCATCCAAATTTAAGCGTAGTACAAACAAACGTCAAGTTATTATGTCGTGCTTATAAATCCAATGACAGCAACAACAAAAAAGTAGGTGCAGTAGAGACCCAAACATTGATAAATAAGCAAATTTGATATTTTTTTTTGTTAAACCATATCAACTAAATATTTCAATACCGGTATTACTGAAACCGGTATCTAATACCAAGAAAATGATATCAAAAATGTAAAATACCGGTATTTTGAAGTTTTGCATGTAGCGAGTATTTGCATTATTTTACAAAAAAAATACTCAACGACTGTTGGACAATAAATTGATCAACAAGGCTTTTTCAGTAAACCGTTTAATTTGTATGTTAGTCCGGCCAAGATTAATGGTATAGTCTTTATATAATATGTTACAGTTTAATCTCTTTGAATAAAATGTTATTGTAATTTTATGAAAATAAACCTCTCACGCTCGTTATATAATGGTTGGAATCAATATTTTTCACGGATCATCAAAGTGGTGATATTTTGATTCCAATTAGTTGTATATTTTTAACTCTTCAATCTTATTGCACGATATTATCAGTTTTTAATGAAAACTACCGAAACAACAGGAATAAGCTCAGGAATAGATGAAGCTTCTTATTGACAATTACTTGCTTTTTTAACGTAGCTCTAAGCTAGAGTGAATGCTGTAAGCTAGACAGCTACAGTTATTGGACAGCTTTCAGCATACAAAATAAGATTTACATAGCATTCTTGTATATGTGAAGAGGAAAAATATGTTTAGTGTCTTCATTTTCGTATGACTGCAGTTTACGCTTTATACCACTTAGTATATGACAAAACTAAATTAATGTCGTTGTTTTGCAATTTCACAACAAAATAGCGAAAAAACGTGTTTGTCTTAACAAAACTGTCAAGGAACAATAAAAGTTTGTTAGAATTTTTTTAATAAAAGTTTAGCGAATTGTGTATTTTAAAAAAGTGATAATTATCACTTGCAACAAATATTCATGATAAATATTCATTCATAATCGTTTTTTTTACAATTGAAAAAAATTCTGCTCCGGTAGTTTTTTGCAATTTTCTCAATACTCAAAATTTGGAGAATTTTAGCTCTTCAATTATTCTTGATGGGAAAAGGATTGTATTAAAAAAACACTTATGATTTTTCAGTTCAGTTGATAATGTTCGCAATAACAGAAACCGGGTCTATTCTTAATGACTAATGGTGTAAAATTAGTACAAAAGTGTTCTATTTTTACAAATATATATTATAATATAATACAAATACTTGCATTTAAATTTTTAATTTTGACAAATTTGACAGTTTTGAGTTGAGGCGCTATCATTAACAATAAACCTTAATTTATTATACATACGAAACAATTTACATGGCTATCCTTCTTGGTCCCAAAATCATGTTCGAGAGACTAAACAGTACATTTCGGAAATGTATCAAACAATTTTAATATATTACACAACTAAAGTAAGGACTTTGAAATAGTTTTGAAGTAACTCATATGCCCATCCATGCTCGAGACCAACCGCGCGTTAATTTTGAACTCGCATCTCCTTTGTATATTCATTTACTGAAAGTGACACATCGTAAGCACACTACTGTATAATAGATGATTTAGGTTAATATACCTTGGACTACTTCATACATAATGCTGAGACAAGTGGTTTCATATTTATGATCAATTCAGAAAAACCTTCATAATGTTGTCGGCGAATTCATTGAAAATATTAGGTCTAATTGAAGTTTTTGGATGCGTCTTTCTAACATGAAAATATTTGAAATATATTTATAGAATGTGAAAGGCAAATTTAAGATTACTTCGTTTGATTGGCCCTTAAAAGCATTTTATATACCTTTAAAATCTATAAAAAAATATTTTATGACACCTCATTATTATTATTTTGCAGCTGGAAAAATGCTCATTCGACCAACTTATTTACAGGTTGTTGTAAAATACAAAATTTTATCTAAGAATATTATTTAAATCAGAAAAAATAAATTTAATCATTAATAAAGTTCAATTTGTTCAAATCAAAGCTAATTTACAATTCAGATTTTAATTTTAATAGATTTGTGTATCTATTTCACCGGAAGACAAATATTTTGGTCAAGAGAATAATACAAATTTACACTTAATGTACCTACTATAAATACCAGGTTGTATCCGAGTGGTCAACGTTGGTGGATTGAAGTGTCCACGGACTTAAAACCCATATATTCTATCTGACGATGCTTCTTAAAGAGGTGAAACACGTTTCACAGTTTGTAACAAAACAAGTGGAGTAAGAAAGTTACTGCTGAATCCATCAAAAGTATATATGTACATCTTCTTCAAAATGTATATAAATCATATTGTATAAGAATCTATTTTATTATTTTGTGAAAGAATAATGAGCCTAAGTTTTAAAACCGGGAAAAAGATAACATATAAAGATAAGACCTTTTCAGACAGTAAATGTATATTTTGAAAGTTTTAAGCATCATTTCGGGCTAGATTACATTTGTTTGAATGTTCAGTAAATCTTCAATCTTTTTCTTGCCTTCCCAATTTATTTAATAGGGCACTTGAAAATAAGTGATTTTAGATATCACTTTCTATACACATTTCTCACACATAGACATTACTCGATTTTTATTTTGGCATGGTTCTAATCAGCTTAAATGCGTAATAAATAGAGAAACGAGTTTTTAGCATGTATTTTTGTAAATTTTAGCGTTTTAGAGATTAATAGCATTAAAGATGTTCAATTTTAGTGTCGTTTTAGCATCTATTTCATTAAATTAAAGTTTTCGATAAATTTTATCAATAGAATTTAATGTGAACGTTAATTTCAAACAATTAACAATTTTGATGAATTTGTACAAAATTTATATGTTAATACTTACAGGTTAAAGTTGTTTTTGTAATTCAAATATAATATGATAAATACAAAACAGCAAACGTGAATATAAAAAGAATACATATATTTTTATGGATGGATAGCATGGAGCATGCTTCTACAGATGTTTTGTTAAGATTTGTGCTACGATTAGTTACCATTAAATTATATGTAATGAAATATATTTCAGGATTTCCACTATTAACTGGACACCAAATTAAGCTTAGAACTGCACAACCAAACTCTTCATATATATTTTTTGTAGACATGTATAGTTGTAATATATCTGGGCTGGATTCACTTTTTATATTACTTACTAGCCGATACCCGGCAAGCGTTGCAATTCCACTCGAACAAAGAAAGTGGTTGTGTTTTACTTGTGTTTATTGAAGTGCATGCTTTCTTTTTCTGTCTGTATGACGTTTGCTGCCGATTTTATATGGAACGACACACGCACCACCTACTGTAATTTAATTGTTATACGCCTATAACCTTTGTGCAAGTTGCATGAACGGTATTTTTAACATTGATTTTTACATAAAACACCTACTGTTAGCTAATTTTAATGCGCCTATAGGCTTTACTCAAGTGTAAGCAAAAAGTTTGTCAAAGTTTTATTGTAATCAGATGAACGGTGTGGCAACGCATAAAATACAAACAAACAATCACTCCTAATGCACAAAATATATTTAAATATAATGTCAAAATGTAGACTACACGATTTGACAGATTTGAAATATACTAACATAATGTATTTCAAGCCGAGATCGATACCTTGTTTTGATTGCTGTGACAAATAAAAAAGTTTTTTCGCATAAATATGTTGTGTAGATTTGAATTAGAATTTTCATCGCCTCTTCACGCAAAGGGAATTTCCTTTTTACAGAAAACCAAAACTGAAGTCTTGCTAAGGATAAATGAAATTTAACTTTGGGAGTGTATTCAAATGAAAGATCGATTAGGCTTTCTTTCAGCTTCATGTGTAAATTATTATCTTGAATTTTTGCCCTAAACGAATCTATTACCATGTTTAAGACTTTTTTTCTCGTGGTAGGATAAAAAAAAAATAATTATGTCAGATTTCTCTGCTGACTACCAAAATTTTACACATAGAGTACGAATACACAATTATTCTTTTATTTACTAATTAGAAGAAGATAAAATAGAATTAATATGACGATATTTAAAGTTATTCAAATTACACTCACATTGGATTCCATTTTCAATACAAACAATCAAATGTCAAATTTGAATTGTCAAAATATCAAAAAAATGACCGCCGTTCAAAATTCTGTCAGTGATTTCGAACGCCAGCCATTTTTGTTTTGTTATACTGCAGTTTAAAAAACATTGAAATCTATGAATATTTTAGTTTTTCGACACCGTAAGTTAATTATAATATGCCTATAACCTCCCCGAAAGTGCAAGCTTAAAGGTTGTTAAAGTTTTATCGCAATCGGACTAGTGGCGTTCAAACGCATAGACACCAAAGTTTTCGTAAACATACAAAAAATCATTTATATATATATATATATATATAAGATAAGATAAGATAAGATAAGATAAGATAAGATAAGATATAAGATAAGATTAGGTGTTTGAAAAAATTTTCATATCTTCCCAAACATTAAGCGTATGTTGAAGCGTTCAGCAATGGTAAGTTTTTAAAAACTAAAACTATTTATTTGATATTAATGCTGTATTTTGATATAAAATGTTCACCCAACTTTTGAAACTATAAAATTGTCTGATTCAATATTGAATGCGATTCGAGATTGAGGAGACTTTTATTTTGTTATCAAAATTGACCAAAAGCAGTTTTTTCATATTTATATTATGGTAACTTTTATTTAAAGAAAACTTATTTTACATTTATTTTTAATTTCAGCGTATTTTTCAGAATCTTAGCATCTATAGCCAAATACTTAAGCAAACAGTATCTTGTAATAAAGTATTTAAAAATGTGCACCCCGTACAAAATATTCTCAATATCCTCTTTGAACCTGATTCACTTGATATTATTTTTTAATCAATTTTTAGATAAAGCCATCTATCACAGCACTAAGAAAATCTATGTATGTACAAGATAAATGTGAAATAAATCATATGGAAGTGAATCGACCCTATTCGTTATTTTTTATTCGAATCGTATCACTGTGTAACGAAAACAAATGCGTATCATCAATGTTCGATTAATTCAAAGCTATGTTTTGTTTACTCACATTGCATGGTATTAAAAAACAGAGATGGAAAATATACAACTCGAGGGTTAAATTGCATTAGATTATCCGTGAGTCAGTTGTTTTTTCTCACTTCAACGGCTTCTGATAAGACTAAGTGAGAGTAAGAAAGCATATGATTTTTGATTTTTGGAAAAGCAAACGAATGACTTTCATTCACATCCAAAACTAAGATGTTTAGGTTTTTTTCTTTTATGCACGACGTATTTTTAATTAATTTAATTTACATGTAAAGAAAATGCGTTACGTTTTTTTTGTATCCAACGAAAAATGAATCTTCAATTTTGTCCCCGGTAAAAAATAATAATTTCAAAATAACTTTGAAAACAATTTAATTTTAAATTAGGTACATGCCTTAGAGTTTACTTAGAAGATTATTAACTTATTTTCATAAAATGATTTGATATTCGTTTCGAAATTTGTTCTTAATAAATAAAAATGTTTTACAACGATATTCAATGCATTTAAAAGACATTTAAAGTCAATAAAACTACCGACATTTTTTTTGTCCTTATTATGTATTACGTTTTCCTGTCAAAGAAAAAGAGAGACAAAAATTCTATTTTTATTTAAAATTACACAATCGTTATACCTACCTTTTGAACAATTTCTCTGATAACTAAAATAAAATCATCTAATTCTTGGATTTCTTATCATCATTCATATTTTGTTTACTATTCTTTTGAGACTTGCGAAATTACAAATAATTATGAAGGCTTTTTTACTGCTGGTATTCCAAACATTTCGAGATAATGTAAAAAAACAAGCTTAAAAGAGTTTAATCCTTGTGATATAAAAGAGGAAATTTATTAGGAAATGAAAAACACCTTTGATTAAAGTGCTTTTGTTTTGTTTTAATGGGAGTTCTCATGTACGAACTCTGTAATATTAAAACTATCCATTGTTCAGTAAACAAAACCACTCAATAAATAAGCTCGAGTGAGTATTCGTTGAAACTTGAGACCAAGTTTTACTTAGCGTCGACAATTTTGCCTACTCGTTCATATTTGTATGCACAATAATCAATCAATGTCAACAGCAGCAGCTTTACTATAGTCTACTTATTCTCAAATAAAAACTTCTAGAAACTGTTTCAAGCTGTAAAGCTTCTTCTGTGTGTAAATATCATAAAACTCAAATGTCCATTTTCACAGTGGTTAAATGGAAGTTTTACTTCTCTACTTCAACTGAAAGTACATCAATATTACAAAAAGCATACTATAATAAAATATTATTGAACACTTAAACATATTCATTTTATTTTTATATAATTGTACTGTTTTTTTTAAATAAATGTGAGTTGAAATAATACGATGATAGATAAGATAAAATATTTCTGTATGAGATATATTCTTATTGATTTTCAACTCAAACGTGATTTTATTAACGAATACATAATATGAATGCTAAATATTTGTCAATACATAATATGCATTAATATTTTTTTTATTTAATTAATTATGTCTGTGTATTAAAAAAACAAATTTAAATGGGGTTTCGTTAGTTTATCATGATTAAATTGTAAAATTTTAACATAAAATAAAAAAAACCTTACATTTTAAAATTATATAGGTACTCGTCATTAAACAAAAAAATTAAAAAAACGGTGCTAAAAAAAGCCTAACACTGGCTTACAAAACAATCACATGTCATTATTTATATTTATATAATAAAATACGTAGATGTACTTTATGATAATCACATATATTGAGAAAATAAAATATCAAGTAAGATTGTCTTAAAAAAGTTTTTTCGTTTTTAAAAAAGAGATGATAAAAATTAATAAATTTTACTAGCTTTTTGTATTGATATATTGACCATTTTAACTTGTTTTGTTTACGTATATGCTTTGTTTCTGAAAAGAGAAGAGAGAAAAAGACGTCCTTTCCAGGCAGATAACAAAAATATGGCCAAAACACTCAATGATGTCTCTATACACATTGACCGATTTAACTTTTTTTTTACATCAAGTACTGTTACACGCTAATGTAATTAATTTGAAATCAATGAGCAGGAAAAACGATACGATGTATCAATTTAATCTGCTTTTTTGTCGAAAAAAAGCTTATCTTCTAAATGGAATAACGTGAATATTATTAATTATTTTTTAATATTGGTCTAGCTTGCATTTGTTCAGGAAAATTAAAATTGTTAACAAGAGTTACAACAGTAATAAAAAACAATTTATTATCATGATATGGTTTTTAATCAGTTAATACTAGGGTATCCAATCCCGGAGCCTTTTTCCAATCCCGGGATTTCGGGATTGATTTATTTTGAATCCCGGGATCCCGGGATTGAGATTTTCTCACCGAGAAATTTGAAATCCTCAATTTGCTATACTTTTCCCCGGAATCTCACGGAAACTCGTTTTTTTTTTTAGCTCACCGAGGAATTTGAAATCTCCGATTTGCCAATTTCGTGTAAATTTCGAGAAAGACACACACGTCTTAAAGTATCTTAAAAGTGAAGTAACCTCAGTTAAAACTTAATACGTATTACAATAGCGTTATCTTTATAAAAAAAAAATATGCAACCCACCAAAACACTTAATAAAGACGTGATTTTTCTTCAAAGTTTTACCATTTCACTTCGCTTCTAGAGGGCCCATTTATGTATTGTATTTAGGCCTTTCCTCCCTTTGTAACAATATACCAGACGATTTTAGGTGTTAAATGACAGCTTTGTTTGTAAATGCTTAAGTTTTTTTCATTTAAGGCATATATAATACGCAAAAAAAGTATTTGTTATATTCCTTCATGACCAATCAAAATAATTCTTCTAAATCCCCTATTTATTTGCGTCCTTCGTGCGCAACGCAAACTAAAACCAAATGTCAAAATAAAAGTCCAAAAAAACCGACGCGACTTTAAATGATACTTTTAAACGAGTTAAAAAATAAACAAACAACGTTAAATGATCTACGTTGAGGTTAGCCAAAGAAAACCGAGGCATCAAAGCTTTGACTTGCGTTTAAGAGGCGTTCAATTTTTAATATTTCAGGCCATCTCTTAGGTATTAACACAACATCTACATCGACAAGCAGACTTTAATAACTTTCAAAGGATTAGTTTTTACTACGTTGCATCTATTTTTATCATACTGAGGCGTACCTTAACTTTATCACTTACGTTATTTTTCAAAGTAAAATTGAATTTTCAATAGATTACGCTGGAGTTTGTAGAACCTTTTTTATACCATTTAAGCAGAAAAATTTACGTAATTTAAGGTTTTTGCAGGTCATCAAATGTAGAAAACACTCTTGAGCTTTTTTCTTACACGGTTTTGGTATTCAAGTGTACGAATAACCAAACGGAGACTTTCATTTTTTTTTATATAATCAAGTTAATAAAAGTGATGATATTAAAATTTCTCAATCTCTAACGCCAACCTTAGTTTTCTCCTTTAAAGGGAATTGAATGATCATAATATTGAACAAATGAATCTTTATATATAAGCAGTGCTTTTCTTTCCATGTAACGCAGTGGAACGGCATTCCGGCACCTTTTTACTCGCAATTTTTAATGTTTCAAATCAATATTCGTAAATATTTATTTGTATTTTGATTTAAAAACTGTTGATTACTTTTCATACAAGTCATTGCCTCATTGTTCCTATCTTAGGTCCCTTATGAATATCATGTGTAAAAATACTAGGTACATAGACTTGTCATCACATTGGGAACGGACACGGATTATAAAAAAATCTTGAGAAGAAGTGAGTTGTGGTACGTTTTTTTTTTAAAAAAAAAACACTGTTTTTCTTCTGAGTTGAACGAAAGAAAAAAATGACAATTGTCAAAAAACTGTTTACGGTGTCGATGGTATTATTTTTTTATTATTTCTGTTGCAAATTGTATTTAAATCCACCGAACATTTTTTGTGGACTTACTGTTTTACTGACACAATTGTTTATGGACTCTGCAACTACTCCAATGGTAGGTTTTTTTTTTATTTTGACATTGAAGTGGTCATTTTTAAGTTTGTGAACAATTTAACTGTGTGTAGTTAATATTCGCATTGACAAGTTATGGTGTAAACTGTAGCTAGCTACATTCAACAATGTATATATTGACTCAGAACTTACTTTAACTGTAACATATACATAAATTGTTATGTTCACACTTCACACATCTAATTAAAGTTTTCGCTTTCCGACATCGAATGGTTCCCCGTCCCTGATTCATACGCTTCAACGTAAGTTTGCATCAAAAGTAAACTGCAGTTATTTTCAGTTAATAAATCGTCTTATGAAAAGAAAAAGGACTTATACCACAGTTTTTTCAAAACAACTTTTTGTCACGATTTATCAAAAGGATGTGAGCTAAAAATGCCTAATTGGTATCAAAATTTAGCTTCTACGTTTTGAAATGAAAATTGTTGATATGATACAATTAATGATGCTATTCTTAACTTCTGTCTTTCAATTTTTTAAAAATCTTAGTGTAATATTTAAAAAAAAGGCTACCAAAAATGAGTTAATTTAAATTGATATCAAATGACTATTTATTTAGTACCTACTGAATATTTTCTCCAAAAAAGTATAACTGCCGCTATTTTACAGCATCGTTGATTTTCTAAGCAGCTTTATTCTGTGCTCCATGTTATGAGAGTAGTCATCGACGTCCATATCAGCATTTTTCCGCTGTAATCGGCTCACTACCTTTCGATGTAAAAATATCAGGCAACGTCTTTCTTTTATTTCTTTTCAAAGGAATGCTCAAGTAGGAAATAAAAGGTGAAATAAAAACAAACGTGTTCGTTCTGGCATTAAAAGAAGGATGACCATATGACAGGTATTAAATATAGTAAAAATATCACTGTTAAACATATTCATTATTGAAACATGTCACATTATTTGTAAAAAAAAAACATCTTTTTATCGTAGTATGTATATTTTTTTACGACCACTGTTGTAAATTTGATAGAGCCCGTAGATAAATAAATCTAGGAAAAAAACAAAATTTAAATTAATTAATGTAAAAATATGCTATGACAGTAAGTATGATTTGTGCCACGTATCTAATATTTTTAATTTTAAGGGTATTGCATAAAAGATATTGTGCTTATGACGCCCATCATGATGATATTGCAATCATGTCCTTGTGGTATCTGTTTTCAAGATGTTGACGACGATTTTCAAATATCCGTAAAATGGAACATTTGAATTTAATATATTATAAATCTCGTATTACCTTGGCGGCAACTCAAAATACCAAAGTGAGTAATTCAATTATCCGCGGGTAGTAGGCTGCTGACCAATTAATTCAACTGTTAATTTTCTAAATAAAATACTGCGCCCAATACTTTTTATTTAAAAATAAACAAGCGATTTACAAATACTTTACTTAGCATGGCTTTATCTCGTTTCTCAAAAAATTGGTCACCTTATTAGTACAAAAAAGGATTGCTGTTCTAAGATTGAATTTTTAACATAATATGAAACCAAGGAGTAGAGAATTTACATAATCACGTTTTTATTTAATATTTTAATGCAAAATACAAATATTTGCTTTTGTTATACTCCAAACGTAAAAGTAAAGTTCTTTTTATTGTTCGCACTTATATTTTATCTAGTGCAATAGTTTATCGAGTACAGAAAAATAAATTTCAAATTCAATTGCTTAAAAACTTATAGTTATCCAAAAAAAATAATTAACGTTTGTTCTTTACCTTACATGCAGTATTTATTTATCGTGCTAATGATTTTGAGGGTCTAAGAGCTAAATACAGTAGTAGTTCTTCACTTCTCTCTTATGGGACATAAATTTTTTAAAATTACAGAAATTATCTTTTTACATACCTACAAATGGATTGAAAAAAATATTTTATGTATCACCTCATTACCAGTTGATTAATGCTCTCGCTAGAACACTTTCCATGAATTTTATGCCGTATAATGCATAGCAAAGCATTTGGTCGAAGCCTCACGCGATGCGGTTACGTGTTATACAACACTTTTTTATTACGTTTTCAATGTCTTGTAATGTATTATTTTCAATCCATGTTTTTGATCTGGATCATATGGCCTCCTCCATCTAGGAGTTTTTCTATGAGAACTTCTTCTGAACATTTGCTCAACCTCATTTTGTTTCGAAGAGAGTAGGCATATAAAGGATAGGTCTAGAACACGAGTAGTTGTTAGCTAATCGCTATCATAACGTTCCAATATTTTAGGATTGAAAAGGTGGGTAAATTAATATTTTTTTTACATCACAAAAACATTAACAGAAATCATAAATTAATTGAAAAAAAATGCTGCTCGAACGGGGATGGAATCCAACGTCGTTGACCACAGCACGACGGACTCGAAACTAAAAGCAATAAAAGCATTTTAAAATGTGGTGATATGAACCTAAATTTTAGAGACGTAACGATTTGTATGCATCCAAACAATATGGTTGAATGAATAATTTATATTGTAATGTAATTGGAATTTCTTTAGAAATTAAAAAAAAAACATCGTGATTATTTTCAAATGATTTAATGTGTGTATTTTTGATTGTTACATAATATAATATTTTAACGTTTGCGTGAAAATTTTCAATATTTTCTATACTTAGTCAATCCATACATTGTTTTTTGATAATCTTAACATTTTTTATTGTTTTTTTTCAGATACCATGAGTGAAAAAAACACTTCTAAGAACCACCACCTGTTCGCCAGAAAACGTTTAAATAAGTCAAATTTTAAGTTCAACATATATCTGTCACTAGACCATTTTGTATTTAATAATATCATTATATAAATAGTGAAAAATTAATTTGATAAAAAAAGTGTGTTTTAATTACTGGCATACAAAGAAGTCGGGCGTTTTTTTATCTTCAAAAGTTATACCGATTTGAATTAATAATTTACTGATTTTTAAATTAACATTTAAAAAAAGTTTTTTCAACATATCCTGAAAATAATAAATAGTTCGAAAAGTTTAACATAAACTAATTAACTGATTTATTTGAAAGTTGAAACAGTGGAATTAATTTTCATTATCTAAAATATTTTTCCTTGTCGAGACTGAAAACAGAGAAAACATCTTAATTTTTAATTTTTTGTGCCAACGTCTATTCAAATCATATTAACGATATAATGTTTTTTTTCATCTTTTATAATCTATATTGATTTTACAACTAAGCAAGGCTAATATTTTTGAAATAATTTTATTACAAACAAAAACAATTTACTAACAAAATCAATTTGTACTAACAATTGTTTACCCCAGACCAATTTTTAAAATTTTATGACTTATTATTACTAAATATTTATCAGATTTATATACAAAAAATTGACTACGATTAGAAAATAATCTTTGCAGAATGCCGTCGAATTTTTGTCAATTTCGAAATATATTTTGTATGAATTAGCTTAATACGATAAATTTATGCCACCGCAAGATTTTTAAATAAATCAATGGTATTATAATTTGAATGAATCGAATAAAATAATTTAAAATGGATGCGATAAGCTATAACGACAGCACCGAGAACGATTCCTCGCTGTATGATTTTGCGTCACTTTTCAATGAAATCCCAACCACGTCGAGCTCTTTTCACAATGGATCTGCAACCAATACGACTTTCGAAGAGCCGAGTTTTATTCTTCCGTGGTGGAGGCAATTGCTGTGGAGTGTATTGTTCGTGGGCATGGTGTTCGTGGCTGCCGGCGGAAACCTCATCGTCGTTTGGATTGTCCTGGCGCATAAAAGGATGAGAACAGTCACCAATTACTTCCTGGGTAAGACAATAATTTTAGAAATATTTCATCCGTAAGTTTTCATTTTTTTTTTCATATTATCGGAAGTAAATTAAAATGTATATGAGAAATATGACATGCATCGTACTAATAATCATATGTTTAATTTAACGTACAATTTAAATGCCATAGTGTATATCATACACTTTAACATTTAAATTGTTTTGAAATGGTGTTTCCAGCATGATTTTAGCCTTGTCAAAATATAAATTTCAATCGTTAATATGTTGTAAATTTCTATCCGTTTTTTTAAATCACAACCCTGGTCTCACCTTTCAACATCGAATTGCATTTAATAAACTTGAAGTGAAGATTAGTTAATAGTTTTTATAGTGCACTTGCAAACACGGCTTATTCTAAAATGGTTAAACAATGAAACTTGAATTTTATTTTGAAAAACAATGTACATTTTAAAAGTATTTTTAGTCATAATTACTTTGGTATTTTATTATATTGTATTCTTATGATATTTTGGATGTTGTACTAAATTACATTTATGGTTCATGTTTTAAAAACTTTGGAATGAGCCAGGTTTGCAAGTAATACTCTCATTTGATTGTTTTCATAAGTATCTTTGTACAAATGAAATTTTACATACCATGAACTCAAACACCTTTTGTTATCCGAATAAGTTCACGAATCAAAGAAAATTTACTCTGAAATTTTAAGGTGAATTTTAATCTATAATAGAAGACTTGGAAATGAATAGGAAGACTGATGAATAGGATGTGTGTATGATGCAAAACGGTGAAAATGTAATGTATATAACCATGCATTTGAAAGCAAATTCAATTTGGCATCAGCTCGTACATGAATTCGACTACGGTCATCTGATTACGTTGAGCGTATAGCATTTTTCCTTTCCACATTCGTCATAATGTATTTTCCAGAATCCCATGAACACACTCATCGTATAACAACGAATGAACTGTAAAACTAACAAAACTTCTCAATAAATCAACAATAGATTATTTCGATAAGAGATATACAACAGTAGAGGTTTTCGAGTAATTCACTTATCTACAGAAGACAGTTTCTGAATTGTAGGAAACGCTTCTTGTTGTACGTATGTGCTACAAAATAATTTGAGGTAAGTCATGTAAGCATATCCTATTAATCTGTTAGCTATAGATAAATTAAAAAAAAACTAATGTATGTAATTAAGAAAACACACAATATTCCTTTATAAATAAAATTGGAAATTAAGTACAAAGGAATATTGTGTTTTTCTTAATATAATGCCTATTCACCAAGTATTGATATTGAACACCCTTAAAGTGTATAATGTATGTAATTTAAAATCTTTGACAACATCAAATAGTTGATTAATTAACTGGCAGCTGATTTTTTTGGATTTTTGAATGAAACTGAATCTCCCAATGTAACATAATCCTTTAAAAAGGAAATCCTGTTTCAGATTTTAGCTTAAATTGTCGTTTTCAAATTTAATCTCACGTAAAACTTGAAAGTATCATTTAGCGATGACAACGTTTTCTTAATTAAAAGATTATCGATAATTTGTAATATAATTATATTTTTTATTTCGATAAATAAAACATTTTTGGTCTAATTCCTTACTATTTTTTGAGATCAAGACTGGTTTTGCTTATCGCAAGTATTTTTAACATAATTGAATATAAATTAATACAAAAAATTAAGAAGACTCGTACAAACAAATGTAATTTAAACAAATAATGTGAAATTAGTGGATGTTTTTAACATAAACCTTTTCACCAAGAATTAACCATTCCACCGATTAACCACATTTAGAATACCGAAAAAAATATTTTAAATTTAAGATCTAAGCATGAGTTTTTGTGATGTATGTAAATAATTCTAGAAATGATCTTGAGTGACATAAAAAAATTCATCGAGCTTATTTCGTTTGGTAAAAAACGCAAAAAAAAGTTTTATTTTCTATTGTTCTAACAATTAGGGTATCTAATTCCGTGATTGTGAGAGTACTAATCTCGTGATTTTTAGATTTAGAAAATGAATCTTAGAACAGCAAAAAAAGAAAAGGTGTTAATTTTGGCAAATCTGCAGATTCCTGGGATTTTGAAATCGACAAGATATTGTTTGAAAAATCCCAGGATTTCAAAATCACCGACAAAAAATTTTCTCAATTCAGAATCCCAATTTATAAACGGTTTATTTTTGAATTTTCAATTCCGGATACCGGGATTAAAAAAATGTCAATCCCGAAATCCCGGAATCACAAAAAGGTTTCAGGATTGGATACCCTCCTAACAATATGTATATTGTTTTCATTTATCTTCACTTTTTTATCTACATACATTTTACCGCTTGTTTAATAGTCTGTAATTACATGATGCAGTTTCTCTTCCACGCCATTAAAGGAAAGAGATGTTTTGAAATTAATACACGGTAATAGTAACCATTACGGAAATGTTTGAGTATTTTTTAGCGATGTTGCATTATTAAATTGTATCAACTTATAGTTGCGTTTACAAATGAAATATAAATTGTTTTATAACCGTTTTGAAAAATATCGACTAATAACGTTATCTAGAAAATTAACGTATAACATTTTCAATCCCATTCATTATGTGATATTATTTATTAATATTGTTTGCATTCTTCATTCATTAATTCAGGGCTCCAATCTTTGAAAAACAATTGCATACCCATGTGGGCCGATTTTTTTAATAATGATTGACAAAAAGTAAAATCTACACAAATTCAATGATAATGTTTATTTAGAACCCCAAATTACACTACCTCAAATTACGCGCCGAACAGAAGTATTCGCCGCAAATAAATTTTAATTTAATTACTTTTCTGTAATTTCTGAATAATGAATAATATTCATTACCAATTTTAAATACCAATCCATCGTCTGGAATACTTTTTAATACTTAAGATTTTTTTACCGGTAAATAAAAATAGTGTAATATACAATTAAACTGTATAAAAATAGTGTAACTTTGTTATTCCTCTTGCTATGTTACAGAACGTGACGCATGTTTCGCTTATTTGAGAAACATCATCAGACCATCGCAACATTCATAAATAAACTGGTTATACGTTTATAAAATTATTCGTTTACTTTTTATTATTAGTATATAATATTATTAATAAAAATCAACTTGAACAAAGTTACCGCCAAATTTATCGAAGATAAAAAAAATAATATTGTATACTTAAAAAATATTAATTGATTTGGCATTTACTTGGTAGAACTCCATTATAACTAAATCTGTTATACTCAAAAAGCCTGGCAATTCCCTACGCTCCTCTTGATATCTTCTACGGTTGTCAAATTGACATAAATCGAATGAAATTGTGATTTTATCATAAATCAATGTTGCATAAAATATCTAGACCTAAACACCTTATCATAAAAAGTCAATTATTTCATTTTATGGTTACTTAGAACTATCAATTTGTTAATTTAAATGTATTTTAGTCACGACGGCTGCATAAAAACTTAAATTGCAATAAATATATTATGTTTTACGTTCAACGAAGTTTTCGAGCAAAGACAGACGTTTAACCAGTTTAAAATAACAATTGAATATCAGGCTTCGTAATTGTTTGATAAACAAACAGGAAAAACCGGCGGCCAGTCGTAAAAATCCACCGTCACAGATGCGACATAATACCATAATTTATATTCCATTAAGGCAATGCAAAAAATACAAAGATAGAGAAGATAAATGAGTCCATCAAAAGATGAAAGCGAGTATGAATAGGTACATTTATATAGCAATCTCCTGTAATGATTTTAGGGCTGCAGAGGGCTCTTGTTCAAATTCACATCGACATGTAAACTACTCTTGTCTGTTTAAATGAAACATATTTGATGTAAGCATAGTTTTATTGAGTTTATAAAAGCTATTGTTCGGACCAAAAGATAAACTTCCCTTATCGAACGTTTTACTGCCAAAAACTTGAAGAGGTTTTTCAATTATTATATTATATTGCCGGTGTCCGTTGTGAAAATAAATTTCATGTTTGCCATAAGATATATTAAAGCACCTCATCAAATGTTGTACATATATTTTATCAAACTGATCTATCCGTAGCGCAGTGGTCAACGTCGTTAGCTTCCGTGGCGGATCTCACGAGTTTGTTTCACAGTACGAAGAGCATTTTTTTAAATAAATTCATCGATTTTTGTTCGAAAGAATTCACTTCTACACTACCAATCCTAAATAACTAGGCGTAGCGAGAGCGATTAGCACAACACTACCCCTTCATATCCATATTCTTTATATCCCTACTCTCGTCGAAAAAAAAAGTTTGGCAACTGAGTAACGATCACTTTTCGAAAAAAAACTTCTTTTGTGACACTTCCATAAGGAGACCATAGGTTCCACATTGGGAAAGGACATAGATTATAAAAAAAAATATAGTCTTTTGCATAACTTCAAAGAACAAGCTTAGAACTTTAAAAAAATTGAGCGTCTAGTTAAAAAATACGATATAACATACACATTTTGTCAAAATCGAAAAAGAAAAACTTTTCGCGCAATTGTACACTTAGTGAGAATAACATGTTTTTAAATTGATAAAATAATAAACAGATATTAAATATCTGCATTATATATGTATATTTATAAAAATAAGCATATCATAGTTCTATGTAATTTTTCTCCCCTTCAGAGTCTACGAAAAATGCATAGTTGACAGATTGACAATCCGTTATGCTAGCCTTATATTTGTACCCTACTCATTTTGATAAGGGTTGAAAAATTTATTAATCAAGATGTTTATTTATTAGGTTTTACTTTTCTTACTTAAATAATATCAATACATTTAGCTTATATTGCGAAGTTTGAAATTTATTGTTACTTTCTACAACATATTTATATGTAAAAATAAAAATATATTATACCTACTAATTTCACCATCGTAATACTTGGTTTGATATAATTTTTTGCGTTATTTAAAGATATATTTCACATGTTTTCTCAGAATTTGTCAGAGGTTATTTGAACATTCACTAACAACTTGTTCAATGGTACAGTATAGTCTACTGCAGTGTCTGCCAAACTTTTTTACTTCACGGCACACTAGCCAATGGGACTTGTACCGCGGCACACCAAATAAAAATGCTTTAAAAAAGGTAATGTACCTTTAAAAAAGAAAATGTGTCACGTTGACCACTATGTATGAACGTGTCAAATATTTGATTGAACGTGTTGATGTTAAATTTATTTTACATTGAAGAATATTTAAATAAATAGACATTACAATTAACATTTTTAAGGTTTCTTCCACCGCGGCACAACTTTTTGTGGCACAGTAGTGTGCCGCGGCACACAGTTTAGCAGACACTGGTATACTGTATTGAACTGTACCGTACTGTAGAGCAGTAGTTTCCAAACTTTATGTTACTGCGCCTCATTTTCAAGAAAAAAATATCTTCGCGCCTCCTCATCCTTTATTCATATAGTAATAAAGACACGTTTTAAAGGGTAAATAAATATTTTGTACTGTTCGCGCTTCCCTTTGCAATGGCCCACGCCTCCCCTGTGAGGCGCGTCTCCCAGGTTGGAAATCGCTGCTGTAGAGTGTAGGGACTACTGAGTTGACGAAAGAAGTTAAAGCGGACTAATGCAGACGAAGCAGTTTCCGTAAAGCATAAATCCCGTTATATAAAAAAGTGTTCTGAAAATAGTTTTTTTATTTAAAACAATTGAATTATAAATGCATCCATTCACTTCAAGTAAACAAATAAAATGAGCATACGAGCAGAACACCATTGTAACCTGAATTCTAGCGATAAATATATGACGTGGTTATCATGCGTAGAAAACTGTCAAAAAGGGTTTTTGGATTTAAATATGTAGAACAATTACAGAAACAATTTTTTACATTTAATTACATTAAATTTGAATCGTTCAAACTATGTGCATTCTTAAAGATTTTGTCACCCGGGTTTCGCCTTTCGGCATCTTCAGGCGTTCAAGTGCACGGATGAACTTGAACTGACGCTTAGTAAATGAAATTTTTGTGTTTATATAAGAAATAAATGCATCACTGAGTCCAAAGCCATTGCTGGCGAAAAGGATAAGCTCGTGGGAATGCCAACAGATTTGGTCCTCGGGTCCCCGGTCCCAACCCGGGTCGTTAGTGAAAAAATCTGTGAGAATGTACATATTTTCAACGATTCAAATTAAATATTGAAATTCCACCAAGCACTTTCAGTCGAAATCTAAAATTTAATTACATGTTTTTGTTTCCGTTTTATTATAATTTCGTAATATCGAGCATCCTTTTTATACTGTTATAGATATTAAAAATATATCCTTGCTAAAAATTAATTCTATTTTAAAATCAAATAGCTATAGTCTAACTAAGTTTTTTTCATTTCAGTGAACTTATCAATAGCGGACGCCATGGTATCCACCCTTAATGTGACTTTCAATTACACGTACATGATGAACTCAGACTGGCCCTTTGGAACTCTCTATTGCAAAATTAGCCAGTTTGTGGCCGTACTCAGCATAGGAGCGTCAGTTTTTACACTAATGGCCATTAGCATCGATAGGTAAGTGACCAAACACCATAATATTACTAAGTACATCCTATTGAGACCCGTATAACAAAATGTTTAATGTAAATTTCAAACAACAATATATTTTTAACTATCTCAATAGCTAATACATTTTGCAATTATTAATATCAACGCACGAAAACCAACGTATTTACATTTATTAGTCGGGTATATAGCCCAGCAGTTAACATTGTCTGCTTTCGTGCTTGAGTCCCAGTACAAACCAGTACAGTTTGTAATATCCAAAAATTTCTTCTCACCTTTCCATTGTTTCAATAACTGGGCGTAGTGACAGTAATTAGTTAACCACTAGTCCTGTAATAGTCTATCCTTCTATCCCTACTATTCTCTTTTAAAAAAAAAGAGTTTAAGCGACTGCGTAACAACCAGTTTTCATAGAAAGTTTCTGTTAGGATATCTCCATTAGGAAGAAATATGCTCCACATTGGAAGCAGACATAAATTTAAATATAAATAATTTTAGCAATTTATTTCAGAGCTAGTAAAAATCGATACGATACAAAATGAGTTGTTTCTGAAACGTCTGAAAATGCTTTAAAACTGTTTTTATTTCGTAAGAAAAAAAAATGCAAAACAATACATTATTTACAGGTAAACCATTACAAAAACCTCACGTAATTACGCATAATTATTAAAATCTCAAAGAATTTGCGATTATTTAAACATTCTGTCTATATTTCGCTTACTCAAACAACACAAAGCAAAAATTTAAAATTTAATACTTTATTTTAAGACATAATAAAGGATCTCGAGTAGATGACAAGACAAAGTAATTGTATATCTTTTTTTAAGCCAGTATTATTAACACCTAAACCAAAATAAGTAAATTCATCATTATGACTGATTTTTTTAAGTTTTTGTGGAACTTAATAATTTGATATTTTGAACGTAACTTAATTTTTTTGACAATACAGTTAATTTAGATGTAATACCAAATATTGTTTTAAAAAACAAAAAAAAATATTGACCGATTCATTACGGCGTAGATTTTTTATCCTCAGTCTAAATTTAAAAAAATGCTTTAAAAATACACGCAAAGGTTTCCATAAGCCTGAAATAGGAAATGGGCATTTTTTTTTTTAAATAAATGTAAAATATTTTTCTCTGCTGTTATTTAATGGGTCAAGCGTTATAATCTTAGGATAGTGCAGGATTATGTTATTAATACGACATCTAAGGTATAATTTTACATACTAAATTAAGCGACGGCAGGTTAATGATGTTACTAAATGTCGTATATACCCTTATTTATGGGTTCCTTCGGAGTTTCGGGTGACAAACCACTCACACTAAAATAATAAACCACCTCTTATGATATCAAAAATAGTAGGTATCTTTGAACTTATGTTTTACTGAGAACATTTTTTTCATCATAATTCATTTGTTTATTCAACTTTAAGCAAAAATATGAAAATATTTTGTTTATTTTCACTAAGAAGATTCAAATTAATCAATCATATCTTCACAGTCTGTGTTTAAATAAGAGCATACGTTTATTTGATTTATCTTAATGCAGAAGACCACAGCTTCACTGAACCAAATATGTACATAAATTTCTCACAAAAAGTGACAAATTTGACCCATATGACGTCTCCATTGAGTAAAAGAGCACCCAGGCGTTCATTTTTTGATCTTTAGGTCGGCAGACTGAAATCTCTAAACGGGAACTTTCAAACACTGATTCATTGCTTTTTTCTGAATCAGTTTTGAAATACATTTTATTTTTTATGCTTTCATTATTTTTCAGTCATCAGACTTTGCAAACGGGTATAAAAAAAATAATCAGCTATATACCATTCCTAGCCTCATCTTTCAATCTGTACTTTCTGTATGTACGAAATATGCAACACATTAGAAGTGGAAATTATTGAAAAACATATTTACCTTAGGTGTGACTTTGTTATTGAATTTAAAGAAACGACTTGTGAATTACGGCATTAAATTTCCAAATACAGTAAATTTACTTTTTCTCAATACAGAAAATATTAATTTGGGGACGATTATTTCTGTGACAAGTCAAATTCGTAAAATTCAATTTAAAAAATTAAAAAATATCTCGTATTATATATGTAGCATTTTTAAGCGAACTTCCATTGATTTCCATTTATTTTAATTACATATATCAAAAAATTCAACAAATCAAAAGATATTTCTTAAATAAATCTTATATTACATTTTTATTTTGGATGGTATGAATACTATTTGATATATACAACAATAGTTCGGAACTTTTATTTATGTCGATATTTCTGATGGCCCCTATGGGAAATTGTTGTTTATGATTTGTTTACTTGGTAACACTGCTAAGATAAATTATGACCATACACTTTGATGTGTGTCTTCAACGAATCTGATAAATAAGTTTTAGCTTTATACTGAGTATATAAAATATGTTCATTTTTCTTACTGAAAATGTAAAATAATTGGATTTGATACTTTCAAATAAAAAATGATTGTATGAGTATGTATGTGTATTGTAAAAACAAAAGACGAAGGCAATTAACCGATGCTAATCAAAATAAGCATTTGCCTGCAGGCTGTATGTAGCCTACGAATCCTAAATAATAATCTGTTAAATTTGGTGACTTTTTTATAAGCTTTAATCTTTTAATAAAAGGTAAGGAGAAAGATAATTGTGTCATATAAAGATGTCTCTGCCTATCGTTAACATATTAATATTTTTTTAGGTATATATAGGGTCTTTCAGTAGGGATGCTCGAAATTTGTTAGGTTATAGCAGCCATGTTGTTAAAGTGACATCTGATAACAGTTTTTGAAATAGTTTTGTTTCTAGACCTTATGATAAGTAAAAAAAAAAGTGCACGAATAGCTTCTGTTTAATTGTATTTATGAGATGAAAATATTCACTAGTTGAGGAAAAGAGTTCTTATTTATGAACTGGAATATGAATCAAGTTTTTATAAATATTTCATTGCTTTCCTGCTCCAAAATTTAAAAAAAATAAATCCTTGATTTTTATGAAAATCATATATTTGAAAATGGTTGCCAGCAGCTTAGCCAACTAATAGCAGAGTCATAAAATACAAATTTCGAGCAAAAAGGGGATCTCCAAATTTTCTTTTACCTATTTTAAACGGTTTAGACATAGCACGGTCCACTAAAAATAAAACACAGAAGCGGATAACAAATTTCCTAATAACAAAAAATTCAACAACACACCACATTAATAACAAACAAAAGGTTTCATTGGATTTTAATGTATCAGACTTAGACGTTTCAAAACATTTCTAGTGATGGAAGCGATTTATTTCCAGTCTGGTGGAAGGGAACTTGCGGCCTTTTGACTTGATCAAAATATTCACTTTGATCAAAAAATTATACGCAAGCGTTTGGAAAAAATGCATAATCGACCTATTATATGTTCGACAGTTGAAAAAAAGGGGAAGTTAACGTTTTCTTTACTGCGGTCTTATGTTGAATCAGATAAATGAATGTGGCATTTTGAAATAAAAAAATTCCCCACCACTGGTCCAGTCTCTCATAAAAGTCTCCGTATATAATCAAGTAGCGATGAAGAGTATTTTTTTTTAAATATTTTGGGTAATTTAATTTTTGAGTATTACTTATTACATTTTTTACACGATTTTCTTTACCCCAATATTAGTGTTTTTTAAATGTAAGGATCCAATATTGAATTATTCTATGAATTCTATCACTTTTTTATGGATCGTATCTAGCATTTAAAAAAGAGTTGAGTGTACTCAATATAAAAAAAATGCGTGGGGGGGAGACTTTGCGTGACGTTTGTATGAGGGTCCCAAATTCCTAGCTATGCTAGTGATGGTTGACGTTTTTTAAATATAAAATGTGGGTATTATACGGCTTATCACACATGGTTAGTTGCCACTTTTTTATGATTTAAGAAAAACTAGTACATAAGTTAATCGAGAATTTTATCGTTTACATCAGTGATGCACAACCTTTACCTTCTAGCGGGCCGCATAAAACAAATTATCGTGGGTTCGGGCCGCAAAAAAAATGATTTAAAGTACGCTCAATTCTTTTTTATACAGAAAATATGTACGTTCCATGGAATATAGCCTTAAAATCGTGTAAAGAAGATTAAGTGAATTTAGATAAATGAGTAATAGGTTCCATTATATTATTTTGACCGTGTTATTTCGAAAATAAATAAACCATGCAAAATAAGGATTATGAGTAATTTCTCATTAAAAATCGTTTCGTTGTGATATATTTATGTTTAATTTATATGCAATTCATCAGTTAATGCGTTCTTGGTCTTTGTTAATTTTTAACAATTTTTTTTCAATTTGACATAATATTTGTAAGCCTGTTTCTAAGAACCGATTTATTCCTTCTTCATTGAAGAATAAGCTTGCTTGCATTTATTAAATAATTTTTTTACGTGAAAAAAAATATGTTTGAGAAAAAGATTTAAGAGCCGCCACAAAATTCAAAAAGGGCCGTGGTTTGTGCATCACTGGTTTACATGATGGAAAACCAATAGGTGTAATTTATTACCATTACTCCAATTATTTTCCAACAACGATGTTCAGAAAAATCAAATAGGTTTATTTTTCCTACCCCACGTTCTACTTGACACATTTTTTACCACGTTTTTATTGAAAAATAGAACGGTTGAAAAATCTAATCAGCGGGCAGCCAATCAATCATTGTAAAAATATCGATTGACAACTCAACTGACGTGACGTCATCGCAAATGGCTTCATTTTCCATTTCAATTATGTCAAGAGTCGTAATTATGTCATGTGGAATATTAAACGTGAGACTAATAAACAAAATTCGCTTTTCATAATTTTTTGAATTGTGTTTTTGCTTGATTGACCTTATTGTAGTATTTCGCATATTCTATTTCAATTGTACAAATGTACAAAAATAAAATGCAATTTGACAACCGCCAGTATATTTTAAGGCGAAAAAGTATTTTCCAGTGGAAGTTTTGATTGGAATCATTTTAAATAATATTTTTACATACACTATAACACTTTGAATGTCAGATTTTAAAGCTTTTCGAACATGACCGACAAATACATCAAATAATAACGAACACTGGAGGCTTGAAAGTAGTGACTACGTTTGTATGAAATTCAATTTTTGTTTTCAGGTGACTTTAAAGATAATGAAATTTTAAGATTATACAATAAGCGAAGAAGTCTCACAGCCACCACAAAGCTCAAAGGTGCGGCAGGTTACTCATTATTAATTACCGTAACGAGAAATAACACTTTTACTCCGTACAAAATTGTCACGGTACCTTGCCAGCTTAAAACTTTATTTTTTATAACTTTATTAATATCGTTATTTTGATTTATTAGGCTTTGTCTTTTTGTTGGATTTATTTCTCTCCACATGCCAGTTTCATAATACAGAAAGCAAAATTACAAAAACAACCTGATTATTATTTTTTTATCCGTGATCGCTCCCAATGTGGAACACATGGCTTCCTAATGGTTTTTTTTCTACGAGAACTGTTTTTTACTTAGCCGCTCAACCTCTTTTTTTCCAAAGAAGGAAGTAGGGATGGAAGGATAAGGCTAGGAAAGGACTAGTAGTTAACTAATCGCTCTCCTTACGCCCAGTTATTAAAGGATGAGAAAGGTGGATGGAAAATTAGAACATCACAAGCACCCATGCTTTCAAACAGAAGTCGATAAATCAATCGAAAAAATGCTGTTCGTACTGGGACTCGAACCCGTGAAGTCTGGCACGGAAGCCCACAACGCTAACCGCTGCGCCATAGGACCTAATTATAGATTATCTTAAACTATTTTATTTTTAATGATCTAATAGTACGTAAAATATAAAATCAATTTCGACCAATAAACTAAAACACAATATCACGAATCCTGGGATAATCACTGGATAATGAAATTGTAAGTTTATTTGGGTGTAAATAACGGCAAGGATCACACAATTTTATCAGTTAAGTCTAAATTTAAGGTTCTGATGAATAACCGAAACGTTACAAAGTAAGGGTAACGTATTGAAAACTTTGCACGTGTAATTCTCACATCAACCATACTTACTGTTATATATATACGCTTTTAATAGAACTATGAAACAAAAACAAAAGAAATTTTACGCATGCATATTTTTGAGGGTGCCTACAATTTTATTTATTATTCATTAACATTATTGTAATACACAACACAAAAAAGTCTAGTATATAAGTTTTATTTATTGCGTAAAGTCCGCATGAAGTAGGCAAGTTGAAAAAAAGTAATAAATATTTTTTTTATTGAGCAGGTCTCGAATATATTCTATAGCACATTTGCTCCATCTAGCACATTTGTATTTAAAGCACATTTGATCCGTTTTAATGACTATCATATTATGCTAAATATAAACAAAATTGAATGCTCTTATAACATAATTATTATTTTGAGCTGACAAGGCATTTTTTCTAAAACTAAAAAGGGATATGATTGAATGTTTGATTTATAATAATCCATGTAAATATAATATAAAATTTAATGTTCAAGACATTTTATTTTCTTTTAACAAAAAAGTAAATTAACTAAATTTAAGAATGAAAAATAATATTATTATGACAATATGTAACACGCAATAAAAATTAAAAACACGTATTCGAATAAAATTTTGGGTGTCTCCTAAGAATCCTGATATTAATAAAAAAAACAAAAATTTATATAGGTTTCCAAATTTTATTTAAAAATAGCATATACATATTTTAAATTAATTTATAGTCATATAAAAGCTGTAATTGTATACTAGATGATTGTTTATATTTCTTTTAAAAATAAATACATCCTTGCCTTTATTTTAGTTTCCACCATTTTTATACTTTTGGAAAAGCAATACTTCATCTTTGCATTTCCAATGTCCTAAACAATATTTTAATCACAAAACAAGTGTCAGAAATAGAATTAATTAAATTGGTGTTTGTTGAAAATTAATAATCATGACGTAAATGATACTCGTTAACTAAATGGAATATACTGTGGGTGTTTTTATTGACAAGGTTAATAGGGTGTTACGTCATTTTTGTTTTTTATTCAAATAGATTAAGGTTGTTACATAACACATAAAATAATATGATAAATAATTTTCATTTTATGACGTCTTCTGAAGATGAAAATAAAACAAGGATCGTCATGTCTTAGGGGGTTCTTAAGACACATGAATTACTTGTGGAGACAACTGTGGGTATATAAATAACTTCAAGTTGTGATTATTTTTACAGTGGAGTAGCTATAAATTTGGGGGCCTCTCGTGACGTTTGCATGAGACCCCTCTACGAAATTTGTTCTATTGATTTTTTTTAAATATGGGCCCTCATGCATTGCATGAACTTGCTATGAAGTGGCTTTACCGCAGTCTACTTATTTGTATGTAAAGAAAACTGGAAAAACAAAGAATATTTTTATATTTCATAACAGAAATACTATCGTTTTTGTGACCAAGTGAACTCTACCAAAGTCATTTTTTTTTTTACTTATTTCGCTTTTATGTTATATGATCTAGACTGGCTTAGTATTCAACATTATCAACTAGATCAGTTGATAATGCTCGTTATAGGCAAAACTGGCCTTGAGCTTATAAAATAAAAGTTAAATTAGTATACACGAGTGTTTTTTTTATCGTGATAATTTTACACCAATTATTGAGTAGTGTCCTTCGGTGCAGCGCTTAGCGTTGCTGGTTTCTGTGCCGGATCTCACAGGATTGAGTCCTAGTGCGAACAGCATTTTTTCGATCGATTTATGTTCGAAGGCATGGGTGTTTGTGATGTCTTAATTTCGCTCCCACCTTTCCTTTCCATAAATGGGCGTAGCAAGAAGGATTAGTTAACCACTGGTCCTGTCTCAGCCTTATCCTTCTATATTTTGAAAAAGAGAGGTTGAGCCATTGACTAACAAACAGTTCTCGTAGAAAATCTGTTGAAATACCTCCATCAGGAGGCCATATGCTCTATATTGGAAGTGGACATGGATAAAAAAGTACAATGAATTATATCATCAATAAAATATGTGCAAGTTTGTAATATGCGTAATGCCGGCTAAGCAAAACTGACCAAAGCGTTCAGTTACGAAAAACGATATGTTCAAATTTTAACGTTTGTAACAAAGAATGTTTTTATGTTTCAAGCCAAAATTGTTATTTCAAGTCGATATTCATTTTTCTTTATATTCATTCGTCTATCTTTTAATATAAGCAAAATAAATCAACCGGATTTAAAATTCTCCGGTCCATGAATTAAATAATAATTAATGTGTGTTTGGAACATACCTAGTGTAAAATTGCGCGTAGAGTGACTATATCATTTTTTGTAGCAAGACGCTTTAATTCAAATAGAAAATAACAACTTCTTAGTTGTAGCTAGAGTGACACGTAACGTGAATGGAATTTTCATACCGAATGTATTGTATTTTTACCAATCATTTCATAAATTTTCCCTGAGTTATTCATAACAATATAAGTCAAGATTAAAATTCTAAGCTGTTCATTTTACATGCAGAGAGAGAAGACTTTTACGTGGGAGAAGAAAATCAAAAGCTTTCTTTTTCTTCGTTAAGCTTTATTTACTATGAATTCACTGCTTAATACCGTTAACTTCAATTCTTGCTGTATTTCATGTTTTACAGTTAGAACATTAAACTAAGGTAATGAATGATAGAAACATTAAACGTTTTACTATCGATCGTAATTGAGATCACTTACAATTTGAATAGCAAATTTGTTATTTGATAGGCATTATCGATGTTTCGGCAGAAAATTGAGTTGTTGCTTATTTCATATCAAAGTTGTAAAAGTAAATGGATATTGAAATTTTTCACTGTAGTAACTTAGCTAAATTTTATAAAGGAGAATTTATCAAGTCGCAATAAAGATTAAAATTACTGTCTATTGAGTTTGATTAAGATTGCTAAAGTTTTTCATCTGTAATACCTTCAACTTTCTGTTATCTTCTCATATTGTTTCATCGCTGTTACGATGTAAATATTTAAATTTGAAAACAAAAAGGAATATTAAAATCACGAACATTTTTTAGTTCATTGAAACTAACAATTATTTAAAAGTACTAGTTAATATTTACAGAAGCATGAATTCACTGGAAAGGTTAAGCGCGATGGTGTTTTATGTCACGTTTATCATTTCAGAGAACAAAAAAGAAAGTAAATTACGTTTTCAATGCGTTTACGAAGTGAAAAACTCTTTATAATGACATTCTTAGATCCGGAACTTGAATGACATTTTACTGTGAATTTCCATTTCGATTTTATAAGTAATTGCTTTTTAACCAATTCACTTTAAAAACGGTTAACCAATTGAATTGCTAGGCGTAACTTCATCATTATGTTCTTATCTTTCATAAAAGAGAGGTTAAGTTTAACATTACTTGTCATCACATAGCTAACTACTATTGAAATTTTTCATTGGAAGTGTTATTAGTATATAACAATAGCAAAGTATTAATATACTAACGTAGGAAACTCTTTAAATTGGTCTGATGAAGTATTTTTTAATTAAAGATTATAAATAATATAATCATACTACTTTTAGTTATTTGTATAATATTTTAGCCTAAGCATTATTTTTTATGTCGTTAGACATTATTTTCTAAGTCAATTCTTTTCAATAAATTCTAATCACGTCTTCAAAATTTCTCGCAAAACTTTAAAGTTTACCATCTCAAAGTCACTCTTTAGGGTAAACCATCAATCTTATCAAAACTTCTCTATTACAACTTACAAACTGCGAAAATGCCGAATAATTTCAAGCATAGTTAACTAAACCTAATAATAGTGCTTTTACAATTGCTCCAGGAAGTATAAAACTTTCTTCGACCGATAACTTATAATTTGCTTCGCTTGTACAACTTTAGTTTACTTCTATATGAAATATAGCCTTCAGGTAAAATCAGGTTGATACCTGTTAAACTATTAGGTAAACGCATTTTTGTTCCAAAGTATGAACAACTTTCTAGAAGTATTTGAGTTAAATTAAACTTGATATTAAATTTAAATCATTGGAAAATTATAAAATCAACAAGCTATTGCCGAGTTATAACTAAATGATAAATCATATTTAAATTAATATCTAAAAAGAGCCCCGTGCAGTAACAATTCAAACATGTATAGTTTTAAAAAAATGCGTTTTTTTAGCTTCGTTAATGATAAAAAAAATATTTGGTTTCTATTCTATATAATGCCAAAATAAAACATGTAAAAAATATCGTACTTCATTGAAAGAAGAGACATCGAAACTTTACAATTTGAATAGAATAAATAACTTAACTTAATTTTGATCTAATTAAGTATTTCGACTGAGGGGGCTTGATGGAACTTCAATATCAAATTTGAATTTTGTACTTTTCCATGAGTTTTGTCGCTAACGACCCGGGTTTCGCCTTTCGGCATCTTCAGGCATTCCAAATGCACGAATGTACTTGAACTGACGCGTAGTAAACAGTTTGTAGCGTTTATATACAAAAATATAAGTAGATCACTAAGTTAAAAGGCTATTAAAATGTAAATTAGCGAAAATTGAATGTATACAAGTTTCAATGAATTAAGTGGGTTTGTTTTAACTATGGGGATTTTTTGAAAATATTAATATCTGGTCATTAATATTTTCAAAAAATCCCATAACATAGGAATATTTAAAATAAATCTAGGGTTTATCCTACAAAATTTTTGCTCGTCCTTACTACTGTCCGTACACAATATTACACGGTAATAAAAAGATGAGCATGACGATTTAGTCATGCGGGCTTTCTATACAACGACAATACGTTTTTTTTTAATTGTTAGGAATGAAAGTTATCCGTGACTTCAGTATGGCTTAAAAAATATATTTTTTATCGAAAAAAGCTCTCGTCTCTGGAGGGTTAATTTTCAATAATCAAAAATAAAAAAAATTCTGTTTTTCAATCCAATTATCTTGTTTCAACTGATATCAACTAAACTAATATGATAATTAGTTTTGAACATTTTAAACATTGGAGAGCAAAACGACAAATTTCATTGCAGCATTTAATAGGTTGCACTTTCTTTTCACATTTATTTCGAAAACTTAATATGTAGCTTTTAGTTTCTCAGAACATCTGTCTTGCTTCATATTACTTTAAGTGTTTAATTCTACATATTTTGAACAAGAAACGTATAATAAATACTTTACGCACAACACATATCAAGACCAATTGTTGTTTGCATCTTTGACAAATAAAATAATTATAATCTTACTGTTCAAAAAAAAGTACAGTTAAAGCTATACTGTATGTAATTCATAATTTGTTGATAATCATTCACAGGTTTATGATTGATTTAAGCAATAACTTTGACAGTATTTTGTAACACAAAAACTAACCATCGTAAATAGTTGAATATTATATTATCTTTTTATATATTATATGAAATATTTATTAAACGTTGAAAATGGCCCGAACTGATTTAAGAAATTATTCTGATTTGTTTTTTCATTATGATAAATCTGATCGTTAATTGATTAAATCAAAAATTATAAACACGATTGTTGTTAATTAATAAATAGAAACATAATAATGTACTATGCATATTTTAAATTCTTAAACTAAACATTTCAGACCATAGCACATAAAACCCTACTCACTCTTCAAAAAATGAGCGTTGAAAGATTGGGTACAAACCTGTCTTCCTAAACGCATTCTTCTATTCTTCCTTCTCTGAAATGTCAAGATGAACGATTACTAAACGGGTTATTATGCATATTTTATTAACTGCCCGTTTAGCCTTTTGTGAAAGCTATTAAGATGTTCAAATGTTGACCTAAGCAATCTGTTACCAAATCAATGGTACATTGCATTTATATATATATTTGTATCTTGTTTAGATGGCAATGTGTCGATAAGAATTAATACATTATCCTGTTATTGAAGAGTTAAATAATCAAAGTTAATTTAAAACAGTGTAAATTTTTGTTTCCATTGCAACTGCAGTTTTATAATTATAATCCAAATTAAAAAGTACCGAAGACATCTGACAACTAACGATTAAATATGTTTTAAATCATATTATAAAGTTCATACTGATTTGTCTAAGCGAGACGGTTAACTTTCATATGATGATAAATCACAAATAATGATATTAGTAATCCAGGAGCTATCGAGAATATTTGCAATCTCGCTTCAAATTAAAATTTTCCTATTTGATTTTAGATCAAATTTACCTACTACTGCTCCTACTACTTACTTACTACTACATACTCTTTTGTGGAGCATATTTGTACAAAGTCAAACATATGTAAATAATTGGCATCGTTTGCATCATATTAGATAATAAAGCTAAAAAAGGAGAATCTAAATTTATTTATATTTATTCAAAATCGTATATTCAAATATTGTTTGTGGAAAATTTGTTTGACCCTTTATAACTACTTCTTTGAGTTCTTAACGTGATATCTATAAAGGCCATCACATTCAAAGCGACTTTACTTTGACAGGGAAAATTGTAAGTTAAACGCCGCTTTAAATAAAATTATACTTATTTCAAAAGGGCGATAATATCTCTAATATTGTCGTATCAGATTTTTGGCTGTTTCAGAGTTGAAAAAAATCTGATGAATTTTGCCTGCTCAAAATTTACATATTTATTCGAGCGACTCCTAAAACTTCAAGATCGGAAGGATGTCGGGAAGCGGAAGTTCGCAAAAAACATGCTTATTAGAGGCTCTCAACTTGATATGCGTAATTTTTAGTAATGACGACAATATCGCATTTATAAACATCACAGTGTCGTAAAGTTTCAAGGAAAATGTTAAAAGTTATTTGCGTTCCAAATTAATTAAGCTCATTTTGTCGTCATAAAATATTATTACATAATGAAAATTGCTGTTACCCATTGGTAACGTTCTCTGACATTATTTCGACTTATTTTCGCGTTCAAGGATTCAAGTCTCAATATAAACACTAAAAAATCGGTTTTTTGATCGATTTATTTACTTGTAAACCATAAGTATTTTATTCTTTCTCACCAGGGGTGGACTGGAAGGGCTCAGAATGACTTACCCGAGCCCCTTACTAAATTTAAGCTAGTCTGGTGAGCCCTTTGTTAAATTTTAAAAAAATATTCGTCTCATATCAAATCAGCACCTCACTGCAATTTCTGTAGTAGGTTAAATTGTATTATGAAACATAAAACTCTGTTCCCCTACATTTTTTTTCAAAAAAATGCATTTATTTCGGCTGCATAATAAAATAGACCCTAGTTGTTTATTGTCCCAAAATACCGATTATATTATTAATTGATATGTATTCACATTTATTTGGTAGAACTCCATTATAATAGGGTAAAAATATCAACGTATTTAGTTATACAGTTTTTATATTATTAGTTGATAGCTATTTCTGCATTCGCCATAGTTCTGACGATGGCGAAAGTCGAAATAGATATCAACTAATAATATAAAAACTGTAGAACTAAATACGTTGATATGTTTACCCTATCACCGATTATATTGTTTCTAAATGTTTTACAATGTCCAGCGGAACATTTTTATGCCCCTACTTACATATTTACTTAACACGTGTGTATTTTTTTCATTTTAGGACCGTTACCATTATTATTCTGCACATTTTTATAAAGAACAGGTTTCTTTTATTTCTATTAAGCCTTTAATATATAATTTAATATATTTCATATATATTTATGTAAATAAGTCATATGAGTCAAATAAATAAATATTCTCTGATACGATAAAAATAAAAACACCAATTTTCTGAACTTCTGTGTTTTGTGCTCTAACTCTAACATGTATTAGTGAAGAAGACACTAAGCCGTTCTGACAGTAAAGCGATGATATACGGAAATCGACCATGTGGTGAAGACATTGTGGCTGAGATTTAGCGAGCCCTTTGTTAGTTTATTGGTAGCCCACCGCTGCTTTTCACCCATTACATAATATGATGAACCTGCAATTGAAAACAAATTAGAATGATAAACTAACCTATATTTTTTTACGCCCTATCCTTTTCTCCTTACCCTATTTTAAAAGAGTCGTAAAGCGACTAAAACATTTTTTATAAACTCCCTTGTCGAACAATACGAAAAAAGTAAAAATATGTAAAGATATATATAACATAACTTACCTTCGTCAGGTATAAAAATAAATAAACTTTAATTCACCAAGTAAAATGTTTTACTAATGTGCGGATGTACATTGATGTATAAATACTGTTTAATAATAAATAAAGATCCAATAACATATTTAGCATTACATTTAATTGCCACTTCACAATATAAGCTGACGACAAATTAAGTAATGGAAACAGCATATTAAAAACATTACAATGTATCACACCTTATAAGATAACACCGCCACAAACCGAAAAATGTCGGTGGATAGATGTTAATTTCAACTCAACTCCCTGACCATTATTTATGATAATGTGAGACTACTATATCTCTAGCGAGTACTATTTACAAGTTATGCAAATTATTAATTTACTGCGGTATCAAATATTTTCAAAATATCTAGAATATTATTTCCATAATTAAAATATTGCAATAATAAATTATGTTAATTAAAAATACAATATTCCTTTTTAGTTACTTCGACTTTTATTTACCAAGATCAGAATCGGTTTGGCTCATAGCGAGCATTATTAACTAATAATGCTCGCTATTGTTTGTATGAATAGCATTGTTAAATTCTATTTCTTATCAGTTGATAATGCTCGTCATGAACGAAACCGATCCTGATCTTGGTAAATATAAATGGAAAGTACAAAGGAATAATGTGTTTTTGTTAATCTAATGCCTTTCCACCAAGTATTGACTTGATATTATATTCAAAAAGCATAATGCTATTATGTTGAGAGTGTTGAGACAAATAAATAAAGAGAAAAACTCTTAATGAAACTTACTCATTGTTGTTCTAGGGGTGCGATATATGTATATTTAGATAACAAAAAACGCAATAACCATAATTTGATGAAAAATTATAAATCTTATATTCACGAGTACTGTACAATTGTTTCAGTCACTTCAGATACTAAATTGTTTTCTTCGTGTATTTTTATGCGCCGAGCGATATATAAAATCATTATACTGTAGGTTAATTATTTTTCTTCGTGTCTTTTTTTCTCACGCGTGAAAAATTAAGCATTTTTTAAAAATTCTTGCACTCGATGACATCATATACTAGTATTGTGTTGGTTATATGAAATACATGATATTTAAATGTGAGTCTCTTAATTGAAAATTTCAAATTGTCAATTTTGACATTTATATTGAATACAGCCAATTGAAAACATCAAAACACGTGATGGTAACGCGTGTTTTCCACTGAATTGGCTATTTTAGCACCGTTCAATCATATATTGATTTTTTTGAAAGCAAATTAGTCTGATAAATGGCATTCAATTTTACATGCCACGGCGGGTTTTGTTATCGAAATTTATTTCATTTATAAAATATTTTTCGCATATCTTTTTGCAAGAAATATTGAGTTTTTATATACGTTTCAACATCAACACGGTTGAAATAGATGTTTTGATAACATATTACATTAAATTTACTAGTGGCTTTGAGTGACTACCATTATGTGTGTTTCTATGAGTATTGTCATAAAAAATGTTTCTTTAAGGACAATTATTTAAGATCAGTTAATGATTCCTTATGTCATGCTTTTGCAATAAAGAATCACATAAGAAATTTTAAATAAACGACGGGCTGCCAGTAAAGTATTATTTTAATGTTTATTTTATTAATTATCGTGAAAAAGTTATTTCAACGTACAAAAAATAAGCAATACTCTCAATCACCAACAGCTCAACTCACAATCACCAACAGTTTAAAAGACCAACGTACTTTTTTTTGTATTGCCGTTATTGATATGTCGCAATTTAAGTTCATCAGTCTTTAATCATAACTAATAATGATACTAAGTAATAAGTTTTTTAATTCGATTGATCAAATTGTTTTAAAAAGTTATTATTTATTTTAAAAAAAAAATCTATATTTTAACGGTAATATAATATAAGTCTCAAGATTTAAAATTTTCGAGACATAAAATAAGCGAGTCTTATATTGCTAATAAAATAGTCTTAACCGTTAACAATATAAAAACATTTTCTTTTCTTTAAGAGAAGAACTTTGCCTTTTCCGACCGCCATCAGGCTTTTTTTAAACTACACCTTTAGCTTAATAAATGTCATACTTTTTTATAACTCTCATAATACTTACATACATTTGGGAACAGGTTTTTATAAAAAAATGCTTTGTAAATAAATCGTTCCACTTAAATTAAACTCGAAAAATATGTTGTTTTGAATGTTTAGAGATGTAAACAGGACAGTATTCAAGCTTTAAGTAATATAATGTTTCAGTTAAAGAAATAAAGTAAAATATCTATTCATTATTTTAAGTAACGTTAGATTTATTTAATCTAAGTCCGCAATATAAATGAGAAAGAAAATTTATGTATGAATAAGATGACATAAGTATGTTTTTTTTATCTTTTTAGGGTAGAAACATTGCTGGATTTTCTTTCTACGTATTTATTGTTGAGACGTGCTAAACTTTTCAGAATTCAGGCGCTATTTAAGGTTAAGACTTTTTTGTACAGAAATGTTAAGATTGTAATAAATCAAGGTATGAAATAACAATAATCACAATTGGTTCTCAAAGCGGTGAAATACTGAATAAAAAAAATAAATTTCTATTCAATGGAAATATCTTCTTTTAATTTTATATCGTACTGTAATGCTTAGATATTGTATATAAGAATATCTGGTATTCAATGAAAAAAGGTTATTAATTGTGTTTTTTCATCAGATTAAAACGTAAACTCATTAAGCGAAAACTAAATTCATCATTTAATGTTGTGGAATACACATAATATATATTTTTGTGTTTAAAGTATCTTATAACTTTATTCAGCTAAACTTATATGCAAATAAATTAACCAAAAAACTAATTTCTTACTAATTCAACCTCCAAATCTTCTAAATTTTCTGAAAAAAATTTTAAGGATTGAAGCTATCACGTAATGTGAAATTATATCGGTACTGTTAAGTATTTCGACTGAGGGTGCTTGATGGAATTTCAATATCAAATTTGAATTTTGTACTTTTCCATGAGTTTTGTCGCTAACGACCCGGGTTTCGCCTTTCGGCATCTTCAGGCATTCCAAGTGCACGGATGTGCTTGAACTGACTGTCAGTTCAAGTAAATCCGTGCACTTGGAATGCCTGAAGATGCCGAAAGGCGAAACCCGGGTCGTTAGCGACAAAACTCATGGAAAAGTACAAAATTCAAACAATTCAAATTTGATATCGGTACTGATTAAAAAAATTACCGGCTTATTTGTTTTTAATTTGCTGAATATATTTTTTCTTTTGATTTGTATCTCACCCATACATACCCAGTGCGGTAATGTATGAGATTGAATGTTTGATGGTTGAACTTCCATCGTGAGTATAGTATTAATTGTAAACAAAAAAATGTTTGATTGATAATATTATATATTTTTCAAATATAGTCGTATTTTTCGAAGCATCTGGACACCTGTTAAAACATCCAGAAAGAAGCTGTTTTACGAGAATTGATTTTAAGAACTTCATGTCGTCACTTTACTTTTCTTTTCGATGACAGATAGAATATAACGAATGGAATAGTAATTAACTTATCACTCCTCCCTACGCTCCGTTTTTGTCCGTATCCAGATTCTAACGCAAACGAATATGGTGTACGCCCAAAAAAATGACCACTTCACTATAGAACTGACATTTTTATACCCGTTACATACTATCACCACCTACATGACTCGAGAGATTACTTTTTTGTAACTCTTTGTAAGTGGACATTGAAAAAACCATATTTGAAAAGCATGTCACGATTTCGTTATCCGTACATCTAAATCAATTTCCACGTTGCCTTTCAGAATTGAAACCAGTTTTTGCTGCCCGTTAGAGATTGTAAGTATTAATCATCTGTTAGTAGTACTTGAGTGTCGAGTAAAAAATTCGTTACTTACTTTTATTACTTTTGGGTTTTTACAAAAATATGTTCGCAGTACCTACATATTAGTTATAAAAAAAAACATAAAAACACGGGTTTTTTTAATTTTAAAAAATGTGAATCACATTAGTCTGAAAAATTCTGTGGTCTCCTTTTTTGAGATTTGACATAAGAATCTAAAATTTGAATAAGTAGAGCTTTCGTGAAAGGCCATTCATTGAACCAGAAGTGTAATAGTATTTGATATTTTTTTATAATGACGCTGGCGAGTTAATAATACGAGAATATACTAGAAAAAAAAATGACTAAAGGATATTAAATAACGGAAAAACTTTTTCTTGTTATAAAATTAATTAACTCTTGTACATGTACGATAACACTACATTGAATTGTGCGAAAAATATCACAGTTGTTGTTGAAGAATGATTCTGGCAGATTATCCTTGCTTTTAGTCTCTATTCGTATCTTGAAAAGCCTCACTCTCAGCGAAGCCGTTTTCTATTGTGACCGTATCGTTGATTTTAATTGGATGTCTACGCTTTCTCAGCAAAAATAAACAAACAATATATGGCTGATTCTCAATATTTGTGCCGTATGCAATATAGAACCTTTACCAATTTATTTATCCAGCCAATTTGTGGAGGTTTTTGTTTGTTTTTTAATTGACCTTTAGAGAATTGAGTCAGATTATTCGTATCATTCAAGGGCTTTATAATCGATTAACAAGAACCAATTAATCATTCTAAATACTTTCCATTAGCAATTTTCGTTAAAAACATTGTTATTAAAATAATTTTGCTTAAAAATATTCGAAAAATTAAATAGCGGCTTCAGTTTAAAAAAAGGAGTGCGAGCATAAAAACTATACTGATTTTTTTTCTTAAAATACCAATTTAATTATAACGTAGTGTTAGTGTTATACAAAATTAAATTTATAAGGGTGCACGGCAGTGAGGTTAAAATTTTAACATTATTTTTTATTACACACAGTTTTTTTACATAAAATGATATATTTTTAATAGAGAACTAAATTTCACATAAAACATAACATGCAATATTTATGAGATTCTCTTGTTAAATTGTTGGAAATATTTTTTCAATTGTCGACTTTTTTAGATGTGTTGTTGTACATTGTAATTTAAATAAAAAACTGTAGTTTTTTTAAATATATTTTCTTCTTTTTAAAATATGTTTGACTGGCATAATAAAAACAAGTGACCATTTTAATTACGTAAAAATATGATATACAGTTAAGACTGTGCATTATCTGTAAAACCACGCTCAAACAATCTTTAGACAATTTTTGTTACGAAATAAAAAGGAGTTTATAAGTGTGAACTCTTCATTCTAGTTACACTTATCAGAGTGAAACTTGAAACTGAAGTTAAAGCAGTCAATATTGTTTCTCTTCGTGCGATGATACAGCGCTAATGACTTAAAACCGTTTTCTATCGTTTGAAGCACCTTTAGAAAGCTTATCAAGCGACAGGTTTAGCTGTTAAGAGAAAATTATTCTTCATTCACCTATTTATCTTTCCGCTCTCGATGTTTCCACTGAATCAAAATACCCCTTTACCGATCCCGCAAATATAGCAGTACTAAATTGTGATATAAATAATACAAAACTGTGTATCATTCACTACATGCAAAATTTAATTTATTTTACGTAATTAATGGCTTAGTAAATTAAATACATTACACACGCAGTAATTTCTTGCGATTGATTTGATAAATTTAAATACTTTGTAATGTTCCTAATAATGAATTCAGAGTTTTGGATGTTTTTCGATACCGGTAATAAATATTCAAAATACAGTTTAAATATACAAAATAAGTTTTCTGTTTTTGTAATCCAAATGTATATGCAATTTTTAGTTAAATTTTTTTATAAACTCTTTGCGACAGCTTGTTTATAAAATCTATTATTTCAAATTCTGAAATTAACTGTCATTATTGAAAACAACTCTAAAATTCCTCAAATATTTTTTCGTCTAAACAATTGATTATAACGTTTTATTATACCCTCAATCAAAAAAATCCTTTGAAGATGACTAAAGAAAACAATTCTCATTGTTGGTTTATTGGTTTTGTAAGTGATATTTTGATAAATGTAAGTAAAATGAATTGATCTTATTACAATAGGCTATTTTTCTAACTGTGGTTATTTTTTCATCATACTTTTTTCCTCCGCGTTATTAATGGTATATCAATGTGCCGTGAGAAATTGGAAATTCTGCAGTTATTATTTTTTTAACAATACAGACAATTGTTTTTCTCCCATTATTGTAATTAATTTTGTGTGTATGATATCAAAGAAAATTGTAATTAATGTATTTGATAGCTCATAGTAAAAAACCACTTTTAAATTAATGTATATATTTAAATATATCATAGAAGTTGTAAAGTAATGCCACCATTACACTTTTGTTGTGACCAGATGAAAACGTAAAGGGTCACATTGGTCCTCAATGATTCATTGTCAATTGTCGAGCTTTTTCTAATGGTATTCCAGCATCCATAAAATCCACCGAGTACACCCTACGGATAGTACTCGACTAGGGTTTCCAATCCCGGGATCCCGAATCCCGAAATTCTAATATTTTGTCCAATTCTGTGATCCCGAAATCCCGGGATTGTGACAACACTAATTCCGGGATTGAAAAAATGAAACATGGAACAGCTGAAAGAAAAGATGTCGCACTGTTAATTTTGGTAAATCCGCAAATTCTTGGTATTTTGGATTCGAAAATTCTTGGATTAGCTAAGGAGCTCTCGCGCTGGTAATTTTGGGAAATCCGCAAATTTCGGTGTTTTTGAAATCGACATGAAATTGAAAAGTTCCAAGATTTCTAAATCACCGACCGAAAAAATTCTCAATCCCGTGTCCCAATTTATACACGATTTATGTTGAATGTTTAATTTTGGGATTCAAAAATTGTCAATTCCAAAATTACGAAATCACAAATGGGTCCAAGGTTGGATACCTGAAAAATATCCTGAGGTAACTGCAACCCAGCCATTTCCAATATCTTACGATGATGATGCTCTAACTCATTCAATATAATATAACATTATTTTAAGTTATTTATTTACTTTATTGTCTACATCTGTCTATGTGTGCAAGTGTTTATTCAAACAATTGACATTTTTATAATTTTAGAAATAAACACAGCGCAATGGAACAGTCTTCCGATTTTAAACGATCAGCTGCACATGCCTGGCTCTCCACTTTTATACCCTATATAAATATAATCATAAAACCTTTTCCGGCAAACAAAAATAAAAAAATATTCTTAAAACTACTCGCCATTCAAATCTGTGAGCATTCCCATGGGCTAATCTTTTTCGCCAGCAATGGCTTTAAACTCAATGATACATTTATTTATTACATAAATACGAAACATTCATTTACTAAGGCGTCAGTTCAAGTTCATCCGTGCACTTGAACGCATGAAGATGCCGAAAGGTGAAACCGGGGTCGTTAGGGACAAAATCTGTGTGAATGTACATAATTTGAACGATTCAAATTTAGTTGACACTGTGAATTTTCTTCATCAATTTAATTTTTTAAATATAGCGATAATATTTCAATAGGCCTTATTTATTGTTTGCTCATATTATTTGTATCACACTGTCTCATTATTCCAGCATGCTAGATAAGTTGTCAGTTAACTTCAAATAAACAAATTAAACTAATAAGAATTTGTTGTGTTGGACGTCAATTAACTAAAGCTCTTAAGTATCAGTTTGCCAGCAAAACTTGTAGGCGAGAAAAACGCAATTTACAAAGACATAAAACAACGTAACTAACACAAAATCAGAATTTCTAACTTAAATTGCTGGTATTTAAGCTTACGTTGTTTATTACTCTAGTATTTTCCATTTAAAATAAAGGACTTAGTGGTTTATCAGTATACAATTCAAAACAACATTTATGATTCCTTCATTGAAAATTCGCTTAGCCGCCTGTGTGGTTGAGTAGTCAACGTTGTTGGCTTCGGCTACGCAGAGCCCGGGTTTGAATCTTGGTACGGACAGCTTTATAAATTGATTTTTTAATCGATTTATGAATTTTTATTCATAGGCATGGTGTATGTGATGTCTTGAATTCCCCCCTCTCACCCATCCAATCCCATGAACGGGGCGCATCGAGAGCAATTAGCTGACCACTAGTCCTGTCTTAGCCATGTCCTTCTATCCATACTCTCTTTGGAAAAAAGAGAGGTTGAGCAACTGATTAACGAGCAGTTCTCGTAGAAACACTTCTGTTGAGATAAACTCCATTAAAAGTCCATATGCTCTACATTGGGGGTGGACATGGTTATGTTACTTTAGAATCATTATTTGTTTCCATTATATTTTTATGTGTCATCAGTTTTTGTTTTTTAAAAGAGCAAACTTAGAAAACCTTGGTATTTACATGTATAAAATACATCAATTTCTTACATGAACATATAAATAATTGAATGAGAAAAATAAACTCTGTCCCCCATTCGAGGTTTCAAAAAGGTCGCTCAAGTGATGTATAGTTCTTTGTATACTTCCTTCTATTTTATATTTTTATTCTAACAACAATTTCTACCAGTAAATTAAATTTAGATAATGCCACAAAAAAGAATAATTAATAGATTGCACGCAACCTTCTAATAATGGGCCCTTTCAATGGGTAACTTACAATTGCTCATTAATGACCAAGAAACTGAAAAAAGATTCAAGTATTCTTTTTTACTGAAAATCTACCTGCAGTATTCTTTAAGGGGTATTATTAATTGAATTAATCATTTAATTCACGCTGACATCTTTTTTTATAAATACAGTACTTAACTAGAATACACGCGAGAAAGAGACGTAAACAATTAGTCTGTACTAGGGCATCCAATCCCGGGATCCCGTTCAATCTTCTGATCCCGAAATTCCGGAATCGAGATGGCCGCGATCCCGGCATTTTGAAATTGAGAAATTTTGAGCAAAACCCGAAAATTTACACGAAATTGGCAATTCAAGATTTCAAATTCTTCGGTGAGCTAAAAAAAAAACGAATTTCTGTGAGAATCTGGGAAAAAGTATACCAAATCGAGGATTTCGAATTCCTCGGTGAACTAAAAAAAAAAAAAACGAGGTTCTGTGACAATCGGGAAAGAAGTATAGTGAATTGAGGATTTCAAATTCCTCGGTGAGAAAATCTCAATCCCGGGATTCAAAATTAATCAATCCTGAAATCCCGGGATTGGAAAAAAGGCTCCGGGATTGGATACCCTAGTCTGTACCCACTTTTTTTTAATAAATAAGAGTTTAAAAAAGTCAGAACAGAACCCACTTTTTAGGCTCCAGTTAATTTCAGTAAGTAAATAAATTTATGAAAAATTATTGATGTAATACAAGAATATTTATTTTGAAGGGTCATGAAAAATCGTTTATATTAATGTACACGGTTTTACATTAAATTTAAGCCGGTGTAGGTTGGTATCAGAGTATGAATATTTTTAATTGGACCTCTAATACCACTATTGAGGGTACATATGCGTGGAGATCGGCTCAACGATTCAACTATTAGCCATACCGAATAAAAAGCTCATAGCAGCATAATTAGTTGATATTAACAAGGTGGTTTTAGTAGGCTGTATTATCTGAATATATATATATGTATATAACTCTCATTCAATTGGCACGGAAATTTGGTTTGTTTTCTAACTATACGGCTTAAAAAAAAACCCATAATATGATTGATTTTGACCGAGTGATAAAAATACGGAAATATACATTTTACCGAGGTTTTTCTGACCATTCTTCCATTTTACAAGTAGGTAATTCTACTTTGATTGTTGCTGGAAAAATAAAATTTAAACTGTCGGATTATCATAGTCTTAGGCAAGGTTTCTCATTGGGAGGCCACTGAGAATTTATTTGTTTATGGGAGAAACAGTACAGTTAAGGGGACCACGGGCAAGTTTTCCGAAATCCGTAAATTGTTGTGTTTTAGAAATTGGAATGACTGAGAAGAACAAAAAAAAGATGTTCATTTTGGGAAATCCGCGAATTCCTGGGATGGATTTCGGATTCGAAATTTCTAGGTTTTTGAAATCCGAAATTATGGGAAGGCCTACAAAAAAAAGTCTCGCGTCTTTTCTTTTTGGGTCCCGAAATTCCTTATAACACTTATACTTCAATAGTACAAAGCAGGTATGGGGGCTACAGAAAAATAGGACACCCAAAAAGAGCCACGGGAACAAAAAGGTTGATAAACACTGGTCTTAACTATAATCATTAAACAATATTACTTAAAAATTATGCTATGCTTCTACAGAATTTAATTAAACATTTTTAAATTGTTCCGAATGTCAAAAAAATGCCATATTTATTAATCAAAAATTATATTCATTTAAAGTTTAAAAAAATGTAACCGTCTGTTTATATATGGCTAAGTTAGATTGTAAAATCAAACTTAGCCGATAAAAATAAAATCTTTTTTTTAAAACCATACTTAATTTGAATTCCTTCGTAATTTCAGCTAAAATAAATGAATTGTCTTCGGCTCAATATCTTTATTGTTCTTACATAAAAAGGTGTATTTCCCAATAAATACGGCAACCTTTTCCCCTCAATAGATACAGCTTTTATCAGTATTATCCATTTAAAAAATAGATTGCAAGATTCTTCGCACTTTATTTTCTTCTGAACTATGTTTCTAGATTGTTTTTTCCCGTTATAACATAAATAGTTATGAACGCTTTTATCCAACTAACGAGAATATAATGTTTTTGTTTAGCAACCAACAATGAGACAACACTTTTCGTAAAATAATTATTGTTACAAACAAGAACGAAAAATTCACTATAATAATAGCAATATAACAAAATTACACCTCAGCCTAGATTAACGTGAGACTCGTTTTACGTTGCATAACTTTAACGCGGCCGAGAAAATACGTTGTTTTAATTATAATAAATTAAAATCAATAACATTTTATTTTGGAATGACATGGGAGGAAGCAATAAGACTGATAGGTGACCGAGAATCTTGGAGGAATCATGTGGTGGCCATATGCTCCCACTAGGGAGCGGATATGAACGAAACAAATAAAAATATTTATCAAGCAAAAATCTAGAAGCGTCTGCAGCTCGATTCGACTATGAAAGCAATACATTTTAACAAATTATTATGAAACAACTGGTTAGATTATAATATTTTTAATGTGTTCACTGTCAATACTTGGTGAAAAGGCATTATATTTAAAGAATAAAACACTTAATCATACTAATTCCAATTAATTTTATTTAATATAATCAGGACCGGGTTTGTTCATGACGAGCTTTATCAGTCAGTTATTCTTTGAAGAATATACAAGCAGCGTGTTTTTTTTGTAATAATACGGTTTCAAAATTCATAAGCGGTATATTACTTGGCCATTGTGTTTGTATATTAAGATATATAGCGGAGTGAAGATTATGATAACTATTGTGTATAATACAATAATTACTATAATACATTTCGTTTCACAGAGATCGTACGGCAATACGTTACAGAATGTCAAAGTTTTCAACATGCGTGTCGTAGACAATTTCATGAATAGATTACCTATGTTTATAACTCAAAATTATCTATGACACACACGATGAAAACTTTGTTATATCATAAATATTGTTCCACTTTGTTGTAAGCTAGCTTATAGAACATTAAAACAATTATAAGTTAAGATTGTGATGACATTAGATCATGCACGGGCAAACCGGAGCGCAAAAAAGATTCACGTTTTTATCTTTTAATACCTTTTCAAAAAAGATTGAAAATAAATATAATAATCGTTATGTTTTGATCAACCTATATATATTATGTGAACAAACATTTTCAATCATGAACTTCTTTACGATCAAACATCACCGATGAACATTTACAAGTAGTTTTAAGAATCTCAACTACAAAATTAGCAGCTGAATTTTAAAAAAAATTAAAAGACTTAACAGTTCCATCTCTCTCATTAGATTTTTTTTTTTTCATGATAATAAATGGTGTACATATAAAATGATATTTTGCTTGCCCGCTGCACATTTTAAATTCCCGAATTTGGCCCTTCATCTGAAAATTTTGCCCCCCCTGCATTAGATCAAAAAGTATTCAATTAGCTATCGTAGTATTACACACAAAAGCATAAACAATATTTTTGATATAATTTTGAATTTCGACTAAAGGTACTGATGAAATTTCAATATTAAATTTTGTACATTTTCATACGTTTTGTCAATAACGAACCTAATTTCGTCTTTTGGAGCCTTCAAGCATTAAAGTGCACGAATGAACATAGTCTGATTAGTAAATAGTTTAATCGTGTATGTCAACTTAAAAAACTGCAATTCAAATCAATTAAAAGACAGATGGGGTTTCTACTTTTAAAAAAAAAACCCGTTCAACTTACAATTATTAATTCTGTTTCTACACCATGTTTCAACTATTATCCTCTGTGATGAGTATAATGGTTGAAAAGACATTTATTTCAGGTAGATTAAATATTCAACGTTTAAGTAGGTGTAATATATATGCGTTTGATAGTATCAAAATTCAGCTTATTCCATTTGTTTATTTATGCCATATATTACATCTAACGTAGACTATTAAAATAACACCGTATAGCTGTTTATATTATTAAAGCGATTCAGACAAGATACAAAATAGTTACTACATTAATGGAAATCTATTAAAGTGTGGGAAGCAAATATTAAATTCTAATATAAACGCGACTTAATTTTATGGCCCTTAAATGATTTTAATTGAAGCAGATTAGAGGTTAATAGCACAATCTCGATTAATTAAAATATCAGGGAAAGTGCTTAAAGTATTTGAAGTATTCTCAAACCGCTTTAGTAAATTATTTTCTTGATGATTCTGGCTTTTAAATAATAGTACATTATTTTTGATCGCCTCACGTTCACTAAATATCGAAAAGAATTGATATCAGACTGAATTGTTTGCATTTCAAAAAAATTTTTGATCAAACTTATTATATATTATAGTATTATGTTAACAAACAATAAAAACCTTTTGTATTCGTTGATTATTCTTACCTCGCAACTTTTTAGACGGTTTTTTTGTTCGACTTCAAAAAACTAACAGTAGAACAATCTGATAATCTTTGTTTTAAAATAATGACAGATAAGTGTTTTTTTATATATTTCTTATTACATAAAATTTGAGAAAAGTACTGGTGATTTCTGACTGGTATTTTCGTATATACGTAGTTCTACACAAGAACAATCTGATCATAATATTGAATCGATAAAATTTTAAAAAGTATAACATTTTTTTATGAATTAAAGTGTTTTACATTACTCTTTCAATAAAAGTTTATTTGTATTTTTCTGAACGTCAGATAATATCCGTGTTGCTAGTATTTTAAAAATGCTTCCTACCATTGCACTAAACCATATATGGGCAACCACCGGCCCGCCGAGCTATTTTATCCGGCCCTGATTCATCTCGGCGAAGTAATAGAGAAAGAAATTAATAGTTCCTTATTACATAAACAGCCAATATTGCTGTCTCATAATTCAGTATATAATTTTAATATTATGTGGTTCATTATATAAATAAAAAAATATATAAGAAGAAGCAACGTGTTTTATTTAATTTAATATGACTTTATTATGTTTAATGTCGCCTGCTGTGGCCCAGTTGGTTAGAGCTTGCTCTACCGATCACGCAGGTCTGGGTTCGATTCCCGGTCAGATCTCAGTGAATTAATCAATTCAAAGTTGCGATCGAAGACTGGATGTTTGTGATGTCAATTCAGATAATTTCTTCTCCTCCCATTCTTCTTATCTTTTAATTAGGTGTAGCAATAGCGATTAGCCAACCACTAGTCCTGTTTTAGCCTTATCCTTCTTTCCCTACTACTCACTTTGAAAAAAGTGAGGTTGAGCGACTGAGTAACAAAAAGTTTTCGTAGAAAAAGCTTCTGTTGAGATACCTCCATTAGGAGGTCATATGCTCCACATTGGGAGCGGGCATGGATTAAAAAAATGTTTATAATTTTGTCCGGCCCTTGACTCGGAGACAGAATGATAATTTGGCCCCAGACCTAGGAAACGTTGCCCATGCCTGCACTAAACCTATCATTATATATAGCCAATAATAGTATTTATAGCTTAACATATGTTTTTTGTAGATTATGCTACTGTTTGCATTGCTGTAGCAATATGTTGTGTAGATTTTAATTCAATACGTTTAGTATAATTAACCATTCTATTTAAACAAATCTTTTCTATGAATAACGTTAAAAAAAATATATTATTTTTCAAGTAATTAACTGAAGCGCCATTTTTAATGCGAGCTGAATTCGAGTAATCACGTTATTCGTAGAAATTTCATCTTAAATAATGTTTTCTAAGCTTTTCGGGTGGCTTAAGCTGTTGGACTTCTATTTTACTTAATTGCGGGATAAATACAATTCTTTGAGGCGAAACCCAGGTCGTTAGTGACCAAATCTGTGTTTATATACATGTGAACGATTCAAATTTAATAATGGTTTGAATCCGTTGACAGACACTTTCATAAATTGCTTTCCCAATCAATATAAGGTGTTGCTGCCCAAAATCATTAGTGGCTTTATTGTTTTTTATATCGTTTCAAACATCCCATCCCATAATAAGCAAGAAGCTATCAACCATTCATTATCTTATGTTTATTCATTCATTCAAGATATCTGTATACATCTTGACAGGATATAGCTTTAAAGTAAATACGCAATTATGCGCTTCTATTTAAAGTCGTCACAGCCACAAATTTTTCAGCTTTCGCACTTTTATTAATTATGCGTAATAGTATAAAATTAAAAATTATAATTTTATTAATCTAATGATTGTGCTACAAGCCGCAACACATGTTTCCCCTCTTTGAGAAACATCTTTAGGCTAAATATCGTGCTTTTATTTATCTATATATTAATAGTCGATAAAATAATCACCAATAATCACAAATATGTTCGTACTAATGTCCTCGGGTCTTTTTCTTCTTCTACGAAATATATTTGTTAGAGTACTTGAAAATTAGTTGAATAAAATATATATTGTATATATTTTATATAATAGAGGTCTATTTCTGCTACTACGAAAAATGATTGTTAGAAAACTTAAACATTATTCCAAAAATTAAATAATTTTCAATTTAAATACTGCAGGACTGTCGATATATGCCGCGAGATCTATTTCTGCTACTACGAAAAATGATTGTTAGCAAACTTAAACATTATTCCAAAAATTAAATAATTTACAATTTAAACACTGCAGGGTTGTCGATATATGTCCCGAGTAGGGAATACAATCCCGGGATCCCGTACAGTTTTCCATACATTTCAATCCCAGGATTAGAAGACATGGTCCCGAAACTTCGGGATTGATTTTCTTATAAAACAAACGTGTTGGTTTTCAAGCCGAGCGGCAGTTTACATTCTTTGCGATAAGACTTACCGCATACAAAAACGTAATTGGATGCCTAAGATATCAAATTTTCTTATCGCATTTATTCCAATGCATTTTGCTACAGTAATAATTTTTTACACCTTCGTAATGAATGTTATCAGACATTGAGCGCAGTGTTTTTTTTTGCGTGATTTTATGTTTCTTTTGTTCTATTAACATCAAGTATGTAATAAAACACGTGTCAACTAAAACATTTTTCGGTTAGCTTTCTATATGAACAGTATGATAGATTATAATATGATATTTATTCAAAGTTTGATATTTATTCAAAGACGCACAAGCCAACTTCATGCGACTGAGCTCATCGAAAACCACATATGAAAGTTTTTTCGACCAATATTATTGCAAGAGTTGAAAATCAATTCTCACTTTGACTATTTCTTTAGAATGTTCTTATTATTTTCACTGTAAAAAAATGATCTTTCTACAAAAGCACTTGTCGCTGGATATGATAAATATAAAAACATATTTTATTGGTTCTTTGCACAATGAAACCGTTGATTAAATGGCGAAACAATTGATGCTCTGGTATTAACTTCGGGCATATTTTAAAATAATATAAAATTACGTAGTGTTCTCTTAGGTACTCTTGCAGTCTGAAGTAGGTAGATACTTTTTTCAGTTATCGACATTAATTATTTTAAGTTATATTGCGTATTTTTACAGAATGTATGCATATCAAGTTCGTTTAATAATTATGGCGCATATTTTTTTACGAGTTATTAAAAAATCTACTCATTCACCTGTACATAGCGAATAACTGAGATTATGAGAGCTTTTTGCTAACGTATTGGCAGCCAACAGCTGTTTATATAATGTAAATAAGTTGTTTAATTTATTTTTCACCAATATTATCAATTTTTATCGAAAAATTATAATCCCGGGATCAACATTTTGGCTCGGGATTGGATTCCCTAGTCCCGAGGTATATTTCTTCTTCTACGAAATATATTTGTTAGCAAACTTAAACATTTCAATTATTCTAAAAAATATATTATATACAATTTAAATACTGCAGGGTAGGGCTGTCGATATATGCCCCGAGACATATTTCTTTTACTTTAGGAATTTCTGGCTTATTCTATAAATAGGTTTGTAATTTATTTTTCACGTCAGTTTTAATAAATACAAAAGGTTGTCAGGGATTTTTATTTTTATTGTGTGCACCGAGAGGCTAAAAACAAACAATACTAGTACTAATCAGCGATATTAATTATGTGTTTCTAGAAGTACAAACCTATGGAAAACAAATTTAACATCAAAAATTTGTCATATTTAAAATATTATTTACTATTGATTCTGTCTTTTTTTAGGATTTAAATTTCAATAATACTGAAGATGCTTCATAAAGATGAAAAACACATATCACAAATGTCAACACAAGTCTTGGTGGTGTAAGAGCAATATAGTTGAACTCGGCTAATACGATCACGGAAATAGCGAGATCTTAGATGTTATGAGGAAACATTCTTTGACATTTTATTTTATGATTTTTTCCATACATTTATTCACTTTCATAACAGGCTACTTTTATGCATACCGAGAAAAAATATCGTCAAAATTATTCTTAAAACTGTTAATGTGTCGATTTTGTACGTGTTGACGAGGACTTGTTAACTTCTGGGCTTCCTACCGAATTAATTGTGAAATTTGTGCTCAAGAAAGACGATGACAGTGATGATGTGGCCAGTAAACGTCAAATTGAGAAATCCAAACCAGTAACGACGATCTCTAGAGCCCATGATATATTGGACGAGCTAGTCGATTTTTTGCAACCACCCAAGAGTCTTTTAATGGGTTGAGTTATTTGAGGGGAAATTTAAGAACAACGAGAGTCAAAACAACTAAGCAAGCATCAATTTTTAATTTTTATAAGAAAAGTGGATTCACAGAAAAATGTAAGATGTGTATAACGGTGTGTAAATAAATTCTTATTGTGTATTTTGGTTTGAATTGCAAATTTTTGTTTTATGTGACCATTCCAGATACTTTATAAGCATTTTAAAATACCTATCCTCTGACATAACGAGCAAATTCAGTCGGTCCCATCTTTCTCGTAACAACCATGTTCGACTGAGTTGTCTTTGGTTTCATAAATCTAAGCAACAACAAAAATGGTAGAATAAAGCTCTCATTTAGCATATATGGAGATTTATACGGCGAGTCAAAATTAAAAGAACGACGTAATAAATGCCATGCTTTAGTAATTCATGTTAATGTTGATGCAAGATTCGCAGAATGGCTCGACGGGTAATTTAGAGATACAACATCGCCATTCTTCAACGTTAGTTGTCTGCAAAGGAAACTCCGTCACATTGTTCGCATTATATATATGCCTACTTTATACCGTTGCTATGTGTATAGGTCGTGAATAATATGCAGATATCCGTAACAGTAGCATGGCAGTATACACACGTTAACAACCATAAAGAATTTATCAAATTACTTTATAGCAAATCATTTTCTAGAGAACACTGCAAAATCTTTGCGATTTAACGCATATTATCCGAAATCATAAACGGTAAATCTTTTGTAAAAATAGTTGATTCAGTAAGTTGCTCAAGCTCTCTTTTAATATCTAGTTATTATACGAGTAAATTGCCGAGGTTAGGTAAAAACTATTATACTGGGAATACTTCAAATTTATGATTGAATATTTAGTGTACAAGCCTATGCATTTGGGAATACAAGGTACACATCTTTTACCACTCGCCTCCAAGGAATTCATATTAAAGAAAATGTGTCAAAAAAGAAAGCTGATTAAAATTAAACATTTTAAATGTAATTTAAGCCCACGCTTATGGATACCGATTCAAAGTTTAATCACGCGCCACTAAATAAACATTGCTGATTTTGACAAATATTTTTTTTCTTCTAGCTTTGAAATAAAGCAATGAGAAAAAAGATATGTCTCTTAAGATAAATATGTCTAGTTCAAATTATTTCCAGACCGAAAATACGATTTCACCCATATTTTTAAGCACAGTCTGTCTTTTATGTCACTGTCAATATCTACCAATCATAACGCGGTTTTAAAGTTTGATAATAAAAACTTTTCGAGATAGAAAATTATATAATAAAATAAAATTCAATAATATGAAAATTATGTTTACCATAAATCGAGGAAAGAACGACTAATTTTCTTAAAAAATTATCATTCACAACTTGATACCTAGGTGAAAATGTTGTTTCAAGCATTTTTCCTGGTTTGAATATTTTTAAAAAATCCAACAAAATAAACTTTCATCGACATAATATATAATATATTACCTTGAACCATTCTACATCAAAAATACAGAAAAAAATAACATATTCCGATCTTTGACGTAAGGAGATAACTTAAATAATAAGTTTTAAAAGGGATCAATATTTTGTTTGAAATTAAAGAATAAATAAAGAATGGCTTCGAATGAATAATAAATTGGTGATGGAAAAATAATAAGAATTAAATAAACGAATATGCGAGGAAAACCAAGTTGATTGATTCTGACCTATGAGTCTCATTTCCCGTGTCTAAAATAAACTCAAAAAGCAATATCGAAAAAATTTCCACATAAAAAGAAAAAGTATAAATGATTGTGTACGGTGGGAGCATATTCCTTCTGACCGCTACAATATCATAAACGAGTAAACTTGCAAAAAACAATTTTTCATCCAGACGCCTCTTCATATCACCACAAATGTCAATGGTATTGAAAATGAAATATCTTTTTGTGTGAGCACAAATATGATTGTTTTCATTTGAAATTTGTGAACATAGGATAGTCGCCAGTAAAAAGTAAATATTGCATTCGAAAAATTAAAAAAAAAATCATAGGAAAACATTGCGGGTAATGTAATTGGTAAAATATGATTGCTATTTCTAAATGAATTTTTTCCAACTGTGGAATTTTTATTTTTGAAATCTCAAGCAGAAAAAACATCGATTTTGAATTATAGTAGACAAAATAAAAAATATTTATTATATCAGAAAAACGATAGTGATAATGAAATTCATATATTGTTGTTAACAAAACAACAAATTGAATGTTGAATGCCATTTCAATATTTATGTTTGTACACTTCTGTAGGTTTTGCCACTAAATACTAATATTTCACCTTTTATCATCTTCTGGCATTCAAGAGCAAAGATGAAACTTAACGCTTGTATATTTTATCAATGAAAAAATTACTATTTTCATATATAAAAAGTAATTATTGAAAAATATGTCGTACGGGGATTCAAGCCCGTGAGCACCGATACCGTAGCCAAAGACTTTGACCACTCGACCATAGTCCTGGCTTGAATAAACTTATCATTATGTAGAAATTAAAGAACCAGGGAAGACAGCTTATAAACATACAATTAAGTTGTAAAATTAGTCGAACAATTTGTACGTAATTTTCAAATGTATTTCGGCTAAAAATCGGAAGTTTCGTACAAATGATACAAATATAGTACTAGTTAGATACAAAAGTTTCCGGTTTAGTGATAATAAAAAGGCAACGGCAATCAAACAATCAATGTTATTTTTCAACTCAATCACCGCTTATTCCGGAACGTTTTACAGAAAGACTAATGTATCTTCTTTGGTACGAAAATGTTTTTTTCTCGAAACTGAATTCTTGTAAAAAAGACTTGGGTTGAAAACTTTCGTTACTAAGTATAAAACTATTTTATTTGTTTGTCACTAAAAAGTTAGTAGTGGAATTATAAGTTTTTTGCATAGATGGTGTTATATTATTGTCATCTCTATTACGATGGCAAAAACAAGTCACGAAATTAAAACGAACACATATAATAAATCTAAGATGTATAGGTACATGAACACCGTATACTTGGGTTACAAGTTGTATATCAATTTATAAAAAAACGTACAAAAAACACCTTGTGATCCCACAACGTAAAAAGATGCAAATTTATTCAGCGTGACGTTCAATACGCGTCGTGATTCATATCAGTGGTTTCGCAATTGAGTCGCGCACGAATCAAAAGTTTTTTAAAATTCAAGCAAATTACTATTATTTTTTTCTATGTTAGGAAATATATACAACTATAAAAGCAATTTCAAATAATTATCAAAATAAAAAGATAAGATGAAGTTTTTTTGGGTTTTATTAGTTGTTTATTTTACTACGTAATCTTTTATTAATGTTTAACAATTTTCAGAAAATAATTTACAAATAACAGTAGAAATTATCAAAAACTGACTGTAAAATAACACAAATTAAAATGTTTAACACCTCTAACATGTAATCAAAAAAAAATCTTTTCTTTGTCAATTGTTTGTAACAAATTTTCATTTCAATTTGTTTTTGTATAAATAGCACTGTTAAATTTTATTTTTTATCAGTTGACAAAGCTTGCCATGAGCTAAACCTGTCCTGATCTTCATAAATAAAAAGTGTAAAACAAGTGCAAATCAATATTGTGTTTTTTTAATATTTTAAAAAGTGAGAAATAATACTTCCATGTCCAACATTAATTATTATTTTTTATGATTTATTCTCCATTACCTATAAAAAATAGCTCAGCCCTTATTATTATGAAATCGAAAAAAATGTTTTAGTTGGTCAAATTAGAAATTTTGTGTTATTTATGGGTATATTCACAGCGCAGTTTCCTTAACATTTTAAATATTATGGTTTAAACAAAATTTGATATGTCTAAGCGATTTGTACTTAAGTTTACTTACTGCAATGAGGTGGTCCACGCATTATGAAATATGGAGTAGTTCTTTCTGAATATTGGAAATTATCTTTTGTTTAACCCTACTTCCAAACAGTTTTGCCGACCTACTCTGCGATACACTTCTAATAGTAACTACACACTTATTGGTATTTTCAGATCAAATTTTCTGCTCGTCTCTTAGCTTTTCGTGGGGTGCATAGTTGAAAAAGTTCTCAAATCACCGTTCTAGATTTGAGAGCGTCAGTATGGCAAGCAATCACCAGCATTTCACCGCAGGGAGGGCCTTTGATATATCAAAACAAGTACAAAATAGCACGAAGCCCTTGTAACAAATCGAACCAAAGCCTTGTGCCTAATGAACAGAACGATCCGTGTCGTATATATAAAAATGGAATCTAAGTTAATATTTATCAAAGCTGTACATTTCAAATATTCAATTCGAGAAGCATTTTATTTTTTAACCTAATACCTGTTGATTATTGAATTTATATCGTTCACATAGCCAAACAAAAGTGAAAATATCTACATTTGTTTTTCTTTTACTATGGCATTCTGTGGGAATAGATAAAAAAATTAATCTTCCTCATTATAATAAGGAACTAATAATTTTACCCTCCGATTTAATCATTGTTTATTTAAGTATATTTAATATGGCTATGTCACGTTATAAAAAATATACTTGGCTTGGAAAAAAAAGTAGAAAATTGATTTGTAGCTGATATTATCTGTAAAAATTGTAAGTCTCTCTTTTTATTATGAAATTACAAATCCAATGTTTTATACATTCATCTTTGTAATTTTCAAGAGTTTGTATTATTCTTCTATCCTAGTTTCTGAATAGTGAAAATCGATTTATTAGTTTTTCAAGATTTTGTATGTTTTGTATGTATGTTGTCTTCATTCAATTAAAATAGGTAATTATGATCTTCAATAATCTATAGTTGCTTGCAGTTTCTCCCAGAGACATGGTTTCACCTGCTTTCTCAGATGATAGTTTTATCTACATAATATATGAATGCTTCTCTTCTTGTTAAATACTAATTCATTTATAATATCGCTATTACCAATATATCTTTGAAATACAATATGTTCTAAGACATAATTGGTACATGTTGGTACATCAGTTACGGACAAATAATGAGACTTTAAAGGCTGTGAAGCTTGGACAGGGATTTTCATCTTTTGAACTTATCGCAGCATATATTTTCCGTATATGTATTGTTTTATTCATTTATCATGTTCACTCCCAATATGAAAAATATCGATTTATAATAGAATTTAACAGAATAGATTAGAACTTTACAGATATATTGTTCAAAAAGTGAATTGTAGGCTTCCCAGACATGCTTAAGAGACTTTGTATGCAATTGTCTAAGCTACGCTTGTATACGGTTCAGCGAGAAGACAAAGGAGCCTTTGATTTTCATCAACTGGAATTCCAAGCGGTCAAAATGAGCGTAGCTGCATTGTATTGTATGTAACTAATGCGTATAATGAGTCATCTGCAAGTGAAACATCAATTATTGATTAATTTGTTAGTACATCCAATATATTATGTAATTAATATACTTTAGAAATTTAGTTAGTATTTGGCATTAGCTTGAGTACAGTTATCTCCCTAAAATCTTAGACATAGCAAATCAATACAAATAAAAGTAAGTAAATAATATTAAATTGATTAATAACGTGCGATATTTTAATTGCTCCAAGCTTGTTTACTGTACAGTATTTTTGATAACAAAATGAAAATTGTAATTAACTGTCATTTTTCATCGAGTGTCTATTACATAAGAACGCTTTATTTTCTTGTTATTTTGCCATCTGATTTTTTTTAGATACGCCGATAAAATTGTATAACATAATGCTGTAAAGCTCTCGCTCTATTGAGTAAAAAAGAAAAATATTGAATTGATTTTTCACCTAACTTGTTCTGACGTTGCCTCTCAGAAGCTTCATTATTATTTATGTTGTTTTTAAACCATATTTTAGTTGTGATGTGAGCATAAATCGTTTTTAAATACTAATTATTTTACCAATAATAAGCCACTAGTTTTCATTGTATGTAATAATAATTAATTTAAATAAGAGGATACGTTGACAGATAATCACTTCTTACTCTTTTTTCAGTATTGGAAAAGAGTGCCATCTCACAAAGGTGGACACCCAAAACAATATGTTCATTTGATTTCAATAATTAAAATTCAAAGTATAATATGATTCTAACAACAGTAAAAATTCATTTGGGTAAAAGTTGACAGCAATCAACACATGAAATCAAAAACATTGTACACTATAAAATCAATGGAAATCAAAAAAATCCTGAATTGAGATGCATCAAGTTCTGTGTAGCTTTATTTGTTAAATATTGAATAATATAAGAAGTTAAGACCAAGTGATACACAAACATGATGATGTTCCAATATATTGAAATATTTTTTAATATTCAAATCAACATAGTGACAGTATTTTTCTTTACTTCAAACTTGTATTGCAATTACAATTTTGCCGGCTACGTTTCTTTCTGTTCATTATAATAAGAGATGAGGATATCGTAGTTATTGTTTGATTTTGGTGCAATTTCATATTAACATTGAAAAACCATCGGGGATTTAAACTTTTGATTGCGAAATTCGCGCGATGGTATAGAAGCTCTAGCGATGAGCATTAACGACCAAACAAAAAATATAAATTTTGAATCGTATTGGGTGAGTTAGGTTTTAAAAAATATATATGCTCAATAGCTTTATATGCATGAGAAATTTAAAAAATATATTTTTACATATTATTTCAAAAGTTATTTAAATAAAGCAGAATAATAAACATTGCAATTTTTTGTCATTAAGCTTTTCAGACTATGACAAACGAACACGAAGCAATGGTTTCAGAAAACATTTTCCGAGTAAGGTTTTTTTCTCCCTCAGGTTAAGTAACATTTTCCTTCTTCGAATTGCAACAAGACAAAGAAGTAGGTAAACAGCACTTTTAAAAGTAAAACAATAGCATCCTCTTTGTTGCACTCAGTAAAATGGAAAAATATACACACAACATCTGCACTGGGCTATTAAATTTAGCATTGTCTGTTTGTACTTTAAAAAAATATCTTATAATATACATATGTAAGGTTGAATATACATATGGCAATCGAGATAGTAAAGAACAACTCGAAGATTTCAAATGAAAGATTTTCACAATTCATTCTAACTGAATCGCTTCGAAAATTATAATAATGAATTTGTTTCATTATTATTATAACTTTTGACTCGCCACCTACAAGGCAAATCAAATTCGTAATTTAGAAAAAACATTTCATTTTATATAAACCTTTATTTCAAGATATCTTATTTATGAAATATGTACGTATAAAAGAATGTGTATTTAATTAAGTTTCTAGTCAAATAGAGAATGATTTTGAATAATTTAACTGTGGTAGTAGTGGGCGCCAACGGTCCGTAGAAGTTTTCTGCACATGCAGTTACAAGTGTTCAGATTTTTAAGTAATTAAATTTTTTACATTGCAAAATAAACTCTACTTAAAAACAACAAAAATGTTACTGCGTTCGTGGTGCGCAAAATAAAAAAAAAGAAAAACCTACATGAAGCGTTTTTTTAAATTTATTATTTGTTAATTTATTTAATATTATGAACATTAATTAATTACTAATGGCGTAAAATACTAAATAAATAAAATCTTTAAATTGTTAACAAAGTTCATTAAAATAGCTCATGTTCAACAATTAAAATTTAAACAAAAGACTTACAGCTGCTTAGTAGTTTATAATGCTTGCTTGAGAGGTGATCTTTTAGACGTAACTGTGAATAAAGACGAACAACAACGAAAACTTTAACAGCGTGTAGTCAAAGAAAGGTGTATGTCAAAGTTATTGTGTAAAAGTTTGTCTTCCGAAAACCTAAAAGTTGCTCTGTTGGCAATCACTATATTATTATAATGGAGTACATTGCGAATAGAAAATGTATATTTTTAGATAAATAATGTTATTTTGTTTTTTTTTCAAGTAAACTTGTGAAAATGACCTATACGGAACACAATACTTTTATTTTGACTAAATCTTAAAAATGAATAGAGGTTCTTATATGGAGGAAGGTATTGAAGGAAAACTGTTTGGTCAATATTTTTTAAGATACGGCTTTCATCAAGCTTGCAAGAGTCTGCGTTTTCTTTATTTTTTTTAATTTATTTTTTTTATATAGGATTACAGATTAAACTAAAGTACCACGTGCAGAAAATAAATAGATTAAATCATATTGAATACACGATGAAAATAAAACCTCGAATGGTTTTTAACGATAGTTGATAAATCATTATTACTTGGTTCAGACCTTGAGAAGTGACGTGAACCAAGTAGCAAAAGGATATATCTTTTCTATTAGACTCTTAAGTACAACCACGTCTTTGTGGACTTGTTCATAGTGCTTTTTTATTTTTAGTAAGAAATCACTATTGCAGTGAATATTTTCTACTCTAACTTCTTTTTTACGATACTTTACGAACTCATTTTTTTATAAAATACTATCTGGTTTCTTAAGAGCGCCCTCCACTTCACTTCTTATTGGCTCACAATTAACGTATTAATTATTGATCAAATTGGCTTTTACTAGGTAGAACCTTCTTACAATTAGGATATTTTTTCACCTTATTTAGTTAAGTTTTTACGTTCGTATTAATCTATACCCGTATCTATTCCGCCTGCGTGGTCAACGTCGTTGGCTTCGGTTACGGAGGTCACGGGTTCGAACCCCAGTACGGCAGTTTTATAAATTGATTTTTCAATTGATTTATGAATTTCCGTTCGGAGGCATAGATGTATGTGATGTCTTAAATTCCCCCTCCCACCTATCCTATCATATGAACGTGGCGTATTGAGAGCGATTAGCTAACTACTCCTGGTCCTAGCCCTATTCTTCTATTCCTACTCTCTTTAGAAAAAGAGAGTTTAAGCAACCGAGTAATAAGCAGTTCTCGTAGAAACACTTCTTTTGAGATAAACTTCATTAGGAGTCCATATGCTCTACATTGGGAGCGGACATGGTTAAAAAAACATAATTAGTATTGTACTATACTAAGCCTGGTATTTTGTTTTAGTTTGACGTTTCCAAATTATATAATTATAAATATTTCATGAAAAAGTAACATACATGTTTTTCCAGCTTTCAATATTGACTGCCAATGTAGCAAGTAAAAAATTAAAATAAATTATCTAAGCTGATTGAAAAAGAAATTCGAAACCTTCTCAAAGCAGAGGGTAAATAATGACTGACTTACTGCGTTAGGAAACGTACATAGTTAGCCAGTCGCATTTTTTTTGGCCATTTTTTTATAATCAAAATGGAAGGTAAAAAACACCACAGACGTACATTGTTATGGATGAAAACTTTAAATCGATTGAATCAGAAGTATATATGTTTCCATTTTCTAAAAATTATTAATTGACGCTTACGCTTTTCTGCCGATTATGTCTCGAATGTCAATATGTTTCAGTTTCAAAATACTACAAGTGAATGATAAAAATTATGCAAATGCAACTTGTTATCACATCGGCAATTGCATTGACAGCCAGTCAGATCGCATGATTTGAATCAGATAATCCAGTTTTTTCGTTTTTAATATCCACATTCATTTATCTGATTCATAATAAGGCCGCAGTTAAGAAAACGTTGACAACCCCCCCCCCCCTCTATAAACTATATAAAGTAACATAAAGTAAAGCGCAATTTGAAAAATCATTATCTATCTAATTAAGAATTTTGAGTGAAGGTGCTTGATGGGATTTCAATATCAAATTCGAATTGTTTGAATTGTGTACTTTTCCAAGATTTTTGTCGCTAACGACCCATTTCAAGTACATTCGTGCACTTGAAAAGCCTGAAGGTGCCGAAAGGCGAACCCCGAGTCGTTAGCGACATAATTCACGGAAAAGTACACAATTCAAACAGTTCGAGCTTTATCTATCTAATCTAAAAAATGGCACAAGTCGAAAAGCCGCATCAAAGTAGCCAAAAGGTCGCAGGTTCCCCACCACTGAGCTAACCGAATGTCATTCATTATTAATTGTCGCTTAGTGTCTGGATTTTTGCAGTTATTAAAGATTACAGTATTCAAATTCCGTTAAAAAGTAGTAATTTTTTTAGTTCTCTTGAAAAATAAAGTGTAAGTGATAACAGAAATATTGTTTATTTACAAAATTAAATGTTTATCAAAATAATATTTTATGTCTCCCCATGGCGATTAAATTTTCAGTTCAATATCGTGTATTCAACTAACTGTTTGATGTTATAAAAAAACACTTTGTGGCAATATTGACCGTTAAAAGTTATGAGAACATACATATATTTACTCAACAGCTATAAATTATTTTATATTTGAGGTCGAAATTACTCAAATCCATCTATCAAAGGCAATCGTTTATTTTACTTGCCTCGCAAAAGTTAAACACAGAAAGCGGCTTTAAACTTTTCGATATCTTATCCTCAATACAAACTATTACCTCTCCGCGCTTTGGCTCGTTAACACCTTCAGTCAGGAAAGCTCTCTGAGTACCCAATAAATTCTGGAAGCGTGCAACATAAGCACTGACGTCATTTGAAAACAAAGAACTTACGGTGTAACATATCCCTAAATGCATTGTATTGCTTATCGCAATGCTGCTTAGTGTTTGTTTTTATAACAAAATGTGAAAACTTCTGCGGCAAAGCTTTTAGATATTATTTATTATGTTTGCTGGCTCTCGTGGTCAAACAATTCATACTTATTCGAGCAAAACTAATGATATAACTCTTTTTCCTTGGTAAATATCTCCTTTAAATAAAAATATATTACTTGTTTTATAATACAAATTAGGTTTACATATAAAATTTATTTTCAAAATAATCATATCACTTCTTTGATTGAATGTAAACTTGTTTGAATAAATCGATTTTAATTGGCAACTGTAAATCAAATTATTCATCCGTTCGATAATTAGCTTAAAAAATCATTCCTAATAGTTACATGATATTCTAAGATTTTTTGAGAACCACTACCACTCGAAGCCAAGTAGTTCTGCTCTAAAACGTCCTACCTACAGAATGTGTGGTCAAGGGTTTTAATCCCCAAACAATACTAACATGCATTCATTTTTCAATAAATTCGTGGACTTTCAGCAAAAGCACGTGTATGGTATTTACAACTTACTGATTTTCAAAAGAGCATTTGGTAAAAAAATAAAAAAATAATTAGCATACATTTATATTGGGTTCGCTAACACAATAATTAATTATTACGTGTGCTGGTTTCACTTTCACGGAAACTCCAGCTCTACAGCACTATTTATATAATTTAGGATTTCGACTTAGAGCTTGGTGGTATTTCAATATACGTTTTGTCGCTAACGAGTCAATTTGACGGGCATTCAAGTGCAAGGATAAACAAGAACTAATCTTGAATTATCGGTTCTTCTGTCAGCTGTCATCTTATATTCCAATTAATATTTGAATGAAGATTGAAGAGTTTGATAGTATTTTGTTTTTCTTACACTTTTTAGTGTTGAAATTCATTTTTTACAATATTTTTCTTTGGCTTTTTTACCAACAGTCATCGTAATAATTTAAGATTGCGACTGAAGGTGCTTGGTGGAATTTTAATAATTAATTTGAATCGTTCAAATTATGTTCATTCACACAAGTTTTGTCACTAAATATTTATCCATGAAATTTTAGAAATAAATAGAGCACATTTGTGTAGCTTATCAATTTTTAATGAGCAGGTAAATCAGCCAAATTTCCCACTCTTATACCTTTTATGTAACTAAATATAATCATATATTTTTTTCAAAAAACTGTAAATATAGTTCTTGGCATTACTCACTATTAAAATCTGTAGGCGTTCCCATGGGTTAATCTTTTTCGCCAGCAATGGTTTTAATTAAGCTCAGTGATACATTTATTTCTTATATAAACACGATACATTCATTTTCTAAACGTCAATTCAAGTTTGCTTTAGGGTGTTTTAAAAACGCTTTAAGATGCCGAAAGGCGAAACCTGTAGTATTTATAAAAACGCTTTAATAATATATTTAAAAAGAGTTTTTCTCGTACGGCCATTATTCAGAAAGGGGATACAATTAAAAAACTTTACCATTTATTTGGATAATTGGTTTTTATATTAAAATTAAAAATATTTAAGATTCAATTACAATAATTTAATAGTCTTCAAAAAATTGAAAAACAAGTTTCAGATTAGACCGCAATAAAATTTGAAATTTAAAACTTTTCACTGGAATATTAACATCTTGAAAAAGTTTCCTTAACTGTTTATGAAAGAGTTTGAAACTTACTTACGAGTGGCTGAATCTTTCTTTGCTTCTTTAAAGCATTCTCTGTGCTTGATTTTTTTGTCTTGCCTACAATTATTTTTATAGCCAAAGTTTTAAATGATTTATCACAATGTCATACAGTTTCAAAAAATATTAAGGGTGTTATAAACAGCCCAGAAAACGAATTAACCAAAGCAAATTTTTCATATTAAAGTGCTTTCTTCAAATTTAATGCTTCTTTCCGTATGAAAAGCGACTGTAAGTTTTGAAATAGTGTGCTCATATATTTTGTTGATTAATTTGTTCTCTTATTATTTCACTTAAAACAAATAAATTGACTTTTCTTCTAAAACATAAAACGACCCTTAACAGCATGATAATTAATTCCTTGAGTTTACTTTTTAATCATGAATGTATTGGCTTGTGTATGTATAATATAATTTAAATAATATTTAAATACATAAAGTTTCTACGTAAATTGGCTTCTCTGTGGATTGCTCACCTCTGTAACGATTACGCCTTTCCTTCGGCAGTGATTTAAAGGGAATGCAAATGACTAAAACATCACCAATTAAGGAGACTCGAAGATTTTTGACGTTTCGAATTAAAAGTTCATAAGTTTGATATAAAAAAATAATACATACGTATGTACCAATACTTCGATACCTCTTTCAATAATTGTTCAAGAATAAGAGTTCCGGTAATCGCTGAGAAGATGGAAAGTAATAAATAATTTCATTTACAATACAAAATTTATCATTTTTAGCGTTGGATATTTCGTTTCCTATTGAATCATTCGTTTTAAGTGACTATGTTTAATTTTTGAAAAATATAAGTACAAATAAGCCATTCTCTTTATTTTACAGCTTTTTTATATATTATTATTTAGTTCCTTAAAAACACTTTTATGCGAAAACTTGTAAATTTTATTGGTAATTAATAACCAATATTTACAAATAAATTTTATTCTTACTTAATTGTATAGCAGTGTTGGTACTTACAAAAAAAAAGAACATTAAAAACGAAATTTACAAATAGAGACAAAATGATTGCAAACCTTTTTTTTCATTTCATTATTCCTTTATTCTGTGCCAAAAAATATATAAACATCTATAATTTGTTGAAAATTCAGATACGAGTTCGCAGCGTAGAATCTTAACATATTAATATATTTTTAAAATTCATTGCTTATAGATAATCATTTAAATGTTAAAAGTATGTGTGTACAAATTGAATATATCACAGCTTGTGATTTTTTTTTAAATCATACAAATAACATGATAATTCTTATAAATTGGTTGTTTCTATCAAATTTCGTTTAAAGTTCATGAAAACGTTATATTATATTAAGGAAGAATAACACAGCAATAAAGTTGTAAAGTTTTATTTTCATATTCATAAACACAAACTTTGTTTAGAAACGTAGAAACTACAGTGACTTTGTCACGTAAGAAATATATCACTAAAGAATATGGCCATACAGAGCTTTTGGGAGCTTTAAAAGCAAGTGAGCTTATCATGGAACCGAGCAAAAGCTTTTCCGGGCATATTTTTGGTTTGTTTATGGTGAAAACCTCTGGCACTACCCCAAGTACGCCACGACGCCTACCGGACGCGACGCCGACACCAAGCAAGAAAATTTATTCCATATTCGCGAACGAATTCTTCTGAAGTCACATAAGGCGCTTCATGTAAAAGTCCAATTAAGAGGCAGTGTGTTGAAAAACTTGGCATTTTGTTGATGCACACTAAATAGGCTTTTGTTTCGTGTCAATTGCTAGTTTTTCATTGTTCCGCGTTGTTAAAACTACAAATATTTCAAACCTCAAAACATTTTTTAAATGTCACGCACTTAGTAAAGCATATGTTTTTAAAAACACCCATACATAAAAATAGCATCGTTTATAATATTCAAACGATTATATTTGACATTTTAATAAGCATAGAATAATCGTAACATGCCAAAATAATTTAAATGGTTTATAATAATTCCTGGTAACATCAGACTAACTTTTTTGAGAAAAAAAACTACGCATTTATTTTACTTTGATATCATTCATACATATTATCAAAAATTATTTCATTTTTGAAATGTTAACTGTTTAAAAGAAGGCAATTATAAACAAGCAATGTCTTTCAATTAACGATTTTAATATCTTCAAAAATACGTTTGCAATTAAATCTTCTAATTATATATGTTATTTATTATAAATATTTAACATTATTTACAACACTGTCGAACCCGTTATGCAGTGTTCAATTTTTTTGGCTTCAAGTACGAACAGCATTTCAATTTTTTTAACTGATTTCTCTTGGATGCATGGGTGTTAGTAACGTCCGAGAATTCCTTTTTACCATTTCAATCGTCGAACTTAAATAAACTAAGTATATTGAGAGCGATTGGTTAACTAGAACTAGTTCTGCTCTACCACATTATTTCTATAATTATTCTCTTATAAAAAAGTGAGGTTGACCATCAAAATAACAAAAGGTTTTTGTAGAAAAACTTATGTCGATATATCTTTATAAGAAAGCCATGTACTATACATTGGGAGTGAACATGGATAAAAAATAAAGCATAAAAAAGGTATTTAATGGCCCCGAAATAAAGCATGTTGTGACATTAAAAAGTTCATTGTTTTGAGTGCTTAATAATTTATTGTTCGTGATATTGATAAAGTTCGGGATGTAATTTGCTAATCTCAAAGCTTGGACACTGGCCAAAATTGTTGCCTGGAATTTGAATTGATGTATTTGCTAACTGAATTTATTGTTTCTGTAATTCATCCACTTTTGTAATCTAGCTAGGGTATTAAACTCATCAATCAGGCATCACTTACGTCAGTTTATGAAAACCCAATTGTTTACGACATTTGTAATAAATCTTCTTTTTTGCTTAAAGAGCATACGTTTGCTAATCAGAAATAATAAAGTAGATATTTAGCATATAACTTATTGGATTAAGTATAAAAAAAACACACTGTTTATGCCGATTTTGTCTTGTGCGTCGATGTAAAAATTTGAATTTTTAAAAATCAGTTTAATAAAAAATATATGTATAAATATTTCTATCTTCACGTGTTTAATTATTTATACAAGTTCATATAAAGTGTCTCAATGAAAAAATAATAATTTAATATTTTGCTTATTTTATTTCATTTAAAGACGAAATAAAGTAAGTATTATGTTATCTGTGACTGATAAATTAATTTGCGAGTTCGTTTCTTAATATAATAATGCTTATGCTTTAATATTTTAAATTAAAATCTTACTGTGTCATAAATGTGATGAAATTGACATTTTATAAATATAAATATATTTATCAGCACCTTTGTAAGAAAAGTCAATTGGTAACATTTCAGTAAAAACACAATGATATCTTTCAACAAGCTGACATTGACAATTTTCTCTATCATATTCTTGATAATAAGAGTGTTGGACTTGACAGGCTACTCTTATATTCATTGTTTATTTTCTTCTTTGGTTAGGCAAAAAGTTTTTTATAAGATTTCTGAAATTTGGCACTATTTTTTTTGTAAGAAAAAAAATGCTGTTGATTGTCCATAACCGCAAAAATCGTGGAAAATTTTTTCGTTAGGAAACTATAAAATAATTTACGATGGATATGTTTGCCAGTAGAGAATTTTCAAACATTTAGCTAATCAAAAAATATGTGGACGAATATTTAAATAATTACATAATTATTGAAAAGAAGCAGAAGGTATCGTTTAAATATTTATTATTTCTGATCAATTAACATTTAATTACCTATTCTGTTCAAATACGATCGAATTTCACAATCGATCTTGCAATCTTTTTTTTATTTCAATTTATGGTGTATTTTAAAGCAATGCAGTGAAAGTGAAAACTATATTAAGAAGTTTTTAATTTTAATAAAATAAAAATCAATTATAACCAGGTGGTAACGTTTAATATCAGCATTCGATCAACACATTGTATGGATGTGCGTTGTTAGAAGGAGTGTGTGTGTTCTTTGTTTCAGATAAAAATATAAATCATCATGAAAATATATTGTAACATTTGAGATTCTCGCAGTAGGCATTATTTTTAGTATGATTTATATTAATTTATTTTAGACAAAACAACTACAACTGAATATCTATCAATTTACAAAAAAACGGATAATCGACAAACATATTATTTTTCAGTAATGACGAAATGTAAACGGATTAAAATTTTTATGATTTTTTTTATTTTCTTGTACTAAAATCAAGATCTATAGCTAAATATATATATCGATATTCAAAAACACTGAGGGTGCTTGATGGACTTTTAATATAAAATTTGTACCGTTAAAATTGTGTTCATTTCGACGGCTTCGGAACGGTATCCAAGCACATAAGTGTACCAATGTTTTCGAACTGATTGTCCAAGGACACGTATGAAAGGAGCTTGATTAAGAAAATTACAGTAATTTATTTATTTATTTATTCAATTAACATTGTACAAGGTTGACAAATTATAAATTTAAAACTTTTACAATGGAGAAAAAAAATAGTATAATTTAATATTAAAAGCAGTAAAAAAAAAGTGGCAAGGAAGTCAACTGAGCAGCTAGTCCATCATATTATAACATGTGCCATGATAGAATATATGCAATCCATACATCAAATAAAAATGCTTTATATTGCATATATATATTTATATATACATACATATATATATATATATATATATATATATATATAACGCAGAAATAAATAAAAGTATTAACAATTAAGTAATATTATTAAATAATATCTTGAATAAAACAGGTGGTTCGCCACTGTCAAATTTATTTTCTAACAGTTTAACCCGTCCTAATTGATGCAACTCATTAGTTAATCATTTATTAATGTAAATGTCATTTGTATTACCATTATCGCTTGTTCGTTTTTCTATCGTCCCCTTCTTGACTCCCATTTTTATTTGATTTTTATTATAATATATCAGAATAGTAAAATTAAAATCATTCTTACTTAAGCAAGCATTTTCGAAAGTAGTCTGTCCAAAGATGCCTCTGAAAGAGGCGAAACACGTGTCACAGTTTGTAGCACAATACGTGGAAAGTTATTTTATATTAAAATGAACTTCCACAAAGTTACCGTCGAAAGTATTAAGAACGCATGTGTTGTATTGGTTACTTCACGTCATATAAACTCAATTTATCTCATTACAATGAAAACGTTATTACTGAAATTTTGTAGGTCTTAACAGATGTAAACTTTGTTAACTGAAAACGATTTAGAGTTAGTTACAAGGCTAAAATGCGTATAAAAGTGTTTGTTTTATGTAGCGTTAGATCACATTTAAGATATAAAGTTTGAATCATGATTACTTAAATTAGATTCATTAATCTGAAATCAATACAATAAATAATACATCACATTCTCGGTTTTTTTTCTGTCTTAAAAACACATTGCACTGAAATACCATATCGACTGAAGAAAGGCAAAATGACTTGACCCACATTTTTTTCGATAATCACAATACACGTTTTTTCAAATGACGAATCAGTATGAATTAGTAACAATGTAACGAATTTAGCCATTAAGTTTGAAAAAAGAGTCTGTGAAAATTGCGACCAGAAAAAAGGACATAAAGAAGGTTTAAAAGATTTTAGGTAAAAAAACAATTCATAAGATTGAGTCAAGACAACGCCAGTTTATTAATCTTCGTGCACTTCAACGCTGTGTGTATTTAATATTTTGATATAACAAAATCAAAATCATCAAACAGTGTCTTTTGGGCATCTTGTAAAGTTTGTTGTGTGGGTTGCGTTCTTTTAGCTTTCCACAGTCGATATGGAAAAAAAATGTTTTAAAAACAATTTTATTCTAAAAATGTTTGATGATTTTCAAGCCCATGGTTTATTACCGTCTATAAAATAAATTATGTAAATATAAGTCGAACAAAAATGGCTCTTAAGTGATTTCTATTAACGATATAAATAGTCCAAGAGGCAAAAAATATTGATTGCTTAGTAATAATTTGTTTTTATTTGAAATATTTCCTAAAACGGATTTGAAGAAAGGTCGGCTGTATCTAGCCGATACGAGTTGACATTCATGAATAAATATATAGTACGCGCAGTGTAGATATGAACGAGATGAAAAATCAAAATTTCATCGAGGTGAAATCTATAGAGAGTGAGTTTATCCCAAAAATATTGGGCATTGTATTTGAAATGTATATAAAGAGGCTTTTCCAATATAAAATATTGATATGAAAAAAGGAAAAAAAAACTATTTGCAAACCTTTCAAATAAATGATGGTAATGTTCGGAATTTCTGTAAATCACTTTTCTATTTGAATTGTTAATATGAAAACAAATACGATATTTACTTATGAAGAGTATATATATATATATGCGTTCTTAGTTTAGAAATATATCTTCCATATTATGTTTTTATTGTTAACATATTATTTATATTTTGTATTTAGGATATGTTGCATTATAAAATGAATTCATTTTCACGAATCAAATAAGTTCAATTGTTTTCCAAAAAACAAGACTTTGCTAACTTAGCATTTCTTATGTTTAAAACTAGTACGATCGGTGTTTGTATAAAATTATTATAAATCTCATAGTGCTTCAACTTTTTGCTGTATGAAGGTTAAATGTTACAATATGAATTTTAATTTAAATTCAGATGCTTCAAGATTTTTCCATTGTTCACTGTTTTAATTTTTATATGAATATAATGTTAACTTTTTTTATACTGCATTAAAGAACTTGATTAGGATTCTGTTTTATATGAAAATATATTTTTACACGATTCGTGATTTAGCAATCAAAAATATTTTTTTTACGTTTTAAATTTCATTATTTCATCTGCCATAAATCAGAAAAGACGTTATTTTTTTAAATCATTTGCATGGCTTGGAGATTGATTTAGTATAAAATTATTAAATTTCATGTGAACCGTTGGTTGTCTGCTAAATATATGAATGACAATAAAACATTTAGTCTCACATAAAATTTGATTCATTGCCTTGACTTACTATTACATTCTGAAAGCTTTGGGGGCAACATGATAATTTTAATGAATTTTTATGAATAAACGCTAAATACTGTATATTTAATACACACGCTCAGCAAAAAAAGTAAAAGTAATGTGAATAAAAACAAGCCGCTTATGAATAAAACTGTTTTCATGTAGATGTATATAGTTTATGATTATTACCCTTGAAATTGAAATGAAAGGTCATTACGCATTAACCTTACAAAAAAACGTGTTATGTTTTTAAATTACACTGACCTACACGTTTTCTATTTATCAAACAATACAAAGTAAATCGCGGCCGGGATAAAAATCTTATGAATCATACCACGCGCAAGGTGATTTTCTCGGAAAAATATTACCATAACTGGCATAAACGTAACTGGTTCAATTCGAAAAATATATCTGCGCAATTAATCTAAACGGTCCTGGGGCGAGACTTGTGGGCGGGTTATTTAACGCGCCACGCGCGTTTTCTCGACGAATCGAGTTCTACAGCAATTGGATTGCTTAATCACTTAAAGCCACGGAAAATTAACTGAATTTGTAACGGTAACTCCAGCTGGTTAAAGGCAAAACACGCAGTGTTTTAATAAAAATCCAGTAATACGTCATTCTTTTTAGCACTACGGTAAACCCGCGGCATGTAAATGAATATACTGCACGCTTTACTCTGTTTAGTAAAGTTTGGCTTCAATGATTTGTTTGCATTTATTTGATGAATGCATTTGGTTCAAATACGATTACATAATGCGTTCCATGGCGGGTCGTATAACGCAGCGGTTAACGTTGTAGGCTTCCGTACCGCTTCGAATCCCAGTACGAACAGCATTTTTTTGATTGATTTATCGATTTTTGTTTGAAAGAATGGATGTTTGTGTTGTCTAAAAACTCCCTCCCACCCTACCGATCCTTTAATAACCGGGCGTAGCGAGAGCGATTAGTTGACCACTAGTCCTGTTCGCTTATGTTGAGATACCTCCATTAGGAAGCCATATGCTCTACATTTGGATCAGATATGGAAAAAATGCATTCCATGTACAATAAACTTTCATGAAAATGCTTTTAGAAAAGTCGTACAGTTTTCAGCTGCAATTAAGTATCAATAACATTTGACTCGTCGTCACTAACAAAACGCTAATTCTGGCCTTTAAAGAATTAGCCAACCCATTAATTCAGTGTACCTTCTGCTTCAATTTTAAACTTACACTTAAACACTTAAACTTACACTTACTTATACAGTACTTTTATTACATCGGGGTTAGCTGTAGTAATATATTATTATGTCACATTTCATTGGAAGTTCCTGCAAGCTTATTATGCGTGTAACTTATGCCTTTTAATGTGCTTCATTTCAACACCACTTAAACTATGTAGAATATTTTTTTGCTCAAACTATCATAGCAAAATATATAATAATAGCACGAGAACATCACACAAATAAATATCATTGTATTAAAATACATTTAAATAACTGTATTTAAAATCCTTGAAAACCTTGAACGTGCAATTGAGTAGAACAAACAAATATAGCAGTATTTATTTTAACATCACGTTGCACAAATTGGCTTAAATAATCAAATTAAAATGTTATAGTAAAAGCCCAAAATGTAGTAACAAAATTCTTTTCAACTTGCTGAATTTTCGTATCTATCAATCACTTGAATTTAAAGTCAACGAATCGAATACAAAAGTGCAATACTGATAATTCTTTTATTCGATTGTAATGAACTTTATTCCAGTAAATTTGAATCCTAGTAATATATTTATTTAAAAATAATTAACTGCCACACTCTCTGAAACTGAAACATAACGAAGTCTTGAAACAAAAGACGGTTGGTTGGTCTTTGTGAAAAAAAGAATTTTTATGCGTTATACAATTTACGGGTGTAATAAATTTGACTGATCCTTCATTTATCGTGCAACGAAAACTACTCCAAACAATAAATATTTCACATTGTAAGTTTATTATTTTGAAAAATGTTCCGGGAAAGTGTTGGAGACAATACTTCTACGGTTAAGGCAATAAAAAATAAAGCCAAACATGAAATAAGTCACCGAGTCGTACAGGGTTACACACTTAATGCCATCGGAATGTCTCTGAGGATGATAAAAACGGAAGAACATTGCGCTCCAGTGCCGCATAACGAAGTTAACGAGTGTTATAAGTTCACGAATCCGCGAAATTCGAATCCTGTTGTGTGCTTCTTGTTAGTAGAAAGTGAAATTTTACACCTTTAAAAACACTGTATCGCGCGGTGTTAATTCTTTCAGTTCCGGCCAGGGCTTGCAATTTACGTCAAATTTCAATTAACGGTAAATGGTAAATTATTCCTACCATTACCAGTTTACCGGTGAAACTATCTCGTGAGCACGGTTTATTTTTAAAGAAAAATAAAAGTGTTTTATTGTAAAACAACTTAATCAAATTGAATGAAACTTTTTGTGATTGTTTGAAATACTATAATTAATATTTTGTATGATATTATTTAGAGTTTTACTCTTGTTTTTGCTTGGGGAACGCCTTACGAGTTCTACATAGCTTATTTTTTTGGCTGTTGCTGTTGAAATTGTTCTGACAGTTTTGTGGAATTATCAAATTTACAATTCAAAGTGGACTCGGTGACTGCACCATCGTATGATCTTCAAAAGGGCAAATTAACAAAATCAAAATTTGATGAAAAAAATATTTTTTATTTATAAAATCATTAACTATTTTTGATAAAAGTAATCATTTAACGACTGTAGTAGAATTATTGCAGTACCTGTTATATTGGCTATAATGAGTCATTTTGAAAAAGTTTTGCTTAGTATCATAATCATGACTCTATTTGAAAGGATATAAAATCACGTGAAAACACGGTTACGGGAGTTTTGATTTATTTTACTCTGTTGTATTTTTATAATTTAAGATATAAAGAAAAAAAATAGCACAGAAATGAACGCGAGATACAGATATGCATATGTTAAGTATACTTTAGTAAAACAGCTTACGTCATAGGTGAGAAAATCTTGTCGTCCGAAGAATGCGTTCATTAATTTTCATTCTAATACTGTCGCATTATGTATAATTAAAAAAAACAAAGTCTTATGCTCGCATGTTTTTGGCTTAAGCAGTTAAAAAAATAGTTTTACTTCTAACCTATATAAAATAAAAATAAAACGTTTTTTTAGGCACACTATTGGAAGTAAAAACAACTTTTCTGCCTAAGCAACTACTTCCAGAACTGGGTCGATAATTACGTTGTATATTTATTAAACAAACCTGAATTGCTTCTTTATTTAAAAAAAATCAGACAATAAAATATTTGTTTTGCCTCCGTCACGGTATTACCGTCCATCATTGAAGTTAAAACTTAAAATTCAAGTGCAAACCGTCCTAATGTTTAATTAAACAAATAAAAAACTTATTTTACTTCCAACGTTTTTCCACATAACTATAATACACATGACTTGAATCATAAAATAAAAATACGTTTTATTTACAGCTATGGAAGCCAGTTGTATTATCAAAATCGACATCTATAGCGTGTATTAGGCCATACTTTTGTTGGAAGAAATACTGGCAATATTTTATGCGCTTGTCTTCCTAGAGTAGATAACTGTATTTAAAACCGGCTCCGAACGACATGACAAATGGAAGTCCGAACAAAAGTAGAACATTTGAGTATTTCTGCATTTTACAATGCTGTAAAAAACACGGTTTTATACAATGAAATATAACCAAAAGTCTTAGACCCGATTTTATTAATTCAATCAGCTTTTACAGTTTTGACGATAACTTATAATTATTATTGTTTAACTAAGCACGTTATTTTTTTTTACTAGTAACTAATAATTCGTTTTTAGCTGTCCACGTTCAATATTTGATAGAATAGTATTATTAGGTAGTTCGGAAAGAAATGACCATTTTTTTTGCGTCACTTTGACGCCGGTTTGTCACTGGTCACTGTTGAGTTAGCACGTCGTGGTTGGTATCATTTTAAAGCTCTATTAATACTCTTTCTATATATTTTTTATTTTTTATTTATTCTTTGCCGCTGTAGAAAAATGCAGATGCCTGAAATTGAAGAAACACATTTGCGCCATATCATGCTGTTTTTGTTTGATAAAAGATTGAAATCGAAAGAAGCCATGCAGACCATTTACGATGTTTATGGGGACATTGTGAAGCTTCGAAAGTGGTCTAGATGGTTTAATATATTTAAAAGTGGTGATAGGAAGTTAATGGAAAACCCAAAAAGTGGAAGACCTCAAAAAATTGATGATGATACCCTGAACTCGTTGGTCGAATCTGATCCGCGCAAAACAATGAGGAATTGTCACATGAAATTAGTTGCCTGAAGAAAACAGAATACGATCATTTGAAAAGGCTTGGGAAAAAAACAGGCAAGGAATTTGGGTGACGTACGAGCTCCCTCCAACGGCCTTGGATCAACGAGTAACTATTTGTGCATCTCTATTGTCCAGACACAAAACGGATCCATTTTTCAGAAAAAAAACAATGGTTATCGGCAAATCAGGTACCTTTGCCTACTGTTCAGCCAACATTGACGCTAAAAAAGGTTATCTTCTGTATTTGGTGGGATGTTAAAGGAGTAATTCATTATGAATAATTAACACTTGGTGAAACCGTTACTGCAGAGATTTATTTTGCCCAATTAGAATGTTTAAAGGCGAAATTGCTTAAAAAACGATCAGTTCTAGTCAATAATCAGAGGCGAATTCTTCACCACGACAATGCAAGACCACACGCAGCAAAAATTAGCCAGGAAAAAATCATAGAGCTGAATTTTGAAATTTTGCCACACCCACCATATTCATCTGATATCGCCATCAGATTACTATCTTTTTAGATCCCTAGAAAATTCACTTCGTGATAAAAAAAAGTTTATTAACGTGGAGCAGGTGAAAAATCACCTGGATTCGTTTTTTAACGGTAAACCACCAGATTTTTTCGAAAACTGACTATTTTGTGGAAAAAGATTGTAGAAAACGACGGTAATTATATAATAGAATAATAATGTATAGTTTATATGCAAATAAATTTGTTTCAATAAATAAAAAAATGGTCATTCCTTTTCGAACTACCTAATATATATTAAAAAAGTACACTTTTGTACTAATTCCACATTTATTTAATATGATCAGGACTGGTTTCGTGCATCAAGAGTAGTTTCAACTCATAAGAATATACATGACTACAGGGTTATATATATTAAGTCACGAAACAAACAATGTGTAATGGAAATATGAAACCAGTTTACAGAAAAAGATACGAAGTTTGAATAAATGACACTAAATTGAATAAAATTATATCATATTACCAATTTTTTGTTACAACTAGGGTATCCAATCCCGAAGCCTTTTTCCAATCCCGGGATTTCGGGATTGAATTATTTTGAATCCCGGGATCCCGGGATCCCGGGATTGAGATTTTCTCACCGAGGAATTTGAAATCCTCAATTTGCTATACTTTTTTCCAGAATCTCACAGAAACTCGTTTTTTTTTTTTTAGCTCACCGAGGAATTTGAAATCCCCGATTTGGTATACTTTTTCCCAGAATCTCACGAAAGGTCGTTTTTTTTTTTTTTAGCTCACCGAGGAATTTGAAATCTCCGATTTGGTATACTTTTTCCCAGAATCTCACCAAAACTCGTTTTTTTTTTTTTTTAGCTCACCGAGGAATTTGAAATCCCCGATTTGGTCTACTTTTTCCCAGAATCTCACGAAAGGTCGTTTTTTTTTTTTTTTAGCTCACCGAGGAATTTGAAATCTCTGATTTGGTATACTTTTTCCCAGAATCTCACCAAAACTCGTTTTTTTTTTTTTTTTAGCTCATCGAGGAATTTGAAATCTCCGATTTGCCAATTTCGTGTAAATTTCGAGAATTTACGCAAAATTTCTCAATCCCGAAATCCCGGGATCGCGGCCATCTCAATCCCGGAATTTCGGGATCAGAAAATTGAACGGGATCCCGGGATTGGATGCCCTAGTTACAACCTTATTAGTTTTACTTGGCTTAGTATAAATAGCCCTATATTATTATTCTTATCTGTTGAAAATGAGCGTGATAATTTTTTTAATTTATATCTTTTGACTTCATCCATAGGCATTAGATACAAGAATCATATTAAACTCCCCGTGACTTGATCGCGAAATGGTTATCGAAAATTAAGACTGCTCGCAGATTTGATATTAAAACATTTTTCATCTCATATTTAAAGTTTTCCAAAATTCAAGCAAACTTTTTTCGCCACGCAGTATTTTCTCAAATAATGTTTTCATTTTCACGCTATTTCTTGTAAAACAACAGCGAGAGTTACGTTATTAAACAACCTGCAAAAATTGCATCATCTGTGGGCATTTCTACCTACTTAAAAAGCTATATTTTAAATTGAAATTTTCATTATTCAGTCTCCTTCCAAAATTTGATAATCTTGCTTCCCAGGAAATATTGTACACAAAATGAATTCCATTTTAATCAAATTTCAAAGTTGATTGAGATAATTCTGAAAGCAACAAATGGAGATTTATTTAGGGGTGAGATTACCTATTTGAATTTCATCTGAGAATCATATTTTTTTCATTTATGAAAAGCAAATTAGGTTAGTTGGTATTTTCCTATTTACATTTAATTAAGCATTTGTTTTGTGGTAAAAAAGTGGATTTTATTTCTTATTGAGATAAAATAATCTTTCGTCAGCTTCATTTATCAAGCAAAGATTCGGATTTTTTTATCTTTATTGGGATGTTTGAATTCTACGTTATTTCAATTAAGTTATGAAATTAAATTCAATAGGTTCGACAACATGTATAATCTTTATTAATTAATTTTTGAGAGCCTTAGACTATACTCATCACTTTTAGTGTTTTCACTGTCAATACTTTGTAGAAAGGCATTATATTTAAAAAATAACACTTTTAGAGTGTTCACTGTCATTGCTTGGTGGAAGGCATTATATTGAAAAAACCGAAAAAAAAGTAATTGCACAATTACTACACTCTGGAGGCATTTTAAATGACATGTAATCAAATGATGGATTCATCATCATTTAAAATATATTCTAAAGGTAATATAGATAGAAATGACTACGAATTTTAAAAGGTTGTGTTTTATCAGCTCATTCGTTCAAATGCATTCAAAAAGTACCTTCGTTTGAAATAAAAATTAAATCCTTTTGCAGTTTACTTAAGTATTCACAGAAACAAATTTTAATCCACGTTTCGTTGTTTATCTCCTTCCATTTGCCTTTTTTTATATTTTAATATCAACGTATGAATAATTACTAATTTATGATTCATTTCATTTTAATATTTTCTATTATTTATTAAACTTTTTATAAAATATTTTAAAAACCATATTAACCTAACTTTATACCGGGCAATAATTTTATGTTATCACTCACTTCATATAAAACAAAAATCCATATACACAAGTTTGTGAAGAGTTTGCCCATTCGACCGTTTCTATATCGTAAAAATATGTCACGTCGTAAATCTTGGAGGTTTTTCAATTTTTCCGGCTCAACTAGTTACCGACCGTTTGTTTTTCACGTATCACCGAGTGTTGCTTAACATACAACTGTTAAAGCGGAAAATAGTACTTTATATACCCCAAAAACACTTTTCTTCTTGATTTTATTTCAGAGTTTTTATTGCTGGTACAGGTGAAAGAACACTTAACACTAATATGCTGCCATTTTGAGTGTAGCAAACAAAAAAATGGATGAAGGATTATGTACAATCAGTGAGTGGCTAGCAAAAACTATGAAAGCGATTTAAATAAATGAAAACGATTTTGATTATCACTAAGAATCCATAAATTCGATGTTTGAATTTATTCAGACTAAGAATAAACACTAGAATGGAAAACCAAAAGATTATTGGGTTATATTTTGGGGCACGGATCTTAATAACGGCTAAAATGCGATGAATACGCGAGTATTCGACTCTCTTACTATTTTTCGGGACTAAAATATAACGATAAATAGGGAGAAAAGGTAATAGGATGACAAAAAAAATACTTTAATTCAAATCTTAAATTTGAAAAACTAAATACTTTAATGTGGGATCTATCGACTACTTAATAATAATAATAATATAATATTAAAAAACACTATTCTAGCAAATGTGTTCTTAGCTTATGTATTATTAGTAAATTCATCACGTGTTGTTTGTTTGTAGCAAAAGAAACACATTCAAAACAATGCATGAAGAAGAAATACACCAAATTCAGAAGTTAACTGTTTAAATATTACATTAGTTAAAATTATTGATTTATTTTACAATATAAATTGATTTGAGAAAATTTTTTTTTGAAAGAGTTGAGAGTAGGGGTTCTAACTCGGATATTCGAATATTCGATACCCAAATATATTCGACCCATTTTTAACTATTCGATATTCAGATATTTGAGGAAATATCCAAATAGTATTCGAAATAATTTTGAATGAAATATTTTACAAAATCTACAAAAGATCACATCACAATTTCTCCATATTTAAAGAATAATTATGAATACCTCAGGTAGTGTTTTTTTGCTTTTACCTAACTCGGGTCCTATCAATATCTTAAGTTCGTTAAGTAAAAAGTGGAAATGTTCCCAGTTCTAATGAACATTTTCAGTACTCAACCAAAAATGAGACTATTTCTTTGGCACACAGTATTATCAAGAAAATTCATCCATGTTTTTAATACTTCTCATGACTCTGATGTGGAAGTGACACCTTTTTCTTTTTCAACTTTCAAATTGCATCGTGAGATGCTAAGCTCAATTGTATTTCTCATGGAAACCAAAAATTATGATTGTACAAAAAGTCAGAAAAAACATTTCAAATATTTGGATCAATTTAAAAAAAGAACAGAAAAGTTGGACGTGTTGTTTAAAACACTAAATGTCCTGTATTTTTGAAATTTGAATAAATGACTTTTATTAAAAATGACCTCATTTTTAATTTATTATTTTAATGTAGTATTATTTTAGTATATGTATATTATTATGTATATTATTATGTATATTATTATGTATATTATGTATATGTATATTAAAAACTATCCGAATATCTAAATATATCCGGAGGGTTTCAGTTTTACTATACGATATATGAATATTTGATAATGACGAATAATTGGAATCGGTATTTGAGAGCGATATTAAAATTCAATTCTTCGTAAATGTTTGATAATATTTTTTTATAGATTACAAAAATTTTCGCAATTAAATTGTAAGACATTGAAAGAAATGTTTTAATATTGCCTCAATTAATGCATTGATAAAAAAGCGTTCAATCCCGGGATCCCATATATGTTTGTGATCCCGAAATCCCAGGGTTGTGCTAATCCCGGAATTTCGGAATAGAAGATCAGAAGTAAAAGATTCTCGAAAAGGGAAAACAGTCAATCAGACAAAATTTAAGGAATCCGCGTGAGACTTAAGAAAGTCCCAATTTTTTTCATTTTTGGAATTTCGTAAATTCCCAGGATTTTAAAATCGACGAGCAAAAATTTTTTAAATCCCGAATTTGTCCACGATTTAATGGTGAATGATTCCTGGATCCCTTTCTTTTTCTGTCCTTACCCTTCCTGATAGGACAGGGCTAGATGTTATTTATCGCTCTCGCTCGACCCGTTATTTTTGAACTGGAAAAGGGGAATTTTTAGATACATCAAACACCCATGCGAATAGAAATCGATAAACCGATTGAAAAAATCTGTTTGCACCAGATATTCAACCCGTGAGATCTGTCACGGAAGGTAATGGCGTTAAACATTGCTCCATTTAGTTTTGTATTTTTCAACTAACCAAATAGTGCAAAGAAAAGTCTTTGAAATACGAGATAATAACTCATACGATACGTAAGCCCATACTATAAGATGTCATTTCATCGGCTTCAAAATGGAAATCACTAAGACTAAGACACGATGTTTAGTAATATAAACAGAGTTGGGCTATTTTTTAAATAATGATAGTTAAGGGGTAGTATAGTGTTACCTTGACGGACAAACCGTTAAACTGGAAATGGATGTTGGGAATTAAATTCACGCTTTTGACCTGAATAAGCTGCTTCTGGCGAGCTCAAATATAATATATATTGAAACCTAGTGTACTGTAATACCCGAAGGAAATAATATTGAACCAATATATCTGACTCACAGGTGTCGTCTTTATACATCAACTCAATTTTAGCCAAAAAACGATGGAAAACAGATAAATTATTATTTTTTGTAGCTTCCAGGGTTTGTTTATGTAATTGAAAAGTATCATAAGCATAACCAATGCTTCTTGTCAAGCATTTAACTATTTATATCAATGTCCGTTCCTAATGTGTAGCATATGGATTCCAATTAGAGGATTTTTAACAGTAGTTTTTGTTACGAGAACTGCTTGTTATTTAGTTTCTCAGCCTCTCTTTTTTCGAATTTTCAGCCAAATGTGTTTTTGTGGCTGAAAATTCGAAAAAAGAGGGGAAAAGCACTGAGTATTACACTGGTTATATAAATATAAATATATGTGTATAATGCTATCTTTTCCGTAAGCATATTCGGCTATCTATTTTACTATATAATAAAAAAAAATTGCGATAAAATGACATTTAAAACTGTACGTTGCTAACGATTTGTGACGAATAAAGCGTAGCAATTAAAGTAAACCAGAATTATGTTTTTTGGATTTAGTGACCCCGGAATTTCAAAAACCTGGATCCCGGGATTGGAGGCCCTATTCATGACCCCATATAAAAGCGTTCACAGTGGTGAGTGGATGACTACAAGAGAATTCGGGTAAAAATGACAGGGATTAGGGCGGAAAATTTTGGGAGTGGCCTTTGACCAAACAGTAGACAGAGGGCGGATATAGATGAAAACAATCAATTAGTATTGATGGGTATAGTTTTTCCCGAAAAAAAAATATTGAAAACGTATTATAGGTGTTAAGTTTTGTTTGCAACGTCTGTTAACGATATTAAATTGAATGTTCTTTGGGCAAGAGTATTAATCACAAAATGTCTTATCCTAAACTAATACCGATGCTTGTCTCTTGTCAAGCTCCACAGACTCATCATTCATAGTTTCAACAACAAATGATAGTTTGGTATTATGAAATCATTATCTATATATTAATAGCCGATAAAATAAGTTTTCACTTTTCACTTTTTACTTTTCACAAATGTGTGCGTACTGATGTCCACTTCGCCCAATGATAGCGATTTATTTTGAACATATTTTGAACATCACATTTTTCGGCCAATTGGAATGGACGTCTTTTTATATTCAAAATTCAAATTTCCTGGGACAGATTTTGTTCAGTGTCATCCATCTTCTATATGATTGTCACCGATTTCCCCTCCCCCTCCTCATCCCCAGCCCGACTGTCGACATTTTTTTTATTCATACTAGAAGTATTTTTTCATTACGCTGAAGAAGCACATAGTTTTAAATGTGAAAAAACGCTAAACTTTATTTCACATTTTATTTCTGCCGCGGGTCGGATTCGAAACGTGGAACTTTGCAATATGAACGGAACGTCTTACCGCTGAGGTAAAGGGCAAACTTTCAGGTGCGACAAAATTAGATTATATATATTAAGCATTCGAAAAAAGAACTATTTCAAACTTGACTTTGATTGTTTGTTTGTATTGAGAATTCAAAAATAGAATATGTCAAATACTTAGTGTGGCCAATTCAAAAAAAATGATTCCAAGATATTTTTCTTTTTCTACGAAATATATTTGTTTGCACACTTGAAACCTTTGCAGGGCTGTCGATATATGCGCCGAGGTCGATTTATGGTACTACGAAAAATGATTGTTAGCAAACTTGAACATTATTCCAAAGATTTAATAATTTACGAAAAATGGTTGTTAGCAAACTTAAACATTATTCCAAGATATAATAATTTACGAAATTTCTGCTACCACGAAAAATGGTTGTTAGCAAACTTAAACATTATTCCAAAATATAATAATTTACGATATTTCTGCTACTACGAAAAATGATTGTTAGCAAACTTGAACATTATTCCAAATATTAAATAATTTACGAAATTTCTGCTACTACGAAAAATGATTGTTAGCAAACTTGGACATTATTCCAAATATTAAATAATTTACGAAATTTCTGCTCCTACGAAAAATGGTTGTTAGCAAACTTGAACATTATTTCAAAAATTAAATAATTTACGAAATTTCTGCTCCTACGAAAAATGGTTGTTAGCAAACTTGAACATTATTCCAAATATTAAATAATTTACGAAATTTCTGCTACTACGAAAAATGATTGTTAGCAAACTTGGACATTATTCCAAATATTAAATAATTTACGAAATTTCTGCTCCTACGAAAAATGGTTGTTAGCAAACTTGAACATTATTTCAAAAATTAAATAATTTACGAAATTTCTGCTCCTACGAAAAATGGTTGTTAGCAAACTTGAACATTATTCCAAATATTAAATCATTTACGAAATTTCTGCTCCTACGAAAAATGGTTGTTAGCAAACTTGAACATTATTCCAAATATTAAATAATTTACGAAATTTCTGCTCCTACGAAAAATGGTTGTTAGCAAACTTGAACATTATTCCAAATATTAAATAATTTACGAAATTTCTGCTCCTACGAAAAATGGTTGTTAGCAAACTTAAACATTATTTCAAAAATTAAATAATTTACGAAATTTATGCTACTACGAAAAATGGTTGTTAGCAAACTTGAACATTATTTCAAAAATTAAATAATTTAAGACATTTCGGCTACTACGAAAAATGGTTGTTAGCAAACTTAAACATTATTTCAAATATTAAATAATTTACGAAATTTCTGCTCCTACGAAAAATGGTTGTTAGCAAACTTGAACATTATTCCAAAAATTAAATATAAACGAAATTTCGGCTACTACGAAAAATGGTTGTTAGCAAACTTAAACATTATTCCAAAAATTAAATAATTTACGAAATTTCTAATAAAAATAAAATAAATAAAAATAAAATACAATAAAATAAAATAAATTAAAATTAAATTAAATTAAATTAAATAAAATTAAATAAAATTAAATAAAATTAAATAAAATTAAATTAAATAAAATAAAATAAAATAAAATTAAATTAAATAAAATAAAATAAAATAAAATAAAATAAAATAAAATAAAATAAAATAAAATAAAATAAAATAAAATAAAATAAAATAAAATAAAATAAAATAAAATAAAATAAAATAAAATAAAATAAAATAAAATAAAATAAAATAAAATAAAATAAAATAAAATAAAATAACATAAAATAATATAAAATTAAATTAAATTAAATACTTTGCAACAAAAATCTCACGTTGCTGGGCAACGGGCTTACAGCTAGTTATTTATAATTAATACTGTCCCGTTATTTATAATACTTTTTGAAATAGATAAAAGTATATTTTAAATTTTATCAAAATTATTGATCATTAAACTATATTTGGTTTTGGTTATCTGTTGCCATTGGTTTCTTTGTATACATAATATTTCCTATAACTCATTTATAAAACCGTAAAGCGTTAATACTGTTTATATTTAAGTAGTGTATTTCTAAGCTTTCTTATACGGCTATCATATTATAAAATAACTTTGAGTATAATTTTTTTACCAAAAAAAATGAAAGATTTATAAATGCCAAGGATTATAAAAATTGCTGTTTTTATATAGTTGCACCAAAACCAGATTGGACTGCAACCTGATAAATGTAATATTACTTGTTATTTGATACTTTTTAGTAAACGAAGACAATACAATTGTAATCTTTCTATATTTTAATTTGATTTACTGGCGAGACATTTTTGAAAATAGTTATTTCCTACACGAAATCTTCTGAAGAATTCTTCGTATGGTGAGTTTAAATCCTGATTTAAATTGAAATTCCTCGGTTAATTAAAAATACACTTTGCGTATACTAAGAGCAAAAGAATCGCGGTTGATTGGTAACCATTTATCAAGTGATATAAATACGTAATTTGTTTTCCTGTCCAAAATTAAAAGATCAAATAAGAGGCTTCACTGAGCTGAATAAATGGTTGAACGAATTGATGGAAACTTTTAATCAAAATGATTGATGGTTTATTGGGTCTATTTAAATTGAAAAACGAAGAAGTATTTATCTTTTTTTCTGTTTCCATTAAAAGAAGATTGATATACTTAAAGGTCTCGATCTACTTGATGTTTTTATTTGTAAATAAAAATAACACATTTGATATGACATCCTAACTAAACTTCACAATATACAATTCATAATTTCAACTGTGAGTACATTAAACATATATATTTTCAATGACAATAAATTATTTTATTTTTCATTATTTTCAAGATTTTTTTTAAAAAAAGATTCTAAAAGAATTTTAGAAGATTTAGTAAATGTTCATATGAATATACTATGTCTGGAAAAAAAAAACTCTATTAGAGCCGGTAACCATTCATACAAGCTACGTTACATGATGAATCAAAAAATATTTTTCTACATTATATCACATAAATTTAGACTAAAAAACCTGATGAAAAATCACACAACGCACCTACTTATTGCACTTTTGTACATAATAGTAAAGAATATTCACATCGCTTGTCTCGTAGTCACGGTGTAGTAGGGAGTCATGGGCTTAAATACTCAAAAGTATTATACTAAATAATGTCATAGTTTCTTTAGTCAACTCAAAGATTTCTGTTTCTATGATACAATAGGTTTTAATGTCCTGTACAAAAGTTGAGAAATTTCCGGGTTCATGACACAGTTTTCAACGTCAATGGCTTCCGTGGCGGATCTCAATGGCTCAAATCCTAGTAAAAGCATTTTTTTTTCAATCGATTAATCGATATTATATGTTCGAAGGCATGGATGTTTGTGATGTCTTACAATTGCCCCTCACAATTCCTATTTCAAAATAACGGGGTGTAGCGAGAGTGATTAAACAATCACTAGCCCTGCCCTGCCTTATCCTTTCTACCACTACTACTCTTTTCGAAAAAGAGTAATAGGGAATAGCATCAACGTTCCATCTAAGCTGCGCGTGTGCGCGGCCACGCAGTAGTTGGGAAGCCCCCGGGTTGGCGCGCACTACAAGACAGTTGTTCAATTAATATTTGATCGGTCCGCGCAGCTAACCTCTTGCCTTAGAAGGAACATTGAATGGCATGCATTCTGACAGTGCTGCTTTACGATTGCGATTCATATCACTTTACAAAAGCACAGAGTAACCGGATACTGTGCTTTGAAAACAGATGCCTGCGCAGAATACTGGGAGTGCGGTGGTTTGACTTTGTCAGAAACACGGAGATAAGGGAACGTCCAAAGTGGAAAAGCGTCGATGGATTTGGTGTCATTTGTAATGGCTAAAATAATATATTTAATAATATTTTTTATTGATACTTTGGAAAAACGAAGTCAATGCCACACATATTAATATCCATTTATTAACCACATTTATTGTATAGTATGTGACGTGAGACTATTGTTTTTCAGAATCCTATGTACAACGTTTTCACAGTGGAATGTTAGGTTATGCACCCTATGAACCGAATCACTTGGCATATTCATACGTTGTCATTAAATAATACTCGAAAATAGACCGCTAGAGCTTTAAGGCCTCGCCGCTTTCGGCTGAAATATTCAGCAGGTACGTATCTCTTTTCTTTGAGCTTCCAAGCCGGGAGAATCTGTTCTTTGTAGTGCGCGAGCAAAACATATTCGGGTTCAAAATATAATATTCATGAATTGAAAAAGACATACATACAAGTGTCATACGCGTAGTGCAAAAGTGCACATCAATAATAAACTACGTCTGTCTGTAACCCACAATAGGTGTTTTGCGTGAATCGCTTTGGACAGTTTAGTAGATTTTAAATGTAGGCGACGAGTTAACGGAACAGTATTTTTTTTAATTTTCTATCTTACTGTAATGCCAAATTGATAATAAAAACAAGCTTAACAATATTTTATTTTAAATAATGTAATGTTTTTACAAATATTTAAATCAAACCAGAATTAAATAAATTATAATATATCAAAGTAATTCACGTTGGAATAGAAAATAATATTTTAAAATCTTTACTAAAAATATATCATATTACTATTTTAATGTCAATATCACCCCACCCCAACGTTCTCTCTAAGCTGCGCGCAGCAGTTGAGAAGACCCCGCGCACTCATTCCGAGTTGGCGCGCACTACAAGACAATTGCTCAATTGGTATTTGATCGGTCCGCGCAGCTTCCACGCAGCCTCTGCGCAGCCTTTTAAATTTCCGCGCATCTAAGTCTTTGGCTTAGAGGGAACGTTGCCCCACCCCCGTTGTTGATTTTCGATGATAAAAATCACCACCGTATTTTTCCAAAAAATGCCTCTTTAATATATTTACTTCTTTATTTTTCTCACTTTAATTTACTAAAATAATTAAATATGATTCTGCAATGATGAAAATGATAGTTTTTTTAGTTTATTCAATTTTATCTCGTAGAATATAAACGGCGCCTTTTTATGAAAAAGTTTCTGTTGTCCGAATCCCTCCGAATGAAAACACAAAAGTATCTATCATTGATACAGATCATTGTGGCGGATTAAGCACATGGAGGACCCCAGGAGCAGTAAAATTTGGTGGGCCTGTTTTTCGGATGACATAAAAACGGCAGAAAATTTTAAGTAACTCGTAGATCTGAACAAATGTTGTAAGGGTTATATTATATATGCTGTTTTTGAGGTCTCAAATGTGCGTCTCATTTGCTTAAAGGGTAATCCACCTTTGGATACAGACAAATTTATGTGTTTATTTGTGCCATTTATTTCAGTCGGCTATTTAACTAACCAAATATTTTCCATTTTTATTTTGGTGAAAAAAGGAGCACTTTTTAATTGACAAATATTTCTACACAAAACAGCAATAAAAGCTGTGACTACATCATTTAAACGAGCCTAGAAAAATATTTGCATAGGTTAATGGTCCTATACGTTGTAAACATAATTTTGCAGTTTATTTCCAAAGGTTTATTTTTCAGGATTTATACAATGAATTGTCAAAAGAGGCGAGACATTTTAATGGCTATCACTCAAAAAACCGAATCACTCTTTCAACGTTAAATCAACATTGGTAAAAAAAACCGTGTCAAGTCACCATAATATATGTATATATGTATGTACACATTTCTGAAGGAAAATATTTATTTGCGTTTTGTAAAGAGCACTTATAGAAAGGTTCAACGGAAAAACCTATGAATAATATGTTTTCCGAACCTTAAAATATATATTATTGTGTTGTTGTAAAAACTATTGTAAGGGAATCTACTCCCATATCTCTATTTTTATATTGTATAGTTTTTTTTTGAATTTATATTATCTAACTGGTAAAATAATAAAAAATAAAAATATAATTGGTCTCTATAATAGTAGTAAAACAATTAATTATTTTTTAAAATATTTTATGTTTTCTATCTAAGTGAGCCCAGACAAATCATTACTATTTATAGAGTTTAATCAGTGTAATTGTGGGATTTTGGTTTAATAATAAGCAGGTGACTAGGAATCTAAGAGGTGCTGCATGGTGGTAATAGGTGTGCTTCATATATGGAGCAAATGTGGTAAATGATAAGATATAATTAATTTAGATCAATAGTAACCATATATGGCATAAATAGCTAATTCTTAATTTTCATAACTGTTATAATCATGAAAAAAAATGTAAATTTATTTTTACACGTAACTTTTTCCCGAGAGACGTTGGCACAACCATGAGCATAATGACATCGACGGTGAGCCAGACATTTTTAGATCTGTTAAAATTCAACATCCACGCTGAGCCGGACAAATATCACGCATGGTTTATGTAAAGCAGACATGCACAAGCCTTTTTTTAATCGGGCCGCATAAAAACAAATTATTATGGGTTTGAGCTGCAAGGAAAGATTTAAAGAACACTCAATCCTCTTTTACGCGGGGAATACGTTGCATATTAAACAACCGTGTAAAAATATGAGGTGAATAAAAATAAATGAATGATAGGCTATAAATATTACATTTTTTTAAATGTTATTTCGAAATCATGAAAAAAGAGAATTATGAGTACTTGTTTACAAAAAATGTTTTATTTATGTTATTCAAAAGTTTTTATAAGGATTGAGAATAGTTTCGCTAATCGGTAGAAAATACTAGTGATGAAAAAACTGGTCATGATCATAATCTTCCATTTCGACGAAAATTAAAATTCATTTTGTTCTGCGCGCGGGGTTTAGCATCAATTTTCTTAACTTTTATAAAATCATGTGAGCAAGCTTGGTCTTATTATAGTTATTGTGTATTGTATTAATTCAAAATTTTGTCTGTGGAATCGATTCAAAGAAGTGTTTTTTTTTTCTTTTTTATATAATGCGTTTCCACCAAGTATTGACAGTTAACAACTAAAAAGTAAGGACTAGGGTTTCGAGATTACCGTTGTCGGTTTTCTAAATTCTTTAAGGATCGGTGGAGGAGGAAGTGGAAAAAAATTCATACTTTACAGATATCTATTCATTCGAACACAAATCCATCTAGTGAAAAATCATTATATGAAACAGTCAACATGAAAATTTGAATCGTTCAAATTATGCCAAACTTCACCAAGCACCCTCAGTCGAAATCTTAAATTAAAAGTTTGTACTAAAATCATAACAAGTAAAAGTTGTAACTAAAACTGTTAACGATGACTTATCGGATGAAGGTTTATTCTCATAATATTGAAACAAATTCCATATTTACTCAAAAACATTTACTCCAAAAAATACTATTAAAATCTATATTTCAAGTAATAGATAGAAAACATTTTCAAGATTTAAAAAAAGGTAATTAAATGCTGTTGAAGTATCTTTGTGGTTGTAATCAAAGATTTCATTATATAGTTGAATGTTCTCACCGAATTGAAAATTTAATTAATCGATTTGTCCGCCATTTTTATCTTATAAAGAGACATTCATATGTTAATCGACTTAAAATCAGTTCTGACTAAACATATTTTCTTAATTGTATCATTAGAATCTCATTTGTTTCACGCTGGGAGGAGGGCATGACAATAAAATAAGGAACAAGGTTGTACACGAAATTACTTAAATTTGATTTTTATTTTGTCTCTTATCTATTTCTCACATAAAACAATTTTGAAAGATACACACAAATATAAGTTAAGTATTGGATTGTACATATAAATATTTGTATTGGTTTTTTACTAACAGTCATTTATACATACACTAGTAAAAAAACAACACCACATTTACTCATCTGGTTTATTCATCATTTATTATGTCAACATTAAAGTGAAATATATATTCAGAGCTAACAATGTCAATAACCAACAATCATATATTGCGAATTAAAAAGCTTTGATTCTTAATTTTTTCATCAGCTTTCCGTTGGGCTTAGGCATTGTTTGAATTCAAAAAGAAACAAAAATAATAACTCACTTATTATAATTGTTTTATTTCGTATAATGTTTCTATTCATAATGTCGTAATGTATTTTTGCACGTTTCTCTTACCCTTATAAATGATAATAAATAGCGCAATTATTATATTGCGAAAATAATATCTAAACGAACCAACGTGAGCTTATTATGTCGAAGGCTTCACACAAACAGGAAATTGCCTTTTTCCTTACGCCTATTTCACAAACGAATGAAACGAACTCGAGAGTCTGTGTATCTGAATTAACTAGAGGCGTCAGAAAAACACATCTTTATAATAAGAACGGATTTCTTTGTTTCTTGATAATAAACTTAATAAAAAATAAACAAAAGGGTCAAAGAGTATCTTCACAACACGTCATATGTGTATTGTGTATAAAGTGAATGGATGAAAGGTTAATATGCGTCTTTGAATGAAAAATAAAACGAAAGCATGTCTACTATAATAAAAAGAAATATCGAAATCAAGTCAATTTATTGCAGTAGTCTATGTCAGTAGTTACTTTAAATGACAGTATTTTTTACATTTTTTTATTATTATATCGACTGTGGAAAGGAAAAAGGACGTAACCCACACATATCAAATTTTACAGGAGGTGCTAAAAACGTGTTTTGATGATTTTGTGACATATGCAAATTATGAATTATACACAACCTTGAAGTGCACGGATACTTCTAAACGGGTGTTTAATTGACATAACCTAATATTAATTAAAGAAATTGTCTCGCAAAAATCGTTATTGTAGTGTTTTTTCTTAGTTTTAATTTTTACAAGGTCATCTTTTTCAAACTTAAAAGCTAAATTTAGATACTTATTCGGCATTTTCTGCTTTCATCCTTTTGATAGAATGTGAATCAAGTTGTATACATTGTGATTATCGAAAAAAAACTGTTTTGGAAAATTGAGGGTTACGTCCTTTTTCCTTTCCAAGGTCGATATCAATGTGTCATAGCAGTAGGGCAATTGGATTTTACCAGGAACAGGAACGGAGCCGTGGTCCACTTCTGCAGATATTTATTAGTATTATGAAAATTTCGTCCTTTTTAAATATGAAATATTTTTAAATAGCATTTATTATTATTTTAACATTAAAATGAACAATATTTTACATTTCACAAAAATTAAATTATTTTTAATATGAGAGCACAGCTGTAAAGTATGGCCAATACTCAAGCCAGTAACGATCATTTTTTTGCGCTGAAGATATTAATTACTAAGCGAAAATACGATTTTGTTTGGAATAATTATTTAGTGGCGGTTATTTTAATTTATTTAATAAGTAATAGTAACGATGGTTTGAAATGTTTTAAATAAATGTATCTCCAATGATTGAGTTCCTATTAAATCTTCTATCCTGGAGCAAGGAGCGAAGTGGGTCAATTTAAAAAATAAAATACTCCAATATTCTTATTGTAACAAACATACGAATAAAGCTGTAGCGATTTTAATTTACCTTTAGGCATTTATTTTGTTAAATTCCTTATTCGCTCTCAATGTGGAGCGGATAGAAGGGTTTCAACAGATTTTTCTACAAGAACTGCATGTTATTCAGTCGCTTAACCTCTCTTTTTTTCGAAGAGATTATGGATAAAAAAAATAATGTTTAGACAGGACTAGTGGTAAGCTAATCGCTCTTGCTATACCTCGCTATTTTAGGATCGGGAGGGTGGGATTTATCTTTTAGACGGAAATCGATAAATCGATTGAAAAAATGTTGTTCGTACTGAGATTCGAAACAACCGTAAGGTACGGCATGGAAGCCAACGACGTTGACCACTATGCCACGGACCTGACTTTGACCATAGACCGGATTCATAACAAATGGATAATACATCATATTTTAAGTGTTTCATATGTTTGAAATATTCACTCGAGAAATAAAACTATTATTATATTATTTTAAATTTATAGAGTTTGATAAAGTATTTATTTTTTTTTTCCTACATACAACAAAAATTATATAAGCATTGTTATTTAACAATAGCACACCACGTAGTTTATTTATTTTTATAAAGTTCAAGAACGTTTGTTTAATCTCCATTGAAATCAGATTGACCAGAAGAATTGTACATTTTATTTTTCTATTACTGAAATTGCAATTACTTATTCCTGTCAAGAAGCGATTCAATATCGAATATTGAGCACAGCATAATTAAGCAAAGCTTGAATAAGCATTTAATGAACAACAGTTTGTAGCAAAAATTGCCAAAACGTTTTCCGTGGTCTACTGATCGCAATGGTGACATTTGTACGAAATCGTGACTAGAAGTATAAAAATAAATTGTGTGTTTTTGAAATGAAGCATAGTTTTCTCGATTATATTTGATATTGAATGTTTTAATATACATATAAATTTATTACGTTACACGTACATTTTTATATCTTGAAGTCTTGTCTAAATCTGAATTTCTTTAATTTAATTGTTAAATACAAGGTGAATTATTAGTATAAAGACTAAAATAATTTGTCTGTCATGAATATCATCAGGGCTGTGGAGTCGAGAAAAATGAGCGGCTCGAAAATAAATTTAATGATATGTATTTAAACCACAACAGTCCATAGTGTTGACATTGTATGCTTGGCTGACTAAAGATGATCTGATGGAATACATATATACATATAAGCTAAAATGAAATTATTGAAAATCTTCTTCGGAGTCGGAGTCGTCTTTTTTTACACGACTCCACAGCCCTGTATATTATCAATATATTATATTATTTATAAAATTGAAACAAATTTCTTACATATATTTCTCGATTTTGTCAATCGATCAGAACTTGTTTTGCTCACAGCGTGCAATTATAAATTATCAAAAAAGATATTTCATATCGACTGTGGAAAGGAAAAAGGACGTAATCCTCAATTTTCCAAAACAGCTTTTTTTCGATAATCACAATGTATACAACTTGACACACACTCTATCAAAATGATGGAAGCTGAAAATTCCGAATAAGTATCTTAGTTTAGCTTTTAAGTTTGAAAACGGTGACCTAGTAAAAAATTAAAACCAAGAAAAAACACTGAAATAAAGGTTTTTCTGAGACAATTTCTTTAATTAATATTAGGTTATGTCAATTAAACATCAGTTTAGAAGCATCCGTGCACTTCAAGGTTGTGTATAATTCATAATTTGCATATGTCACAAAATCATCAAAACACGTTTTTAGCGCCTCCTGTAAAATTTGATATGTGTGGGTTACGTCCTTTTTCCTTTCCACAGTTGATGTGTATAAAAATAAAAAATTATCCACATACATTTCAGTATTATCTACCATCTAAAGACTACTATCAGTAACTTAGAAATTGCTTAATATTGTTAAAAGACGTTAATGACTGGTTAGCGTTTGTTCATAGCATCGATAAATTATAAGCAATGGACAGATACATAATTTGGTAAGCTTTTGAAAACGGATGTACGTTATACTAGCTTTCTGGCATTATATCGCACCGATTAATTCATATGCAACAAGCAATATACGCTTCGTAGCGTAATAATGATTTATTCAGTTAGCCACAATATGTCTACTAGAAGCTTAGTTCTCAGAAACACATACACAATTATATAATTTATGTATTTCCTTACAATTCCAACCCAGGTTGATTCAACTTGGCTTTATTTTGTTGCAAAGCTTTATTAATATTTTCATCAAACATCAATTGAGGCGGCGGCAGTCTTCGTAATCCTAAAACGTTGCCAAATAAATAAAAACATTTTTCTTACTTGTATTCATAAAACGTATACACATTATTACTTTTGTATTTTATTTACATTATATTATGAAATCCGTTTAATAACGGCCGTGTTTGCTATATAAACTGATACATTTCTTATAAACTAGATTTTAATTCTTGAAAAAATTAGCTTACTTATTAGAATGCGTAATTGCCAGCTCTACACAATGACGTAACAAACTCATTTTTTACACAACATGGAGACTGCCATCTTTTTTCCAGAACCCTTTATTGTAAATGAAGTATTTAATAGGGTGTCTAATCACGCACCCGTTTTTTGATCCAGGAATTTCACGATACACATTTTTTCCCAAATCCTGGGATTGATCATTTACATTATTTCTGAAAATTTTGGTGAAAAAAGTGACAAATTGACAGATTCCAGAATGATTCTCAACTCGAAATCTTTATTTTAGCTCCATCATTTAATAAAATTACGTCTGCCAAGTATTTTAGTCATTTGGAGCTATTTTTTAGCTCTATTTAAGAAAAGAATGCCAATGACTTAGTATTCTAGCGCTGTTATTTTTTTTAATAGCTCCATCATTTCGAAAAGTTTTGTCTGCCAGTGAGTTAGTATTCTAGCTCTGATGATTATGCTATTATTACATGTTATAGTGAATCTCAAAATCTTCTTGGTACCAATACCGCGGTTACGGGATCACTAAATTGGTCGGGACTTCTGATCACGGGATTGGAAGCCCTAGTATTTAAGAACTAAGAATTTATAATTTATTGGTGATTTTTTTTTGAGAAAAAACTATACTATGTTATTTTTTTATAGCTAATCACTGTTAGATGATTGGTTACGCTTGAGAAATAAGGGTTTAGAAGTGCTATTTTTCCCTATATTTTTTTATCTCTAACTAACTTACATATTTGATTCTTTAAAACGGAAATAAAATACACGATTTATTGATTTATATTTTTGTCTTAAACATTTCCGATAACAGAGTTTAATTGATTGATTGCTGGGTTAACACGCTGTATTGCTGTATGCTGTATTGCTACACTGGGATTTACCTTGTTTTACATTGTATGTATACAAGGTTAAAACAACAAAAGATTTATGCAGAGTATGTACCATATTTATAAATAACTGTATTTAAAAATTATTCAAATCTCATTTTTAAGGTTTGCATTGTTAAAAAAATGTGTCAATTAAGTTCTGTTTTTAATATTTTTACTTTGTCATGTCAAAAGGAAATTTAAAATTTAAATAAATAAATCCTTATAACTTTTTACCTTTACCTTTCAAACAATATTCTTAATTCATACGTAATAAAGGCTTTTTAATAGATCTCAGAAATCATGTGTTTGTTTATTATTTAAGCTTTAAATAAATTGTCTTTATACATAAAATTGATAAAATATAACACAAGGAACCGGAGGAATAAATATTATTATTGAAAACAATTGAGCTCTCGTGAAATACAGCAATTTTCAAGATTAAAAATCTCACGTACATAAATAAAGTCAAGTAACAATATTTATTTGTGTATGGACAAGATGTTATGAAAATAAGAGTGACCCAGATAGACAGATTCTTGACATCATTAATGTAATGTTCCAGCTCACCATGGATAACCTATATTTTCTAATTATATAAATAATCATAGTTAGTCCAAAGATGCTTCTCAATAAGGCAAATTAGTAGAATAACAGATTCATCAAATTAATTTTGTATTCATAGAATAAAATTAGTTAGTTGTCATTTCATCTGATAATCATACTGAATTAATTCAATGAAATGTATATCAAAATAACCAGAAGAAACTGAAAACCTTTCTTCGTAGCGATTTCGAAAAGTTTTTATCTTTATAGCTTGAACAACCGCCTACTTTCTACTCGTAGCTTTGATTGGAATGGTTGAAAATTTAATTTTGCGTCATGCTGCCTATAGATGATTTGATAAAGAATATAGTGACGAGCAGGCCGATAATATTGTAATTGGTTCTATATACTATATATGTTTAAAATTGCATTTGTTTTATACATTTCAGTGTAAAATAATTATCAAAATATATATTAAAAATAATATACCTTTTGTTTTATTTAAATGTTGGAAAAATTATGTGTTATTTTTCTATATTACATTTGACAAAAAAAACTTGGCTCTTTATTTCCGCTGCCAAAGTGAATTAAAGAATATATTGAATGCTGTTAAAATTTTGCTTATTTTAAGAATCCTCTTTCTTTTCCAACTTAACGTTGGAATAAACGCCAAAGCATTAAATTCGCTGCGTTAGAGTTTTGAATATAATCTGGAGGCGTGTTTGAAGTGAGAGAAACTGAAACTGTGTGTATTATTTTCAAATAAGTACTATATGTCGCATTAGAATAAAATGTAACCCATTTTGCCATTTTATTGATTTATTTTCGTTAGTTAAAACTAAGACTAAACTTAAGCTGTCACTTTCAAGGTGCTTGCTGTCATTTCGTTTATTTGTTTTCAAACTTGTGATACTATTACCATGGCACGAAAACTTACTCGAAGCTTGTTTTGTGAATTTTTAAATGTATAAATTATGAGCTTTTTAATAATAAATGAAATTATTTTACAACTAAAGTTTTACACAGCTTCAGTATATTTACTTTTGATATTAAAATATTCACATGTGCAATTGACTTGATTTATTTGTTTTTCTTTCTGTAACGCACATCAAAACACCGCGCTTAGACAAGATAAAGGATAAGCGATGCGCAGATAGAGAGTACATGTACTAGAGAAAGTGCGAGAGTGTTCGTGGAACGAATGTACATAAACTGATGAAATTGCTATATAGTGTATAATTTTATTTTAACGTAATATTTATTTAACATTCTCTTGCTTATAATTGAAAATTACACGAGTACTATGTACATTTTGTTAAGTTAACGTTGAATTGAAAGTTGTCAAAAATTGGAGTTAAGCAACTGTTTTACAATATTTACATTGATACATCTAAAAATTCTCAGCTTTTTATTCTTTATTACGATTTTTTTATTCTCAATGCGATCAAAAATTATAATAAAATATGAATCTACAATTAAATTATATAATAGGAACAATAGATGTCAAGTACGTTTGAAATTAAAATCAATACTGTACTTCGGTTGTGCGTCAAAAAATATCCTCTTACAATTTGCCGCAAAAGGGAAAAGTTTTTTTGAAAAATGAAGAGTAATAAAACACTTATATTGCTTGTAGTTTGAACGTACATTTTTTCTATCGCAGTTTTATATATTTTCTGAGAGCGTCTTACAGTTTAATTTGAATATTCTTTATATATTGAATTTACGTGACACATTCAGCAATCATATAAAGATAAGGTGACAACTTTACACATTTTTTCCATAAACTTAATTTACCTTTATAAGGCATAGATAAGTGTGTTCTAAAACTATGTTCTGCGGAACACAGTTGTTCAGAGTGTCCTGTTGTGGCGGATGGCCATAATTGCAGCTTTTTTCACGTTTTAAAATTTCTCCCGTAATATTTATATCCCAAATTATACATTATTAAGTGCGGCACAATATAAAAGCTAAACAGTTTTGGTAACAAAGCTTTGAAATATAAAATAATTCAAAATAATTTATACACTTACTTGTCAATAATGAGCTAAATGTCAACTGAAAACAGCAGTTAAAACTATCTGCCATGATTGAAAATATGTAGCAGGCGAAAAGTAGCATCATCTGATGAAAAGTTACAACTTAGAATTTTTATAATTAGACGGAATATTATTTTTATTATTTTCCCGCCTTTTATATATTTTTTTTAATCCATGTCACTCGCAATGTGGTGCATATGGCCTCCTAATGGAGGTATCTCAACAGAAGATTTTCTACGAGAACTGATTGTTACTCAGTCGCTCAACTACTCTTTGTCAATGCGAGTAGTAGAAATAGAAGGATAATGCTATAGCAGGACTAGTGATAAGCTAATCGCTCTTGCTACACCCAGTTATTAGAGGATCGGAAATGACGGGAGAAACATCACAAACACCCATGCCTTCGAACAGAAATCGATAAATCGATGGAAAAAATTCTGTTCGTACTGGGATTCAAACCTGTGAGGAAGCACGGAAGCCCACAACGCTAACCGCTGCACCATAGGATCCAAAATAGGCTAAAACAATATTGAAAGTAAACGAAAGAGCTCTTAATTTTTTTTAAAACACAATCTGATTTAAAGGACCTGAATTTATTTCCCGTGACAATTAAATTAGTAGACTCAGGTCATCATGAAAATCTATTTGATTTAAGCAGTGGCTTTATTTTGAAACAAATAACAACAAAAAAATGATTGTTTTGCGATTTTTTCATAAAATAACCTCTTTCGGTTGAAAGAAGCTAAAGTTGTTGTTATTTTCTGAAATACGACATATTTATACGAAGCAGGGGTTTCTTATTACGCTGCAATGAATTGAGAGTCCAGGAAAATTCTTAACGCCAAACCAGATACAAAAATTCCACTTTTCTATACTGTAATGGATATCAAGAACATTTGCAATTCAAGGTGCTTAAATGATATACAAAGTATATAAATGTGTTATTTTAAATAGTGTTGTATTATATTTACTTGTATTGCATTAAATATTATATGTATTAGTAAAGATACTCATATTGGGATTAAAAGCCTTATTCCGATATGACGTCACATTGCAAATAATAAATATCGCTATATAATACAAGTTGGTTTCCCACCACCAATAGTGGTGTATATGCAGTCAACGTTTTATGGTCGCCTTCCACAACGCTATCGATAAAAAAAGAAGTTTACCTTAAACATTCACGGTCCGAGTAGAGCTGCACGGGACAATTCACCACGTTATTGCAGCATACGTTCCTAGCTGCTCCAAAAAGTGGTGAAAATTGAATTATTGAATTTATTGGCCAATATGCCCAGAATCATACTTAACACTTTCCCTATGGTTCTAAAAAATAATTCCCCTTAAAAAATACTGGCCTTTTAAGAACTAAGTGTATACGTCCTGGGTTTTTACCGTCCATCAAACGGCGTTAAGATTTAAAACATGTTTTTTCACTTGGTTCTTTGAGGGCCAGCAACATATCCGAAGTATTTTTTAAACACCGTAAGGTAAGTGTTTAACAGTAATTTTATAAAATTATCTTTCTAATTAGACGAATACCATAGCCAGTTCGACAATTTTCGTATGTTTATTTCATTTTAAAGTTCTCTATCCTAAAATAAAACAACATACATATATTTGTACATACTTCATTCGGAGCATGAATTTTATCAGAGTACTAAAGCGGCCCGCTAGTTTTAAAAGTTTAAAAAAAAAACACTTTTATAGTATATAATTGATACCCAAAACAGTACAAGAACATTTAGAGATAACATGCCGACATATAATAACATGTGAAATTTTCCACTCTCAGCTTTGACTTTGGTTGTTTTGCCCCATTTTTATTTTACTTCATGATTGAAATTAGGGTATCAAATCCCGAGATTGCGATAGTACTTATCCCGAGATTTTGGGATTGAGACAATGAAATACGGAAGAGCATAATGGCGAACGTCTCGCTGCTATTTTATGTAGATCCGAAAATTCTCGGAAGAACTAAAAAAAGTGTTCCCACGCCGGTAATTTGGGCAAAACTGTAAATTCATGTGGTTTTGGATAACAATCCCGGAATTTTGTGAATAATAAAATGAAACACGGAAGAGTATAATGGCGGACGTCGCGCTGGTAACATTGGGAAATCTCTAAATTTCTGAGTTTTTTAAATCGACATGAAATTGTTTGAAAAATCAAAAAATCATTATTTCAAAATCGCCGACCAAAAATCAATCCCGAATCCCAATGTATACACGATTTTATGCTGAGTGCTCAATCTTGGGATCTATCGGAAAACTCCCAAACTCTGTAATTTGGACAAAACTGTAAATTCTTGTAATTTTGGATACCAATTCCGGAACTTCGGGACTGAGAAAATGAAACACATAAGAGCATAATGGTGGACGTCGATCTGCTATTTTTTGTGTTGTTTATGATTGTTCAAAAATTGTCAATCCAGAAATCCCGGGATCACAAAAAAGCCCAGGATTAGATATCTTAATTGAAATGTCACACAATAATCAAAATATACCTATTCAATCTTTGTATAATCACACAAGCAAAGAAATGTTTTTAAAAATCATCGTCGATGTTTAAGTGGATTAAAATTCTACCTAACATACAATGTTTAAAATTATATGAAACATGGTTTGAATAAAAACGCTATCGAGATTTTCAAATTGAAGCTGACTAACAAAACCAATTTTGTATTTTAATTTGTGTCCGATAGTAAAATAATACAATGACAATATTTCATTGAACAAATTAAAATGCATCCAGATTTCGTTCAATTTATATTTACATGTATCGACGAAGCGAATATCTTACACAGTACATATACAAAATGAAAATTATTGAGAATAAATATTTTATTTTATAAAAGTAAAATATGTTGGAATATTATTTTATTTTTAACTTAAATTAAGGATACTCGCTATAACTTTGATTTAACATTTGCATTGTAAAAAAAATACACTCTCTTTTGTTTTTTTTTGTGGCACTATATTAACATATTTATTTAAATTTTGACATAAAAAATTTACGAGCAGACATGTTATCAAATATACTTAACTCAAAAAAAGGTATCATATCGGAAAACGAATAAATTTATTGAAATTTTATTAATGAAAAATAGCAATCATTGAATTTGAATCGTTCAAACTATGTACATTCTCACAAATTTTGTCACTAACGACCCGGGTTTCGCCTTTTGGCATCTTCAGGCATTCAAGTGCACGGATGAACTTGAACTGACGCTTAGCAAATAAAAGTTTCGTGTTTATATAAGGTATAAATGCATCACTGAGTCCAAAGCCATTGCTGGTGAAAAGGATGAGCCCATGGAATGTCAACAGATTTACAGACAAACAAATTATATAATTCTTGAAACTGCTCACTACACAAATCTGTTGACATTCCCATGGGCTCATCCTTTTCACCAGCAATGGCTTTGGACTCAGTGATGCATTTATACCTTATATAAACACGAAACTTTTATTTGCTAAGCGTCAGTTCAAGTTCATCCGTGCACTTGAATGCCTGAAGATGCCGAAAGGCGAAACCCGGGTCGTTAGTGACAAAATTTGTGAGAATGTACATAGTTTGAACGATTCAAATTTAATATTGAAATTCCACCAAGCACCTTCAGTCGAAATCTTAAATTATAGCAATCATTGAAACCAAACATATTTAAAAAAATATATCTTTGTATATATAATATAATATATTTTTATTTTATAATAAAAGTAAAAAAACAGAAAATGCTAAAAAATCATAATAAGTTTCACCAAATCTTTATGATAATTTTGAAGGTTTTGTTAAAATTTCAGTTCTTGTTGAAAATTTATTGTAGTTATAAAAATAAAACACAATTGTTTTTTTTATGTAATAATCTGGACTGGTTTTGTCATTGTCATATTAAACTTCAAACAATCATTTTTAATTTATGTTTGACATATTTGAAAATGGTTATTTATGTCATATTATGTGTGACATGGTATTCAAAACAATTGTTGCTTTGTTAATCAATATTGAGCTGAAAATTCATTCGATGAACCCAGCTACTCTGACTAAATTATAATATGTGTGTCGATGGTGAGCTTATTTCGATATTAATAAACTGACGATGATGTTCAAGACGAAAGCAAATAAACGAATCATTCAAATGATAAGACTCTTCGTGTATATCATGCTTCTTTTTCAATTTATTTTATCTTGATGAAATATTTGCTCGTGTTTCTTTTTCTTTGGCGTGGAGACGGTGCACAGGAGAATCCATTTTATATGCCAAATGCAATATATCAGTTTCGTCCATTCAACGGTCCTATGTAAATTGATTCAGGAACACAGAAGAGGATATTTATTTTACTTATTTATTGTAAATAGGTTATCTAGTAAATTTGGTTTAATAACAAATAATAAACAAACAAAAATTGGTATATAAATAAAAGTCTAAAATTGAAAAGTGTCAAAGTAGGCAGATTATTAATTAAATTAATACAATAACTTTAAAAAATCATAAAAATATATTGTATTATACTAACGTTGATTTAGTTTAGTTCATCAACATATTTATTCCAAAGGCTGAGTAACAAATTGTGATACGTGTATCGTTTCTCTGAAAAGAATCTTCAGACGAACTGTAGCAGCTTTATCCACTAGATCAGGAATGGTGAACCTAAAACACGAATGCCTGAGCTGGCACGTTAGAAAATTCTGGCTCATAAGGGATTCACAAATTCAATGTTTTGCAACAAAAAGTATATTTTTTAAGAGGGATTTTCTGCAATTATTCAATAATAGCTTTTTTCAAGATATACACAATGCATGACATTTCAATGATGTAACATTTATGTACTAAGCTGTTAGTAATAAATTTGGTAAACTTTTTTTTTTGGCATATTTAAAACTTTGTTAATAATATTTTGGATATTTGGCTGCCCAACGTTAAAAGTTTCGCTACCAATGAACTACGTGACGCGGGGTGAAATGAATACAAATCATCGGTGACAAAAATGACATATTTTTCCAAATCGAATTCAACATCACGACTTCTGTCCACTCTGTTAATTTTAAAGGCAATACTCTGTAACAATAAATTGGACTAAAAATCTTTTTATACCATACCTGCTCTCCATTGTTTTCAGGACAGCATGAGGGGAGGGAATTTAAGACATAGCATAAATCAAAACCAAAATTACATTGATTGATTGAATTAGTATTTTCTTGGTAGAATTTCTTTATAATAGGGTAAAAATATCAACGTATATAGTTCTATAGTTTTAATAATAATAGTTTATAGCTATTTCGGCGTGCGCCATCATCAGATCTACGTTTAAACCTGCATTTTCTCAGTTTTATTTACTGGCTTAGAAAAGATACACAATACATCTTGTTATTTACTCTAACCCAAAATCCCATATTTCTTATCGTTCTTGGAAACACTAAAGTCATATTTAATCAATTTAATACTATAATTGTAATATAAATTAGGCTATTACATATAAAATAAAAAACATTTTTTTAAAGGCTTATAACTTAAAATAATTTTCAAATTTTACCATTCATCTGTGTAGTAAATATGTTGCTATTGTTTTGTCATTTACTGAGAATGGATAATTAATTAACTCGTTAATTTATTGAAAAAAACACTCTATAGAATATTATTTTGTCACGATATCAAATGCAGTAGACAGCTCTCCGTATAAAAATGAAATCGATCTTAAATTATTCCTCTTTATTGCATTCTGTCCGCAGCGAGAGGGCTTCTTCGTACATTTTTACGGAGTGGAATTTTATCTGCACTTATTGCATCCCGCAAACATAGTATGGAATAAAGGAATTCAAGCGCAGTATTTAGAAAATAAAAATATATTTATTTTCCAGCCAATTATTTTCAGCGATTTCTGCCAAGCATGTATCATTTATAATACATTAAAAGGACCTTTGACTATCAATTCTTAATTAAAATGTATTATTTATTAAATATAAAAATAATTTACCAGAGTGCTGTTTATTTCTTTACAAATCACTTGATCGTTTGAAGTTTCCAGTTTAAAATAAACTAATATAAATGTTATATATTTCTTTGAACGTAATTTATATTATTGGGAAGTAATATTTGCTACAGCTGTAAATGAGTGCTCAACGTACAGCACGTGCAATGTTGATTGTCTAATTATCAGTTACGTTCTAGCCACATATTTGTATTCTAACTCTCTAAAAAATTGAGTTTTAGTTGATTCTCTAGAACAAGTTCTCGTAGGAAAATATGATTTGAGAAAATCCGTTAGAAGTCCATATCGTTATTCGTCGTTAATTTTCTTCAAACAAGTTAAAAAACCTTTTGTCAGTTTTTAGTTAGGTGATGTAATCAATTCCAATACACACATTTTCCTTTAACTTTAATCCTAAAAAGAAACAAAAAAAATATGCTTTATTTAACCTTATACAAAAAAATGGGGAAAAAATGCCAAATTATATGATCATGTGCTATTTTTGCATGAAGGAGAAAATGGCATATATGAAAACTTCTTTGCTTCCTTTCTTAATAATCTCCTTACATTTCTCGAGGGAAAACTATTCCAATGGTGTTTACAATGATAGAAGGCGATAGCGGTAGAATAAAGTACATGTACACATATGTGTCTCTTGATAACTTGAAAGCTGTAAAAAATTTCCGACGATATGCTTTACATTTAGTACAGAAATAGTTAAAAAAACAAGAATACCGATCAATTACTCAAATTGAATCTGTTCTAAATGGGCACTAAATAAAAAAATACGAGACGATGTCATTTATTTATAATTAACAAAATGATTTTTAATGATGTTGTGTTTCATGTGTTTTTGGTTTAACGACTTTTAGCGGTTTTTAATATTTGAAAACACGGCTTAACCTCTAGATGTCAATATTGTTCTAACTTTTTTAAAAGGTTATTTGAATGATTGTGAGAAACTATTATTTTTTAAATAACTTAAATATGGTTATGTTATAAAAAAATATTATTCAAAGAAAAGTAGGAACGTAAGCATTAAGTATAATTGATTCTGATTAACTCTCTCTTAACTAAACGAAAATTCTTGTCACTCAGTCAATAAGATTTTCAACCTTTTATTTCTTTTTTGTTACCCAATAGAATAACTTTATTTATTTTCAGCTTAAAGAATGCTATAAATTAATTCTTTTTGCTACTGCTTTTTTTTTAAAGAAAATGTATTTAATTGTACCATTTTTATAAAAACTGTTCAACGTTTAGTTAAGCCTTGCCTTACATATTCTATAGTGCTACGCCAATGCAACAGATGTTGAAAATATACGATTTTAATAAAATAACCAATTTTCTACGCGATTCGAATAAATTTGACGGATTATAAAATACGTAATTCAAAACAGTCAGTACAGAAAATTTGATTTGTCAGTTGACTGCATCGAAAGCAAAAAATCTCCATACCTTTCGCATGACAAATTCAATGTTTTATTTTTCTCACACAGGTGTGCAAAAAATTGTTTTGATTTTAAATATACCATCGTTCAAATAAGCCTGTTTGGCTTAAGTGTTTTGACCTATACTCATTCAAAAAACGGGAATTACACAATAATTGGGATAACGTGGACCCAAAATATTTGATTGTGATTTCCACGGATATATTATTTATAAAATATTATATTTTTTGGAATATAATGAAAACTACCAGAACTAAATCATAAATTATTTATATATCTGATAACTGATAATGTTTCGACATTTTATATGAAAACAATAACTGACTGTTATTATCAAACGTAGATTTAAGTTGACTTTTGCTAAAGGAATAGCTATATTATAGTCAGCGTCAGTACGAAATTATTTTCAAAATATTATTTATAAACCAAAAAAATGTTAGTCTTGTATCTTTAAGATATAGATACCGAAATAATGCACTCTACGCCTTGTTTCTTGTATGGCAACATTATATTTATCATTTTTTTTTATATATATTGAACGTGCTCGTTTTCTTCGCTTTCGAACGCGGGCGTGCGGCAAGACACATTACCTAGCTATTATTTTGAGCGAATTAGAATATTTTATCATATGGCACGAAAAACACCCAAAAATCTGGTCAAACCGGATTTTTTCGGGCAGATGGTAACCTTACGTAATACTGATTAAGAACGAAGAAGCATCATGAAAATGACTCTCTTTGGTTGACTTTCTTGTGTACTGTATGTGTATATGTATGTATGCGCATGTGTGTGCACATGTATAGATATAGTATGAAGGGAAGCATATATAACGTGATTTTCAAATTAATGCATATGAAGTTCTCGTAAGCTGGCTTCATTTAGTATTTTTTACCTCTGTAGCGATCACGCCTTTCCATGAGCATTGCTGGTAAGAAAATACAATTTTCCAAAACATTATTGATAAAGGAGCCTTGAAAGATTAAAAGTAATCAGCATTTATTGGAAAAAATAATAACAAACAGGGGCTGTGATTAAAAATAATTTAACTATAGATAAATCTTAATTTTCTCTTACGTTTTACATAATAGTATATTCAATCATTTAAATAATTATGTTCTGCTTCTAACGAACAATAAAGCATTTTCTGTTATTTTTTATCGATATTGTTTCTAACTAAAAATATTCATTGGTTGATAAATTTTCGTACTGGACTTTTTAACTACAATTTACAAGTTATATTAAGTACATAAGACTGGCATTGTCACCCTTTCGCTATTGTTCGAAAAGAATGGGCACCATCTTCAGATTCTAGAAGACTGGTTTCTGTATTGAATTTTCCCGAACGGCGGGGATGCATGAAAACACCCCTTTGGTTAACAATGGTATCTTTGCCAGATTTTCTTTGCAGTATTCTATTTTAGACTATTTAAGCTTTTGTGGCGAGCGCCTTCAGACAATTCTCGCATTACATCTCTTGCCAAAATTTAGAAAGGACATTTCTCGTAATATATTTCGTTCCAAAATACTTCTTATTTTTTAACGAAATTCAGTAAAGAGAATCTCGATATAGAAAATATATCTCGTAATATAGAAAAAAAAAACTCCAGATTGCTTACCGTTCATTGAAACACTAGAGTCATATTTATTAAACGTAATATTATAATTGTAATTTGAGTAAGGATGTTAGACTGAATAACAAGATGCATTGTGTATCTCTTCGTAGCCAGTTTATATCGCTGAGATAAATAAGTTAAATCATAGTTCTGACAATGTCGAAAGCCGACTCAACTAATCAACTAATAAATATAAAAACTGTTGAACTAAATACGTTGCTAGTTTTACCTTATTAAAATAGAGTTCTACCAAGTAAATGCCAAATCAATCAATAAGCTACAACGAAATTGACTTAGTTCTAAATACTTCTTTCAATATAAAAAAAAAATGTTATTTCAATGAGCTTGTTATTTCAGACGATAGAGCGTGTTTAAATCTACAGATCTGTATTTAGGTATTAACTCGAAACAAACAATTTTTTGACATAACGTTTTCTAGCATTAAATAAACGATTCATTGTTCTGACGAAGGCGTTAATCTCGAATAGCTATCAACTATATATAATAAATAATAAGTGTAATACTAAAATACATTGATACATTTTTGACCTTTTTTAATGGTATAAAGTAAATACTATTTCAATCAACAACTTAATTTAACTTATTTTGTTTATAAATTTAATGTGTGTAACGAAATATACCAATGATAACATAAGTAAAATTTATCGTCACCATCATATGACAGTTTGATAAAACCTATAATTGAAACGAAGATCATTATTTTTTTAAATAGTTGAAAACATTCATTCGTTATTTAATTTGTGACAATTTCTGTAATCTGTTATCATTTCATGTTTCTTATATTATTATTTATTATAACCTATAGTATTTTATTTAAGTATGAGTGAAGATTACAGTTTAAAAATGTTAACATAGATTTCTAATAAAAAAAATACTCACAAATAAGCTCATCACTTTCACTTTGCAAAAAACTTATACATTCTTATATTATTTGAGTAATTAATATGGGAACAGTACCTTGTGATACATTTAAAACAATCTCATAAAAATACGAATTATAATAAAATACAATCATCTCCAAATCACCTTCTGAGTAAAACTTTCAAAAACTTTAATACAAAAACTTTGACACATTTCGTCGTCCCATCTTGTCGAGTTGACAAAGTTTTGGGTATTTTCATCTTTATTCACATCTTAGGCAGATGAGTTACAAGAAGAATAACACTAGTCTTCGCTAATGTTATTTTCTCTTCATTGAATTAACATGACGAAAATTTCATTAGACATCGACATTGGCAAAAATCTTTAATCCTAAAATACCAGTTTTGAATAATTTTATTGTTAAATATTTTAACCTGTAATGGAATATATATTTATATTGAACATTTTGAAAATCACTCATGGAACATAAAAAAAAATATAAATTTCATAAGAAAAGTATTCTTGGCGTATTGGAAAAAGATTAGTTTACTGCCCAAGCTTTTTTGTATTATTGATGTTTGGATTTGACCACGCTCAAAATAACTATTTTAAGATAAAATAAAAAAGTTTTATAAAAAAAGACTGCTTAAAGTTTATAGCAAGTAGTTACACGTAAATATTTTATAAGATAATATTTACAGTAATTTATATTTTATTAAATGCAATTAATATAAGCAATGATTTGTGTTTCGCCGATAATGCACAGGCGTTAAAAAAAGAGGTGGATTTATTTGATCGCCAGTATCCCCACTGCTTAATATAAGTTTGTTAAATAAATCAGAAGTCAACCTTGAAACCGAAACTAGATATTATTTTTTTTATGAAATCAAAAAAATCAGGCAGTACCTATAATAATATTTATAGTTTGTATACTTTTATTGTAAAACAATATAATCCGATCGCAATATTTACCGTATTAGCCAGTCCATCAGGGGACCGTTGGGCAGCCGGCAACGAAAATCCGCGGTCCGTATAGGGCTGGGAGGATAAATGTTACAAATAATTAATGTTGTTATATGATCTTTATTTCGGTACCCCTTTCTTTCCATCACAATATTACGGTGGGACAATAAAGTCTTTTAAGTGCTTAGCCCTTCTAAAGTTTTTTATCTGAACCTTTTGACATTAATAAAGATTTTTCTTGTTCACTTCAGATACTTTTAAGTTAATCATTTAAAGTCATGTACATACATAAATAAATCGCAAAACATGTTCGTCGTCACGTAGCTCAATATCTCAGAGGCGACTGTTTTAAACTTAAAGCCAACTTGGTTTATTTTCTATTCGTGTGACAAACTATGTACGATATATGGAAAAAGTTTTCTCATCATGTCGACAAACGTGTTAAACTTAAAGAAAATTAAATCACTATTAGTCCCGCTGTGTTTTATGCTGCACGTGTGACGTTTGTTTATATTTTTAAAGTTTTAAATAGGTTCAGTGAAATGCAGTAAAATTCACAAAAGTTTTTCTATTTATTTTTAATATTTCCATCAATGTATAACATTTTTATACAACGAATTTTATAGAAGTAGCTTTATCACTGGTAAGTTTATTTTCAGTCCAGTAGCCGAGTGGTCAACGATTTTAGGTTTAACTCTTCCCGGTTAGTAGGCCACAAGTAGGGCTTTTAATCCGGGATCCCGACAAATTAAATCTAAAATCTAAATATTTTTTTTTGATTAAACGTACTACCTGATTTAATATCGTATTAAATGATTGATTTATTTAGTTAATAAACATTGCACAAAGCTGACAATTAATAAATTTAAAACTTTTACAATGAAGAAAAAAAAATAGTACAATTTAATATTAAAAGCAGTAGAAAAAAATGGCAAGGAAGTCAACTGAGTAAGCTCCGACAAACTCTACTTTCATACATAAAAAATAGTATTCGATAAAATGATCCCTGCAGTGTACCTTTGTTTGTTTATGTACATATTTTTGTATGATACCTATATAATAAATAAATGAATGTTGGTCTTATTCCTTCTCATAGTTTGTAAGAGTCATAGACAAAGCAGACATTTTTTTTGTTTGTTTACATAATTTTATACAGAAACTAGTTGCAATCAATTCTATTTTAGGGTGGAATCCTGCCAGTGATGTTTTACAAAATTGGTGTTTGTATTTATTGTGAAATATCTAAAACTTTCCATTTATAAAATAAATTCTTTTGATACTCTTTCACCGTTTTTTCTCTTTCTTCGTAAATGGTCGTCTTCTTCTTGACAAATAAAAAAAAACATTTCAATTCCCAAAAAATACACCCAATTGCAGCCAATAATGAGCATAGACGGTGTTTGTAAAAATATTTGCCTTGTTAATAAAATTTTCTAGTAGCTGTTATGCCAGATGATTTTTTGGATTTAAATTACGAATATATGAAAAATGAAAACATAAAATTATGGCAAATGATCATTCCCGCAATTGAAAAATTGGAAATCCCGGGATTACAAAAAGAATTCGGGATCCCTGAAATGGTCATTTTTATAATTTATTTATAATCGATTTATGTGTTGATATAGAAAGGCATAGAATCATGGGTTTATATGACGCTATTAAACCGCTCCATCCTACCCCCCATATCAAGTAAAGACTAATAGACTATCATTATTTTCTTACCGTATTCAACGAAAGAGACTGATGAAACATTTTTCATCTATCAAGTTATATTAATAATATATTTCATAAGAAGTATAAATGAACCCTGAAGAGGTGAAGTGAGTCAAGTAGTAAAATGGTTAAACCTTTCTATTGGACTTTAAAATACAATCACGACTTAAATTGGTGTTATTGTAGATTGCATATTTATAATTTAGGGAGATAACACTATTAGAACGTGTATTTACTGATCGCAATGCACTTTTACGGTATATTAAGACATGCAAAATATTATAACGCATCCAACTCATTTTTTTCCTAAAATACCACTTGGCTCAATTCACCTCTCGTCCGCACATTATGTTCTGCGCTGGGAGCGGAACTAATTCAAGTAATAATTTTTCTACGCCTTACTTTTTTTATTTTTAAAGTAAGATAGAAAATAGTCGAGAAGTAATGCATACATTGCAAAAAAAACTTCGTCTATGTACAAAAATCAATAGATAGATTGAAAAATCAAGTCGGGCACAGTTTAAAAATATTTTTAAATCTTACACTGATAACATCACAAAATAACGACACAGAACTTTATTAGTTAGAAAAGGCCTTTATTAGTCAACTTTGGAAAAAGTCTTTTTTAAAACAAATGCCATATTTCGGTACTTGTTAATGAAAAAGAAAACTTTCCTGCCAAATCTAAGCAGCTTTATTTTTGTATGTCACTTTCAACATGAACTTACTTTGGTAAAAAGCAATCAAACTTTCTTTGCTCCACTCAGACTTACATAGTTTTTTTTCAGCTTAAATAACTTCGAGACATTGATTTGTTCTGAAATAGTCCTTTTCAGTCCAGAACTATTTTGACATTTTTTTGGTTTTTTGTACATTGGTCGTTAACCTTCGATCTATATAACGAAAAAAACTTTATTTTTTTTAGTAAAATACACCGATAGACGACTGATATCAAGAGAAGGTATATTTTAAAAAAAATGCACCGAAAGGCATCAAGCTATTTTTTGACAATTTTTTTTTGCAACAAATGAGAATTCCACCATTCTTGAGAATGTGAATCTAAATGTTCCTGATTATTTTTTGAGAAATTGTGGACATGAATTGTTTGTTCTCCCAAGGTGTAGAACCAGCCTGCCAATGGGGATGCCATTGGGGAGAGCTTTAAAGCTGTTCAACAATATTGCTTCGGACGTCGACATATTCCACGTAGACGTGGGTGAGTTCCGACGAATACTATTTTTTATGTATTAAAGTAGAGTTCGTCGGAGCTTACTCAGTTGACTTCCATGCCACTTTTATTTACCGCTTTTAATATTAAGTTATACTATTTTTTTTTCTCCATTGTTAAAGTTTTAAATTTATAATTTGTCAACCTTGTACAATGTTAATTAATTAAATAAATAAAATAAATAAATAAAAACAATATTTTTGGTGTACCAAAAAAATATAAATTCAAAGTAAATATACAATAAAATAATGTGTAATATTGATTCAACATTTAAGTAAAGACCGAATAAAAATGCATTTAAGATTCATACATCATTTTTACTCAAGAACTTAATTATAAATAAAATAACAATTATAATAGTTTTAATTTCTTCACAAGAGAATAAATTATGTGATTTTCTTTTAACAAAACTTCATCGCTACTTTGAGTTTTCCAGTAAAAGACAAAGCTTTTTCAACATAAAATTATTAGATATAAAACAGTTTCTTGTTTGAAAACTTTGGCAAAAAAAGTGACTCGGGCTTTAACTAAAGAGTGACACAGCTGTCAAACTTTCATCGCATCTAGCTATTAAATTTCCTAATTACTACGTAACAAAAACTTAAAACATTTTCGAAGTTCATTAAACTTACTACTAGGGGTAATATTTAATAATGATACGTCTTGGACATTTTCGTTTAGTGAGTCGTAATATTATAAACTATTCGTATATTTTTAAAAATTATAAATAAATATTTAATTAATAATAATATTACAGATCAAATTTTAAGCAACAGCTGTAGCTTTTGCCATTGTAAGGGGTGAGATTTAAAAGCGGATATTTTCATAAATACAGATTGTCATGAACATATCAGCTGATATAATAAAGTGTTTAAAACAGTACCAATTAATCTCGTGTATTTTTTTAACGAGTTGTGCATCTACAAACTTTAATATGAGTTGGTAATCATTTCAAAAACAATATTGCATCAAGTCGATTAATGAAATCACCGGTTTTAATTATTTTATTTCATTTTCAGTAAAAAAATATTATTTTGCAGACGTCTTCTTCAATTTAGAGTTTTGAAAAACTATCTGATAGTTTTTACAAATCATACATCAAACGCAGCCAAGCATTTTTTTACGAGAGATAAAACTTTTTTAAAATTAACTGTAATAACCATTAAAAATCTAGACACTTAACTTCAACTTATTAAACGTTAAGCTCTTACAATCCATACAAAATACTGAATGACATTAAGTCAGCTGATTCATATCCTGCGCTCTGTTTGGTGAATGAATAAGTCGGTATGATAATTAGATACCTGTCAATAGGCCAGTTTTTATTTTAAAAGCATTATTTTATTTTGGTTTTCATACTCGTACAGTATGATTTCTAAGCTGAAACATTTATTGAATTTTAAGTACCTAAATACCCTACCAGAATTATTAAAAAGGTTTCCATCGGTAAAAACATGCCTTTTCTATGCTTGGTACTGGATTAATCAAATAGAGTGAAGCATTTTCCCTGGTCTGTCTTTTATGAAAGCTTTGTACATACATTCTATCTGTCTGAGTATGAGCAGAGAGAGAGTGTGTCACTTTGTTTATATTTTTATAGCTGAGTGAAAATAAGGTGCACAGCGCACACACATACATACTCTATATAAGCAAACCGTTTTTTGACTAGTGGTTATCGTTTAAATATATTATGTAGCAGCATGTAAGTAAGCCCCCATCCGGCTGAGACAATTATATTAAAAACTTTTTTTTATTTATTCTAATCTATTGCTTTTGCATTTGATATATATGTATGTATATTTCATTATTATGCCATAAAGATATTAAGAGGCATAGGACCAAAACTTATAATATCCATTTTTGATATTTTTTAGATGAGCATGGAAATATAGAAAAAATAGTTGGGTATAAAAAAATATTATAAACACTGTTTCAATCACCACCAAAATCACTATCTATGTCACATTTTTAAATGAAAACAAAATGGAAATAAATATTTTTCATAGTGTAATAGCATATTTCGCATCTTAAGAAAGTGCTACTGTTTACTTCATGGTGATTCATGGTAATTTATAACTATAGTTTTATACAATTTAATATTTCGACTGAAGGTACATGATGGAATTTCAATACAAAATTTGAATCTTTCAAAATATGTACATTCACACAAGTTTTGTCACTAGTCATTGGGTTAAGATCACTAACGATTTGGTTGTAATTACATTTAATTAGCTTGGGAAATATTTACTTAAACAAATAATCTCTGTAGCTCTTTAAAATTAATTGCGACTATCGTTAAAACTTTATAACGTGGGAATATCTACAAATTTAAATTTTGGGTAATTTCAAGAAATATATTTATTTTGATTGCTGGAAAGTTCATAATTATGATATTTTTTTACTTACATATGGATAAAATAAATGGAAAATTTGGCAAATTCCATTGCTCATTTACCTAACTTTACTTCTATTGTAAAGGAAAATTGTGCCCCTGTGGTTTTTTGCCATTTTTTCAAAGCTCGAAATTTGGAGAATGTGAGTTATGATACTACGTTCCTCATGTGCAAGTCTGCAAGTTTATTCAGACTTTAGAGCACCCATCTGAAGTAAATTTGTATAGATATTTGTTTACCGTGAAACTTGCGTGAATAGATTTGGATAAGCTAAAGTAATTGCAGATATACTAGTAGTATATACTCAACCAAATTTCAATAGATCAACAGCGTAAACAAACAAACTATAAACCAGAAGTGTACCATACTACTATTTGAATAATTTGAGATTATGTGCATCATTTAAATGAATTGATTAAAATAAGTATCAATGGTTATGTAAATTATTTAATTATTGAGGTATTTATTTAATGAAGCTGTTACAAATTTTTAACAAACAAAGCAAGAAAAAGGATAGCAACAAGGTATTTTTTTTAATTGGAAATATCTATCATAATATAAAAACTAAAGCAAAATTCATAAAAAACATTTTATTTCCATTCAGTTGAGTTGAAAATTGAATCAATGTTGAAGAGTATGCATTTCTGCGGTGAATTTCTTTCCCATTCATCCGATGAAAGAGAAGCCGAGCAACTGAGAAAAAGCAGTTCATATACTATAATATAAAAGTCACTCAATTTATTGAGATTCTTTATTTAGGATTTCATTTGTTCCACATATGAATTTATTATGATTGTGGTAGATTAAAAACTAATTACATGGTATTTAAAAATATGTACAACTTTATTTTCTCATCCTTATCTATATCAGAGTTTCTCAACCTTTTTGGGCATGTGGCAATACCTGTTTTGTACTATTGAAGTACAAATGTTATAAGGCATTTTGGGACCCAAAACGAAAAAACGCGAGATTTTTTTTCAACTCTTCCGAGAATTTCGAATCCAAAATTCCAGGAATTTTTGGTTTTCCCAAAATAAACGCCGTGAGACGTTTTTTTAGCTCTTCTCAGACATTAAAATTTCTAAAACGCAAGAATTTACGGATTTCGCAAATTTTTCCCGTGGACCTTCAAAATTGTACTTTTGCTCCCCTAATAAAAATTCTCTGTGGCCTCATTGAAACATGCTGTGGCCCCCCGTTTAGAAACCGTGATCATTATTACGCAATTTTATTAAAAATAGAATAATATAAAAATAATATGAACATTTAAACGTTAAGCGGAGAGTATGCCTTTTTGCTTTTTTTTAACTGTATAATCTCAAATTCTGTTAATATCTGTTTACTATACAAATTTACGAATTAATTAAACGAATTCTTAATTTATAATTACAAATATAATAATTTCATTTAAACTTCAAGTGTGCTGAGTCAATTCCATATTTTTTGATTTTATCTGTTAACGCAATCCTTTTCAAATAGTTTTTTTCCAAAAACACATATTTCGTGTGAAAGGTTAAGTGGCCATTTGACCTAAACGTTTTGAAATCGATGATCTGTAAATATTAGCACAGAGAAATTTGATTCAGGATTGGGACATGAGTTTTAATCTAATAATAAAGGTTTTATTAACCATTTTTTGTTTTTTCTAGTGGTTAGTACAACATGCAAGCTTTTTACATTATCATTTAATATTTTTTTGCATAATTACTTCTTGAGAATTGGAGTCAGGTCTTATAATTTCCAACCTAAACAATTTATGTTAGTACAAGATAGTTTTGAGGAAAACAAGTAGATCAAGCATGTCAAACTAGTATCACAATCATTGGTTTTGTGTGGACTTTAAGGTTTCCAACTTTTCATACACTTAAAATATTATTATTGATAAATTAAAAAAAAAAAAAAAAATTAGGAGTGGGTGGTCGCATTCTGGTGCCAGACATTTGTTTGTAGTAATGCAAGCGTTATGCGGGACAGCACTAAGCAACTGAGCAAGACAGAGCAAATGTAGTGCAGTCCTATTACATGGCTATGGCACGTTCTGATTGTTATCTCTCTTTAATGGGTAGAGTTAGCGTAAGACGGCTATAATTCCATAAAAAAACAAGAATTCGGAAATTTGAGGAAAAGTAACCAGTAATTTATTGGGCCCACCAAATGATTTTAGCAGGACATTCCTGAATTAGAATATAGTTGTGGTGGTGTGGAAAAGTTTACTGAATGCTGTAAAAATAAATATCTAAAAAAACACAGATTATATTGAAAAATAAAAACAATTATTTGATTCTTATTTCCTGAGGATAACCACTAATTATTATAGTACATATAACTAAATGGGATTAAACATGCATGAAAAGTAGGTCTGTATGTGCTTAAAAATGTCTGTCGTATTGAATAAAATTTAATTTAAGTTTAAACGATTGAAATATTTCTACTGGTGCTAAATCTATGTACATACATAATTAACTGATAGTTAATATTTTTTTTTAACGTAAAAATGAATTATCTTATATTTAAATTTATAATGATGTAGATATTATCGAATTTCAACTGTGATTAAAACTAATTCTCAAAAAACCTTCCTCTGTCAAAAAGTTTTCAAACATTACAACATTATCGTAACAGTGTTATTTCACGAAACATACATTTCATTTAATAATGGCGGTTCATCTTTTACACGTTCATAATGAGGAGCAAATATCTTAACCATTGTTTATTGATAACATAAAAGTTTGTTGATTTTTAAAACACTTTTCTCTTATATATGATAAGATAAAAGTAATAAAAAATCATTTCCGTGCTTAATTCAAGTATCGTTTATGATTATAGCTTAAAAATGGGATATTGTGCATTTTAAATTTAATGAAAATCAAACGAATATTTCTATCTTTAAAAATATACAAGTTTCAGTTTAAAAACTGTTGATAAATAGTATTATGAGTAAACTTTTGTCACTTTTATTTCTGTCATTGGTCTCTAAAATAGTCTTTAACCTTTTCCTCCTCCAGTTTTAATACATTAAAAACTTTCGTATTACAATTGAAAGGCACAAATATCCATACGTATATTACAACAAAAAGTGCGGGGTGAAAGTATAAGACTAGAATGCTCAAAATAACGATATTCTTTGGATTGACTTTTTTGTTGAATTTTAGCTTGTTGTGAAAAACTTATTTGGTATTCAATTTTAGCACCCGAGTCAAAAATGCATTTTTCCAAAGTAATAAAGAGAATCTTTTAAAAAACACTTAAATGATTTCTTTACTTTGTAAATTACTGTAATGATAACTTAAATACGTATTTGACCTGCATTTAAGCCATATATTCTTTGTTACGAGAAATTTCATGGAAATGTTTCACTCCGTGATATAACCCAACATATTAAACTTTATGACTCCTTTCTTTACGATGTATGATGCGATTATATTATTATACTTCACTTTCTCGAGTATGAAGAATTTCTTTTCATATATTTTGTGTCAAATTATTTTATATAAGACATTCCCTGAAGCATAATGTCATAACTGACTGAACTATCACTTTTTATAGTGTAATCCTGTATGTTTTCTAAAAATCACTTTTAGGCATCATGCCAAACATTCAATGATGCGTTAATTCATTGTTATAAGAACAGCAGTTTGTCAAAACTAATAAAGGAAGCAACATAAATCAACATAGTAATAGGTAAAAGAAAAACAATTAATATTTTCAATTAAACTTTGACAATGCTGATAAAATTATTAAAGATTGTGGAAAATTCGGAAATCATTTGAACTGTTATATGCTTATAAGTGATGCAATTGAATTATTTAGAAGTAAAAGTATGTTTGCAATGTTTAAAAGTGCTGATCAAAAACGTTCTTGCTTCAACGAGTCTTCCCGGTTAATTATTGATCTTTTCAATATTTTCTTTTATAATTTCATTTTCACGTTGTCCTTCTTATAAAATAATTAAAAATGAAATATTTCAAATCAGTAATCAAAATATTCCTGTTCATCGATTAATATGACAACATGATGCTCACATTTTAACCGTTTCCTTAATCTTGTTTCAACCCTGTCTTATGCAATTTGATTTTGCCAAACCATACGAAGCTATTACGGTTTTCCTTTGAGGTGTTTTCGACTACCGAAATACTATTCCATCTTGTATCTCGCCTTTTCATAACACGCCAGATTTCACCCCTCGCACACTTTTACCTTCTCTTCGTAATATCGTTTTTTATCGCAGCTGTATTTTGGAATCCTTTGTAAATATCTTTTAAAGAAATTCTAGACTTTATTTTTATTTCACCTTCTTCTGGCGACTAATATATATTCATTCATATAATATAATGCTTTCAAAGCTTTTTCGGCCGCTGATTCAAAATTTCGAACTATTCGAACATGGTAAAATGAAATATAAAAATCTGAATAAAACACAGTTTATTGAATATTTTAATTGCTTTTTTGGTTAAATTTTGATAACATACTTTTTTTGGCCATGTCTGCTTTCAATTCGGATCATATATACATCTCACGGAGTTTACCTCTCAGGAATATGTACGAAAACTGTTTATTACCCAACTTCTCAACCTCTCTTTGTCGAAGAGAAAAACTCTTTTTCAGCCAAAAAAAAAAGAATCATAAATACTCGTTAAATCATAAAGCATTAAAATTTTCCAATCATACATACATTTGATTCGATGTTTGGTTTTCGAAAATTATGAAAAAAATAACTTTATATAATATATTCAATAAAATGTAATTTTTATAGATTCGGCCGTAATTTCATGAAAATTTAATTCTCATATAAAATAAAATCTGAATAATATGTATCTACAGGTCGTGAAATATGTGTCACACATAGTAACAGAACCAGTGAAATAACGATTATTTATTTTATATAAAATCTTTTTGTTTAAGTTTTTGAGTTTATCTATTTGAGTGATTTAAATTTCAAAATAATTAGCAATCAGTGATTTAATATTTTTTATTATTATTATGTTTTACTTATAGTTTATATGACCCTTTCAACAAAAATCAAATATCCTTAGCTTGAAGTTTAGTCGCTTCATATTCGTAGCATCCAACCTAAATTGATCTCTTTTCTCGCGCGGCGCCTTCACTTTCGTCTTATCCTCTTTCTAGAAGGCCTTTTGTATTCAAATAAAGCGCTTTAGTTTCACCGAGTCTTCAAAAATTAATCACACACCCGGCACGCTCGTATTACTCAAATTTAAACAACTAGGAATATACAAGACGGGTTATGGGAAAACAATGATATCTTAATAATTGATAAATTAGTCTCTACGTGGCATTATTTAATGAGTTTGTAAATATATAATTTAATGTTATACAAGTTAGATATAGATAATGAATTGAAATTCCATAAACGTCTTTACATATCTCATTAAGAAGGCATCTTCATCCTACTTTGGTGTAAAATATAAATGGACGTAAATGCTTGCTATTATGAATCGTGTGATTTTGGAATTCTCTTTGAATTTTATCAAAAAAAGAGAGTAGTATACACATTATATTTTTGGAAATATTCTCATTCTGAGCAAAGCCTACTTTTTACTATCAATAGTATTAAAAAAATGGAATATAAACAGAATATAGTTTTTTTTTTTAAATTTGTAGTCTATCTACTAAGAATGAAGTCGAAAGAATAACATTTCTATGAAGGCTTTATCATTTTTTGTTGTTTGTACACTTTGTTAAAACTCGGCTTTTTTTTTCTTACTTTTGAACAAGATAAGTATGTGTATATAACTACTAAATCAGTGATTTTATAATATGTTTTAATTCAAACTAGTTTTCAATCGTCAATGCGTTTTTAAATAAATGATTCGAACAGCTTTTTATATAATTTGTTTGAAAATAACAGTCAAACTCGGATCTTTTATATATATAATTGAACTGAAGATTACTGTAAAATAAAAGGACTGCACCCTTATAATATGTGATACCCGTAACGATATATTAGTATTATTATGAGCAGTATTCACAAAAATCCAAAGACCATGCATCTCTGTGCTAATAAAACTTCATCAAATACTTGTTGATTAGCTACTGTATATCTTTTTTTTTTTTTTTTAACCATGTCCGCTCCCAATGTGGAGCATATGGACTCCTAATGGAGTTTATCTCAACAGAAGTGTTTTCTACGAGAACTGTTTGTTACTCAGTTGCTCAACCTCTCTTTTTACAAAGAGAGTAGGGATAGAAGGATAGGGCTAGGACAGGATTAGTGGTAAGCTAATCGCTCTCGATACGCCCCGTTCATAGGATAAGATGGGTGAGAGGGGGGAATTCAAGACATCACATATATCCATGCCTTTGAACAGAAATTCATAAATTGATTGAAAAATCAATTTATAAAACTGTCCGTACCGGGATTTGAACCCGGGCCCTCTGTAGCCGAAGCCAACACCGTTGACCACTCGACCACACAGGTGGCTGATAGATAATATAATTATTTAAAATGAGTCCAAGGATGCTTTAAATACGTCTACCAAATGGTCAAATATTTCTTTCCGCTTATATGAAGCCAAAATAGGAATTCTACCGTCCTTGAGAATGTGAAGCTAAAAAAAATCATTTTGAAAGTTTCTCTTTAACTGACATAATAATATGTCTATCCAGGTCGATGTCACTTACAGATGGCACAATTGCAAAGTTCATTTTTGTGCGAGTTAATGAAATTCATGCAACTTAAAATATTAAAAAAGGGAGATTTTTTCAATCGACTGTATTTCGATTAAATTTTAAATAAAGCAACCCCAATATCATTTTTAAAATTGAATTATAAGCAAAATAAAAAAACGCGTCATTGTTGTAGTGAAATTCGTTACGGTAATGGAATCAGCTCTATTTGTTTTCACTGCTATTAAACAAAAACTAAAATATAATTTCGTTTTTTGTGGGTAACAACGGTATTTGATCGACTTGAAAGAAATAATTTCTATTATTAAATAACAATTTTGGGACAATGTTATCCGTTTAAAATCTCTTGGCTTTCATGATGTAACTATTACTTTGTAAACTTTCTAAATACGTGGGTACATACAATTTTAACGAGAAATTAATGTGTTTTTTTTCAATATAGAAAAAATAGTCATTTACATTATGTACATAAACAGAAATATTTTTATTTTGACATTAAAACACTGTATTATTGCTCGTGTATTACCTTGGATATCCCAAGCAAAATTTTTCATGTGTTCTAACGATAGCCATTTCATCACTCGTCACGTCTTGAATTAAATTTTATTAAGATCACTTAGGATTGCATCCAAGAATCACAAAACTATAATGCCAGCACTTAAGTAATTCTTTCTGAAAAATCAAATTCATTATTTCAATTTGCTTACGTAATAATTATGAGATCATCATTATTATTGTGTCGAAGAAAAATGATTGGTAATTGGTATTGATATCAAAAGTTAAGGATAAAATGATTATTATTATTTCTCCTTCTTTCAGAATGAAAATCTTTTATTCAAACATTTTTCTTTTCTCTTTGACTTAATGAAAACAAATTTCGTTCACTGTAGGCAATCTCATTGCTAACTTTCTTAGCGAATGACAAGTGTGAACATTAAAATTGGTAATTATTTATGGACAATTAAAGATTCATGTGCGATAAATAACAACTATTATAATAAATAGAATTATCCAAACATAATAATAATAACTGTTAAAAAATAGTCATTAAGCTTCGAAAACAAAACGATCATAGAGATGTTTTCGTTTTTTATTTATGAAAATATGATTTAAGAAAACACAAAGCCTCGACTGATCGTTTTGTAACAAAATTTCCTGATATCGAAAATACCCTTTCTCTGGGTAATGATGTAGGGCATATGGTCTTTAAGCCATCAAATAAAAGATTCAAATTTTCTGTTCTTTTGTTTATAGACTAGTTATATGGAAAATTCGGAACAACCGGTTACGAAGTTGAAAACCGGTTTTTGAAAACCGACAAGCCCTACTTCTTACTAACTGACAATTTAATGTTATTAATTGTTCGTTTAAAATTCACAAAACTGCTAATAACAAAAATAATATAACACTTTGGTATAGGGCATCCAATGCTAGAGCCTTTTTGTTATCCCGGGATTTTGGGATTAACAATTTTTACAATCCCGGCATTGAACTTTCAACATAAAATAGTGTAAAAATTGAAATGCGGGACATAGGTCAATTTTGAAATCCTGAATTTTCGGATTTCCTAAAATTTTAACGGAAACACCTCGCTCAACTTTCGCTAATTTTCTCAATCCCGGTATTTCAGGTTCCGGGATCCCAGGGTTGGAAGCCTTACTTTGGTAATATGTATGCAATACAATATTTTGTTATGTAGTCATATATAAATTGTTGTATATTTGAGCGACGGCTGAGACTTTAAAAAAATATTTCATTATGTAAAATAATTTTCAGTTGAAATATATCAATGATGTAAAACGCAAAGCAGCAAAGCTTGTTAATAGTGTAGGAACCTTGCATATAAATATTCATTTGGCTCAACATAACGTACATACTGTACAAACGAGGCTAAACAGAAAGCATACATGTAAATTTGATTCATGGAGCTAGAACCCGCAACCCTTGATTGATGTATATTTTTTTATTAACCTATGTAAATTACGCGCCAACATAATATATGCAATAAACCTTTTTTAACCACGTCGAGCTGGAAATACAGATTACATATGAATTTGAAGGGATTGTTTCAACAGTTCGTATTATATAAGGGCCGATCCAAAATCATTAAGACTACACAGAGTGCTGCCGCCTTTGAAATCAATTTGAAATCTATTTTACCTAAAAATCCGTCGAAGTTTATTTTAAATCTTTTCATAAGTTATAATAATAAATTGAACCCGGATTATTATTTCAAATGATCATCACGACCGGTTTCGCTCATGATGATCATTTGAAGTTAAAGTGGAATTAGTACTAATGTGTATTTCATTTTTTGATATTGTTAATAAACACCCTAAAGGTGATCAATAATAATTATACTATTAATAATAATTAAATAATAACTAAATAATTCTGGTTCTATGGCGCAGCGGTTAGCGTTTTGAGATTCCGTGCCAGACCTCACGGGTTCAAGTCCCAGTACGAACAGCACTTTTTCGATTTATTTCTGTTCGAAGGCATGGATGTTTGTGATGTCCCTCCCACCATTTCCGATCTTTCAACAACTGGGCATAACGAGAGCGATTAGCTAACCACTAGTCCCGTCCGAGCCTTGTTCTTCTATCCCTACACTCTCATTGAATAAGAGAGGTTGAGCGACTAAGTAACAAACAGTTCTCGTAGAAAAAGTCTGTTGAGATACCTCCGTTAGGAGACCATATTTTCCACATTGGGAGCGGGACATGAATAAAAAAAAGGTTAAATGTTGAATCTTAAATTTACATCAGGGCTGTGAATTCGAAATGGAAGTTTTTTGGGTGGAGTCGAAAAAATGGACGTCTCCAAACCTTTTTTTAAATTGAATGAAAAAATAATAATTCGGGGTTGCGGTTATCTTTTTACGAATCTGCATCCATGATCTACATACATTTAATTTTTTTAGGCAATATTTTTTTTATATTTTTGTTCAATGCTTTTAACTATTTTATGCGTTCATGGCAATTAAAGAATTTATGTTTTTAAACGTTGGTGTTAAATTTTTATTAATCCCGCACAGGAAACCCACACATGTTCTTAAGTGACTTCATTTCTACGATGAGAGCGAGTACAGAATTAAGTGATGAGTCAGTCGTCTTATTAAAAAATTCTGTATTGCATGTTTTCATGACATTGATTGATTTTAAAAACGGTACATGTAGTCTTATTTCAAATAAAAAATCAATGTCATATCAATTATATACCAATGTCACTTATCTTTAAAAAATAAATTTTAGCTTTAATATTTATCTTAAATCAAAATATTATTGCAAGTGATGTGTTCTGTATCACGATAAATATTTACAATTTTTCTAAGTCAAACCAATCTGTTGTCTAAATGAGTGACGTATTTAAAAAACTACATATTCTCAGATTTGTATTTGAACAGCTTTACAAAACGATATAACTTTTAATTTATCATCAGGGCTGTGTAATTGGAGTAGTAAACAATGACTCTCCATCAAAATCCATATATGTTTTTATATTAAATTTTGATACGTTCAAATTATGTACATTCACACAAGTTTTGTCACTAACGACCCGGGATTCACCTTTCGACATCTTCAGGCATTCAAGTGCACGGACGAACTTAAATGACGTTTAGTAAATGAATGTATCGTGTTTATATAAGAAATAAATGTATCACTAAGTTTAAAGACATTGCTGGTGAAAAGTATTAACCCATGGGAATCCCTATTGCCTACAGATTTGAATGGTGAGTAATTTTAAGAATTTTAAGAAGCCTGAAGATGCCGAAACCCAAAAGCGGTGTCGTTTGTTAAAAAACTTATGTGAACGCTTCAAATTTAATATTGAAATTCCACCAAGCACCTTCAGTTGAAATCTTAAATTATATGTTTTTTTATATCAAACTAAGTACATCAAGAGTTACACTTACACAGTGAGACTAGTATTTTTAGTATAAAATTTTACATCTTTTTAAAATTGTAGTTGGAATTGTAGTCGTATGGAATTGTAGTCGTATTTGTAAATGACGGAGTGAGAAATTTTAGTTTTTCCACTACTCCACAAGTATTTTTATCATATAATTACTTATTATTGACCACTTAAACCTTTTTTTATTAAAAATCTATGTATGACTTTATTTAATTGTAATAATTTAATATCATAATAGTGCTTAACACACTTTTAAAACACACATGCAACGGCCGCATAAAAATTATGACAAACTAAAAATGAAAGTACACATCTTAAAAAAAGTACAATTTCGACATTTTTGTCAAACGATCAGGAATGTTTTCTCTCTTCGTTTGTAGATGCTTTTTTAAATAAACAATTATGTTTGGTATTGATCATGTAATAAAATAATGCAATTGCTAACATGTTTTATTTTTTAGTAATAGAATGCCATAAAAGTGAAACTTTATATTGTTATATCTTCCTGAATCTTTCAAGTAAACATTTCGTTTGTGTTCTAAGTTTCAGTTTCATCTATGTTGGGGGATCCTGTTGTGTTTGATATTGCATGGAACAAATTAGCTATTTTACTACTAAATAGAATCCATTTCAAACAGAATCCTTTGCACATGATCTTGTTATCGTGTTTGTAAAATAATTCATTTTTTCCGCAACAATAAACTGTGCTATGGTAGTATAGTATAAATATTTTTTAAGATTTTTCAACCATCGATTACGAAACATAAATTTATAAATTATTTGTTATACCATGTTTCGTTACAACAATGGACAGTTTTTTTGGACTGAGTGTTTTAAGCGTTTAAATAATATTTTTTTAAATCGTTTTAAAGTTTTGTTAATAATTACATATGTAGATTACTTAAAACCATCTTTACACACCCTTTATCCTTTATTGTAAAAACGTGGCGTAGGGAAAGATAATAGCTTAATACATGATCCTATACCTTACCTTTCAGAACCTTTCCAAAGAGAATGAGTCCTCGTTCAAACTACTAGAAACTTTAGGAAACTCCACTCGTATGATAAACTTCTACATACTCTCCACATTACAAGTGCACGTGACGTAAAAACCAAATAAGGACTTATTTAGTCAACTTCAATTGCGTTTGAAATTTTGCATTATTTTATAAAAGTATACTTATTTTCTACTTCTTCGTGATACAATCCCCCCTCCCTTTCAGCCAAGTCAATATAAATGGAAATAATTTATTACTGTAATTGAATATTATTTTATGCTGTTGACTCATATTAACTATTAAGAAAGGATGTCAGTGTAATAAACTATACAAACATCGTAACATCTCTCGCTAGCTTTGAATTGGCTTCCCAAACGATCAAGAATTTTAACAGGAAACTCACTAGCAGTGGTGAACCAAATTGCAGCCCCACTGCAGCGATGTGACTAAATTCGTAGTAGTTATCCAACTCTTAACTAACCCACACCGCAAATTCCTGCTAAGGCAATGTAAACATAAAATAACATTGTTTATAAGTGAAGCCATTCTTTCATTATTTTTATCAGGGAGGATAAAAAATATTATTGTAAAAATAATGTTGTTCTTGCAGTCAAATGGCTAACTCTGTTAAGTTGTATGGTTGACGGCGCAAATTTTTTTAAAGAAATTTTCAAGTATAACTTTTTTAATCAATTATGTTTTCTTTCTTCTCCATGTATTTATTATCGGACACTTAAAAAAAGCGATTAGGTAACTTAGTATTTTCAAGTTTTTTTTATCCATGTCCGTTTCTCGTGTGTTTAGTATGGCCTCCTAATGGAGGTATCTGAAGATATCTTATAAATTCATACCTTTCAACAGAAATCTGCGAATCGATTTAAAAAAAAACAACACTTTTCGTGATAGGATGTCAGCCTGTGAGATCCGTCAAGGAAGCCAACTACGTTAAACACTGCACTAATTAACTTCATCCTGCTCTCTTGACCTTCTTTAAAGAGATTTTTTGAGTTACTGGTGTACAAGTTTCATTAAAATACTCTTTCAGAAATACTTTAAATTACTCAACATTAAGACCGGAAACTTTTCTAAAAAACATTTTTAAAAAAAAACAGTCGCAAAACTGATAAAATGTTATAAAAATGCTAGACGTGAACCACGGCTGTATTTCATAAAGTGTCATTAGTAAATGCTTAATTTATGCAAGAAGATAAATGTTATATTTAAATCATCATCATCGTGGCTTTTCTTTTAATACACATCATCTTATTCGCGTATGTTCATTATTCAAGTCATTACTGCATTTTGCATGTTTTATACTACTTATAAATATAATGTATACGACGGTAATTAACCAAACGTGATTAAGCTTAACGCCAACAAAGTCGTATTTCCAATAATTAGTGCTCGAAGACTTTATAGTTTCCTCTAATATTTTTTGCAAATCAGTTTTTCTTATTCCAATATTGTCTCAATACAAAACGTCACGTGCTTAAAGCTTGAGCGGCTTTCTTCATTAAAGTGCTTCAACGGTTAAACTTTGCTATGACGATTTTTTTCTAATTAGCACGCGTCTTTAATAAAACGAGTGATTAAAAAAATCATTCAGCTTACGTTTATTTTATCATGCAAATGTGAATTAGTATATCACTCCGTCAAACCCTTTTGAATTCTGCTTTTCGTGTGTATCCAGGTAAAACGGGAGACCATTTTCTATTTGTATACATAACATTAGTATGTGGAGACTTGCAAATCTCGTTGATCCTTTGTATTTTGTCTATATAACGTGACGTATTTAATCCGTACAAGAGGTACTAATCAGAAAGCTAGGGCGTTGATTAAAGGAAGCTTTTAGTAATGGCATTGCCGTAGGTTTGCATCAATAACAAATTAATAAGACGTCAGTTGAAATAAAATTGTATACACAATTTTTGCAATATTAACATACTGTTGAATTGATATCGTTTTTGTTTTTGATCTTTGGAGATTGTAATTTCTTTGATGAATATTTTTGGTTTAACGTGTATACTTGGACATTTTTGATTTTTTATAATTCTTGCTTTGAGTTTTTTCACAGACACTATTGCAAGAATATTATTTTGTTACGGTACAAGATTGAGTGACTACGTTTACAGATTTATAATACACAAAAACCGTAGCTATTTGAAGTCGATTAATGCCATTTTTTTCAATTTTATTCTCAAATGAAAAAGATGCTAAAGCACCATTATAAAACGTGCTATAGATTACGTATTATTTAAAATATCTATAAAAAAATCAATCTTGTGTGAGACAGCTTATTGTGGGTATTTTAAATTAAATAAGTGATTATTGCAATTGCTACAGTTACAAGATGCATTGTTACAATATTTGAATAAGAGTTGGAAAAACATTTGGCAAATAAATATTGATAGATACAAATAAAGATGTAAAATATATTTATATATGTCGAGTCTATGACACAGTGGTCAACGGGCGAGATCGAATGCAGAATCAAATGCTTATCCAATCGTAAAGCCCCTGGCAACGATGAAATAAAGCACAATGCGCTGAAACACCTTCCCGAGAACGGTGTCAAAGCACTAACAACGATCATAAACGCATGCCTAGCCGTCCAACACTTTCCGCCCGCCTGGAAAGCCACAGACATCATCTTAATCCCAAAACCGGGCAAACCTCGCGAGATTCCAGAAAATCACAGACCCATTAGCCTACTCCCGACAATGGGAAAGCTACTGGAACGTGTAATTAAATCCCGACTGGAAGAGTTTGTGACGGAAAAAAAACTCATCCCGGATGAGCAACACGGCTTCCGTCACAGACACTCCACCAACCACCAATTACTCAGAGTTGTTGAATTCATCAGCGAAGGTTTCAACCGCCGATGTTTCACCACTGGCCTATTTCTCGACATAGCCAAAGCCTTCGATAAGGTTTGGATAGAAGGTATGATAGTCAAACTCTCCGAGGCCGGCCTCGAAAGTCCAATGTTAAAAATCATAAACTCATTCATGACCAACAGAACTTTCCGCACTAAAGTCAACGGCGAACTATCGACGACGCGTACGCCGACAGCCGGTGTGCCGCAGGGGTCCGCCTTATCGCCCCTGCTGTACAATCTTTATACTCATGACATCCCACTACCCGCCTTCATACCGGGGGTAAACGAAACAATCGTCGCGCAGTACGCAGACGACACAGCGATCCTAGCACGATCGCTAAACAGAAATAGAGCCACCGCACTTGTACAAAAGGCAAGTGCGGACATCCAAGCCTGGTGCGCCAACTGGCGCATTCAAATACACCCAGAAAAAAGCACTGCAATAACCTTCAGTCGCAGGCCAAATAGACACGCTAAGAATATCAAATGCATCCGGATGCGAAATACAGACATCCCGTGGGCACGAACGGTAAAATACCTCGGCCTCACTCTTGATTCGCGACTAAATTTCAGCAGACATATATCTGTAAAAAAAAAACAGGCATCCCAAGTCACAGGCCAACTCTACCCGATGATTGGGCACAAAAGTAAACTTGCAATAAACAGCAAACTACTCTTGTACACCGCGATTACTCGTCCAATCATGACTTACGCATGCCCGATATGGGCATACGCAAGCATGAAACACATCCAGACGCTCCAGACTATACAAAACAAATCACTTCGAATGATAACAGGCGCACCCTGGTTCGTTCGAAATACCACTCTCCACAGAGACACCAAAACTGACACCATACTCGAACACGTCATGAAGCTGTCGAAGAAATTCTACAGCGACATGGCAGACCACCCAAACTACACTATCAAATCGCTACTAAACGATTACATAAAATACCCACACACAGACATAGCGCGGCCAAGGAAGGTTCTCCTTCTCAAACCTCCCTAGCTCTTCCCCGACCCCTCATCCACATGCTGGTACGCCACAAAATGGGCGCATACACCGGGGTGTCTTCAAAAACCACCCTCGGCATACGACACACGCCGACACTGTAGGCTCGACCTCCTCTCGAGGGTAAAAAACAAAAAAAAGAGGGACCACACGGAATTTATAAAAAAATAAATAAATTCCCAAAATTGAAATTTAAATTTAAAAACTAAACAGACAAGCATTTCCCCACAAAACAAAACAAAAAAATAACAATGCTGCTCGAGGTTAATGAATCACCCTACAGTGTCAACCAACGTCAACAAAACGTCGACTTGCCAACAACCACGACCCCCACGCCTTTTCTTTCTTTTATCTTTTATCATTATATTTTTGTTTTTCTATTTTTACTGTACTCTTTTCTCACTGTATTCTTTTTCTCTTTTTTTTCTTACTACTTTTGCTCATTGTACTATCCTCTTCTTCATTATTTTTGTAAACTGTATCACCTGTACCCCAAAAAAACTAAAAAAAAAAAAAAAACAATACAATACAGACGACTATCCTGTCTCACTCATATTTTAAAAAAAATAAATAATATGGGATCAAAAAAATAAAATATAACAAAAAAAATATATAAAAAATAAAAAGAGACAGGAACCAACACTAAAAAGAGGGGAAACCCCAACATCAGACGAAAGGGTAATTGGAGTAATCCATAAGGCCCTACAACCAAGTGTAAGACACCAACCAACACAGTGGTCAACATCGATGGACTTCATGCCGGACGTAACAGCAAAAAAATATCAAAACATAAAATGTACGCAGATACTGATTCATTCTATTTATTGTTGAAATTTCACTGTTTTGTTTTCAAAAAATGGTAAAAAATAGCTCAACACTAAAACCAGACATTAATAAGTAAATCGCCTCATTAAATGATTATACCAAATAAATATATTAGCATCGTCCAATATTTTTTGGTCGAGCAAAATAAAAATATTAATAACTGTTAAAATATTGTATGCGACGCAATAAAATTTCGTACGTCACTTTAAGGACCATAAGTTATATACTCCTTGCCCATTTAAAGTTGCAAACAGTGTGTAAATATTGAAAAGGTACTGTGTTGATTTAGTAATTTGTCAATGTTCTATACATATTACACAATTGATTATTTTAAAAACTAACCAGAATTTTACAGTCAGCAAGGTATTAAATAATAATTGTAATTATTTAAAATATAATATTAACAAAAATAACTATTCCGTATCAGAAAAATATTTGTACCCGTAATGTTTTATATATTGCAAACTCACTGGGTGCAGTAATACTTGCATACATACTACAAACAATAAAATTCATTTTTAATTTTCTGCAACATAAAGCAAACACAAACACAAACACAAAAATGAAAATATTTTTTGATAAGTTTGTATTTTAAGTGTATATTTCATGTACACCTAAACCTTTTTTACGCGACACATTGGTTCCAGAAAGTGGCGCGTAAAAAAACTTCATTTGATAAATCGGTTCCAAATCCGCGTAAAAAGGTATCAAAAATGTATGAAAAAGCGTAACGGCGCCGTCTACAAAAATGGGTGTAATTAATATGCATATTGAATATTGGTTTATCAAGCAACTATGACAAAAATAAAATATCTGAGAATAGTTAAAAACAAAAAAACATTTATTCTGTCAATCATTATTGAATTTTCTACCGATATTTGCGTTTGATATATAAACAAGTGGTCGTATATATATATATGTACCCTAGTAAATAAAATATTTGTGAAAAAAATCACTTGCTGAAATTTCTAAATAAATTTGATATTCAAAAGGTCGGCTGTGAAAAAGTCAAACAAAATATTTAAAACACCGAATGGAAAAATCAAAGCGAATTACGAAAATGTTAGAAAAATAAAATCCCAACACGTAATAAAATTATCCTTGCCAGTATTCTTTGAAGAAGATCTAATTTTTCCACAGGGAATATTTAAAAGAAAAGATGACATCAGTGAAGGACAGCCGTTGAAATAGCCAAATGTCAATCTATTTGTTTGTAATATGACTAAAAACATCTGTACAAAACCATCTGTATGCTTAAAAGACGGGAGCAAGATATTATTTTAAGCAAGTAAAAGCAGTATTTAATTACAATTTCAAATTTTTGCTCATTTTTAAATTGGGTCAAAACAGCGTTAGTTGTTTCAAACAATACATTTAATTTTAATTGGAGATAAACATACTCAGCTCAACCCATTTTCAATTTCAATCAATCTTTGGTAAAAAACTGTATTTAACTTATAGTTGTAGTAAACAAATTAAGTGCTTTCATTTTGGCATATGAAACGATTTAAATTTAAAGTGCACCCGAAAAAAAACCGTACAAAGGTTTTACATAAATCATTTAAATTCACAATAGCAATCGAATTAAGTCAGCAAAAAATGTTAACTTTGAACTAACCACAGCATTTTTGCAATCCCGTCGGATTTTTTTCTTTCTTATTCGTCTTGGGCTATGAATTGAAAGGAGCTTTTTTATCTCTATCGCTTAATAAAATAGAAGTAACTAAAATAAAATACTCAATTACGGCGTGGGCTACGTTTTGAATATTTTCGCAATAAACGAAATTGTACATACAATCAACAGGGAAATCTTCAGAAAATGTACGGTATTAAATAAATAATATTATTCACATCAAATATAGAGCATGGATAAAAAATTCAAAAAGTATCTTCTATATTGTTTCACCTTTTTAATTTCCATAAGTTTATTGTGCGAAATTTGACGTTTACCGTCAAATAATCCGATGCTACTTCAAATCAATATGAGGATTTCGGTCACGTGTTAGGAAATAATAATCAAAATCGATCAAGTTATAACGATGGTGTTTAACAAGGGTTACCTGTACCACGTAATTTCTGAATCGAAGGACCTAGGGGGCTAAAAAATACTTCCGATATGTTTCTGGCCTTTTAGGAACCAAGTGAAAAACATGTTTTTTTTAATATACGTCCTAGGGTTTAACCGTCCATCAAAGGGCGTTAAGTGTTAAGCTATGTGTTTTCACTTGGTTCTTCAAGGACCAGCAACATATCGGAAGTATTTTAGGCACCGTAGGGGAAGTATTATTACCGACGTACTAAAAATACGGTGCATCAAGAACCAGTATACGCATAAAAAATGATTATACTTCCGAAACACACATTTAAATAATATAGTTCATTTCCGTATCAAGCAAATTATTACTTTCAAAAAATAAAATATTCTACTTATTTGTACTAATTCCACTTTTATTCAATATGATCATGACCGGATTTTCTCATGAAGAGCATTTTTAACTGCTGCCTTTCCGCCAAGTATTAACAGTGAATACCTTAAAAGTGAAATTATTATTTGTAAAGAAGCCATATTTAAACAAATCAGCTCAAATTAACACAGTGTAAATTCTAACCCTAGTTTAAAAAACCTAACTAACCTTCTTCTAAAGAAAGTAGGAGAAATTATTTAATGATTTTAGAAAAATTATCTTCATAAAAGACTTAGACTAAAAATATTTACTATCACTATATGTAAGTGTTTCACGGTGAATAAATTTCTTGCGTAACAATGGTAAAAGGTGTTCTATTTTTAGTAGGTAGATAAGTTTTCATCAAGTGAATGAAACAACCAACCTTTTAGGCAGAGGATGTTCTACTAGGCGAAATATAATATAATATATTATTATGACTTAGGTTAAACGGAAACACCAATTTCTCAGAACAAGGGAAATGAGGTCGTAAACCTAGTAATATTTAGATTTATGTAATACTTGAGCAAAGAAAGTTTTGCACACAAGTTACTTAATTTTGTTGAATTGAGTTACATAATTTTTGTACATCTATTTATATCCTGAAAGACGAAACCTTTTTATTATCATTTCCGATGAGCCGGCAATTAACTGGTTATAAATTAAAAAATATACCTAGTCGGTTTACTACAAAAAATCATAAATTGACAATTTGATCAAACCTGAGTTACATTAACCACATTCCTTTTTTTTATTTTGCGTAAACTCAAAAAGTTACTTCACTATGTGACCAGCATTGTCCAATGACAAAACTTTAAAAATATTATCTTGTATGTTTTATGTCATGCACATGCCGGAATAGAATACATCATTAACAAGTTTATCTATTTTTTACGAAATAATTTGTAAAGCGTCATAATATACATAATCCATCAAACTGACGATATTCGACAATTATTGTGAAACAGAAATTGTTTTCATAATTAAACAGAAAAAGTTATAGAATAATTGAATTTATGTAATTTTATAATTTATTAACTTCAATATGTTTAATTTTAACAACAATAAAATAGAGACTTTAGCTTAAAAGAAATTGATGAATAAAATCAATGAATCTGATTCTTTGTAATGGATATGCATATAATTTTATAATATGTATAATAAAAATAGTTCTTATTTGACACTCGTTGGTCCAAAGCGAAATTTAAAAATGTTTTAAATTTTACAAAAGTCAAAAAATATAAATATTTTAATTTTATATAAACGTTCCTAAAATCAATATTTCATAAGAAAAAAATATTTGGTATGCTGTTCTGTTCGTTTGGATTCAATCTCAGGGCAGTCCCGTAAAAAAATATTAGCGTCCTTTTCGGTTTACCTACAAGAGCAGTCAGGCTTTAAAACCAACTTGCCAAGCGCGAATAGTTTTGCATTAAACTTGCCGTGGGGCGGTTAGAAACTGACAACTCCAATGGGATGGTGTTAGTGATTGTATTGCAAGCCTACTGATAAGATTGACGTCTGCACGTTATCTGAATGCCCTCTTTATATTTATCGTGAATACTCTTCAGCTCAATTTAATTTAGTTTTTTTTCAATATATATTTGCCGTATTTTTTATTCCTTCACTTCATAGGTTCACTTTTGTTTCACGATGGCTTGTTTCTTAATCGTTATCATTTATTGTCTTTAATTTTCGGCTAAAGAATCGTTAGTGAGATTATATCACTTTGTAAATTTATTCAGTCAAAAGTTTATGCCAAGTGTCATAATGATACCGTATTTCATGATTAATGACGTCGAAACACGGCACGGTGAAAAAATACGCAACATTCACTTTTATAATTTATGATTACGCCTTAAATTCTGTTGTTTTTACGCTAGCTGTGATAACTTTGTAAATAGCATGTAAAGAATTTTCAAAATGAGTAATGGTAGAAATATTCTTTTTTGGTTTACTTTTGTTATTTTTTATTTATATATATTAAATATAATAAAATATTTTCGTTGGGCGTATTGATCAATTTTATATTTATTAATCAGTAATTTCTTGTTATATAGACACATCGTTTAAATGATATTAGAAAAAACCTTACCTTACAACATAATTACTCCTTTTTAGGTTTGCGGAAAAGCGAATAGTTTCATAGTTAAATGTGACCGAGGAAAAATAAAAAGTGGAAAAAAACAAACGAATAAAATTATTTGAAAACGTTTTTTTATTTGAATTTAATTAATGTGTGTATATAACAGGAAAAAAACAATTCTTTTTAATATTGGTACATACAATTGTTGTGTCAATAAAAATAACTCCCCAGCTATTTGTCTCTTAAAATAGAGAAAAGAACGTCAACTTTAATCAATGAAACATGAAATTTATGTTGAAAACTCCTTAACTTTTCACTGGCAATAACAACATAAAACAGAACTAATAAACTGATTGAAAAAGTAATTAGTTAATGAAGAGAAATAAAAGCGAGTAATAATTTTCAAACAAATAGTACAAAGATGCTTCCATAAATGAATTTGGGAAAATTTGTGAATTACTGGAATTTTGGATTTTTTTGGTAGAGCTATAAAAAAGGTCCGAACACGCTGGCTAAATTTGTAAAAATTCCTGGGTTTTCGAAATTCGAATATTTATTTGGTTCCGTTTAAGAATATGACATTTCCAAACGTAATTTTTGATTCATTATATCACCGAAAAAGGCTAATAAAATAATCGACAAATGACAAGTGTAGTGTTTGATCACGTCGGTATACATTGGGCTTGATACTTTGGTTTCCTTTGAATAAATTGATCCAGGTCTATTGAAAATCAATGTAGTGCCTGTCAACTTGAGCTGGATTCGCTTTTTTGGTTTACAATAGAACCAACCTGACCAGCCATCACGTATACGAATTCGTTTTGAAATCCACCATTTTGACAGCTCAAATATATTATCGATGTGGGCTTACTATCTGCGTAAAATGTGGTTGAGTTAAAGCTTGCCTAAGAAGAGAAACAGTTTGTTTCACAACGTTTTTTATTTAAATATTCATTGAATGATGGATTGAGTTGGAGTATTTTGCTTTTGCGCTCTACATTTCTTCTGGTTATTCTGAGTGGTAAAACTGTTGGTATTCTGATTATTCGGTATGCTTAAAATAAACATATTATCTACTTCTTCAACATGGTTAAAATTAGAGATTGCGATACCGTTATTACCAAAAATGGTATTCCGGTAATCATAAACTTCTTCTCAATACAGACTGTTTCAAAAATATAAAAATATCGGTATTCCGGTATTGAAAACCAACTATTTTCGAATGTACATTTTTCATTAAATAGTTTGATAAAATTGTCTGCGAAGAATTTCAAAAAGATTTACACCAATATAGGCAGACTTCAGAATTTATAACTCTTCCAATGATGTGTTATTATTTCACTAAACCGTAAGATATTTATGATTATGATATATTTTTTAACGGTGGTATTTTTTATAAAACATCGAAATACCTAAGCTAATATGATCTGGTATTGCGATCCCAAGTTGCCGTATCTTTTAAATCTATTTTCATCTAATTTATATTATTTTTTTCAAACTGGTATTTAATATGAAATACCGAAATACTGACAATGATATATTTCTTCAGTATTGCAATCCTTAGTTGAAATAATTCCCGTTTGAGAAAATTTCACTTTCAACAAAAGTTCTTTCATCGTAACGATGAGATCTCAAAAAGATTTTTGTTGGTGTTTTTTAATTATATAAATATTATTTAAAATGATTAGTCTGTTTCATATCCTATGATACTTATTACAGCTAAATTGTAGTATAAAAACCTTTTAAGTACTAGCTTATAATTTATTATAATCAAAAAAGGATGTGAAAAAGTCTTTGTAACCGACCGTCGTGAATAAGTTCCATTTTTATATTAAGACGTCGTAAAACTAGATTGAATTCTTAAAAAATCAATAGCTAATTTTTAGCCGAAAAAATTATGCCCTTGATTTTTTTCACTATGCCATTTCTGCCATTAAACAAAAAACTAAACATCGCATAACATATTCCAAAAAAATCACTAAAGACCTCGTTATAGTTATGAAATATTCCAAATTGTAAGAGAAAACTACTACCTGAGAAAAGGATTTGGTTCGATTGGTATGGCAAAAATAATACGTTTGAAGTATTTACAGATTACACCAATTTACGTCACCCTTACCTTACAATGCAAAATCTCTATATTTCTTTCTTCGCATATTTTTTGTCTTTTCAGCAACGCTCCAAAAAAATTATTGCTTTAAATACTTTCATATGACACAGGAATAAATATTTTTACATTCAATTTTATATAAACAAATTACTATAAATTAAAATCATTTTTTTATTTGTTAGAATAAAATTGGTTTATACCTCAAAACACCAAAAAAAAAACTAATGTCGTCAAATCTTTGCAGTCAATACTGTCTTATTCTTAAACCAAAATAAATATTTTTTACAATTTTATATTACTAATACTATATTAATACTGGAAAACAATAAATAGTATATTTTATCACTAATCCATTAAAATAAGGAGAGATCCTTTTTGGAAAGGACCTTCTAATGTCTGGTTGTCCATTGAATTATTCTTGAAGGTTTCCTCTTTGTTTTCATAGATTTCTGCTCTTGTCACTAACAATAGATTATCATAATATTTATAATAAGTACCAATCTAAGAAAATATTTTCAGACATTGGTAAACTAAAGCCAAAGCATCAGACAGCATCGTGTTTGAATTATTATGTTCGTAATAAAATCATGACAAATACGAATAAGTTATATAATATTCATTATAGTCTTCTTATCAGATTCCATTTGATTTATATCTGTTGCTTAAATAATTAACATTTCACCCATCAATTGAAACGTTTTTTAATTATTTTATCGCTAAATTTATCTAGGGTTTTATTTTCCCGTCTGAATAACTAAATAATTATGAAAACCCTAAAGTTACTGTAATGTGAAATATGAAAAAAATATCGATAAAAATAAATTAATTTACTATTAAGAATTGTAAAATTTCTTAACATAAATTAATGAATATTTTAAAAAATTATATTAGTAAAGTTTTTTTTTTCTCAAAATACTTCTACCATATTACTAATTTTCTTTTTGTATATTAGATTGTAAAAAATTTCAATCCAAAAAAATGGCATTACGCTTCATTCTTACACGTAAATTCTCAATTCTGCCAGCCAGCAAAAAATATCACGGTCGATGAAGCAGTTATTATATGTTATATTTAATGAGAAAAAAACAAGTCTATTTCAATGGTTGTGATTTTTTTTTGGTTCGTAGCTTAAATGATTTTCTTTTAGTTTTGAAGAAAATAAAATAAAATTAATAAACCCTTTTTGGAAATAAAAATATAATTTTCAATAATCAGACTTTTTATGAAATTCGTGTTAATTTTATCATAAAGAAATAAAAATAATCTTTTATTTAAGTGAGTATGTTTTTAAATGTTTAAAAAAGCGTTAAAAAATATTTTACACAGTGATGATATTCAGATTTGATTTAGTAACCACTTCTTTATAAGTTGTACTAAAAGATTTAATAATACTAATGAAAATTACACTCTTACTATCGTTACATTTTACAACACCATGCTATATGACGAAATAATCATTAGTCTGGATATTATGGTCGGAAATTACCTAACCATAGTTGTTAATTTTAAACGGGGGTTAAACAGGCTCATTTGTTTATCTTTATGCTCTTGTACAAAATTTATGACAGGTTGAAAGTGTATATTGAAAAATGTTTCTATAGCCATTTTGATTTTAATATGTGAATAAAATTAATGTTCAATAAAATTTCGGACATTGAAATAAGTTCTTATTGCAAAATTTAAAAAAATATTTCTAAGTCTTAAAGGTATCTATTGTTTTTTGCTATCGTAAGTTTAACCGTATTTTTATTTCATTGAATGGTGTATTTTTAAAAAGATAAAAGGATGTTGTTCATTTTAAAAACATTTTTACGTGTGAAAATAAATTTTTAGGCCTATATACCACCGCCTAAATATAAGATATTTTCTTTGAAATGAAACGATACGATAAACTCCATTTATGAATAAACTATAAAGTCTTTTTACTGCCTTAAGTTCAGTATTTTATTTTTTGTTTTGTCAGTAAATTAAATCGGTAATAAAATTGCAATGTGTTTGTGTTTTTTTACTTAATTGCGCTTTATTAATTTTAAATATAATAAATATAACCTAATCTAGCATTAAATTACTTCGATTAAGCTACATGTAATCGATTCACAAAAAATATTACAGTCAACCCCTTTATAGCATAGAGATTGGGATGCTATAGGAATACTACGTTATATGAGTTAAATTCTTTCAATTGTATTTTGTGAACGCAACGAAATCAGCTTGTCAAACATTTTTCCTGTCACCTTTACCTTTTTGTTTTGCCTGTCACATATTACGTCTAGGGAAGTCAAAGATGGACAAATAGCTACTGGAAAATATTTTTTCAATGCACGTATACAAAATATTTATTTATAATATTCTATATTTATAAAAAAAAATATTTGACCTCGGAAGTGTAAAGTTTTGTAAAAAAAACTACGCTATAGAGGGGACTGCCGCATACGCTATAGGAAACTTCTCTTTAGGAGTGACGGGAAGTTAACTGTATTATATTTTTTTACTGGAGGCGATGTGAGAGAGATTAATTAACAACTAATGTTTTTTCAACCTTGACTTTCTATTCTCACGCTTCCCGAAATAGAAAAGTTGAATTACTGGATGACATCCAGTTCACGTAGAACAACTCTTTTAAGGTTTTTCGTCAGAAGCCCATTTGCTCCACACTAGTGGCGGACGTGGTTGAAAACGTATGTTTTGTTTTATCACCACAGTGTAAAAATGCTTTAATATATTTAAAAATTCATTTAAGTCTCGTGATTAGTAAAATGGCCGTTGAAGATAAGTAGCGGAAAAAATATGTTTAATAAAATTAACATTTCATCAAATAAAGTACGGTTCGAAAACGCTGCGCAAGATTGAAAAGATACTGAAGATTAATAATAAACGTTCGACTTTATGGCTGGTTTTAAGGGTTAACGTCTATATTAATGAGATTGGTAACACTGGACTATATTTGGTAAGGAGACTTAAGAATAACCCTTTGCAAGAGACTGCACAGAAATTAGTTTTTTTACAAATTTGCATTTCATATATTTATTTTATTATGAGCCCTCAAAGGTGAACGGAGCCAAGTGGTATTTTAGAAAAAAATATATTAGATACGTTGTAATATTCTACACGTCTTAAAGTATTGTAAAATTGAAGTAACTTCAGTTAATACACATTGCAATCAGAGGCGGATTAAGCACAAGAGAGGCTCCAGGCGCAATAAAATTCGGAGGCCCTGTTTTTTGGACAACATAAGGACGTCAAAAAAAATCATGTTAAATATATAAAAATGTGAACAAAATATATATGGGTAATATAATATAAACAATTTTTGAGGCCCCTAAGATTCAGAGGCCCCAAGCGTGCGCCTCATGCGCTTATAGGATAATCCACCACTGATTGCAATAGTGTTATATTCGTAAAATAAAAATATGTTATCCACAAAAACACCAAGTAAAGACGTGATTGTATTTAAGAGTCCAAGATTTTTTTTACTACTTTACTAGTTGGTTCACTCCACCTCTAGAGGGCTCAAATAATACATTATATTACAAAGTGGACATTTCATAGAAGAAAACAAATCTCAGCCGTAAACTGGTGGAATAAAGTACATTTATGTGTCTCCTGAAAACTCATACTTTTATTTAATACCAGGTAGTGGAAAATTATCGAAGATACTTCGTATGACATACGACTAACGACCAAAGTTCAGGAACGTATCTCGGTCAGTCAAGGACTGCTTGTATACTTAAAACAGTGAAACACACCTAGATGTAACTAGTTCACAATTTTAACGTGGTCAGAAACTTTTTCAATCATCAAGTAAAGTGTTTCAATCACCTAAATAACTCAATGAATAAAGCCAGTCCTGATCATATTATGAATTCAGTGAGCTGAGCATACTTTGTTCAATATATTTCTGAAAAAAACACCATTGCGTTTTGAGTTTATATATCAACTGATTTTATATCTTTTATTGCGATTGAACTATTTTGTTTAATATATAATAAATATTACGCAAATAGAACATTCTTAAATTTTTACCAGTTTTCTCTTTAATGTTTAGGATGAATAATTAGTAAAAGAACTTTTATTTTTACACTACTTAAATAAGAGTGAAATTAATATCATAGAACAAAAATGTTGGCGTGATTTATATTCTCCCCATACTTAATTATCTTAAGGTTAATTCAAGTTAAATCATTATTCAGAAAGTTTTTCCTATTCAAAAACTTTCTGATTTATTCATATGTTTAATAAAATAATAGAGCTTTGACTTTTTGAAGACGTTTAGAATTAACTTATAAAGTTAATGACGCTTAATAATAAGGAATTCAGTTTTTTAAACAAAGACTTATTTATGTAAGTTTATAGTCAATTTAATATCACTTTTTTTATATTCCTATAAACAATAATGATGTACTTGAAACATCCGTTTATTTAATAGACCACACATGGACAAGTATGGCTAAAACAATAATTTAAAACATTTTTTTCTGGATACTTTAGAGACTTTTATTTATGTAAGTATTTGAGTTCATCAATTTTTTCTTTAAAAAAGAAGATTTTCCTTATAATGCTAACTCTTCAATTCTGAAATCTGTCAATCTTGATCTGATTTTTGTACCAATAAAATTCAAGCAACAAAAATCACAACCCAATAAGATTCAGCACTTCTGTCATTAAATAATTGTAACGTGTACTTGTATTACTGAAATACCGTTTATTTAAATTTTTTTCGGTGTTTTGGTGTTAAAACAATAACAGAAATACCAGGGTTCTGGTTTCCGTAATACCACTTTTAAAATATGTAAATACATTTAAGTAAGACGTTCTTCAATATATAGAAATCAATTACATAAATTAACTCAATTTGCTGGTCAATTTCACTACAAATTTGCTGAATTATTTTCCACCATTTTTGGATTATCAGAAAACTTTGAATAAGTATATGAGTTCATTATTTTTTGAAAGCATTTAAGTTTTACAACAATTATTTCTGTGAAGTCATGCAAAGTAAAACTTAATGTTATACATCCTTTTGTGCACAGTGAAACCATAGTACATTTCAAATCGGTCTAAGCAATCGGAAATAATATGATATTTTATACACTTTTACATGTTTTGTCGTAATTCTGTTTTGTTGTCCACAGGTTTAAATTCTTGTACTGGAATTAACAAAAACTTTTTTTTTTAACTTTTTATGAATCAGAGAACGAATACTCAACTTATTTATTCTCCAGTCATTTTCTCACGTTCTTCTTTCTCCGAAAATATAATGTTTGTAGAGTCACTAAATAAAACTCAGTTTCCATAAAAAAATAACGTTTTTTGACAGGCATTATGGTACGATCTAAAAATCACTTCATAAGAATTAAACCACTATGATGTTAGCCGATATACAAACACTATCGTTATTTTTTTATCGCAGCGACATTGTAACTCCCCTATGAATAATAAAACTCTGCTATTTTAATACCACAGCCTGCTTTTCAGAGAATCCATTTTCCAATTTGCCGATGTGAAACTACTGCGGGACCAAATCTAAAACTTTATCTCAGGAAATTAAGTTGGGTACACTTGGGTAGAGAACTTTCGGCTCTCATAATGAACCCCATATAAATAATGCAGTAGGATTTCAGTTTTATGCATGTATATATATGATGTATACAGAAGAAATACGTCACTCTCTTCGACGGCATAAATTGATGAATATTCTTATATTCATTACGAAGAACTTTCGTCTAAAAATAATACTATACTCGCAACAGAATGCAAGCCTCTGTATTTTATTAACTTCACTTATAATAAAAACATGTTAATACAGTTACTTTGTCATTTTTTATCAGACTGAAGTGAAATTATATTTTTAAAAAAAACACTTTTTGTAATAATAACAAATTGTTTTTTAAGATTAGGACTGCTCAAAAATGACACGGATAAACGAAACCGATCTAGATCTTAATAAGTAATATAGACTTGAATCATTTCAAGTTCATCCGTGCACTTCAACGTCTGAAGATGCCGAAAGGCAAAACCCGAGTCGTTAGTGACAAAATCTGTGAGAATGTACATAGTTTGAACGATTCAAATTTAATATTGAAATTCCACCAAGCACCTTCAGTCGAAATCTTAAAATAGTATTATCATGCCATTTTAATAGAATCGACATAGCTTTGTGAACCCCGTTTAATAATTTTCGTCTTTGATATACATTTATATATGTATAAACTACCGTTTTTGTTACAAACTTTATTTTCATTCTTCAAAAATTTACATGTTAAAGCCTTATTCTTTAAAAAAAAACTTACTACTATATGCGAAATTTCCAGCTCTACACGATGACATACTGACTTATTTCCAACAAAGTATGATTTCGGGGCCCTCATATTTACTTCAGTCTGCTTCTTTAACGTAGTTTTTTTATTATTTATAAGTTAAATATATACGTGAGAACAATTTAAAGATAGAAAATTATTTTAGATGACTATTTGAATTAAGAAAATAGATAATAAATAATATGGTTTCTTCTTTTGAAAAAAAAACGTCAACGTTTTCTTCACTGCGGCCGTAATTATGTTGAATCAGGTAAATTAATTTGGCCCTCAGACATGAAAAGGTTCTCCCATCACTGATCTAGTACATTCAATCGATAGTCTTAATTAAAGAAATTTATTAAAAATAAATTCAACAGAATATGTTAGGGGAATCGCATTTAAATTGCCTTGTGGAATAAAACGTCATGATATCACTGATTCATGTGACAAAGCCTTGGATTTTTTACAGGCTTTATCAGAGAAATACACTCTCCCGTGCATTGCCAACAATTCTCACCCCGAGAGTGTTCATTGCTTTAAATTTATTACGATCGTTACATTTCCCTACTTATCTAAGAAAACACGTAAACTCGTAAGTGTCTACTTTATTAATAATTGAACTGATATAACTACCTGTTTACCGCAATTTTTCATGTTTTTGTTTATTTAATTTAGAGCTAGCGTGTTACTTTCAAAGTCTTTAGTTACACTATATTTCTTTTTAATTGAATTACATAATTATTTTATTGAAATAGTTTTTTTGCATTATAATATATAATTGGATTAGAATATTTTTTTTTAAATCAATATTAATTTGCTAGATTCTAACATAAAACTTGCTGGCGGAAGTTGTATGCCCTCACTTTTGATTTACTATCGAATGTGTGACTTATTTCCCAATTCTTCATTATAAACATTTTGTAGAAAAAATATTTTACTATCACCACCTTGAAATTAGCAAGACAATACCGAAAAATATTAATATCGGGTATTTCGTATTTAATATTTATTTTTGGTATTTTTTTCTATCTGCATCAACTTTTGTATTTTTCAGTCCTTGTATAAATATATCATACAAATCTAATTTATTAAATGACAAAAAAACTCAACAGAAAAAACTGTCAAATTTTTTTTCGATACACTTTCAATCAATAGAACATTTTTGTTTGTTAGATCATTTCATGAGTTCAATTGTGTTCATAAATTATATTAGTGTATAGAATATCATATAGATCATTGGTCGTCAACCTTTTGAGAGACTAGGTAAAAAAAATGAAAAATCAATTTTGGCTACTGGGTAAAAGTTAAAAATATTTTTTTACCACTAATTCTTTTAAAAAATCATTTTTAAAAAAAGTATATATATTTTTATATAATACCTAATGTATTTGCATGGTATACGTATGTGTAAATACAAATTTATTTCATAAAAACATACATTCAATACTGTTATTGGTGGCTTCCTTGGTTTTATTAAATAAGTAATTTGATGAAAAAAATATTATCATAATTTATCAACGGGTAACTCAACATGTCGGCGTGGGTTATTCAATTACTTGCAGTAGTAAGTTGCCGACCACTGGTATAGATCTAAGGCGTCTGGGTGGCTAGCTGAGGTTATGGTAAAACTGACGAAGAACTTTATTTTGGTAGGCATTATTAAGCATTAAACAAACTCTTCTGACTTAAAATATATCTTTATTTGCAAATGTCTCGTGCAAATTTTAATTAAAATAACTGGAAATATTACAGTTATTGACAGACATAATATCACATCAGAGAATCATTTTACAATGTCTCTTATTTCCAAAATAATAAGACAAACTTAAATAAATTTGATTAAATGTGACATCTAGTATACATTTACGAAATTCAATGAAATATTTTACAAATGAGATTGACAGTTCATAAACTATAAATTATTGTTTTGATTAGTCTTAAATTTTCAAACATTTTAAACTTTACATTAAATTCAACGTTCAATTTAGGTTAGACATTTTGATAAATAGTTTTATGACTTCTCAGTAACAGACAAATATTTTCATTTGAAGATTATAATAAAATTATGAATAACCAAGCAACAATCAAACATTCTATCAGATTTTCTCTGCGTATCATCAAAGTATTTCTGAAAATTTACAAATGCTTTTCTTTGTTTAATATTTTTATAATTGGACTTGAGCATTTGATAACCAAAAATAAATTATCAATTTTAGTTCAGATAAGTATGCTGAACTAGTTCTTACAAAAATGCGAACCAAAAATACCTTTCAACAATTTAAAATATTCTGTGCAGCTAAAATATGCTGTGTAGCTTTAAAAAAAATATCTTTATATAAAAATTCCTCCAGTAAATTTTATCACCATACCAGTAAAAACTACTTTTTGATCTAGATTTGGTCAAAAGTCAAAGAGTAGATAGTTTATGTTGCACTCCAAAAAAACCTTTTAATTAATTGATCTTTATCTTGAATTACTAAATTCTTAAAAGTCTTGCTGTGTGTAAAAACCAATATTTTTTGTTGTTTGAATTGAAATTAATTAAAATATATAATTTTTAAATGAAACAGCCATCTGATGGCAAAAGCTTGATAGCCGAAATATCTTTTAACAAATCTTTAAAAGAGTCATGTACGCTCTCAGCGTAGTGCATATAGAAGTCTCTAACTAGTGGTTAAGTAATTACTCTCGCTATTCCCCTTTTTTTATTATTTTTTAAGAATGAAGGGTGGGATGAGAAATTTTAGACATTACAAACAACCATGTTTTAGAACAGAAATTTATAAATCGATTGAAAAATGCTGTTTCTAATGGGATACAAACCCGTGAGATTCGTCACGAAAGCCGTTGACTGCTACGCCATGGAACTGACAGTATACAGTTTTCAATTATCGTAAAAACAATTGTTACTTAAATTTTTCAATTTACTCACAAATAATAACTTTTACAAGGTCAGTATATTTTAGATTTTTTGTATTGAAATAAGTAGGTGTAAAATAAAATTCTAAAATTATGTTTTCAACCAAATTCACTTATATTTTGAAACATATATATTTCCTTTTTTTTTTAGATCGGAACAAAATTGGTTTTTACGTAAAGTTTTTTTATTTGGTCACTTATTTTTCCCAAGAGGGTAAGGATGGAAGGATTGGATTAAGGAGATGACTTGTAGTTAACTTATCTCTTAATTTTCCGTTCGGAGATTTGAGAACGTGAAAACTGCAACCTAATCGGAAGATGGTGTAATAGCGCTACTTACGCGACCACTTGGCTACAAAACCAGCCCAATATTACTGGTCTTTAAAGTAATGAGTATAACTAATAATACGTAAAAAATCATATTATATGTATACTGCAATTTATCAAATTGAGCTTTTAAAAGTTATTAAAAAAGAGTTATTAAAAGATCGAAAGGGTGGGAGGGGAGGATATTTACGACGTCACAAACACCCATGTCTTGAACAGAAATTGCTAAATTGACTAAAAAAATGCTATTCATACTGAGACTCGAACCCGTGAGATCCGGCACGGATGCTAACAACGCTAACCGCTGGGCCATAAAACCATATTTATGAAATTATAGTTTTCATAAATATTTTAAATACACATTTAATATAAGTTCATTCAAAAATAACTGTCTGTTCCTTGACTTCACTAGAAGTATTCTACTACAGAAGAACGAGGTGGTGAACGTGACAGGAAAAATGTTTGATTAGCTGATTTCGTTAAACTCACAAAGTACAATTGAAAGAACCTAACCTCAAATTTTACTAAGATGCCTAGTCTCTTATAGCGTAGTATATCCATATATAAGTCCTTATCTTTACGCTATAAAGGGGTCAACTGTATAACATTTTTTAATTTGATAATATTTATACAAAAAGTATATTTCAGTAAAATTCTTTGACTTGACATTCTTATCACGTTTAAGTATTTATATTCATATCGATGACAAGGCTTAGTAGAAAACACAAACGATGAAGAAAATGACATATTCTTTTGACATGTAAATGACGATTAATAAAAATTCTTCCTGCTCTCGCTTTTCTCTCGTTGGGATTAAAATTGCGCTACGAAGATATGAGCCATCGGTGACTACTTTTTGAACGATTTACGTGTTACTCTCGTATGTTTTATATAATGTAAGCATGCAATATTATAATAAAACATCGTTTATCTTGCTTCGTTGGCACACATTGCTAAAAATGTTAACCTTTTTGTAAACATTACGATTGAATAAAAGAGTTTTTTTTTCTGAAAATTCATATCTTATTTAAGATACGAATGTACATAGATACATCAAATGCCCATCTTGTATATTCCTCTATCTGTTTCATGTAATAAAACTTTTTTCTGTACTCGCTTACTTCTCAAATTGACGCGTATGTCAATAGTGCTTTATTTTTCTGACATGAGTTCTTATTTAATTTAGTTGTTACTAATTAAATTGTGAAAAAATCTAACCTTGTCAATGTTAATTTATTGTGCTCCTACTGTATTCGATATTATATTTTCTGTTATTACTTTGTCCAGACAAGGCGATGATAACTTACTAATGAATATTGAAATCGAGGGATTGATAAATATCTCATTTCGATTTATACTATCAATATTTCAAATTATAAAGCTGGACAACCTTAATATTTTTCTTCTTCTTGGCGCTACTATTCGGAATGTACCTTGGCTGCCTCAATCAACTCTTTCAACTCCACTCAATCCTACGCTTTTTTACTCCAGTCGCTGACCACCAATATTTTCAAATCTTGTGACACCTCATACATTCAGAAAAACTATGGTCTTCCAACGCTTCGTCTTCCCTCGGGGGGTAGCGAATGTAAGACATTTTGTAAATTTACTCTCATTCATGCGTGATTCCCGCCTAATGTAGGCGTTGAGTTTTGACAAATCTGACATGTCTGGGACCGGTGGTGCCGACGTCGCCAGATGCCATCCTTGCAGAGAGCACAAAAAATTTGTCACCGGATTTTTTGCTCAAACACTAATAGTTTCTGAGAGTCTTTAGAGGTCTCTGACCCATACGCCTGGACTGGTCTTATGAGGGTTTTGTAGAGGCAATCTTTCGTACTTTTTACATATAACGAATAAAATTGAAAATAGGTTTGCAAATGGCAGTTTTTGCCAACAACCCACCGTAAGTTGATGATGATCAAAAAAATGTCTTAAAAATAAATACCAAAATTCAAAATGAAATTTCTCTTTCACAATCGTTTGGGTTACAACGGAGTACATGCATATTATCACGTGTTGAGTTTTGAAAGCACAATTTAAAAAATCTTTAGAATTAAATGCAATGCTATTTGTTACTATACATAATATTAAGTTGATGGTACCTCTGTCAAATAAATGTTGATTTAACCAACAAACTTTTTGTGTAGTAAATTAAATAGAGCAAAACGAAGATATAAAAAAATACATTAAAATAGGCGTAAGTAAGTTTTATGGAAAAACGATTTTTACAAGGGAATTTATAAAATTTTAGCATGTACAAAATATTGACGATTTATAAAAATTAACAAAAAAAAAAACAGCGATTTTACAAAAATGCAATACGGAATGTGTAAATTACTGAAAAATGTGTATTAAATACCAAAAAAATAAATTAGGTATTCACCCGCCGTGAAACTTTCAAACGGCATTGAAGGCGCCCACCTTAAAATACCTTTGAGTCGCACCGCACCCCAAACCTGCCCTGTCAAACACAGATGGTATATAGCGAATGGTGACATCTAGGGGTAGAAATATTATTCGACGGACTCGTTCTCGGTGAGGTAAGACGGGAATGTCTCCTTGATCTACTTTCGAAGTACCACCACATAAATTTAATCATAAATACTAGTTTCATCTATTCCGATAGTTTTATCTTAATTTATTGGCAACTATAAATACTTGTGTTTTACTTCATATACAGTTGGCTTATTTTTATACATATACATCGACCGTAAAAAGGAAAAAGAACGTTACCTACAGTTTTTTCAAAACAGTTTTTTTCAATAATCACAATGTATACAACTTGATAGACGTTCTATCAAAAGAATGTTGGCTGAAAATTCCGAATAAGTATTTAAATTTAGTTTGAAAAAAAGAAGTGCCTGTGAAGATTTCGATCAGGAAAAACAACTTAAAATAAAAAAAAAATTAACAATTTATTCAATTAATATTAGATAAATTCAATTAAAACCCAATTAGTCGGTCTCCGTGCATTTCTTGTTTGTGTATATTTTATAATTTGCTTTAAGCCCAAAAACACCAAGAAACGTTTTTTGTGTCTTGTGTAAAAAAAATCATGCGTGAGTTACGTCTTTTTTTCTTTTCCACAATCGATATATAACACTTTAAATGGTGTCAGTGCTTACTGTCGATTCTTGGTTAAAATGCGTCAATTAAAAAATAAAAAACTTTCTTTACTAATTCTACAATATTTAATAAAGATCATAGCCGGATTTTCTCATCACAAGTATCATCAAACTATTTCCGATTTTTAACAAATAATGTGGAATTTAATAGAAAATTTAAATTAACTTTGATTATTCCACGTATTGTGTAACTAACTGTGACACGTGTTTCGCCTCTTTCAGAGGCATCTTCAGACTTACTATCGCAAAGTTTGCTTAAGTAATGAAGCAAGATTGATTCTAACATTTTAAAATTATAAAATTACAAAATGGATTGGGTTTTTTTTCCTTTTAAGAGGAGCAAGGAGGGGGGTGTAGAATCGAAATAAAGCAAACAGATAATGATACTAATTTTACTAATGAGTTGTAAACAATCAGAATGGGATTTTTCCTTTTTAATGGAAGCAAAGAGGGGATTATAAAATGCAAACAAATTTAATCATACTACTAATGACGTTAAACATTACAAACTATTAAAACTAATGAGCTACAATCAATCATCTAGGTTTGTGATTACTCTATTAATTGGAAACAATTTGAGTGGAATTTGTACAAAAAAGTATTTTATTTGTATCTAAATATATGTCTTAAAACAAATTTATTATTATTATAGAATTATTTACCTAAACGATAACGTAAGAGTTAAAGATTCTGTAAAAGATCTATTGATGAGAAAACTCAACAAAATAAAATTTAAGCCTGTCCGTGACTGGTAAAATATAGACCGCCAGTACTAGGAAAAGTTGCAGCTGAGCCAAACAAAGTTCTTGCTAGCGTATCAAAATTAACAAATCTTTGTGTGGTGTGTGGATACTAAATATTATTGAAAACTGATACTATTAACTCAATTCTTAAAATCTAGGGTGTTTGAAACTTACCTTTATGACGCAGCAGCAATATATCGTTGAGCGTAAATGGAACTATTTTTTTAATAAATAAACTTCAACTAAAACGACATTTTTAATTCTATAACTATTAAAAACATTTCAAAAAATAATTTACTTCAAACCATGATCTCTTATTTTTATATTAAAAACATTTTATATAAAACTTACTTCATTGATAAATCTTTGGCACAGTGAAATCATTAAAAATGCTTTTTCTTTTCTTATTTTTTTATAGTTTTCAAAATAAATTAGTAGAGGAATAAAAAAAGATTTATTATAAAAAAATAGCCATATAAAAATTCAAAAAGCGTTTTATCTGGCTTATGTCATATCGTACAGTTGTAGAATAGTATTTTAATAACATCTACCTAAATCGACTGAGACTATTTAAAAAAAAACAATTAAATGATTTAATAATCAAATTTCATAATAAGATACTTGTGACACAAGTAATTTGATAAACATTATCAACTTGTATTTCTATAAAAAGCTAACGTAATTATTTCTCAAGTATAGTCGTGTTCTTAAAAAGTTTTCTGAAACTGGATCATTGATAAATTATCTTCTTTCTAGTAGAGCATACTCACAATATATTGGTTATCCAGTCGCTACATTTTAATTTTTTTAAATGTTTAAGGATATAAAAACGGAAATAAAAAAGAACTACATTCTCGCTATGCTTCGTTTTAGAATCGGATGCAGATAAAAGCGAATTCATTAACTGATCGATAAATCCATTCACGAATTTGTGTGAATGGGGATACAAATCCGTGACACTGATTCAAGTAGGACGATTGTCTAAAAGGGTTAAGCTACAAAACCGCTAACTTAGTGCCAACTGCTCAATTATTTTGACAATTTCTAATAGTAATGTATAACTAAAGACATATTTCCTCCCATTATTAAAGCACAGAGACAATTTATTAATCTTTAAATATTTGACGCTCTTCTAATCGCTTTTGTCTACGCGGTTAATACTTGTAGACTAATGTCAAATATATGGCAACTCAAAGAACGTGGCGCACTTTGGTGTCCCTGTGAGGGGATTGTATGTCACGCGTTACGGTAGAAAAGGCGTTCGGCTTAATTCAATATTTGACAAATTGGATTGGACGATATCAAAGAGGTGGGAGTCTTTAACGACAACTGAATTAGAGTGCCGTGAGAATGGAAACGGGAACTAAAAGGACGCTTCTAAAAGCTATTGGCAGTTTTTCCAGATTTATTTCGTCGCTTCTTCAGAATATTTTAGTCAAAGCAAGATTACTTGCAAAGACCTAAGCTTCGATTAAAATATGTTTAAAAAAAATGAAGAAAATTTTGATTTAACGATTCTTCAACATGTTTATAAAAGAATGGATGGCATAATGACATTCCTTCAATAAAACAAATGAGGAGCAAACATTCAATAAGTGATTTGTCACACAAATAAAGAGCTTGGCGTATGGTGATTTATGTGTTTTAGAAATCATGGTTTGCTTGAATGAGTTAATTTTTATATAAAAAAAACCTTTTTTGAGCACTAATTGTGTTTTCCATTAAAATATTTTATCATGGACTATCAAAATTGGTATTAAACGGCATTATTCAAAATTTGTGACAAATCGCTTTTCAAATGTTTGCTTCTCAAATAAAATATGTTTATCAAGCAACTCTGTCACCAATGTATAGTGTATAAAATACTTATATAGAACATTCAAACAAACGATGCTGTTATTCCGTCGGACAACTATTTTTTATATATATCGAAAGGATAGATGGGTCAAGCGTGTGTACCCTTGGAGTGGAGCACACGCTCTTGACTACGCGAGCCAGGCTCTTCTATTTAGTTATAGACTGAGCATTTCCAATATAATAATAATAAACACTCAAGGCATACGCCAACATTACAAGCAATTCTTGTTAAGTATTGATTTCTTTTATAATTCAAAGCTTTTTCATAAATTATCGTAAGGGGTTATTCTTAATTGTTTTCCATACACAAAGAAGGTTCGGCCTAACAGAATATTTTAGATAGTCATTACTTAGCTAGCTTACATGCGGAAAATACAAAGGAAGTAGAAGTTGAGTTTGTACTCACCCTAGCAAGAACTTTAGCCAGGAAACCATGAGGTCACTTCGCGGACCCCACGCATTGTTTCAGTAAAAAAAAACGACTTGCCGGGTACGAGGACTGGCGATTGGCGTCGGTGGCTTTGGTTACGGAACTCGCAGGCTTGACTCCTATTACGGACAGTTTTCAATCGATCCAAGAATTTATTTTCAAAGCATGTATGCCTGTGGAGTCTGAAATTCCTTTCCACAAAAACGATTAGTCAATCGATCGTCATGCTTTAGCCCTATCCTTATATACATACAATTAAAATCAAATTAATATCAATGGTACAAAAATAATTCAAAGATTATTGATAAAGTTATGCACATATCAATATAAATGATACAGTGTTAAAAATTTCAAAACGCGTAAGTCTTATAATTGAAATACATATAGAATTGATTGTCACAATTAAGAACGTAGGAATCAAAAGCTTGCGTTATTTTTTTTACAATATTATCATTTCGAAGTTTCGAGACGTGTGATTTTCAAGATTGAAATTTCAAAGAAAACTCTGAAAAGAATTCAAACGTGCTCAAGTTCTCATATGGGAAAAGCTTTACGAATCTGTCAACTTTTTGCTTAAGGTACTTTACTTGAAGTTTGTTTTTGTAAATCGTATTTTGATATCAATAACCTCTTTTTATCAAATACATCAAACACCTTCAGGCGGATGTGAGTAAAATAGTATTTTTTACTTTAATATGTTGATACGTTCTTGGTTTCCGTAAAAGCTGCATTATCAAACCTCGATATCTGCAAATAATAATACATTATAAATATCTTTATAATAAATACATCATAAATATCTATAAATATGGTAATTTTGTTTATCTCCAGAAACGTATTGGCTTAAGACTTGATCCATCTTTTTTTTTCACGCAGAATTATTCCATTTAAATATAATGTGATCAACAACCTTCCCTTAAAACAACATTTACAATCTAGCAAACGGATGAAATAATTAAGTATTTAGTTTGATAAGAATTAGTTGATATTTTTTTTGGTATTACGTTATCGTCGCAATCATATTTAAACTAAATTTAGTTTTGCTATAAATATTTATCTTAAAACAGAAAGAAAATATATTATCTTACATTTTTGTGCATCTTTACTTGTATTTAAAATTAAGTCTTCAATGTGAAAATTGAGAGTATTATTTGCAAACCCGGCGGTTTCCAAAATTGTTGAAACATAACATACATACATTAATGTAATTTAGTAGATAAAAATAAATTCTGAAAGTATTTTTAGAAATCAGTCTCAAATATGGCTTGATAACATACAAAAAATCATTCCCAAGTAATGTAAAACTAAAAATACTTTAAAAACACACATTGTTTTTCAAAATGAATTTCGAGTTTCATTTTGGAATGAGCCGTGTTTGCAAATAATACCCTCAATTTCGCTTTGAGTTGTTCTAGGGAAGGGTACATGGTAATATTAATTAGTTGCTTAATCAAATATATTTAAATTTTAATGGCTTAGCATAATAATGTGAGGGTCTTGTAAAATTATTCATATTTGTGTAGTTAATATTGAGATTTTTTGATTGAACTTATATCTATTTGTTCAAGTCTGGGACTTTTACTGCAAAAATGTAGGCGTACGGGGACTGAATTAAGAGTTTTATATTAGTGGTCACCAACCTGGCCGTACTTTTTCGATTAATCCAGAAATCCGTCATATGTTTGGTTCTCAATTTCTGTTTGTGTGCAGTTTGAGTGTATGTGCTTTGTTTGGTGGAATAAAATGTTAGTTTTAAGAATTTCTACGTCAATTTAATTTTTTCATCCGTATGCTGGATTCAAATGAAATGGTGTTGGTGGGCACTGGGCTGTGACGAAATTTTATTATGAAAAATAAACAAAAGTTTGCGAAAGCTAAAAAAATGACGACGACCTCTGAGTTATATTGTAAAATTCTTTTAAGATATGGTTTTCAAAAAAGGCGTCAGCCTTATTATTATTTTAATTCCTGTGTATGCAGTTCTTTACTACACATATAGGCAAGCATCTTAATTCGAACATGGCAATGCATTTTACAATTTTTATTTCACGCAATATTACAATAATCCGTGATTTCTTTTTTACAATTTGGTCAAAACATATAAAAATAAAGCATCACATTCAACGCAGCTATTTCTTAAATTTTCTCAAACTTTAAGTCAAATATCTATGTACGTATAATAATTCTTGGAATTTAAAGTTTCTGAGATCGTGCCATGAATATTTACAAGAAAATCTTACTTGGAAACGTTTGATTGAAATATTAAATTTAAATTCTCAGAAGTGAGAGAGATAAACGATAAGGCGATAAACGGTGAACTAGGAGACATATTTATTTACGCCCTTAAAATATTTCACATGAGTGAAACCAAAAGACAATAAATATTTATATTTTTGATCCAAACAAAAGATTTTTTTGTCCAATGTGATACACAAATCGAAAAAGTAAAAGCAAAAAATTAAACAACTATTGATCAAACTTGCGGGTTATTAAGATTTAATATCATAATAATCCATTAAAAAAATCATTTTTAACGGTTTTTGTACGGCAATAAACTCTCATATTATATTATATGATACTTACATATATTCAAGTAAGTTACTTATACAGGTTTTGGTAAGTACATAATATTATCTGTGATGATTTTACTATTTTTATTCACAGTAATTGTAATTTTACTTTCAATTTTCGAATCCATAAATGTTTGACAATAGTCAAACGCGCATTCTGCAAAGCAGGGATCGCCAAACTTTTGACCTCTGCGGTCGACTTCATAATGAAATCAGTCGTAGTGGTCTACTCATACCGTATGTGCCAGTTGTCATAAAAAGTGGAGCAATTCAAAGCACAATATTATGTACATGAAAGGGAAACAAAAACAAAAACTCAATTTTTGTTTCAAAGCATTAGGCGGGTGACGTCGTGACTACTCCTGGCGTAAAGTATATTGAGCTTATTTTAGACTCATAGGTAACTGTCATTTCTAAGTATAGCAAAAATCTTCCAAGAAATTGTGAGTGTATAAAATGTTCTGCATCTCACTTTTGATGTGTTATTTTTGCATAATTATGACAAAGAAACATTAGAAGAAGCAAGTATTTTTCCATGATAGTAAATTTTGAATCATGACAGTTTATTTTGTGAAAATTGCACCGGTTTTTCATAACGAACATTTTTACTTTCATAACTAAGTATCATATCAATTACATAAAATCATCTATTTGGGCTATAGCTCTTGTGCTTTGAGTCGAACAATTTCATATCACAAAAATGAGAAAAGTATTTTAAAACTATTACTTGTAAATATTTTCTAACTAAATGATTAATATTGATTTAAAACTACATTTAAAAGAAATTATTTAATCTTTTTTTAATAATTGAATTGTTTGGTATCTCTGGAGTTTCCTATCGTTTTTAAGAGCTCATTTCAATATTGAACTTTCAGAAACAGCTCCAAGCATCGTATTTTACAGTTTTTAGTCACAAAAAATTCTTTCTTCCTTTATCACGATTCTTTTCAAACACGTACTATAATATGAATTGCAGATTGTCGTTTATAGCACAATATTCGCTAAAGCTTAAGTATGAATATTTTAGATAGCAATACAGTAATCAAGACCGACAAGATTGTTTCCAATACCTAGATAAACTTTTATAAACTCTGAAAAAAAACTTAATAAAGCTAATATTTTATAACACGTATTCTTAATCCAAAAGGTTTCGCCAAGCTTACGATGTATTTTTTTAATCAGAGTTTCTTAGTGGGAGCTTTTAAGAAGTCTGTAGGTTATGTTATATTTATAAAAGTCTAACTGGGCGGTTGCATCATTGCATATTAGTATTATGATTGTCAATCGTCAATCTTTTTCTTAAATTAAAATCTGGTAACTTATCCGTGATTAACTGCATTAATATCAATTTAATATAAAATGAACTTGACTTCAAGAATTACAATTTTCGAAATAGTATACATATAAAGAATATCATAAATTTTCTATTTATTAACAATTTAATGTCAGAAAACCACTCGTTCAACGCGGTGAAGAGGTTAAAATGTTACAATAAAATTACGATAAGCATAAACTGTATTATCAAGAAATTTTTGAAATTTATTGGGCACAATTAAGTTGTTTGTCAATTTTTAATGAACTGTTGAATTTTTCTACCTAACCACTTTTATATCCCTTTTAGGGTGTTCACTGGCAATACTTGGTAGAAACGCATTATATTAAGAAAAACACAATATTCCTTTGTACCGTATTTTCGCTTTATTTATAAAGGTCAGGACTGGTTTCGCTCGTGGCGAGCATTTTTAACTGATAATAAATATATAGAATGAGAAAAAAGTGTTTTCCTTACCGCAAACAGCAAAATAAGTGAACTTTCTTTAATACAATGAAAATTTTCATTTAGTATACTGCTAAGGAAATAAAAAAAATGTGTTCATAAAAATATTGCCTGGATAATTTACAATACCATATGTATGTGTGATATAATCTTAAGAACAGTAGGCTAAAAATAAAAATATAGGCTATTTTTGGTACATTGAATCAATTTGTTTTTTTATCAAAATTTGATATACACTGAACTCTCCATTTTCACGGTAGATACGTTTCACGCGATGATACCGTGTAAAAAAACGTGTTAAATATATACTAAAATAAAAAAAATACGGTGGATAGGTTTCCTTGTATAAAAATCAATTCAGGATATCAAAAAATAAAATTCATCATTACTTATTGTATCTTAATTTTATTTTAAAAATCCTCAAAGGTTTTTTTCCTCTTTTTTTTGCACCGTGTTATTTCGAAAACGTGTAAAAAAGGAGTTGAGTGTACAATATTTTAGCTCTAAGCCATCGATATATGTCCAAGCTATTTATTGCGTCAATAATAAAAATTACACATTTTAACAAAATTTTAATAAAATCGCCGTTTTTAAAGGCTTTGTCCGGAAAATGCACACAATTTACCAACCATATCCAAGTTCCAAATTAAACCTGTGTTGCACGTTAGTTTATACCACAGGGACATGACAATATAGAGTTCTCTCATATATTATACTACATAACCTCTTTTAGGGTTATAATAAAACATAATTTTAGTCTTAGCTTGAAATTTAATATATTGCAGAAAGCATTGTATCATATTTTGCTACAAGATATTTACTGTGTAGAATATGAAAAAAATATTGCCATTAATTAATCTGGTCAAATTTAATTGTATTGCAGTTGATATTCGACATAACAAACTTTAGATACAAAGAACTACGCTAATGTCTAGTTGGCCGTGTCTTGTATTTATGAGCAATATAAAAAAAAACTGTTTCGGAAAACATTGAGAAAAATAAACAACTTTGCGTTATTATTTGATTAAGGTACGAACATTAATATTAAAAAAACGAAAGAAATTGGCTTGGAAACACTACTTCTATGTAACAGACTTTCGGCTTTCTCTCATTCCTTTTGTTTCTCCGTTACATCGAGAATATATATATTTTTTATTGTTTTATTGCAGTTGCTTTGAATCGCCAGTTAAATTTTTTATGCCGTTTCTTAGATTATTATTTAGTTTACATACAACTAATAAATTTACATGAATACTCCACAATGAGTCAACTAATGTATATTATTTTATACTCATTAGAAACATTCACCAGTTGACAGAGTCAGCATTATCACATTTTAAAAAAACTGTGAGCAGGCAGAAAGAGAGGTATTGTGTTAAAACTGAGTCAACACTTAGTTTTATTCCAGAAATTTTCACAAAAAAATAACCAAGAATTGATCGTGCATAAAAAATTAATATTATAATAAATATACAAGAATACAAAGTTCAAATTTATTCGCACTACAAAAGACAACGGTAGTTTTTAGAATATATGTGACTTATTAGTTGTAACGTATAACCATTTTTTTATCTTCATATATTGAAATATATAATCATTCAAAGTATATCTAAATTATTCGTTTGGGTTTCTTTTGCTGGTAAATAATTAAAATAAATATAAAACCAGGTTTTCTTATTATCAGGCGGTAGCAAAAACTTCTTCAAGTCGAGGTATTTACCTATTTAAAAAAGAATGTTCGAAGAAAGCTTCTAAATAGTTCAAAGCGTATTTGTGAACTTTCGTTACTTTATCCACAATATGCTACAATAAAAAAAGATCTACTCTTTAAATTCAATTTTGTAATAAAATTTGGTTTTTTATCTTTCATACTTTGTATATATTGTAATTGAAATTACTTCCATTGTGAAAACAAAAACTTGCTTTAGAAAATTCTTTTTTAACTTTTACTTGAAAATTCATCGTGTAGATACGCATAAGTTTGAAAAAGAATTATCATATTTCACAACAAAATGAACATAGAATATTATAAGGCGAACGGTAAATTTTTAAGCCAACCGTTGCATATGATTAAGAAAAGCGAGAAGAAACTAAGTGATTATTATTTAAATCTACCGTTCTATAGTATAACAAATTTGAATTAGTCTATTTCAGTGTTTTTCAACCTATGGTCCGCGGACCGGCACCAGTCCGAGAAAGTTTATTACCGGTCCGCGAAGACTTATGTTTCGATTTATTTTTTGACTTGATTATCTCCTCGATGTTAATGCAAAATGGTGAATGAACTGCCATCTGATATCTTTAAGGTGTCAGCTATCTAACATATAACATCAATTTACGATCGGTCAAAACTATATTGTGGACTATTTAATGTTTTCTAAAAAAAACTGCCGAATTTGGGAGACCACAACGCTTAGTTTAGAAATCATGAAATGAGTTTTCAGAAATCAAAAAACTACTTCTTTACCATTTGTCTCGATGTAACAAACTCTAAATAACCTTTATAAAGCTATTTATTTACTTGAACGGTATGTTTTCCCATTAAAAATCAATGATTTATCAACACACGAAATTCAGATTTTTCCATTGTTTTAAAGATTACAAAAATAGCGTCACTAAAACCACTGTAACTTGTGAACTGTAAGTGAATTGCTATGAAATTTTTACACGTATTGTTTAAAGGTTAGTACTTTCTGAAAATTATATAGATTTGTCAATTGGTAGTGGCGCGATCTATATGTGATACTACGAACATATTGAGTGATGTTGGTTGACGCCGGTCCGCGAGATATTTTTCCAATTTTTACCGGTCCGCAGATTGAAGTAAAAAGATTTATGAACACTGGTCTATTTAATGATCTTGATAAGTTTTTTCATTTTAAATACATAAAATGTCGTAAATTTCAAGATTTATTTTCGCAGATTAACACAATTTTTCTAATGCTTCCACACCACACCACGCTTTGATAAAATTAATTTTAGTTCAGTCTCTCAGCTTTCTTTTCAGAAAAAAAGGTAAATATTAGTATTTGTTTAAAAATATTAGTATCCATCCTGCTTTGTTTTCAGGGTATAAGAGGTAGACAAAATAGGCCAGATTGCAATTCCAGTATTACTTACTAAATCGGAATTTTTGTATTCTTAGTGTTTTTTTTTAATACTGAAATATTCTCCGTGCAAATATCGAAAAATATCGGTATTTAGATATTGAAAATTAACCAAAATTGAATTTTAAATGTATTAAAACCATCAAATAGTTTTATAAAAATGTTCATGATTAATTGAAATGTAATAAATCAAAAGAAAATAATTTAAAGAAACTGTTTGTAAAATTATAATGATATATTTTTCAATAACGGTATTTTATCACTTTTAATGTACTGTCAAAACGTGGTGAAAGGGATTAAATTCAAAAAATTAAATACTCTTTTGTATTAATGTCACTTTTGTGTTACATGCTTAGTTTCTCTTAAAACAAGAATTATCAGTTAGTTATTATCGTCATGAGAAAAACTGCTCCTGATCATATTAAATATAATTGTAATAATTACAAACAGTTTTTACTTTTTGAATATGATATTTTATATAAAATACCGAAATATTGATTTAGATTTATTTACTCGCTCGGTATTCCAGTACCAATATAGATATTTGCAATACCAGGATCATATTTCAAATAACAATATACCGATATTGTTTAATTAGTCCGATATTGAAAATGATTGTAATCATAACATATATCCATAACTAAAGATACAACCGCCTGAGTGGTCGAGTGGTCAACGTTGTTGGCTTCGGCTACGGAGGGCCCGGGTTCAAATCCCGGTACGGACAGTTTTATAAATTGATTTTTCAATCGATTTATGAATTTCTGTTCAAATGCATGGACGTATGTGATGTCTTGAATTCCCCTCTCTCACCTATCCTATCCTATGAAAGGGGCGTATCGAGAGCGATTAGCTTACCACTAATCCTGTCTTAGCCTTATCCTTCTATCCCTACTCTCTTTAGAAAAAGAGAGGTTGAGCAACTGAGTAACAAGCAGTTCTCGTAGAAACACTTCTGTTGAGATAAACTTCATTAGGAGTCCATATGCTCCACATTGGGAGCGGACATGGATAAAAATAAAAAAAAAGATACAAATCCGTTAATCGATCAATAAATAAACTTCGGTCAGTAGAGTAGATCTGAACCGTATTTGATGGATAAAAAAACTTCATATCATAGTTTATGGTGCAATGCTCAGAATATGACTTTTGCTGCAAGCTTTCTATTTCCTAAGTACATAAGGCTTACGACACTAACTTCTGCTATAAAATTCAGGAGATTTTGTAGCCGAGATTCAAGTACACTCTTAACTCAAAGTATTATTTTGAATTACTCATGTTAACTTTCAGTGAAGAATTTGTAAGCATCAAATAAAGTTTTAAAGTAAACGTTCATTTAATTTGAAGCTTATAATTTTCACCCAATATGCAGTACACGTCGTTTCAAACATCAATGTATAAAATTCAGAATACTGTCATGTGATGAAAATGCGATCGTTTTATAAATTAGCAATATTATAATTGTGATAAAAGTGGAGTTAGTTTAAAAGAGTGTTTTACTTTTTGAATATAATATAGCGTTAAATATTAAATTATAAAATTAAGATTTTTAACACAACATTTTAGTATATTTTGTAGTAAAATAATATTCAAAGCTATAAACCAGCTAAAGATATGTAAACACATATAACAGGCTTAAACAATAACATGCTTATTAAGGTAAAAAAAATCTACATTACTTCAAGCTGTTAAACTAAAAGTTAATGACTGAATATGGATATCAAACTTTTAAAATTAAGTGTACTTGAGGGTTTGCAAAGGTCGTTCAAATTTTTTTCTTCGTCTATCAATTCATTAATTAATAGTAGTCTTATCATTTTTGGTCTGGGTCAAATTTTTGATAATATCAATATGAAAAAAAAAAATTGTGTAAATTTTTAAAATTGGAAAAAATTGTTTGTAATTTCTTTTTTTTGTAAAATTTCTCATGTGATATTAAACATCTTCAGTGACTTAAAAACATTAAGACTTGGCCTTTTCAGCTTAAATGTGCGATTTTTTTTAAAATTGCCGATTCTCCTATTATATTATTATAAAAACAAGCAGTATTAAAAAAAGTACAAGTAGTGATAGTTGTTAGACTTCGATAGAAACCAAAAGTAAAATACAATTAACCAGTAATTTACTCTTAATTGGCACAGTTTCCTACTTTCTTTCGCGTCTTGTAAATATTGAAAACACTACTAACCGGGCTTTTAGGCAAGACTCGCAATGCCTCAGTCCCCGAGCAAGTATTCCGAAGGGAGCAATACGGCCTAAAAGCCACCCCTTTCCAATCACCAAAACACCCCCGAGGTGATACTATTGAATTCCTATCAGACGAATAACCGCACACCATGAAAGTGTACGAAATATTTTATATACAGGTATTTTTTGGGCTATGCGGGTGGTAACAGCTGATAAGAAAAGCTGCCTGCAGTAGTGAGTATCGAAAAATGTATATTTTAGTACAGTTTTATATTCAAACACAATCACTCGCATTATATTTTCTTTTAAATAATAACGATATAACATAAAAAAAATATTACACGACCGCTCCCAAGTTTAATCATGCTTTGCATTACGCAACCAAACATGTTCTACAAGAACTGCTGGTTATCTAGTCGCTTAATTTTCGTTTTTTCAGCGAGAGTAAGGAAATAGCTTTATGGCTAGGACAGTACTAGTGAGTTTGTTAATCGCTTTTGTTTTTTCCAGTTATTTAGTATCGGATGAATGTAACTGTTACATCCATCAGGGGACGTCAACTTTTTTTTATCTTAACCGCCCACTTTTTTTTTTTTTTTTGTACCTCTGACCAAAATCGCAGTGATTCAGTTCAGTGTAAGGGTGACCTATATTTTGACAAAATCTCAAATAAATACGTGTCAGAAAATTCTCGGAAACAACCTCAATTGCAACCAAAAAAAAAAGAAAAAATCGGAAAAAATCTTAATGCGTTATAGAAAGTAATTTAGGAAAAACCATGAAAGCCTTATTTCCATCGATATCGTGAATAAACTTAGCAATGTCTCTATGTGTCTATGAATACTTCTGCTTAAGAATAATATAAAAAATCTTTAGAAGAAAACGAAGATCTCCACTTAAGGTCATTTTCAAACGATTTCTTTGCTTACAGATAAAATCGATAAAAACAGAAAAACTTTAAAAATATTTAATTAAACCCAAAATCATCCACCGCCCACCGTGAACGCATAAATCGCCCACTAGTGGATATTATAGGCCAGGTTGACGGTACATATTCGGTTTTTCACTGATTAAATATTAAAAAAATTACAAACATGCTAAAACTCTTTTTACTTAAAATTTCCACGGTTGGAATCGATTATCATCATTCAATAATTTAAAAATCATTCATATTTGACAATTTACATCACCGTCATATTAAATTAGTATTTTGTTAAAAACACCCTATTTGTTTTTATCTAATTTACGTTTTTATCTATGTTATAGGAATGAATCACTGTATGTTGTTACTTTTTAAAATTAAATTCCAGAGTTAATTGTACATAAAATACCTTAATGATTGTTTTGAATTTACATGATATTAATTGTTCTTTTGAGTTTCTTAAAAACCATAAAAATACATTGTTATCGTTTCTGGAATCTTTGCAGAAAAATTCCTTTCAGAATCAAAACTTGTTGGCCGAACATTCATTCAATAATTCTACCATAATATTTTTTTAATATCAAAATACTGGTAGTAAAGTGCACACTACCGGTATTTTAACTTTTATACTTAAAAAAATTAGAGTTAACGATTATTTCCGGGAATATATCCGGGACCCCAGTATTACAATCCTCAGTTTTACCACACAAGCCCACCACAGTTATAGACTACCACATGTGGCTTAAAGGCTGTGTGTACAATAACAGAAACATTAATGAGAGCTCTGATTAATCGTACGTTTTAGACTGTGACGGCTGTTGACAATTAAACGCGCAACGCTCATCGCTTTATGGGGCAGCGGTTCACAAAATGTGAACCAGAGTGCACTTTAAGTCGATAAACCTTACATTGGTTTACTGCCATGTTAACCATTTAGCAGCTTCAACATGAAGCTTACACAATAATCACAAACCGAGACCCACGTCAGTCATCACACGCACATTGCTTTATGTCCTTTCAAAAAACTGAATATTTATTTATTTTGGCCAGGGCTGTGGAGTCGTCTAAAAAAGACGACTCCGACTCCGAAGATGTTTTTCATTAATTTTAACTTATATATATGTATTCCATCAGATCATCTTTAGTCAGCCAAGCATGCAATGTCAACACTATTGACTATTGTGGTTTGAATACACATCATTATTTTTTTTTTTTAAAAGGGTCTAAGTCGCTTGTTTTTCACGACTTCGACGCCGGCCAAAACACCACGACTCCACGAATCCAACTCCACAGCTCTATTTTTAACATTTCAGAGTAGGCAATCGATAATTGTTAAAAACATATTACAGTCGATCTTAAATATAACGGCATAGTACGGACGATATGAAAATAGGTTTTTCGAATACGTTTTTTTTCACTTTTTGTTAATAAATTGAACTTCTGTAAAACTGTGTTAAATGTCAGTGCTACGCTTAACTTTACAAGGAAGACAGCATTATGACTCGAGTACCAGACATATGACGCGATTACTATATGCATAACATTTTTTACAACCGGTTGCACTCCGGTTGCATTCCGTTGGACCTGCACATTCAAGTTAGAGGCGCAACAGTTATGCTGTACAAAGGTGTTGAGTCCCAGGTGGGAGAAATTCAGTTACTGCCTCCTCATCGACCAGACCCTTACAATTCTAAGGCTCATAGAATAGCAGCGCGCAGCGTGGCGATAGAAGCTGCAATGAAAGTTTGGCAGGCTCGATGGGAGAAATCTTCTAAGGGGAGGCAAACTTTTAAATTCTTTCCGAACGTCAAATGGCGAATGGAGATAACCAAAGTCCTGACTCCTAATTTCTGGACCAGCCAATTCATAACTGGCCACGGTTACTTCGCTGCCAAGCTCTTCCAGCTTGGCCGGTTAGTAAATAGCCCTGAATGTAAATGCGGATATATGATTCAGGATGCTGATCACATCCTTTGGGAATGTCCAGACTTAAATAACGAACGGGAAAAATTGCTCAAGACGATACGACTATCTGTCGGATCTGTCGGCCCCGTCGGTCATGCCGACTTGGTTGCATCGAAGGCAAATTATAGGGCATTTAAAGAATTCTCCGCGTCATTTGGAAAAAAAGTTGAGTTAAATAGATAAAATCTCATGTTTTCAACTGCACTTAATTATTAATTAACTTTTAATTTCTGCACACTGTAGTGCATGCAACCAAGTCTTGAAGAATTTCTTCTCGGGACATTTCTGGCAAAATTTTGAACACGACTAACGTTGTTACGCTACGGAATACATCCTATAAAAAGAGTGTGAAGCCGTAGCGGGTGGTGGTGGGTACAACGTTGAGTACCCTAGGGGGAAAAAAAAAAAAAAAAAAAAAAACGGTTGCACTAGGATTAAAACATGCATAAAATTAAATTTGAATCGTTCGAATTATGTGTGAAAATTCCTTAATGAAAAAACTTGTGTGAATGTACATAATTTGAAAGATTCAAATTTAATATTGAATTTCCACCAAGCACCTTCAGTCGAAATCTTAAATGAATAAAATTACCAGGATTTTCTTTACGATTTTCAATGGTCAGATACTTTGTCTGTTATTAACTCAACATTCTTAACGAATCTATGTTTATTACTTATAAATTCGTTAAAATAGCACGTTTCAGCCCAAAACCTTATCCAAACACAGATAGCTGAATATTGAAACTATTGAGTAAATAAAATCCAGAGCTTACTTCTAACAATCTTAAACTAGAAAAAATTTGAACCATGTTTTACTCTCAGTCGCAGAACGTCTCCTTATCTAAAATCAAGTTGTAACCATTACGATTAGTTATTTGTTGCAAAAGAATATTATAATATATTATAAAGTTACCTCCGCTTTAAAAGTTACAGAAACGTCGTTTCGAGTCAACCATTTTGTAGCGAAAAAGCTGACTTTGAATTTGTAACTCACACTTCAAAGGTTTGTGTAATATTTGCAATACCTTATTATTTGCAGTGCCAACTCTAATCAAATAATATATAATCTGGTGCTTTCAGTACACATAACTTTACTTAGCAAATATTTCCAAATATAATTTTGTATTTCTAAAATACAGTCAGCTCTATATTACAAAACAATAATTTTAATAATTTCATAACATAATAAGATAAACTTAAATATTAAAAATAACAATCCTTCGATTCTTATATATATTGTCTTCTCTATGTAAAGTATATAAAATCATATTGCGGTATAAAAGAAATTACTTTTTTTAATCTCAATTTATTGACAGTACACAAAAAATGAGGGCACCATGCTCAAATATGAATACACTAAAAAGGAAAGTAGTTTAGTGAAAATAATTGAAAGTACATGATTGAAACCTGGAAGATTTATTATGATTTACGGCTAGAAACAATACGACATGTTATAAGATTCTCACAAGAGATGTCAAACTGAACTTTGTCCTCAAATGAATTTAAATGTATTTGCATTGAAAGGTTCATAACAATATCACGTATATTTTTTTTAAAAAAGCTAGTTGTTTTGACAAATACAATGATCTTTAATAAATATGTACATACACTAAATACTTTATCTCGATTTCTAAGAATAGCTCATTTGATCAAAAATATAGACGAAAGTTGTAATGATTGTCGACATAATATTAAAAATTGAAAACATCGTGTATAACTTTTATTTCCAAATATAATGAGAAAGATTTATTTTCCACTTCGACTATTTCAATAATTATTTACGAAAATATATGGGTCTCTGTCAAAAGTAATATTATATTTGAATTGTTACAGTGTCTTAACTAATTATCTTAGATTGAACAGATTTCCCAATGCTATTATTATAATACCCTCAAATTGAAGAACGTCATCACGAATTCCCGCTTCAATTACTATTTGCGTAATCCTATAAAAAGAAAAAAGTATTTATAGTTATTAAAGTTAAATTAAATCCAAATCATTTTTGCTACATATTTCATAAATATTTTTAATTACAAATTTAAATAATCGATAACTTGCAAATGCAAACTCTAATTTAAAATAAAATATATGTTTTTATCATTCAAGCAATCGTCTCAATATTTATAATTCAATTAATATGATAATTAAATATTTTTTCACAATACTCATTAGCAAAATATTATTTGTATTTTGCATTTATCTTACGATATCTCATTATTAAGTAATATAAAGTAATATTACGGTGAAGCTGTAGTTTCTGGAAAATCAAATTTTGTGATGTAGACTGAAACAATATAAGTTATAAAAAAACTTAAGAAACTTCTTCCATGTATTTTTTGTCCAAATGGTTTCATACTCAATACCTTTTTATTATCAAATATTACATGTCCAAATTATGAAATTATATTCAAGGAAACAAGGAAAGTTTGTTAAATATACATCATGGTTGACGTTCTTGACAAATATAAAACTTTATTATAATAACATTCTGAAAAAATACAATTGAATTTGAAGAAAAACCTTCAAAGTTTAGTAAAAAAACAACGAACTTTGAAAATGAGACAATTCTAGAAAGATGTGTATGTAACCTTATTAATAATATTTTTTTTTTACAAAGATTTGCAGAACTTGAAAGAAAAACATTCTTATCCACTAAATAATCAAGTTGGTATTCTCGTTAAAAACGGTTTTTATTTGTAAGTGAAAAAATGGTTTAACAGAGCTCAAAAATATCAAAACACAAATATCACTCAACTCTTTTTTACGTAGTAGATACGTTGCACAACAAAAAAACAGAAAAATTTAATATCAATTCGGTTTCCTGAAACCATTTAAAAATATTTACAATGAAGGCAAGAAATAAATTACACAAAATATTATTCATAATAATATGTGTACCGGAATTAAGTGTCATTTTTTTAATGAAACAATCTGATACGATAAAAACATTTATTTGTCAAAAATTAGTCGATTATATAATTTTCATCGTTGGATATAAACTCTCTCCACCTATCTGGCAGTTTTTCAATCCCTCTGTTATAAAAATCACCGGGAATTGAATTAAAATATTCGGATATGCCCATTTTGACCTCTTCATAACTGGCATATTTTTTTATAAAAAAAAATGCAGCATCGATCTGAATAGGTGATAATCGGACGGAACAATGTCTGGTCAATATGGTGGATGTCTGATAGTCTTCCATCTCAGGTCCTTGATTTTTTAATTGGTGTGAGGCCGTGCATTGTCTTACGGCACCCATCTTCCCTGTCTCCAAGTCTTGCCGATTTTTTTTAAGTGTTCCTGTACACTCGACCATGCGTATCCGAGTTTATTTGTCAGTTCCTGAATCGTGAACGTTGGATTTTGTTCAATTTTTTTTTTTTGTTTTTTTTATAAATCAAAATCACCGGATTTGAATTGTTTGAAACACTTTTGAGATTAACGAATGTCTAAAATATTCCCCAGTGTACCACAAATATTTTTTGTAGCACTTGTTACGTTCTCTTTTTTCAAAAAATGGTACATGGTTTTTCGAACAAATACTTCATTTGGTACAAAGCCCTCCATTGTAAATATGGTTACTATTTTTTTATATAAAATCATCACAATACACATCAGCTATGTATGGCTAACGATACAAATTCAAATATGTCGTGAAAGATTGCCTGGCGAAGCACAACTGACCATTGAAGATCGAGAACAAAAAATACGACATTTAATTCCGGTACACCTATTAATGTTTATTAATTATTTATTATAAATATAATAAAATAATATGATTCATCACTACTTGATTATATATGGGGACTTATAAGAGAGACTGGACCTAAATCGCTTTCATCACTAGTTGTTGTTTTGTACTGTGTTGTGTCTTGTGTTGTTGAATTTTTTGTTATTAGGAAATCCGTTATACACTTATGTGTAATTTGGTTAAAATAACACAGACGAATTACACGAATAATTCGTGTAAAAAATGGTATTTGTTCTTTAAAGGAGACCGTGTTATTTCAAGCCCGTGTATAAAAAATCGTTTTTAAAAAGAGTTGGTTTTATATTCAATTTAGAAAATTCAAGTTCAAGTATTTTCAATCGATGAAAATTTTAACAAAAAGTTAAGCTTTGTACAATACACAAACAATAAGGATTTTCAAATTGTTCAATGAAACATTGTAACAAAGAAAGCATGTTTTAATTGGCACATTCATTTTTTGGATAACATTTGTCACAAATAACCTGAAATATTATTGATCAGTGAATAATTATGAAAGTTTGAAAAATATTTCTTTTGTTAGCGTAAGGCTGGAAATTTCAAATTAATCAAAGAAGTTAAATAAAATACCTTTTTTGTGGCTTATTGTATTGAAATACTTTCACAGAATTTTTTCATATCATTTTTTTTTATTATATTTCTTATTGACATAAAAATGTTAAACTTTCAATAGTAGAAAATAATTATCAAAAGCTCGTTATACTATTCAATAATACCTCTGATTTACAGCATGTAGAATGGTAGAATCTATTTTTTTGTATTTTTATACCATTTTTTTTTATTTATCAACACGCAAAAATAATAAGCAATGATAAAAATTGACAATCGATTGATGATAGATACACTTATATTATTGAAAATTAAAACTATAATCTATATCTTATTGTAAAAAATATTTATAACTAATGCAATAAAGCAAAATAAATAGATATAAAATTGCTGCCATAACGATATATGTATAAAAATATTTGAAACAATTTTACCAAATCGACTGCAAAGATACTCTATTTTTTATTCATCAACAACTGTTTTCGATACACTGAAGATATTATAATTTTACGATAAGTTTAAGGTTCACATTAAATATAAATTGAATTTTTAATACTTATTATCTTATATAAAATAATAAACTCTTGCGTTAAATGAAGAATTGTTTTATAAACCACCCGACTTTAAAATTCAATATGCTAGATTGGGTTTCAAAATATTTTCTTAATAAAAAACTGAAATATTAATTTAACCTTTTTATTAAGAAAATTGGAAAATGTTTAATAATCCGTGAAGAAACCTGACAGAAGTATTTTTTTAAGATACTTAATATTTGAGATGTTTTGAAACCACAGAAATTAATGATTATACAACTCAACTTCTGATTCTTGAAACTCGGTATTATTTTCGAAATATCTTGTCCGTTTAATTTATTTTGTTTGTTAATTTCGACATAGCTTATATTTATATAAACCATAATTAAACATTTCGTTATTCGCATTACTTTCTTTGTATACTTGTTTCTTAGACAAACAAATTTCTTTTTATCCAACAACGGCAGCCCCTTATAAAAAATCCTAATATATATTTTATATCTGTGCCGAATATTTTTTGCTGTGAATTATTAACATACGCATATTTGGAGAGATGTTTTTTTCCATCTCGTTTATATTAAATTTATGTAAATTATGCAATTAGTGGGAAATAAATTTACAAACATGAATATTTACTTATCGCGGTACTTATATTCTTCAAGTCTTTTAATTTTACAAATAAATTAAAAGGGAGATGAGAAATCTGAATGTTTTTTTTCCGTATATTGTATTTTCAACTTCTGGAGAAAAAATACTTTTGAAGAAATCGATGCACGCGAGTATTAAACAATTTATTTAATTAATTGTAACTATTAAGCAGTGAAAACTCCGGATCCGTGGTTGAGTGTTCAACGACTATAGCTTCAGTTGCCGGTTTCTCGTGTTCGAACCCTAGTAAGGACAGTTTAATATATTGTTATTTGTTCGAACGCATCGATAACGGACCGTAGCAAGAGCGATTAACGTACTACTCGTTTAGAAAAAAGTATCTGACTTACAAGCATAGCCTGAAGTCTTCAAGGGAAATCAAGTTTACTTACTGCATCATGTGAACTTAAAATTCGTGGAATGGTGTCTCCGTTTGACTTATTATACACCTTCTATGAATAAATGGTTCGTAATGCATACAATAAATTAAGTAATTGATAAACTAGAACCAAACAAGAATATTATGTGAATATCTTCTGTGAGACCGTATGTTTATTTCTGGGTGAAAAAAAATGGTAGTACATATGTCAATCTTTCAACTCAGCATAGACATAGTTTTAATACATCAAATCGCTTAAGGGTAATTAAATATTTCAAGCAAACCAACGAAAGAAATTCGATGTTACTTGTTGATTTTAAGGATATTCTTACGTACCACGTAAATGGAGTATTTCTATTTAACCACCGAGGTAAATGTTACAGAAAAAAATGACAAATCAATTCTTACATATATTTGATGGTAGATAACAAATAACAAGCGAAAGAGTTACGACATCTCTCTTCATATAACATCCTCACTCAAAATGCTAAGATATTCAAGATTTTCTTATCCATACTGTGATTTTTGTTTTCACTGTCATGTTATTTGACAAAACTTTAAGTAAAACAGGTGTAGGATGTTATACAACGCCATCTGTTGCCACTCTCTTAGCAAGTTTATCTTCTTCAGTATTTTCATAAAACGTGTCGTGTAGAATGTAGAATAATATATGAAACAGCATATTAAAACAATATCATGAATCGATATTGGATTTATGCGTGGGAAAAAGATTTTTAAAAATATATCATATTTTTATTTTCCAACTTCCTGGTTTATAAGTTTTTTTATCCTAATATTTTATAAAAACAACTGGTAAAATATATTAAAATGCATTTTGTTTGCATGCAGAAATGTTTTATGTGACACATCTAACATTTATTTCTGCATACTCATTTTGTTTCTTTTTTTTTTGGTAGTTAGTACTTTTTTTTAAATGCAGCCTTTTTCAAACTTAATTCATTTAATCATCATTAAAGACCGCAGTATTACCGATTAAGTAATTTCATACAACCGATACTTTATCAAAAAAAAAACAATATAATATCAACTAACGACGAAAACATAGTATAAATACAATTAGTTAAGATCTTACAAAAATAACGATGCTTAATGAGTATAAGTGATCGATTGTATTTTGTTGAAAATTCTTAGTTCTTTAACGATCTAATATTTTGCTTTAAAACCCAGCGGTTGTTGTAAGTTGTCTCCTTAAAAGATCGACGAGTCCTTAAGAAGTAATTTCATGACATTAGTTTTTTTTTTATTTGAAAAATAATGTGAAATATTTTTTTATACTCACTACTATTCGATGTTTTTATTTTTAATGTATTATAAATCTCTGTGATTATTTTAAATAATATAAAAAAATATCATACATGTTCGTTTTAAATATTGACAGACATAAAATTGACATTGCTCTGTTTTAATATATACACTTTGTTTTGGAATTTGTATTTCCCCATTATTGTGGAATATATTTTTATTATTTTACGTTCAAATATTAAAATATCAATCGTTAACATTGTTTAAATATTTTAAAGATAATATTGATTTATTTGATTTTTCACTTTAACTTTGCGTTAATTTGTACGCAGTTTTCCAACTTTTTTTATATATTACGATGAAAACTAGTGCACTCAATTACCATCATTAAAAAATATCACGTTTTAAACCATTTTACAACGTTAAAACGTCAACACAATTCAAAGGTCGAGCGAAAAATCTTTTTGTAGCAATTATTTGGTATGGTTTTTTCTCAGTTGAAATAATTACAAAAGTTTTAATAGTTATCTTATGATTTCAGTTTTTAAAACTAACTAGCTTTTTAACACTATCTAACAAACCGACAATCACGTTAAGCAAATGTTGGCAAGAGTCAACTATAAAAATGAAAAGAAGAGATAAAACTTTGTTATTTTTGACGTAAAGTTAAAAGGGATCATTCGTATTCTAAAGCGCATAAAAAATCATAACCTTTTTGTTTACTGAACACCATTGAAACGTTGCCATAGACTTTGAATACTTTAAGTCTTATTATTTTTTTATTTTTTTCAACTCTATTTTTCTGTATTGGCAATCCAACAATGAAAAAAAGACTAATTTAACATATTGTTTTAAGAAACCGCCTTTTAAGCCTGAGAGAAAAATCAATTTGAAGGTATAACACATCTTGCATCACATTATTTGAAGAAGATTCCTATATTATTGTCATCACTTCTGAGTGTAATAAAGTAAGAACTTTCTGTATTTTTTAATAAATTAAGGGCTGTAGGTTGGCAAGATCAGGCATAGGCAAACCGTGGTCTTTGGGCTACATCCAGACCGGTGCTTTTTCTGTTACCTTCGAGCTATAAGCGTATTTCTGAAAAATATTCCCTGATTTGCTTACGTAAATTAAAATACTTATTTTTCAGTATATCAGTGTTGAAAAAGTATAGTTAGTTAGATATTAGAAAACATTTCACTAAAAAGCATAACGAATATAGTGGCAATTTAAAATCGGAAGCAAAAAAGAAAACAGTTGATTATTCTTGACGAAGGTGACGCGACGCGTTCAGTCCACGTAAATATAATATAATTTTTAAATGCGTTTTCCATCAAACGGTTGCTCTAAAAAATGCACGAAGTTTGCATGAAGACAGATTTTTATACCTAAATTATGCAAACGTATTATTTTACCACAGGTAGAAGAATGTTCTCTGCTATGAAAGTAAAGTCGTAACATTGTAAAAATTAAACCGTCGAAATGAGTATTGATTACAATACCTTGAGAGAATTCAAGTGTTTAACATACACAAAATAAAACCATTCTTTTTAAATCGATGCAACTGTGTTGTTTTTATTATCGAAATCATCGCTTGATGACGCTTGTTAATATTGTACAATTTCATAGAATTCTTATAAATATATCTATTATTTTTTAATTGTGGTTTTTAGACATATTTTTTTTAATGTGTCTTATATGATAATGAATGTATACATATGTTGCACTACACTTTACTAAAGACTTAAGATCTAATCCAATTATGTAGAAACACTTTCGTTGAATGACGTATTCTTTATATATAAAGAACAAACTATTGCTTTTTTTTGTAATAAAATTCCATTTTTGTTTAATCTCTCCTGCAAATCAAATTTAGCTAAATTTGATTTGCTATTTTAATGAAAATAGATCATTTTTAAAGTAGCGTATTGGGCAGTCAAGTGTATTTTTGTGCAATATATTGTGCAATCAGTTATTGAATAGTAGTGCTACATTTTTTTTAATTGACGGCCTTACCGACAGTTTTGTGTGATATAAATAACCTTAAAATTACATTTGGAAACATTAAGGTCAAAATTATGAATTGTCATTCAATTGTCGCAGCATTGTAAAATACGAACCTGAAGTTTTCAATATCTGAAATAAAAGTTGACAATATAATATGAAATATTTTTTGAATAGGAATAATTTCAAACAAACATAAAAAATAATGCATTTGATTTTTGTAGCGTAGACATTTCTTGTAATGAGATTTTCGTTTGATACTTTATATATGATGAGTAATAAAATTGATCTCGCTAAAATTGATAGTATAAAATAAAACATACCGTAGAAAATGTTACCAGTGTAACAGAACACAATCCAAACGAATTAACGTTTAGTTCGCGATCAGCCCGCATCGTAAAAATTTGAATTTCTTTTCTGATCGCAACATTTTCTTTATATGTCTCCCATTTGCAAGCATAACAGGAATCTCTAACGGCGTAGCCCTAAAATATAATTATTTAATTTTACTATAGGTATAGTCAATTTTTTTTTCAAAAAATAAATAACAGAAAAACATCTTTCTGTTTTATGTATTTAAGGAAATACATCGCACTCTGACTCAATATTAGTTGTATAGTATTAAATATTTACAACAGTAGTAATTTATTATATTAATTAAGTATATCTTTGTCGGGTCCTATGGCTCAGGTGGTAGCGTTGTGAGCTTCGAGTCTCAGCATGAACAGTATTTTTTCGGTTGATTTATCGATGTCTGTTCGAAGACATGGGTTTTTGTGATGCCTAAAATGTCCTCCACTCACACCTTTTAGATCTTTTAACAACTGGGCGTAGCGAGAGCGATTAGTCAACCACTAGTCCAGTCCTAGACTTATCCTTCATTCCCTGCTACTTTCTTTAAAAAAGACCATTGTGCCATGTACCCGACAGACAGGACATTGGTCTTTTGATAACTGTTATACAATACTGTTTACAAACACACAAATTATAAACATCTTAATCAAATCGCAAATCAATTAATTACTTGTGGTCTTATAATTAATTATCATTCAATATCGTTACAATTTTTTAACTAACACTTATATTTTATGTGTTTTTTTTTTAATTTATCAATAACTACATAAAAACCACAATTTTGTTTAATAATTCAACCTTTTCAGTCAGCGTTGATCCAATGTAACATGGAAAGAATATTTCCGCTATAATAGCACAGAATATTGTGATGAACTGGACAGGTAGAACATCATTGGAGAGACTCTGAAATGATACATCAATCGGCTTATAAGCAAAAAATTCATTTTCTAGATTTCAAATAGTGTAATAACAAGACCTTTTGAAGGCGTTTTGATAAAGTGACGGACTACCAGTGTGGCGCGATATTATTTGGCGCCCTAAACAACAGTTATTGGCGCGTCTCCTTTTTAGAAAATCGTCTCATTTTTTTCGAAATATTAAAAAAACAATTTGAGATCATTAGAAATATTTTTTATGTATAATATATCCATGTCTGCTCCTAATGTGAATAATATATTCTCCTAATGCAGGTGTCTCAACAGAAGTTTTTCTGTTGTTACTAAGTCGCTCAACTTATCTGTTTCTTTTCATAATATACATTATTACAAGAAACAAATACAAACATCAAAATAAAATAAGATGTTTTATTATTTATTATTAGAGTGAATAAAAAACATTTTAATACTCCATTTATGCGCCCCTTAATGGTCTGCACCCTAGGCGGTTGCCTATTTAGCCTAAATGGTAGCGCCGGCTCTACCAACTACAGCTTATTTTCATTCGTTATTTGGGTTTATCGTTTTTTTGCACCCTTGTCGCGGTTATATCAAATCGAGTGAGAACGAGTGACAGATATTATAGACAAAATTGACGTATACTCAAATCAATATAAGTAATCAAATATGCTATACGCCGAGCTATAGCTAACATTCAAGTTACACAGGTGCTTATTTAAAACATTTTTTTATTTAAAAACATGTGGCTTAAATGCATTTTTTTTCGTTTAAATTCTACTCAAAATATAAAAGAAATATTTTATTCTATATATTGTAATATTTGAGACTGATACGTTTCTTAACATTATATACAAAATATTGTTTTATAATTTATCAAGACAACAAAAACAAAAATAATACATGTAATATTTATTCCTTACCTCAAGTATCTGAAATCCCGTAATACATATATCAACAGGACCTACAAGAGTTTGATAAAATAATGTTGGTCCAAACAAGCTATTGGCCGAATCGCAAAATCTGATCAAAAAAACAAAACAATAACTAACTGTAAATACGCATTTACCACAGCATTTTTTCGTCCTAAATTTTTCGGGTATTTTAAACAATTTCAATGTTAATAGAAAATTTAAATTAACTTTGATTATTCCACGTATTGTGTAACTAACTGTGACACGTGTTTCGCCTCTTTCAGAGGCATCTTCAGACTTACTATCGCAAAGTTTGCTTAAGTAATTAATCATTACTTAAGCAAACTTTGCGATAGTAAGTCTGAAGATGCCTCTGAAAGAGGCGAAACACGTGTCACAGTTAGTTACACAATACGTGGAATAATCAAAGTTAATTTAAATTTTCTATTAAAATGAACTTCCACAAAGTTACCGCCGAAACCATCGAAAGAATTTCAATGTTGTTTCTTGTGCATTCATTAGTTATTTTGTGTGATAGGTTTGATTTAAAAATACTTTTCGTGTGTGTAAATCTTTATAAAACTACTCAAGGGATTATATTAAATTATGACTATAAATTACTACGGTATTAAAAAGAATCAAGTATACCAACACAAAAGTGTTACAAATTTATCAAATAATATGCTTCATTTTTAAAAAGTTATCAGGATAGATACAAACTAGATAGAAGTTTTGAAACCATCGCAAGTTTCATTCTTTCTCAAAGATAATTAAAGCATGTAGAAAATACTAATATAAATAAATTTAATAAAATCAACAATACAAGAATTTTTTTTACAAATACGAGTAACAAAATATTCTTTACCAAATGCCAGTATTACAAAATGTATATTTGCAGATAAATTTAAAGTTTTTTTGTCAATCTCATTCATTTCTGTCAGATGTACCAATTCCTGGTGTTTCTTGTATTGGTTATGAATTTAGTAATACTAATTATATTGTAATTTATATCTGTTTTAAATTATGTTTTAGCTGAAGCTTATTTTAATTTTAATCAAAAAGTGGGTTGTCAAATTATAATACATTTGATGCTTACTTATAAATCTTATCGTGACGTTTCACAATAATAGAAATCCTCTTGCGGATTTCATTTCGTATAACTAAAGGGGTGATTTCGTTTTCTTCCGTTTGTAACTCTTCAATGTCAAATAAGTTATTAAAATCTAGCACAATCAAATCTAATTGTCCCATGGCATGGCCGAAAAACTGCATTTGCATACCGATGAAAGCTGCAAATTAAAAATAAAACTTTTCTATTATAATAAATTGAACATTTAATTTATATTCCTTTTCAATTATTACGGTGAATCGCAAGGTAAGATACCTGCTCTAGTCTCAAAATTTTTCTTAAAATCATTTTAAAAGTAAAACACATTTGCATAACCCATATATTCTTTATGTTTCAATATTACTCGCTTTTAATATGTATTTTAATTTTTTTATCTTTTACACCGAAATGTTTACTATGTGTTAAAACATCATTGTATTTAATTTAATAAAATTTTGTAATTGTTATTGCAATTGTTGTTACAAAATGTGACACGTGTTTCGCCTCTTTGGGAAACATCATCACACAGAACATGATAGCGAGGTTTGCAAATAAACTAAAAATAAATTATTATTCTTAAGTTATAAATTACAAAATATAAGTCGGGGTTTATCTTTATCCACTGGACGTAGGAAAAAGGATTTTAATTAAGTATGAATGTTCAATAAAAGCTAAAAAAAATGTATTTAATTTTTTTAACGTTAAATATTTTTTTCAAAATAAATAGTGTGTTTTCGTTGAGATGGAATTTCTTATTGAAATAAATAGGAGGTCACTACTTTAACCAATCTCTGGCTTCCTATTCATTTTTTTTTTACAAATAAATGCTATTGTTACTGGGATGTTTTGAAAATCTTTTTATCAATTATACAAATTATATTTTCATTTTTTTTAAATAATTATCCATTTAAAAGTTATTATTTCAACATTTACTTAGCTAAGAATGCTCAATAAAAGCTAAAAAAAAGTTGTAACTTCAGTGGTCTGTGAAGTTGACTTCCAATAATTCAAGCTACCGCTCCAAATCGCTATTTTATGAAAACGAACACTGACTGCAATAATGATTCATTCATGTATGTTTGGAAAAATTATCAAGGTCAGAAAGACCTTAAAATACCAATCTGCAAAACCTAAGACGTACATGACAAAACAAACAAAAACATAAATTGTGTATTCAAATAATATTGTATAACGTTATTTTTACTCACAGCCTAATACTATTGAGACCACTGTCACAATACTGAATTGCACGACAAGAAATGTCTCATAGACTGGTGTTCTATAGACATCATCGTAGGGCAACCACAATTTAAACATGAGTGGTCTTTGTTGCCCCTCTTCTGTCTCAACAAATAGATACTGATGTAAAATTGCCACAATAGTTTTCACCCAAAACATTGCTGCGGTTAACATCATTATTATATACCAGATCAGTGAATATTTCCATATTATTTTTTGGTTCTTGTAAAATACTTTCCTAAAAAACAAATAAAGGTGTATTCACAGTAGTTTGTCGATGTTTGTGAATTTTTCTTATCACGTACTTCACCTACAATTCTTGGTGGAAAAAGAGGGGATGGTGCAAAAGGTGTTTTATTTGTTTAATTTAATGAATCGTTTAACGTCAAATCAGCGATCTTAGATGAGAGTCCATGAAGTTAAACTGTTTTTTTTTCTTAAAATAAAAAACATTTTTCGAGTTTTTTTTTATAGAATAGGAAAAGTTTCGGGCATTATAAAAATTGTGGATGCGTACAAAATATAAAGTTTTTTAAAATATAATAATTGTTATCGATAATAAGCAGTCAGCACTCTGAAAGTGATAACACTATTTACTTCATAAAAATGTTTTGAAAACAATGACAACAAAAACAATAAAAGTGTTGAGAACTTTTTCCATTTTCAGCACAAATAAAGAAATGTTTTCTTGCCGCTTAAAACTCACATAAACGATCAAAAAAAATACAACCGGAAATGAAATAGTTATTTTAATCAGCATTTTGGTTGGGTAAGGGTTAAGTTGGTGATTCCTAACGTGGGATGAACGTTTCACCGGGGGGAAATTTCAATAATTTGGGGGGCAAATCTTTAATGTTTGTTTTGGTTAAAATGGTTTTTCGAAAATATATTTTTTAATTTGCATCCCTGAATTGAGGAATGGATGACATTGCTATATTTATACTTTTCCTTATTATTTTTATTGAAAGATGACAACACTAACGCAAATTACAACGCCACATTAAACAATTTCTTTATAAAAGTTATAAGCTGCCGTCACTGTAGGTTGTGAAATTGAATCACTTTTATGGTGTTGACTGTCAATACTTGGTGGAAAGGTATTATATGCAAAAGATAAAATACTCATTTGTACTAATTTCAATTATATTTAATATAATCAGAACCGGATTTGCTAATGATGAGCATTATCAACTGATAAGAGAATACAATATTAGTGTTATTTATATAAGAAAACAAATCACACCATAGCTTAATTTTGTTTATTTCGAAGTACTTTTGTTCAATTGGTTATTTTATTTATTTATCGAAGAAAAAAATCGTGTAACAGTGAGTAAATCGCATTAATAAAAGGAACGGCGCCGTCAATAAAGTCGCGTAAAAAGAATACGCGTAATGGACGTATAAGATTTATATTTCGAAGGGAGAACATGGAGATTTTTGAAGCGTTGAAGTGACACGTGACACAAATAAGGTTGGAAAACACTGGGTTGAGTTAAAATTACAGTTTGGGTTAAGTTATACGCACAGCTTTGAGTTAATTTATACTATGTTTTTTCTTAAAAAATAAATGTCAATATTGTATATGTTCGTGTTTGATGGTAAGAGTTAAATTATTTTTAACCTGTGTTCATTGGTGAGGACGTCCATTTCTGCAAAATCGATTTCGATCAAGTCTATAATGTTATCAACTTTTCGGTAATGCATGGTCATCAACGCCTCATGAATGACCAAAACATTTGATAATAAAATATACACCAGTGTCTCAGAAAACTCGGGGATATTGTTAACCGCGTAGGAATGATACACGTGAAAGGCCAGAATGACTGTACACGAGAAAGAATAAGACGCCCACAGTAAGGGAAGAAAATGTCTAATATGAGATTCACGGTTATTAAAAAATACTCCGTTTAACACGAGAGCAAATTTCGTTATATAATGGAAGTCGTAGGCTTTCACGTGTTTTTCATTTTCATCAAAGTTATGCTTGTTAAAGTAAGACATGAATTTTTTCAACATTTTACTTTCAAATCGGCACAACTACCTTTATGAAGTTGCGAAGAGAGTATTGAAATAAATTGACCAGTAACTAGCACACATTATAAACATAAAAGAATATTAAATATTCTTTACGGTTAGAGGTTCAAAGTGAAACAAATTATTAAAATATTAAATAAATTGATTTATGTTCAAAGCTCAATGTTCAGTTTCAAATTAAGTTTTACATTCTGTTTGGTCGGGTCCTTTGGCGCAGCGGTTAGCGTTGCTGGGCTCGAGTACCAGTACGAAAAGCACTTTTTCGATCGATTTTCGATTTCCGTTCTTAGACATGGTTGTTCGTGTTGTCTAAAAATTACCTCCCATTCTTCCGATCCTTTAATAACTGGGCGTAGCGAGAGCGATTATTTAACCACTTTTCCTGTCCTAGCCTTATATTTCTATTTGAAAAAGAGAGGTTGGGCGACTAAGTAACAGTCCTCTTAGAAAAAACTCCTGTTGAGATACCTTTATTAGGAGGCCATATGCTCTACATTGGGAGCGAACATGGATAAAAAAAATTGTTCTTAACTCTCCCTGTGAGACAAATTTCTCGAGACAATAAATAAATAAACTTTCCTTTTTAAAACTTAATGATTTCTTCAATTTACTATCCGTATCAACTGTATAGGTCTAGTGGAAGTCATAAACTGCTAAAAGATGTCAGTCTTTTTGTAAAAAAAAAATATGTGTGCTCCCAATGTGGGTCATATTGACTCTTTATGGAGTTAAGGAGAAATCCATGAATTTACTTATGAAACTGTCTGTATTTATAATTGAACCAGTAAAAACCGTCAGCAAAACTAACGATGTTGACCACTCGACCACACACTTGGTAAATATGTAATTGTAAATTACATCAGTGTAATGATATAGTTGTATAGTATATATTTTTTCCAACTCTTGTTATAATAAACTTTCATCAATTAATCAAAAGATTATCTTATTATAGCTAAAAAAAATATTCGTTTTTCTCGTAAAAAAAAATGTTAAATATTGTTGATAGCTTTCACGACACCACGCCATTATCAACATGATGCCGTTACGATTTCACGATGGTTTGATGCTGACAATTTAATGAGTATTTGCCAATTATTCGCCAATTCAGTGTCATTATGAATTTATATAATATTTGATTATATCTCAATTTTTATGTATCAATAATAACATTTTTTTCACATCATAATAATTTGTTTAAGTTTGAAATACCTCTTTGCTTTCTTTTCAAAGAACATTTTGATTGCTTCGTAATACAAATGTTAGTAATCAAAGAATAGAATTGTCTTATGTTAATCGCCGTCTTTGATTAATCAGTCTGACCTTCTTTTTTATTTTATATTGGCATATTATTTATTACCAACCATTCTCTCTATCAATGGAAAAAATCAAGTATTAAGAAATGGTTTTGTCATCGTTTAAGTGAATTAGATAGTAAGAGAATGCTTTATAGTGTTTATTTTTTTCAATAAATATCAACGATCAGCAAAACAAACGAGAACTCAGGAAACAAAAACGACAGTTTTTATTATCCTTAAATATTGGCAAATGCATTTAATATATACATATAACGTGAATCAGTATGATATTAAGATGTCAGTTTAAAAAAATCTTTAAGCAATACGAATGCCTTTATGTAAGAAAAGGCATTAAAAAAGCGGAAATTTATGATATTGACTATGGAAAGAAAAAAGAACGTAACCCACAGTTTTTTCAGAACAGATTTTTTCAATAATTCAATGTTTACAACTTGATACACGTTCTGTCAAAAGAATGTATGCTTAAAATGCCGAATTACTATCCAAATTTAGCTTTTAAGTTTGAAAAAAGGGTCTGTGTAAATTGTGATCAGGAAAAAGGATTTTAAAATGTTTTTTTTTTAATATATATTAAAGTAATATTAAATAAAGTCAATAAAAAACCAGTTTATCGGTCTCCGTGCTCTTTAAGGTTGTGTATATTTCATAATTTGGCCCAAAATCATCAAAAAACGTTTTCTGTGTCTCTTGTAAAATTTGTTATGTGTGGGTTGCGTCCTTTTTCTTTTCCTCAGTCGATATTACAATAGAGTAACTGCAATAATAATTATAGAACTATACCAAAATGCATCGTTGTTATGGATCCAAAAAATAGTTTAAAAACAAAATACTATTATCATGTTAAAGGTCAATTTTTGGGAAAGCGTTATATTTGTGTTTTGGATTATTTCCTAAATTGTATCAATTCACCACCGGCTTCGCTTCTAGTGAACACTTTTACTAATCCTAGATTAGGTTTTAAAAACACTAATGAGTGTTTTTTAATGTAATGCCTTTCTACCACGAATTTACTATGAACAATATTTGCATTTATTATATTATTCTATTTGACAACATTAAATTATTGATGTTATCGTTCCATCATGTTGAAATATAAGTATAATATTTACTTTTTGGTGTTTTCTTCGAAAATTGTGACAGTCTCACGAATAGAGATATCGAATTTTGCAACCACAATCTTTCTCCTAAGCGTTTTTGTATAACGATTGTCTCATGAAGTGTACGAGATGAATTTATTACTTTGTTGTTCACGCTCTTTTATCGTAATATGAAGATCGCTCTCGCATGACGATATTTTTTAAAGATAAAACACTTTTAACTTATATATCACAGTGGAGTGTTTTCAATGAAGAAAACGCTTTTTATTCTTTAAATAAAAAATATTTGACATCACAGCTAATACCAATGCGCCAAATATGTTAATGTTTAAATATCATACGAGATGTACTCGATGAGAGTTTTTGTAAGTCACTTGAGATCAACTCAGTGAGAATTCTCAATTCGACATTGACCTTACCGAAAATCTAACCCAGACCTGCCTGATAGATGGAGCAAGCTCTAACCAACTAGACCAGCGATCAGTGACATGATCAAAAATTTATACGCAAGCGTTTGTAAAAAGAGCGTTATCAACCCATTATATGTTCGATAATTGAAAAAAGGGGAGGGGTGTCAACGTTTTCTTTACTGCGGCCTTATGTTGAATCAGATAAATGAATGTGGCATATAGAAACGAAAAGGGTCCTCACCTCTGAACTAGACCATATAAATGTATAAAATGAGTCATTGAAAACATAGTTTTTCCAGCGCAGCATCAATTCTAATATTTTACGGCCTCCGTTCATTTTTTCATAACTCGTTGAAACGACCGTATAACTTACGGTTGCATATACGTGGTTAATGAAGAAAAAACTGCCAACTTTGAACTAAATTCACTTCTAGAAAAAAGCCATAGTCAAAAGTTACAACCGGATCGGATTAAATGAAATGTATTTTTCATTTTATCAGCTAAAAGTTACTTATTTACTTAAAGCATAATTCAAACTATTTTCTACGTTACGTAAGGCAACAACATGTCCATCATATTGCGACGACTTAACCGTGGAATATGAAGTTTATAAATTACCTAAATAAATCATAATATATTCATATTTCGCCGCACCAAAGACAGATAGATGTTCATGTTTAGAATACAAATTTAGTAAGACGTTTCGATCATGATAATTATTTCCAAATGCTAAATCTCCGGTTGATTATGGTCTATTTTTGGCATAGAAAACGTTTATTTCCTGTTTGTCAAGATGGCGCACATTCTGTAAATGTCTGATGAGATATCGTTCGTTTTGGCGCAAATATTTACTAGCTTACCAAATTGTTTGTTTAATGCAAAGATTTTGGTTAATTATACAGACACATAATAATCAAAGATTTGAAGTTTCGTGCGAGTTTCTTCAAGGATTATTATCTTCAAAGAAACACGTATGTAATTGAAATGAAAATGTATTTCTCGTACTCTTTATCTGATTAATTTATCATTATTAAATTTGCTATTCGTATGATGTTAATTTACCGAGCAACATTTTGATAGAGAAAACAAATTTCACTTTTAATTAACAAATAAGTTTAGTTACAAATATAAGTTTTATTTTCTATAAAAAAAATGTTAGGAAATTATGATTTTTAATATCAAAGTGTTTTATTGACAGAATACACAAATTCTCAACGCCAGTAGTTGGTATAGCTGTAATAAAATCTTTTTTATCACTGACTTTTGTCTAAGCCTCCCGAAGACCATTACATCCTGGATAATCTAACCGGCATGGGTTCGAATCCCAGTACGGACAGTTTTTATAGATTTGTTTTTCAATCGATTTATATATTTCTGTTCAACGGCATGGATATAATTATTATTTGATGTCTTAAATTCTCCCTTCTCACCTTTCCTACCTTTACAAACGGGACATAGTGAAAGTGATTAGCTAATCACTAGTACTGTCTTCTTTTTATTCTCCTATTTCTAGTCTCATTGAAAAAAATAAAAGTTTTGCTACTGTCTTACAAGCAGCAACCATAGCGTGGTCTCCTCACAATAAAAGAACGATGTAGTAAAACTTGTGAAAAAAGGCCATTAATCTACCTGCCAATACTTACATGAATAATAAAACTATCCAAATATTTTATAACTGTTCGACTGTTTGCATAAAATCATTAAAGTGAATGCCACATTGTAACAGATGTGTTTTATTGAAAAATGTTCGTATAATTTTTCACATAAATTCCAAGGATTCTCTGATACGACGTTTTGTGATTTTGTTACAGGTATATGGCAATCATGCGCCCGCTCCGACCGAGGGCGGGAAGGCGGGCAACGCTCGCCGTCGCTGCAGCAATATGGATAGTGAGCGCCGCCCTTGGATCACCCATGCTTATATATTTCACCACCGTCGAAGTTCTACTTGGTAGCGGCGACATCAGGTAACCTTTTCTTTGTCCAGAAACATAAAAAAAATAATCACATTTCAAACAAATTGTTTATTTTCTTGTATTCGCAACTCAATTATTTGTTATGACAGTCAGTTGTTTTATACTGCCACAATTATTCAGTCGTCATATTTTTTAATGTACATATAACAGCGGTTTAGTGTGTCTATTTAAAAATTTGATATAAAGTGAGGAGCAAACATTTAAAAAGAGATTTGTCACACAAATACAGAGCTTGAGAAATGATGATTCGAATGTTGAAGAATTCGCGGCTTGCTTGAATATGTAAACTTTTTATATGTAACGGAAAAAACCTTTTTTAAACACTAATTTTTATTCATTGATTTTATTATAGATTATAAGAACTGATTTTAAACGCATTTTTTAAAATTTGTGACTGTGTGAATCACTTTTTGAATTTTTGCTTCTTTAAATATGTATTCGAATAAAATACAAATGATTTTCGTTTCATATATTTCACAAATACAGTTATTAAACATTATCTTATTTGTAAACAGGTCATGCAAGTCACATCAAAGTTGTTCATCATCTAAGCTTAGAGCCATAAATAAAATTGAAATACTAATAATACGTTTCATTCTTTTACCACCAAAATACATGGTATGCAACTTGCTATGCTTGTGAAAAGTTGTAATAAAAAGATTGATCCAAAATTTCGTTACGTGTGAACAATGTGGAACAATGTGGAACATATGGTCCGTAATTGGGGTACGTCAACAGAAGTTTTTCCTCGAGAATTATTTCTTACTCAGTTGCTCAACCCTTTTTTGTCAAAGAGAGTTAGGATAGAAGAATAAAGCTAGGACAAGACTGGCGGTTAGCAAATATTTACTCTTATGGCGACCTATTGGCCTCATTGCTTGATCATTTTTTTGCAAATATATATTTTTATTATTTTTGCCGTGGTTTGATATCACTTAAAACAGATTGATTTGCTGTATAATAAATATCTGGTGGTGAGAATAAATATACACATGGCTTCCCAAGCTATGTTATGCGGAACATCGGTACTACCAGGCAAGACGGAAAAAGACTTGTGTGCTTGGCCGGCTCGTAGAGTGTGTGGAGTGTGAGGCGCGCACAAGCGCTCAGGCGACGCACTTAGATTTGACCACTATCAACTCATTTAGTTTTTGTCTTGAGAGACGCTTAATGCATTTATAAAAAATCAGACGACCATATGCTTCATATTGTGAGCGGGCATTCACAAAAAGTTTATAAAACTTTTTAAATCTACAAATTTTTTTATCAATTATTTTTTAATATTTGTGAGAAATAAACAAATTAAATTCAGTAAATTCAATTCAAAATCAATCAAAATTCAAAAATAAACAGTTGTTAACCGCTATTCCTATTCCAGCTCTTTCCTTATATCCCTACTCTCTTCGAAAATAAGAGGTTAAACAACTGGACTACAAATAGTTCTCGGAGAAAAAACATACGGTAATACTAGTCCATAGTGGAACATCCTGCGACTTTCATTATCTTTCACTCTTTATTAAGACCCTTAGAGGGAAACACTAACAACGAGTCCTCGTTACTCTGCCTAAATCTATTTACAATGTCTAAAAAGTAATAAATTATATATACCGAATGAGTCTTTCTTGTATATTGTTAAAAAGCTGACAATGTTTTTACATTCAACTATTGTAAACAATTTTTCTAAACAACTTCTTGAATATTATAATCTTAGTAATGCCTTCACAAGGAGAGGCTATCAACGAGTCCTCGTTGCTCCGTCAAAATCTATTTATGAGGTTTAACAAGTGATAAGATATTATATTAACCAAATAGGTCTATCCTGCATACTCTTAAGAAGTCAACCATGTGATAGACCACGGGTTCCCAACCTGGGGGTCGCGAAGGGATTTCTGGGGGGTCGCCAACTTTTTTGATTTTCGAATTGAGGATTTCAAATTCCTCGGTGAGCTAAAAAAAAGGAGTTTTGGAGACAATCCGGGGAAAAAGTATAGCAAATCGAGGATTTCAAATTCCTCGGGAGGTCGCCTAGTTTCATGGCTTTTATAAAAAGGGGTCGCCGCCCGAAAAAGGTTGGGAGACTATGTGTTAGACTTACAAGAAGTCCTCGTTGTTTTGTCAAAACCCTTTTTGTGTAGAACAAGTGATACGATATTTTACATACTCATAAAATGCCAACCATGTGATTGACTGACAGGTAGTCCCCATTATTTATTTTTTTATTCAACAATATTAAACGATTGTACTCAACAACTTCTCATTTATAGTACGTATATCTTAGAAAAATCTGAGAGGGACAGACTAACAACAAGTTCTCGTTACTCTATCAAAGTCTTTTGAGTGTGGCAAAAAAACTACTAAAAAACTGCAAAAGGGGGCGATTCTTTTAATACGATTAAGAAACACTGTGATAGACTTACAATAAGTCCTCGTTGTTTTTTCAAAACCTTTTTTGTGTTGAACAAGTGATACGATATCTTGCATACTCATAAAAAGCCAACCATGTGATTGACTGACAGGTAGTCTTCTTTAAAAAAATTTTTTATTAAAAAAAGAAAAACTGTACCAACCCCTTGCATAATTTTATCTCACAAAAGCCTTCAGAGGGGTGGACTAACAACAAGTTCTCTTTAATCTGTCAAAATCATTGTATTTTTTCATGTAAGTTATACGATATTGAAATAAAACTATTACTTAAAACATAAGAAATCAACCATGTGATAGACCAACAACAAGTCTTCGTTGCTCCGTCATAATATTTTGATGAGGTCGAACAAATAATAAGCTCTTATATTTATCAAATGTTATATCTTGCTTACTCCTAAAAAGTCATCCATGTGATTGACTTACGGGTAGTTCTTTTTTTTTATTATTCAACAATTTTAATCGATTGTAGTCAACAACTAATTTATAGTACGTATATCTTAGAAAAATGTGAGAGGGACAGACTAACAACAAGTCCTTGTCTGTAAAAGTCTTTTGAGTGTGGTAAAAAACTACTAGACTAACAACAAGTTCTCGTTACTCTGTCAAAGTCTTTTGAGTACGGCAACAAAATTACTAGACTAACAACAAGTTCTCGTTACTCTGTCAAAACCATTGTATTTTGTCAAGAAAGTGATACGATATAGAAAGCAAACAGTTACTTAAAACAACCATGTGATAGACTAACAGCAAGTCCTCGTTGTTGTAAGCCTTTTTAATTTTCGGACAAGTAATACGATATCTTGCATACTCTTATAGTCCGATAAGGCGGCCATGTGATGGACCAACAGGTAGTTCTCTTTTTATCTTAGAAAAGCAGTTTGGTTGGCAGGTTGTCAATGAAAAGCATTACAGGGAAAAACAGCAAGTCGTCGTTGCTTCGTCAATATCTTAAAATTGTATGAAACTGTATTTCATTGCCTTTCTAAAAACAACAAGCTTTGCAATCTAGAAATCTTTCGGCCGAGGAATTAAATTAAAAGCTAAGCAATTCTTTGTTGCTTCATCACAAAAAAAAAGCATCGGAAAAACACACCAACCTACCTTTTAACAGTCTGGATGAAGAATAATCGAATTTCGAGGCGAGGGGTTGGTTGGTGTCTTACACTTGGTTGTAGGGCCTTATGGATTACTCCAATTACCCTTTCGTCTGATGTTGGGGTTTCCCCTCTTTTTAGTGTTGGTTCCTGTCTCTTTTTATTTTTTATATATTTTTTTTTATATTTTATTTTTTTGATCCCATATTATTTATTTTTTTTAAATATGAGTGAGACAGGATAGTCGTCTGTATTGTATTGTTTTTTTTTTTTTTTTTTTAGTTTTTTTGGGGTACAGGTGATACAGTTAACAAAAATAATGAAGAAGAGGATAGTACAATGAGCAAAAGTAGTAAGAAAAAAAAAGAGAAAAAGAATACAGTGAGAAAAGAGTACAGTAAAAATAGAAAAACAAAAATATAATGATAAAAGATAAAAGAAAGAAAAGGCGTGGGGGTCGTGGTTGTTGGCAAGTCGACGTTTTGTTGACGTTGGTTGACACTGTAGGGTGATTCATTAACCTCGAGCAGCATTGTTATTTTTTTGTTTTGTTTTTTGGGGAAATGCTTGTCTGTTTAGTTTTTAAATTTAAATTTCAATTTTGGGAATTTATTTATTTTTTTATAAATTCCGTGTGGTCCCTCTTTTTTTTGTTTTTTACCCTCGAGAGGAGGTCGAGCCTACAGTGTCGGCGTGTGTCGTATGCCGAGGGTGGTTTTTGAAGACACCCCGGTGTATGCGCCCATTTTGTGGCGTACCAGCATGTGGATGAGGGGTCGGGGAAGAGCTAGGGAGGTTTGAGAAGGAGAACCTTCCTTGGCCGCGCTATGTCTGTGTGTGGGTATTTTATGTAATCGTTTAGTAGCGATTTGATAGTGTCGTTTGGGTGGTCTGCCATGTCGCTGTAGAATTTCTTCGACAGCTTCATGACGTGTTCGAGTATGGTGTCAGTTTTGGTGTCTCTGTGGAGAGTGGTATTTCGAACGAACCAGGGTGCGCCTGTTATCATTCGAAGTGATTTGTTTTGTATAGTCTGGAGCGTCTGGATGTGTTTCATGCTTGCGTATGCCCATATCGGGCATGCGTAAGTCATGATTGGACGAGTAATCGCGGTGTACAAGAGTAGTTTGCTGTTTATTGCAAGTTTACTTTTGTGCCCAATCATCGGGTAGAGTTGGCCTGTGACTTGGGATGCCTGTTTTTTTTTTACAGATATATGTCTGCTGAAATTTAGTCGCGAATCAAGAGTGAGGCCGAGGTATTTTACCGTTCGTGCCCACGGGATGTCTGTATTTCGCATCCGGATGCATTTGATATTCTTACCGTGTCTATTTGGCCTGCGACTGAAGGTTATTGCAGTGCTTTTTTCTGGGTGTATTTGAATGCGCCAGTTGGCGCACCAGGCTTGGATGTCCGCACTTGCCTTTTGTACAAGTGCGGTGGCTCTATTTCTGTTTAGCGATCGTGCTAGGATCGCTGTGTCGTCTGCGTACTGCGCGACGATTGTTTCGTTTACCCCCGGTATGAAGGCGGGTAGTGGGATGTCATGAGTATAAAGATTGTACAGCAGGGGCGATAAGGCGGACCCCTGCGGCACACCGGCTGTCGGCGTACGCGTCGTCGATAGTTCGCCGTTGACTTTAGTGCGGAAAGTTCTGTTGGTCATGAATGAGTTTATGATTTTTAACATTGGACTTTCGAGGCCGGCCTCGGAGAGTTTGACTATCATACCTTCTATCCAAACCTTATCGAAGGCTTTGGCTATGTCGAGAAATAGGCCAGTGGTGAAACATCGGCGGTTGAAACCTTCGCTGATGAATTCAACAACTCTGAGTAATTGGTGGTTGGTGGAGTGTCTGTGACGGAAGCCGTGTTGCTCATCCGGGATGAGTTTTTTTTCCGTCACAAACTCTTCCAGTCGGGATTTAATTACACGTTCCAGTAGCTTTCCCATTGTCGGGAGTAGGCTAATGGGTCTGTGATTTTCTGGAATCTCGCGAGGTTTGCCCGGTTTTGGGATTAAGATGATGTCTGCGGCTTTCCAGGCGGGCGGAAAGTGTTGGACGGCTAGGCATGCGTTTATGATCGTTGTTAGTGCTTTGACACCGTTCTCGGGAAGGTGTTTCAGCGCATTGTGCTTTATTTCATCGTTGCCAGGGGCTTTACGATTGGATAAGCATTTGATTCTGCATTCGATCTCGCCCGTGGTTGCGGGTGGGATGGCAGTTGCGGTCGGAGATGTTGTGATCTCTTCAGTGATTTTAATATATTTGGCGGTTACTGATTCTATACGTGTTTTGAGCACGAGGTCGTTTTGGTTGAATTCATTCGGAGAGAATTGTTTCTCGAGTGATTCCGCGAAAGTTTCTGCTTTTTCCGCGGCTGTGAAGACCGGGCCATTCGGACCGTTAAGCGGTTGAATGGGGCATTTTTTGTGTCTGACTGCTTTGCTGAGAATCCAGAAGGGATTGCTTCCTTTGGTCATACCCTGTAGGTATTTGCCATAGGAGGAGTCTCTGTGCTCCCGAAGTTCAATTTTAATCTCCGCGGTGAGACGGTTTTTGAGCGTTCTTGCTGTGGGATTGGCGTGCCGGCGCCATTCCTTAGCCGCTCTGTTTTTTTCCCGAATTAGGTTCTTAATTCTAATTGGGATATCTGGTCTGTGGTCTTCCACGGGGACTTCGGTTGTGGCGGATTCTTTCGCGGCGCGTATGGAATCCGTCAGACCGGCAATTGCTCTGTCTATGTCTGCCGGATTGGCGGGACTAGCAGGGTTGTGGAAATTGTCTGAGAAGTGAGTGCTGAAATCTTCCCAGGAGACTTTGTCTCTGGTTTTTTTCGACACGATAGCAAGGGGGTCAAGGGGGTCAGCTAAGAATAGAAGGACCGGCCGGTGGTCTGAGTTTAGTTCGTGAACGACTCTGATATGCGGTGTGTGCGACATCGCTATTAATAGTGCGAAATCGAGCACATCTTGTGTGTTCGATGCAGGGTGGTATATGGTTGGCTCATTTGGAGCGGCAATGACGGCGTTGTTATCTAGTGCAAATTTGTAGACGGCTCGGCCACGGAAGGTGGTCCGGCGGCTATTCCAGGCTGAGTGTTTTGCGTTGAAGTCCCCGGCGATAACGGTGGCGGGGATATCATTCAACAGGAGATCGTTTAAGTCTGATGCTGCCAATGTTGTTCGGTGTGTCGGAGGGCAGTATACAGATATTAACTGTATTTTGCCTGCATTTTTTGTGTTAATGCATATCGCGGTTGATTCTAAATTGCAAGAGTTTAGACGCGGTTTCTGGATAATAGCACAATGGTCTATGTGTGATTTTATTACGATGGCGGTTCCTCCGCCTTTCGCGTGCTTCCGGTCGGTCCGGTGCGTACTGTAATTCGGGAAGTTAATCGGTGTCGCGGGTTTCAAAAACGTTTCATTGACGAGTAATGCGTCAATGTCGTGTGTTCTAAGGAAATTTTTCACTTCGATTTTATCGTTGCGTAAAGTACCGTTTGCGTTCCAGAACGCTATCTGTAGTGATGTAGGTCTAGTTTTAATGTTGGCCATGGTTGGTTAAGGAGGTGGTCTGGTAATAGATGTCGCATACGCGAGCAATGGTTGCTTGGCTGCGCGCGATTGAGTCCTGAAGTTCTCTTACGAGTTCTTCCAGGGCCCTGTCACGCGCGGCTTCGCGTGGGACGGAGGGAGTAAAATGCTTGGTACTCACTTTGGGTTTTGGTGTCGGTCTCAGTTGTGTCATGTCAGCAACTTTGGCTGCCCAAGAAGTGCTTGGTCGTTGTTGTTGAGTTTCTCGTCGGGCTGAGGGGTCTTCGTATCTACGTCCTGTATTAGACGGCAGTGCAGGCCAGTTCTCGGCACGCTGTATGGGTTTGCCCGCACGTGGATGGTGGGGGCAGCCCCGGTAGTTTGCCGGATGCTGTCCAGAGCAGTTTGCGCAGGTGGCTGGACCGTCCTCTCGTTTTTTTTTGCATGAGTCGGTGCGATGGTCCATCCCACATTTCACGCATTTTGGCGGTGCGTGGCATCCAGTCTGGGAGTGACCGAACATTTGACAATTGTGACATTGTCCTAGTTCGGTCTTTCGTTTTAGTGATTCCGCCGAAACGTTGTAGTTTCCAAGTCTTTGGATCGCGAATGTTTTTTTCCCTTCTGCGGTGTGCTCGACGTCGAGCAGCATGAGGGCCATTGGTGTCCTGGATTGACCTTTCTTCATCCTTTGTGCTCTAATGATCGGGTAGCCTTCTTCGCGCAGCATTTCCTCCACCTCCGAGTCCTCAAAATTTTCGGGGATTCCCTTAAGTACGATCTTGTATGTTTTATCTTCCTTAAGGGTGTAACAGTGGAAGGAAATGCTGCGTTTGTCTAGGAAGTCGATTATTCGTCGGTAGATTGTGCTGTTGTCAGTATTGACTCTCAGGGAATCTTTCTGGTCTGTTGCAGAAAATCCTGAGAGTCCGGCGAGCTTAAGGTCCTTTTCAAGGATGGAGAAGTCTCTTTTTCGGTGGATGATTATTGGGGCGTTTTTTCGGAGTTTTTGACTCTCTCTGTGTTGTCCCCATTTTTATTGGCAGCGGGTGTCTGTGGGGTGGTTTTGTCAGTCGTGATAGTTGGGGCTACTTTTGTTTTAGGTTTGGCGGTAGTAGTCGGAGAAGTGGTGAGTATAGTTGGGGCGTCTGGTGGGTTTTTGGTCGTTTTTTTTGCCGCTTTTTTTGAGCGGCGAGTGGGTATGGTTTTGAATGTTTCAGTTTTGGATTCTTCGTCCTCTTCCGATCTAATTTTTCTTTTGAGAGGTTTGGTTTTTCGAGGTCGTGATGTGGACTGTTGCGTGTCTGAGGATTCATTGGCTGACTCGTCGCAGACCATGTCCACCCAGACGAGTTCTGGGGTCGGTGCGTTTTTTTCTTCAATGATTTTTTTAAGGTTGTTAGCCTTTTCGTCTGTTTCAGTGCATGGTGAGAATGCCATACAAAGCAGCTGGTAGAGCGTGAGGAGAGACTCAACAGAGATGAGGCCTTTTCCATCCTTCCCTGTATGGAGAAGGTCCGAGATCTTGAATAGTATGGAATTCTGGTGGGTCTTGTCGGTAATAATCTCCTCAGGAGACATATCGGATATTGTGTTGTTATTGTCTAGCGTTGCGGTCGGGCTGTTGTTGTCAGACATTTCGATTATTGTTGTAGTATGGCTTGGTCGGTGTGAGTGGGTAGTGCTGGTTTGTGCGGTTGTTGGTCTTGCGGGTGAGAAGTTCGGGAGCGGTGGTCGGTGTTGAATGGCTATAGTCGGTAGGTTTAGTATTGTTGTCTGAGATATTGTGGAACAGTAGCGATAGTGGCGATGTGCACTGGTCTGCTATCTGATCGTGAATGAGGCGAGGGGTTGTTGGTGTCTTACACTTGGTTGTAGGGCCTTATGGATTACTCCAATTACCCTTTCGTCTGATGTTGGGGTTTCCCCTCTTTTTAGTGTTGGTTCCTGTCTCTTTTTATTTTTTATATATTTTTTTTTTATATTTTATTTTTTTGATCCCATATTATTTATTTTTTTTAAATATGAGTGAGACAGGATAGTCGTCTGTATTGTATTGTTTTTTTTTTTTTTTTTAGTTTTTTTGGGGTACAGGTGATACAGTTTACAAAAATAATGAAGAAGAGGATAGTACAATGAGCAAAAGTAGTAAGAAAAAAAAAGAGAAAAAGAATACAGTGAGAAAAGAGTACAGTAAAAATAGAAAAACAAAAATATAATGATAAAAGATAAAAGAAAGAAAAGGCGTGGGGGTCGTGGTTGTTGGCAAGTCGACGTTTTGTTGACGTTGGTTGACACTGTAGGGTGATTCATTAACCTCGAGCAGCATTGTTATTTTTTTGTTTTGTTTTTTGGGGAAATGCTTGTCTGTTTAGTTTTTAAATTTAAATTTCAATTTTGGGAATTTATTTATTTTTTTATAAATTCCGTGTGGTCCCTCTTTTTTTTGTTTTTTACCCTCGAGAGGAGGTCGAGCCTACAGTGTCGGCGTGTGTCGTATGCCGAGGGTGGTTTTTGAAGACACCCCGGTGTATGCGCCCATTTTGTGGCGTACCAGCATGTGGATGAGGGGTCGGGGAAGAGCTAGGGAGGTTTGAGAAGGAGAACCTTCCTTGGCCGCGCTATGTCTGTGTGTGGGTATTTTATGTAATCGTTTAGTAGCGATTTGATAGTGTCGTTTGGGTGGTCTGCCATGTCGCTGTAGAATTTCTTCGACAGCTTCATGACGTGTTCGAGTATGGTGTCAGTTTTGGTGTCTCTGTGGAGAGTGGTATTTCGAACGAACCAGGGTGCGCCTGTTATCATTCGAAGTGATTTGTTTTGTATAGTCTGGAGCGTCTGGATGTGTTTCATGCTTGCGTATGCCCATATCGGGCATGCGTAAGTCATGATTGGACGAGTAATCGCGGTGTACAAGAGTAGTTTGCTGTTTATTGCAAGTTTACTTTTGTGCCCAATCATCGGGTAGAGTTGGCCTGTGACTTGGGATGCCTGTTTTTTTTTTACAGATATATGTCTGCTGAAATTTAGTCGCGAATCAAGAGTGAGGCCGAGGTATTTTACCGTTCGTGCCCACGGGATGTCTGTATTTCGCATCCGGATGCATTTGATATTCTTACCGTGTCTATTTGGCCTGCGACTGAAGGTTATTGCAGTGCTTTTTTCTGGGTGTATTTGAATGCGCCAGTTGGCGCACCAGGCTTGGATGTCCGCACTTGCCTTTTGTACAAGTGCGGTGGCTCTATTTCTGTTTAGCGATCGTGCTAGGATCGCTGTGTCGTCTGCGTACTGCGCGACGATTGTTTCGTTTACCCCCGGTATGAAGGCGGGTAGTGGGATGTCATGAGTATAAAGATTGTACAGCAGGGGCGATAAGGCGGACCCCTGCGGCACACCGGCTGTCGGCGTACGCGTCGTCGATAGTTCGCCGTTGACTTTAGTGCGGAAAGTTCTGTTGGTCATGAATGAGTTTATGATTTTTAACATTGGACTTTCGAGGCCGGCCTCGGAGAGTTTGACTATCATACCTTCTATCCAAACCTTATCGAAGGCTTTGGCTATGTCGAGAAATAGGCCAGTGGTGAAACATCGGCGGTTGAAACCTTCGCTGATGAATTCAACAACTCTGAGTAATTGGTGGTTGGTGGAGTGTCTGTGACGGAAGCCGTGTTGCTCATCCGGGATGAGTTTTTTTTCCGTCACAAACTCTTCCAGTCGGGATTTAATTACACGTTCCAGTAGCTTTCCCATTGTCGGGAGTAGGCTAATGGGTCTGTGATTTTCTGGAATCTCGCGAGGTTTGCCCGGTTTTGGGATTAAGATGATGTCTGCGGCTTTCCAGGCGGGCGGAAAGTGTTGGACGGCTAGGCATGCGTTTATGATCGTTGTTAGTGCTTTGACACCGTTCTCGGGAAGGTGTTTCAGCGCATTGTGCTTTATTTCATCGTTGCCAGGGGCTTTACGATTGGATAAGCATTTGATTCTGCATTCGATCTCGCCCGTGGTTGCGGGTGGGATGGCAGTTGCGGTCGGAGATGTTGTGATCTCTTCAGTGATTTTAATATATTTGGCGGTTACTGATTCTATACGTGTTTTGAGCACGAGGTCGTTTTGGTTGAATTCATTCGGAGAGAATTGTTTCTCGAGTGATTCCGCGAAAGTTTCTGCTTTTTCCGCGGCTGTGAAGACCGGGCCATTCGGACCGTTAAGCGGTTGAATGGGGCATTTTTTGTGTCTGACTGCTTTGCTGAGAATCCAGAAGGGATTGCTTCCTTTGGTCATACCCTGTAGGTATTTGCCATAGGAGGAGTCTCTGTGCTCCCGAAGTTCAATTTTAATCTCCGCGGTGAGACGGTTTTTGAGCGTTCTTGCTGTGGGATTGGCGTGCCGGCGCCATTCCTTAGCCGCTCTGTTTTTTTCCCGAATTAGGTTCTTAATTCTAATTGGGATATCTGGTCTGTGGTCTTCCACGGGGACTTCGGTTGTGGCGGATTCTTTCGCGGCGCGTATGGAATCCGTCAGACCGGCAATTGCTCTGTCTATGTCTGCCGGATTGGCGGGACTAGCAGGGTTGTGGAAATTGTCTGAGAAGTGAGTGCTGAAATCTTCCCAGGAGACTTTGTCTCTGGTTTTTTTCGACACGATAGCAAGGGGGTCAAGGGGGTCAGCTAAGAATAGAAGGACCGGCCGGTGGTCTGAGTTTAGTTCGTGAACGACTCTGATATGCGGTGTGTGCGACATCGCTATTAATAGTGCGAAATCGAGCACATCTTGTGTGTTCGATGCAGGGTGGTATATGGTTGGCTCATTTGGAGCGGCAATGACGGCGTTGTTATCTAGTGCAAATTTGTAGACGGCTCGGCCACGGAAGGTGGTCCGGCGGCTATTCCAGGCTGAGTGTTTTGCGTTGAAGTCCCCGGCGATAACGGTGGCGGGGATATCATTCAACAGGAGATCGTTTAAGTCTGATGCTGCCAATGTTGTTCGGTGTGTCGGAGGGCAGTATACAGATATTAACTGTATTTTGCCTGCATTTTTTGTGTTAATGCATATCGCGGTTGATTCTAAATTGCAAGAGTTTAGACGCGGTTTCTGGATAATAGCACAATGGTCTATGTGTGATTTTATTACGATGGCGGTTCCTCCGCCTTTCGCGTGCTTCCGGTCGGTCCGGTGCGTACTGTAATTCGGGAAGTTAATCGGTGTCGCGGGTTTCAAAAACGTTTCATTGACGAGTAATGCGTCAATGTCGTGTGTTCTAAGGAAATTTTGCACTTCGATTTTATCGTTGCGTAAAGTACCGTTTGCGTTCCAGAACGCTATCTGTAGTGATGTAGGTCTAGTTTTAATGTTGGCCATGGTTGGTTAAGGAGGTGGTCTGGTAATAGATGTCGCATACGCGAGCAATGGTTGCTTGGCTGCGCGCGATTGAGTCCTGAAGTTCTCTTACGAGTTCTTCCAGGGCCCTGTCACGCGCGGCTTCGCGTGGGACGGAGGGAGTAAAATGCTTGGTACTCACTTTGGGTTTTGGTGTCGGTCTCAGTTGTGTCATGTCAGCAACTTTGGCTGCCCAAGAAGTGCTTGGTCGTTGTTGTTGAGTTTCTCGTCGGGCTGAGGGGTCTTCGTATCTACGTCCTGTATTAGACGGCAGTGCAGGCCAGTTCTCGGCACGCTGTATGGGTTTGCCCGCACGTGGATGGTGGGGGCAGCCCCGGTAGTTTGCCGGATGCTGTCCAGAGCAGTTTGCGCAGGTGGCTGGACCGTCCTCTCGTTTTTTTTTGCATGAGTCGGTGCGATGGTCCATCCCACATTTCACGCATTTTGGCGGTGCGTGGCATCCAGTCTGGGAGTGACCGAACATTTGACAATTGTGACATTGTCCTAGTTCGGTCTTTCGTTTTAGTGATTCCGCCGAAACGTTGTAGTTTCCAAGTCTTTGGATCGCGAATGTTTTTTTCCCTTCTGCGGTGTGCTCGACGTCGAGCAGCATGAGGGCCATTGGTGTCCTGGATTGACCTTTCTTCATCCTTTGTGCTCTAATGATCGGGTAGCCTTCTTCGCGCAGCATTTCCTCCACCTCCGAGTCCTCAAAATTTTCGGGGATTCCCTTAAGTACGATCTTGTATGTTTTATCTTCCTTAAGGGTGTAACAGTGGAAGGAAATGCTGCGTTTGTCTAGGAAGTCGATTATTCGTCGGTAGATTGTGCTGTTGTCAGTATTGACTCTCAGGGAATCTTTCTGGTCTGTTGCAGAAAATCCTGAGAGTCCGGCGAGCTTAAGGTCCTTTTCAAGGATGGAGAAGTCTCTTTTTCGGTGGATGATTATTGGGGCGTTTTTTCGGAGTTTTTGACTCTCTCTGTGTTGTCCCCATTTTTATTGGCAGCGGGTGTCTGTGGGGTGGTTTTGTCAGTCGTGATAGTTGGGGGCTACTTTTGTTTTAGGTTTGGCGGTAGTAGTCGGAGAAGTGGTGAGTATAGTTGGGGCGTCTGGTGGGTTTTTGGTCGTTTTTTTTTGCCGCTTTTTTTGAGCGGCGAGTGGGTATGGTTTTGAATGTTTCAGTTTTGGATTCTTCGTCCTCTTCCGATCTAATTTTTCTTTTGAGAGGTTTGTTTTCGAGGTCGTGATGTGGACTGTTGCGTGTCTGAGGATTCATTGGCTGACTCGTCGCAGACCATGTCCACCCAGACGAGTTCTGGGTCGGTGCGTTTTTTTTCTTCAATGATTTTTTTAAGGTTGTTAGCCTTTTCGTCTGTTTCAGTGGCATGGTGAGAATGCCATACAAAGCAGCTGGTAGAGCGTGAGGAGAGACTCAACAGAGATGAGGCCTTTTCCATCCTTCCCTGTATGGAGAAGGTCCGAGATCTTGAATAGTATGGAATTCTGGTGGGTCTTGTCGGTAATAATCTCCTCAGGAGACATATCGGATATTGTGTTGTTATTGTCTAGCGTTGCGGTCGGGGCTGTTGTTGTCAGACATTTCGATTATTGTTGTAGTATGGCTTGGTCGGTGTGAGTGGGTAGTGCTGGTTTGTGCGGTTGTTGGTCTTGCGGGTGAGAAGTTCGGGAGCGGTGGTCGGTGTTGAATGGCTATAGTCGGTAGGTTTAGTATTGTTGTCTGAGATATTGTGGAACAGTAGCGATAGTGGCGATGTGCACTGGTCTGCTATCTGATCGTGAATGAGGCGAGGGGTTGTTGGTGTCTTACACTTGGTTGTAGGGCCTTATGGATTACTCCAATTACCCTTTCGTCTGATGTTGGGGTTTCCCCTCTTTTTAGTGTTGGTTCCTGTCTCTTTTTATTTTTTATATATTTTTTTTTTATATTTTATTTTTTTGATCCCATATTATTTATTTTTTTTAAATATGAGTGAGACAGGATAGTCGTCTGTATTGTATTGTTTTTTTTTTTTTTTTTAGTTTTTTTGGGGTACAGGTGATACAGTTTACAAAAATAATGAAGAAGAGGATAGAACAATGAGCAAAAGTAGTAAGAAAAAAAAAGAGAAAAAGAATACAGTGAGAAAAGAGTACAGTAAAAATAGAAAAACAAAAATATAATGATAAAAGATAAAAGAAAGAAAAGGCGTGGGGGTCGTGGTTGTTGGCAAGTCGACGTTTTGTTGACGTTGGTTGACACTGTAGGGTGATTCATTAACCTCGAGCAGCATTGTTATTTTTTTGTTTTGTTTTTTGGGGAAATGCTTGTCTGTTTAGTTTTTAAATTTAAATTTCAATTTTGGGAATTTATTTATTTTTTTATAAATTCCGTGTGGTCCCTCTTTTTTTTGTTTTTTACCCTCGAGAGGAGGTCGAGCCTACAGTGTCGGCGTGTGTCGTATGCCGAGGGTGGTTTTTGAAGACACCCCGGTGTATGCGCCCATTTTGTGGCGTACCAGCATGTGGATGAGGGGTCGGGGAAGAGCTAGGGAGGTTTGAGAAGGAGAACCTTCCTTGGCCGCGCTATGTCTGTGTGTGGGTATTTTATGTAATCGTTTAGTAGCGATTTGATAGTGTCGTTTGGGTGGTCTGCCATGTCGCTGTAGAATTTCTTCGACAGCTTCATGACGTGTTCGAGTATGGTGTCAGTTTTGGTGTCTCTGTGGAGAGTGGTATTTCGAACGAACCAGGGTGCGCCTGTTATCATTCGAAGTGATTTGTTTTGTATAGTCTGGAGCGTCTGGATGTGTTTCATGCTTGCGTATGCCCATATCGGGCATGCGTAAGTCATGATTGGACGAGTAATCGCGGTGTACAAGAGTAGTTTGCTGTTTATTGCAAGTTTACTTTTGTGCCCAATCATCGGGTAGAGTTGGCCTGTGACTTGGGATGCCTGTTTTTTTTTTACAGATATATGTCTGCTGAAATTTAGTCGCGAATCAAGAGTGAGGCCGAGGTATTTTACCGTTCGTGCCCACGGGATGTCTGTATTTCGCATCCGGATGCATTTGATATTCTTACCGTGTCTATTTGGCCTGCGACTGAAGGTTATTGCAGTGCTTTTTTCTGGGTGTATTTGAATGCGCCAGTTGGCGCACCAGGCTTGGATGTCCGCACTTGCCTTTTGTACAAGTGCGGTGGCTCTATTTCTGTTTAGCGATCGTGCTAGGATCGCTGTGTCGTCTGCGTACTGCGCGACGATTGTTTCGTTTACCCCCGGTATGAAGGCGGGTAGTGGGATGTCATGAGTATAAAGATTGTACAGCAGGGGCGATAAGGCGGACCCCTGCGGCACACCGGCTGTCGGCGTACGCGTCGTCGATAGTTCGCCGTTGACTTTAGTGCGGAAAGTTCTGTTGGTCATGAATGAGTTTATGATTTTTAACATTGGACTTTCGAGGCCGGCCTCGGAGAGTTTGACTATCATACCTTCTATCCAAACCTTATCGAAGGCTTTGGCTATGTCGAGAAATAGGCCAGTGGTGAAACATCGGCGGTTGAAACCTTCGCTGATGAATTCAACAACTCTGAGTAATTGGTGGTTGGTGGAGTGTCTGTGACGGAAGCCGTGTTGCTCATCCGGGATGAGTTTTTTTTCCGTCACAAACTCTTCCAGTCGGGATTTAATTACACGTTCCAGTAGCTTTCCCATTGTCGGGAGTAGGCTAATGGGTCTGTGATTTTCTGGAATCTCGCGAGGTTTGCCCGGTTTTGGGATTAAGATGATGTCTGCGGCTTTCCAGGCGGGCGGAAAGTGTTGGACGGCTAGGCATGCGTTTATGATCGTTGTTAGTGCTTTGACACCGTTCTCGGGAAGGTGTTTCAGCGCATTGTGCTTTATTTCATCGTTGCCAGGGGCTTTACGATTGGATAAGCATTTGATTCTGCATTCGATCTCGCCCGTGGTTGCGGGTGGGATGGCAGTTGCGGTCGGAGATGTTGTGATCTCTTCAGTGATTTTAATATATTTGGCGGTTACTGATTCTATACGTGTTTTGAGCACGAGGTCGTTTTGGTTGAATTCATTCGGAGAGAATTGTTTCTCGAGTGATTCCGCGAAAGTTTCTGCTTTTTCCGCGGCTGTGAAGACCGGGCCATTCGGACCGTTAAGCGGTTGAATGGGGCATTTTTTGTGTCTGACTGCTTTGCTGAGAATCCAGAAGGGATTGCTTCCTTTGGTCATACCCTGTAGGTATTTGCCATAGGAGGAGTCTCTGTGCTCCCGAAGTTCAATTTTAATCTCCGCGGTGAGACGGTTTTTGAGCGTTCTTGCTGTGGGATTGGCGTGCCGGCGCCATTCCTTAGCCGCTCTGTTTTTTTCCCGAATTAGGTTCTTAATTCTAATTGGGATATCTGGTCTGTGGTCTTCCACGGGGACTTCGGTTGTGGCGGATTCTTTCGCGGCGCGTATGGAATCCGTCAGACCGGCAATTGCTCTGTCTATGTCTGCCGGATTGGCGGGACTAGCAGGGTTGTGGAAATTGTCTGAGAAGTGAGTGCTGAAATCTTCCCAGGAGACTTTGTCTCTGGTTTTTTTCGACACGATAGCAAGGGGGTCAAGGGGGTCAGCTAAGAATAGAAGGACCGGCCGGTGGTCTGAGTTTAGTTCGTGAACGACTCTGATATGCGGTGTGTGCGACATCGCTATTAATAGTGCGAAATCGAGCACATCTTGTGTGTTCGATGCAGGGTGGTATATGGTTGGCTCATTTGGAGCGGCAATGACGGCGTTGTTATCTAGTGCAAATTTGTAGACGGCTCGGCCACGGAAGGTGGTCCGGCGGCTATTCCAGGCTGAGTGTTTTGCGTTGAAGTCCCCGGCGATAACGGTGGCGGGGATATCATTCAACAGGAGATCGTTTAAGTCTGATGCTGCCAATGTTGTTCGGTGTGTCGGAGGGCAGTATACAGATATTAACTGTATTTTGCCTGCATTTTTTGTGTTAATGCATATCGCGGTTGATTCTAAATTGCAAGAGTTTAGACGCGGTTTCTGGATAATAGCACAATGGTCTATGTGTGATTTTATTACGATGGCGGTTCCTCCGCCTTTCGCGTGCTTCCGGTCGGTCCGGTGCGTACTGTAATTCGGGAAGTTAATCGGTGTCGCGGGTTTCAAAAACGTTTCATTGACGAGTAATGCGTCAATGTCGTGTGTTCTAAGGAAATTTTGCACTTCGATTTTATCGTTGCGTAAAGTACCGTTTGCGTTCCAGAACGCTATCTGTAGTGATGTAGGTCTAGTTTTAATGTTGGCCATGGTTGGTTAAGGAGGTGGTCTGGTAATAGATGTCGCATACGCGAGCAATGGTTGCTTGGCTGCGCGCGATTGAGTCCTGAAGTTCTCTTACGAGTTCTTCCAGGGCCCTGTCACGCGCGGCTTCGCGTGGGACGGAGGGAGTAAAATGCTTGGTACTCACTTTGGGTTTTGGTGTCGGTCTCAGTTGTGTCATGTCAGCAACTTTGGCTGCCCAAGAAGTGCTTGGTCGTTGTTGTTGAGTTTCTCGTCGGGCTGAGGGGTCTTCGTATCTACGTCCTGTATTAGACGGCAGTGCAGGCCAGTTCTCGGCACGCTGTATGGGTTTGCCCGCACGTGGATGGTGGGGGCAGCCCCGGTAGTTTGCCGGATGCTGTCCAGAGCAGTTTGCGCAGGTGGCTGGACCGTCCTCTCGTTTTTTTTTGCATGAGTCGGTGCGATGGTCCATCCCACATTTCACGCATTTTGGCGGTGCGTGGCATCCAGTCTGGGAGTGACCGAACATTTGACAATTGTGACATTGTCCTAGTTCGGTCTTTCGTTTTAGTGATTCCGCCGAAACGTTGTAGTTTCCAAGTCTTTGGATCGCGAATGTTTTTTTCCCTTCTGCGGTGTGCTCGACGTCGAGCAGCATGAGGGCCATTGGTGTCCTGGATTGACCTTTCTTCATCCTTTGTGCTCTAATGATCGGGTAGCCTTCTTCGCGCAGCATTTCCTCCACCTCCGAGTCCTCAAAATTTTCGGGGATTCCCTTAAGTACGATCTTGTATGTTTTATCTTCCTTAAGGGTGTAACAGTGGAAGGAAATGCTGCGTTTGTCTAGGAAGTCGATTATTCGTCGGTAGATTGTGCTGTTGTCAGTATTGACTCTCAGGGAATCTTTCTGGTCTGTTGCAGAAAATCCTGAGAGTCCGGCGAGCTTAAGGTCCTTTTCAAGGATGGAGAAGTCTCTTTTTCGGTGGATGATTATTGGGGGCGTTTTTTCGGAGTTTTTGACTCTCTCTGTGTTGTCCCCATTTTTATTGGCAGCGGGTGTCTGTGGGGTGGTTTTGTCAGTCGTGATAGTTGGGGCTACTTTTGTTTTAGGTTTGGCGGTAGTAGTCGGAGAAGTGGTGAGTATAGTTGGGGCGTCTGGTGGGTTTTTGGTCGTTTTTTTTGCCGCTTTTTTTGAGCGGCGAGTGGGTATGGTTTTGAATGTTTCAGTTTTGGATTCTTCGTCCTCTTCCGATCTAATTTTTCTTTTGAGAGGTTTGGTTTTTCGAGGTCGTGATGTGGACTGTTGCGTGTCTGAGGATTCATTGGCTGACTCGTCGCAGACCATGTCCACCCAGACGAGTTCTAGGGTCGGTGCGTTTTTTTCTTCAATGATTTTTTTAAGGTTGTTAGCCTTTTCGTCTGTTTCAGTGCATGGTGAGAATGCCATACAAAGCAGCTGGTAGAGCGTGAGGAGAGACTCAACAGAGATGAGGCCTTTTCCATCCGTCCCTGTATGGAGAAGGTCCGAGATCTTGAATAGTATGGAATTCTGGTGGGTCTTGTCGGTAATAATCTCCTCAGGAGACAAATCGGATATTGTGTTGTTATTGTCTAGCGTTGCGGTCGGGCTGTTGTTGTCAGACATTTCGATTATTGTTGTAGTATGGCTTGGTCGGTGTGAGTGGGTAGTGCTGGTTTGTGCGGTTGTTGGTCTTGCGGGTGAGAAGTTCGGGAGCGGTGGTCGGTGTTGAATGGCTATAGTCGGTAGGTTTAGTATTGTTGTCTGAGATATTGTGGAACAGTAGCGATAGTGGCGATGTGCACTGGTCTGCTATCTGATCGTGAATGTGAGGCGAGGGGGGGGTTTATACTCAAATTTATATGATACTGCGCATGCGTGAAATTGCCAGGTCGTTTAATATTGTTGAATATTAAATGCTTTATTTTATGGCATCAATTAATTGTCAATTTTATTTATTAACGATATGGCAACGTTGTTACGCTGCGGCAGAGTATGTACCGGTAAGCACGTTGATTCCCTAGTGACGTTTATTATTATTGAGAGAACGATAAGAATCATAAAATTGCAAAAGCCATTTTGGATTTTTATTTTGCCAAATATCATCATCATCATATACTTCAATACATATTTTTAATCTACAACCTAAGCCAGTGTTCTACAACCTATGGAGTTCAACCTAACTATATATCAGAGTTTATTACCGGTCCACGAAGATTTTTATTTCGAAAAAATTTCGACTTGATTATCTCTTTGATGTTGATGCAAAATGGTGAATGAACTGCCATCTGATATCTTTAACGTGTCAGTTATCTCACGCAACTTTGATTAACGATTGGTCAAAATTTTATTATTTTTTATTATTATTTTTTTGTTAACTTTTTTGATGTTTTCTGGAACAAATTTGGGCGACCAGAACACTAAGTTCGGAAATCATAAATGAGCGTCCAGAAGTCAGCAAACCACTTCTCTACCATTTGTCTCGATGTAACAGACTCCGAATAACACTAGTCAAGCTATTTCTTTGCTTGAACGTTCCTTTTCTCATTAAAAAGCAAGGTGTCAGGAATATTTATTCTATTATCTTCCGCGGACCCCCTGACGTTGTCCACGCACCCCCAAATGACTTTTAATTTATCATCGACCCCTTCAGTAGTTTTACGGACCTCTGGGGGTCCGTATGAACCACTTTGGAAACCACTGCTTTACGTGCAAGCCATAACAATTATCGTGTTGCGAAGTATATTTTTTTTACGTCAAAAAACAAAACCATTGATGGTTATTCATGTAATGTTTATCGATTTTTTAATGAGGACTTTATTCAGCTGGCAGTAACTTTCGCTTATGTATCTTATCAAAGCTAACATTACGCCACAAATTGATGTCTATCCAAACTGAAACTAACTAAGGCTGTGGTGGAGTCGGAGTAGTAGAGATGTTTTTGAAAGAGCCGAAGTCGGATTCGTAAAAATTCAGGCGACTTCGACTCCTCTTATGCGACATATTATAAATTACTTGCAACAGTTGCAAATCCGATCAAATTATTTTGTTTTCAGTGTATTATTCCTGTCCGTGGCGCAGCGATCAACGTCGTTGGCTTCTGTTACGGATCTCACAGGTTCAAGTACCAATACGAACAGAATTTTTCAATCGATTTATAGATTTCTGTTCGAAGAAATAGGTTTTGCGATGTCTAAAAAATCCTTTTCACCCTTCCTAAAATAACAGGAGTAGAAAGATAGATTTGTTAACCACTAGTCCCTTCCTAGTACTATGCTTATATACCTGCTATCTTAGAGAAAGGGAGCTTGATCAACTGAGTAACAAATAATTCTCGTAGAAAATCTTCCATTATCGGACCATATGCTCCACAATGTCAGCTTACGTGAATTTAAATTCAGTTGGTGGTGAGATTGAGTGTATGTAGATATTAGAATCAAAGTATTTCTTTCTTTGTCTTTGTCTTGTTTGTTTTGTGAAATGTCTCACAATATACTTGCTTACTTTTCATCAATGCTTATCACTTTTTTGGTGTCCATGCATATATTTTATAAGTACGCCATGAGTTTTAAGACAATTATCTGCTGAAAATTATTGTCAAAACAATTTAATATATTTTTTAATTCGACTAGACGTCGAATTGTGAGAAAGGGTCGAAATCGCAATCACGTTTTTTGCTAATGACTCCACAATCATGTAATACCTTATTGCATAAAACATCCATGCAGCCAAAGAAAGTGTCTAAAATTTTGTATCTCAAGAAGAGCCGCATAAAATAAATCCATTGCCAGTTATCAAAATGGTGGTTCAAAGTGAGCACTGCATTGTAGTAAATCAGATGAACTGTCTCCATTCAAGGATGAATGAAGATTTTCGAATATTTTACCAGGAGGTTTTTCTTTTGGGACACTAGGAAAAGTTTTACTAGAAAGCATACCCAGCAACACTTAAAGATGATAACAGTAATTGTAATAATAACTACTCTGATTAAACATAGCATTAATGTTTACGTAGTCCCTTAAGCACGAGGGTCAAATAGGCCATTTTGACTTGATTACAACCACAGTAAGCTCTACGGCATTCAAATTTTTCCTTGTTTATTTGAGAATCGTAATAACCTCGACCGCTCACTAGGTCACAATAAACAAATCTTTAATGATAAGCTTTTAGTTTATCAAACGAAATATAATAAATATTGATTTCTTTCGAATGATTAATCATTTTTGTATTCGCTCATAATCAATGCATTGTAGTAACAAGATCTAAGCGTGTCAGTAACTACACTTGACTTTTTCTATCAATTGCATTGTTCAAGACACTCGTGTACACCATCCATAGACACACAAGGGGAAGGAGTTTTAAAGAATCCTTAATTTTGTTCTATCTTTAGTCAAGTGGTCAACGTTGCTTCAGTGTATTGATTTAAGTACGGACAGCTTGATAAATTGAAAAATCGATCGATTTATGCATTCGTGTTCAAAGTTAAAGATGTATATGTTTTCTTTTTTTCTTACCCATCCATCCTATACAATAGAGCAAAACGAAAAATAAATAATTATTGTTCCGGCTCAGCCCCATCCGCATATACTTTCTTACTCTACTAAACGTTGAGTGACTGAGCAGTTTTTGTAGAACAATTTCTGTTTTAGTGAGCTGCATAAGGAGTACATAAACTTTGCATTAGAATTGGATATGGTTAAAAAATATCTTTAAATTAAAAATCAAAGCTTTTTATTTTTTTTTCAACTCTTTTCTGTGAACATTGTCTAATGCAGTTTTAATGAAGTTAATTTAATGATGCACCCGTTGTGAATTGCAATATGACAAAAATTTAAACTTTTCATCTAGTATCCAAACAATAATTTCGGTGTTTTTTGTGCATAACATAACATGATAGTATTTAATTTACAAGATGGCAATTCAAAAACTATCGAAATAAATAAATTAAAACAAAAATATCATTACAGGCGGACCTCTACTTTCGCACATTCTACTTTCGCACAAATGAAAGTGAGAAAGAATAACCAGAAAAAATATGAACGAAGCTTTTATTCATCTCGATACATTTTTGAATATTATGGAAGAATTTGATCCCAATGGAGAACGCATATCTCAAGTGCGTAGAGCCATCCATAAAAGCACTGCATGTTACATGACTCCTATGAAGATGAGAAAAAAACAGTAAAATACAACTAGCTCTTGAAGTTTATTAAAAAAAATACAATTTTTATCAAATACATAAGTAAATTTTGATAAATAAAAATTTTAAAGGACAATTTTGGTGTTTTTTTTACATCCCTCTACTTTCGAACATTTGTCATTCGCACACATTTTCAGGAACTAATTGTGTGCGAAAGTAGAGGTCCACCTGTATTATTGTTATCATATTATCACTATCATTTTCGAGTATTAGTATTTTTGTGGGGTTTATACCAGTTTTAAGGAATTTATTATACAATCTATATTTGAAAGTATGTATGCAAAAGCGTTTCAAAAATCAGTTATCAGGTTTTTCCTAAACAACGCCGATTTATTGTATATGTCATCGCTATCAGAGCCTCTTAAGTTTGCCAATTAATTCTTGTTCAATAACGCACGCTGCAATGCGCAACGACAGCATCCTGTTTCCAATTAAATAACGTCCGATTTTGAAATTCCACTACTACAATAACTCGTTTGATATTATTAACAGTCTAGTGAGGATACCGTATAACGCATGGTATTTTGTTGTGTTACCTTTATAAATATATCTTCTGAAAGTTTTATTTTCAGCTGACAAAAATTAAATGGTATAATAGACTTATTATATTTAACTTTGTGAGCATGACACTCAGTTCTTATTTTAGAATATATATATATATGTATTCATAGTTGGCCATTTTCGGTCATTTCGGCCAGTGAAGCATTTTTAAGTGATTTGAATATCAGAATGCACCGAAGTTCAGTGAAACCAACTCTGATCATGCTTTTGAATTTTGAAAGAAGTACTTCATATAATATTTTGTATTAATATAATATAATTTATTTTTACGACTGTATTATATATGTATTTTGCAATGATGTTAGTTATTGTTTTGCGTAGTAATAATAGTATTGAAAAAACTTGAATTTAGAGTAAAAATATTTTTTCTGTTTCAGGAGAGTTTGCTATGCTGAGTGGCCAAACGGAGACAATCATTCAAGTCATGAATACATGTACGTTTACATATTTTTTTCGATAAAGCGGTTAAATTTTTAATTATTTGTATAAAAAACAATTATTCAACAAAAATATTACCGAATTCCATTACCACACCAATTTTGTTCAATGTAATGTAAAGCATTGTTTTCTTTGTTGTTTTGACTTCGATATATCGGTATACTATTTTTTTTACCTCGTTGCACAAAATAAAGTGGAAATAGAATGTAAATGACAATTTAATATATTTTTTTTTTAATATATAAATAACATGATAGATTGTTTCGGATAAAATGAGCAACAGAAAACATTTCGTCCAATGTAATTTTTGTATAATTTGAATTTTGCCGTTGAAAAATAACGTGTAGTCATTTGAATATAACTTCGAAATAATAAATAAATAAATAAAAATTCGATTTCTTATTTCGATATTGGTAACATTGTCTTTCCTCGATTGATTTGAAAACAATTTCTGATCGAATATCCGTTCTCAGAGTCAATTATTGGAAATCCGCAGATACAACGTAGCTTTCATGATCCTGACATACTTCCTGCCAATTGGATCGATGACGTTCACATACGCCCGAGTAGGCGTGGAGCTGTGGGGCTCTCAGAGCATCGGCGAGTGCACGCAGAGGCAACTGGACAATGTCAAAAGCAAGCGAAGAGTGAGTGCCAATTATCTAACCACGTATTGTTAAGTTTTGATTCATTTGCGTCGCACGGTGATATGTTTATTACACTCAGATACTCTTTCTACTCATTAATTATTACTATTTTGACAGACACACATCATCTGAGCTCAGTTTGTAGATTAAAGTTAATTTATAAACAACGGCATTCAAAAATTAATCACTATCAATTGCACGTCTGCATTACTCTTGGCAAAGCTGTTTTAGTTTATAAGGTTTCACAAAAGTGAACTTGGGAACGAATAATATGATATAACACAAAATAAAATACTTTCACAGTTTCAAATATATCCATTATGAAAAAGATTTTCCAAAAATTCTATATGCGCTTTTTTCGCGTTTCAATTATGCTTCTTATATCAATGACACTCTTTTATAATGAACATGCGAAATAAGTACAGTTTTCAATCAGCTAAATAAATTTTATCATAGTCTATGTCAATGTTTGGCATTCATTTGGTTTGAGAAATAGTGTACTTACATTTTGTGGCATATATTGTCCGAGTTGTTTTTATAGCGTTCCTTAGCTGTTATACTAAAGTTTTTTATCAGCGTTTTTCGCAGCATCCCAAAAAATTACATTCGCGACTGTCAAATGAAGTATTTATTATGTTTGGCGATTCACAGTGCACAATATTAAAGCTCTTTTAAGCATTCTCATCTGATATTGTAAATCAAACGAATAGTTGAATTGAATTATCATTAAAGCGATTGTGAAATAGTATGGCCAACTGTAATAAGATCCAAAACCATTAGACGCGTCAGGCATTTCTAGCAATTAAAGCGATTTATATCCAGTCTCTCATAAAACTCTCCGTATGTAATCAAGTAGCGATGGATAGTATTTTTTTTTAATTAAGAATAATATTTTGTGAAATGTCAATACCACAATGCTATTTTTTCAAATAACACATTTTTTTTTAATTCAGGGAAACACTTTTCAGTGTATTTTTAAAATAATACAAATTTTAACCTTCTTACTAACTTATATTCAAATTATTTTAACATACCCTTTATTTAATTTTTTGCATGAAATTAAAAAAAACAACACTTTTTGTATGAATTCGACATATTTTAATAATGATTATAAACTAGCACAGTCACGTCACGATCATTACCAATCATCTAAGTAAATCAGTAATTTTTCAAAAGTGTAGAATTTTTTATAAAAAGTGTTTTTTTTTCTTAATGGCTTTCGATAAGAATTTACAGTGAACACCTTAAAAGTATTTTTTAGTATTTATTTAAAAAATGTGTTTTTTTTAATCAACGCAATTTAAAAGAAATATTTTTCGCTCGAACACCTAAAAACGATTTAAAAAAACTTTAGAGGCGTCAAACTGATTCGAGCAGTTTTCAAGGAACCCTTCATTTAACAACATTCCGAGGGTTATTCGCACGAATAATTTTCATAAAATAGCTCGCTTCCTCGTCAACAACATTAGTAAGGAATCTGATGTTTTTGAGAGAATCCTTTTGCGTAAACGTATTTCCTGACATGCTCATTCTACGCGGCGTTTTTACTTGAAAGTAGAATGAAGTCAATTAAACAATAATTCAATTATAAAGTAATACGTAGAAAGTTGGAATATTCCAACTCAATAAATCAAAGAAGAAACGTAATATATTAATGATTGTACAATAGACGTACTTAATGTAACGGGAAAATGGTTCTCTAAAAATACATTTTGAAATAGACTTTTGCTAAAAAGTTTTCAACAGCTATTATTTCTTATTCATAAATCAATTTACTATAGCTGTTATACAGTTATTTTGAACAATATATTCTCGAAAATTTACCAACGAAAGAGTATTATTTGTTTAATAAAATTGAATGTGAGCTAGTTTTATGATTAAGTCATATAAATGTCTACATTATATTCTATTTTCAATGGATATATTAGGGTTTTGGAGAACTGCTAACAAAAACAAAACTATGTTCTAGTTGTGCGTAGTAAAATTATTTCATTTTTTTTTCTTTTGTGTTTGACATAATTATCTTCCACTTCAAAAGCGTTCACTGTCCCGATTTTCTCAACTTATTAGATTCCTTTAGAGCTTTATGATTAGAACCTTTCTTGCATACTGAAGTACGAGTGTATTAAAAAAGCCTCAAAAAAGAGTATTTTACTTAATGTATAGTACATATTATACTGTGATAGCATAACTTTCCATGTATTTTATCTATTTGAAAAAATCACACGACGGTTTATTTACAAATAGATTACATATTTACATATCGCATATAAAAATCGCAACAGCTTTCGTAAAGAAAGAAAATTTGTTTTGTCGTATTTTTCGGGTTGCGTGGGTTTGCGTAAAGCGATTCAGCGAGTACATCTACGCAACACAAGTTTTCCTGTCAAAGGGCAAAAAAATGAATACCTCAAAGTTTTCACAAAAGAATAACTCATCTCTTTTATCCAATTTATTATTCGGCGCTTAATTTTTTTAGATAAACGCAAAGAAAATTCTGATATTTTTCGTTTTTATGTAAGCAATAATCGGGCTGAAATATTTTTTACAAAAAAATATATTTTATTTTCTATAAAAATAGCGTTAGCTTACTAAAACTTTGTTCTTATACTGTTACAAGAAAAACCTTGAAAACGTTTCTACCTTCAGTACCATATTTATACTTAATAGGCTACACCAGGGTTTTCCAAACTGGAAGGCGCGGATTTTTTTTCGCCAGTGGAGAGGCACGACAATAATTGTTTTTTAAGGAAGGCGTTTAGTTTAGAAACTACTCGTCTATATCGTTACACGGCTATTCAAACTATTTTTTTTCATAGAATTCACATATAGCAACAAGCATTGTATCAATTATAAAAAAATTAACGTCTGTTCGTTTACCATTTATGTATTTAATTGTATTATATTCCGCGTGTTTACTATCGCTAACATTTGACTTTGATTTTTAAACTGCTTTTATGCTTATAAAAGTTATACATAGTCTTTTAATTGCTTGTTCACATAAGTTTAAGACAATGAATTTTAAAAATATATGCTTAAATATTAGTCACAGTCCTAAGTAGGGAATCCAATCCCGGGATTCGGGATCCCGGAATCCCGGGATCCCGTACAATTTTCGATACATTTCAATCCCGGGATTCAAAGGCATGATCCCGAAACTTTCGAGATTGATTTTCGTATAGAACAGAATTGTCCTGGCGCCGTAAAATAAAACGCAACCGATAGACAGACTGTCTTATCTTCAAAAATAATAAACAATGTTCCATTGTTCATTATTTCACAATGCACAATCAAGATATCATATTCGAAAATAAATTCTGCCGACAAAATCAATAAGATGAATGATGGAAGTCATTTATGGTAATAAATTGTCTTAATGAATCCCAAAAATATTAAATTCTACAGCATATTATACATTACTGTAAAAGGACACTTTGGCGATAAGACGTTATTTTTTAATATGAAATGTTTCTTGTTTCTTTATCTGCATTGTGCATATTGCAATGTTAATTGACTTTTTATTTATTTTAATGCCACTTCGGCTTTCCTCTATGAAGAAATTTTATGTCGTTTGTTATCATTAATATTATCTGTAAAATCCAGTGTGACGATAACTAAATTAATTTTTCTATTGTTCATAAAATTGACACTGGATCATTAAAAATACACGTAAATTTCAGAAATCTTTGCTCTTGCAGTCTGAAGTAGGTAAATAATTTTATCAGCTGTCGACATTAATTATTTTAAGTTGTATCGCGTATTTTTACATAATTTATGCATATAAAGTTCGTTTAATAATTATGGCGCATAATTTTTAAAGAGTACTTTAAAAATCCACTCATTCACCTGTACATCGCGAATAACTGAGATTAAGAGAGCTTTTTGGTAACGTATTGGCAGCCCACAGCTGGTGATATAATATAGAATAAATTGTTTAATTTATTTTTCACAAAAAAAAATATATATTTCTTAAAAAAATGTACTGATCCCGGGATCGAAAAATTTGAATCCCGAATTTCCGGGATCAACATTTTGGCTCGGGATTGGTTTACCTAGTCCTAAGTTAACAGCACCAGAATTGCTATTTAATTACTGTGGAATAGCTTTTTTAGAATTAATATTATCCGTTAAAGTTACGTCCGCTCATTGATTATCTTTTTTACGCAAATTTTTGAACATTGTCATTTAAAAGCTTCCAAAAACAATGAGTAAAATATTGAAAATACAAAAGTTGCGCCCAAAAATGTCAGGGAAAATCTTTCAGATTTTGTGAAGAAAATCATAACAGCAAGGCAAAGGTTATATAACAGAATTTTTACATGAGATACATCTTTTGGAATTTAACTAATTACTGTCTTACAGTCCAAAATTCAATTTTTAATTAAAATATGAATTTTAATGAATCTGACGTAATTAAATTTAGTCCGTGAAATCTCGTGTTTTTTTTCTTCTCATTATCTATGACTACGGTTATTAATATAGAAACAGCGTGGATCCAAATTTAATTAAATTTTAGTTTCTTTCAAGATGGTTTATGTTTGATAAACAAAAATATTGGAACTGCGCAAATGATCTATGTTTAACTTACGTACCTAAAATATTTTTTATCAAAGCACATTTTCACGATAGCTAAAAAAATGACAGAGCGGTAATTTCAATTGTTTGTTAATTTACTATTTATGTTGATTCTCTTAAGAAATTCATTTAACAAAATATTATGTAGAATTATTATCACAAACTTTTTTTCATTTTCCATATTATCAAAAACTTCCCTATAAATATATTTTTTTTCTAATTGTATTTATTTTTATTATGACACTTCTCTCTTTCTTTTACTATTGATAAACTTAGTCCATATTTAACTACTCCTTCTGGATCTATGTGGAAATATTTTTTTAATGTGAAAATAAATCATTCAAGGTCAGTGGTCGGCAACCTTTTAAGAGACTCGGTAAAAAATATATTATTTTAAATTAATTTAGTTAGTGGGTAAAAGAGAAAAATATTTTTTTACCGTTTATTCTTTTAAAAAATCATTTTTAAACAATAAAAAAAATATTTTAATATAATACATAATATATTTGCATGATATATATATATATATATGTGTGTAAATAAAAAAATATTTTATAAAAACATTCTTCAGGCTTCTTTGGTCTTATTAACCTTTCCCTTACTATGCAAAGTACTGCTATAGTAGTGTAGTATAAAATGTAGTACTGCTATAGTAGTGTTATATAATTGTCATGATTCACTCCCTTTTGCCTGATGTGTAACGGATACACATCTCAGGAGCTTGTGCTTTTTTTGCAGAGTAAGGGAAGGGTTGAATAAGTTATTTGATAAAAAAAAATATCATAATTTCTTGGAGGGTAACTCAAAATGTCGAAGTGGATAATTCAATTACCCACGGGTATTAGGCTGTTGATTACTGGTCTAGGTATTCATCATATTATAAATATACAGATACTAACTTAATAGAGCAGAAGTAATGGGCGTTAAAGAGAAGTAGGAAACGAAATTATATTTTTTTTACGATAATGTGACAAGATATTAATGATTAATAATAATTGACCACATTTGTTTTATGTATCAAATGTAAAATATTAAATAAAATACACCTGTAAGTGTGTCGTTTCCCGAATATATTCAGGTTCCTCAGAAGGCTTACGGCAAATACTTTGCGCAAGAATATCATCTTTACGCAGATAACAAGCGACTGCGAGATTCGTGTTTACTTACTTTACGCCACAACATCTTATTTGTAGAAAGGACCTTAGGGATTATTTACAGCAATCCGCTGACAGTTGTTATACAGTGATACGTATAATTACTTTGGAAAATGTTTACAAAGGTCAGAAAAGATATTTCAGTTTTTGTCATTACTTACCTAAAATAATGCTTTTGTAATTTAGTTATATGTGCTAGAACAAATTATCAAATTTAGAAAGACCTTTAAAGCTTTTAATACAAATTGAATCAATTTAAACCGAAAGTGAACTTTATATCTCCTCAATATTTTCCAGGGTTCAAAATTACGATAAATGGACATGTTTAAAATGTATGATTTTGTTATTTACTCTTCCATTTGTGGCGGTGTTAGAGAACACTCTACTTCCAAGATTTAAACGCTTCGACCAATTTTTCCACTGTTTCCAAAATCATGACAGCGTCTCAGAGCTCCACAAAAGAACATTGAATGGATAATAATAATAATGAACGACCTCTAAGATGACGGATACCGCTTAGTTTAAAGAAAAGCATTGAAGCTTTTTTGAGACACCCGTACACGTTTTGGCATTTGTTTTTTAAATTGCATACGTTATAATGTTATTATTGTCAAATTAGTGACAAAATTAAATCACCTGTTCCTCAGTATTTGTTTTTAAAACTAAGTTTAAAGTTACCGAGTTTTTTCGACGTACTATGGCTTGCATCATAAATGCATTCAACGGTTGACTCATGGTTCTGGCGAATAACGAAAGTTTTTTCAGACTTTTCGCATTGAAGTGATGGTGAATCTAGCAATTCCGTGTTCGATGTTTACGTCTTAATGTTGTTGACGTGCCTGCAAAATTAAGAACTGATTTAATGAAAAAAATATAATACAAACATTTTATCGCCAATCAAAAAAAAGTAAAATTGGTGATCAAAAGTTTTGCTTTATTCCAAAATACTCACATCAAGTAAAGAAGTGGATAACATTGATATGAAATATTTTTGAAAATATATTAGCATGCGTAGCTTCGAATCATAACACACATTCTACAAAAACGTGTTATAAGAAAATCGCCAAAATCCAAGGAAGTCCTATTTTTTGTAGTTATAAAAAAGTAATAACTAAAACTATAAATATATTAAATAAATAAAAAGACACATTTTTTAAGAATCAAATATACTATCAAACTATGAATAATACAAATAGCTGATTTTATTAATTTAAAAAATTCTGGTAGTTGTTTCAACATTTTTTAAAGTAATTTATAGAACACAATTATTTTTTTACATATATTGGATTCAGTTAGATTCGTTTGGCATACTTACCTAAAAAATGTAAAAAATACAAAATGTGAGATTTGATTCTAGACGCTTCGCATGTTAAAAAACAGATTTGTGCACCTCTACATCAGACCAAAGATTTTAGAGATAGTTTCATTTATTTTCATTGATTACTTTCACTTTGCGGAAGGCAGATATGCAACCAACGGCTGTATACATTGATCCAGGGGCTAGTGGAAAAATTAAGGAATGTATATTCTGTAGTTTATTTATTTTTTGAATTCGTAGTCTATGTCTTTCAATTAAATGAGCTATTCGCAGTAGCAATACAATACAAGATTCTTTCCGCTAGAGACATCGTTGGGGTAAAAGGTTCTCATAACAGCTGATATATAATTTAATCTGTGGAAAATTCTCTGAGGGCGAGTTGTTGACACCCTATTCGTAATAGTGACAAGTGACGCCATAGGGTGTGTGAAATGTTAACGCAGTCCGTCGGCGTAGCGACCAAATAAGGCCTTAGGGGTTTCATTTATAATTGAAGTAAAAAATATCTCTATCGTTTTCAGCAAAACAATAGTTATGATATGAAGAAGAAATTCATCACCGAAAACTTTTTCATCAAAATGACGATTATTCATATACAAAGAGTACAAAATATTTTACGGTGAAATTTAAAAACGCCATAAAAGAGAAGGTTCACAATATTTTCGTACAAACATGCAAGAAGTTTCAAGAACATTTTTTTGAATATATTTATATAATTATTAACTGGTGCAAAATGTACAAAAAAACAGTACATGCCATTAAAGCTGAAGTCAATTCACCATGCACTTGCCAAATATAATTAAGACAATACATAATATTAGAAGACAAAAAAATATTATTAAAAAAAATAAAAACGAAACAAACAGTTCACAATGATTATCGCTGAATATATTCACTTCCCTAGAGTCTAGACAATGATTGCATTGATGTGCCAAAAAGCCCATTCAACTGGTAACTAATAAGACCTACGTGAAGAAAAAGATTTCAGAAATATTTTGTTTATGGTTTTGGCCACGCATGTAAAAAATGAGAACATGTATGTTCGTAGTTTTGAGAATGTCAGTATTATTAACTCGGCCGCATTATTAACATAGCATAAAAATACTTTTTAACGATTATTACAAAAATAAGAACATTTATACATGCCGTATTGTAAATATGATATGATTTTAAATCCATCCGGAAGTCCATTATAGCCTAGCGGCAATAAATACTCATAAACTAGCCAGAAGAAAATGCGCTTTTTAGCGAACTGCTTACACGTAAAGTTACGCGTACACTGCTAACGTTTTTAAAAGATCAAAAGAATATTTGTATTCGTTATTCTAAAACCCTTTTACTGAAAGTATCTAGTGTGTAGTCAGCAAATATATTATAAATCTAAAATTGTAGCATTTTTCTGAATAATGTTGCTTTTGTTTCTTTTAATACCTCGCTTGTCCGCTGTAGCGTCAAATTCAACAGCTGGCATAAAGAAATCTACATTTTACAATAATTTTGTGCGGTTTGAAAAACTGAATATTTTAATATACGCTGCTGTCTCGTGGAATTTTCAAGGTGATTTTTAGATTATTTTTCCAAGACAAATGTTAAATTAACCATCAGCTTAACACAATGAAAACCAGCTTACGATCACGTTATTTGAATTAAATAAACCTGTGTGTTTTCATATTTTTTCGCAGTATGTATTAAATTTATAATACATTTTAAAAATATCTTTATTTTCCAAATACAGTTACATGTAAAATGGGCTTCTGCCAATTCTGAAAAAATAAATCGCAAGCTGATACAACATAGTCATTATTTTCATACACGGTCATTAAGCGATGTCAAAATTAAGCATTATATAAATCTCAACTAATGACAAGCTTACGTGAAGCTTGTTTATTTTATTTGTATATCAAAATAATGTCCTTATTTATTTTTTTTATATCAAAATAAACAAATAAATAAGGACATTGGATAAAAAAGCTCTCATATAAATAGGGAAACATTAAAATTTTCTTCTCAAACTAAGCTTCATCGTATTCTTTATGGACTTGTGTCATGGTCATTCTAAAATGTGGACATATTTTGCTTTTGGAGTAATTTTACGTTTGCATCGATATTACGTGCACAGGTTCTACAGATAATTCTTTTGACTGATCGCTCTACGTCATTCATCATAAGTATGTTACAAAATACTACAAGTATATCTTGTGCAACCTTTTTAAAGATATTTAATTTTTGTTTAATTTATACTGTACTATATGTCTAAAATCAAGAATTTTTTCAACGTTGAATTTTGGTGTAGGCACATTTCAAGTGCTTACTTTTACTTGTATCACATCTGTTGATTCGTTTATACCACAGGCTTTTTTGACACGGCTTTTTAGGGCTGTTGTATAAACGAGCGTCGGACAAAGTTTCATAATTTAAATTAAATACGTTGCAAAAAACAGCGTAAACACTTTTTTAACGAACATTTGTAACTTGTGTAATGAGCTAACTTGTCAAAACTATACAAAACTAAAACTCAGAGAGATTATTTAAGTTTTCTTTTTAACATAATGTACATTTTACAATGTGTTTGCATTGGATTTATATATTTAATATTCGCTTAGGTAATTTAGGTTTGTGTCATTAATATTTAAAACCAATGTAGAACTTTGTTATAGTATTCGAATCCCTCAAGGCTTACTCACCTTTTCAAATTAGTGAGTAGCGGTATTAGTTGAAGCCACTTGCATGATTTGATGTGTTTTTTGAGAATATGATACATTTCAATAATAATCTTTTATTTATTGAAATCATAGGTGTCTGTTCCATCAACAATAACGGTTTTTAAATATGGCATCAACAAAAGAATAATATTGATTAGTTGTTTTTTTTTCATTTTTATGAAAATGTAATTAATACTTATGACTGATAATTTGTTTTCCGTCGTAATCATATGCCATTTTAAAGCATATTTTTTTTTCTATCATAGTGCACATTTTATTTGTTGTTTAAATTTTTAAAAGACTTAAAAAATAAAAAAAAACACCAAAATCTAGTCTAGGCTATTTTCGTGAGGAAATATGTGTTTAGTAATCGGAGTACATTGATATTTCTTCCTTCAGATGAATCAGTAAAAAAAGTTGTTGAAATTGTATATTAAAACTGAAACTGTGGCGGCAAATTAAAACGTATACTTTAAGTCAGCGATAAACAACCCGTAATTCCCAAGCAGAGTTTGATCATTTATCTAAAATTATTTGAATTCACACTGCATCATAATGTCTGCACTTCACACTATCAAAGTGATGTTTATTACGTGACAGCTATCATAAGTAGTATCATATAACATATATTATAAGATCATTTCATAGGACTCGTAAACGGTTTTTACAAATAAATATATGTATATAACCAAGCTTCATGACCAAGCGAAAGACAGTTTTCATTTGAGAATAAATAGAAAGTAGGCATGGTTTTATTTACATTAGTAGTTTAATCAAATTATAAAACGATTTACGCAATAAATGTTGTGAGCGCTTAAGATTTAATAAAAAAATTAGATTAATGATAACAATTGGACTAAAAAACGAATAGAAACAATGATAGATAGTTAGGAAGTCAAGCAGCTGTGAAATCAGTGAGAGCAATTAACCAAGTATCGAGATATATTTTTTTATTAAATTTTATTAAAATTTATTTAAATTTAAAAAAAGGAAGTTCAGTATATACAAATCATTTTTTTATTTAAACCACACTTATGTGATGTCCATTTTACTTGAGCATACAGAAACGTAAGTTTGTTGCTATCATCTTTTTACTGATTGCTCTATATTTTTTTTCGTAAACTTTGTTTTATTTAAATACGTTCAATGGATTCATATTGTAAATGAATGGTCATTATCGCTGGTGTAGATGATATTGCTGAGATTCTAACATAGTTGAAATAAAAACAGCTTTAAAATTCGAGGCGCATGTTTTAAAGACAAGCGTAAAAGTCTTTACTAACTTTGAGCGAATTTCTTTTGACGTATGACCTTATAAACTTTTCTCAAAATTTTCGTAAAAAGTTGACGTGTTCTTTAAGCTCACATATATTTTAAGGTAAGCGGTTATGACATCCTTGTCTTTTCAAAAACAAAATTAAGTTTGTTAATGTATTACTTACTAAAATACTCATTTAAGAGAAGTAATTTAGTTTCTCAAAAATATAAAATTATTTTTCATTTAGTCTTTCATTATCGCCTCCAGCTTTAAAACAACAAATACTTTTTTACCCAGAATAACTCACAGAAAACATTGGGCAATGTATAAATATCAAACAATAAAATTACAATATGTAGTTTTATTCCGTTAAAATTAAGCTATACATCAATGATCTTTATTGTGAAAATTGTAGGAATTTATAAATAAATAATAATTTGTATTGAGTGCAACAAGCAGCTGTTAAAATACCGACTGGAAATTTTATATAATAAATACCACAAGATCCAATTAAGTGGATATTAATTATATGACGCGGAACAACATTTTGACTTTTTTTGGAATACATCATAAATATATGTAGGTATAACCGTGAAATTTTATCACATGAAAATGAAAATAGTGGAGTCAATATTTATAAATCAATGATATATGATTTCTTAATTTAAGTAAAAAAGTTAATCGAATTGTAAAATTATCATGTTGTAAATTTGAGCTTTAAATAATATTATTTTTAACTATGTTCACTTCCAATGTGAAACGGACATAGTTGAAAAAGCTCTAATGGAGCTTATCTAAACTGAACTTTTCTACGAGAACTATTTTTTTCTTGGTTGCTCAAATTTTCATTTTTGATGTGATTAAGGGAAGACAACATTGCTAAGGCAGGATTCATGGTTATCTAATCGCTCTTGTTACATTACATTTTTAGAATCGAATAGGTGAGACGTAATTTCAGACATCACAAACATTCATGACTTCGAACAAAAATCCATAAATCGATTGAAAAAAAATCACACCGGTATGCAAACCCGTGAGCACCGTAACCAACGAAGTTGATCACTCAACTACGAACCCGACGGTTCTTACCTAACGATATGTTTACAAAACTCAAAGAATTTAACGATCGAAAGTTATTATGAAATTGTAAAAAAATATGTTTTGCAATATGTAGCAGTGGCGGTTTAAGCACACGGGAGGCCCCGCCGCAATAAAATTTGGAGGCCCTGTTTTTATGATAACATTAAACGTCAGGAAATTCCAAGTTTAATTGTAAAAATGTACAGACAACTGAATAAAAAGTATATGGGTTATAATATATAGGCTATTTTTGAGGCTTCTAAGATACGGAAGCCCCAAGCACGCGCCTTGTTTGCTTATACGATAATCCGCCACTGATTTGTAGGCTGTATAGTGTATATTATACTATTGCAAATTGCTAAGGTTCCGTTTGTTTGACAGTGAATATGCATATCGGAATATGTTACTATTACAACAAACACATACTCTCTATCTCTGTCAGTATGTCAGATCATCTGGCAGCATCAAGAGAATGGTGAGCGAACAGGTGCCAAAGAAATAATTGCGTTTTAATTGAGTTATCAATGTACACATATAAATTAAACTAAAATACCCCTACCACCGTTCCATTATGTGTATTTTAATCAAATGTGTGTATATATTTATTGCTACAAGCAAAAAACTGACATTTCAAAAGACACGAGAGTATATTTTACATCAAATTATATTTTTGACAGATTCAGTCATCCGATAATAAATACTCTAGGGATTTCTAAAGAATAATTACCATGTTTGCCTAATCCGTCAAAAATGTAATCATAATTTTCTAGTACATATAATTTTATTTATGTGGAATATTTCTAAAGTTATTAAGTAATAAAGACAGTCTCTCGAGCGCGGTGGGTAGTTTATTTCTGTGACCTTTATATTAGTTTTGCTTTTGAAATTATTCTTCATAATAATTATAATCTTTTTCAAGTGAAGTGTGATAATTTTTACCTTACACATTTTCATTTTAATTTATACATCAATTTAAAAAAAATGTACTTTCTTAAAAGTGATTAACAACCAATAAACAGAATTGTTGATTAATTAGCAGATGACCGATATGAAATGTATGTTTGTCTTTTAAAGTAACACAAATAAAATTTAAATCATTCAAATTTCTACACAAGTTTCTACACTTTTGAAAAATTTAAATTTCATATTGAAATTTGAGCGAGCACCTTCAGAGGAAATCTTAAATTATATCACGGATTTGTTTATAAAACATGTTCTTTGAATAAATTGTAGTCATTTCCAATAAAAAAAATACAAACTTACTCACATAACATAATAACGCTGAAGAAGAAGCTTTGTATAATAATCACTGATTTTGGTTAAAAAACAAAATACACGGGCTTCGACTAAATGGTTCCAAAAAAACGTTCTGCAATGTAAATCCATGTTACACGCGATTTGATATTTATACAAAATCAGATTATGGATTGCAATGAAGTATCGAAGATAAATAGTATCATTGATTTTTTCAATGCACAATACAGAAAATGCGAAAACGTACTTCATAAAATAATATTTAAATATTATAACCATTCTTCATCACTCTCATTTACAGTTTTTTTTAATCCGCTTAAAGATCAGTTGTATATTTTTTCTTCGGAATTTATAGTTTGGTTTTTAATTTCTTTAAACTCCTTGCTAAGCGATTGCCTTCTTTAAGGGTGTAAGACTTTACTTATTTATGGTAAGAGACCAAGCACATTAGTAACTATTTTATAAGAAAAAATACAATTTATCAGAATATCCTAAGTCTTTGTTAATTGATTTTTTTATGAAACAAAGCTAGTTTGCTGCAATCCCTTTCTGTGTCATTATTGCTTGAACGTTCATTTCATACTTGGACTAGTTTTTCTTCAGGAAGGCCAGGTTTCTCCAACATTTCTTCGACGTTTTGAAAATTCAGGTCATTAAACTCTTCTTCGTCAAAAACCATAACAATTTCTGTATTTACCTTCTATTGGTGAAACATTTTAGTTACTATTTATTACTTCTGGCCACAACTTTTTTAAGCAAGCATTTTTAAGTAGATTGATTTAATCCTCTACCAGGCGTCATTTTTACACAATTCTTAAAAAGAAAACTAGTGTGTATTTTTGTGTTATATAATTGTTATAACTAGACTTTATATACTTTATTAGACGTTATAACTTTTTTTTTAAAATTTCGGATAGTAGATATTTTATATTTCCTTTGAATTGGCATTCCGGAATAATGAATTGACTTGAATTAAGAATCATGATGATAAAAATCCATTTACATTTAACAAATAATAGCAACAAGGGTTCCTAGAATTATTTTTTTTGTATTTTTTAGCTTCCAGTAATAAAAAAAATAAAGTTTGCCTAAAAGAAAATGATTTCTGCGATATCAAAATACCATCGGGAGTTATTTTTTTTTGCTTTTGAATTTTTTATGAAAAATCGCTTTTTTCAAAAATAATAATAATAATAATATGCGTTTGACGTGCGGCGTAGTCTTAACCAACCGGAAACTGAAGTCACAATCTCCGAAATGAATATCCGGTTTCGATTTGCGAAACAACATCCGGTTTCATCGGGTGGCGGCTGAGCCTCTAACAGACCGTGAATTTAATACCATTTCAAATATTTAATGACAACGCCATTAGGAAGTTGGGCCAAGAATTATTAAGGAGTGACGCGAAACAAATTTAGATTAGTGCAGTGGGATCACCACTCTGTACCCGTCGGTTTATATTAACTTTTCCATTTCCTAAAAATACACACGCTGGGGTCGGATTATTTCACCAAAGCATTATCTACAGAACATTAATTCCAGGCACCGCAATAGTAATTTGTTTTCACAGTAAAGAGTAGGCGGCTACAGGTGAGACTGGCAATCAACTAACAAACCTTGTGATCATTGATACATAAAATATAATGTAGTTAATTCCAGACAGAATCACTACCTTATCCTACCTTTTTAATGAGGTTGTCAGGTTCGTATTTTACGTAAATATCATTCGTTCCTTTAGATAAAACTATTTATAAAGCCACTGTTTTAGTTTCAAATCTAACACATCAATTATTCTATTTGAATACCACTATTATAATACATTTCAAAATAGTTTGAAAATGTTACTGATAAAAAATATCTCTATTTATAAAGTCTAATCACATTTTGTATATGTGTTATTTTATATATTCGAAATATAAACCAATTTAATTCATTGATAGCATAATCAATACAATGTGGAAATATAATAGTAATTATGAATACGCTCAATTATTTTTTAAGGGATACGTTCCGTGTAAGACAGGTATGAAAAAAAAAGTGTAAGAAAGATTGCGTTCATATAGATAAATGAAAGATAGGTTACATTAATTTTGACAGTGCAATTTCTAAGTCATGCAAAAAGAGAAATGGGTGTATAATGATTTTCCACTACTACTATTTGTTAATAATCTATTTCAAATAGTCAATTTGCTGGATGTTTTTTAATATATCATTGATCTATCATTACTATGTATACTTACACTATTTTGTATAATATATTTATTCCAATAACTTTAAAATTCACAATTAGCTCACTGAATATAAATAAGCCATAAGGTATTGTTTTAAAAAATAGTTTTACTACAGCAAAAAAATGTATTGTTAATCATATTCAATCGATTATTTTATTAGTCTTCTTATATTATATGATACTTTATTGGAAGTCTCTAAAAGAAAATTCTTTTATTTTTTTATGTTTTAGGGATACGTTCAAATAAATTATTTTCTCCATAAATTAATTTGAATAAAAATGCTTTTGAGTTATTATAACTATTATGGTTTCTTACTCACTCATTCCCGCAACGAAGTCGCACACGTAGTCATTCAACAATTTCTGTATTTCATTGGAATTCAATTATTACTCTCATAGTTCAGGAAGTTTCATAAGAGAACATTTCATATCATTACATTAATTACACCGCTGGGCGTATTTATCTTTATGTCACAAGAATTCAAATGACTTGCAAACTCCATAGGATATTTTTCACGAATAAAAATCTGCTTAATTGTAAAATTTGTTTTTTTAATATAACAGTAATTACATTTAATGTCTTCACTGTCAATTTTTGATAGAAAACCATTAAGTAAAAAATCAAAACACTTTAGTACTAATTTCACATTTTTCACTAGAGATCAGAACCGGTTACGCTCATCACGAGCATCATCAACTGATCAGTCAAAATGATCATCATTGAAGATGTTTAATTATTTAATAAAAGTGATTTATTTTTAAATATTTGAGTTGCCAATTTCCAAAACTAAACTAGTCTGTTTTCATAACTTCGTAAAAACGTGTTGAGAAGCCTCTTCATTTTAAAAATATCCATATTTTAGTAAATCAAATTGAAATACATAAATAATTTGATCCAAGAAAATATTACTTTTATTTCATTATGACGGTTTTCTACACGTTCTTTTATATGTATGTCTAAAAAATTAAAATGGAAAAGGTTAGTTTTGGAAATGGGCGATTATTTACAGTCATAAATATGACATTTAGCTTAGGTCAGATTGCATTGTATGTCATGGTGATTATAATGTAATAAATTCTACAAAATGTGTAAAATGATCATACAACAACTGTTATTAGTTTATAATCTTTATGATTGTAAGCTGTCTTTTAAAATACATAAAAATAAATGGTGATTACATCGAAAAAAAACAAAAATTATTAGATTCTTTTACCTCTTAAATGACTTTAGTCAATATTTATTTTTTAATTTATAAGTAATTTAAACACCAGCAAGACGGTTACACAATTTTCTCTTTGTCAGTTTTCAAATCCTTTTTTGATTACTTTAATAAAATTAATTAATTAATAAAAAAAATCACAAAGCAATAGATTTTTTAAAAACACAATCTGCATGGAAATGAAACTTTTAGAATATTTACATTCGGAAAAATAAATTAAATTATTAAATCATTATTAAGGACGCGTATCACTTTTATGATAACAATTTCGAACATTATCGGCCAATGATAACCCCCTAAATGTAGTGGTTTTTTTAACTTCATTAATGGATTGTTTGTAATTAAAATTGCATGGCTGAGCATGTTTCAAAGTTAAGACTTAGATTTAAATTGTATAAAAATATTTAAAATAGTCCGTGTTAACCCAAACAAATAGCGCAATTTAGTTTTTATATTATAAAAAAACATTTTTTGCTTATTCATCATAAATACATACTACATAAAACCGATAATGGGCGTTCATACAAGACTATAGCATTATTTAACAATTATTTTCAAGTTATAAAAATAGTATGAAATAATTTTCTAATAAAAAGCTTGTTTATAGCGAACATAAGTTATCGGCAATGTAACAGATTGATTGTTCTGAGTAAACAGTAAACGAAAAATTTTAGCTTTCAGGATAAAGCATCGATATTTTATGTTACATATATGTAGGTATAATACTATTATAATATCAAAATATACATCCATTTATGCCGACATGACACAAGACACAAATAAGATTTTAAAATAAATAGACAGGGACAATTGCCTGCTTCACTATTAATAATTTAATTCATTTACATAGAAATGCTTTTTTTGGCAAACTGGTATTGTAGATGCATCAACTGAATGATTCCAGACAAAGAATTGATATAAAAAATCTCTTTATTTACTTTAATAATTTTTGACAGTTTTTTACTTACCAACATATCTGCCGGAAAGATGAAGATATCATAAAATGAAGTTGTAAATACATTTATTTTATTAACAGTATTATATAGCAGAGTTGAACGACATTCAATTTAATCATGTTTTTTTATAAGCATCTTAATATATCATCTGTCAACTGCTGTGAACTGGTTTGTTAGAGCTAGACTTTACCGATCATGGGGGTCTAGGCTCAAGTTCCGGTAAGGTCAATGGAAAAATTATAATATTCCTTTTCAATTTAATTAATTTGAGATCTAAAACATGGACGTTTGTGATGGCAATTCCATTCGAATTAATTTCGATTAACTTACAAAAATATTTTAATTTTCAAAATATTTTTCACATCGAATTTTTCACATTAAATCTCTTAAAAAATATCAAATGAAGATATTATAAACCAACTACAATGTATGTAAACATCATTTGTACGCGATTAAAAAAAACACATTATACTGTTATTTGTATCACTTAAACGGCCTTTTACAGATTGAATTAATTCAATATATTAATAAAAACACAATAATCCTTTGTACTTCATTCCACTTTATTTAATATGTCAGGACTGGTTTCGCTCATTGCGAGCATTGTCAACTGATAAGAAATATAATTTAACAATGCTATTTATACAAAATTGAAAATTTATACACAACAATTGGCATTGAAAAGAAATTGCCAATTACATTAAAGTGATTCTAAAATAGCACAAAATTAAAATGTTCAACACATCTAACATATAATTAAAAAGTCATCCCAGATTAATAAATTCAGAATGGCGATTGAAAGTAATTACAAACATAATTAAAATTTGGGAAATTTTTGACAAAGTGATAAAATGCTACATTAATAAAGTGAATATGCTTAATGATAGTTTTAGAATCTAAAATTTGCAATTTAGATCTTTTTAGTAATGCCATCTACTGGTACAGGTACGTAGATGATATTTTACTTTTAGGCTGTTCACTGTCAATACTTGATGGAAAGGCATTATATTAATAAAAACAATAATCCTTTGTACTTCATTCCACTTTATTTAATATGTCAGGACCGGTTTCGCTCATTTCATTATCCATTGCATTAGCCCTTGTTAACTATTCTTTTATATAAATTTAAAAAAAAATAAAAATATATAGATTTCTTTTGTTAGAATTGATATGGTCTTTGAAAAATTTGTTTTTCAGAATCTTCCTGGCTGTCGATTTTGTTTAAGTGATGAATGAACACACCAACTACTTGGAAGCGGGGAAAACATAAAACTATCATTAAGCATATTCATATCATTAAGCATATTCACCGGATAAGCATGAAACCGGTCCTGACATATTAAATAAAGTGGAATGAAGTACAAAGGATTATTGTTTTTATTAAGATGATATTTTAGTTCTTTGGGGTGGCACCGAGAGACAACTCTCCCAGTTTTTTAAATAATATCAATAACGTTAATCAATATATCCAATTCACCATGGAGTTGGGTGTTCAAAAGACAATTTTTTCTATACTGTTATAATTTATACCGATCTGACACCAAGCTACCTACCCGGTTCTAAAAACGGAAGAACGATTGGTTAACATGAATATTATATTATTATTTGCATAGCACTATCATGTTATTATCCTATTCGTCTTACAACCAAAACCATCATGATAAAGCAATGATATTTCATATAGTAAACAGTGTTTACTTTACACGTTTGTTGAAATATTCCATTACGATTTCGTTTTATTGGATTTGGAATAGACTTCATAAGAATAATGATTTTTTAGAATTATTGTCAACTAATTTGAGCTGTTATATTTTTTCATCACATCAACATCAATTTGACATAAATATTACATAAGACAAATTTCGTGTAATAATCTTTATTCATAAAATAATGAATAGCCGTAAGCAAAATTTCAGTTTTACTACTGAGTATATAGCTTCTGAAATCTCCAGGATTATTATGTTGGGCTTGCGTTTAGTTATCTGAGGGTGAGAGAAGTAAGCTTTGAGTACAGTTAATTACATTCAAATCCTTTATCGCAATTGCTCTTCGCATACACTTTAATACTTGAAATTTGCGAGTTCACGACAAACAGTGAAGTACTTAGATTATTATAATTTATTGTCGGTATTATTCTCTTTACAACATTTCCGTTTCGTTATTTTACTATCAAATTGAGTAAAAAAATCATGAAAATTATCGCTTCAGGCTTTACAATTAACTTAATTGAAGTATTTTTTTAAAAAATTACAGCCCATTAAGCTCTGAATTGTTTTAAATATTATTTTCAGTACTGTTTAGGTCCAGTATAAATATTTTTTTTTATTAATATATTTAAAATCCACGTGTATTTTTTTATTTATTCTTTGCGTTCATGATTACTTTAATAATACAATATATATATATATTCATCGACACAGTACCCACACATAACAAATTTTACAGCAGACACAAAAAACTTTTTTTGATGATTTTGGGTCAAAAGTAAATTATGAAATAAACACAACATTGAAGTGCTTGGAGACTGATAAACTGGCGCTTATTTTATTTTATCTGATATAAATTTAATACTTTAAAAAAAGTATTTTTTCCTCATCCTTCGCAATTTGCACAGGCCTTTCTTTTTCCAACCTAAAAGCTAAATTTAGATACTAATTCGGCATTTTCAGCTTACATGCCTTTTGGTAGAAAGTGTATCAAGTTGTATACATTATGATTATAAAAAAAGCTGCTTTGAAAAAAACTGTGGGTTACGTCCTTTTTTTCTTTCAACGGTCAACGTGAATATGGCATGAAACCAACATGGCTGTCAATCATACATATTTTACATATTTTTTGGATTGAGATACATCGTATTTTGTTACAAAAAAACTTAAGCAAAGCTATTTTAAAAGAAAAAAGAAAAATGTACAGCAAACAGGAGTTTGTTATGCATCGCTCATTTCGGAAGGTTTAAGATATATAAAAAAAGTTGATAAACCTATAGATAATCGATATTTCTACGCCCATTTAAAGAATCAGATAGGAAGATGGGTAGTGAGAAAAGCTTACAGGCATCCATGCTTTTTGAAAAAATCAATAAATCAATGTGTTTAAAATTCCAATTCGAGAGACGTTCTTATGACACTACAACAGGTAAAGAAAATATCACTATAATAAAAACCAGAGTTTTTCGCCCGAGGTCTACAGCACGTTTCAAGGGGTCTACAGAAAAAATATTATTTCAGGGGAGCCACAGCACAGTTTTGGGAGGCCATGGTCAACCTTAATACAAAGAACAGAAATTTTGTTTCGATTGTTTGTATTCGAAGAAAAACTTTGCAAACTACGCAACTTTTCAACTAAGTGTATAGGTTCTTTAATAGCAACCAATTGATTTAAGCTATCTTTCCAATGACCAGCCTTTACTCGTCACACTCACTACCCTCCAAAACATAGTTTTCTGTTAATTCAAAGAAAAGTGTCACGCGTAGCAGGTTGTGGTGTTCTTGCTATTATTTATTTCATCCTTCCCAAATCTCGCACCTCATACTACGGGTATGGGAGTCACAGAAAAATATGAGACTCAAAAGAGGCCACGAGCTCAAAAAGTTTGAGAAACTATGGTATAGAAAACTTGTTTACAAAATTGATTCATTTGTGAAAATAAAACTTCGTTAAAATGCGTTTTTTAATAATTGTTTATATTACAGCGGTCGGCAAGTGGTGGTCCGCGAGTGAATTTTGGTGGTCCGCAGAGAAATATTGGACCATCACATTTTTTTTACTATTGATTCAACTTTAATGATTTGGCTGCAATAGTGGTTTTTATTTTATGAACAAGGTAGATTTTATGTGTCCTTCAATATTTTTTCCGCGAGATTAAAAATGATATTTCTAGTTATCCGTGATGTTCTAAAGTTTGGCGCCCGCTGATTTTATAAGATTGTTTACTTCACTTGGGTTACGAATTTAATAGCAAAATTTAATTAGGAAATGCAAACACAGAACTGCGTCATTTTGACTGTTCTCATGCAATTAAATTAGCCGAGAAATAATAATTGAAAACACCTTCAATGAAATTGCTTAACGCCGAGCAACAAAACAAACAAATTGTTGTACTTAATACCTACTAAGAAAGTTTAAGCACTCGCGGCAATCTGTACTTAAGTTGGATGATCCTGAGGGAATATTCTTTTGTCTACTTTGTCGAATTTTCTGTGGAGACACTTTCATCAAGAAAAATTAAGAAAAAGCTTTTGAAAAACATTTTTCCAGTTGTTTTGTCAACAGTGTTCACAAAAAGAAAATTATTCTTTTAAAACGAATGTATAAACAAACCTTTAACACGCTCACTACATTGTATTGGGATGCGGAAAAAAATATGTTTCAATCAGTCAACACTGATTTTGACTTACCTAAAAGAACAATAAACATTTTTTATTTTAATCTGTTTTTTACCTTAAATCAAAAGTAATATATTCGTTTGGTATTGCAATCCAGCTCGATGTACCAAATCTCAAACAACAGAACCAAAATATGCCATGGGGCAATTTTTTTATTTTTCAGAAAGCAGGTCGTAAAATAAATAAATATTTTGAGCATTATAAAATCATCCAAAAACTTTGATATTAAGCTGCCGCAAAAATACGTAATAAAACAATCGCTATTCACTGCCCATCAACGAGATACTAAACGTACAAAAAGAAACAAAAAGTATCTTTCGTCTTATGTTTTCGTGATCACATATCACAGACGTTTTTATCCCCGTATCGTTAAATATGTATTAGACAACAGTTTTTGATGTAGTATTTATTTTCCGCAGACAAACACATACTATGCTGGACATAGGTTGTTGACATTAATTTATATTTTATGTCTCTTTACATCCACGGTAAATTTTGATCTCAGAAAGAAACATTCAATATTTACAAAGAGGAAAGACATTATTAAATATGGCTATTTTTTCAATCTTTTTTGAGATCAAATATTAAAGCGTTCGTTTTATTTTCTATTTTCTTTCGATTCAGAAAACTTTCACGTGGATTAAATTTTTGTTATCAAGTATACTTTAGATAAACGTTTGTTTCTTTCAAATAAGCTTTTTTTAGTGAATTATTCTGAATCAATTATTTTCAAATATATACTATTTCTTGGTCAGAGCAACAGTTTTTATGCTATTTTTCATAATCATTTTTGACGTACAAAACGGCTCTAGCAGTCTAGCAAACTAGGTGGTCTACATCCACCAAAGGGCGTGAAACATATCTTTTTTTCCAGACGTGACTTGAAGGCTCACTTGCACCTGGACACTTCGTTTTCCAATTTATAACCGGCCATAGCAAATTCAACGGTAAACTATTTGGGCTGGGCAAGTTGGTTGAACGGCCGGATTGCACTTGTGGGCACAACCACCAGGACGCCAATCACGTACTGTGAGACTGCCCTGAGATGAATGCTGAACGAGCAGAGCTGTTTTCTGTGATCCGTCCTCATTCGGGCCCAATAGGCCACGCTGACCTGATCTCAACCAAGGCAAATTTTGAGGCATTCGATAAATTCGCAACATCATATGGGGAACGGGATATTCTTGATTTATATTTAAATTCAACGCGGGGTAGATTAAACTCTTCCGCCACGGCGGATTCTCAGTATACGGATACACAGGATACTTAATATCACTTAAACTAAATGACTGAGCAACTCACATTCCTTTTTTTTTCTTTCTATCTCTATCTTTTAAGCACATTAGTTCATGGTTAAAGGATAGATCCCGTCCAGCTCGGTATCGGGTCAATAATACGAGGAATAAATTATTTTCTTTTCTTGATCGCATTGCGTTATGGAAGGCGGCCGTAAAAATTCGGCTGCATACACATAAAGGTAGGTGGTGGAATACTCAACAACCAACTTTTGTTCAATAATAGTCTGAAAATCTTGACTCCAGTTTTTCTATTTTCCATGTTTGAAAAACGGAGTTTCTTAAATAATGCGGAATTGCAATTTACACTGAAGAATACAAATATTTATTTGTTTACCATAATAAGACCAATTATTCATTAAGGGGATTCTGTCCACTTCGACTACTTATAACCATACTTTATACACTGAGCTGGTAAATTTATGAAATCATATAGTTTTGATCACAACTCACTTGAAAAAATACGCAACGCCACTTTCAGTTTTGGCGATACATACTAGGGTTCATTACCCAAGATTTGTAAATATTTATTAGGCCGAGACCATTTTTTTTCTTATTGAATTAACTGACTCACATATCTTGAATAATTTACCATGAATACAATATATTCGTCAATTCGTTTCGTTTTTGGTCTGCTTGCGAATGCGGGAGCGTGAACTTGTTAATCAATCTGATAAAGTTGTTCGCAGCTTTAAATTTGTTTGTAGTGTCCATTTAACACGTGTCATTTCACACGAAAACCGTTCATAGAATATTTACTTTTGGTGGCGGCATGCAGATTTTTTTCAAGTATGTAGACAGCATTCGATTTGTACTGTTTTATATTACTTTTTTAACAAGTACACCACGCAGTTAATTATGATAACATTTTAATGAAATCGGGTCATCACTTTACATGTTATCTTTTCTATTATTGTATCTTACTTGTAAGGTACAAAACTAATGTTAAAAAATGTACGTGTGATTTTGAATATTATTTGAAGCCTTCAAATTGTTTAATACTGTAAATCAGTGGTTTCAAACTTTAATTTTGCTAAGCCTCCCTTTGAAGAAAAAAATCTTCGAGCCTACCCATTTTTTATTTCATATAGTAATAAAGACACGTTTTAAAGGGTAAATAAATATATTGGAATGTTCGCGCTTCCTTTGGCAATAGTCCACGTTTCCTAGGTTAGAAATCGCTGCTGTAAAGTGTAAATAAGCATATTTTAATATTTCCGGTGTCGCAGAAACTTTACTAATTGATCAATTGCGGTTTACCACCGCATCAATTGATTGTATAAACAATTGTTAGGCAATACATAATTGCTAGCGTATTTTTATATGCTATATCTAGTCTTTTTAATATGATGTGCAGTTATTCGAATACCAAACAAATGTATATGATTAGTAAAAATTTGAAGCTTTTAATTATAGCATAATTGAATTGTTTATCTGTAATAAAAAGTATTTTTTTCTGATCACACCATTTGACATTGTGAAATAAATTGTACAAATTGTATTATATTTTATCAACACGGTTAAAAATATTTTTATATTTATTTAATGTACCAGTAAATAAACTAAAATTGACCTTCGGTGAATATCGACTACCGATAAATTAGAAAACTAACCAATAACTACCGAGAAATATTGTATCGCGATTATTTTAAATAAGACTCCAAAATGTGGGGGTTTTTTTTAGAAGCATTAGAAGTCTCTAAAATCCCAACTTAAAAAAGGTGTACATGTGTAAAAATCTTCGAATTAGTGAATGTCTCGATCTGCGATTTTGGAAATCTCGTAAGCCTGTCTGCCATTCATCACCTAAGCCAGTGCTTTTCAGCCTGGGCTCCGCGAAAATTTCCATTCTTTCAACATTCTTTGTGATAAAATATGAACATGTGAAATAAAAAAAAAATCATGTAAATTGGCACGAAAAAGGTTGGGGAGCACTGACCCAAACGACCACAATCTAAAGCTATAATATAAGTAGTTACATATTTGGCTATATTTTCTGAATTGTTTGTGTAAAAATAATATGTGTTAAATAATAAGTTTTGTTCTTTTTCAGGTCGTAAAAATGATGATAGTCGTGGTGGTTATCTTCGGAGTCTGCTGGCTTCCTTTCCACGTCTACTTCATTGTCACTTCTTACTACCCCATGATCAACAACTTCGAATACATACAGGAGATATATTTAGCCATCTATTGGCTGGCAATGAGTAATTCCATGTACAACCCTATCATCTATTTCTGGATGAATTCAAGGTATGTTTGGGCTATTAAAATTTCATTTTATTCATATTTCTATCGCCACATTTTCATGGGTTTTTTTTTATTTAAAGTTAATTTAACACATCGCCAAAAAGAAATATTACAAAAATAAAATCAGTTGAATGTTTTTGTTACCTGTTTACGGTGTTTAATAAAAAAACTATTTAATTAATACCAAGAGTTTATACTCATAAGACAAAAGCTGTGCAGAAATTGCTTGCTTAGTATTTTTAAATTGTGATTAAATTAGCGAATAATATTCTGGTGACAGTATTATTGTTTAAGCTTACAAAATTATATTCTTGCCGAATAAAATAGGCCGCTACATAATTTTCTCGCTCTGTTTTCCTTAGCACTGCGTGTGTGAGGTGACGTCACGCGTCGCACGTCGTAAACCCGTCACAAATGCTACAATTTTCCGTCACATTTACCCTCTTGACAGAGACGTATATAACACAGACGTTTTGCTTGAAAATAAGACAGGAATTTTATAAAGAAAATGTTACAACTTTATTTTTTTTGTCAGCAAAATAAACCTAATATTATAAATTAAAGTGTATTTTTTTTAGACAGACGTTTTTTATACTGGAATTTCTCCTTAAGTAGAACATTATGCAGCTTTTCTTCTATAACACTTTTGTTAATATAGTGAATTCCGAATACTTTTGTTAATAAGTTTTTAAGTTCTGATTTCTAATATCAATCGAAACCGGCTTTAATTTGAATGAAAGTTGTTTTTATCTTAACATACTTTATTTGATGTATTTATTTTGTTAAAGTAATTAATTATCTCATGTTAAGAAACTTTAATATGTTTTTAGTTTACCGCTCCTTAATAAATTCGCTTTACTATATCAGTTGTAGGTTTTTTGGGCTTGCGTTATATTCTTTCTGCAAAAAAGTTCGTAGTGGGACTCGAGCTCGTGAGGTCCGGCACCCGTATGCCTAGGACCCGATATACAGTATGCAGAAAAACGTTAAATTATTACGTGGAAAAAAACACAGTAGTTAAAAGAAATATGAAAGGCATTTACAAATAAAGATACAAAATTTGCAATAAATTGACTTAAAATAAAATCTTATAAACTTCTTACAAATAAATGAATAATTCAAAATTTCTTCAAAGGACAATAAATTAAGTTTAAGTGGTCACTAACAATAAATTCGAATCTAATGAATATTGAAATGCCAAATCAATTTTATCGCGAAACCGGTCCTGATCTAATAAATTTTATGTGGAAAAAGTACTAAAAATCTTTTATTATTTTAATTATAATGCCTTTCCACCAAGTATTGAGAGTAAACACCTTAAAAGTGATTAAACAAATCGTTTATAAACATAATAATTCATAATTAAAAGCAGCATTTTCATCTTATCTTCATCAAAGAATTTTCTAACGTGTTTTCTCCAATAATCTAAGTCTATATTCGTAAATCTCTTAGCTTCGCAATATTTGTATTCGGCCAGAGGTCCTTCTGGATTCCACATTCATACACAGAGTTTGTAACTATGCAATTAGTCTCGGATCACAATGGTGGACAATGGTGGTACAGAATGAATTTCAGAATTAAAAAGCCACCGCTACGAACCCGTAGAGGGTTTTCGAGCTCAAAAGAATTTTCACCGCAAAATTTTCGCATTCTCCTTTTATTTTAACATCATTGTTAAAATATTCGATCGCTCTATCTGGCTGTACGTAAGGCATAGGTTAAGTTACTACATAACCAAAAAGCGCTTCTCCCGTTATATTGTGTTCAATTTAGTCTGCTATATTTTTTTACAATTCAATTTATTGTTAATCACAAAATACGTAAAAAAAAATCATTATGTTATTTATATTTTTCTATTATTATGCGAAATAAATTATGGAATTCTATTATTATATGAATTTGATGTACCTCTATTTTTAGTTGTCTTGCCTATAGAATATCATATTCTTATAAACAGCTATTCCTACAACAACATTTGCTTCCAATAGGTTTACAAGATTGTTGCTAAATCTTTGAGCTATGAATGCAGCTATTTCTTTCTCTGTATATGTTATTAATCTTGAACAACTCAGTCTCTTAGTGTTAAAGAATCGTTACTCTTACTTATTTTACTTCAGTTACATATCGCACTGGATATAAAATGTCATATTAAAGTGTATGAAAGTGACAAAGAGACATTGACACGGTAAGGTTATTAGCACCCGCTTCTACTAGCACTTTTGTGAGCAAAACTGGCAGGCTTTTAAAAAAAGGATGTAGCTAAATTAATTGTGTTTGAATTTTGTTATCAGGTAACCCGTAATATCAATTGTTTATTGTAAATGGCCTTAAATGGCAACATTGTTTTTCGATACCGATGTGATTTTTGTTTTTTTCTTTCTTGCTCTTTGTGAAACGAACCGTACACGACGTTGCGAACGTGTGTCTGGGGTACTTCCCGGCCTCTGGACGTGGTTCCAGAGACCTTTAGTTGATTTTTCCATTTCGACGAAAATTAAATTCTATTTTGTTCTCTGCGCAGAGTTTACCGTCAAGTTTTTTTTACATTTATAAAATCATGTGTGCAAGCTTGGTATAATAGTTATTGTGTATTGCAATAATTCAAAATTTTGTTTGTTATATATTGTACGTAATAAATTCGGTGATTGCAAAGTTCTTAAATAAACGTTTTCGTGATAGAAGAGCAATGTCATTTCATTTCTACCTACCTGCTAACGCCAAGTATATACCCGCGGTATATGTTTAAATGACTTTTATTTGTGGGGATTTATTCTCGTGAACAATTGTAGAAATTTCTAACAATAAATGAAACTCGCTCAAAAATAAATTACGAATAATGTTAACATATCAAAAGATATTTTAATACGCATCTTCTTAAAACGAATTTATAAAACACATAAAACAATTTATAAAATCAATAAATAAGTTAAGGAGCCAAATCATCACGCTTTACTTAAATTAAAAAATACGTCAGAAAATTGGAACCTGTTTTTAAAAATAAGTAACAGATTACTAGGGAAAACTGCTTTTTGGTTCTCTTGAAAAGTACGAGATACGTTTCTATGACCCTTAGGGTCAGAATCATGCCATAGGACATTTATTGTTTAATTGATCGTTTATTTATAAACTTAAATTATGTAACAAGACGTAATGTAGTGTAAAGTAATTAATATAGCTGAAAAATGTACTTACCTACTTTAGATTGCGAGAGTGAAAATATCGAAGATTGGCGCCGGACAGATACTATTGTTAGGAAGACTTATATTTTTATATATTTCAGAAATTTAAATTAGGTACTTATTTGATCTGAAAATATCGTTTTTTTTTTAATTTTACAAAGGGTTCGCCGACCTAAGCCCATCCCCTGCTTATGGAATACCAAAGTGAATATTTTACGACGAGATACCATAAGTCAATCATCTTCTCTACGTTCGAGAGTAAGATCAAGGATATTCGATAAACAGAATTTAATAATAGCTCACGCAGGTAAACGCATGAAGATTACTTTTTACCAGTTTAATATTGGTAGGATTAATAATAAGTGACATATATATGACAACACCTATGCTTTCGAAACTAATTTCAGTTACTTTTTTTAAATTTTCTTTGCTAACTATTATACATTAAATGGTATTATAAAGACTGTAATATTATTATTGTTATTTACAGAGTATTATTTTCTCAGCTTCGATACAGAAAATTGTAAAAATACGTCAAATTTAGAATAAAAAACTGTCTTTAGTTTTGTATGTGTATTGTTTAAAACACTTAACACAAAACAATATTTAAGTGTCGTCGTAAGAGTTTTATTCATGAGAAAGAATATTTTTTGAAAAAAATGGATAAAGTGATTATAAAAATCTCCATTACTTCGATTTTAGAAATTCGGTCACGTATTTGTTACGTTTGGTTGTATAACCATCGATTTCATAATTCCGCATAATTAACAAATTCACATAATAACGACGTAGAATTTCTCCAACAGCTTTTTATTCATGAAATAATTAAAATTCAATTAAAAATGTATCTTTATTAATCATAATGAGAAAAAGCTTCCTTTTTACGTCGTAATTTCTAAAAACTTTAATTATTCAATATGAAAATTGACCAAAGCCCTCTCCTTTTCTTGATTATAATTAATTGCCCTTTTTGATGCGGTTAAAAAGGGTCACTTTTACCCCGGGGCCACAATAATTGATTGGATGGACAAATTAGGGGTTGTAAAAATAAAGCAGAGTGTCTATCTAAGTATATATGCTTTTACAAAATAGCAGCTTCTTTACTGTACGATTTTTTTTATGTAGATTTTATATAATCAACCAACAAGGCAAAAAATTATTTTTAATATTAAAAAAAAACACTGCCGAAGCAATCTCCATTTTTTATCGAAGTATTTTATTTTTCATTATTTTTTAAATTTTATTTTTTCAAATACTTCAAATACAAATACAGTTCTGGAACCAGAAAGTTTAGCGCAGGTAAAAAACGGTATTCATGTTTAGCTTGTGCATAATTTAATTTTAGATATAACTTCACTGAAGAAATAAATCTTTAAATACTAAATTTTGACAATCACAAAACTTGAAAGCTTTAAATTTGTATCTTAGAATTCTTGAAAATCATTAAATTCCTAAATAATATATTTTTTCGGTGCTATTTCAACACACAAATACTTAGTTACAGCAGTAATGTATCTACTATCTCTTTTCTCACCACATTACTCATTACTGGCAAACCAACCCTTCCCCCCATAAGCTAATTTTACTAACACTTACGCTCTAGCTCACTTTTATTAAAGAAACTGAAATTTATGTCAGATTAACAAAAACAAAAAATATATTTTAAAAATGTTCAAAAAGTGGCCACTGAATCCTTCGAAAACTACTTCACCAAATAAATCGATTTCCTGGACATTTGTCACACTTATTTTACGTACAATTTGCAAAAAAAAAATGGTTTCAATTTTTCAATAATATACTATAACAGTTTGAGATGGAATACGAAAATCGATACCAGTTAAATTATGAACTGCCCAACTCGATTTTCAAGCACGACACATGTTGAAAAGTGTCAATTGCATAGTATTTATCTTTGATTATGTTCGTTTATGATTAATCAATGCAATAACAGCATCGCTTTAAATTACATGTTCACATTTGTTTTCATAACGTAATCTATCTTTTTTTAGCCTATGCTGATACTGTAACCGATTTTTCAACTCTTCAGGGCGTTCGTTTTATGGATATCAGTGATTTTTAAATCTTCTACCACTTGTCCAGTCCAAAAAATGGGGTAAAGAGAGTGAGAGAGATCGGTTTATTATGTTCTCCTGCATGTGCCGTTCGTTATTTTCGGTTCATTGGTTGAAATTTTCAAGAAAAAAATTATTAGTTTAAAATTTTGTAATATTTACACTATCCTCTTGACACACAAAACTCAAAGCGAGTGGCATTACGTAACTAATAGATTTTTTTTGTAATATCTTTTTATTTACACCCATTCTGAAACATTGGTAGTGAGTGATTGAATAACTAGCAGTTCTTGCAACACATTTATAATGATATGATGAACGTTGAAAGCGAGAGGGATATTAAAATTTAAAACTTTATTTTACTTTTTATACACTTGTACAAATCATCTTAGTGGTAAACTGTATCTTATAAAGTTTCTTATTTTATTAATGTTGGAATATTCAAAGAAAATAATTTCGGTTTATTAAGCGAGGATAAAATCTTTTTTTGTCGAATTTGATGATTATATTTATAATTTTTACTTCACGTTGCACGAAGCGTACTCTGAATAATAAATAATGTGATTATAAGATACATTTCCTCAGTACGAAAAGCTCGTCGAGCGGGGGTGTGCAGACGACACAGTACAATACGGTTTCCCTGGAGAACCTGAAGCCATCTACCGGACAGATTTAGTTGCCTTGGAGTAGTCAGACAATGTCATATGTCCTCAAAACATCACCATTACAGTGGAAATCTTCACAGTCTCCAATGGAAATCTCTTCATACGGGATAATTTCATTCACCAAATCTAAGTCATTCGGTAAAATGCTTGAAAATTTCATTTCTTTATTTTCACGTTTCATCTCTCTAGCAGCCGCACCAGCTGCCTTTAAATTCTTGATCATTTTAGAACGATTACTCTTACTACAACGCTTCTTCGACGAAGATGAAGAACGAACATCTTTTATATCCATGTTTATTGACAGTGCTAAAATTACGCGCTAAAATATTACAGTGCTAAAATTACGGAATAATGTCGGAAACGCGTATAACATATGAAATAAGCTGTTGGAATGAAGTAGATTATAAAATTAGGTTATATTATATATATTTATATTATATACAAATATAAAATTAGGTTATATTATATATATTTATAGTATATAAAAATAGGTTATAAGTCGATACCAAGCAATGACGCAAGAAGTTCAGTTGTCAGTAGAATAGTTATCTTTGCAATAGACTGCAATCGACATAGGTATGCTTGTATAGATATCATAGTATGTGTGTCAATGTGTGTATCGCATACGAGACAATACACACAAGTTATTCTACCTGCTTACAAGCAACGCACGCAACGTACGGATGAAATATAATAAAATTCTTCGTTTCAAAATTATGTCGTCAAAAAATCCATGCAGCGACCTCTTTATGCCACCGATTAAAACTATCAATTGTGTATATATTTTATGTGTATCTAGAAAATTAACGAAAGCTCGTAAAATTATAATAAATATACCAAAGATTAAAAAAATAAATGATATATAAGCCACCGATTCATTTGTCTAACATTTTTGGGTTTATTTGCTAAAAAAGTCGTATTATATAGCTTTGATATTGACCGCTTTTTTAAATCCAAATAAAATACTAATTACGTATAAAACCAAAAATTTTTCGAACCGTATAAATATGATGAATCCTTGAACTATCTTTGAGTTTTTAAATCAGTGTCAAAAAACAAACCGTTAATATTCTGGATTTAATTAACGAAAGCCTTTTTTTTTGCTTTTTTTTTAAATAATGAAGTTAATAATCGACTTAAAAATTAAAAAATATTTTTCTGACTATCTTTAGATTTATTACGACAAATATGAATACTTTTTACATCGTAATTCGACAATGACTTTAGCGTGACTCTTACCCTTAAGTTAGTGTTACTGCTTAGCTCTAAAGCAGTCATGCGCAACCCTTTTCTTCTAGTGGGCTGCATAAAAACAAACTATGATAGTTTCGGGCCGCAAATTAAACTTTAATTTAAAGTACGCTTTATTCTTTTTTTACCCAAGGGATATGATCCATGTTACACAGCAGTGCAAAGAAACGTTTAAAAATAAATAGAATATACATACATGTAGATAGGTTTCATTATATATGACTGTATTATTTAACCCCGTGCAACAAGAGAATTGGGTGTACTTATATACAAAAAAATATTTTATTGTGAAATAATTAGTTGCACGTGTATTTATTAATAACTCTAATTTTATACTAATTCTTTAGAATTCGATTGAATATTTGAAGTATTTAGTTGTAAAATCGAGTTCAAAGTTTCATCACTTAGCCCAGGGCTTTCCAAAATATATTCCGCGGAACATAAATAGGGGAAAATTTGTAATGTTATTACTTGCTGCAAAGCATTTAAACATCTTCTACTTCATATAAAAAGGCATGTGATGGTAAATCTCCACTGATTTGTATGATGTCGTGAGAATTTTAATCATTAAGGTAGCGATTTTCAAGCTGGTAGGCACGCTCTCTGGGGAGGTGTGGGCTATAGCAAAGGGAGGCACGAACAGCTTAAAATATGTATTTACCTTTTAAAATGTGTCTTTATTATTATATGAAATAAAGAATGGGAGGCAAGAAGATATTTTTTTATATGGAAGCATAGTCACATAAGTTTGGAAAACACTTGACTTTGAAAGAATCAGCTGATAGGGGCATTTATAAAAAAAGTGACGAGCTTTAAAATGACAGATAAATAAAAAATATATTCTAAATTAAAAATTTCCTTACTACGAGTTGATTATTTTTATTTAAAAAAAACAGCTTTGAAATCTGATCCATGCTGACCGATAATTTATGGTTACGAATTAACTCACAGCAAACCTTATTGTAGAAAAGTCTTATTCAATATTATTACTGCAGTGGCGGTTCTAGTTACCGGGCTAGGTGGGCTAAGCCCGACCTGCATTTTTCACCCAAAACTTTAGATGGCTGAAAAAAATAAACAGCAGTTCGGCCGATGAACAAAATAAATACATTTATAAGCGTAACTAACCTTTCCCAAATTAATACAATATCTTTGTTTTGATTTTCCTCTGTCAATATAAGACAATGCTATGTCTACCTAAAATAATATTCTCGATTGTGTTTTGTATTACAATTTTAAGCCGAGCCGGCATAAAAAAAACAATAACCCTATAAATACTTCATAGAGAACAGGCAACGTGACGTCAATCTGGCAACACCTACGTATTAATATTAATAACAAAGACTCGGGGGCTAAATCTTTAAAAGCCCGAGTTCTTTCTTTACACTGGGGCGCAATCAAGCACGATTAGATTTTTTTTGTATTTGTATTTACGGAAACGTCACCTAAACGCACACGATGTGATTCAAAGTATCAGACTACTGTCATATTTTACGGGCTAAATCGAATCAGCCGATGGCCCATACATTCAAGCACAAGTACCAATATCATTGTATTGTATGAAAGTGGCAGGTATTGTCTCTCAGTGACGGCCATAGATTAATATGTGACAGCTCTGTATGGCTTTGTGTACTGGTTAGTTCACTTTGAAAGAGACGAGTTTAAGGGTCCAGTATTATTATTCTATTATTTCTTACTTACATTAGCATTGATTTCATTACATAATAATTAATATTTGCAATAGTGTCGTAATATTTGTTAATTTGCTTGTAGATTAATGTATAATAAGGTAAAGTGGAAACATACACAATTTCGTAAATAGTATACAGTGCTAAACTTTCTTCTAAACCAGTGGTTTCCAACATTTATGTTACTGCGCCTCCCTTTGAAGAAAAAAATATCTTCGCGCCTCCCTATCCTTTATTTCATATAGTAATAAAGACACGTTTTATAGGGTAAATTAATATTTTGGACTGTTCGCGCCTCCCTTTGCAATGGCCCACGCCTCCCCAGGGAGGCGCGACTCCCATGTTGGAAATCGCTGTTCTAAACCCAAGATTCTAATTCAGAAACCGCCACTGATTATTAGGGTATTAAATAGTATGTTAAAAGATTTTGATTGTATCATGTTTTATTTTTCTAATGGCTTCGTTTTTTTATTAATCATGGCCCCACGGTCACCTCTGTTTGAAATTTCTCAACTAGAGGCCGACACGTAATTATGTGAGTGGAAATATTCTGTCCTGTTTATAGATTCCCATTTGCATGGAATTGAGAACACTGAGAGTCGGAATGAAATGGAGGCGGCAATGAATTAATGACTATGAAATATTCGCAAATAATTATTATTCAATATCGAAGAGCATACATGGCTGCATTCCATTATTTTTTAATTGATAATGATAAATTTTAAATCTATCGGTAGTATTCTTCGATGTCGTCAAGTGGTAATGCTTTAAGGCTTCTGTTCGAACTTTATCTTGCGACCAAAGGTTTAAACCTTTGAAATGACATTTCAATTCAAAATACTTATTATTGTTTAAAAATATATTTTTTTTTCATATTATAAAATCTATCCGTTATCAATCTTATCAGTCAGTCTCAAATAATAATGATCCAACAATTTTTATCACAAAACATCTTTTTGGTTAACACTTTCCTTACGGTGCTAAAAATTACTTCCGATATGTTGCTGGCCCTTTAGGAACCAAGTGAAAATGTGTTTTTTTATAAATATGTCCTGAGTTTTTACCGTCCAGCAATGGGCGGTTAGTGTCATTTGGTTCTTTAAGGGCCAGCAACATATTATAAGTATTTTTTAGCACCGTAGGAAAAGTATTAATGTCGACGCGATTGTTTTTGTTCCGTCGCTACACGCGCGCACTCCTTATTTTGTTCACGTCGAGTAGTTGTCGCAAACCGTCCCAACTTTCTAAATTTTCTAAACAGCTTGTCAAATCATATATTTCAAATGGTTATTCAAGACAACGATAGAAAAAAATTCCATTATATAAAAATAATCTAATCAAAATATGTATCAGATCACGCCGAGTGACACTCGTTGTAAGAGTTAATAAAGATGTATTAGCATCTATCTTTTTTATTTAATCTAGAAAAATTCTCATAAAATAATATTTGCACTATTTCCCTTTCGACATCACTACGTTAAATAAAAGTATTTTTATTAATTATTCTGCGTTCAACTCTTTTTTTAGTTTAAAAAGGTAGTGTAACGTTTTATTAAGAATTAATATAGACTCTCCGCGGTTCCAAGAGCATATATGTATACCTGTTAAATTATGCAAAACATAAAGGTTGCTGTGTTTCTTTTGTAAAATTTACAAAATTATGATTTTCATACACGTGTATTAATCGCCGTATAAAATTCGCTGAACAAACAAAATTTTATGAAATTCGTCTAAAGACTCGAGCAGCGCACCACAAACTTGCGTATCTAGCTCTTATAGAATGGAAGCTTTGTAAAGATATAAACTACGGAGGTGTTTTATATAATTTCGTCCAATATAGAGAAGAGGTAGAAAATGCAATATTAATTCGGTATTTATGAAGTGGGAAGCCTTTTTTGTAAATAAAAATAACATATGTCATATTCCTTGCACAATGCTAAAATACAATAGATTTTTGATTGATTCAAATTCAAATTCTAGGGCTGGTGGAGCCGAGCTCATATTTCCCTTTCATCTGGTGTATTTTGATGCTGCTTTCTCCGTGTAGCGTCCTGGGTTTACCTTACTTAGTTTTTGTTTTGTTTTTGTGGTGGTATTCGTTTTCATTCGTAGGCGTTACATGTGACACTGGTGGTTGATTGTTTGAATTTGAACATTGACAATAGAATGTTTGAAGAGTAATTTTATATCGATAATCGATAGTCATGTAAGTGCTTAAGTGTCCATTTATAAATGAATTCTGAATATGTTGGCTGTTTTATAATCCCATACTTATTTTTAGTAAATTTATTAACCTCCCTTTTGTTAAAATTAACTCTTACCTATTTTTTATTTTAATTCAAGTGTTGCTTTACTGATCGTTACTGACAATATTTATCATTTTTTTTATTAAAAAAGAGATTTGAACTGTTTTGGTTTTGTAATTTCATTTTTTATTTACATCAGCGGAATACTGTTCGAAAAAATATTTGACATTACAGCTTATGCCAATGCGCCTAGTGTTTAAGTTGAAAAATTACATGAGATGAACTCAATAAGAATTGACATCTCATACACCCATTTCTTAGAGATTCAATTTAAATTTACCTTAGCGGGATTTAAATCAAGCCCCACCTGGTTGGTAGAGCCAAGGTTTTGGTAACTAAGCGACATCGGATGATTATAATGTGGACAGATTTTTACCACTACTCTACGTATACTTACACTAAAAATAAATTAATGTTTCTGAACAATACCTTAAGATATTAACCCTGTTTAACTAACTATGTTTAACTTACCTAAGTAACTATGGCTTAATTGATTTTAGTTCACATCAAATAACTTTCCATAAATATTTTCGTTAATATCACCGGAAATATTAGTTTACAACTGAGATAATAGTGTCTTTTATAGCTGAAGCCCTGCTGTACTTGTTTTATGGTCAATAACTGGATTACCTTTCCCAGCTCTAAAGTAAGCAAGTTATAGCATTCTTTTGTAATGCAAAAATTGAAAAAAACGGACGGTATTTTTCATCTCTGAAATTAATATTGTGCTGAATTTATAAGGCGGGAATATAATATCTTACATTCAGCTCAAGTGAAATACACGTTGAAAATTACTATCGTGCAAAACTGGGAATGTTAGTTTTTTATACAGAGGACAATTACGATGTAATAAAAGAAAATTAAAACATTCGGAGTATTGCTTTTGTTCTAAATCATAGCAACTAGTTTATGGGAAATAATTTATATTTATAACACTGCAATGTTAAGATGAAACAAATATAATATTCATAGAACAGTCTGAGCTAAAAAATAAAAAAAAGAAAGGCCTGTGGAAATTGCGATCAGAAAAAAAAGCTTGAAAAAAGGTTTTTTTTTAATATTAAATTAATATCAGATAAAGTTAATTTAAAACCAAATTATCAGTCTCTACTCACTTCAAGGTTGTGTATATTTCATAATTTACCTTTGACCCAAAATTATCAAAAAACATTTTTTGTGTCTCCTGTGAAATTTCTTATTTGCGGGTTATGTCCTTTTTATTTTCCACAGTCGATATGTAAATATTAAGCCGTTAAAAAAATATATGCGTCTGGTTATTGAATAAACTATTTCCGAAGTTACATCATTCATATAATTTATAATAACCGTGGTGCATTCAAACAAGGATATTTATTTTTTAAAATGTAATGATAAAAATAATAAAACATTTTTAGTACTTTTTCCACATAAAATTTATTAGATCAGGACCGGTTTCGCTCATCGCGAGCATTATCAACTGATAAGAAAAATACAAAAACAGTGATATTTATACAAATTTAAATTGAAATAAAAAGGTGTAAGCAACTATTAACAATTTAAAGGATTAGCAAATTACATAATAATTACACAAAATTAAAATGCTTAACACCCATAACAATTAAAAACTCATCATCAAAGAATAATAAATCTAAGTGGCAAACGATATCAATTATAAACACAATTAAAATTTGGGAAATTTTTACACAAAGTGAAACACTACATTACTAAAGTAAATATCCTAATGATGATTTGGTGTTTTTCCCGTTTCCAAGCAATGATGTACTTCAACAAAATCGGCAGTAATGAAGATTCTGAAAAAGACATTTTTAAAAACCATATCAATTCTTACAAAAGGAATAAATTTTGAAAAACATATAAATAATATAGAAGAGCAGTTAACATAGGTTAGAATTAGATTAATGAAACGGATATAACAAAGGTGATGATGCAAATACAACCTGTTCGTTTAATAAATTAGAGTTAGGTAAAAAATTTTGTCTATTTATTTCTAAGATCTCTTGTTTATCAAGTTTTAACGATTTATTGTTGACATGCAGGATTCTAAAGTTTTTAGAGATATCAAATGTATGCTTATTTAGGAACAAATGGTTCCCAAATGAAGATAATTCATTCCCTTTACGGGAGCAGGCTAGATGTTCTTTAAATTGTTGTATTGACCAAAACTTCTTTAAATTCAATGATAAAATTTACCAACAGTTGAATGGGTTGGCAATGGGTAGCCCTTTGTCTCCTATTTTAGCTGATTTTTTCATGGATTTTTTAGAATCTAAAATCAGTAATTTTGATCTCTTTAGAAATGTCATTTACTGGTATAGATACGTAGATGACATCTTAGTACTTTGGGAAGGTACAGAGAGACAACTTAATCAATTCTTAAAACTTATAAATAACGTTAACCCGCATATTCAATTTACAATGGAGTTGGGGTTGAATAAAATAAACTTTTTGGATTTAACGATCGAGATTATTAATAATCGGCATTGTTTCAGTATTTTTAGAAAAGATTCATACAGCGATAACATCATTAACAATTCTTCCAGACATCATATCTCTCATAAATTAGCAACCTTTCATTGCTTTATTCATCGTCTTTTGTTGATTCCGATGACTAAAGCAAGTTACGAGCTTGAGTTAAATACGATAAAACAAATTGCGATGAATAATGGTTATGATTCGGATTTAATAGATCGTCTTTTATTTAAAAAACACAAAAAACTAGCTTTGCTAAATGTAAGCTCTAGTTTGGTGATTAAGGAGCCTGCCGTTGAGAAACAGTGGGTGAAATTGAGCTACCTGGGTAGAGTTTCAGAAAAGATTTCAAGAAAATTCAACAAAAACCTTTTTAATGTCATTTTTTATAATTCTTTTAACTTGCAACGCATTTTAGTAAATTCTAAAGATAAACTTAATATTCTTAACCAAAGTGGCATTTATTTAATTGATTGCGACTCTTGTGGAGCCAGGTATATTGGTCAAACGGGAAGAGCTTTTAATATCAGATTTAAAGAACATCTAGCCTGCTCCCGTAAAGGGAATGAATTATCTTCATTTGGGAACCATTTGTTCCTAAATAAGCATACATTTGATATCTCTAAAAACTTTAGAATCCTGCATGTCAACAATAAATCGTTAAAACTTGATAAACAAGAGATCTTAGAAATAAATAGACAAAATTTTTTACCTAACTCTAATTTATTAAACGAACAGGTTGTATTTGCATCATCACCTTTGTTATATCCGTTTCATTAATCTAATTCTAACCTATGTTAACTGCTCTTCTATATTATTTATATGTTTTTCAAAATTTATTCCTTTTGTAAGAATTGATATGGTTTTTAAAAATGTCTTTTTCAGAATCTTCATTACTGCCGATTTTGTTGAAGTACATCATTGCTTGGAAACGGGAAAAACACCAAATCATCATTAGGATATTTACTTTAGTAATGTAGTGTTTCACTTTGTGTAAAAATTTCCCAAATTTTAATTGTGTTTATAATTGATATCGTTTGCCACTTAGATTTATTATTCTTTGATGATGAGTTTTTAATTGTTATGGGTGTTAAGCATTTTAATTTTGTGTAATTATTATGTAATTTGCTAATCCTTTAAATTGTTAATAGTTGCTTACACCTTTTTATTTCAATTTAAATTTGTATAAATATCACTGTTTTTGTATTTTTCTTATCAGTTGATAATGCTCGCGATGAGCGAAACCGGTCCTGATCTAATAAATTTTATGTGGAAAAAGTACTAAAAATGTTTTATTATTTTTATTATAATGCCATTCCACCAAGTATTGACAGTGAACACCTTAAAAGTGGTAAAATGTAATGATTCAGATTAACTTAAAATAATCATATGAGAATCAAATTTTTTGACATACTCTGAATGAAACAGATTTAAGATCCCCGGTTGAATTTGTGTTAGACAATCACTCCGTAATTCAAAATTCAAATGCCGAATATAAAAACAGTTTTGGAAACCTCACACAAAAATAGATGCAAGAGTTACTTTCAATTCAGCACCAGAGAAATATGATTTAATGTAACATGAAATATAATTTTAAACTTGAATATTGATTTTTACGTACATAAACTATTTTGAAAAGAGTTTTTTTTATTTTCAACATACAAATTAATGTAAATGGTGTTAAAATTATTATTTATTTTTAAAAGAAAGTTGTTATTCTGAACCTATTTCAATGGAATGTAAAAATAGACAAATGTTATAATAATTTTAAAATATTTCTATTGTATTCTCCACCGTTTTTCCACCGTAGCCAAAATAATTATTTTACGATAGTAATCACTGTAGTACTGTGACACAAAAAGCAGGGAGAAATGGCCATTTTTCATTTTGTCGTTTTACATTTTGTATGCATTTTTTAAAGGAAAACTCTGTCACGTTCTTTAAAACAAATAGCGATATTTAAGTAATTCCTGTGACTTGTAGTGTCTGATATTCATTTTATCAAACGCCGAAGAAACCGAAGTGTGTATATAAATCTAACTTAAATTTCCGTCTCGAAATTCGGTTGTGCTGTACCTACCAATATGAATGTTTCTAGAAAATATTTATTTACAGACTTATAAAACTGTGAAAAATGCTAAATTAAAATATGCTCTGACTTCCCTTTTCCGTGTGTACACAACAGATATGTGTCTTTTTTTTATAATATGGAAGGTAGTAGCGAGCTGTGCTCATTTTAACAATCGCTTCGAAATTTTACAGAGTTTAATAATACGCTGCGTGATTTTTTTTTAGTGTCGTTTATTATTATATCAGCTGGTCGATATTATTAACACTTTTTTATTTATTTCTTAAGTGAAACTAAAATTAGTAATGCTATCGTAATAAGAAAAGGCAATTTTAGTCTTAAGAATTCTGCCGATCATTTATTTAAGTTTATGTTCATAGAAACTTTTAGTTATTGGAAATTGTATAAGATTCCAACATGCTCAACATTTGAGTGGGATATGGATATTTTCAATAAATATCCTATAAATTAAATTATTTGTTTTTTCATTGATATTAAGGTTTGGACTGTATTCACCGTTTTTAATTTAAATTACGTTAAAAATGCAAGAATATTTAAAAATAAATCCAAATAGTTAATCACTTTTAGGGTGTTCACTGTCAATACTTGGTGGAAAGACACAATATTCCTTTGTACTTTATTTAAATAAAGTGGAAATAAAATACAAAGGAACATTGTGTTTTTATTAACTAAATAGCTAATCTTAGCAAATTTAGTTTTGATAAGAAAGTTTATTTACAATAATAAAGACATTGATAAAGTACGACGTCAATTCGGTAAAACATCGTGAGAACAGAAAAAAATGTATTTTAAAAAAAATGTTCGGCAGGGCAATTTCAACCCACAATGAACTTAAAAAAAACAATATAATTATAATGTTAACATATATATGTATATGACGGACGTGCACCGATATAAATTCACTTCCACGGGGGAACTTTTTTATCTTCCAAAAGGTTGAAAGAATCAAAAGCATATCCAACAATATAAACTTTTAATGTTAATGTGGGCAAGTTTATCACGTTTTTATTTGTCTTCGTCTTGTAACACCTTTATCCGTGATTTTCATGAAACTTTTCTGGTAAACGTGAACTGAAATCTACATCGTAAAAGCAGAAAGCTCTAAAAGGTTCGATAAACTTAAGCAAATCCTTTATTCAACTTGGTACTGGTTTTTTTTACGTTTTACTTGTGAATTTAGTTGAAATACCAATATGAATAAGAAAGTTGTTGAGCTTTTCTATATCTTACTTTCTGGTAAACTTGTGGTCAAATTTTATTGGTGTTCTTATATTTTATTAAAACGATTTCAGAAATATATTTATATTTTAAGAAAGGAAGAAAATATTCATACAAAAGGTAGAACAAGCTATTTTTTTCATAAAATCTAATCGTTTTAAATGAGTACTTCAATTTAAATTGTTCTATTTTATATTACAATGGACATTTTGAAATGATTATTGTTTACAAAGAGCTCATACAAAATACAACAAATATTCTTTTTGTTATTTTGTATCGCCAAAATCAATATAAATCATTATTAACATAATTAATCACCACTGCAAAATAATTCTAAACGTTTGTTATTATCACAAATGAATACTAAATCCCAGTGCTCGTAAAAAAATCATTTGTATCGTTCTATCTAATCGTATTTATGTATATTTGACCGTTTTCTTCATCATTTAAACAAAAATATGATATTCAGTATGTAAATACGTTTTCGTGAAAATATTATAAAATCTCATTTTTAAATTGTCTTCCAAGAAAAACGGATATCTGCATATGCCATGTCAAAGATTTTTAAAACGCCTTGGGTATTGGATTATCTTGATGTCTTTGAGCGGGTGTTTTACTGAAGATAATTGAAAAACCAAACGTCTCTTAAACACTACTATGCTTCATTGTAAAAAAACAATCAATCGTCGACAAATACCAAAAAACCTGTTGCCCTTCAAAACAATTTTCAATGATTAATCAGTCGGTCATTTTTGTTTTGATAGATGCCGCAATCTTATGCTTCCAAATATCAAATTTAAAATTCTTCTCAATCATTTTCTTCTACTTTGATATATCCTCCGTCTTCCTACGCTACTTGCTGACCTTAGCACTCGAAGGTCGTGTAACACATATTCATTCAGCAAAGTCTCGGTTTTATTATTAGTTTACAATCTTTGCTATTCAATTTCAAACATTGAGTTTTTTTAAACTACTTCATATCATACAAGCCGAAACATTACAGAGGAAAGTATAAAACTGTTTTGTTCTGTATATACAATTCGAATGCACTTTTATTTTTAACATGTTTTACTTTATTATACACATTTCTTCCAATTGTTAACCGCAAGTAAATTTTAATTTATAATAAATCGAAAAAAATATATAATTGGCTGAAAAAACACGATATTTTGATTATTATATTACTTCATCGGGACAATGTTGATAAGAATTTTAATCCAATATGTCTGTTTTTCGCTATATTAATATTGGTATAAAAGATGAAAACATATTTATGTGAATACTTACGTTTCTCTCTTTCTCATTCGGACCTGTTGCACTCATCACAGAATAAGCTGTTGAACAGGAAATTGCTGCGTGACCAAGATTCCCCAGCTTTTCATTTCCGGATGAATATGACAATCACAAAATTATTGTTCAACATTCGTCCTGATATGAATACGACATAAAAGCAAAATTTAAATTCCATCCACTATAAAAAAAATAAGTATTTTATATCTAACAGTAAATTTACGTATTTTATAAAATCAAAAATTCAATTTTGTAATTTTTGTAATATTTTTATAATCTCATAAACAAAATTCACTTCGTCGTTAATTGTTTACATCTACATATCTTAATTTTTGCCAGTTTCCAGTCTTTTTTTATGTAATGAATTCATAATTTTCAATACACCCCATGTATCCCAAAAAAAAAAATATTTCATGTTTTATTTAACCTAATACAAAAAAGATTTGCAAAAAAAATAATTTGGCAAATAATATGTTATCATGAAGGAGAGGATGGCATGAATGGAAACGACTTTGTTTCCCTCATTATTAACTTCCTTAGGACAAAACCATTTAAGTGTTGTTTTATAGCGATAGAAAGCAATAGCGGTAGAATAAAATACATTTCTTTGTCTCCTGAAAGCTTGTACTTTTTGAGTTACGAGATTCTAGAAAATTACCGACGATTTATTTTTTTATGGCTTAAAATTAAATGAACTTTCGGTTAGATCAATTTCACTTATAGTGTAGCTCCCCATAGAACTCTGTTTGGCTACAATACTTTTTTTTTTTAAATTAAAATAAAATATTGTAGCATCAAAATCATGGAGATTAGGAGTTTTGATACTAAGCCGCTGATTGGTCGAGTGGTCAACGTCGTTGGATTTGGCTACGGAGGTCAAGGGTTCGGATTCTAGTAGGGAGAGTTTTTCTTAAATTGATAATAAATTGATTTATGGATTTCTGTCCGAAGACATGATGTGTGTGTCTTTAATTTCCTAGTAACTACTAGTCTTGTCCTAGTAATATATTCATTTCCTTACTCTAAAAAGGAGAGGTTGAGTAACAAGCACTTCTCATAGAAGTACTTCTGTATAAACTATATAAAATGTATAAACTCCATTAAGAATCCATATGCTCCACATTGAGAGCGGTTATAGCAAATTAGTACTTTAACATGAGTGCTTATATATTAAAAAAACACAGCATTTCAATCTATATATTTTTTTAGATATTGGTCATAATTCTTCAGTTTAATTATGTACTCTTCCTCTTTTAAATAGACTATCCAATTTTCATTCCCTAAATCGACAAGTAATTCACTTACCTGCCGATATGAAAGTAATAAAGTATAATAAATAATACTGAATGATTTTGAATAGGCATCCGTTTATGATCATTCTGGCAAAATACGTAATGTAGCATGGCGTGATTCAGTGAACCAATGCAAACCGCCACAGCCTTCTGATGTGTAGACACTCAATCAAATTGGTTGTAAGCCTCTTACCATCTCCAATTCTTTCATTGGGAACGCGAGGAAGACCTTCCGATAGAACAGGATTACTATGGATTTGCCTGGCGAAGGCTTTTTTCGAACGAGCTTTATTTATCTCATTGAAAAATTCGCATTCCCCAATATTCAAAGGGAGAGAAAATCGTTTAACGTTTTCGTTTATTTACGGATACTTGAGCTTTAAACATTTAGTTCGCTTCAGTTTTTTCTTCAAATTTTCTTCATTATAGCAAGAAAACTTAAATATGTGCTTTTTGTATAATTCAATTAAAAATAATAGGAAATTCAGCATGTTATACGGCAACATCGTTATTAATAGAATATATCCATTAGTCTTATTTTATTATTAAAGAAATACTTTCAACTGAAATTATTTGATAGAATTTAAATTTAAAAATAAACACAATTCGCAGTAAATATTTTAAAATTCTATAATGTTATCAGAACCAATTTTGGGAAATGATTGCTACTGAATTTTAAAATTGTTAAATAAGTACTACAAATACTTTTTGTTAAGAAAATGCAAAACGTACGTAACTTTTAGGGTGTTCACTGTCAATACTTGGAGGAAAGATATTATATAATATTTAGAAAATAAAATACATATTTGTAATAATTCCCACTTTTTTTAATAAGATCAGAGCCTGTTTCGCTCGTGATGAGCATTATCAATGATAAGACGGCAGGTTTTTCTAAAAAAATAATTTAAATTTTCGTAATAAATTGCATCTGTATCTAATTACGACAGTATTTATGACAGCATCATATTTCAAATAACATGACTATCAACTTACGCCATTTACAAACAATTAAAATTATCTGTAGATATACTATTATGTTGGTTGTTTATTATTTCAAAAAAAATGAGTCACTTTCCGGATGTTTGCAATGGGTTGTATAGAATTTCAAGCCCGTTCGACGAAATATGAAAAATTATCCGCCACCGAATGGCCGAAGCCGCTAAAACAACTGAAGATCGATCAGTAGAGTTGAAATTCTACCACCATTTTGTTAAGTCTCATAATTGATTTTTCACAATTTCAAATCATTGTTATTATTGCCATTTGGATGTATAAAGAATAAAATATTATGTCGAGTATGCGAAGCGTTAAGCGAATAGTGAATAAAAAAGATACCAAAAGGAGTGATTGAGGATTTCACTGACGGTGCTTGATGAAATTTTGTAAATTTCCATCCGTTTCGTCACTAACGACCCGAGTTTTGCCTTTCGCATAGTAAATAGTTTTTATCGCGTATTTGTTGGAATAATTACGATGAAGTTATTATCACTAAGTTATTGATGGCAATCCAAATCAATTTTACTATTGATTTAAAAATTGATGACAGTCAATTTTGATTAGGAAAGTAATCACATAGATAATCAGAATCTCTGTAGATCGTTGAAATCACATGTGACCACAGAGATGGAAAAGCTAGCCGTAGACTTTTTTCTTTGGTGGTTTATTTTTAAATTTGTATAAGTAATTTCAATGAAATCATTATTTTCTTTCTCAAAATTTTAAATTTCGTTGCGTAAAAAATGCTCAGTAAAATAAATATTCAGCATTTATTGAAATTAATAAATATAATTCTTCACCACTAAAATCAAAAACCTCAAACGATGCAAAACTCGAATATAAAATCAAATATTGAAGAAAAATATCAATTCTATTTAATATTTTTTCAACGTTAGTATTGATTAACCCGGCGGAAAAATATTGACGCTGTCCTCTAGCTAAACGCCGGATATTAACGAAAATTAATCGGACTAATACTTTTTGAGAGCACTCCTTTGTATTCATTATTGGTTCGTTTGTCTTTGGTGAAACAATTGTTTTAAATCACTCAGAACATTTTTTACGCGGTGGCATAATATTGACTTTGATCGTGAATTATTACGCTAATTTAGAACAATATTGTTTTATGTAGATTTTTTGCACATTTTCGATTAAGGGTCAATTTTTTATCATCAAATAAAGAATTATTGTTACTATGAAACTGGCAGCATAACAAAATGTATATTTTGTATGCATTTATACACATGTTATGAATAGTTTAAAATTTTATTTGCAATTACATTAAGAAAAAAATTGCGATTATAATAATCATTTACTGCTTATATATTCAATTGATAATTTGACATATTTAATTTCGAAACGTAATATGTAAGGCAGTGATGTACAAACCGTTTAAATTTGAATCGTTCAAACTATTTACATTCTCTCAGATTTTGTCACTAACGACCCGGGTTTCGCCTTTCGGCATCTTCAGGCGTTCAAGTCCACGGATAAACTTAAACTGACGCTTAGTAAATGAAAGTTTCGTGTTTATATTAGAAATAAATGCATCACTGAGTCCAAAGCCATTGCTGGCGAAAAGGATAAGCTCATGGGAATGCCAACAGATTTGAGTAGTAAGTAGTTTCAAGAATTATATTTATTTGTTTGTCGGCAAAGGTTTTACGATTATATGATTTTATGATTATATAGGGTATAGAAGTGCAGATCCCGGTAGGTTTAATATTTCATTTAAAATCGGAAGACTAGCAGTTTTGCTCTATTTATTTCCAAAATTTCTTCTTAAGTAAGCTCTTTTTCCAGATTATACATTTAATCTGAATACTGTCGTTACTGACTCGATGCTTTTTTTATTATTTTATATTATTAAATTTTCACGGGTATAGATTTGCGACCGAAATTCATCTTTTTACAATGAGTGTGGTGCTGGTGTAGTCTATTTTTAAATTATTGTAACTACCTACTAACTTAAAAACAATTGATAAAATATTTATCTCGTCTAGTATAATATATCATTATTTTTCAATACTTTTACATTCTGCGGTCCGTGAAAATTTTGACAATGGATAAATTAAATTGGCCCTTCTTTCAAAAAGTTTGTGCACCACTGGTATAAGGTTAACATTTTTTAAAAAATCATGACGTACAATATGGTTTTTTAGGTTTGTTAATACTCCATGGGTACAAACAATATTAAAATAATTCATTTTCCATTAAAACTATGATATATTTTTTAAGATTTCGACTGAAGGTGCTTGGTGGAATTTCAATATTAAATTTGAATCGTTCAAACTATGTACATTCTCACAGATTTTGTCACTAACGACCCGGGTTTCGCCTTTCGGCATACTAACTTTCATAACTTTATAAATTCATTAGATAAAAATATTAAATTTACTCTAGAATTCGGAGGCAAAAATATTAACTTTCTTGACTTAAATATTAACATTGAAAATCATTCTCACGAGTTTAAAATATTTCGGAAGCCAACCTTCTCTGACACTGTAATCCATAAAAATTCAATGCACCCATTTTCTTATAAACTAGCCGCTTTTCATTCAGAAATACATAGACTTGTGAGTGTTCCTTTAAACGAAATAAACTTTAATATCGAATTGAAAATCATCAAACAAATCGCCATAAACAATGGATACGATATGTCTCTTATAGACAATCTTTTATCAAAAAAACAAACTAAACTTGCAGAAAAAATGTTATTTAAAGGTATAGTGTCAAAGGACATAGATCATACTAGGTATTGGCGTAGAATCATTTTTTTAGGAAATACAAGTCTTAAAATTAAAAAACAGCTAGCTGATAGTGTAAGACCTGCTTTTTACTGTAAAAACTCTTTAGGCAAATTATTAGTTAATAATAAAGATAAAATACATTACTTAAATAAATCCGGGATTTATAGATTGCAATGCTCTTGTTGTACAAAGTTTTATATCGGCAAAACAGAAAGAACACTGATCATCCGGGTTTTAGAACATATGGCAGCCTTTAGATTGAAAAAAGACACGTCTACTTTTGCTAATCACTTAATATCGGAAGGACACGTGTTCAATCAGGAACAAGGGATAAAAATGTTACACCCAAATACGGACAGTCATAAGCTCTTTTTCCAAGAAATTTTAGAAATCAACAAAGCACAGTTGCAAAATCTTCCGATTTTAAACGAAATATCAAATTTCCCCACATCCCCGCTTCTATACCCTATATAACCATAAAATCATATAATCATAAAACCTTTGCCGACAAACAAATTATATAATTCTTGAAACTGCTCACTAGTCAAATCTGTTGGTATTCCCATGGGCTTATCCTTTTTGCCAGCAGTGGCTTTGGACTCAGTGATACATTTATATCTTATATAAACACGAAACTTTCATTTACTAAGCGTCAGTTCAAGTTCATCCGTGCACTTGAATGCCTGAAGATGCCGAAAGGCGAAACCCGGGTCGTTAGTGACAAAATCTGTGAGAATGTACATAGTTTGAACGATTCAAATTTATGATATATTTGGTTGTGATAATTAGTTTCTTTTTGCAGGTTTCGGCGAGGTTTCAAGCAGTTCTTTTCATGCTGTCCGTGTGTGGAAGTAGGACCGGAAACGCTTACGAGGCGCGAAGTGTTAACTTCCAGATATTCTTGCTCGGGATCACCAGATCACCATCGCATTATAAGAAATGGCAAGTATTATTGTAGTACATATTTCAAATATAAACTCATAATCAGCAAAAGAACTTGAGCGACACAATTCGGTAAATTACGTTTCAAGCCGATACTTGTTCAATACCGCCTAAGGCAGGCCTGGCCAACCCGCGACCTTCGGCGCTCATATGTGTGGCCCGCGATTATATATGACGAATAATGTTTTTTTGAGTAATGGGTCAATCAGAATATGTTTATAATTCGTTGTAATAAAAAAAATGTATAATGTATGCATGTATGTGTTGCCTTTGGGAAAATTTCAGGTCAGCAATGCGGCCCGGGATGCGTTGGCCAGGCTCGACCTAGGATGTCAGTGACAAAAATTTTGGAGCGTTATCTCATTCGCCTGATCTTGTTTAGGGCCTGTGTTTTTTAGTGTTTTGACTTGTTATCGTTTGTTACACGATGACACCAGTTGAGAAACGCTGATCTAGAGAACTGAAAACAGTCAAACAATTTTATTATAACATCAGGATAGGCATTGACCATATATCACAATTAACTAATCGCACTTAATTAATTCCTTTTTCGAACTCAATTAAAAAAAAACATTCTGTAAAATGTATAAATTGTCGGTTACTATGTTCTGCCTATTACGGGACGATGTGCATCTCAACAAATTGACATAAAAATCGAGCGCTTAATGATTCGTCTTTTGAATGCGATGAAGACATACACACCAAGTCATTATTTCTACTCGTATCCAGGGCCGGCGCCATCATACAGGCGAAATAGGCAACCGCCTAGGGCGCAAACCATTAGGAGGCGCATAAATGAAGCACTCAAATTATTTTATTTTGACGCTTGTATTTGTTCGTTGTAATTATGTATCGTATTTTATATAATTCTAAAAAGAGAGGTTGAGTGACTGAGTAGCAAGCATTTCACGTAGAAAAACTTCTGTTGAAATACCTCCATTAAGAGACCATATGCTTCGCATTGTGAGCGGACATGGGTATATAAAAACAAATTTCTATGATCCCGATCTATTTTTTTCATTATTTCGAAAAAAGGGGGCGCGCCAATAATCGTTGCCTAGGGCGCCAAATAACCTCGCGCCGGCACTGCTCGTATCTTCAAAGCAAGAATAAAGTAATAAATTACTTGCGATACGAAGCTGTTCTTATAAATATAGTACATGACTTTACGCACGCGTTTTAAAAATATCTAATAAGAATAGAGCTTTTTATCGTACCCGTGGGGGCAATATTGGAATGGGCTGTTTTCTTAATTGTTTTCTCACAAACAACGCGGATAGTACAAACTATTCTGAGAGTGAATATATAGCTAGTTATATAGGGAAAGGCTTATCGTAAAGATTTATTCTGTATCCGTTTACAGCAATAACGTTAAAATATAGAATCATATCATTAAACTATCAAAACCATAAATGGGTAGAAAGAGAATGAAAATAAAGGTAAAATAACCGATCACTTTTAAGGTGTTCGCTGTCAATACTTGGTGGAAAGGGATTATATTTTTTTTAAATACTCATTTATACTAATTGCACCTGTATTTAATATGATCAGGACTGGTTTCGCTCATGACGAGAGTGATCAGTTGACTTGTATGGAATTAGTACAAATAAGTAAATTTATTTTTTAAACAGCAATGTTTTTAATATCAATAACATTAAAAAGAGTATCTCTTCATTAAATAAGCCTTTTTTTATTATTTGAAAATTATGCATTTTAGTTTTAAATCAGGACTGTGGAGTCGTGGAAAAATCCGTGACTCAGACCTCGGCATTTACAAATTATCAGACTCCGGCTTAACAAAATGTGCAAAATTGTATATTATGAAGTCTGCGTATTTTAAAAGATCCTCATAAAATCTATATTTTTGTTTTTTGATTTAATATTAAAAAGAAGTCGGAGTCGCGGTTTCTTTACGACTTCAACTCCTTCCAAAACACCACAGCCAATCTTAAAATCTACATGAAAATTTATTAACACAACCAAAATAATTTTATTCTGTCAACGAAAACTCAATTACTAAATATAACTTATTTTTTAAATAGCTAATAAATTAGTTGATTTAATGATAATTCACTAAATAAGTACACATGAAAAGGAATAAAATGTCTAATTGTTAATGTTCGTTAGGATTGATTGATCTTTTATGAATTTCAATTCATATAAAAATATCTGTGTACTTAAAGATTGCCGTAGCTTTTTGTTTAAAAATGTTTCGAATCGTATGCCCGTTATCATAAAATGTCAGTTGGTAGTAGGGATTGCGAAACCGGTATTATCGAAACCATGATCCCGGTATTCACGATGTATTTTCAATACAGAAGTACGAGTATTTCTGTATGAAATATTAACCAATTATACGTGAGTCACACGCTCGATTTATTTCACAGATTATATCGATAATATTTTAAGAGATAATCGCGATGGAAACGGTCAAAAAATCTAAAAATATTATGAATACAATTGCAATAATCTCTGCAGAGGCGGAACGAAGATTTTCGTTAATGATTACTATTTGTTCAAAAAAGGGCAAATTTAAGAATTCGATATAATTATATCCGACTTAATAACCATTAATTTGATAGGTTTGCTACTGACTTCATGGAACTCCACACCATTCGTTAAATCGGGTTAAATCATGACTCAGAAGTCACCATCACACAGCAGATGATAGACGTATAAGACCCGTCACGGTTAAAGCTTCGAATGAAAATCAAAACACTATTTGGATTAAATTAATGTCATGTATAAATTATGTAATGTCAATAAAAAAAAATGTTGAGTATGATATATATATGTTTTAAATGTATAAAAATTGGGGCTTGGTATTTCACCAAGGTGCGAGCCTTTTAATTAATTAATTATAAAGTCAAGCATTTACCCCGTTGTATATTATTGATAACGCGGCATATTTATATTTATCATTAAAAAATCTGTATAGATTGTTGGTTCTGAAAATCACTATTATTTCAGCAGATTACTTTGTAATTGAATAATAATACTATTTTGCATTTGAATAATCCATTCGTATTTCTGTGGGTTTAGTGATAAATTGAACATTTACTATCACGCCATATCCTAATTTGATTAAAGTCTAGTTTGTCGCAGTAGCTTTCAAATCTTGTTGATTTTGTTCGACTATTATATATTTTTTTCATATTTCGTATTTCACAATAAGCATAGCTGAAATGCCGCATTAGAAATAAATTTATATCTTAAGGTAGATAAGTCAGTGGCGTATCAAGGGGGGTGCAGCAGGGGCGAATTATTTGGGGGGCGGCATTAAAAAAAATACAATATTTTTAGAGAAATTATATTTATACATAAAAAAAGTTAAGCCATCTGTAGTAAAAACACTTAGTTCAAAGATAAAAATTGGAGAAGTGATTCAAAAAAAAAATTAGAGAAAATGTTGGGGGCGGAAAATTCAAGGACCACCCCGGATGGCAGAACCTCTTCTTACACCACTGAGACAAGTAATTAATATACAGTTTTCTTATTCACATCACCTACTTTAAAGGTAAACATTGATTTAACCTTTTGAGGAGTGAGTTATTTTTTACTAAATTAGATTTTTTCCTATATTTTGATTATTTGTACTATTGCTACACACAAAAAAACACTTTTTTGGATACAGATCGATACGGAAAAAATATTAATTATTAATTTTGAGTATTTTTTTTTAAATTATTAAATACATGTGTAGAATAGGAAAACTAATTTATTCTAACTTTTAGATAATTTTCTAGAAGATATTACTCCAAATTTGGGCCTAGATCTTTTTTGCTCTTACTGTGTGTATGTGACGCTCTACTGACGTCGATTCTAGGAAGGAAATCGGCCTGAAATAGAATTTTACTTTAATATTATATGGCTACCGGTTTATATACAAATATTTAACTTTTTTAAAAATCGCCACCTGTGTGGTCGAGTGGTCAACGGTGTTGGCTTCGGCTACAGAGGGCCCGGGTTCAAATCCCGGTACGGACAGTTTTATAAATCGATTTTTCAATCAATTTATGAATTTCTGTTCAAAGGCATGGATATATGTGATGTCTTGAATTTCCCCCTCTCACCCATCCTATCCTATGAACGGGGCGTATCGAGAGCAATTAGCTTACCACTAATCCTGTCCTAGCCCTATCCTTCTATCCCTACTCTCTTTGTAAAAAAGAGAGGTTGAGCAACTGAGTAACAAACAGTTCTCGTAGAAAAAAAAAAAAAAAAAAACACTTCTGTTGAGATAAACTCCATTAGGAGTCCATATGCTCCACATTTGGGAGCGGACATGGTTAAAAAAAAAAAAAAATCTTTTGTTTATATGCAACAAATAATCTGAGTTGCAAAACTCTTAGATATATATATGTTTTTTTATCCATTTGTGAAGACAGTATGGCAATGCAATTCAATATAAACATGAAGATTGATATTAGACTACACAACATGTTGGTGCACATACACGGCAACACTCACCAAAGATATTGAATATAGATTTTCGAGAAGTAGTCTTTTGAAATTCACATTATATTGGGTGGCTTCTCTTCTGCATATGAAAACAATTACTCTATCCAAAAATTTGATGCTTTCTAAAATCATTATAGTGAAATTTCTAAATTAGAGTCAAATAATTATAACTATCGACCGAATAAAACTAAAGATTGCAAAACCGAATGAGTAATATTATTAATAACAGTATTATTATTGATTTTAACATAACCACTATTACAAAAAAAAAAGCAAAAAAAAGTTCGACCGATGTGGATCGCAATACCGGACGAATAAATCAATGCGTTCCAATATTCCACATTAAATATCGATAAAGTTAATAATATACCTTTCTTATAATTAATCAGTATAAAGGGCTTATTTGAATACGTTGATTTCTTAATTATTTGAAATAAAATATAACCTAAAGAACGTTATTTTCTACAATGCTGTAACGTGTCCATCTTGGCTGGATCTTCGTTCAAATAAGTCTGGCTGCAGAATAATTATTGAACTATTAGGTAACTCTTTGCACTCGAGTGCCACCATAGATGCAGCGAGTGTGGTTTGTCGTATATCTCGAGTGTCGCCGTAGAGGCGGCATTAAAATAAAATCTCATTTCTAAATATTTAGACCTCTTAGTTTTCAAAATTATTTCACCTAATTTTTTTGTATTCTTACGCAGGGTCGCTTAAATTTTCGAGAAACGGGCCGGATTGTTTTTTCAAAATAGTTGCGGGGGGGGCGGACGAAAATAGAATCGTATTAGAATTTTTAAAAAATCAATATTTCTAATGTCATTTATGTACTTTCAAAATCTGCTGTGTGTATTTTAACGAAATCGGATTGTTGTATTCAAAAAATTATTATGCAAAGAAAAAAAAACGATTATGATATAAGGCGTTCTAGGATTGCTTTCTAGAGAAGTCTTTTTGAAAATAACACATAGTGGATTTTGAAAACGCAACAACAAGTTTTATATTTATATATTAAAAATCAAGGGCTGGATTGAAATCTTTGGAGGAATGTATCCAGTTTGCGGGCCGTAGATTGGTAACCTCTACTAACGTAAACATGAATTTTTACATGAATGAACATGAGTTGACAGTACACGTATACAAAAACACTCTCGATCTCAAAGGGTTAATATAGGCGCTGTTATACTGAAATATCATTACTTTTCATTTTCAACATCGTTTTTGGTATTGAAAAAACATTTTAAATACCGGGATATTGGTTTCGGTAAATGCCGGTAGTGCTATCCTTATGTGAAATTCATACACGTATGCCTAAAACTAAAGCATTCACTTTTGACTATTCAACCCGCTAAATACAAACTTTCGACACCTTCTAGAAAATTTATGCAGATGTATTAAATTTTTCATTTTTCTCGAGGTATTTCGTAATAGTACTTTTTAAACAATACCTTGAGGAAATTGCTTGAAAGCATACATCTTTTGATATTGTGAAGCCTCTGCAATAATAATTTAAAAGTTTCACCTCATAAAAGCTGATATAATAGGTATCACAAACTTTCACAAGCACTCGGAGGTAGCCTGTCAGAAGGGTCATTAACCACGATTTCAATATTCTTATTCAACAAAGTTTACATGTTCAAAGGTTAGTGATTCTTGACAGTGTTTATTTCACAAAAAATAATTTTCCACTGCAAAAAGAAAATATGTATAATAAATATTTTTTATTAAATAATCAGAGGGTATCCCATGCATAAAGTAATACGGAAAATCTTATATTTTGACAAAAAAAAACTAAGCGAAGCGAAAAAACATTAGGAAGATATTATATCGTATATAAAATAAATCAACCAGTGCAAAGCTAGAAATAGAAGCTTTTTAGTTGAATGAAGAATATTAAATTTCAAATGAGAACACGGATCACTGATGAGCATTTGGAAAACTATTTGCGTGAAGCAACATCAACATTGATGCACTTAGTTCTGACAAACAAAATCAGATGTCTCACTAAAATTTATTATATTTTGTTTATTTTTTATATTACCTAACTCTAATCTAATAAATATGTTTGATTCTCATTTTTGTTATATCTTCTTAAAAAACAATATATTTCTTGTTTGCTTTGAATAATAAAAGAAATTTAATATTTTATGATCAGGACCGGATTCGCTTATCGCCAGCATTGTCAACTGAAGATCCGCACTTCTTGGGCAAACCTTTCTTTTTAACAGTCAAAAATAAACAGTAAAAGAAAAATATATGATTAATAAGCGAAGCCGTTTCTCTATTTAATAGGTTCCGTGAGGATTCCACTGCAGGCTCAAGGTGGAACTGTCCGTTGGGCACGACGCACCCCCTCTTGACAACCAGGCGGTGACACTCCCACTGCAGTCACAGTGACTCCGCCCTCCCCACCGCCAACAATTGCTGCTCCTCCTCGCAGAACGTGGCTATGACCAGCAGCACGCCAGAGACGCGTTCCCAGAGTTGTCACCTTCGACAAGAAAGTCGGTGTCGTCTTGTAAAGCTGTCACTTTATGTTGATGACATGATTGAATTTACTTACTTATTCTTGTGTGATTTGTAACTTGGAAATCAAATTAGCATTTGACAAAATATTTATGAATTGTATCGACTGAATTGACATTTACTTCACAGGATTTTCTTTGCAAATCAATGAAAAATAAAAGTACTACAGAATAATTATAACATTATATTTTATTATTCACGAGATCTCTTAACAATATTGATATTCATTTGGTTGCCACAGATTTACTTGAGATTTTCTAAAATATCTCGAAATTGAAGAGTAGACCCAGAAGTTTTCAAATTTTAGCCAATATTACCGACAGTTTATATATTTTTCCCAATTTCCCAAAGTCAATATAAATAATACTCATTTGTAACGATAAAATTATTATATTATACTGATATTTGTAAATACACTACAATAAGTAAAGATTTTAAGTATGTATTCAGTTTTTTAGTTTTAGGAAATTTGCTACTTGTGCAGTCCAAAAATCAGAAAATATGTTTGACCCTTTAGCTTTGTATAAATGAACGTTGATTATTTTTACCATTAAGATCATACAGCATTGATTTGTAAATATTAGTTGTCATAGATTTAAATTAATATTATATATGGTCGAAAGAATTGCGAAACGACAAGAATATCTCAATTATTTATAATGTAAATCTGCTAAGCTAAAAATGTGGATTATATTTCAGTATACTTCAACTTAAGAATAAAATTTTGACCATACGATGGATTCCTGTGATCAAATATGATATGTAAAAAATCTATATTAACATTTAATCTGTATAGTTATTACCGATTATTTCTTCAGGGAAACACGGAAACAAAAAATTTATAAAATTCTATTTATGTATTTTTATGATTACTCAAACTTTTTTTAATACTCTATAAAAAGGTGCTTTAAGAAAATACTATATTGAGAAACTGCATCGCTACGATGGACGGATGTATATATTGAATGAAAGATGCAAGCATTCCATAAAAAATTGTCTTCTTACGTAGGATATTAAAAATTGTTAGACTATATATTATACATATATTACACTTAAAGATTCAGATCTCTACATAAATGTTTGTAGAAAATAAATTATGTACATAAATGTCTACCGTGTATTAAGTATGGAACTGTAAACGATTCTAGTAAATTTAATATACATAATCTCAATGTTAATTGAAGATATCGACCACAACTATTTATGATGAGGCAGAGACAACTTGCATATCGTGTTTACTTTATAACTAATATGAAGCATTTTGAAATACATAATAAAACAAATTAACCAGCTTATTGTAAAATGATTTTTAGGGCCTCAAGCATGTATTATATTTATAATAATTCCTGTATTTTTCAATGTCGCAATTCAAGATTTCTTTTAACCTCTTGAAAATATGGTGTGTTCTATGTTTTGTTATATAAATCATGTTGATTGACTTCATTCAATTACATTAAATGCGCATCCCAGAAACAAAAAAAACATTCAATTAATTTACTTTTTATAATGCAAAGCAAATATTGAGCTATCCATTTCGCCCGGTATACACTTTGATGAAAAAAAAGTGTTGACAGTTTTGTTATATTAAAATACAACATAACTAAATAAATAAATTTATTTGATAAATAATTCATTCACATGTTATATAAAATCAAAGTATAAGTTTATATATCGTGTTCGACCTGTAATACTGTTATTAAAACATTCTCTACACTCAATTGGCTCTCTCGAGGCGGAAATTTATAAAGTAAAATTGCTTTATTATATTTTTTTATTTCTTAATCCATTTTGTTTATTGGTAAAGAATATGTGTGCCACGGGGAGTCTTCAAAATCACTGAGCTTGACAATATTTTATACGTTATAGATACTGAATAATATGCTTGAACACAGGCATTAGCACTATCTAATTAAATAATAAACAAATGGCTTCAGTCCCAAATAAGTATAGAGAATGTTCAAATGCACTAAAAATTCAATTCTTTCAACCGTAAAGTAGTTGATCGATTCGATGATGATGCACATTATTTTATCACACTTCTAAAGACAGTTTTTTAAAACTTGTTTCTACTAAATCTGAGAAAGCTATATTGTCTGCTATTTATTAAGAATGGAATAACAATTTCACATTTCCTTCATAAATATTAACTTCTCGCCAGCATGTGCACGACAATGAACCGGTGTCCATTATATCAGTATAAACTTTTCCATCTAAGTGATCTAATTCGTGTTGAGCTATTCTCGATAACCATCCATTTAATGTCACACTGACTTCTTTACCGTCTTCATTGAAACCTGAAAATAATATACAAATATTTTTTGTAATGCATATCAACTTTTATTCATAAAATGTATGTAAACTGATTATAAGAAATAAATGATAGCTTTAACAAGCGTTGAAATTTTTATTTAAAAATTCTCAGGTTTTTTGCATCTCTAATCTCAACACAAACTATAATTTATTTAAATAAAGATATTATTCATTTAAAAATTTCATCTAATTAGAAATAATTTTTCATTAAATCTAAAAGACAAAGGCAAAAAAATAAAAATAGTAATGCAAAATATTGATAATACTTACCAGTCATATGGACTTCTTGAAATCTTGGAACTTTAGCTGTATATCCTTTAATACTTGCACACCCTTCTCTGTGAATTACTTTTTTTGGATTTAGAACTTTCATCATGGGATTGATAAATGTCTACACAAAAAAATAAGACCATTAAACATCACACAATAAATTGAAAAAAAACGATTCAAAACATCTAAGGTGTAAGAAGTAAGCAATTTATTCATATACATCAGACCTGTCAGTGCAAATCCTAATTACATTTTTGGAAGTTTTATATACTGTCAATCCTGTTTTTATGCGATTTCGAAGTTATGCGGTTTTTTAGAAAGAATGTACTATATTTTACAATATAAAAAAATGTTGAATATTACAACGAGAGCATGTATCGTTGTATTTTGGATAGAATAGAGAATGAATCATAAACACAACCGACATTTGGAAAAAATACGATTTTGGACTGTTTAAATCATGTTGCACCTGCCATCCCTCAATTAAGTCCACCCACTTGGCTGTATTACAGTCGATGAAACCGTTAAAACATCGGCGATATCAGCTGAAATGATAACTTTAGAAAATGAACTTGGTGGAGAAGGGTTTTATACCTTTAGCAAAAATTATATCTACGAATTACTTACGGATAATACTATAAGTAGGGCTTCCAATTAATCGGACTTTCCAACTAACCGGTTTTCGGTTTTTTTCTGTCAATAAAACCGGTTAACCGGATTAAACCAAAATATAACGTATTTTGATTGAAAATTTTAAATATTTGTCATAAATGCTCCAATTTTAATGAAAAATCGATATTTATCTTATAGATGGTACACAGAAGGCATTATATATATATATATACAACAATGACAATCAAATGTGGAAAAATATTTTATGATAAAATATGTCAAATAAAGAAATAGAACTTGATAATAAAACTCATCAAAAGAAAGATCTTTAAATAAATGCATTTATTTTTTTAAGCTTATCGACTAAACAAGACATCTAATGCTTAGACAAAAATATAGTTGAATACAATAATATTAGCTTATATTATATCCAACGTTCCCTCTAAGCCGAAGGCTTATCTGCGCGGAAATTTCAAAGGCTGCGCGGACCGATCAAATATTAATTGAGCAACTGCCTTGCAGTGCGCACCAACCCAGAATGAGTGCGCGGGGGTTTCCTAACTGCTGCGCGGCCGCGCACGCGCCCAGCTTAGAGGGAATGTTGATTATGTCTCCACTCCCACTTTGAAGCATATAGCAATTATTTTTTTAACGAGAACTGCTTGTTACTCAGTTGCTCAACCCCCTCTTTTTTCGAAGAGAGAAGGGATTGAAAGTTATGGCTAAAACATGGGTGGCTGATCACTCTCACTACGTCGTAGTAATTTAAGGGATGGTGAATAGACTATTATGCATCAGACATCCATGCCATAGAAAAGAAATCTATGAACTGATTGCAAAAATCCGTCCATACTGGGATTCGAGCTCGTTTGGTCCGCAACCCAATAAAAGGACGTTGACCACTCGCCCATGGACTCGGCGTTATCATGTTCATCATGTGCAGACCATAATACTTAAATTATAATTGAGAATAACAAACACAATAATAATTATATTTTATGATAACATCAATTATTTATTGGGTATATGTTATTTTCTGAACAATTATTTATTTATACATATAGGTATTATATGATACTAAAAATTTTCATTTACGTATTACGTACAAAATTACTTACATAATATTTTATTTAAAAAATCATAGTTCACAGTGTGTTTGTTTATCTATTTCTCAAGAAAATAATTCGTAAAAAAAAGAGTGCATCGAAAATGTTATATTTCACGAAACTACAAATTTGAATTAAAAAATTGTATCAATCAAAAATAGGCACCAAGCATAGCTGTATTTGAATATATTTTTATATTGTTCTAGTTAAGATAGATATTGTGCTATTTACCTGAAAAATATTAATGACTTCTTAATTTCCTATAACCTCATAATCGGTGCGTATAAGCAATTTGTATATTATTGAGAAACTATCAATAATCTCATAATGTTTTATTACAAATAAACATTTTTTCCACATTAAAAAATACTTAAGTAAATGTATTAGCATTAAACTAACACAACAAACATCACACATTCTGACTAGGTTTGTCCGTAGCTCGCCCTATTGTTGATTACCTAACTACGTCGACTTTGTGGGAGGGTAGCCACTAGCCACATCTGTTATTAATTTAATGACACTTAACAATAGGCAATGCCTTATGTTTACAACTGAGAAATGATGAGTACTTAGGTTATAAAAATACGACTGCATCTTTTGTCAACGTTTTGCAAACGGAAATGTATGAAATTAACAAAAAGCAACCATATAATTGAACAATACAGTAAAAGTGACATGGGACAATGTTCTTGGAATAATTTTGACCCCCCGTTAGGTAAAACTTTACAATTAACTCTTGGGTATTAGTTTTCACATATTGCATTATGATGGAGAATAAAAGGTTTATACGATAATTAAAAATATCATATTTAAAGCAGCGATTTTTTACATTGTTGATTTGAAGACAAAATCAAGTATACTTACAACAATTATAATGCAATAATCATGCAAAGGAAGAATATATCTACTAACAAGCACACAAAAAAATAAAAATAGGTAAGGAGATGTAGATTATTACTCATTAATTAAACTGTATACGTTTTAAAATGGTACATAGTTATATGGTATCCTTATTGATAGTTTTTTCAAGATTTACACGGATGATTTGTCAAATTTACAATAAAGGTTATTGAGTGATGTGCATGTAAGAATCATTCCGTCTTTTGATAAATAATTGTCAATAATTACGAAAAAATAATAAATTATTTGAAAAAGTCATGGACAACTTTGAGACATAAGTAGATTTTTTTATACAATTCATATGCATGTTTCTTGTATAATGTAAATTGTTTCCGCTTCTACGTAGTAAATTCATTGTAAAAGATTTTTCTTTTTGAAAAAAAATGAAAAATAAGAAAAGAGTATTTTTGATAAAACGCGGTTAACCGCATGAAATAAACCGGTTTTTGGTTTTTTTCAAAACATGCGATAGACCGGTTAACCGGTTTCAGTTTAAGCCGGTTTGAAAGCCCTAGCTATAAGTGACAATGTCATTAATTTAACTTTAACTATTGACAAAAACCAGAAAACAATGACAAAGTGGAAGGAATTCTAGTTCCCTTCACTGCGAAAATAATTCAAGAAGGTCTTTAACCTTTCAGTAAATTAGAAGATTACTTCATTCTAAATGTTTCAAATTCTGAACGCGCATTCAAGTACTGTTATTAATGCAACGTAAGGTGTGCAGCATGTATATCTTATTAAGATTCAATTAGGAGGTGTTTACACCAGCGGACGGACCGATAAAAAAATATACTGAAAAATATACATTCAGATTAGAAATGGTTGTGTATACTGGCCACGCCAGAACATTCAGATAAAGGATTGTCTATGGATAAAGGTACTCACAGAATACAGTCGACCATTATCAAAGTATAGAGGCGTAGTAGTTAAAAATATTTAATATTTCGCATAATTTATCAGTGATCTTAGTAATAATGTGTGATTTTAACGCGATTATCAAAGCTTCAATAAAGATTTTAATAATTTTAGTTTTCAACTAAAGGTGCTTGGTGGAATTTCAATATTTAATTTGAATCATTCAAATTATGTACATTCATACAGATTTTGTCACTAACGATCCGGGTTTCGCCTTTCGGCATCTTCATGTATTTAAGTGTTAATATAATAAATAAATGTATCAACGAGTTTAAAGCCAAAAAGGATAAGCCCATGGAAATACCTGCAGATTTGAGTAATGAGTGGTTTTAAGAAATATATTTATTTTTTTGTCGGAAAAGGTTTTATGATTATATTTATATAGAGTATAGAAGTGGAGACCCCGGCATGTTTAATATTTCATTTAAAATCGGAAGGCTGTTCAATTGTGATGTTTATTTCCAAAATTTCCTGGAAAAAACGCTTAGGAGTGTCCGTATTTGGGTGTAACATTGTTATCCCTTGTCCCTGATTGAACAGGTGTCTTTCCAAAATTAAGTGATAGCAAAAGTAGACGTGTCTTTTTTTAATCTGAAAGCTGCCAGGTGTTCTGCTAATCTGATATTCAGCGTCCTTTCTGTTTTCCCGATATAAAATTGTGTACAACAAAAGCATTGCAATCTATAAATCCTGGATTTATTTAAGTAATGTATTTTATCTTTATTGTTAACTAATAATTTGCCTAAAGAGTTTTTACAATAAAAAGCTGGCCTAACACTATCAGCCAGCTGTCTTAAATAAATGATTCTACGCAGGCATTCCCATGGACTTATCCTTTTTGGCTTTAAGCTCGTTGATACATTTATTTATTAAATAAGCACGAAACATTCATTTACTAAGCGTCAGTTCAAGTTCATCCGTGCACTTGAATGCCTGAAGATGCCGAAAGGCGAAACCCGGGTTGTTAGTGATAAAATCTGTGTGAATGTACATAATTTGAATGATTCAAATTTAAAGATTTTAAATCGTAGAGTTGTTTTTAGCTTAGTTTGTGAAGTTTTTCGCCGAAATAATCCATGACTAGCTTTAACACACAATTACCAAAACTTTTAAGTCGTTGAAATATTTTTTTTTCTTTGAAAGAGGAAAAATTTATGGATCCGTTGAATTTTATGTTGCAATGGATACAATTCTTTATAGAAGATTCGTAATCTTTGCCATATCTTTTTGATTTTGACAGGAAATAAAACTTCTTGCATTTACAAGCATACATGTGTGCAATCAGAATCTGACATAGCAGTGGAAAATACTTACCATCATTGGTGACACTTGCATTTCGTAATTTTCAATTTCCATGCTACCAAGCGACTTCAAATGTTCTACAGAAAACTCCATCACAAAAACGCGTTTGTTGATTCCTATTTGAGGAGCAGAAAGGCCTACGCATTCATATTTCTTCATGACAGTTTTTAATTTTGTGACTAGTCTTTTTGTCTCTTGTGAATTAATCACAGCTGATTCTATAGGTTCACATTTTTCACGTAATAAAGGATCTCCGATTTGAACTACATGTTTATATGGAGGCTTGACGATTTTTCTAGGCCACAATCGAGAATACCATGTCAAAAACTTTGCTACAGACATTGCTTAGTAATTACAATTGTCTTACGTAAAATATGGTAAACATAAATATTGTAAGTTATATTTTGAGTTGAAAAGTTCTACGAAGGAAAAGCTCTATCTCACAATGTATTTGCTAACAGAATTGCGCGTTCTCTTCTATCAGATTCAATCAACTTATTATAGAGCCCGGATCCCAATGTGCGTTTGACAGTTTGTTGAAAATAATAGTCTATGGTACGGAAGATACGAAATCGCTTTTCTTCGTAAGTAGTAAGATGAGAATAACTTCTAAAGTGTGACAAGTTACTTTTTGCCTATACATAGTATTTAATATGTTGAGCTTTATCAATATAGTCATTTATTACTAAAATACTAACGTCATACACTTTTTTATTTGAAACAATTAATATCGGGAACGTCGAAAATGATAGGGAAATTTTAATATTGCGACATGGTATTCATTTTTCAAATGTGTTGTTTACAAAGTAAGGTCATAAGATATTAAGAAGTTTTTTACGTATTATGACAAGCGGTCGAAGCCGATGCCTTATCAGTTTTTACTTTTCAAATCTGGCGATAGACCGTACGCCCAAATTGTGTAAATATCTTCTTGGTAAAATTTAATTAAAAGTGCAATTATGGTAATGTATAAATCAAGCTACTTTAATAAATAATGCAACATTAGACAGGCTTTGCATATTAATTGATATGTCGCTTCCAGACCTGTTTACGAATAATTCTAATTCATAGTTATGCAAATACTGCTCGACTGTGACGTCATTCTAAAATTTATTAATTCGCATTTGTATGGGAATCTATAAAACACTGTGAATGATAGTGTTTTTTTATGAACGAACATTTGGAATCACTGTCTCCAAGCGTGATATTTTTAAATCGAACTTTGAAATTTATTCGTCAATTCATTTTTAAGACTTGGTTTTATGGTAATCTCGCTTCATTTGCATCTACATATGTATAATAATGAAAATAAAGCATGTATTTTCCTAGTGCGCGTGCACATTGAACATCTTGATGTAGATATATTTAACTATTTCAGTAATAGGTAATTAGTGATAGTGAATTTAGAAACACGTCATATCATTTTTGTAGCTTATGATTTTTCCACATATTCAGGTTTGCTTATATAATTGCCATGCAACAGAAATTAAAACAAATTCCAGATCTATCACTTTTTAAATGAATTGATTTTAACCCTTTGCTTACCAAGAGATTGCCAAAATATGTGCGAAAAATACCAAAGGGTGTTGGCTAATTTCTAATGTGTCAGGAGAAAAATTTGTCACATATTAAAAATAATATGCACCATAGGAATCAAAGAAAAGAAAAATTAGAAATCTTAAAATTAACATAGTAAAAAAAATATACATTTTATTTTTACAAAAATTTTACCTTTGAGAATAAAATGCTTTCTTAAGCCGTACATAAAATTATGTAGTAATGATGTTTACTTTATACAATATAGAACATTGAAAAAATATATGGTTTTAACTTATATTTTCATTAAATAAAAACTGTGTCAAAGATTAGCCCATAATACACTTATTTCTTATATAAACACAAAACACTCATTTACTAAGCATCAATTTAAGTTCATCCGTGCATTTGAATGCCTGAAGATGTCGAAAGGCGAAACCCGGGTCGTTAGTGACTAAATCTGTGTGAATGTACATAATTTGAACGATTCAAAATTAATATTGAAATTCCACCAAGCACCTTCAGTCGAAATCTTAAAATAAAGTTAACCAATTCATTCAAGAAACAATTTGCAAAAGTTTTTTTTTCATGTAGTCTAAAAGAAGATTTCTGAGTTTCACATAATGATACGTTGAGGTCCTACTTTGATATGAAAATATAGACTTTATTAAAATATTATTAAACCATTGTATTTTATTGCAGCATATTTTGTCTCGGTTGGAGCGATACGCCATAAATGGCATCACCGTATCTCTGAGAACAATGTCTTCCGCTCCAACGGAGTCAGTCATTTTTGAAAGCATAAATAAAACAGGCATTATTACTTTGAACAGACTGAAGGCTTTGAATGCTCTGAATTTATCTATGGTAAATGAAATATATCCAATTCTCAGAAAATGGGAGACACAAAAATCGCTAGTTATTATTAAAGGAGCCGGAGATAAAGCATTCTGTGCGGGAGGAGACGTGCGAGCCATTGTTGAGAAAGAAAACATTCCACACCTCGGTCAAGATTTCTTCCGTAATGAATACACCTTGAATAGACTTATAGGATCTTTCACCATTCCATATGTGGCACTGATTGATGGGATAACTATGGGTGGGGGTCTCGGACTCTCAGTTCACGGCCAATACCGAGTAGCCACAGAAAGGACGCTGGTGGCCATGCCCGAAACTCAAATTGGGCTTTTTCCAGATGTCGGCGGCACTTTTTTTTTGCCCAGATTATCTTCCAATTTGGGACTTTACTTAGGCTTAACAGGTATAGCTATATTATTTTTTATTTAAAACTTCATAATTTTAAATTCGATTGGAATTTGAATTGGGATAAATGTCCAAAGTTCGACAACTGTTCAATATTTTTAAATGAATTGCTGCTATAGATCAAGCATTAAACATAGTCTGCTTAGAGAAATTGTAGTGGAAGTAATGTTGTTACACAATTATGAATACATTAGGGCAGCGATTTCCAACCTTTATGTCACAGATATTTTTTTCTTCAAGGGAGGCCCCTTGAAGAAAAAAATATCTTCGCACCTCCCCATCCTTCATTTCGTGTAGTAATAGACACGTTTTAAAGGGTAAATATATATTTTGGACTGTTCGCGCCTCCCTTTGCAATAGTCCACGCCTCCCAGGTTGGAAATCGCCGCATTAGGGGACAGTGTCACTGGACATGACACTTAACATCTACGTTCGTGTCCCAGGAACTATGTCTGTGCTGCGTACCAACGAGTTTTATTTGATTCTATTGCATGCTAATAATGCGAATAAAGTTAAATTATATGGTTTCAATTATATCCATTGAACTTTTTTGCATTGGGGCCACATTCAATTTTAACTTCTTAGAGCAGTGGTTTCCAACTCTTATGTTACTGCGCCTCCCTTCGAAGAAAAAAATATCTTTGCACCTTCCCATCCTTTATTTCATATAGTAATAAAGACACGTTTTAAAGGGTAAATACATATTTTAGACTATTCGCGCCTCCCTTTGCAATAGCCCACGCCTCCCAGGTCGGAAATTGCTGGAGTATGAAGAACTACTAAAGGAACTAATTAAACAACTTGACTTCCATTGGTTTATTTGCAATGTGCTCACTGGTTACTACTATTCAGAAGTCACTTTGTGTTAATAATAATAGAACTGGAAATATACTTTCTAAATACCTCATTGCATCACATATTTTAGTGTCAACAGACGAGTAGTACAATAAAACCTATACAATATAAATTATTTTATACATTGGTTTTCTTAGTCAGTTTTTTAAAATTTATTAAGAAAATAAATGACTCATTAACAGATAATGCCAATGAAGTTTCTATAAATGTTTTAAAAATGTTGTGATAAATAAATATCTGGGGGGTAGTAGCATGATGCACATATCTAATCAACAGTATATATGGAAATGTGTATGGTAAATCCCAAATACGTCATATCGAGGTCTGTTATACCTAACTTTAGTGTATTTCTGAACTAACGAATTTTTTAAATTACCATTCTTTTTCTTACAAATATTGAATTTTTTTCCCTGAAGGTCAAAGACTTAAAGGAAAAGATGTTCTCAAAGCTGGAATCGCCACACATTACATATCCAGCAGCCGATTAGATGAGTTACAGACTCTTTTAACTAGATGTCAAAGTCCGGATGAAGTTTACAATCTTATTAATAAATTCAATGATCCATCGGGAGAGTTTTCTTTACAGGAAAATTTAAAACAAATTACTTACTGCTTCGCTGCGGGTTCGATTGAAGAAATATATGAGAGGCTGGAAAAAGATGGATCTAAATGGGCGAATAAAACTATTCAGGTATTTTAAATTATCACAGTATGTATATATTTGTTTTGATATATCAATCTACTGGTAATGCACAGCAACGCGCTTATACATAAAAGGAATGTAGACAGATAGCACTACAATTTAATAAATTTACAATAATTTATCTGGTAGTAGTAAAAATATTTTATTAACAATGATAAGGCTCAACACAGAATTAGTAGTGCAGGCAGGCAAAGCAGACATGTGCGACTAGCGTATGCCATGATAGCTCCGTCACCTAAATGACGTATAATGACCCAAAATAACTCTTAATGGCTTTTAATAATAGTCTACAGTAGTGTCTTATAAACAAAGTTCAGTTCGCACTACTTCATTAGTTTCCCAGTCATTTTCACGGAAAAATCAAAAGAACACTTTCGAACATGCTGGCACAGATTCTTGCATGGTGATGGCACTACAATGGATCACAAAGCAAGGCAGACGCTTGTCTGTCATACGTGCCTGAATTGCAGCATTCTCAGGTCTGTGCCTCTTCTCGGCATACAAAATATGTGTTACCCTGCATCTCAGCATACATACGCCTATAGCCCAGGAATTGCCTGTATTCATGGTGTTTTTTCAATACCAAAATACCGGTGTTGATATATTCAACTGGTGTTGTAATCCCTAGCCTAGCCAACATTATATGTGCAGTCATTCAGTCCTTCACCTTTTCCGCTTCAGCGATTTTTCGGTGGTATAAACAAAAAAGCTCAAGCTATTTTCTTAAAAAAGTAGCACTTTCATTGATCAAAATTATCATTTATTATTCCCAAAAAGCAAACAAAACAAAAATTGTACTTTTTTCAAATATAATATTCAATTAACAGCTTACCGCCCGCGTGTTTTCTATTGAATTTGACCTGGTAGCCGGACAATTTTGCAAAAAATTCGCAAAAAACTGCCATTCTACTAAATTCACCATAATTTGTAAACCAATTGAGATATCTTCACAAAATTTTATTTGATAGCTTCCAGATACTTTGGCGCATAAATCAATGCCACTTGAGCAATGGTTCTATATCTGTGGGTTGCATACTTATGTGGTGTAGTCAAAATAACTTAAATCTACTGAAAGGTTTTCTTTTAAATATGTAAAATCTACTTTTTCATATTGTTTTCTTTGTTTTTATGTTCAAATATATAAAAAAAATAATTGGATATACTATTTACAAGGTATGATCAAAAAATCGTGAAAAAAGTACGTTTTATGGATAATAACATATTCAATACAAATATGTATTATTTAAGAATTGAGAACCCCTGCCACTGAATTTGAATAGGTCGCAATATTATCAACCACCCGATTCAAATTTCAAAAATTGTTTTCGACCGCTATAATGACACTTGCTCCATAAAACTGCAGCATGGCCCGCCTCCTGCCCAAGCAATAAATCACAAGGCAATTCGATGTAAACAAATACTACGATACGTGTGTGCGTATCTCTAAGAGGCCCTACAAGAGCATCTGGGAATCATGTTACCCTGCTAATATTACGGATGTATGTCGTCGCTAATCAGAGAAACAAACCAGAAACGATTTAAACATAAAATCTTTTACCAGAACATAAAATAATACTATGAAAAATGACACCTGAAAAAATAAACGTCTACCATCTTAGGGGTATTTTTACGAAATATTTTAGTATAATATTGATTTTTTTTTGTTAAATATTGCGTCAATGTGTATGCTACCATCTCTCGTTAACATTTAAAATCAAACTCGATCCTAACCAATTGATTTTTCAATAGAATAGAATGTATGACGTAGGACGCGTATATGCGTCCACGGTCTGCAACCGTTGGATTTCAAAGACTTAAATACGCGTCCACGGTCGTTAAGCTGTTAATATCAGATGAAGTTAATTGAAACCCAGTTTATTAGTCTCTGCTCTTCAAAGTTGTGTATATTTAATTTGCATTTGATCTAAAATCATCAGAGTTTTTGTCTCCTGTAAAATTTGTTATGTATGGGTTACTTCCTTTTCCCTTTCCGCAGTCGATACGTATACCATCAGATCATCATCGTTCAGCCTAGCATGCAGTGCTTTGAATACACATTAAAATTTTCCAGAGTCCAGTCTTAAAAATTCTGACTGGACAAAACCTCTGACAAGCTCCACAGCCCTGTTAAGAACAATCATTTTTTGGTATTATTTAAAGCTTTCCTGCAGTATCGGCGACTCACATTTTTCGTTTTTTCATTAGGGTCTCATAAACGTTCCATCGAAATTTCGCTGTATTCTCATTTTGTAATTTCTGTTTTAGACACTTAACAAAATGTCACCAGGAAGCTTAAAAATAACTCTTCGCGCGTTACAAAGAGGATCTCAGATGGACCTCTCTCAATGTCTTCAAATGGAGTACAGGATGGGATGTAGATCACTGATCAATAATGATTTCACCGAAGGTATTTTTATTTCTATGATATAAGAATTGCATAATTTTTTTTAAGATTCAATAAATTAATCCTATTTTATTCCTTCAACAGGAGTGAGAGCCTTGCTCATTGACAAAGATAATAATCCAAAATGGGAGCCTAAAACACTCAGTGACGTTACTGATAAGTATATAGAAAGCTATTTCAAGAAATTGCCAGATGCCGAAGAATTGAAATTTTGAATTCCGCAATCTTGTAACATTTATTATATATGTGAAACCTATCTGGTGGTCCAGAATGAATTTTAATATTTTATCTCATATCTTTTGTAGAATTTTTTATGAATGTAATTTTTATACAATCTTACAATAACAATAGATGCAGGGGAGAATGAATAAAAGACAAATTAAGCAACAATCAATGCACATTTATTTCTGTTGACAATATTTTCATCCGTAAAAAACAATGGTATCCCAAAAAAGTTTATAAGTTAAAATAGCATGTACACATAACCACACCAAACCACGTAAAAATGGTTTTTTTTTTTAAATAATATCAAATAATTTTACTGTACTGTGAAGCGAATTGAATAATATCTTTGAAATTTTCATTGATGACTTGTAATAAATATACACTTGTGAATCAATAAGTAGAACTTCAATTGCGCAGCTTTCGTGTATAAAATTTATTTAAATAAAAAAAATAATACGGAACAAATAAAATATTTTGTAACTTTTCTATTCAAATTGACTTCTAGAAAAAAATCATCACTATCGTCTCTGAATCCGCATAAGATGAATAGAAATTATCATATAACACTCTTTGTCACTTAACACCGTTTCGGGTGAAGATGGTATACCGACTGCACTTAGCTGCTCATTCCGGCTAGGCGGCCCAAGTTTTTTTAGTCTCTTACAATAAAAATGTTTATTTTAATTTAAGGTTGGTGTAAAATTGGGTTTTCAGTCAATGTACTGAGCGAGCCAACGGAATCCTTCTCCATAGCCCTGTCTCTTCAGAACAGAGCACATAAACAGTTCCAATGGACGGCCCGGCAACTCTGCCCGGGATACTTTACTCTGAAAAAGTTAAAAAAAACAGCCATTAAAAAATATTCCAAGTATTGATTGGCCTTAGCCCGGAATTTGATTTCAGACAAAGCAGATAAGCCAGCTACTAAACAAACAAGCATTCAATTTAATTTAGTTGGCCTGATACTGTTTCCTGATTTTTAAATTTATTTCTTAATAAACGCACGTAAATACTACTCTCTTTGAAAAAAGAGAGGTTGAGCAACTGAGTAACAAGCAGTTCTCGTAGAAACACTTCTGTTGAGATAAACTCCATTAGGAGTCCATATGCTCCACATTGGGAGCGGACATGGTTTAAAAAAAATATAAATAAAATATATTTGGAAAGGCTTAACTGCTTTTATAATTTGGGTCGTAATTTATTATTAGCATAACAAGGGCAGAACTGGCGAAACAAACAAATATTTTTTAATATTACGGAGAGTTTATTCACTGTTTAGATTCCAAGCGGACCAGGTGTCCAAGAAATTTTAAAAAATCAAATACTTGGTATTCCAGTAGGATATAAGCAATATTTTGATGAATATTTGTAGTGCCATCTATATTGAGTCAATAAAGGTTTATAAAATATAGAATTTGAGTGTATATCTAGGCAAAATTATTTCCCTCAAAAACACGTGGTATCTCTGGGACATATGAATGATTTATTCAAACGGTTAAATTTGTAGTGCATCTAATAACAAGGGTAAAATATAGTATCAAATTCACATTATTACACTAATATAAAATAAAATAACTTAGATTATTCCATGTATTGTGTTACAAACTGTGACACGTGTTTCGCCTCTTTCAGAGGCATCCTCGGACAACTACTTTCGAAAATGCTTGCTTAAGTACTAATTACACTAAACATATTAACATTACTTGACCCATATTTCGCCCTTAGTACTTTAAGCACCTGAAATTTTACATACTATTATTGTAAGAACAGAAGAATGAAAGTAAGTGCAAATGAAGCAATCCTGTAGATTCAGCCAATTGAGGCTTGATAATCCTGACTCGAGAAGAGCTTATAATTATCTGTTGCCAATAACATGAAAAAGACATATGGCCCCGCTACAAATGATTGAGTTTATAAAATTTCAATAAACCTGTTGAGGTTTGACATAATATAAAATTACACGTGAGAAAAACTGATCCACAGTAAAATATCGATTAGACTAAATATACGCACCTTGCCAGTGGTCTGTTGATACAGAGCGAAGAAGTGTCTGAGTTCATCTTCGCTGGCAGCCCCGACTTTGTCTATTTTGTTACCTAGTATGAGCACCGGGCAGTTGGCTAACGTCTCGTCAGTCAAAAGGGAATCGAGCTCAGCTTTAGATTCCGCCAGACGCACTCTATCACATGCGTCCACCAGGAACACGATGGCATCCACGGCGGGAAAATAGTCCCGCCACACACGCCTCGCCTGCGTGTGACCTCCCAGGTCAAATGTGGTAAACCGCATATTGCCTATGGACAACTCTTCGGATGCTGAAAGAATAATTATTATTATTGAGCAATAATCAATACAGTGAATACTGAGCTTCCTGAACAAAAACTTTAAAAGCCACCTAAAAAGTACAGTATGCATATAAATCTCCTCGTACATTAAAAGAAACCGTGCGTTCTGTGCAGTTATTCTTAATTTTCCTGAATGAAGATCTGGAGACATTGACAATTTCCGTTGTCATTAAATATTTAAAAAAAAAAATATTGAACAATAATCCATTTCTATTTTAAATACATTTATTTGATATTTTCCTTAGAATGAATTTATTATAACCATATCCACTCCTAATGTGAAGCATATGGAATCTCCCAAGTTGTTTAAAAAAACTGATTACAAGTCACTCCCTTGACCACCTATCGAACGGGTCACGCAGGAAGGGGACCGGTGGATTAAGGCCTTGATCTACAATTAATACCGTCAGCCACATACAGCATTACCTGACACTAGGTGGCTAGGCACCTTGACACCACATTCAGCGTGATAACGAGACCACACTAGTTCTTTTTCATAGTAAGCATTCATCCATCATATGCAGCCGACGGCGTTTATTGTAGACCGAGGCATAAGGTATTTAGATAAACACAAAATTCAAAAATATCATTAATTAGAAAAGCTTTAACCTCTGTTATTGTTCTTGCACATATTATTTTAGATTTAGTTCAAGCCATGACAACAGTTTTAATTTTAGCAGGCACAACCATGTGGCGTAACAAAAATAGTTCGGGGGATATTAAATTACACAGTACCTCGGGGTAACTTTCTCTTTTATAATACACTGAGAGGATCACAATAAAACTTTCAAACAAAAGATCTACGTATGTTACGCAGTACTATTTTCTTACTGCGTGTATACAATGTGCACCATTTTTGAAAATAGTAAATCAACAAAGGTAAATTTTTTTACCATGTCCGATCCTGATGTGGAGTATATGGACTTTTAATGGATTTTATCTTAACAGAAGTGTTTCTACAAGAACCTATTGTTACTCAGTTGCTCAACGTCTCTTTTTCCAAAGAGAGTAGGAATAGCAAGATAGGGCTAGGACAGGACTAGAAGTTAGCTATTCGGTCTTGCTACGCCCTGTTTATAGGATGGGTGAGGGGAGAATTCAAGACATCGCTTACATCTGTGCCTTCAAACAAAAATTTATAAATAGATTGAAAAATCAATTTACAATAAACTGTCCGTACTGCTATTCGAACCCGTGACCTCCGTAACTGAAGCCAACGAAGTAGACCACTTGATCGTGCAGCCGGCAATTGTTATTGTAAAACTGATGATTCGATATTTTATTTATAAATATACAAATGCGTAGTAGATAAATTTATCATACATAGATCAAACACCCAAAAACTACATTGGTTTATTATATAAGTTAGTATGACAAACAAAGCGCTGATCACATTTCCATGATTCAAAAAGATGTAGGTGTTTTGTTGTAGGTGTAAAAAAAATATTTTGCACTATTAAGAGCGTTTGGCAATCCAACATAGTGAGTTACAGAATATACATCATTAGAGTAAAAAAAAGCAGAATAAAACAAGGCATATCGACTGTATCATGGAATGACATTGCAAGTGTATTTCAAATTTTGAAAGGTCAAGTGTTATTTGATTTGAAATTTTCATGATCAATGCAATAAGCATTGAATAACTTGATATGGTGAAAGACAACTCAAGTGGTGAGGTACACTCGGTCCTCTTTTCATGCGATTATTTTGGATGGCACCGTTCCTTTTTCGATTTACTCATTGTGATGCGATATTGCAAAATAATATTTACTTCTTGAAATAACAGTTTTCCCAGATTGATCCGTATCAAAAAAGTGTTTTTATATTTTTGTGGGTATCAATGTTAAAAATAATCAAAACATAAAATAAAACTTAATTTAGTAAAAAATAACTCACTACTCAAAGGGTTAACAATTGTTTCATCTGCAAGTCTGGAACTGTATCAAACCGATTACGATTCTCAGTTCCAGAGTAAAGAAAGGATCTATTTTCCCAATGGTAATCAAACAAATTACAACATCAGAACATTTTTTTTTAATTTCTAGATAATAATTAATTATTAATTGTATTCACTTGAATTTTTGATTTGAGTTGGTGTTTTATTAAACGAGATTTTAGAAAGCATATTGTGATCGTAAAGCTATTGTTAATATAAAGCGAAATAATAAATTTATAAATTATTCTTACTAGGGTGAAGTGTTGGCACATGTTGAGCAAGCCTGTCATCTTTTAGCATATGTAGAAGAGTTGTTTTACCAGCATTATCGAGTCCTAGGAACAGCAATTTTCCCGATTTCTTCCACAGCCCTAAGCAGACAAAACATGCTGTTAGCTTCACTACAACATTCACACATTAAATTGAGCACTCACTATCAATGTCGGATGAGACTTGGGTTTTTTGGGAATATTCTGGAATCATTTCAAAGTTTGATCGACTTAAGGGTTCAATAAGATTTTCCTCCAAAAGTAGCCGGAGCAACGACGCTTTCCCAGAATGCTCCAAGCCCATAATTCCATATTTTCCTTTTCGATTCACCTTGCCTTTTTCAAATAAATACAGCTAAGAATCAAAAAGCAGTAAAAATACACCCAAATTCCTTTTGGCATGAGAATTACGTGCATGGAACTAAGAATACGCTGAGAGCAGAATAAAATTAGATATCGACTGTGGAAAGGAAAAGGGACGTAACCGACACAACAAATTTTAGAGGAGACGCAATAAAGATTTTTTGATGATTTTGGGCCAAAGTCAAATTATGAAATATACACAACCTTGAAGTGATTACCTAATATTAAATTAAGATATATTTAAAGAAAAACCATTTTTAAGTCTTTTTTCCTGATCACAATTTTCAGACCCTCCTTTTTTCAAATTTTAAAGATTCAATTAGATACTATTTTTGCATTTTAAACTTACATCCTTTTGATAGAATGTGTATTAAGTTTGTGATTATCGAAAAAAAGCTGTTTTGTGTTACGTCCTTTTTCCTTTCCTCAGTCTTATAACTTAATACTTTACATTACTTAAAACAATCTGGTAAAAGCTTATAGACAAATATAGGTATACTATCTTAAATTTGATAATATATTCCAATACAAACAAGAATCATCATAAGTTTGATAAAATTATAAGTGAAATAAAATAGTTATTAGGTTTTTTTAGACCATGCTATTTTTGAATTACATACAAATTTACTAATTTAATGTAACTACTTATATATCTTAGTTAAGATACGATTGAATATACATTTGTTTTTTTCATTCATTCTGACAGTAATCAGAGATCATAACATTTCTTAGATTTGTATAAATAATTCCAAACAATATTTCTCGAACGATTTCTGTTTTTTTCATGTCTGTGTTGGCGGCAGCAACACAAAGGCCAATTTCGATAAAACGTCAAATGCTTCACGATGTTGTTATTTAAGATAACCAAAATTTATAGCAAAACAAGAATCATATATAAGGTCTTTTAATTTAAAATAAATAATCTCTCAGTCGCTCATTAATAATTGCACTGATAGACATGGAGGTCAGAATTATATTAAATATTGTCAAAGTTGTTGCCGATATATTCCAATCGGAATAAGTTAAATTCGACAACCATATATAAAACCAACAAGTGCCATATAAAATAAAATTAAACCTAAACAATATAGTTTGAATTCTTGTCCACATTTCAAATTTGGGTAAATATGGCATATAGTAGCACGTCGACTACTGCGGCGAAAAACTTCACAACTACGCTAAAAACAACGCCACGATTTAAAGTTATTTTTTGAGAACTTAATAATCGTGTTAAAACCACACATTATTACGAAGAACACTGATAAATTATGCGAAATACGAAATATTTTTCAGTACAGCGCCACTGTTTTCCATTTTGTCCGCGCCGCGCGCGAGCCAAATTTGCTCTAAGATCAACCATTTGACATGTTTTGGCAACTTTTTCATACTGTGATATTGTGTTCATGTTTCACGAAAATTTATCACTGATTTCCATGTAGGATAATTTAGCACTTTCGTATTCATAATTAAATTTCCTACGTCACAGCATTATCACCAGCATTTGATAAACTTTCAGGTGGCAAGAGAGTGCATGTAAAGTATATTTACCGATATTTCAAAAAATAATTATAAATTCTGTAATGAAAACAGCTACATATAAATGTTATATCAATTATGGCTTATTAATTGGAAATACTACAGTTCAAGGTTCACCCAGACGTTTGACACTTGAAACTCTTGCCTTCAAATAACTTGTTCATGTAACCTTCCATGACAACATATGATTCACTGGATGAATATAATTAAAATTTCAACATACCTAAATATCCTAATACTCCAGTAAACCAATCCCAAATGAACATTTTGCTAAGTGTGAACTGAAACAAAAATATATACAATTGAGACCTCACAAAGAAATAAAACGTCAGGAATGACTTGCAATTGCTGCCACAGATTGACAATATTTCAGAAAAGATAGGAAACCTTTGAAGCATTTAATCGATATAGATATAATTAGTCAATTAAAACCATTCAAAGTTGAAAAAAAATATTTTTATATTAACAAGGCAGCGCCGTGTGAGGCAGTCTTATTGAAAGATGTCAAATAGGTTTAGTATTTCATACATTACAAAAATTGGGCTAACTCTGCCTCAATAAATAAAGTTTAAATAGATTTAAAATTATTTCAATGTATTTATATCACCACTCACTGTACTATAACTAATCTAAGCTATGAAATTTGACAAATATTATCCCCGAAAGACGACATAAAATTCACCCAGGCACTCTGAAGAACGTCACCTCAATCAGTTGGCAGTGACGTCACACTTCCGGGAGGTCAAGTAAAAGGCTACATTGGGCTACATTAAATAATATACAATCTGACATATTTATTCTTTTATATAAGACGTGAAAAATTAAATAAGAAAAAAAGGAAAATATACGAAAAAAATGATTCAACGAATATTTATAAATATACATTACGAAAAACTATTTTTTTCTTTTGCTTAGTAGTAAAATATAATATGCATACGTACATATTTTAGTAATAGATAGCAAAATATTAATGTTTGTTACAAATTTTGTCTTCACCAACTTAAAAATGTTGATAACAATCTATGAAACAAGCAAAATAATATTGCTTTATTTGAGGCAAAAGATAAAAAAAAAATGATTTTATTTAGTTCACAAAACCTCACAGCTGGCAAAAGTTTATTCTTCAAATTATGTTTTTTCCGGTGTATTATTTTATTGGTTGAAATTAAGACTTTTTTGCACACGAGTACTTCTTAAAGATTAATATTAAAAAGCTGTCGAAGAGGATGCGGTATATAAAAGAATAAAGGTCGTTGAGGCAGTCGTGCGCGTAATAAAATTTTGTCGCTGCACATTTAATTTGTCCTATGTGGCGAAAATTAGTTTCCGAAATAATCAAGAAAAACTACTATTTTAAAAAATAACGAATTTTCTAATTTTTTTCTGATAAAGCATTTTTTATTCTTGATATTTTAATATAAAATAATACTTTTCCATATTTTCTGCATATAGGATCTATTATATTTAAAAAATATATTATTCAGCTACACTTCTTCCTAGTAAATCATAATATATTATTGTCCATGGAAAATGTAAGCCCGCCAAAATATTTGACTATGAGAGTTTGACAATGGTTCAACGAAAAGGTCTTTGTTGTGTGTTTTTCTTTATCATTCGCCTCATACAAAGATGCTGAAAGTTTCAATGAAACATCAGTAGGTATTCTTCATTATTATACTTGTGTAGTTTATTATCGATTCATTCGATTCGTTGAACAATTGTTACTATTCAAAGTAATTAACAACGTCCATATTTTTTCCAAAAATGTACATAATGCCGGTTATATAGGGTTGCCAAATTTCTTGCAAGTCAAACCGTGACATTTGTCCGATTTGCTGACTTTCGAATCCAAAAACCCAGGAATTTACCGATTTGCTCAAATAATCAGCGCGAGTCGTAAATCGGGACATTTGGGCGTCCCGAGAGGTTTGTTCGGGACACCAGGACACAAGACTCAAAACCGGTGACGGTCCCGGTTAATGGGGACGCCTGGCAACCCTAGGTTATAACAACACAGTTATATAGTAAATTTGACTACGAATAGGAAAATGTCAAATTATTATTCAAGAGAATCAGGCAAACGCTCAGTAGCGGTTCGTGACCTAAAATCTTGGGTGGGATAGAGAAAAGTTTAGCATTGTATACTATTTACGAAATTGTGTATATTTCCGCTTCACCATATACATTAATCTACAAGCAAATTAACAAATACTACGACACTATTGCAAAGCATAAATTATTTTATAATAAAATCAAAGCCAATGTAAGAAAGAAATAATAGAATAGTAAAAACTGGACCTCAAATTCGTCTACTTCAAAGTGAACTAACATGTACAAAAAGCCTTACGGAACTGTCATACAATACAACGAGATTGGTATTTGTGTTTGTATATGTGGGCTAATTTGAAGTAGCCCGCTGACTTATGACTGCAGGCTGTATCGCAAGGCGCATTCGTATACGATTATATGACGTTTTCGTATGGCCAATGTGAATAAAATACATACTTTTCTAATCGTGCTTGATTGCGCCCCAGTGTAAACAGAGTGCTCGGACTAGATGCAAAATAGCCCGAGCTTTTACTATCATTATTAATACGTAGGTATCGCCAGACTGACGTCATGTTGCTGCATATTCTGTATGAAGTATGTATAGGGCCATTGCTTTTTTCATTAAAAATTAAATTGTAATACATAACACAATCGAGAGTATTATTGTAGATAGACAAAGCATTGTTTTATATTGACAGAGGAAAATCAAAAAAAATGTTCAGAGGCCGAATTGCTGTTCATTTTATCCAGCCATCTAAAGTTTTTTTTCTACACATTTTGGGTGAAAAATGCAGGTTGGGCTAAGCCCACCTAGCCCAGTACGTAGAACCGCCACTGCAAACGCTTAATAAAACGTGAATTCGCTGTAATACATATTTAGGGTAGAAACAGAGTAGCATGTTGTAAAGCATATTTACCGGATAAAATAATAGATTTAGATAAGGGAAGTGGGAGTTTTTTAAGGCTATGATCCTAGAATCGAATAGGTATACCATTCAATACAGATCAATTGAAAAATAAGAATTTCCATTAGGGATTTGAATTCTTCACCCCAGCAACTTGGTAGAGCGAGGACCACTAAGCTACGGGACAAGCCTTCTTTTTGGTCGATACAAACCTGTATTTAAATATTTTCCTATACTTCAACATTAACTAAGCATTTTTTTGGAAAGTACGAGGTCTCTTTATTACGTCTTTAATAGTTTGTCAAACTTTGTAGGACAACTAAAATAATTATCTGTAATTAGTATTTGAATGTCTACAATTTGTTAATACCCTATAATTACATTTCATTAGCATGAACAATAATCTAAAAAATAAAAACTTATTTTTCGTTGGGTTATCCAAAGATGACAACTATGAAATTTTATGGTCAATTTGATCAAATTCTGACTAGTTTTCCGATTTTGAATCCTCATAAAATAATTGAATGGTTGTTACCTTAGCAGCCACTAGGTATACTAAATAATGTCGGCCAATGCGTTTCAGTAAACTAAAATAAATGTATTCATATATTATTAATTATTCAGCACACAATTCCATTACTAAATGTCTATGTGTTATTGTGTAAAAACTTCATTTTGTTTAAATGGGATTTAATCTGATTAAAGCATAGATAACTATGGATAACCATCTTGTTTGCTACTCTTTAATATTCTATTCCATAGGTAGTTTTGAGGCATCTGTTGAAAAATCAATTACACCCAACTCTTTTTTTACACAATCTAGAAATTAAATAGTCCACTAAAGAGAACAAACACTTTATTTTCACTCGAATTATTTGTAAACACGATTCCCAGGCTTGGCTTAATTTTATAGTATACTTTTGTAAGTAACTACATGACTTTATAGACAATAAAAGCATAAAAAATTTAAAATGAGTGAATGGTATAAATGTTATGTTTGAATATTATTTCATGAAATATAACCGCCCCTGCATATACAAGTGGAGCATTGATCCAATGCCACATTGACCGGCCGCCACTGGTTTGGTGGAAGATATCTACTGTGTAAAAAAAGAGTTGAGAGTATTCTAATTCAAAGGTAGCAGAGGGGCTTCTGTTAACTCGATGGCTGCCACAGACGAGATATCTCGTAAAACTTTTCATGCTCAACACACCAGTTACGAGTTAACTCGTCAATAATTTATTAAATTAAAATTTTTAAATTAAAACCGGCGTGCTAGGTTTTTCATACGCACTTTTTCCTACGGCAGCTAAAAGGCTAAATATTTTTTTTATTATATTTACATTTCAATTTTGCTCAATTTTTAATACTGTAATACAGTGGAACCTCGATCTACCGTTCTCGCATTGTTCGTTTTCCCGCATGGATCGTTCATTTGATATAGTCCTGGCCAAACACCCATAAGAACAATGTTAAATAATCCCGCATTTATCGTTCCTCGATTATACGATTTCCTCGATTTATTGTCTAAATATTATGGTCCCTTCACAAACATTATCCCGATTGAACATTTTTTGAATTTTGAAATTTGAATATATATTTCTCATTTCACTCAGAAACACGATCGACTCATACAATTTGTTTTTGAAAAAAAACGAGACTGCAAGTGTGCATTCGTCGTAGAATTGTTTATTATTACTTCTCATAATATCGACTTGTACAAAAATTTTGTGAAAAAAAACGAGACTGCAAGTGTACAGGCGCCGTAGAATTGTTTGTTATGATTTCTCATAATGCTTTCGCTGATGACTCACTTACTGCAAAACGTCTAGGACTTGCACCATCCACTCTGAACTCGATTGTTGCTAGGAAGAGTGACTTGAAATGCAAAGGGCAAATCAATCAAAAAGCTCGGCAAACTCTACTTTTAATGAACTTGAGGAGATTGTTCACGCATGGTACCAGCAAGCGTGAGCTGAAAATATACCTATTGATGGAACCATACTCTGAGAAAAAGCTTTCCAAAGAGCTGAAAAAAAGGTTTTTCAGATTTCTCTGCATCGAACGGATGGGTCAATAGGTTTAAAAATCGTCTTGGTCTTGTATATAAAAAAAACTAGCGGGCGAGAGCGCTGCTGTGGACCATGGCACGACCGCAGCGTGGATGGCGAGATTACATGAGATCGTTGAAGAATACGAACCACGAGATATTTACTGCGGGCCTTTGCTAAAATTGAAGTGTCAAACTGCAAAGAAGCAACTGAGCATAAAGGACTTTTTTAAAAAATGAGTGAGATTTTTTTATTATTATTTTTAGCTTTCCCTCATTATCGGTTTCCCGCATTTTTCGTTGAGTTTTTTCGGTCCCTTAAAAAACGTAAAATTGGAGTTCCACTGCACCAGTATTTTTAACATTCAAACAATTATTTCAGTATTGCAAGATAAGTTAAAATATAACGAGAAACCTGTTATTGTCATTGTGGCCGAATCTATGGTATGCAATGACATGACAAAGTACGATAAATAAAAATAATAATTTATTTTTCGTGTTTTTATTTATTAAATTTTATATACATATTTATTTACAAATAACTTGGTGGTTACAAAAATAATAATATTCGCAAAAACCAATTCATAATTTACATGTGACAATCATTCCCCAATAATCGATGAGCAATTTGTTGTTTTAAATTTAATTTCACTGTATTTTGATTTGATTGTCAACTGAAACCCATTTATTGTATTCATTTATAAAATATAAATACCTAATCCAATCAGGTTTATTATAGAAATATACAAAAATGCAGTTAAAAAAGGGAAAAATATTATTTGATTACTTACTTCCCTGACGCTCTTCTTTGTATAACGCTCAGGCGTACACGTATGATATTGAAGATGTTACCGCTACCGCAAGTTTGCAGTCGGTATCCATTCTTGTGGAATCGCACAGTTGGCAGCGCTGACTTAAAAATAGGTTTCCCACATTTTTTTTACTACTTTATTACCCTTTCTTTCAACCGTTCATAACATAAATATTATAAAATAAAAAAAAAACAAAGATTTAATTTGTTGTCAAATTTGGTAAACTAAACATGTTTAATTCAATTATAATCACAACAATAGAAAACGAGGATTATAATTTTAAGTGTGCCTCTTTCTCGTGATAGAAATTTGATTTTATGGATTTAAGCATTGATTCGCCCGCTGAGTGAATATTGACGATGGTGCAAATTTTGACTTATCGTCATCATTTTTAATATGAAAAGATTTAGAATGAATGAAAAAATAAACTTAATCTAGGTTTTATTGTATTGGAAATCCAAATGACTTAACCTAAGATGAGAGCAAATCAAAAATTATTATTTTTATAAATGAAGTTTGTTCCCTGCGCAGCTGACTTCAAAGTGATTCGTGACGGTCGGTTCAGGATAGATCGATATTAATGTATAATGTAATGAACATCGATGAATTATAACTATCTTAAAACTGAATTCACCTAAAAACTTGTGTTTAAATACAAAACAAAACAATTGTCCAATTATTATTGAAATAAAGTAAAAGATTACTTTAATTAAGCGCAAAGCCGAGATGATCTTCGTAGACATAACATATATGATAAGGAGAGGCTTAAACTTAAACATAGTTTAACTGTAAACTGACACATACTGAGGAAATATATTCAACTGAATATTCATTGAATATTTATAATTAGGATGTGAAAACGATTTGTTATGTTACATAATATTGAGAAAACGTCTGTCGATTGGCAGTCATTGATTCCTTTTTTTTATTTAACAGATGGACCCATATTTTTGACAATTTTACATGGCAATGAAATAGAATTTCTCTCCTGCATTCCATCTCTCGTAAAAGGTACAGAATCAATGTGTACTTTGACATTGTCACTTAACATTTTCAATATTTCCAGCTGTCATGTCAGAGTGACACAGTCGACGATGACATAAAACTAAAATCACATGAAGGTTTCTTGACCTTGAAGATTTAACAGAACTCGATTACGCCTGCTTGGGATGTGCGACTGGTGCTGGCGGAAGCGTCTTGAAACATTGCATCAAGAATGCTGTGTACATTACGAAAGCTATTGAAATTGCGATGAGAGCGTACATGAATATGTTCAATTCTGGCTGCCGGAAACGATTCTTCCGCAGCCACTCCAAAACTTCTTCTTCTGATAGTACGTCGCCTGAAAAATAAAATAAACCGTGTATAATTGACTCGTTGATGCGCTTTACATAAATTTATTGAACTAAATTATTGTTTATATCCACCATGTCGAATTGAGCTAAATTTTATAAATCTGTGATGGCTGAAAATTTATTTCACTGAGGTAATATATCAATTACAATACTAAAAATAATATTCGATTTGCAACGTAAAAAGTTTAAATTAATATAATAGTCAATGAAACTTTAAAAATTTGAATGTTCCATACGAAGAATAAAAAATACTTATATAAATTATCAGCTAAGTATTTTTCAATCAAAATTTAAAAAGAAATATTGCTTAAATTTTTAATCAATATCATTACCTCTATAGATACTGGGGAATCGTTTTCTGAAGTATACAATGGCCGGTAATTTGGTTACTCCCCATTTACGCGCATACCTCGGGTCACCCATTTTGACAAAAGTAATATCAAGATTATCTGTTTCTCCGTCGATCTTCTCCAAATTGAAAAGAACTGTTTTGCTTTCTGGGGCGTCCTCTTCATCTGTAATAATAAAACTCATGTTATGCTTGTAGATATTTGGAGCGCAATTATGTTTGGTTAATAAAAGTTTATTATGGCAATGTGGTAAAAATAAAATATCACCAGGAAGGACTCTTTAAATAACTATTTGAACAATCGATTGCCATTTTACATGCTAAAACAAAGGCGGATCAGTGGCCTGGAAAATATTCTATCCCATTGAATCAATCACTAATGAAACGTTTTTTAATCACAACTTAAGTGCAAGGTAACTGAATAAGCATTGAAATTAAAAGTGTTGACATAATATAAAACATCTAATAGGAAGATAATGATGTACAACAAGATTAGGTTGTCCGGAATTATGGTATATGATTTTTTTTAAAAATATTTGACATTACAGCTTACGCCCATGCGTCAAATATTTTGAAGTTGAAAGATCATTCGAGATATACTCGATGAGAATTTTTGAAAGTCACATCAGATTAACCCAAGGAGAATTAACTTCACAAAAACCCATGTCTTAGATCTCAAATTAAAATTGAAAAAATCCAATTTGATACTGACCTTACCGGGAATCGAACCTAGACCCACCTGATCGGTAAAGCAAGCTCTAACCAACTAGACCACAGCAGGCGACACATCTAAATGTTTATGAATTTAAAATATATTTTCAAATTTTAAACTACTTATTGTATTTAACCATTATTGAAAATTAAAATCCTTTGATATTATATAAAGGAAAAAAAATATTGTCAATTATAGTACAGATGTTTACAGTCAATTGGGTCGCCACTTATTTGGGAGAAATTTCAAGAGACGGAAACTAAATCAAGGACTACATCATCATTTACATCACCTCATTGAGATATCGTTCTGTTAAATTAAATCTATTATTTTATAATGAAAATGAAGACTGAGGAGATAATTGTTGAAACTGTTTAATCAAAAAACCAACAATTAGATTATGGAGCCTATGAACTGTGCCTGTGACCGACCGGTAGGCAAGAAAAAAACATAACCCGGCTACAGTATCATTTTATGCAGGAAGGTATGAAGGAAGGGAGACCTACATTTGCACTGAATACCTGTGCTGATTTTGTAGACTTACAAAACTTACAAAAACAAAAGTCAGATCACACTGCATTTCACTTTGACCAAAATGCCCTAGTGCTGATGTGTCCTAATTATCAGAATAGACTTTACTTACAAAAGTAAACCGCAAGGAACTCATTCTCGTCCAATAACTTGTCTAACATTTTCTTGTTAACTTCCTCGATTTCATTCTTGATTTCAAACACATCTTGAGAAGTGAGCCACTGCAAAACTAGGTCGACTTGGTGAAGGTCTCCATCGTAAATCATCGGTATTCTTTTTCTGAAGTATAACAAAGAAGGAATATTGATGATGTTGTATTTTTCATTCGCTTCAGCACTCGCAATCTTCACAAAGTCGATTCCGTATTGATCAACTTCACCGTCTATCTGTTCTAGAGCTTCCAAGATTTCGTCGCATTCGGGACAATCATCATCGACTGAGAGTAAAATAAAAATTTCAAGTTAATTACATAAAACTGATTATTTTAAACTGAAAAGGTTGTGTATTCATAAATAGAAAACTTACAGAAAAAGACAACCAGCAGGGGCGATTCATCCATCAATCTTTCCAACATCCTATCGTTGACGTCTTCAATTTCATCAGCTAGTTCTCTATTGTCATCGTCAATTAACCATTCCAACATTGATTCCTCATTTTGTAAATCACCTTCGAATAGTAATGGGTTTCCGTTCCTGAAAAATAAAGACAGCACAGTGATGAACTTGAAAGAAATTGCACATTGCAATCCTGATGACTTGATAAGAAATTAAGAGTGAGGATATTATTGTTAATCATGTTTACAGAGAATCATATGAAAAAAATCAAGGTTTTTAATCACTAATATGGTGTCAACTTTTGATTCTGTATGTGAAGGTGAAGGAAGGTAAACGGTTATAACTACTGCTTGCACAATTTTACAGGAGAGTAAAAATAATGTTTTGAAATCAGTCTGACAAGTTTTGTTCGTTGATTCGAAAATGCAAGCAATGAACAACACTAATCTTGATTCTTTGATAAAATTGTGAAATCAGTTTCAAATATTGTGTTGTATTTTATTTAAAAAATAAATTAACATTTCTCACATGCAATATGTGTGCAGTAGTAAATACATAATAGGAAAAGCAAGAAGAATTTAAGAGAAATGTAAAATGGAAGAACTTTTTTGTTTATGGGCAATTGAGCTATGCAAAAAATTATTACCTGAAATAAACCATCGCTGGGAAAGTCTTGATTGAGTAGCGCTTGGCAAGCTGTGGGTCTTGTATCTTCACCATGTGTATTCCAAAGACGTCACATTCGTCATCAATGTTCTCCAACCCATCCAAGATTTGGTCACAGATATTGCAGTTTGGTTTATCTATCGAATGAAGTAGAATATTAGATATGAAAGTCATCTAAATCCTTGTATAAAAGAGGATATATATTCGTTATTGGTCTCGCTAGAACAAGAATTTAGTAGTGTTCGTACTCCATTAACTGGTATCTTGAATTAATCAAGAAAGTTTATTTTCTTCACAATATTAATTGGATTTTTTTCAACCAAAGACGAAATATGTGAATTAATTTTTATAAATGTTTTCTTACAGAAATAAACGGCCAAATATTGACTTTCTTCTACCATCGTTTCCAACATAACTCTTGTGATGAGTTCAATTCTGTCTTCAGTTTTTTGTGTTATAAGCCACTGTAAAACTTCTTCTTCTTCAGAGAGTGATCCTGATAATCAAAAAGACAAAATATTAGTATAACATAATATACTCTGGGTGGCAGTGCAACTTAACAACATTTATTGAACACTGATGGGCATATAAACTTTTTTTCTGTTTGTGCATCGTCCATCATGCGTCTTGTGCAGATGCAGTGTGGCTAGGCTAATATATACTGTAGTCAATTGATTTGGCATTTACTTGGTAGAAATCCATTATCAGAGGGTAAAAATATCAAAGTATTTTAGTTCTACAGTTTTTAATAATTGTTATGCGTTGATAGCTATTTCGGCTTTCGCCATTGTCAGAACTATGTTTAAACTTATATTTTGCTCAGCTATATATACTGGCTCTGAAGAGATACACAATGCAGCAAGTTATCACGTTATCAAGAAACACTAAAGCCATAGTTAATAAATTTAATGTAATGTAATTAATAATAAATATCAGTTTAATTTTATCCTAATTAATGTTTTAAGAAAAAAACCCAGATTGCTTATCGTTCTTTGAAACACTGGAATCACATTTCATAAGTGTAATATTGTAATTATAATTAGGATGTTAGAGTCAATAACTTGATGCATTGTGTATCTCTTCAGAGTCAGTATATATAGCTGAGCAAAATATAAGTTTAAACATAGTTCTGACGGTGGCGAAAGCCGAAATAGCTATCAACATATAAAAATTATTAAAAACTGTAGAACTAAAATACTTTGATATTTTTACCCTTTGATAACTGTAGTTTTACTTTACAAATTCAATAAACATTGAAAATGTAAATATTTAAGTTGACTTATTGACTTGACTTAATTCTTCTAAAAAATAAAAGAGTACAAATCAATTTCCTATCCCATTTATCTATTTGAATGGCAGATCCGGAAAATAGTCGAAAAGGTGGCCGTTATTCAAAATTGTGGCTATTTATTATGAAAGCTATGCTGCCATTTAACAATGTTACCAACTGATCAACCCAGAAGCTACGATTAAAACAGCTGTATATAGAGCACGGATCGTCAACCTGGTCCGTACCGCCCACTAGTGGGCGGTAAAGGCTTCCGTGGTGGGGGTGGGGGTTTTTTATTTCTCCTAAATTGCTTCTGGAAATTTTTCCACCCATATACTAGATTGAAATATAGCGATGTTGGTGGGCGGTAAGGAAATTTTACTATGAAAAATAAGCAAAAGTGGGCGATAGGGATAAAAAGGTTGACGACCCCTGATGTTGAGCAGTGCTCCGCAACCGGTGTGCCGCGGTCAAATACATAATGAAAAAATATTTCGACCAAGAACTTCGGGTTGTGCTGTCAAATATCGAGCCAAATATAAGACCTTTGTGTTCATTGAAACAAGCGCAGGTATCAAATTAATCAGTTATTATTTTATAATAATTATTAAGATTGCATAACAGTAAATATATTATAGTTTTATGTATGTATACTTTTCAAATAAAAAACGAAAATTTATTGTAAAATTTGTGTATCAATTAAATACCTATATATTTTTGCTTTTGGTGTGCCGCGGGATTCTAGGAAGAATTTTGGTGTGTCGTATGTGATAAAAGGTTGCAGAGCACTGATGTTAAGTATTAATTAAGTACAGTCAACCCTTCTATAGAGTTTTGTCCAAAATCTTTTGCGGCAGTCTTTTAATTTAGCGTACATATTACAAAATTCTGTGAATCACGACATCACAGCGCGTTAGAGTCGAATTACAGAGTCGAAGTTCGCATGACGTCGCCGGACGGACAAAATAAGAAAATCGTCAATGCCCCGTCGCGTGTATACGTCACTCGCGTTTGAGGTGCCAAAATTTTTATAGCGTTTTTGCTATAGCGGAGTGTATCGCGATGCTATAGCAGGGTTAACTGTACTTTACCAGTGTATTTAAATATACAACACAGGCAAATTATTTCCTGACAGAAATTTTTACACAGTTGGCATGGGAATACAGGAAATATTGCATTAAAATTTATAAATACTAAAAATTAATAAATATGTCAGTAGCATGAATTTAATATTCTATGAAAACTAACAATACCAATACTACTCTCCATTATAATGATTTTTTTTCAAACCATTCAAAATAAAAAAGAAGGAATGGATGGATCTGAACATAATAGTATAACTAACCTTTATCCTCCCGCACTTTGGGCATTAGGAATAGTTCACTCACTGCCCAAGTAGTTTTTCGCAAAATTAATTTTGAAATTGGTCAGTCACAAAAATAACTACGTATCAATTGAAGTCTTTACTAATTTAATCTAATATGCATATTTTGTACACTGTTATTGTAAGTTAATGTAAACTCGCCATACTCACTGGTCCCCCTAGGACGGCGAACAGATATAATATTTATGTTGTAAAATTATAATCGAGTGTATTTTTGGATCCGCTTATGGGTTCATGTGTGACAATGATGAAAATACCTGTTCAACACATGACAGTAATAATCATCACCAAAAGAACTTCATTTAATCTAACCTGACTTACAAAAGAACGGCTCTTACCTTCGAATACGTTTGGTATGTTATTTTCAAAGTAAACCAATACTGGGAATTCAATAACACCATACAATTCAGCTATTGTGAAATCTTGCGTCTTTACAAACTTTATTCCATGCCTATCGCAGTCATCATCAATGTTTTCAAGTTCTTCCAAAATTCCAGAGCACTGGTCACATTCATCAGAATCTACAAAATATGAAACAAGTACATCTTGATTATTATTCATAAAATGCTTAATAAATATTGAGTAATTTAACTAATTATTAACATTTCCCCTACGGTGCTAAAAATAATTCCGATATGTTGCTGGCCCTTAAAGAACCAAGTGAAAAAACTTGTTCTAATATTTGCCACCCTTTGATGGACGATAAAAACCCAGGACATATATTTAAATAAAACATGTTTTTCACTTGGTTCTTATTGGGCCAGCAACATATCAGAAGTATTTTTTAGCACTGTAGGGGAAGTGTTAAAAACATATTCACTACAAAGGGTCAAAGTAACCTTCCAACAGGTGCTGTCTATAATATAGATCGTTAACAATGACGAAATGCCAAATAATTTTTAGCAACATTCGAAAATTCCGATATTTAATCTAATAACATAAAATGGTTAGTCCACCAAGTAACTGTCAATTCAATGAATAACACTGCTTAATTTTATATATTATACAAATTTTCAACATCATTATTTTTGATCAAAGTGATATATCTGAAAGGATACACATTCTATAGTGTATTTTGTTACCATGTTTACTTCAAATGTAGAGCATATTGCCTCATAGAGAGAAATTCTTGTTGAAATTGATTGAAAAATCAATTTATGAAACTGTCTTGTACCAGAATTCAAACTTGTGATCACTGCAATCAAAGCCAACGACATTGATCATTCTCAGCAATGTTACTGGTAAAATATATCTAGTACCACATAAAATTGGTAATATCGTATGTTGGAAGACTTAATTATATTTTTTACAATGCACCTGTCGTAAGGCTAAGTTTAATACACTAGAAACAATATAACACCCTTCAGCATGCAATACCACATTAGCAGTTTGACTAAAATTATTTTTGACAATATTCGATGCTAAATCTACTTTTCCATTAATGTACATTCATAAAGTGATAATAAACATTTGTTTAAAACACTAAATAGTATTTCTTTCTTATACCTTAGAACAAATCATTTTTTTTCTCCCTCGCAATTAAATTTTTATCGTTGATGTGGTGTTGCATGCCGAACGACTGTAAGTAGTCATTTTAAAAGCTGACATATAATAACTAATCGAAGCATTTTCATTTGGATAAGTTGTTATTGGAATAATGAGTTTAAATTCAAATTATAATTGAATATTGAAAAAATGCATTTTTGTTTATTAATACTAAAGTTAAATAGAGTTAATGAAGAGGTGGTTATTTATAGCCAGTTTGTTCAGAGAAATTGCATCGAATTTTTGTCAGTTAAAACTGTTATTGAAGTGAAGGATCTTGTAAAGTATGTACAATAATTTGCTCTCTGTTTTTTTTTACTACACCAAATGAATAATGCTGTGTATATTGTGAGTGTTGCTATAGTTTACATGTTCTACTGATAGAGATAAATTCTGTGTGTTGACATTTCATTTATTTTTTGTCAAACTAGTTATCTTGTAACTTCAATTTAAATGAGTTTAATTTTAGTTGGGATAAATATATCCGTATTTGACCGGTAAAACAAGACATACTTCAAAATTAATAGTTTCTTTTATTGTTGAAATATAATAAATGAAACAGTATATTAGGTAATCGGTCGGCAACCTCTTTGGACTCACGGACCACTAGATGGATTGAAATGTCAGAACTTTTGTAATGCAATGCATCAAGATATTGTATGTATGTGTTACAAGATTCAGTTGATTTTTTTTTCTGGTGATAGGATTAAAAAATTAAGATAATGTCAGATTTCTCTGCGGACGACCAAAATTTCTTCGCGGACCACCACTTGCCGACGGCTCTACTAGGTCTCTTACTGTTAAATTTTTAATGTTCACCTATTCATCAGTGTTTCAGCTGAAATTATTGACATTTAAATTCACGCTTACGAGGAATAATCTCCATTTGATTTGAAACAATACTATAAAGGTTATTGAAATGAGGAGACATCAATCACCTTTCAGATAGTTTCTTCTGTTTGTCTGGTTTTGTTATGGTTGTTTTTCATGAGTTAGCATGTAATTTTATCGAGCAGAACTTGGTACGAAAAGCCATGCAATTTAAAAGCGGGGCATTTTGGGTTAGGGTTAGGGCGACAGTACGAGAGGGTTGTTAAGTACCCTCGTCTCCTGCGTGCGCTTCGTCTTCAGCATGAGCCGCGGCGTCGTGTTCTTTCTTGGCGCGCATTTTGCGCATCACTTTCGAATTGCACATATCACACAACGTTTTGTTCCCTAAACAATCAATGCAAATGAATTAAATGAAACAATGATACAAAACAAAACTGGTTAGATGAGCTTTTCGTCACAGCGGAAAGACCAAATCATGAATTTTGACAATATTTCCTACTAAAATTGTTCACTATAATATTGGGTTTTCTGAAAAGTTCGTAGCGTTGTGAAAGAAATTTAATTTTATAACAAAACACATGTTTCCATCTCGATTCAATAAATTTATATTTTATTGTCTGCCGACTTTGAAATTTTGTTTATTATCAAATATTGATATACAGGCAGTGTTTTTTTAAAAAAAATATTTTACGCTGAAAAAATCGAATTTGTCCTGAAAGAGTGATAGAATGAATCATGACTGATAAAAAATAGTTGATAACACTATTTTTAAAAAAAAAAGTTTGAGACGGTATGAAATAGTAGAATTTCTGCGATCTATATATATATATATATATATATTCTATGTATCTATATATATATACTATCAGGTTGAAAACGCTATAAACTTTTCAAATGATCTATTATATCCTAAACTACTCCTACTAGTTTTGGAAAAACAGTTATGTTAACTAAAAGTAATTTAAAAACTTCTTTCCAAAGTATTCCATTCCGAAAACACCTTCTAATAATCAATTGAGATTAAAGTGCCAATGATATTTATGTTGATAAAGATTTTCATGAATCGGTTTGGTCCTTCTGATTTTTACAATAAGCGGCAATTAATCATTATTATAACAAAATGACAAGTATTAAAAAGATGTTTAAAACAAGTAAGCATTTGAAGCTTGATTATTTAATTAATGCATAACTTTTAAAAGAGATTCTGAATTAGAAAAAAAGAGATCAGTATTATGGAATCGTCCGATTCAGATTATTTCTTACAAAAGTAAATCGCTAATGACTGTGATTCTGCAATGAGTTTTTCAAGCTCTTCTCCTTCGAGTGCTTCAATGACATCTCCTGCTGGATCTTTCTGAGTCAAAAGCCAGCTGAGAATCTGTTCTTCTTCGTAAAGATCGCCTGGAATTAAACAAATATTTCTCATTTATTTACACAATGTGGACATCATAACATTTAATCTTTAAAAAAAAAAACTCCATAAATTCTTAACACATTCACTGCTAACTAAGGTAAAAGTATATTGATATTGCATTAAAATGCATTAATAATGTATGAATAATAGGAGATTCGCAATTTAAGTAAGAGCATATTGAATATAGATATAGAAAAAATTGCGCTCACCCAGCGTAATTGCTAAGCAAACTGTTTTTATAAATTACAGTTTGGTAAAATCGATAAGTTGCTCAAACAAGGAATTTATTTCTTAGATTTATTGAACAAATAAATACTAACCTGCATAAATTACAGGCTCTTTTGATCCCATTTTGAAGAAAAGTACTGCTGGTAAGGCAAAAACGCCAAAATCTTTTGCCATTTGTTTGTCGTCAATCTTTACGAAATTAATACCCGCTCCGTCAGCCTCATCGTCAATGTGCTCAATTTCAGCCAAAACCCTTGGACATTGTTTGCAATCATTACTATCTGAAAACAAATGTGAATTATTTATAAATATACAATATAAAATGTTCACAAATCACACCCTTACACTTGAAATATTTGCTAACTATTATCATAATTTTCTAATTGATAAAAAATTCAAAATTCAATTATAATGTTGTGATTTTACACTATCACTAAATAGTTATAATGTTGATTGTCTTTGTCATTGAACAAATTGTAGAACACAGTCAACAATTTATCAGCTCTCTATTACATATTTAGATAATACATTCAAAAATTTAACACTAATTGATTTCATTGGCGGATCCAGGGGGGAGGATATGGGGGCCATAGCCCCCCCCTCCTGAGAAGATTTTTATTCCATTTTTCTAATTTATTCAAACTTTATTGTGAAATGGGCTCTTTAATTGTTTAGTTTATTATGTTTTATAGAATACATACTTAACAGCTTAACAGCTTTTTTTAAATTTCACCTGGCGAAATAAAATTTTGCGAAAAATTCGCAAAAATTGTAATTTTACTAAATTCACTATAATTTGTAAACAAATTGAGATATCTTTACCAAATTTAATTTTCTTAGCTTCCAGATACTTCGCCTATACGCATATATGAGTCCGCCAGCCAGCAACCTTTGTTATTCAAAGACTCAAATATGCGTCCGGGGTCGTTAAGCTATTAATTATGTGTTGACTATTTTGATAAAGATATACAATATTATTTAAAAACCATTTATTTTTTAATGTATTATTTATTGAATGGCAATTTCTGGATCCGCCACTGATTGATTTGATTAAAATAATATATCAAATTTATTGCTGTTAATTTAATGATCAGTTAGTGTGAAATAAGTCACAAGAATATTTCTATTATATTCATGATACAATTGAATATATGCAATGCTATCTAAGAGTCGAATCAGTACTGTAGAGTGAGGGACATCTAAGTAATACAGATCTTCTCTAGTTTACCATTGTAGTTTTAAGCATATACAGGTAACATTATTAACTTCGTGCCTATTATTTTTATAATGTTACTTAATATTAATACAGTAAAACCCCCATTTACACTATAGTCGGGACCGTGTTATTGGGGGTGTGAATCTCATACAAAATTAGGGATTTGGTTTTTTTCAGCGGAAAACTAAGATTTCCCTTAGTTTTGCAAAAAAAAAATATGGACGAAATATTTAGTTTTTGTAGTAGTAAATATCCCGCACACAGACATACGCCCAGCTATGCGTGTATAGCCTGGCATGTGTTGAATACACATACGCTAACCAACATTTGAGTGTATGCGCGGCATAGACGACCGTCTCTTAGTAACGACAATGCAATTGGGAGATTTTCGGCGAATATTTAAAGCTAGCACGTAATTCGGGGTAATGTAATTGGGGGTTCCACTGTATATGTCTATAAAAACAGTTAATGTAGTGTAGCAGATAACGCTGTTTTTTTTGGCATCATTTATCTGGTCATTTACAGATGACAGATAAAATTTTCCATGTTGATTTTTATGTTTGACTTACAAAAGAATACAGCAACATAATCTGAAGTCTGTCTAATCTTCTGGAACATTTTTGAATTCACCCTCTCGATGTGATCAGTCAACTCCATGTTTTCAGGGTTTGTCAGCCAATCTAGAATCTCTTCTTCGTCGTCGATTTCTCCATCATAGTTGATGTATTTGCCTTTTCGGAAGTAAGTGATTCCTGGTGGGTTACGGAAACCATATTTTTTAGCCATCAGACGGTCACTCATTTGAACAATTTTGATTCCATATTCTGCCGCTTCGTCATCAATCAATTCAATGTGCCTCAACACTCTTGGACTCTCTGGGTCTTCTTCTTTATCTAAAGAAACATTAACCTTATTTAGGGTTTTGCATACAAAATTCTAAGTGGTGAGTGGAAGAAGAAAATGTGGCAAAACCTTAATTTGCTTCTGTTAAAAACGTATTTCTTCTGTTTTTTTTTTGCTTTTACTGAGTAAATAAAATATGAGATTGAAAGTAACAATTTGGACAGAGAAGCATGTGGATTAAAAAATACCAGCTATTGTATGCAATCATTTATGGACGCCATCTAAATGTTTTCACATTGACTATTGCGGAAACAGAAACAAGTTTTAAGTGCTGTGCTCAATTGACAATGTTGAATATACATACGATAGAATTTTGTAAGAATGTAATGTTTTGAATACAAAAATAAATAAAATATTTTCATTATCAATAAGTATACATAAATGGGAGCGTAAATTATTAGTTGGCAATGATTCAAACAAACTTTCTAGGAATAGTAATTTTCTTTTCAAATATTTGAGTTCATTGTCTTTCACTAATGGTGTCAACCACTAATTCAGGCGAAAATAATTGTATTTCATGAAATGAAACAATATAATATTTCACAATGAAATATAAAAATGTGTGCTTAATTTACAATTTTTTATCTTTAAGAAAGTTGGAATATCTATCTCCCTAGAGTACTTGTGAATGTACCCGTCATTTACAAATTTACAGCTCATTATATAGGACATTAACTGTTTCCGAATGAATGATGAGTGCCTCATGAGCAATTACCCAGGACTTGATTATCTGACTTGAGTAATTCTTCTCTTTCATTTCTTATATCAGGACATTCCTAGAGGATGTAGTCAGCATACTATAATTTACTGCCATATTTACAACCGCATTGGCATTTTGTCAATCTACCAAGGGAGGAATTTGGCAGCATAGCAACTGTGAACAGTTGAGGAGTGATTTTGGAAAAAGGCTTATTTCCACTTTTGACCATAAAAGCATACTTTGATGTTGATGTTGAAACGCACATTCCTGTGGCAAAAGCCTTACTTTACATTACAAAAGTTGGTCTACAAAAATTAAAATGAAAACATTATGATTCCTACAAATAAGCATATTTTCAATACAGCTTTTTGAAAATTTCAATTTTCAACATGGACTTGACTTTTTGAAAAATCACTTCTCAGTTGTGAATTTGGTATTGCGAGATTTAGAATTAAACCTAAGATTACCTCTATTAGCTATGAAATAAATACACCTACCACACACTCTCACACACTCTCACACATTTTAAATGTAGCATTTAAATGACATTTTAATCCAGTTATTTTTCCTAAAATGATATTAATTGGATGACTTATTATTATATATGTATAATAAGAAATGCTTAACTAAACTGGGATGTTTTGAAAATCCTATAAAGCTAGATTTTATCAGTTACATTAGGGTTTCCCAACTCGGTTGATGGTTGGGGTTACATGAAAAAAAATCAGTAATGGCGGACATGCAGGAATGAATGATTTACAAATATAAAAAAAATATATAATTAATAAACATTATCTTAATTAATCATAGTCGACGAATAACAAAACGTATAACAAAATAATAGATAAATTTATTAAACGTTGAGCATATTATAGTTGAGGCTATTATTTGCAAGCCCGGCTCATTCCAAAATTGGTGAAGAGTGAACCATGAATGTAATTCTGTAAATACAAATACATTTAAAAATTATTTTTAGAAGCCAATCTCAAAAGTGGCTTGATAACATACACAATATCATTCCAAAGTAGTTTAAAACTAAAAATACTTCTAAAATGTATATTATTTTACCAAATGAAATTTAAGTTTTATTTTTCAACCATTTTGGAATAAGCCGGGTTTGCAAGTAAAAGCCTCAGTTGTGACTCTGCAAATAACTTTTTTTCGACAAAACAGACCTGTTGCGTCTACCATGTCTTCACATTTCTTACCATGCAAATACTATATAATTACCATTGCAATAACAAATTTCATGAAATACAATCATTTTTATATGGTGGTACAATTTAGCGTAATGTGTATTACCAAGTGGTAAGCGAGTCAAAAAAGGTTGAGAAACTCTGAGTTACATGAATGTTTGTAAAAAGTCACTTAATAATTTGTCTTAATTATTTTTATGTTAACCGTAGACAGTTGCACTAATCCTCAATGGGGCAGATATAGCCTTAAAATAATTATTGTCTTTGCTAATGTCTGCAAATTTGTTTAAAATCGAGAAAACCCTCTGTCTTGGCATTATACAGGTGAAAAAAATTAAATACTTACAAAATACAACTGCTAAAAATTCCTTGGTTTCAATGTATTTAAATAATTGTTCACGGGTGATGTCTTCTATACTAGCATCATTTTTTTGTTTTACCATCCAATCCAAAACATTTCCTTCATCTAATAAGCTTCCTAAAACAGTTCACACATGTTACATATTGATTTTTAGTTCAAGTCTGTGCGAGAAAATATTTACACGTAAATAAATAATAATGAAAAGTTTGATTCCACATCCTTTTAAGTGACAAGACATTTTGAGGAATTAAAAAAAGAACTCACCGAATGTATGATGATCATGCGAAGATTTTCTTTATGGGAACTTAATATCGTTTAGAATATTATTAAATATTTTTCATTTAGCAAATTACATGCCATTTGGTGTCTACGGTAGTGAGTATGGAAATGATAGAATGATTTTTAGTAATAGAAACATTTTATTGATCAACAGTACATGTTCGTGGTATTTTATTATTTTAATAATTTTTATAAAATCGATAAAAGAAAAGTAAACAACTTAACATTTTATTTTTTAAAAAAACTTCTTAAACAATCATTGTGTTTTTATTTTTCATAATTCTTATACTTATTTCTTTACCTATTATGTTTTTATCTGTACGTTTTCGAAAAGCTTATAACAGTTTTTTCATCTTTATGAATTCGCACACACATTATAGTTATATTTCATTGTAAAAATATATTACTCTTATTAAAATAATTATTACATTACATGTACTTAATAATAATGTTGTTTGTCTACTTGAGGTGTCGGCTGGTGGAAAAGTAACAGTTAATTTATTATCCATATTGAAAAAAAGAATTGTTTCTAATATTTTAATTATATTGAAAAATTAATTATCTGATGTTAATATACAGATTATCCTAATACTGAAACGATATTTACAATTTTTCTATCGAAATATAAAGTAAAATGTAACAGAGTGTATACAAGAAAAGAATTCTATGGAATTCAACAAAATTTTCTGATTGAACAGAATTGTTATAAAAGATTTAATTGAAATAATTAAACCTATATCTATATTTTTTTACTCATTGACTCAGTCAAAAAGCGAGTATATTATAATGCACGTATAAGTATATTATATGTACAATAAAAGTAATCAAACATAACAGATTTCAACAACATTTTAAATTTATCAACTATTCAGTGAGCTAATGTTCCTATACCTGGATAACAATTATTATTTTTTTTGTTCGATAATAGTGGCAGTAAAATTATCAGATACATATCTTATTGTAAAGTATATCTACATCATTTTAATTTACTCAGTCATCTGACGAAATTGTGGAAGCGCTCAATGTACTTCCGCTCAGGTGTAATCTTTTAAAATTACCAAATTGTGACAAACCATAATATAGAAATGCTATAAATTTATTACGTCTAACTTATTTCGAATGATGACATTTTCGATCCTAGAGTGTGCGATCTGTATAGTGATGGATCTAGTATCACAGGAAGTCAAAGGGACACAAGAGTATAAAATGCATTGTTAATAACCGGCAAAGCACTTCAGCCCGGTTAGCCACACAACAAATATAGCTCAACAACCAAAACTACAGCCGACAGCATGAACATTTGAGTTAAGGGGTAAACTAGAGGGGCGCTCTATGGTGTTATTAACGTCAGCATTCCAACACTTATGTCCGCTTGATGCCCCGTTCACAATAATTATTCAGGGCTTGGTACGGTTAGATTGATATCGCAGAGAGTTTAATAATATGTTTAATAATTATTGTATCTTTTTAAGAAATGCATTTATGTCGCGATACCAATGTAACTTGAACGGGATGACGGATAATGTTTACCACCACCAGATATCACCGCTCCCGAATAAACCTTTTTTCCCTTTGGGCCCCTTCTCCGGCTTCACGGCGACCGCTTTAGACTTGATATTTTTGGCATTGAGGGGCGACATCTTCTCAGGTGTGTTGTTTATGGGTTTGCCGATTTTGGTCGGAGTCGCTTTCGGTAGTTTGGTGGCGCTGCCCACTTTGGTCGGACAGCACTGGTAAGGTTCATAAGTCGGTTTCGGTACGGCCTTATTTCCTCCCAGTCCGATGTAGAAACAGCCATCGCCTGCAGTCAGTAAACAATATGTCAGAACACGTACCACAAGAGTGTGTGATTGAGCACACGATACGAAAAAAACAAATTATGCTCCGTGCTGTTTGCTTTGCAAGCATTATTTGCTTAATTTTTATGGAAATACGTGTTGTTAGTAAACAATATCAGACATAGTTTTGCAAGCAGAATGGAAAGCTTATCGAACGGTGACATTGTTCAACTGTCCGCAGGCGATAACTAGATTACATATATAAAAAGGAGGAAACAATTCAGACCGACTCTGGCCGGTGACAGAGAAGACAGGTTATGTGGCCATGCATGCGGATGATAGATATGACCGAGTGATGATGTTTTATCCGTGAATTTTGCGGGTACCGGTTGCCAATTCGTTTTTAGGGTCACATCACCGGGGTTCATCATTCATTGATCTTCAATTACCTGTAAAGAATCTTTTGACTTGCGCAAATAAATCTTCTTCGTCGTCATCCGAATCAGTGTCTGATTCGTCAGAGTCGTGTTTCGATCGACGGTTTATTTGTCTTTTGTTTTTTATATTTTGCAGTGGTTTTTTTTGTTTTTCATTTTTTTTATTTATAATATTTTTTGCGCTTTTGATAATTGGCCGTCTATTTTTACGAGTGTCTTCTTCGCTTTCGTCCGTATCATCATCGTCGTCTTCTTCGCTGCTTGCACTGTCTTCGTCTGAATTGGTTTCATCGGATTCATCATCATCATTTTCATCACTATCGGTGGTGTCTTCGTTGCTATCATCATCTTCATTACTGTCTTCATCGCTGTCATCATCATCGTCGTCATCTGTTTTATCCTCACTACTACTATCGTCATCATCATCATCATCATCATCATCATCATCATCATCATCATCACTATCATCATCACTATCATCATCATCATCCTCACCGTCTTCATCACTGTCGTCATCGTCGTCTTCACTGCTGTCTTCATCACTATCATCTTCATCATCATCATCACTATCATCATCAGATTCATTACTATCTGAATCATCATCTTCATCCTGGCTGTCACTATCATCATTACCTGTTGGCATTAGTATATGTCATGCAATGAGCTTGGATTATGCTGCAGTTCTGTGACAGAAACTTACAAGAAACATTATAAATAAAATTGATACTTAGCAAAGTAGCAGAAGCATTTAAGTTGAGCTGTGTTCAGCGACATCAAAATATCTAGTTGTAATTATTGCATCATGCACTATAATATTTTCAAAACTAAATGTTTTATTATAATAATTGAATTATGGTATTCCACAAAACATATATTTTAGTCTCATTACCCTAAACGTTTTTATGTTTATATAAAGGAACAGTACTATGAAACTTAAAAGGATGTAGATTCTTACTTTTCTGTTCAACAAGCCATTGTAGAACTTTTTTCTCATTCTTTAGATTACCTATAACACAGTGAGATAAGTTTTTTTAATAAAGTACATACTACAAAATGATTACAGACTCTTTGCATTGGCCATTTCAAATGAATGGCGGTAACTGTCAAATTATTAACTGTCACATTATGAATATTTATTAAAAGAAAACTGTTTTAAATATATCTGTTTTTAAAGTGCCATAGATAATGGGTAAATACTATCACAATACAAGATTTCCTTGAGGAACATGGAGTATCTCCGAGAACAGTGGTAGAGTAATATTAATAATAAAAATAAACTGATAATATTTTTAATTTGTGTAAGAAAATATTTTTGTCATAAACAACTAATTGCAGGAAATTTTGATTGATAGTTTTTTTTTATGCATTGATAACACATATTTGAGAGGTTTTAAGAAGGCAAATATTTAGTTGACAGAATCCCAATTGCTGTGCCAGACATTTAATCAAAAAGTATCAAATATTTACAGAAGAGAGAAACAATTTTTACCCTATAAAAATATGGTAAAAATTTTACAACAATACATTTATACATCTGATCTCTAAATATACAATTTAATGATTATCAATGTGTTAAATGAGAATCTTCTTTTCAACGAGGAGTATAATTTGAATAATTTTAGTGGCCAATATGTTTTATTCGTGTATAATTTGTTGTTTGTTGTGCTTATTATTTTATAAGTGTTTTGAAATATTGCCATGGTTTTTATTTATCACAGCATAGTACTAAAATAAGTAAATGATGTAATATCTACTATCAATGTTTTGAAAAACATAAGAATAGATGTTGAAATCTGAATGGGAATATAAAAATTTAGTTTTTAAAAGCTCCATATTTAAGGAAACAATCACATGATCATAACAACATAAGTGAGGTAAGTATATTTGCTAGATATTTGTGAACTTACCATCATACATAATAGGAACGCCTGTTTCATAGTAAACTAATGCTGGGAAACTGAAAATGCCTATTTCTGAGGCCAGTTTTGAATCCTTCGATTTGACAAATTGAATTCCATGCTTATCAGTGTCATCATCAATTGTCTCTAGCTCATCCAAAATGTCGGCACATGTATCGCAATCATCACTATCTAAAAAGGGTTTTCATACATAGAGACCAAAGTAGACATGGCATGTAATATAAAACAATGGATTTTTAAGGTTAAAGGTTTTGTAGAAAAAAAAATATTTTTTATTAAAGAAAAATTTTCTGCATTAATTTAGTAAATAAATAACTAGCTTTCTTCAACGTAAAAACAATTAAGGACTACTACATGATATTACTTATATATTTTAACAGTTTTTAACAATATTACTTTGGATGTTGAGATACTCCACGTGGACGTAAGTGAGTTCTGACGAATACTATTTTTTATGTGTTAAAGTAGACTTTGTCGGACCGTAGTCAGTTAACTTTCTTGCCAATTTTAAATATTATTATATTATTTCTTTCCTACTAATTTTGAATATTCTATTATATCTTATTTTTTTTCTACATTGCAAAAGTAATAAATTCATAATTCTTTTGCAATGTACATTTTATTAAATAAATAAAATTATTAACCTGTCGTAAATATGGTGAACTTATTTTTTACACAACACGCTTAAAAGTTGTAGGTAGGTACACAAAATATGCCAAATACACATTTTTTCCCACCATCAGTGCTTAGCCTTTGCTATACTGGGAGAACCGTCTCTCGCTTTCTATGAGTGGAACGTTGAGGACTCTCTCATTCATAGATGACTGGCCAGAATTTCACACTAATTACTTCTTACTTATTAGTTGTGAGGTATCTATTTGGTTATGCGTAAACAATCACCATTGGTATTTTTTATATTAGATATATCCTATCAGTGTGCTGGAACACTACCATTTAGTGTATTATATTATATTAGAAAATAATATCCCTTTCGTCAAAAAAAAAATGACAGATCAAAGTCATACACTATTTTAGAAACATTTAAATTTTTGTTCATGAAAAATTTGTAATACTTACAGAAAAATACGGCCAAATGCTCTACATCATTAATGAGAACACGCAATGTTTTCCTATCAACGATTTCAATGACGTCCGGTTGTGAATCATGCAAGTCCAAAACCCATTCCAAAATGGCTTCTTCATGCATGAGGTCGCCATCGTAAATAGTCCTGAATTTGTGTCTATAGAAGGCTAGCGCAGGCAATTCGTTGAGGTCATATTCCTTGTCTATACCATCGTCTGATGCCTTGACGAAGCTGATGTCTTTTTCTTCACATTCGTCGTCGATGTTTTCCAATTCCATTAATATCTTTTGAGATTTCTTGTCACCTTCCTTATCTGGACGTGAAAAATAATCAATTTCATAAATATAGGTGTCATAAAACATGAAATATACTAATATATGTTAAGAAAATTCTAATAAAAAATAGCTATATGATTTCAGGGCTTTAGGATTACAGGGGTCTATGTATTGAGATGAAAAAAAGGTTTTTCGAGTCATAGGATTCAGTCAATAGAGCATATGTCATTTCACTAAAATTTGTTTACAAAAACACATTTATAACTATTTACGACTTAAATATATAGGACTAAAATATATTAAATATAAAAAACAGGTAAAGATTTTGTGTTCCTTAATTTTTCTTTTCATTTGAAGGTGATTTCCAACCATATCTTGTTGATGTTTATATTGGTAAAATAATGCTTTTTATTATATAAAGTATAAACATATGATTTTCTAATTATCGAAACCGGGCTTTAGTTATGCCATGTGATTCTAGATCCCTAATTTAAACTGGTTTCTCAGTTGTAAACACATATTGTCAGATTGGTTTTTAAGAAAGTGTCAGTTGTTATTCTTCCATGACCGTATTGAACCATCACCTTAATGTAAAAATTGGTTGTGCAATATTGCAATTATATGGGAAGGTTAAAAACTGTTATTGAAATTGCACACTACTTACAGAAGAATACAACGATGTGATCATTTTCCTCCAAGATCTTTTCCAACATACGAGTGTTAACTTCTTCAATTTTTCCAGGAATTTCCAAAGTATTCTCATCAGTCAACCATGAAAGTACTTCATCTTCATCTTCAATATCACCTGCAATTACATTTAAATTCATTTTACAAGTAGACACTACATTTTGTTCTATCGATTGAACAAAATCCATTCTTATTAGTTACTGCCTCGTATATTTCTGACAATAATGCCGTCTTCACATTTGTTGCTTTAAATTTTAGGATACAAATACTGGATAGCACTTTTGTAGGATGTTGTTGTTTTTTTTAACATACATATTTTTTTACTTATTAAAACTCTGGATGAACCTTTACTGGTTGACTAGTGAATGTGTATTTTATAAAGAATGTACATAATTACCCTTGTAAACAAGTGGGTCTTTGTTTCTGAAGAAGACAAGCGTGGGGAAGTTTTTGATGCCGTTCTTCTTAGCGACGGTTGAATCTTCGGTTGTCACAAAAATGATGCCTGTCTCATCAAGCTCATCGTCAATATTTTCTAGCTCGTCAAGAATATTGTCACAGTGCTCTCCTTCTTCACACTTGCCACCTAAAAACATATTATTATGAATGTCATATTTCTAATTTTTTTCACTTTTCAATTTTTAAAATGAATTGTATCTCGAATTTCCTTGTGAGAACACATTTAAGACATTATAAAATTTAAAAAAAATCAGATGAAATCATTAAAAATTGGATAATATGGTTTTGACTTACTGAAGTAGACAACAACGTACTCGTGTTCTTCAATAAGGTCTTTAAGAATTTCATCTGTGACTTCTTCAATAGTGGCTGTGTTTTTTTGCTTGATGAGCCATTCCAAAACTTCATCTTCATTCATGAGATCTCCTTCATAGATGGCAGGGATTTTGTCTTCAAAGTACACTAATGTTGGTAAATGATCGATACCATATTGTTTGGCCTCAGCGTCATTATCCATTCGGACGATAACAATACCTTCCTTTTCTAATTCATCGTCAATGTTTTCCAATTCATTGAGAATCCTTATATCTTGCTTATCGTCCTTATCATCTGTAAAATACATTAAAATACTTTAAGGCATTCACTATGATATTCACAAATGAGGTTATTATTTACAAACCCGGCTTGTTCCAAAATTGTTTATATATGAACCGTGAATGTAATGTAGTAAATAAAAATACATTTTAAAATTATTCTTAGATGACTGTTTCAAACCTGGCTTGATAATACACAAATTATCACTTGAATATAATGTAACACTAAAAATATTTTTAAGATGTAAGTATATTGTTTTAAAATTTCAATTCATGTTTATTTTTTCAACCATTTTGGAACTAACTGGGTTCAAATATTCTATTCTTCTTATTCTCGGCCCTAGTGCACTAGTGTATGTTTGATATTTAGACAAGTGCATATAAAAAGAGGGACTGGTAAGCAATGTTCCCGCTAAGATGTGCGCGTGTGCGCACGCACACTTCCCAACAAGTGGCCGCACACATTTTTCTATACTCACACAGGCCGCACTCACCAAATCTTAACATTTAGCGCCTGTGAGTACATACCTACATATTTGTGCACACCTTTTATTTTGTTGAAAATTTACTGCTCACCGAAGTTGATGGTCCGCACACACAATAGAAAAATTAGAGGGAACGTTGCTGGTAGGATAAATTCACACCCTAGATGCAAATGACTAAATCTACATAGTATCATAGAAAGCAATTAAAAGGTCATGAAATTGCTCTCCTACCGATAACTTAATTGAATGTTAAGTCTCTTGAAGTTTCTTAAAATAATTTACATAAATATATGAATTTTGTTTAATAATAAAAATAAGTCGGATTGTGAATGCCCTTACAGAAAATAACAGCCAAATAAGGAGCAGTTTCAATCAATCGGTCCATCATCTCGTCAGTGACTTCAGGAATTTCACTGTGCCTCTTTTGATGAAGAAGCCATCCCAACAGTTCATCTTCTTTCATCAGATCACCTTCATAAATATGAGGAATGCGCTTCTCAAAGAAGACAATTGTGGGTATAGTTTCAATTCCGTATTCTTTAGCTTCCTTGTCATCATCGATTTTGACAAAAGCGATGTCATTTTGGTCACACTCATCATCGATGTTCTCAAGTTCGGCGAGAACCTTTTGACTTTTCTTTTGGTCTTTATCATCTGAAATAAAATAGGAATTATTAACATGAACCAACACATTATGTATGATTTCTTTTTGTTCAACCCCTAAGGGTCCTAGTTTGGAAAAGGTGGCTTAAGAAAATCTTTAATCATTAATTTGAAACTTTGGTCTCGTTGTTAGTGTATTAAGTTTATGCTTTGTTTTTTTCCACAACTGAAACTGTGGAATTTGTGGGCTGTCAGAGAAATTTAAAACATCATTCACTTATATATTCTAGTAACACACTGTCGTATTAAAGATTCATCATTAATCAGATGAAGACTTTGAGTGAAGAAAAGAATAAAGATTAGCCCCTTACAAATGACTGAGTATTTAAACTAACAATTCCTGTGAAGAATCATTTACTGTGCGAGTTAAAACTCAGGGACTATGACTTTCCTAATTAACCCAATGAATGTCTCAAAGAAGGGTGCATATACTATTTTCAGAATTCTGTGCTCACAATCTATTCATTATTTTCATATAAGAGATAGTGTAATGGTTCAGTTTTTGATAAAGCAACATCTATGAATGATAAACATTGCTGTATTTAATAAAATCTTTAAAAAGTTTTAGTCAGTTAAGACATTCCTTATTGTACTCTTTTACTTACTCTTCACTGTATAGGATGCCAGTTATTATTAAAGAAATTTTCTCATCAAAATATCTTATACTGTATAGAAATCTTAACCTTTTCACTAAAAATTAAGCTATTTGCAGAGGCAGAAATGTTTGTTTTTACGGTTAAATATTTGTTTATTTTATATGTCATTTTTTGGAAATCTTAAATTCATTAAAGATGTAATAATTCCCATAAAAGTAATACATGACTGTGTTCATGAATACGCTTGTAAACATTTGTTTTGCATATACTTACAGAACAAGACAGCAACATAAGGCATCTTCTCAATGATCAAATCCAACATTTCATCGGTAATATCTTCAATTTCATCATTTTCACTTTGGTGTTTGAGCCAAGCCAAAAGTTTGTCTTCGTCTTCTAGGTTTCCTTCATAAAGTGTTGGGATTCCTTTTTCGAAATAAAGGAGTGAGGGTATTTTTTCGATTCCATATTCTTCGGCTTCTTCGGGATTGTCGATTTTTACAAATACGATGCCTAAAGTGTCGCACTCATCATCGATGTTCTCCAGTTCATTGAGGACCTTCTGTGATTTTCTGTCATTGTTGTCATCTATAACCAAACATAAAATAATTATTATACATTTTCATTTGAGGCAATCATTCGGGGATATTACATTGTGTTTATTGGTTATTTTTGTAAAAATATTGAAGGTTCACTTACAAAACAGTACTGCCATGGTTTTTCCTTCCTTGATAAGACGGTCGAGCATTTCATCAGTAACATCTTCAATTTCGTCTTTTTCCAGTTGATCAATGAGCCATTCCAAGATCTCGTCTTCATTTTCAATATCACCTGAGATTGAAAAAACAATTAAGTAGTTCTGATGAAGTATACAAAAATGAGATGAGGTTTATAGTAAATTTCTATATCGGTTTTAAATTAAAGTTTATTGTGTAGTTACTTCAAGAAATATAAATTAAATTAATGGATTTCATATTTTTTTTCTAATTGAAGCAAGACAGATTTTTGTTGGGCAACTGCAAAAAAGATCGAAGCATAAGTCAGGGGGCCATTTTTTGCGTGGGCGACTTTTATGCCTTAGATAAGTATGTGTTTATGTCAATCTCGGATATCCATTTGTTTATTAAGATTAGCAAATTTTCAAATTGAAAACATGCCTTCTTAATATTTGTAGTTCTTGGAATTTACGGTCAATATATATATTTGAAATGAAGGATTTAAATTTGACATTTATCACATATTCAGTCATTCGAAGAAATCCGAGATCTTATCGAGAGTTTTTTTTAGTCATTTTTTTTGGCACAACGTTTTTAACCGCCATGCGGTCGGTATTTTTTGCAAACCGAAAATAAAACCACTCACCATCATATAAATTTGGAATTTCTTTTTCGAAGTAGACAATAGCGGGGAGGGAGTCGATTCCGAAATTTTTGGCAGCTGCGTCGTCGTCTATCTTGACGAACTGAATGCCATGCTTGTCACAATCGTCGTCGATCTTCTCCAATTCTCCAAGCACTGCCATCGAGTCTTCATCCCCGTGATCGTCTTTTAGGACATAAAACATTTTAGTAAACCAATGTGAACACATTTCTAGAATATTCTGAAATTTTTGTTTTTTTGATTTATTGTATTGTAAATAGTAAATCTTAATTTGGTAATATATTTTTATCTTAATGTTTTAGTGTGTATTAAAGGCATTGGGGCCCAATATAATACTGTACATTTTTTATGAGCACGGTGTAAATACGAACAAACAACCGACATAACTAAAATAAATAATTGAATATGCGAGTCATTTATGTACGATAGATATAATATCAAATTATGTTTTTTTGTAAATTATTCAGCAATGTATAGCTGGGCAGTCATTCATTTTAGGAAAAAAATGTATATTTGAAAATAATTACTGGGCCCGAGCCGGAGACGACCTAAAAGGGCCCAGCACAAATTGAATATTTTCATAAAATTTCGGCCCTTGCTGGACTTTTTGGAGCACTGTAGTTATTTCGAAGCTAAAATTGTCTTTCATCATTAATTCGAAAACATTAAATTAACACGTTTTTATCCTAATTTGATTTTTCAATGAATAATCGTCAATATAGTCATCGTTTGACAGGTACAAAATTCACAAAAACCATAAATTCAAAATAATAAACATTTTAAATGGGCCCGAAAAAAAATATGAGGTTCAAAAATTATAATACACTACTGTTTTTTGCGACAGTAATTGGCAGTTATTGACGTATTGTATTCATCAATATTTATTTTTGTTCTTCAATACAATGACTAAACATTTTGTTATGCTTTTATCTCATCATTTCAATTCTTGAGCTTAGATTTGTTGCATCATGACAAAAAAGCGTAGGTAAGCTAAATTTAGTCAGAAGCTGCCAAAGAGTCATTTGAAGTCAGTCGATTCCGTTGACTAATACTTCTTTAAATATAATTTTCAAGATTATATTTATTTATCAGGTTCTTCTTATGAGAGATTGCTAAAAATAATTTTAGTACCGGCTTTTTTATTTTGTTAGTCAGAATCTAATATATTCTTATTAATAATATTTTCATTCACTTTAAAACATGAGTGATAAATACAAACTTTTATTGTGGGCCGCGAAAAGTTACAAACAAAGATTTATTTCGTTTGATCAACATAAATTATGAATACATTATGTAACCGAACTTTAAGTAACTTTGTATTTAGAACCAATAGCGATAAAGCAACACAATAATATATTGTATTTTATATTGTTCAATGAAATTGCAGTGTTGGATTATTAATTGTAACCATACGTAAAAAGTGGACATTGATTTTATTATTATTGTTTCCAAATACTTCGTGGCTATGTCTGTTTGGCTAGGTGTAAGAGATCAGTACTGATATATGTACAAAGAAACTCTTCCGCATTACAAGAATTATTGTATACATCTCAATATGCAGTGAAAGGGTCAATGTGAAATATAGTAATAGCTGACCAATTAAAAACTAATATATAAGCTTATAAATTAACTTTGCATTATAGTTATGAAGTGTACATTTATATATTTAATTGTTTTGGTTTAAAATCTTGATTGAAGGATTTGGGATGAATTGATTGAATTGATTGAATAAATGTTAAGTATTTCATATAAATTATTCACCTTAAGAGTTACAAAATGGTAAAAATAAAATATAATTGTATAGCTATTCTTACAGAACAATACCACCAAGTTGTCGATGTTGCCAATGAGGGTGTTGAGGGTTTTTGCTGTTACATCTTCGATGACGTCTTCTTCGTCACCTGTAGATTTGTTGGCGACCAGCCATTCTAATACATCTTCTTCTCGACTCAATTCACCTAAAAGAGAAAAGTAGTTACAGTATATACATATAATATAATATATTATAGGGTTTCCCAAACTATATTCCGTGGGACCTAAATAAGTGTTCCGCGAAAATTGGGAATGGTAATATACGCTGCTAGACATTTATTTACACATCTTCTAATTCATATTCGAAATCGAGCGAGGATGAATCTCCATTGATGTTTAAAACGTCAAATATCTAGGGACAGACGGAGATTTTGAATCACAAAGAGCTTTATTTACTCATATGTTTATGTAACATGTTTTAAAAAACAATTAATTAATACATAAATGATTTAATAACATATATTTTTTCAATATTTTTACTATGTATGTATGTATTATGAATTACTCGACCTAAAAAATAATCTGTGTTCCGGTAACATTTTCAGATTTGTGAAGATTTTTTTTTAATTTTTAAAATTTAAAATTTTAAAAAATATTTGACATTACAGCTAAGTCACGTGAAATTAACTCAATTGAAAAAATCCAATTTGACATTGACCTTACCGGGATTCGAACCCAGACCTACCTGATCGGTAGAGCAAGCTCTAACCAACTAGACCACAGCGGGCACCATTGCACAATAAGTTTGGAAAACCCTGTAATATATAGTTGAAACTTTCTCCTTATTTCAGTGGCGTAGCTTGTCTACACTCAGCTCAAAATTTGGGGCCCGATAAGCGAGGTTTTTTTTAGTGTCCAAGTGTTTTTAAACTGCTATTGTTATTTTATGACTAAGTTTGAGTGGCATGGCAAAGTTTTAAATATAGTCAGCGTACCAGTTTTACTATTATAATTTGAATCCAATTTAATTTAGCTTGGTCTTTATAATGTTAATAATCAGCCTTCACTATATTCTTCGCATAAAATCCACTCACAGGCTTGTGAAGTTAAGTTACGAAATTTCTTAGACATACGCTCTTTCTTTTTTCAAATTAGGAACATAGTTAAATGCCCGTTATTACACATAAAAGGTACTGAACGTATTTTTTTTTGTTATTTTGTCAATAACATAAATTTATTTAATATCTTGATACTAAGCAGATTACTGACCTTCGTAGATGACTGGAATTTGATGTCTGTAGTAGACAAGTTTAGGTAATTCTCCAAGACTATACTCTTCAGAAAGCTCTTCATCGTAGATCTTCACGAATCCAATTCCCAATTGGTCAGCTTCATCGTCGATGTTTTCCAACTCTTGCAACGCCTTCGAGCATTTTTTGCACTCCGGTTTGTCTAACACAAACAAGTAAAAACATATTATAATAAGATCAATTTTATTTGAAACTAGTTTCACTTCTCACTTGAAGAAATATTAGTTTGCGTCCAATCGTACATTGTAAGTTTGCCCTATATTTTTCGGTACAGAAATGAAGCAATATTCTTTTAATGTACATAGATTGTTAATATACGTACATTACATCAAAAAATATGAAGTTTTAAATTTGAAAGTAATATTTTATCCCACTAATATTAAACCATTTTCAAAAGCGGGATGCTAGAAAGCTGAATTCCTTATCAGATGCATTAGAAAGACACTGAAAATTATGAATATTGGAAAAGTGTGCTAAAAATTGGTGTATTTTTGCATATTTACTTTATAATATAGTTCTAATTTTATTAATGCGAATTCAATATCGATATTTATTAAGTCGAAACGCATTGAAAAATATTATTATAACTATCTATGTCATCTACAGTGAGATATTATTTTAATTACTTGAACAATCTTTATATTGGATGATTGCATAACGATAACTGGAATAAAATTATTCTTGGCTTTGGATCAACACAGATCGTGAATTACATTAGTGCTTATTTTTTTAATGCCATTTATTCCAACCTAAACGAACTTTATTTTTTTTAATTTACAGATACAGTTATAAGTAATGAACTTATGAATAAAATAAATTAGGCAGATCAGTTATTTGTTTATCAAACCAAAAGAGTTGCATAAAAATACGAATATTGAAATAAAGTTTCTTATAAAATTGGGAGGGACAACCATAATATTATAATATATTTATATATATATATATAGACAAAAACAGAATAAGAAAGACCAGTTCATAATCTGGCGTTTGATTTCTGGGGTGCATATTATATATCTAAATGTGATGGATAATTCTAATGCATTACTGTTGATTTATACGAAAAGAAATTATGACAAATGGCGATGGACTCATTCAAAACTTGCTGCTTTTCAATACCAATGTGCTGATTAGGAGGCTGCGGAAAACATATGTTCAATAGCTTTAAATGTGTTGTGAAAATGACTTGTTCAACGTCAATATTAAAACTAAACGTAAAAAGTGTAGAACAATAATTAAGAACGAAGGCATTCTCTCTAGCTGAAAAAAATACAGCGTGATAAATGTTAGCAAAATAAGCAACATCAATAAATATTCACTTGATTTGTGGCCAATTCAAAAATGATAATTTAAAAATAAGCGGGGGGTGCTAAAAACTAAAACACAAGGCGGATCGAAAGAAGAGTCATGATCGAAATACTGGTGCGCTCAAAATTACCTAGTCGATAAAAATAATTTGAATTCAAAATTAAAGTAAATCAATTCTCAATAGAATAAAAAATATAATATATTATATGTAGTGAAATTTAAGTAGTACAACAGTTCTACAATGGCGAAAAACCTTCTAGTTACGATGGATAAATTATGGAAAATAAATGATTTTTGAAGTAAAATAAAATTCGTCTAAATTACAAAATGTATTCTTGCACTGTTTTTTAATAAATTTAATTTAGATTTTAAAAAATCTTCCTCGATATATCACTGTGAATAACGTTATAACGGCCTGCTGAAATACACTTAAATTTGACAGGCGTTCCACCGTTGTAGATAATATTTATTTCTATATTATACTTAAAACAATAGATTTATTTTTAACATAATTCTATCTTCGGGGTTTTATCTGTCAATCCGCCTATGATTTTATAGGAATGAAGGAAACCAGATTTTAAATCGATTTGATAAAGATATTATCATTGTTTTAAACTAGCTTTATGCTTCATACTATTGACGTAATTATTTATCTTCAAAATTTAGCACGTCAGACAATCTTTTAAATGTCTCCAAAAAAGACCAATTGACCATGATGTAACTTGGCAGAAGACCAATAATTTATTAAGCTCATACAATGAACTCAAGTTCACTGATCTACGATTGAAATGATTTATTTTAAAATCATTGACTATATAATAGTAAATTTAATAAAAATCGTCGTACATTCACAATTTTACAATTCTATCAATTTATGAAAATTATTCACACCGATAACATTAACTTTTAATTTCAAGAGTAGTTAATTCTAGGCACGAAAATGAAATTCAAATCTTGTTAAGTAACAAATCTGTCAAAATACTTATCATATAATCGTTTTTTTTAACATTGTCATCATCAATACATTTGGTAATAAATTGAGAGTAATGTTGTAAGCCTCCGTTCGTTAAATTGTTAAGAGAAGTTATTCTTGAAAAATAGATACGAATAAATCCGACACTGAACTTAACAGCTGAGACATAATGTTTTCTTAAACAAGAAAACTTTCCAAGTAAGTATTTTGTATAAAATATGGGGTTTCGCTTGTCGCATACCACACTTAGATAGTAAATTTGGCAAACGGCCAACATTTACTCTGGTTAAAACAATTATATTCGAAGACACGATTTTGTCGAAATTAACATTCCTCTAGGGAGAAATGAGATATTCGAGAAACTATTGTGTATTCAGAAAACAAATGTTTTATTTTGATTATATTAATAAAGTTGTATCGCGGTCCTACAAGTTGAAAAAAATGGTATTGCCATTTTCTAAATTTTGTTATCACTAAACACTTGATACGATAAAAGAGACTGCTAATGAAAGAACATATTTACTTATTTTAAATATCTATAGATAATAAAACTACAATTGACGTTTTAAATTCATAAGTTGTCTATCTATACTTTTTTATGGTCGTTATCTTTCAGGGATTTGAACAATACTTTGTATAGTAAACTTCCATGGACATAAGCGAAAAACAAATATGTTCGTTTGTAGAATATATATGTTTACAAATGAAGACTGACTCGAAGCATTTAACATTGATTAATTTTGAAAAAAAATCCCAGAAGCTTTATTGAATTGTGAATTACAACTATCATTTATTCGAAGAGAAATCTTTTGCCGTCTTTTAAATGCGATGGGGAAGCTTTTCTTTAATACGATTCGATTTATGGAAAAGGACATATTATGATATGAAACATATTTGATTAATATAATTATTTAAAATAAATGATAAAAGAAGGGGGAAGTTCTTTGCACTGGCAAAAGAAAAGCTTAAAGCGGCCAAGCCTGGGAAGATATATAAAAAGTGAAAGTGTCTATTTTTCATAATTCTTTCAAAAAAGAATGTCGGGTTATCTCCAACAACAATTGCTAACCTACTGTATAGTGCAAGGAGATAGCAATTTGTGTTTTCTAAGCATAAATATATTATATTAATATCATAGTCGATAATTTATGTGCTCTCATTGAATGAGATTACATAAGGATTCATGTATTGTATCGTATTTTGTACAGTTGTAATTACTGTATTCTTGTGCCAACACATTTTGACATCAAAGTTCGGTGCAATAATATCATCATTAAACTTTTTAATGACTTGAGCGACTAAACATGTCTTTCTATCAAGAGAGAAAGCAATCATTTGCGGTGTTTTCATAAAATTTTATCTTTGTAAAATGCAGTTTTATTTAAATTCTGTGGTAGACTTTTATTTAGATAAAATATATCAAATATTTGTAAATGATTTTTTTTATGAGAAGCTTGTGATCAAAAATTACCAGATCCACCCTTTCCTGAACAGAAAAAAACACAATATAGGTAAATATGTTTTACAACGTGCTAATCTTTCTATACATAGACATAATTGAAATGCCGCTAGTAAAAATGCAGCTCTGTATGAAATTCAATTATCAATTGGAAAATGTCCAATTAACATACATGATAATCAGAGATAGAAGATAATTTACGCGAAATACGAATATAATATCAGCATGAAAAACTCAACATACCATGTCAAATGGAACTTCTTAGAACACATTTGATATATGAAAGACAGATTTTCGTAAAAATACGCTTTAATTAAGCTTTACAGATACTCGAATTGTTTCTTGCGAGATTTAGTAAACTTTTAAGAAGACACAAAGTGGCATGTTTTAAAGCATATCTATCCAGATATCAAGGTCATATGTTGACCCTTAGTTGCATGGAAGATACGTAACGTTAAAAAAATGATTAAGTGTTTGATCCCAAGCTCTTCATATATCAAAGAATGAAAAACACTATTGATTGAGAATTATTGACTCGATTTGTTGTTAAAAATGGATACAAAGAATACAGTATTTTATTAAATGTTACCTGCATGTTATTACATTTATGTGTATGCATGTTCGTTTGTTGTGTGATTAAAAATGTTAATTTTATTGATATAATAATTATAAAGCTTTCAGCCCAACTGCAACGGGGTTCGCAAAATTGTCGATCACGATGTCAATTCATATTACTTACTGTTTGTGGCACATGTCTGGGCATTTGGACCTATACCGGGGGAAAAAATAATACTATGATAAAAACGGGATTTCCTAAACGTAGTATATCTTTCACCCAGAATCGACAGACTTGACAATTCTTCTAGTACGTTTTCATGATCAACTTCTGTGACAGTTTCATTTTAGTTTGTATAAATAATTAAAAAAGAGTGCCGATTAGATATACCTTGATAAGTTATGAAATTTTTTCAATAGTGCCAAAAACCTGAAAGTTTATTTTAGTATTATAGTTAGTATTTTAATCGTGATTTTTTCAATAATGCTTTGAAACATTCATCTCGAGAAGAACATCGATCTTGATTGAAATCAAACATTAAAAAAAACCGTTGCAAATTATCCACTCTGCATAATGTTGCCATAAATGTTAAATGAAAATTCTCATCATATTAATTTTTTAAATTGACTTTTGAAAACCATTTTTCTGTCGATACATTTAAAAGTTTTCTTATATTTAGAAATAATTAACAATATTTAATTTCGACATATAGACTGCAATATTTTACAGTCTCGTCAATTTGTAAATATTGGGCTAGGTAAGATTCGTGTAATATTGTAAGAAAATCAAAATATTATACAATCTCATAAATACAGAAGTAATGAAAACTCTAACGATAACAATTATTTAATATGAGTTTTGACAAGTCTATTACAAAGTAAATAATAATATCAATTAATGTCATTTTTATACTAACTAAACTAACACAAAAGTTTATATAGTATAGTTTTATTTTACTTGTAAAAGAGTTTTTTTAAATTACAATTATAAAGATATGCAAAATAATTAAAACATAAAAAGGAAAAAGCGTATAAAGAAGACTAGTTTAAAAAATTAACTGCAAATGAAACTGTCACATAGGGAACTGTAAAAATGAATGGAATAATATATTATTAGAAAAATGTTGTAAATTTAGTGAATGATAATATACTTTTAAAAATAATATTATCTATCATTTTTAAATGTGAGTATTTTGTATAATATAAAATAGTGTATGTACTGCATAACTTTAAAATTTGTTGTTTATAGTATATATTTTAAATTAATAATATGTGTTTTTGAAAATTATTAGTAAGTATCTAAAAGAAGGAAGTGTAAAATAAAATATATCACAATTGAATCTGTTTCCGTGTCAGAAATCAGACTTGTTAGGATTTTTTTTTATCAAAACACATATTTTATATTACACTACTTGGTTATTTTAAATTAACAAGTACAATTATTAAATAGCATAATAACTAAATAAAAATACACGTATATAGATGCGCAGCTTTTTATTTTCATGAAGCGATGTTAAATCTGTAAATTTACCTCAAAATGATTCTCAAACTCTTTTAAGAGGCCGTTCTAACTAACTCTTGTGTTAAATAATAATACTAATTATTATTTATGAAATCAATATAGCCAGTTAATTATTTAGATTTTTTTGTTACAAAAAATACAAATTAGTTAAAAATTGAAAACTTCGTGCTGTGACGACCAAAGATATAATTAATTTAATTACTTTCTGCGTAGTTAGTAATTATGAAGCTTTTATAAAGCTCTGTATATTTTTTAGTAATAGTCATTTGGCCAACTTTGTCTACTTCGGTTACGAAGTCTACGGCTTAAATATTATTACAGAAACTTTCATACATTGATTTTACGATTAAAAGTATCTTTTTGGATGTCTGTCGTGTCTTCAGTCTCTCCAATTTAATCACTCTTATAAACAAGGCATAATGAGAGCCATTAGCTAATTAATAGCCCTGCCTTATCCTTATTTTTATTCTCTCGCAGCTAACGATTGAATAACAGTTACAGACAGAACAACTTTTGTTCAGATGCTCAATGAAAAGTCGAATGGTCTATTGTTGACCAGTGGCGTAGCCACCTCATAGCAGCATCATGCAATACACGATGGCCTAGTGAAAAGAGGGCCCAAATTTCTACATACTCAATATAGAAAATTGCGCGGGAAGGCCTTGCGTAACGTTTGCATGGGGGGGCCCAAATTTCTAGCTACGCCACAGATGTTGACAACTCGTATCTTCATTTTTATTTTATTTTCAACTATTATCTAATATAATTAGATATAACTTTGTAGTACGAAAATATATGCAAAGCTGTTTAGTTTTCTGTATTATTACAATTATTTACAATCCAAAATTGTTGTTTTGTTTGATTCAATTACAATATTTTCTCTGTTTGTTTTTGTTTTAACCCACCACAGTAACAATAAGCCCCTACAGACTGGGAGTGAAGGTTGTTTCTAAATATGTTTCGTTTAAATTGCTTAGTATAATTTTTTATAATATTATCTTCTTCGCAGGCTAAGATATACTTACAGAACAGAACTGCAACATACTCCGTGTCTTCAATGATTTTGGACAATATTTTCTTGTTGACTTCTTCTATTCTATCTGGTCTATCCATTGCTTCGAGACTGGTTAAGAAATCCAAGACATTTTCTTCGTCCATTAAGTCCCCTGCAGAATCAAAATACAGTTACGAATAAGATATAATAAATAAGCATCAATATTCCGCTGTTACTTTGTGGAAATTCATTAAAATATAAAATTGTTTTTTTTCCATTTCTAGTCCATTTTAGATTTATTCTGTTTTTGTCAATTTGACTTCATCCGTACATTTGAATGCGTCAAAATGCCAAAAGACACGACCCAAGATTTTAGTGACAAAAATTACGAAAGCGTACAAATAAAATTAAAAACTTTGCTATTCCATCTGTTTTTTAAATATGTTTGACACGTGTCTTGTTTATCTGAAAGGATCATCTGACTAGAACTACAGTGACAAAAATATATATTAAAGCATTTTTTAAGCCCTCCTTTATTGATTCCCTCCTTACAAAAACTGATTGTGAGTATTCAAGCAACAGGATTGTCGGCCTCATTGCTCTAGTGGTGAAATTTTTATTCTAGCAATCAGATCGATCTGGGTTAGAGGTATGCAAGGCGAATGTACGTATTTGTATGTGTTTGTAATCTGTTATATTTCTCATGTAATTTAAAATTTAACCAAATTTTTAACGCATTGGCCAATATAATATTAAACACTTTTCTTTCAAAAAAAAAATGTTTGATTATTTATTATTAGGGTTTGTTTATGTTTTGAAACTTGGTGAGTTTACTGTGACTTACCGTCTTTTGTATTATATTTAACCGTATAATATTATTTTGTATGCTTACCGTCGTAGATGATGGGTTCCTTCTCTCGGAAGTAGGTGAGGGCGGGGAAGTTTTTGATGCCATAGTGCTTTGCGAGTCGCTTGTCGTTGATTTTGACAAAATCAACTCCAAACGTGTCGGTGTCATCGTCGATTTTTTCTAGTTCGGCAAGCACCTTGTCGCACGTCACACAACTCCGCGCATCTGCAAAGCAAACAAAAACAATAAGAATATATTTTTTTAAATATCATTGTCTTTAATATAATGAGTTGTCTTGCTTAGAGTTGAACTGCATTCACTTTATGTGAATTCTACTATTCCTTTACGGCAATTCGTTCCTTTGCTACAAAATGCTTATATTATATATGACAGTTTATAACACGATTAGATTTTTTGTCGTGTTTTTTTGTGATTGAAAAATCCTGATGCATCTATTTTTTATGTTGATATTAAGCACACTTTTGCTTCCATTTCTGAGTTAGTTGAAGTAAATTAACTTAGAATTTCAATACCGAGAAAAGTTGGTTATTAATTTATATTTAACACTAGTAGCGCAAATTAGGTTGCTTCTGAATTTCTCTATCCGAGCATATCATAAAAATAACCTAATATTTATATGTTTATTATCGTTAGCATACGTGCGGACTTAAGAGAGAAAAATAAGGATTTGTTAAGCTAACAAACATAATTTAACTGTTGTTAATTGTATGCTAACGTCAATTTCTTACTTAAATAACACTTTTTGGGGGTTTATACATTTATCAAACTCGGAAATAGAAAATATGGAATTTAAAAAAAAATAACTTATTGATTAATGGTTTTTTTTACTAAATCATTGTGAAAAGGGTGCAATGAGTGTTTTATTCAAATTATTACGAAACTAAATATAATTAAGAACGATAATATGTCAAATACGCTATCGTTGGACTCACCGATACGAAATTTTGCTTTAGTTAACTATATTATTTTTTCATACATACGTCCTACGGGTCGTAGCAGGACGTCACCGTAGCTACGACATGTTTATGTGGAAATTCTTAACTTATATACACAATTTAACAGTTATTCATTCTCGCTCCCATATTTTTATAAAAAAATAGAATCTAGAAAAAACAATTTTCTTGTTCATAATAATACCGCCTGTGTGGTCGAGTGATATTTCTTTTATTAATATTCTTATTTTATGATATCTCTTTTATTATATTTAATTAATTAAGACCAGTTTTTTAAACTTTTATTTCATACCAATAAAACTTCAAATGGAGGGGCCTAGAAAGTTGCACGTTTTCCAACTCTATCTTAAAATAAAGATGCGTATAATTATTTTCTGAACAAAATTAAAAAAACATTGAATTTAATAAAATAACGCTCGTTTCTTAGATCATGTAGTTTCTTTTAAAGCAGTGAAATCTTATAAGATTTTAAAATTCAAGATTCTTGTCAATATATCGTTTGGGAGACTTTACTCTTGTCGTCGACGAAAACATCAAATTAATCACTTTCAGAGCATTTATCCAATGGTCGGTCATCAGAGTTCTTTATCCTCTTAAACTACGACACGTGGGTCTCGATTTAAATTCATGAGTTTTACCGATACAAAAATTAATATGGAGCTCAGAATGAGATTTTGATATTTATGCTTTTATATTTTAGTCTGCTTTATCAATATGACGTAAGCTGTGAAAATATATATATTAAGCGCAATACAAGTGAATATATATGAAATATGACAGAAAAATACGCAAGCTTCGTAAATGAATTTTCTTTCTTCTGCAAAAGTTTCTTTATTTTAAGATTTTACCAATATCTCTAGACTTTTATATGTCATTTTCTCAAGGTTATGATAAATACGAAAATAGTTTCACATTATCTACACGCGGAGACAATAACTACATTATTCTACTTTTTTTTCTTCTGCATCAAATGGTCGCGCTCGTAAATTTTGCTCTGCAAAAGTCTGCTAAAAAATAAATATTTTTCGACTTTCGTCTGCATAATCCACCAGCGACGTCCCATCAGATTTACGATACGCTAACGACTGACTGGTTTCTGCGAGGAAAATTAGATAGATGGAAGCGTCGCCAAGCGGCTAGTGACGGCGACGGCGACCTTTTTAGGAGATCGCCGGCCTGAGAATAGGTCGGCCGGGCACAGACTGATTCCCCTCCCCCTCAAGTCTGCCCCCTCCCGCCGTATAACCCCTACCAAGCGCGGGAAAACGGACGCCTCTGCCGGAAAATCAGCAAAGTATTATTTCGGGTGAGATTAGTTTTTACAATGTAATAATTATTGTATAATTAAATGTTTCAAAACAAACATTGCAAAACATATTATATCACCGTGCGACAGCTTAAAAATATATGAATCGCTTTGATAATAAATTTACAAACAAACTGTTTCGACGATTACGTTTATTTTAGTATACATCTTTACATTTAATTTTTTTAGATGTTGATACAGTTTTTTAATTGATAACTTTTTTATTCTAATTATAATGTAACTAAACGTGACACGTGTTTGAGAATCAGTTCGGACAAATTATTTAAAATACATGATTTTTTTAACACCGCAAAGTTTTTATAATTGGGAGCTTCGAGTCTTTTTACCTTGAATTTTTAAAGCGTGATGTACATCAATGTCTATAATAAATACGTTTTTAGGTATTTTTAGTATACAAATGCTTTTTAAATATGCAAAAAACGTGTCACGTAGCTAAAAATTGATATTAAAAATGATTTCGCTCATTAATAGTCTTTGAATCAAACGTATTGAAACAATTAACAAATCGGAAACATATATAATACAAGAATATGTTTTGTAAATTTGTCAAAAAAACAGCCAAGTTTGGAAATTGTTAACATTGTACAAAACGCTTCAGTATTCATTTTTTTAAATATAAAAAATAAGTAAATTGTATTGCATAATTGAGGTATTAACTTCGAAATAGCAGCCACAAAGTCTGTGAAAAATTTGGCAAATCCAAAGTAACCCAAAGCCTAAAAATATACAGACTAAGGTGCGATATGTCTCTCAGAAAATTAAGCCGATAAGCTTTTATGCAAAAAAAAATGGTTAATATCGAAATAGAGAAAGCTGGCCAAAGAAAGATCGAATCGGACATCTATGACAATTAGTGGAGACCCTAACCATGGCAGTTGTGTTTTTATAATAAGTTTAAAAAAACAAACTATTGCTATCCTAAGTTCCATCGATTACAAAAAAGATTTTATTTACAGCTTAAAAAAAGACACGAAAAATATGTCATTTACCAATTTGTTTTCATTGCCTCGTGCTTCCGATTTGTTCAAGTCCTTTGAAAACGAAAAGCGTCATGATACTATAGACCAAAACCGTTTTGATTTGTATAACCATATGTTTAAAATGAATGCTGAATCTTGATTATGGAGGATTAAGATGCCAATTCAAGCCCCGCAGCAAAGCTATTCCCGCGCGCATAATACTTATTTTGGACGGCCTGAAATACTCAACACGGCATTGTGCTGGAACGACTCTATAATCAAAACATGATTGTGTTTAGTATTTAGAAACGTTCAAAATAAGTCGATACGCGCGGGAATAGCACCGCAGAAACTAAGCAATGTCTCTCATTTGCAACTGTGTTGCTCTGAAAGAGAACTACGATTAAGAATATGCTCTAAAATAAAATATAAATTAGTATTTATATTATAGCTAAAATATAATAATTATGCATTTTTTTATTATTCAACTTCGAATTAAATAAACGATGTTGATGTTCTTATTACTCGATAGCTGGAGAGGTCCTTGACCCACTTGCCTTCGAAATCCATTTCAACGTTATGCAATAGTTTTTGGCAGATTTGGCCCGAGCCCAAAATACGCCGTTTTCAGATGATGAACAAACGTAATTAATACTTGGGTCTGAAAGTGCAATGTGGAACTTTTTAACGCAGGCCCGTCACTTCCAAACGTGAAATTTATCCATTGCACGGGAGCGGACTTTTTTTATGAAGCGGTAAAACGCTGCTCGAAAAAATATTCAAATTGAAATACAAAAAAAATAGTTAGTTACAAGTTACAATCACTTTTTTCACAAAAGTGATTGTAAGTGACATTTAAAAGATTAAATAAATTATAATATAAAATTTCGAAAAAAGATTTCAGATTTAACCTCAAACGATTTAAGATAATAATAACTCTGTTGATTTGATTACGATTGATAATTTCCCGGGTTGGTTTGTGGATCCAGCATGAGAAATCATAAAACATAGCTAACGTATTAAAAAACGAAAAGAAACTAATTTTTTAATGATAAATGAATTTAATGGGAAACGTTGTAGTAGCATGTAATCGCCGACACTTGTTTTCAAACAAATAATAATGAGTATAATTTATAAATTATTTTCTCTCTCATAATTGTTTTGAAATAACATTTTTTTTCAAAACAATTTTCGCCTTTTTATTATAAATTCGTTGCTCTTTAAAGTAGGAGAAAACCTTATATTTATATTTACAACATTATTTTACATGTCTCAATTTCAAATTTAATCAACTTCTTGTAGGCGGCCAAGCCACTTGATGCGGGTCTGCTTTCACAGCAGTGTCTTCATAACACAGCAGTGTCTTCAGCGTGTGCATCTTATGAATGAACGAATTAAAGAGATTATCTCAAAGGGATAAATAATATTGGCATCCAACTCTCCTTATCCGATTAGTTTATTTTGACTAATAAGTAGCTTCAGTATATTATATTATATACGATTGCATATGGAGAATATGATTTTGGAAAAGCAGTGTGTTTTGATTTGTGGTAATCGTCCGATGTTCATTCATTTCAAATATTTATATTTCAATGTAATGGAAACCATGACAATGAAGCCTAGGACTGTTTCCAAACATTCGATGATTTTCATTAAAGGATTCCAAATATTTGCTGAAAATAAATAATCGAATATTAAACCCTGTAGTACTCAAATTTATTCGAAAAATAGAATACATGAATTTTTGAATTGTTTTTCCAAATTTGTGGCGAGACATGCTATTTTTTACACATACTAGTTCCCAGAATAATCAAAATAGATTTTATCAAAATAAAATTTGACGCCGAATGACTGTTTTTGTGAGTCCAGTGGTTTTATATCGACTGTGGAAAGGAAAAAGGACGTAACCCACACATATCAAATTTTACAGGAGGCGCTAAAACGTGTTTTGATGATTTTGGGCCATATACAAATTATGAATTATACACAACCTTGAAGTGCACGGATATTTCTAAACTGATGTTTAATTGACATAACCCAATATTAATTAAAGAAATTGTCTCGTAAAAATCTTAATTTCAGTGTTTTTTCTTGGTTTAACTGAAAAAATAAATTTAGATACTTATTCGGCATTTTCAGCTTCCATCCTTTTGATAGAATATGTGTCAAGTTGTATACATTGTGATTATCGAAAAAAAAGCGATTTTTGAAAATTGAGGGTTACGTCTTTTTTCCTTTCCACAGTCGATATGCATTAATACTAATAATATTCGAATAATTTATGAAATATTCGAATATCTAAATATAATCGAATATTCGATTGGGATCCCTAATAGAAACTAATTAAAAGTACGTTGGCACCTCAATATAATAATGATAGATTATAATAAATCATATTTGAAAAAAAATGTAAAACTAATTGTTGTCAGATAGTAGGGAAATATGAAAATAGTTAAAATCACCATAGTAAATCAAATAAGAATTGATTTTATTCAATTTTTGTTATTACGGTGTTGATGTAAAATTAAATGTTTGAATTAAGAAAACCTATCAAGAACTTCATTTCAGTAAATTATGTTTGAAAAAATAAGGGAATATCATTCACTGGTCTCAATATTTTAAAATTATATTTGATTTTTAAAATTTAATTAAGCTGCTAAATTATATAATAGTGACTGTAGTGAGTTCATATTATTTTATTATACTTGATTCATTGCACAGCTAGATTAGCTTGTATTTGTACAACGTGTTTTTGTTGATATTTTTATAGAAAAATAATGTATTCGTGTAAAGATTTAATCTATAAAAATGAATTTCAGTTTTTATTGCATTCATAGAAAAAATCAAATTAGAAAACACGAAAGTTAATTTGAAAATCTTCACACATTTTTAGTAGCATTATTCTATAGTAAAGTGTAATGACACATTTTATTGTAATACTCTGTAATCTTTAGCTATCAACAATGCGTTTAATTAACCCCATTAAAGGTATATTTCTCTGAGGATTTTCATAAAACGATATTGCTTTTATTAGATATTGATTTTGAGCGGTAAAAAAATACATACCCAAAAGTATCACAAAAAATAGATTTTATAAATTATACGGCGTTATATATTTATTTTAATCCATGCCCACTTTCAAAGTGTAGCATATAGATTTTCTACGAATTCGTCTTGTTATTTGGTTTCTCAAAAAAAAATAATTTTGAAGAGAATAGGGATAGAAGGAAACCTTTAACACAGGCGAGTAGTTTGAGTTTGAAGACATTTTTAGACATTACAAGTAGGGCATCTAATCCCGGGATTCGGGATCCCGTTCAATTTTCTGATCCCAAAATCCCAAAATTCAAGATTTCGGGATTGAGAAATTTTGAGCAAATCCCGAAAATTGACACGAAATTGGCAAATCGAGAATTTCAGATTCCTCGGTGAGCTAAAAAAAAAACAAAGTTTTGTGACAATCTGGGAAAAAGTATTCCAAATCGAGGTTTTCAAATTCCTCGGTGAGATAAAAAAAAAAACAAGGTTCTGTGACATCTAGGAAAAAGTATATTCAGTAATTTCAAATTCCTCGGTGAGAAAATCCCAATCCCGGGATTGGATACCCTAATTACAAACACCCATGCCTTTGGACTGCAATGCAGTTCGTACCAAGAACTTGACACCGTTAGATCTATCACGGAAGTCAACGACGTTGGCCGCTGCGCCACGGATCCGGGAGAAAATATTATCGAACACATAATATAATTTAAAAAAAAAAACAATTTGTGTTACTGATTCCAAATTTTTTTAAAATGATCTGGGCCTAATTTTTAATCAAAGATTGCGCGTGGGATTATTAACATAAATTATCTTTTTTTATTTTATTTTAAACTATAATATGTACCAATAGTTGACAGATAACACAATAAAAGTAATTAGATTCATTGGGTTATGTTGTCAGTAATTTTCAATAATAACACACTAGCGTCACAGTAACACATTTTTCTCAAAGTCAGAAGAATTCTCTCCGACTGAACCGTAAAGAAAATGTAGTGACAAGGTTTTCTTAAAATAACCACAGCAAGGGCAAATAATTCAGGTTTATTGTTTTGAAACTGTTTACGACAACAACTGTTTTTAAATGTGCACTTCAAACAGATTTACACAGCTGCACATAGATCTAATTGTAGGCGTTTTTTTTTTAAATGATTTATTAAAAGTTATCGCATCATCATGAAAATATTCTTATTTTAGTGCCGTTTCATTTAACTACTATTTTCGTAGAAATAAATCAACAGTATTTAAAAATCAGGTCCTATGGCGCAGCCGTTGGCGCCGATCTCACGGGTTCGAGTCCCCAGTACGAACAGCATTTTTTCGATTTCTGTTTGAATGCATGGGTGTTTGTGATGTCTGAAAAATCATTTCTATTCTTCTGATCCTTCAATAACTGGGCGTAGCGAGAGCGATTGGTTAAAACATAGTCCTGTCTTAGCCTTAACAAAAAGTTCTCGTAGAATAAATTTTGTTGAGCTACCTCAATTAGGAGGCCATATGCTCCATATTTTAAGAAATCACAATAAGTACAAACTTTTTAGGGGGTGTGGAAAGCTATATATTATTTGACAGTGATTTTTTTATTAAATTTTATACACATAATTTATTTGAATTGTATGTATAAAATTGTTGACTTTAAAACAAATGAGAGAGATTAAAATACCACAGTTCATTTGTTTATTATATACGTATTATACAAAAATATGTACACATAGAAAATAAGTGAACTGTCGGAAATTATTTTAATATATATTAAATATGGCAGTAAAGTGTTTAGATTTTAAATGTGATTTTTTACATGTTATAGTGAATTCTAATATTTCGTGATCAGTAATTAGACAATTCCGGGATTATGAGATCGCCAATTTTATCGGGATCCAAGGATTTAAAGATCCCTGATCCTGAAATTGGAAGCCCTAGTTAAGATGAACTACAACATTGAAAGAAATTATAATTTTATATAATATATAATATTTAATGTTTTTTTTTTTTTTACTAGATCTAAATTCTAAAACAAAAATCCAAATTAATTTATCATACACCTTATTTCATATCTTCAATGCTTTAGATCATGGGTGTTCAACGGTAGATCGCGATCCCAAAGCAAAATTTGATCGATCCCTAAAGCTTCCGTGAATTTCGAAAAAATATATAATTTAAATACAAAGTATACAAAAATTGAATTATTTTGTATGCACATACTTATCTAATGATATATATTTCACATTTCTATGTTTGAAGAAGGAAATAAACCCTACTAAATAAAATTTCTTATAAGAATCATGTTAGAAGTCGATCGCGAGAAAACTTAAGATTGAAAAGTCGATTCCAGGGCAAAAAAGGTTGAACACTCTTGACCCAAACGGATTGCCTAAAACTGAAATAATTCAAAAATATTGTACGCTAGATTTTATCAATAGCACAATTTATGTAAATTTATAATAAAAATTTAAATTTCCCCAGTACTATAATAAAATTTATCACATTCAGAGAATTCAAATCAATGTATGTAACATAGAAAATGAAAGCATAAATCTTTTAAGAAAAACAATTTTGATGTTAAACAAATAAATTTTTAGAATGCTTTATGTCTATGACGTCTATGTAATTGTAAATATTTTAATTACAATCGTTTAATTAGCTTAGTTTATTTTTATAAAAGTTTACCTGAGCAACGGTTCTATAGCTTTATCCATACAAACAAAGCGAAACAATTAGGTACTTGGGCATGGTCTGAAATTAAACGATTGAATTTATAAACTTCCTTAATTTAATTTGAAATTTTTATGAATTTTAATATCAATGGTTTCGGTGATTGTTTCGTGTCCGAATCATTCGTCTTTGCACACTAATTATTTATTGCTGTTTTTCTTTAATTGCTTATATTCAACAGCATTGAATAAATATATTATTTCCTATCGTGCTATGTTATAACTTATTATTTTAATCATATTTTTGATAATACTTTATCGATCGCCCAGTTTATAAATTAGACAGCTCCAATTAAGCTGTTACATAAATAGTAGTGATTTATTTATTTATTGTAAAAAATTTAAAGTACAGTACATGACATAACAGCTGACGCCAATTCGCCATTTATTTGACAAATATAATGAGACAAAATACAAAATAAAACTACATAATACATCAAAATCAAGAAATAAAATTTACATTAAAAGTTCACAAATACTGTCACTAAAAATGTCAACTTCTCTAGGCAATGAGTTGATCAATCAAACGGCCCTAAAAATGGTGACTCATACCTCCTAAGCGAGGTATACGTTTTTAGAAACAAAAGCTTTTGGTCATAGTTTTGCACACGTAATAATAAATTGGGAGCATGTAAATTAATAGTCATGAGAACTTTAGGATTATTAACTCAGCCCCGAAGGAGAAGAGGAAAATGCTTTAAACTTGAAAACAATTTTTGAGCTTCAAGAGAGTGAAATGATAACATTCCTAAAATAAATTAGGTGGGATAGTATTCCTTTAAGGAATTATCAAAGGGGAAGATTTTTTTTTTTGAAATAATAATATCTTAGAAATTTCTTATGGACTCTCTCCAATTGCAGCTTTATGAACTTTCATATGGGCTCCAAATGATGGATCCAAATTCAATCGTACTTAAGACCAAAGAAACATAAAGCGTGCAAAACACAGTTGGGTTTTCAAATGGTTTGCTTTGTCTAACAATAAACCCAAGAAGTTTTTGCCCATATTAGAAGTTATTCTTCTGTTGCCCAAGATTTATACATTTTATTTACAGTTGCTTACAGATTAAGTACTGGGATCGGGTTCACCAGTAAGAAATTGCGAAATATTATTGGAATAGCTCAGATAATTACGAAATGTGTCATTCTTCAGAAGTCACCGGAATTAGTATTTATTACCGGATCCGATAAAGCGTAAACTGGACATTTAACTCCAATTTTGATTATTCGGGACAGTCTTAGTTTTAACTGGATGATCTGTTGTGTAACCCTCTCACGTCAAAAATTCAAACTCTTTACGTACAAAAAACTTAGATAAATATACAATCTTAATCATTGTTAGAAGAGACCTTTTTAAGATACCTTATTCACCGGTTTGAAAAGGCTCTTTACGTAAACAAAACTAAATGAACAGTTAAGCAATATTAATTATTAATTCAAGAGTCATTTTTAAGATATCTCATTCGATCGTTTAAAAAGCTTTTACTTAAACAAAACAAATATCGACTGCATCTCAAAACAATCTGTAAGATATGATGTATTTATACGAAACGGTTTGCCCCCCCTCATAATGACTAAACTGTAAACCAGCGATTTCCAAACTGGGAGGCGCGCCTCCCTGGGGAGGCGTGAGCTATTGCAAAGGGAGGCGCGAAAAGTCCAAAATATTTATTTCCCCTTTAAAACGTGTCTTTATTACTATATGAAATATAGGATGGGGAGGCGCGATAATCTTTTTTTCTTCAAAGGGAGGCGCAGTAACATATAGGTTGGAAGCCACTGCTGTAAACTAAACTGTAAGAGTAAAGGCACCGATTTCGAATTTTTTGTCTATTATCTATCTACCATACAAGAAAAGAATATTGTCAAATTATTGTGCTTATTATAAAAAAATGATTTCATCAAATTAAAAGTATTTAATTCACTTATTATCCAGAAGAAGTTACCCTTAACCAATAGAAACTATGGATTCATAACACATATATTTTCGCAAAAAAGTTATCTTCATCAAAATATCATAATAAACTACGTCATAATAAACTTTCAACTCAACTTATCATCAGTTGATAATGCTTGTCATAATCGAAACCGCTCCTGATCTCAATAAATAAAAGTGAGAATAAGTACAAATGTATATTTTATATTTTGAATATAATTTCGCATTTCCACTAAGTACGGACAGTGAACACCCTAAAAGTGATAATAAACTAAACTAAATTGAAAAAAAAATTCAACTACAATCTACAATGACCAAAAAAAGTACCCACAATTTTTTAATTTTTAATTGCGGATGAATTTTCTCTTCTTATTAATAGAATGAAACTAAGGAATGTAGTTTAAGTGATAACGAATAATGAAATAGTGATTCAAGTGCCTACTCTATTACAAAGTAATGTTGGGCTATATTATTCTCAAAAAAGGATTTTAATAGCTGATATTCCAGTATAAAGTATTTATTATTAATATTATTTAATATATAAAAAGTGCCACGAAAACCGGTCAACTGGGGTCGTTATAACGAAAGAATAAATCAACACCGGTATTTCCGGACTTCATAATAAACAAGGGTATGTAAACAAAAGCTATAGCATAACGATGATAGGTTTATTTATTTATGTCATATAAACATCTCGTTTCATATAATTAAAATAAAACCCTAAAATGGCTAGTTGCTGTAATTTATCAATCTTGTTTACATCTTCGCGAAAATCAGGGTGCAGAATATACCATTTTAAATTCAACGCTTGTAAGTAAAAAAATCGGTAGGATGTACTCGGCGGAGCTACGGGACGCTGGAATGACATGGGACGAAACAAGAAGACTGGCGGAGGACTAGGGAGCGGATATGCAAAAAAATTAAAATGTTTAATACCTTTAAAATGTAATTACAAAACTCGTCAAGGAGTAATCAGGCTGAAGTGGAGACTAATGGTCAATTCAAAAATAATTATAATCTTGGTTTTTTTTTACAAAATAAGTTTATATTGCGATCCCTATTCTCAAGCGAGTCAATAGTGTTGCTGTGTGCGCGCAAACGCATTAAGCTCGCAGTTTTACTCGCCGGTATGTCGCTTGGTGTACGTGGACTGTATGGAAGCAAATTAGTGATTGTACGCATTATAAAATGTGTTATAACACGAACATGATGTCGGACGGACGCGGACGCCTTTCGGGAGTGACGGCGTCCAAAAATAATTTGAACAGACGCGCGACGCCGGCGTTTTGCAATGTAAGCCAGGGCTGCAACAATACCTCACGTTACTATTTTATCTTATTTAATACGCAATGTAGTGTGAAGTGATAGTATTATGATAATGGTCATTATCAAGCATACACCAAGTTGTTGCAAATAAAACACATTTTTGTTGTAAGAAATATACCTACAATTTCATATAATGACAGTTGAAACTGCTCGAGATGAGCAAAACCGGCCCTAGATGCTTTAAAAAATTGTGAATTATTTTTATAGATATTTCATCAAGAATTTACAGTTCACTCCAGTTCATATTTTTTCTGTGTTTTATGTGTTTAATCTAATTGTGCCAAGTTTTTACACCAAGCATTTACATTGTAACCACTCTACTACTAGAAATTTAATGGTTGGCTCAAAAAATCATAACGACGTTATCTATGATTATTTTGATAAATTATACTAACGTATTTCCTTCAATTTTTTTTCTAAATATACACTACAATAATCTAGGTTTCTTCACGAAAATAAAACCCCTACCCACTATTTTAGGTGTTAATTCAATGGAAGGCTTTTAATACCGATCTAAGATAGTTTAAGTCTTAAATCAGTAAAATATTTTCATGTTTTCCACGTCTACTAATAAATAAAAAATAGCATTATTTCCGTTATCATTTAACCCTTTGGTTGCCGTAGGAAAAAGTACGTTTGTACCTAGCACGCCAGCTATAATTTTCAACTATTAATTCAATAAGTTATTGGTGAAGTAGCTCGTCTCTGGCGTGTTGAGCACGTAAAATTTGATGAGATATCTCGTCTGTTGTAGCCATCCAGTTGAAAGCTATATAATTAATGCCGGATTATTAAAACCATTTCATAACAGCGAATAATTCTGGATACAACTATTCTTACCGCAGGAAACATATACTTTTCATATAATAAGTTATGTAGAGATACTTCCTTTAGGAGACCATATGATTTTAAATGAGAGCGGGCATAGATTAAAAAGCAACGACTCACAATTTCTGTAAATTAACGTAAATGAGTGAAATAAATCAGTTGAAACTTCATAACTGCGAATAATTTCAGATACAATTACTTATCTCTACCATTAGAAACATACTTATATCTAGACTAGCAAGACTTAGATATAAATATTAAAAAAAACACTCTTTTCTACTACTTCCACATTTGCTTAATATCATCAGGACCGGTTTCTCCCATTATGAGCAGTATCAACTGGTCATCACCGCTTGATTGTCATCAGTTGAAAATGTTCATCATAAGTAAAAAAAGACATGATATTATTGAATAAATTTATAATTAGGAATAAAGCGTGTTTTATTTTTGACAGTAAAAACCTTACGAGTGAGATATAAATGAGTAAGTATGGTCGATTTTGTTAAAACATACTTTATCTTCGGAACAGAAATATAAGATTAAATGTTTTTTGGATAAACTAATATTGTTTATAAATTAAAGTATAAGAATAAAATAAAACCGTTAAATCGTTGAATAATAACGAATAGTTTTGTGGAAATTTGTTGCACCCCTGACAGTTAGGCAGCTGCGATGAGTGCATAATGCATACACATAGGGACTGAACAACGTTTATCTTAACCTGTCACAAGTTCACAGTTGCATCGCCAAGTCTTTGCCAATTTATTGAGTTCACTTGAACTAATCGTCTATTCTATACTACCAACTACTTTCTTCTCAGCAATAATTAATGTCTAATATAATGATCGATCGCGAAAGCTTTATTAAGATCGATTATTATGCACAATAAATCCTTTATGATCAAAACTTCTTATAATTTTTGTTATTATTCCTTTTAGGATGCCTGATATAAAGTGCTTAATGAATTAGAAGTTAAACAAAAAAAATATTGTATTGTTTTTCAATAATTCAAATTAACTTAAATCCTGCTTTTCTCAGATCTCAGTATCTAATGTTCGGCCATTTGTAATACTAAACTTTTTGACAATGATTTTTTAAGACTTGCTTAATTTTAATAGTTTGATCGTTCGAAGAGAAATGTATCTGGCCATATATTTCTTTCGACTTATACGAGGCCAAAATGAGAATTCCACCATTCTTGAAAATGTGAATCTAAATTTTCCTGATTATTTTTTGAGAAATTGTGGACATGAATTGTTTGTTCTCCCAAGGTGTAGAACCAACCTGCCAATGGGGATGCCACTGGGGAGAGCTTTAACGGTATTCAACAATATTGCTTTGGATATCGACATATTCCACGTAGACGTGGGTGAGTTCCGACGAATACTATTTTTTATGTATTAAAGTAGAGTTCGTCGGAGCTTACTCAGTTGATTTCCTTGTCATTTTTTTCTACTGCTTTTAATATTGAATTGTAATGGTTTTTTCTTTCTTCATTGTAAAAGTTTTAAATTTATAATTTGTCAACCTTGCGCAATGTTAATTAAATAAATAAATATTAAAGACTATATCTCAATCATCTCAGAATAAAGTGCTTCCTGTTCGACAAATACATCCTGACAGTGTTGCTTTATGGTTGCGAATCATAGAAAATTTCGAAAATATAGTGTAAGCGTGCATTAAAAACGGATGCATGCGTTGAATATTACAAGTGCAGAGGTTTGACTTTGTCAGGAACACGGAGATAGAAAGCAGAATGTCTAGCCCTTTTATAGTATTAGTGAGACGCTGGTATGATCTGAGAAGAAGCAAAGAGACTGCTGAGGGACTGATAATCTTAGAAGACCCGTGTGCTGGTCATATCCTTCGAAAAGGGAGCGGATATGGTTTTAAAAAATCATAAAGTGTAATAAAACAGTTGTTATTTTACATCTCAGAAAATATTTCATGAGATATTTTTGGTAACAAATTTGGGAGAGCGAGGCTCACTTCTTACAGACAAATCTGTTAACGCCACAATTTGACTTCGAATAGCATACATTATTGCACTGCACACCCTTGTAACATAGGCTTACAGTTTTTTTTTGTTAATTTAATGATATGCAAAGTGTCTCACCACGTCTTCAGGTAAGTTACAGTCAAAAAGTAAGTCATAGAATTTAATAAAACGTAAAACTAACGAACTATATGATATTGCATTCTATCAAAAAAAATATGTTGTAAAAAATACAATACGCCACCGCGTACTTTTATTTGATGATTTGTATGTTTACTTGGTTTTTTATTGGTAATAAAATAATATATTTGTACTTTCTATTTCTTCTTTGACCATATGGCCGCCACGCGGTGCCGCCATTATTCCCTATCTTCCGCCAATTGCTTTGATTCCTCCAAATATAAACTCGGAAAAGCTATGATTCTGTTTAAAACTGATTGAATTTCGAATCTTTACTGTAATTATATAACATATCGTGTTGCCACCGTGGTGTTTCAGTGAATCTTTATATAAATAAAGAAACCATTGTAGCCAATTAATTATGTGATACACACATAAGTCATGTTTGGTTTACGCTTTATAATTCATTACAATTTTAAAAAAAATCGCTGATAAAATAACGATCGTCTTTGATAATGTCAATTTCTTTCAATCCCTTTTCCGAAGTCAGAATTAAAATTTACTGTATTGTTTTGGGAATAAATCAAACTTGTACATACTTTACGGCTAAATGATTGTAAAGTTTCAACATCTACAGTGAGAAAAAAATATTTGGTTGTATTGCTGAGATTAATATGATTTTAAAAAATAAGGGAACGCCAAACAAAATATGAACCGAGTTTAAAAAAAAACCACAGCCATTTTAAAATTACCACAAAATATACGTCGATATAAAATAGTTTTTAGTGGTATACCAAGAATGATGCCGTGCTGTAAAACGGATCACAAGAGAATTCAATTAGTTATAAATATAAATTAGTACTGGTGCAGACAATGGACCGCGATAGGATCGTCGTTAATTTTCTCTAGCCAAATGTATTAATATACAATGCGTAGACTTCGACTGACAATGTTGTTTAATGCACGAGAGGTGTTGTTCCTGCGTATGTAATGGAGATCGGACAATCTTAATTAGAAGTTCAAGTTGATATGTTAGCCTTAAGAAGCAACAAAACAATATTCAACAATTGTTAGAATATTTATAAAACACTCATACTTAAGATAATAAATAAATTTCATTGTTTTTTATTTTTATTTTATCGATTATTTTGTTTTAAGATAAGAATAAACTAGCCGGTTAAATACAGTTATTGTCACGTAACAGTAATGTTTCAGCGAGCTTATCGTTTTTCTCCGATTTTTTTATTACACCGGGAGAACATTGATGAAAATCTTTTTTCAAATTTTATTAACCAAGATGATCGATTTGTATAAAATTTACTTTCCATGCAACATGTCTAAAAACCATTTCGGATCTTCTTATGTGTATGGCCATTTAATCGAATATAATTCGACTAAAAATGAATTAAGAAAAAGCTTTTCATCAATGTTCTCCCCAAAACAGTACAAAATAGGACGCATCTACATAATTCGTTTTTGTTTTAGAATTATGCACATTTGTCAAGTTCATAACACTGGTATAAATAGTAAACGACTTCTCATAATATTTATGATGAAGTAATACATATAAGTATATTATATACAGCTTTTTAAGGACAGTAGTATGATATGCGAAATATCTTATAGGGAATTGAAAATATGTTATAAAAAATAAACCTAACATTTTAATAAATAAATAAGATAATATTTTTTCGGGTTTTAGATTAAACGAATCAAGTCAATTTCGCATGATAGAATCTTTATTATGGCCTGGTAACGTTCTGGGCCACCTTTTCTGTACAAAAGTTACTAGGATGGGTGAAGGAAAAATCTCAGCGGCGTAGTATCTAACTAAACAGGTTGTCACTTATATTGTAGAATTCTACGTTTAATAAGAACAGTGTAAAATTTTAGTCAATGCTAGTTTTATATATCGTTTGTTTTCTAAGAAATAAAGTTCGATTATAACATTACCTCGATGACTATTTCGCGAGGTCGCTTGTCTATGATTCAAAAATAATGGAAGGCCTACGTTTGCAGTATTCCATATCCATGCATTAAAACTTACAACATCTCTGCAGGTTTCAGCATTCAAAATAATTCTTTGGTTTATGTGTTTTTTCTTTCTTATATTGATGAGTGAAACGGCGATAAAGCTAAACGTGTGGGTGTAATCTACTATCAAGTCTTCAGTGATTCATTTTTGCAAAACACGAGCTTCGCACGTTGAAACAACTTCAAGCTTTACATTTAATGACTTTGGAAGTATGCCAACGAGCCAACTTGTAAAAATATGTTTAATGTACCGCATCGAAACCGCATCGAAGGACTTCATTGTTTCCGACCAAAATTACAGTAAAATCAATAATATATCTATAATTCTCCCAACACAGGTATGCTTACATGTTTTTCCCAGTTTATATATAAAAAAAAACTTGCATTCATACATTGAATCACAATATGTTAGTAATAAGAATTAAAGATTAAAAGACCCATCAAGAATAATAGACTGATAAAGTATGCATTGGTAGTGTGTAATGGACTTAGTTGAAATAAAAAATACACTTCTAATTCAGCAGTGTGAGTCAGAAATTTATAGACAAATATATTTATTAAAATTCAAAAACAGATGGAATGTTGCTTAAAAATTAAAAAACTTGAGGATAACTCACTCTTTCATATCCTCAAGTATTCTTAAATTGCCTGATTTGGTGTGATAACTTTATCAAAAGATGAATTTATCTATTTTATTAAAATTTCCGCAGATATTGCTATAAATTTAAAACACATTTGAATGCGAGTTTGACGAGGGGTTCAATAAGATTTTGACACAACCATATTAAGTATAAAGCAGAACTGTAGAGTCGAGAAAAAAATCGCGAATATAACTTCTTCTCCAAAATCTAAAATAGTATAATTAAACTCCATCACCGACTCCGAAAAAAACGGGTTCTACTAAGTCTTTGCGTATTTGTTTAATATTTATTAAAAAATGTTTGTATTTTAATTTGATTAAAAAAAAAGAATAGTAGTCGCCGACTTTTTCCCGACTCCACAGACTTAGTATATATAAAATTTCCAAAATGGATCCAAAAAAATGAAACTAAATATTTCTTTCGTACAAAATAAGATTTTTATTTAAGCAAAACATTACGTATATTGAAATTATATGAATAGTGAAAAAGTATGAAAACACAGAGTTTATAGTAAACGATAAAATAAATTGTTGTTTTATTGAGTTGTATGTAACACGTAAAATTTTATAATACTCGGATGTCATTTATGTTATCGCTTAATTGCTTCAGATATTTTCATGAGTCATTAAGAAAATTTGCAGTTTTCTTGGACCGTTGCCACATACATAATAGTTACTTTACATTACATCTTTTTTTATCAATTTATATCGTGTATACTAAGGATAGCTTTATTACTTTGAAGCATCTTTTGTTATAATATCCTAGCTCAAGTGGTGTTGCTTTGGTTTCCGTACTACAATATATTTTTTTTAATTTTTGCAATATGTGTATAACACATTATCTAGACTGCTTGCTGTGTTAAGTAGTAATTTAAAGTAGCTTTATCTTTGGTAAATGACAGTAATAAGTAGTAATGTCCACAACATATTACTCTCATAATCTCTATCAATTCATCTTAACTTAACAAGTCAGTTCAAGTTCATCCGTGCACTTGAATACCTGAAGATGCCGAAAGGCGAAACCCGGGTCGTTAGTGACAAAATCTGTGAGAATGTACATAGTTTGAACGATTCAAATTTAAATCATAACATTTTAAAAAGTTTGAAGTTATTTATAATATCTTTAGATTATGAACATACAGATAAATTTATTTTTACAAATTAGACTACCAATTATTACTGCGGGAATTTTTTTAGTTGCAGGTAAATAATATTGTCCAACTCATTCGAGAAATTGCTCTACTGTTTAAAACCCTCCAGAGACGAGAGCTTTTTTCCGATAAAAAAAATATTTTCTAAGCCATATAGAAGTCACGGATAACTTTTATTCCTATCCAAAATTAAAAAAAAAAACGCAAAGTCGTTGTATAGAAACTTCGCATGACGCATGGCCATGCTCATCCTTTTATTACCGTGTAATATTGAGTACGGACAGTAGTAAGGACAAAAGTTACCGTATGGGCTCGCAAACATTCGGGGTTGAAATATAGCTAAACGTATTTGACATATTTAGATCAACATAATTTCGATACAAATATATTAGCAAAAAACTGTAAATAATTTGATGTTTTTATAAAAAAATAACTAATAGTTTCAAAAAGTAAATTAAAAAAAACGGAAATTCAAAAAATCACATGTGCTTTTGGAGGCCGTTCCTGTCCCCGCGGCTGATGACTAACTGTAGTCCGTACCCTTCTTAACCAAATATGAGCAAAAGTAACGATATTCAGGTAGAAAAAGTATGAATAGTGGGACCAATAGACAACGATGTTTTGTGTGACCATATGGTGACGCTCATCCTTGGAGGGTTAAGACCTGCGTTTGCGTCATTGGTGTCTAGAAAATAATACTTGGCCATCTGCAGAAAACGAAAATCAATAAACAAAGAATTTTAGAATGTTGTAAAATTGCAGTTCTCTTAAATTATAAACATATTTGATTAACCGGTGATGTTTTCCTAACGATTGATGGTTTTAAAAAGTACGCATACAAAATGGAGATTGTTTAAGAAAGTTTACGCAATCGAACAGCTTGCGGTCAAAGTTAACGATTTCTGATGCTCAAAAGCAAAGTTTATTTATTCGAAACACATTGGATCAAGTAAACAATCGCGAAATCTATTTCTGTTTTCCCTATTTCAAAGAAAAGTATTCGCAATTTGGAAAATTAAAGAGATTTTGATGGATTGGCTGATTTGTATAATTTGAAAACATTGTAATAAATAAGAAAACATATATTATTACTTCCAATTAGTCAGCCATTGAAATACGAATACATTTTCAAAAAACAAAAAACACATTTAAATGTTCAATATATCCGTTCATCATTTAATTGTAATAAAATAAAATAAATTTCATAGAAATTTATTTGATAACTTACTAATTTAGGATCGTAAAAATATGTTTTGTTACTAACGACATGGATTTCACCTTTCAGTATTTTCAGCCGTTCAATGGCACGGATCTACATGGACGGGCGGTACCGTTTATAATGACATTCCATCAAGTACCTTCAGCGAAAATAGATTGATAACTTACAAGCTTGTCTTGTCGAAAGAAATTCTGGTTAAAAAATAATTGTATTTAAATGAACGTTCGCAAAGTATGTTTACTAATAACACTATATTATGAGATATAGAAATTACTGGACACCTTGTGGAAGACCTCCTCACAACATTCTTTCAATGCGATTGATGGGTACGCTGAGCAGACAAAAAGGGAGACAGAGTATGCGTGTGCAGTGTCGTGTTTGACATTTTATAACGACTCCATGAAAAATCACGACAGATATATGGTATAGTATTGTTTTTTTTATAGATCTAACAGAAATTTTCATCACACGTTGGATAATTTATTTTAATAATATATCGATAATAATCATTTATGTAAGTTACACTTGGTGTTGCTATCAAATTCCACCCAACCACGAATATATCTTCTAATAATACTCGTAAACGAGAGTCAAATATCCCCAATAGAATTAAAATGTGGAATTCGAACAATTGTTTTATTAGCTGTATTTATGTCACACTAACTAAAAAAGAAAACAAAAGAGCACGGGAAATATTTGACAGCTCATGGACAACAGGGAAATAAAATCGTTTATACCGGTAATTAATTACTATCATAGTGTATTGATTAACGAATCATCTCAATAAATCAATAATGAGTAAGTTAGCAATACATTATGTTGTATTACATTGTTATATTTTATCGTGTGTAATAAAACTCAGCCAAAAAATTTAACTAACTAATAATGCATATTAAAATGGCATCTGTGCATTAATATTTCGTCAAATCCAAACCAGAAATTAAACTTGACACACGTATTTAGTAGGGACTTTTTTCTAAAATAAAACTTTACACAAACCCAGTAATTTGGTAAATCCAAAAGAAAATTTTATCAAAAGTAAACGTAAACGAAGAACGTAAACATTTTAATGAACATGGCATATCCGGTGGACTTTTAAATCCGCCTTGTGTTGTCATATTTTACGTTTTTCATATACGTTTATTTTTAATGTTATAATGAATTCGTTATAATTATTATAACATTTATATGTCATATTAATTCTATAAAATACGTTTGATTTCGACACATATTGGAAGTTAGGCATTATTCATCTCAAGTATCAACCTATTTATTTTATTATATTTTACCTTATATGTATATAATTTAGCTCGAAGTTGTTAACAATCTTAAAAAATAAATGGTATTGATGTGTCAGTATATAGTGAAACTGTTTTTTTTTTATTAAAAGCAAATGTGTAATTAAAATCATTCCTTTTAATCAGTTTTCACCTTTTTATGACTACTTTGAGAAATATGATATCGTTATTACTTAGTAAACACCACTTCGAGTGACATGTGTTTTGGTAATAACATTAAAAGTTGATTCAGACTGGAGTTCAGACTAATCAAGATATTTCTCAAATAAGCTAAATGCATGTCACTCAAAAGTAATGGTATTTAAATTGGGATCCTACTTAGATAGATTGAATTATTCAATCACAATCAATACTTGTTAAACATATTATATTAAAATGATCAACGAGAGGCAAACATGTTGAATAAATCTATCTAATACACTAATAAAAAATATGTTTTAAAAACTCGTTATTTAAGTGATCACGCATAGAGCGAAATCTGCTTTGATATTTCGATCATATTGAAGAATTACAAAAAAACATATTTGTTTGTCTTTCCAACAAGCATGGATAATAAGCGCATTAAAAATGGTTAGTAACTAAAAATGTATATGTTAATTTTAATTTGAATGTTAAATGCAGGGAATAAACATCCAACACAATTTGCACGACATTGTGCAATTGCTCTTACGTGAGCGCCTTATTATTAACACATATATGTATATAACTCCGCAAAAAAAAATATTGATGAAATTTAAAAAAAACTGCTGTTGGTTTATTCAATGAAAACAATTACAATAATTTCAAATGGTTAATTGAAGACATAAATAATAGCTCTATACTTGCTGGGATTTTAACGTGAAATATTTTTTATTTATTTAAGTTATTTTAAAAGTTGTTTATTGTTTAAAAATGTACTTTGATAGGTTTTGAAACTAAAAAGCATTGCATTTGGGTGGATTTTGAAAGATAATCATTAAGATTTTATTTATTTTGAAGGGAAATTAAGTGGTTCGAAATAAAATTTATGGGTGGGAGCAACAATGAAAGATTATTATTTTATTTTTCAATGACATTTCTTTCTTTGGTCGTAATTCGACGAAAATACAACATGGAGATTATTCTTTCTCATGTCATTGGTTGTATGGATATGAACATATTTTGAAACTGAATCTTTTTGGATTTGAGTAAGTTTTGAAACTAAACACGTTTTTTAAAATGCGTGTTATCTCTTTTAGAGAGGTTGTGAAGGTTAACGACTATTTATTGTGTCGATATTGAAATATATAATGGATTTGAAAGAAAGGTTCTCATATTTGTTTTTTTTTCTCATTTTTAATGAAATAATACTCTTTTAGTGAATGATAATTATATGTATTATATATACTATAAAGTTGTATGGCTCAAATAAAATATTTACCAATAGCTTTCCCAATAAAATATATGTTGTTCAGTGTGATCGATTAGCCGTCAATTATTTGACGGCAGTAGTAGGTCAACCGACGCTACATCTGTCATCACAACTAAAACAGTTTCTTTATTTTTAATTTTATTATTTGACGAATTCATTGTGTTCGCTTCCGCGGAGCTTTCAATATTGAAAAGATAGAGCTTTAACGTCGCGACGCCGACGGGTGTGTTGGCGTCCACTGTCCAGCCATCCGGCTGCGTCAGAAATAACCGGCCGAGAGGACGTCGCGTCTAAATCGGTAAGTCTTGTTACATCTCGATATCGTTCCCATCCCAACTGCTAACAGATAGCTAGTGACTTCATGGTCAAATCGTTGATTGCCTACATCTGTGATGGATTTTCGCCATCACGAAATTTTAAAAGGTTTCTGCTACATCACTTACTCGATTTAATACGGCTTAAATATAAATTTTATCATGTAAATGCAAGGAAGTCTTTTAATTTTATATAATCGTATTGTCAAAATAATGGGTTTTTTTTATTAACTCAGCGATTTTTTAAAATTTAAAATACCTAAATTAAGATTTTTCTGAAAGCAAAACAGATTTATCTTTTAAAAAATCTTAACATGAATTTCCATTTCAGATTTTATTGTATTTACAATGCACGGTATCGTCGAACTTGAGAGCAAAGTTTTTAAGTGCATTTAATAGAATACTGTAAATAGGACTTTAGCTTACATTTTAAGCGAAAACTATTTTCATAATATTTAACCTAAAAAGTAAATTTTGAAACCCAGATACTACACAACAAGCCAAATTTAATTTATTTACGTTTTTAAAGAAACAATATTCCATGTCAATACGGTAGTTATTTTTACATTTAATACATCTGTTATTTTTTTAATAATTGTCATAAGACATCTACGTATAATATATAATGTACTTTGACATTGTCTTTGAGGTTATGGGACATTAATTTACTATTTTATTTTGAAATTAAATATTTTTTTCTGTTTATGAAACAACTTTAAACGACTTCAATGTACTAATTAATGACTTATGCATTTTTAGTTAAAATATCAGTTTCATTCAAAAAGTATACATTGATTACATAGACAATTATTACTTCATATAAAACATTTGTTTGAATATTTAAGTATCAATGAGTGTATTAATAATATGTTATGTTTTGCAGGAAACATGTCATCAGTCAAAATATACATCAAAGAGCGAAATGGAAATTCACCAAATATCAATATCGTTAAATACGTTATAATTGTATGGACCAATAATAATTAGAAATCTTTTCACACAAATATTGATTCATTTCAAAGACATTAAAAAACAGTAACTTTATTAAGAATTTATTGGAGCCTAAAAAGAAGTTCAACCAAAGCTTCAATACTGCATTGAATAATGCTGCCTACAAACAACCCGATGAAAAAACCATTATTAAATACATTTTGACAATTTAATGTTTTTGGTGGATTTGGATGTAACTTTATGATAATTCATATTTACTACGAAATAAATTTTATATCACTGATTAATTATCTACGGGATTCCGCCAAAGATTGTGGCCATTATCAAATCCTTACATGAGAATAGTGCATGTTGTGTGAGAATCGGTGACTCAAATACCGAATGGTTCGGGGTCACAACCGGAGTGAGACAGGGGTGCGTTCTTGCACCGTTCCTGTTTATTATTATCTTTGACTTCATACTTCGCAGGTCAATTCCGCCTGATCGAGGTGTAGCTGTTGGTCCCGGTCTGAAGCTGTGTGACCTTGAATATGCCGATGATGCTGTAATATTCGATAAATCCATTGAGGGCATCCAGGAGACTATTGATGGGTTGGGAACTAACTCAGGTCGCATTGGTCTAAAAATTAATACTAGTAAAACCAATGTGATGTGTAACCAAACCTGTCATGACTCTGATAGGACCCTTACCAGCGCGGGACAGATCATCGAGAGGGTTGACAGCTTCAGATACCTCGGCGTACATATCCCCGAAGACGGTAGTACAAAAAACGAGCTCGCCATTCGTTTAGGAATGGCTGGAGCCACATTCAACTCAATGCGGACTGTCTGGGACACACAGCTGTACTCGATTAAAACCAAATGCCACTTGTTCAACGCTTGCATTCTGCCGGTAATGCTTTACGGTTGCGAATCATGGCACCTGACGAAGACTCAGAAAAACCGTATACTGAGCTTCGAGAACAGATGCTTGCGTCGGATAATGGGGGTGAGGTGGTTTGATTTTGTGAGGAATTCAGAGATAAGGGAGCGTACAAGACAGCGTCCCGTCACGTCAGTGGTTATGGAGAGACGTTGGAACTGGCTGGGTCACGTGCTGCGGATGCCTCCGGAAAGCCTCAATCCTGCCTGCCTCTTCTTTCGACCGGTGGGATTCCGGCGTCCTGGACGTCCGTCGGGTACTATCCATAGGATGTACTCGGCGGAACTGAGGGATGCTGGCATGTCATGGGAGGAAGCAAAGCTATTGGCGGGAGACAGGGAAACATGGAGGTGCCGCGTGGCGGCCATATGCTCCACATAGGGAGCGAACATGGTCAAAGAAGAAAAAGAAGATTAATTATCTTGCTAAAAGTGACACGTTTTTTTGCTTCTTTGATGAATGTCTTCATACAGACTGAAGATGCTTGTGTTACAATTTGTATCACAATAGGTGAAATAACAAAAGTTATCAAATTTAATTTTATAATCAACTAGTTTATTAAAATTATCACAAAATAACTGTAATATGTTTTCACTGAGTAATATTCTTTGTATCATAAAAGTGTCATATTTTTTATAGTATTTGGTATTGATTTGAAGTTATACTCTAGCTGTTAAACAATTTCAAATGATTGATACACTCAGCTCAAGCTATTGATACAAAATATGTAATCATGACGAGATGTGTGTCATAAATTGGATTCGATCCCATAATGAGGTTATCTGAGACGACGAAAAACTAACAAAAATACATAATACGACTCTGAATATCGATTTTGAACAAAAATCTGCCGTGAATGTTCATGCTTTGTTTAGTAAAATAGATTTATGGTATTTAATTAATTAAAATAATATAAGAATTGCAGTCCATTAATTTTGTCTGAAGCTTAAATTATGTTGATAAATTAATCACTCAAATTTAATAGAAAATTTAGCACGACATTTGACACTATTTCATAATTATGTGTAACTGAGATTTTCATCAACTCGATCTATTAGAAACCTTTGCTTCGAAAAGTTCTTTCTCGTAACCAAATGATCACCATACGCATTGTACCAGTTGTCACCTTAAAGATGTGTGAAGTAGGGTTACAAATGCATAAATCAATTATTTTTTCCATATATTGTCCGTGTTAAATAAAGCCTCGGCTATTTTATTTTCCGTTACCAAAATATTATTGTTGAACTTATTCGATTAGATTTGAATGTCGTGTAAAATTCGACCAGTAGAAATCACCTGTGTCTCACGTCACGTCGTGCACGGTCACACGTGGTAGCAATGAACCTCTCATTAATTTCGATGACCAGTAGCGAGTCATAAAAATGATCATAAAAATTTAAAAATAAATAAGACGAAAATTGTTGTGGCAATATAGATGGTGAAAATAAGGACTAAGATAGCAAAACATGCTTTCAAAGTATACAAAATGCTAGTCTAGTTTTAAAGATGCAATATTATTTATTTTTCCAGCTGTGCTATATCTATACTACAAGATATGTTTTGGTCGTAAATCAATCAAGACTCTGCTGAATGAAACTCAAAAAGCACATCTTTTGGAAAAGCTTTTTTTTCTAAATGGCTGAAATTATTATTTTTGGCTCAGCGACAGCAGTCTCTTTCTATTCGTGGATAAGAAAAAGACTAACGCAATGTCTGCTGTAAAAATATTTTGTGAAGTATGTATGATCTATGTATAATAAACAATATTTGTGTTTGATAAATTTGTTATTCCTCTTGTTGTGCTACAAAATGTAACACGTGTTTCGCCTCTAAGGTTTACGAATATACTTATTAAAATTGATTCTAATTTATAAATTACAAAATATAATTCCGGGTTTGGCCTTTTCTACCGGACAAACGTTGATAGTACTAATTTTAAACTGTTTAGGAAATTAATGCAGTCATTAATAGAAAAGAAGCATTAGTAAATAACATTTAAATAAAATATGTGGATCACCATTGTTGGATTTGATTCGATTGGAATTTACCACACGTAAAGTTAGTAAAAAAATGTGTTGCACTGTATAACATAACATGTGGAATAATAAAGTAATCAAATTTATTTTTATATAATATAAAAATGAACTTTCACAAAGTTACCGCCGAATCCATCGAAGATGTAACAACAGATATTAAGCGAATATAATTATTGGACGAAAGCTATTTCATGTACAAATAAAGTCTTCTTAAGGGTTTGAAGTCGGAAATATTATCATAAATCAATTATCTCAAATGTTCATTCGGCAATTTTATTGCTGATCAGAAGATAACGACGTTTTCTCGGAATCGGTGATAAGTATGTTTATAACTGATATTTTCAAGTATCGCTAAAGTCGATTGCTATTTAATTTTACACACAGTGCTATAAGTTGTCAAAGGGGCAATCTTTGTTGTAGTGTCAATATAATATATTATAAAAAATACTCTTTAGGTTTTTTAGTAAAATGTTTCAGACGTTGAATAGAATATAGCATATAAATGATCTAGTTTGCGAATATGATTACGAAATCAACAGATGGGTAACAGATTGACGGCTTAGTAAATTTAACTAATATTTATTTCATAATTTTAATACCGAATAATGTCATATTCCATGCCGCAGGTGAGTACACAATAATCATCACTACCATTCAGTTATCTATAGGTCATTGAAAATATTGACATCAATTTAATTTTGGATTTCTACACTGATCTGTCTATCAAACTTATTCAAAATTGAAAAGGATTTCGGAATCATTTCGAACTACATACTTAAATAAATAAACAGCGCTGGAAAATAAACGCACACGCGCTTCGTAGCTCATAAATTAAAATTCGACGGGCACAGAAGAAAACAAAAATGATTAGCTGACAAACATATTAAATGTCGGCTTTTATGAATTATTCTTGAGCAACTGAATAATATTCAGTTCTTGCAGAAAGTTCTGTGTCCATTAAGAGGCTATATGCTCCACATTTAGAACGGACATTTATTAAAAAATATATTAATTATAATAACTTTACTATCATACTCAAGGAAATGGTGTCCGATGTCATCTGAATCATTTGAATCATTTTGCCAAGTTATAAAAAATTTCGTACACGAGTACCGACCACATGTAATAGGATTGAAGTTTTTCTCGGTAAATGATTTTTTTTTTTATTCCGTCTCATTTTACTTGGATAACTGAAACTGCTGTATATCTTTCTTTCTAATTTATTCTATCGTCTGGAAAAGAGTTATGTAGTAAACATTTTAAAACTGTTTTTTTTTTGTTTTATGTCTACCAGTTGAGTGTTTGCTGTTATTTATCGAACTTACAAATGGTTTTCTGATACAATATAAAGGTTGGAATATAGTTTTAAATATTTGGTAGAAATCCGAAAAGTTTCTTCCGATTTTAATTAGTTCTTCAAGCCTACGAAATTAAATAAATATTTTTATTCGAAAATATAATTTTTCCTTTTCCCTTCTAATTTGCAATGATAATACCTACTGAAGTAGTTCTCTTTAGTGCTTGTATATGAACAACACCATAAAAAAAAATATCGGGTCATATTATTTAATAAAAAGTAATGCTTGTTGAAACAAAACAAATATTCTGTTTCCATAAATCCATTGGTTATTTGGCACAAATGTCCACTAGTTCAATACTGAAATAGAATGAAGAATTCAGAAAAATTTGCACAATACCGTTAACACGCCGGTTACCAATACGCTCACAATAAATTATGATACAAGTAAAAGAAAACAATTAAAATTAAATACTTAGAAATGTAATATATATAAATATATAACACGTCTCATCTAATCTCTTAAATCAATCGGAATTAAATTAGGGTTATATTACAGTAAGAATGATATTAAATTTAAATAACTGCCGTTGTTTTACAACATTTTCAACTGGTTGATTTTTTTTATCAATTCTAGAGACCGTTTAATTTTAATGTTTTGATTTTCTTTCGCCTTGGATAAATGAAAATAAAAAAACAAAAACAAATACTATGGTAGTTGTGTTCCGATGTAAATTAGTTTATATTGTTAATCTTTGTATAATTAAAATATGTAAAATAAATGCAAGTTTACATAATTCCCAAAAATGTTATTGAGTGATTACGAATGCTATTGTTAATTTCAATATATATTTACTCAAAAAAAATACAAATATTTTATTTAGTTTAGTTTTTCTTTTTAAAATTACCGTATTTGTGCGAGATAATTAATCTGGATTCTAATCATTTAATTCCTAACTTTTTGTTTAAAGTTGTTTGTATTGAGCGTTTGAGTGATTTTTTCCAGACAATTATAACTTTTAATTAAATTAAATAACAACGTGGAATAATATAATATAAAAAAAATAATTACGAAATGAGTTAGATATATAAATAGATTAATATTATTGGGTATGTAGGCACATCCTTAAATATGAAAAAAAATATCTGTTTCTCTATGCTGAAACGATCTGTTTGGACCATTTGATCTTACAAAGTAATCATTGTTTTAAATAAGAAGACTTTCGTCAAATAATAATTAAATTTTAATAAATATGCATATTCAATTATTGAATTTGATCAATATAACTCGCATTCAGAGTTAAAACGCTGTTTTTTCGAAGCAATTATCACTGTTTTGTAAAAAAATATTTGAAGCAGCTAGAATGGCACAATGCCTACCTCAAACCGATAAATAAGTTTATAAATACTCGTATATTTTGAATTCAGTAGCACGGGAAAATAGAGCATCAAGATTAAATTTATTTTAATGAAAGAAAGAAAGAATTTGATCGTTGCTTGAGAAGTGAATAATTTGTCAGATTAAAATGAGAGCGCATTTAAAGTTCTATCATAAAAAAGGAACATAACTTGATGTAGGTGGTAGCGGTTTGATGAAAATTAAAACATTATATTTAAAAGAGTCTCGAATAAAACGTATTTTTACTTTAAAAGTCATATCGCTGTTGCAAAAATAATAGATTATTAAATAGCTAAATATATCAATAGAGCTTTAATTGTTATATGAAATGAAAACATTGCATAGATATTTTTACATCCATGTTGTGATTATTGAAACCACGTGGTCATTATAACTGCATCAGAATTATGACATTGTTTTTAACGTAAGTATTTATTTTTCGAATGGTTATAAAAATGTAATACAGAAAATTGTTATGTATAATTTAGTATTTGTTGGAAAAATATGAAAACACTTTGTGTTTAATAAATAATATACGGTTTGCATATAAACATTCGAGCGTCGAAAGTACGACATGTAATCAATAATATAATTATATTTTGAATACTTTCATAGATCAAAACTTCACTCTAAATGAGAATGTGTAAAGTGTAGATTTAATAATGAATTATACATATAAAACATAGGCGTTTAATATATTTTTTTTTGCATGTCTAAAAGTAGCGAATAATGCTAATAGTCGTTTTAAAAATTAGACTCGATGAGTTGAAAAGTAAGGGCACTTTTAGAAGATAACTTTACGAAACACAATGAAGATAGGAACGAGTCACTAGCCAAGTGTAGCTACCTCCGCTCGTGCAAAATGTCCTGAAATGCGGTCACTTGAAATCTAACCACATAACAATATCACACAAATGAACGTCTTTTAGATATCTTGCCAATACTTAATGCATTTAAAATGTTCCTGTAAAAAATATACTCAGATCTTCTACCGCTAATCACTAAGTCGCGTTTCAAAAGCACGTTTGCACAGCATAATGGAAAGAAAAGCTCGATCACTAACACCAAAATAAATTAAGCTCGCACGAGTGGGCACTTAAGAAATTCACTCGTCATGAAATTGTGTAGGCCCAGAGGTATATATATTCTTCTGAATTATATACCTATCTTGAATTAAAATATTAGCACATTTATAGTTTATATTCACGAAAAACATCACAGTATACTACGTTTTGTGAGACGATTGCGAAAATCACGTTTATTTGGACCAGGATCTTGCGCAAACACTGTAAGAAATGTTGAAACTATCACGTAACGTAGTTATTTGGAGATTTTTTGAAAATATTTAAAAAATATATGATTATCCTGCCACTAGTCGAGTCGGTGAACGCCGCGAAGAAAAATAGCACATAAAATGAGAAATCATGAAACACGATCCAGCCGCCACTTACACCAATAAACGGCGACAAAGTCTTTTTCGTTGAGCACCCTTTCCAGCTGCTTCGCGGTGACCTCTTCGATGATGGCTTCGACCTCCTTAGGCGGGGGCGCCTGGGCGGGAGGTTTTTTAAGGGCGGCTTCGCACGCTGGTGCGAGTGCGGCGATCGCGATCAGTAGCGCGGCGAGAAGCGCGGCGACGAGCGCGGGGGACGAGAGCGGTGAGGCGCGAGGCAACATGACGGCCTAGGCGCGGCGCTGCCGACACTGACGTGGTACTGGGGCTCGGGCGCGCGCGCCGCCCACAGGAGTCCCTTCCGCCGGTGGTGGTGGTGGCACATCGAGCACGAAAACAGAGGCGAACACGCCGCATGAAATTTCACCCCTAGAACCATTTTCGCACTATCAAATCTTCCGGATTTACATCATTGATTATGTCAGCATTAGCATAGAACTTTTAAGGTATTCGCTGTCAATACATGGTAGAAAGGAATTTAATACCTTATACTATCAGAGACAGTTTCGCTCATAACGAGCATCGACTGATCAAGCTCATTGTCGATTGATATGGATCTTCATGAGCAAAACCGGTCACAATAATATAAAATAAAAGTAGAATTAGTACAAATGGGTGTTTTATTTTTTGAATATTAGCATTAAATATTTCTCAAACTGCTTCTGCTGTAATAGTCCAGGCAGCAAACTCTTCCGACTATGTGAAAGGTTCCCTGAAAGTGGGATGTACAGTCTCTTGATATCTAAATGTAGATTTTCACTGATTAAATAATACATATAATTTAATTGCTTATTTTTTTTCCTTTTAGAGACCTTACATTGTGAGGAGCTGGATCGATCCGAGAGATTTCTTTCATAGCGGAAGAAAAGTGTCATAGATCCAAGATCTCAGTGAATGATTTGAACTAGCCTTATTTGCGGTAACAAAAGACACTGAAAGGATTGTTCACTCCATCATTCACTGGTGATATGGCACATTAAGATGAAGATGCGAATGGAAAGTTTCCTTCAAAATCTTTTCGATAAAAAAGTAGATGTTATCGTTTCGAATGATTTAAAGTTAATGAAATCGTACCGAAATAAATACCGATAAAAATAAGTCTGATTATATTGGGATTGCATCCTTTTAATTTAATTTTAGGTCTAATTTATAAAAGGTTGTTCCGGTATAGCAATTTATTTGAGAAATACTTTTCTCAATTACAGACTATATATACTCTTCGTAAAGAGTGTATATTGGTGTCGTTGAAAAATACAATAAGGAATTTACAATTAATTGGATGTCATAATAAATATATAAGACCATGCTTCATTGACTAATTTTATCCACCTTTAGGAATATAATTCCATTTCTCAACAATTATATTTTAACGAAACCTGGATAAATCTGTATAATCACAGTGATTGATTCAAGAAGTACGTGTATTGTTTGTTATCCAATAAAATCTTGAATCTGGCTCTGCCATCGGCGGGTCATACATGCTTTGAATTTTTGTTCTTCCCGAATTAGTAACCCGGCCGTGCAAAATAATGTAATGCTGTGGGCGCTGCAGCGACTCCTAACGACCGCAAGACTAAGCTTCTATTTCCCAGACGGAAGCAAGCTGAAAGCTTAGCGTGCTCATCTGAAAACTCACGATAATTGACAATAAGACGTCGCGCCCACGTGCTTTTTGCAAATTAAGCAATTAATGTATTATTCAAATAGATTATGAATCATGTTTAAGTTGTATGTAATGTCTAGATCTCGGGAAATTTTACAGAACGCTTATTATGTTATATTATATTATATCAACGGATGTTTCATCACAACCTAGTAAGCGAATATTTTACGTATAATTAGCAATGAAATTCTGTTTTTGTGAGAATTTTAAAATTATAATATTTATATTAAGTCTAGAATACTTTAAGCCAACAAGAACTTAGTGGTGGAGACTTAATATTTGTCTGTAATATAATAAGAATTATACACTTTTACCTACCCAATAAATATATATAAAATATAATTGTAGAAATTTAACGTATATAATGATATGCATTGTAAATATTGAACTATCTATCAGCTCAGTGATGCTACTCCAGCGTCCATAAGCTTATTTTGGACGTTCTGAAGTACTCAACACGTGATTGTGTTGGACGGTCTGTATACTAAAAACGTGATTATTTGGGCAAATTAGTAAATTCTGGGAATTTTTTGAAATTCGAACTTTTATGGGAAGACAAAACCGTGGTATGGGGGTTACAGAAAAATAAAGAGTATTTCAAGAAGTTCAAAATAAGTGTATGCACGCGGAATTATCTTCGCAGTAGTAACATACTTATATATTTTTTAATGATCGCTTACTTCGGCTTCGTGAATTTTTAGGGTGTATCCGTAAATCAGCAATCGTAGTAAATTTATTGTGACATCCAATTCCTGAGCCTTTTTCTGATCCTAAGATTTCTGGGTTCATATGTCATCATTTGCCCTGATGTCATTTGTCATGTTTTCGTTTTCATATAAAAAAAAATCAGGCATTACATATAAAAGTTTAGGCGCCAGATATTTAAAAAATGTATATTACATGAAATCTTGATTTTGATTTTCTCAAAATATATGATTTTGATGTTGAACTTAGCGGAAACTGAACCCAGCCTTACTTGCTAGGCTCATGCTCATACCATTAGACCAGATAAGTCTGCCCCTGCCTACGTCTGTTACAAAATATAAGAGTAATGTGAGACCACGATTCATGTATTATTTTTTATGTTGGTATTATTTAAAATTATTTAATTTAACAAATCGAACTACACTGGTGGATTCTTTTATCATTCATTTTTAAATATAGTAGGTAATAAACCAAAATTTATATTATACATTAATCTCAAAATCCAGGTATAAGTCTTTATGTTATCCTGGGACTCTGGGATCGCTAAATTAAACGGAATCCCGGGAATGGAAACCCTAGTTGCTAGAAATATTTCAATAGTTAAGAATTGATAAGAACCTCTAAAATTTGGTGTGAAATGCTCCAAATAGATGAAAATGTTTTCTGCTTGATATTATATTTTTTCTTTTTCATTTGATGTTGAGAATTGAACAATTGAGAATCGTTAAAAATAGCTTTATCAATATCATCCGTTATGTGACAATATGTTGAATTCTGAATTATATAATTTTTCTTCCTTCCTGATTTCCTGATTGAAATTCCCACAATTCAAAAAACGCGAGACTTTCTATCGTTAATGTATTTTATACATACAATCATCAAAATAAAGTACAATCTGGTCATCTGATGCAAAATATGGGTAAAAACGAAATATTTTTTTATGTTATTCACTATTATGTGCGAAAAATAAAAAAAAAATATTTTACGTTGCTTCAATAAAAGTTGAGAATGTTTGCATGTGTTCTAATATGTATTGGTCTTATTAAAATACGTCTTTTTTGTATTCCAGTTCCTAACGTATAATCAATTGTACGTTAAATGACTACAAGTTATTATTAGATATTAAGTTTTTATCACTTTCCATAAGCTCACTGTGATTTTTGGTTGAAAAAATGTATTATGATGATGTCTTAATTGTTTTCCTCATTCATTCAATATTAAAATAACTGGGCTAATAACAACTAATAGTGTTATGTCCTAGCTCGTTTTTCTATTTTTTACCTGTCCGAAAAAGATGAGTTGAGTGACTGAATAGTAAGCAGTTCTCGTAGAAAAAATCTTTTGAGAAAAACCCTTAATCAGTTCATATATGCTTCACAATGGAAGGGGACATAGCTTCAAATATATATATATATATCGACTGTGGAAAGGAAAAAGGACTTAACCCACAGTTTCTTCAAAACAGGTTTTTATCGATTATCACAATGTATCAAACTTGATACACGTTCTATCAAAAGGATGCAAGCTGCAAATGCCGAATTAGTATCTAAATTTAGCTTTTAAGTTTCAAAAAATGACCTTGTAAAAAATTAAAACCAAGAAAAAAGACTGAAATAAAGGTTTTTCCTAGACAATTTCTTTAGTGAATATTAGATTATGTCAATTAAACACCAGTTTAGAAGTCTCTGTGCACTTCAGGGTTGTGTATAATTCATAATTTGCATATGTCACAAAATCATCAAAACACGTTTTTAGCGCCTCCTGTAAAATTTGATATGTGTGGGTTACGTCCTTTTTCCTTTCCACAGTCGATATTATTTAGTAGCGCTTTGCACATTTTTAATTGTATTTGTGTGATGGAAACAAAATTTCAAAACAGTTTCGAAGTAGGTAAATACCTAAAAGCTTAAATAAATAATTGATTGAATATTTATCGTCACTCGTACTTTTCTTTTTATAAGTTTTTTTCTTAACTAGCTTTGTTAGTCGCCAAGACGTGACGACCGACAATCCTGTCGGGATGTTTTGAAATGCCAAAATTTAACGCAAACGTCAGTAGTTTTGAAATGATTTCACGCCTTTACGGATGCATTTATCGATCTCAATACAATTTAATATTATACTACTTCATTTATATTATGAGATATTGCGTTAAAAAAATAAATCATCATGAAATATAAGTGCTGTGGCGTCAAATCTTTAACCATTGATTGATCATCAAAAATGTAGTGACAGTTGGGTGGATCGAAACAGTTATCTGTTTTGTCATCAAAATACATACATCGTAATAATAATGACGTTTGTTACGATAAAACAGTTTTCTGTTTTTCCAACATTATTAAACAAATTTGTTCATAATTGCAACATATTCGCGCCTGTCAATACAAACTACATATGTTACGTATAATGTCACAATTTAACGCAAACGATACTAGTTTTAAAAACAATCTCACACCTTTACGGAAGCGTTAATCGGTCTCAGTGCAATTTAAATTTTAGCGCTACATTTCTTTTATGATATTAAAGTTTTACACGAAACGATATTATGAAAAATAAGTTCCGGGGTATCAAATCAGTAACCGTCGATAAATCATCAAATTCATCTATTGTAATAATAGTGACGGTGTGTCGATAAAACAGTTATCTGTTTTGCCAATATCATTATTGAACAAATTTGTTCACAATTGCAACATATTTTTCGCGCTTGTCAATACAAACATAGTTCACTTACTCAGCAACAATACGTCATTCATACATACCTTTTAAAATAAAAAACGTAACCGAAACGGCGTTACAACGAGAAGCAAGGTTACAAAGCGCAAGAATTTATATGTAAGTTGAGAATACGATCCAGTGAAACTCCAGAAGAACGAAAGACGAGACTGCAACGCGAACGCACTCAACTGTCGAAGAAAAGATTCATTGAAAATCAAAAGGACCGAGAGACGAAACTAAAACATGAACAAGATCAGTGGTCGAAGAAAAGATCAAGCGAAACTCCAAAGGAACGAGAAGTGAGACTACAGCACAAACGCAATAACCGGCCAAAGAAAAAATCAAGCGAAACTCGTGAGAACGAGACAACGACACAACGCAAACGCGATCAGCGGTCGAAGAAACGATCTAGCGAAACTCTAGAGAAACAAGAGACGAGACTACAACATGAACACGATCAGCGGTCGAAGGAAAGATCAAGTGAACCTCAAGAAGAACGAGAGACGAAACTAAAACACAAACGCGATCAGCGGTCAAAAAAAAGATCCATTGAAACTACAAAGGAACGGCAGCGGTACAATTTGATGGCCAATAGGGTAGCTTTTTTGTATTAGTCTTCAGGTCATCGTTCAGTCCGCATGAGACATGGCTTAGAAGAATTTGACAGGTGTCAAACATTACTTTACTTCAATGTTAGAACATCTGTGTTTTTTTAGTTTTTTATAAAAATAATGAATCATTGAGTTTAATTCATTGCATTGGTAAAATCAACAAAGTTTTTTTCAGATTTAATTCGACTGATTGAGAAAGACCATCAATGCGCAATGAAATAAATAAAAACAACTTTTTTTAGATAGCGAATGTGTGAAGTCGTATGGCGCGAGAGACAATAGAGGAATATTGTTATTTTCAATGCTTTTCAATAGTTATGGAGAATTTCCATCATACATTTTATTTGATTAATATTCTAAATGCCATTTTATGAAGTTCGATAACATGATCAATATTTAACAAATTAATTATAGTTACCCAATTTAAAATGAACAGCCGATTTACTTGATTTGAAATTAACGGAAATTAAAATATTTTTCTTATCTTCGAGTTCTCTTCTATACCACAACCAACTCGTTGAAAAAGCCGCTAGATGTCTACGCATGCCACCCAAAAAATCGAAAATATAAAATTTTGTAACCTTGAATAATATTTTGTTTTAAATTTATAAATAAGGTAGGCACGAATTAATATTCGAAGAAAATGAATGTGCTAAGAAAAATGTTGTTTTCAATATGAATATATTGGGCATTTCCTTTAATTATTTTGCAATTTTCATCTCACATTTGTAATAGATATCACAACCAGTTTCGCTCATAGAATCGGTACTGGTCTTAATTAAAAAAATACACCAACAATTAACAGTGAACACTTTTAAAGCCATTGTGTATAACAGTGGCGGTTCTAGGTACTAGGCTAGGTGGGCTAAGCCCGACCTGCATTTTTCACCCAAAACTTTAGATGGCTGAATAAAAATGAACAGCAATTCGGCCGCTGAACAAAATAAATACATTTATAAGCGTAACTAACCTTTCCCAAATGAATACAATGTCTGTATTGCTGTTTGTACTTGTTATTTCACTTTGAAAGAGACGAATTTAAGGTTATTATTTTATTATTTCTTACTTACATTGTTTGGTTGGTGTCTTACACTTAGTTGTAGGGCCTTATGGATTACTCCAATTGCCCTTTCGTCTGATGTTGGGGTTTCCCCTCTTTTTAGAGTTGGTTCCTGTCTCTTTTTTTTATATATTTTTTTTTATTTTATTTTTTTGATCCCATATTATTTATTTTTTAAAATATGAGTGAGACAGGATAGTCATGTGTATTGTATTGTTTTTTTTTTTTTTTTAGTTTTTTTGGGATACAGGTGATACAGTTTACAAAAATAATGAAGAAGAGGATAATACAATGAGCAAAAGTAATAAAATAAAAAAAAGAGAAAAAGAGTACAGTAAAAATAGAAAAACAAAAATATAATGATAAAAGATAAAAGAAAGAAAAAGCGTGGGGGGTCATGGTTGTTGGCAAGTCGACGTTTTGTTGACGTTGGTTGACACTGTAGGGTGATTCATTAACCTCGAGCAGCATTGTTTTTTTTTTTTTGTGGGGAAATGCTTGTCTGTTTAGTTTTTTAATTTTAATTTTGATTTTAGGATTATTTTTTTTTATATAAATTCCGTGTGGTCCCTCTTTTTTTTTGTTTTTTACCCTCGAGAGGAGGTCGAGCCTACAGTGTCGGCGTGTGTCGTATGCCGAGGGTGGTTTTTGAAGACACCCCGGTGTATGCGCCCATTTTGTGGCGTACCAGCATGTGGATGAGGGGTCGGGAAGAGCTAGGGGGGTTTGAGAAGGAGAACCTTTCTTGGCCGCGCTATGTCTGTGTGTGGGTATTTTATGTAATCGTTTAGTAGCGATTTGATAGTGTCGTTTGGGTGGTCTGCCATGTCGCTGTAGAATTTCTTCGACAGCTTCATGACGTGTTCGAGTATGGTGTCAGTTTTGGTGTCTCTGTGGAGAGTGGTATTTCGAACGAACCAGGGTGCGCCTGTTATCATTCGAAGTGATTTGTTTTGTATAGTCTGGAGCGTCTGGATGTGTTTCATGCTTGCGTATGCCCATATCGGGCATGCGTAAGTCATGATTGGACGAGTAATCGCGGTGTACAAGAGTAGTTTGCTGTTTATTGCAAGTTTACTTTTGTGCCCAATCATCGGGTAGAGTTGGCCTGTGACTTGGGATGCCTGTTTTTTTTTACAGATATATGTCTGCTGAAATTTAGTCGCGAATCAAGAGTGAGGCCGAGGTATTTTACCGTTCGTGCCCACGGGATGTCTGTGTTTCGCATCCGGATGCATTTGATATTCTTACCGTGTCTATTTGGCCTGCGGCTGAAGGTTATTGCAGTGCTTTTTTCTGGGTGCATTTGAATGCGCCAGTTGGCGCACCAGGCTTGGATGTCCGCACTTGTCTTTTGTACAAGTGCGGTGGCTCTATTTCTGTTTAGCGATCGTGCTAGGATCGCTGTGTCGTCTGCGTACTGCGCGACGATTGTTTCGTTTACCCCCGGTATGAAGGCGGGTAGTGGGATGTCATGAGTATAAAGATTGTACAGCAGGGGCGATAAGGCGGACCCCTGCGGCACACCGGCTGTCGGCGTACGCGTCGTCGATAGTTCGCCGTTGACTTTAGTGCGGAAAGTTCTGTTGGTCATGAATGAGTTTATGATTTTTAACATTGGACTTTCGAGGCCGGCCTCGGAGAGTTTGACTATCATACCTTCTATCCAAACCTTATCGAAGGCTTTGGCTATGTCGAGAAATAGGCCAGTGGTGAAACATCGGCGGTTGAAACCTTCGCTGATGAATTCAACAACTCTGAGTAATTGGTGGTTGGTGGAGTGTCTGTGACGGAAGCCGTGTTGCTCATCCGGGATGAGTTTTTTTTCCGTAACAAACTCTTCCAGTCGGGATTTAATTACACGTTCCAGTAGCTTTCCCATTGTCGGGAGTAGGCTAATGGGTCTGTGATTTTCTGGAATCTCGCGAGGTTTGCCCGGTTTCGGGATTAAGATGATGTCTGCGGCTTTCCAGGCGGGCGGAAAGTGTTGGAGGGCTAGGCATGCGTTTATGATCGTTGTTAGTGCTTTGACACCGTTCTCGGGAAGGTGTTTCAGCGCGTTGTGCTTTATTTCATCGTTGCCAGGGGCTTTACGATTGGATAAGCATTTGATTCTGCATTCGATCTCGCCCGTGGTTGCGGGTGGGATGGCAGTCGTGGTCGGAGATGTTGTGATCTCTTCAGTGATTTTAATATATTTAGCGGTTACTGATTCTATACGTGTTTTGAGCACGAGGTCGTTTTGGTTGAATTCATTCGGAGAGAATTGTTTCTCGAGTGATTCCGCGAAAGTTTCTGCTTTTTCCGCGGCTGTGAAGACCGGGCCATTCGGACCGTTGAGCGGTTGAATGGGGCATTTTTTGTGTCTGACTGCTTTGCTGAGAATCCAGAAGGGATTGCTTCCTTTGGTCATACCCTGTAGGTATTTGCCATAGGAGGAGTCTCTGTGCTCCCGAAGTTCAATTTTAATCTCCGCGGTGAGACGGTTTTTGAGCGTTCTTGCTGTGGGATTGGCGTGCCGGCGCCATTCCTTAGCCGCTCTGTTTTTTTCCCGAATTAGGTTTTTAATTCTAATTGGGATATCTGGTCTGTGGTCTTCCACGGGGACTTCGGTTGTGGCAGATTCTTTCGCGACGCGTATGGAATCCGTCAGACCGGCAATTGCTCTGTCTATGTCTGCCGGATTGGCGGGACTGGCAGGGCTGTGGAAATTGTCTGAGAAGTGAGTGCTGAAATCTTCCCAGGAGACTTTGTCTCTGGTTTTTTTCGACACGATAGCAAGGGGGTCAAGGGGGTCAGCTAAGAATAGAAGGACCGGCCGGTGGTCTGAGTTTAGTTCGTGAACGACTCTGATATGCGGTGTGTGCGACATCGCTATTAATAGTGCGAAATCGAGCACATCTTGTGTGTTCGATGCAGGGTGGTACATGGTTGGCTCATTTGGAGCGGCAATGACGGCGTTGTTATCTAGTGCAAATTTGTAGACGGCTCGGCCACGGAAGGTGGTCCGGCGGCTATTCCAGGCTGAGTGTTTTGCGTTGAAGTCCCCGGCGATAACGGTGGCGGGGATATCATTCAACAGCAGATCGTTTAAGTCTGATGCTGCCAATGTTGATCGGTGTGTCGGAGGGCAGTATACAGATATTAACTGTATTTTGCCTGCATTTTTTGTGTTAATGCATATCGCGGTTGATTCTAAATTGCAAGAGTTTAGACGCGGTTTCTGGATAATAGCACAATGGTCTATGTGTGATTTTATTACGATGGCGGTTCCTCCGCCTTTCGCGTGCGTCCGGTCGGTCCGGTGCGTACTGTAATTCGGAAAGTTAATCGGTGTCGCGGGTTTCAAAAACGTTTCATGGACGAGTAATGCGTCAATGTCGTGTGTACTAAGGAAATTTTGCACTTCGATTTTATCGTTGCGTAAAGTACCGTTTGCGTTCCAGAACGCTATCTGTAGTGATGTAGGTCTAGTTTTAATGTTGGCCATGGTTGGTTAAGGAGGTGGTCTGATAATAGATGTCGCATACGCGAGCAATGGTTGCTTGGCTGCGCGCGATTGAGTCCTGAAGTTCTCTTACGAGTTCTTCCAGGGCCCTGTCACGCGCGGCTTCGCGTGGGACGGAGGGAGTAAAATGCTTGGTACTCACTTTGGGTTTTGGTGTCGGTCTCAGTTGTGTCATGTCGGCAACTTTGGCTGCCCAAGAAGTGCTTGGTCGTTGTTGTTGAGTTTCTCGTCGGGATGAGGGGTCTTCGTATCTACGTCCTGTATTAGACGGCAGTGCAGGCCAGTTCTCGGCACGCTGTATGGGTTTGCCCGCACGTGGATGGTGCGGGCATCCCCGGTAGTTTGCCGGATGCTGTCCAGAGCAGTTTGCGCAGGTGGCTGGACCGTCCTCTCGTTTTTTGTTGCATGAGTCGGTGCGGTGGTCCATCCCACATTTCACGCATTTTGGCGGTGCGTGGCATCCAGTCTGGGAGTGACCGAACATTTGTCAATTGTGACATTGTCCTAGTTCGGTCTTTCGTTTTAGTGATTCCGCCGAAACGTTGTAGCTTCCAAGTCTTCGGATCGCGAATGTTTTTTTCCCTTCTGCGGTATGCTCGACGTCGAGCAGCATGAGGGCCATTGGTGTCCTGGATTGACCTTTCTTCATCCTTTGTGCTCTTATGATCGGGTAGCCTTCTTCCCGCAGCATTTCCTCCACCTCCGAGTCCTCGAAATTTTCGGGGATTCCCCTAAGTACGATCTTGTACGTTTTATCCTCCTTAAGGGTGTAACAGTGGAAGGAAATGCTGCGTTTGTCTAGGAAGTCGATTATTCGTCGGTAGATTGTGCTGTTATCAGTATTGACTCTCAGGGAATCTTTCTGGTCTGTTGCAGAAAATCCTGAGAGTCCGGCGAGCTTAAGGTCCTTTTCAAGGATGGAGAAGTCTCTTTTTCGGTGGATGATTATTGGGGGCGTTTTTTCGGAGCTTTTGACTCTCTCTGTGTTGTCCCCATTTTTATTGGCAGTGGGTGTCTGTGGGGTGGTTTTGTCAGTCGTGGTAGTTGAGGCTACTTTTGTTTTAGGCTTGGCGGTAGTAGTCTGAGAAGCGGCGAGTATAGTTGGGGCTTCTGGTGGGTTTTTGGTCGTTTTTTTTGCCGCTTTTTTTGAGCGGCGAGTGGGTATGGTTTTGAATGTTTCAGTCTTGGATTCTTCGTCCTCTTCCGATCTAATTTTTCGTTTGAGAGGTTTGGTTGTTCGTGGTCGTGATGTGGACTGTTGCGTGTCTGAGGATTCATTGGCTGACTCGTCGCAGACCATGTCCACCCAGATGAGTTCTGGGGTCGGTGCGTTTTTTTCCTCAATGATTTTTTTTTTAAGTTGTTAGCCTTTTCGTCTGTTTCAGTGCATGGTGAGAATGCCATACAAAGCAGCTGGTAGAGCGTGAGGAGAGACTCAACAGAGATGAGGCCTTTTCCATCCTTCCCTGTATGGAGAAGGTCCGAGATCTTGAATAGCATGGAATTCTGGTGGGTCTTGTCGGTAATAATCTCCTCAGGAGACAAATCGGATATTGTGTTGTTATTGTCTAGCGTTGCGGTCGGGCTGTTTTTGTCAGACATTTCGATTATTGTTGTTGTATGGCTTGGTCGGTGTGAGTGGGTAGTGCTGGTTTGTGCGGTTGTTGGTCTTGCGGGTGAGAAGTTCGGTAGCGGTGGTCGGTGTTGAATGGCTATGGTCGGTAGGTTTAGTATTGTTGTCTGAGATATTGTGGAACAGTAGCGATAGTGGCGATGTGCACTGGTCTGCTATCTGATCGTGAATGTCTTACTTACATTAGCATTGATTTTATTATATAGTAATGTATGCTTTGCAGTAGTGTCGTAGCATTTGTTTATTTGCTTGTAGATTAATGTAGGTGAAGTGGAAAAATACACAATTTCGTAAATAGTATACAATGCTAAACTTTCTTCTAGCCCACCCAAGATTTTAGTGCAGGAACCGCCACTGGTGTATAATATTAAAGCTGTATGTAATGCGTTGATTTTATTTTAAAATTGCACTATTTTCTGATTCCATGAACCTACACGATAATAATACGATTCTAATATTATGTTATATAAATACAAGGTTGAGTTATATTAATTACTGTACGATTGATTTTATAGAATACAATTTACTCTATGCAATTAATATTTTTTCGTATGACTAATGGGGGGATATTAATTAATTCATAGGAAAGGAAAGGACTTCCGCATTCTTTTACAAACTTTCGCAAAAAGTGGTTTCAAGTTCAAAATATGAACTCTAAAATTTATTTTCATTTCAAGCTGGACGATTGATTGGTTGTCTTTTATTTATATAGGTAGACACTTTTCACATTCAAAATATTAAAATTAACAAGGGGATAATAAGTTTTAAAATGATTTTTGGTAATTTAGAGTTAATTCCGTGAACACGTACATTATTAAACGTCTTTTCATTTGTTTCTGACTATGCGAAATTTAAACGAGAAAAAAGTTTTACAGATTTTTCCCATTCGTAAGAATAAATTAAATTAAAGTGTATTCATTAATAATTTACTGACAAAAAAAGACAACATCCAAAAATATTTTCGACCTTGTAGGAATCAAATTCAATTAACAAAAATAGTCTATATATAAAGAACCAATAAATTTCCGTTACCCTAACACCAACATTCTCGAACATTTAAGTTGTTATTTTACTCCTTTCCAGGATTTTTGTACTATAAAATTTTGATGATCACCAGACGATTACTGTAATGCGCCTCTAGCTTGAATGTGCAGGTCCAACGGAAGTATACCAGCCAAGACCGGCAATGCATCCGTAGACGAGGATCTGTATGCTTTGGTTAGAGCTATCAACGCACTGCGTTGTCCACTTAGAAGGATTTCTGTATCAAAAGAACGGTGCATCGTTTGTACCATGTACTAGCGGCGTAGCTAGCAATCCCCATGTATATGGATGGCATCGTAAGCGATTTTAAGGGCACTAGATCTTAAGCCCCAATTTTTACCCATTACCCGGTAGATATAAGTCACGAACAACATTAATATATTATTAATTTAAAATCTATCTTTTAGTATATGCAATATTTTTAAGCGACCTTTTAAATAATATAGGTAAATAAAAATAAAACTTGTGTTTACATTCAAATAATTATAAGATTTTTTTTCAAAACAAAAATCAATACATTGTGTCACTTAGGTCTTAGATCAATGGTTTCCAACCTTTATGTTACTGCGCCTCCATTGGAAGAAAAAAATATCTTCGCGCCTCTCCATCCTTTATTTCATATAGTAATAAAGACACGCTTTAAAGAAAAGAAAAAAAAAATGGACGGTTCGCTCCTCCCCTTGCAATATTCCACGCCTCCCTGGTTAAAAATCGCTGTCTTGGATAATTGTATGTGGATTCTACATTTCATTTTGTGGTATATATCAAAAAAAATGTTCCACGAAGAAAATACATGAGAAAAATTATTTTACATCAGTTTAAAATCGTTTGAAGATCGACACGTCGATCGTGATTAATGAATTATATAATCACTGACCTTTTCATTGAATTTATTGCGTCAGATAAGCTTTTAGGTAGAAGTTATATAATATTACCATTTTATGAGAATACTATATTGAAAAAACATGATTATAATGAAAAAAATGGTATGTGGATAAAATCTGGTTTTTTTCGTGAATACAATAATCTTTTTTAAAATCAAAAATAATGTCAATACAAAAGTTAGAAAATAATTTAGTTTAAATATTTTGGTTAATTTTTATATGATTAATACGACAAATGAGAAGATTGAGGTAAAAGTTTGTCAAATCCAAAATAATCACGTTTTCAATGAACACTGGTTATATACTCTTCATTAAAAAGTCTTCAACACGATTACCTCAAATTTCGTCAATAAAAATCTATTCGTAATGAAACAATTGTGAAAGTATCAAAAACAACCAAAATCTACAAACTATAAATAGTATTTTTTTGTAACCAATCATATAAGATTGAACGGTTTAATTCTGTTATTTTGTGAAGAATTCTTAAATAGATTTTTTATATTATATTGACTCGGTTAATGATTTTCTATACAACAAAGTAAATAACGTTTCTCAATATTTTTTTGAATGAATACCTGATACAGCCAATTTCAGTTCATTGCAATGCTTTACTACAAAATAACAAATGTATAGGGCTGCATAGTAAGTATAAGGATTTACTAATAACAAAATCATTGAGATTATAATAAGTGATAAAATTAAATTTCATCATTATCTTCTACTGTCTGATTTAAGGTTTAACGACTTTATCTAGTAATTAGAAGTTGTTCACGGCCTTAAAATTGTTGCTTTTTTTACTCAATCACTTCATAATTTTGTCGATGCTATTTTTTTGCTATCATAAATCTTTATAGCTAGTTTAACAGCATCGACTAGGTGTCCGTATTTAAGACTGGACATCGGGCTATAGAATGTTATAGTATAAAAAAAATGATTTAAATACAAGATATACACAATCAAACCTGAAAAATATTTTTCTGGCTCTAATAAAATGCAAAATAATACACAATGCATGCTTAACATATTTTTAGTTTTCAACATAAATCGTCAGTACAACCTGTTTTCTTTCTGGAAGTTTATCTAAATACTTTATGTCAAAAATAGTTTCAAATATTTATTGAAATACATCAAATATATGATAATAATATTGCTGAAACACAACTTAGTAAGAAATAATATAATATATATGATTTGATAAATAAGCAAAGTATCCATATCCATATTAAGGACAGGTATTCAGATTGTTACTATCTTTTTTACAGATAATAATAGGAAACATAAATGAAGATAAATCAAAGGGTATGAAAAAAAGTATACTGATCCTAGCGCGTGGGACATTAGCACAAGGACGGTAGCGCGTAGACGTTAGCATTGATTAATAGTAATTATATTATATGAGCCCCTGAGACGTAAAGTTGGCCAAATGGTATTTTTGGAAAAAATGAGTTACATGCGTTATTATACATGTCAAAGTATCATAAAAGTAAAGTGAGCTCAGTAAATACACACTATAATAGTGATATATCATTAAAATAAAGTATGCAATCTACCAACACATCAAGTAAAGACGTGATTGCACTTAAAATTACAATAGAGTTTTGTCATTTTACTACTTCGCATACTCCACTTTTCAAGGACTCGTATACTATATAAATTTACATGAAAGAAGAACAATAAAAAACACAAAATCTTGAAATGATTAGGCAAACATGTATAACTATTAACAGGCTAAATCCACACACATATATTTAATATATTAGGTTCCTTTTTTATGTTTGTATTCTATTTGTATAAATTAAATTCATAATATTGGTCAAAAATAAATTAAAGAATTTATTCTATATTATATTACCAGAGGTGGGCTATCAATACGTTAACAAGGGACTCGGTTAATCTCAGCTATTCGCGATGCTCAGGTGAAGGGGTAGAATTTTAATTACTCGTTAACAATTATATGCCACAATTATTAAGCTAATCGAACGTTACTTAACGGGAAGGTTGCACCATAAGCAATTCACCTAAATTCATCCTTCCTGACATCCAGTAGGGAATGATAGTATGCTTCATACAAAAGCTTTTACCTTTTAACGCGAAATAGCGCCATAGAGTTCTATATTTTTTGCGACCGTTGTCTATGAATTTCGTATACAGAAAGTATCTGTCAAACTGACGTTTGATATCGGTTTGGCAGATGAATGTAACTTCGCAAGCTTAGACATGAATTACCGAGTATCACATGAAAGTTCATTTGCATCGACATGAAATAAAATGCACACAAATGCATGGTAAATATTCATTACAAGATGTATTATGCCGCAATTGTGGGGTTATAATGCAAAACGTACTATTTCTGAAAATCGAACTTTCCAGTAGAGCCAAAAAACTATAGCGAATACACAAGCATAATATTATGATTGAATCAATCAAAAATTAAACAGTACATAATTTTAAAATCATTGACCTGCTTAATAAACTTAACATATGGTGAAAAGTTATTTCAATTCGTTATTCTAATGTATTTTTTCCAAAACGCACATTTTCTGGAAATACTACATATTTTTACCTCAGTGAGGCGAAGGTTTCATTTTTTTTGGATTTTCTCGTCACCCCTACAAATATTGGCGTTGTGTTTGAAAATGAAGCAACGCCCACGCTAGCTTTTCCATTTTGAAACGTAAATATTTTTTGTTGTCATTTGAAATGAAAAAAAATGTTCTTAATATTGGATTCAATGCACATTTGTAGTAAAATAAATTGACTTTTATTTATTTATTTTATATTTTACAACATTTATTAAATTTACTCTAATATTCAGCCGCCTGTGTGTTCAACATCGTTGGCTTCGAATCCCAGTACAGACAGTTTTATAAATTGATTTATGAAAATATGTTCGTAGGCATGGATGTATGTGATGTTTTAAAATCCTCTCTCCCACCCATACTATCCAATGAACGGGGCGTATCGAAACGATTAGCTAACCATTAATCCTGTCCTAGCCCTATCCTTCTATTCCTACTCTCTTTGGAAAAAGAGAGGTTGAACAACTGAGTAACAAACACTTCTATTGAGATAAACTCCATATGCTCCACATTGGAAGCAGACATGGTAAAGAAAAATCACCAGGGGAAAGAATGCTAGTCTTTTTCATTTTTTTTTGTTGTATTCTTCCAGACTTCCTATCTGCAGACAAGTAGCAATTGCCACGAACAATAAAAATATTTTTTATTTTAACAAATTGCATTGCTTACTATCAATTTTATTTAGTAAGATACCTTAGAGCAGAAAAGGAATTTGAGAACAATTTTATGGTCATGGTCGTTTAATTATCCTTGTATGTATCCTCTTAAATGTTTAAAAAATCTGCAATTGCCGAGCACACTTCATTTGGTCCTCTCCCTGATTCAGTTTCCTGTCATTAATGTAGGTAGGTATAAAATAAAAACATCAGTGGGTGTAAAAAAATGTTTATTTCCTAAAAATCTGGCAATTCAATCATGTTTATCTAGAAGAATTGCCAAAGAAACTAGAAAACACTAACTAAACAAAAATACCAAGAGTCACCAATGAATAATGATTTCATTAAACAACTTAATAGTATCGAAAAGGTTTTAATGTATAAAGCAGTATTTATTAATCATAAAAGTAAACACCATTACAGGGCAAATTTTAAGTTTTGGGGGGCACTTTTTACCTTCACAATCACTCATGGGGCAGTTATTCAAAATGGATAACGGATAACAACACAGACAGGTTGCTTGTAACAAGGTTTTAAAAACCTTCAATAATCTAATAAGAAGTGTTTTAGTTCTACAAATATTACTTTATACCAGGGCTGTGGAGTCGTGTAAAAAAAAGACGACTCCGACTCCAGCTTAAAAATAATTAACGACTCGGAGGAAATTTTTCAACAATTTCATTTTAACATATATATATGTATACCATCAGATCATCTTTAGTTAGCCAAGCATTCAATATCAACACTTTGGACTATTTTGTTTGAATACACATAACTAAATACATTTTTCAAAAAAAAATCAAGCCGCTCATTTTTCACGACTCCGACTCTGGCCAAAATATCGCGACTCCGACTCCACAGGCCTGCTTTATACGTAGTTGTTAGCTATTTCGAAGTATGACTTCATCAGAAGTGTGTTTAAACTTACATACGCTCAGCTATATATTATATCTACTGGCTAAGAAGAGATAAACAATATATTCTGTCAATCAACATCCTGATTTGTATTGAAAATTATAGTATTTGAGTTTATCCTTTATTATGAGTATGTTATTATTATATTATATATATGAACGAATAGAAGCAAGATCATTTATCCATGACCAGTCCCCATGTGGACATATCAACAGAAGAAGATTGTTTTTTTAACTTCCTTTAGTAAAAAGAAACTTTAATTAACCTAATATTACTAACCGCATTTAAGTCAACAAAACTTTTAGTATGATTTATGCCTGACCATTCCTGTAGAAATGTATGAATCGTCGCTTACGTTGTTCTGCTGATTATGGGGCGATATAGACTCTTATGGGGATCCGTTGGGCCCTGTTTAAAATACTGTATAGGTATTATTACTATGTACTGGGTCTCGACCCTATAAAAACCAATAGACTGGAGTGAACTAGAATGACGGACTTATTGAATTACACTAAGAGACTTAGATTACGACAGGCATATCAACATATCTCGCCGGTTCACGAATTTTCATACCCCGTTGAATACGGCTATCAGCAAGCTCCGGAAGAAATGCATATCTATAGAAAAATGACAAACGTGGTATGACTGTTAATTCAAAGCCAATTGCTTCTCTATCAGAACATTTTTTTCCATTTGTTCAGATAGACGACTCTTCCATGATGTGGTCACTTTTTTCTCGTGTCTTCGGAATGACCCCTGACACATGAATGGAATATCCATAGTACCGCATAATTCTTCCCCCTGGCTATACCCTATACCTATGTTAAGTGCCCCCCAAACAAAGGACTTGTTAATATTAGATTCAAGAGAATCGGAAAAAAACGGTTGCAGTTTTCTCACAGAATTGGCATTCAAAATGAAATTTTGATACTAATCCATCTTTTACTTCTCTTTGTAAAATTAGCTTACCACCTGTGCAAATTGACGGATGTCGCAATACTTCTTCCATCTGCTTCATAAAGTAGGCAATGTCGACTATGCGTTTACCAGAGGGTACGTAGGAAGTTGCAATTTCATCACTTCGCTCAACGTTTATTGGAGGAAGTTCTTCTGTCATAGTATCACCTAAAGAGTCAACGTCTAACACCTCCGGCTTCTTTGCCTTCGAATATGTCCTCAAAACATCACCACTACAGTGGAAATCTTCATAGTCTCCAACGGAAAGCTCTTCATACGGGATAATTTCGTTTTCCAAATCTAAGTCGTTCGGTAAAATGCCTGAACATTGAATTTCTTCATTTTCACGTTTCCGATCTCTCGCCATTGCAGCGGCTGCCCATAACTTCTTGATAAATTTAGAACGTTTATTCTTACGACACTGCTTCTTCGGCAAAGATGAAGGACGAGTATCTTTTATATCCATGTTTATTTACAGTACTAAAATTACGTCGGAATGTCGGAAACGCGGTCCAAACACTCCAAACGTGATAGGTGAAAGCTTAAATTATATAAAGTAGGTATGCTGTATTCTAAATGATAGACACAGTACAAGTTATAATTGTTCATATAATGAAAAATAAGTTTGAAAAAAGCAATTTTATATCTTATAAGATAGGTTATAACGTCAATACAAACAATGATCGCGTCTAAAGATGATAGCTAAAAGCTTTAATTTATTATAAATAATATAAAGTGAGTATTTAGTATTCTAAATAATAGACACAGTAGCTATTATTTTGTATAAAATATAAAAATAATGTAGAAAAAGAACATTTCATACCATAACAAACAAGCTGTCAAAAATAAAATAGGTTGTAACGTCGATTCAATCAATGAAAGCAGGAATGTGTGGACAGTGTATTTACCAGTAAGAAGGCATAGAATTAGATATCGTAGTGTGTGTGTGCATCGTGTGTACCTATACGAGTCATACCACCACATACAAGCTATTCCTGCTTGGTAGCAAACAAAAACTACGGAATAATATACTTCATCGTTTCAAACTTATGTTGCCAAACAACCCAAGCAGCTACACCTACCTATTATGACACCTATTAAAATGATCAATTGTGCATTTATTTTCAACGTCGGTAGAAAATTAACGAAAGCTCTTAAAATTATAAAATTTAGACCAAAGATTAGGAAAATAAATTGTTCATAAATCTATATTCGATTTTTTTGTATTTTGTCACTTCTTTTGCTAAAAAACATCGTATAAAATAGTTTTGAAATAAACCGTTTTCAAATCCAAATAAAGTGCTAATTACGTATTTAATCAAACTTTATTGAATGTAGTATTCAAGATTAGTGCTTGAACTATCTTCAGGTTTTTAAATCAGTGATAAAAAACCAGCCGTTACTTTTTTTCTAGATAAAAACGAAAGCTCTTTTGTTTGTTGCTTTTTTAAATAATGAAGTTAATACTCAATTTAAAAATATAAAAATATTTTTCTAGCTACCCTTTCGTTTATTAGCACGAATATAAATACTTTTTACAGTGTAATTTGCGAACAACTTTAGCGTGACACTTACCCTTAATATGCATACATTATGTAAAATAAAAAGTAAATAATTTATATCGATAGCTTAAAAAGGTATCTACCTATTTCAGATTGCAATATTGTAGAGCTCCTAAATTGACGCAGAAATAGTTAGTTACTATTGTGATAAAATTTCATGCTTCAAACGTTGTACTTAATCCGTTGAAAATAATTTTATGCATTTCAAAACAGGAAATGGTTTGAACTGAGGATATTGTTTTTTTTTATTCAATAAGGGGATTGCAGGTTCAAGTAAAATTTAACAAGGGGTTCGCGTAAGCTACTCCGAGGCCCCTTCAGCCCACCCCTGTATAAAACAGATCTATTTTACTATATTTACATACAATCTAATTCATTTTAATGAAAGAAATACAGTGAATTAACATACAAAAAATATATAAAAACATATAAATGAAACACTAAGCAAATTTCAATATTATTAAAAAATATTCCCGAAGTTAATGCCAGAGCATCAATTGTTCGTCATTAAGTATGGGTCGCATTGCGTATAGAACTAATGAAATATATTTATCGTACTATATATATAATAAGCTGACGGAAGTTTTTTTTTTGGCACATTTTTTTTTCTATCAAGTGATTGTATTTAGAACAATTGCATGAAAAATAAAGTCTAATACCACACTTGTTACCCGAACCCGACCCGAAGCCCAGATTTATACTCCTCATCCCGAAAAAACCCGTTTTTTTACAAATTTACAACGATTTACGATTTTCTATAGAACTGGTAATAATTAAAATCATCATGGCTGACTTATGACACGAACATAGTCTGAAATATTTTTCTGAAGAAATAAATTCCTTACCCGGGCCCGGCCCAATCCCGAATCTCAATTGCGCTTACCCGCCCGAACCCGGCCCGCAGACCGGGCCCGTGCAGACCTCTAGTGTACGGTGTGTGAAGGTTAAAAATAATATCCTCAAATGACGTTATTGTTATTGTCGACAAATGCATTCACATATACATAGGTATGTAGTTCACTAAAATCTATTGAAGAAATTTACCACTTTTGGCATCCATTTAAAGGTTATTTTTCTCGATAAACGAGCCCTACTTTATCACTTTACTTTTTTCGTCTACGGAAATTCTATTCATAAAAGATTACAACTGGGCATTGTTTATTAGTGCATTGTTGAATATGCGTGAATTCAAAGCTGACAGGCAAGTTTTTTTTTAAACCAACATGTTCCTGTTTTATAAGAAAATCAATCCCGAAAGTTTTGGGACGATGTTTTCTAATCCCGGGATTGAAGTGTATCGAACTGTGATCCGGGGATTGGATTCCCTAGCCACAATCATTCATTCAACAAACGCTAACAACGAAAGAATAATGTTACTACAATGTATAGTTCGTTGTGCTTATTAAGTTATGCTAACGGAGTTATAAAATTCCTTTTAAAATAAAACTACATAATTATTCGTCTTAATGTAAAATTTTCTAAGCACACTTGTTTTACTATAAGGCAGTGTCAATTAAGAAAACCCATTTTGCATAAAAATGTTATATCGAAAAGTTGTAATAGCAATTAATCTAATGCAGTGTCTGCAAACTTTTTTCCTTTACGGCACAGTGATGAATGAAACTAGTACCGCGGCACACCAAGATACCGCAGATTATCTCCGAAACTCTTTTTTTTTAGCTCACCGAGAAATTTTATATCCTCGATTTGGTATACCTATTCCGCAGATTGTCTCCAAACTCCTTTTTTTTTAGCTCACCGAGGAATTTAAAATCTTCGATTTTGTACCGAATAGGCATTATTTAAAATTGACATTTTTAAGGCTTCTTCCACCGCGGCACACCTGGTACTTCTTGCGGCACAGTAGTGTGCCGCGGCACACAGTTTTGCAGACACTGATCTAATGTGTCTCATTTGCATTTTAAATCTATAATGCTATTTGGTCAAATTCACATGATATTTAAAGATAACTCCAAATAACCAGCAGGTATCGTTTCTCCTGTATTATATATATTTATTCTAAAAACGTAATTTAAAAAGTTTTGCATTTTTAAGTGATTATGGATCTTTCTATAAAAAAGCTAAATTGGTGAATTGGTAAGTTGGTAAATGGGTAAAAAAAAATTCTGCTAATTTTACGTAATGACAGCAGGGTTGGACCAAGCTGATTTCAATTGAATGATACTTTTAGGATAAAAAAATATTTTAATTATATGTAAACCTATGACATGAAGAAAGTGTGTACAAAAGAGCCAATTTTACTACATACTTTTTACGCGATATTTTGATTTTTGGAACCGATTTATCAAATTAAATGAAAGTTAGGTTATTTTCAAGCGATATTTTTTACCCGCCACTTTCTGGAAATAGTGAATTGTGTAAAAAAAGTAGTGTTGTAAATCAAAATAAATATAGAATTTTTAGCTATTTGAATGTTTGTGAGCATAATTTGTTTTTAACCATTTAAAAGAAGGTTCAGGCAATATTTACTCAAAAAGGCGTCCGTTGCCTTAAATGATTTTGAGATTTGAGACGCTGTATTTAATCTCATAACATTTAGAGGAGTATGGACGTACAAGTATAATATGTCGGCGCCATTTTTTATAAAGGAGTACGGACGGATTTTAGCTTTGACGGCATGCATTATCATGATGTAGAATTACATCCTTCTGCTAAAAAAAACTTGGACGTTTCGCTAATGGGCTTTAAATGCAACTGCGTAGTTGTCCATGGGAATTTGAGTCTTTGAGATAATTCCTCAATGTTTAATCGATAATCTGACTCCACCAAAGATTTTAACTTATCATCATCAAATTTCGATGGTCGTCCATATCAAGGTGCATTTTTTAGATTTCTATTGCCCGATTTGAATCTTTGAAATCAAAATTGGCATCTGGCACTTGACTATATATTTCTTTAATTGCGTTAGTTGCCTTACTGACATTTAAGCCATGGTCGAAAAAAAGTGACATGCAGTGTCTGATGTGCTCTTTGTCAATTTCTGGTTTGGAAATTCCTGAACAATAATAAATATATTTTTTTTAAAAAATCCATGTCCGCTCCTCATGAGGAGCATATGGCCTTTGAATGTAGGTATCTCAACAGAAGTTTTTTTCTACGTGAACTGCTTGTTACTCAGTCGCTCAACCTCGCTTTTTTCACAGTAGTTGGGAAATAAGGATAAGGCTAACACAGGACTAGTGGTTGACTAATCACTATTGTTACACCCAGTTGTTAAAGGATCAGATGGATGGCAGGAGAAAATAATGTGAATTGACATCAAAAACTTACAGTCTTCGATCACAACTTTCAATTGAATAATTCTCAAATTCACTGTGATCTTACCAGGAATCGAACCCAGACCTGCGTGATCGGTAGAGCAAGCTCTAACCAACTGAGCCACAGCGGGCGACTTTTTTACTCATAAATAATATTGAACAATATGTCTACACAAAAAAAAATCACGGGCGTGTATTTCACCATGTCTGGACTCTGGACACTGGACAGGGTGTACTCACTTTTATGTTGTACGCTGTTAGTATTTGGTGAAAGGCATTATTTAAAAAAAAATACTATTTGTACTAATTCCACTTTTATTAAATAATATCAGGACCAGTTTCGCTCATGATAAGCATTATCAACTGAAAGAGAATACAATTTTACAGTGTTATTTATAAAAAACAAAATATAAATAATATGGTGTAACAAACAATTGGTATTTAATGGAGTTTACAAATAAAAGTACAACATATGAATAAATGACACTAAACTCACTAAAAATATAATGTTTTTTTACGTCTTAAACATAATTACAAAACTCATCTAAGAATAATAAGCCAAAGTGGAGACTGACGGTAAATTCTGTAATTATAATATTATAGGAAAACTTTTACAAAATAATTTATAATTTTACATCAAATAAATTAATAACTAATCGACAATTTAACTAATTCTTTCTATATTTTTTTTAGTTAAATGTAACAGAAAAAATAATGAACAAAAAAAAGCTCCAGTTTGGTTCTGTGCCAATAAGCCATACTGTTGAAAATAACGTAACTGGACAAGCAAGAAGGAAATGTGATATCAAGATGGTAAGCCAGCTGAGAAGGTCTTCACTAAGGTAGATCGAGCTCCTGGATTGGATTTCTAATCAGTCGATTCCCAACCATGGAAGAACACGCAGAAAAGAATGGATTTCAAAAAAAGTTGTGCGTTGCTATAATCGGAGGAGGACTGGTAAATACATTTATTGAATTACTGTGTGAAGGGTAGCTTAATCTTGTTTTATTTTTTCAATTTAATATAAAAATAAAATTTACATATTTATTTCGCAACAGTACAATTTGTACAAAACTATCGATTGGGAAATGTTATGTGAACCATCCGATTAATATGATTTCATTTTACAATTCAATAATATAACAACACATTTTTATTTATTACGAGTAACGCTATCATTATCTTCAAAAACAGCTTAAGTGTGAATAGATATATAATTTAAAAAACACAGCTTTTTATCGGTTTCTGTCAGTTATTGGGTTTTCGAAATGACTACATATATTGGCGAGTAAAATGTGATGTTTTAATATTCGTTTGATAATATGAAATTCTGATTTAAGTCTTGACTAATAATCGTTTACGAGAACATTGAATATTGATGTTATGGATTCATATTGTAATAATTTGACCGTGGAAATGTAAACGGACGTAACCCATAGTTTTTTCGATAATAACAATGTATACAACTTGATACACATTCTATAAAAAGGGTGTAAGCTGCAAATGTCGAATAAGTATCAAAACTTAGCTTTTAAGTTTGAAAAAAGAAGGGCCTGTGAAAACTGTGACCTGGAAAAAGGACTTAAAAAGAAGGATATTCTTAAACATTTTTAAAATTAATATTAGATTAGGTCAAATAGATATATCACCAGTTTATCAGTTTCTGTGCAATTCAAGGTAGTGTATATTTCATAGTTTGCCTTTGGCTCAAAATCATCATAAAACGTTTTTTGTGCCTCCTGTAAATTTTTTTATAATGTGGGTGACGGCCTTTTGCCTTTCTTTAGTCGATATATAGAGATTATTCTAACAATGACAAAATATTTGGTTGAATGGCTTAAATATCACATTAATATAATATGAATTTACTATATTAAATATAATGTTAGAATTAATTTTTATATTTAATTTACGTTGTTTTTATCTATAATATAGATTTTAAAGTATTTTAAAAACATAATTTTAATAAGTAAATATTTTTAAAGTAACATATTATTGTTTTTTTTTTATCTTGCAGTGTTTATATTGTTTTACCATTTATTGATAAGTCATGATCCAAAAGAATTATATGCACATTGACTTCAAGAGTTGTTTGACATTTTTAAATCGAGGAATTTTATACACATTGGTTACAGTAATAGATGGCCACTCTTTTAATGAATCTATTAAGCATTAAGTGATAGACTGTAGCTATTTGCTGTTGAATATTACTTCTAACTTCTTATATACATTTCATACCAGTCATTACAAACATTTAAATTGTTATCTAGAAAAGTAAACACATTCGTGTGGTAATTTCATGTACACGTAATATAAAAATGATATTTAAAAAACTGTGTTTTCTTCTGATCTTGAATACAAAAGGTTATCTTTTCTAAGCTTATCTAAAATATAAATAAAATAGCTTCAAATCTTGCCAGTCTTGAAAACATACTAGATTATACTCGTTTATTTACTGTTTAGTTGTTCACTGTCAATATTTAGTGGAAAGGCATTATATTCAACAACAAAAAATACTTTTTTGTACTTATTCCATTTATATTTGTTATGATCCAAGACCAGTGTAGCTCACGACAAGCATTTTTGGCGTATATGAAAATAAATGTATTATTTGTATAGTTATATCACTTTTGACTTGTTCATTGTTAATTATTGACGTAAAAACGTTTTATTAAAAATAAAACACTTTTTAAAAATTCTACATGTTTTAATAAAGATCAGGATCGGTCTCACTCAACACAAGCTTTATCAATTGATTCGTGTATATCGTTTCACTTTCTTGAAACATAAAGATAGTTTCGATTTTTTTTAAAATCTTTTCTTTTACGGTGCCAAGTTTAGAATCCTACAATTCTCAAGGCTTTGAAAAAAACAGATGTGTATAAAAGAAAAAGAAAATTAAGCACCCTAATAAATATTGAAGGCTTCACATAAACAATTTTCATTCACAACATCTTGAAGTTATAATAATAATTATGTTTTATGGTTGTATTTACGTTTTTTCGACAATCATTCATTTCTTATAGATAGTAAAGTTTTGTGAATATAATATATAAATTCAATTATTGGACGTGTAGAAGAAAGACTAAATGTATTCAATATTGTTCTAATTTGACCAGATTTTACAGCACATATTTGAGAATATATATGTGTGACCTAGCAGAGCTATTCCAGTACGAAAGCACTTATTTTGGACGGTCTGAAATACTCGTTACCTAATTGTGTTGCAGTCGTCTGTTTATACTCAAAACGAGATAGTGTTGAGTATTTAAGAAATTTTAAAACAAGTGCTGCGTACGAGAGAATAGCACCGCAGGATTTCAATAACAGAAAGCACGAAATGATTTAAGTATTGTTTATTGCAAAATAAATACGACAATACATGTAACGCTAGTGCATTATGCATTTGAAAAATTATACAAATTTAAATGTGGCATTTTTTAAAAAATAATTTATATTGATCGTTCCTGAGTATGTCAATCTTTTGAGGCAATGCTTTTATCAGCCTAACAGCCCTTTCAACTAACGACTCATATGATAGACGCGTAGAAAAAGCTTAGAGAAAGAAAATGTTTCATTATGTTTTCGGTCACAAAGATAGAAATTAGAAGCATTTTGCCAAATATGGAATCACGTAAGAAATATTTTTAATTGATTTTTCTGAAGTTAACGGTTTTTTCCGACATGACATGACGTTTTTATTATATTACGAAAAAAAACATTTGATTGGGATATGCCATGTAGAACTACTCAATTCATACATTAGTCAATTTTTTATTCGGTACTATCGATAAATTGATAAATAGTTAAAAATAATAATATATAAGTTTATTTCCAATAGATTTTTATACGTTATGTAAAGAAGCTATGATATTATTAGAATACTTAAGAGGAAAGTTCATATATTGATTTTATATAGTTAGAACTCGAGAAAACGGTATATTGGTAAAGTTACATGTTAGAAATCCATAAAGCTTGCCAGCAAGGTTGAATATAAATTGATTGTTTTGAATGTCTCCCATTAAATATAAATAATTCAACAAACTTCCATAAATCTGTAAGAGGTTTTAGACATTCCCGTCATACTAGTGAAACTGTTATGTCGAAATAATATATATGAATTAATATTTTTAACAAAATGATAATTACTATTCACTTTTAAAGTATTAACTGTAAATCTTAAGTTTAAGTGGTAAGGAATGTGTATTTATGTTTTATGTAGTAACCAGTTTTAGTGATTAGGGGCGGTTTCATTTATCGATAGCATTATCAACTGATGAAATATATATTCAAACAGGGTTGTAATATAAAAAAATATTATTACATATATAGTAAAGTTACATATTGGTAATTAAGAGCTTCGAGGATAGATGCTTGCGCCGGATATTGAGGGTGATGTGGCTTGATATCGTAAGTAACTCAGCGATTAGGTAATGTACAAGGCAGCGCCCACTTAAGTTAATGGTCATGGAGACGTTGGAAAGAGCTGAACCAAGTGCTGCGGATACTTTCGGAGAGCCTCAATTCTACTTACCTTTTCTTACAACGGTCATCCTGGACGACCGTTAGGTACTATATAGTATTTGTACTCGGCGTAACTGAGAGATGCTGGCTTTCCATGGGAGGAAGCAAATATGGAATAGGGAATTATGAACCATGCTCCACATGGGAAATATGGAAAAAGAAGAATAGTAACCCAGTAAAAAATATGATTTTATTGACTAGGCCTGTATTCAATTAATATTGAGTGTTCAAGGATGACCGGAATCAATTTAAATCAGTTTTATTTTACGACTTCTTAAATATGTCGCGAAATATGTTATAAAAAACTTATGTAACCAATGATCGCTTAATAAATGCATGATTCATTTTTTAAACATCACGTGCGTTTTGTTTATTGTATGTTTTTCTGTAAAAATAGTTTCGTTTTCACTTGCTGTAGGTTTACGCATTAAAAAAACGATTTTTCAATCGCTTATAATCAGGTAGGGATTCCTTGTTTTTTTCTTCATTACTTTTAAAAATATCATTACACTAGTGCAATGGTGCTTATCCTTTTAGAAGTCAAAGAGTGTTTTTGATTGTAGAACACCACAATCTCTAAGAGTGTAAAACTAAAAATAAAAATATACAAGATCGCATTGTATTCCAAATTATAAGGATTTTACATTTAAGTACTACGAACTTATTTGTGCCACGCCCCACTTCGACCCTTCAAAAATCTCCATGCCCCCTTCTCCAATTAAAATCTTATATTTGGGTACCAAGCAACGTTCCCTCTAAGCCGAAGGGTTAGCTGCGCGGAAATTTCAAAGGCTGCGCGGAGGCTGTGTGGAGGCTGCGCGGAACGATCAAATATTAATTGAGCAACTGTATTGTAGTGCGCGCCAACCCGTAATGAGTGCGCGGGGGCTTCCCAACTGCTGCGCGGCCGCGCACGCGCGCAGCTTAGAGGGAACGTTGGTACCAAGCAAATTCGTTAAAAATAGTTTCTTCAAATAAAAATGCACATAGTCAATACAAGTTTAGGAAATCATAGAAATTTCCAAACAATTTCATTTCCAATTCCAGGAATTTACCGATTTGCCCAAATGTTCAGCATGACTCGTTTTTTTTAGCTCTTCCAAGTCCTAAGAATTTACGGATTTGCTAATTCTCAAATTTCAGGTCAAGATAAAATTTAGTATTTTTTCAAATCAAATTTGATATGGGTATTTCTGATGTCTTCACGTGAGTTTATGGCATACAATAAACAAATCAAAATATCCATCGCCTTAGCTGTTAGCATTCATTTATTTTTTTCTTTTATCAAATACTAAAAAAAAGATGCAAGCTGTAGCAGTAATATCTGGCTTACAATCTAGTCCGGGTTTTCATAAGTTCACAGAGACCGGCTGGGAGTCACTGAGTTAGGGAATATTATTCTAAAAGTTGAGAATGATTTTATTTATTCTTCGAACGAATTTTTTAACTAAAAGAATCTTTGGTCAGCCATTGCATTGTACAACTAACGGGAAAGAAAAATAAAGATTAAAGACCACATTGGCGGATTCAGGGGGATAGCTATGGCAGTCATGGCCACTCCTGAAAAGAATTGAGAGGCATTGGGCCCCGAACTTTAACCACGCGCTCTTGAAAAAAATATTTTTTGTTTCTAAATTTATCACGATCATTTTACTGTAGTAACAAAAAACTATACCCTGAAATGCTTACATACAATTATAAATTATCAAATTGAATGGCCATCCCCTCGCATATTTTCTGTATCCGCCAATGAAACATAATATTAATAAATGAGTCGGGAATAGCTTACACATCATTTTAGCAGACTTAAGGTTGTAAGAAGAAAATATTATTAATTTTTTCAATCCTATTTTAACATCGCCATTTTTTTTTTAATTTCTAGATACGCATAATTTTTCTCACTAACCGGTTCTCTGCCACCGACGTGTTAACACGCCATACAATTCGTGCTCGTAGGGCCGGCCATACAAAATGTGCGTGTTTACACAGAGTACTTGAGACGCGGTTTAAGGGACACAATAAACGTATTTAATAATGTTAAAATATCATGCATATAGTGACATCTCTTCGAATCGTAGTGTGATAGATACTTAAACTTAAAAGATATTGTTTTGTAATCTATAATACAACGATTTAAAAAAAAGCTTTTTTGCTGTTTTCAAATTTGCTATAATTCCTTGGCGGTAATTTCCATTTTTGAAATGTTTTTTGATAAATGGCCCACCGTGTTACCATACGCTAAGTGTTTGTGATATTTCAAAAAGTACATATTTATTAGGTTTTATTCTTTGAAAGGAAATCACGGCCCTCCACGCACGGCCATATTAGTACCGCACGGCACAGATCAGGCTAAACACGTCACCAGGTTAGCGATATTGATACTGTGAAATTTTTCTTTATCTAGGTTGATTAATTCAATGGGTGATTTAAAACTTCTTTCGTGGTAAATCATTTTCATGAGGTATGGTTGTGTATAATCGATTAACCTATAGATTCACAAAACAATAATACAACGGAAAAGACATTTTATCATTTGGACTGATACATTCATGACGTTGTGTTTATGTATATTATTATAGATAATTAAACAAAACAACGTTTTTTGAACACTTATATGGATTTTTATTTCCGCATAAAAATATTTCATTCACTATAAAGAATGTTACGTTGAAAAATACAATATATTAACTACATTTCGAGCATGGTAGTGACCTATTATATAAAAAAAACATCAAAAAATGTTGTTATTTAAATTTTAAATCAATAACCTTATCTGTTATTTTAGTTTACTAAGTTCAAATCAACATTATATTTTATTATCACATAAATTAATGTATCGAAAAGAGTCCGGTACGTAAACATTTGACGCATCAAAATAGGCAGAACGAAATACGACAAAATTTATATAAGATGGTGAACTATAAATTGGGTGCATTGACTTTTCATTTATTTACAAAATATTTTTAAGTCAATAAAGAATTTTAGCGATACGTCCGACATCTTATATAAACTGTTTAACATTTTATTGCTTTGTTAATTCATAAATTAAGTTTTCGTGTATCAGGAATCTCAGTATGTTTTTTTTGCAAATGTTATATGATCATTCACATCTGCCTAAACAAAAATATGACCTAATCGTGTATAACAGCGGTCACCAAACTACGGCTCGCCGAAGATTTTCATTCTGCCCTTAAAAAGTTCTGAATTTTTGTATATAAATTATTTGCAAAAGAAATATAGTTTTTTTCAGATTTGGTGGTAAATTCCCGACAGCTATTTAATTTAAATATCAATTGAGATTCGACAATTTGAGGGCCAAGGTAATGGAAATTAGCTACAAATTGTATTTAATGCGAGGCGGCCAGATGTTCGTTTATTGGATTTTCTCATTTATTGAAATTTTAAGAATGTAATGCAGAGAAAATAGAACAATAGAAAATTACAAATAGTAACTCCAGTTGAAAATTTTCAGTTGTATTATATTTCAAAGTTTGCAGAGTACACATCGCTTGATTTATGGGATTATTTGAAGTATATTAGTAGTGATTTCTCTTTTTGGTACGATATTTAACGTATAATAACGTGTATATTTTGTACTAAAAAATTCAATTGCACTTCTTTCCAGCTATCAATATAATGAAAATAATGCGGTCAATTCGATAATTTTGTGCCAAACAAAGAAAAATGCATATGTCTAATATGAAATGAAACGGTATTTTTTTAAGAATAAAATTGAAAATGACACCATGATATGATTTTTCATATTTCACGAAAACTTTATGATTGTTTAATGATTTTTTTACGATAAATTAGAAGAATAAATTTATCCCAAACTAAAAAAACAAGCGCTAGGAAAACAATATCAATTTTTGGTAGAACATATTTATGTGAAAATACATTTCCAAAACTAAAATATATAAAATCGCCCAAGTATAACTGATTTTCTCTTTAAAAACTACTTGCAAGTAGTAAAATTTATAAATTGTCGCTTACGCTTTTCGGTCGATTACGGGTCGATATATATTATAATATTAATATTAAAATATTTATTTATAATTATTATAAACTTAAGACCACATCAATTGAAACTTTTGTTATATCTTGGATCACGTTAAACGAAAATAGTGTGATATTTTCGTCAATCGGTAACACGGCTTAATCGACTGCTATTTGTTATTATCATTACCAGGTAGTCGTGTCTTCTGTCAGCATTTCCTCAATATGATTGATGCAAATATGCGTAAATAGAACGAGGGTGTGTGTGTGGTAACAAATTACTGGAATGTAAAAATTCATTTGACAGTTAATCTAAGCGTATGGTAAGACGCAGGCCACGCACCGCAGGATATAACAGAATTGACAGGTGCAAGCAGGCGAAGCAGACATGTGCAACCAGCGTATGCTGTGACAGCTGCGTCACGCATGTGAATGAATGCCACATAATGACACACAATAATTATTTGAATGTCTTTTAAGAGTAGTATCGTATAAGCAAAGTTCAGTTCGCACAAATTCATTTGTTTCTCGGCAAAATCAAAAGAACACGTCCAAACGTGCACGCGTCGCTGAAGAATCTGTGCCGGCACTACAACGTAACGCAGAGCAGGGCAGACGCCTATATGCGTCGCATGTGCCTAAGTGACAGCGTTCGCGGTTTAGTGCTTCTTCATGAAATACACAATCTGTGCTGCCCTGCACTGCACTGAGCTGCGTCCCCTGGGTCTCAGCATACGTTTAGCCTTATGCCTTTGCCCAAGTGCTGTATATGTAGATTTGTCAGATTTCTTGAAAGTCAAACCGGGACACTCCCATTCCGATTTTTTTGAAATAATAACATATTTTTAAAATTGTAATATGTATCATTTATCGGAATTTAACCAATTATAAACATACAAAGAGATGATGCAAAAAACACAAAATATAATACAGTAAAAAGTTTACATATTTAAAGAATAAAAAACAATATATCAATGTGTGCTAGTTTTTTTTAATTAATAAGTTACACCAGGTGTAGATCCTATAAATACTGTAGGTCAATAGGTCCTATTTTTTATACTTCTCACTATTTTGGCTTTTTTCAAGAGTGTTTTTTGAGAAAATATAAAACCGCCCGTATTTTCTTGTAAACCGGGACTTTTGGGCGTTCCGAATTGTTTGCTCGGGACACCAGGATACGAGACTTAGAACCGGTGAAAGTCCCGATTAATCGGGACGTCTGACAACCCTATATGTGTAGGCAAATAAGTCAAAACTATATAAACTGTTTTTCATCATTTGCCTACTTTGGTGTACGGCTCGTCCATACGCACTGCGGAACTGCAGCACCCCCAGGCAAATTGAAAAAATATAATATTATGTAAATATGTTGACATTACTCGTTATTTATTTTAGAGCGAGTATCATTTCCCCTGTGTGGTCGAGTGGTTAACGTTGTTGGCTTTGGCTACGGAGGGCCCGGGTTCAAGTCCCGGTACGGACAGTTTTTATAAATTGATTTTTCAATCGATTTATGAATTTCTGTTCAAAGGCATGGATGTATGTGATGTCTTGAATTCCCCCCTTTCACCCATCCTATCCTATGAACGGGGCGTACCGAGAGCGATTAGCTTACCACTAATCCTGTCCTAGCCCTATTCTTCTATCCCTACTCTCTTTGAAAAAAGAGAGATTGAGCAACTGAGTAACAAGCAGTTCTCGTAGAAACACTTCTGTTGAGATAAAATCCATTAGGAGTCCATATGCTCCACATTGGGAGCGGACATGGTTTTAAAAAAAAAATATATTTATATAAGAATAAATCCTCACTGATAAAAGTCATTAAGACCAATACAGTTTGAATGAACTCGACGCAAAACAGGCAGGCAGAATTAAATGAAATCATCGCTCGAGTGTTACGAAAACGTTTATTTAGGAATTTACAATCACCGAAGTTAATTACATACAATATTTAACAGAAAATTTTTTGAATTAATACAATACACAATAAATATTATAATATCTAGCTTGCTTGCCACGATTTTATAAAAGTTAAAAAAATACAGCTACCACCCGCGCGGGAACAAAATTAATTTTAATTTTCGTCGAAATGGGAAAATATCAGTTCTTTCATCTCGGACGAAAAACCACAAAAGAAGAAAACTGCAAATGAATTTACAACTAAAAGTCCCTGAAAGCAAGTCTCAAGACCGGGGAGTGTCCCTCACACACGTTGTGTTCGGTTCGTGTCTCAAAGAGCAAGAAAGAAAGAAACAAAAATCACATCGGGTATCAAAAAACAATGTTGCCATTTAAGGCCATTAACAATAAAAAATTTGATATTAAGGGTTAACTAATAAGAAAATTGAAACACAATTAATTTAGCTACAAATTTTAAATTTCTGCCAGTTTTCATCACAGAAGTGGTAGTGGGAGCGGGGGACTATAAACCATATCGTATCAATGTACATAAATTGATATCTTACACCGCGGTTATAATATCAGAAAATGACGCACGTACATTTTGAGCAGTTTTCGATAATAAAATATAATCCAAATGTATTTTTTTTATTTTTAATCTACCGTAGCACCCCCAGATATTTGATCCAAGAGCCGCGCCTGCTTAAATATGCATAAATAAAAGATTTCGTCATCAATGAATAAAGATTAATAATTTATCCAATATATATATTTACTTCCGTTCAACTTACGGTTTTTTACTTCATTTTGTGTCATCGTTTACTCGTGGGGGATATAAAAATATCACCAAAACTATTTTGTTGAATTAGGTTTCTTAGATTGTCAGTATCTGTCGTCTAGCGTTCAATTATGGTAATTTTTCTTAAGCGTCGTAAATCTATTGATAATAAACTGTCTGGCAGGTGTCCTTAATACTGTGCCCGCGGAGCTATTTTCGTGCGCCCTTACAAAGTTTATAAAAACAGAAAAAAATATAATAATTGATTACGCTTATTCAGATGATCTTACAATTCCAACTGAAGAAAAATGAGAAGTAAAATGCAATGTCAAAGGTCACACTAATTGTGTTTTGTTATTTTTAAAATATTATTTTTTACTTCTTTATCTTTTTATTTTGTAAATGCCCCATAGGCTTAATGATAAATACTACAATGGATCGGCTGTGTAGTCGCGTGGCCAACGTCGTTGACTTCTGTTTCGGATTTTATAAATTGATTTATTTATGTCTGTCCAAATGCATGGATGTATGTGATGTCTAGAATTTCCTCCCATCCACCCTATCCATAAAACGAGCGTAGCGAGAACGATTAGATAACCACTAGTCCTGTTCTAGTCTTATCCTTCTATCCAAATTATCTTTTATAAAAAGGAGAAGTTGCGCAACTGACTAACAAGCAAGTGTCGTAGAAAAACTTTGAAATAAGCACCACTTTTCATATGCTGCATATTGGGAGCGGACATGGTTTTTAAAAAAAATAACAGATACTACTTAAAGCGTGTTTTAAGAAATATATTTCTATATAAAATGAATATTGGAATAAGGTTAAAAACCCCTGCTATTTAGCAGGTCGTTCTACTATTTTTCAGAATTTTATCATTTACTACAATCAGTCGAAAATGTGTTCATTAACATATTATTGTATAATAAAATACACCATAATCAGCAACGTGCAATAAAAAACTAATAAAATCCGCTTTTGGTTACACAGCGATAAAACTATCTATTTTTATGGATTCAAACTATTTTAAATTAATTTAAATTTTTCTCAAAAAGTTTCTGAAAAATCAATTCAATAAAATACCTAAAAGTGTGATGATTTTTAATTAGAGACAGAAATTTTGTATGTATTAAATTCAAATGCATGGTGCATTAACTTCAGGTATATTATCATAGCGTCGGTAATTTTCAATTTCAAGTTTTCAGGAGGCACATAAATGTACTTTATTCTACCGTTATTTGCTATCGCTAAGCATTGCACTTGACCAGATTATTTGCCAAATACTTTTTTTATCCAACGGTTTTGTGTAAGGTTGAATAAAGCATGGCATATTTATTTTTTTGGGATATGAGTAAAATTAATTTGTGTGAATTGAAATTCTGAATTCGTTACATCAAAAAACTCAAAACTGACAAAAGTTGAGATACGCGTTTGTTGAAAATAGACGATGATATATTGTTCTGTTTCTGAAAATACAGGTATGCAAATGTTTTGTTTCTAAAATGTAAGTTATACTTAGTTTTTTACTTAAATTATTTCTATCAATAGCTACTATTTATTTACAGGTTGGATCTTTGGCTGCTTCGTTCTTTGCCAAAAGAGGTCACGATGTTCATCTTTATGAGTATAGAGAAGGTAAGTTTACCATAATTGTTTTTTTATTTCTTAATTTTATGGCTGATCTCCATTACCGATGGAAGTGGTATAAAATGCCCTTGTATACTTAAATAGTTTGTACTTGCTAGACGAATAAGAGTGTGTTATTTATATTTAAAAATAAATATAAGTAGGCTTACTGTGATTTCGATTCTAAATTTAATCAATAAGAATGTTTTTTGGATATTTCATACTAAAACGACGTGATAATAACTGAAAATATAAAGTAGATCATTTCACTCAAATCTAAATCTAAATTGATACGATACTCACGATACAACATCGTCACTCAAGGATCATAATATATTTCTTCTTCTTCATAGATATAAGAAAAACTCCTGATGTACGTGGACGTTCCATCAACCTGTCTATGTCAGCGAGAGCTCGCGCAGCTCTTGTCGCTGTTGGCCTCGAGGGCCCCCTTGCGAACCACGGTCTACCTATGCAGGGGCGAATGTTGCATCGCTTGGGAGCCCCACAGAAAGCCATACCGTATGACACAAGAACAAAACAGGTATGTGCTTGTAATGAACTATATTTTTACAATCTTTGCCAGTATGATCTGCAACCGCTGTGCCGTGGGGCGATGCCAAGTGTGTTGCAGCGCATTGTTTCATTGAAGAAAAACTCAAATAATTTGATTGTAATATCCAATTCTCTGTCCACGTATACAATTCTTTTATATCATACCACCATTTCAATACTTCTACTAGGTGACTTGATTTTCAACGTTTTTGAGATAGCTAATGAATATGAGCTCACATTTCCTTCTACAAAGTTCAATTGAACATCGTTTGATTATTCGCAATTATCGATACAGATTACTTTATTTTTTACTCTAAGCTTTCTAAACAATGATTATAGCTTAAATGCATGTTAATCAAATAACAATTGAATTTTATTTTCCCAACAATGATCAAATCAGATTTGCCTAGTTGTAGAAATGAGGTGGCAATATATATTACACACTTGAAAACAATGTCTAATGTTATTTTTGTTTATACCTTTATGTGTGTATAAATATGAAAATTTGAAGTGTACCTGTCAAATCTGGAAAAAAGTTTGGTGTGCCATGGGAAAGAAATGGATGCAGAGCACTGAGTTAGATAAAGGGCTACCAACCTCGTGCTCGCGGGTAAACTAATTTATCAAATCGTTAAATTCTTAGGATTTTTGATTTCAAATTTCTCGGTGAGCTAAAAAAAACGAGTTTCGGGTTTTGAGATTTTGAAAAAATGTGCTGCTCGCCGCCCTTCCAATATTTTAGATTGCGCTCTAGGGTCCAAAAAGTTTGGTAACCCCTGAGTTAGATTATACTCCAGTGGTGAAAGCTACCAACAAATAAGTTCAAAGATTTTAAAAAATTGCACTTTCTAATTTGAAAATTACAATATTTCTTGCAGCACATCCGTAATTAAATTAATTGATACCATTATGTATTCAAAATTTGAAACATGACTAAAGACTTTCATTTAAATTGAATTTATATTTTACTGAATTTTTTTGGTATTAAATTAAAGTGCGCATTTTCAGTTTGGAAATTTTCTATCGTCTTTGTTGCATAATATTTAATTTAAACATAAAATTTTATCTAGAATCTGAATAAATCTAAATTAAATAGAACCTTCTTTAAAATTACTTATATTTCAACCATTTGGAAATTTATTTACTTTATCTTGTTGTTAATTTATGATTTTATTTTAAGACAACAATATTTATAATATTTAATAAGCAACTTTAATTACCCAAGGCCTTGCGAAATCGATTCCTAATTTTAAAATGTCGGTTTCCGGCCTAATATACGATTATCTATTTATTCTTGAACTTCATACAATCACACAACATGTATGCTTGAAAGCTTTTAAGCTGCTATTAAAGCACTTTTAAGGCTTTCATGTTATTTATGTTTCAGTGTTTACTATTCTGATGTGTAAGTGATACTAATTTTCTTTTTCTTACAGTGCATTTATTCTGTTGGCCGAAAATTTTTAAACGAAGTGCTACTTACAGGTAGGCAAATTAAAATTATTCAATAGAAACAATTTAAAGCTTTAGAGTACAATGATTAAGTTTCCTGTTTATTGAATTTTGAATAAGATTAAGTAAACGTTAAATACAATTAAAAAAAAAGGTTTTTATCAAGTATGAAACAAATCAAAGTAATATGTATTTATTTTTTAAATTTTGACTGAGGGTACTTGGTGGAATTTCAATATTAAATTTGAATCGTTAAAATTTTGTTCACCCCAACACATTCAATCATTCACAGCCTGGGTTTTTTACCATTTGCCATGGATGAACTTGAACTGACTTTTGGTAAATAGGTGTATCGTGTACATATAAGAAATCAGTTTATTTATGACTAAATTAAAAGCTTTTGTTCAGCAAATTGGGAAAATAATTGCATAAGAAAATAAATTTTCTGTAAGTTTTTGAAACTACTTTTATTGTAAAAAGATTATTACATGGGAATGCTTACTGATTTAAATATTTAATATTTTTAAGAATCATATTATTTTGATCGCTGGAAAATTTATAATCATAAATTCCAAGATACTTCTAAAACTAATTGAATATTAAAATAAAACCATTAGTGAAGTTAATCCTCGTCGCCATCCATAGCTTTTAACTAAGTTATAAATAAATTTCTTTCCTATACACAATACACTTATTTACCAAGCGTCAGTTCAAGTTCATCTGTGCATTTGAACTCCTGAAGATGCTGCAGGCGTTAGTGACGAAACGTGTGGGAGTGCATAAAATTTGAATGATTTTAATTTAATATGTATTTATTTTAAAAAGCTGTATTTTCCATTTTTTTGTAAATGATAGTGAGTATAAATGACTGATTCAATTGTAATGCAATATATCGGATTATATATTATTTCAAATCTTCCTTTGGATGACTTTAATACAAGCTACAGGCGGACCTCCACTTTCGAACACAATTGGTTCCTGAAAACGTGTGTGAATGTTGAATGTTCGAAAGTAGAGGGATGTAAAAAACACTGAAATTTGTCCTTTATTTATCAAAATTTACTTATGTATTTGACAAAAATTATGTTTTTTTAATAGACTTGTCAAGAGTTAGTTTTATTTATCTTTCCCTTTCAATGATCTAGAATTATCTGCTTGATAAACTAACATTAGCATGAATTTTAATCACCAGCTAAATTTACACCAAGAAGCAATGTCAATCGGTTTTTAGAAGGTTTGTGCCCAGGGGCAACTGATTTTTCCTTGATAAGAATGTACGATAAAGCATTTTCTTTCAAAATAAACCAGTCTCGTCTAAATTGAAATTTTGACATGGGGTATATTCTCCATCTTCAATAATTTTGGACAACAAGGAAATTATGTCTTTTCCAATATCTCTATCAGCATTAGCCAATTCCCCAATGAATTTAATATTATGTACATAATAATAATACCTTGTTTTAAATATGGCAAACCAGTCATTACTTGCCGAAACAAAACATTTTTGCATTACCGCCAAAAAATCTAAAAAGAAAGATTTTCTAAAAATGTGCGAAATAGCGAATTGTGCGAAAGTAGAGGTCCGCATGTACTTTCAATTTGAATGGTTAACTATCGCTGTCATTTTTGTATGGGTGAATATAATTTAACCCACTTATTGGCATTTTCAGTTTAACGTCACACTTGAGTACAAAAAAATATAGTTCTAACATTGAATGTTAATATGCATTGATAACTTCAAGTATGCCAAACTGTCTTTTGTGTCTTACTGTCTCCTAAGCATTACATCAAATTAAATAATCATTAATTTTGGTTTTTCTTTTACTTTTACTTTAAATACAAATGTATGCATATTTATATATTAAAATACTCAAAAAATAAAACACAAAATATTTAATCCAATTCACATTTATAAAACAACTATTATATAAAGAGTAAATCATCTGATAAGTAGTTTTTACAACATATATTCATTAAAAAAATATTTTAAAAAACTGAAATAGTTGCAGAATATAGCAAAATCATTAATAAAACCACAATTAAGTTCAACGATACTTCAATCACACCTCGGGATCAATGTTTCTGTTGAAATGCGATACATTATATTATATCGTTCACTCTGAGTTCCACTGTAATTCAATATCATTCTACTTCTTGTGGTTTCACTATGAATATACTATTACAGATGTCCTCGATTGTACGTATTTATATTGTCAAAATGAGTTTTTTTTAAATTTTTATAAAAAGTTATCGAGGAAATAAAAGGAGATAAACAAGTTATTTAATGATGATATTATCACTAACTATTTCATCAGTCATCGTGGAAATGGTCGATTTGCAGATTTTCATTGGTTATGTAAAAATATATAAATTATATCCTAACTATAATAATTTCTTTTACAGTTAATTTTCGACACGATACCAATATAAGAACATTGTAAAATTAGTGGAGTTTGTGTGTGGTATGATTATATTGTTTGTTAATAGGTAATGGAAAAAAATACTTATAAATATAAAACATTTCTACCAAGAATTCACAGTTAACGCCATAAAAGTGATCACAGAATTGTATTTCATGATACTATAATTAGTATGTGTGATATACCATTTCTATAATATGAAACATATATTCACGGCGTTATCATGTTTATTAATAAAATTAGTTATCCAGTCTTTTGAAGTTTTTTAATAATTATTGTTGTTAAAATACAAAAATTTATAATGAAAGTATGATTTTTAAAAATATATTTTAATGTCATTTTTCAGCCACTGAAAATTACCCCAATGTAACTTTACATTTCCACCACAAGCTAGTCAATGCAAATCTTGACAAAGGGCAACTAACATTTTTACAGTAAGAATATTTTAATAATTATCAACATGTTGTAGTTTTAAGTTTCACTTTTTTTCAAAAAATACTCTTGTCTGTTTTTATTATTTTACTGTACTTTTAAGTACTGTGATATCCTGAATTTGATGTATATTTTCAAATATGAAAAAAAAAACAAAACACTCTTTTGTTCTTATTATACATATTGCCGCATATGGGTGTGCAAATGTTATGTCATCTAATATCAATTGCCATTTTCATGATTTTTTTTATTGAATTATCATTATTATTCACATATATAACAATGATTTTTGGCATTCATATTATTTTTATAATTTGTTGCAAATAAAACATTTTTTTTTAAATGTTTAATATTTGTAAACCAATCGGAGGCCATATAATATTGAGCATAAAATTCCATTTCGGGTCGATTCCCTTCCTTGAATTGACGTCAGTGGAGCGTCACATGCGCACAGATGAAGCAAAAAAAGATCTAGGCCCAAATTCAAAGTAATAGCTTCTAGAAATTTATTTAAAAGAAATAATAAATTAGTTTACTTTACACTTTTAATATACTTTCGTTTTATAATTCAAAAAAATATTTACCTCCTGAAATAATATTTAATATTCGTCCCAGATTGATCTGTATCCATTTTTTTATTTTTGTGTGTTACGTTAGTATTAATACGGTCCGAACCAGTTTCACTCAACGAATAGTAGAAAATGCTCGCCATTGTTTGTTTAATTTCATTGGATGCAATGCTTTCCCACCAAGTATTGACAGTATTAAACATTGACACACTAAATTAACTTAATAAAAACCATAAAATTGGCATATTTTCAAGGAAGATAATGTATAATTTCTTGTTATCTATAACATTGTAATTATAGAAATATTTAATTTTTCTTTGTAGAAAATTAGTAAATTATGGGATATGTTTTCATTTTGCAATAAATTCTATAAAGAATATGATATATGTGATATAGGAACTCTGCATTGTGTTTTTTTACTTATAATATTATAAGAACAGCTAAACAACCAACCCAGACTGGCTGTAGTGCATTAGAATGCATATATTTTACACCACCAATACAATTTTGCCTATGACTGACCTTATTTTTGCGCAGATATTAATATAATGATATTGTGTTACATACTTATTGAAACAAGATTCTTTCTTGCACACTGTCTTTGACTCATTGACACATTGATTCACTATTCAGATAAATATAATAAAAGATTTTTAAACCAATAAGTACCGAAAAATCTTTTAATTTTAAATAACTTGAAAACCTTACTTAACATAACGATTCATTATAGGACCCAGACAAATAAAACAATTGAAAGAGTAGCAGATCTTGTAGTTGGTGCTGACGGAGCATTTTCTACAGTCAGACGTCAAATGATGAAGCAGCCACTCTTTGATTTCAGCCAGACATACATTGAACATGGATACCTTGAGCTTTGTATACCTCCAAATGAAAAAGGCCAGGTAAAAATCAAACCATTAATCTCTTGTATAGTGTAACCACCACAATTATATTTTTACGACATTGTATATACACAAAAACCGTGAAAAAATTATATGTAGAAATTTATAAAGAATTATTTAATCTATGAAATGTAGACAACTGACTGAACTGTCATGGCCAACAAATGCAAGCGCACTATTGGCTGATTTAGGATTTGGTCAATTTTGATAAAAAAACTTTACTGGATTTGAGCAGTTTTGATCATATGGTCATATTTTAATCCTTGCATGTAAAAATTATGAGGTTTTAAGTTAAGCTAAAAAATAAATTCTGGTCTTTTGAATCAGTACTCTAATATTATAGCGATTTCTCATTTTATCTTAAAACTGGATTTGAGGGTGTTTGACTGCAAGCTATGGACAAGTCACCGGTGGATATAATTTATTTTTTCATTAGATCCTATTGTTTTTTGATTTATTTTAATCTGAAACCAGGAATAGGATACATTTGCTATGCTGGTATCACAGCCAAATAGTCACAGTCTATGTATTTTATTCTACTTGTGTACCCACTCAATTTATATGCGATTTTAAATTGGTGACAGAGAGAGATTTAAGTTGACTACTACACTTTTTCTCCATTGTTCAAAACATACCCTTCCTGAAAAAAGCATGGCAGAGCGACCAACAGCCAATTCTCAGTTCAATTCTTCATTGCATTCATGAACATAGATATTAAACAAAACTAGTTTTATTATGTTGATAGATTTAATTTTAATTATAATAAAAAAATGATAGCTCTGTTATTTCACTGGAGTGTGACACGTTTTTTGTCTTTTTGATAAGCATGCTCAGACATATTTGTGTAATACAACCGGTGGAATCACAAACTTAGCAATGTTTTATGGCATGAATACTTTTTGTTTCAGTTTGCAATGCCACACAAGTATCTACACATTTGGCCACGCGGAGAGTTCATGATGATAGCGCTTCCAAACCAAGATATGTCGTGGACTGTGACGCTCTTCATGCCGTTTGTCAAGTTTAAAAAACTAGACAATTCGGAAAAGCTTATCGCATTCTTCCAGAAAAATTTCCCAGACTCGCTGCCACTCATCGGATTGGATAAACTTGTTGAGGATTTCTTTAAAGGCACTCCGCAGCCATTGGTGTCAATTAAGGTAATGCAATATATTTTTTGCATCAACTGTTTTGCATTGACTTGGTCCACTAGCAAAAATTAATATCAACTAATCTAAAAATAACTATCAGTGGTGATGATTGGATGGGATAGCAATATTTAAATATTATTAACAGATTCGCTAAATGATACAATCATTACTCAGTACCATCAAACATATAATTTGAATAGCATTGCACTAAAGATAGTTAGAAAGAATTAAAAAATCACAGGTTCCTTTAGAGATCTAGTAGATCTAAATCGTATAACTCCTCCATTTTGTATTGCTCATCCTCATTTTCTTTCTTCACACTACAATGTATACAAACAAGTCTAACCCAACTAATCTAAGTCCAACCAAAAATTTTAAATATGATTAGCACTGTTATGCCCAGAAATTAACTATATAAGAAGGGTGTGTAGCCATAGTGGATAGTGGTACAGACAATTTTGACAAACCAATAATTATACTCTTTTTCATTATAGTGAATAATTTGATTTGAACATTTTATAACTTCATTACATTTTTTTCAGTTAATTGTTCAGTGGGCCTTTTACTCTCGCAGTTTGTAGTGAAGCAAATGAGAATTTTAAATAAATTAACTATATCCGTTTGTTTCGTATATCGGTTTCTATGGATTTTGTAACTAAAGAATTGGAAGAATGTATGATAGACAGAGGAATGTTTAGCTAAGAAGCACAACATCCTAATCCTGATTCACGAAAGTGTATAAAGCGACTCAGGATACAATTGCCTGCTACAAACATATTTTTTATGAAAAAAAAGAACTGTCGTACAAACATACTTAAACTATACATCCAGGGTGATATTAAAAACTTATTCTTATTTACTCTAACATGATGTTATGTCACATGATATGAAATGGTGAATTCAATTTACACATTAAATATTTATCAAAATTAAAGTATTCTTTGGGTATTATCAATACATATATATTGTAAAAAATTGTTAGAAAAATGTTGAATCACAATATCCAAATGAGTACAGTGAAACCTCTCATAACGAGTTTAATTTGTTCCAGAATCTTACTCGTTATGTGAAACACCCGCTATGCGAAACAATTTTCCCCATATAAAACAATGTAAAATACAATAATGCGTTCCATGCCAGAAAAAAAAATCATTTTTATATTTTTATCGTATATTTAAGTAAAATTACATACTTATAAATTGTTAAGGAGCGTAACAATCTGGAATGCGATTTCGATTTGCAAAAAACGATAAAAAATCGATTAGTTTATTATTTATGACAGATAATTAATTATTTTTTACAAGAAAACATTTGTTTTTGCCGACGCTTCAAAATTTGGTGAAAATGTGACAGCATTATTATTGAATAAATTTGTAAAACGCATAGCCACCTCCTTATTAGGGTGATGCTTCTCAACGTACAATGCAACAGTTTCACATGTTTTCAGCTTTTCTCTTATTGTGCCAGAAGATTGTTGCTCTGCTACTTCCTCCTCTTTCACTAACAAACTCTCCTCCATAACTTTTTGCTGTGAAGAACAATGCAATTCCATAAGCTTTTCGGTGGTCAGTTCTTGACTGCTCTTTCACAATCTCATCAATATTGTTGTTATCCAGTCTGTAGACTTTACAGGTACTGTTTCAAACTCCTCAAAATCCATTCGACAACGCTCCTTGGCAAAGATTCTTCCAAGCTGAAGTAAGGGTTCTCTTGGTAACCCCTTGCCACGCCTTGTCAATCATTTTGAGGCAAGCAACGATGTGAAAGTAATCTTTCCAAAACTCTGCGTCACTCGTTATGCGAAATATCGCTCGTTAAGGGAGCATTTTTTTCACAATGTGTTTTGCTCGTTATAAGAGGTGCTCGTTGTGAGAGGTTTCGCTGTATTTTATTTTTTGAATTTATCTCTTAAGCTATTTTTTGTTTTTCTTACAGTGCCAACCGTATCATGTGGGAGAACGATCAATCCTGATTGGCGACGCTGCTCATGCGATGGTTCCTTTTTATGGCCAGGGGATGAACGCCGGATTTGAGGATTGTCTGCTTCTCGACAAACTTATGACGCAGCATGGATCAAATTTGAAAGTGGTGCTGAACGAATTCTCAAGAATCAGATCACCAGACGCGCACGCCATCTGTGATTTAGCCATGTACAATTACATAGAGGTGATATTATCATAAATATTTTCATGTACAACCATTTACACAAACATTCCCAGATTATATTTCTAAAAAGCTATGTAAAAACATATAAAAATATGGTATTGCCAATACCCAAGTTAATAATAAAATTTAAGAATAAAAAGGCTCTTATAAAAATATTCTCTTAACAATGAAAAAAAAATATGAGTATACTTTACAAATTCTAATAGATAACAATAAAAAAACCAAAGTTAAGTCAAATTACATTTGATAACATTGTTATTCCACTGATAGTGTTACAAATTATGAGACACGGTTAGCCTCTTTGAAAAGCATTTTCAGACTGAAGTGTTCTTAACGTATCACAATTAGTAGAATAACAAAGTTATCAAAACCTTAGTTATATTTAAAATTAATTTTAACAAAGTTACAGTCAAGCCAATGAAAAATATAAAAGTTAAGATCTTTCCATAGAACCAAGGCATAGCTGTGGGTAATGTTAATCTACTCTCTTGCTATAACTGTGACTTCAATAATACCAAAGATTGATTAAATTCCATGTAAATTCAAGAACATTCCATTGCTGCTTAAACTACTCGTCTTATTCCATCGGTTGAAATAAACAATATAGAGATTTTGTTATTGTACTTTTTTTAAATCATTAATTGGACAAGAAAAAGAAAAAGATATTTCATCTTCGTGCAGAATTATTTATCATGAAGGGAGTGAAATTTTCTGCTCCGTCACCCAAATCATATTAATAAAAAACTTTTTTAGATGCGAGATCTTGTGACCCGTCGCTCGTACATGCTGCGCAAGAAGTTGGACGACTTCCTATTTTGGGCCATGCCATCAAAATGGGTCCCACTTTACAATTCTGTCACGTTCACAGATATGGGCTACAGCAAGTGCATCACCAACAGAAAGTGGCAAGATAAAGTAAGTGTTTCTCCTTTTTGGCATTTTAAACTCGTTTGATAAAATATGAATGCAATTGCAAAATATGTAAGAAACACATTTAAAATTATGTTCTTACATAATATTAAATAAATATATACAAAAACCTAAGAGCATAATTTCGAGACGTGAGTGAATGAATGTTGTTAAATTGAGTTTAATTAAGTCGGAAATTTGATTTATTATTAATATAAATCAGTTTCATTGCTCAGAAAAATTGAATATTTACAAGTCCTAAAATCAAATACAAAGTTGCATTGCATTGTCTTGGTACTATTCAACAACACACCTTTTCTCAGTGACTGCCATTAACAAGTTTTTTGTTAGTAAGTATTGCTTAATTTTTTTTACCATGTCCGCTCCCAATGTGGAGCGTATGGACTTCTAATGGAGTTTATCTCAACAGAAGTGTTTTTTCTACGAGAACTGCTTGTTACTTAGTTGCTCAACCTCTCGTTTCCAAAGAGAGTAGGAATAGGAGTATAAGGCTAGGACAGGACTAGTGGTTAGATAATCGCTCTCGATACGCCTCGTTAATAGGATAGGATGGGTGGGAGGGGGGAGTTCAAGACATCACATACAGCCTTCAAACAAAAATTCAAAAATCATTTTATAAAACTGTCCGTACTGGGACTCGAACCCGTGACCTCTGTAATCTAAGCCAACGACGTTGACCACTCGACCGTACAGGCGGAAAAATATTGTTTACAAGAAAATAACTGACATTTAGATCATTCACTGAGAATAGAAAATACAGATGTGTGGCTATGCCTGATTATGACAAACCAGCTCTTCAATGGAAAATTTGGAATTCATGTTTTTTTTGGGTATCTATGTTTCAAAAGGTCCTATGGCGCAGCGGTTAACGTTGTTGGCTTCCTTGCCGGATCTCACCGGTTCGAGTCCCAGTGCGAACAGAATTTTTTCGATTGATTTACCGATCTATGTTCGAAGGCATGGGTGTCTATGATGTTTCCCGCCACCCTTCCGATACTTCAATAACTGAGCGTAGCGAGAGCGATCAGTTGATCATTAGTCCTGTCCTAGCCTTATCTTTCTATCCCTACTACTCTCTTTGGAAAAAGAGAGGTTGAGCGACTGTAACTGAAAAATGTTTCAAAAAAAAAAATTGTAATTGGATTTTAGCTTAAAATTTAGAATCTTCAGAACATGTGCAATTTAAATATCTCAAAGCAGTTTAGAAGCAGTTGTGATTCTCTTGTTGATTTCCTTTGTAGTATTTATACCATATTAAAACAAACTATCGTTTTCGTGCAGTTTCTGTGACTGAGGTTGGATTTTTTTGTTTTTTTTTTGTGTTGTTTATTTGAATTCTATTTGTCGAAGCTTTCATTATTTTGTTCCTGAGTGACAATAGAAATCAAGTAATTGGGGAGAAGTAAATAATGTTGTTTTACTTCTAGATACTCTCCAGAACCTTGTATGCCGTGGGAAGTGCAGTACTGGCTGGGCTTGCAATGATGATTCACCAACACCAATCAGTACTCAAAGAGCCGTACGAGTTTTTGGTCAATTCTACAGGAAATCTATTTAATAGAGCATAAACATTGTAGAATACGTAGTGGTGGCTCTGACAAAAAACATCAACTAGAATTTTTGTGTTCAACCTGTCATTCGAATATTTTAAACATTTAATCGATGACCAATAATTGCACATGATTCTACGATACAACATTCTTATTTTAAAATGCTTGAAAGCTAGCTTAAAATTTAATTTTGGAATACAATTTTAATGTCAAAGAATGTGTCGAAAGATAGAGTTTGACTTGAGAAGATTTTTGGTTTTAAATTAATAATAATTTAACCTTTTCAATATTTATTTTTTTTGTCAGATGACCATAACATTATAGTAGAGTAATAATTTAATTTTTTCGTATTTATTACACTGACTAAGTATTGTCATCATTCTTATTAAACGTATTAGAGTAAATATTATGTTGACTAACGATTTATCAATGATATCTCCCGACGGTTTTTACATAAGTGTGTGCATGTTTTCAAAGTTATTTTATCAAATAACTATTATTATCATAAATATTGTAATTAAATCATAAAATAACAAACATAATCAATTAAAAAATAGCATCGGTACGTATAAAGAACTGTAATAATTGATTCTCAGTTCTTTAGGGCCATGTATTGAAGAAAGGAATAACTAATGTGTTTTTGAATGAATTAATAAGTTATATTTTATCATTATTTACGTTTGTTTCAATTTTTGTTACATATAATGGCTTCCACACGAAACCTCTAAGATTCCCCGTCACCCAACAATCGCTCCATATCCATCTCATGACGTATACTTTCATCCATTAATTCCTCCGCTTACAATATATGTATAGTACTTGTCCGGGGTGCCAGAATCACCCAGAGGTTTCAAAAAGATACCAGGGTTGAGCCTGTCTGGAGGTAATAGCAGCTCATCTCCATGCCAGTTTGCGCGTCTCCCCATGATCACTTACTAGTATGTTTCGTATTTATAACTTTTTACAAAGTCAAACACTTCAAGCGTTCAAGCTAAATCTATCACCGCTTAATTTAGGTAATTTTGAACATAACAGTGAATTTTTTTTGTTCTCTTTTCTCTCAGTCATCCCTGGTGAAATCAAACTACCATACCTCTCGTATTTACCGCAAGCATCTGATTTTGAAGTTCGGTATATAGCAAACCTGAATTCTTATGAGGAATTGAATGAAACATAGCAACGAACAATCAATAAGATATTTTATTTTACGATAAACAATAACATTATTTACACTAATTTTAATTTTAAAAAATCACTGTTCACGGGAAGTAGTTTTGAAAACAACAAATTATACATCTGAAAATGTGAAGGTATGAATTTTATGACTGTGTCGATTATTCATTCATTTTAGATGGAAAAATATTCGTTTTATACCATAAATTTAATCATTATTCCTGTAAATGTTACATAGCTAGTTTTTTGATCATATGGAACAAATAATGTAGATTATAATATAGATCAATAGCAAAATAGTAAAAAAAAACCTAGCTTAAATCAGTTCATTCACTAAGTAGTATTCATTGAGCTTAAGTGTTATTTTTAATCATTATTGATAACAAATTTATAATATTATTGCTAGATTACTAGAACGTTAAGTCAAAAAAACCTTATTTCGAGATAATTAACTTTTTTGTATATCATAAAACGATCTGAAATGTATGGTGGCCGTAGACAATAAGTAAAATGAATAAACAACAATTGACCAAAATTTTAACAGCTCAAAAACGTTTAGTAGTCAATAAGAAGTCTTTAGTTTTTCACACGTGATTATACGAATTATGGTAGCCATGTTGAATTCTTGATGATGTCCTTTGGTCTGGAGATATTTTTATGTTCCAATTATACAACAGTAACACTTTTTTATGATTTTATTGATTGATTTTATTCACATCAAATTAGGTTTTTAATAACATAACATAGTTATTTTTATACTCATATAGCCTTGATGATAATATTTGATTGAACTATTTTTTATAAAAAATGTTTCAATTAAAATTTAAATTGTAAAAATATTATTGTAAACCATACAAAAATTCCAGCAGTATGTAACAGGGGTTCAAGCCAAATAATTTATTGCAAACATTAATGAGTAAAATAATCATAAAATATAATTTAAAGCCTCATTATATTTTTATCATTTTTGGATTTACTTTTTCAATCTCTTTCAAACATTTCTTTTAGTATGTACTAGTTTTTACAAAAATAAACTACTCATAGAAATTACATATTTTCAAATGATTCTTGATATTTTCAAGATACGAAAATGATCAGACATTGTTTAGATTAAATCCTAGTAATAACCTAGCACATGGTATTTTTATATAAAAATATGAAAAAAACAGCATATAAAATAACACGTTTTCTCTTAAATTTTTGTATATGTTACTCTTGTAAAATAGATTTACTCGATAATTAACTGTGCATTTTTTTGATTCTTCAGGTATTTCTTTTTTCCATCATCAAACATGTCGATTAATCTCTTTGTGAATTCCTTGTGAACCACTTCAATTTCTTCATCAGTAGGATCAAGGTTTCTCTCCACCTCAAGTGGCTCTCCGACTGTAAGCAAGTAAAAATCGATTTGAGCAAACAGTGTGAATAGAAATCTATAGTTTTCTACATTCATGGTTTTATAATTTCTTAGCACAGTGTCTATTCATACGCAGAAATATCACGATACAGGGCACATGACTCATTACAGCAGATATTTGACTAGCAAGACACAAGTATTATAATTGTGCGCTCTTATTGTAACTGAAAGATTTTTTTTAATTAAACAAAAACACTTTCATATTTTAAGACATTTTCAAATGTGCACATATTTTAAGTTTGAGCCAAAATTCAGAGTAACAGAAATTTATGAATTCCAAAATCTGATACATTCAATTTCGTAAGTCATTTTTTTCAAGAACAATATTTTCTTAAAATCACATTTTAAACAGTACACACAAACTTTTTTTGAATTTTATAAGCCAAGTCTGCATATTTGTTTATGACAGAATTCAAACGATTATGAAGTCAAACAGAGGTTTTTTGAGTAGATAGCTGTAATGGCATTAATATCTGGTATCTACGTTTAGCAAGATTTTTTTTGTTGCAGTCGAATGACAAATTATTTAAGAATCATTTATCATCTTAAATTAGGTAAAGTAATTATTGTGAAAAATAAAAGAATTAGTAAATTTTGTCTGCTAGTTTGGGAATTGCAAGATTGTAATAGCTTATAAATGACAGCAATCAACAGCAACTAGGAAACAACAAGTCGGACCAAAGTAGACTGATTTAAACTTTCGACCAAAGGTGCTTGAAATTTGAAATGATGAATTTGACTCAGTTCATTGTGTCTGATAAAAATTGTGGAAAATTGTGGAAATGTACAAAATAAGAATGATTAAAATTAAAGTATACTATAGTCCAGTACTTCCCAAACTGTGGGCCGCGACCACCTGAGTGGCGGCAGGTTTTCTTCGGGGGCCACGGCAAAATAAGTTTTGTATTCAGGGGGGCCGCGGATTATGTTTTTCAGATTTAGGGGGCCGTGGTATGAAATTTTTTGGAAAACACTGCTATGGTCTATGGCAGGGGCGCAAATGCGCCTTTTTTATGCGCCCGGCAAAGTATCAAATAAAAATTTAAAAAATCATTATATTTTTTAATAAAATTATTCTAATAGATTTATTGAATTCACAAAAATATAACCATATCCAATTTATTTTAAAGCAGCTAAGGGAACAATAATAAAATTAATACATAAATATATACTATGTATGTAAATCTGGTCTTTTAAGAATCCGGCCTGCGCCCGCCACTTTTCTCCTAAATCTCAAGTGCGCTCGTCACCACAATAGGTTAAGAACACCTGGTCTATGGGCTTTGTTTTCACTTGTAGAATAGTAATTTACAACAGTGATTTTATTGGTGTTTGAATATTCTCCATCTTATGACAAGATAAGATTTTTATCTCTTCATGGTTTTGTTTGATTATGACTCGGCCACCTGTGTGGTCGAGTGGTCAACGGTGTTGGCTTCGGCTACGGAGGGCCCGGGTTCAAATCCCGGTACGGACAGTTTTATAAATTGATTTTTCAATCAATTTATGAATTTCTGTTCAAAGGCATGGATATATGTGATGTCTTGAATTCCCCCCTCTCACCCATCCTATCCTATGAACGGGGCGTATCGAGAGCGATTAGCTTACCACTAATCCTGTCCTAGCCCTATCCTTCTATCCCTACTCTCTTAAAATAGAGGTTGAGCAACTGAGTAACAAACAGTTCTCGTAGAAAACACTTCTGTTGAGATAAACTCCATTAGGAGTCCATATGCTCCACATTGGGAGCGGACATGGTTTAAAAAAAAAAATGACAAAGTATGCCAAACCTTCATTATTGTTATGCATGGCAAAATGAAATTGCATTTACTCACCAACAGTGGTGACCGGCCGTCTCTGTGGTACGATTCCAAATGTGTACTGGAACATGCCTCTTCCCAGCGGAATGACAGGAGCGATTCCTGTCACTGTTCGGAACCAGTCTTGCAACTGGCGAACTTTTCCACCTTTCGGGTTACTGATCTGCTCGTAAAGTTCTGTTTCTCCAAACGAGAAGACAGGCACCAAGGGAGTTCTACAAAAATGATGTCACCGGAAATATGAATTTATTTTAAAGCATTTAATAAAAGCATTTTTTTCAGCACAGTTCTAGAAAACTTACGCACCACTTTTAGATGGCACCACTAATCTTAAATTATTTCAAAATAATTTCAAAAATATTAATGAAACGAGTTAAGTTTTTATGATTATAGGTGGTCTCTTGAAAAGCAAGAATAACCAAATTCATTACATAATTTTATAATACATAATATAAGGTCATTTAAAAACTTTACAAGAACTTAATTTGGTACTTTCTTTTGTTTTAAAATAGTACATTCTTTTAGATTTGCAAGACACCAATGTAATAGATGTTTATGGTGATGAAGGAAGAATTTTTTTTCTTACCCATTTTTCATAGCCATCTTGACAAAGCCTCTCCTTCTGCTAAGAATAACTTTATACTCTCCTGAATGACAATTCAATGACTCTGCGGCACCACCGACGACCAAAGCCACACACCTTCCTTTCCCGTTTTTGGTATTCAACAAAAAATTTAGGCTTTCCGCGGATGCCGAGCAAACGCCTAGCCATAGCACCAATTCTCTGAAGAATGGCACCATAAAGTGACCACCGAGAGTCAGCATGTGTGGGGTCATCCCCGGGAACAGGTTGTGGAATCCGTTGGCGTCGGTGGCGAAACTAGCGAAACAGCCCGTCGACAATACTCCATGTGGAAACACGCAGAACAAATAGTTTCGCTCTGGGTCCAGGTCATGCGTTTTTACGAGTTTCAGTGGGAAATAGTCTCTGAAGTATTCCCACCATCTCCATTTGCGAGCCCACTCCCATCTGAAAAGAAACGTAGTATTTTAATTGATTATATTGACACCCACTAGTGTTGTCAAACAAAAGGTCACCCTTCTGGTTAATGGCAAAATGGAGGATGGAAACAGTAAAACATGGTTTTTTTTTATGAAAATGGGATAAAGAATTTTGAATAAAAAGTCGATGGAATAGGCTTTTTCTTAAATTTTAACTTAACGTCCACGAAATTCCAAAGTTATGGTCAGCAATTATTTGTAAGGAACAATAATCCCATTATGTTTTAATTAATAGGGAAAGCTTCATTGGCTTTTGACAATACCTAAATAAAAAAAATGCACACAATATACTAACCGGCTACCTCCAAAATTGCAAATATCCCTGTTCTTCGCTATCATGAAGACATAGAAGAGAACGAGCCAGTAATAATCTGATCTGATTAATATAACAGCCAGAAGAATGGCTGCGCCTTCTCCAAACACCATCATTGCAATCCATGCTGTTGCTGCCAGGGTTTGAAGTCTTCTTTCACGTGGTAAATCAAGGGGGGCGAATTTGATCCCAAGAAGATTAATTAATCCCCTAGAATTTTTTTATGAATTATTACTTAATAGTTATGCTAAAGTATTTTAACATTTCTTGAATGGTTTTAAATGTCAATTTTATATTCAAGTTTTATAATATAAATTGCGAGAGTCAAAACTTCTTAGATTGTCGCAAGAAGAGGTTCTGTTCTTTTCGCTTCTATTCCATGTTTTAAATGGTTTACTAATTTATCCATTCTATACAGTATTATATAAGTAAAAAAATGTCAAAAACTTTAATGTGCATCAATTCGTTCATAAATTTAATTATATTGTATTTATACATTGCGTAACACAAAGATCTGAAAATATTGAATTTGTTGTGAATTTAACAAAGGGCCTGATGGTCTATGTAAAATTTAATAAGAGGCTTGCGCGAGCCCTTCTGAGCCCTCCTTTGACCACCCCTGCACAAAGATGAAACATAATAGTGACGGCGCTTTATTTTTTCCGATTGCGAGGACTTTGTATCTTAATATACATAGTCATTACTCATTAATCACAATATAATTATTGTCTTCACATTTATTGAAAACAGTTTGCATAGTAATCATTATTATCCATTTAAAAATAAATATGTCATTACTACTAATGCAAATCATTTTATCAACTTCACATGACAAATCTTTACAGTAATCTAAATATTATGAATATGTAGCTATAGTGCTGACGTGAGATTATTTGAAACCCTGGGCAATGTTTATTGGCGCGCCCCCTTTTTAACAAATTGCCCCATTTCATTGATTCGCCCGGCATGAGTGTTGTATTGTTTTCGATATAAACATACCCTTGTGATATGTTTATATCGAAATGTCATTTACATTTGGGATAAGTCATAAAATATCATATTAGTTAAATGACTTTAGTTCATAACTGTGACATTTTCAACAATACAGAAATAAGTATATCATAAAGGCCTTGTGAACAGTTAGTTACAAAAAGATAAAATTTAAAATTATATTGATACAAATAAAAAAAAACGAACAGATAGACACATCAAAATAAAATGAAAACATACTATTAAATATTATGAAAATATAAAAAATAATTTTAGTACTCCATTTATGCACTCCTTCATGGTTTGCGCTCCAGGCGGTCGCCTTTTTCACTTGTATGATTGCGCCGGCCCTGTGTAGCTAGCTACTCTATAAGCTATAATATAAGTTGACGATTCCATGACAATATATTATTAATGCCCAGATATGTAATGCAACAGTAGTTGATAACGCTTATCACGTTGTAATAATGTCGTGTTTTTTTTTTACAATAACATTTTATCGAACATTGAGCATCAACTAAAGAAGTGTCTACCTATGTGATTCATTAACCAATATTTGGCTTCAGTAGTTGTTGCCGACATGTATCAACTACTAACTTCATTGCTTGGTAATTAATTTTATATTCCGTTCGTTCACGTTTTTTAAGAGTTAAGTCCATTCATTGTTTTAAATCTCGTGAAACATGCGTGAAGCTCACTCACTAGATGTCAAATAAAAGACGGTTAAGTTCGTTTGTAGAAATGCTTTTAAAACCTATATGCATTTTCATTAAGATATTTTTCTTATGTTATTGTCAATTTACTAACACAGAAATATGATAAGTAGCATAAAAATATGTATTTAAGGACTTATACATCTAGGAACAAATGTCCCGGGACATGATCCTGAACATCTACGAAATGTCTCAGGATTTATGTTACTAGGGTTGCTAGACTTCCCGATTAAACGGGATTATCACCGGTTTTGAGTCTCGTGCCCCGGTGTCTCGAACAAACCTCTCGGGACGCCCAAATGTCCCGGTTTACGACTCAGGATGATTATTTGGGGAAATCGGTAAATCTTGGGATATTGAATTCGAAAGTCTTGGAAGATCTGAAATAAAAAACGAGTCACGCTGGCTGGTATTTTGGGCAAATCGGTAAGTTCCTGGGTTTTGGATTCGAAAGTCTTGGAAGAGCTAAAAAATAACGAGTCACGCTGATTGGCAAATCGGACAAATGTCCCGGTTTGACTTGCAAAAAATCTGACAATCATATGTTACAGAACATGTTCTTGATCACACGGGGGTCACAGAAACGTCACCCATTGGAGGTATGTTGATCAGTGTTGCGTTCGAATGAACGTTATTTGATTTTATTGGATGCAAACAACGCGAGTAAAGTTAATTACTAATGTTTATAAGCTTTCTAAAATGAAAATACAATTATTTTTTCATCCACGATGACAGCTAATATCATAGATAATTCCATATAGTAATATAACTTAATATTATATATGGCTTATTTTGACAGCTGTCACCATAGGGAGACATTTCAAAGTCGAAAATAGATCTCTAAAATGACGCCCGATGAGTTCATGTCGGCTAGTGCTGCCTGTGTATATTTTCTTGCAAGTAGTATTGGGTTTTTGAAATTATAATTATATGTATCCTACAATACGTAGCTTTGGTATGAAGTCATGACGAAATTTATTTTTACAGTTCGTCTACAGCATATTCCCCGGGTTCCGCGTAAATTATTGATAGCCTCAATATGCAAACAATGGCTGTTGACGTTGAATGAAGAAATAACGTGCTCATAATTATATTTATTAACTTTATTTCATTAAGATTTATGGGAACCAACTATCATTTGTATTCATACATTTAAATACAAATTATTATACATATATTTAAGTCATAATTCATCAGTAAGAACTATTTTGTAATGTTCATAACTAACATATACTAACATCTGATAGTTTTAAAGTGCTGTTATTATCATGTATCATTTTATTCCAAAATTAATAACGTAGATTTGTTTAACGTGACATAAAATGTAGAAAATTCACGTGATAAGTTGATTTATGTAAATTATAATATCTCTTATATACACAGTACCGAACTAAAAAAATCATAATTTCATTGTTGTTTTCGTCAATATTCCTATTAGATTCGCCATTAAATTGGCCACAAATTATGTTAACTACCCTCCATTGTTTCGTATTTGTGTGGTATTTTTTAACGCAAAATTTAATGCGAATGATTAAGATTTATTACCATTAATAAACGTTATTATTTGTTGAAAACAAATTTAAATCGTTCAAATGTTGTATTTATATTTGCATACGATTTGTCATCAAGGCATCTCAACAGAAATTTTCTTCGAAAACTGCTTGTTACCCAGGTGCTCAACCTCTTTTCTTTTTCGAAGAGAGTAGGCATAGAAAGGATAGGGTTAACACAGGACTAGCGATAAGCTATCCGCTCTCGCTACGGCCCATTATTTTTAGGATTGGAAGGGTGGGAGGGAATTTCCAGACATCACAAACATCCATGCCTTCGAACAAACACCGATAAATTGGGAAAATTCTGTTCGGGCTGGGATTCGAATCCGAGAGATCTGACATGGAAGCAGGACCGGCGCCACCATAAAGGCAAAATAGACATCCGCCTAGGGCGCAAACCACAAGAGGGCGCATTAATAGAGGAGTTAAGTATTTTTTTATACTTTAATAATATTAAGTATCTATGCAAAAAATCTTTGCTATCTCAAAAAGGAATACTATTTAAAGTGCAACGTACAAGTGCAAAGTGCAACGCAATTGAGCGAGAGCTAAAAAAAAGTCACACGTCTTTTCATTTAAGCAATTCCTCGAATTCCTGGGTTTTTGAAATTGGAAATCCTGGAAGAGCAAAAAAAAGGTCTCACATTTTTTTCATTTTAGGAATTCCGTACGCTTCCAGGATTTTGAAATCCAATTCTCAATCCCGAAATTTTACACGATTTTATGGTGAATGTTGTCTAGGGCGCCAAATAACCTCACACCGGCACTGCATGGAAGACGTCGACGTTGACCACTGAGCAATAGGCCCGACATGGTACAACGTTTAAACGACTCAAATTTCATATTAAAATACCATCAACCAACTTCAGTCGAAATTGTAGATAAAATAGTAGAAATGTAGTAAATAAAAATAAAATTATTGTTAATACTTTCTCTTCTCTATCACTTCCTTTTCAATTTGTTGGTGAAATGTAAATATAAAGACTTTTTACTTATCTATGTAATTGTACGAATGTATTTTAAATAATATGTTGTATGAAATGTTATTAACGCACGTATGCCAGTAAGTACTTGAAAGAAAGCTATCTGCTATACACGTAGCTGAGAAATAAGACTTTGATTTCACGATGTTTTAAAATAATATCTATTAATCACTTTGATTCATGATAAATTCGCTAATCAAAGAAAATGAAAAAACATGTATAAAATACAAATCACAGTCTGGGAATGCTTCTCGAATTAGAGAAACACGTGTCACAATTAGTAACACAACCGGTGAAGTACAATAACAATGTTATCAATTTTCATTTTGCAATAATAATGAATGTCCATAAATACGGCAGTACCCAATACATCGAAAACATTTTTGGTTATATAACAGAAAGGATCGTGAAATATAACAAAATTAATAAATGTTAACAACGAGAATATAAATATTTTTTGATATTATTATAATAGTTTGTTCATTCAGTATAGATTAAACTTATGTTATTAATCATCACATTGCATGCGTGTCATAAATCATAACAATTGTGTTATTAAAATACGACTATAATTAACAATATACATACATACATGTACTATTCGTTAATTACTTTAATTACAAAAGCAGTTTTTTAGACATTAAATGGAATTATTTTGATTAAGAGTATGTATAACTAATACAGTAACGATGAAAAAATAATAATTTATTGTTACTTATTAAGTAATAAATACATTAATTTTTGTACTTACTTTAGACCGTCTTCGGTCAGTTGAGCAGTTTTTTCCAAAATAATTCGAGCCGACGACATGTTCTCACTTTTTTGAAACTGCATTTTTGTCTACACTCAATTGTTCACAGCCTTAACATAAAAAATAACATTCATTTAAACACGAAAGGAATCGCTTGTATAGTTGTAAATGCCGTCAGCAAATACATTGATTAATTTATTTTCATTATTTAATCCGGTCTGGACTTGGACACGGCGCGACTGTTGATAAGAAGAAATAATTTTATCGCGCTCAGTTACAATATAAATTAACACATTCGATACTAGAAACGAAAAAAAATTATGCCTGAAATATTTTTCGACTTACTCTTTCGCTTCATCGGGATTCGTTTGTATTGTATTTGAAAATAATTTCATGGCAGACTTCAAATTTTGGATTTATGCCAAAAAAAAACACAACAAACATGCTTATAAATTGTAAAAAAAACGTATATTAAATTTATGTCTCCTTTTTTTTAAATAAAATAAACTTCGCTTATTTATCCAAGAATACCGATAACCAGCGCTGGGCTGCCAATACGTTAACAAGGGGCTCGCTTAATATCAAAGCAATTATCGGTGTTCTGGGGAAGGAGTTTTTTTTATCACCTATGTATGTATGCAATACTTAAATAAGCAATCGATTGTTACTGTATACACTTATGTAATATGCCTATGCCGATTATGCAATTTACCGTAAACTTATTAATTTAAATGGCTAAAAATATACTACTGTGTATACTGAAGCAATCGTAGATAATAAACAAGTCAGAAATTGCAGTTACATATGTACTAATTTGATCTGAGAATATTGTTTTCTCTAGCTATTAACAAGGGCCTCGCCGGCCTAAGTAAAATTTAGCAAGGGGCTCTCGCGAGTCCCTCCGAGCCCACCCCTGCCGATAACCTAGCAGTGTAAATATTAGTTTTATGTTTCATACTTTATCTTTATGTTTTTACTTTAATAAAAAGAGAAATTATTGTCAAACTGCATAATAAAAATGACGATGTCTTACTACAATACATATTGCAATACAAGCAGGAAACGAGTTTGTGGTTTCGAAGTTATGTGTAATAATTTATATCCCTGGCTTATCAAGTAGCATTGTTTTTATATCTTGGATTTTCATTATGCTTTACCAATCCATAATATTTTGTTTTACCAATATATATTATGATTATTACGTCGTATATTATATGACATTTACTATTATGTATTGACAGAATCTTCCGAATTCAACTTTGCTATATCCTATATTATGCAGTGATGTGCAGTTATAAGTTCGCACCAGCTGGCTCTATCGAGGCGGTTGCTTAAATAATTTTAGTTCGGAGAGCTAGTTTTTAAAATACGGTTTTTATTTAATCATCGTAATTCCGAGATCGAATTTTTATAAGATCACAATAATTAATCCGATATGGATAAAGTAACAACTTGTGGCCGTTTTGTTTGCATACATATATGTATGTACATACATAAGTACTCGTACGTGAGTATTCGACATATATCGGACTTAATGACCATTAATTTGATAGGTTTACAACTGACTTCATGGGACTCCACACCATTCGTTAAACGATAAAACCAGTGCTTGCCAACCTTATTTGTGCTACACCCCATTTAGACCCTTCAAAAATCTTCATGTTTTGTTTGCGCATTGCCCTCGGTGGGGCGTACGCCCCACGTTGAGTAACACCGTGTTAAACTATGGCTCAGAAGTCACCACCACACAGCAGATGATAAGACCCGTCACGGTTAATGTTTCGTATGAAAATCAAAACACTATTTGGAACGAATTTATGTAATGTATAAATTATGTTAGCAATGTAAATAAATATTTTTGTAATGTATTATATATACTTACATATATTTTTTTAATTTGAAAAAAAAATGTATAAAAACTGGGGGTTGGTGTGCACCAAGATGCGAGCCGGTTGATAGAATTTTAGCAGCACATCGCTTTTTTCTTAGGTGAATATTTTCCGAACTAATCGAATAATAATAAAATGAATTCAAATCGCCATTAAAAGCTTTTAGGTTACTAATAAATAATTTTATTTCCTATACACGATACACTATTTACCAAGCGCCAGTTCGTGTACTTGAGCGCCTGAAAATGCAGAAAGGCGATACCAAGGTCCATAGTGAAAAAACATGTGGGAATGTACACAATTTGAAAGATTCAAATTTATTATGTATTGGTAAAATATTATGAAATAAAAAACAAATTTACTTGAATATTTGAATCGCATCTTTCATTATTTACATTTAAAAAAACTGAGTGCTTTATCACATATTCATAATAAAATATATTTGGTAGTAGATATGTACAATAATTGTTTGTTTGCGCGTGCATAGGAAGGAATCAGCAATATACGTATTTTTAGACATTTTCAAGAGTATTTTTGTATTGACAGACACTGTACGTGTTAAATTAAACATTTAATTGAGTAAATACTTTTCACAGCTATAAGCAACCATTTTTAAAGTATTATCAATGGTGTTAGGTGGTGAGCTATTATTTAAAGATAGCAAGATTTTTGTTTTCGTGTTGCACTATTGATAAAGATTCATATTTTTTATCGATAATTTAATTTGTATAAGATAAAAAAAATGTTTCAGCCTTAATCTAAACCAGAGGCTCCCGCCTTCAGAAAAAAGGATTGATTGTTAATAGGAAATAAATTAAATCTTTGTATTTATTATTTTTCTACGCAATTACATGATATTGCACTCTTAATGTTTCCCGTTTTAAAGTTGGTTACACAGCAGTATAAGATCTTTATGTTTGGACATGCAGCAGCTAATTGAAGTTTATTGAATGTGGCCTTATCAGCTTAAATAAATATATTTATTTTTCGTCTAAGAGGGTAAAACTCGTGAAACATACATTGATTTTCACTTAAATAACTACTCGACGTTTGACATGTCTTCGGACTGGGCTTAGAAGTCCAGTGACAAGCTGTTGTTAATTTTTGTGACTCTTTTTTAAAACTATTTCTAAAATTGGCGAAAATGAGTAACTGTTTTCTCATGCATCGATTGGTATATACATTTTACGGCAAATCGATCGCTGTTTGAATTTTTTTTCTAAGGCTACAATACAAACCTTTATTAAATTTTAAAATCAAAATAATAGTAAAATTCATCAAGTTCATCAGTTTTGTGGAGAAACAAAATTTTGGTTTTTCTTAAAATAATAAACATAATCTATAAAAAAGACGTTAATATAATGCATTGCTAATTTTGCATATTAATTAAATTCCTGATTCATAGACGACTTTTGGGTACTTACTGTTTATAAGATGTACTCAGATGTACAAAACTGAAATATGCTGGAGTGTCATGGGTACGCCTGGAGACGCCTATTGGTAGCCACTAGCCATATATGATCCACAAGAGAAGCGAGAGAATATGTTTAAAGAAGAAGATTCAATTTCGCCAGCATGCAAGTAGGTCCTCAGCTGATCTCTGAACTTGTAAATTTATCACCGGACTCGGTGCGCTTAGTGCTTTATTATACCAAACCCAAATTGTCTTTGTGTAAATAATCAATATAATATACGATTCGAAAAATATTCTGCGGGATCATCTCTAATGAAAGGGTTATCCTTATTTAAACATACATATTAAAATAGTTGTGATGGTTCTCTCTGGCGTCCAAATTAAGTTTCGCGAGTGAGAAACTTCTGTTTTGAAAAAAATGCTGTTGATTTTGGAGAAAAAAATTCATGCCTGTCCCTTATTTAATAATTTTTTTAAACATTACTGCTTTTTAATTTAACATGGTCGCATCACTGAAAAAATTTAATCTTCTGTATTATGTCTAAAACTATTTTGAAAATAAGGGTCGATGAAATTCAAAACATTAGTGTTCCAGGCTTTTAAGATGACTGTTCAATTTATTATGAAATAGTATAAAGCGAATCAAATGGGAGATATTTATAATAATTATATATTCTGTAAATAGCAATGACCTGGTTTTAATTTATTATTGATAAGAATTCTCATCAATCATTTAATATTATATTAAATGATTGATGATTATAAGAAGAAAAAAACTATAAAATTATGATTCGCAATAAATTCGTACCGAAATAAAATGTTTTTTTCCTCTTAAGATGAGTCTACCTTATTATTTCTTTTGAGCACATTTTTTGCAACATTCAATGTCAAAGTTTACGTCTCAGTTTTGGCGGTAATCATTTAAAAGTATTACATAACTTTTATTTAAACAAATGGACTACAGAGTTTTGATAAAAATAATATAGATAAACATAATGTACATAAGTTAGCTGAATTGCAGTCATTAGGCGCAAACTCAAGTCATATTTGAAAAGAGAAGAGTACTTACCATACCTTTTATTTATTACAAATATTGCCAGTTAATAAAAATTTATAGTATACAAGACGTTTCCTCTGTTCACGTTATATTCATTTTATTGTTCAGTAAAGATAGGTCAGACGTCCCGATTAATCGGAACTGTGACCATTTTGGATTGGATAAAAAATACATAGTGCGGGTTCCCGAAAATATTATTAAATCAAGACTTGTCTAATTATTGTTGGCATACATAATATTTTACATTGACGAGCTTTAATTAAATTCATTACTTGCTCACAAGTACGTATTGTCAAATACAAAACGCTCATTCAATAATAAAACAATCGAACAAAAAATAATTAAATATGTTGTTTTTTGTTTTCTCTGAACTCTTGATTATTTCGTCAATCGATTAATATTTTGAACACAATGGCGTAACTAAAGGGTTGTGCCAGATAGAAACAATCAAAGCGTGACAACAAAGCGGGAAACATACTGCCGACACCTGACGCCACGTTAGCGTGTTGGATAAGATCATAGCTACATAGTTGCCATTGTATTGTATCGAACAGGAACGCACTGCCGTCGCGTCACGTTGGATGTTTCCGCCTCAATCCGTGTAAATAAACAATCTTTTCCTTACGTATTTTTGTTTCATCTGTCCTAATTTTTTTTATTTTATCGCTGTAGATTTCATTTATTTTACGTATTTTAAGCAGTCGTTACAGAATATTCAGTAAAAGACGATTTTTTTATGAATTTGTTTAATATTCCCGTGATTTTTTGTTTTCAATCAATCCAACCTACATTTAGTGACAATTTAAAAAATATATATTTTTGAGGTTGTAATCCTTTAACTACGAAGCACTTTTAAAAAGCTTTTTCAATCGCATAAATTGATTTAAATATTTTTCTTAATCGTCATCAATAATAAAATGGTTTTTAGGCCGTCAATATATTGAATATTTTAAATAAATCGATGTTGATTGCAAAGAAACAAAAACGAAAAACCGGGTATTATTTGTTCTAACATAAAATGGGACTGTATAAATTGCACGGAACAAGTGGGGAACGTGGATTCCAAACACGCGAAATCGGGGTTTTACTCAATGTTCAATTTATAAATCAGTAGTTGCCAACCTTTGTGTTACTACGCCTCCCTTTGAAGAAAAAATATCTTCGCGCCTCCCCATTCTTTATTTCATATAGTAAATAAAGACACGTTTTAAAGTGTAAATAAATATTTTGGACTGTTCGCGCCTCCCTTTGCAATAGTCACCGCCTATCAGGTTGGAAATTGTTGTTATAAATTGAACATTGTTCAAATATCGCGTCATGGTCAACTTCCGTGCTCAGTGAGCATGGCTCTTTATTTTTTTCCGGATTCAGTAGATTACGTCATTTATTAAAAAAATAAATATAATCTGAGCTAAATCTAAATAAGAGTAGGAAATATGGAATATTTGGGGATCTAGTAAAAGTCTACATTAAAAAATATATTTATTGCATAAATAATCATGAATTACTAACTAATATAATATATACAAAATAATAAAATTGTATAAAACCACTATTCAGAAAAAAATATTTTTGTCATTGTTATCACTTTTGTTCATATGGTTTATTAAACTTTCGATTCAGAACGTTAACACCAACTCTGAAAATTTGGGTCAGTGAAAGGATCGTTATTTTTATTATAATAAATATCAAACAACCGTTAGTTTAGCTTCTTTCGGGTTGGCTGCGTATTTTTGTTTATTTTCTTCGAACAGTTGTTTTAACCTTTCAATAAATTCACTGTGAACTGCATCGATTTCTTCGTTTGTAGGTTGAAGATTCTTCACGACTTCAAGAGGCTTTCCCACTGAAAATAAAAATATTAATTTATATATTTTTTTTCATTGATCAGAAAATTTTCTTAACTATTCTCTCAAATTATAATAAGTTTTTTACATCAAATTGGAGTACATGAAAAAACCATAAAAAGTAATAACCCTTACATATTATAAGTAAAAAAATAAATACTCTAATTAAGGGCAGGTTGTGAACAAACAATATTTTAATGCCCCTTCATCTCATGATATTATGTTATATTGTTTATATGTTTGCAATGGAGACCAGATATTTTATAACAATCATTGATTATAATCAATATAATTGTGCTATCTTGCAAATGCCATTAAAATTTCTTTTACATATATTTGTTTATGGCCTTTAGCCAGATGGTCAAAGAAATTGGATTCGGTTACGGTGATCACGGGATTGAACCTTACTATGAACAGTTTCATATATGTTTTTTCATCGATTTATGAAATAGTGTTCAAACGTATATACCAGGGATGGCGAACCTATGGCACGCGAACGATTTCCAAGTTCAACAAAAAAAAAATAAGTTTCAAAAATAAAAAAATCTTTGAATTATTTATTTATTCCGTTTTATCTATATATTAATAGCCGATAAAATAATCACAAATCACAACCCACAAATGTGTGCGTACTGATGTCCCAAAAATAAAAAAATTACGACATCTGTTCTGCTACTACTGCAAAAATTCGATAATTCACGAAATTTCTGCTACTACGAAAAATGGTTGTTAGCAAACTTGAACTTTATTCCAAAAATTAAATAATTTACGAAATTTCGACTACTACGAAAAATGGTTGTTAGCAAACTTAAACTTTATTCCAAAAATTCAATAATTTACGAAATTTCTGCTACTACGAAAAATGGTTGTTAGCAAACTTAAACATTATTCCAAATATTAAATAATTTACGAAATTTCTGCTAACTATAAAAATAAAATAAAATAAAATAACATAAAATAAAATAAAATAAAGTAAAATACCATAAAATAAAATTAAATTAAATACTATGCAAAAAAAATCTCACGTTGCTGGGCAACGGGCTTACAGCTAGTTATTTTTTAAATGTTGTTGTAATTGTAATTTTTAAGATTGAAAATAAAATTAAGAAAAAAACATTTTGCTACTTTTTTTACTGCTCGGGCACGCCACACATTTAAGAAATATTATTTGAGGATTTTTGACAAGCGGACCCAAAAAGGTTCGCCATCCCTGGCATTTACAGATGTGTGTGATTTTTTTTATTCAATCCCACGCACACGATCTTAAAAATTGTGCGTAGCTGTTGCAACTAGCTTACCACAAGTCGTACCTTGGCCGTATCTTTCTAACCTAACTCTCTGCAACTGTGGAAATGAGTTGAGATAAGCTCTAGAAATTCATATGCTCTATACTGGGAGCTGACATGGCATTTTGGGGTCATGCGTTTGAAGCATTGTTTTTTTTTTAATTCGTTTTGTGAAGTAGATTTATAATATTTGCTGTCTATTCAAGTGATTTAAAATACACATAAAAATTTAAAATAAACAAAAAGTATGCAAATGTTAGCTAAAGGAATATGAACCAAAATATTATATTATTGTATATTTTATTTCTTGCAGATTTAAAGTAGAAAACAGTTAAAATATTAGGTTGATAAACGTAAGCCTAAATTATATTTTATTTTCTTACTACAAAAGATTCAGTGGATAAAAATAAATCATCGAAAAAACTAAGCGTTGTCGAAACTTTTCACTCCTAGGGTAACCAGTAGCCACCATAAGTAAATAGTGATTGCAACGCCGGGATTACCGAACCCGGAATCCCTGTATTCATAGCTTTTTACAAGACTGAAATATCGGTCTTGAAAATGTAAAAATACCGGCATTTCGAAATTTTGAATCAACCAAAATCTATTTTTTATGTAGAGAAATCTTTACATTTTTTGATAAAAATGTTCGCGGTGAACCAAATCAATATTGACCGGTATTTAATATGAAACACCAGTTTTTATATTACTCGTCCGATATTGCAATCCCTACTCACGATTTAATATTATTCACTGACGACCGTTTAATTATTGCATAACAAATATTTTGTGTGTTGTCATTTTTGCATAAAATATAATATAATAATTAGAAATTTTTATTACCATACAAACGCGTAATCATTGATTAATAGTTAAACATTATCTCTACTGACGTACGTAGCCATTGTTTTATTATTGGTATGAATGTATTGTCAGCAAAATTTATTAATTGGACAATGTCATTAAGTGTATCTTGAACGATAACCTTTTGCATTAATCATGCAACACGGCATTGCTTTAACAAGTTGATTGCACTTCACATCGCTATTTTATTATATTCTGTAATCTGACAATATGAAATGCTGCTGTCTTGCATTTTTTTATTATTACAAGTAGCAAAAAACATAATCGTGTAATTTATAAAACGCTCAGCATTCTGCAATGACTAAATCGTAACTTCATTATAGTATATATAATATAAGTTTTTATATGAGAATGTTACATTTAATAATATAATAAGGTTCAATTTAAAAAAAACAAATCATGTTTTGTGAATTTTATTCAATACTTAGAAGACTTCTAAAATCGATTATGTTCTGTATAAGCAAAAAAAATAAATATATAAAAAACAGTTTTGTATGAAATAATGTGTTACTGATAAATCAATTTTGCAGTCTTAGAAACTTTGCCCTAATTTAGCAGAATTGTGGAAATTCAATAGATACGATTTTTTTTGTGTAAAATTATTTTGCAGATTGCTGAATTAGTTCAATTACTGTTGGCAGTGATTCATCTCTGTATTTATATTATTTGATTGTGTCGGGACAAAATAAAGGAAAAAATCCCGAGAAGATTATATCTCGAGTACCGAAACTGGAAAAAATACTTAAAATCAAGGCTTCAAAGCCCCTAGAATACAAAGTTGGTGAAAAGTAGATGATGGTTTGACAATGGATGTAACAATTATTTACGTTGTTAATGTTATTTTATAAATATACAATAAAACAACGATTGTTTTAACCTTCCAATAAGAAACAGATAATGATTATTTTGATGAGCACAATGCTGTCATTGACAGAATTCCATTTCGATAAATTAAATGGAATTAGTTTAAGTTTGATTGACAAGTGGATGAAGTAGATTATATTCTCAGTTTCTTACCAACTGAAGTAACAGGATGTCTATGAGGCACCAAGCCAAACGAATATTGAAAAATGCCTCTTCCCAGTGGAAAAATTGGTGCTACCCCTGTTTTCTTCCGGAACCAGTCTTGAATTCTACGCAATTTTCCACCTGGTGGATTGCTAACTTGCTTGTAGACATCGTTTTCTCCAAATGAAAATACTGGAACCAAACCGGCACTGAAAATACAATAAAATCAGACAATTTATATAAAGCCAGTCACATAATTACCCTTGCAAATAGAAAATAGCTCTACGAGCTTGCAAAAAGATATCGCTGTAAACAATAAGAAACCCAAGACCAAACTTTTCTCGACTAGCAAACTTATAAGGTAAATTCCCTTTTCAAATGCGCTTAAAACTCTCGCGGCTCGGAGACTAGAAAAATACTTAGCAGGCGATGGGGGTCTTTTTTGACCCCAGTGGTTTCCTCATTATTGGCCTTATTCTTATGAATTTCAAAAAAAAAAATAGTCTACGGGCTTTAAAATATCTCTCTGCATCTTTCCTCATAATTTTTTTTATAAAAATCTGTGGTTTTTTTAATAAATAATCATATTTTAAGTTGCGCGTAAAAAAGACGTCATGTCAGCACACATATGAATTGACTACTGAAGAGTGTCTCAGCGTTCCAAATTATCATACGAACAATCGTTATCGCGGGCGCTAATCAGCTGATAAGCGTTATCGCGTATTTATATAAACTACAAAAGGTCCAAAAAACTATGATATAAGAATACCTTAATTATAAACATTGTATCACCCATATTAAAATAGATATTTATGAAAATGTTGGTATTGGGGTCGCATTTCTTGAGCTTAGAAACGGAAAAGTTAAGTGAATGATAAAAAGGTTTTTTTATAGTAAGATCTACAACTCATCTTTATTAAATGAAGAAGATACTCTTAATCATAAGAAATTCGATTCGTTCATTTATAATACTTACTGGGTAAACTATGAATTATGCAAATATTATATATCAATATATTATGTGAGTTTAGCCAAGAACAGATTAGCAGCGCAGCATATTCATTAATTTACAACTGAGACGCTAAATTTAATATAACTGATTTGGCGGCCAGATGTGTTACAATTATGGCATCCAATCTCGGCCCCTTTTTTTGATTCCGGAATACACAATCCTTTAATCACGGGATCCCAGGATTGATTTTTTATTATTATTCCATGTTTTCATTTTTTAGATTTCTCTAATTTTGATACATTTTTTCATTCATAAATCCCAGTTGATTGAGATCAATTTGAGTAGAAGAGATATCACAAATAGCCGTGTATAAAATCTAAAAATTAAAATAATCTTATACCGTCCTAAAAAGAAATGATTGCAACTGGATTTTTGTATGAAATTATTTAAAAAAGTGTTTGTTTCTGTCTATGACTGCTACAAAATATGCGAGCTAGTAAGAGCACAATTCATTTTTTTATGTAGGAATTATACAAATATATATATATAAAAGAAACTGAAGTACACTGTAAAAAATTGTTTTATTATAAAAAAAAATGGTAGTAAATCGGGAGGAATTTAGATTTTTTACATGCTGTAGTGAATTTCGAAATCCCGGATCTGTATTAAAACAATGCAATGCATGCGCTCAAAGTGTATATTTTAATTAAGTCAAAAGGCAGTAGGTTCCCCTCCACTGTCGTAGACATTAAGTCAATGGTTATATCAATAATTAATAACTACGATTGTGGTTATTGCAATTACAAGAAGGTGAACATTTTATTCACTCGAACATAACTATTAACGTTGCTGTCGCGGCTGAGAAAATATCGTTGGTATTCATCAGTAATTTACCTATTGGCTGTTGCAAATTGCGTAAGGTTGACAGAAATGCAGCCAGGCAACACAAATGCGATTTCATTTCATACAAATAAAATATACACCATTATCAACGGCAGAGAGCAAAAGTCAGGCAATTATAATGTCGTATTTAGCAATAATATTTGGGTATCTGCATTTTATATAAGTGGCAGATACAGCCCAGTGCAATTTTGAACTCGTTTTTAATGATACGTTTTGCCATTATTGATTGGTTAAAAAAAACAGGCTTATGGAGTCCGACTCCTTTATAAAGACACACTGACACAAGTGTAGCGTATTATAGTATTTTTTGTTAAAAAAAAATACACAAAACCAAGAGATAACCTAAATTAATATGAAGTCATACATGTTTTTTTTTTTATTATACCGCAGTGAGTTAATTCGTAAATGTCAAGAGTCGGAATCGAAGCTTTTTTGACCAATCCACAACCCTGGTAAAAACTGATAAGAGATATTCTTTCCATGCGAGTATGCATGTATTTGTCCATGCGAGTTATCTACTAATTCATCAATTTATCTTATCTATTAATTAATTATTTAATTTAAACTGAAATAATTTGATGAGTCATAGGAACAGTAGATTATAATAAATTATATTTTACGGATATGTTTTTTACAACGCAGGTTTTGGATGGCTTTGTATCACTTTTAAGCGACGTAAGACATACTCGTAACTAAATATTTGAACATTTATTATTTTGCTTTGATTTCTGATTTACATTGTTTTTTTTTTAATTTATTTAATAAAAGTTTGATTAAACTCTCACTGCATACATAATTTTATTAATAACATCTATATAATATGTGAAACGGTTTCAAGTATTTCCAGTTTCCGTTGATAAAATAACTGCGGTAAAACAAAGCGTCAGTTTTTTTCAGGGTGGTATTTTTATTTGAGAAAGTCGGGCAAGGTTAGTGTTTTTATGAAGAACATTTTTTTGTAGTTTCGCCGTTGTCACATTAATCTCCCAATTTTATCATGAATATCAATCTTATTTGCATTAAGGATAATTAGATTTTGAAGACATGTTTCCTAAAAGTAAATTTATAATAAAAATATAAACATTTTTTTACCCAGTCCTCATGGCAATTTTGATAAATCCTTTTCTATTCTTCAAACAGATTTTATACTCTCCAGAGTGGCCATATAACGACTCTGCAGATCCTCCCACGACCAAAACGACGCACTTTCCTTTTCCGTTGTTCGTATCCAGTAAGTAATTCATACTCTTGGCGGAGACTGAGCATCCTCCCATCCAAATCACCAGCTCTCTGAATAACGGCACCGCAAAATGGAATGTCAATGTTAAAACGTATGGAGTCATTCTAGGAAAGATTTCGTCAAATCGTCCTGCTTCAGTCAGGAAATTTGAAAACACACTTGTCGTAAGGATTCCATGGGGGAAAATGCACATAAGGTAATTTTGTTCCGGATCCAGGTCGTGCGTTTTGACTAGTTTTATCGGGAAATAATTTCTGAAATATACCCACCATTTCCATCTTCTTGTCCATGCCCATCTGTAACAAAAAAAACGATATTATCATATAACTTTCGAAGACCGATTTTCACATGAAAATATTTCCTGAAACTCAGTTTAACCCGGTTTTTGAAATTAAACAAAAAAAAGATAATTCATATAAAAAAATTCAACCCAAAACCTCAAAACTGTTAATTCTAAAATTTACCAAAAAATATTTGTTCCTTCCAAATAGACTAATTTAATATTTTCAACGCATTCATTGATGTAACACAGGGGTTACCAACCCCTGTGTATAAGTATATGAATGTCGCGAGCGGGAACGTGTTCCAGAACATGTTCCTGGGACATTACGTAGTTGTTCAGGATCATGTCCTGGGACCTTTGTTCCTAGGTGTTCAACAGAAAGTGTTCTCAGCAGTAGTTGTCAAAAACTATGTGAAATATTTCTATAGTGTTTTGAGCATTATTTTATTTTGAAAATATTTGAAAATCAATTTGTGTACGTATTGTTTGCATAAACCCCACCAATTCACATGCTTAATAACATAACGTGGTTTTACTGAAAAGTACACCTTTGGAGACAAGGATTTGAATGATTGTTAAATTTTTACATGTATATTTCAGTAAAACTGCGATATTTTATAACTGTGAAAATGTAAGTGCGCCCGTTCCGTATTTAATCATGTGAGTTATTCGAATGAACGCCAATCTGAAATGTATGTATTTCTTTTATTACTAAACATTTACAACTATTTAAGAGAATGTAAATCATGAACAAAAAGAATATGTCAGAGTTCACCGTCAGTTCTTTAACCTGGATACCAATTATTGTGATGTATACAATGCAAGATGACTATTAAATAAAATATGTTTCCCAATGTTAACATAACGGGCCGTAAGCCGTAATTTATGAAAGTAGGTTAAGTTTTTGCCATCAAGTATGCAGTACTCATAATTCACTACAACTGTTCGTAGCGCTAAAAAAATCAATCGAAAATAATTAGCTGCATAAAAACTATAATTGGAAAGAAAAGCAGCGGTGCAGGAATACTCGAGAGGGCCGATACTTTTTGTCGTAAGCGCCGAGAAAGTGGAAACGATTTTCCAAATATTTAGATAACCATTTGGATCATTAAAATAATGTTCATCTCGGAAAAAAAATGAAAAACGTTTTCCGATTGCCGTGCAAGAGTGACAGTTAATAGTTATTGTCTTCGATCTTAAAATTACTGAATTTGAATAAAAATAATTCAATCAATACGAGTCATATCGGCCTAGTGCCTTCTACACTTCTTGAATTTTTACAGAGTGCGTTCGGACAATTTTTACCGATACATTGGCTAACCTGAATAATGAGAATAAGTGACAGATTCGTTAAAATGTGCACTCGTAAAAAAAACTGTTCAGGTTGAAACTGAGGCTTGTCCAGGTCTGTAAAAAGTGTGGGATAAGTACATTCAATACGTTTTCTAAATATAATGACTTTTCACCAAGTATTGACAGTTAACACCTTAAAAGTAATTAAAATTTCTTAATTTAGGCATTAATGCTTTGCGATATTATTAACCATATTTCAATTCAAATGCAACTGTGCAAATCGTACATTTTGTAAATCTGTTAGTATTTTATGAACCATGATTATAACGAGGGTTTTCAAAATTCATAAAGAGGCACATAGCACATAATGTAGCTTTTAAGCCGCAAGAATGCGCCTATAACACTGATAATTGAATTAATTATATGCAAATAGCAAGTCATCTATCAGCCTGTTGTAATTATTCATATACTTATTGTTGGCGGTGGGCTGCCAATGCATTGATAATGGGTTCGCTTAATCTCAAAGCTATAAACAGTGAGTGTATTATTTATAGATATTTTATGTAACAAAATGTTGAGTACCGCAATACAAGAATTAACATCAATTGCTGAAAATCATTTTTAACCATTTTGGATTGCAAAAGTGTGATGTAACAAAATTGAAACAGAACTAGGTTCTATTATTTTCTCTCCAATTAAATGTTTCATGCGTTATAGATAAGCCGTCATAGATAAATATATGTATATCACAAACAGCAAATGTATATCACTGTTTTTTTTTGTTTTTCTTAATTTAACAAGGGGCTCGCTGACCTAAGTACAATTTAACAAGAATCTCACGCGAGCCCCTACGATCCCTTTCCACCCCACCCCTGCTTATTGTTATTCTAAAAACAAATACACTTTAACCAACATTAAAATGGCGTCCAGTACTTTTGAAATATAATAAAACACTGACAGACATAAATTGACATATTGGCTGGGAGATTTTCGTATGCATACTTTATTCCATGTTTTTTTTAAATAAACTATGCAATAACAAATATTTTTATTATTATTTAAGGCTGGTCTTGCGACGAGTGTTTAACGTCGCTTTTTTTCGGCTACAGTGTTCACGGGCTCAAAACCCAGTACGGACAGATTCATATATTGATTTTCAATCGATTTATGAATTTGTGTAATACGGTATGAATATCTGTGATGTGTAAAGGTCAACAACATACATCTTGTGATGTTTCAAATTGATCTCCCACCCATACTATCTAAAAAGAAGGCACAGCATAAACGAGTAGCTTAACACTAGACCAGGCAATCTAGTTCAACTCTAATAAAAATAAAGATAACTTTGTGACTCTACGCGTTAAAAATAAATGAATCTACAAAGTCTCGACGGTGACCATTATGTGATATCCATCGAAAATATTATTTTTACGCTCGAAAATATAGACTGAATAAGTGAGAAACAAACAATTCTCGTAGAAGCTATTGAATAAGTACCATTATGAGTTCATATGGCACTGGAAAATGTTAAGTAAATCATTATAAGTAATTTTTAATTTATCAAACAGATAAATATAACAATTATACATAATAACATTGCGATTGCAAACTGGTGATTCAGCCGTTTTATCGCGAACAACTGATCAATTCCTTAGCAAAGTTTGCCAAAGAAATGTACAGCATAAAAAACATGCATATATGTATTTTAAAGAAGTATTTATAAAATAATCGTTGCAACTGAAGATTGTATCTATTGAGAAAGATAAAAGTACTTACATTATATCTAACATCTTTTACCAATGAAATAAATTAATCCATTGTCCGTATAATAAAAATGCAATGTTTCACAAACTAATTCCCGAGTCTCGATTTCATCTATATCAATTTTAATTTTCAGGAACCTTTTCCAGTTTCACGTTGTTCTATGTCTCATTTACTCGACTTTAGTGTACGTGATATTTAGTAGAATCACGTAAATCAATGAATGAGTGTATAAGACATTTCAACCTGACAAAATATGTTATCAAATAGAAAAAAAATAAAAATGAATATTGTTTATAAATTTGAAACAAGATGGCATAGTTCCAATTTTTTTTTTCAAACGAACCTTTTCTTTCCTTGATGGTCGATCTTTCCACTACTTACCACTTTAATTATATATAAAACATATAATACAGGAATCCAATAATATTTTGACATAAATATGTATCCCATTATAAGAAGAGAGAAAACTTCTCCGAAGACTATTAGGCATATCCATGCTGCTGCAGCCAGGGTTTGGAGTCGCCGCTCCAAAGGTTGTATCAACGGTGCAAATTTAATTCCAAATACTTCAAAGGGACATCTGAAACAATTGAAATTTAAATGATTTTAGAACCAGTATTGATTGAATAAAGAACATCAATTTATTGAAGACATTTGAAATGAATTATATAAAAAAACCGTGGTTCTGACACAAGTAAACTTTTATGATTTACAACCAGCTTAATTCACTATATTTTAGACATGAAGACAAGTAGGGTATCCGATTCCGAAGCCTTTTTGTGATCCCGGGATTCCGGGATTGAACACTCAACACTGAATCGTGTATTAATTGAAATTATTTGGAATTGACAAAACTTTTGACAAAATTTCAATTTCTCAATCCCGAAATCTCGAGATTGGTACGGTCGCGATCCCGGGGTATCGGAATCACAAAATTGGACTTGATCCCGGTATTGGAAAGCCTAAAGACAAGCAAAATTGAATTACAAAATTCACAGAATATTGTACACAAAAATCAAAACTGGCAGATTGTCAGATTGTCAAATTTTAAAATTCTTTTTTAAGTACAGTAGAACCCCCTATAATGACACTCCCTACTATAAAACCCCGTACTATTTTTGAGACACTTTTTCTTACAGTGACATTATCCCCTACAATGACATTGGTTTTGAAGGACGTATGTGACGTGTCATCCAGGAATTCATAGACGGTGATTCATCGACGAGGGGTATTCAAACTATAAAGTAAGATAATATTTTTTCCACTTTCATATCTAGGAAACGTATTATGATCAAGTAAATCTACGCACATGTTTTTTTCATTAAAACTATGTACGTATATGAGTATGTACAATAATTCACAATTATTTTAAAATTTCATAATTATCAAATTTCACAATGATAGATCCTGTTAGCATCGATTTTTCATTTATTTCTTCTTCGTGATATTTAATCGTATTTCTATTTAAAAATCTGTTTTTTTTGGTTTTTTAAGCCATGTCGACTATTAAACCCAAAAATAAACAGAAGGGGAAACAGTTCTCGTTGGATACAAAAGGCCAAATTCTGGATCGATTAAAACTGGGTGAAAAAATATACAAAATTGCTGATGAATTCAATGTTAAACACTCTACAATCATTGGAATTCAAAATAATGAAAATTTTTAAGAAATTGAGCGACCGTTAAAACGATCTCGATGGAACGTAATATTAGATGATGATACGGATAATGATTAAATTATATTTAATTATATATTATTTTTTCATATTATTATATATCTATGTATCTTTATGACAAATAAAATATGTTCCTGAAATAAATTTTCATTATATTTATTCATCATATGCTTAAGCATTTTATAAAAAAGCTGTTGTATTGAACTTCCCTATTGCACGTTGCGGAAAGATGACTCATTTAAAATACGAATACCCGTCGCTCTCGCCGCGTTCAAGTATTTAACGCTGGATATCGTAAAAAATCGTCAAAAAAATCCAAAAAAAGGGAAAGTTTAATCTACTGATTTCCTTCAAATTGAAAAAATACAATTGAAAATCCTAGCCCCCTATAATGACCCCCCTTTCTCGTCACAGTAGGGGGTTCTACTGTATATTCTAATGCAGGGTTTCCCAAACTTATTCTGGGATGGAACACTTTGCAAACCCGGAAATTTTAACGGAACACTTGTTATATTTAAATGGTGTGGTGTCGAGTCTGTTTCTGCACTTTGACTTCGTTGTAGCATATAAAGGAAATCCTGCTTTGCATAAATAGTTTGCATAAAATGGAAGTAAAACAATAATAACTTGTTTTCAAATATTGGGAGATCCTTCTGAAAAACTCGCGGAACACCTACTCAGGTTCTGTGGGACACCAGTGTTCCGCGGAACATAGTTTGGGAAACCCTTTTCTAATGTATTGTGATAAAATATTAACATGTTAATATAAATAGTAATAATAATAATTAAAATGCCAAATAAAGATTATGATGAAAACTTACTCAACAACATTTCAAGAAGTGCGCGTGAAAAAATTCAATAATACTTAAATCAGACAAGAAATATTAGTATTTAATGGGCACAAAGTATGTACTCTGCATAATAAACATTAAATTGCTGTAGTATTTTTTTTTGTGAATAAATATTTTAATAAAGTATTTTTACTTTGAAAAAACATTATTATTTCATACGTGACATGCGTGCATGATATTAGAGTTTTATTTTCCAGAGTAAATACTTAATTATATTGTTATTGCATTAAATAAATATCAAAGTCAATATGTCATCCCACTGTGTATCTTTCGTCATTTGAAAATATATCACAGAGTCGTCACTCTGTGACATTAATTAATTTTCAATTAGTTTAAGACAAAGGAAATTTAGCTAATTGTTTGAGATAAAACATACTATAATAACTTTGTGATTACGACTATATAAATAAATTAGGTTTCAAGCATAACAACAACATTTAATTTAATGATAAGGTTGTATATTTACAGATGCGATTATAGGTATTTCGAACATAAACAGTTTCTTCTTACATTTGAAAATATATCCTAACTAGAGATTGCACCGCACGAATATGTCAAATTGTCAATACATACACGGAATTGAAAATATCTATACAGGCATTCCGAAAAAGTTTAATAAAAGTTTTTAAAGATTTTCAAGTTGGTCGTCCTTTAAAATTATATTGTATCCTACCGTTGCATTCGATTCATCATTCTATATTGCCTATAATGGTAAGTATTCATAGATCAAAACATGTTTTTTGTCAATTATCCTACTGCTGCTTTGGTGTAGCGATATGTTAGATTGATTAAAACGCACTTTCGAAGAGGAAATAAGTTTCATAATATGGACGTTAATTATACGTACGAAACGACAATTATTTCAGATTAATCAACCCGGTTTCAATCATAGCAGGTAGATTATGTAATTACATCTGGATAACGTCATCTTTTTAAGTATTCAGATTTTCTGCCACTTGGAGCTGATTATTACAAAATGTACAATTATTATAGAATATAACCATGGCGTTCATTAGCCGACAGAACCTGCTGCATTTACTAGTTATAAAACCTCTTCTCTGTGATATTTTATGCAATACTAGCCTGTACCCGGCAAGCGTTGCAATTCCACTCGAAGAAAGAAAGTGGTTGTGTTTTAATTGTGTATATTGAAGTGCATGCTTTCTTTTTCCGTCTGTTTGACGTTTGCTGCTGATTGTCTATGGTACAACACACGCGCCTCCTACTGTAATTTAATTGTACTATAACCTTGAAAGCATACGTTGTCAAAATGATCTGTATGGCAGACATACAAACATTGATTTTTATATGTAAGATTTATAACCTTCCCGGAAGTGTAATCAAAAAGTTTGTAAAAGTTTTATTGTAATCGGGCGAGCGGTGTGGCAACGCATAAAGTACGAACAAACAAACAGTCATTTCACTCTGATCATGATTGTGTGACTTTTATTTCATACGTTCAGTCTTCTTTCGTATTCGAAATTATTGATGATTACCGTTTCTAAAAAGATGTGCCTCACTAAAAACTGCCCAAAACAAATATAAATAGTAAAAAACATAAATAAATTCTTAACATTAATAGCCGATAAGGTCTGTCTGTAAGGACGTCCGCAGTAAGGTACAGACCAATGATTTCGATTTATTCTGAACAGCACATTTTTGAAATGTTGTTCTATCCAATGGAAGCGGCTTATTTTAAACAGGGCGTGAATGTTCTGATATCGCCACGTTTGAAAATTCGATATTTCTTGGTGTAGAGCTAAAGTATTGTATCACCATACATCATAATATTCGAATAATCAAAGACTTTAATTCGACTATTGCAAACTATGATTATAGGGCTATCGAAATGAATCGTCTGATCGTGTGAGTCGATGTGAGACTAATATTTTTTGGAGCGGATTTGATCAATTGAATCATAATGATGAATCTTTTCACGTCTGACCTTGAAAATCTGTTAGAATTCTTTAATACATTAAGAATATTCAAATTATGATATGGATATATGATAGAATAATATTTTGCTTTTTTCATACACTTGGACAAAATGTGCAACTGATTTTTTATTGAAAAATTGGATTTGATCTTTTGATTTTTATTGGAAATAATTGTTAAATAATTTAAAATCCGAAAAATAATTGTTGGCAAACTTAAACATTATTCCAAAAATTAAGTAATTTACAAAATTTCTGCTACTACGAAAGATGATTGTTAGCAAACTTTAACATTATTCCAAAAATTAAATAATTTACGAAATTTCTGCTACTACGAAAAATGGTTGTTAGCAAACTTAATCATTATTCCAACAATTAAATAATTTACGTAATTTCTGCTACTACGAAAAATGGTTGTTAGCAAACATAAACTTTATTCCAAAAATTCAATAATTTACGAAATTTCTGCTACTACGAAAAATGGTTGTTAGCAAACTTAAACATTATTCCAAAAAATCAATAATTTACGAAATTTCTGCTACTACGAAAAATGGTTGTTAGCAAACTTAAACATTATTCTAAAAAATCAATAATTTACGAAATTTCTGCTTCTACGAAAAATGGTTGTTAGCAAACTTAAACATTATTCCAAAAATTCAATAATTTCAATAATTTACGAAATTTCTGCTACTACGAAAAATGGTTGTTAGCAAACTTAAACATTATTCTAAAAAATCAATAATTTACGAAATTTCTGCTTCTACGAAAAATGGTTGTTAGCAAACTTAAACATTATTCCAAAAATTAAGTAATTTAGGAAATTTCTGCTACTACGAAAAATGGTTGTTAGCAAATTTAAACATTATTCCAAAAATTCAATAATTTACGAAATTTCTGCTTCTACGAAAAATGGTTGTTAGCAAACTTAAACATTATTCCAAAAATTAAGTAATTTATGAAATTTCTGCTACTACGAAAAATGGTTGTTAGCAAATTTAAACATTATTCCAAAAATTCAATAATTTACGAAATTTCTGCTACTACGAAAAATGGTTGTTAGCAAACTTGGACATTATTCCAAATATTAAATAATTTACGAAATTTCTGCTCCAACGAAAAATGGTTGTTAGCAAACTTGAACATTATTCCAAAAATTAAATAATTTACGAAATTTCTGCTCCTACGAAAAATGGTTGTTAGCAAACTTGGACATTATTCCAAATATTAAATAATTTACGAAATTTCTGCTCCTACGAAAAATGGTTGTTAGCAAACTTAAACATTATTCTAAAAATTAAATATTTTACGAAATTTCTGCTACTACGAAAAATGGTTGTTGGCAAACTTAAACATTATTCCAAAAATTCAATAATTTACGAAATTTCTGCTACTACGAAAAATGGTTGTTAGCAAACTTAAACTTTATTCCAAAAATTCAATAATTTACGAAATTTCGGCTACTACGAAAATTGGTTGTTAGCAAACTTTAACTTTATTCCAAAAATTAAATATTTCACGAAATTTATGCTACTGCGAAAAATGGTTGTTAGCAAACTTGAACATTATTCCAAATATTAAATAATTTACGAAATTTCTGCTACTACGAAAAATGGTTGTTAGCAAACTTAAACTTTATTCCAAAAAATCAATATTTTACGAAATTTATGCTACTACGAAAAATGGTTGTTAGCAAACTTGAACATTATTCCAAATATTAAATCATTTACGAAATTTCGGCTACTACGAAAAATGGTTGTTATCAAACTTTTTTTTTCCAAAAATTCAATAATTCACGAAATTTCTGCTACTACGAAAAATAGTTGTCAGCAAACTTGAACATTATTCTAAAAATTAAGTAATTTACGAAGTTTCTGCTAATACGAAAAATTGTTGTTAGCAAACTTAAACATTATTCCAAATATTAAATAATTTACGAAATATCTGCTAACTATAAAAATAAAATATATTAAAATAAAATATAATTAAATTAAATTAAATTCAATAAAATAAAATAAAATAAAATAAAATAAAATAAAATAAAATAAAATAAAATAAAATAAAATAAAATAAAATAAAATAAAATAAAATGAAATGAAATAAAATAAAATAAAATACCATAAAATAAAATAACATAAAATTAAATTAAATTAAATACTATGCAACAAAAATCTCACGTTGCTGGGCAACGGGCTTACAGCTAGTCATAAATTATTGCTATTGTGTTCTTACTGTTAATAATCTGTAATATATGGGAACCTTAAAAATATGAATTTACAGAATATAAGATATATATATTTATTCATCTACACTTATATGACTTGACACACCTAATAGATTAAAACCTCGTTCAAAAAGACTTTCAAACCTAAAACGTATCATCAATGCATGCATAACCATCAAAATACTCTTAGCATTTACATATAATAGTTGACAAAACATAAAAAAGAAATTGTACATTATATAAACACGAAAAATTCGTTTACTAAGCGTCAGTTCAAGTTCATCCGTGCACTTGAACGCCTGAAGACGCCGAAAGGAGAATCCCGGGTCGTTAGTGACGAAATCTGTGAGAATGTACATAATTTGAGCGATTCAAATTTAATATTGAAATTCCACCAAGCACCCTCAGTCGAAATCTTAAATTGTACAATATTCGTTGAACATCATGAAAATAGTTACTTAAAACTCTCTTTGTTAATAATTTCGCATTCGTTATTATATACGAACATTTAATAAGATAAACCGTTTAATTTAAATATAGAATGCTTTTCCATCAAGTATTGACAGTGGACACAGGAATTATGTACGTAGCAGTTTGCGCATAATATCTTTATTCACATGCATTTAAAAATAACCATAAAATAAATAGCCTATTAATTTGTTGTGTTATATAATTCACAATGTACTTTTGTTGTCAAATATCACGAAATATTTTTTTGACGTTCTATATATAAATAGTATAGTATTAATTGAAGTGAAAAGAGTGCAGTTTCTAATTCCAAATAAAACTAATCTAAGAACATCGCATAAATAACAAACAAACAATCACACCTAATGCACGAAACACATTTAAATGCAATGTCAAAATTTAGACCATACGATTTGACAGTTATGAAATCGAAACAAACGAACATCAAATTTGAATTGTCGAATCAAAACAAAATGGCCGCCGTTCAAACGAAAGTCAAATTCGAACGGCGGCCATTTTTGTTTATGGAATACTCGGGAGTTTGACTGGTAAAAACATTGAAATCTATGAACATTTTAGTTTTTCGACACTTAAAGTTAATTTTAATACGCCTATAATCTTCCCGGAAGTGCAAGCTTAAAGGTTGTCAAAGTTTTATCGCAATCGGATCAGTGGCGTTCAAACGCATAGACGCCAAAGTTTTTGCAAACATACAAAAATTCATTTTTTTATATATATAAGATAAGATTTACACTAATAATCACTTATGAAAACCTTCAACGTACAATCATATATCGTCATTTTATTTAGTTGAACGCTGTATCATTATATAATAATATGTAAAGTAATATTAAATTAAATAAAACACTTCGCTACTTCTTATATATGTTTGTATTTATATAATGAACGACATAATATTAATATCATATACTGATTACAAAGTTTAGTGTGAAGATTGGCTTTGATCTTGAATTACGAGACTAGCAATATTGGCTCCCTGGAACTATTAATTTCTTTCTCTATTACTTCGCCGGGATGAATCAGGGCAGGACAAAATAGCTCGGCGGGCCGCATCCGGCCCGCGAGTCGGTGTTTGCGCAAGTATGCTCTACATGCATGGGCATAGCCTGACAAATAAATATAATTAATCACTTTCTTACACCTTACACACATATAAAAGTATTTCAACGTGAATCGTATGTTAACTGATTTCTTTGATTTCAATTTTTTTTAAAGAGCGAGTTAGTATGGAGAGATGTCGATCCATTTAATAAAGTCAGCCGTTTTCATTTTCACGCCCAATATACTATATTCTCTAATTGTCGGGATAAGGGATTTGGACCGAGCTTGTAAGTATCATAATAATGACAAAAATAAAATTATGTACCTACATTTATATAATGTTTGTTGAATACACATTAACGGAATTAAACATATCAAAATCTGCTTCTTATTTATAGCTACTCACTGGAATGGAAATCTCTGAATCGTGGAAGTTACAAATATTAAATGAGACTGAAAAATGTTCTGCTTGAAGATATTTTCATAATGATATATATGTATGTATTAAACAAGTTATCGATTTTTTTAAAAGCTTTGAAACAGGCTGAAGACATTATGTATATTTTTTATCACCGCATAGTGAAAATAAAGAAAAAAATGGATCACGAATACTTACTTGAATACTAAACAAAACGTCTTTTATATAATATATAGGATTTCGAAATAAACTACCGTTTTCGAAAAAATAATATTAGAAATCGACAGTAATCTTGCGAATGATAAAATGGTACAGAAATCATGCCCGTATAATATAAACATTACTTAATATATATTTTATAAAATCGTAAGGAAACAATTCAAACTAAGTGACTAATTAAAATAAATATGATGATCTATTATTTGCCTTAGCACGATTTCTATTGGATGGGATTTGAAAGATATTGGTTAAAGCAAGATTCAAGAAACTATAACATTGCAGAAAATTGTTTTACCAATTTGACGTAGTTTAAGCGGGAATTTAAAAGATTTTGTGAAAAAAGTGAACCGAGAAAGGTAGTCAAAATACCCACGCAAAATTATTGTGAAATTTCATTTATTTTTATCACGATAACCATCTATTACTTGGAATAAACATACAATTAACAGTGAAGCATGATAAGAGATAATTTAATCGCAATGTGTATCGATTGAAAATATATTTATTTAATCTCGAACAGACTTGCGATATGAAATTGCAAACAAATTCGTTTTATAATTGCAGTAAACGGTGTTATCTCTTTTTTCACAATATAATTATTTATATGTTTTAATAACTGGTACTTAAATGGTGATATAATACTTTTATTAGTGGAAGTTTTTCTACGTCTAATGAATGGAATGTTATAAGGTGTGCTTATAAATTAACTTTTAGACTATTAAAAAAATGCGCGATTTCTTTCTGGTTCCCTAATATTTAACTATTGTCAAACTTTAATATTATAGTATGAATAAAAACAAAGCTACAGTCATTATGATGAATTAAAATATTATCAGTGATAAAACCTTAATCACATTTTTATTAGTTTTTTTTTTTTTTGTACAAGTCTATTTTGCACTTTGATTCGTGAAACGTATTGTATAACCCGTGCAAAAAGACGTGATTAAAATAAATCAACACTTCGTAAATATTATCTCAATCAAAATATTTTCTTCGATTTATGTATTTCTGATCGAAGGCATGGATGTATGTGATGTCAAAAACTCTCTCCCACTCATTCAATTCTAAAAACGAGGCGTAGCGAGAGTGATCAGCTTCCTACTAGTCATGTCATTACCCCTGGCGCAGTAAGAGGTTTTGCCGTCCGGGGTTGTCTTAGATTTAGCTTCTCCTCTCCAATTATCTCTTTGGCAATAATTTTAAACTAAAAATAGTGGTGGATTGAGGGTTTTTTTTTTAATCATGAACTAAAAGATTTAGCCACATTTGAAGAATCAAGAATCAATGCCAGCTAACTGCAAAGCACAAATAAGACGGAATAAAGCATGGTGAAGGGATGTGGCCTTCATTGATTCCGTAAATAAAATACTTTTGTTTGAAATTTTCTATTTTTTATTCAAAAACTCGACCTTCCAAAAAGTGCCGCCTCAACCTTGCTCCACCACTCTCTAACCCAGCCAAACTCAACCTGCGGCCCAGTCAGCTCTTATGTGCGGCTCAAAATAATTATAGTCACCAAATATTTTTAAAAGATAGTTAAAAGATTGACTCAATATCAAAATTCACATTAATTTTTAAGTAAACGCTTTAATATTATTGATACATTGGTATTTTTGTGTACTTTTGACGTATTTTTTATTTGTTGTTCATTGCTATTTTTTACTATGAAAAATACATGAATACATAAATGTATACATATCGACTGTGGAAAGGAAAAAGGACGTAACCCACAGTTTTTACAAAACAGCTTTTTTTCGATAATCACAATGTATCAAACTTGATACACGTCCTATCAAAAAGGATGCAAGCTGCAAATGCCGAATTAGTATCTAAATTTAGCTTTTATGTTTGAAAAAGGTGACCTTGTAAAAAATTAAAACCAAGAAAAAAGACTGAAATAAAAATTTTCCTGGATAATTTCTTTAATTTATTAGGTTATGTCAATTAAACACCAGTTTAGAAGTCTCCGTGCACTTCAAGGTTGTGTATAATTCATAATTTGCATATGGCCCAAAATCATCAAAACACGTTTTATGCGCCTCCTATAAAATTTGATATGTGTGGGTTAAGCCCTTTTTCCTTTCCACAGTCGAAAAATAGTTTTATTTTGAAATCATAATACTTACATACATATGTGTGCAGTATAGTATGTGCTATATTTACAGTTTATTGTAAATATTTTGCGGCATCGGAATGCGGCCCGGAGGGAAAAAAGGTTGAGTATGGCTGCTCTAACCCCATCCTTCTATCTATTCTCTCTTCGAAAAAAAGACTTAAGCAACTGTCAAAATGTCTGTGTAAAATCTATCAAGGTTCCATATGTTCCACATTGGGAGAGAACGTGATAAAAAAGTATGATAGCTTACATAGATAAATACATTAATCAAAAATTGCTAAAAACTGTACAAGTGCGACTACATAAACAACATTGTTTTCAATTAGTCTGTTCGTAATGAAATATCGAAAACATGTGTTTATAATTTGTTGGGCGTTTTCGGGTTTGACAAATCTCTTTTAATACAAAAAATATGCATTTGACGTATGCACCCAAAAAAATTAAGCTAACATACATTATCGTCTCTACAAATAATATTATATGCATATTTTTTCCAATAATTTATATTTTTTTTTATGTTATGGTAATAAATGTAAATATTATTTTATAAGCTGTTTTTTAATACGACCGTCGATACTTGAACACATCAATCTTCAAGGTCTGGGATATATTATGTAGGTGAGTAACGACAATAATTCAGAGGTACCCTTGAAAACTCTATATTATGTCATACAATATAACATTGATAATTTAGTTATTAATTTAGTATTAGAAATGAGCTTTTACAAAGTTACCGCCAATTACATCGGAAATTTTATGTCATATAGCTTAAATCAGGGGTGAGGAACTTTTTCTTTTCTAAGGGCCACATTCATTTTTCTGATTACACATAAGGCCGCAGTGAACATTGACAGGGAATCTTTGGCCGGAAACAATTTCATGCTAATTTCTAAGGACCAGACATTTTCGGATTTCCCAAAATTACCAGTGAGGGACCTTCAATTCTTATTTTTTTAGGTCTTCCAAGGATTTTGACATCCAAAATCTCAAGAATTTATGAACTTACAAAAATTGGCAGAATTGGCCGATCAAGTCAAAAGGCCGTAGGTTCCCCACGACTTGCTTAGATCGATGGCTAACAGAATGAAAAAGTATGGAAGCTTCTTATGATATAAAAAAAAAATTAGCAAGCTACTGATATAATTGAAATACTATTTTGTTATGTAGTAAAACTACTTAAAAGTTGTACAATTGCGCAAGTTACTGGTAGACTAATAGACTGATAATTTTTCAATATCTTTAAATTATTTTTCTCCGGTTTTTTCCGAATCCGATTCCGACTTCACCTTCGGAAAAACACACGGCTCCACGAAACCTAGTCTCCGACTCCACATCCCTGGTCATATCAATCGTAAAAATGTTTCCAAAACTATTACAAAAATCAGTTCGGGTATTATAGGACCCCTTAAATAGTGTCAAGGTCCTAATAAATTTGAGAAGACCTCTTAACTGGATGGCTGCCACATACGAGAAATCTCGTCAATTTTTTCGTGCCCAACACGCCAGGGACGAGTTATCTCGTTAATAATTAATTTAATTAATAATTGCAAATTATAGTCAACGTGCTAGGCACAGACTTACTTTTTTCTTTGGCAGCCAAAAGGTTAAAGAAGCATCTCAACATATGTATGTCGCTACATGAGAACTGATTTTTATTCAGTAGGTAGCTCAGTCTCTCTTTAAAAAGGTAAGTATAGAAATATGGAATAGGAAAATACTAGTACAGTAAAAACCCCATTTACACTAAAGTCAGGACAGTGTAATTCGGGGTAGTGTAATTGGGGGAGTGAATCTAATACAAAATTAGGGATTTGGTTTTTTCCGCAAAAAATGCAAAACTAAGGTTTACGCACGTGTTAAATACACAGACGCTAACCAACACTTGACTGTATGCCGCACAGACTACCGTCTCGTAGCAAAGGCGATGGAATGCGACAGTGCAATTGGGGGATTTGCGGCGAATATTTCAAGCCAGCGCGTAATTCGGGGTAGTGTAATTGGGGGTTCCACTGTAATTAGTTAATAGTTTCAAAATATTTGACATAAATCCTTGATTTAACTGACTTAATTATTTCTTGAAATCTTCTTATCGCGTATCGTATCCGAACCTGTGAATACTGCAATCAAATATGACGAACGTCTAAGAGTGTAGGTAGACCATTCGGCTACAGGTTCACAAATAATTAATTTAAAACTTAAAATTAGTTTTGATTCATTGAGGTTTATGATTTACTTTACATTAGCCTATGTTAACTGCTCTTTTATATTATATATATATATATATATTTAAAATTTTATTTCTTTTGTAAGAATTGATATGATTTTTAATAATGTCTTTTTCAGAATCTTCATTGCTGTTGATTTTGTTAAAGTACACAGACTTATTACTTGGAAGCGGGAAAAACGCAAAATCATCATTAAGTTTTTTACTTTCGTAATGTAGAGTTTCACTTTGTTAAAAATTTCCCAAATTTATATTGGGTTTATAATTGGCATCATTTGCCACTTATAATTGTTAGTCTGTGATGATTTTTTTAAATTGTATGTTATAGGTGTTAAGCATTTAAATTTGTGTAATTATAATGTAATTTGTAAATACTTCTCATTGTAAATAGTTGCTTACACCTTTTATTTCAATTTAAATTTGTATAAATAGCACTATTTATATATTTTTCTTATCATTTGACAATGATCGCAATGAGCGAAACCGGTCCTGACCTTATTAATAAAGTGGAATGAAGTACAAAGATATATTGTGTTTTTATTAAAATTAAGAATAAAACAATGCTAAAATACATTATTTATTAAATCAATTAGGCTTTATAAGAAAACAATGTTTGCATGCATGTTGTCATAATAACATATTGAGTATAATAGGTGACAAAGACCAATGATTCAATAATGTAATGAAGTTTCTTCCGGAAACAAGTTGAGAAATTAGCTAATTTTCTTATAAAATTAGTATCTACATCTAGTACTCTTTTTACGTGATTTTTATTTGTGTGAATTCCCCTTTTATCATTTTAGCATCGCATCCCAATTTTAGCATCGTTTCCCTTTTACGCGATTTAATCGATTTCACGTGTTCTTTTTTTTCTTACACAATAAATGGTGGCCCTGCATTTAAAGAAGCGGTGACCCTACACAAAATCATGTGATATGATGACTCTACTCTGAATCTTTTTAAAATACATTTATTGGTTTCGTTAAATGGCACGATTCGACCATACATTTTATCCAAACTATGTATTAAATTTACTAAATAAAGGTCCGTTTTTACTGACATCGGAAATTGAGGGCTTCGAAAATACTACGTCCTAAGATTTTGGCGAGATCCTACACGAACAAATGCTAAACGACGAGGATTTTATAGAAATGGCTACGGCCAAAGCCCCCCATAGTGAAAGCCATGCTATGAAGTTGAAAACAGATACTTTTTTCAGATGAGCGGTCCGGATTCACAATGTCCAAAGTAATATCACAACATTATGAAACCATTTGTTTCTGTTATATTGTAGGAAATGCATATTTATATTGTAATTATATATCTTATCAATTACATATTTTTCAAAATACGAAAAAATTACATTTTCTAAGGTTTTTAAATAAAAATCTCGGAGAACAAAAGCAAACAAAGAAGGCAAATGGTTTTATTGAAATTATTTTTTTTACAATATTTCAATACAGAATATGAGGTTGGATAGTTCATTAAAAAAATCAACGTCATTATTGGGATTTTAATCAATTAATAATTAATCTCAAAATTTATTTGTGCACACTGGTTCGTTACTCAATCTTTCCATAGGATTTCTCAAGTCATATCAGTTATCAAAAATCAGTAAGTCAAACTAGGGTAGCACATTTCACTTTATTATTTTTTAAATTATTATTATTGATTAAATCATCACTTACTTGGTATATTGCCATTATTATATGATAAGACGCAGCATTTATTTCATAATATCACAATAGGCGTCAAAATCGTATATAATATAATATGAATTTTGCTTGTTACACAGTTTTATGTAATTTATAATTAATGTTTTATATAACTGTGATATTTATTAGTGGGAAGTTAAATTTTATTTGTTTTACCTCACATCGCATTTCTTGCCATTCGTTATATTTCTTACAATCATTACTTAATTTGCATATATGACCCTTCCGATGTATCGTAAATTGTATATTAATAACACCAAAGAATCACAGAATATCCATACAAGAAATCTTTCGAACATACATGTTATATTCAAGGAAAAATAAGCTCATAAATTGGAATTTAGAGTTGATCTACGTATAACCGCCATACAATTTGTTAGAAGAGGCTGGGATTCAACGGCCGATCTTTTTTGCTGTTTTTTCTACAACACTGATTGGAACTTAAGGCTGCTATGCTATAGCTAATAGCGAGTCAGATAATAGTAGTGACGGGAAGGCAGAGGAACAAAACTCTGTCTAGGAAATGCACCGTAAATAGAAGACGATCATTCTGGGGTCTGTTGAACATCAAACTATTTTTTTGATGACGCCAACATGTAATGGTGAACACTGACGAGCCCGAAAAATGATATTTTCCCATTAAAAGTTCAGCTCATGCTATAAACCAAGACCATTAAAGTCAAAATCGAGTGAATTATGTTCGTTTGACGACGAAATTTGGATATTCGAAGACGTCAAACGATAATAACTTACCTCTAAATTGCCCCTTTTTAAGTTAATGATGTCACAAACACAGCATGAAATGGTAAAATTACAAAGAAAACAAAACAAATCAAAATGTTTTGCAGAATGACAGGATTTCGAACAGTTCGGAAGTTCACCACGTCCAAATGTAGGTATATGTATATACTTTTTAAAATTAAATAATATGTAGTTTGAATTGCAAGTATATTATAAAACAATATTAAATATACAATTCTAGTACTCTATAATCAAGTTCTAGTAAATCTATTCCATCAGAATTGGACGTATATATTAATAAATATTTGCATAATGCAAAAAGATACAATCATTCTGTGAGTAAATAATTGAAGGTTCAACAGTAAGTTAATCTTAAAAAAATACTTAATTTTATATTGTGTAACGAAGCCGGTCACAATCTTTATTAAAATAATGTGAAATTAGTACATACAAATAATATTTCTTATGAAAACAACAGAAGGTATAACGAACAGACTAGGGCATCCAATCCCGGGATCCCGTTCAATTATCTGATCCCGAAATTCCGGGATTGAGATGGCTGCGATACCGGGATTTCGGGATTGAGAAATTTTGAGCAAATTCTCGAAATTTACACGAAATTGGCAAATCGGAGATTTCAAATTCCTCGGTGAGCTAAAAAAAAAAAAAAAAACGAGTTTTCGTGAGATTCTGGGAAAAAGTATACCAAATCGGAGATTTCAAATTCCTTTCGGAAAGTTGTAATGCTTTCCGTTAATTTAAATCAATACTAATAATGAACGAGAGCTTTTTGAATAAAGTGTAAATGAAACTCAATAAATTATTGTTCAAAACTACTATACACCAATAATGATCCTACGTGGTCGAGTAGTCAACATCGTTGGCTTAGAATAAGGATGTCACGGGTTATTGATTGATCTTTCAATCAGCTTATGGATTTCTGTACGAAAGCATGAACGTATTCCCCCTACCACTCATACTATTATAAAAAACGGGGCGTATCGAGAGCGATTAGCTATCCACTAATCCTACCATAGGCCTATCTTTCTATCCCTACTATATTTGGAAAAAAAAGTGGTCGAGCAACTGAACAACAAACAGTTCTCGAAGAAACTCTTCAGGTGAGATTAACTAAATAAATAGTCCATATGCTCTACATTGGGAGCGGACATAATTTTAAAAAATCGTGATTAGTAATCATATGGTATCAGTTTGATAGGAAATACATTTTTATGTTCAAGCTTTATTTCAACAGAAAATATTTTCATTTCTACTTACTATAATGACTTCGTAATTATCATTTTGACATTACAAATATACCTACATATTTTTGAAACTTAGTTCATACACCAATGGTAATAAATTATTGTCGCCAAAAATAGCGTATTTACAGAATGCAGTCTATAATGCAAACGCCATTTTGTATGCATGTATCCAGTGGCGAATGAAGCAATTGAGGGGCCTCAGGTGCAATATAATTTTAATGACCTTTTCATATGTAAACCGAAAAATAAATGCATTATATTGAAAAATAGCAGAACACTATTTTGTGCTTATTTCACAATTAATTTATTTTTATCAGGACTTGTTCAAGTCATCACGAGCATTTTCGACTTGTGACAGTTGAAAATGCTCGCGGTGAAATCTTGAAACCTGTTTTGATTAAGTTTAGAATAAGAACAAAAGAGTGATTCATTATTTTTTAGGGTATTTATTATACCCATACTGTATGAGTTTATATTATGTATGAGCCATACATAATATAAACCAATAATAATGTCTTATGTGCTACTTTACTATAAAAAATGCAGTGGACTTACACTACAAGCTAGGATAAATAATCTTAAAATAAATCGATTTTTTTGTCTAAAAAAATATTAAAACAAATTTGACTCGACACATAATATATTCATAATATTTAATATAACCAATTTTATTTAAGTACACCCCTGGAAGGTAAAAACAATAAGTCATGTAAATGGCGCCAAACAAAACGTAAAATAGCATATTTATGACTGCTGAAGTGTGTTGACATTGCCGATTTTCGCTATTATTTAGGTGAGTTGTCGTATGTAAAATTTATTATTTTTTCAAGGAACAAAACATTCCTTCGAGCTGATTACATATGCTTAATCATAATGGAAAATCAAATAAAATCGAGAAGTCAGCTAATTATATACCTCATCGATCAGAGTAGTTTCACATTTGACTTAAATTTGTATTAAATAATGTCATATAAACAGAAATCTTTAATATAATGTTTAATTATGTATATCAATATCGATTTCAAATGAAACGGGAGCTCAAATGCATGAATTGCAAGAGGATTTAGTAGCGAGAATGTATTTTTCCAAAGATTTCTGCGAATTTAATATAATTTGTATTTCCGAGGTCATCATTGCTGTTTGTTTGCAATTGGAAATAATAATCATGACATTTTGAAACAATCAATGGAACACTTTTGTACTTATTCCGGATATTGTTGTTACTGGAGTGCTATATTTGCAATTTCTAGTCATTGTATTTGAAACTATAATGAAATTTTGGATGTCTCGTGAAATATATTTCAAATAAAACCGCAGTTTTCTCCGACGATGGAAAACATGAAATTGTATAGGCTTCATTCATAACTAAAATTAGCCAAAATGCAGACTACGGCAGTTTACTTATTAAGAGTGTTTTTATTTGGTTACGCGTTGGAATGATGGGTTTCTCTCGTCAATGCGCAAGAAAAATCCTACCATCACCCAAACGATTAAAGTCACATTTAATCGGTTTATTACCCGACAGTTTTGAATTTCGGAATGATCATGAATGGAGACCCTAAAAAAAGGCTTCGAATGCTTGAAAGAGGCGTTGGTTTAATGAAAATATGGGATCTCCGATGTACCTACTCCATCAGTCATCCGTTCATAGTAAAAATATCAATGTAGCGTTGTAATAATAATCGCTATTATTTACTCTGACATAATATTGTGTACCGAGTGTTTTAGATAATAGAAGATACATAGAAGGTCGATAGTAATAATTATTTTTTATCAATAAATAATGTCTGTGTTCTGTATATTGCTTTGTTATGCAAGCATATTAATGAACATTATTGACTCCTTTGTTACAACCGTCGGTAGATTTGGTAAAGTTTTTATTCTAATTTTTCATTAAGTTTGTTAAATCGTACAGTGCAACGTTATTGTTAAATTTATGATTATTTTTTTCAAAGTTGCTTTGTTGTATATAACAATAATTTATTTAAGTACTTAGCTAAATTAATAAAATATCCAATTTAATACGGGAATCAAGCCCGGCGTCATCGTATTGCAAGATTCATAATTATTTTCAATATACAGCGGTATATCCAATAAACTTTCAGCGTATTATTGTGATGAAAGAAAAACATAACGTATGGTAAGTGCTAACATTTAAAAAAATCCATGTTTATTTTTAAATAGAAAAGTAAGAATCACTTAAATCCTTAAATAATACACACATACAAATTCTTAAAATTTTAAACCATTGTCACAGTTTTTGTGGATTCTCTAGATTATTTTTGTGTATAGTGTACACTGAGAATAAACAATTTCTGCACTGGCGACATTGTATTATTGCAACAGAACTGTCAAAAGTAATCTCCGGTTTTCGGAGGTTGTTTTTTGATTTAGAATTAATTGTAGTAAAGTATACTATGTACTTGTAAGTTAGTCAAAATGCCTTCGGAAAAAAAGATTTTTTTTTACTAGAAAAGAGTGGATTAACAGTTGCATCTAGTTTTCGCGTTAGTTATAATATTATTTTGGGCCGCTTATTGAATGTGATAAATATTATTGTGTTGGTAATTTTTGACATTTAACTGCTTTCCGGTTCCTAAAATTTAGAATTTGGGTCGAAATAATAAATGACTCAGAAAAATGGATGAATTGTATTTGATAAAGAAAGACAATTTCTTCTTATTTTGTGGCTATCATAAGAATATTACTTGGATGGCGTTCGGCACGCAGACGAGACAAAACCTCATTTTGTGAATCGGGATATACTTACATATATAATTTTATTATGATATTAATTTTAAAATACTATAAAGAATAAATAAATATGTACTTAGTATGTTTGAAGTGAGAGTAAATACAATGATTTTATTTGAATGACGTTTAAAAAATGACAGTGAAGTGACATATTAGATAATGAACGGCGATCGTGTTAAATATTATGTGTAATACCTATCCATTTATTTTTATTCTTTATTCAACGCTCCATTCAAGATTTTCATTCACGGAGAAAGGGAAGAAAATGTGTTTGAAAACAATAATAGTAAAATGGATATAAAAACAGTGAAATGTTCCAGCGGGTTAAATATTGTAAAACGCCGTTTTGTATTTCATTATTAATTAGCGATGATATGAAAACAGCTGATCGAGTTAAAATTTAGTTGAACGTATGCAGGATTTAGAAAAGGGCATCGTAATATATATTTATCTCACCTAAAATAACAATCCAATTTATTGAGCACTTTCTTAAACACTATCCTCATCGAATTGGGTATGTCGTTTCTTTGAAGCTCCATTTCAATAAACTATTTTCATTAATTATTCACAATTTGTTGTTGGTAACAACGGAAACAAAACACATTACAATGTTGAAGTTGGTACACTTCTGTATTCTCTACTCTTCATGATCGCGAAAATAAAATTACAACTACTTTGACCGGTAACGGCATTCGAGATCAACCACCTATGCAGACTGCCGCGGCGACCGTCGATACATAACTAAATTATAAATTGTATTTGCTTGCAAAACGAACAATATTAACACATTCACGACTGACGGAGTTCACGGCATTTAAGCATAGAAATCACATCGAATTTATACATAGTATGTACGTGTTTTTCACGGGTTCGTTGGCAAAAGAACGCTAAAATGCAGAGTATACGCGATGACATTACTTTCTCGGATTATTGATTAGAGTGATTGTGTAATTTCTCTTTATCAAACTTCCTGCTAACAAATACATTTAGTGGATATTGGTTCGTCCTAGTAAATCGATTTTCTTTTTGCTGTCATTGTATATTGCAAGTTTCGCGGCATTAAGTCTTTTCCCGTGCGTGAAAATCATAGGACTTCACTCCCAAGTTGCGTCAGCCTTATCAATACAGGCTTACATTCACATATGCATCATTTTGCGGCTTGGAATATCATGCTATTGTGGGAATATAACTTTATATGTTATTATCTCGTTTTCTTATTAAGTCTTTTGGTCTTCAATATAATTTAAATCCTCCCATTCTGAAGCTCTAACATTAGGCTTTTTGATGAATTTGATATTTTATTTAGTTGCATTTAACATTTTAAAATTATGCAAAAAAAATTTTTTAACAAAAGAGGATATCGGCAAAATTACCCATTTCTTAAACTAAAAACAGTTCTATAAATCAGAGTTGGCAAACCTAGGGCACGCGTGCCGGAGTCGAGCTATACGAAGACTTAGCTGGCACGAAAGCGATTTAAAAAAAAATTTGTCTGCAATTATTCAAAAAGTAATTAATCAAACATAGTCATTAAAACAGTTTTCTTGATTTAATAAATTAAAAATAATGCTTTTGAGAATTTGATTTATAAATTGAGTTCTAACGTTTTTCAAGAAGAATAATAATTTAAAAAATCCACTTGGATGTGTAACGTAACCACTAAAACTAACAGGATATGAACCAGATACAAAGTGTTTGGTATCAAATTTACAAATATCTGATTACCGCCTGCGTGGTCAAGTGGTCAACGTCTTTGTCTTCCGTTACGAAAACCACGGGTTCGAATGTCAGTACGGACAGTTTTATAAATCGATTTATGAATTTCTTGTATGTGATGTTTTGAATTTCCTCTCCAATCCATCATATCCTAAAACCGGGGCGCAGCGAGAGCGATCAGCTGACCACTGGTTCTGTCTTGTCTTATTTTTCTATTCCTACTCTCTTTAGAAAAAAAGAAAGGTTTAGCAACTGAGTATCAAACAGTTCTCGTAGAAACACTTCTTTTGAGATAAAATCCATTAGGAGTCTCTATATGCTCCATATTGGGAACGTACATGGTAAAAAAATAATATATATATGTATTGAGTTCACATTAATGAAATGCCATTTTAATTTATAAATTGTTTAATTGTTTTTAAATGCCAAACTTTTGTTGCTCAGCACGTCGGAAAATTGATAAACAATATTTTATAGTTATTAGCAGAAGCACATAATAAGGTGCGCCACCACTGATATTAGCTATAACTACTTTCATAGTTATTCACCACTTTCTTACGTGCATTTCTAACCACAGGTTCAGACCGTTACGAAGATTCTCCAGCACTGTCTGGAACGGATTTATTTGAACGAAATATATATTTTTTTAAATCAGCGTCAGTTTGATTTCATCGTACAATTTAATAACGGCTTACCAAAATAAGCTACATATAAGCACGAAAGACAAGACGGTAAAAATAAATATCTGAGTAACAGTGATACATTTTTGTTACTTTGAATGTCTATATGGAAAGGTCCAGGTTTTCAATGCCTGGTGATTTTGAGCGTATTTTTGTTGACATAATTTACACTCAATTTCGACAAAAATTGCAGAATTTCAAGTTAAAAAGGGTGCAAGTTTCAAAATAGTTGAAGTGGAAAGAATTCACTGAAAACTTGCAAGGGACATTCTAGTAATGCTAATAAATATACCGTGTGATAGGTAAAAGGTATTATTATGTGAAGTAAAAATTATGAATTCTAGGCGTAGCTGAGACGCAGGCAGTACATGCTACATATTACTCGAAGAAGTACAGACCTGCGTATGCTGCAACGCAGGGACTTGCGACGAAAACATTCGTCTGCCCTGCTCTGCGCTCTGTTGCAGTACCGACACATACATCCTGAGTGACGAGAGTACATTTGGTCGTGATTTTTTTTTATTTTGCCTCGAAAACTTATGTAGTACTTATGTACTTCTTTTAAAATACATTAAAAGATTTATTGTGGGCTATTATGTGCCATTCATATATATCACTTGCGTGACGCAGCTATCACAGCATACGCTGGTCGCACATGTCTGATTCGTCTGCCTGCACCTCTATATTCTGAACTGCCATGCGCTGCGTCGTTCGCGTCTCAGCATACGCTTAACCTTGGTATTGCAACTGGGACATCCGAAATATTTCAATTTGTTTTCTTTTGTATCTAAAATATTTAACAGGTAACTTGCCATTTGAAAATTAGATTTAAACATCACAAATAAGAGTTCAATTTTTTTAAGCATACTGGACCCATCGGCGGGATTGCATGGGTAGGGTTAAATTGTTATCACGTGAAGTGTATTGAAATATGTAAATACTGTGTACCTATACGATTTTTTTGGGCTGCCACGGTGTTTTGAATGGTAGCAAATACCCGAAGGTCCGAAACTGTTACTGGACAGTTTTTTGGAATATGAATATGTTCTGAATGTGCGCTTCTTGATAACCACAAATCACAAAACCCAATTTTATCCATAAATAATAATTACACATGCAGCGGTGGGCTGCCAATACATTAACAAGGGGCTCGCTTAATCTTCAAACAATTCTCGGTGTTCCGGGGGAGGAGGAATTTTTTAACACTTCTATGCAATTATATGCAATATTTAAATAAGCAATCGATTGTTACTTAATACACTACCAATATGTAAGAATATGCAATTTACCGTAAACTAATCAATGCAAATGGCTAAAAATGTACTATTGTGTATACAGAAGCTGTCGTAGATAATATATATGTCAGAAATTGCAGTTATGTACTAGTTTGATCTGAGAATATTGCTTTCTAAGAATAATAATAAAACTCTAGCAGCTAATTGATTTTTGTTTTATTTTAAGAAACTCTAATACATGTAATGCATCACAATAATTTAGATGTACGTAGTAAGTATTATTTTAATATTAAAAATTATAACTTTGTTTATATTTAAAAAAAAAACAAATTAAATATCTAGCAGAATTGCTTCTCACACATTAAAAAAAAATAAACATGACATCGGTTAATCAATCAAAATTATTAGGGAAGAAAAGAAAAAATCAAGTGTCTGCTAGATAAGTCGGATACGAGTCCCACAACCCACGATCTCTAAATTATAATAAAGCTTTTTTTCACAAAAACTATCGTCTCGGAAAACAACATTGTACAATTTGTGAAAACATATTCTTAAAAGCGAAATATGACCACGTACTGCCTCTTTTTTAATATTACATATTTTCTCTTATAAAAATGATAGTAATATGGTGCAATCGTATGACATTGGTAAAACAAAAACAAAGTTTCATGCTATAATATTAAAATTTCATCAGTAATGTTCGCAATAAAGTATCAGATTTTTTTATGTTTGGTTCGTTTTGGCGTGATTTTCAATTGAAAAATCATAGACATTATACAAATGTATTTACATTTCGTAGATTGGTGTAGGTAAATAAATCATGTATGGCATAATTTTCTGTTGTACTTAAAAAAGGATTTCTTGCTGCAAAACTAGAAGTAATATTATTTAACATTTTTTTTATGGCGTATTCTCTCACTTTTACGGATTTCATTAGACAACAAACAACCGACCAGTCAAACGAGACGAGGATATTCCTCATCTATTAAATGGTGTACCGTCTGATAAAAATGAAAGTGTTTCGTTAGATTACTAGTAGGTGGATATCCAGTCAAGTGCATGACGATACGCTGTATTGCTATATTTACTAATAGTACTTACAAGAGGCCGGCAGCTAAATTCCGTCAGAGACTGAAGATAATATTACTCAATATTGTTCCTTTCAAATCTGTAAAACAAGCCGCTGAGTGTGCGTGTTCTCATGCCCCCAATTTCGCAAAACATTAACTATTGGGCCCTTCTTTCAGGTAGTAAGGTAATACATAATACATATTATGTTCGTGCTTAATTAATATTTTTCAACAATAAACTCATGTGTCCGTTTTCATGTTTCAAAAACTCGGTGTTGATGTGTTGTAACTAATAACATTAATGTTCTGTAAGACCAGGGGTGGGCTGGAGGGGGCTTGAGCGAGCCCCTTGTTAAATTTTACTTAGGCCACCGAGCCCCTTGTTGAATTATGAAAGAACAAAATTATTAGATCTAATTAATACCTTATTGCAATTTCTGACAAATAAATATTATCTACAACGGTTTAAGTTAGTGGTTCTTAACGGGGGCGATACCGCCCCCTGGGGAGCGCTTAGAAGTCTGGGGGGGGTGTTTTTATTTTTTCAGAATTTGGGGGGCGCTGTAGGATTGCAAGGGGGCGATTGAGGATTTCAAATTCTTGAGCTAAAAAAAACGAGTTTCGAAGATATTTTGGGCAAAAAGTATACGGAATTGAGGATTTCAAATTCGTCGGTGAGCTAAAAATCGACTTTCGGAGATATTTTGGGGAGCAAGTATAGGGTATTGAGGATTCAAATTCCTCGGTGAGAGGAATTTGCGTTAGATAATTTTAGATAATTTATTTTTGCAAAAGGGGGCGATTCTTTCAATACGGTTAAGAAAAACTATAAAGTTTGATAGGGGCATGGAATTGGTGCAAAAAAATGGTGCATAGTTTTGCGTCAATCTTGTAACTCTTCACTCTATCAAGCTGGGGTAGGCGAGTAAATTTGTTAGCTATTTATACTAATTATTTTGCAGTCTATTAAGTAATATAAGTTTATTTAGTAAGATTCGATTGTTTTAATAATTATTGCGTATAATTTGTATGATAATGATAAAATAATCCGCCCCTTTCTCAGACCACCTGAGAGTTTTGAGATTGATCGAGCCCCTTTTTAATGTATTGGCAATCCACCGCTGTGTAAGACGTGTCAAATGACTCAAATGCAGTCACTTAATATTTTAATGAGTAACTTTTAGTTGCCAATTGGAATCTAGTTAAAACAAATACATACGTATTTTAAATTGATTCTTGGCTTGTTACGTGGAAAATACAGTAGCGTAGCAAAGGGGGTGCGGCAGGGGCGGACCGCCCCGGGCGGCACATTTTTGGAAGCAGCATTTTCAAAAATAAATATAATATTTTGCGAGATATTATATTTATACGTAAACAAATTAAGCCACCTGAGGTGAAAACTTCAAATTCATTGTTTATAAATAGTTGAAGTGATTTAAAAACAAAATTAGAGGAGATATTGGGGGCGGCAAATTCAAGGATCGCCCCGGGTGGCCGGACCCCTTCCTACTCCACTGGGAAAATATATTTGAATACGTCTATACCTATAAATGCCATACTTATATCAACATAAATTGGTATGTTTCCAAGTGCTTCAATATTTACGACTGGTGATTTGCATCACTTTATTTTCGGCGCGTCAAAAACGAGGATGTATAGTGGATCAGACGTTTTCTCAGAAGTTTTTCTTGCATTTTAAGAAGCTTATCCTATTTTTTTACATTTAAGCGACAGAAATCAACGTTTTCAACTGTAATTAATGTGCGGTTGGTTGACTGTATTTTTTATTTACAAATTAATATCTATAAAACAAGCTTGTGGCCTAGTGGTTAACTTTATTGGCCGCTCGAGTTCGGCCTTCCAGTATAGGACTGTCATATTTCTTATCATCACAACCGGGATATTGTTGATACTTACTCACAGAATCCATTGCATTAATTTCGGTGATCGTACGAGATCCAATGTGGACAACATCCTATGGCTACTATATTCACCAGTGCTTCCCAAAATTGTTATGTCACGATCTCTTAAAATCTGAAAACCTGGGCGTTCCACTTGGGAATCACTGATATAAACCGTTCCAAATTACATTTGACGATTTATTTGCATGTACATATTTTACTTGGATTATTTACACTTTTTAAAAGATTAATAACTAGTATTCGGGCTGACATTAAAAATATAATATAACGCGTGTTTCATTATATATTTATTTCTTTCAATTTTTACAACTTAGTAATTGCGAGGAATAATGGTAGCTTAACTTAATCCGGGATTTTGGGTTGTCTGAAAAAGTCTCTTTGGGGCGCCGGGACAAACGACTCGAAACCGGGATTCCTGGCAGCCCTATTCCAGTACAGATATATAATGTGGAGTCTCATTAATTGATTTAAAATCCTGGGTTCCTGTGACGTCAAATCGATCCTATGAACGCAGCGTAATGAAATCGAATAGCTTACCCAGGGCCGGTGCAACTATACAGGCGGAATAGGCAACCGCCTAGGGCGCTAAACATTAGGGGGCGCATACATGGAGTATTAAAATTATTTTAAAATACTCCAACAATAATAAATAGTAGGTTTTATTTGTTGTTATTATGTATCGTATTTTATATGATTCAAAAAAGAGAGATTTAGCGGCTGAGTAGCAAATAGACGTAGAAAATCTTCTGATGAGGTACCTCCATTAGGAGACCATATTCTCCACATGGGGAGCGGACATAGATATATATAAATATATTTCTTATGATCCTCAATTGTTTTTTCTTGAATTCGAAAAAAAATGGGACGATTTATTAAAAAGGGGGCGCGCCAATAACCGTTGCCTAGGGCGCAAAATAGCCTCGCGCCGGCACTGAGCTTACCGCAATTCATGTGTTAACTTTTGCCTTTTTTATCCTTACCATATACACAAAAGAAGGGTAGAGCGGGAAATATTAAACAGTTTTCGTAGAATAACTTCTGTTAACATAACCTCTATGAGACTTCCGCGATGTTTAAGCATTGAGAGCTGAAATAGTAATAAAAATAAAATTATCAGAATTAATAAGTAATTATAGATAATATTTCACTTTTGAAGTATTCACTGTCGATTTTTATGAAAAGACATGTACATGTAACGTCCTTTTCACCCACCACGAGCATTATCATCGAGGTGAACACAACCGTCCCTGATCTCTATTCAAATGTGAAATAAGAACAAATGAGTGTGTTTTTTTATTTATACATAATCATACAAAACATTGGATTGTCATTTTAAATTTACAATGAAATCAGGGCAGATGAAAAACACTTTTGGAAATACTAGCTACATAAAGCAAAAAAATCAATCTGCTAATTTTGTGTATCACTTTTTGGTCACCGTATTCTGTGCGATTATAATATAATTACGTTATACAAAACCGGAGAAAAGCTGCAATATGAAGCTACTGCTCACATTATTACGTCAGGGACATTTTGAATAGACCATTGAACCAGGGCTCGAACAATAATGAAAAATATATCTCGATGAGTGAACCAAAAGACAATTTATCAAGACCGAAAAAAATCGATACTTGCCCATCTATTTGGCCAAACCGTTTTTCCTAGAGTGACGTCTCGAAGCTGGAGTTGGAAAATCTGAAGAGCCGCGAATCTACCATAACTCATATTCACAAAATATTAATTTTGATAAAATCGCAAGAAACCACTGGAGCACCATTTTTCGTAATCACGAACAAAGTTATAAATTACCATAAATATTTATCGTAAGTGAAAAATAGTAATTTCTTAAGATGCGAAATATAATATTACACCATGATCGCCGATTAGTTCTTTCAAACCATATCATATTTTTTATTTAAAAATGTGAATTGAAAACAAATATATATATATTATATGATCAGGACCGGTTTCGCTCGCGATTACAGTGCTATTTATACAAAACAAAATTAAATTAACATGGCGTACAAAGGCAAAGAGCGACAGAATAACAGAGAGAATCAATTAGTCTCGAAACAAAAAGTATTTTGATGACTGGTAATTTTTTATCTTTATATTTGGTTTTTTCTTGCGATTTTTTTTTTATGAAAAGCAGTAAAATGGTTGGGATCCCGTAATTCCGGGATTGTCTAAATGCCAATAACGGGGATCGGAATTCGCGTTGAAATGCAAAAATAGTTAAATTTAAAATGTTCATATTTCTCGATTTACTATCATATTAATAATAAAAATGTTTTTGCCAGTGTAAATATCTTAATTTGTTAATGTACATAGTTACATACTTTTTTGTAATACACCCAGAAGCATGAAGCATGTTAATACTTAAAATAAACTATAAAACAGTGATTATTATAGGTATTCGGTGTTGTTTTTTTAAAACGGGCTTTCTTCCTCTGTAGATGGTCGTCTGTTTATTTATATATTTAAAAAGCGTATTTTAATGTTCAAAATATTTATCTGATATTCATTCCAATTGCAGCCAATAATGTACACGTTTTTGTTAAAAAATACAAAGCTTTACTTTTCCGATTGGGGCCGGACTCAAGGCCTGGCAAGCTCAAGATCATTTTTTTATATATATATTAATTTGAGATCTTGTACATGAGTAATTGTGATGTCTTTTCTCTTATTAATATCAAGTGACTTAAAAAAATATTTTCAATAAAAATTATCTCATGTACTTAAAAAGAACAGAATTATCTGATTCCTTGGCCAGATATTTTTTATAGAAATTATTAGTTTTATAAAAAACGAAAACATTAAAATAAATATTGATTCAAATGATTATTTGCTGTATCCCGTAATTGTTAATATCGAAATCCTGGATAAACAAGGATCCGGGATTTGGTGCCTTAGTCAGCACTGTCAATGCTGTTGTGATAAATCACAATATCGTCGTGAATTACATTGTTTGAGTCACTTAAAAATCACAACTAATAAGGTAATATGAGATAACGAATCATTATATGTAAAAAATATTCTAAGAAATTATTAATTGAGAACTGGATAAGATCGTGCTAAAAAAATTCTAATCAAAGTTATGCGCAACCATTCACTGATTACCGATAGAGACCATTTTACGACAGATTGTGTTAGATTAATTATTGTTTTGACGTTTCATTTCCTTTTTCAAATTTGATATTATTACGAAAAATTGGAAACAGACGTAACTAAAAAACATTTCGACATTCACTTAAAATTTGTCGTCAATTTCCTACTACACGGGCCGAGCCAGTTTGGTAGTTAGGTTATTTGAACAAAAAATAATATTTCGTAACACAGCTGTAAGTACCCTACTGTCTTGTGTTTAAGCAATGGACGTGCCATAACGATTTAATTGAAGAAGAGTAAACATTTCTAGAAAAAAACAATGATGCCTGATTATTTACACTCTGAAACTCGAAATTTTTGAACTAACAACAAATGAAAGTTTTTTTATGATGGGTTAATGAATTTAATCAACTTAATAAAAAAGAAAAACGATTCCCAATTAGGCTCTGTAATATTGTGGAAGTTTACGAAAGTATTTAGATGTATGTATGTAGATATATCCCAGTGGTGGCTCTACGCTCTGGGCCAGGTGGGCTCAGACCGACCAGAATTTTTCGCCCAAAATGTTGAAAAGAAATCTAAAAGTAACCTAATAAAAAACACAGCAATTCGGCCTATTTATGAACGAAAAAATCCATTGTTTACCTGCAACGAAACTAACCCATCACAAAATCGTACAATATTGTATGAATTAGTATATCCGATTCTCTTTTTTTATCATTATAAGGCAAATTCTTAAATTCTCTAGTACAGCGCTTCCCAATCTTTTCCATTAATATTTTCAAAAAATCCCCATAGTCATAACAAACCCACTTAATTCATTGAAACTTGTATACATTCAATTTTCGCTAATTTACATTTTAATAGCCTTTTAACTTAGTGATCTACTTATATTTTTGTATATAAACGATACAAACTGTTTACTACGCGTCAGTTCAAGTACATCCGTGCACTTGGAATGCCTGAAGATGCCGAAAGGCGAAACCCGGGTCGTTAGCGACAAAACTCATGGAAAAGTACAAAATTCAAACAATTCAAATGTGATATTGAAATTCCATCAAGCACCCTCAATCGAAATACTTAATTATGTTTTTCAATGTTTTTACATTTTGTCACTAACTTCCCGAATTTCGCCTTTAAGCATTTTCAGGCATTCGAGTGCACAGATGAACTTAATCTAACACTTAGTTAATACTTTTGATTGTGTAAGTATATAATGCAAATATTATCACTATGTTTAATAGATATTGGGGGCAATCTGGATTATTTTATTATTGATGAGATATTCATGACACTTATTATTAATAATCGAGAATATAATCGCATAAACAATTACAATCTCTACCTATCTTTGAAATACATGTGATCATTAGGTTCAATCATTGTTAATAAGCAATTCGAAAGATCTTCACATAGGAATATCTACTGACAGAGCTGTAGCAATGATTTAAGCACCCTAGCAATGATAAAACATAGTGCCGTATTATTACGAGTCAAGCGGTGCCGCTCAGAGCTTCTCTCCCTTGCCAAAAGTACATTTGACAATGCCTTCCTATTGATTTTAAAAGGTTGGGTATAATCAGAACCTTGGGAATTTCGAATGTCTTTACTGTAGAACAGCCATACTCAACCTGTGGCCCAATCAGCTCTTACGTGCAGCCCAAAATAATTATAGTCACCAATTATATTGTCTCTTTTGACTCAATATGAAAATTCACATTCATTTTTAAGCAAACGATTTAAGATTTTGGATACATTGGTATTTTTGTGTACTTTTTATTTGTTTCATTGTTATTTTTTACTTTGAAAAATACATAAATATGTTGCGACCCACGTAGAGAAGCAAAAATTGGAATGCGGCCCGGAGGAAAAAAGGTTGAGTATGGCTGCTGTAGAATGATGTATCTTTCTATTTGAATACCTAATGCAACTGCTTAATTTTTTCACTTCAAACATTTTTAGGGAAAGAAACAAATGATCATCAGATGGTGATAGGTTCAAAAAGTATGGTGGATGTGACAGAATTTCCCAGCCTATATATATATATATCGATTGTGGAAAGGAAAAAGGACGTTACCCTCAATTTTCAAAAATCGCTTTTTTTCGATAATCACAATGTATACAACTTGACACACATTCTATCAAAAGGATGGCAGCTGAAAATGCCGAATAAGTATCTAAATTTAGCTTTTCAGTTTGAAAAATATGACCTTGTAAAAAATTAAAACCAAGAAAAAACACTTAAATAAAGGTTTTTACGAGACAATTTCTTTAATTAATATTAGGTTATATCAATTAAAAACCAGTTTAGAAGTATCCGTGCACTTCAAGGTTGTGTATAATTCATAATTTGCATGTCACAAAATCATCAAAACACGTTTTTAGCGCCTCCTGTAAAATTTGATATGTGTGGGTTACGTCCTTTTTCCTTTCCACAGTCGATATGTTGACTGTGAATTAAAATCGCATTCTGTGTTTTTAAAACAGATGCCTGTAGAAAATACTGGGGGTAAAATGCTTTTACTTTTTCAGTGACTCAGAGGTATTATATGTAAACCAAAAAAGCAGGTAAGCCTGAATCCTGCTCTTTCTCTTTTTCCAACCAAATGGATTCTGACGCCCCGGAATCCCAATGATGATTAGCTATAGGATGTACTCAGCAGTCAAAAGCAGAAATGGTAAAAAAGGCGACATAAATTCAAGATTATGCAATGCACCATACAAATATTATCATTTTACAGTTATGAGAAAGAATTAAGTGACCTGACGACCTGGTGACTGGGTGATGGCTGGGTGACTTTCAAATAATGGGTTGAAGCAACAGGATCAGTAGAGTGGATACATTTGCTTGAAGTAATCATGACAACCCGAGTTACATTTATTTAAATCATACTTTACTTAATAATATTTATACATATAAAACAAAGTCGGGTTATTTACACGTATAACTCAAGAAGGGCTTGGCTGATTTTAATGATCTTTGATTAATTAAATTCTTCTCCGCCTAGAGTAACAGAATAAGCATTAAAACACCGGAAAAATATCACGGAAAAGAAGTTACGAAGAAAAATAATATTCTCAAACAGTTTTCAAATGACGAACAGCTTGAAATAATGAAAATGTCGTTGTATGCCGATTTCATCCACTAGCTGGCAATGTTTCCTACATTTATTTGTTTCTGCTTCTTTTGCATACGATTGAATTTTCAATAATTTTAAATTTAGAGTATGGATGAGAATAAAAAAATCGATGATATGAAATGAAAACGAAAGAAAATCGGATAATATTGAAATCAGTGGCGGTTCCTGAACTAAAATCTTGGGTGGGCTAGAGGAAAGTTTAGTATTGTATACTATTTACGAAATTGTGTATTTTTCCACTTCACCATTGATCTACAAGCAAATAATAGACACTACTGCAAAGCATAAATTACTATATAATAAAATCAATGCTAATGTAAGTAAGAAATAATAAAATAATAACCTTAAATTCGTCTCTTTCAAAGTGAAATAGCATGTACAAAAAGCAATACAGAGCTGTCACTGAAAGTCAATATCTGTCACTTTCATACAATAAAATGATATTGGTATTTGTGTTTGAATGTATGGGTGGGTCATGGGCAAATTCAATTTACCCCCCAACAAATGACAGAAATTTTATAATTTGACGAACAATCGTGTGAGTTTGACGACGTTTCCGTACATACAAATACAAAAAAATCTAATCGTGCTTGATTGCGCCCCAGTGTAAGAGGAAAAAACACGGGCTAGATCTTTCCAGCCCCTGACTCGTTAATACGTAGGTGTTGCCAGACTGACGTCACGTTACCTGTTCTCTATGAAGTTTTTATAGGGTTATTGTTTTTTTTTATACTGGTTCAGTTTAAAATTGTAATACAAAACACAATCGAGAATATTATTGTAAGTAGACATAGCATTGTCTTATATTGACAGAGGAAAATCAAAACAAAGATATTGTATTCATTTGGGATAGGTTAGTTACGATTATAAATGGATTTATTTTATTCAGCGGCCGAATTGCTGTTCATTTTTATTCAGCCATCTAAAGTTTTGAGTGAAAAATGCAGGTCGGGCTTAGCCCACCTAGCCCAGTACCTAGCCACTGATTGAAATAAAGTTATGTTTATAATTAGGTATGATATTTTTTTTGACAACAATATTACGCTGTTTGCACGAACGTTGCTCTTCTCTGAGATGTCATGTTATTACACTTGGAACGCTACATCGAAGAAATTTTAACGTCAAAAGCAAGGTGATGCGGTTCCTGATATCCCTAATGACACATGACAATCGCTGAAGAAATTTTTTCTGAATCTCCAAGCCACATTATCACAAAGATACGCACATTATTTTGACACGCTTCCCATCGAATCCCCGTGAACTGTGGAACAAGTACAAGGATGACATGTCCGAATACATTTTACATTGAATTCGTGTCAGTTCAGGGAATCCCGATCTCGAGATGAATGAAGAGATACATAACCAGGCTTTGCTTTTGATCGAAGACATGTGTTACCTTATGTGCGGCAGTTTTTTAGTCAAGTTAGGAATGCCAACACCAGATCGTGGAATGAACGACGCTTTCAATCAAGAATCGGAACGTGAACATGAATATGATCGAGATGCATTGAACCAATCAGTTTGAACGAATGTACCACTGTTGAACCCTCAACAGAAGGAAATGTACGATACGTTAATGAAGGCAATTGATGATGGAAATGGTGGCTTTTTTTTCCTCGATGCGCCCGGTGGAGCTGGGAAGACATTCCTCATGTCTTTGATTATGGCCACTGTTCGTGTGAAATATAAAATTGCTGTAGCAGTTTCTTCTTCTGGAATAGCGGCCACGTAGATAGAAGGATGCCGAACAGCTTATTCCGTTGAAATTACCGTTAAACCTCCAAGCCACTGAAAAACCAATATGCAAGATTGCAAAACACTCAGCAATGGCCAAATTTTTGGTAGGAAATACAATCATCACCTGGGATGAATGGACAATGGTGCACAAATGCGTATTGGAAGCACTCAATCGAACTATGAAAGATCTGAGTAATGACTCAAGATCTTTTGGAGGTGCAATGATTCTACTATCTGGCAATTTCCGCCAAGCACTACCAGTCATTCCAAGATCAACCTCTGCTGATGAAATAAACGCTTGCCTCAAATCATTGACTCTGGCGCTATGTGAAGAAACTTCAGCTTACGACAAACATGCGAGTTGCATTGCTAAACAATCCATCTGCCGAAGATTTCTCTAAGCAATTGCTGACTATTGTCGGTAACAACCGTGTTCCTGTTGACGAATTGATTTCGTTTCCGACGAATTTTAGCAAATTCGTCTCAACGAAGGATGGCTTCATCAATAAAATGTTCCCGAACTTTTAATCACAATTGGTTGAGTAAACGAGTAATTCTTGCGGCAAAGAACAAAGATGTGGATCATTTAAATTTCACAATTCAAAATCAAATCGTTGGTCCACTACATTCCTTCAAATCTATCGACAGTGTAAAAAACGAAGACGAAGCATCCAACTATCCAATTGAATTTGTAAACTCATTGGATCTGCCTGTTACGCACAATTTACAACTAAAGGTTGGCTTGGTAGTCATCATATTTCAAGTTATCAAGTTAACACAACACTTGATTCTGAGGCGGTACGAAGTTCATTGGGTCAGCTAGTTTAAAATAAAAGAATTACTGTATTGTTTGAAGATTTTGTTTTATATTTACAAAATAGGTACAAAAATATTTGATATGAATACAGTCATTCCTGTCATAATGCGAGTTCTCAAGACGCGAATTCCGAAAATATTAGCGGCGATGGCTTCACAGAACGCAAACAAGTCAGGCGACGTGGACGACTGACTTGCAAAATATTATTGTTTGTTTTAAAACTTTTGAAAACATTCGCAGGTAATTCAGAGATCAATTTACTTGTAACAGTTCTCCATCTGAGATATTACACTGTGAATTATTTTATAACAACCCAGTATATAATAGAATCAAAATATTTGATATCAAATCAACCAAAGTGGCTCACATCCTGGCCATCAGATTTATCAATAATATTTTTGTAGACGATTATCTCTCCTTTGACTCTTTCTATACTCTTCGATATATCTTTGTGAATTTCCATGTAAGCGCTTACTGTATTATTATTTTGACCATAAACAGTGCGAGATAGTTGATTATTAGCAATTCTGAAACAAAATAAAAATGTTTTATGGAGAACAAAATATGCTTGTTTCCTGCTATTCAGATGCCATTTTTTTATTAGTAAATTCAAAAGCAAAATAAGATAAATTAGATTTAAGAGACTGGAAAATACAGGTTTATAGTTTTTTAACAGAAAAATTTATTTGATATTCTGGGTTATGTATTTTAAACACCTGTATGTGTATTGCGACCAAAACTGCCCCAAATACGTCGTGGTGGTCATCTTCACAACTATTTTGACAATGCGTGGAAAAAAAACAAATGAATTATTTTTTAAATATTATTCAAATGTCTCCAGTCTGCACGGGCCGAAATTTTACAAAATTACCCGACCCAAGCCCGAAAGACTCAGGCCCGACCCGGCCTGGGCCCGAGTATAATACCACAATTGTTACCTAAACCCGACCCGAAACCCGGATTTATATTCAACAGACCGAAAAAAAACAGTTTTTTACAAATTTACGATTTTCTATCGAACTGGTAATAATTAAAATCATCATGGCTGACTTATGACACAAACATAGCCTGAAATATTTTTCTGAAGAATAAATTCTTTACCTGGGCCCGGCCCGAGCCCGAATCTCAATTGCGTTTACCCGCCCGAACCCGGCCCGTGGGCCGGGTAAGGGCCTGAGCCCGTGCAGACTTCTAGCCTCTAGGTAACAGGAAAGTACCCAACATATTATGTTTGAAATCTATTAGGTAAATTAAATTTCAGGCAATATCAAATCAATGAAATTTAATCAAGGTAACTGAAAATGTGACATACTTAGCTTTCAGCTCTAAAAGTTTATTTTCTGCATCAAAGATATCAACAGAATTCTCCGCGTTATTTATTACAGGTCCCATTCGTATGTCAATCCATTCTTTCATAAGGTTGTGAAAGTCAATATTCATTTTCATCGATTCCAACATGCTCTTATGATATAAATCAAAATTTTCAATCAGTATAACTTGTTCCTGCGTAAGTCCTTCCTTAAGAAGGGGAGGTTTTAGCAGCAATTTCTCTATCAACCCATCGGTGATGCTATCATATGTTTGTAAAGTTTTTGGATAGGTTGTGGTAATATATTTTTCTAATTGTGAATGTAAGGTTTTTTGTTCATTGTACAACAATCCTTCGATTTCTAACGGAGCAAGACCTAAATATAAAAATAAACATGCAAACATTAATAGTGTCATTAAAACAAATTTTACAGAAAAATTACGATGAAGTCATGTGTTTAACACGTTGACAGCTAAGCCTGTGCATGGTACAAACAGTGTTTCTTTAGAGACACTCTAATTGTATATGGCATGGACACATCTTAAAATAGTTTAACAAAATAGCCGCAGCACTGTCTACTAAAATAACACAGACACATAAAATCAGGTCAGTATTAATACATTTGTATGGTTAGGTTTTTTCGGTGTATCAACCCTTTAAGTAATATCGCGGTACCGGTTCTAAATAAAAGAGAACTAGAGTTTTCTTTCGACATAACTGGAGATCAGTAGATGCAATATACTTAAAACATAGAATAAGTAATATGATTTGCTAATAGTATGTTCACAAAAACTTGCCAAAAATATTGCTAGATCGATGATCAATATCATTCCTTTCATCTTTGCTCATATAAAGAGACAAGTCGACATCAGCTTGGATTTTCTCAACTTTTCTCTTAAGTGTTTCGGATATGTATGAATCTTTTGTACAAACTTGCGAGATAGCATCCATAAAAAACTTTTTTTTGTAATATAAAATATCTAGATTTGTAGTTTTTTCTAAATTCTTATCCATTTCGATTGCGAAGATAAAAATTGATTGTAATTAATATCTGTATCTACAAGACGTCTTTTATCACCATTGATTTACTTCTTTAATTTGACAAATTCACTTATTTTGTCAGAATATTCAAATTTTAGTATGACAGTTTATTAAAAGTGCTGCCATTATGTTACATATCAATATCACCTTTTTAGACATTTAACGTAAAATAATATTATATAATATGATAATAATAGTAATAGCCAATTCTTTACAAATTTTACATGGATGCTATTAATTTAAAATAAAAATATATTTGATGAAACATAATTCAAAGAAGCAAGCAATGATTTGATTCTTATTTCAACCTTTTTAATTATCACGGTGTCAACAGCCATAAAGATTTGATTGTCATGAAATATGTCAGATGTCAGCGCTAGTATTTTGTTTTGTATTCGATTGTTCTAGATTCAAGCAATTGCTGCGAAATTATAAAATTTTAGATAGCCGAAGTAAATACAAGCTAATAGCAAGTTAGGTTTCTAAATGATACTCAAAGATAACAATTTTATAGACCGATTTTATTTACACAAGCCCCTCATTAGTTCTTGATAAATTTTCATTGACAATAACAAGGTTATGATAAAATAGCGAAGATATGTTTTGCTGGGGAAGTAGCGCTCATGGTGAGCTGGGCTTAGGAGGCATAGAAGAAGAACAGGTAAAAACAAACTTATATTCATAGAAATCAAAGAAAATATTGTCCAAAAACTTATTCATTATATGGTTTCTCCATCAATTACTGCTTAAAATAAAGACAACATATTCGAAATGTTAAGAACTTGTCATCTTCATATATTATTTACATGAAATTTAACCAATAAAGACCTGTGTATTCTGGCGAAATAAATAAAGAATAGATACCTATGTCTAATGAGTCACTTATTTTTCTTTTAGAAATATTATCATCCATTTTATATCCTTAATTTGGGTCTCCTCCTAGTTATTAACTGTATAATTAATTTAGAATGCTTTTAAATTCAGTACTCTTAATTCTAAATTATGAAATTTATCTTAACACTTCTTAGGCGGGCCACGACCAAAGTCGTTTTTAGCGTATTGTACGTAGAATGCGGATCAAGGCAAAAGTCGTTTTAGCGTATTGTCGGTAGAATGCGGATCACGGCATATGTTTTTTTATATCGTCGCTTGTTTGCGGGACACATAATATCACGGGTTTGTTTGTCGGCGTTAAATAACATGCCGCAACTAATTAACATTAGTCCTAATTCTTTGCTAGATTATAAGGGTGGAAGTTTGAGCTAAGAAACAAAAAATCAACTGTGTTATAGATTTATTTTGCGATCTCCATCGCTAGTTTAGATCGAGTCGTTTAACGAGTTAAACACTGCTTTTTAGACGTATTTTTATTGTTTTTATAGTTTGTTTACGCAATTGTTATTGTATTTATATATAAGCATACACCATGATAAATTTAAATGATACATGCACATATTAGTATATGATTATCAACCAATACACATGTTGCGTAGATTGGTTCATAAGTTTAATTCTTCAAAAAAACTGCGGCAACCGCAAGTGACCCTTTTTTGACAAGAAGCAATAAAACTAATAAGTTATTATGCATTGAATGTTCGTATTTATTATTTACAAAAAGGGTGACACATGTGTCTCGAATATTTACGCTGTAATTTTTACGGCATTAGATTTTACACTTCCAGTGGTAGTAAAGTTGTAGGAATGGCGATTATATATTATAATCATTTATATAATTATAAAATATTGATAAATATGCTATTTTGTTATATAGAATGTTTTGAATATTTAATATTTAAAACATGCGGAGTGCTATCTACTAAATTGATGACAGGTTTTATATTCAGCTTTGAAACATAGTGAAATTATGATGATATCGAAATGTTCTAATTTTATTTTTAATGATTAGATGTCACGTATGATTTGTTTTTAAATTTCAATCGAAAATATCGTTTGGTTTAGAAGTTGTGTTGATTTTAAGAATGTAATATATTTGTGCGCTAATCACTAAAAAACGCCCGCTACAGGCTTGAGTCTATTTTTTGAAGCGCCCGACTAAGAAGTGTTAATTAATATCTTGAAGCATAATTCTTTCAATTCTATTGTAATATCTACTTTTTATGATTCTTCATCACTTTTGTGGTTATTGTATAATCAAAGAATACAGCTAATGCATAATTCGTTGAACGTTTTAGATTAGATTATGATTTTTTTTTAAGGTGAAGAAATATTTTCCATGATGATTTATGACTACGTTTAGTCAGACCTACATCGCCAAACTTTCATATTTAAGGATTTACATAGAAGAATACTAGTCCTATCCTAGTCCCATTATTTTATAATTACCCTCTCCTAAAATTGATGTTGCTCCACTCCAGTTCTTGTAAAAAAAAATATTGATATGCACCAATAGGAGTCCATATACATTAAAACCACCATTTACACTAAAGTCGGGATTGTATGTAATTTGGAGTAGTGTAATTGGGGGAGTGAATCTCATACAAAATTAGGGATTTTGTTTTTTCCGCGAAAAATGCAAAACTAAGATTTCTCTTAGTTTTGCAATTTAAAAATATGGACGAAATATTTAGTTACTAAGTGATAAAATGCAAAGCGCCAAAATCCAACACATAGACAGTCGCTCGGCTATGCGTATATAGCCTGGCACGTGTTGAATATATGGACCGTTCAATTGGGGGATTTGCGGCGAATATCTCAAGCCAGCGCGTAATTTGGAGCAGTGTTATTGGGGGTTCCACTGTATTCTATATCGGACTTCTGGGATTACTGGGATTTGAATCCATTAACTTGGCAACCAGAGTCAATCAAGTTGAAAACAGCTACAAAGTCATTAGTAATCATATAAACATTTTTTCCTTTATAATGATTTTAGATTTTTCAACCGATTGCTTCCACATGGAGTCAGGCGAGTGGAGTTTCGTCCATAGCGTGCGGAGAAAATCATTCTTTACTCGTCACGAGTGATGGAAAAATATACTCCTGCGGAAACAATGATCACGGGCAACTGGGACACGATAAGCCTAGAAAAAGGCCACGTATGTCTTGCTTTAGTATGTGTGCTTTACAAATCCACTTTCTTTGTTATTATTTATTTTATCCTCACCTTTCATCACATCTCATTACGCTTCTCTCTTCTTGTGCCATCTGTGAAAAAATCAGGTGAAAGTCACTTTTGAGAATGTGCATGAGATTTGATAATAAAATTTCATTTCACTGTGCTTTAGTCCAGTGGTCTGCTGACTGACACCGATCCAGAAATAGTTTTGCACATTTTAAAACATACATACATGTAACGTTCCCTCTAAGCCGAAGGGTTAGCTGCGCGGAAATTTCAAAGGCTGCGCGGAACGATCAAATATTAATTGAGCAACTGTATTGTAGTGCGCGCCAACCCGGAATGAGTGCGCGGGGGGCTTCACAACTGCTGCGCAGCTTAGAGGGAACGTTGCATACATGTAGATTATATATGAGACATCCAGTATCAGACACAGCCAAGTCAGTTTTACTTTACTTTTCTGGACATTCTGTCAGCTGATTCAAATCTTGCGATCTGATTGGCTGTCAATGACTTGGCCGGTATCATATAACATGATGCATTTGACTCGGTCACTTTTGATAATAAAGTCAATATTTAAAGTGGATTTTCACTCACTGATTTTTATGATTTTTATACTGAAACATTTATTGAATTATAGGTATTAAAATTTCCTATTGGAATTAATAAAAATGTGTATGTCGGCAAAATTTTAACATGACTTGACTGTGTTTGATACTAGATGCCTCATATATAATATATATATGTCAATTTACGTCATTGTTACAACGCTATAATTATTACAGTTAGTAAAATATTTCGGTTGGCACTTATCAACTTGCAACCGATGATTACACTGCAGAAAGATTCTTAACTCTAAGTTTCTTTAGACTATAGCAGCTATTATCATTAAAAGAAATAATATATTATGCATATTGCATCTAATAATAGTCTATGATCAACTTGTGGTGAAAAGACATCATGAACACCCATGTAGGGTATCCAATCCCGAAGCCTTTTTCCAATCCCGGGATTTCGGGATTGATTTATTTTGAATCCCGGGATTGAGATTTTCTCACCGAGGAATTTGAAATCCTCAATTTGCTATACTTTTTCCCGGAATCTCACGGAAACTCGTTTTTTTTTTTTTTTAGCTCACCGAGGAATTTGAAATCCCCGATTTGGTATACTTTTTCCCAGAATCTCACGAAAACTCGTTTTTTTTTTTTTTTAACTCACCGAGGAATTTGAAATCTCCGATTTGCCAATTTCGTGTAAATTTCGAGAATTTGCTCAAAATTTCTCAATCCCGAAATCCCGGGATCGCGGCCATCTCAATCCCGGAATTTCAGGATCAGAAAATTGAACGGGATCCCGGGATTGGATGCCCTACACCCATGCCTATTATCAAAGATGTTAATTGAAAAAATATATAAGTGTTGTTGACATTTCTGGAGATTGAACCCAGACTCACCTGGTAGCTAGGATAAAACTCTTGCCATTAGACCTCATTAAGCTGACGATCAACAATCTATTGATAGGCCAGTTTAGGTTATAAAACAATATTGTATCGTAAATTTAATTAATTTAAGAATGGTGACAGTTTAATGTTTGATGTGTCGCTGTGCATATACTAGGGCCGTGGAGTCAGTTAAAAAGAATACGACTGACTCCGGCTTCAAATAAAAACCGACTCTGAATTGATTTTTTGAATTATTTCCGCTTAACTTACATATCTGTATATCATCATTCTACTATACAGATCATTCTAGTCATTAGAATATTTTTAGAACATTTCATCAATCAATATGATGAATAGATTAATAATTCTTCCATACTCTTTTCTCTCACTAATGACTAGTTTTGTGTTGATGAAACTAATTGTTCAATATTAGACTAGTTTACTTAGAATGTTATTTTAGTTTTACTTCTAATTCTTTTAATAACTTAATTTTAAATTTGAATCGTTCAAACTATGTACATTCTCACAGATTTTGTCACTAACGACCCGGGTTTCGCCTTTCGGCATCTTCAGGCATTCAAGTGCACGGATGAACTTGAACTGACGCTTAGTAAATGAAAGTTTCGTGTTTATATAAGATATAAATGTATCACTGAGTCCAAAGCCACTGCTGGCAAAAAGGATAAGCCCATGGGAATACCAACAGATTTGACTAGTGAGCAGTTTCAAGAATTATATAATTTGTTTGTCGGCAAAGGTTTTATGATTATATGATTTTATGGTTATATAGGGTATAGAAGCGGAGATGTGGGGAAATTTGATATTTCGTTTAAAATCGGAAGATTTTGCAACTGTGCTTTGTTGATTTCTAAAATTTCTTGGAAAAAGAGCTTATGACTGTCCGTATTTGGGTGTAACATTTTTATCCCTTGTTCCTGATTGAACACGTGTCCTTCCGATATTAAGTGATTAGCAAAAGTAGACGTGTCTTTTTTCAATCTAAAGGCTGCCATATGTTCTAAAACCCGGATGTTCAGTGTTCTTTCTGTTTTGCCGATATAAAACTTTGTACAACAAGAGCATTGCAATCTATTGCAATGCTCTTGTTGTACAAAGTTTTATATCGGCAAAACAGAAAGAACACTGAACATCCGGGTTTTAGAACATATGGCAGCCTTTAGATTGAAAAAAGACACGTCTACTTTTGCTAATCACTTAATATCGGAAGGACACGTGTTCAATCAGGAACAAGGGATAAAAATGTTACACCCAAATACGGACAGTCATAAGCTCTTTTTCCAAGAAATTTTAGAAATCAACAAAGCACAGTTGCAAAATCTTCCGATTTTAAACGAAATATCAAATTTCCCCACATCTCCGCTTCTATACCCTATATAACCATAAAATCATATAATCATAAAACCTTTGCCGACAAACAAATTATATAATTCTTGAAACTGCTCACTAGTCAAATCTGTTGGTATTCCCATGGGCTTATCCTTTTTGCCAGCAGTGGCTTTGGACTCAGTGATACATTTATATCTTATATAAACACGAAACTTTCATTTACTAAGCGTCAGTTCAAGTTCATCCGTGCACTTGAATGCCTGAAGATGCCGAAAGGCGAAACCCGGGTCGTTAGTGACAAAATCTGTGAGAATGTACATAGTTTGAACGATTCAAATTTAATATTGAAATTCCACCAAGCACCTTCAGTCGAAATCTTAAACTTAATTTTAGTTTAAGATTGTTCTAGAATCTAGGCTGACTTAAGTTTATCTTGTCAATCTAAATTCTAAAAAGGTATTTTGTTTTTTATGTGTTATCGACAATCTGAGGTAACTTTGTAATTATATTTTGTGGTAAAATATTTATTTTATTTTTTGTGCAGTTTCAAACCACAGCGCACACTCCTCTCCGTATAGTTTCCATTTTGTGGTTGCGATATATTATACGACTGTTATGCGACTTTTTCACTTATTTATTGCTTACATTTCAGAAGATGTGGACAGATACCCACTCGTGACCAATTCACAAGGGCCATTGCAGGCAGAGTGTTTTGGTGCGGACTTCTCATTTGCATGCCATATTATTTTCTACACATTTTAACTGTGACACTTACAATTATCATAAATAGCACGACACATGCTTGATAGATTCTTCTGAATCCAGATTCCTATTTTTCATCACCTAAAATGATTTGGCTTTGATAAGAAATAAATATTTAATTAATTTTTTCAAAATTAGTTTAATGCAATTCTTAGGTATATGTACATGTTAAGCTTTTGAAAAAAATCCTTAAAAGTAAAGTATCTATTTTGACTCACTTAATTATGCAAATTAGATGTGAGTAGCGAGCTATTTTCTATGAAATAAGGTAAATTAAATATCGACAGTGGAAAGAAAAAGGACGTAACCCACAGTTTTTTCAAAACAGGTTTTTTCCGATAATCATAATGTATCAAACTTGATACACATTCTATCAAAAGAATGCAAGCTGCAAATGCCGAATTAGTATCTAAATTTACCTTTTAAGTTTGAAAATGATGACCTTGTAAAAAATTAAAACCAAGAAAAAAGACTGAATTAAAGGTTTTTCCTAGACAAATTTTTGAATTAATATTAGATTATGTCAATTCAACACCAGATTAGAAGTCTCTTTGCACTTCAAGGTTGTGTATAATTCATAATTTGCATATGGCTCAAAACCATCAAAACACGTTTTTAGCGCCTCCTGTAAAATTTGATATGTGTGGGTTACGTCCTTTTTCCTTTCCACAGTCGATATTATATATTGAATATTTCTAGTGTTACTAGACAAAAAAAATATTCATTTTTGAAGTAGTATGTATTTCAAGCAGTGTTTAAAGTGATGATTTTTTTCATACAGTTAAAAGTCTTTATTCAGTTATTTATTCAATTACATTAATTAGTGTTTGTAAATACACTTCGGGCGTAGCTCTTTATTGAGTTCATCTATGAACATGCAGCTCTCTAAAGACATCGATTTCAGGATGGGAATCAAATAGAAATGGGTTTTTACCAGGGCTGTGGAGTTGTGTAAAAAGACTCTGACTGCGGTTTTAAAAATAAAAACTGACTGGTTGTCTTTTTTCTCTAATTTTTTCGACTCTGAATACACCTCCAGAAAAAACACACGGCTCTAGACTCCGACTCCACAGCCCTGGTTTTTACAATCAATATTGTATGGCTACAGATTTTGTTTCAAATATTTTTTCCGAAATATTGATACATTTTTTTTGTGGAACAAATAATAAAACTCAAAAGGGGTGATGCTCCAAAAAGACAGCACACACCGCAGCGCTAACGGAAAATTCTGATTTCTTAAACTTTTGAGATGATCTCAGTTAGGAATGTAGCTATTCATAACTGAGATCTAAGGTCCTGCTTGCAACGCACTGTATCCTGTTTAACGATACAGATTTTTAAACATATTTGTCATTTGTGCTTCGAACCTCAGTCTGTTGAAAATCTGCCGATTAGGCCTGTATGAAACGGTATGCCCGCCTTTGTGGTGTGGATGTTTGCTTCTTCGCTAAATTCTCTTTATTTGCTAATTGTCTGCCTCATTTTAAATGTAATTTGTAAAAAAAAATCTATTATTTGTAATAACTTGTATTTTGCACGGCATCAAGATTTTTGTTCAACATAATTTCATCATCATCTACTGTTTCTAAATTTTCTCTCGCCTGTCCTATTGTTTCAGTATATGTGAATGAATAATGATAATTTTACTAAAGATAATTGACAACACAAAATTTGCACATATCAATGAAAGGCTTAAATGTTGTATCTCTTAGCAAAACTGATTCATTTTCTGCTACTCCATATAGATAAAAGTGTACTAGTTTGTGGTAGCTTGTTAGGTATATAAGTAACATTGAAAATAAACTACTCTGAGGTTTAATAACATATATCAAATGCCTCGGTCTATTTCAATCTTCAATCAATATTTTTATTTTATCGATATATCGGTGATCTTTAACCTTTAACCGCCTACCTACTTTGGACATTAAGAGTAGTTCACTGACCGAGTAATTTTTCGCATAATTTATTTTGAAATTGGTCTGTCACAAAAATAACAATATCTCAATTGAAGTCATTACTTTTTCAATCTAATAACCGTATTTTGTATACTGTTATTGTAAACCAATGTAATCCTGTCGCGAAACTTTTGCAATATTTTACATTCCACATTTTTCATTGTAAGACAATTGTGTAAAATTTGTTCAGTGCTGCGGATGGATTATTGCTTTTTCATTCATTGATCAGTGTTTATGTGTATGTTAGTTTTTAACCCATTATTATGAAGAATATATATTTTGAGAAATGTAATGAAAACAAATATATTACAATTTTAATGTCTTATATTATACAATATATATCAATGATTACTTCTATTTGAAAGTATTTGATATATTGAAATGTTATTTTAGCAATCTATATGCCGAAAGTCATAATGTTCAATGCATAAACTTTACCGGTTTGGTGTCAATTATTTCATTTTACTATTATCTAAAAGGGCTGAGTGCGATGATGTGTAAATACTGCATGCCTCCCCCGATCTGAAAAGTCAGACAATTTTTTAATAAAACACAACACGTTACTTTTAGTTTATTCTGTTTCGCAAACAATGTACATATTATGTAATAGAACTTCTCTAAATGCTTATAATAATAAAATTTTCAAGTTATGTTAATAATGGTATGTTTTAACACGAGTGTACTACAGTTTAACAATTATCTTTCAAAGTAACTGAATAATCATACTATGCTTTTAATATGCAACATAACTATCATTATGATTCTATTTTGTCATTGTATCTGTGTGTTATCTCCTTTGCCTGATCATTTCACATAGGGCCTGTGCATTTTAATGTTTAGACTTGTTATCGTTTGTTCCACGTAGACTTCGGTTGAAAAACGCTGATCTAGAGAACTGAAAGTAGTCTAGACGATTTTATTATATTATCAGGATAGGCATTGACTATATATTTCTATTTATTAACCGCACATAATGAATCCTTTTTCGAACGTATTTTATAAAAAACCTTCTCCTGTAAATTTTATAAATAGTCGGGTACAATTTTCTGCCTATTTATTACGGGTCGATATGCGCACTATTTCTCATATTCTCATATTTTCATATATTTGTTTTCCCTCTATTCCAATGTGATTGTGCATTTCCTTCCTCATTTTCCTATAATATGTATTTATTCCATTTCCATTGTAAAGTGGATTAGTTTACTTGAATTGATAATAGTATGATATTTTTTCTCACGGGTTATCTGACCTGTAAGTTATTAAACTGAAAAAAATCTATTTAAAAAAAATTATGGGCTTTGCTCCTACGACTGAATACTAAAAATGAAGTTGGCTATAAAAACTGTAAATTTTAAAGCCGGTCACCCAGTTGCTAAGACAATCCACACATTAGATATCATGTATTGCTTTGAAAAATGCTTTTTTATTAAAATGTAGCAGGAGGTAGCAGGTTCTCAGCCTTATGAAGAAGGCTGTGACTGCTATTAGGAAATAAAATTATGTCACGGTATTCAATTTAGTTACTTGATTACAAAAATATTATGCAAGTAGTAGAATCTTGGTCATCTTATCTTGAATTTTTAGCTAATTAAAAATTAAATCATGTTTCAACTTATGGCCAGACAATTTTCAATAAAAGTTAATTGTATTAAAAAATAAAAGAACACTTATACTTATTCCACATTTATTTATTAGGATCAGGACCGGATTCGCTTATCATGAGCATTTTCAATTGAATTTGAATCGTTCAAACTTTTTACACTCACAAGTTTTATTACTAATGACCCGGGTTTTGCCTTTCGGCATCTTCAGGTGTTCAAGCACACAGATGAACTTGAACTGACTAACATAACTGACTGAACTAACAGTTCATGTTCATGCGTGTGCTTGGAATGCCCGAAGATGCTGAATTTGACCGATTCAAATTTAATATTGAAATTGCAATAAGTATTGACAGTGAACACCTTAAAAGTGAAATGTTATTTAACATATACTAATATTTTAAAATCGTGATCCAACTTGTTAATTTTGGTTGGATTATCAGGTTTCAGATAACTTTGCGCTTTATCTGTGGGGAATAATACTGTACTGAGTATTCTCAACAATCTTGATTAATAAATTACATCTTATTACAATTTTTAGAACTCGTCTCGACACTCGACGCTTATCAAATGACCCTGGCTTCGTGTGGGATAACTCATTCCTTGGCTGTGAACGACTGGGGACAAACGTTCAGTTGGGGCTCCAACTCTCACGGACAATTGGGATTGTCGGCCGGTCAGCCTCAGCAGCCTACACCGAAGATTGTGAGGGCGCTGGCAACTCAGCAGGTCGTGCAAGTCTCCTGCGGCAGCTACCACTCTCTCGCCCTTATGAGCAGTAAGTAAATATCAAAACTATTTGGGATTTTCCCTCAGTAGACTGACAACTTCTGCCGTCTTTTTCAGAAAATGAGAAATTATTCAATTTTTTTATCCAAAATATGTGCTGGGACTTATTTTCGGGGATGTTTTACTTTTAGTAAGTACACAAATTTATACGTGAGAATTATATAATTATTAATTATCGTATAGTATTTCTTGTCTAAGTACCCTAGTTGTAGTGAATTTTTTTTGAAAAGTCGATATCATCAACAATAAGCTTAAATGCAATAGCACTTTTAACAACTTCATTATCTTCACATTATTTCAACTAGGGCTTATTTTCGGAAGCTGTTGTACTTTCGGGGAAACACGGTTTGTACTGTTATACCTGGTTTAAACACATTCACTTGAGAATGAAAACGCATAGTCTCTCGTTTTCAAGAATATAAGAATATTATTTACGAATGGGGACTCTTCGGCTTAAACATGTATAGCTTGACATGTTGTTTTTATTGATTTTTACAATGGATCAAAAATTTGGTTTATTATACTGAGGTTATATTGTAATACACATTAAAATTTAAGGAGATATCAACATCATAAAAATTAATTGAAAGATTCCACCAATTCAAAAAAATTAATTAGTACATAATGTCATTTCTCACCAATGTGAAGTAATTGAATATTTACTATATTTCAAGATGGCGATCTGTACTCGTGGGGAGCAAATTCATTTGGCCAACTCGGTCTGGGAACGTTTTCGGTGAAGGAGGACAAGCCTACTTTAGTATCTTCATTAGCAGGAGTGCCTTTTGCTTACATCGCTTGCGGGGGATATCACACTTTTGCCTTATCGAAGTAAGTTATATTTTTTCACCTCAGCTGTTGACCTGTCATTTTTAATTTAATTTCTATTTATACCAATTGAATGTCGTGCCAACTGGAAAATGATAACATCGTCCCTAAGAATACAATAGCCCTTATATGCACATGTAAAAAAAGTTATATTTTCAGAGTACACATATTCCGACATAATTTTTTTTCATTACATATATAAAATAAAATAAAAACACAATGAAGCCAACAGTGAATTATTTTATTTATTTAAATATTTATCAAATGATGTTTGTATGACAGCTCTTTTTTCTCATAATAAATAAGTTTATAGAAAGCAATTGCATCCTGCACCGTTTTACGCACTTTCGTAAATCGTTCAGTATTACGATATTGTGCTTCTATGCCATACATTCATCTGTCTATCATCAATTCTTTCAATTTGTTGGTTATTTTTTTTTGGATATCAAATTTATGGAGCTTTAAGTACCAGGACGCGCTAGCGTCAAGGTTCTTCTAGTCTCCTTCATCGATAAAGTTTTTGAAGAATTGTAAATTGTATCCCCTTACCATCGTTTGCAGACAGAAGGGCGTGATCGCTACAGAGATAAAAAGTTCACGGGAACTCCAAATACATTATTTTGCAAATCACATTCAAATTCAGTTACAAAATCAATAGAAATCGATATATGAAACAAACGGACATACTTGATTTTTTAGAGGACTGCACAAGTAGAGAACCTACTGTATTAATTATTCTGTAATACTTGGAAAAGATCAAGAAGTGTGGGAATGATAGATAAAATAACATAAGACTTGCCGAAACAATAAATTGTGTTGATTGATATTTACATAATTATTGATTTCAGGAAAACTGTCACATCATATTTTTTTTGTTTGTTAAGGTCAGGTGCCGTATACGGTTGGGGTAAAAACACATGCGGGCAGCTCGGTCTCAACGATGGGGAGAATCGGTGTTACCCTTCACATCTTAAGAGTCTGCGTAGCATTAAGGTATTTAGGCAGTATATCGATGCTAGTGAAATTAGTTATTATCAAAATTTTAGACATCACAGAAATTCATGCATTTATCACATTATCACAAATACAGACATTGATCATAAAATCAATTTACAAAAGTATCTTTTCAGGATTTGAACCCGTGGGTAATGTAAGCAAAGAAGACAAACGCTCAAGAGTGTCAATCAATTATCTCCCGAACTGGCAAATACCGTAGTGCAAAGTTATAGATTGGTTTATTAGCTGTTGCGTTTTTAACATCTTGTTTCTTTATACAGATTTGTCAAATATCTTGCGGAGAAGAGTTTACAGTATTTTTGACGCTCGACGGTGGAGTATTCACATGTGGGGCGGGAAGGTACGGCCAACTCGGACACGGTGACCAAAAAGATGAAATGTTACCGAGAAAGGTAATTTTTGCGCCAATAATTTAACTGAATACTAGTTTTTCATTTTGTTTTTTCATTCGCTCCTTTTACGCATTCAATGAATCTTTAAAGAATTCAATTGTGTATTTCAGAGGCTTCGGGTTATAATGAAAAACTGCAAATAATAATTATTTAAAAAAAATATTTGTTTGCTTTTCTCTGGAGGTATGTCCTTCTCAATGGTAGATTTCTCTTTCTATAAATTGAAAAATAATCTGCACTATTCTTCTGTAAATATATGGTATTTGTATTGTCCTTGATCTTTAATGTACAATTATTATATAATCAACTAGCTGACCCGGCATGCGTTGCAATGCCACTCAAAGAAAGAAAGTGTTCGTGTTTTAATTATGTTTATTGAAGTGCTTTTGGATATATTTTGTTTTTTTGACTGGTACGTATATGAATAGATCTTAAGGTTTTTCAACGCGTGATCAGGCCAGATACAGCTGTCCATGTGAGAAGCATGGATTTTTAAAATTTAGTCCACACACTTGTAGCGATTGTCCAAATGCTAGTCGCACCGGAAACTGCAAACATTTAAATTTTAATGGCCTATCTGTCGGAATTATTGGAATGCTTGGCACCAGTACATCGTTTCCTTTAAATTTTCCATTTAAAATTGAAGCTTAGATGATAATGTTCATTAATTTTTCACTGAAAGCCTGGTACCGTTGCAAAGTCGTGGTGGATTTATATTTCGGAGAAGAATGATAGGTACGCCAATTTTCAGTGTTAAAACGTGCGGTAGCATGCCTGGCAAATCAAGTGAGTTTAAGAATTCAGTTGGATAATTGACAACTTCGTCTTGATCAATTTATAGTATCGATGGACTTATAGGTTGTTTCTTTGCCTGGTATTTCGTTTGGAATCCTGAAGTTGATGGCATTACCGTTGTTTTTGACTGCTAATATAACACATTCACTAAAGCACTGATGATTTTTGTAATTCTGTGCGATATTTGGGAAAACTTTGTGCATCAATTCGCTTACGGTTCCTGTAATTTTACAGAAGCTTGGTGGTAATGAGTGGATTCATCGATTTCTATTTTTCATTACCAATATCTGAAAAATGTTTTTTGAAACGTTCAGTGGATGGATCATATTGTAATTCTACACGCATATTAGCTTACAAAGTCAATTTCTGCACATGTCACCATAAAACTGATGATTTGAGACATGCACTTGATTCATCAGCAGCTGTTGAACGTGGTATGACTGGTAGAGTTTGTCGAAAAATACCAGACGATAAAAAAGGTTTGCCACCAAAGACCAGTTCATTTCCTCTCAAATCTTTTGGTGTACATATAGTGAAGATTTTCTAATGCTTTTTTGTGCGCCATAGTAAATTCGTCCCATTTAATGAGTTGATATGATTAAAGTACTTCATTAATCATGATTTTTTTTTGATATTGCATGTTGGTGTTCAAATGCAATTTCTTTGCTGAATGCGCTGTTTGACCACCTTTCAAAATATTTGCTGCAATTGCAGATGAAGCGATTGCCAACAATATTGTTTCGTGATCCAACGTTTTGGCTTGTGTTTGATTGCATGCATAATTCTGTCTTACGCTATGCGTTGTTCTGGGACCAATTTCGGAAGATTTGTTTGAACGAATGTACCCAATTTGTCGACATCAAATTGTGTTTCTCGTTCCTAATCACGGTCAAAAGGGTTGTTTGCATATAATTGTATCAGACGATCGGGCTTGAGCAGTGAAAACTCGAACGGTTTCCAAACTTGCTCGTCTGTTTCTGAAGCTCGTAATACCGTTTTCTTTCGTGCTTGAGGTCTAGATCAACTAATAGCAAGTCTTTTAGGTGGCATAATTTTTTGACAGCGAAAGAAATCTTTTGTGACGACTATTAAAAATTCACTTGATAATTGTTTACTATAATACCCTTTGATTGTTTGACGTAACCGTGGCACGTATCAAACTTTAAAAGACTTAAGTTGCTGCGCACTTAGTGCCATCTGTCATTCAACAACATAAATAATTTCGCTCTGTTTGAAATACGAACGACGGACGTCAAAAATAATGAAAAAAAAATCGGGATAAGGACATCCTTCACCTAGCGGGATGAAATATACTTTAAAACCTATTCCACTATCTAACAAATATACATTTAAAAAATCGGTCAAGCCTATATAGAGATAGAGATAATTTTTAGAATAATTGAAATGTTTAAGTTTGCTAACAAATTTATTTCGTAGAAAAAGAAAAAGATCTCGGGATATATAACGATAGTCCTTCAGTATTTAAATTGTAAATAATATATTTTTTAGAATATTTGAAATGTTTTAAGTTTGCTAACAAATATATTTCGTAGAAGAAGAAGTAGATCTCGGGACATAATATATTGACAGCCTTGCAGTATTTAAATTGTAAATAATATATTTTTTGGAAAAATGTTTAAGTTTGCTAACAATAATTTTTCGTAGTAGCATAAATAGACCTCAGGGCATATATCGACAGCCCTGCAGTATTTAAATTGTAAATTATTTAATTTTTGGAATAATGTTTAAGTTTGCTAACAACATTCTTTTGTAGTAGTAGAAATAGACCTCGTGGCGTATATCGACAACCCTGCAATATTTAAATTGTAAATTATTTATTTTTTGGAATAATGTTTAAGTTTGCTAACAACCATTTTTCGTAGTAGCAGAAATAGACCACGTGGCGTATATTGAAAGCCCTGCAGTATTTAAATTGTAAATAATTTAATTTTTGGAATAATGTTTAAGTTTGCTAACAATCATTTTTCGTAGAAGCAGAAATAGACCACGTGGCATATATCGACAGCCCTGCAGTATTTAAATTGTAAATTACTTAATTTTTGGAAAAATGTTTAAGTTTGCTAACAATAATTTTTCGTAGTAGCAGAAATAGACCTCAGGGCATATATCGACAGCCCTGCAGTATTTAAATTGTAAATTATTTAATTTTTGGAATAATGTTTAAGTTTGCTAACAACCATTTTTCGTAGTAGCAGAAATAGACCTCGTGGGATATATCGACAGCCCTGCAGTATTTAAATTGTAAATCATTTAATTTTTGGAATAATGTTTAAGTTTGCTAACAATCATTTTTCGTAGTAGCAGAAATTTCGTAAATTATTTAATTTTTGGAATAATGTTTAAGTTTGCTAACAACTATTTTTCGTAGTAGCAGAAATAAACCTCGTAATTTACTTTAGTTTTGGAATAATGTTTTAGTTTGCTAACAATCATTTTTCGTAGTAGCAGAAATAGACCACGTAAATTATTTAATTTTTGGAATGATGTTTAAGTTTGCTAACAACCATTTTTCGTAGTAGCAGAAATTTCGTAAATTATTGAATTTTTGGAATAATTTTTAAGTTTGCTAACAATTATTTTTCGTAGTAGAAGATTTATAAATAAAAGTCGAAATATAGTTCAATATAATTTCCATACTGTCATTAGAATATTCTTAATGCATGTAAGAAATAAAAAAGATTTTCAAGGCAGGGTGCAAAATATAACCATAAATAATCGAATCAATGACACTGATCAAAATCTGTCAAATTAGCTCCAAAAAATCTTGAAATTGTTAATTATTTAATTTTTAAAATAATGTTCCAAGTTTGCTAACAATCATTTTTCCTAGTAGAAGATTTTAAAATAAAAGTCGAAATACAGTTCTATAAAATATCCATACTTTCATTAGAATATTCCTAATGCATGTAAGAAATTAAAAATATTTTCAAGGCCAGATGCAAAATATAACCATACCTCCAATAATCGAATCAATGACGTCACTGAACAAAATCTGTCAAATCAGCTCCCAGCCCTATAATTATAGCTTCAAAAAATCGAATCAGCTTATTCGATTATTTAAAAAACGTCGTAGCGATGCATACTTTAAAATAAAGTTCTCTCAATATTATTTAAAGACGTCCATTTCAATTGTTTTAAATTACATAGCGATTCACGTCAAGTCAACTGTCAAAGTTTTATCAGTCTATGGTATAATGCAATCAACGCCACCTAGTGGATACAACGTCAACCGCAAACAGCATACAACGTATGTTCCGCGTTCGATTTGGAAATTTCAAATAAACAAAATGTATGAAAACATTTATTTTATTCATAATTTCTTTCCCGTGATATTTTTCCGATGTTTTAATGCTTATTCTGCTATTCTAGGCGGATACGAATTTAATAAGACAAAGATCATTAAAATCCGAGCTGCAATTCTCGAGATATACGTGGTGTAACAAACCCCACTTTCTTTTATATATATAGATACTGTAGTTAAGGGTATACAATGGTATACACCCTCTATATCATATACTCATAGAAATAACGTATACACTCTGCTTAGATCAAAAAATTATGGTAACGTTCAGTAGAATGGGAATACGATATAAGATTTTATTATGGATGCACAATATTGTTCAAAGTGTGGTTAACTGTATACCCTCTGCAAATTTTATGACCACAGCACTAATTATAATGAAACAATGTGTATCTCACATATTTATTTTTTCATTTAAGATCATTAATGGCTGATTGAGTACTTTAACTGAAGGCACTTGACTAATATCTGGACTGCATTATGCGTTTGTTGACTGAGCAAATTATTTGTCCTATTTCAATAAGCTATGACGCTTGGGTGTTTTATTAATAATTTTCATTTTTTTCATGTTCAATGTTTTTGTCATATTTAGTTTATTTTTACCTATTTATAGGTGATGGAATTAATGGGCTCAGCAGTAGTGCAAGCAGCTTGCGGTCGACGGCATTTAATTGTCGTTTCTGGCGGTGGGCGAGTGCAGGCATGCGGATTAGCTGCTTCGGGACAGTTGGGAAACGCTTCTCCTTATATCCCCTATGTCAGCTTTCCGAGGGATGTAAACGCTGCTTGGCTGGTAAGTTAATTAATACAGTAATTATTTTATCCTTAGATAAATAATTATTTTTTGCCATAATTTGAAGCCATAAAAAACAAAGTTATATGAAGTTTCAATCATACTGATATAGGTTTTGATAACCAAACTCGATATAACAGACTAATGCAGACAGGAGGGCATATGATAAAATTGATTATATGTTGTATAATACAGAAAGTTTCTTGAATGCATTTTAGTGACAAAATAAATGCTTAAAAATTATATACAAGGCTATTGAATTTTCTATGATTAAATTACACATATATCTATGGCTCTGTTTCATAGTGCTATAACTAGAAATTGGTAGTTTTGAGATATGGGTTTGATGCATCCAAACTGAGTTGTAATAAAGTAATAATTATTATTTGTCTCATCTTTTTAGGGAATCATTTAGTCATTAATCTCAATTCAATTAAAATTTATTGCAACCTTGACAGAACTATAAAACGATATTTCGATTTGATACGAAACTGACTTCTAGTGGAGGTATCACAGAAGAAGAAGACGAAGAAACCGTGTGAAAACTGCTGCAGTTTTTAGTCGCATTCTCGTCACATGTGAAATGCTTTTTACAGGCTGTGATTCTTACAAATAGAATAATAGTTTTGATATGTTTCCAGCTGACTGATTCGTGTTTATGATTGATATCATTTCTTTGTTTAGAATATTGGCAATGAAAATTATATATGCCGAGTATTTGCGGGAGGCGATAGATGCTTCGCGACTGTCACATCTACTTCTAAACCCTACGACAGTCGGCAAACGAAACACTCGCTTCAAATTCTCACCATCACTTCGCAAAAACTTACGCCTTGTCTCGAGTTTGCCGAGGCAGATAGGGTAGATCAGGTAACATTACTATTATTGCGTACATACCAGTGTTTTATGTCTTTTATTTCATACTCCTCAGTTAACACAACATATGTACATGCTAGTTACTTTATTCACAATTATTGTCATTCATAAAATATTATTCTTGCAAATTGATCCCTGTAGAAACAAACTTAAATTTTCAGGGACTATCGATAGCTGCAATTATGAAGTATCATTATATTGTTTATATTATCTTCATAAGAAATCATGATTAAAACTTTGAAAGCTGATAATCATTTGATTATTTGTCATAAAGGCATAGATTTTGATTTTTATGCAACGTTTTCTTTTTGCTTTTTTTAATTGATTTTTAAATAGGATTTTGGAAGGATTCTTTTTCTCGCCTAGTGGTAAACATTTATTTTTTGTTTAAATTTGACAGATCAGACTTTATTTTGGTTTATGCCAAGATACATAATAAGACAGTTGATAAATAGCAGGATATTTTTTTATAAGCCTTTTTATGATGCCATCTTCAGAGCTATAAATCATTCAGATTTGTGGCCGATTGCTGTTCAATTGTAATCTAGTTGTCATGATTTTGAGGTCTCTCTCGTTATCACAGATACAATTTTTCAAAAAGAATTTAGCCACGCAGTTAGAACCTGTTAACGCATAGAGATTTCAATACGTCTTATATCTGACAGTATAAACTTTCTACAAATATTTATTCGTAATATACGTGTTATATTTACTATAATTATGTTTGTTTTTCAGGATACATTGTGTTATCTGGAAACGGTATTTAAATCATTAGCATCTCTTAACGCTTCATTCTTGACGGAGGATAATTTACATTACTGTTGCAATTCGAAAAACAGTGGAGTGAATCAGGATTCAGCCGAAGAAGTGTTCGGTATCATAGGTAGAATTGAAAATACAACCATCAAGGAAGTGGTGAGTAGCACTGTCAATATTTTTTAATAATATCATTATTGTTACAAATTGTAATTGGAGAAAAGTGAATTACTGCCCTTAGTAGGTTAACACTCACAGAAAGCTGAGACTAATCTGGCATCGGGAAACATTTGATTCCAGTTTATTTGTCATTGTTTGTTGCATTTACCTAGCTTTACGCACTACTTGTGTAATCACTTCCTCAGAAGACCCCACGTAAGATCTGTTGATGCTTATGTGACACAATACTGTCTGTCAAGCAGAGATGAGGATATTTCATAAAATTGAGTATCTTAAACTAATAAGAAATTTAAATCCTTCATCTTAGTTTCTTTTAGCTATAAATCTTTCCCGAAAAATGGCTTTCAATTGTACGAATTTAACAAATATATCACAAAATTTTAACTTTTTAAAATGTGACCAATCTCTTAATTACGATTTTTTTTAATTAGTAATTAATGTCAATCCCGCCAAAACAAAATCAATGTGGCTTAATTTACATTTTTTTTATAAAATTTTAATGGCAGTACGTTAACACAAGTAGTGTAGGTAGAAGATCCATTGACTGAATTCTCCAGTATTCTCAATCCTGAATTATTATAGCTGCTTATATTGCTGGCTGCGTGGTCAAGTGGTCAACGCTGTTGGTTTTGAACACGCACGTCAAGGGTTTTCAAATCCCAGTAAGGACAGTTTTTATTAAATTGATTTTTCAATCGATTTTTAGTTTTATGTTTGAAGGTATAGATGTATGCGATTTCCTGTCGTCCTCCTACCCATCCTATCTTAAAAAAGGAGCGAGATAGCGAGAGCAATTAGTTAACCACTAGTCCTGTCCTAGCTCTATTCTTCTATCCATTCTATTTGAAAAAAAGGGGTTAAGTAACTGAGTAACAAGCAGTTCTCATAATAAAGCTTCTGTTGAGATACCTCCATGTTGAGGCCATGTGCACCACGTTGATTAAAAAAATATAAATATTTGCAGCATTTATAATCAATTTAATTTAAGGTATTACACCTCAAAATTCCTTAGCCAATGCCGATTCTCATGTGTTCTATCAAATGATATATCATTTAATATAATTTTCAGATCTTGCAAAGTTTCACTGGCTCTGGTGGATTATTAGAATCGCTCAAACCTAATCCGCCCGATGCAGAAGCCCTCCGTTGTCTGTTGACACTTCCTTTCTATCATGAGATGTCGAATCCGAGAGCCTGGACACGATTGCAGATACCGTTTGCTGCAGCTATCGCACGCTTAAGGCCTCCGTCTCACAAACTGCTAGCCGCCTGGTGTCATTCCATGTCCAGGGCTACCTTTGAAAGATTCATAGATATTTTTAAAAATGTAATTTGTTATTATCTTAAGTGCCCGGCTGTCATGGAGGCAAAGGTTGGTTGCATTGTCATAAACAATTTGAAAATATTTCTTTGAAAATGGTTTAATTATTTGAAGTAACTAACCAGACCTTCGCGGATCACTTGTTTGATTTAAAAGTAATGATTTACTACAAACTATGTATTTTTAAAAAACAACGATTGCTTGACTTTCATCTTAGATGTTTATAAATTTTATCCGTGATATAGATACCTTATAGCAGGCGTTCTTAACCCCGAGCCCTTTTTGTGCGCCCGGAAAATTATCAGATAAAATTTTAAAAAGCCATTATATTTTTTAATAAAATTATTTTTAATAGATTTATTGAATTCGCAAAAATATAACCATATCCATGTTATTTTAAAGCAGCTAAGGATACAATAATAAAATTAATACATAAATATATACTACTTTTTAATACTATGTATGCAAATCTGGTTTTTTAAAAATCCGGCCTGCGCCCGCCACTTCTCCAAAATCTCAAGTGCGCCCGTCACCGCAATAGGTTAAGAACCCCTGCCTTATAGGTATGAGAGAGACATACCTGAAGTAACTCAATAAAAATAATTGCTATCATTTGTCATATGTAATGCAAATGTTATTCTTTTGCTATTTGATGATAGGCCAAATTTTCTAGTGAATTTGATCTGAAATGTGTTGATTGATGATTTTTGTTTCATTTATTTAAGACATTGAAACTTTATTAATTGATTTGGCATTTATTTGGTAGAACTCAATTATAACAGATTAAAAATATCAAAGTATTTTAGTTCTACAGTTTTTAATAATTTTTATGCGTATTTCGGCTTTCGCCATCGTCAGAACTATGTTTAAACTTCTATGGATAAAAATTATTAAAAACTGTAGAACTAAAATACTTTGATATTTTTAATCTGTTAACCATTGAAACCATTGACAATTGAAACTGGTTAATAATTGAGCTATGACCTGAAAAAATCTGTAGTTCATATGGATTACGACATGACTAAGAAAATTTAAAGTTATCCCTTATTAGCTGCTAGATGTTGAAAAAAGTAGCCAGAGAATTTATTTGAAAAATTTGTCTTTGGAAATAGCTTTAGACAAAGCTATAGTGAGATGCAGGTGATGCAGCGCAGGGCAACACAGAATTGGCAGGTGCAGGCAGGTGAAGCAGAAATGTGCGATCAGCGTATACAATCGATACATAATGGTGTAATTTTAAAATGTATATTTCCTTACAAAATGAAATTCAATGTTAATTTTTTAACGGGTAATTAAAACAGTTCTCAGTTCTGTAAATAAAACTTCAAACTTCTACAATACAAAACTTACCAGTGCACACAAAAACACTATTTGATCTCTGTAAATCATTGGTCAAGTAAGTGCCATATGAATAACACATCAACAATAATTGTACAAAATTTAATTCACATAAATTCAATTAGTTTGTCTGTCATTTTGGCGACGCAATTAAAAGAACACGTCCAAGCTTGTATGAATGAAGCAGTAAACTGTGCCGCGATCACAAAGGACCGCAGCACAGACGCACGTATGTCTTGCACACACCTTAGTATTAGCGTATGAGGTTCTGTTCTTCCGTGTGTAATACAAAATCTGTCCTGCCCTGAGTCGCACTGCGCTGCGTCTGCGTCTCAGCATTCTCTCAGTCTTAGTGTTGCAGGTGACTGCAAAGTCAATTTACATAATTTGAATTTTTGACCTATTAATAAATATTTCCAATAATTTCTTTAATAAATCATTCTCATTCATATTTTCAATATTGTTTTCAGAGAATAGATTACGACACTAGAATAGTTCACATATTGAATGCATTGGAGAGTCTCAATAACATTAATAATTCTAATCCGGCACCCGGAAAAGCTCCTCCGGAGACATTCTATATTCACGAACTGGGAGAAATGATTGACATTAGAAACGATTACATCTATTTCTTAACTGACGGTCAGGTAACTTGTTTCATTCATTACTTCAATGCATAATTTACTTTTAACACCGTGAAGATGTATAAAATTGCCTTATGTCTCTCTCAAATAGCCAACTCGTAGACCGACACATAGGCGAAAGAAACCGGTACTGCATATAAAAATATAACTGTTTGGGCTTTTATTCAACACTATCTCAATGCGAATTGACACATTTATTTTATTACATTCATTTAGTTGCAAAGAAATATATAATCATGTTGTTTCTGAGAGATTACAGGATTTTAGTATTAACGATTATTTCAGAGAACACGTTTGATCGCACTTTACTTACAAAACGTAACATTGTTACAATAGTATTGAAAGCAGTAACAATCCACAGCAAAAGCATATTTTTCCAACATGAATATATCTGCAATATATTATCATACTTCAAATTATCAATATATTGCAGTCAACCATGTGAAACAATTTTTTATTTTTATGGCTTACTTGCTGTTTTTGTAACTGACTTTGACACCAACAATCAAATGCACCGCAAGAATATCAGCGGATACGGTACTTGTTTATAATCACGTTAGCAGTGAATTATTAAAGAGAAGACAGCCGTGTGCCTAGGTATGAAAAATAAAATACCAAAATTTCAACGAAAAATATGCAAATATAGAGCTTCATAAAAATACTTTTTTTATTAGTGATTTTCTAATTATTACACATTAGTCAATGTTTTGTAATATACTTAATCTTTAGAGTTTACAAATAAAATTAATTATTCACATTTATGCTTGTTGTATAAGATATCTTATCTCTTTGTATAATATACAAATACTCCTGTGAAATACCATGTATAATTACTGCAGCATCTGTGTCGCTCCTATTATTAACAAGTATCGAAAATGCATGTTATTATTTTGCAAATGGATTTGTTCAATCGTTTTTACCACAGCGTGGGATTGTCAAAATGCACCAATGATTTGTTAAGCGTGTGCCAGTTTTATAGACAATCACCGTTTTGAGTACCAATACATTTTCAGTTGACTAGTATGTTTCAATAAATAATAAATCAACATTAAGGTCTTATGAAATGTAAATATCAATCATTGTTAATATTTAGAACACATTGACTGCATTTTAACTATTTATTTAGGATTAAATAGTTTTGCTAATACATATATTTATTTCTCCTGCAGTCCGCCTTCTACTTATGCAATTATCCATTCTTATTGGACGCTCACTGCAAAACTAGTCTTTTAGAAGTGGATCAGGAGATTCAGATGAGGGCCGCGATGAACCAGGCGGTCACTCGTGCCATTACCAATCTTCTTTTCCAAGGAATCGCCAATCCCACTGATCAGCAATTTATCATCCTGAGTGTATCCCGAGAGCATATTGTGGCTGATACGCTCAGAGAATTGGCTCAGTATGGTACCAGTGATCTCAAAAAACCCTTGAAGGTATGAAACGACTATTATTATAAAAAAGTGTTATTAAATGAGTTATATTCAATATGACTGATTTTTTAAAGTTTATTTTTCAATTTTTTCGATTTATAGATTTCTGTTCGAAAGCATGGATATATATTATTTTCCAGTGTGGAGCATATGGCCTCCTAATGGAGGTATCTCAACAGAATTTTTCCACGAGAACTGCTTATTACTCAGTTGCTCGACCTGTCTTTTTTTCGAAGAGAGTAGGTATAGAAATGATAGGGTTAGGGCAGGACTAGTGGTAAGCTAATCGCTCTCACTATGCCCTGTTATTTTAGGATCGGAGGGGTGGGAGGGAATTTTTAAACATCACATACATCCAAGCTTTCTAACAGAATCGATAAATTGATTAAAATTGGTTGACCACTGTGCCGTGGACCCAACTCGGATATATGTGATGATTTAAATTTCTTCCCACCCAACCTATCCTAAATGAACACAGTGTAGGGAGAGCGAGCCACTAGTTATGTCCTAGCCCTCTGTCCCTTGATCCCTACTATCTCCAAAAGAATTGGGGTTGAGCAACAGAGTAACAAGCAGCTCTAGCAGAAATACTTCTTTTGATATAATCTCCATTAGAAGTCTCATAGGAGCAGACATGGTTAAAAAAATGCTTTATTTAATTTTGAAAACAACCGTATTTCCTTGACTATAAGATGCATGTTTTTACCTGTTTTGAAATCTTTGTATTCGGATTGTGTCTTATAATTGATGACAAGAAAATATATTCTTGAAAGACTGAGTAAACAATGATTCAGAAAAATCAGAGACTGAATATGATGAAAATTCAAGCTGATGGTAAGAAAGTATCTACATAATATAAATGCTTTATACAGGTGGACCTCCACTTTTGCACATGGTTGGTTCCTGAAAATGTGTGCGAATGTTGAATGTACGAAAGTAGAGGGATGTTAAAAAACACCAAAAACTGTCCTTTAAAATTTTTATTTATCAAAAATTAAAAAGATCTAAAAAACAAATTTTAAAAAAATGTTCGAAATAATGAATTGTGCGAAAGTAGAGATCCGCTTGTATTGTCATTATTTGACCTTTTTCTAAAGTATTGTTTTAGTTATATTTTAATTATTTGTATTTAAAAAAATAGGTTCCTTCTTATAGTTGAGGAAATACGGTGTATTAAACATTTACGAAAAGAATAAGTTCCTGCAGTCGGATAGTACAGTACAATTGAGGAGCAAACATTCAAAAGGTGTTTTGTCACACAAATACAAAGCTTGGAAAATGATGATTTAAGTGTTGCAAAAGTGACGGTTTGTATGAATGTGTCAACTTTATGATTTCATTTTAATATGAAAAAAAACCTTTTTGAACACTAATTTTGATTTCCATTCATAGGTTTTATTATGGGCTATCAGAATTGATATAAAACGCCATTTTTTAAAATTTGTGACAAAACACTTTTTGAATGTTTGCTCCTCAATTATTGACCCTATGTGGTAAATTTGTGATACGATAATTTCTGTGCACCGCATTGATAGATTTGGAACGCATTGCCAGCCACCACTAGTAATATCTATTGTTGGTATCATTACTCAATAAAATTTATACTCTTTATTGCATATTCTCTTTATATTGTTTCATTTGGTATTTGTAGGTAAAGTTTCACGGTGAAGAGGCAGAGGATGCAGGCGGTGTTAGAAAAGAATTCTTCATGCTTCTTCTACGGGAGATCCTGGATCCGAAATACGGAATGTTTCGTCTTTATCCTGACACGCGTTGCGTGTGGTTTTCAGAGGATTCATTTGAAGAGGAAGACATGTACTGTTTAATCGGTTAGAAAGAGAAATACTTATAATTGTTTAATTTTTATTTTATTAACACAAACATATAATGACTTTTTATTTACTCGCTTTTTTGCGATAATTATGTGATAAGTAGGTTTCAAACTTATTTTATTGAAATTCAATTGCTCAGTGTTCAGAAGAACCAGGCAACATGGCATGTTTAATCTTACCGGGTTAAAATATTTCACATTCCCGTCGTCAGTGTATTTAATTGTAGATCGTATTTGATTTTTCTTAAAAAAATGTTACGCTTAAAAAGAAAACCACCTTCTTTTTCAGGTGTTATTTGTGGTTTAGCCATTTATAACTTCACTATTATAAATGTTCCTTTTCCGTTGGCTTTGTACAAAAAACTGTTAAACGCACCCATCACTCTGGGCGACTTAGCCGAACTCAGTCCTGTTCTTAGTAATTCTCTGCAGAGCCTATTGGACTATGACAAAAATGATGTTGAAGATGTACGTATTAATTTTTACTATTAATCATATTGTGTAACCACAAGGCGGGTTGAATTTTATGAATTGTATTATTTGCATATTATAGTGAAAATTGGTATTGGAACAAATACTTCACTGTAATCATTATTTTATCTAAATTTTATTGGTGAAAATTCCAGTAGTATATACAGCGAAATAGTTGTAAATTTTTTCAAGTTCTGATTATTTACACTTGCGGGGATGTTCTCAATTTTTTTAGTTTCCGTACCCGTAATTTTTACATTTATGTCAAACCAACCTAAAAAAGCTTATACGCAACTTATACACAAGTCATTATTGTGTTTGTCGTATAGGATTAGAGCATTAGAGACCGGCTGTATTACTGTCCGGAGACTAATGAATTTAAGAATAGCCCTGCTGACGGTGAAAGAACTCAGGCTTGACCTTTTTTTACTAAGACCTATTTATTTTTCACATTTATGTTTTGAAAAAGTTATATAAACCGAAGACTTTCAATATACATAATTGTACTGATGAAAATTGTCTGTAATAAAATGTTTTGTGTTTAGTGGCTTTCTCTATAATAGTATTACTGAACATACTATATTATTATTGTAAATTGATGAATATTCGCAGAATTGTTTTTTATTATGTACACTCATTTCCTGTTGTAGTTATTGGCCATCACATCTAGAACTATCATTATTTCATATACATCCTTCCAATGAGATGAATGTCGATGATCTTATTGCACAATTTTCAGGTGTTTTGTTTAACATTCGAATTGTCCCGTGAAGTTTTCGGCGAAGTGAGAACCCACGCTCTCAAAGACGGCGGAGGAAATATTTCCGTGACGAAAGAAAATAAAGCAGAATACGTGGAGCTATATTTAGATTTTATTTTCAATAAAGCAATAGAGAAGAAATTTCACGCATTCAATGAAGGATTTTATAAAGTTAGTCATTCAAAAGTTTACTGTGATATTTTTAATAAATTTGAAGAGGTCTTTTGTCATCACCGTAAGACTTTGGTGGTCACAAAATTTTTCATGATTTTTCATTTAACAATTTATTAACCTCATGTTTTAAAAGTGTTAAGTATTCCATACTCTGTGGCAATTGTCGATAACCTTTTTTTTTTAAATGAAATAGATGAAGGTAGATCATAAATCTTGTAGTAGTAATTATACAGCCATCAGACATGTGAGACCAGTTAATCGCTGGTTAAAATGACACATTGGGTGTAGCTTTCGGTTCCATTATTATGAGCTAATTTTTAATGTTATTTGAAGGTTTGCGGAGGTCGAGTCTTGAAACTTTTTCAACCTCACGAATTGATGGCGGTGGTTGTCGGAAACGAAGAGTATGATTGGAAAGCCTTGGAAGATGCGTCTGAATATCGCGGCGGATACACTTCCGCCGATCCGGCAATTAGATCGTTTTGGGAGGTGTTAGGGGAATTGACTGATCAGGAAAAGAAAAACTTTCTTCTCTTCCTCACCGGCAGCGATCGGATACCCATCCAAGGAATGAAAGCGATCAAAGTGAGTTTACAACAGTCTTACTGTTTATGATATTCTATACTACTATTTTTCTAGTAATGATAACTTTTGAATGGAGCTTGTTCTAAATAATTTTCATTTTCAGATAACGATTCAGCCAACCTCTGATGACAGATTCCTTCCAGTTGCTCACACATGTTTTAATCTTTTAGATTTGCCTAGATATTCTACCAAAGAAAAATTAAAATATAAGCTACTACAAGCGATACAGCAAACCGAAGGGTTCTCTTTAGTTTGATACCTGATGGAAATTTTCCTTTTATTGTTTTTCAATTTTTTTATTTTCAAACATGTTTTTTTCTGTCCTTTTATAATAAATGTTATTTTTTAATTGCTGTCACAAATAGATGATGATTAGACAATTGTCCTTCAGCCTTTTAACATCAGCGACAGACAGAAATGGGAAAAATGTTCCACAGACTAGCGTCACCCAGAAATAAAAATCAACGTTAGAAGTATTTTATTTATTAAATCTAGTGTTTAAAAATTACAATTTTCTTAGTGCGAAATCTGCTGCTTCTTGTTTTGTAAGCAAAATTTGATTTTCGTTGTTGCAGTATTGTTTCTGAGAGACGAAGTGCTGAAATAACATCCAATCGATTTCTCTACTTGGTTTTTATTGCTGAAATAGTTAAAATAGTGTTTTCACACAAATAAGACGTCGAAAAAAATGGCCAACAACTTCATAGCTCAGAGGCGAATATTTTTTATCGAGAGATATCCAAAATTGAGATGATAATTGTATTTTATGTTTGGATACCAGAAAGACATCAGATGACAATTCAATCAGTTTAACTCTTTCATGAGGATCTAGTTTGCACAATTTTGCGATGCGAAAGGTGAAAGTTTCGTGGATAAATTCAATAAATTCTTATGGACCGGCGCCAGTCCGTGGAACACCGGTTGAAGATCGCTAGACTAGATTATTGTTTCATCTCAAGTCTCAAATAAACTCTTACCTCTATATTGCAAAATCATTTGAAATATTTAAAGTTTTATCTAATCATTTATTTATTGTGATACCCTATACAAATGATATTATTCATTCAATTGGTATATTTTTATACTCTCCTTCTTCATTGAGGATTAGGATTTCAACAATGTGTCATCTCATAATTAGTCTATGTATCCAAATTGCTAAATGTGCTAAATACTTCAGGATTAAATCTTACTCCGGGTTCCGATTGTTTTGTATGTATATCCCATAGCTGATCAAATTTTATGTGCAATTAAATGCCCATCGTTATACAGGCTTAATTTTTTTGACCATGTTCAATAAACAGGATAAAGAAAGTACAAAGAGTCTTTCTTAGAATGAGAGTAACAATATTTTATTCATTTGGTAGCATTGCCATTTTGTACACATTATTTTAAACTTATACTTTTCTACACCATTGTTGCAGAACACTTGTAGATATATGACTTATTTGTTTTGTTAAAAGAATGTGAGAGACATATAGGGCGCAGTATAGAACAATTACACATTATGCACGAGTGATCGTACACAATTTATGATGACATGACTGACCATCCCATAGCTTCCGTATATTGTTTTTTTTTGTAATAATAAATTGAATTGATTAAAAAATATATAGCAGATATTATAACTTTAATCCAGCGACGACAACTAGTCTACAAAAACTGTGAAAATACCATTCCCATATATTTATAACCACCAGCCGCCAATAAGAGAAATAAAACCATTCCCGTGCATAATGTGTTATATAACTTAATAGTTAGCACTTTTTTTCTTCTAAAATCCTGATATTCTTGTCATTTGAAGTACATAATGTACAGTTGTGCCTGAAATTATTTTTCAGAAACTGATTTTATTATTGAAGAGCTCTGTAGTGATTACTCAAATGTTATTTTTAAATTTGTCTCGTTTTAAATTGCATACATAATGTCCACAGACCATCAGAAAAATGTGATTATAGGTTTTAATAAAAAGTTTTGTACATTTTTAGGTAGTGAAATAATATTGATATTATTGGGGTTCATTGAAAATTTTTTGCAGTGATGTATTTTTGTTATCACACAGGCAACACTCGGCTTAGTGACATTCATCAAGATGAACTTCATAAAAGATTTTGATTCACCAAAAGTCACAGTTACTAATAAAATAAAATGCCTTGCATAATGTGAATTATACATATTGAACTGTTCATGATTGTTGAAATAAATCTAGTTGATAAAATAAACATTAATTTACATGTCAAGTAGCAGAGTAGCACCACGATCAAAAAAGTCTTATAACCAATGTTTGACATTGCTATTTGAATTTTTTTTTAAAAATAGAAGCCGTATTTTAGATAAATAGAAACGATACTTTAATGCAGTTTAACGTTTAGTATTTTTTTTTTAAAAACGTAGGAGGATAGCAGTCATTGGTTCAGTGTTATGAAATGGCTGATAATGTATCTAAGCTCAAGTATGCTCGATGACCATATAAAACTAAACGTGTTGGAATGGAACTCGTTTTAAATTGAGGGTTGCGTTATACATTTTATTTCTGAAATATTGAATGTCGGACATAATTAAATTACGTATATGTAAAAGTGTATGAACACTTTCGATATTTTATTTTTTTAAAGGAATAATTTATTCAGTTGGTGATTTGATACCAATCTTTCTGGCTGTTTTTTTTGTCTGCATAAAGTCTTGATTTTGGATAATATCACCTTTACATTGCTTTGCTACACAATTACACCGGTCAGTGTTTAGAAGCTTTTACACCTTGGAAATGTTGTTGCAAGCTGTAAATTGTGTGTTTAGTATCAATATTAATAAATTATTAAGTCATAAAGCAACGATTGGGCAAAAAATTTCTTCTTGATTTGTGAAAATCTAGCAGTTATAAACTTTATGGAATATTGTTTGAAAGAGAACGTTAAAACGACTTATCTATAAAATAATAAGAAAAAAAAGCGGAGTAACACGATAATACATATTTCTGACTACATCTTTTTATTTGCTTACATTTTTTTTTATTTAATTAATGCAGCGCAGCGATGTTTAACAAGCTCATAGATTTGCCATGAATGTTTTTTTATCCGAGGAACAAATGTTTTGTGATAAGGAATACTGCAAGCCTGTTTTATTTTGATATTGTTATTAGAATAAGTTGTTACGTCGTGGGATTAAATTTATTGGCGTTGTGTTGTAATGAAAATAATCTGTTTTTTATTCCAGTCATTTATTTGTTATTTTTAATTTTGATGTACGGTTATCGGTGATAAATACTATGCTGTGAAGTCAAATGTAAAATGTTTATTACTATATTTTAATAAATATTTGAGCATTTATCATTTTCTTTTTACCCATATTCATAGAAATATCTATAGTTATTTATTGTTAAAATTTGACTGACAAGATGGCTGCTTTCATAATTTTAAGCAAATCCTGGAGGCTTCATGCAAGCTTCTAGTAGTGGATATGAAATCCAGTGAGCTTCAGAAGATTGTAAGTACTGTTGTTAACACTATCAATATGTTTTTATGCTGGTCATTTGCAGGCATAGATTTTTCCATTTATATCTGAATAAATTTGTCTTAGTAGGTATACAGATTTATTTGATGTTTCTAGTCTTTCTGAAAGGGAGTTTGAGTGATTGGCTTTAAATCAGTTCTAAAGATTATCCGTTTGAACTTGACTATACCCCATAAGCGCATAGTTAAAAAAATGACAAATTGACACACTCTAATGCAAAGATTTTCTCAACCTGTTCGAAGGCATGGGTGTTTCTGATGTCTACAAATTCCCTCCCATCATTCCAATCCAAAAATAGTGGCGTAGTGAGAGTGCTAAGCTAACCACTAGCCCTGTTCTATCCCACCTCGCTTTGAAAAAAGTGAGCTGGATAAATTGAATTGCAAGCATTTTCTGTAGAAAATATCTGTTGAGATACCTTATTAGGAGGCCATGTGCTCTCAGTAATGGGAAGAATTTCATGGCTATGTTACAGCGGCAGGGCTAATCTCAAATTTATAAGGATCTGGAAACTAACAACTCAACATGATTTTTTAAATTGGTTTTTACAGTTAGTATAACTTTATGTAAGAATTTGAATTGTTTTTTCTGGATCCAATATAAATGTTCGTAACCTACAAAAACTCGTGGGCCGCAAGTGTAGTCAGATATGTTAGAAATTGTCATATTGTAGACATTTTGAGATACAGCCAAAACAAAGCCTGGTGACTAAACTTAAAAAAATGTTAAAACTGAAAATGCATCTTTTCAATACTATTATAACCTACAACTTGATTGACTACACACCGAAAGAGTATTTTTTTTTTTAGTCGATTGGCATTGATATCTCATTTTCAATGTTTTGTGACTTACCTGACTACACACCCCGACCCACGAAATGTTCTATACATTGCTGAAATATCAAAGGCAGTGGGTGAACATGAATTCACGGTGGACTTTCTTGTCATCTCTACTCCAATCGTACTCATTATTCTTCTAACGACATCAGCGGGAGCTGCATTGCATCCAAAAGTAAGGTGGGGGTTAGTATAATAAAAACCAATAATGACTTTTCACATATTTATTGTCTATAAATAATGAATTTACAAATATTATCAGTTTTTTCTCTGAAATAGCAGTAGTGTCATTTTACATAGACAAAACGTAAATTGATTTGAACACTCATTAACTTATCAATAATAATGACATGTCCCATTGATACAATAACATTTCAATAATGCGAAGAGTCATATTTCATTTTATACTTAATGATGAATATAAATAACCTTAAAATAAATGAAAAAAATTATCGCAATGAAGCATGGCAATGTAAAACAAAAATTATCCATAAACATTTCACCGAGGAAATCAAATCCTCAGTGGGATGTGTGCATATAATTTTTTTAATGAAGGATTATCTTTTTAATACTGTAATTTTGATAGCAAGAAACCTTATGCAGGTCAGCGAGTAAAGCTTTTTTGTTTGCGTATTTTTGAAGTGATTTTTATAAAATGAGCCATTTGTTCTTTTTACACTATGACTGTGTGCCGTGAAGGTGGGATGTGATGAAATATTTTTAAATTTGTTTGAAGCTTAGAACTGGCTCTGTCCGGTGAAATCTTCAAAGTGCTGTGTTCCTGGGGGTACCTTGTAGCCTGCGTAGTTGTGTGGCAGGGCATTTTTAGCAAAGAATTGCGAATAATCCTTCTTTATCTGAAAAATACAATGAAAATAATGTCAACATCGAAGACATTCAGGCATCATATTTATTATAAACCATATTAAAATATAAACTGTTTTAAAAATGTATTCTGTTATCATCTGCCGTTCTCGTGGGCGATTGCCGCCCCTAGGCAACTGCCTACTTGCCTATGCTCTCGGTACGTCCCTGGGTGGTGTAATTTGATTCTTATTATATTTAATCACTAAACCCCAGTAGCGGATTACCCTAAAGGTAAATGAGGCGCGCGCTTAGGGCCTCAAAAATAGCTTACTATATAATAATAAATACTTTTCAGATTTTTTTATATTTTTAATAATTTACTCGGAATTTCGGACGTTTTTAATCTGAAAAACAGGGCCTCCAAATTTTATTGCGACTGGGGCCTCCCATGTGCTTAATCCGCGACTACTAAGCCTCAATTAAAAGATAATGTCAATTAATCGGAGGAACTGACTTTAATATAATACGATTCATCAGCAGATACATTCTTGAAAGTATGTCATCAATGAATAACTATCAACAAACTGCGCAAGGAAGTGTATTACCGATTCATTTTATATTTATGTTCCAAATAAGTATTATGTATTGTTACCTTGCGTGGTCTGCATGCAGGTCCTTTGGCAAGCATGACGCGAGCCTCATTTTCTGCTTCCATGCCTTCCTTCACCGTCTGTGGTGGCCATTTTTGGTCTCCACGCATGTTAACACCTCCTAGAAAATTTAGCATTGATTGTCACATATTATCAATTTATCGAGAATATTTGGACATATATCATTGTTATATGTACTAGCAGAAAGCGATAAGTCAAAAAATCTTGTTTTGAGATAATCATCATTTTTGATACAAATGAAATTTTAGCATCTCTATTTATGCACATTAGCTATTACTGATTATGTAAAAATACACAAAATATGACACAAGATACAGTGTGTTTAAATCTATATAGATTCAAAACTCAAAACAGCCAGTTTTCGACTTATCGCCATGTGCCAGTATACCAACGTTATATATATATGTAATCTAAAAAAATAAATCAATCGATCTTTCAGAAAATTAATACTGAAAGAAATTTTTAATTGAAATTGAATGTAGATGAATTACTTGAAACACTTATTTTGAGACATTCACATTCACTTAATTAAACAAATTCAAGTATTGATTCATTTGGCATAGTTTTGTGACTTTTGTTTACCTCTGAAGGTGTTGGTAGCGGGTTGGCTAGCCAGGATTGTGGGGGGAAGTTGATGCACGGGCGGAGATTCACGGAGGGTGATTGTCGCTGGAGGGGGCTCCACAAACTGAAACATTATACGGACTGTGCTCCAAACATTTGTCTTTCATTCATTGTGCTCGATGAATGTCAGAACTCACAAATATTTTAATGTTTCTTTCAATTCAGTGCGTCAAAAAATTACAAATTTAAAAATAGATGATCGTAAAATAAATCATCTAACTAAAAATATATATTGTAAGAGTCCAAAAATATTTGTGATTTCTGTCAATTATTCAAACACTCACCACTTCATTTTTTCATGCGCTCAACAAATAAGTTTTAATAAAATTTGAAAGCAGACATCACAACACGCAAACCATTGTCATTCGAGAGTAATATTCATACACATTCTATTAAATAAAAATGCAATACATGATTATGAAAATCCAACAAAAATAAAACAGTTTTATGCACATTTAATAATGGTTGCAAGAGAATTTTTGAATCTTAATTTCTGGTGACTTTGTATTCCAGTGATATAATTTAGTATTAATACTATTCAATTTATAATAATGATGAATAAGTTTTATAGTAATTTGATTTGAATTAAGAAAATAACTCTTGTGTCTTTTCAAGAAAAGATTTTTTATGAAACAAATCTGTCACTTTTGAATAATTGTATGAGAATTATTAAAAGTGAATGATTCATTTCTTAAAACGAAATATTCTGTCAAACAGATAATATAGATCGATAGATTGAATATATAAAATATTATATCACTGTGTTTATAAACATGCGTTTGAAAACATGTCAATATTATATTGAGTGTATTTTGGTCATAACATAATGATAAAAATAAATCATTTATAAATATTCTTGAAGGTGCGCTGGCATCTGTATTTTTAGCTAAGTTTTACATTACGTTACTATAAAAATAAATTGACAGTTTTGTTGAAGAATTCTCCATATACCTTCAAGCAATATTTTATTAGTTTATTTTTTGTTACAACTTCGGGATACTATTTACAAAGGAATATACCACTTAAGCATTCAGGAGAATTTTCACCCAGATGGCGGGTTTCTCAAATTTTAAATAATGTTTCTGATCCCGCATCTCGAAACAGACTATTTCTAAATGTTTGTGTTGTGTCATTTTTAATGTTAGCAAAATGTGTAATGTTTGCGCAAAATACCTTCGGTATTATTTGGGTCTGTAAGCCCACTGTTTTTCCAGGTTAATAAAATAGCATACGTATGGTAGCTAGATTTAAACATTTTTTACTGAGAAGTGAAGCTATGTGTCAAAAAAGTATTATACTTTGTTGCATCCAATTATTATAATATGCAGTGACATAAAAATAGTCTTATTGATAGAATGAGGCAGTTGAATTCACATTTTCCAAAAACGTTGTAATATTTTTTCTAATCTACCCAAACTTGAACCACTAATTACATCAACAGATTTAAAGAATATTTTTTACATTACATTATCTATACAAAGAAAAGGCTGTCATTGAAATGGAAACAAAATAACATCTCTCAGAATTAAGTATGTAGTTCTCAAGATTTCAATGTCTGTCAACTCTAAGTTTATCACGAAACAGAAAGATTAATAAACATTTTAAAACACACGGAAAATGACAAGCACTGCATCCAGAAAAAACCTTATGAATCTAAACTAAACCAATGTGTGAGAAGTTTATGATTTTAATTTTATTATTCGTGCAAAGTTTTTTTTACTCTTTACTTTATATTTTAATAGATCGAATTTTGAAATCACATTATAGACCTAAAAAACAACTGCTGTAACATGTATCACAGAAGCCTGCATGACATACAATATTAATAAACAAACATGATTCTTTTGATATTATTGCAGTGAATTTTTAAGAATCTTGTAATATAAGACTGTTAGAAATGTCTATGTGTATTTTTTAATAAATCAAGCACTAATAATTAGTAAAATAATACTTTTTATCAAAAAAGTTTTAAGATCATCGCTATGCTGACTGTGATAATCAGAAATAATTTATTATTCAGTTATGAAACCATTTTCAGGAAGCGTTCTTTCATTCAACTGACAGGTCCGTCTCTTCAAGGTGATAATGACTGCGTTTATTACATTTTTGTTAGTATCCCACAACAGGTAAAACAAATAATTAAGAGCACCGCCGCGACACAGAAAACTTTAGCCACTCAGTCCCGTGTCGCATTTGAGAAACGCCGCATACCTGGTTCTGACCGGGAGAGTATACCGGAGTCGGAGAGACGGAGGCCCACTGGCCGGGCGGCTGGGTCCCCAAAGATTGGGCTCCCGCTTGGGACGGAACGCCCCCGAAGGACTGAGGAGAGACGGGAGCGAATCCCCTGGGAGGATTCACCGGGCCGAAGGACTGGTTCTGAGGAGAGCGGCTCTGGAAGGGCAAGGGAGACACCGAAGCGAAGGACTTCTGGGAGGGCGGGCCGAAAGATTGAGGCTTCTGGGGAACCGAAGCGAAACCAGAAGGCTTGCCCGCTTGAGCTAACGCCTTAGGGCTGGGAGGAGGGAAGGACTGAGTGGGAGTGTGGGCCTGAGGCGAGAGAGGAGAGAACGACTGTCCTCCGAAAGCTGGCAGAGGAGAACGAGGCCTCGGTGAAACGGAGCCAAAGCCTTGGGGTTGAGGTGAGTAGACCTTGGATTGGGTGGGAGCGTAATCGCACTCGATGGGGATAAGTCGGGTGAGAGCGGGAGACTGGTAGACTTTCTCGGGGGCCGCCTGCAATGCCACCCGCAAAGAAAGTGTTAACCCTTCACAATTTTTCATACCGGGTCACAAAAATAGGCACAGAAGTCAAGTATTTCTGGTGTAATATTATTCGTTATTTTTTTTTTATCAATAATTATTATTAAAAATTGAATAACATTTATCTACCATTACTGATATAAAACAAATAAATGACTTGAAATTCAATTTATTGATTTCAGATTTAAGAAAATATTTTCATATTATATTTTTGTCAATAGAAATAGAATTTGGAAAAAAAATATTGCATTTATGGAAATAACATATGAGGTGATCAGAAATCACATAGCCTGTTATTATTTTAGATATCGACTGAAGTTGTTGAAATTTAAATATACTGATTTTAATCTCTTCTTAATTATTGAACTATTATAAGCAACGTTTTCTCTAAGCCGAAGGGTTAGTTGCGCGGAAATTTCAAAGGACCGATCAAATATTAATTGAACAACTGTCTTGTAATGTGCGCCAACCCGGAATGAGTGCACGGGGGCTTCCCAACTGCTGCGCGGCCGCGCACGCGCGCAGTTTAGAGGGAGCGTTGATTATAAGTGTTCTTATAATTTGATGGCTGTCAAAAAATATTTATTTTAAACATTTCAATGGAACCTTACTAACATTTTTGACAGAATCAATAGTGTGAAAATTCATCTTCAATTTGAAATTGAAAGATAAAGCTTTGTTGTGTCGTATATTTCAACTATATAAATTTCTGACGACAAACTGGGATAGTATTGAATCTAGACCAGAGGTGGGGAACCCGAGGCCTTTTGGCCACTCTGGTGCGGCTTTTTGGCCAATTCTGGAAAAACGAGATTTGGAGATATCTGGGGAAAAAGTATAGCGAATTGAGGATTTCAAATTCCTCGGTGTTTGCTGTGGCCTTATGTCGAATCAGAAAAATGAATGTGGCCTTTAGAGAAGAAAAGGTTCCCCACCTCGGATCTAGACAATTCATCCTTATTAGAAAATTTCGAATTATGTGATTTGGTATTTTCTGTAAAAAATAGCAGTGGAGTCCGAGTTGGAGTCGGACTCGAAAAAAAACAAATGACTTTGAGTTCTTTTAAAATAAATGTGTATTCAAATCGCTCTTGCGCAACTAAGCCTAAAAAAAAGTTGTGCTTTAAGCAAAGGTCGGAGTTAGAGTTGGAGTCGCCTCATTTCTAGATGACTCCAACTTGAATAGTAAATTAGAATTTTCAATCATGATACGAACATTTCAGTTATTGCTTTTCGTTATAATAATGAGCAAGAAATTTTAACCTGACAAATTATTGATGTCTGAAATAATCACTGAATATGTACATAAATAATTGGAAGATCAGATTTGTTATTAAAAATGCTCTTTTTTCATTATATTAAAAGTAAATGTTATTATAAATTTAACTTTATGTTTATTCAAGGTAGATAAATTTTCTGAGTTGTTCCAATATACTGACTTCGTTGCCTATTTTCTGTGGGTATAAAATATATAAATATCAAAACACATTGGCCATTGAAAAAAAAATATATATGAATAAATAAAATTATTAGTGATACAATAAAACCTGGCCTGACACCAATTTATATACCTACGACATACTCATACTGAGAATTTTTTTATTTTAAACACTGGAAATGACCTAGAATCAATTTTGTTGTTGTTTATCCCAGTTTTTATTCAAATACAAAATATCATTTGTCACTAGACTTAAGGATATATCAAAATAACTGAATTAAAATTATCGCTCACGAGACAACCCACATTATATTATATATATTAAAATAAAGTGGATAATTTAATATAAGATATTTTGTAATGGTCCTATTTAATTTTGAATAAAGATTCATACAAAATATGATGAATCATAAATGGTTTTATTAATACTATTATATTGCAAGTATTTTTTTTGTAAATGATGTTTAAAATTAGTCTAAAAAAGATTGGTATAGTGTCCAAACTTTGCCACTGTCAACACGGCAAAAATCCAACTGCTTAGATTTTAAAATTTAATAATAAATTGAACTAGATCACTTCTAGTGATTATGAAGATTTTTTTGACTACTGTGTTAGTGGGGTGGGGGGAAGAATTGTCTTAGGCATTATAAGGGCTGATTCATGCTTTTGGCATATATGTACAACAGATAAGAACGCCCCAACGGTTAGTTATAATTCAAATAGCTCCACAATACCCAACATCTTAAACTGCCATTAATTCACTGAGAAATGATGTTACAAAGGGAAAATTATTTTCATATCTCCATTGTCTTCTATCTATGTTGAATGTGGCCTATATTAGTAACATCACTTCAGAGTGATAATCAAAAGCAACAAGTTCGCTTCAATAAAAATAAGGAATTAGATCTGAGAGTGCCCTTTACTTTAAGAAATGAGATATGCATTAAATTCAAAATTTCAAGACCATAAATGCTAAAAAAAAATTATAACAAAAAATATCTGTTCTGAACGACATAATTCTGTATTGAAAGTAATTTTTTAACGTATGTTGGTGTTCCTTAAGAATATGCTAAATATGCATCAGTATTGCGAAACAAAAAGTGATATTTTAATCAAGAGTGCATTTGTTAACCCTTAACCCTTCCCTTACTATCCAAAAAAAGCACAAGCTCCTTAGCTGTGTATCCGTTACACATCAGGCAACGGAAGTGAATCATGACAATTATATAACACTACTGTTACAGCAGTACTACATACAATTGTCATAATTCACTCCTGTTTGCCTGATGTGTAACGGATACACAGCTCAGGAGCTTGTGCTTTTTTGGATAGTAAGAGAAGGGTTAATCTAAAAGTATTTACACAAAAGTAATATTTACATTTATATAATTTAAATATTTTTTAAGCGTTCATTGTTTATTTAACAATAAGTGAAAGTTTCCGATTGTTAATTAATGTCACAAAAATTAATTTATTATATTTTAACTGAAACAATTGAATTTATTATTTATAATGCATTGCATTTTATTATTTTTTTTGCACATTTTGAATAGCCCGACACGATTTATAAGTGGATTATGTGGAGCTATGTACTTAAAAAAACAAACAAAATTGTATATGGCAACAATCTAGCAAATGTAATGAAATTTTCAACATCAGGATGTAGTCCGTTGATTTGTTAATGATACCTGTCTTTGAACAGGAGCTTCTTGTCCAGGCTGTTGTCCCTCGGAATCTTCTGGTGGTGGCCACGCAATTCTTTTCACACCTAAAACATAACAAACATAACATTGAAACAATCTGATTAGGACATAATGCCTACAATGACACAGAGTATCATGTACTAAAAGTTACCTTCAAGGAATGTAAATAAGCCCTAGCTAACAATAATTTGGAATCTAATATATTTAAATTTCTTAATGTTGTTATCCTAAGCGTAAGCTTGGACTTTAAAATCTTTATGATGGCTATATTTTTTGCTACACATTGTATATAAACAAAAAAGTCAAATCTTTATTTTGTAATTTTTTTTGAAAATTTATTCATTGGCTTGTGTAATTTTTCTGCTGATTTTTCAAGATTAAAGAGAAAATGATTAAACTATATTGTAACGATTCTATCCAAAGGATGTACTTTTTAAATTTGTATCTATTGAAAAAAGAAAAAATAAAATATATAATTAAATGATATATCACTTCTATAAAATTTATGATTCAATTTTTTTGACGGTTTGGCCAAAACTTTGTGGATGATCATTTTTGATATAAAATTAAATTTGATAATATTGTTATTCTACAATATACATGTAGCGTTACAAATCATGTAGTTTATTTGTAAATCTTGCGATGTTATGTCTGATGATGGTTCTCAAAGAGGCGAAACACATGTCATATTTCATAACAAAACAAGCAGAATAACAAAGTTTCAAATTTAATTTTATATTATGAATGATCCAGCTTTAAATCAACTATGGTTTATATACTATCCAGCTCATAAATACTATTACCTGACTGCTTATTATCTATGTAAAAGATCTGAGATACAAAAAATAGCTATTTACTTGTAAATAATAACTTTTAGTATGAAAACACAAATCATTTAAAAAGCAAAAGCAATAGCAAAAAACAGTTCAAACCAGGGATGCCAGATTTCGAAGAAAATATTCAGAATAAGTATTATTTTATAACATTCAAAAATTCTATTCTTTCCAATGTTAATTGTTATTTGATTTATATTTGTGTTTCTGTCATTGCAGTAATATACTTTTGAATTTATTAAAAAAATCTAAAAATAAATAAATCTTGGTAAGCTAATAAAGAGTATCACTAGCACATTTTTTTAAAATCACAATTAGAAAAAAACTTATTTTACTGTGCAATTCTTAGGTTCGATTTCATAAAACTTCACCATTTTACGTATTGAATAGTTTCACTGTATCTGGCAGCCCTGATAATAACAATTTTATGGAAATATATTAAATTGAAAATTATATTACCCAGTAAGAAATAAATTGGTGATTACATTCACTTGAAAAATATTTAAAGTCCATAAAAAAGGTACAATAGAAAGAGTATGTAAGTTACCTACGTTATGAAATAAATTTATTTTCAGTGAACATGTCGATTATAAAATACTCCTGTGTCATGGGACAAGTTTGATTGCGTGGTTTTCCATTGTCTTTGAGATTATGACATTATAATTCAAATATAAATAGATTTTGCTCATCCTTATTTTAAATGAAGGTAGTGTGCCAAATAAAATTTGTAATTATCTGATTCAGTCTCTATATTTAATAAGTGTTAGAGACATCTGAGACCGCTACTAGAAAGTTTCTAAAAATATTTAGGTCAGCCATGACTGAAAAACAAAGAACCCATTACGTTCATTTGATTTCATTAAAACATGTATAGTAGTAGTATTATAGCATTGAATAGTAAAACAATAAAATGACATGTTTTCAGTAAATCAATAATGTTTATCTTTATGTCCAACATTGAAGAAATCCGATGTTTGTTGACTCTTGGACAAATTTCACAAAAAGCTCTAGAAAATTTGATATGCAAAAACAATAATGCATCAAGCTTGTGAACAATTTAGCAAAGCCTCGAAAATTTGTTGACTTTTGTCTAGTAGGTTTATACATTTCATAACTAAGCCATTGTTATTCTAATTTTACACTAATTTTCACATTTAAAAAATGAAGCATTGGTGTGAAGTCGAAAACATGTAGATTTTTTCTATTTGTATTAATTATAAGTAGTGTTTTATTATTTCATGTAAACGTTGTGATTTTGTCAAATTTAATTTATGCTTATTTATTATCACTGGAATATTAAAGAACTGAACGGTATTTAATGTTTGAATTGTTCACAATAATTATTGTATATAAACTTCCTCTAAAATGTTCTAGAAAGTATGATAATTTTGTCATTGAAAATAGAATATTAAAATGATTAAATTAACGTTAAAATTAAAAATAATAGCTCACAATATATAATTTCTTCAGTGTAGGAACAATGTCACTGATTATAATGTTATTATGGAATAACAATAAAAGAATGTACAACATCAAGGAATGCCGAACACTGTACATTAATTTCAAATTGGAATATTCGGAAGCCATGATTACCATTTGAAAAAAATATCAAATGTTGTTAGTAATTAAAAAATGTTTTCGCCTAAAAAATAGGCTTATAATCAACAATTAAACACAATTTGTTATAATATTATTGTAAAATTAAACACTTACAATGCAATAAATATTAGTAGGTAGCGAATGCGTGAGAATGCTTTGTGTGCATCTGTGTCTGTATTTTTTTAAACTGTCAAAATGAACGTTGAAAAAACAGCGCGAACCCGATTCCGTATAACGTTACAATGGGCAGGTAGGGTGTATCGCTGAAAGGTAAAGTAAAATTCAAAATAAACCTGGCGCTCGGCGTTATTAGCGTCTTGTGAACATTTCGGGAATAACGTTATCCCCACTCCGAGGCAAAGGTGGGGATATAATCCCGGTCATTGGTTGCGTCATTTGCATAAAAATGCGTTTCTACGCTTCGTCATTTTCATTTTTGCCAGCGCTTTGTGTTTGTCAACTGGCAGCATTACAATATTTTTTTAAATTATGTTTAAATGCTGTCTTGCAAAAGACATGGATAAATTTCAAATAAACTTGTTATACTGAATTAAAAATGCGACGAATCATAATATTATTTTTCAGCAATTACACTTCACGATCTACGTGACCAAAAATAATCTCGACAATTATTCTTGGAGTCATTAAAGACTCAAGGAAGAAATAGTAAATACCATTACAAAATTTCTGTAGCGACAAAATTGTTAATTTATATTTGATTTCAAACGTCACCTTCACTATATTGTAATTATAAGTAATATTTACGGTTGTATGCATTGAATAAGCTTTTGTATTGCAGGTGATAAATGTTTTAAGAATTATTTATTATTATAAGGCAAAATATAATTTACACTTATATTAAATTTCCTTTGTAAAAAAATCGTTAAAGTTTTCGTTATTTAACTGGTTGTTTTTTTTTTAAATTTAATGAAAGAAAATATTAGTTAAGAAAATATATTTTTTTTGATTTTGTATATTATGTTTCCTTGTTTTCTAACGTTTTTACGAATTCAACCACTCCTCAAACGATTCTCATACAATCGTCAAAAGTCCATGATTGATTTCGTGAAAAAATATGTATTGATCCAGAACACAAAGTATTTACAGATTTTTAATTAGTGTAGTGCTTCAAAAGTACACTTTTGCCAACGTTAGGTATTTGTGGTGTATGGAAACAAAATTTAAAACAATTATTTCACACTCATAAGCAAAGTTCCATTTCAAAATTTTAATGGTCTTGCATAACAAATAATATGTTAAAATATTAAATGAATATAAATTTTTGACAAGCGTTTTTAAATGATTTTGCGATGCGATGTTATATACATACAATTGACTAATGTTTGATAAAACAAACAGATCCCATGAGAGTTTTTTTTATTTTAAATTATTGTTGTATTCAGTACCTGAATTTGGAGGCACAAAAAATTTTGAGGTATACGCATTATTCTGACTTATTTGACTTCCATTTGCTCTTGTCTTTGGAGGCCAGTCTATAAATCGGTCGGTTCGTCGCATTTGAGGATCACAATCTCGTTCGCTTCTGTTATATCCTTTTGTTGAAAGTGTGCGCCATTGAGATAAAATTTAAGATATTAGTATTATTACAAAGATAATTTTTACTACTATTTTGAAAATCACATTGAAAGTATTTACAGAAAGTACGGCTCAACGCCGTTTCTACGTAGCAATAGAAATACCCAATATATGTAAATACAATACGATTTTGATTTACCTAACCTATCATGACACATTCAAAAAGCGGTGTCAAGAATTAGAGGTTAGGTTAGATCCTTAGCAAGACCACCAACTTAAAATTAAAAATACGAATATACTGGGTAGTTCTATCTATACGCATATTGTGTCTTTTAAAATGACCAAATAATTTATTTACAACTACAGATTAATATCGTTTTATTGAATATGTGTTTAATATTTATTCAAATCATTTATCGTGTCTATATAGATAACCATTCATAAGATTTCAGAAAACTCGTAATTGCATCTTACGCTTCAAATTAAATATGTATTTTTTTTATAATCATACAGTGTTTCTTTTTCAATGGACCGTACAATTTTTACTCATAGTTTTTGCTTCTTAAACTAATTGAACAACTTAGAAAATTATGTATTTTATCTGCAACATTTTTCCCGATATAATGATATAATAGTAAAAATGTATTTTAAGCACGGTGCAGATATTGTAATATTTTTCATGAAAATCTTTAAAAATAGATCCGTATTTGGGTTCTTTTACTTAACATTTAGTTTTTAGGAGTAATGGCAGAATAATATTATTTTTTATGTATCTTAGATGAATAATTGAGTAATAATTTAAGTACCACAGAGCATTCACAAGTATTGGGGAAAGGGGGAGCTTTATAATCTGCATAGATTGACAGCCAAAGCGTACATTAAAGTAATAAACGCAATTTTACACGCTGACATTTACTGAACAAGAAAAAAGATTGTTTATTAATATGGAAAACATATTTTGTTCTTTGTTGATGTTGTACTTACTTCCGGGCTGTCCATTTCTTTGCCTCTGCTCTTCTTCTTCGAGCATACGAAGAACGGCTGAGTTGGCAAGATTTGAGGGCTTTGAGTTGATGGGGTTGTTGAAGTCAATACTGCAAAAAAGAATAAATATAAATTTGAACGAGTCTTAATCCAATCAAGAAAAATGTAACTTAGTGGTAATCTAAAATACTATGCAATTTAAATGAAAGTATGAAACAGAACCATCGTTTTAGGATCAATTGTATTTATTTTGAATCTGCAGAAATGTATATTATTTTAGCTAGTCTTAAAAATATTGATTTATTAATGATATAATTATCGTGATTCTGAAAAAAAATATGGTATTAGAGTTATGGTATGTGACACGGTGTACATCAGAGTGTAGTAGTAGGATTCACGAAACGTAGTACTTTTAACTATTTTTTTAAAACAATTCGGTAAAGTTTTGTATTTGTCTCAAATAATTGCAATACTAATCAAGCCAGTCATAAATTAAAATGGTAAAATATATTTTTTCCTGGTGAATAAATAATGATAATATCAATTGAAAGTGTCTTAAAATAGGTAATGTTGTACAATTCGTCCAACAGTGAAATGAAGTCTGTGCCATTTCACCATATACGGTGTCATTATTATTTTTCTACCTTGAACTCGTTTTGCTGCTTCACTCAACGACCAAGTTCGCAATGGCGATAAAAAACGACTTGCATTGAGAATAATGCACAATATTACATTATTCATAAGGACAAGTATTCCAAAATCGGCAATCTGTTTCAAGAACATCTCGAGAAACTTTTGAGAAATCAATGATTTAAAATACGTAATTAATTATTTGTATTATTTGGCCGAAAATAAAATTGTATTTCCTGCTACTAAAGTACAGTGGCTGTACTGATATTTTCACATTTATATATGAACTAAATATGAGTATATAATGATTACATCTCTGATTTTAAAATAGAAAATATCTGGATATAGGACGAGTGGCCCTCAACGATATGGCAGATACTTTAAGTATGGCTGGGGCGTATCTACGTTATTACTAGGTAAGAATACAAGCATGAGATAAGGTGTCAGGGAAGCGTACTGATGTGTAGATATCGAAACTGAGCTTAACTCAATTTTGACTCAATCAGATTTAGGACAAGTTGTCTCTCAGGTACAGATTTTAAATTTTTATTATAAACTTTATCGACTATGCCAGGCGTGGGGAACCTGCAGCCTTCTGGCCAATTCTGTAATTTTTTGTAAATTCGTAAATTCCTGGAAGACCTAAAAAAAGGTGCCACGCTGCTTATTTGGGCAAATCCGTAAACTCCTGGGATTTTCGATGTCAAAATCCTTGGAAGACCTAAAAAAAAAAGGTCCCACGCTGGTAATTTTGAGAAATCGGCAAATTTCTGGGCTTGGGAAATTGGCATGAAATTGTTTCCAGCCAAAGATTCCCTAGTGAATGTTTACTGCGGCCTTATATCGAATCAGAAAAATGAATACGGCCTTTAAAAAAAAGTAAAGGTTCCCCACCACCGGATTATGCCATAATATATTTTTTGCTGATTACTGAAAATATTTCTTTATTATTTTCACAAGATAAATAAATGCATTATTAACTAAAATTTCTACAAAAACAACAACGTCTTCTTTTGGAATGAGTATAAATTAATACTTTGGCAAGATATTATGGAAAAAAACACAATATTCAACAATTTAATACTGATGTAGGTGCTTTCATTCAGATATAGCCATTGAACTATTGACAGAAAGCTTCATAGATACCCAAAAGCATTTGTTAATACTTATGACAGTTACGTCTAAATTTTATTTTTTATTTATTGCCAATCTATAATTACTACTTTCTTGTTAAGACATTACTATTACTGGTATAAATGTTGTGGTCAAACAAATTTCATTCCCATTTTCATTTCAAACCAGTCACGCGTACAATTTCATTTCACACATTTGTAAGAAAATGTCTCGCCTGTCGAAGTGATAAATACTGTTCGTTTTCACTGGGAACTTTCCATTCAATCAATCACATTGAAAAGAAGTTAATTTCCCATAATTCTACATCTGCTGTGAATTCAATGAAAAGATGAAACTATCTGATGCGCACGCATACAAAATAATATTTAATCTCTTTATTGTTATCGAAAAACATTAACGCAATATCAATTTAAAACGTAAATTTTGTTGATTGCGGATAATAAAACTTACTGTTATACCGACTTTTACTTTTATTGTACTTTTATTGTACATTTCATTTTACAATAACTTTACTTTTATGGAAGGCGAATTCAATCCGTGTAAATGTTTATAAGTTTTTAGTATGAATGAAAATCTCTCGTTGATCATAAAACTAATTTTAAATGTCAATTAAAAGATATATGTATATACAGCTGAAATTATTACAGTTGAAAGAAACTTCTCAACATGCAATTACTATTTATGTAAATATCTGCAATGACTGCTATTTTAATCTTACGGATATTATTTTGTTGTTGTTAAAGTTATCACTTTATCAATCGGTGACTATCTGCTAAATTTAATGTTGCTTAATATATTATTATACCACGGCATCACGTAAATGTAATTTGTTTACTGTACATGAAACTGTGGATGTTCTTTATTACATCTCAACATGTTTGTTCTCGTGGTACCGATATCACAATTGCAATGCATACATTTGTTGTTTTTTTATAAAATATTTTCATGCCTATAAAAAATTATAATAAGTTAATTCTTTTTTTTAAATCACATTGGATAAATAATTATTTTTGGTTAATTAATGTAATAAAGACAAAGTTGTTGTCTAATAAGATATTTTGAAATAATTTCGACTTTTACAACATTAAAAGAGTGAACAATCGAAGGTAAGAATATATTATTAAGTGTTTTAATTTAATCAATTGAATTTACCTTTGTTTTGGAATTTCATTTTGTTATTAATTTATTTATAATATGCAAAACATATGAAAATCTGTTAAAGTTCACAGGTTCGCTTTTGTAAAAAGTGTTTGAAAACTTAAACATTTCTTTTTTTGAGTTATGTGTAATGAAGGTTACATCCCCTTGAATGTCATATATCAACGCATAGGTGCATCAAGTAACCAGATACAACAAAATATCAGAAAAGACAGCCAAATGTGATAAATACGAATAACAAATTAATTTGTAACATTTATGTCTTGGGTGAAAAAACAAAATCTTGTTTGAGGCGGAAAAGTGTATGGGGCCGACAGTAGATATCATCACTTCAAACAAGCCATAGATTCATTCCAAATAATGAATCTTCATTCTATATTTAAAGCATGAGCGCCATTCGTCAATTAAATATAATATATGTTTTATATTCAAATCCTAACCTAGAATATGTGTAATGTTTTTCAATATTAGTTGTTTCATGTCACATGATTTTATATTGAAATTGTATATTATAATATACTTACTACAAAAAGTACTATTTTTCATTAGCAGTAAAAAACCCGAAAGTTATCATTATATGCTGAGATATTATTTATATAGTTGGCTATTTGATTATATGAGAAATCTACAATGTATATTTTAGGAGTAATCTTTGGTTACATTGGTATTTTAATAAAACCAATCAAACAAATATTAAATATGCTTACAATAAAAACAATTAATGTGAACATACTTCCGACTATTTTAAGAGAATATTTATATTGTAATAGATGATTATTGTATTGAAACATGGCATTTATAGCTATGCTATACATACACAAAATCACTTTCTGTAAATAAATAACATTCAATATTAAAAATATAAGACGTACATCAATGGTTACCAATTAATTATATACACAAATGAAAATAGTATTTATCTGTCATTTATTGGTAGAAACAAAACAGTATTTGTTTTTAATTCATAAATCCTATGATTTAAGTGTTATAATTATAACCAATACCAGCTTTGCTTAGCAAGATAATATATGTTACCATCTGCAAGGAAAACCGTTCGTGATTATTATTCAAAGTGAAGGAATAAGCACTATTATAAAATGTAATTTGTATTTTATATTGATGAATAAATTATAATTGAAACTATTTTGAAATATTGACAGTAGAAATTGATAAATGTAGTTAAAACAAATTTAAAAAATAGCTCACAACTCTAAGTATTAGAACTTAATAATTTATAAATATTACTTTATTAACTAAAAACTTACTGTGACTTCATAGCGACACTCATTTTGAACTTCTTGTCAAAAATTATTACAAATCAATAATTATTTCAATGATTTCACGCCCACCAGAAATACGTTGTTTGTTTATATTCCAATTGCAGGATGCACTTTTTATATATTCCCAAAAACCAATTTCGTTTTTATCGGTTCCAGTATTTTGAATATGGTTTCGAATTGTGCGTATTTATATAGCAGGTGACTTCGTATTTTTTTCGATTTATGGAGATCAATTCGCTAGCTGGTACTTAACTGTACTGCACTAGCTTACAAATTGTACTGCGCTGATGCCGGCGTATTTTCTTGAAGCTTGAAGACCTTTGCAGAATAAGTCATGACCAATTCTGAAATGTCGGGTGGTTATTTCCGCAGTTGCGTGCGGAAATATATCAAAATGGGGAACGATCAGAGGTTTAATAAATCAACGTAAAGGTGATATTGAATTTTTCAATATAAGTTAAGATATATTGTGTATATCTTGATAATCGATATATATAGCCAAGCTAAATTACGTTTAAACATACGTATGTAGTTCTGACGAGTGCGTTAATTTGAAATAAATATCAACTTAATATTTTTCGTAATTTTAACCTTATAATACTGGAGTTTTAGCAAGTAAATGCTGATTCAATCAATGATTATATTTAAAGCATATTATATATTATTTTTCTTATGCTCATAAGATTCTTATAATTTTAGATTTACTAATGACGCTAATATTTTTACGGTCTATTTGTTAAAATTTTTTAATTAGTTTTTTTATTTTTCTTAGTAAAGCCAAATAATTTAACTTTAAATGTCTCAGTTTTTCGTTATCTTTAAATAGTACCTAACATTGTATTATTCTTGCTAAAGCTTATTAAAATTATTTAAATAAACAGATAGTAACCAAGACATGAAAACATTTTTCGATATTTATATATTATTTTTAAAAGATAAAATTTTTCTTAGAACTTTTTTAATCACAGAAAAATTCCGAAACGATGGATAATGTTTAATAGCAATTGAAGCATGTTTTTATTTAATTACTTTAAACAATGGAACAATCATTAAAATTCAGCATATTAAAAAAATGTGAAAATTATTATAGAGCTTCAATTAAATTGCTTTACAATTAATTAATTTATTAAAAATTGCTATTATTATAAAGGCTATGCAATTTTCTGTTTTGATAAAAGAATACTGAGTAGAGTCACCAAAGAAATAAAATGAAAAATATCAAAATATTAAAACATTAATTTTGGCAACCATATATTCTTGATTTATAACGCCACTGGAAAGGCGTCTGCACTCTCAGATGATACTTATTTGTTGTGGCCAGTGCCGTAGAGTGTTACTGACTCACCATTGATTGTTTGGTTACGTGACACACGACGTATGACGTCCTAACATTTAGTATTTACAATTAAGACGTCCAAGATTTTCTCAATAAAGATGAAAATTCTCATCGTGACTTTTCAATTTAACTAACGGGGGCGTTTTTGGGAAATTCTTCGTCGAAAGACGCTGTCATGGTTTAAAAATACGCTGATACGATATGAAGTAAACAGATTATGAGTCAGAAACTGAAAGCTTACTAGTAAACTTTTATTTAGCCTTGGTAGACTTAAGATATACGATTTTCATAAAAGTGAAAGTTTTTTATGACAATTCCAGACGTTTATTGTAGTAACACAATGACAGAAATCGTCATGAAAATTAGCCTTATCAATTTGGTCCATTATGATTTTAATATTATAAAATACTTCTGTTGTTTTGAATAAATCTACTTCAATCTAAGACTTTACTTTCATTGTTATCGTGATAGATTATTTAAATATTGATAATACAAAATTCTACAATGTATCGATTGAACGATGTATGTATTATGTTACTAATGTAATATTTTACTCATAAATAAAATCTCTTGTTTAAATACATGTAAAACCTCATCCTCATTATTTCGTACTGTAAGTATTGATTTGCAGTAAATAATATACATAGATGTTTCAGATTCAAAAATAAATAAATGAACTTTTAATGAATTTGAAAAAGCTGTGCAACTGATATGCCACATTCAAATTATATTTTTTCTAGTTATCATATGCAGAGACTCAGGTAAATTGTCGTGTTTGTAAATTCGTAATTTAACATCGTACACTTATTGTGCTTGAAGACACTTTTTATTTCTTAAATTATTGACTTCTAATAATAATAAGAATACACATACACGTGTAACATAAAATTATAAATATTATATAATTACGTTTTTTTTTAAATATTGAATACAAAAAAATACACCATGAATTATAAATGCAAATAGAATTATAATAGGATTAGTATACATGCAAATGTATACTGTTCGTGCTAAAAAGCAGTACAAATATTCGTTACGGTTACGGTAAACAGAACTTTGATGACCAATACCGATTAATTATTTCATGCACGGACAAGAAATCTACGCCACTGCTAAAATTGCATGTAAAACATAATCAAAGTGAAGATAACAATTAAATTTGCATAACTGCAAATCATGAGAGGTAAAAGGTTTTAATTTAAAACTAATTGCAGAGGAGAAGAGTGAGAGATATTGAATAAAAAATACCAGATGTGTAGTAATGTTCTTGATTGATGTAATTAAATAAAAATATTATAAGTTTTCTAAGTGATATTACGAGCACACAGCACACAGCATTAACGATAAAACCATCAAAGTGTGACGATATTTATTTAACATTGATTATAAATTATATTCTAATAGAAATTTGTACTCGTCTCTACAAGTATAATTTTAATCCAGATCTGGATATAGCTTTGTCATACTAGAGAAATTAGCCTACATTAAAAAGTTTTATAAATCAGCTTACAGTTATTTTTGCTTCAAGTCGTTATTGTTACGATGTTTTCGATTAATTATATAATTCTTATTAAACTAAGTTATTATATTTTAAGATGCGTTAAAGTGGTTTATCTAAATTAAAAAGAGGGACTTTTCTCTTTAAGACAGATATCTCACCACAGTACTAACATTATTAAAGGAAAAGAAATCTATTTTTTAGATATCCCTGCACAGTTCTCAAGCGACGATTTTTAATAAATATTCCAATGATTAACAACGCATCCACATGATTAAGTTTTTTGAATTTCGTTATGTTATGATATTTTTTCATGATAAATATAATGGTCGCAATACGTTGTTTAGCTATTAAGCCATTTATATTTTTCACATTCTCTTGTTAGACGATGATATGTTTTATCATTTCTAATTTCTACAACATTAAAACTAATAAAAGATTGATTATTTTGTATTAAAAAGTATATGTGACGATACAACAATAGCTTACCACTTATCTTGTCCTAGTCATATTCTTTGAAAAAAAGAGGTTGAGCAACTTAGTAACAAGCAGCTATCGTAGAAACACTTCTGTCGAAATACAATTTATAAGGAGTGCATATTCTCCACATTGGTACCGGACACGGTTCACAAATATATATATAATATCAATTAAAAAAATAATGTTTCAATAAAGTACGACTTGATAATATAATGTATTTTTAGTTTTCATACCCTCTGTTCTGAATAAATTATTCAAAAGATGCCTTAATTAAATGAAGTTATTAAGCTAAGCAATTAATGTACGCCCTTAATGCCCTTAATGTTTGTTTTGTTTCAACGATATGTATTTAATAATTTATTAGAATTATTCTACTGTTGTTTTGGACCCGGCCACGAGTTGGTACTGGTTTGGTAATCATCAGCGAATCCTCGACCGCCTTGCTTTTTTTGCATTGCAAACAGTGCAAGTAATGATCAATTATTTTCACATGTCGCCTCGAGATAGCGTTAACTCACCGAAGCTCGATATGTAGGTCCCTCAAATAGCGGTTTGTTGGATTCCTTCGTTGGGCAAAAATAAGTTAACAGTACCCATTGAAAATTTTGCCCTTAGCGGTGCAAACGTATGGAACACGTTATTCTGGTTCACTATAATATAGGTGAGATTTTATTGATGGTAAGCGTTACTATTCCTTGGTCTTTTAGAAATCAATATTTTTAATACATTTATTTAATACAGGAGTACTGAATAAAACGGCCAATAATTGATTTATATCAAAATCGAAACCGTAAATAAATTAAATGAATATGTTTCTTGGTATTATTTAAGTTTGTACGTGTATTAAATTATACAAATTTAGTAGATTAGTATAGCACATACCTTAAAGAATCAGATATTTTTTGTTGTTGTGAATAATCGATTTCCGTTTTTAAATAAAATAAAATAAAGAAATATACTGTTATAAAACAAATTGTTGGCATACAATTATATAAATAAGAGATGTAATCGCTTCATTTTTGCAGGATAGTTTGAGTATATTGACTCAAACAGGTAGTCATTGGCCGCGTGGCAAAGGTGATATTCATTGCTGGCCAAAAGTCTATTTCTGTCGGCTGGACAGAAAGCTTCCGTCGACGCCGAAAGCTCTTTAGAGAACGTCGACGATGTTCGCAAAGCATAACTGAGGAATTCGTGAGCGAAAATAAACACTAACTAGGTCCAAGAGACAGCGTTTTAAATGCTTGGATATCGCCACTCTTTTTACCATATATGAAACAAATACTTTTTTTATATTATATCACCTATTAATAATCTATATAAATTTCAAATACTTTTTTTCAAACTGTAAATAAACATTGCGGTATACGTGCGATTTACAGTGAGTTTGTTATTAGATTTTTGAATTTAAGGTATGCGTGTTTTACATTATTTCTATATTTTCATCAGCTGATAATGCTCGCGACGAAGCAAACGGGATTTGATCTCGGAAAAGTGTTTTTTTTTTTTTTTTAAATATATTGACTTTCCACCAAAGATTGACAATGAAAGTTTTAAAATAGCATATATCCCATATAATATTTGAAATTCAGTTTTAATTATTCGAAAAACAGAGCTCCCAAATTTGAAACCTGTCACTGTATATAAACTATTATAATAATAGCGTGATATTGAAGCAACCTTAAACAATATAATATATTTCTAGTGAATTTAAATAAATATATAATGGGGTTTTACCTACCTAATGAAAGCTAATTCAATCAATTTATCATAAAAAATGCAAGTATATGAAAGCTATTCAATATTTTTTTTCTTTAATGAATGTAACAAAAGATGGTTCATTGCCATTTCATAATCAAATTTTAATTTTTTGATCTAACGTTTTGTGTTTATGGTCACACTGTGTTTTACAGATATTTGTGAAATGGTATAACAAATAAAAACTTACATATTCTTAGAATGACTTGTAAACAGATTTATAATTTTATTCAACAAAAAACTGTCTGTAAGACGATTTATTTTCTCTTTGTCGTGATTTATCAATTCCGCCCAAGGATATGAAAAGTATAATTCGATTTTAATAAAAACGTTATCTTGCTTCCGCATTCTTTGAAAACAATTTTAATTCGAACATTTATCACTGAATTCAAAACAAGCTTGTTTTCTATTATTATTATTATTCGTAAAGCGGTAAAAAGTAGAAGTTTGTTTTTATTTTCATTGTATCATTCAAAGAGTTTAATGCAAAAGCTCAGCTGAGGAGCTTTAAGCAAAATGAATATTGCTCGTTTTGGATAAAAAAATATATTTCTAAAAACACCTAACACTCTTATTATAAGTAATATTACTGTCAAAAAATACTGTTGAGCTTTTTATTTTGATGTGAAAAGATCGAAAAATATCACAAACAGATATACATTTTAAATGGGAGTTTATAATGAAGTATCAATTGGAAATAAAAGTGTTTTATTTTATCACTGTCAATACTTATTTGGTGGAAAGGCATTATATTAAAAAAATAGAGCTCATCAGTTGATAATGTTCGTCATGAGTGAAACCGAACCTAATCATATTTAATAAAAGTGGAATAAGTACAAATGAGTGTTTTATTTTTGGAATAAATTATATTGAGTATACATTCATAGGTAAAAATTCAATAATGGGATAAACTAACAAGAAAGATTTACAATCATTTGATTTGTGTAAAATTTTATTTGAGCTTATTGATTGAATACCGATTTTTTGATTTAAATGATTTCTAAATTTGCAATTTAAAAATATTAAAATTAAAAACTTATTAATTTTCAATACTTTACTACTTATACTCGAGATTAAGTTGAAATAATGTTTACAACTAAAGATATCCATTGTTCATTATTTATGTTTTTAAAAAATAGAACATTGATTTCATTTTCGTTTTTTATATATAATTTTCTGCTTTAGCAAAAACATGTCGAGTTAAATGACATTCAAACAGCTTTCATATGAGTTTTTAATGTTTTAAGATTTCCTTTAAAAACTACGATTCAAATATGAAAAATTAAAGTTTTTGTGGACAGCTTTATTTATTTTGAATTCCATCTACACAGTTTACAATGAAAAGCTTTAATTCCGTTATACTGCGACACGTGCTTGCCGTGTATTTTGGATCCACTCGAATTAATAATGACAGCGATAAGTTTTTTGTATTTAATTTTAGTTTTGAAACGTGTTCAGGAAACGAATAAGTCAGTTATTTGATCTATTAATACTGAAATGTGAAGTCACTCACTCACTGATATATTTATTGTGGCTGACACAACTAACGGCCTCTATATTTGACACTTTGAAACAGTGCTCCGATTCATTCAATATTGTTTTCCAAAAGTTGTAAAAAAAATGGTGTAAGAGGTTTCGGAAAAGACATCTTGTGTATCATGATGGCACGATTTATAATTTCGATTTTTTTTTTGTGAAAGTAAAAAAAATATTTCTCAGGATGTGTTAATAAAAACTCATATTTTTTTGGGGTTTACTTTCTTTCAAAACCTATCAAATTTACTTGAATAGTAAATTTAGTAAATGAATGTTGTAACACAAGACACAGGTATCGTATTGTGTCGTTACACGATCCCCACTGTCTTTTTGTAGTATTTTTTCACAAAAAATATGTTTTGTAGGTCTCATAAACATTTTTTCACCCTATTTTAGTTTATCAGTTGAAAATTCTCGATGAGTGAAACCAGACCTGATAATCATGAAATTTTAACAAAAAAATATTGTTGTATAATATATTAATTGTATTGTTATAAATATAATATTATGCCTTGTCACCGTTTTCTTTAACCCACCATCGTGGCAAATCATTACAATACTTAAAGTCCCCTTTCGCCTTAGAGGTCCGTGCAGTTTCGTTACCACCATACAAAGGAAAATATGCAACGCATTAAGGCAGCGATTTCCAGCCTGGAAGGCGCGCCTCCCTGGGGAGGCGTGGACTATCGCAAAGGGAGGCGCGAAAAGTCCAAAATATTATTTACCCTTTCAAACGTGTCTTTATTATTATATGAAATGAAAGATTGGGAGGCGCGAAGATATTTTTTTTCTTTAAAGGGAGGCGCAGTAACATAAAGGTTGGAAACCACTGCATTAAAGTCATTAGGATCAAGAGGGCCCAAATTTATATCCATTTAAGTATTCAAAAACAAAATAAATATTTTATATACGTCAATTTACAGCTTGGGAATTTACAACTTGTAAACTCATTTACACTAAGATTTCCTTGCAAACATTTTATTTGTGTAACAAGCAAATTTGGGTCCTTTTGATAATTTTTGCATATGTACTAAGATTTTATAGTTACACCACTGGTTTCGCGACAGTATTTAAAATATTTCAATCTTTTAATATTCCTAAGTGAATTTATTATTATAACAAGATATCTCTAAGCAATAAACAAATTGGGTTCATTGTATTATACAATACATGAGTCATTATTCTTTGTAGAAATATGTTAGTTTGGCTTATGAAAAGTGTTGCGCGGGTTAGTTCTACAGAGTAAAAAATTCAAAGACAAATATGACATCTGAACAAACAAAGAAAATTTAAAAACACAAACGTCTTTCTGGATCAGTCACGCGTTTTTCTTATTTTTAAATAATTGGCATTTATTCCTGAGTAACACAGTAAAAATAATATTTTGACCATTTGGCATACGAACGATTTCGTGTTATAAACGAGTTACTAATGGAAAAATTTACTGAGAACGATGTCCAGAAAATACTTCACTGTCTATTGCTTCTTTAAATAAAACTAAATGTGTTTTTTCTTGTGCAGAGTATCAAAGATATAACGCATGGCTAATTTTTCTAATTTGAAATCAATAAAAACGTTGGATATCATTCATTTTTATTAGCTTAATATTGATAATAATCGTTTTCAATAATACATATTAACGGCTTATTATGGCATGGTAATATTAGGATGAAGGTTTGGTTTTAAATTTCAAGCTATCATATTAGAGTGAATATAGTATATTAAGAATTACTATTACCGGGAAAATAAGTCAATATAATTTTGCTAATTTATTTGACTCTCAATATCAATATCAATAGTCATATGAATAGAATATAGACACTAATTTATCGGGGTCTCTAAAAAAAAACAAGATTTTTGTATTTGGTTTCTACGGTTAGTAAAACTTAAATGTGATGATTGCTGTTCACTGTTGGTATAGTCGACAGTTGACCTATCAAACGCCAACAATTAAAATATTTTTGTTTTTTCTTTCAAGTTTTTTTTATGTCAAATTAATAAATTCCACTTGCGTAGTATAGGGATACATATATTTAACAACATGTTACATTTGACAAGCTAGCGTTGTTTGACGGCTTGTTTCAAAATAATCTCTTTCTAACGCACTATTTTGATTGTTCAATACCAGCAGCGAACATAGCCGCAATTATTACATTTATGTGATACCAACTGTAAAAACCAAATAATAAAAAAACCAGTTGAGTATTATAAATCTTCTTTCGTGTGAAAATTCTTATAATTCAATAAAAGTACCGCAGAATTACCTACATATGTGTGAAAATGATGAAAAACATACAACTATTTTAAAAAAATACTCTTGAGTTGAGTGATATGACAGATTTGGTTCAACGGTTTACTTAACCTTGCCCTATGACGATAAATATTTTTAATAATACTTTACTGTTCCCGCCTTTATTTAATTATAAGAAACTCAAAGATTTTGATTTAATACAAAAGTAATTCACACGTTGATTGTGTCATTAAAAAATTGGCCGAGTGCCGTCAGGCAGTGTTTCGAAACGAAAGAAAGAAAAAAAATCTTAAAAAATATTTCCAGAGTCTCAGATTTGTCTGCAGATATTAAACTATTTAAAATCGTAATAATTAAAGAAGTTTTTCTAAGAGATCAAGATGAACTCGTTTGAAACACGTGGGGTCGTAATTTTTACGATGGCGTAGGTATGTAACATACAATTTAATTATTTAAAACTTGTCAAGAAATTTAATCTGTAAAAGAAATAAAGTCGAGCAGTAGAATTTCACATTCATTCACATTTAAATAGAGTTCAAATTCATACTTTTAAATCTTGATAGAAGTTTATAAAAAATAGCGAACTTTATGAAACCAGAACCGATTTTGTTAACCGTGAATCTAAATTAGTAAAACTGTTTCTGATTATTTCATGAAGCTTAAGAATTATTACAATGCATGTGTTTTATTTGAATACATACACATTTAATAAATACGCATACAATTAATCTCAAACGTTTGAATATGAAGATTTGGTTCCAAAAAATACTTATTTTTGCACAAAGCACTTAGCTTTGGATTCATAAACATATATTTTTTAATGTTATTAATAACTTACAATCTACTTAAATAAGCTACCATGTCTTTTGACTATATGAATTAATAATTATAGAATAATTCACAAGATAATTGATAACAAGATAAAGTCTTTTTAAGTGCTTTCTGGAACTGAACCTCTTGAAGCGAGTTTTATTAATTTTAATTACACGTGATTTTAAATTAATTCTTTTTTGAAAACGTATTTATAAAAGATATTTCAATTTTTGATTAATATAATTATCTTATAAAAGAAAATATTCGTTATAAGATTATTTTGTAAACTCGAAAGCGAAACCTTTTTTAAATTCTATAAATGAACTCTGGCTTGATGATTCTTGAACGATAACTTATTAAAACTAAATTTATATTGCAGCCGCTAATTAATTATTAACATGAGAATGGCACAAATATTTTTTTCAATGATTATAATTTTCTTTAGTCTAAGTTAAATTTGTAAATATTGAAAGCGCTAACATAACTAAGTTATATTGAATTGTTTACAATATTTTTTTTATCTCAAACAAACCTATTATGTTTATCTGAAAGCATTTAAAAAATATCAATATCTACGCGAAAGATTATCTACATAGTTTTTCATTTCTTTTTTCAATTAATTTCAAGCCAATAAAATACATTTTTTTATAAAGTTGCAGACTTAAATCAAAATCTGTTTAGACGTTTAGATGGCTGATACATCATATTACAATTAAATGAATGCAAAAGTTGCATTGTTTTGTATACAAAATGGAAACATTGAAAAACTATGTTAGAGCTACGGATTTGTAGATTGTGAGTTGTCAACATCTTATTAGCTCTTTTACTTTTAACCAAGGAACGTATAAACTAAAAGAATAAGAGGGGTGTTACCGAGTTATATGTACTTTGAGTAGTCTCTATTTGGTTTATTAAAATGCATTTTTTTTATAAAATTAGCTAAGTTTTAATGCAGAGTTCTGTTTAAATCAATACAAAATTATAATACACGTGGTCAGCTAGAAGAGTAGTATAAAAAAGGTAATACGTTAATCAAATTAGGAAGCCTCGCCCTAATGAGTACGATTGCAATGATTTTAATAAATACTAAAAAGGTTGAAAGAATCTTTATAATCTTGTCTATCATTATAATAATAATATTTCTGGTCTCCAAAAAATGTTATTGCTTAGAACATTTTAAGATTTAGATTTGTAATGTAAAATCATAAATTTGAGACAACATCTTCCTCTGTTATGGATATTATGCCACGAAAAGGAATACCTAACTGATGATAATTGTATTCTTCTGATATTTGCAAATATTACATTACACCTTTTGACTTTTAACCTCTACTAAGATTTAACGCAAAAGTAAAATTGGATAATTATGTATTTGCTGGATATAATTTGTACAATAAATAAATTGGTTTCTAACAAAACGTACTATTTATTGTTTTCAAATATATTAAGCAACGAAAATAAGTAATTCTTTAAAATCAACACTCCTTTTTTTGACATAAAAAAATATTTATTTGACAGATGCTATTTCAGCATTTTAGCTAAGAATGTCTTATCAAAGTTAAAAAAGCTGTTGGTTATATTATTATTTTTCATTTTGTTAATGTTTAATACCATTCAAAAAATTAAATAAAGTGTTTTGATTGAGATAAATCAATATACTGTAAGAAAATAAGATTTTGCTGTTTGATAACGCGATTTATAAAGTAAACTGTATTTTCTTATTAATAGATGTCGTTGTAGACTGTTTCACTCAAAGCTCTTTCAAGCAAATTATTTCGGTGGATTCGATTTCACGCATTGATATGCCATACGAAGTTAACTGATCGTATCGAAGAAGAAATTGTTTATGAGTCATATAATGTTGGCTCCGATTTAATCTCCATGCGCCATGTATTCAATTTGAATCATTCAAAGTTATGACTCAATAATAAAATGCTAATCGCCACTTGCGTCTTCTGTTACATTTAACATCTGCTTTACGATTAGTATAAGAGTTATTGCCTGTTTATAGTAAATAAATAATAAATAGAAAAATGTATGAATAGATAATTAAGTAAATTCTAGAAGGTATTTATCAAACATATTGTAATTTTGCAATTTTGTATTAATTGATAAATGTTAAATTTGGTACATCAAATTATATTTTACTGAAAAAAAGATATGCATATATGTATTGTGTTAAAATCAATACCGATATTACAAACAAAAAAATAAAAAAGAATTAGGATCTCAATACCGGGTAAGCAAATCGAAATTGGCATTATTATTTTTCACACAATATACCATCGATAAAAAATATGCATAATCACAAAATGAAGATTTTCACAAATTTATTACTGTTTATTAAAATAATAATACACTATTAAAATGGGACCATCAATTCTGGAACCTGTCTATATTGATACAACTCTTAGCAGATTCAAAATATTCAAATTTCTCACGAACAATATCGAATTATTTGATTATTTGATGTTCGGTTTTGGTTAATTCTCAATGCTGAAATACTGGTATTTTTTTATTTAAAAAACTGGTCTTTCGGTATTGAAAAAAAACACTATGATTTTCGGGATTACGGTTTCGATAGCACCGGTATTTTCATTCGTTATCAGGCATGATCGTAAGTTAAATATTGTACACATTCTTCTACTTCTTTGTAATATTTTAATTTCAAATAATTATTTTATTTTTGCATACATCTTTTCTGGTACATCATGAATTGATTTTTGAAATTTGGTTTGATAGCTGTTTTTCTGCTGAAACGGATGTCAAATCATTTTATTTTGATATGAATTTTCATTTGTACGTCAAACAGTTATACACCAAATCAGTATGACGTTGTTAAAGTGACAGATGTTGAAAAGAATGTTCATAATTTGTAGAAATCTGATTGTGAAATGCGTAAATAATACAACCAACTTTATTGTTTGCTTTATTAATAGGACAGTAATCATTTATTTATCAAAGACTTGTCATAAAACAAGAATATTAACTTTAAAAAATATGCATCTATTTATTAGCTTGTAGTATTAATGTTCAATATGTCTGCCTAATCCTTGTCTTCGTGGTATGAACGTTTAAAGGAATTATATAACATAATACAATTAAATACAAATTTTATTTTATTAACAAAAGATTTCAATATTACTGGTGGATTTAGCTAACAGAATACTGTTAATATTGGATATTTATAATTTACGTTACAAAGAAAGAAATTCAATTTTCGGACAGTAGAAAAATAATATACTTTTTAATTGAAATTGAATAGAACAAACTAAATAACCTTTCAAGCCTTGTTGCAAAAGTGATCGAAAATACGCAATTCTAAAAACAAACCGTATGTCGATAAAACATTTCTCTACTTCGGCCTATAAAGTTTGTTTTCACTTTCACAGTTCCATACAGATTATAATAAGCACATGGGTAAAAAAACTCTTTTTTAAGATATATATGTAATATTTTTGTACCAATTCAAAGAATTCTATAATCAAATAATTTTTCAATTTGTTATTTTTTGTTTGACTAGGCAACTCGGAGTCTGTGGATCCTCATTTACGTAACAATTTTTTATATTATTCAAAACATTGATGAATTAAATGTATTAAAAAGTCAGATGGATATTTTGTTGTAATATTCGACTATTTAAATGTTTTACAAAAGCCAGTAATGATAGCCTGATATTTTTGTTATATATTTTAGCACAGTTCGATTATGTATTTTAAAATTCATGGTTTTGTTATTGAAATGGGGAAAATTTATGTTTTGAAAAACATTCCTGAATTATTAATTTACCTTGAAAGAATAATTGTCTCAAAATGCAGACATTTTAATTTATACCAGGAGGTCGAAAGCTTTCAAGGATAATGATATAAATTGTCTTCTTTTATATCAAATGGAATTCCACTCTAACCAGATAACGACTCAAAATACTTTTGAAATGAGTTTGAAAATGCAATAACAATACTTCTGGCAGACGGCCGATACTTTCCCATACAATATCGTTATATACATAGGTGGCAAACATGTTAGTCATTAATGCACTGTATATTTGCGCATTACTTGCCAAATATCACCGATGAGTCTGCAAATATTTTTACATGGTTCGAGTCAGGGGTCTTAATTTAGCATACCGTGATAATTTGATGATAATGCCAGACATATCTGCGCTGTATTTTTTCTTTATAAATTTCGAACTAATTTTCACTAAAGTAATGTTTGCTTCCTCTATACCAGCGCGATTAATTGTAATTTTGAGTTCCTCTAGCGATTATTCTATTATTTTGTTGTTTAATATATTTACTAGTTTTAGTGAACGAAAATTCAATCGGTCTTTACAATCAAGTGGTATAATTTCTAATTACCAATTTAAAAAGATTTAAGTCTTGAGAAGGTTAAAATCGAATGTTCTTTTTTAAACATAAACATTTAATGATTTAAACGATTTTGATAACCTTTTTTTTCAAGTTGTCTTCGGCCAAATTAAAATTTTAACACACATGGCGCATTAGACTACAATAAAATAATAGTAATAAGTAGTTATATATAGCCATTACTGTTTGGTTTTAAGTTTGATATTTTAGCTAGAAATTGAATTATACAATATAATATTCGAGTGGAGATTACTTTTAATGAATGCTAATTAATATATTTATATTTTTTCGGACTTAGTATTTAATATTTTATAGATAAATTCGACACACTTCACAAAATGATAAATAAATATGTATTATATCAGATATAAACTGATACAAACGCATTTATAAAATTATACTTATTATTGTTTAACGGAAGGGAAAGCTTTTGCTCTCCGCGAGAAAAAGCCACAAAGAAGTTTGTTTATATTTTCAATTTCATTCATTATTCATCGCTAATAATGAATTGTTTTAAGGGTTTCTGTGACCATATTATATTATGTGTAATATATTATGGGTTAAAATGTGTAAAACCAAAAGAGTGAAAGTTTTTTTTGTTTTTATGTTTTACTGACGAAAGACAGGACGGACAGAAATCATTTACTACAGAACTTGACCACTAGAAGTTTAGACACGTGAATGTTTCAGCAGGTTTTGGCTAAAATAAATATGAATTAAAGCAAACAATATAGTTTTTTGTTAACCGTACGCTGTAACGGGGTTTATAATTTGATGAATTCAATCGATCAACATAAAATGATTTAATCCAAAGAAGTATAAGTATGACGAACATAGTGACATTTTATTGACTGATTAGTCTTAAATTGAAAAATAATTATGTATTTCACTTACCCAACTGCGCCATTATTGAGGACCTGGCTTTGTTTTGTGAGAGTGTCCTGGATGTTTCGTTGTGAATAAAGGCCAATCGGTGAGTTGAACTGCTTGTTCACCAGTCGGGGTCCGGTCGCCATTTTGGAAATTTATATGTATATCGTTATGTCGTCAGTGATCCTGAAAAAAATACCAAAAACTATACGTTAACGATAATTCGATTTTTTTCAATATGTCCCTTCCCAACAATGACCATATTATCAATAAGAATTATCTAGTTTTAGCTTCATATAAATGTTTACTTCGAAGGAAAAGTAAAAAACATTATTTTACTTGTATTTTTTTAAATACATATAAACGGATTCATTATTTTTTATATTAAGTATTTTTGTGCACAGTGATAGTAACTATGTTTTAATAACCGTAGACTGTTTGAAGATTGATTTCGTTTTAATTTGAAAATATTTGATTCAACACATTTTGTTACGATTTTTAAAATACATTAAGAAATGGATTTCTTTTATAAACCGCCTTGCGAGTCAAATTTTGCTTTGTTTATAGCGAGCTCCAGCTGTTCAGTCTTATCATAATGTGTTTTTTCAACATGAGTAAAAATTTAAAAATATTTTCAAGAAAGAGCAGTTTACCGGTCAGTAAATTTACATTTTTTATTTTACAGTTTATGCATTTTCTTTTTGATAACAAAAATGATTTTCAAATTCTACCTTATTGATGCTTCTTATATAGATACGTGTAGCGTCAAATAATAGAATTAAGAATTCATTTAAAATTATCTAAAAATAGAGTTTAATTTGAAACCAATTTAATTTATATTTCAAACGTGAAATAGATTTTTTTATTGTTATTATTGAGCGACTAATCTTTTAAAAGAAAATTATCTAAATTTAAAATATTTTAAATGTTAATGCGTAAAATTCCATGGTATATGTAATATAAAAATGACACTTATAGTAAGTTATTATAATATATAGACTGTTTGTCAATAGTTTGGAATAAATATTAAGTACAATTGCAATGTAATATTACTTTTAAGTCTTCGGGGAGTATTAGTAATCAGTAACTAATTAATATCCGTATTCATTTGAAATAAAATGATTTATGTAACGTTAAATTTTTGGCAGGAAGACGAACAAATTATTAGATATGTCAGCCAAATAGCTATCAAATATGTATGTATGTCTTCAATTTGTCTGATTTATTATGATAGTTGAAATTTCCTTGTTATATTGTGAATATGATTTGATTTGATGTTTTTATTCGTTCAATTTATTTGAAATACGTGTTGTCTTATTTTATATAAATTTATCTTCTTAAGGTTATAATTTTTGACTCGATCCTCATAAAGCGTTCTAAAAAATAAATGGTAAACATTTTACGTAAAATTATATCTCTTTTTATCAACTATTTTGGATTTATTTTAGTTCCAATTAAAGTATTTCAAGTTCAAATGCGTTTTGATTGGTTTTGAGATCCATTATAAATTTCCAAGGATGAGGTATTTTTGAATTATTGCGAACAATTAAATTTCATTATCTTGGTATAACTAAAACACTCAAAAAGATAAACATCTTTTGTTTATTATTAATTTTGAATCTTTCGATGAAAGAGATTTTTTGTGCTTGTTTTATACTCACGATCCATTCAACACGACCGATTAATATTCAGATAAACTTCTTCTGCAGAAAACCGTTTATTTTCCTACCACACTCAGCACCCACTTATGTTGAATTTTGAGAGAACTCTATTTCTGACCACTTCTAAACTCTCCCAGCAGTTAAGAGTGTTTTTCTTATACATTGCAAGAATGTTTGTAAAGCGAATGAGTTTCAACATTTTATTGAGCAGAAAATCCATGCAGCGTGAGTTGTAAATAGTTACATTTGTTTAATTAAACGAAGGGAAAAATATATTTTAGCAACTTCTGTAAATTTTTTGCAATATATATTGTACTCAAAATTAAAATGCAAGCAACACTGAATGTGAAATAATACAATTTAAATTCGGAACTTTCTATCTTCAACAGTCAGTTTGAATGGAACAAAACAATGAAATATGAATCTTAATTTCGAACAACTATGTATTATCAATAAAAAAAGTAAAAATAAAAAAAGTAAAATTCAAATTCCATTTTTTTAAATCTATGTAGTACGAGAAATGGAATTTAAAAAATCAATCGACTATTTCTGCGAATTATAATATTTATTATAATTCGCAAAAATTCAATAAAAATAATTTTTCAATAAATAAATACATAATATGTTTATCAAAAAAGGAAACAAATTAAAAATATATGGTTTTGGTTTCCCCCCTTGACCACATGCCCTATTTCAAAAGACACCGCACGCGACTGTATTGTACATATTTTATCTAAATTGTATTTTGTTATTATATTTGAATTGACACATATTGTACAAAATAGTTCTTATAGATTTCATTGGAGTATTTTTTTATTTTTTTTTTTCGCCATGCAATATTTTTCATATATTCAATTGCAAAAAGTAATATTTTAAAGGAGTTACGCGCTCATTTTGATAAAAAAAATGTAAGATATTTCTTTACAGAATTTTTTGAAAACGTGACTGGCTAGTGTAGGCGTTATTTTTTATTATAACGCGTAACTTTTATGTACAAGTAAAAACAATTTGCTAATCACCTGAAGACGATATATGATTTGGCAGACTTGAGTTACTTGAAAGTATTCCAACAAATCGTACATATTCAGGCACCTGTCATTAAGATTTTTCACGTTTTTTTTAAATCTTTAGATGGACAGTTGACTCCCTGGAGTAAGATATTAATATTTAGATTTATATTCTAATAGTTGTGATTTTGATCAAATTGACAAAACATACGCAAGTTGTCTATAGATTATTTTTTCTAAAATAAAAATGCAATTTCATAGGTATGCATAGGAATATGAAATGTAACTAACACACATATAGGTATATAGAAAAGTTTATTTACTTATTTATCAAAGATTGAATAATACATAAAAAAATATTTCTTCATATAAATAAATTACAACTGAAGATAGTAAATGAGGATATTATTTGCAAACCCAACTCATTCCAATATGGTTGAAAAATGAAATATATAAATTGAATTTACATTATAATTATATTATATCCAATTTTGGGTTTGAAATATATTAATTATATCGATCGGGAAAATATTCACGAACTATATATAAAATAAGGACGTACAACTGTGCACATTTATGTTAAGCATTGTTAAAAATAATATACAAATATTTTGTACTGATGTCACAATTTTATCAAATGAACAGAACCGTATATATGAACAGTTTTTTCTAATTGAAACTAATTGAACAATTCAAATGAAATATATTTTTATGTATTGATAATTATAACGAAAAACAATCAACAAAGATAATAACTTAATTCTCGAATTAAATCAAACTATTAATTAAATTCAACCAAACTTTTTCATTTTGATTACAAAAAAAACGTCTCAAAATTGTATGTACCATTAAACAATCAACACTTTCATTTTTGAAGGGCAACGCTTTGAGAATATATTATAATACGTATTACGCAAAAATATGAAATATTGTTACGATAGAAAAAACTGGTATTGCAGCCAAATTTTACGTGTGATCTGCGTAAATTTCTATTATAATAATATATCGCTGAGAAATTATAGTAATTTTTCATTTTTTTAAGAGATAGTGCCAACATTCTTTTTGGTAATCAAACGTGTCTTGAATATCGTCTGCAGTCAATCGCTTGTCTATCTTGTGTGTCAAATAAAGACTCAAAAAATCAAAAATCGGTGTGGGCATATAATTTGAACTATACAGTTTTAAATAAATAACTACGAAGAGTTCCTAATTAAATGTTTCCAAACTAATGAGAAGCCAAGCAATGAAAAAAACATCTTTTAAGCCACGGATTCCCAGCCTGGGGGCGCGACCCCCAAAGGTGTCGCGAAGGGTTTTCAGGGGGGTCGCCAACTTTTTTCGATTTTGGATTTGAACAACAAAATAACGAAAAAGTATAACAAATCGAGGATTTCAAATTCCTCGAAAGGGTCGCCTAGTCACATGGCTTTATAAAAAAAGGGTCGCCACCCGAAAAAGGTTGGGAACCTATGTTTTAAGTGAATAATTTAATAGCATTTCGCTATAAACATAACTTTTGCGAAACACTGCTATATATGTATTTTATTTGTATTGTGTGTTTTTACTGATTTATTTAAATATACAACAATTTTATTTTTTATTAACATGTCCGCTCCCAATGTGGAGTATATGGACTCCTAATGGAGTTTATCTCAACATAAGTGTTTCTACGAGAACTGTTTGTTACTCAGTTACCCGACCTCTTTTTTTTCTAAAGAGAGTAGGGATAGAAGGATAGGGCTAGGACAGGACTATTGGTTAGCTAATCGCTCTCGATACGCCCCGTTCATAGGATAAGATGGGTGGGAGAGGGGATTTCATCCATGCCTTCGAACAGAAATTCATAAATCGATTGAAAAATCAATTTATAAAACTGTCCGTACTGGAATTCGAATCCGTGAACTTCATAGCCGAAGTCAACGACGTTGACCACTCGACCACACAGGCGGTATATACATATTATACTACAATAATTATAGAAAAACATTACTGCTAGATTCTCATATTACTGATTGTTATCATATTATGATGTGATGCTCTAAACAAAGAAGAAGCATAGCATTTAATATTTTGAAATAAAACTTTATTGAATGAATATGTACAGAATATACACGTTCTCGTTAAATTTTCTATCAAAATTATATTTGCACACGAATCCATCTAACCTGTAAGCTTTTTGCGTCCGACCCGAATGTTTATAATACTGAGGTGAGCTTGATAGCAAAATGGTAAGAGCACCTGTAAACTCTCCAACGAAATCAGTTTAACATAGATCTAACGATACGGCTATTTTTAATTGCATATACAAATAACGCTTTTATAACATTAAAATAAAACGGGAATTTCTCGATGAGAATCGCGCGTTTCAATCAACTGATAGCATAATATACATTTTTTTGATATCTTGATTGTAGGTTCTGTTTTTTTTATTTACATTAAACAAAGTAACACTCAAATGACAATATAAATTCATTGTTCAATTTGTTTATGCCAAGCCAAGTTGAATACAGTTCAATATTTAGACGTGTATGAAAGCAAGCCGTATATTAAACTTGAGAAAGAATAAATATATTTATCGATGTATGTTTTGAGGAGGATTATTCAGGGTAAAAAATAAGGATATCATCTTTATAACAGATTAAAAATATCAAAGTATTTTAGTTCTACAGTTTTTAATAATTTTATGCGTTGATAGCTATTTCGGCTTGCGCCATCGTCAGAACTACTAGTCCTTATAGTAATAATGGAGTTCTACCAAGTAAATGTCAAATCAATTAATGATATTATCTTTCTTATGTGCATATATAATGCAACTATCTTATCAATTATATAATTCCAGCTTTAATTTACTCTTATATTATTACATTTGAGTCTTTATTAAAATAGTTCTAAATACTATTCTGAAAGCTTTTTAAGCTGGAATCAATTAAAGTACATCGATTGTAAATTCATGAAGGCGATGAAACAAAATTTCCCTCAACGTTCGCTAAGTTATTCCTGGAGATTTATCTATTAACATCAAATATCAACAATTGAAAATGTGAAGTTGTTTCCGATCATTTCGTAATATTGTAAAATCAGTACAAAGACATATAATTTATTTCCATAAAAAACACAAATCATCAAGTGCCTAATCAAACAAACTATTGAAAAAAAAACTTAGCTTCTCTTTATCTCAATAGAACTATTGTTGATTTTTTAATAAAAACTATATGAATCAAAGAGAACAAAGAAACTATGAAAATATTCCAACGTTGATGATTATTTTTGTAGTATTTTTACGCACATTAATTAATAATTGAGAAGTATGATGCGGAGTATTAAGAGACAAAAGAAAAATAAATATTGGAATCTTTATCGAGGATATTAATAGTTTATTTTATTTTAATATAATTAGTGATATTACAAGAAAACATATCAGGCCAATTTAAATATTTGCTAGAAGACACTTTTTAGCGCAATTTGATTGACTTGTGAAAGGTGAATGAAAAATCTGACAGTTTTTCCCCGAAAGTATTTTTGTTTTTGTTTTGACAATATTGCGTGATGATTTTTGTGTACGTGTGCTTCGTATATTAAAAAATATATATAACTCGGTAAAACGGTCACTGCTGTTGAAAAGAATAACCTTCGTGTATTATTTTTCCCCGAAAGATTTGTAGCGCAAAGGTGAGGGGGGCCGAGATGGCGCGAGGAGAGGAGATGTTACCTCCCACAGGTTTCTAAAATTATTATATCGTCTGTCCTGATATAATTATATGTTTGGCAAAGAGCACTCATCTGGCTAATAATATTGGATTTCATCGCACTATCGAACGCAATCTTTGTATGAGATGAATTTTATCAAACTGGACCATCGCAGCGCTGTGAAAAATTGCTAATTATTAACTTAAATTACTATAAAAACACATCTAACATTACAAAACGTAAAGCATAACATCCACCTGTTTACCTACAACAATCTAAGAAAAAAAGCTTCAAAAGAATTTTTACTTATGGTTTTCTCTCATATATTAAAAATTGTCCCTCAAACTATAACTTACTGTCATTATTTTTTTAAATAAGAATCTATTCCACCTCCATAACCCTTTAAGATTGATAGAAATCATGGGAATCATCAAAAATATTAGGTTTTAAATATTACATTATATAATATATTGATAAACATATATTCAAACTAAGTAGTTTTATTTTAGCTCATAAAGAGTTCTTTTAAAACTAAATTTTATATCAATAAGATATTCCATAAAGATAAAAAAAATCCACACAGCTTCTTCCTATACCAAATTAATTTTAGGGGATGTCGTATACTTGGACTTGTTTGGCATTTATATTTTTTTTGTTCTGGTACCTGTTGTGAAAGAGTCATAATAATTATCATTTTAGAATGCTAGTTTTATTTTTGTTTGCTGTGACGTACGAGAATGTTTCAGATATATTACAGATTAAAAATATCTATTTATTATTATGCTATGTTACCGTTTTCATTCAGAAATACCTGGCATTGGTTGATGCAATAGACATTGTATATTAAAATAGGATATTGGCCAGGGCCGGATTAAGCAATCGGCTGTGTGGCCTTTAGGCCAAGGTTAAGTTCGTTAAGCTTTTACATACTGAAGCTCTTTTTATTGTTCGGCTGTAATACCTATAAATTTGGACATTAAAAAACCAAGAATTTTTGAAATTATCTTATATTTGTACATTTTAAATGAATAATTCAAGTCATGACAATTTAATTCCAAAGAAAAAATAAATAAAAATGAACCTGGAAAATATCACACTGTAAAATACTTTATAATTATAAAATATTTTTTCTTTCACGGAGAAATACTAGGAGCATTCAGCAAACTATCGAAATAATTTTAAAGTTATAAGATTATTTCGTTAACGGGGATTTATAATAATATGTAATTGAAATTGAATCTGTGAACTCAATTGTAAAATAAACAATTGAAATTTTTCGTGTTTTTTTCAGTGGCACAGTTTTATTTAGAAAAAAGGTATATTTAATTTTATCAAACAAATATTATAATTGTAATAGAAAATTTGACGCCATTGAAGACCACTTGAGGTTAATAATTAAAACCTTTACAACAAACTATTCAATAAATGTTGAAATATATCACCGACGTTGCATTATACAATATAATAAAATCATTTTTATAAGATTAGGCCAGTCAGTGAAAATAAACCATTGCAAAACAAATATAGTTAATGATACTTTTGTCATTGAGAGGAGTGCCCGAATGCCAATACAATTTAGATTTTATACACACTTTCAAAACACAATAAAAAAGTGTTATTTTCAATCTAGTACATATAAAATAAAATGTGATTAATTTTATTCATAAACTAAATAAATCAATTTTTATATCTTTAGTCTGACATGTACGTCTAGAGTTGTCAAAACTATTTTCTGCAAACAACGAACTTATTATTTTAAGAAATTATTTATTTTACGATTACAAATGATATTAACATTCTCCATATTTTTTAGAAAAAGAGGTAGTTATGCCATTGGTGTAAAGCTGAAAATACCGCATATAGTAGTTAGTTAAATTTAAAGATAATAAAGCTCTAACATGTTCATTTTTGAAGAATTGAAAACGTGTTTGTAACAAAAGTGAGAGTTTATAAAGTGTTGTATATTAAACACGTCAGGTATTGAAAGGATTTCACAAAACAATGTCAATTATATTCAAATATTAGGAGAATAATAAAATAAAAAAATAAAATACTTTTTTTAATATCTAGTACCTATTAAAACATGGGTATAACTCATTTGTCGAGATTTTAGGATCATAAAAACTACCACCCTTGTTTCCCAAGCCCTTCATTTTTTTTCTTTTATCTTCTAGTCAAAATAATAAGTTTTTACGAGTGTTTATAATTATGATAAAACAAAAATTCGCGTTAATATTTTCTCAAAATATTAAAAAATACAATAATTAAACTTTTAAAAGATTTCACATAATTTGTGTGATAAATTTTCCGCGAACTTTAAATGTATTACGAAATTTGATGAGTTGCCAATCATGAGTGAAATTTTAAAAAGACTTAACAATAAAGGGTGGCATTGTGTTATACACAGATAGCTTTCTTTATTTTAATAAATGAATATGTTAATTATCGACTCAAGAATGCTTGAATATTTTTAAACTCGATGATTGATGATATCCTATTTTCGATGAAACAGACAAGAAATAATATAACAAAAAAGCGGCATTTGTCGGAAAGGATCATTTAGGATTTAAGCTTCGTTGCAACACGGTCGCTCCTTTCAGATTGTAACACTTTAGTTCCTAAGAAGTTTAATTTTAAAGTCACTTAACGTTAGTTTACTTTCCCTTATTCAATTTTACAAAAATAGTAACATTCTAAGCAAAAAGAGTGATTAATGATTTCTAGCGGATATTAAATAATTTCGTCATTCGAATTTATTAGTTATTATTACTAAAAAACGGTAAAATACATTTAAATATATTAAAATTTATTCTATCAAGCTGCCACAAATAATAATAATAATCAATGTATTTTGAAAAAAATGTACTTTTTACATTCGGTGAAATGAATTTAATATTTTTTCTTTTAAAGTAAATATTTACGCATAAAACATTTCACACTTATTTATTATGAGTATTATGATGGAATTTAATTTAGAAAAGATACCTGTTATATGTAGATTACATTTTAAAATGTTTGACGTTTGTCAAGTTGTCATAATTTTGAATGTTTGTACAACTTAATTAAATTTAAAAAAACAATAATTGATTCCATACAATTGTAAATTTAATAATTAAATAAATTCCGTATTGAAATGTGCATTTTAATATTAGTTTGATTTTATTATTAAATATTAGGTTCGTGGAATCAAGAATAGTTTTATGTAGTACACAGAATACATAAAAATGATTAATATTGATATTTTTAATTTTAGATTTTTAATTGCTTTATGAATGGTTGAAAATAGTTTTTACCTGTAAAAGTCGAAGCGCTAAGCGTGCAAGTTGCGGGCTGGACGCAAAGAGGGCGCGAGAACTACTGCCGACGCCGAAAAATCTGTTAGACGCCGACGCTACCGATGCTTGTATTTTTCTTCTGTTCCTTGCTTCACTCAAAACATTGGCCATGCAAACAAAAAGATATTTATGCCATATTTGCAAGGTTATTATAAGAGTATTCGGTATGTAAGTGTGTTCTGAGTTAAAATGATTTTTACAGGTCACTGTGATTAGGGACTGCAATACTAGTGATACCGAAGCCGGGAGCCCGGTATTCGTAGACTATTTTCAATATCAAAATATCGATTTTAAAAATGCAAAAATTTTGAATGTGCAGAAACCATCACATAATTTAACAAAAATGTTCGGGAACAATTGAAAAAGTATCGATATTGACAGGTTCCAAAATAAATGAGCGTTCAATGGTGTATTATATTTTTTATTAAGAAGCCGTAAGTTATTGATGAAAAACATTCGTTTATGATAATTATATATATTTTGAGGACGGTATTTTATATGAATTATCGAAATGTCAAAGTACCCAAGGTATTACGATCCCAACTGACCGTACTTTGTTTTATAATAACGGTATTGAAATTTACTAGGGCATCCAATCCCGGGATTCGGGATCCTGTCCAATTTCCTGATCCCGAAATCCCGGGATTGATACGGCTGCGATCCCGGGATTTCGGGATTGAAAATTTTGAGCAAATCCCGAAAACTGACACGAAATTGGCAAATCGAGAATTTCAGATTCCTCGGTGAGCTAAAAAAAAAAACGAGGTTTTGTGATAATCTGGGAAAAAGTACACCAAATCGAGAATTTTATATTCCTCGGTGACCTAAAAAAAAACGAGGTTTGGAGATAATCCGGGAAAAAAGTATACTAAATCGAGGTTTTCAAATTTCTCGGTGAACTAAAAAAAAAAAACGAGGCTTTGTGATAATTTGGGAAAAAGTATACCAAATCGATAATTAAATATTCCTCGGTGAGCTAAAAAAAAACGAAGTTTGGAGATAATCCGGGGAAAAAGTATGGCGAATTAAGGATTTCAAATTCCTCGGTGAGCAAATCACATTCCCGGGATCCCGGGATTGAAAATTAATCAATCCCGGAATTGGAAAAAGGCTTCGGGATTGGATGCCCTAATATTTACCATACCATTATTAAATATGAAATACCGAAATACCGGTACTGACATATTAGTCCGGTATTGCAATCCTTAATTGGGATACGCTGAATAATTTTATTGCACAACTATGAGTCAAGTGAGTATTATTCTTATAAATCAATGTCTTAAGCTTAGATCAAAAATAATATTTATTATAAAATAAATCACTGATCTCATAGTTTATTGTAAACAGATTTTTCGTCCACCTTGTTTGCGGTATCACAGTCTCAAATACCAGAATAGAAATTTTCATACATTAATTATTTCTTCGATCTATGAATTTGTTAGATTTGTTTCGCTCACCTTTTATCACCCTAGGAAAAAAGCCATAAAGAAAGCGATTTACTCTTTTCCTTACTTTATCTCTCTTTTTTTATCTTCTCAAGCAAATAGAGAAATTGTGCGCCTCACTTGTATCATGTTTTGTTAACCCTTAAATGCATAATTTACTACGAAAATAACAAAACTGAAAACGATTTTAGTATAGATTTATATACCCAATGAAAAATTACAAAATCATGTTTCCAATTTTTCTAATATATGTTTGTCGTGGTGGCAATCGGGTTTTGGTTTTAATCTGCAACCAAAGAAAGCGAGCCGGAGTTTCTGTAAATCTTGATTTTAGAAAATATTCAAATTCAAAAATGTTTATTGATTATTTACGATAAAATAACTGTCAAAATATTTTTTATAAAAAATCAAAAATCATGCTTTTTAGTGTAACACAATTCCAGTACCAGGTCATATTCTCCAAAATATTTTAGTAATTTTTTTTTTTCTCTTTTCATGAAATCTTATTCAGTGTCCTTTCTAAAAATGAGATTTACGTCGTGACGAAACTTAAAAATATCACGTGAATCACCCAATCAGATATTGACATATATGACAATAATAAATAATATTATTTTACATTTTTCCTATAAAAAAATGTTAACAAGTACCTTATATATTATTCCACATAAACAAAAAAGAGAATTATCAATACATATCACCACAAAGGGAAGTGCTTTGCAGCGATAAATATGTTAAATTTGAATCGTTCAAACTATGTACATTCTCACAAATTTTGTCACTAACGACCCGGGTTTCGCCTTTCGGCATCTTCAGGCATTCAAGTGCACGGATGAACTTGAACTGACGCTTAGCAAATAAAAGTTTCGTGCTTATATAAGATACAAATGCATCACTGAGTCCAAAGCCATTGCTGGCGAAAAGGATGAGCTCATGGGAATGCCAACAGATTTGTGTAGTGAGCAGTTTCAAGAATTATATAATCTGTTTGTCGGCAAAGGTTTTATGATTATATGATTTTATGGTTATATAGGGTATAGAAGAGGAGATGTGGGAAAATTTGTTATTTCGTTTAAAATCGGAAGACTTTGCAACTGTGCTTTATTGATTTCTAAAATTTCTTGGAAAAAGAGCTTATGACTGTCCGTATTTGGGTGTAACATTTTTATCCCTTGTTCCTGATTGAACACGTGTCCTTCCGAAATTAAGTGATTAGCAAAAGTAGACGTGTCTTTTTTCAATCTAAAGGCTGCCATATGTTCTAAAACTCGGATGTTCAATGTTCTTTCTGTTTTGCCGATATAAAACTTTGTACAACAAGAGCATTGTAATCTATAAATCCCGGATTTATTTAAGTAATGTATTTTATCTTTATTATTAATTAATAATTTGCCTAAAGAGTTTTTACAGTAAAAAGCAGGTCTAACACTATCAGCTAGCTGTTTTTTAATTTTGAGACTTGTATTTCCTAAAAAAAAATGATTCTACGCCAATACCTAGTATGATCTATGTCCTTTGACACTATACCTTTAAATAACATTTTTTCTGCAAGTTTAGCTTGTTTTTTTGATAAAAGATTGTCTATAAGAGACATATCGTATCCATTGTTTATGGCGATTTGTTTGATGATTTTCAATTCAATATTAAAGTTTATTTCGTTTAAAGGAACACTCACAAGTCTATGTATTTCTGAATGAAAAGCGGCTAGTTTATAAGAAAATGGGTGCATTGAATTTTTATGGATTACAGTGTCAAAGAATGTTGGCTTCCGAAATATTTTAAACTCGTGAGAATGATTTTCAATGTTAATATTTAAGTCAAGAAAGTTAATATTTTTGCCTCCGACTTCTAGAGTAAATTTAATATTTTTATCTAATGAATTTATAAAGTTATGAAAGTGAGTTATTTGTCTATCTGTTCCATTAAACAGGCAAAGAATATCGTCTACATATCGGAACCAATAGACTATAGGTTTGGCTTCTGTTTTGTTTCTAAAAATTGTATCTTCTAAATAGTTCATATAAAACTCAGCTAACAACGGTGATAGGCAGTTTCCCATTGCAAGGCCTTCTGTTTGTTTATAAATTGTATTGTTAAATTGGAAATAGTTCTGGTCAACGCAAACGTCTAATATATTTAATAACTCTTTTGTTACTATTGGGTTTACTCTACGTGCATTTAAGGTATCTTCGATAATCCTTTTGCATTTGTTGACTGGTACATTAGTAAATAAACTGACCACGTCAAATGAAATTAATTTTGAATTGCAAGGAATGATTTTATTTTTAAGCTACATAAAAAAAAAATCTAACTAGTAAGCATATATGTTCTCGCATTCTTAAAAAGGATTATTTGTCGAGTGTTAAAAATAGAAGTAAACTTAACGATGAGTTAGTCACTCTTAAGAATATTAAAGATAAAATTAAAGAAAATAACATCATTGTCACAAAAGCAGATAAAGGAAGTACCACAGTTCTGCTAACGAGTAATGATTACGTTGATAAAATTAATAACTTTCTCGAAAGTAACAATATAGTCCAACTAAAAAAAGACCCTACAGTAAAATTTAACAAAGATGTCAAAGATGTCATTAACAGTTGTAATATTACGATCAACCCTAAAGATATATATTCTTTGTCTACACGGAATCCGTTAGCTCCCAAATTTTACGGATTACCGAAACTTCATAAACCTTCAATCCCAATTCGCCCTGTAGTGTCATATATTAATGCCCCAGCCTATAAATTATCGAAAAAAGCTAACTCCCTCATTCGTAACCATAGTGGATTCAACCCGACATATAGCGTAAAAAATTCATTAGAATTAGTTGAAAAACTTAAAAATAAAATCATTCCTTGCAATTCAAAATTAATTTCATTTGACGTGGTCAGTTTATTTACTAATGTACCAGTCAACAAATGCAAAAGGATTATCGAAGATACCTTAAATGCACGTAGAGTAAACCCAATAGTAACAAAAGAGTTATTAAATATATTAGACGTTTGCGTTGACCAGAACTATTTCCAATTTAACAATACAATTTATAAACAAACAGAAGGCCTTGCAATGGGAAACTGCCTATCACCGTTGTTAGCTGAGTTTTATATGAACTATTTAGAAGATACAATTTTTAGAAACAAAACAGAAGCCAAACCTATAGTCTATTGGTTCCGATATGTAGACGATATTCTTTGCCTGTTTAATGGAACAGATAGACAAATAACTCACTTTCATAACTTTATAAATTCATTAGATAAAAATATTAAATTTACTCTAGAAGTCGGAGGCAAAAATATTAACTTTCTTGACTTAAATATTAACATTGAAAATCATTCTCACGAGTTTAAAATATTTCGGAAGCCAACATTCTTTGACACTGTAATCCATAAAAATTCAATGCACCCATTTTCTTATAAACTAGCCGCTTTTCATTCAGAAATACATAGACTTGTGAGTGTTCCTTTAAACGAAATAAACTTTAATATTGAATTGAAAATCATCAAACAAATCGCCATAAACAATGGATACGATATGTCTCTTATAGACAATCTTTTATCAAAAAAACAAGCTAAACTTGCAGAAAAAATGTTATTTAAAGGTATAGTGTCAAAGGACATAGATCATACTAGGTATTGGCGTAGAATCATTTTTTTTTAGGAAATACAAGTCTCAAAATTAAAAAACAGCTAGCTGATAGTGTTAGACCTGCTTTTTACTGTAAAAACTCTTTAGGCAAATTATTAATTAATAATAAAGATAAAATACATTACTTAAATAAATCCGGGATTTATAGATTACAATGCTCTTGTTGTACAAAGTTTTATATCGGCAAAACAGAAAGAACATTGAACATCCGAGTTTTAGAACATATGGCAGCCTTTAGATTGAAAAAAGACACGTCTACTTTTGCTAATCACTTAATTTCGGAAGGACACGTGTTCAATCAGGAACAAGGGATAAAAATGTTACACCCAAATACGGACAGTCATAAGCTCTTTTTCCAAGAAATTTTAGAAATCAATAAAGCACAGTTGCAAAGTCTTCCGATTTTAAACGAAATAACAAATTTTCCCACATCTCCTCTTCTATACCCTATATAACCATAAAATCATATAATCATAAAACCTTTGCCGACAAACAGATTATATAATTCTTGAAACTGCTCACTACACAAATCTGTTGGCATTCCCATGAGCTCATCCTTTTCGCCAGCAATGGCTTTGGACTCAGTGATGCATTTGTATCTTATATAAGCACGAAACTTTTATTTGCTAAGCGTCAGTTCAAGTTCATCCGTGCAATTGAATGCCTGAAGATGCCGAAAGGCGAAACCCGGGTCGTTAGTGACAAAATTTGTGAGAATGTACATAGTTTGAACGATTCAAATTTAATATTGAAATTCCACCAAGCACCTTCAGTCGAAATCTTAAAAAGATAAATATGTTGTTGAACAAATTTACAGTTCATTTTATTTGACGTAACTAAAATATCTCAAATTTTATTTGCGTTATTATTTATATTTTAAAACTAACTACTATAATTTGTTTGAGTTATGTAAGTCTCTTAAAAATATCCACCGCAATAAACAGTGGGTGTTGTTTTGGAAGAAGTCGTTTCAACTGTTAACACTGAATTCTTTATCTATTTTCACTTTTCTGAAAACATTCTTCTTACCTACGTCAAACTTAATTGTTGAAAAAGCTTTGGGCGGACGGACACATGAAATTGATAAGAATCTTAAGATTATGGAAAAAAGCTTTGGTATCATTAACTTAGATGATTTTTCCAAACTTAAGGTGAATAAACTCATGTATTGAATTGAAAATTTGTATTTTATATTGTGTAATTTTAGAGAATTAAGAAAATTGTCTATACAACTAGCGAATACAAATAATCATTTTAATGAGATAATCGATTTAAAAATGTTTTTACATATAACCTGATCATATTATATAACCCATGTGATAGTCTTTATCCTTAGTAAGGTTATTGAGATCCATACTTGATTAATGAAATCTCTTTTCATTAACAACAATTTCACATGTATTATTCTTTAGATCAGGGGTTCTCAGCCTTATTCGCTCCATTCTCTCCATTCTCTCCATTCGCCATCTCTAAGAATATAATTCCCCTTACCTGAGTCTGAATTAAAAGGTATATTTAAAATAATGCTATGCATAGACGTAGTGTTGATACTCTTTTTTATAAGTAAGTATTTACATAAAGTTATAAATTTATTGAGAGGATTTTTTACAAACTAATTATTTAATTTTTTAAATGTTAAAACTTTAGTAGAATCACAGGGTATTTGAAAATGTAGCCCACGTTCACATTAAGTAATTTTATGACATTTCAATATTTGAAATAATACTTTAAATTCTCAAAGAAAAGAGACTTTTTCCCTAGTCAAAATGAAAAAAATATTGACTTTGGAAAGGAAAAAGGACGTAACCCACACATATTTTTTTTTTACAGGAGGCACAACAAACGTTTCTGGATGATTTTAGCCAAAGGAAACTATGAAATATACACATTCTTAAAGAGTACGTAGCCTCGTAAGCTGGTGTTAAATTGACTTAATCTAATATAAGTTTTATATATGTATTGTTTAAGAAAAACCTTTCTAAGTATTTTTTTCTGGTTGCAGTTTTCACAGGTCCTTCTTTTTTCAAACTCAAAAGCTAACTTATGATACTAATTTAGCGTTTGCAGTTTCCGTAATTTTGACAGAACGTGTATCAAATTGTATACATAGAGATTATTGAAAAAATCTATTTTAAAAAGTACTGTGGGTTACGTCCTTTTCCTTTTCCGCATTCGATATACATTTTTGCGAAAAGTATTTTGATAAATAAAATGATTTATAGCAAAAAGGTTGTAAGTCTCTCATATATTTAATCGTTCTGAGTGGCAAAAGCAGGGTGATAAGTACAGGTAGTGTACGAGAGAATAATATGGATATAAAATAAAACTCAGTAATTCATTTATTATGTGATTATTTATGAAACTATGACACTTAACAAAATAATTTTGTCTTGAATAATTACTGGCATCAGTTCACGTCAATTTGATTAATTAGAATAATTAGTATTTTCATAAGCTGAGTAATTGATCATAAACATTTGGATGCAATTGCGTAATATGTACTAACAGTATCCCAGGTGTTATAATCATGCACCATATTTTACAATGTTGATTGAACAGGCCAAGGCGTTTCTATTAAAAGGTTCAAGATAACAAGCAGCGATGGTCGACTGGTATTCACGCTGTCATTATGGAAGAACGGTATTTTATTTATTGCAAAAACAGACAAATGTAATAATGAATTGATGTCGAGAAAATCATCAACTATAGTTAGTAATTCTTGTAGAACTAAATACTTTTCTCGTTTTACCTTATAATTATGATTGATATTTGTTAACCAAGAAGGTTGATTTTTTTTATAAAATAAAGACAACACGAAAGATTGAAAATGTTACGATATTGGTTCACTTTATAAGAAATCTAATTAGAGAAAAAGATTTTTATTCAATATTTTAACCATTCTAGCTAATGAATTGATCAATTGGACAGCTTTCGAAACTGGCATACCAAACAAATTATCCACTGCAAAGAAAAGGTTTTGAATAAGAAAAGGGAAGAATAACAATTTATTGTGTTGATGATTTTAGAATTATAAGCCCAGTCTGGAAGAAGAAGAATGTTTTAAAATAGTAAATAAAAACATCTTAATGATTCATCTTAATGAAACTTCTTAAGTACCTTTAAGTTACCTTAAGTACAGTTTTTTTTTATCATCAATTTGGGTCAGCAAAATTGTTTAGTAAAACTTTCCAGTGCAGTATAATCAATGATTAGAAACTTTAATATCTTCTAAATTTAAATTTTTTATAATGTCTATTCCTAATTTAATCAAAGAAATCTATAAATAATAATGAAATAATCAAATCTATATAATACTTCAAAACTCTTACACTGAGTTTATTTTGTACTGCAGAAACGTTATCAATAAAATTTCAAATTATTGTCACGAGTGTCTCTGGAGCAATTACTGAAGACCTGCAAATAATGCGTCGTTGAAAAATAGCAGTATGTAGTAGGAACTTATTATGAGTTAAGTCCTACTCGCCCTCCGTGTGACAATTATAACAACAATAGACATTGTTTAACTTGCCGAAAATTACAAATCACGGAAGAGTGAATTCGGTAAAATTCTTTAACCCAATACATACACAATTAATATTAGATCATAGATTTGAGATTTGTTAAAGTAAATAAACTCTGTAAACACTATCTAAATGACGACCAGATAATTTACGTAAATTTAACTCGCTGAATGATAAATTTCAGTGAATATGTGCAGCGTTGTTATAATAAGTGACAAAAAAATCATTACGCATTACAGAAAAAATGTTATTCATTAAAGTGTTATTTTAAATATTAATATGTACCTGCTTTTAAACTATTAAAATAAATCGTAAACAACGTAGCTTTAAAAGCTCTGCATTGCTGAAGGACCATTAAAAAGCTCATTTACAATCGTAATAGCGACATTAATTGTACCTACCTACCGTTATACATAAACATTTTGTTGAGGAAGTGTGGATAACTCTCTCTCTCAGAAAGCTTGGAAAGTCCAATATAATGGAATATTTTTTACTGTTAAGTTAAAATGCTGCCACTGTTAAATAAAATTTTGCACATATTGGAACATTTAGTGAAAGAAATTACCTTTTCGTTTTTTCATATAGAATCGCTACTGAGATTGAAAAGCATTTTTAGATTGCACGAAAATGATTTGTTGTATTTTTTTAGTGATAGCAAATACGACAGAAATTTTTATTTCAATGTGAGAAGAATACATCATAAACATCCATGCATGAGACGTTAAATATATGATATAAACTAGATTTTGACCTTCCTGAAACATGGTTGAACCACACCAATTTAATCATTGAATTAAAAATTTTACTTCCAGACAGCGGACGCCAACAAATGATTCTTAAATAATGCTTTCTCTAAAGTTGTTTTAAAGATCAATTTGCACATTCACTACTCAAATAAGTTTATATTAAGGTTTTCTGATTTATATTATATTTTTTATATCACAAGGCATAATTCTAAATGTAGCTTTAATGAAATGTCCCTATTCAATGTCATCATACACACAATAACACTACAAGATAAGTCTTTTTATATTTGACATGTAATATGAAAATATATAAAATGTTCTAAATGGTCACAAATGTTTGTTTACTATTTTTATATACGACACTACATTTGATATAATTGGTAAACTGAAAATTTCTTTTAAAATATATTTAAATAAGAAAACAGTAAACGATGTGATCAGTGAAAACTTCAAAGTCAAAAACAATGATAACATATCACTTTTAATGTGTTTACTGTGCCAATACTTGGTGGAAAGGCATTGAATTAAAAAATAAAACATCTATTGTACTAATTCCACATTTATTGAATATGATCGGGATCGCTTTTACTCATGTCAAGCAATTTGAACTGATAATAATACAAATTAAAACAGTTTTATATTGTATTGAACCGTGTAATAAACAATTTTTAATATAACGATGTATAGGAATTTACTGATAAGGATACAAAATATGAATAATTTACACTTAATTGACAATAATTAAAATGTTTAATACCTCTTACAAAAAGATATTACTAATATACAATCGCACCAAAAAACAATCTAGTTGGAATGTTCACTAATAATAGATTCAAAGGTATTTTTAATTTTGGGAATTTTTACAATACAATTTATAATGTTGCAAACTTCATTGATGGCATAGCATTATTTTACTTTTTTCAAAAATATCATTAAATTGAAATATTGAGTAACATTCGAAAGTGTAGACCGAAATAAAACGATAGTAAAATTGACTGGTTATGATGGGAAATGCTTTTCTGGTAACTGGCAACATTTTTAGTGTACTGGGCGGCGTGGTGTGTTGGCGTTTTAGACTGTACACTAGACACTGTGGGCGGAAAGTTTATTTTTGAAATCTCTCACATTCTTTTGCAGCCACAAGATGCCATATCTTGAAACAGTATATCTCAGAATTTCTTACCTTTGCATATGGTGTATTTTGGTAACGGACCAATATAATGAAAATTGATTTGCTTTAAATATACGAAAATATCAATAAATACCGGAGCTTTAACTAAATGGTACTTTACTTTACACAATATATAAGAATCAATTTTTTAATAATTTGTTTGGTAATATCTTATTAACTCCACATTATTAACCACTTGAATACCAAGCAGACACCGGTGTCCGGAACATATGTAAGCGAACACAGATGTCCAAGACATTTAAAAAAATCAAAAACTTGGTATTCTAATGGAATATAAGCAATATTTTGATGAATACGTGTAGTGCTATTTATACTGAGTCAGTATAGGTTTTTAAAATATCGAATTCGAGTATATATTGGGCAAACATATTTTTCTCAAAAACACCCAGTGCGCGGTATTCAAGCGGTTAATATAGCTGTGACCAATGCATGTGTCCCAAAAATTACATACCGATTCGTTAAAAAGAATACCTGACCAATGGAAATTAAAATTTATTCTTAAGGTATTTCAGATTTTAAAGTTATACCAATGCAGAGTTAAAGAATGTTCAAGGACAATATCATAAGTTTGTCGGGTCAGCGGAACATCGAAAACGTTGACTTCCATGACTGATTTCACGGGTTCGAGTCCCAGTACGGATAGAAATTTGCTTAATGCTTGTGATGTCTGAAAAGTTCGCTCCCTTTCTTCCAATCCTTAAATAAAGGGACGTGGCGAGAGCGATAAGTTTACCTCTTGTCCTGTTCTATCTTTCTACCCTTTCTACAATATTCGAAAAATGAGAGCACGAGCAACTCTATAAAAATGAGGGATACCTTCACTAGGAGGAGGCAATATGCTTCACATTGGGAGTGGACATGGACAATGAAATAAAATAAATTTAGTAATATTTAGTAAAAAAAGTTCTCGGTTGAATAAAATATTTTTTAGATCTAAATAAAATACAAACAAACATATTCAAAACAAACTTAAATTACTATTAAAAAATATTTTACTAATACAATGGCGATTAATTAAATATTTTATTCAGGAAAATCTATTTTACTAAGTAATAAGATAAGCTAGTAAGAAAATTGAATATCAATTAAAAGCTTCGTACCATTTACGATTCTTTTTCTGAAAGTACAGACAGAAGAATAACTAATGGATACGTCTTATAGTTTTGTTGGTTATCATTCTAAGCTATGTTTATCTTCTTTTTTCTTCTACGTTTGTATTATATAATTAAAACTACCTGCTGCTACTGGTAGCTTGAGGAAGTTTTTTTTTTATTTAGTGTTGAAGTAAGTGCTCAGTGACATAAAAAAAGGCCTGGGGAGGACCATTTGTATACAAACATTCATGTTATTAATAAAATCTAGCTTAATAGGATGTTAAGTACATGCTAAGTGAGTTAAGAATTCTTTATTATTACTTTCCAATAAAATCAGTAATCAAATAACAGGGAGAATCTGAGAATTTTAAAATGACCGAAAAAACCTGGAATATGCCCGGAAAAATTGAAAACGCAGAGTTTCACGAATAATTTGCTTATATTATTTGTCGTCATTTTAACAACATACTAAAATCCGAGTGTCATAAAAATAGGATCTTATCTAAAAAAAATGTTTTGGATTCAAATATACCTAGATGTCACTGGTCAAACTTATAGACTAGTCTTTGTCAAACTCACATCTCTTCTATCATATGATAGTATTATAGTATTCATGTTAACTTCTAATTTGTGGATAGAATAAGTAATATGTACATGTCGTGTTTTTTAAACAAGTGTATTCGAATGCTAAAAAATATATACAATAGTCTATTTGATAATAAACTAAAAATTTTCAATACTCAATTCTCCAATTTCCTAAAGAGCTTATTCCCTTTTACCCAATTTTCCCGATTTAAGCCCACAAAAAAACAAGGAACTTCCCGCCTAACATCAATAAACAAACAAAAAAATCACATAATAAAAATAAATATAACCTGTGTTTTGTTAATTAATAAATAAAATGAGGAAATATTTTTCCTCGATACTCGTCATGAATCGTGATTCTTTTCATCGAAATAGCGAGTCATCTTGTAGCGTTCATATGAAAGATTATATTTATTTTATTTGTTTGCGTCCTTGATAAACATCATGGATTTGTTGTAAAAAAGTCTTTGATAATTGTTCACAGATGTCAAAAAAACATTAAATTCACGCATTTGCTATCGACATAATTGATATTATTCGATTTTTGCTTTGTATTAGACAGCGGTTTATGTATTTATTTATAACTTTACGTAGTAAATTAAGATTTTAATCAGATTATTGTATAAGGCGCAAGGCACACACTAAGCTTGTGTTACTGACATGACTGAGCCCTCGATTACTTGACATCTAACTAATGTATATTTAAACTATGCCGTTTATAAATATTCCCATGTGTAAGAGGTTGTCGAAGACAGTCTGAATCACTATGTTATTACAAATTATGACGATGTGGTGAAACTTTTTCGACGATTGGTAAGCAGTAAAAATGATATTTTGAAACATCGTTGTATTCATTTTTGAATAAATTAGTTTTGATTGATTTATCAAACGTAAACAAACTGGAGCACTAGTTTTACTATTTGAACTTTGAAGCCATTATCATATATGGCTGCAAACGATGATACAAGGACCATAATTATGAATAGAGAACAGGATGGTGTTTGGTAGGTACTAAATAATGTGCTTCCCGTACTTGATATGGTAATTGTTTGTCAAACGGTATCATTGCGCATGTAGATATAATAGTTATTAATGGACATTTTTTATCATATCATTATTAGGACACACATCCAAATATGAAAATGTTTTATTCGTAATACAAAAAATGAGCTGATTCAATAGCTTTTAATGATTTTAAAGTTTTCAACGTGAATTTTCAATTATCACTTGGATCGAGGTTTTATATGTTTTGTATATTCAACGCAATATTTCGATAACATTTTGGCTAAAGATTGAATGAAATTAACCCCCGGCATAGACTAAAAGCTTTCAAGAAACATGACAAGTATGTAGTACCAGACTTACAAAATTCGTAATTCAGAGTGTACTGAGGAAGGCTTGATATATAATATAGAAAACATGAATCTTTTGTATTGTTTTGCGAGGTGTAAAATTCATTAGAAAATCATCGATAAAACTTTTTTTAATATTCGTTTATTAGCATAAATTTTAAACATTCTTCTCACAAAAAACAATACATAATCTGTAATAAGAATAAGTTATCTGTTTGTTCATTGACATATTTACAGACTGGACCAAAATTTATAAAGAGTGATATTTAAAATATATTTTATTTATTATAAAAATAAAGTTTTCCGTCTTTCAAAAATACAGATGCTTATAAATAAGTCATTGTTTTAAAAAAACACCGAATATTTGTCGATTATATTAATTTGATGTTCTGCTATATAATAAAAATAATACAATATTGGTTTGATTTAAAATTTATTATTTTGGTCCATTCTATATAATCAAGCATCAATTATTTTGTTTTACTTTATAATACTGAGATGGTTAATATTTAAAAATAAAATAAAAATACATTTTTTCTTCTTCTGTTTAATTTAATTGTCAAATAAATTATAGTTCATAAAAATGTATGGGAAACTTGTAGTCATATTCTACTAGATCAAAGAATCGCTTGCGGCAAAGCTCATTAGTAATATAGTTTCAAAAACTTCAAAACTGTATAGAAAACTAAATAGTGAAATTAATGAAAAAAGATTTGACCCTAATATTCTTTTGACCTTGAAAAAAACTTAACTAAGTTTGAAAATCAAATTGAAGAAAACTGCCATTCACTTGATATTCCAAAACAATTTACCTATTTGGTTTCTGCTAAACTATTTGCTCAATACACATCCAATTTTGCCAGAAATTTAATGCTAGAATATTACTTAAATAATTTTATAACGCAGTGGTGGATAAATTTGCGTATTTAAGTGCAGCCTTAAAAATATTTTACTTCATAGTTTCAATTAATCTACCAAAGATTTACATACATTTATAAGTATGAATTATTAAATTTTTGTGTACGCGGTCACAATTAATTTCAGAAAAAAGGTTCAAAACATTAAAAGGGTCTCGAATCCAGGAATAATAAATAATATATAACTAACAGTTTCCCGATACTTTTAAATACAATTTATATTGCAATTAATGGAATTGCAAAAGGTGTTTTTTCACCTCACTCCGTGTTGATTAAATCAGTGTGTAACTCTACGTATCTTTCCACAACAAAATCGTGAAAACATCCACAGCTAAAATGCATGGCCTGGTAAGAAAGTTTTACGTATGATATTTTGAACCGTGCTGAAAATTCTGAATCCAATGTAAGGAAGTTTGGATAAAATTTAATTAAATTTTGATTTATTTGATTATGAAGAAATATATTTTAATTGCACAAAATTGCTTAGTAATTGGTAAAATGTGGTAGGAATTTCAATATTAAAGTCAAAACAGTTAAATAATATGTTGTTTATTAAAATGTTATACTTTCTCTTAAAAAATATTCATCTATTAATAAATATATATTTTTTTACACGACTACGATGTATTTGGCTACTTTACACAAATAGGAGTTTTATTTCGCTAAAATCAAGATGTTATCATTGATAAACGTTTATACAGACATCGAATATTAATTGAAAGTCTTTTTTGTATCATAATTTACATATACTTAACACATATACTATAACATCATGGGTAGGATCATTAAAATTATTGCAAAAATAATTAAGTATAATAACTAAATCAATGTTTGGTAAAACAATCAAATAAAATTACAATGTAATAAAACATGAATTTATTTTGAAACTAAATGAGTTATTAAACGAGTAAATAAAGATTAAACGATAAATTTTAATTTAATTTTTCCTAGTACATTCATTGTCTATGGGATAAATGTTTTTCTTTTGGTTAGATATTATAATTTCATTAGAAAATCAATGCGATATAATAGCGTCTTTATACATGTAATTATATCAAACAGTGTATTTTTACAATAAAAAATATTTTTTTCTCACATCTTCAGTACATTCCACTAACGCTATTATATGGCTTTATTTTGAAGCAAAAAGTAATCATAATTGAAAACATAGAACAAATAGTTAAAATATGCACGATCTGAAGAATGCTATCCAGCACTAGGGAATCCAATCCCGAGTCAAAATGTTGATCCCGGGATTTCGGAATTACAATTTTTCGATCCCAGGATCAGTACATTTTTTTAAGAAATAAAAATTGATAATACTGGTGAAAAATAAATTAAACAACTTATTTATATTATATAAGCAGCTGTGGGCTACCAATACGTTAGAAAAAAGCTCTCGTAATCTCAGTTATTCGTGATGTACAGGTGAATGAGTGGATTTTTTAATAAATCGTAAAAAAATATGCGCCATAATTATTAAACGAACTCGATATGCATACATTTTGTAAAAATACGCAATATAACTTGAAATATTTAATGTCGATAGCTGAAAAAAGTATCTACCTACATCAGACTGCAAGAGTACCTAAGAGAACACTAAGTAATTTTTATATTTTTTTAAAATATGCCCGAAGTTAATACCAGAGCATCAATTGTTTCGCCATTTAATCTACGGTTTCATTGTGCAAAGAACCAATAAAATATATTTTTATATTCATCATATCCGGCGACAAGTGCTTTTGTAGAAAGATCATTTTTTTCAGTGAAAATAATAAGAGCATTCAAAAGAAATAGTCAAAGTGAAAATTTATTTTCAACTCTTGCAATAATATTGGTCGAAAAAACTTTTATACAATATTATATGCGGTTTTCGATGAGTTCAGTCGCATGAAGTTGGCTTGCGCACCTTTGATATTTAGCATACTGTTCATATAGAAAGCTAACCGATTTTTTTTTAGTTGACACGTGTTTTATTACATACTTGATGTTAATAAAATAAAAGAAAAATAAAATCACGCAAAAAAAAAAACACTGCGATCGATATCTGATAACATTCATTATGAAGGTGTAGAAAACAAAAGCACCGAAAAAATATTACTGTAGTAAAATGCATTCGAATAAATGCGATAAGAAAATTTAATATCTTAGGTATCCAATTACGTTTTTGTATGCGATCTTATCGCAAAGAATGTTAACTGCCGCTCGGCTTGAAAACCAACACGTTTGTTTTATAAGAAAATCAATCCCGAAATTTCGGGACCATTTCTTCTAATCCCGGGATTGAAATGTATCGAAAACTGTAGGGATCCCGGGGATTGAATTCCCTATCCAGCACACATAAATAGCTTCATAGAATTCAATACATATCTTAACGAAATATTTGTGAGCGAATAAATAGTCGAAAACAAGAACAAATAAATACACATTAGATATTAAATTGAAAGGAACAGTGAATCGATTTCATTGGCGGTAATTTTAAAAAAGGCGTCGAAATCCAAAATGACAATTTCGGGTAAAGTTTATACATCATGTTTGAATTTGTTTATTCTTCCGTTTCGGCATCTGCCGTATCTTGATTTGTCCTGTAATCTCTTTCTGCTTGCTGAAAACAAGAAACAAAATGTTTTTAAAGACAACCAAAACAATTTTATTCGCAGCAAAATAAAATACAAAGGGAAAACTTGTTTAACTTCTTAGTACGATATTCATGTTTGAAAGGGTAATGTTGAAAGAAATGCCAACATTTAAAAGATAAAAGAATTGATAGTAGACCCTTTCTGTGTGCAAACTTACCTTATCCTTTATATAATATAATAAATAGTTCATAATAAAGTTCTTTAATGTATGAAACTTTTAAATATTGCAACGTTTAGCAGAACATTTTTTTACCATGCTCTCAGTTAATATATAGCATACTGTATTTACGAAGTATTTGAACATTTATTATCTATGAATATATATTTTGCATTGCTTTTCCGAAAACTACAAGGCTCAACCTTTCTTGGAATATTTATTTTGGTTCCCCGAATAATGCATTGTGTGATGGACGTACTTACTTAAATTACAAATAATGAAAGTTGGTAATTTTATACCGCATTTATGAGTAAAAATACAGCTAACGGAAAGCGTCATATAGCGTATAGGAAAACAAATTATAATGTGAAAAATATGTATTTTGTCGACATAATAATATCGAATAGTTTAGTTAACGATATAGTCAAAATCATAAATTAATCACATTTTTTTGTATATTCTTTGCGAGAATATCTATTTCATTGACGTCAGCTACCAAATAAATTCACGAATAATACGATATAGAAATCACCACGGTACGGGAGTAACACATTTTTTTTTACTGTATGTGAATTTTTATTACACAAACTGTGTGAAAGACAGCGTCAGTAAAAAAATCTTCAATATATCAATATGTAAAGTGAGTCCAAATGAAACAGAAATATCAAAATGATATCCTCACGAAATTTATCAAATAGTATTTTATTTACCTCGTACGGTAACATGAATAAATCGGATCGTCGGCCGAATCGAAGACGCATCGAAGGAGCTCGAATATCTTTTCGCAACAAAGAGTTATCATCTGATAGATCCTGAAAGAGAAGCAAGATTATTATTGAGGTATAGTATTGCATAACTAAAGATATTTCAACTTATTTACTTCCACGTTTCAAGATAAGCAATCTTGTCATTTAAATAACTTCCATTTGTTTCAATTTTCAATACAAACGTCACGTTATACGAATCTATAAAATAAAAACAAAAACGTATTACATATTTGAAAATCGAATAAAATTGTTGGTGTGTTGCTACTAAAAATAACCATCGACAAAAAACATCCAGTATTAATTCAGTGGAATAGAACAAATTGTTATGTTATTACAATATTTTGAATGTTCGGTTGTATTGAAAAATAGAGATCAAATAATATGTATTAATATGATACCGTAAAGCAATATGCAATATTATTTCCAGTGGAATTTTTTTATGGTTTTCAGAGTACTTTAAAGGGGTAGGTAGATAAAACAAGTAAGTATAACCTCAAAATTGTTTGTGCTTAATAATATTTTAAGCGAATGAATTGCTGTGCTTAAAATACGAATACAAAGTTTACGCCATGTTGTAGAAGAGCAAACAAACAGACGTAACGAGCATCCGTGAAATGAATCTGCAGTACAAAATGTATTAATAAAAATTGCATGACCATTAAAAACCCACTTTTGAACTCATCATATTTTTTTCAGATTTGCCAAATATTTAAATATTTAATTAAATTTATTCATTGAAGTACTATTAATAAAAAAACACGAATATAATTTCTGCAATGTAGATCGTCAAAAGTGCACCGTTTATTAAATAATCGACTGTTTTTGAAGTGACTATTTGTTTTTTTTTGTATTGATATGTTGCCACTATGGACATATATGAAACGTAGCATGGTTGTTAACTTTTTGTGTGACTGTGTTGAGGTAAGGTGTTCAGATCTTAAGCCATTAAATACACATTGTAAAATTATTCCAAACAAACAAAAACACAACTTTTTGAGTATAGATATTATCTGCGAAGTTGATAGACTGACATATTCTTTCAGAACATATATTGATGTCTGCACATATTTTTCTTTTTTTTTAACATACCACTGTAGCAAAATGTTATTTTGAATACAATAAACGCATTATTATATCGTTTATATCTAGTTTATATATAGTTTTGTTAAATAACTTAAGCAAATGACAAAAATATATCAACTTGAACTGAATGGTACTAGATGATAGATGAAACTAACTGATATCCAGGCAATGAGTAATAGTTAGATAAAAATATAAAGAAGATGTTAATTTCAGATATTTTTTATATAAGAAAACTGAAAATAAGTTAAATAGATAAAAATAAATGTATTTTTAATGGCCAGCTTAATTCTTACATTCATGGGAAGAATATGTGGCACTGCAGTCTCAGCTGACCGTCTTCCGAAACGCATGCGAACTGGGGCACGGATCTGCCTTCCAGGGAAGAGTTCCTCCTGCAGCTCTTCGAGATCGCGAGCGTCTTGCATCGGCTGAAATAATCATCATATTTATTATTTGTTGTGATTAGCGAATCATTCCTTAGGTCTTTGATCTCTTTGTGGCTGAGGAACTGAATAACATGAAGTTCTCGTAGAAAAAATATGTTGAAGCTCAAAAATGTGCATCACATATCAGGAATATGTGTTTCACATTTGGAGCCATTCGTGGCTAAATTAAACGATATCATATCATTTTAGTACGTTAGCTTAAAATTATGTAAACATTGATAATATACTTAAAAAATAAGGAGAATGTCGGTTTGCTTCACAGCTCTTAAAAATAGTGCAACATTTAAATGCGTCAATATGATTCAAGATGCTGATCAAACCCATTGACAATGTCCAGTGTGGGTAAAACTAGGGAAATTGCTCAAGACGATACACATATACGTCGGATCTGTGGGTTCCGTCAGTCACGCCGATTTTGTTATATCTAACACATTATAAGACATTTATAGATATATCGGCGGTCTATTGGAGGGCAAGAAGACTTCAACTCATAAAAACTTTTTCTACATTTTGCAGTACTAGTGCCTTGACGGACTAATTTTTTGACACTCCATACAAAATTTTGAAACACGAAGAAAATATTACGTTACGAAATACACGATGTAAGAAGTGTCAGCCGTGCCGAGTCATCTTGGTTATTAATGTGAGTACCCTAGTAAATATTTAAATATTTTTTATAGTTGGCCACGATAAAATTAAATGTAATATATTTGAGGCATCGGTAATTAGATGTAATGCCATATTTCTTCAAATTTGTATGATATTATCTGACACTCATCCAATGCAAGAAAAGAATTATCTATCGATTTTTTACAATGTCAGTTTTCTTTATTCAATAATATACTATTGTACAACCATAATTATATATTCATTATAACTCATTATATATTCATTAAATACCTGAACTTTGATATTCATGCAACTTTCAGTAAATGTAATCAATTAATTATAACAATTTACGAATCTTCCGTTAACTCATTATTGGCTTAATAAGCTTTAAATGTACAAAAATCGTGTAAAAATATACACAGTGCTTCTTTTTCATGTCATTCCACGAAGGATTAAGAGAAAAACAATATTGGATTTGGGATTGTATTGTATCAGGAAAACATATTTTACTATAAAAAAGAAAATAAATAAAATATTCTATGCCTAAACTTTTATTTGATAACATGTAAGCTGAAGAGTATTGCGTATACGTATAATATGGCTATAATATTTGGAGAGAAATAAAACCGTTATGTAAAAAGGGCAGATATTCAAATTGGAGAGATTTCATTCTCATAAACGAGACTGATCAAATAAAAATCGGGTTTGTCACAAGTTTTCGCAATCACCGTCCCCTGGAAGTCCTCTGCCTTTTATAAGAAGGTCAAGATACTCGTACACAAGAAAAAAATCACTTGAAGGTATAATAATAAACTTATGTAATCTTTAATGCTCGTTATATTTACATTTTGTTTCTGTCAAACGATTTGGAATTCCTTAAAAGATTTCATAGATGCAATCCGTTTTTCGATTATTTGAAAGATATTGATACTCATGTATTGCTTTCTATCTACAAGAAGAGCTGTAATAGAAATATTAAAATATTCAAAATGCACACACTCAACCCTTATTCGGTAGATTTGTCATAAAATTCATTGACAAATTAAAGATTGTTTCCGTGAATTTATAAAACAGTGTTATTTAAAAATGAAACAACATAGTGAAAATGGCTTTCATCGCTAGAAAAGTAGGACACGTCTTATGTGTTAGGATTTAATGAAGTCTTTTTTTGTTATAACTGTCTTGTGTTGTTAACTTTCTTGTCATTAGGAAATCCGCTATCCGCTTCTGTGTTCTTTGCTTCTGGGAATCGTGTTAGAACTAATAAATCGTGCATAAATATAGTATTCGTCCATTTTAGTGGACCGTGTTTTTCAAAACCGTGTACATATAATTCATCATATTAATAAAAACACAATAATCCTTTGTACTTCATTCCACTTTATTTGTAAATAAAGTGGAATGAAGTACAAAGGATTATTGTGTTTTTATTAATATAATGCCTTTCCACCAAGTATTGACAGTGAACACCCTAAAAGTGATATAATTCATCAATGATAACGATTGAATATCCTTAATATCATCACATTTAAATCACGTTTTGTCTCTTACGAAACGAGTTTTGTATTTTGTACATTTGATTCCCTCAAAGACACGTATTAATTCAAACCGACCATCGGTAAGTTAGTACTATTAAAATAACAAAGCAACATATTTTATATTATATAGAATAATAAGATCAAAAATATACATATTTTGCATCGAATATTTGTAATAAAATTCATGTCCAATATATATTTCAGTTTATTGTAATCATATGAAAAAAGAAGCGATCTTTTTGTTTTGATGCCTATAAGTCGATACTTGGAAATGTTTTCAAATTTATAGGAAAAAAAAATTATATTTATATGAAAAATGTGACATTTTTAAAAATAACAAGATCAGTATATCTTTTGATGTTTTTTATACTTTTGTACCACACGAGAAAATAAAAAATCATATTGATTTTATGATACAAAAAAATAATATGAATGAAGTAAGATACAGAAAGTAGACATTTTTTTGAGAATATGATGTAACATATAACGTTACTTCATGCTTAAAAATTATATTTTAAAAAAATGGAAATTAATCTGTTTGTATGTAACATACAAAAATAGCTAGATTCTGTAAAGATTGCTTTGCGCATTTATGAATTGTAGTTATTCTGACGTGTTTAACTAATTTTTAGAGTTCAAGATTTAACAAGCCTGTGGTTGATTAGTTATGTGGATAATAAACGCAGATTAATTATGAGGCAAATTATACACTAGCTATTTAGTGTTAAAATGAAATAAAATAATTATTTTTTATTTTTTGAAAAAATTATTACTCGTATTATTATAGAAAATATTATGGAAGAAAACTATTAAATTCACTGGCAATAACAATACTTATCAACACAAAAAAAATGACAAACGGTATTTATTTCTTCATTAAAAAAGCATTACTACGATATTGGAGTTTATGCCAATTAAATATCATACATTTAATGTGTTTATTAACATTGTAATGAGTAAGGGTTGTGTGAATTAAAAGAATATTTGTTCTTACAGCTTCTGCAGGCATCATGGGATCAGTCCGGCGTCCAAAACGTAGACGCCTTGACGGGGAACGAGCTGACTTTCGAGCCATCTGGTGAGCTGCTTCCAAAGCTCCATGACGTGCCAGAATTTCCCAGACTTCAGGCAGTCCACCTGAAAAATAAAACAATAATTGTTGTTTAAGACTAGTTTTCATTGTAATGAGATTTATAAAACTATCATTTTATGTATGGGAAGTTGTTTGTTTAAGGTGTTATAAAAACATGTTAAGCCTGAAATCCCGATATGATAACATAGGCCCAGGATTGGATACCCAAATACACGAATGAAAGAAATTGACGTGTACATGTGTTATAAAGCTGTATTTAAATTAAACGAAATCTCAGAGTTAATTATGTAAATACACAAATTTAATCAACGCCGTCAAGATAAAAGTAACACAGGGATTAGTATCTATTAACAAAGTTTTGGCCGTATTAGATTAAACTTACCAAGCCAGGTAACTAACTCCATCGAAGTAAACACGTTCGGCGAAAATTTTCGCATGTAAATTTAGATGACGTTACAACAACTTTTCCGAGTGATAGGGTATTTACAATTGGTTAACAGTCGACCAAATGATAATTTTTCAATTAGTTGAAACCTTTTATTGCCATTTTTCACAGGTAAACAGGTTTTCGTTTATTACTTCTATTTTAAATATTTAAACGCCTTAGTGACATCATTTTCAGTTGATACTTTTGTAATGAATTTGTTGTGTTATATTGATTATAACTGTTTACAATTATGTATAATTTAAATTAAAAATAACATTCTCTTATTGAACTGTTTCAGTATTTTACATGAACTGATTACTGATTTAGGAAAATTACAACCAACAATACTGGACGTTGTACACGTCACCAGTCACCATTAGTAACGGTTAACATACGGTTAGAAATACAGTATATCTTAACACAAAAGCGTTATCGATTTAAGAAAATATTTCACAATTAATCATGTTTGTTATGTACTAACGTATACTTGTGACCCAGAAAAAACCTTTAAGCGCAATGTATCATAGTTTGCTTTCGTAGACAACAAGAGTGTTATATCCAATTTAAATAGAAGCGTATATGTATGTTTAATTATAATAAAGATATCATATTTGATTATGTAAAAGTTTTATGCTTCGATGTCATCAGTGGGATCGACGAAAAAATTTCAATGCCATAATCACATATTTACAAGAAAAGTTATAAATTATTGGTAAAATTAGAGCACGAGAGAAAAGGTTAGTTTAAGAATCGATATGCATAGCATTTTCAAGTCGGGCGTCCAATGAAGGATAAGTATTGAATAACTTAAGGTGTGGAAAGGTAAGTGTGAAGACAGGTGATCTGGAACAAGAATATCTGCCGTGGTCAAAATCCAAACATGAAAAGGTAATTGTATTATTATCATTTGACCGGGTTGAATCACAAATTAGATATCTGTGCTAAGTTATTTAAGTAAAGTGTTTGCCACAAAGTAATATTAACTCTCGCGGCTCGGAGACTAGAAAAATACTTTTCTGCCGATGGGGATCGTTTAGGGACCCCAGTGGTTTCCTCATTATTGGCCCTTTTCTTATATTGAATTTCAAAAAAAAAATAGTCTAAGGGCTTTAAAATATTTCTCTGCATCATTCCTCATACATTTTTTTATATAAAAATCCGTGTTTTTTTAAATAAATAATCATATTTTAAGTTGCGCGTAAAAAAGACGTCATCCCAGCACACATATCAAATTGCAACTGACGAGTTTAGCCCAGCTATCTTACGAACGATCGCTTATCGCCTCGTCGCGTTATCGCGTATTTATATTAACTACAAAAGGTCCAAAAAACTATGATATAAGAATACCTTAATTATAAACATTGTATAACCCATATTCAAATATATATTTAAGAAAATGTGGGTATTGGGGTCGCATTTCTTGAGCTTAGAACCGGAAAAGTTAACACAGAATGGAATATTTTACAATTGTGTATTTAAGAGACCATCAAAAAAATAATGGATATCAGTGATATCCATTATTTTAAAACAAAGTTAAATTCGAGAACACGATGAATATAATATATTGAGGTTATACGGTGTAGTTAAACAAGCATTATTAATTGTATTGCATATTATACGGCATTTTGGCGATAAATCATTCCCATGTCCTAGTTCCAAATAAATTGGATGTTTTCAGTTATATTTCTCATTGTATTTGAATACCTCTCTTCTATAGCTACACAAAAAAACAACTAAAAAAACTTTGTAATTTTCTCTCGGTAGGCAGATGTTTGCATATGTAAATATCGTAAATATAAACAATCTTTTCGTAATTTCATTTAAATATAACCTGAAATATCATTTAATGGCTTTGTTCACGTTTCAATAAATTTAAGTTAAATCGACATTTATGACAAAAATGATTTACTAACAAGATGAAACAAATTATAATTATTACCCTTATACAATTCAGTTTAGATGTGTCAAGACTTTGGACAGCCAATTTCTAGTTGAAGCAGTAAACTAAGCCATTGACATAATATATTACTAAAAAAATACTAGACAGAAATAATAATCACTAAGCAGACGCTCGATTCATATCACCGCTAATCTTGTGTAGGAACAATTTTAATTGAATTTTCTCAAGTCCCGGGACAAAGTTTTATGAGACATTCCAACGAGTGTAAGCAGAGGATGAACAGGGAGCGTCCTATAGTGAACGATCGAAGCGGAACTAATTTGTATGCAGTGAAAGCTTGTTTCTGCGATGCGCGAGTGGACAACCGCGAGCTGATTACGGCACTGAGACTGAGATATGAGGGAGAAAGATTGTTAAATAAAGTTTAATTTTTGCATACGTTTACGTTGATTTCAACAACCCTTGTGGGCAAAGATGTGCATCTAGATAAACCGGATATCACACAACTCTCAAAGTCTAGACACGCTCGTATTTTATCAAAAATGCAACATGTGTATATTGTATCATTGATGGCGGTCCTATTGTCATGTGGTCCTTAAGAGTTTGTCCGATTTGATTGTGGTGAATACGTGCAAGCAATTAAACAATATATTGCATATATTGTTTCGCTTCCACTAAAAGATATAACGTATTTAAATAATAATAGGTGATTTTGTAAGTGAAATCTCCTTGTGAAAAATATTCAGAGCTTTTCTCTAAATATGAACTGCCAACACTCTTAAATGTTTCTCTAATTTTAAGAGATTTGTACAAAAAAATCGTATGTATTAAACATGTATTAAAAGATTTAATTTTGGTATTATTATTTTTTTAAACCATGTTCGCTCCCAATGTGGAGCATATGGACTCCTAATGGAGTTTATCTTAACAAAAGTTTTTCTACGAGAACTGCTTGTTGCTCAGTTTCTCAACCTCTCTTTTTCCAAAGAGAGTAGGGATAGAAGGATAGGGCTAAGACAGGCTTGGTGGTAAGCTAATCGCTCTCGATACGCCCCGTTCATAGGATAGGATGGGTGAGAGGGGGGAATTCAAGACATCACATACATCCATGCCTTTGAACAGAAATTCATAAATCGATTTAAAAATCAATTTATAAAACTGTCCGTACCACAGGAAAAGTGGTGTGTTTTTCATCACTGGTCTATTGCATATCGTCGCATGAGATGCTCGGGCCTTGCGTAAAGAAAGTTTAACTCGCGGGAAATTAAGAGTATTAACTCGGTAACAATAAATTACATACTTGTCAACCAATTTTTTGTTTTCTTTTGCTTTGACAAAGGATGCTTTACGTTTAACGTAAGTTACTCATGATTTTTTTTACGATGTAACCGTCGAATGAATTAAAAAAATCAGGCTGTAAATAATTAAATGCTTCCGATGCGTTGGAGTTTTAATTATGGCATATTTGAATTCGCTGTATGCACGTTGAAAAAATCTGTTCGTCTGGAACTCGAGCCCATGATTCGTCACGGAAGTCAACAACAGATCCGATATTCTGTCAAATAGTTTATAAAATTTGAATCAAATTTTCATTGTAATTATCAGCAGTTTTGTGCATTTAAATGGCAAATGATTCATCATTTAACATCTCCGCATATTTTAATTTATTATTGTTAAAAGATGAATTACATTGATTAAAGATCAATCTACATTCATATAAATAATATTTACTTTAATATGACGTATCATTTAATATTCGTTATGCAACAAGTGTAGTGGCTGGCTTCCCTAAAATTTTCAGTGTTCAATATCATTCAATATCTTTAATTAATTGAGAAGTGGACGTATCAAAAAAATCTATAATTGTAAGTATAAATAAATTTATATTAAATTTAAGCGTTGTTACATAATATCTTGATCAAGAATTAGTCAATAACATAACTACTAATACTGTTTGATTAAACTACAATCGGAAAACTATCTAGAAGAAACTATCTTTTATTGAACTTTACTTACAAACAAAATACATAGATTAAATAACTTACAAAACAGAAAGCGAAATTCAATTCAAAGCGTAGTAGAAACTTTTCTCATTTGTTAACATTAATTAAAATAATCCTGTATGCAGTTTTCAGATAACTATCGTACTATTACGATAGTATAAAAATAAAGTAGCAAATCAAAAGTATTTTCCTGTTCCGATTATAATAAAGCAATTTTTGTGCATGTTGATAGTAGAGTGAACAGTTTTATTTGTTAACGTATTCTTTAACTGATACGGGTTAAGCATAGTTTTCTAATTCCACATCATTTATGATTTTGAAAAAATTACTTGATTCATGTGCAAAGAATGTTAATAACTTTACTATTGAGAAATTACTTTTGTTATGATTAAAATTTTCAACATTATTTATTGAGCTTAATTTCATTAATCATATTACACAGCTGCGCACAATTTTAATATACCTAGTCAAAATAATTTTTATACCTACATTATGTGATATTAAAATCGTGGGAGTTCATTTTTAATATAAAATTAATATTATCAAAAAAATACTTTATTTTATTTCTACATTTTTTTTATTTGATTGACAGCTATTTCTGCTTTACGCTTTGGTAGTGACTATTTCTACTTAAGCTACCGTAGTAACTATTTCTACTTAAGCTAAGTTCTACCAAGAACATGCTAAATAAATATATCACCTGCTTCTCTTATTTTATTTTTAAACTATCAAACATAAACAAATTGACGTAAATAATTTTTTTTATCAGATTATAATTATGTAAAGCTTTGTGTACTACTTAAATAATAAATATTCAATAAAGAATGAATAAAAAACGTCAATAATACTTGTGATTCCTTCAATTAAAAACAAAATATTTTTTCAGATGTTAGTTTTAGATGTACCATCGTCTTTATGCACGTAAAGTATTTTGTTCTTTAAACAATTAATGTTTGCAATAAAAGAATCAAAAAGATGAAGTATTGAATGCAAAATAAAAAATATAGATTATGTATAGATAAAGAAGTTTATTATTACGATTTCAAAATGAATTCATTATATCATTGTCTTGTGTCTTATAAATGTTAAAAAATGTTGTCTGTTGTTGAAAAGACAATTATCTGCAAGAGATGCGTCTTAAGATGCAGCATTATGCAGTATCTCGACTGCACAAGACAGTGATATGAGCCAACAAACAACGCAACTGCTTCTTATTCAACACTTCTAAATAATTGAATTAATAGAACAGTATACAAGTAACAAAACGTAGACGATATCTTTAACAGCGTTTATTTAAACGTTGTAATTATTTCACATGCGAATAAATAAGGTAATTTAAAATTTATATTGTAACAAGTGACATGGAATATAAACGAAATATTATTGTTTAATTTTGAATGTTTGTTTTTCAACGAACGACCACATATAGAAAACACTCTTCATCAACGCGTTTCTACTGAATTTATCATACGTAAATTTTGCATAGTTTTATTTATTTTCTGACAGACTATTTGAAAAAAACTATTATTGGTTAATTTAGTTTTCAAAAAGAAAAGAATGTCTATTATTTATTAGTTGAAGTTCTATTAATTTAGTTTACTCATTATATTGATAACAACTTGAAATTTTTACAATAAAAATATGTAAACAAGGAGTGACAATGTTTTCCATAGAACTAAAACTATTAAATGTACACTCGCAACTATTTGAATTTTAAGCTAAATCAGACTTTTAAATTAAAGTTTACGGTTTCAACTTTCAATTTTCAATTTTTGGTGAAAATACTAATAAATATTGTATCTATAAAGATAAAACATTTTTTGTAGCGTCTTAATCCATAATTTTATCCAAAGATTAGAACCAATTTCGTTCATCACGTGCACTTTGAAGTAAGCATCCGCACAATAATTATTTACTTATCATAAATAACAAATTATCAAGCATCTTTAAATAAAATGCGCTTTACAGTAATTTTCTGGAAAGTCGGAATTGGTTTCTGCCTTTTTTGTATATCATTCAAAAATGTATGTCACGCACCATCTCGATGGAGCTTATTTTATAGTCTTCTTTTTAATGAATTTTTATCATTAATACATATTTTAAAAGCATGTTTGATTTAGGTTATCGTTTCGTTTTATCTGTAAGAAACAGAGTAGTCCAAAATCTTTGTATGTTTGATTGAAAACAGGATCATAGAGATTTCCCATCGAGATATTGAAAGATGTATATGAAATTCATCTTTAAAAGTTATCTACATATATATCAAGAGTTGTGGTTGTCATTGTTTAAGAGATCGTAGAGACAATAGAAAATTATATAATCAACACAACTAGGGATGTAAAAAGAATTAATTTTTGATTACTCAGTAACTCTAACAATAGTATTATCACGCTGAGACATTATTAAATATAATTACGATATAAAGTGAAAGTGATATAAAACGATACGCTAAAACTTATTTAGTATTAAAACATACATATATGTATGTAGTATATTGTTCTTGGTAAGCCTTCGGTAAATAAAAGATTCTTAATTTTAATTTCTCAAAAACTCGTCATCCAATAAATTCGTGAATAGTCATATTACAATAATTATTATGCCTCTTTTTGGGACGAATAATATTTAATCTCCGCTGCATAGTTTTAAGTTGTTGTTTGTGGAATAATTGTATTTGAATTTATTCATGAAATTGTAATTTAAAGCATTTTTTGTATTTAATAAACAATACATTTAAAATTTTATTTGCTCTTTCGACATGATGCCAAAACAACGACAAAATAATATCTTAACAAAAACAAAATGTTAATTTTCGTTGTAAGAATTTATTAGATAAAAATATCACTTAAAAATCAATGTACAATATATTTTTTATAAGTATCGATTCTTTGTAGCTAATAACGGTTTTGTAAGTTAAGACTATTTAGTGTACGAGTCAAATCTCCTAACTTTATTTCTCTAGTTTAAGTGTCCATACAGAAAATGAGTTTAATCTCGTAACAAGTTTTGATTGAATTAATAATACAGTCCTGTGTGATGACGTTGGATTTAAAACAGCGAGGCTAAATAAAACTGTAACAAATACAAGGAGAAAAGAAAGCCAATTCAATAGAAAGTATTATGTTGTATGGTTAACAGAGTTAAAAGTTTTTTTTTTGAAAAACAATAAGTAGAAAAAAATGCATTTATGAAAAATAAAAAGTTTTCACGACCTTGAATAACTTTAGCTTTACCTAAGCTTTTGTTAAATTTCAAAGGAAACATATTTGACTGACGTCAATACACTGCATATTATACAGTTTAATAAATTGAATGCTTCAAACTTTCTTTTAAAGATATTCACAGTTAAAAGAAACAAAATTCAAAGTTCCTGGAAAAGTTATTCAGTTCTGGCTAGCAATTAAGCACATAATTAGTTGACCGATTGAAATCTAGAAATATTATCTTGACGTCATTGCTGTGCACGATTCTGCACCTACTAACACTCTTGGTTGTGATTTTTTAGTATTAAGTCAATTTTCAATTGGTTGAGTACTTCATAAGCTAAATTTGCAAATAGTATTATTTAAGGAAAACTGAAACGGTATTTAAAACATATTCTATGATATTCATCAATTTAGTTTATGTCGTTAAAATTGGAAAGTATTTAAATATTTTGTAACTGTCTGTTTCTTTAACCATGTCCCCGCTCGCAATGTGAAACATATGGACTCTTAATGAAATTTATCTAAACAGAGGCAAACTGGTTGTAACTCAGTTGCTTAACCAATCTTTTTTCAAAGAGAAGTAGTGATAGAGATAAGACAGGATTTGTGGTTAGCTAATCGCTAGGAAGGAGGAGTATAAGATACTATATACACAGTGTTGTAGTGGGGCCAGGTTGGCGACCTGGAACCTGAAAATGAGCCAGGGCGCCACCCTGCCACCTTTTTGACATGTAACTTAATTTTCAAGTACATAATACATATAGTTAAATTGTTAAAACTTGTAGTTTTTTAACTTCGGACGGATATAAAAAAAATAGGGAAGACATCAGTGACCGACCTGGTACCTATTTATTTACCACTACACCACTGCATATACATTCACAATTTCGAGCAGAAATTCATAAATCAATTGAAAAATCAATTTATAAAAACTGTCCGTACTGCAACTCTAGCCCGTCACCTCCGCCAATGATGTTGACCATTCAACCACATTCTGTTTACTTCATTTTTTAATTGTTTTTTTTTGTGTTTATATATTAAACACAATGAATTATCGAATCATAAAAAGTGACAATGCTTTGACCATTTTAGAATTTTGGAACAATCACTAGAAAATGTATTGTTTATTTTTTTAATAGTGTAGCAATTTCTGGTGGTTAAGTCTATAACAATAATGAATAAAAATTTGCACGCTATATTTTTAACAAAACACAAACATTATCAAGTGTTAAATACATTTGGCCTTTGACATGAATAATTGCCGTTAATAAATGTATGGCACGAAGGTAATGTCATTATTTTTTCAATTGGGTTAAGCCAATATTTAATACTATCGATATAAACACCAGACAGTAGAGATAATAACGTAGCTATAAAAAATAATAGAGTAATATTTTTAATAATTGAGTTTGCAATTTTCATATTTTCATTGAAATAATTTTAAGAATTGTTAACAGAATAAACAAATTGATGAATCAAACCATTACCAAAAATTTACCAGCTTTTCCACGTAAAAAAATATATTCAAAAACATGTTCTGTTTGTTGGGAAGACTACTTGTTGAAGGGAAGTAATCGATATGTTACTTAGTTTAGTATGTATACAAATCAGCTTAAAATGGCATTAAAATTAGTAAAAAAAAACACTTTAGATTCTTTTATCGTGGAAACAAAAATCCGCGTTATAAAAGGATGGTAAAATTCATATATATTTTAATATGAATAAATAATTTCTTGAACGGGTGTTTTTGTTTTTGATGCAACAATTGCTTTCTACTAATATTTTTTTATACAATGATCAGATTCGGTTTTGCTGATCGCTGGGAGCACCAGATGGTCAGCTGATAAAGCAATTAACGCATTAAACATAATTCAATCGGGAAAACTGTTACGTAGAACATATTGCAATATTTACGATAAATGATTATTTTTTCACTATTTGTGAATAATAAGAATATGATATTCATTTTATAAGCCATGAAGCTTGTTTTATGTAATAGTTAAGCATCGTATATTTTATTTAGATAAATAGTTAAAACACAAAAAAAAGAAAAATCTTTGTTCTAAATTCGAAGTTTTGAATTTGAATTAAGATAAGTACCGACGTTTTCGTTACCTTGTGAATATGATACTAAACGGGTCTTGCTTAAATTAACTAATTTCCTGATTTAGGGTAAGTTTATGAAAGATTTACATCTACGAGTTATATTAAGAAGATCGGTATGTTTTGACGCACAACCGTCTATGGTAATAATGTAGGGATCTACTAAATTATTCTCCGCAATTCTATTTCACGCGATGTATTATATATTTAAATTATTCACACTGTATTTAGTTATTGATATATATCTATAAACTCTAATTTAACCATTGGTTATTTAATCAGACTTTATTTATAAATACAAAATTTACAGTAATAAACTAATATTAAAATATATAGTTTATATTATTGTTTAATTTTTCTGGTCTTACAGTTTTCATACATTTCTCACTGAATCATTATTCCCCACCAACAAACGCAAGGTTTTTGGGAATCGACTCGTGGTAATCAATATGTACATTCATGACGAAGCGAATTTAATATGGAAACTGTGCTAAAGGGGTAACGATAAACATCTGCTGACAATGTTTAGGACCGGGTCATATCGTACATATGTGTGTACATATGTCTTTCGTGTGTATGGATCTATACTATATCATAACATTGATGTTGAACCAGTGAGACTCGTGCCAGAAACCAAAATTATTTTTTTGTATACGATAATTTCGAGTATCGTATACGTTTTCCGATAAGCAAGTTTAAGTTGATTTGTGTTTTTTTAAGAGTGCTGACAAATACGAAATTCGGTTTGCGCATTAGTAAGTAATTAAAAAAAATAGATCGGTTCTGTTACCTCACCACACTTTATATCAAAAGTTTTCGAACTTATTTTGCTTATAGCATTTTTTTTGGAAGAAAAATGCTGACACTCTTATTCTTCTTCAACAAGACATGTGTTTGATATATGCTAGTTTTGTTTCCCATTACTTTGTTATATTAATGCCTTTAAATCTAACTATACTTATGATCAGATATATTCACACATATAACAAAGTTAGTGGAAGCAATTTAAGTGTTATGTTAAGGCGATTTTGATGTCTCTATATTTTTCGATAATCGAGATTTAAAAAATTAAAGTAGCAGTGTTTGGCTCTAGAGAATTTAATATTATTTTTTTTATTTCGTGTTTCTTAGTAATAGAAATGGTGGTAAAATAAATGTTTTTTTATTACCAAAAATATGGTAGATTACCCTATTTGGGCTGAGGTTATGTTAGTTACTTCTTACAATAAAAAATAGATAGTCGAGATTAGTCGCATAATAAATATTTTAAATAAAAATCGATTTTTTAAAATAAATGAAACAGCAACGACAAATTTCGTGAAAAGGTTATTAATGACATTTCTAATATTTTCAAATTATATCTCCATCGACATAAACATGATATAAAACCGATACGTGAACCGTTGGTTTGTTGTGTATGGAATATTACCTATTCGTATTTCAATTTCGGTCCATATATTTGTATAGTCTAGCATGAATATTGTGCACCCACACATAAGAGAATTTTACCCTTAAACCTAAATTAATATCTTAATTGCACGAGCAAAGCTTTGACACTGATTGAAACAATACATTATATTGTTTTTGAATAACTATTCATGATCAAGTGAATATTTTAAAAGCTCTTATCTTAAAATGATATTCAGTATGTTTAACATTGAACAAACCTTTATAATTATATTTATTGAAAAATACACGAATGAAAGCTTACTTTTCCTTTTTTAATTATATACTTTCGTATTAATGATCAATATATCTGGCAGTCTTGCAGCCAAGTTCTGAATTCTTTTTTGTTTACTGGTAATCTCGGTCAAATCTTTGAATTCTTGATTAAAAATTTATAAGACAAAATATTTTTAAATCTTCATCAATTGTGTTCTAAGTATATGTAAATGTCTGTGATGTACATCTCAAGCTTTAAAAAAACTGCAATTTGGATAACACTGATCTACAAGCAGTTTTTTGAACTGTAGTCACTATGTATTATAACCAATATTATTTGTAGTATTTTTAAAAAAACATTAAACCGTTAGTACATTTGCAATCAAAAGTTGACTTAAATTCAATAAACTTGTTTGCTATAATCACTACAGAAGGTAATATAATATATTTAATATTTTGAGATAACTGATTTTGGCATAATATTTCAAAACTGGGCAAATTCAAAAAAGGCTTATGACAAAACAAATATTTAGTTTAAATCATATTATATTTTTTCTTGCCCTGTTCACAAAACATAGCAAAGTTAAGGGTTAGCCCTTAAAACACAAAATTAAATCACATTCTTCCACATTTTTAATAAGTATTATTAATATTAAATTAGTTTTTCGCTATACGAGTCATCGTGAAATTGTTCTGATATGATCATATTGCGTAATTAATTTGATTATAATTGAACAAAAATTCATTTGATTATTTAATGTTAATTGACAGTGATCAACATGCTTTACAGTTAAGAGAATTTTAATGCGTAGAATTTTCCATTTTTAAGTATCGCAAAAACCACAAATAATATAAGATATTTAATTGTAAATTGCGCCTTTCATAATGACATGTTAATTAATGTTTGGTGAAAATGCAAACAACGACAATATAATAGACTATAAAACAAATCAATTATATATGTATGACTTCTTAGTCATATAGTATCTTAAAAATTGCGATGCAAAACATTACACTTATATACATTATTGTTTGCAAGGACGACTTAAAGTTAAATAAAAAATTTCAATGAACGGTTAACGTCAACTCATTCAACATATCGTACTAAAGTTTAATTGTGAATTTCAAAGACACGAACGATTGCACTACTAATCGAATCGGTTTTCATTGATCAGTAGAAGTAGTTCAAACGCTGTTGTGAAACGCATTGGATTGAACACGAATGATTTAGTGTTATTCATCGGAAATGTTTAGCATAACAAACCGATTCAATGTAAACAAGTCATATTATATTGAGGGTCCATTAATGATTTACAGCAACTGTACAGTAAGTTTTTTCTCGAATATAGCGAAGTATTTGTTTGTAAAGCTGAATTCTATCTGTTATTTTAATATAGATTATGCACACTAGAGAATCCGTGTCAAGACAACCAAAGAATAACTTCTCTGGAAATTGACCCTTTTTGTAGGTCTCGGTTTCCGGAATGTTATATACAGAACAGTAATTTTTTCAATAAAAAAGGTCAGAATTTTTAAAATCTTCTATTTATTAAGAAAAATATAAATGAATCATGTACGTATGTGTGGACGCGCGAATTTTCCGGGACGGACAATTTTACGTCTCGTGTCCTGGGACACGAAAAAAGATGAAACTTCAGAATCCCCAATGCACAGTTAGTTAACCTAAAATGATTGTGATATTAGATAATATCTTTTCTGGTCAAACGAATCCACTGTTTATAAAAATAAGTATTCACAAATTACCTTGACAGATCAGCGTTTTTTTTCTCAGATATATACTGCTGGCAGTTAGAATATATAAATATGGTTATTCTATATCGTAAGGGCGATGCATTGATGGAACGCGTGGCTCTCTTTTGAATACGAAATACCTCGTTTTGCTTTTGTAGCATGTTTCCCGTTCTGTATTATTATTTCAAACATAGAAGTATCTATTGCCGATAACATTGCAGAACTTCAACACGCTTTTATATTCCGGTCGAATTGTAAATATGATCTCGATCTATCTGCGGTAAATATGAATTAGTTGGAATTCAGTAGCACAGGCAATATAGAGATACCTGTGTGGTAGGGTTTCCTTATATTCATGAAAAACAAATATTCGAATATCGATTATTGAATAAAAAATATGTTTAGAAACGTAAATTTATCCATTTTGTTTGTAAGGTCAAGATTGTGAACTTTGCACACCATAATTATTTGTTTTCAATACATATTTTTAGGCCCACTCGTTCACCACATTTTTAGATTGAATTGTAGGTTCCCAAACATATTTAACTCCATCTGAAATCTACATTTTTTAAAATTAAATAAAACAGAAAAATGTGGTGAACTTTATGTACGTATCTTGTAGTTTTAAAAATAAGATACGCTGATTATAAATTGTTGAAGCATTCATTAAATAATCATAATGGAGTAAGTTAAAAAATACATAAATGTTTTTCAGTTTATTATTTTCAATAATATTTCAGCGAAAATAATACTCAAATATTAGTGTTTTTTTTTTTAAATTTCAATAAAACATTTTAATAATAACACTATTTCGAAAAATAAATTATAAAGGTATCCTTAATCATCTTGCTGATATGAGTCTGAAAACATACCTGTTATCGTTGGTTATCAAAAAAATAGATTTTCAGTCACTTGAAATTAAGATATAATATTTATTATATTTCTCATTTTTAACAGCATGAAGTTTTTTTCAAATAGCACGTTAATTTTGAAGGCTTTACATACAAGGTGAATGCGCTGCGCCACAGGTTGAGTATAGCTGCTCTAAAATTAAGTCGGTTTTCAAGAGGAGAAATAAATTTCTTAAAAATGGTCGAATATTGCAATAAAAATGGAAGTATCCTTGAATCTCAGTATTTATTTATTTTTGGATAAATTGTACATGAAACGTACAAGAAGGGAATTAATAAGACCAAAATATAATTTTATTCATTTCAATAAATTCTATGAAAATTATTTAAAAATAAATTCCTGTTAAGAAATACATTATAAATGTTATAATATTATTCGAAAAACACGAAATTATATGATTATCACCTCAAGCGTTAACAGCAAAGATTATTAATCAAATATTTTAGCTATGGAATGAATCTGAAATTTTTAGAAGATATGCCAAAATTTCGCCATAATTTAGAACGTTGCTCAAAACATGTCGAAGTATATTGTTATTCATAACTCCGATGATATTTTTTTATGTATCTTTGTTGTGTTTTAAATAAACAGTAATTTACTTTGATACAAAGAATCTTGTGTTATATTTAGCATGCTTTTTGAAATATTTATCATCCTGTTATCATTTATCAATCAAATATAATGGAATGGAAATTTATCATTGTTATGATAAAATATATATTTTTGAGATCTGGATAAATATTTTTTCAAATCAATTTTCATGATATCGATGGTTTGTTAAAACAAAAACCTTTCTACTTCATCTGATTTCAGGATAAGATAAAACTAAGTTTTTTTAAGATTATCAAAAAATTAGGACCCTAGAAGCAATAAGAGTGAATTTAGTTTTTACGTACTATGCATTTAAGAATTTCTTGCACACTGAAAATTAAACCATAGATGCATAAATGAATCAGCAGCTACTCTGTTTTTTTTTATATACGACAGATACGTTGAGGACTATTTTTTTTATAACCATAGGTCCAGCGGGAGTACTTTAATAAATTGAATAAAGCGAAATTTAGTTATATTCTGTATACTTTTAAACAAAGCATTATGTCTCCGCAACCATTCTGCGCAGCCGATTGCTTTATAAGTCAATTTTAGATATGTTTTTTATTATTATTTTAGTGAAATAAAAAATGTATCATTAATTGTGTGCAGTTTTTATAGTCAGAAAATGTGTTTTTCATTCAAAATAACACCTTGCTTACTTCGTATATTTTTCCAGACAGTCCTTTGGAGCCATAAAATGTACTTTTTATATTTGCTTTATGTAGAAAGATTATTGGAAAATATTAAAAAATCTTTGATTTCTTTGATAAAAAGTAGCCGTTCATATATTTTTTATCGTCATTTATCGAATTTATTTTTTGCTGTTCACCTACAAGCAAAAATGTTTTTGAATGACACCACCAAAAAGTTAATACCGCAACATTTTCAAAAATATTTGCATCTCAATTTATAATGTTACAAAGCAAAAATATGTGAAATATTGAATACACGCGGAATAATTTCCTCATAGAAAGCTTACCCCGAATACAGTGCAAATAAAAAACGTACGAATAATTTCAAATGTATTTATGTAATAATTAATTAAACAGGATACCAATATTTTACGGCACCCATTGTTCGATGATAACAAAGAATCAAAAGGTTTCCAATTAAAATCGTAATTAAAAATATACCAAAATTATTCAGCTTTTGTTGCATTTTTCTGTAACTTTTGTTTTTGTAAATCTATTTTTATAATTCAAAATGTATCTAAATATTCGGAAGATAAAAAGGTAACTTAATTTTAACAGTGATATTTTTTTGTACAATGCTTTCTTTGCACTGTATATCACATCTTTAAAATTTCCTCTTTTTAGAAAAAAATATATATTCTGCCTATACATTTTATTATTGAATACATTAATTTAAAATTAAACTAAACGTTTGTATGTTATTATTCTCTGTGTTAATTCGGTTGATATTTTTTGCTTATAAATACATAGAATATATTTAAAACTTAAAATAATGAATTTTAAATTAATTATTTTATGTATATTAAATACCTACCTTAAAAATATACACCCACACACATTTTTGTTTCCATATGATGATTAAAAGACAGACAAAAAACTGGTACTGTTAGTTTTCCACTCCGTCTATTTAATTTACATTTTATGATATCTACGCTTTACCTTTAAAATAAATTGTACTATATATTGAACGGCAAATAATCAGTCATTTTATAATATGTTATTCCAAACATATACAAGTGTAGGCTTAAGCAAATTGAAACTCTCGTTATTGCTTTAAATATATCCTATCCTTATATGTTCTTGGCGTAATTTATGAATGCATTTTTTTATGTTTCTATTCGTATATGTAATTCGTAACTAGTTCCTTGAGAAGTGAAGTGAGTTAACTGCGTTATATTATTGTACATGTCTTATAAAAGTATCATTAAAGTGAAGTGAGCTTAGTAAAAACACACTGCAAAAGTGTTATCTCCCTAAAATAAAAACATTCAATCCACCAAAACACCAAGTAAAATCGTGGTTGTACTTAAATGTTAAATGAAAAAGATTTATCATTTTACAACTTACTTCACCTCTCGAGAGAATTATAGTCTTCCATGTATCTTTTACGTTTTTAAGAGCTACAATTAGGTCAATAATTATAATAATGATAAGATTCATATGCTCCGGCTAATTTTACTCTGGCAGTGCAAATTAGTAGGCACTGAAAGGACGCACGCAAATTTTAACTATTTTATAAATTCCACTCACAAAGCCAGCCTTTAAACTTAATGACTTTTTAGGCTAATTTGTATTTTGACCGGTTCTCTTGTCCTGTGGCATGTGACCGTCATTTGCCGCATCTGTAAAAAGCTATCCGGGTGTACTAAATAAACCTAAATAAATTTACTCTGAAACTACCAAATATAATATGGATTTTCCAAAAAACGTTTGTGAATATGTTGATAGGTGAAGATTACTTTGAATTGAATTTTATAAAAACCGGAGCTTTTAAATAAACTGCAATATCAAATAGTTAGCGCAAATACGTAATTGTTAGATTCATTATATAAATTCAATAAATATTTACCTTTCGTAACAGTTTCATTCAGTAAAAAATAATAAAAAAAAAGCGACAATGGACTTGTGCTGTGTGTGCTGCGGATGCCACAAATGAGTTTGAAGTCTGCTTGTCATTTTTACCAATAAGATGGATCCTGCCACAGTGAAAGGTCACTGATGACTGTCTAAAGCAAAGCTTCTCAACCTTTTTGGGCCCGTGACCTCTTTTGAGTGTCATACTTTTCCGTGGCCCCCATACCTGTTTTATAATATTTAAGTTTTATAAGAACGCTTATTATTATCAAAAACTTACGATAAGATACCTCCATTTTGAAGCCATATGATTTGCATTGGAAACGGTCATTGATTAGAATAAAAAACTTGAATAAAAAGCTTGACAAGAAGTGAGTACCCTTTTTTTCAAAAAAAAAAGCACCGAGCTTAAGTAAAATTTAATTTAGACAGCAGCTGAAAATGTTGATAACATAATGTTTTATTTTAATAAATTATCTAGACGATTGATATTGTATAAAACACCAATTTATTTACCGCTCGTTATTGAATTTCCTGGTTAGGAAATGGCTAATTTCTGCGGGCAGAATAATTGGAATTTGTTAGATTGGAACAATAATTTAATCGCAAAATAAAGGCTTTGCATAAATCATTCAAATCCAAAATTAATTTCCAAAGCTTTGTTCAATTTATTCGGTGAAATTTCCAAATTTGATTTGGAGTATTAAAGCGAAATTTCAATTTTATAACACAATTTGTTCCTTGATTACATATTAATATACGTGAAACAAAAAATCCACAAGTGAATTACTTCTGATACAAAAGCATATGTATTTGTTATGCAATACGAACTAAGCCGTCATTTCTATCACGCTCAATCAGAGGGTCAATTAAGAAAAAACAGTCAATATATTATATTGAATCAACGCTGTGCGGATGTATCTAATACACTTCTAAAAATATTTCAATCTTGTAATGTTTTTATTTTAATTTTAAATTCTTAGTAAATGTAATCAAAATGCTTCACTGGGACATAGTATCAACTAATTTTACACAGGTGAGCAATTTTTATGTCACGTTTTCATTTTCTAATAATAAAATGATATGACCAATATTTTTTGTGTTTAATTAATGTCAAGTATAGACTAAAAGCTCTTTATTTATTTTAATAAAACAGATAGACAAATGATAATTACGTCGGTATTGTTTAATTTTATTTGAAATTAAAAAATGACTGGTTTGGTTCATTTGATAAAATTGTACATTGGGTACAAAGCATTGTTTCATTTTTAATACATAACCTCTTTCCTCCAATATTAATTGAATATTTACGTTTTAAAAATGCTTTGAATGAATTTACGTAAGAAATGCAAAATGATAAATGTACGACAAAATTTCATGTTTTATGGATTCGAACATAATAAAAATGTAGGTATTTGATGAAAAGCGGAAAAAAAATTATGTACAATTTTGCATACAATAAAAATTTGATCCTTTTACCCATATGAATCGCATATATAACGAGCTAAATATATTCAGTTTGCATCAGATTTTCAAGCCGATCATTGACGTTAACATTTTATACACGAATACAAATAAAATATATATTCGCTACTAATGAAGTATTTTAACAAAACCTTCTTAACGATTACTTGGTGTAAACTAGTTACTAAACTCACCATTGATGTGAATGATAAAATAAATGCCAAGGAAAGTTGTAACAAGACGCAAAAATATCACCTATACATTTTCGCTGGCTACAAATTCATAGATCGAAAAGAAAAATGATGTGTAGATGTTTCTATTTAGAAAATCTTCAACAAATGCTACAAATTATAAGTTCTCGACTGCGACTAATATACATATATGATGTCGGTATGTATCCAATTTATATATATTTTTCCCCATATCCGCTCCCTAGTCGGAGCATGTGGCCACGACATTTATATTACGGACTCGTATAGTTTCAACGTATTGATATTTTTGTTCGTATTTAATTGTATTACATAAATAATTTACTACATTTTCAATTAAAAACTTTAATCTCAAAGAAAAACACGAAAATCAATGTATTTTAATAATCTATAGTATCACACATGATATTACTTTGAAACATTTTATGGAAATACCTAATTGTCTTTAGGAACTGTAGACTTTTATGAATCCGTTAATGGCAATGATATGACAATAGTATATATAAAATGAGACACCAGTTGCAACAGTTGTCTAGTTACAATTACGCTTAAAATATGAATACGCAATCAAAAATGCAGATTGTTGATGGTTTTCTAAATGTAATAGTGTAAAAATGTCAAAGTATTTTAGTTCTACGTCAGAACTAGTTCTGACGATGGCGAAAGCCGAAATAGCTAACAACGTATAAAAAATATTAAAAACTGTAGATCTGAAATACGTCATGATATTTTTAAACTATTATAATGGAGTTAAAACCAAGTAAATGCCAATTTTCGGTACTTGTTTAGATATTTAAAAATGTTTATTAATAAACTTTTTACTAGAAAAAATAAATAAAAAAAAACACTTCGTTAAAAAACTCATCAAATCTTTTTTTTTTGAATAAACTGAAGGCAGGGTTTCTCTAGAAAAAAAGCCTTTTGCCCTTACATAAAAATACACTCTGTAAATAAAGGTATTTCATTATAAGGATGAAGTAAATCGCTTTTCTTTGAAAAAATATAATAATATGTTTAATGGACGATACGGTTTTTGGCTTGGATAAAGAGATTGGGGTGGATTTATTAGCCTTCAGTTCATATTTTACTGCACAACCCTTTTAAAGTTAACGAATCTTTTAGGTTTTTATGAATCGTTTGTAGGGAGTATTAATTGAATTTAATTAATGTTAATCAAATACTTTTTAGGAAAATTTCAAGGCATGGTTAGAAAAGTCTTAAAGTTTATTTATAAATAAAATATACATCTAGTTATACTGTTGTTGTTCTCGGGTCATATGGCGCAGCGGTTAGCGTTGTGTGCTTTTGTGCCAGATTTCACATAGCGAAACCGGTAAATATTATTAACAAATAAGTGTAGAATACTACAAAACAGCGTTTTTTCTTAGTCAATAGCACTCTCAAATTAAATGATTTCAAACAAATTACTTTTTCTTTTTATGAATTCGTGTGAACGAATCATAATTTGAACCATACTCGTACACAACAAAGAAAAAACAATGTTGAAATATTGTTTTTTTTTCTTCACTTGAAACAAGAAAGTGGCATTAAGAATTGCATAAAGAGTTCATTAATTAAAAAAAAAATAACAAATGAAAATGTGTTTTTTCAACAATACAATGCCTTTTCGTTTTTGAACCTTACATATTTAATATCCTTCAGTATAATTTAGAAACCTTTTAAATAATTTATTATTCAATTAAGAAAATAAAAAAATGTGAAAAAGTATGTCGCGTAATACGAAACACTAATGAATGAATTTAAATTAATTGACAACATACATAGAAAAGAAGTCTCTTATACAAAAGTGCGAAAATCAATTTTAGAAGCTCTTTGCGAAGACTCTAAAGGACTAACATTTTAAAAACAACCCACTCAATAAATTAAGGCTAAGTGACCCTTTTTATTGTGTGCTTTTCGTGATCAATCGTTACTTTTTCCGTGGTAGTTTTTTTTATCTTACATTAATAAAACTGTTTAAAAAATGTGATGGGATTATTACATAATTACAGTGATACGAGTAAGTGGATATTAGCTAGGAGGTAGCAACACAATTTCTACACGTCATTTTCAGTATTAAATAAGACAAATTGAAATACACACAAGCATCACAGGTAACCATGAAATTAAACACAAATTGATTGAAAATACATAAAAAATATCCAGAATTAAATTTTAAAACTAATCAAATATTTTTTGATAAATTTTACCAAAACATAAAATATTACATTAATAAATACGAACCGATTAAGCGGCCGTGGACTAAAAACTTTGAGGCGTTAATTTATTCATTCAGTTTTTTTATTTATTTTAAAGCTCGGCTTAGCAATCAAAATATATTTTTCCAGTAAATCTTAATTAAAAGAGTGGAATAATTAAAGTTTCAAATTTTCTCAAAGGTTACATTTACGTATTACTGCTTAATAAGTAAAAGTTTAGCCAAAGTATTTTTATTCATCAGAAACAAATCGGCGAGAATGTTAATCGAACGCAAATTTTGCTGGCGCATTAATCAAAGCTCTGCTTATCGGTAATCTTTTTCGGTAAAGTTTTTTGAATTCTGAAAAGTGTTTTATCTTGACGCCATCTTGTGCTGGTGACAGGCTCTTTTCTCTTTCAGTGTCGATACGTAATGTCACAGCAAGCAGGCTGCCTGACTCTTAATATAATGTATCAACATAATTTGGCAACTTCATCACACAGCTTTGTTCACGTTACTTAGATGGCAATACCACCTTTTATAACATAGTTTAAATTTTAAAATTTTAGTTTAAAAGTTCACAGTAATCACTTTGGTGGGACATATAGACACCTTATGAAGCATCCAACTATCAGTTTTATACAAAAAATGGCTGGCGATCAGTTCCTCAACTTATATCTTCTTAATAGGAAGACTACAAATAGGCTTCCAAAGAAATGTTAGTTCAAATAGTATGATTTTGATACACCCTTATTTTTATTATGAATGGAATAATGATGTGCCTATAAAGTAAATTAATGTTTAAATATTTTTTTAAAAAATGAACATACATATATCGATTTTAAGACAGCTGCACTTAACACAAGATGTTTCTGAGATACATATAAAAGTAGGATAATACCAGTAAAGGATAATTTTAGAAAATAAGAAATGTGTCGGTATTTCTACTCTCTCTTGCCGCATTCTTCAAAATTTGATAAAAAAAAAGTGCTAGCTTTGAAACATTACAGACGTCTGTGCTTTTTTTACCAATGTTTTCATTTTGGGGTTCTGACTCAGATCGGAAAACGCCCAAAAGCATTTTAAAGTAATGTAAATCCATGATAAAAACAATATAAATTAATTATTGTCAAGACAATGAAGAAGTCGAAAATGTTAATTAAAATTTTTGGTACCTAACTAAATAAGTATCATTTTCTTGAATATATAAAAACAAAATAATACAGAGTAAAGTATTAATATCTAGTCTTTTAGATTTATGTGAGAATTGTTGTTATTTATGTAATTATATCCAACATTGTGGCATAGTGCCTGTCGTAACAAAGTGATGAAAGACTTTCTCAATTTACTCAACTCGCTTTATAATACAGTGCTAATGTACTTTAGTTGTGTTAAGTAGAAATAGAGCTGTAACTTTGCATATTATTTTCTCATATGAAACATAACCCAGCAAAGGAAATATGTGTTCAAAATAAATATGTTTTGATTCGCAGAATACATATGATATTCAATAATTCTGTTGAGTTGTTTCATACTTATATCATGCATATAATAAAATAACACAAAGTAAACTCAATTAAATAAAGATTAGCAATTTACTTCATTTTTTTTAATTTCACAAAACCAAAGCAATGAGTTAAAATTATCCAAATAATACGAATTAAAAAAAATTACAATGACTAGAAAGTGCCGTTGATAATCTAAAGAAAATTGATCAAAAATTATTTGTTTAATTTAACAATTCCGAATAATCATTGTCGTATATTTTCATTCAAAAACCGCATACAAAAGAGACTTGTTTATCATGAAATACGAATAAGCGGTGTGGACTTAACTTAATAATTGTGAGAGCTACTTTGAAAATACACATTACTCAATGAGAAATATATTTTCTACATAAAATATGAACCACGACTCAGGGAGATTCTTTAAGCAAAATAACAATGCGGTAAACTTCCGATGAATGATATATTATTCACAATTGCACTTGAAACGTTTACTCTGGCAAAAGTATTATAAATAATTTATTTGATGATCAATAAATGTTTTCAATTCCGTTTATCTTTTGCATTGCAGTTTGAAGAGTGCTTCAAAGTATGAAAAAACTACTGATAACACTTTCCATCATTTTTGAGGATCTACTGTTAGATCACTAGCAATAGCTTAGAAATCATATTATTAGAAATTTGTGTGTCGCAAAAATCAAACAATAAAAAGTTCATGCTTAAAAAACGTAATTAATTAATGTTGGGACACTTACGACGGTGAAACATACAATTTTCTTGGCACTCTGTGATTGAAAAAAATACATTTAACATATTTATCAAAAAAGTAGTACACTTTAAAAATAAAAGGTTATAGAAGAATTATAAAAGATAGCCGATAGTAGATATGATATAAAATCATAACAAAAATTAAGACTTTCTGATTGCTAAGCAAAGCTCAAACTTTCAGGCTAGATCTGTAAATTGTAATCGAAGCCTAATCTCGATATAGATGAACAGTTTTCTTTTTGATTGAAAAAAATGTTAAATGTTTACTCTAGCTAAACCATTTCCGTCAAGTAATTCATTCGTAGCGCGTCCGTAGGGAAAGAATTTTTTTGAAGGGTAAACTTTTGTTGAATGCAAATATTAAATTAATACTGTTAACTGTCAATTGTGTCACTTAAAGTTATAACAGTGTAACTAAAAAATAATGGAATACTCAGTTTATACCTCAGACAATTTTAAACTAGCATTTTATTTTAGTTTCAGCTTTTATCAGACAGGTAAAGCTAATTAAATGTTGAAATAATAACGGTCAAACGTGGAATTGTTAAATGTCAAACAGTGAGTAGTATATTAATCAATTATTTATCGTAAGTATATTAAAAAAATAGTCGATTTGGTCGGGATGCAATTATTTATTGAAAAAAAATTAGGGGTCATTGATTAAGCATGCCGCTTGAATTATTTTTATTTATTTACAGAGTTGTAGAATAATATAAAAAATGTTAACAAGATGGGATGTTTTTAAAATCCCATGAAGTGAGAATTTTCTAATTCTAGACACCAAAAAGTTTTAAAAAATATATAGATGTCGTTGAAGACCATTTCACTCACCCTAAATATGTTATTTTTTATATAATATTTATATTCTAACATAAAAGAAGACTAGCACATTATACATATGTAAAGTTAAAATTTGACTCTGTTATCTCTTTACAAAAATTCGTTTTTCTCGAAACTTCATATACTAGAGTTACACCATTATTATTCTGAATGGCACAATTATCATTGATGGGAGGTCATTTTATTTTTAAGTACCTATTCCATAAATTTTAACATTACCGAGATGGGTCCGAGAAGAAAGTGAGCATTTTCTGATAAAAATAAAACAAGATAGTTAAAAATGATAAATTTTGTCAAGTTTTATGAATATTTCATTTCTATCGAATTTGAGTGTGTTTATTGTAACTACTTGTAAGCCCATACTCCCATATAAATTTTGTGTCAACAAGTTAATCTCCCCACTAATAATTAGTACGTTTTACGTCACTATCAAAATCCAAGTAAATAATACTTACTATTTTTTATCAGTTACAGATAATATAAAACAGAAAAAAGTATTAGTATCACATTAACGAGTAATTTACGTAATCATAGATTGATATAATGACGTCAATGATAAGATAATTCTGCTGTAATATTGATAAAAAGAGCTTTGAATTGTATGCTTAGGTATATAATATTTGGCAAGTATTGATTTGGTCATCTAAATATAATATGTAAGTTATGTAATTTTTCTTATTATTTGAATAAAACAATAGCCTTCATGTTCAGAAATGCTTTCTCACACCGAAACAACTAGTTTTTTTAAAGGTTTCTGTCTGCGAATGTTTTTTTAATAGTGATTTTCTACTATATATATAAAATCAGCGATAAAACAAAACAATATAGACTATATATTAGGAAAAAACGGTGATATTCAATACTCATGAAATTAAATATTAGTTTTTTTTTTAAATCATAACGGTATAAAAAAAAACTGATTTTCTGACAGCACTTGCTTGAAAATCATTGACTTCCCACATTCAGCAATGATCAATAAATTTTAATTTATCATAATATAATATTATGATAATTTTCTTTTAACTATTTTAGTCTTCTTCCTGTAATAAAATAATTTATCTCTTACAGTTCTGACAACTGATATATTAAAATTTGAAATAGTACTTCTTCTTGACTTTTTATTTGACGGCTTTAATGGTTTCATAATCGTTTTTACTATTATTAGTATATTGTTTAATATATTTAATTAATACTGCATACAATCCGACAAATATTCGACGCTCCTTCAACAAATTATCCCTGAAATTGAGGAGGCAATTTAAATGGAAGTAGAAATTTTCAAGGCAGCACTCGTCGTTCGTCTTATCATAATTGCATTACAAAAGACACCTACACGCCGAAAATAATGAAAAGGAGCAAACACCATATGAATTTAGTAAGGTGTTTAGCATATTTTGACGTACTGAAATTGTTTACGTCGCTAGTTTGTTACTGTCGTCATTGTGTGTTTATTTGGTTTGTAACTAAAAAATATACCTGATCAAAAGTATAAAAATAAGTTGTCATTACTTTAATAATTCGGAGAATCACGTAATGTCACCCAAACTGTCGTAATAAAAATGGAAAAATGTGATATAAAATTATACTGGCCCCATTAATAAATACTTTTGTAAGTAATTCCCTCTCCCAATTTAAAGCATAAAGACTCAGTTTAACAAAAGCTAAGTATAATGCACTTGCTTGAACTCTTTCATTTCATTTCAATAGTGATGGAGTTGAGTATGGATTAATAGTGATCTAGTCGCTCTATAATCACCGATTCAACATATTTTAAAGACATATTGCTTAAAGATAAATAAAGTGGAGTTAAAGTGATGAGACTATATATATATTCAAACAATTCAAAAAATCTGTTTTACTCGAAGCAAACCAAACAAGTTTTGTTTTCTAATGCTTTAATTCAATATGTATTCTTATCTATTTACCAATAAGAGAAATATCCTAAAGCTGTTTTTTTTAGCTTAATTTATTTTAATTTAAAAGTTATCAAATGAAAACTAAATATATATGTCACACATATTAACATTATTATTAATTATTATTACAATTAAAAAATTACATCATTACAATTAAAAATCACTAGCACAGTGTGTTTTTAAGGGGAGCCGGTAAATTGCTCGAATTACAAATTATTCAAATTGCTTGGTTATTTAAACGATTTTCACGACATTTTCTACGAATTTCATTTTTATCTTGTGCGACACTTGTTTAGAGAGTGAAATATAAAAATAATGTTCGTAAGTATTTATTTTAACCGTGTTCGCTCCAAATGCGGAACATACGATCTTTTAATGGAGTTTATCTCAACAGAAGTGTTTCTACGAGAACTGCTTAGTTACTCAAACTGTTTCTATATATTTCCAGAAAACATAGAAGACTAAGGCTAAGACAGAACAAACGGAAACAAATTTATTATCTTGTTATTCGAGCAATTTACCGGGAACCGTTTTTAAGCGGTATTTGATAGTACGGATAGATTTGATGTAAGAATAAGCATATCTAATCCCGGACCCTTTTTGTCATCCCGGGATTCCCAAATTTTCCAATTCTGGGATTGAACATTAAACATGAAATCGTGTATATATTGGGATTCGGGATTGAGAAAACTTTTGCTCGTCGATTTTGAAATCCTGAGATTTTTCAAACAATTTCATTTCAATTTCAAAAATTCAAAAATTTGCGGATTTTCCAAAATTACCAGCGTAAGAGCTTTTTTCTTCTTCCAGTATTTAACAAATTGAAAAACCCAGAATTTTTTTAGACCTCGCTCAACATTCTGTAACTTTCTCAATCCCGAAATCACGGGATTAGAACTGTCACAGTCCCGGAATTAGAGACTCTAGTAAGAGCGTCTTTCCAGTGCAAAATAAATATAGAGTGCAATTTATTAGGATTTTTTACAACCGTCAATATAACGCTGCTAGTTCTTAATGGGTTTATTTTAGCTTTTAAAATTCATTGAAAATAAATAGAAAATTCCTTTCAATAAAGATCGAGGTATAAACGTGTCTTCTTTTAATATTATTTTATTGTAATTTAAGTAAAGTGAATGAATGAAGTCTTGCAAAAAAAGTTATTAAAATATTCACCGTTCGAATGAAAATCGCTTTATAATGTTTTAACGAGCAAAGATAGAGGCGATTGACGATGAAACTGCTCAAAAAGATATTTGACTTTAGCATCGTGTTAGCGTGAAAATGAACTAACTGAACCACTCGAGCGGATCTCCAATGATAAGGACACAATAGGGAAAACGTTCAAAGATAATATAAAAATACACCTCCGGTGCACTGCGATAAAGAAAATCGTTGTTTTATTTATACATTCTGTCAACCAAGTACTTAATATTAATTATAAAAGATTCAGTTTTTGACGTTAAAGAATAATTTATATTAAATTTAGATTAAATTCACTTCTTTCCTTCCTATCATCAAAAACGGGCGTATTGAGAGCGATTAGCTAACCGAAGTTCTCGTAAAAAATCTTCTGTTGCGATAGAAGTTCATGTGATCCATATTGAGGGCGGACATGAATTAAAAAATATCTTCACCGTTAAAGTATTAAAATAACACAATACATAAATATTATCATTTTATATGTCACCTTTAATAATTGTCGCGTTTTGAAATAATTAACAATTTATAAATTAATGCGGCAGTGTATAATGCTCAAGTCTGTGGCAAGAAAATTGAAATTAAGTAAGCCTTTTATAATTAGCTAAAAATATAGCTTAAAATTGACCTAACAGTACAGCATTAAATGTATCATTTAATATATGTGAAGATAAATATTTAATATATGGATTGCATTTATATCAAAATCTGGAATCGTGAGATTTTTTCCAATGACACTTTTTCGTTCTGAGATTATGAATAATGAACTTTTGTTTATTAATTTGTATTAAATCGTATGGTTATTTTTACTACCGTGGTCGTTCCCTGCGTGTGATGCAAATAGTGATTGACTTACCCCTCTTCCAGCCCTTAAAATCTCTAACTTTGAATAAACACACCTGTATGGCGGAAAAATTTCCGAGGGACATCATAATTTACAATAGAACAGTATACTTTAGTATTTATACTTTATAAAAACAAATGTGATAGGTTACCATTAACTTTAATTCAAAAATTTAAAAAATGTGTTGTGAATCGTGTTGTATGGTCTTTTGTTTGACTAAAGATTATTGTTGAGTGATTGGATTACAAATAAGCCATGGGAGATAACGTTTGTATCAGTATTACATTAAAAATGAACGAACGAAGTTGAAAAGAATATATTTTTTGTAGTTTCTAAAAGTTTGAAAATATTTAAGCTTATAATGTACTTTTTTAGTTTAAATCTCTGTAACTTAGTACTCTAGAGCCGCCCAGAAAGCAAAATATTTAATCTGTTTACGTTTCCATTATTGTTTTTCATAAAAAATAGTCTTACCCGTATTGTTTGTCTAGAGAAAATTTTGAAGTAACAAAGAATGGAACCATTTTTAACATGGCGATAATAACCGTTTTCTTAGAAGACATGACGATTATGAGAGCTTTGGATTAAAAAAGCTTATTTGCGGATAAGATATTTTTACTTTTTATTGTGAATATATACTTTATATTTTTATAGTGTATAAATAAAAATAGCTCCTCGAATTGAATATATTTAATTTTGAAGTAAATCTGTCTTTACTGTTTCAAAGTAATTGTATCGTATTTTTCTATTTATCCTGGATTAAATGTAATATTGGAGGTATATTGATAAAGTATTTGATCTCATTCTCATAAAAGCCATTTGTAAGATTATTTTTCCTTAGACAGGAATTGGCATCCATAAATAACGACTGTCTTTCCTCTTACGTTTAAGCTTGCCTGGGTAGCTTAATTACTTAATGACGAAAAAAAATGTGTGCAAACATGCTTTTTAAGCATGTTCAAACAAATTACGTAAGGTTATATAGGAATAAACTAAAACTTCATATATATAGGATAAAAAATATTTTTTCCTGTCTAGTGGACGCAAGGTAGGGGTAAGATACAAACACTAATAGTACTAACTACAAAACTCATAGAAGGATGAGTTAATCCCAAAAGAAATAAATTAAGCAATGCTGAGTCGCCTGTCATACTTAAAATAATATATGCACATGAGCACATGAGTGCTATTTCTGTTATGAACTGTAATCTGTTTTGATTCTATTATTTGCAAGATGGAGTATTTCAACTGTTTTATTTCGATTGAAAAAAGAGTGATAATGTTTTGTTAAATAATCCCCAAAAAATATTATTACTGAGAAATCTCATGTATTCTTTATTTTCTTAATCAACTAATTATTATCATTAATTCGCTAATTAAATACTTCGTTCAACATTTTTGCGTTCTTGTAGATTTTACTTCGTACGTTACGAGTTTTGTGACTTTTATAATAACGAATGTACTTATATATATAGCCATGTAAAGCAAAATATGAAGCAAAAGTCTGCATTTTTTTGTATATGTTTAAGTTTGACTGTTGTGCTTAATGTAACAGCAAGTTTCTTTTCCCAATTTTATTGTATTCCGATAGTTTTATTACTCACCGTAAGCGTAAGACGTAGACGCTCCCTGCAATCCCGGCTGGGAAGATTGTAGTCCTAGGGGCAGAGGAGCTGGGGAAGCGGAGAGGCGGGCTCCCAACGTCACTATGACTCCCACCATAACTACACAATGAGATATCATTTCCACCTGCAGGCGAGAGAAAATAAACATTAAAGCTTATGTAATTTGTTGACATCAAATACACGGATAGGCTTTTACCTAATTATGCAAAAGAGTAGTGGCAATTAGTAATAAATGACGGGTAAATAACAAGAAAATGTTTGTATACAGATGACATGTTTTTTCTTTTTTTTCAAGCTTCGTTTAATGAATGAAAATAGATGTAAAAAAAATAGCAAATGTAAGCTTTTACTCCTTACGGAATTTAATATAGTATTCAGGCTTCTTTTAAATATCAAAATACCGTTTTTGAAAAAGCTAAATTTTAAGTATTTCTAATTTTGATTGAATATAAACCCATCATATAGTTCAATAAAATTGTTCTCAATGAAATGAAGTATTTGAAATCTGCTAACAGTGGTTTCAATATTGACGGGTTCATGATTTTTTTTTCCGAATAAAATAATGAATTATCATTGAAGCTTTTCAATGATGTTTTATATTTTAAAGAAACCGTAAATTATACATGAAAATTACCCGTTCGTGATTATGATATATGATGTATTTTATATATAATTTTATGTATTGTTATATAAAATATTGAAACACGAAATCTCTTATTGTTCATATACGTTTGTGTTTTAAAAAGTAAAATCATGTTCGATTATATTAGTGGTTCACTTGATTCAAAAATATAAGTTAAGTAGTTTTTTGAGAGTCGAAAGGTTGGCGAACGCTGAAAATATGTGATTAACAATAAATGAAAATATGATAGTAATAAATAATCAACAAGTCTTTTTGTTCCTTTAAAATAACTTATTTAATACATATCAATTATTTGTGTACATAGTTTTCTCAAAACGCTTAGCGCTTTTCTTGAATCGAAGTAATTTTCCAACAAAATGTTACCGTTAACAATGTAAAGGAGCCTTAAAAAGTTAAAAAAAAGATAGTGGTCTTTAATAATTATATATAATGTATATTACATTACACAAGTAATATGTCGTCTAAGTAAAATTAAACTAAGTTTGTCTTATGAAAACAATTTGTATAAATAAATGTTTTGCTAGATTTACATACATCAACTGACAAATCCTATATATCTACTTCATATTTCGTCACTTTTAGTTATTCACACAACGAACAACATTCAACGACACACTGCCACGTTTATTTTATTTATTTTCTATATTTTAAATTTAAAAAGAATGAATAATTTATAAGCACACACGATGAAATGTGAATCGTGTGCTAGTGAAATTCCTGTACGTGCCGATAATTTTCTATGGCTGTTATAGCCATAATGTTTTTATCATTAAGCAAACAAAAAAAATATTACTAGATCGTAAAAGGCATCAATGATTGTATTGCAGTAATTTATGACAAAAACTTAACAAGTTAATACAGTTAATTTTATTGCAGTAAATTTTTAATATATATGAAAATTATGATGGTAATAATACGTGGCTGATTATGTTGGATTTGAAGTCTTTTAATAATTATTATACGTTGAATGATTTATAAAGCTTTTGCACGGAATGAACTCGTCTCGAATAAATCATCTTTACAATATCACAAAACAGACCCTCTGTTAAGAACGGGGTTCAGACTCGTGATCAATACGATTTGAAAATGAATCAGGTAGATTTGGATGATTATCGTTCTATATTAAAATCAATTTATATTTTACCGAACAATTATAATTATGTACTACACAATGTTTAGTGAAAAATCAGTTCAAAATTAAGAACTCAATATGGTGAGGTCACAAGATATTTATAAATATCTAAAGGTATATATTACACAAACCATTTCAATCTTTTTAGAAGAAGTTGAGCTTTTTTTTGATTTTTTAAATTAATGTTAATAATTAATAGTAAAGAAATGTTAAAATCCAAAGCAGTTACGGTAAAAAAATGCTTAATACTAAATGTGTGATTCAATTCTTTTATATTTACTTTTCACACGTGGTGTTATTTACAAAGCATATCTATCGAAAAACAACAAGTTTAATATGCTTGAATGTTCGTTTAATCCAGTGGTGTACAAGCTTTTTGAAAAGAGGGCCAATTTATCAATTTTCTAACATTTCGCGGTCTTCAACGTGCTGAAATATAATGATATATAAACACATCACTTAATAAGCTCGTAGGATAACACATAGATGGCACTAGGGTATCCAATCCCGGAGCATTTTCCAATCCCGGGATTACGGGATTGATTAATTTTCTATTTCCTCTTCTAATTTTCAATTTTCAATTCATCAACCGAGGAATTTGAAATTCTCAATTTGCCAATTTCGTGTCAATTTTCGGGATTTGCTCAAAATTTCTCAATCCCAAAATCTCGGAATCGCTGACATGTCAATCCCGGGATTTCGGGATCAGAAAATTGAACGGGATCCCGGGATTGGATACCATAAAAGGCACAACTATTAAAAAATCCATACAATTTTTGAAAGTACTCACTTTCAAATAATACTAGTCAAAATGTCATAACAATCTGACGTTTAGTTCACATGTTACAGTAGTTTTAGTGACGCTACTTTTGTTATTTTCAAAACAATGGAAAATATCTGATATTCCAGATATTTCGATCTAAATTGATCTTTGTTCTGTAAATCGGTGAAATCTAGTTGCAATATTGAGTCGGCCTCGTTGATGGATGCTGAGAAGGGGTTGAAAAATGTTTCAAAAAACAAACAAAGCGTATTTTGAAAACAATAATCTTAAAATGGACTTAACCTGCATTCCAGACACACTGTAAAAATATGAATTTCGGGCGCAAATCTATACCCGTGAAAATATAATCTTTTTAAATAATAAAGAATAGCATTAAGTTTTCTATCAGTGACGATTCAGAATATATACCTTTGCCACTGCATGATTTTTTCACATATCAAACACAAATTTTTATCATATTTAATAAAAAAATTGTTGATGAAGTACTTGTTATTTTGGACCGCAACAAATGCCATTTCGGGCCGCGGTTTGTAGATCACTAGTTTAATCTCACAATAAGTGTGCTTATTTGGTTTGTTACTGCCTCTTTTCAAAAGAAGTGGCAAGAAACAAACTTCCCTAATGTTAGCAAACAAAACTAATCATTGAAATATAATAAGCTGAAAAATGGTTTATAAGTATCACTGACGTTATTCACAGGAATCTAACAATATTGTTTTACTCGGATTATGATTCAATAGAAATTTTTCAAGACACAATGTGATAACTACATAAAATATTCAATTAAGTATGTATTTTGTAAATATATACATATAACTAGATTGATCATATGAAATTCAACCACTTTTCCAATAATATAAGTTTGTTATTACCTTATCCAGTTGATGTTTAATTACATAGAGTAAAAAAGTATTAAGAGATTAGAAAAGCAAGACGATTTTGAGAAATTCACTTGACCGATACAAGTTAATCCGAAAATAATTGATGAACTAAAGCAAAAGTATCGAAAGCTCTCGACTGTATGTAACTGAATCAAATAAAAACACTGTAAGTCCGGTACGTTTCACTATAGTTTGTGATAATTTTTGTAACTTCAGTCAATATTTCTTTCGTCGTAAACCGTAAATGTAAAACAAATGTATTTTATATTAAATAATTGTTGAATTGAAATATTTAGGATTTTAATGTGTTTTATCTCTTATGATACTATTTTTAAACGAGAAGGTTTTTTAAAATGTATTTTTATTTGACTTAAAATAAAATGAAAAATAAATTTGTTAGGTTTTGCTAACACCAATTTAAATATCCAATGTGACACCTATTTGACCACTTTATAGAATAATAATGCAAATTCTGGTATATTAAGCTATAAATCTAGCTTGGTGTTCAGTCAGTGAGTACAGGTAGCGAGGTACACGATCTATTGACAGCCGAGAATAAGCTGAAATAAATGAATCGTCAATCAGGCGGAACGCTGATAACGTTGCTCAGGCAAGCTTGTGCTAAGTGACGTTATCTTTTGGTACTTTCTATATGTATTTTTTTTAAATATTTTAACGTGGGCGCAAGGGTACGTGAATTAATTAAGGCGTAATCATAGTCGCGTAATGTGATTGACATCGTTGAGAAAAGAATCGAAATGAAATGAGATATCGAAGTAAATGAATTGATTTCTTTTGTTTATAAAAATTGTAAAATTCTAGGGCCGAAAAACAACAAGATAAGTTTTTTATAAAGAATGTTCTTAAAGAGGGAAAAAAACAGTTTAATAACAAATGTTTTTTAGTGTGTTCACTGTCAATACTTGATGGAAAGGCATTATATTCAACAACGAAAAAAAACATAATTCACTGTAAATCAACAATATATCACCATTACGATCATCAAATTCAAATTATTTGAGCTGGTTATCTATTTTATTACAATAATTGAGCTTATTCAACTTAATTCCAAGTATATTTGGGTAAAAGGTAAAGTTTGTAATACGCAATGAATATGAAGAAGTTCACCCGTAAAATAAGTAATGGGAGATAAATCAAGTGGATGCTGGAAACAGACCTACAATTCTAGAATTAACCAGAAAAATCATATGAGGATGAATGACTAATGTGACTTTGAAGACTTTTCAAATAACTTTTAATTCATTTTTTACCAAAAGTTATGAAATATGGTTCGTTAAAGACTGAATTTTATAAATAAAAAAAATACATTATTACATAATTGATATCATTCTTTCAAGAACTTCTTAATAATATTACCTAGTCAATGATCAGAAAGTGTGTGTTAAACGGATTTATATTTTAAATGTCAAATGTAATTTACTAAAATCTATAATTTGAAATTTATAAGTTTTTTTTTAGATATTTCAATTGTTTCAGGCTTGAAGAGATTTGTGCTAGAAATAAAACTAAGGATGTTGTGTCAAATATACTAAAAAGTGATTTGAAAAATTTATCTTTTAATTACTGAATCGACTTCCGATACTTTTCAAAAAGGGTTCTTTTTGTCATAAACTTTTTTCTGAAAGCTTGCTGATTCAATAATTACATGTATCTCATATCGAATTAAAAAGGATTAACTTATAATAAATATTTCCTTAATCAACGAAGTTAAAAAAAAAACATTAATTGATTCTTAGAGAATATAATGATTGTCATACGCATTTTGTTTTTATTTTATTATTTATGTACTTTTTAAAATAAACAAATACATATACAATAATATTTAAAACTTTGTTACTTCACTTGTTGTGCTACAAATTGTGACACGTCTTTTCCCTTTTTTTGAAGCATCGTCACACATAATATCACTTCTAAGGATGTAGTTTTTTTTAAATCATTCATTCAAGAATAAGCAAACAAAAATATTCGTGAAAGTCTGTAAAAAAAATATTTTATTTTTTAAGCATCCGTATGACATCAAAATCTTTTGTTTTCTGAATGAAAGAATTTTAATTTTAAATAAAATATATGATTTAAAACATAACCATTAAAATAAAATCAAATTTATCCACCTGGCTTGAAAGAATGCAAAAAATTCTTTAAACTTTAACTAAACAAATGATCAAAGACTTACAAACTTTGAAGTGGAAATGGATAAGGAATGTTTTAAAAGTCTTCCCATACGAAAAAAAATTAACAAGACGTCGGTTTAAAATATTTATAGTCAATTTTACTAAAGGGAAATATAACAATTATCTGAAAAAAGTAAAATTATTTAATACTGTCACATATAGGTGACACAAGATTTGTCAAGTGCGTGATCAAGTAGTCAACGACGTTGGCTTAAAATAATGAGTTCAGGAGTCCGAATTCCATAACCTGCAGTTAGATAAAAAAAGGCATTTTTATGGCATGGATGACTAAGAGTTCTTTAATATATAGCTGAGTAAATGTTAGTTAAAACAAAGTTATGATAAGGCATACGCTTAAATAACTATCAACTATACACAAATTAATATTTGTAGAACTGAAATACTTTGTTTTTTTTTCACCTTAATCCTAATCTTGTTCATAAATAATTATTGTTATAGACTTATCCGACAATGTAATGGCAATTTGGCACACACAAATTATAGCTTCACTTCCCTAAACACGCTTATTCAAAATTCGACACGACTTCTTCAATGTTGATTATTCGAATCGAGTGTGTCCACTAATGATTTCAAAATACATTAAGTCAATACTCACTTGCCAAACTATCCTCAAGAGAAACAATGATTTATAATTCAAAGGTTTAAAAGTCGCCCCCATAGCACTTAATATAAGATCATTACAAATGGGTAGTATAGTTTTATTTGAAGGCAATTAACTTCTTCAAATTTATTTTTAAAGAATCAACTTTGGATAGTTGAAACCTGCTCACAAGACGCTCATATATCTGAAAATATGTATAATTTTTTAAAGCATCTAGTAGTGGCGGATGGAGCTAAGTGAATATTTTTTTGCTAGATTTGTAAAAAAATATGCCTTTCTAAACAAAATACAACTCTTTTCTAATAAAGAAACTATGCAATAGTAATTAACACTTTACTTTACTTTTATACTATTAAGTATAGTAGTATAAAAGTAATATTGACAATTGATCACAAATTTCTATAAATTTCTGTAATACAATAATTTTCTATTGACACCTCGTGTTTTATTTTTATGTAGTCATATATATTCAATAACTAAGCTTAGAAAAATAACGCAGTTAATAAATACTACTGTTGTGTACCAATTTGTGATACAAAGATTAAAATAACGATGTGATAGATTTTGTATTATTTATTCGTTTCAAAAGTATTATAAAGATTCAATGCTACCGTAAAGAAAATGCAATTCGGTTAGCCATTTATTTTTGTTGGACACAATTATAATTTAAAAACTTAATTTAATGCTACGTATAAAGTGGTATACTTAATTTAAGATTTCGACTGAAGGTGCTTGGTGGAATTTCAATATTAAATTTGAATCGTTCAAACTATGTACATTCTAACAGATTTTGTCACTAACGACCCGGGTTTCGCCTTTCGGCATCTTCAGGCGTTCAAGTGCACGGATGAACTTGAACTGACTTGAAAGACGAAACCCGGGTCGTTAGTGACAAAATCTGTGAGAATGTACATAGTTTGAACGATTCAAATTTGGTATACTTAAATTCATTAATCATGTTATTTCATAATAATTTAACATATCAATAGTTTTGTTGATAACGAAGAAAAAATTGTTAATACTGATTAATTCTATTTTATTGTATTAATAAATTAATAAATGCAGTGTTAACTTTAAAATACGAGAAACAAAATATTGCTTTTTCTCTTTCAACATTTTTCGTTAGCTGCTTAGTTGCCGGTATCACGTTTCTTTATTTTGCAAGTTCGAGAATTTTTATCGCCTCAAGTTTTTCGCAAACTTTCCATATCAGCTGTTATCATGTTTAGCTTTTCTCGAAATATTTCATTTTTTATATAATGTTGATATTGCGTCATAAAAGAATTTCCAATGACACGTGATAGGCCAAGAAAGTTGCGCAACGTGATTTGAAATCTTTTTATACGCTCTCTTGTAAACACTTAAAAAGTCTTATTACTAAAGATGTAATAAAGCCCGAAGCCTTTGCTCATATAAAAGAGAAAAACAAACATTAGTCATTATGTAACAATTTTTTTAATTTCAATATTTATCGTTATATAACATAGCTACAAGAATTGATGATTTTCTTAACAGATTGTCTCCAAGCCCGTCGTAACAATAGCTTTAGTAAATATGACTGTTTATATAATATTTCATGGTAAGAAAGCAAAAAATGTGTAAAAAACAATTTAACCAATATGTCAGTAAGTTAAAATTAAAAAAAAAGTAATCACTTCTCAGAGACTCAATCAGACTCTTCAATGAAAGATGTAAATGTCTCCACTACCCGTTGACAAGATGAAAAGCTCTTTAAAAATAAAAATTCAAATGACGAATGTACGCTTGCTTAGTTTCGGTCATTATAATACGTAAACAAGTTTGGCATTAAAAGATTTCATTACCAGACGTAATTATCTATACAATTTTTACAAAAATTTGCATAAAAACTTCGGCCAATTTGGACAATACAAGCGGACTAAATAAAATTTCGATACTTTAAACAAAATAAGCCAATTTTCATAATTGGATCAAATCTTTTGGTCCTTTTTCGTGCTAAAGAAATTTCATAGACACTCTCGAAACTGTCAATTTTGATATTAGAGGTGAAGCGATATTTTATAAAAAATAAATTAAATACGTTGTAATATTCTAGACGTCCTAAAGTATCATAAAAGTGAAGTGACCTCAGTTAATACACATTGCAATATTGTTATCTCCGTAAAATAAAAAAATGCAATCCAAAAAAAGTTTTACCATTTTACTAGTTGGCTTGTCACCTTTGTGACTTTTGTAGATGAGTTCACCTGTTGAGAGCTCATATGATTTTTATGATCAATAACTATAAAAATGGCCAAACCTACTATTTATGATTTTGGGTCGGGTTTTTTGCGTTTAAAATTGACAGAATCGGTATTACAATCTTTATTTCAAAACATACTGTACCAAATTATTTATTTTCGAATAACTCTATTTTGTTTAAAGATGACGCATGATTGTGTGACAAAATTGTGTGCTAGAATGTCTTTTTTCGTTTGAATAAAACAAAGAGTATGTAATAAAACTAATTGTTTATAAAATGTTAACTTGTTAAATTTTTCGATGCTTCTCATTTTAATAATTATTGCTATAGTCGAAAACTATTAATGATTTTGTTGTCTTTTGTACTACCATAATTTGTCATCTCATATGGTCGCACGTTTAGCGGACGCTACTGTATAGTGATATTTAAATTCTATACTACTTGATGTTGTTGTCCTTCTTTAACATTTTCTTCTTGACCTGCGAGTCCAATGATAATTATTGTGAAATTGAGCGATTAGCTGGCCACTGTTTTATATAATTAACACAAAAACAATTCATTTACCCCCCTCTCCAAATACCCAGGCATTTATAATAAAGTAATAGTACAAAAACTCACGCAATTGATCAATTAAGAAGGTGAAATCGATTAACAATTCATATTAATATATATTTAGTTATTAGTTTGACAGTAACGTATAATTTAACAAAATGTCTACGCGCTACTATAATTCTCACTCATAAAAATGTCGTCAGTAATTCAGGTAAGGTAAGACATATAGAGTCAATCAAAGAATAAACAATACGATGATGGAAAATTATTGTATTTTCTACTTTTGACGCAATTTTATCGGAGAGCGATGTAAACTTTTAAAAATATGTTCGACTTTTTAAAGTTGAGTATTGAATGAAGTTATCATTTAAGATAACACCAAATACTTAGTATTTCATTAATCGAAGTTTCATAAGTAGACCACATTTATTTTTTATGTTTTTTTTCTTTCTTTTATGTATCTTTGAATATAAAACTTTTTTTGACGGTTTTGTTGCTTACGAATTTCTGCCAGAAAGGTGACGACTTACAAGATTTCTTGAAAACTTCAAATGGCTCTCCTGTAAATGAGAAATGCAGACATGCAACTGTATTTTAATGAAGACTGCATTATAAGGTTACGAATATTAATAAACTCTCTTTTTTAATGAAATCTATAGATCGCCAAATAATGAGCGGGTCCTATAAAACTATCCCAAGCAGAGATTTCTTGAGTATAATATGTAAACAACGGGCAGTATCGTGTGACCTTTAAGTTTAAATCGATAATGTTTCATATAATTATGATTCGGATGAGTGCATTTACCAACTGGGAGCCACATCAAAGGGTCTCCGGGAGCCTGGAGTCGGGGCACGACGCTCGCTATATTAATAAACCCTCAATGAAAGAAGCGGCGAGAAAAACGATGTGAAATTTTCGCCGAGCTTAAAATTGCCCGTGTGTTTGAAACCTAACATCTCTAGTACCCTTTTGGCGTGAATGGAAAAAAAATCGAGAACTTTTTCACACAGGTAGAGAGATATTTCCAGTGATGCATGTTTGATTATTCCAATTATTTTAGAATATTCATGGAAAAACACGTTTTCAAATGTTCATTTCTGTTTTAACGAGATTTTCCCAGTTCACTCGCAACATGTAAATGGATGTTCTACAACAAAGTTTATACTCACTGTATTTATTATTAACTGTGATTTTTGTTGTTTGAAGAATCTCGTATATAAATATTGGATAGTTATTTAAAAAAAATCCATTGATTTCAAAGACGCTTTTAAATGCAAGGTAAATGAAAACAAAGACTAGGCGAGCGTTCGAAATTAACCAACCTTCTCTTTATTGTCTGTATTATATTAATTATTAATCTACTCGTAAACCATGTTTTGTCATGTATGCATGTTAAGAAGTGATCACACACTTGTAGCAGCTTTAACTTCTCCTAACCCGATTAATTGTCATACGTATAACCACAACGAGCCATACCATAGCAGTCTTAAGTTCCAAGCAGTGTCGTTGAAAAAACAGCAAAAAAGACTGGGCCGTTAAATCCCAGCCGCTCCTAACAAATTGTATGGCAGTTTTACGTAGATCAACTCTATATTCCAATTTATGAGCTTATTTTTCGTTGAATATAACATGTATGTTTGAAAGATTTCTTTATGTATATTCTGTGATTCTTTGGTGTTATTAATTTACAATTTACGATACATCGGAAGGGTCATATATGCAATTTAAGTAATAATTTTAAGAAATATAGCGAATGGCAAGTAATGCGATGTGTGGTAAAACAAATAAAATTTAACTTCCCACTATTAAATATCACAGTTATATAAAATATTGATTATAAATAACATAAAACAACAGTAACAAGCGGAATATTATATACGATATTATATTATATACGATTTTGACGCCTATTGTGATATTATGAAATGAATGCTGTGTCTTATCATATAATAATGGCAATATACCAAGTAAATGATGATTTAACCAATAATAATATTTAAAAAATAATGAAGTGAAATGTGCTACCCTAGTTTGACTTACTGATTTTTGATTACTGATATGTCTTGAGATATCCTATGGAAAGATTGAGTAACGAACCAGTGTGCACACATAAATTTTGAGATTTATTATTAATTGATTAAAATCTCAATAATGACGTTGATTTTTTAATGAACTATCCAACCTCATATTCTGTATTGAAATATTGTAAAAAAAATAATTTTAATAAAGTGATTTGCCTTCTTTGTTTGCTTTTGTTCTCCGAGATTTTTCTTCAAAAACCTTAGAAAATGTGATTTTTTCATATTTTGAAAAATATTTAATTGAAAAGATATATAATTACAATATAAATATGTATTTCCTACAATATATCAGAAACAAATGGCTTCATAATGATGTGATATTACTTTGAAAATTATGACGCCGGCCCGCTTATGTGAAAAAAGTACCTGTTTTCAGCTCCATAGCATGGCTTTCGCTATAGGAGGCTTTGGCCATATGCATTTAATATGTCTATATTACCGTATATGTATTGTAGCATAGAAAAACTGAACGCGTTACATATTATCTTAGACTTTATTGTAAACGGACACCAGGTCTCCTTCTTTTACATTATTCTGCTATTCGATGGTTACATAATAACGAATTATTTGTATGGCAATTTTCTTAACTTACACTTTTTCTTTAAAAATAGACGGAGGGATATAATAATGATAAACTATTAAAATTTTACTAAAATTTTATTTATGTGACTCAATTTTATGATAGGTGCTTATAACATTTGAAAAATATATCAAGAGAAACTTTAATCGACTCAACTTTTTTTCTCTATGTAGGAAACTATGTTAATACTTTTGCGTAAGTTTACCTGTACGATGAAAAAAATATTTTTTACCCATAAGAGGCAATATAATAATTACTCTTGAAATTGTGTATATTTTTTTGTTTCAAACTGACATTTAATAATAAACTTTTCACTTTAACATGTCACATCTGATTCAATAAAGAGAATAATATAAATCTTGTATTTAAGATAACTACTGTTTGTGAGTTCGTTTTGAAGAAGATATATAAAGAAGATCGCTGGTCATGAAGGACTAAAATCATAACATACATCTTTGGCATTGAATAAAAATAGCTGCAGGAATTTGAAACATTTCCCAAGTATCCACTTAAGGTCCAACAAATCCCAAGAACATTCACCACTTGGCTACTGACAGGTTTATTAATAAAAAAAATGATAAAGTCATAAAATACTATATGTATATGACTTAAGACTCAAGAATTTTGATAGTGCATGCTCTTGGTACTTTATAACATACTATACAACTATAATAAATAACAGTTTTTAAATGATGATATTAATAAAGAAATAAAATAATTGAGTAGTCATAAAAAACTTAATTCGCTTGTTATTTCTGTATGTACTTACCTTTTATGAATAACATAACTATTTAAACCAGAGAAGGCTTTCAAGTTCAATTTAGCCTTTTAATTATCTATATACCTCTTTGAACTCATACGTCGAAAAACGTATCATGCTGATGGAAGATAGTAAAATAATTTAATTCCGACAAATAAAACCATAAGAAAACTAATAATATAAACAAATACAAAGTGTCTACAGTGCTTAAAAAGGGAGTATAATACTCATACGGATATTTTGTAACCGGCCATTCCATGCTGCTACTTTTACTGGTGTCTTTCATATTTTATAGAGAAAGGAGCTCTTGCTCTAATCCTTTTCTTCTCATGTATTTTGATGTTTTTTTTTTCTTTTTTTTCTCTTCTTTCCCTTTTTTCCTTATTATTAGTTGTCGTCAGTGTCTTTTTATTTGTCCGGAATTTGACGTCGCCATCCAGACATGTGAGTCATTTCGTAAATAGTAATAAATTTTGAAAGTTGTTCTTTAGATTTTAATATTTGTATAATTTATTACCTTTAAAACGTTTTGAGATTCCAGAGTTGAAGGATTTTGATCTCTAATTTGGCAGGAGTGTTTTTTTTTAAGAAATAGTTTATTTACAATTGTATTCAAGCACGCCACACCACGTTATATTCTTATTGTAAAATTGATAGTGTTTAATATTAATCTTAACTGAAAAAATAGCATTTCTGCTCCCAATGTAAAGCATATAAACTCCAAATGAACCTGATTTCAACATGAGATTTTCTACGAGAACTGCTTGTTACATTATTTCTTAAGATCTCTTGTTCAAATAGAGTAAAGAAAAAAGAATATATTTGAAAAAAGACTCGTCAAAAGAATATATTTGAAAAAGACAAAGATCGCCATGCTTTGTTTAAGAATCAAATAGGTGGAAAGGATTTTTAGACATCTAGTATATAAATCCATAAACCGGTTGGTAAAAATGTCTGTCTTGGGATTCGAATTCATGATACCGAAATCGTAAAACAATGTTGAAATGATTTTTCAATCATTTTTCGACATGTCATTTCAAGTTGATATAATTTTTATTGAAAAATTTATTGTAATATACTTTTGTTTGTGTTTACAACTCCAGCACTGGGTGTAGGTGTCATTTTAATTAACTCGTAAGGTATTTTCTCAATCAACATAACTAACTGTTTATTTGCTTAAGTCACGTATACGAAGAGGCTCCCACAAAAACCAACACCTATCTGCTTAATTACTTTATATCTTTGTATCTTAGTGTCGCAGTTGTTTTTCTAAGAAAATGAGATACGTCACATGACGTATCAGGCGAGAGTGGAATACTTATTTATAGGTTGGTACTTATGCGGCTGAACCCCAATCAATCGTTTTTGAAGGCGCTGAGAAAATATTACGAAGAGAGAATATAAAAAATATCCATTGGCATAATTTGAGTACTCGATGTAGTACTTGTAAAGCACAATATTTAAATTCTAAATCAATAATATTAAGAAAATTCGTCGAAAAGAAGCGGAGCGGTTAATAGTTTGAATTTCTATTCTGTTGCAGTTACCAACACAACAATATTATTTCAATATGTTGTGCTTTATTTTGACGGCATTTTACGTTAATTGTTATTCATGATAAAACGAAAATAAAATTAACCCTCCAGAGACGAGAGCTTTTTTTCGATACAAAAAATATTTGTGTAGCCATATTGAAGTCACGGTTAACTTTTATTCCTAATATTTTTTTAAAAAAAAACGCCAAGTCGTTGTATAGAAACCCCGCATGACTATATGATCATGTTCATCCTTTTATTACCGTGTAATATTGTGTACGGATAAGTTGTAAGGACAAAAGTGACCGTATGGGCTCGCAAACATTCGAGGTTGAAATATAGCTACATGTGAATTTTTTAAAAATATTTACAATTTAACCTCTTTAGATCAACATAATTTCAATACAAATATATTAGCAAAATAACTGTAAATAATTTGATGTTTTGATAAAAAAATAATTAACGGTTTCAAAAAGTCAATTAAAAAAAACGGAAATTCAAAAAATCGCATGTGCTTTTGGTGGCCGTTTCTGTCCCCGCGGCTGATGACTTACTGAAGTCTGTGCCCTTCTTAACCAAATATGAGTAAAATCAACGATATTCAGGTAGAAAAAGAATGAATGGTAGGATCAATAGACAACGGTGTTTACTGTTACCATATGGTCACGCTCGTCCTAGGAGGGTTAATTAACTTACATTGTTCATATGTAGGTTTTTAAATCATTCAATCGAGTTTATTTGAACGGAGTATGTTTGAATTAAAATAGTCTCATAGTTTTTCAAGAACATAGAGATGAGAGAGCGGACTAACCAGCCTGCGTTCAAAATAAAAAAGCGACGATGGACTTGGCGGATGCCTCAAGAGAATCTGAACCCTGCCTGTCTCATCTATCTATCAGATAGATCCTGACGTCGTAGAAGATCACTGATGAGTGATGATTATCCATAGGACTTGCTCAGTGAAGCTGCGGAACGCTGGGATGACCTGGGAGGAAGCAAAAAGACTGACAGGGGATAGAGAATCTTAGAGAAACCATGTCGTGACCATATACTCCACAAAGGGAGTGAATATGGAATAAAAAATGCAAATATTTTAATGTTAAAAAAATGCATTATTAACTATTAATATGTTGATATTTATTGTTTATTTCATTTAAATATGTAAACATACATAAAATCTCTCAATCTAGATTGGATCATTTTGCAAAAAATTGCAGATGCGAAAAAAAATCTTTCGGATTCAACTATTCGACGAATCCTCATAGACAACTGTAACGGTGTAAAATTATATACTGCAATACCGGTATTCCATGCCATATTGGGAAACTTACTGTGATATTATATTCTTCATGTTTATTATTATTTTAGTCAATAATGGTACACGGAGTTTCATAAACATTGATTGCAGGCTATCATGTTTAGTCTACCATCTTCCACTATTATTCTAATAACACCGTAACGACCTTTGTCCAATGTATCCGAGTATTGTTGATATAAAAATTTGCATATACGTTTCTCTGAACCAACTCCGATTGGGGTCAGAGAAATTAAATTTGCTCATAGTCAAACCCTTGTCATATGTATAGGGGCAATTTGAAACTTTGCTTAATTCAACCCTTATGTCACCTTAAACGAACTTAACGTTTTCATCCCTTAAATTTCGATTAATTCTTATTAGTTGCTCAGATTTGCGTATTCAATTAGACATTTGATATAGAATCGTTTATAAATGAATTCCATCAGATAAAGTAAAATGAAACGTTTAATTTTTGACGCCATTTCCGAATTGGGAACACTTCAGGTGTATTTTATACGATCCAGTTGTTATTCAACCATTTTTTTGATAGGCGCTATTTTCATTCCTGAAAAAATGGTGTAGAGTGTAGAATTATCACCTCACGTATTTTGTGAACTTAATTATTGTATGGTTACCCAATTTAAACGGCAATCTCACAATATATCACCGTTATTGCAAAAAATATAATTCAAATACATTTGTATGAGAGTTTCACGTTATAAACACCATCACTTCATTAAAAAAACAATATGTTTAAATTACTGTTTTATTGGAATTTATTTTAAGCTTCATTGTAAAAACGTAAATACTGAGCGCTTAGACTCGATTTCAAATGTTTTTCATATTATTACTCACCAGTAAATTATATTTTACAAATTAAACACTGTTAATGTTCTAATATTTACCGGGAACATTTATGGTGGAAATTCATTTAATTTATAAAAATAAAACACATTTTTTTATACCAATCTTGCAATTTTATGAAATTATCAAGATCAATTTTGCCCTTCATTAAAATGTACAATAAAAAAACATAATATATTGAACTGATTAAATATATATATATAAGTAATCTTAGTTTAATCAACGCATTACAAAATATAATTTAAGTAATTTAAGTAATTGAGGCTTTTACTTGCAAGCCCGGCTTATTCCAAAATGGTTGAAAATAAAACTTGAATTTCATTTAGTAAAATAATATATATCGACTGTGGAAAGGAAAAAATACGTAACCCACAATTTTTCTAAATAGTTTTTTTCGCTAATCACATTGTGTACAACTTGATGCAAGTTCTATCAAAAGGATGTAAGCTGAAAATGCCAAACTAGTAACTAAATTAAGTTTTTATGTTTGAAAAAATAAGGGCATGAGGAAATTGTGATCAGGAAAAAAGACGTAAAAAAAGGTTTTTTTCGAAAAAATGTTCAATTAATATCAGATAAAGTCAATTAAACTCAGTTTATTAGTCTTCATACACTTCAAAATTGTCTCCTTTAAAATTTGTTATGTGTGGGTTACGTCCTTTTTCCTTTCCAAATTTGATATTTTAAAAGTATTTTTAGTTTTATATGAATTTGGAACGATGTTTTGAAATTGCCCTCTAAAAATACTTTGTATTTATGAAATTACATTCATGGTTCACGTTTCACCAATTTCGAAATGAGCCGGGTTTGCAAATAATATCATCAAATTTATGTTTTATCTATTAGAAAAAATAATTTAATATCTCCGTAATTTAGCACCTTGTCCATCGACTCTCGAATATATAAAACAAAACAACGACAAAAACACGCCTTTATCATCGTTTCGTTTCTACGATTTGTTCGCCTGATGCTTCACTTACGGTAAGCTAATTCGAAAGCTGCATTCTGAGCTTTTGAAGAGCTTCTAGCGCCTTTTTGAACTAAATATTCATTGATTTGAATTATTTAACGCTCTCTTGCAGCAACGTAATTACTTACACGTGTCTAAATTTTCAACAAGCTTCTATCTCGCTTTTGCGATATTGATTGCCAATTCTCGATAAAAAGGGATTACGTGAGTAAAAGAAACAGCTTCCTTTTACTTATTCCTCAATTGAATCGAATGATCTAGATCGGTTTTACTTATTGTGACCGTTTATAACAGGTGCAGCGAATGCTTGAAAAATATTTTTAATTTACTTTCAATAGGCTACGTATTACTAACAAAAAATAAACATAAACCTAAAACAATAATATTTCAATAATAAATCAAGATTAAAATATTGCTAGATGTTTTAATGGTTGTACACTTTATTAGGTCGGTTCCGTGGCACAGCGGCTTCCGTGGCGGATCTCACAGGTTTGACTCCACGTGTGTAAATAGTGTTTTTTTCAATCGACTTATGGATTTCTGTTCGAAAACATGGGTGTTTTTGACGGCTTAAAATCCCCCCCCCCCCCACCCTTCAATTTCAAAATAACGAGGCATAGCGAGAGCGATTAGCTAACCGTTTATTTTTTTTTGGCCGTATCTATCCCTACACTTTTTGAAAAGAGAGATTATTCAACTGACTAACAAAAGGTTCTTGTAGAAAAAACTACTGTTGATATACCTCTATTGGGAGGACATATATTCCATATATTGGTGGTGGATGTAAAGTGAAAAGTAATATTCAGTCAAAGCTTAAAATATAAAATTTATTTTACAAAAATTTTGTGGATTGCGATAGCTGTGTGTTTCAAGTTTCAAACGAAAATTTTGTAAGCTTAACTTTTAAACGATATATGGAGTTCTTTTGGTGGTATGACTGTCTGCAATATTTTTTACTACCCCAAAGCTATCAACAACAACAATTTTACTAATATTATCTTAAACTCGTATAAAAAACATTAGATTTGCTTTGAAGACTTCAAAAAATTCAACATTTGAAGAAAGCATAAAGTAGATTCAGTAAATTTAATACTGTATACATCAATATAAATAAGAATGTTAGAATGTACTAGACGATGTATTGTATCTTTTATAAACAATAGAAGCTAAGTTTATGAAAATTTGAAGATAATTCTGATGAAAGCTCAAAAGTTAAATTTTAATAAAGTTCTACAAAGTATATTCCAATTCAATCAATGAAAATACTTGCTCACTGGGAGGAATCATTTTTAAGAACTTAACCCCCTAAAGCGTAGAGGTTAGAAATACGCTATATAAATACTACGTTAAAGGAGATTAGGCATCCGTACACAATTTGAGGTTAGGTTATTTCAAATGGATTTTCTGAATTGAAAGACATCAGCTATAATCAGTTATCCTGTCAAATTCACCTTTTCGTTAATCCTGTCTAGTGAAATCAATGAACAAACAGCTAGTGACACATATTTTTGTTCAATGTACGAATATAAAGTATGTATTTATGATATAATATATTTATTAAAATTCTAATTTGAGCTTAAAAATGTTGTGTTTTTTTTTAGTTACGCTATATGGAGGACCGCCGCATACGCTATAGAAAACTCCTCTATAAGAAGGAGCGCTAAAAATGGTTTACTGCATAAAGTTTTACCGTAAACAATTGAAAGTTATTACTGTGATAGTGAAAAAAAATGTTCGGAACTGAAAGTTAAATTTTACTTTCACTGTTTCTGCTATGGGTTCCAATTGAGAATCGTTAGCAAAGCCTGACACACATTAAATTAAAATACTTAAAGATATCTTCCTTTTAATTTGATAAAAAATGACAACTTCTCGCTAATTTTAATTCTGTTTTTTCGATACACATCTTCTTCACATTCCGTTTTTGCTGCGACACGGCGGTGTATAAATAAATTCCACCTTTTTCAATTATATGACCAAGCTGAAATTCATCAAAAGTTAGGAGCTTTAAACTTTTAGTTTTAATTTTAAAATACTCGAATTTTATTTTTATTCCAAAATATCGCCCTAATGACCGGAGAACGCCTTTTGGAGGGTAGACGTTTTCTTTTGACGCGCTAAAGTACAGCGGATATGAAATTTTCAAAGAAGCAATTGTAATTTGTGAGGGCATACTTCTTGTTGAAGCCGTTTAACGGTAAATATTACGTGGTATTCACCAGGTATGAAACATTTAAATATTTGACCGAAGTACGAAAGGAAACAAATTTTGGAGTTCACGTTTCTCTTTGCAATTATTCATTATCGCTATGAGCGCTTTTACATCGAATACGTAGATTTTTTTTTTGAATGAATAATAACAATTTAAACTGTCATTAAAAATATATGCCATACTTCATATCAAACGCTTTGTATCCAAATCATAACAATAATTTTCATTCTATAATATGAGCAAATACTACGATAGTGTGATCTGTTTTATGCGATTTGTCTTTTGATAAGATGAAATAGAATAAGTTTTTGTTAGTGTAATAAATTTATATAATAAAAACAATAAGTTTAAAGCGATATAGATACTTCTCATACCATTATTAAGGATTTAAATAGTATTTTTAATTATGCATAATATCATATCATTATAATTTTTTCCTTCATTTTTGTTGTCAATGTGAATCCTATGAACTCCTAATGGAGTATCACAACAGAGCTGTTATACAGGAACTTGTTGTAGACCTTTTTATTCGCCCAATCGAGATATATTATAAGTGTCGAAAGCGGTTAGAATAAATATATAGTGCTATGAGAAAACTTTTTACCATATCCGCTCCCTATACGGAGCATATGGTCGCCACAAGGTTCTTCTAAGATTCTCTACACTCTGTTAGTCTCTTTGCTTCTTCCCGAGTCATCCCAACGTTCCGTAGCTCCGCTGAGCACATCCTGTGGAGAGTCATCAGTGGCCTTCCACGACATCTGGATCTATCTGGTTAGGAGAAGAAGCAGGGTTCAGACTGTCTTGAGAAATCCGCAGCACATGACCAATCCAGGTCCATTGTTGTTTTTTTAATTTTGGACTAATAAGAGGCTGATTAGTCCACTCTCTTATATCTCTATTCCTGACAAAGTCAGACCATCGTACTTCTAGAATTCGCCGCAGGCATTTGTTTTCAAAACACAGTATACGGTTATCCTGTGCTTTTGAAATGTGCTATGACTCACAACCGTAAAGCAGTGCTGTCAAGATGCACGCGTTAATCGTAAAGCCTATATTTTTGATCGCAACATCATAAATCAACTATTTTTTTTCGTTTGGTGACTCATATTTATAGACGCCGAAACGGAGTTGAATGAACTTAGTAGCAATAATCTTGTTCATACCATGAGTTAAAAGACAAGAGGCCAATGAAATTAGTATTCCTAGTAGAGTTATGAATAGATTACGATGTTAATATATATTCATTTGATATTTATGTATATGAGAAAATGTAAGAGTGCAAAAAGAAATTGTAAATAGTATATGTATGTATAGAATGTACACACTAAGGGACATACCAAATTTAATTTAGTCACTTAAACATAATATATGTTGGTACATAAAAATGTACAACCAATTCAAAAAAAATACTGTGTACTTTTCCAATAATATTATTATATAATATTTAACACATGTATAATTATTCATTTAAAGGATATATATCTACGTAAAAAACTGTTTAACACTTTTTTCCGAATTTCCACGAACGGCTTATGACGGACTAATAAAAAAAGGAGTTATTTGTCATAATATGGGAATTTAACGTTTAGTTTATTTAACAGCTCCGAAAGCGTAAATTTTTTTCGCATTTGACCAAAGTAAAACAAAGTAATATTAATCGTAAAAACAATCACCAAATTGACATACGAAAATGCGTGGAATAAAGATGAATGGTTTTAATGTTCATTGGCTTTTTATGGGTCGACGAACAGTTAAGGAATTACTTTCGCCCATAGTATTATTAAGTGTTGTTTTTAATGTCAGGAATTGAGAAGCTATAAAAATGCTTGAAAAATGAAAATCAAAAATTGGTGATTAGGTAAATTGAATATGCTAAAAAATAAAACTCATTATCAGAAAAAATCATCAACATAATTCACTGCATATTTATCAATAAAAAATAATTCGAGGAGATATCTAGGATTTTTTTAAGCCAAGATAAGTTTTACTCGCCGGCGCCTCATAGATTTGTTTTTTTTTTCAAAAACAATAAAACTGCAAGCACGGCTAATAGCATAAAACAAATCTGTCTTCAATTGATTTCGTTATTTATGTATTCTTTGTATGTGTATGATATATGGGGAGGTATATATAATATGCCTATAAATACATATGGTATCCACGTGAACTGGCTTCACTGTGGATATCCGATCTTAATAATAATTATTGTTCTTTATTCAGAAAAATCTGTAAATTATTTTGATGGTAACATGTTTTTAGTTATAAACAAACATTTAAGTTTTTATTTTAGCGATGTGATGTAATTTGCTAGTGTTTTTTAGCAATGAATAAATTGAGTAACAACGCAGCAAAAACAGTTAAATTCAAATATTTTTTATATTAAAAGAAAATAATATTGGAATTCGCTGCAATAGATTATTTGTTTTTTTAATCACCGATGTGGAGCTCTACAATAAAACAAACATATTTAAAAAAATAAAACATAAAGATTTTTTAAAAATAATTTACTACACCTTCGCATCGATGGCTTAGAGCAGTGGTTTCCAAAATTTATGTTACTGCGCCTTCCTTTGAAGAAAAAAATATTTTCGCGCCTCCTCATTCTTTATTTCATATAGTAATAAAGACACGTTTTAAAGAGTAAATAAACATTTTGGACTCTTCGCGCCTCTCTTTGCAATAGTTCGCGCCTCTCATGTTGGAAATAGCTGGCTAAGAGCTAAACTATAAACTGAGTTTAAATGTTTGAAAATTAGATTTTGTGATATACAAATGACTGTTTAGTTTCATATTATAAATGATTTATTTAATTTAAACATTTGATAAAAGAATAGGGTTTTCCACTCTGAAAAAAAAAATATCTAGCATAAAGATAAATTTAAGGAAATAAAATGTTCTCATAAAAATATTAATCTGGTGTTTCATAATACCTATTATATTTTTATAGCTATGTATATAATTTTTGGAACAGTAGGTTTTTTAAATGCAAAATTTGAACACATAAAAATATAGGCTAGTTTTGGTACATTTCAGTGATTAACTCATTTTCAATTAAAATTCGGTACCAAATATTACGGTTCTAAGCCATTGGTATTGTCTTAATAGCTTATAATGTTGTTATTAAAACCTGTATACATAGCTGGGATTACACTTAAAACTAAATAATGAAAAGAAAAAAGCTATTAAGTTTATTAATTCGTTTGAAGTACTATAATTACAGAAGTAATCCATTATCAATTCCTTAGATAACTTATGAACGATGTATTATTTGTTATTTATACTAAGTAAGTATTTAAGAAGAATAATATATATAATATATTTTTATTTATAAAGTGTGTTATAAAATAAGTTTTTATTCAAAGACTTGAAAAAAATCATTATGGTAATTTATATACAAAATAAAAAAAATATTTCAGTTTTTAATAATAGTGATTAATTTTGAGTTTTTTTGTTATTACAGTGTAACATATTTTTATACAATTTGCTAAAAATACAATGAGTAAGAAATTCTTGTCGACGAAGAACATATTATATAATTGAAAATTTTGAAAGCTTCGTCTAGTGGAATCGTCTTTACCAGGTTGACTAAACACTTGGAAAGTAAAAACAGAGATCTTCATACCATCATCAGAAAAAAGAATGATTTTCAAATTTACTGTTTTTCATACTTTTTTACTACAGTAAAAATGTTCAGAAGAAAATCAATTGAGCGGAAAGTCACCAATAATTGATATAGAACAATATGTGGTTGGGTAAGGTTGAGATATTGAATTTATATTAAAGTATTAAAATTAAGTTTGTTAAAAAAAAAACAACCACTACTTATGCACTACTAAAAATTCTTAGTAACCATGAAAAAAAGAGGCTTAATATTTATTTCCATATATTTTAAATATATGTTTTTAGTTTTTCCTTCAACAATACGTATAAGAAAAGATATAAACTAATTTATGGTAATATTATATATAAAACTAGCTGATATGATATTCCCATTTATCACTTATGTATGAGCAAATAGTAGAAGCTAAGAACTTTCGATAAGAATATATATATAAAAAAAATACTATTAATAAGCCTTGGCCTAATCTAAATATATCTAAAGAAGTATTTTTAAAGTTTACTGATATTATAAATATAACAAAAACTATGTATAGATGTATAGCGTATCTTTTTTTAACTATTCTAATTATAGGTGTAATAATAAAGTCATTTTTCATCCGCAATGAGTTTTCCGTAATAATTTTGTAAGTTGTAAAAAAAACTATTGATTTTTTTAATTATACGAACACCGTGATCAATTTTTCTAGTTTAATTATATGATAGAATACGACGCACATTTTCGATGTATTTAATTGGTCAATGTTGCTATTTTTAAGCCCTTTGAAAAAATCCAAAAAAATAATTACAAAACACTATATTATAAACACATCGTTTTTGTAGATGCATAATAGTAAAAAAGTGCTTTACCCCGTGAAATTTTGACGACAATATACGAACACAACTACTCGTATTTTCTTTTGTCTAGGAAAATCTCAATTAAAATCTTGAATATTTCATACAAAATTTAATCTCAGTATAAAATTATGAAAAGGTAAAAAATACTTCTAGTACCCACTGATAATGGTATCCAGTGACGTGCCGTCGCTGTAGTCTGGTTGGCAACAGGGCTGTGTAGTCGTTAAAAAATAAGACGACTACGACTCCAACCTTAGCTTAAAACACGACTTTAACTATTTTTTTTAGTCTTGCCGGGGACTCACTTTTTATCCAAGCAATTTAAATACACATTTTTCAATGATAAATCGAATTTATTGCTTTTTTTTCGAGCACCACTCCAACTGGCTCTGCATTATATTCACGGTAAGCTTAATTTCAAGTTAAGATTGTTTTTAATTTGAGCTTGAGATCTAAAATGTATTTGTGATGTCAATTCTTAACAACTAAAAATTCTATCTCGTTTGATCTTTCAACTGCGAAATATTTGGCGTATTGGCATTAGCTGTAATTCCAAGTATTTACTCAAAAAGTACTTAGTTTTTTTCAACAGTTTATTCAAGTCTTGCGCTTTAGTACTCGGTTTAAAATGACCTAACTATCGATTCTTTTGGTATTAACAGTCACCAAAACATTTTTTTCATTTGATTCAATAAATAAAAATTCAGTGATAACTCAATGTAAAATTTTTTGTAAATTCGTAAATTCCAGAGTTTTTGGATTTAAAAATTCCTGGAAAAGGTGCCACTCTGTTAATTTGGGCATAATCTGTTAATTCTTGGGATTTTTTATGTCTAAATCCTTGGAAGACTGGGCTTTAGAAATTGGCATAATATTGTTTCTGGCCAAAGATTCCCTAGTCAATGTTTACTGCGGCCTTATGTTAAATCAGATAAATGTATGCAGCCTTTTGAGAAAAAAGGGTCCCAACCCCTGGTATGGACAATAAGCATGGTTAATTATTTAATAAGTTATAAAAGCTACCAAAAATAAATTAAAATATAAATACGCGCTGTTCTAAATATGTGATGACGATTCGACAATTAGACATTCTGACGTAACCCTCAATTTGGTGTCTATTTTGAATAAAGACTTTATAAAAAAATATGCTGGCTGTTGAATTTTAATTACTAGTATGTTAGATAATCAGTATTATGAAATCTGATAGATAAACTATGTACGTTCATAATAGTCTACTTAAGGTTGTAAATTGTAAAAAAAAGTTATTAAATAAAATTCAACCATTATTATGGCTTGTTTTCTGGCTGTGATAAACTAAATAATTTATGTGAAATACGTCAGTACAGAAAATAAATGCAAGGGAAAAGTTTTTTATGTTTCTATTTATAGTTAAATTTCTAAAAACCCACAACTACGGTTATAAAAACACATTAAAAAATATTTTCGTACCTCCTCCCTGCAAACAACGTTAACAATGCCCGATATTATACCCACATGTTTCCGCATTTGTATTTTGCTCCGATACTGGCCAATTTAGAATCTTTCAAGGTTACATTATACCCACATTTGTGTATTACATTGATGAATTAAGCGGGAAAGCAATTTTTATATATTTTTTTAAAATAAAAAACAACAAAGAAACGTATTGCCACATTTAAAAAAACACATCGCAAACAAAAAAGCCGTGTGTTACTTTAGAAGCTCTTTAAAATCACGCTGTGTATTATTCACTTAAAACATTGAAAAATACTACCATGTACAATTTTATTCACAGGTTACATGCTTAAGGCATCTTATTGTGTGAATTATATAGGCCAAGAATGTTTGAAGGGTTGAATGCTATTCAATGTATGCTTTTTTCGAAACGTCTCTAATTTTTCTTATTCAAGAAACATGTACACATGAAAACCTACATGGTAACTTGTTACCCTGACAGAATAATTGTAAAACCAATAGCATAGCGCATATTTAATCTTTAATGTAACTTGATATATAAAATTCTCTTCAAATAAACAATAAATCAATAAATTAAGGTTCATCAATTATAGAAGCGGTCAATATTGATACAAACCAACCTTAGCAGATTATATTAAAATTTATCACGAACCTGTTAAATTATGTAGTGGTTTGTTTCTATTCATTCAAAACTCAATTTCGGAAAATTTTTAATACAATATCGCTATTTTTGCATTTCAAAAAACCTATATTTTGGATAATCTGGATCCCTGTTTCGTTAATACCGGTATTGCAATTCCTAGTTCTGATGTTGGTGTGAAGTCAAAATTAAGTGAATACAAAATTATTATTCTCATTTAACTAAATAATTTGTATTTTTTTTTGTTTATTTAAATATGTTTTTTTATGTAAAGTATTAATCTCAAAAATAAAACACTAAAAACAATTGGTATAACATTTATATTTTATTATGAATGAGCGGAATTGATATTAAAATGAAACACGCCATCGGTTGAATTTTTTAGGCAAATGGCTCATTTTTAGACAGTCAATGAATGGATGGAATTTTTTTATTTTATTTAAATGAAATATTTTAATTAGCAAAGTGTATTGATGTAGACTGTTTCTCTAAAATTTACATGAAATGTATGTATATGTTGTTAATTATTTTAATGAAATCGTCTAAAAATTGCACAGTATTTTTATACGGATATTTTATTTTTTAATTAAAATGAAATGAAAGGTTTTGAACAAATGTGGTTTTTAAAACGGATTGTTGAATCTGTTTTTTATATTCTTAATTTACGGCACAAAACATCGCTTAAATGGAAAACAATTAGGCGTTTGATAATCATATAAAGTTTTGTATTGTATATTAATATATCAAATAATACAGATTTTGATAAAAATACTATTTGTCTAATATAAAAAAAAATAATGTTAAAATATGTTTGTCACAAGTTAAATTGTTTTCATTCCAATCATTGTTAAATGAGACCTAAATATAAAATTATTTAATTCAAAACGAATCTTAGACGAACTAAAATATTTTTTAGCTAATCTAGAAACATTATTTTGCATAGATTACTCTAATATTGTTGACATCTAATGTGGATTACTTAATGGGAGAAATCTCAACACAGGTTTTTCTACGAGAACTGCAGTTGCTCAACCTCTCTTTTTCCGAAAAAAGTAAGAATAGACGGATATGGCTAGAACAGGACTAGTGGTTAACTAATCGCTTTCGCTATACTTCGTTAATTTTAGGATTAAAGAGGAGGGAGGTAATTTTCGTACATCACAAACAATCATGTCCTCGGACAGATATCGAGAAATGAATTGAAAAAATACTGTTCGTACACGTGAGATCCGCCACGAAAGCAAACGATTTAGCCACTGCGCCATGAACCCGACATCTGTTTGACTCTATTACCTGTTTTAATTACTGCAATTGTCATATGCATAGTTATAACAAGTCATTTTATATTTTTATAACAAAAATGTTAATAATATTGCAAATATTTTGACCAAACAATGTCGAAATACTTTCGTATAATTAAATTATGAACATTTTCAAGCAATAAGCAAATGATTGCCAAGTAAAAAAAAAATTTAAAACAACCACTTATTTCATAAATAAAACTAAACAAACACTTATAGAAGAGGAATTTCGATGTCCAAAAATAGCAATCAAGTAAAAGAAATGTAACTTTGTTATTAAAATTTGTGTCAAAATAAATTTTCTGAAAAATATATATTCATGGTTTTTCCAAGTTAGACATCTACGCGCAGTTCATACAAGTTATTCTTATTATTTTTTTCTGAAACAGATAGAACTGTGTTGCGTAAATTTTACATAATATATGGAGCGATATTATTGTTGTTCGAGAATTATACTTTGAATGAGTTTAGTTTGCTTTTGTATTATATATATGAAATAAAATAAGACTGCATTTGCCACATTGTTTATACATTGAAAATTTTCCTTTACATCATTTTCCCAAACATTTAATATACTTTAAACCTTTATGAGCCTTATGACGTATCTCGCTTCATGGCTGAATGCCTATTGATTGCCATGCCTATTTCATTCGGCGTATCAAGAGTTCGAATCCCTGAATGGATATAATAAGAAATTGTTATCAAACAGTATAAATATGTTAATAATAGATGTTAACGTGTTTTCCTGGAGAGTTGTGTTTAGTGACGAAAAAGCCATCAACCATATTGTATATTTATTATAAAACTATAACTTTACTGATTGATTGAATTGACATTTACTTGTCAAAGTATTTAGTTCCACATTTTTTTATAAAATTAGTTTATATCTGTTTCGACGTATGCCATCGTCAGAACTACAAAATATGATTCGCCGACATAGCTATAACTTTACTCTTTTTTGCATAGTAGTAAGTAGAAATCCATTCGTTTTTAAAAATTTCTTTTAATTTTAAAATGAAAAAATGATTCTTTTATATAATATGATAAAATGTCATAATTGATTTTATATATTTTTTAAACGCTTTTGGTGACTTTTTCTACTCTCGGGCACTAATTATCAACTGAATACATTAATTATTTGATTTAATATATATTTATGTATACACCTAATACGCAGTTTTTATTTTTAACCATGCCCGCTCTCAATGTGAAGCATTTGGGCTCTAAGTTGAGTTTATCTCAACAGAAGAGTTTCTACGAGATATACTTGTTACTCAGTTGCTTAAAATTAAGATAGCCTTTTTTTAAGATAGCAGGAATTAAAATATATTCTAAGCAGGACTAGTGGTTAGCTAATCGCTCTCGATACGCCCCGTCTTTTGGAAAATAATGAGCCATGAATGCATGTGATGTCGAACAGAAACCCATTAATCGATTGAAAAAATCAATATATAAAAATTGTCTGTACTAGTATTTGAACTTGTTATTTCCGTGCTTTAAGCCAACGAAAGTGACCACCTGGCCACGCAAACGGCCATATTTTTATACTGTTTCTAAATTGAATAAATAGTCCAATGTAATAAGATTATTTTGCAATCTTAAAAATGGTGTCAAAAAAAAGCGATTAGTTAAATGTTATTCCCTTATTTTGTTTCCATCTCTAATCCTTTCGCTCTCAGAGGAGAAAACTTGAGCGGCCAACTGGCAACAATTTCTTGCTAAACATTTTCTGTTGAAATAGTATAAAGTTGAAAGGCAATGAAAATTTTAGCCCATACGGCTTGCTCTGGGAGCGAAGAGGCGTTCAAAAACATACATTATTGCCAATTTAAGCCAAATGTAGTTTCTTCATTAAATGTATGTAATAAATTTAATAAAACCTCCTGAATACGTTTTCTGTCAAGTAAACTTTTCAAAAATAATATCGCGTAATAATAACTTCTGCAATATGTGCATATCCCTCATCTGAAGAGAGCAAACATGTTGATACAGAGTTAATGTTTGGTTTGTAAATAAATGGCATACCTATGACATTGCTGTTTGGGGCGTTTGGGCAGTAACCGTATACAGCGACAAAACATTTTACGAAATACGATACCCTTGTCATGACGTCGGTGATTAAATAAACAAATGAAAAGTGATAAATACAATTTATGTTTTTATATATCGACTGTGGAAAGGAAAATGAACGTAACCCACAAATCAGTTTAATTATTTAGCAATGGCGAATTTTTGTGCAAAAATACTATTTCGCTACGATATACGTGATTAATATTTAAGCGGTTTTTTCTATGCTTCTAATTTAAGAACACGGGTACAAGTGCAGAGAAATATGAAAAATTCTGCCAGTCGATTCCAATGTTCTGCATCTCAAATGCAATTACTTTAAATTACTTGATATCTCAATCGCTTTACTGCTACATTAAAAACGGCCATTTTATAAAAAATCGTTTGAATTTAGAATGCAATATTGCAACTGTCAATTACTAGCGAAAAATTTATGTAGTATGAAGCTCCGATTGAATAATATCATATGATTACATTATTGTCATAATATATTTTGTTTGTAGAAGTAAAAATCTTTACTTGAACGTAATAGAAACCAGAATATGTAGGTGACCCTTTATTTTACTCCGGAAAAACCAGGAAAAGCATTTTCCCGGAGATATTGCCAATAATAACATGTGCTACAGGAAATTATAGTGTATCGACAAAAGTAAAGGATTTGTTAGCAACTGAAACTCATCCAAATATTGCCATAAAGATAACAGTAACTCTGTGTCCTTTTTCGACATGCACTTGTATTTTATTTTGAGATTTAGTGCGTACATAATTTTATATTTTTTCATTTACGAAAAAGAATGTACAAAACGATTTTGGTAACATTGCTGCTAGCTTACAGGCTTTTTTTAGAATCACATTGTTGACGTCCTAACGAGCTATTTATACAAAAATTTCATTTTGCTTAGCAAACAAACAAATTCAGTACAATTGAATTCTCACAAAACATGCACAAATCCCACATTTTGAGCGATATGAAAATAAAATATACTTATCCTTTTTTTATTTCATATATTTATTGCGGTGATTATTGGAATGATATTTGAATAGTAATTTTGTATTGCATTTGATTCATATAAAAATGTTAAACGGGAATCAAGTTAAAATTAAAATTACCTTTTTGTATCGACAAAACGAAAACTGTAGTTGAAAAACTGCAATTGAAGCTTTATAATTAGCTGAATTGCAGCCTTATAATTAGCTTTACATAATTAGTTTATCAATCTAAATAGTTAGTACAATTTATAATTTAAGATTTCGACTGAAGTTGCTTGGTGGAATTTGAATATAAAATTTGAATCGTTCAAACTATGTACATTCTCACAGATTTTTTCACTAACGACCCGGGTTTCGCCTTCCGGTATCTTCAGGCGTTCAAGTGCACGGATGAACTTGAACTGACGCTTAGTAAATGAAAGTTTCGCGTTTATATAAGAAATAAATGCATCACTGAGTCCAATGCAATTGCTGGCCCTGCTGGAAACCCGGGTCGTTAGTGACAAAATCTGTAAGAATGTACATAGTTTGAACGATTCAAATTTAGTATAATTTATCATTTAATCGCCTCTTCGTCAGTGAAAAATTGTTGAGATGTATGAAGTATATTAGATGGTTTGCATGAGAAAATATTATACGCCTAGATAGGCAGATTTGAAGAATGAAATTACCATGTATTGGTGAAAGCTGAAATCTTAGCTGCTTCCGTCAAAACCTGTTAACCGAACCGTATGATAATCGTCACTTATACAAAATCCTTGGGTCATTACTGACATCTAGCGTTCTAGTTTTTGACTACGCATTCCCACGAGACAAGGTTACCAAATTTTTGGCGTCATTAATATTGAGGGAATATTTTTTAATAGTTTGATTTGGAGCAAAATTTAGGCGTTGTGATTAACAAAATGGCTGCCGAACGTTTGTTGACACACACATCTCGGTTCTTCAAATGTAATTAAGATATTCATGAGAATGCAAATGGCGGAAGGCTGACGCACGTCAACGACGCTCACACGGTCGCGAGTTTTCTCGCCCTTTTCCCATGAGAATGGTCTTCTGGAAAGCAATAGTAGCATTATTTGTTTCACAACTCACTAAGTATTCAAGGTCCTTCAAGTGGCAAGCCTAGATTGACGCACGGTCGTCTGTTTCAACACCCGCAGGCACGTGTTAATCGATCATCTCGGTCTATTTCATCTTAACAAGTTCAACGATTTCAGTATAATTAACTATGTATCGTTAATTTCACAATATTAATGGGAAACTTTTATCTACGGTCATTTTGTTATAGGTCTAGATTAATGTAAGTTTTTTTTTTCTTAAAACTTAAAAAAGATTATTAATAAAACTATTTTTATCATTTATTATTCGATGAATTTCAACAAAAGTTCTTTCACCTTAGTAAATGAATATGGTCAAGAATTTTAAGCTACCAAGAGCTTATAGCAGTGATCGCCAAACGGTCGATCGCGAGCTACCGGTAGCTCGCCGAGGATTTTTCGGTAGCTCGCGTATGATATTTTATCATATTTATAAATTTTCATATAAAAAAATATTTTTGAACTGGGAAAATAAAAAAAAATTGAGCTAAATTTCAACGAAATGCTTAAAAGGTTACCGTTGTATATATTATTGTTTCAGCTGTATCGTTGAAGATTTTCAAGAAAATGGCCCTTCATCAGAAATGGAATTGATAGAATTTCAATGTGATTTGTTGCTTAATAGTGTTGCCTCAACTATAGAATCTGTATGGCCTTTCGTCACAAAAGAATAGTATCCAATTTTAGTTCGAATTGCGCTCAAACTTAAAGCATTTTTTTGTTCTACCTACTCATGTGAATCAATGTTTTCAACTATGGAGGTGGTTAAGACTAAATATAAAAACAGACTCACAGATGTACATCTCGGAGTGACAATGTACTCACCGAGAATTGAAAAAATTGTGCAGGAAAGTAAATGCCACTCTTTTCAATAATTATTTTTACTTTTATTTTTATATATTTTTTTTAAATCCATGTTCGCTCCAAATGTGGAGCATATAGCCTCCTAGTGGAGGTATTTCGACCGACGTTTTTTTTACGAGAACTGTTTGTTACTCAGTCGTTCAACCTCACTTTTTTTTCAAAGTGATTAAGTAGAAAAGGAAAGAAAAGGCTAAAACAGGGCTAGTGGTTGACTAATCACTATCGCTACACCCAGTTATTAAAGGATCAGAAGAATGGGAGGAGAGGAAATAGTGTGAATTGACATCACAAACACCCAGCCAAAAAATCCGATGTTCTAATTTATTTTAAGTAGTATAATAATATTATGTATGGTACGATAAGGGCCGTAGATAAAAAACAATTAAGAAGGAATATGTATAGGTAGCTCACCAGACAATTTCAATTTCTGAAAGTATCTCACATCCTTATTGAGTTTGGAGACCACTGGCTTATAGTGACTATTATTGTATATATATAATAATATTTTTTACTTACATAAATAGTTCAATCTTTCAGTGCATATTAAGCAAAATCGACATTACCCATTCACCTTTCCGATAATCTCATATCTATTATATATACAAAAAATATTAATAAAAATAAAAAGATTTATGATTTCAAAACTATAAATATCCTACTAACAGCTGTGAAATTATTCAGCTAGTTAAAAAGCCTACACGCTCAGAATCCGGATTATAACAAGATCTATGGCTACGCAAGCTTAGTTTCTTATGCCAATCAATGTATTGTTGTTTTGTAAAAGATCTTTTTTCAAAAAGGGTTTGAAAACAAAACATTATTTTTTTTCATAATTGTTTTTTTTTTAATAAATTTAAAAACTTATGCTTTGTAAAAATATTGACTGTGCCACGTTTTTGTGTATATAAGGCGACAGAAAAACTGTATACATGGCGATAAAAGCTTTCCTTATATGTTAGATACATTTATAGACTTGAGATGTGTGTGAAATATAAAGTATTTTGAACGTGACAATTTACATTATGAAAACTTCCTGTAACTCAAAACGAAATTGAAACATTTATGGAATAAATTATAAGCTCTCGTTTTTTTTTTCGAATAATGTCAGCGATGTTTCTAAAGTTTGGTTAAAAGTTTGACGCAATTTCGGCAAAGTTCTTCGCGTCATAATATGAATTGGATTATATTGCAGTGTTATCTACATTTTTACATATATAATTTAACTTCTGGCAGTTATTTCTTAGCCAGTCAGAAAAATATATAAAAAAACGCGTGGGTATTTAAATATTTAAACATGTCACTTGAAATATAAATTCGCTCTTATAAATTCGCTAAATAAACTTAATGGAAATTATTTGCTTACGCTTAAGAAATCGCAGATAATAAAAAAAAAATTTAGAATTTTGTATGACTTCAAAATTATAAATCATAAATTTGGTTTACAGAAACGTGATAAAGAGATTGCAGCGTTGCTTATGATACTTTAAGATCTTTATTAGTTTAAATATAATTTTACAAAATTTACAATGTAACTACATATATTTATTCAATTATCACAATGGAGTACATTAGATATTTATAAATGTAATCACTTTCAAGCATAATTAATAACATTCTTTTTGTACTGCCAATGTTTTAATCGGTAACCATGGTGAAAAACTTTGTTTAAAATATTGTAGTGCTTTCGAACGTACTATAAAATCCAAAGCTGTCAACTTCTTTAAACATACAAGATAACAAGTAAACGTGATCTTTAAGTCAGTGAACAGTTTATAACTAAAAATTAAATAACATTTACAATAGAATGAAGCAAAATATGTAAAATTATAATAACCACTTAAGAATGATCATTATTATATTATTGATGTAAACTTATTATAAAATTGATTTTTAATTAGTGACAACTAATTTTCATTAGCAAAAATAAAACAATGCTTAAATTATGCAGGTACTTAATTAAGTTGTGTAATTGCTCACACAAAAAAAAAGCTTTTTAAAATGACTTAAGAACTGCAATATGATGACAGATAATAAATATTGGTTGCTAAATGATTTCAACTCTTTTAATAATAATCAATATATTTTGATTTTGTATCGTATCAAAATAAAACTCAACAATTTATTTTAAGATTTATATTAAGATTCGAAACATTTTTTTTTCATTATATTTTGGAAATGTAAACAATATTACTTAATTAGACCCGAATATCTCAGAATTTCATATTTTCAGTCTCAAATACTTCAAGATAAGTAAAACAGGCAGTTTTGCGAACCCTACTCTATAGCAAAACTGCTTAAGATCGATTGATTAATGACATATTTTAAATTTACAAACATACTTCTGATAGATTAATGTTACACTAAATCAATCAAATTAACGATTAAATCATTTTCAGTTCAGTATCTAAGAATGCTATTTTAAAAACATTTTCCGTATATTTTCGTTATTATTAAGTACGTAAAATATTGTTGATATTCAATAAGAATAATTTCCATCATCATCTTTATTATAAGTTTTTATTTTCATTAATGACTAAACCTAAATATAGATGAACATATTTTTTTATATTTATTCATCAAAAGTTGTAAGCTAATATGAAATGTTGACGTTCTTTATTACATTTATTTTTTACGCGTAAACAAAAAAAAACAAAAACATTAAACGGGTTAATTTATTTTATAGTGTTGAACCTGTAACAGAAAATTAATAAAAATAAGTAAAAAAAACAAACTAGTTTATATATACATATATTTTTCGCCATACTGGCTTTAATTTGGAGCAAATTGTTCTACGAGAACAGCATGTCACATAGTCCCCTAAACTCTTTTTTTTGAAGAAAGTAAACATAAAAGTTAGGGTTATGAAATTTCGAGAGGCAAGCTAGGAGCACTCGCTGAAAAACATCATCCAGCTGTGAATTATGGACTATAACTATATCAAGAAAAAACAAAGTTTGGAATTTTAAATTTAAAAATTTGGTACCAATAAAAAAGTTAAAAATAATGTTATGGTTTTGAAAATCAACAGCGTCAGCGAAAACTTCTACTTGTACTAACCACAGAATATGGGTTTAATCAAATGCAATATGCCGTTTTCAAATAGTCACTATTAGCGAGATAATAATAATTTTCCTATTTCAACCGACCTTTCTAAAATATTATGGGTTTGACAGTTTTTTAAATGAAGCAGATTATTTTACGAGCTCATCATTTTGGTATTTATACAAATTAAAGGGCTAATGGTTTTTTGCGGCGAATCTTTTAATTCCTCAAATAAAATCCTCCATATCTCCTTCTATTTGCAGGCAGAGAATTTACATAAATTTTCATGAATAATTTGATGACAATTAATTAAGTGAACTATGCTGAGCAAAAACGCATTTTGTTTTAATTTACTTCAAAATAAATGAAGTTCGTTTGACGAAGCTTAGGTTTTTTTACATTTGAATTTAGATACCGTTGAATATTCAATTATTTCAAAAATGCATCGTTCGCTATAAGAACTCAATTGTAATTTTAAACAAATGAATTTCACTTTAAAATTATAACGTTGACATCAAAAGTAATAATCCTGACATCAACTTGATTTCGTATTCAGTAGAACAACTATTGATTATTGTGTTTTATTTCAGTACTCCTGGTAATTACAAGTACTAGGTATCCTAATTATTTATTCTCAGATGAAATTAAAAATGTATCTTAACGTTTTATTTACGTATTTCTAATGACTTGACTCTTGACAGCTAGATGAAAAAACAGGATCGTACAATCTATCTTGTTCTACTGAAATAACCAAGAAAGAAAACACGTAACAAGGTATTGCTATTTCAAAACGAAGTGATGTTCAGTCCTATATAATTAATTTAACCACCATTGACTTGATAAATCGAACAATATGACCGTAAATGCTGGTTAAATATTATGTTATCCTTATTTGTGACGTTTAGTTCGCTTGTGTGTGTAAACAATGGCTATATTTGATTATTAAATGAGCCAAGTGGTAATTCAGAGGAAAAATGAATGAGTTGCGTTATAATATTTTGCATCTCTTTACGTATCGAAAAAGTGAAATGAGCTTAATAAATACACACAACAATAGTGGTTTCTCTCAAAAATAAAAAAATTGCAACCTATCAAAACATCAAGTGAAGACGTGATTGTACTTGAAAGCCCAATAGAAAAGTTTTACCATTTCTTTGCAGTTTTATCATTTACAACTAAACCATGATAATATCGTACTATATTAACACTAAATATATCATTTGAATGGTTTTCAATTCTCTTTCAGTTGATATTCAGTCAGTTGAAAAATTAGACTGACAGGTTACAGGGGTCGAAAGAGGCACCTATAGTATCATTGTATTAAAGGTTTCATTTGTGAATGGCGACAAGTGCTTGTCGATTACTCACTAAACTCATTGTTTTGAACTTATAATATAATTTTATAATATAATGAAACAGTTTAAAAAGTGTTCGATAAAAAATTGTAAAGATTTCATTATTTTGAGAATTAGAGTGGAGACAGTTCAAATTATTATATACAACTATGTTCTATGCAACTATGAGTCACAGAATTGTTTAAGAAAATTTGATTTGCTTATAATACATTACCTTTGATCACTAACTGTTATATGGACACATCATTTAAATTATATTTAAAAAAAAAACCTCAACCTAACAGCATATTTTTATCTTTTCCGGTATATGGCTGAGATAATAGTTTCATTGTTTAATGTGACAAGGCAAAATAAACAAAAAAAATATGACGAGTAAAATTATTTTAAATGTCATTTTACTATAATTAAAATGGTATGTTCATATAACTGGAACGAACCTTTTATTCTTTTTAATTGGAAAGAAACAACGCAGCTGTAAATAGTTTAAATTTAAAGTTCTTCTTAAAAGTTCTTTAATTTATTTAGAGAAAAATGTGAGTAGTGGTTGCTTTTGGTGATGGTTGAAATCTATATAATAATAATTATTACAAGATGTTATTAGATTCATTCATAATTTACAGTCACACTGTGTCAAGTCTACATTTATTGGCCTAACTCGATAAACGGTGATCCTAAAGTTTATTGCCAATAATTACTCATTAATATAACGACCTATCTCTTTGACAGTGAACTATTACGCCTCCTTTCTTTCTGTACATACGTCAGAAGACAATTTAACGCTTTCAATTATTATTATTTCTCATAGATGTAACTAAATGGCTCATTTTGCCTTTCAGAGAAAGCTGTGCGAGTCGACTGATAAAACTTACCATATGAAATTTCAAATAAGCTTAATCCGTAACTCGAACGAAGCTTCTTTGAGAATTTTAATCATAATTATTATTCATGTGACGAAAATCTGGTTTTTGCTGGCGCTTTGGAAAAATCTGGTAAAAAATGCTTAGTGTGAGAATTTGCTTTGAAAAATAGGTAAACAGTAAACACTGTTACCACAGAGATTTCAAATATGCATGTTATTTTTAGTGTTATAATAATACATAACATTGTACTGTTCATGTGTGCGTTTAAAGTACGACTGGTGACGTGAGACTGTTGAGGTGGTAGATAATACCTTCAAAGGATTGAGTTAAATAGAGACAAATAATAATATCTCTGCACTATTCTAATTTTGTCATAATTTTCAGACATGTGAAGATACGTCAAAGAAGATTGCATCTCGAAATAGTAATGAAAAGAAGTATGTATTTTAAATAAGAAAATTGGGTTACATTCAAGTATACTTCAAATAACCTCGAGTAATAAATAAACGCATAACAATTTTCAAATCTCAAGTACGTAGCATATATTTTTAAACTATTTTCATTTCTAAATAATTTTACTTCTTTTTTAAGATAGGGTAATGATTGAAGAATTGTGCTTGATTATAGCTAGTTACTATCTTGTGTCCCGTTCATATGATTGGCTGACAACGTTTTTGTCCTAACATAGCTTTTAGTGTGAAAACGATCAAATTTTTGGTGGAAAAATTTAATACGATTAATTTAAAATCATAGCTCACACGTTCACCAAAAATTGAGTTTTGAGAACATCGCAAAAGACCACTGGACCACCAGTATTATGAAAATTTTAAATTACAATGAATAATGTTATTTATCGCAAATAAAAAGTAGAACTTTATTAAGATGCGGAGTTTACTTTTACACTACTAATAACCGATTGAATCTTACTGACCATCTCATATTATTCATAATAATATAAGCTTAGATACCAACAGTGATTGATGTGTTGTCATTTTCTTTAAGCCAAACTTTTTTTTATTTATATGTATTGATGAATTTAAAATCACTTGGCATACTTAACTCAAAATTGCCAAGAAAGCAAAAGAAAGTTTTTCATGTAGACATTTCATATACTCGTACTTCGAATATTTCTTTTCATAACAACAAATTGATACGGACATTATTTTGTCTGTGTGAAATGATTGCAATACAGACTTTTATGAAGTAATTGTTATATGGAAGATATTTTATAAATTTTAAATATTTTTTACACCGCTATTATTGCAACATTTTGACAGCACTATTCTAAGCAGTAAATACAAATTCGTTACTAAATTAAAATAATCGATGTAAGTTTTATTCATATAGGACCTCAAACATTGACTGAGCATAGAGAGAGCATAGCGAAACAGTTGTGAACCTTTTTAGGTCGGAAGGCGGCATTTAATAATCAATTATGTACTTGTTACAACGTAAGTGTATTTTAAGTGAAACTGCATTTGACCTCCGTTTCAGTGAAATCATGTCCATGCATATTTATACCAAAACAAAAATATTTTTCAGTCACTATTGGAATCTCATAGAATATCTAATCTCTGCGTATAGAAAGGTTTTTTAGTATTTCACAATTTTATAAACATTTATTAAAACCTTGTTTTGACTTAACTGGCTGTATATTTGCAATTGAAAGAAGTGTTAATTTCTTTTCAGCAATGTGTTTAGTGAAAATCATCATTAGGACAGATTTCGGTCTAGATTAAAAAGTATAGGATTTTTATAGCAATATCTATTGTTCCAAAGTGAAAGTATTTGTCTTCTGTACAAGTGAGTGCCGTTGCTGAAAGGGATTTATTCATTCACCTGTCTATTGTAGATACTAAGCAGTGAAATTTTAAATCCACTGTTTAATATATTCGTACTGCCTTATTTTACGAATATATAATATTTACCGTAACAAATCATGAGAAATCTTGACAAGTAAAATGATAAAACTTTTCTATTGGATTTTAAAGTACAATCACGTATTTAGTTACCGTTTTTGTGGATTGTATATTAATAATTTAGGGAAAAAAACTATAGCCGTGTGTATTCACTAATCTCATTTGACTTTTACGATACCTTAAGGTATGTCGAGTATTATAACGCAAATTACTCATTGTTTCCCGAAAATACCACACGTCTCATTTCACTTCTCATGGGCTAATATATTTTAAAAACTGTGAATGAATAAAAACAATAAATGTTACATATTTTAAATTCAGTCAAACAATTTTTTTTGATAACCTACAAAAACACGACTTCCTTTTAATCTAGAATAAATATTTAGGATCATAACGTAAAATCAAATATTTTACTTTAAACGAAAGCTATGTTCTTACTACCAACGTGGCCATAATTCGTTCTTCAGTCACGGGATCTGGTATTTAATAGGTTGGTTCAGCAATGTAAATGCAGTTAAAGCGTTATAATATGCCGCGATCACGTTCGCGCTTAAAAAATGTTAACATTAAGCAATGGAGCAGCGGCAGCAGTTTTGTAATGACACAGTGTGTCGAGAGGTATGGGGTGTGGACGCGAGGTGCAAATATTTATCCAGATGACGACACATCCGCCCACATTCACACCTTCACACCTTCGCGATTTCACAACCCCAAATTTTACGCCTCACACTTTATATTTTTCACCTGCTTGGCTAAGCCACAAACTCAAGAGTTGAGTAACGTAGTGGCTTGTTTTAAGCCATACAATAATACTTAATTAATAATCTTTTAACACCTGAAAAAAAAATTCAATGCCATGAAACCTGTTTCTAGGAGTTGCTATTCAACAGCTGCAACTAAATCAACATCATCGTATAGCGTGACAATTCTCAGCGATACAATGCAATATTATTTTAATATGTGTATTTTAAAGTTTTTGACAGTCAAGTTAGAATATAATAAATAAACACTGAAATTTTCGATGCTTCACAATACAATAAGCTTAAAAGATACTTTTTCTTATATTCAATTATTGTCAGTTGTTATTTGAGTATTATCCGACTTTATATGATGTTATCCCAAAAAATATATTTAACCCAATATTCTGGACCAAACATAATGTTTTAATTGAAATTTAATGTATTATCTTTGTAAAAATTTGTCAGGGTATTTTACTGAACTTTCAAATAACATAATTCCTAGTGTACTGTGTTTCTTAATATGTACTTGGTTTATTTCATTTTGTTTATAAGTGACAAGTCTTCAAGTTATCGCTAAAAGAACACAAACACCAGTGGATTGGTGATATAAGCATTTGGTCGTAAATAAAGATTTTTTGCTGATTATCACGCTATTAAAATTACTATAAGATGACTAAAATGCATTACAAGAGTGCAACAAATTACAAACGACGTTTTTCTATTTGGAGAAGAATTCAGGTGTAAATAAGTTTTTGGAAAGCAACGGGCACAAATTTGACAGAATATATAGTGGAATGGATGTAGTTTACCGAAAGTGTATCAAAATTGTATCATAAATAAATGTATCGTGTTTACATAAGAAATAAATAAATCACTAAATTTAAAGCTATTGCTGGCGAATGGATTGGACCCATGGAATGCCTACAGATTTGAATGGTGAGTAATTTCAAGAATTATATTAAATAATGAACGATTCAAAGCCTAATGAATTGTATAACAATAATATCCTGCAAATATCGAATAATCTTTCAGCTATACAACATTTTTTTTAGTGAAAGCTTGTTTTACTTTTTTTACGTGCCTATAAAACAGTTTTTTTCACAATACAATAGTAGAATTAATTTAATTCATAATAGGAGATAGAAGTTGCTAAGCTGCAATTAAACTGAATCAAAGCTATCGTTCAACTTTGGATTCTAAGTTATGTTTATAATATGTTTTTCACCTACTTGGTATATTATTTCTCGGGTTTTGTGATGCGCAGGGTGGCCGGTCGAGGGAGTGAGCCTGCTTCGTTAATACCTGCAAACAAAAGAAAATTACCCGATTAGCCTTTGCGAGGCAACGATACGTTTTCAAAAAGCGTCGATTATGTTGAACGAAAGTGATAATTTCCAAAAAGCACTTAAGTATTTATCACGAAACTAATAACACAAATTGCTTGAATTCTCTACGAAGAAATCTATTATAATAAACGTCAACTTTTATATGAATTGTGTATTAAAAAAAGGTATTATAAAAGGAATCAATTTGTTAAAAGAAAATTGGCAAAGGATACTTGATGGAGTGTTTTATCGCTGGTAACTTAAAAAAATGTAAAAACATTTTTTTCAGTAATTTTAAAAGGATAGACAACCTTCAAGCATTATTAAATTGTTGTACTCGATATTTTTCTATACTATTTAACGATATAACAGCATAATGCCACATTCTTATGGACATTGTTTTTATATTTTAAATTTAATTTCCCATTTAAGATAATAGTACTCAACATTAATTCCCGTAAGTGCTTATTTTTGTATGTGACCAATCTCCGTGTTATTCGTTCTTCTTTCGTTTTTAGTATGTATTTTAATTATAATTATAATTTTAATTTTAATTAGTTTATTATTTCGATAGCGGTGACTGAAAACTGATAACTTTGTTTAGAATCAATTATTAGATTATTCTTAAGCGATATATATTGAAGGATACTGCTCAAAGAGACAAAACACCTGTGAAATAATACTAAGTTATGAAATTTATTTTTATGGTATTTTGGTTCAATAATTATTCATCGTTAATTATCAATCATTACCAAATTAAAGCCTTTGCTTCTCTTAACTAAATAAGTTCAGCATGAGTAGTCTTGGTATTTTTACCAGTAAAAATATTAAAAACTTTAAAACCCTCGTTGGTAAAAAATAAATACAATAGTATTTTAAACTTTTCATTTTTAATCCATTAGAATCTCCACAATAAAAGCAATATTCATTAAGATCAATAGTTGCATATATTATCGGTTAATTTGACGATTCACATTGATTCAGTCTGACTCAATGTAATAAATACCACCCGTTTGTAAAGTAGTTTATTCATGTTTATGTTTTTTTATCCAGGTCTGCTCTCAATATGTAAAATATGAAGGTATGTCAACGGATTTTTTTATAGGAGAATTGTTTGTTACACAGTTGCTCAACCTCTCTCCTTTCGAAAAGAGTTGGGAATAAGGAAAAAGTTAGTACATAACTAGTAGTTAACCGATTGAAAAAATGTTGTTAGTATTGGAACTCGACCCTGTGAGATTCAACCAAAAAACCAACGACGGCGGAGCGGTCAAACCCGACATATTTCCATGAATATGTTCACTATTTATATTATATATTGATACTATGATCCCTTAAGAAGTGACGTGAGCCAAGTTGTAATTTATGACACAAAATGAGTTAGATGCGTTATAATGTTCTATATGTATTAAAGTAACTTGAAGTGAGCTTAGTAAATTCACAGTGCAATAATGTTTTCTAACTAATATAAAAGTATTTAATCCACAAAAACACTAAGTAAAGACATGATTGTACTGAATGGTCAAATTTTAAAGTTATACCATTTTGCTAATTAGCTCACATTACTTCTGAAGGGTTCATATATTTTAATCACCAACGACATCGAAATAACGTTAAAATATTTGAAATTGTTCAAAAACCACTATTTTATGATTATCACATAAATGGAATTTAAAAATAGGTATTGATATTAATAAAAAATTCTACCACCAATCTTCTTTCTGAATTGTATATTTGACGCAAATGTCAACTACAGTAGTAAATTGTAGTCAGGATATTTATTAAAAGTTTTCCGTTGCATTATTTATTTATTATGCCAGTTTTGAAGTTGGTGGCGTATTTTTGGCTGGAAGAAATATTGATGCGATTTGACCTGGCAAAGGGGAAAAATGTTCGAGTATAATAATACTTGCCGCTCCAAATGTAATTCATATTAAATTGACCTATTCATAGAAAAGATGACGAATGTATTCCGTAGGAACACGATTGTTGGGTTTTGAAATGCCCAGACGAATCTAAGAATGAATATTTATATTACAAGATTGCAAAATCAGTAGAGTTGGTTTATATTTTCAACGTGATGTTCTCGGTCACATAGGAAATTTTAATTTATTTAAATGGAAATTTTTATAGCTTGAACTGATAGTCGTTGGTGGGGTTTAAATAGCACATTTAAATCAGTAAAAACATATTGTTTCACATTTATTTGTTCCAGTACATGATTTTTTTCATGTAAAGTAATCGAACATGATAATATTGTGAGCCGGTATTTTTTTTAATAAAACTGTATAAAAATGATTTTTTTCGTGTCAATAATTTAAAAAAAAAATGTATTTTTAACCATGTCCGCTCTGAATATAAAACATTTAGACTTCATCTCAACAAATGTTTTTCTTACGAGAATTGCTTGTTACTTTGTAACTCCAGCTCTCTTTTTTTAAAAAAATAGTAGAAAAATTATAAAAGGGATAGAGTACAGGACTAGTGGTAAGCTTAACGATCTCACTACGCCTTATTTTTAGAAAGTTGGTTAAAGAGAAATTTAAATATTCATAAATTCGAACAAAAATGCATAAATTGACTGAAAAAATCGCTCCGTACTGGGGTTCAATCCCCTTAACTTTTAACCGACACCAACGGCTACTTGAATATTAAAATAAATATTTAACAAAAAAAAACTAAAACGCCTCAGTTTACAACTGTATTACTTTTAATGATATTCTATTAACCGTTCACTTGATTAAAATAAATAAACAGAGAATTTTTTAATTGAAATGCTCTATTTTATTTTTTAAAAACAAAGAAATACCTGACATTTAAATCACTCACGAATTTTTTAAACATAAAATTACTCCCATACAATCTGAAACTTAGCACTTACTTTTCAGTTCATTTTAAATCAATAATACAGTAATGAATAGTAAAAAGCGATCACTTTTTTTTGAACCCTTAATACTCAAATAGTGCTCATACCTCATTGCCAATTGATTATCATATAAATTCGCATTACTAAAAAGAATGAAAACCGTTGCAATGATCGAAGTGTATTGCTGTCGGTTTATCACTGAATAATGAATCAAAGAGATGAGCGTGATTTAAGTGCATGGTTTCGTATAAATTAAAATTGTATGAAGTACGAGCACTTCTATTCCCGCCTGAGATAATGAACTTCTGAACGTCTATTTTCTATTATCTTCGTACAATCGGAAAAAAACTCATAAAATTTTAATGGAATAACGAATAATTTGAATCATATATAAAAGAACTATTTTCGATCAGTTTCTATGAACAGGTAGCAATAAATAAAAAGAACTGTATTGAAAATCTTAATTTAATATAATTATTTGTTGTATACATTATCGATTTTAAAAATCTGCTGATCTTTTCAATATATCTTGAAGGTGTTAAAATGAAAATAAATGATACGCTTATGATATCAACAGAGCGTTTTTGATGGCACTACGATGTAAAATATTAAGTATTCAAATTGTGTACACTTTCTTAAATTGTTTAACTAAAAACCCACGCTTCACATTTCGACATCTTGAGGAATTAAAGTGCAAGGATAAACTCAACCTGTCAGATTGAAATTGAATTGATTATTTATATTTATAAAATAACTTCAAGTAAAAGTATTTTTTTCATAAATATTAAGTAAGTTAAGAAGTCATCTGACGTTCCAGCTGTAATCGCCGGCTATATTGGATTTAAAATTTGTTAACACGATATTTGTAATACAAATCCAAAACTTCTCTTTCCTACAAGCTTCTCTGGAAGTGTTTTTTGAATCTACACATCAATATAATTAATCAAAATATTTACAATGCAAAATAATACATAATAACAAAGAATCTTTGACACATACAAAAATAAACAAACATATTCCAACAGTTGAATAGAAGTTAAAAAATCTTAATTACGAACCCATAAATTTACCAAACTTCTACGAGACTTTATTGTTTTTTTTAAAGATTTCTAATAAGTAAAAGAATAAGTTTCTTTACTGGTAACAAACAATTACTACGTGCATTGAATAAAAAAGTTTTTATTGCCAATTACGATGAGTACTTTCATAAAGAAATACGAAGAATTAGAAAGTTTGGCGACGGTATTAATTATATAAATTCAAACAATACTAACTTCAAAAGTATTGGCATTAAAAAACATATAAATGCAATCTCGTTTTTACTTTTTGCAAATACATTGTTCTAAGGAGTTTGTTGGTATCAATGAATATAACTTTTATCCCAGAAATATTCGGAACTTTTGCAGTTTTATCTTGTTGAATAAAATAAAGCTTAGAGCAATGCTTACGAAAACAAACAAATGCAATGTTGTTGTTTATTATTATTCCCGAATACATTATTCTCAGGACTTCATCGTTATCTAACATTAAACTTTTAATTCCTGAAAAATCTTAAACACATTCATATTGTTTTATAAAATAAAGTTAACAGATCGTTATATAAAACTTAAAAACGATAACATTTGTTAACATCAATAAGTTTTAATGATTCAATTGGCAAGAAAAAAAAACATAAAAATCCAAATTCTAAGGTTACTTTGTGTTTTATAGTTGAATTAAAAACAGGAGTGTTGGCGTATCGTAAACATACACCAAAAATAAAATTAAATATAAATTTAGAAAATAAAACATTTAGTATGGATGTTTCTGGAAACGACATGCTCTTCATATTTGAAAAATATATTTTTTTACCGTTACTGAAGTCAAACAATACAGAATTATTTTCATTTTATTGACTACTAATCGCAAAACATGAATAATTCTGTTTTTAATAATGGAATAAATAGCACCCTGATTATTACTAATCAAAATACTCTATATATATATATATATAAATAAGTAATATGAAGATTAAATATATAGGACATGAAAAATCTTATTTACTCAACTTACGGATAGTTTAAAGATCCAAAAATATTGAAAAATTTATACAATTCAACCTCGTTTACTTTTAAGGTGTTCACTGTCAATAAAATGGTGAAAAGGCATTATATAAGTTTTTTACTAATTTTATATCATCAAGACCAATTTCGCTTATTATTAATGCAGTGTCGTGTATACTGTTTTATTGTGTTTTATTATCAGTCAATAATGCTCGTCATTGAGTGGAACCAGTGCTGATCGTATAAAATAAAAGTGGAATGGGTATAAAACAGTGATTTATTTTTTGCGTGGTCTTGATTTATTTATCTTTGTATAACGCGCATCTTTATTAACACTTATACCGAAAAAATGATATTATTCATTTATCAAAAGGTGTCTTACGGAAAAATATTCACACAGTTTATTATGACGCGAATAAAAATATGCATTAGGATGAGTGAAATACGAGAATTAACAAGGAAGAGCAATGTGAGTTGATGTGAAACCACATTCATAAATAATGTATATAAGCTTTTTAGCATTAACAATAAGCCACCTCCCTCTTCATAAAATATGTTTGGATTAGGAAGACAATATTTGTAGAAGAAAACTAAAGTATTTTTCTTACTTGCAAAATAAAGCATACGGAGTTTTTTTTTTAAATACACATGGTTAATTTAAATACATCATTTTGCAATGGCTTTCGTAGCTCAGCTAAGATTTCTATGTATATAATGGTCTTTGAAATGTGATACCGAGCTAACTAGATTTCTTAGAAGTGGGCATCGTCGAGTCTCGTAGATCATCGTAGAGATTGCTCGTATGTGGTATTCAAAGAAATCCTTTTACGGTTAGAAAAAAGTAATTACTATTCCGTTTCACTAAACAATCTTCTGCTCTCTACACTGCAAAATTGTATTTAATATGACTTAATAAGTGAAAATATTAATCGCTTTAATTTTTATCCGATAAAACAAGATTTAATGAATATTTTATTCTAATTTACTTTAACTTCTTTTCGCCAAAGTAAAATAAAATCGATATTTTACGTGATGCGCATTTTAATACGGCAAGAAAATCTGTTCCGTTAAATTTAATTACATGAAATTTATGATGTTTACAATTTAACTTTTCCGAAAATAATAAAAATAATGATGATATTAAATCTGAGAAAAGTGAGCTAAGAGTTCAAAAAATGGTTTATCGTGTATAGAAAACTCATACAAATAATAATACTCATTATTCTAAGAATGGTTGTCATCTCAAGATTTACATATACATATTAAGTGAATATGAATTTTCAGAAAATCTGCAAATACATTAAGGCATAATAACCTCAACATCACTTATTGTATAGAAAAATTATATTGATTGACTTTTATTCATATTTAAAGCGATATATATTTACTTTTTTTTTTTTAATTAATAACAAGTATTTCCAAAGACTCATTTTTAAAATATTTAATACCATTTTTTGTTTTTGTTTAACAATTTAAGTGATATAAAAATTAGTAAATGGAAAAATTTAATAAGGAGTATTTAAAAATTACTTTTGCATTTGTAACCTTGTTACCTAATTGAATTTTAAGTTGGCCTAATATTATTAAAAAAATACATTACTTGTTTATCGTTGTAAGATATCTTCAAGGTTTTTATTAGAGATACTTTAGTGTCATTCATTTACAATATGTACCATAATTTATAAGTTGTTTTCATATATTTTTTATGCCTTGTTATAAGTCTTTTAACAGCATTTTTTCGATCGATTTATCGATTTCTGTTCGATGGCATTTGTGTTTTCTGAAGTCTAAAATTTCTCTCCCACCTTTCCGATCCTTTAATAACTTACCGTTGCGACCATCTAACCAATAGTCCTGTTCTAGCCTTATTCTATCCCTTCTAATTTCTATAGAAACTTCGCTTCTGTATTTATGTAATTTAAGTCGTAACTGCTCTCTTATCAAAAATTATTTAGACGTAAATTTTAGAGTTGAACAAAGCGACCAAGTATTTTGAAGTAACGATTAAATATTCAAAATACACAGATTATGTACATAATTTACTGTGAGAAAATATGTTGCCTTTATACTGACAAAAAGCATTAGTTAAGAAATTGATGTTTTGAGTAATATTTCTAAACGCTATCTATACTGTCTAGCAAACATAACCTTTAACAAAACTTAATAATTGTCATTTTGAATCAGTCCAATAATATTTTTCGTTTCGAAAATATATCAAATCGTTTTACACACTATTTATTAAAGATTTCAATCGACAGCTATGATTTTCTTACGAACAATATACATAAATAACTTTTTTGTTTTGGCAGATGGTCATTCTTGCAGAATCATGAAAATTTTTACAGCACTGCTGTCTATCATAATGACTCTAAAATTCTTTGTAGATTTATTCTTAGAATTATTTTAATATCACGTATCCTGCAATGAATATTCAATATTAATAATAGAATATTCAAGATAACGTATGAATATTCTTATACCGTTACTTTCTTTATGATTATCTAATTGTGAGTCTGTATGACTACATATCGTCACCTTTCTGGTAAAGATAGTAAGTAAAAAACTGTCAAAAATGATTAAAGTATACAAAAAGATCCTTTGATATCAATACTTTGTCAGGAAGAACTCATTCGGTGTTTATTATTATACCAGTTTGCCAAACAAAGCATTTCTTTGTATACGCAATTATTATAAATGTTTGGTTGAAAGGAGGCAATTGTTTCTGTATATAATAATTTTAAGCTCTTGTTTGTGTCAGATCGACATTAATACATTTACTATACATTTTGATATTTCAATTATCTATGTTATGTAAAATATCGATGATAAAGGTAAATATTTTATCTAAGCGCTGAAATTTGTGCATATAATAAATAGCTCATTCATTGACAGAAATAAAATCAAAGAATTAGAATCAGTAGTATGCAATAAATTTGATATATTTTAGAGCATACCATAAAAGAAAAATTAGATATTTGATTTTGTTCTGACAACAATTCTTATGCAATACCAATATAATTTTAAGTAATAGTAATAACGACATGATCATATTATATGTATAAAAAATGGAGATATCAATCTACAATTTTTTCTCATATGATTATTTTCTATATTTGAAGTTTGCAGTAACGCTTTCATTAATGACACACAGATACCAAAATAACGACGAAGCCACGATTTAATATATTGTTTGTTTTTTGTATTATTTGTGATTTTTAAAATGAACTCAAAATTAGTGTTTCATAAACTTAAGGCAGTTAAAAATTAAATTATTTTAATCCTCACGGATTATTTAATATTGTTCACGGTAACCTGATGCTGAAATATCTATAAACGATACTTTATTTTATGATTATCATTTTTAAACTACTACGAGATGAATAAAAAATGCCCATGTGTTAATAAAATAATAAGCTTTGAAATGATTCCTTACGGTGAATAAAATTTTGATATAAAAAAGAAAACTGTTTATTTTTTCGAAAATGGAGACCATTTAATTATAAGTTTTTGCCTTAAGAAAAGGTCTCTATTCTAGATATCACATTTTATGAAGGCATTAAATTCCACAATAAACAATATCTTTTAATAATACCGTTCATGATACAACAGAAGCAACATAAAAAGTCTGGTTGGAAGTGATATGGGACAAGTTTTCTTGCGAAAAAGTTGTATAAATGCGTGATATTGACTTTTCGTTCTTTGAACCGAAACTAAAGTTATCGGCGGTTTAACAAAGTGGCATAGAAAATATGCGACCCCTAAAGCCTTATTCTTAAAATACTGTGATATTTTCCGACTAATCTACCAATGTAACATCATAACATAATAATATTTATTATTATCATCTGACGCAAGTAGTCAGTCAATCTTGCTAGCAAAAAGAATTTAATTATTTCCGTATTCTAAATATGTTAAGTAAATAACAACGTTTTGAGTATGGGAATAAATATTATCATGTTAATTTCATTTTTAGTTATTTATGAAATAAAATCATATTATCTATTGTTGTTTTGGTTTTCAATTATTACTCTAGCTATTTTTATTAAAAAAATGATATTGAAATGTATTCATAAAAGCTGTTATAAAAACATATTTTTGTACTATATATGTACATAGAACTATAAAAGTCAATTTGTTAATATCTCGGTATGTGTGACGAGTTTTTGTTTTTTTTGTGCCTATTTTCAGCGCAAAAAAACAGAATTTCTGGATAAAAAAAATAAAAGGCTTTTTGATTCGACACACGGTATTTGTTTATTTGTGATAACTGGAAATTACGAAATTGATTCCTGAAAAGATTTTCTGGTACATAAAATATTTTAAAAGCTGCTGCTGAAGTTGAGTTGGTTAATTCTACCTACCAGTTCGTCTTATGTGGTTGCGATATGGACTGAATCGAAGGTAATTTTATCTAAGAATTTTACAATCGATTTATACATTTGTGTTTAAAATATATATACATTTATGATGTTTACAATACTAATGCGATCGTTAAAACGAAACGTAGGGAGAGTAATTTAGAAAACACTTGTCTTTATTTTATATCCTTGCCGTCTCCGAAAAGGACAAATTGATTGAATAAACAACAACCACTTCTCTTAAAAACTACTTGATAAGGAATCAATTCCATATTTGAAGTAGATATCTTTGAAAAAAAACAGTTAAATGTTCAATGTTTTATTTTGCTAAAGGTATGATGTTGAAAATAAAACGACTTTAAAATTATGAAATAAAAATATTTACAGACTGCAGAGCGTTTCACGTATTGCGACGCCATATAGCGTGATCAGACTATTTGATTTTGCGTCTAGTTATAATCATATACTTTATTGTATGTGGAAGTTCATGTCAACTCAACCGATAAACAAATGATTGCCAATTAGTATTGAAAATGTGATGTCCAACATATTCGTTCATTTTTTTCAGACTTAATACGGTCTATTCAATTGTTTACATTATCATTTTATTGCATTAATAAAGCTTACATTATTTCATCTATCATTCAAAGAAATTTTTTACAATTTTAACGATATTTCGAGTATTCATTTGTATGCTGAATAAGTAATGTAAATATAACATACATTTATAAAAATTACAACCTTGCAACTATTACACAAATTTATAGTATAATCATAGCGAGCTTTTACTATTTTTTATCAAAAGTTTAATTAGAATTTACTTCATAAACTACAAAAAAAAACAGACAATAAACTTCAACTTATAATAGCGTTTACATACCATACAAAATACTGAATGACATTTAATCACCTGCTTAAAATCCTTCAAATAAATCGGCTCGCAATAACGACGAATAAAATTACGAGATATCTTTGACTTGGCCACTTTCAATCATTATTTATTGATGATTTTCATACATTTGTCGTACGATTATGAAACCTTAACATGTATTGATTTGTATGTATTAAAGTTCCCTACCGTAATTTATATAAAAAGTATACGCCGGTATAAACATGACTTTGTCGTGTTTGATATTGTACGCTTCAGTTACACATTTTGCTGTTATTAAAAATAGTCATTTTTATATAATGAGGTGCTTAACATTTTTTTATTTTATTTGAAAGGTTTTCATTCAAATTTGTGAAAAAATGATTTACTTTTATAAAAAAACAATCCACTCACTATCAGTTTGTTTTTGATACTATTTGATTTGAAAAGGTTGCCTGTTAATTTAATTATTAACATCTACAACAGATGAATGTGAAGTGAGAAACGGTTGATGTAGTGCTGAACCCATCATAGTGAGTAAAATGATAACTGTCTGAACATAAGGACTGATTCTATCAGATTGAATTTACCCTTGTTTCAATTTACATTATAAAATAAGCGGTATATTACATTCCATTATATTAATAATATTCAAACGAAGTAAACTGCATTATTTAATATTTTGAAATGTTGACATATGTTCCCTGTATTTTAACAATAAAATAACTGATGTTAAATTCTAAATAAAAAATATAATACGTAGAATAAATGGGCTCTAAATTTTTCACTATTACAATAAATTATAATCAAACACAAGCAGAGACAAAAGAAGAAATACATTTTATTGACTGCCTAACGTCAGTAAATTATTTAAATTTCAAGACGTTGATACCTGCAACGCGGTCGCTATTTTTCGATTGCTGACAGATTGCAGATTTAAAAAAATGAAGAATTGAATCATTATAATTTAGATATTTTTTTTGGTTACTTAATATAGTTTATTTTTGTTTACTTTTCAAACGTAACATATTTTAAATATACACTATAGTCAATATGTAGCAAAATACGCTGAAATTCATTATGGCTAAATTATTTTATTTTAAATTAATATTCAACCAACGATTTATAGTTGTGTAATTTTATTTTTGTTTAAAGCCGTTGATAATATTGTTTCATTTATGACATATAATAAGTAAGTAATACAAAACATTTTTTATTTATTTTTATAATCTTTTATAGATGAACTTTACATGACATATACCCTTTGTGAAATTTTAAACGTTGTGCAAACTTTGGCAGTTGAATAATTTCGACAAAAAAAGATAAAACATTTTTTTGAATTTTATTATTTAATTTTAAACACCAAAGGCTTAGTTTAAAGCTTAAAAACTCAATTGCAACACAAAAAATATACGGAATAAAATATGTTTCAATTTGATCTATTTTTAATTTTGCTATTACTACTAGGGAATCTCAGGATGCCGGATCCTGGGATCCCGTACAGTTTTCGATACATTTCAATTCCGGGATTAGAATAAATGATCCTACAACTTTCGGGATGACAGAAATGTGATGGTTTTCAAGTTGGCAGCTCACTCATATGCAATAAACAATGTCCAATTTAAATTCTTTGCGATTAGATTTACTGCAAGAGTTATCGCAGACGATAAGGTAATTTTATGCGAAGCATATTAAATTTCTTCAACAAATTTTGGTGAACTATATTTGAATGCATTTAACAACAGTAATAACTTTATTTATTCTTCCTTATTTTTAAGTATTTCAATTCGATTTTTTTTTTACACTTTAATCAATGTTATCAGATATCTATAGAATTGCTTGTTTTGTGAGATTTATTTTTTTATTGTTCATAAATATTAATTTTGTACCGTAAACCAAAACATGAGACTAAATTGCAAAACAATTGATGCTCTGGTACTTCGGGTATATTTTAAAATAATATTTAAATTACTTCTATTTACTCCAATAAAATTATTAAGAATTAAGAATGTATGTACACGACAATTTTAGAACTCTTCACTGCTGCAGTCTGAAGTTGGTAAGTACTTTTTTCAGCCATCGACATTAATTATTTCAAGTTATATTGCGTATTTTTACATAATGTGTGCATATTAAGTTCGTTTAATAATTATGGCGAATATTTTTTATACGAGTAATTAAAAAATCTACACTGTCACCTGTTCATCGCGAATAGCTGACATTAAGAGTGCCTCTTGGTAACGCATTTGCAGCCCAAAGCTGGTGTATAATATAATTTATAATAGAGAAGAAATGTTTTAATTAATTTTTTGCCATTATCATCAATTTTTATATCTTAAAAAAAACGTATTTTAATGAATCTGATTTCGGGACCGGTCCCGGGATCGAAAAATTCGAATCCCGATATCCCGGGATTAACATTTTGGCTTGGGGTTGGATTCCATTATTACTACTAAGCACATATTTTCTTAAAACTCGTTAAGATTTTTATAAAATTAAATATAATCTACTTTAAGTCATCAACTGAAATCATCGGTAACCTTTCTAAGAAAAATCTTAAAAATTAATGATTTCATTAGATACACTACGATAATTTATCAAAAATGAAACAAAAGGTTTTTTCTACAAAAAGTAGCATAAAATTTAAGATTGCAATAAAATAAAATACGTTTTATTAATACTAACTGCATTTCAGAGTATTTAAAATGATATTTATTATTCATTGCATATTTATGAATTTTTATTGCTTGTTTAGTTTCATGACAAGCTAAAATAACGTGTATTGTGACTATAAATTAATATTAATTTAAAATAACTTTTTTAAACTAATATATAAACAGACAGACGCAAAAATGAATCGCGTTTAAGGCATCGGTACGTCATTTTGCCCTTTTATACATTGTCAGTTACTGTCAGCAATTTTTCAAGTGTCCATCTGCTTACGACAGTTTCATAGTTAAGAGAATATTCAATATGTCAGGCAATAGCTGAAGCTAAATAGTATTGAAACGGAATATTAAATATTTATGTATGAATCAAGACTATGATTTAATTGTGAGATCTGTAACGGTAAAACTTTAAGTCTGAGGTTACAAGTTAGATGTTTAGAATTATACATTTGAAGAAAATTTTAATACATACAATATGATATTAAATCTGTAAGATAAACTAAACTAAACTGACTAACAAACAAAAAATTACCTACGCTTCTATAAAAAATTTATAACCTAGCGAATAACGGCTATATTTCATTTTCTAAATATACTACAATCAAACATAATCGTAATTCTTAGTGATTTCAGTTTTCTACATTTGTTTTGATTCGTTTTCATTTCAATATCTAACATAAGAACGGATGACGATTAAAATTGAAAGATGACATTTTTATGGCAAATTGAACGCTTCCTCTGATATACTCAAAAATAATATTAAATAACATTTAAGAATTAAAAATATTCACCTCAACATTAATTAATAAAACAAGTTAAAAAATATGTATTTTAATTAAAATGTAAAAGTAAGCGGTCACTCTTTAGTCTTTTACAAAAATATTTTATCTTAAAATAAATGATAAGCTCAAAGTCTTCATTCTCAGTTTACTCGTATTTAATAATAAAAAAAAATGTATGTTGAATTCAAGTAGTTATGTGGTTCAATGTTACGCAATGCGTTATTATTTTTATTTTGATTAGAAATTTTAAATGTTTTATGTATCAAAGAATACGAGTTAAAAAAACTTTGGCTCATATTATTTGTTATTTAAATTTAATATCATTATAAATATAATTTTACTGTCATTATTGATGTAATAAAAATAATTCAACAAGTTTTATTTTAGAAAGTGGTTTCTAGAATTTCATTTATGATTTTATTGTACTTCATCAATAAAGTTTTCGATTTGTTGATGTTTTGATATTTTGTAAAATTTAACTGTGCGAAAAATTCACAGAGCTTAAAAATATTATAAGATGAACATTTTCAATAATGTGTTTTTATTTCTTAGAGCAATGCAGTTTTAATAAAAAAAAACTAATATCTTCAAATTGTTTCTTACAAATTGTCTACATTATCAAAATTATTTGATATGAGCTTAACTGTAAGCTAAAGATTAGCACTTCATGGGAGTAATTTATTCAGCACGTAGAGTTTCGCTCCAAATTATCCGAAAACCTTAAAGGTTTTACTCGAATACCACGTGATATAAATTATGAATAACATGTCATTGTAAGTTTCGGGATCTTGAATATTATTTTCAATGTCACACCATATTCGCTTCAAATTAAATTTACTTGAATTATGACGAAGAATTTAAAATAATGATATAAATATTCAGAAGAAAGACAAATATTTATCAAATTCTTTGAAAGAAACGGATACATTAAATTCTTCTCCGATATAACTTTTGATGCTTAGAGAGAACTTAATATATTTCTTTATAAAACTACAAGTTGATTACTTGTAATTGAATAGCAAATGTAAGGTATTATAGTTCAACAATATATTGCGCAAGAAAAATTAAAATACATCAGTCGAGCTATATTCACTTTTTTTAATTATATGAAATAGTAAAACGAAACGGTTCAACTTAAAAAAAAACCATTAGGTTATTGATATATTATTAAAAACATTATCTTAATAGCAGTCAGTTGGTCTTTTTATATGCATTTTATATTTGTAAATGGTAACAGGCAAGATAAATATTCAATTTGATTTGAACAATAAAAATAAATTCAAATACTCATCAATTGAAAGTTTATGATAGCTTTTATGAATCATGTGTGCCTTAAAATGCTTTCACTGAAAGGTTAAATAAAAAAATGTAAAGTTAATTTTAGATAGTATCATTTAATTGAGCAATTGTGGGAGTATATAGAAACGGGGGCATTCACATATTATGAATGACATTAAAAACATCCCGTTTGCTTTTTCGTTGTTTGATAAGTCGTTCATTGTAAAAAAATCTTTCCATTTCAGGTTTCAAAACCGCTGTTATTTTCAACTGAAATACTATAGCTTGCAACTTTTTTATTGCGAATACATGCTAAAAAAAATAATTACACTAGAGGGGAAGAATATCGTTACTTGATGAATTAGATTGAGGTGTAAAATAAACGACGTTATTTCTATTAAGAATTGTTTAAAATATTTTAGTTTACTACTTTCATGGACTTATTTTTGTAACGTTAATAATTAATTATTATTTTAGTTGATAAAACTATTATATTTTTTAAATTCAAAGTTTGCTAAAATAAATACCAAAAAAATTATTGGTGGATTAAGAAAGATAAAATGTCGTTATCAAATTTCTTTTTACAGCGAAGTGTTTTTGTTTTTTTTCTTGAAATACTTAAAAATGACAAATAAACAAATTGCATTACTATTTTAATAATTTTAACGTTCAAGGCTTTCAATTAATCTCTGCATCTTAGATACAATTATCAGGATCATTATTTTTATAATACGATCTCAAAAAATTCACATTCAAATACAACTTTATTGAATGGGTGAATTCACATATTTTTCTAGTTTTATAAGTTTTAAAATAAATTTAAGTTTGTAAAAAGGTAAGGGTACCTTGTGTGCATTTAGCTAATTTAAAAAATATTTTTTTAAAAAAATCTGTCTTTACATTGAAAATTTACATTGAAAATAAAAAAAAAACACTATTAAAAAATATTTGTGTATGAAATATTCACAGAATAACTTACCTTATTGAGACTACTACGGCAGGTCTACGACGGGTGCTACGTTTTTCGGACTTCGCGAGTTGACGTATAGGCGAGTTCACCGTAGAGGTATCGGATCAACAGGGCGATAGCAGGAACGCACTCAGCTTTTATAGCGACCAACGTGATCGTAGACCCTGGGGTGGAGATAGGGGTCGCTACGATAGGCGGGGAAGGAAATCGGAAAATGGGAGGAGCTTACGCAGACACTTGGCTCAGAGATCAAGAGGAATATCCGGACTGAGAACACTTTAATTCAGGAGAAGGAGTTACCATCGCATGTGCTCGAAAACTTTGTATGCACTTTCTCTACTCAAGATTATGGCCAAGTTGAGTTTCAATTTGACTAAGTGATTTTGAGGTACCATAAAACTTCCCTAATTTTGAATGTATATTATTAAAACTGCACTCATTCAAGTTTAAAACACACGCAATAAGAAGATGTGTGCGTCTTGTAGAAAATTCATTTAAATAATTCTTTTTTGGTGAAAACTAAAACAAAATAATAAAAATACTCATTTAGGCTTTCTGGCAACCTTCTTTTTAATGAAAATATTTTTTTCGAATACATAATATTAAGAAAAGTTGCGTACAAAAGTTTTATTCCAAATAAATTGCACTTTTTACATTTCTGCATGCTTTTGACATATGAGCCACGTGAAAAGATATATTAGTGAGCCAAGTAGTAAAATGGTAAAACCTTTCTATTGGAATTTTAAGCACAATCACGACTTTATTTGGTGTTTTGATCGATTGCATATTTTTATTTTAGGGAGATAACACTATTTCAGTGTATATTTACTGAGCACGCTTCACTTTTACGATATGTAAGACGTGTAGAATATTATAACGCATCCAACTATTTTTTTGCCATCCAATACCACTTCACATCTCATGGTCTCATATCATTGGAAGTTTGTGAAGTTCTGAACGTACATATATGTGTTGCTATACTGTATGTCATGGATCTTGAATAATATTAAAAACAATTTATTGAGATTTTAAAAAATTGTAATGGAAATAATGTTATTTTTTTATCAAGTAAAGTAATAAATATAAAAATATAATGAAACAACACATTAAACAATATTATTATACATCATTAGTACTAGAATTATTTATAGTTGATTTGTACCCTTGTGTATATTTTTCTATTATAAGTATTTTCATCCTCACTTATCCTAGGGATCGTATACAGAGAATGATCGGTATAGACAAAATCAAAATACTTGCAATCAGCAAATTTTGCTGACTACTAGTATTTTTAGTTCGTCTATCTATACCATTCTCTTAGATATGTTCGCAGACCTTTTTTTAACTTTGCACTGCTTAATGTATTGAAAAAATATTTGTATACATTTTGTCGGTCCATAGCGCAGTGACCATGGCTTTTGCGATGGATCTCAGGTATTCAGATTACAATATGAAAATCATTTTTTTAATCGATTTGTCGATTTCTGTTCAAAAGCATGAGTGTTTGTGATGTCTTAAAATTCCTTCCTACATTTTCAATTCTAAAATAACGGGGCGAAGCAAGAGCGCTCAGCTAACCACTATTATTGTCTCTAGCATTTTTCGTAGAAAAAAATCTGTTGAGATACCTCTACTAGGAGGCCAAATGCTCTACATTGGTAATGGATATGGTTTTAAAAAAAAACTATTCTTTCTGAACTTACTCGTATTTTAATATACAATATAAAGTTTTTAGATGATTTTCTTTTAGTTATAAACAAACATTACTGGAAAGGATTATTATATGAAGTTATTTTATATAAAATATTATTTTTCTAATACAATCTAAGCTCAGGTAAAAAATAGATGCAATATAACATTTATACTCATAGTGATGGTATACATTTAATTTTACATCAAGCCTGTTTCCACGTTCAATAAAAATGAATAATATAATCTTTTTTTAAGATAAGTCACAATTATTAAATATTTCAAAAAACTGTCTGTACTGCTAAAAATACAAGATATAATTTTTAAGTGTAAAATATCGATAAAGTGCAAGGTGAAAATGCATATTGCATAATCTTCACCGCAGAGTTTATATTTAGCGTACATCTATCGTATAACAAATGGATAACATTCTCGAAGTAGATATACCTCAGGACCTGTTGATACTTTAATCTATCACATGAAGCGAAATTCCGTTCTGAAGGAAGCCTCCGGGAATTTCCGGTTGACGAGCTTTTCCTCACGCGGGAGTTTGGTAATTGAAGCATTAATATCGATGTATCGACATAGGTACCCTCACTCCAACGCGCTTCAGAAATCTTTATTCAAATTAAAATTCATTATGAAAAATACTGATTAGTTATTTTTGAATACTTAATATTTATTGCAATATTACTTATTATAAAAACATGAAAAAGATGCAATGCCCGATGAATATATCAATACCAATATTTGGTATTGATTACCGGTATTCCAACTTAAAATGAGAAGAAAATCGTTTCGGTAATATCAATTAAAAATAAAAGAAATTAAATTCAAAAATTAACCCAATTTAACAAAGAGTAAAAATATTAAACAATGAAACTATAATTTAGTTTACAATATTGATAATAACATGTTTGCAAGGGTCATCGAATAACTAAACGCAAAGTATACAAAATAATGCGTCTGTGTGAAAAATTACATGTTTTTCAATACACCGTTCAAAATCGACGTTGATTGGCATCTAGGAGAGAAATTCGTTGTACTCAGACTTATAAACACTGCGTTATCTTAAACGTTTTTGGTTAATAAAAAATCATCATGTTATCATTGTTTTCAAAATTGACATTTCTGTATCCAAAACAGTTGAACGAGGGTCCCCCTGGTTTCGGTTCCGCCAGAATGGTTAATATCGTACCGTATATATACTGGCAAAAAGCTATAAGTCAAAAGTTAGCTGTTTTGAGTGCGTGTGAATGCAGATAGATGTGTACACGCTGTATCATCTAACAGACAAGTTCTGTAATTTTTTGTGTTTTTTTACATAACTTTGACATAAAAAATCTATTCCATTACATGTTATCTTTGCCAACAAAACCATTTAACGCTTTTGAACACGTGGATTGCATTCGTTTATCGTTATCTAATTTTATCGAGTGCATAAATAAATAGGGTAAAATTTCACCATAATCGAAAATTACGATTATTTAAAAAAAAAAAAGTCTTTTACATGACGCTTTCGGCCAGTATACCGACGATTCAGCTGACATTCATTTGTAACTCAATGCATATTGCTTTTTATATCAAAGATTAGGTTGAACCTCAACTAACTCAATTGACGCGTAGCTTTCTTCGTACTATGTGAAATATTACATGATTCTAGAATAAACTATGTGTGTGTCATTAAAGATGGCGATGTAATAAAAAATAAATAATTTCAGATAAATTTTTAAATCAAAAGTTGAATTCAGGGCTGTGGATTCGTCTAAAAAAGACGACTCCGACTGCAGCTTTAAAATAAAAAACGATTCCGACTCCGAAGAAATTTCGAATATATATATATTATTGCCACCTGTGTGGTCGAGTGGTCACCGTTGCTGGCGTCGGCTACGGAGGGCCCGGGTTCAAATCCTGGTACAGACAGTTTTATAAATTGATTTTTCAATTGATTTAGAAATTTCTGTTCAAAGGCATGGATGTATGTGATGTCTTGAATTCCCCCTCTCACCTTTCCTATCCTATGAACGGGGCGTATCGACAGCGATTAGCTTACCACTAATCCTGTCCTAACCCTATCCTTCTATCCCTACTCTCTTTGGAAAAAGAGAGGTTAAGCAACTGAGTAACAAGCAGTTCTCGTAGAAACACTTCTGTTGAGATAAACTCCATTAGGAGTTCATATGCTCTACATTGGGAGTGGACATGGTTAAAAAAAATATTTATTCTATCAGATCATTTTTAGTCAGCCAAGCATGAAATATCAACACTTTTGACTATTTTGTTTGAATACACATCATTCAATATATTTTTCATTTTTCACGACTTCAATTCCACTTGCCCTGGTTAAAATAATATTTAAACAAATAAATCATTATTCAATCACAATAAGGTTACTGCACGAAGTCTTAAAAATTCTTTAGTCAACTACTTCGCATTTCTAAAAACTGATATATTCTTTATTCTTCGTGCCTTAAAGCTTGTACGTCTAAATATTATAGCAAATAAATATTTCTTTTCAGATTAACAGTTAAAATATGAAATGTATGTAATGTATAAGAAATTCGATTGAGTTTTAATAAAAAAAAAACACGTTTATTCAAATATTTACAGTATTGTGAAATCATCAAAATCTTATGAAAGGTTTTCTTTATTCGAGTGCCGAAATTGTAATTTCAGGTTTATTATTGTTAACATGCCTTCTACACAATGATCAAATACGAAAAAAAAAGGATTATTTCCGCACATGGCGTTGATATAAGTCAAGATAAATAATTTATTCCTTATTTTTACAAAATATATGAACTGCAAGAAAATGTAATTTGATGTAATTCGTTATTAAAAAAATATAAAGTGAATATTGGATATATTCCACCGTGCGCATTATATTTACAAATGCGTCTCGATTTTTAAAATAATATGTTAACACTATTCATGGATTTATGAATTAAAATAATTAAAATTTAGTCAATTTAGCATTTTGACTGAAGATGCTTAATGTAATTTCAATATCAAATTTGAATCGTTCGATATTTGTACAATAGCATAAATTTTGTCTCTCACGATCCAGGTTTCATCAGCCAGCATCTTCATGCACTGAAGGGCACGAATAAACTTGAACTTACGGTTAGTAAAAAGTTTTTAGCGTGAATATGAAAGTACAGTTAAGACAGATTGTTATCACTGTGTATAAAAGATATTAATGTTGATCTGAATATCTATTGATCGACTGTCTATTTTTGATTTGGTAAGTTTCATCATGAAAAATTATAAATTTAAGATTTAAATACTCTTTCATAATAATTTTACATTTACTTGATATGGTAAGACCAATTACGCTTATCATGAGCATTTTCAGTGAATGCAAATCCTCGCTTGAAAATGATTTTACCAGTTCTGATCATATTAAATAAATGTGTAATTATTAAAAAAGAGTGTTATTTTTTAATAGAATTCTTTTTTACCAACTATTGACTGTGAAACTTGAAAACAGTAGTCTTGAAAGTGTACAAATTCTGTAGGTCCGTAAATTACTTGTGTTCATTTGAGTCAGTCATCATTAAAAGACAAATCCAACGGTCATAATATCGAAATTCCTACCGATTTAAAATAATCAGTAATACCAGACGTCTAATTATTTTAAGCATTAAATTATTTTTGAGTACACTAAAGTAAAATTTCTCATTTTTCTAGAAGTATTATGAATTCCATATATTACAATATTCGTGTAATGGACGCATCATTCTCATTCTGTCAAGAGCCGTGTTTTAAATTAACAGTACAAAAATGAACACTTTTCCAGGTTTTTTCATCTGGAAAAACACACATTTATATTAAAATAAAAATAATAATTCCGTTTTAAAGCACCAGTGTCAAAAAAAACTGAAATAAAAAAATCATAAGAGAAATAATAAAAACATTTTTATTTTAGTAATTGCTCTATAATAACTACTTGTCGGGTCCATGGCACCGTGGTCAACGTTGTTGGCTTCCATGCCGGGACTTATAGGTTTGAATCCAAATATGAACAGCATTTTTCAATTGATTTAAATAATTTCCGTTCAAATGGCATGGATGTTTGTGATATCGAAGAATTTCCCGCACCATTACAACCATTAAATAGGGGAGTGTAACAAAAGTGATTAGCCAACCACTAGTCCTTGCATACAAAAAAGCTTTTAATTATAACTTTATCATTCTGCATACTGTACTTCATGCAACCAAGTCTTGAATTTTTTTTTCTCTGAACGTTCGTGGCAAAATTACGTTGTTACACTACAAACGCGAATTACGTTGTTACACTACGGAATACACTCTCTCTCCACATTGGAAATGGACATGGATTGGAAAAAAACTTTTAAGATATTTCAAAAAGATTTTGTTTTATTGTAAAAAGGTTGACTACAAAATATTCATAGATGAAAAAATATTATATATATTTTTTAATGAATTGTCTTAAAAACGATCTAGCCTGAGTCAAAAAAAACTATGCTTGATAATCATTAAAAAACTGATATTTAAATCTCCAATATTACATTTATCTAAGTTTGAATACCAAATTCAAAAAATGTCTCTTCAACACAAACTTTGTCTTTTAAACGTAAATTAATTATAACAGAAATTTTCCATAAATATTTTATTGATAAAAAATGATTTCGATATATATAGAATACCCAAAATACAAATAATTATGTCGTTGATAATGGTATCGTATTTACGATGAATGTTAAATAAAGTTAAGGGTGTTATTACTGCCTAACAAAGGTGTAAAGTTTAAAAGCTATTTCAATTCCTGGTCCAATCGGGTAAATGAAATTTCGTAGTTTGAAAAGTTTGTTTATATGACCTTTATGTGTTTATTTCCATAAATTAAAAATATTTACAAATATAGGTATAACAAAATAATGAATATTGAGTAAAGACACTTTATGACGATTACTAAAAATATACCAAAGATGGAGACATGAACAATTTTAAACAAGTATGTATGTCATTAACAGAAAATAAACAGAAGTTCATTCTAAATTACATCAAAGTAACATAGTTTATATCCCAATATAGAATAGAAGATGTAGACTTCATATGGAGTTTATTTTAACAGAAATGTTACCACAAAAACTGTTTGTTTCTAATTTTTTTTTTTCAAAGAGAGTATGGATATAAGGAGAGCGCTTGGATAGAACTAGTGGTTAGCTAATCCCTCTAGTTACGCCCTGACGCCTTAGTATTTGAAGGTTGGGAAAGAATATATAGTCGTTGCAAACACCCATGCCTTCAAATAGAAATCGATAAATCGATTGAAAAAAATATGTTCGTCTTTGGACCTGTACCCGTGCGATCCGTCATGGAAGCCAACGTCATTGACCACTGTGCTACGGCACCCGATATATTTTTTAAAGTGATAAAACAAATAGCAAACTTAGTTATATAATATGTGGTCAAACAAACTTAATTCATTGTATCTTTTAAGCAAACGATTTCATTTATTTAATAATTCTGATAATAAATTAGATTTAAATGATACTCTGCAGAATATACATCTTACATTGTCTTGCTCGGTTGGCGGTATGTTAAAAAATGTTTTTAATACATAGTTTAGATAACTGTGATCTTTTCATCACTTTTTACTTTTTTCCGCTATTTAATCCAGAAATCTGGATTTTTTTGGCTACAATTTATAGTTAACAAAATATCTGTGTATGTAGGTATAAGGGCTCTGGAAAAAAAAATATAGATTGTATTGTCGAAAATGATAAAGATATGTCATGGTGTAGAGCAGGCTTGGGGAACTTGCGGCCTTTTGGCTACTCTGGTGCGTTATTCTGTGAATGGTCTCCGCTGGTTAATTCTGTAAATTTATGTAAATTGATAAATTCCTGACATATCCTGACCGTAAAGTAATGTTTCCGGCCAAAGATTCCCTAGTCAATGTTTACTGCGGCCTTATGTCGAATCAGAAAAATGAATGCGGCCTCTAGACAATAAAAGGTTCCCCACCCTTTATGTAGAGCTAATAATTCCACCTTTAGTAGTATTTATGTTTTTTATAGTTTCCAGCATTTATTTTTTTTAATAATTAAAATCGAGCTAACAAGAAAAGCGGCAGTTTACAAAGTCTTGTTATGCTAACATGGCAGTTATCAAACAAATTTCTCAAAACAATGTAAATTTTAATATAAAATAACTTGAATTATTCCACGTATTGTACTTATCAATACGTGGAATAATCTAATTTATTTTATATTAAAATGAACTTCCACAAAGTTACCGCCGAATCCATCGAAAGTAAATGACAATTTTATTTAAAAAGCGAGATAATACTAATATCAGTACCTTTTTCGGAAATTTTATCTATACGGTAAGAAATAAATACATTTTTCCTAGGCCTCAAATGAAATAAAGATATTACTTGTTTTCTTTGATTCTACATTTTGTTTCAATGTCATTTTAGATGTGTGCTTATATGTTGACGTTTTAAGTGTACGTACAAAAAACATGTATCTGTTTGTACATTTTTTTAATGCAATTGAAAAAAATATAAGCCAATACCTACTACAAAATTGATGTATTTTATTGTGCTGGGTTAAATAGTAATAAAGAGACAAATGTGTACATTGCATAATATGTTATTTATGTTGATTTCGCCCTGTTTACCAGTCACAGAGAAAATGATGTCGGGAGTCGATAATACGTTGTGCTGGTACTGCAAGTGTGGTAACTGGTAACCTACGCTAAAGCGAGGGATGTAATGATTACTTGAAAGCTACTACACACAACCTGACACAACAATCGAGGGTGTAAAGCGAAGCGACAACTGTGGATAATAAAACCACCTGCGGTAGGGTGGAATTTGTACAACCCTCCTATTTATATACATCGCAGCATTAAGATATATCTTTACATAGTGATTATTTAGAGTGTTACATCGATGTGAAGTCGCTTCAATAATATGAATTAGTTAATAACGTAAACAAAAGGTAAACCAATTGGTAAAAATAAATTTAGTGGTAAGGAAGTTAACGTTGAAAATATAGTAAAATAATCGTTTAAATTAATAATTTATAAATATACATAAGACAATATTAGTGCAATTGATTTTTTCAATATTACTTACGACCATACTTATTAATTGTAAAAGTTAAACGTATATCTATACCAGTGTTTCTTAACCGTATTGAAAGAATCACCCCCTTTAGCAGAAATAAATTGTCCAAAACTATCTAACGCCCCCCCTTCACCGAGGAATTTTAAATCCTCGACTCCCTATACCTTTTCCTCAAAATATTTCCGGAACTTCTTTTTTTTTTCAGCTCTCCGACGAATTTGACAATCTCTAAATAGTTGGCGGGCACGGGGTTGGTAACTAAGTGCATCGCCCTCTCGCAACCCTACAACGCCCCCCAAATTCTGAAAAATTAAAAACGCCTCCCAAACTTCTAAACGTCGGCCAGGGGGGGCTATACCATATCTATCTGATCTATACCATAAAACCGAAAAAACATGATGTTTTTGATAGATACGGCTGTAACTTTGTGGAAGTTCATTTTTAATATAAAATTAAATCACTATTTTACTTATTGTGCTAAAACTTGAAACACACATAAATTTCGATTCAAAATAAAAGATAAAACGAATTATTTTCATGACTACTGTCAGAATTTGTACATTACGTCTAGTTTTCATTTGGGTTTTGTCACACACAAATAATGTGACATTTAAGTAACATCAACTGTAAAAATGAAGAAAGAAAATCGTGTCAACTATTTGAGACCTCCTTTAATTAGAATTCCTGTGAGCTTCCGATCGCTATACCGGTGTAAACTACCAGAGAAATAAATAATAAAATACATGGGTCAAAAGTCCAGTAAATCAAAAGCTTATTTAAAAATATAGTGCAATAATATTTAATAACAAAATTCACATCTTGGTATCGCTGTCAGAGTACCTACAACGTCATAAATCTAGAATATGGTTAAAGTTGGAAAGGATATATTGCTTTTTTATTACTGCCCCGCATAAAATTTTATTTTAAATAATTTTATTACTGTCTACACATTCAAAGCTTTGATTTGTTTTAAATTATTCTCATTTCAATCGTTGTTTCCATGAATTACGCCGCATATTTTTTATGACGTAATCAAATATATAATTGATCAAGATATTAATATATGGGCTCATGAAAAGTGAAGTAAGCCAAATAGTATTTCATGAAAAAAAATGTTGTATAGCTGAAAGATTATTCAATACTTGCAGTATATTATTTTTTTACAATATATTAGACTTTGAATCGTTCATTATAGTATATAGTATTATTCTTGAAATTACTCACCATTCAAATCTTTAGGCATTCCTATGGGTTAATCCAGCGATTTTCAACCTAGGAGGCGCGGAGTACCACCAGGGGAGGCGCCAAAACTTTTTAATAAAAAAGTTTTAACAATAATTTATTCATATTAATAAAACTTCATATCGTTACGTACGGTAACAACTCAGTGTACGAATGTTTATTTTTATTTTTCTTACATTTTTAAATATATGTACTGTACTTTTAATTTCTATTAAAAACAATATCTGGAGCGAATGATTTAAAAATGGTGCCTTAACAAAAAAAATGTTTCGGAAGTGCACAAAACGACCTATTTGGTTAAAATTTTAGGAAAATTGAGCAGCTTGAAATAAAAATCAATGAAGGGATCACAAATGTTTGCAAATCCATTTGTTCAAAAAGACAAAGTGAAAACTTTCATTAGGTATGGAAATCAAATTTACAAAAGATTTAGCTGACAAACATCGAAAAAGAAAAATTGATATGACTATCATTGCGATAATAGCTCACTAAAACTAAAGTTTCAAAATGAAACTATGATTCAATTTTTAATGAATTTTAGTGAAGAGTATTAATCTTTGTGCTTCTACCCTTCAGAACGTCTTATTTATGCGAAAGCACTGCATATTTTTATGTTATATGTAATGTCATTGTTATTTTTCTGTTAAGTATGATTTTTAGTATGTTTTTGTAATACAATTATTATTATTTAAAACGTCTCTTTATTACTACATTTATCAAAAAAATAAAAAGTAGGGGAGGCGCGGCAATTTTATTTTTATTTTTGGGAGGCGCAGTAGCATAAAGTTTGGAAACCGCTGGGTTAATCCATTTTTACAGCATTGGCTTTAAATCTAGTGATACATTTATTTCTTATATAAACACGATACATTTATGTACTAAGCGTCAGTTCAAGTTCATCCGTGCAGTTGAACGCCTGAAGATGCCGAAAGGTCCTCCAGGTCGTTAGTGAAAAAACTTGTGTGAATGTACATAATTTGAACGATTCAAAATTGAATGGCTGAGATTAAATCACTTGTTACATATGCCTATAATTTTTTCAAAAAGAAAAAAAAGTCAGGAGACACATAAATGTACTTTAGTCTACCGCAATCGCTATAAAAAGCCACTGGAATTATTTTGTTCTGTATATATGTGATTAAGTAAATAAATATGTAAGTCAGGAAGCAAAGACGTTTTCATCCTAGCATCTTCTTCATCATGCCAAACATAGCACATGGACATATATTTTTTGCAAACGTTTTTAAATAAGATTAAACAAAGCATAAAATAAAATATATTTTAAGATACTAGTATGGATGTAAATATTGACATTTCGAATTCATTCCATCAAAAAAATCAAAACAGACAAAAATTAAGATATGTGTTTCTAGACAATTAACGACGATATGGTCTACCTTAAGAACTTATATGATTTGAAAAATAATCAGATGTTTCCATCATAAATTTAAATTGAAATATGTAAACGGTAGACTTCCTCGATATTATACGAATGAATCATTCAGAATTTTGGTTCTAAGGTCTTATTTTACTGCTTTAGACATATCTTTATTTTCTTTTATTAATAATCTCTTTTATATTAATATTTAATTTGATATATGAGATATAAATTGGTCAAGGATATTTTTTTACCACAATTCATCACCAGCACCTTCACTTCAAAATGTGTTGGTCAAAGTTTTTTCATTCATAGTCCAAAGGATAACAATATGTTTACCATAGCTTAATGAAAAAAACTTTTTTACTATTGACGGTTTTCCCTTTTCGATGATGGAATTTTTGTCATTACTAAATATTATCTAGAAAAAAAAATACATTAATCCTAACACTCTACGACTTAATAATATTATTTCTTCTAGAATCAACTTTAAAATCTACTATTTGGTTAAAACGTTATTATTATTAAAAGCTAATGTCAAACTTTTTTACCTCGTGGCACACTGGAGAAGGGGGATTTGTTCTGCGGCACACCAACTAAAAAAGTTTAAGTTCATCCGTCCACTTGAATGCCCGAAGATGTTGAAAGGTGAAACTCGGATCGTTAGTGACAAAACTTGTGTGAATATACATAATCTGAACGATTCAAATTTAATATTGAATTTCCAGCAAGCGCCATCAGTTGAAATGTTAAATTATATAAAAAGAAAATTATTCCAAGAAAAAAATAATTATAAAAATATAATCGCTAGTTTTGAAAGTAGGCCATCAATAATATATCAATCAATGTGTTCAATAATTATACGTTTCCGCATAAATTTTAAAATAGATGTCAACTTGTCATGGAAAAAATATAGGTTCATTTCTAAAACTGATTCTCTTTGATAAATTATTATTTTGATATTAAAATTACGGATGGGTTTTCAAAAGTGACCTGTCATTTACCACTAAGATGAACGACTGTGATAGTGTGTAATCCAGATCGGTTAAATCCAGTACAATACCAGGACAACGGCCATTATTATTGCATTGAATTCGACGGTATTCAAAATGCTATTCTAAGGCAGATTGGATGATTTAAAAAATCTCTGTTGTATAGATTTTTTAGCTGTTCATATCAAGGAAAAAGGACGTAACCCACACAGCAAATTTTACAGGAGGCATTAAAAACTTTTTTTGATGATTTTCGGTCCACGGAGACTTCTAAACTGGCGTTTAATTGACATAATCTAATATTAATGTAAAAAATTGTCTAGGAAAAACCTTTTTTCAGTCTTTTTTCTAGGTTTCAATTTTCACAAGCTCATCTTCATTCCCACGCCCATTCAAACTTAAAAGCTAAATTTAGATACTAATTTAGCATTTGCAGCTTACATATTTTTAATAGAACGTGTATCACGTTGGATACATTGTGATTATCGAGAAAAAGCTGTTTTGAAAAAACTGTGTGTTACGTCCTTTTTCTTTTCCACAGTCGATACATTTCTCTGTACGCTCAACTCTTTTTTCACACGTTTTTTTTTTAATACAGTTTATTAAAAAAAACAAATACTTTATTTTAAAACGTTCGTTTGTTTTAACACGATCCTCAGACACAAAAACGGATGTCCTTATAGCAAAAAAATCAATAATACAAGTCAGTTATAACAAACAAAATGCTTCATTATACGAAAGCGACGTATGTCCAGTCCTTCATAAATGTCGCAGTATATAATCAAGTCGGGTCCTATGACGTAGCAGTAAGCCTTGTGGGCTTCCGTGTTGAATCTCACAGGTTCGAGTCCTAGTCCCATTTTTCGATTGATTTCTGTTTGAAGGCATGGGTCTTTGTGATTTCTAAAAATTGCCTCCCACTCTTCCGATTCTTTAATAACCACGAGTCCAGTTCTAGTCTTATCCTTCTATCCCTACTACTCTCTTTAGAAAAGAGAGGTTGAGCGAGTGGCAAACAGTTCTCGTAGAAAGAAACTGTAAAAGATAACTCTATTAGGAGGCCATATGCTCCACATTACGAGCTGACACGGATTAAAACTATATATATAATCAAGTAGAGAAGAATAATATTATAATATATTTCACATATTGTGTTCTTTTTTATTAACTACGAGGTTTTTGTATTGTTTCCTAATTAAATAATTTACCAAAGTCAAATATTTCAATATTAATATAATATATTATGTTTGAATAAACTATTTGGCGAAGTTTAACTTACCTAATGTGAATAAATAATAATACCCAACAGTATAATGATTATACCTATAATAATATACTTTTCATAATGTAGCACTGGCAATCTATTGATCATATGGCTGGTTGGATATCAAAACCTTTGAACTTTGGAAAATTTTCTTGGATGGGTATCTGTAAGGCAAACCTTTTGGCAGGACTTGACAACATCTCAAAGCTAATAATTGGTCTATGACAGTAAAGCCGAACATTTTTTAATATGTTATAATAGTTCTAATTTTTCAGACTTTAAATCGCAGTTCGAATAATGTATTTTTTTACTATTTATCATTCCATTAATTGTCTCATTTTAATTCATATACATAATTTTAGTGATGACACCTGTTGAAAAAGGTGAAAAAATATTTAAATAAGTATTTGAACATGCACTACTACATATTTTTGAAGGGTCGAAAGTGTACTGGTCAACATCGTTGGCTTCCATGAAGGATTTCACGGGTTCGAATCCCAGTACGAACAGCGCATCTTCAATCTACATTTAACTGATTTCTGTTAAAATGCATGGATAATTGTAATGTCCATTTCCTGCAACCCTTAAAATAAAAAGACGTAGAGAGAGCGACTATTAGCTAACCACTAATCTTTTCTTAGCCTTCCTTATCTTTTCTATATCCACTCTCTTTGAAAAAAATGGGTGAACAACTGAGAAACAAGCAGTTCTCATAGAAAAACTTCTTTTTAAATATCTCCTTTAAATACTACCTTAGGAGGTATGGGCATGGATAAAAAAAATGAATATTCTTAAGTCACTCGATATAAACTTAACTTTTATTAAAAAAGACGTTACAAATTTTCAATTGAACAAAAAACAATTTGAGAGTTCTATCTGACATTGCAAGAGTAAAAAACTCAACGCGAGACCCCAAAGAGTGTGTTGTTTTAATGTATAATATATTACAAATGCTCAGAAATATGAACGCTTAATTTAATGAGTTTTAATTAATATAATAGACCTACATCATATAAGAAAGAAATAGAAGAAAAAGAAGTAAGTTTTTCATAAAAAAAAAACAAATATAATTGATAACTTTGTCGGTAACACGCCATAGGTCTGACGATTGCGTGATGTTAAAATATTTTTTCTCTCACGTATGATTTTCTAACCAAATAATGAAAGATCATATGTATATGTAATTCTTACATTAGCCAGTCCTGAAAACTACCTATATTTACTAATCCACAAATATCTCACAGCTAGGAACAAACAAGGCTTTTAAAAATATTTTTAATGTCCTTGTTCCATATTCATATTAGGACAATGAAAATTTTCATCGATTCATTCAAAAATAAATTCGGCATTGAAAAAAGGTCTAATCAATTAAACACTTTAAATTATTTGTACCTATCGAACCTTCGACAATCTATCAAAGTCTTAAAAATATATATTATTCAAATAGTTTGTATACAATAATGATACAGGCATAGGTTTTTCATCACTGCTTTGCATGAGCCGTTCATATTCAAATCGCATATTATTATCTCTGTAAACAAAAGTATATTCAAAGTAATTTATCTATAAATAAAACACTAGGCATTACTATAAAAAAATATTATTTTTTTGAAATTTGTATGTCGTCCGTCAGTAAAGAGCCAATTAAATTAAATGCTAAAAGTACAGCAGGAGCCTTAAGGCCTTAAAGGATAACATCTTAATATATCTTTGTTATTTTTTTAGATATTGTTTCATGGATAACCATGTTTGTTTGCGTTATCTTATATTAACTTCAAAGTAATTCAACCATTGAGCTGAATTTGACAAAAGACACTTTATCAATAGTATTTTCCAATTAAAATGCAAAATAAAGTAGTTGACCACTCTGCAATAAGCCCGACAAAATTACTAAACTATCTTTTTGCAATACTGTCCAAGTAATCAGTCCCTGAATTTAGTTTCCAAAAACTAGCAGTGGTATTTTTGGTAATCTGTCAGATATTTCGCATTAAAAAAATATTCAACGTATATAAAATATGTCGGCTCTATGGGACAGTGGTCAACGTTGTTGGCTTTCACGCCGCACCTCACGGGCTAGAATCCCAGTTCGAACGGCGTTTTTTCAATCAGTTTACCGGTTTCCGATCGAAGGCATGGATGTTTGTGGTGTCGATTTCGTCACACTTTTCCAATCCTTAAACTAATGAAACATAGTGACCGATTAGCATACCACTAGTCCTGTCGTAACCTTATTCTTTCTATTTCTTCTCTCTTCGAAGACAGACGTTGAGCAACTGGGCTACAAGCATTTCTCGTGGAAAAAATCCGCTCCGCATTGGGAGTGAGCATGGATAAAAAAATTGTGAATTGTTCCTCATGACAGTTAATTTCTTGGGTTCGTTTCTATGTCTTGAACCGGATTGAAAATAAGATTATCGATATGTTCTTCAAGCTTTTTGTTGCAAATATAACTTTAAATCGCTCATAGAACACGTTGTTTGTTTTCTATATCGTAAAGGTATATTACGTTTTATTTCATTATGGAAATACAATCAAAATTCAATTGACAAGGCTACCCTATATTACTCAATATCTGAGACTGTTAGAGACAAGGGATAATAAGTCTACCATCCCAATTGTGTGAAAGGGCTCTTATAATCTAGATTAATATATTGCATAGTTCAGCTATGCAAAATCATGTTTGACGTGAAATAGAAAGGATTAGAATAAAATATCGTTTTGTCACTGAGCTCTTATTTAAAACATACTCCAAAGTCAATGATTGATTATTAAAGTGCACTTTTGTTTGAATACAGAATTTTTCATCGAATAAATACATGTAAATATACAGTTATCGCAATAATTGTGAATAGTATACGTAAATAAATTTTACTTTTAATTTTTATAATTTAAGATTTCTACTGAATTTGCTAATTACTTAATTTCGGAAGGACACGTGTTCAATCAGGAACAAGGGATAAAAATGTTACACCCAAATACGGACAGTCATAAGCTCTTTTTCCAAGAAATTTTAAAAAACAACAAAGCACAGCTGCAAAGTCTTCCGATTTTAAATGAAATATCAAACTTTCCCACATCTCCACTTCTATACCCTATATAATCATAAAATCATATAATCATAAAACCTTTGCCGACAAACAAATTATATAATTCTTGAAACTACTCACTACTCAAATCTGTTGGCATTCCCATGAGCTCATCCTTTTCGCCAGCAATGGCTTTGGACTCAGTAATGCATTTATATCTTATATAAACACGAAACTTTCATTTACTAAACGTCAGTTCAAGTTCATCCGTGCACTTGAATGCCTGAAGATGCCGAAAGGCGAAACCCGGGTCGTTAGTGACAAAATCTGTGAGAATGTACATAGTTTGAACGATTCAAATTTTTAATTTTTAATTTCATATATGGATAATTTGATTAGGATTCACATTTCTTAAATGTAAAATTTGTTTAGTAAATAGGTTTGCTAACATCTTTGTCTGTAAATTAGAATTTGACGCATTTATAAAATACTTTACCCAAAAAACCTCTATTTAAGAACAGAATCCAGTTTTTTTTTATCCATCCACATTTATTTGCTCACATAAAATTAGTTACAATCTTGCTAAAGATGTTTTCCGTTTTGTGAATCGTCATAGACTTTGCTCGTTGTAGCTAATTCTTTCAAAGGTTCGGTTTAGCGTTTTATGTAAGTTATAGGTAATCAATAAAATAGAACAATTAAGAATCGTTACAAATATCATTTTATATTCGGATCGCTGTATAACCGAATGAAGTGTATTTTCATTGCTACACTAAGACTTCTGTCAATATTTGAAATAAACGCTCTTGTCACTCTTGTCACCGTGCTACTGTTGGTGCTTTTGATAGTTCATGAAATAATTCGGTGACATAAGAACGTTCCAGAGGAAAACTGAAATTTATGTAAAAACTGTCGAAAGGACACTCTCAAAATGTTGAAATATGCAAGTCGCATGGCTTGCTGTCGGAAAACTTTATTACTCAACACGTTTTTGCGTTGTGCGATGCACGCCACAAAAACACCCTGAGTCAATGGTCGCTCGCCATATACCTTTCCCATAGCAAAAATGTGACTGACATTAAGAAAAAATGTTTCTTCTGGAAGAAATTTCACTCAAACATAAATATATAAAGCTATCAACTCCAATGAAAACTTTTAAAATCAAGACTTATTTATTATCACCTAAAATTGAATATGAAAAACAATAAAAAAATATATACGAATGATTGAAACTGATTCAGGGCTTTTATTAAATTGAGCGTTGCTACAAAAAAACGGTTCGTCGATAATGTCTTATTGACATCCAATGATGCCAAATTTAGTATACTGGACTCAGATTTCGTATGGGTAACGCATAGGGCCTTCAATGGAATATTCGAATTTTTGATATTTGGCTATTTTTTGATCTTCAAATATTGGAGTATTATTTGAATATAATTTCTATATATTATTATGAATTACTTTATATTAATAAATAAAATTTATAACTTTATTATATCTCTGGTTACGTTTTCGCGTTTTTGAGAATTATATTAATTATAAATATCCTAAGGTTATTTATTCATTAGCAATGTCAGCTAGAAAATTACTACAAAAAAACAATGCAAGACTATTGGACTCATGAAAAAATGAAAGAATTTATTTATTTTAAAAGAATACTAAATTGGAAAAACAACAGTTTTTGTTATGTTCAGTAACATAATATAAATTATTAGAAATACTTAAATTATTTTGTTTTGTGTGAAATCATTAAGGGTGTACTGTATAATCAATAACTACGAACCATTTAAAAAAAATTTAACTATTGCGATGATCTGTTAGCTTAGGAAATGTATTTTTTAATATAATATGTAAAAAATATCTCTTTTTTTCAATTTATCTTCCGCATTTATAAAGATCATTCATTCTCGTCATAATTTCAAAGTTATCAGAATTAATTCGAACATGTTAACATTTTACATTATTCGATATTCGAATAATTTATTTCGGAAATATAAAGAGCCCTTTTCTCCGCATAAAATGCTGGGAGCCACAAATTATTCAAACGATGCCCGTTATCCCTGTTTCGGATATGTGGATTTCTATGAATCTAGATAGATTCCTTCACTAGCCGCGGGAAGGCCCTTTGTAACGACTCAGTATTTTGACCCCAAAGTTGGAATAATGGCCATTGTCGGTAAGATTTTGAATTTCGCCTACATTGTCTCGTGCATTTAAAAATAAACGCAGTTTTAATACATTAATACAAAAACAAACATTTAAAGAGAAATTTTCCAAAATAATGTTTTTTCAGCTAATGAAATGGTTATACTAAAAATATAAAACCATATACAATGTAACGCAAATTTTCTCTTAGATTATCTTGTCAGAAGTTATTCTACGAGAACTGATAAGATATGTGGTTACATGTGTGGATAATGGTGTATGGATTATTTCACCTAATCAAGCTAGGAATTATTTTCGATGGAAATTACATAAAACTAAGATTTGAGTTTTGTAATCTTTGTCCGCTCTCAATATGGAACATATGAATTTCGTATGGAGTTTATCTTAACAGAAGTGTTATTACGAGAATCGTTTGTTACAAAATTGCTCAGTCTCTCATATTTCAAAGAGAATAGAGATAGAAGGATATGGATAGTGGTCACTTGATCGTTCGTGCTACATTTTTTTTACAGTACATTAATAGAAAATAATTTTAGTAACCACATACATCCATGCCTTCATAAAGAAATCCGTAAGCCGTTTGCTAAATCAATTAATAAAAACTGTCTTTACTGGATCTTTATCAGTTGTTAATGCTCGTCATTAGCGAAACCGATCCTAATGTTATAAAATAATGGTGGGTATTAGTAAAAAATAGTTTTTTTTAATATAGTGCCTTTTTACCAAGTATTGATAGTGCGAATTTTAAAAGTTATCTTTACTGGGATTCGAATCTGTAACCTCAGTAGCCGAAGCTAACGATGTCGGTTTTTGTTCTTGATTTGAATTCAGTATTACACTATATATATTATTTATATAATATAAATGAATAAAGATGGAAAATGGATTACCTATAAAAATTCATATTAACCGTGACAGCAATCGAATGTACCAAAATAAATGATTGATAGGCGTTCGCTCATCCATCTTAAAGTACTCAACTTTTCCATTTGAAGTTGCTGCATATTTTTTAAATACGTCCAAAGTACCTTACTCATAAATTTTAGGATACTAAAAGCTACCGAACATTTTTATGACAAGACATAATAAATAGTCAATTAAACTTCGACATAAAATTATTGTAGATTGTGGGTTTATAAAGACAAATCTATTGGTAAAATACTTACGTGTAATAATTACAAGAGATTTAACATTATGATTTTTTTTCATGATTTATTAATTCTAAATATATAATAATTTTTAAGCAATAAAACGTAATGTCACCTGCTGTGGCCCATTTGGTTAAAGCTTGCTCTATCGATCACGCAGGAAAGGGTTTGATTCCCGGTAAGATCACAGTGAATTTGAGAATTATTCAATTCAAAGTTGTGAAAGAAGACTGCGTGTTTGTGATGTCAATTCACACTATTTTCTCTCCTCCCATCCTTTTTATACTTTAATAACTGGGTGTAGCAATAGCGATTAATTAACCACTAGTGATTGTCTAGCCTTATTTTCTTTTCCTACTACTCACTTAGAAAAAAGTGAGGTTGAGCGACTGAGTAACAAACAGTTCTCGTAGAAAAAACTTTTGTTGAGATACCTTCATTGGGAGGCTCATATGCTCTACATTGAGAGCGGGCATAGATTAAAAATAAAAAAATAAAACGACATTTGTTATGAAAACGTTTAACAGTGGAATAAGGTTATAAAGAAACGCAATAGCATTGTTCACATTTGTATCACTTACAAGAAAAATATTCAAGATTCCTACCTGGCAAAAAGAATGTTAAAAGTATGTTCAGTATTCTCTTAAATTCGTGCCAAGAAAGAGCGTATGTATAATTCCAGAACGAAAGTATTCACATATGCCATGTCTTTAAAATAAAAAATGTGAATTTGATTTTTTAATAAATCTTATTCATTTAAGATTTCGACTGAAGGTGCTTGGTGGAATTTCAATATTAAATTTGAATCGTTCAAACTATGTACATTCTCACAAATTTTGTCACTAACGACCCGAGTTTCGCCTTTCGGCATCTTCAGGCATTCAAGTGCACGGATGAACTTGAACTGAACTGTCAGTTCAAGTTCATCCGTGCACTTGAATGCCTGAAGATGCCGAAAGGCGAAACCCGGGTCGTTAGTGACAAAATTTGTGAGAATGTACATAGTTTGAACGATTCAAATTTGAATCTTATTCATATCTCTCCACCAATTATGGTAAGTGTAGTGGTCTGCAGTGACACCTATAATTAAGACAAATTATTAAGTGACTTATTTACAAAAAAATGTGTAATCGCTGTAATAAATATAAAGCGAGCCAGTGGTGTATTTATGCAATGACTTCAACAAAAAAATGCATCTCAACCAAAACGCACTATTTATTTAAAAAAAATAAAAATAGTAAGTATTGAGAAAATAATTTGAGTAAACAAAAATATTCTTTTTCTACAATAACTCAGTCTGTGCATTCTTTTAACTATTTTATCAACAAAAAAAGCATTAATTATTATTATTGCTGATGTAATGGCAGGCAATTTTTCTCTTGTCTATTAATTTTAAACTCTTATTTGTGTCAGATTGTTCATATATATATTGCTAGTATAATTATCAATGTAAGTGTAAATATAAATGTAACAGAATTTATTAACTTTAAAGTTGAAATTTTTCATTTGCTATTATTTATTCATTACTATACATTTGTTACTTACCAACTTATGCCAGAATAGTGGCAATATTTTAATTCAAATAGTATCCAAATGACTTTCAAAAATGTTTTTTTTTAATATATACTGGGTATACATTGATAAAACGGTGAAAATCGGTATAAAAATAAATAATAATGAACGTAAAAAACATATTTTCATTTGAAATGAACGTTGTATCTTTATTTTATTTTTTTTGAGTTTCTTTGATTTCATTTGTGGAAATGTTTTGAATACTTCTATTGTATCGTATTCAAATATAATAATGGGCAATATTCGTCCATTTTATTGAATAGTCGTGTAGTTCAGTGGGATTAAACCTTTTATAAGCTTTGCAAATTTTCGCCTTAAATAGAATCCTAATTCAAGGATACACAAATATGAAATCGAAGTTATAAATCGATGAGCTATGTACTGACAGTGTATTTTTTAAAGTTATGAATAAATTTTCAACTAACCCGAATTTTCATCTAAAATAAAAAAAAAAACGCGGAATGAAATTAAAGTAATATAATATATGTAAACGGTAATCACTAAAAAAATAATGTTTATTAGCAGATAATTACATTTAATTGTTTAAGTTTTGTTCTCTAACAACTCAGGTTTTGCCTAGCGGTATTTTAATGTATAAGCTTGAACTGACGCTTAGTAAATAGTTTTTTTTGTATAATAAAAATCTAAATATTATTTCTTGGTTTAAAAGGTATTGACTACGATCTGGATTGATTTTATTAGCGGTTTGGTGCTAATGAGGTTCAATCAGGAATATATTCGCATAAAAAAATACAATTTCTGTAAGTCTTTGAAGTTATGTGATCATCGTTAAAAAGCAATTAAAAAAGTAATAATAAAAGATTTTAAAATGGTTGATATTTTCATATGTTGTATTGTTAACAATAAAATTTATATTATATTATAAAATTTATATATAAAACTAATATTTTATATAAATTAAAAAAAAACTTATATTTACATTTTTATCACTTATTCTTTTAATTTTTATCAACAGTATTACAAGGTTTTATGTATAAAATTTAATCGAAGAAAATTTAACAATGAATTCCGTTTATAATAGTAGTTTAAATACTATGTCATCGTTAGTTTTTTTTTTGTAAAAATCTACATTTAGAACCTTATAGTTCTAGGGTTGCAATATTACATGACCACTGGTAATGAGCACATAACTTCGTTCATAAATTTTGCGGGAATATCTGTACGAGTGCCATACTAATTGAGATGATTTTAAATCTAGTAAATTGTAGCTACTGAAAAATCTACCAAATTTGAAATTCATTAGTTACCAGTTTGAATATCACTGTTTTAATAGAACAATAGTTGCCAATATAATTCATGTCAGCAAATTTCGCATAGTTTCAGTTTTTTTCTATATTTTGAGATATATCGTTCTTCCAATTGTCTTATCTAAATACGTTTAATACTTTAGCTGAAAAAAGGTTTTTTTTATTTGAAGATTTGTCGTCAGTGTTATGAGGATAAGATTTAGATGTCCCCGAAAATATTTTTGAGCCATATATCAAAGAAAATACCCACACAGTATTCGATTTATTAATATCGGAATATAGACAAAAATATTTATATTTTATGGAGGAAGAAACAGATGAATATTCGTAAATAGAAGACAGGAATAAATTTAATTTTATGTTTGCTGGACTTCTGCTTAAATTATAAGCCACAGATCAACAACAACAAGGATCAAAAAAGATCTATTTATAAGTTTAAAAAATACACGTTAATTCACCTGCGTAAACAAAAAATACTTAATAATGCTATTTTCGTTGCCGACACGGAGACATAAACTACATAAATTATTTTGTACAATAAAGCTAGAGAGGAAACTTACTAAAACCGTTAAAACTCTTTTTTTAAATAAAAATACAATATATACAGTACAGCTAATTACAAATTTTCGATGCGTCAAATATTTTTTAATGAAATGAGATAGTAAGGGTTCTCAACGGGTAGATGGCGAAGAAAAAATTGGTCGATTACATTAACGATTGTTAGAATTAATAAAAAACTGCATGAATTTTTTTGATTTTGTATAACGTAAAAAATAGGAAAATATTTTGTTTTTGTAAATATTTAACAATACATATTTGAATATACATTTTTATTATATATGAATATAAAAAAAGGATCAAAAAATCTTCAAAATAATAAAACAATTTATTGGCAGGTAAATAAGATCTATAAAAAATAGATCAACAGTGATTTTCAATGATAAAAATTATGTAAGTATTTAAGTTATTATTATCGTAGTATTCGTTTGTTTATTCCGTCCATATTTATTGATAGCAATCTTATCAGAATCAATGCATAGCATATAGATAACTTGCACCATTCAGATATTGCATAAAAGAGAAAACACTGACAACAATTACTATAACGTTGTTTATCTTCGTAAGTCCACTTGTTGCGAATTGGATTAAAAAATATTCTGCAAACAATGTACTCGCAGAATCCATGAAATACCAAAGCGACAATTTTATTGTATAACATAAGTCCAGAATAGTACAGGTAGTAATAAATGTACAAAACTAACCATCTTTATTTAAGATTTCGACTGAAGGTGCTTGGTGGAATTTCAATATTAATTTTGAATCGTTCAAACTATGTACATTCTCACAGATTTTGTCACTAACGACCCGGGTTTCGCCTTTCGGCATCTTCAGGTATTCAAGTGCACCAAGTTCATCCGTGCACTTGAATGCCTGAAGATGCCGAAAGGCGAAACCCGGGTCGTTAGTGACAAAATCTGTGAGAATGTACATAGTTTGAACGATTCAAATTTCTAAGATTCTTGTTGAAATATTTAGATTAATCTTAGTTTTCAAACGCAAAAGTGCTGGGTATCATAAAATACATTGTAAGCATACTTCCCCGAGATCTCAATTTTAAGTTGTCAAACTTTTAATTTCATATTGTCCTTGCCAGGAAGGACTTGAATGTCTGTGTATGTGTTACGGCTTTATTCGGCATTATTCTGATAATAGTGTGAAATCTAGATTTTTTTACCGTTAGATCTCTACCAGCCATACTCAACCTTTTTTTCCTCCGGGCCGCATTCCGATTTTTGCTTCTCTACGTGGGCCGCAAAATATGTACAGTAAACTGTAAATATAACGCATACTATACTGCACACATATGTATGTATTATGATGTCAAAATTAAACTATTTTATTTTATGTAAATATATACATTTATGTATTTTTCATAGTAAAAAAAAACAATTAAAAAATACGTAAAAAGTACACAAAATACCAATGTATCCAAAATATTAAATCGTTTACTTAAATTAATGTGAATTTATTTTTAGTCACCAAATGTTTTTCAATATCTTTGAAAAACATTTGGTGACTATAATTATTTTGGGCCTCACATAAGAGCTAATTGGGCCGCAGGTTGAGTATAGCTGCTCTATACTATACTTACTTCCAGTCTTTACAGTAATAGAAAAAAAGGAATAAGTACAGAGTTTATTTTTATCAAATATTGTATCTATTTAATTGTGTAAAAAAAATATGTAAGCACACGCCCACCCGAGATTCCAATCTTTGTTTAGTTTCTTAACTACTCATCCCACGCTGTATTAAAGAAATATTTAAAGAATCAAATTTTGATATGCATTTGTTTTTTACATACATAAAAAAGTGACACGTGCAAACATGAAAAGAAGTAATTGAATGAATGCCCCAAGTAATTTTCATCTGTGGCATGAATGGAAAACAGCACTAAAAGAAATTTTAAATCTCGTTCCAGTCTCTATTCATTCGGCACAAACTCGAAGCTCCACAGGTGGTCAACGTAATATTGCACCATGGGGCTGTGTATTGAAATTTCTTGATAGATTATAACTACATGGCATTATCATTAAAGATATTTATTTGTACGACTGTATTCAACTCTTCGAATCGACATTATATGCACAATTAATATTGGCATACTTCTTGTACAGGCTTCTTATGCGGGCTTATTAAAATCGCTATCTTAAAAATAGATAATAGTTTTTGAAAAATTACAGTTTCAAAATGAGCACGCTTTTCAACTTTCAAATTCTGGGGGTCTCCAGCCGAGGTGTGTTTATTTTTTTCAGCCGATTTTACGATTGTATTATTTAATGCGTCTTTTGTATTATCTCAAATAACATTTCCATTCCGTTTTCTCTACTTTTAACATATTATGGTTTTGAGTGCTTCACATGTGAAATAGAATAAGATTAACATTATTATCTCTCCGTTCTGTCAAAAATTCACTGTAGTATTTTCAGTTAGTTGCAAAGTTGTCATTACTTAACCAGCTTTTATCTACTGGTAAAACACATCGGTTGTTGGAAATTAAAATGACTTAAAAATATATTTAAATATTTACAATACATTTAAATATAAAATCTTATTACAAGATTTCCATTTCAACATCGAATAACTTACTCAAGAACAACATTTCTGGCATCAGATTCTTTGCCTTAACGACGGCGATGAATTCATTCATTCAAAAGGTTCTGCGTGCCCCTTTCGAGGTATCCAGATATTATTAGATATTTTTAGATATTATCAGACAAAATTAAGCAAATTTATATTTATTATAAAACTAGCCGGTACCCGGCAAGCGTTGCAATGCCACTCGAAGAAAGAAAGTGTTTGTGTTTTAATTGTGTATATTGAAGTGCATGCTTTCTTTTTCTGTCTGTTTGACGTTTGCTGCTGATTGTCCATGGTACAACACACGCGCCACCTACTGTAATTTAATTTTACTATAACCTTCGCGCAAGTGCAAGCATACGTTGTCAAAATGAACTGTATGGCAGACATACAAACATTGATTTTTATATATAAGATTTATAACTTTCCCGGAAGTGCAAGCAAAAAGTTTGTAAAAGTTTATTGCAATCGGGCGAGCGGTGTGGCAACGCATAAAGTACGAACAAACAAACATTAATTTTACTCTGATCATGATTGTGTGACTTTTATTTCATACGTTCAGTCTTTTTTCGTATTCGAAATTATTGTTTTATGATTACCGTTTCTTAAAATATCTGCCTCTCTAAAAAACTGCTTAAAACAAATATAACTAGTAAAAAACATCAATTAATGATAAATTAATGTTATTGTTCTTACTGTAAATATGTAAATCTGTAGTATATGGGAACCTTCAAAATATGAATTTCAGAATATAAGATATGTATTTATTCATCTACACTTATATGACTTGACACACCTAATAGATTAAAATCTCGTTCAAAAAGACTTTCAAACCTAAATCGTATAATCAATGCATGTATAACCATCAAAATACTCTTAGCATTTACATATAATAGTTGACAAAACATAAAAAATAAATTGTACATTATATAAACACGAAACATTCGTTTACTAAGCGTCAGTTCATGTTCATCCGTGCACTTGAACGCCTGAAGACGCCGAAAGGCGAAATGCAGGTCGTTAGTGACGAAATCTGTGATAATGTACATAATTTGAACGATTCAAATTTAATATTGAAATTCCACCAACCACCTTTAGTCGAAATCTTAAATTGTACAATATTTTTTTAACATCATGAAAATAATCACTTAAAACTCTTTTTGTTAATAATTTCGCATTCGAGATTATATAAGAACATTTAATAAGAGAAAACCCGTTTAATATAAATATATAATGCTTTTCCATCAAGTATTGACCGTGGACACAGGAATTATGTACTGCCTTTATTCACATGCATTTAAAAATAACCATAAAATAATGGCTAACTAACGTTATGTAATATAATTCACAATATACTTTTGCTGTCAAATATCACGAACTATTTTTTTGACGTTCTATATATAATAGTATAGTATTAATTGAAGTTAAAAGAGAACAGTTTATAATTCTAAATATAACTAATCTAAGAACATCGCATAAATAACAAACAAACAATCACACATAATGCACGAAACACATTTAAATGTAATATCAAAATTTAGACCATACGATTTGCCAGATCTGAAATCGAAACAATCGAACATCAAATCAAAACAAATCGGTGTCAAAATTCAAACGGTGGCCATTTTCGTTTTGGAATACCCTGGGCTGTTTGAATGGTAAAAAAAGAATATCTACGAATATTTTAGTTTTTCGACACTGTTAGCTAATTTTAATATGCCTATAACCTCTCCGAAAGTGCCAGCTTAAAGGTTGTCAAAGTTTTATCGCAATCGGACCTGTGGTGTTCAAACGCATAGACACCAAAGTTTTTGCAAACATACAAAAATTAATTTATATATATATATATATATATATAAGATTTGTGAGTGACGAATTATTATATGCCTGGTCGCATGCCGGCGCCAGACATTCGTTATTGGTAATGTAAGTGTTATGTGGGACAGCGCTAAGTGATTGAGCAAGACAGCAAATGTAGTACGGTTCTATTGCATGACTATAGAACGTGCCAATTGCTATTTTGCTATAACGGGAGGAATTAGAGTGAGACAGTGCTGTAGTTTTAATAAAATACACAAATTCAGAAATCTGAAGAAATTCGTTTAATTGGATTACCAAATGATAAAATTGAGACACTAATGCTCTTAGTCTTAAAATTAAACTCAATCTAATTTTATTGCCTTTTAAATATGACGAAAACATTATTTTTTTTATTCTGTGAATGTGAAATGATTTGTTGCTGCATTTACTCATGTTTTGACACTTTTTAATAAAAGTAATACTAAATTTATAAGGTAAATATTGTTCTACGGAAAACTTTGCTTTGAAGATGAATGAGTACGAAAAGTATTATAGAACACGGTTCCAATACATCAAGTGCACACCTGCACTATGCACAATCTATTATGTGACGCAGAATGCAATTTGTTCGCACATTGTTCGTCATTGACCTCAGTGCTTGAAGTTTTACTCAAGTCGCCGATATTAACATTGTCGTATTCTTTAGTGTATTCAACAAACTTTAGTTGTTGTGATATAGCTGATAGCTTTGAAAACAATAGAATATATTATATTATCAGTCTAGATTATCGATAACTAAATGAAAGTGCGATTACAGTGAACATAGATTAAAACTCTTATATTAACAATTTCCCGGCCATTTTAAAACGACAACGTGTAACGTTTGCTGTTTTTGCATCTTAAATCACTGTCAATATCAATATGTTACGGATTCAAATACTATATAGTGAGAGAGAACTAAACATAAGTAGTACAACAAAGTGTTTTTGAAATCTTGTTGCAGGCAATTTGACAGCTGAAATGTACAGTTTGGTTTGCCATTTCACAACGACTAGATTTACGCTATAACAACGCTTTGAAGTTGTCAAAATTTATTTTGAAAATCGCGGTTAATTTTTTTTTTCAAAAGTCATTTTCATCACAACATATTTTATTAGCGATGTGGCTCATTTTTGGTTGAATGACTACATCGATAATCAAAATGCCGCATTTTGAAGTTAAGAAAATTTTCAAGCCGTTAAATCTATAAAAAGTCACTGTTTTCACTGGTGTAGTTTATGGGCTGCTGAACGTGTTGGTCCATATTTCATAAAATAATGTCAGCCAGAACGTTACAGTCAATAGAAAGCGCTATAGATATATAATTACTGACATTTTCGTTTCCCAATTAAATGACGATAGACAGTCCCAGCCTCTCCAAAAAGTCGTCAAAAATTTGATTTCTGAATTGCGCTTTCTTTGAACCATCCGCGGCGCTCTTAATTTTTTTTTTTCATTCAATCATTTTTAAATTCTATATCTCGAAAAAAAATACACTATATATAATATATTTATGTAATGTGTTATAACTTGAAAACATTTAATTCAAATAGTTTTATTATATTTTTGAATTTTCTTACAAATGTCAAGTAAGAATATCATTGTTTACAAGTTGATAATAAAACTTGACTTAAACGCAGAATTTTTTTGCCTTGGGTCATCCACCGCTAAAAAAATATTATTTTTAGCTAATCTATCCACAAACTCTTTTTGCAGTTTGTTCCGGGGTAGAAGAGTTTTTTCCTTATGTAATGCAAAGATAAAAATATTATTTTTTTGGTATTTTACAAGCAAATGAGGTATACACGCACAAATAAATTTTACCAAAGATACACTGAAATATATTTCAACAAATAAATTGAATCAAATGTTGAAAATGTTCGCTCAGTAAGAAACCCGTTCCATAAATTTACGAATTATTGGAATAAAATTTATTCTAGTTGTATAACTTTAATGGTGACAATTAAGAATTGGCAGTTGACATCAGTCAATTAAGAATTGGCAGTGCGATCATTTTTTTTCAACTTGAAATACAAGCACGTTGAGATTATTAAACTGAAACAGCAATAAAAATGTATTTGACTACATACGGAGGGCATGGAAAAAATCAATTGAGCCTTTTCATATTTTATATAAAGCATACCAGCCCAACTGACTTTCTATTTCACTCTGACCATTCAGATACTAAAAGGTTTCACCACTTTTCAGATCACCGTAACACAAATAGTTCTAAAATATCCACTTTGCTTTATTTCTTTTACAACTTTTTACCCTAATAAACATCGGCTTATCTCCATGGTTTATATGAAACTCGAAGAAAATCCTCAATATTTCTTTTGTTGTGGAGAAACACGAATATAAGAAAACAATTTTTATTTCTGAAACAAGCATTGTTAGAATAATGGACGCGATACAAAAAAATAAACGTTCAAAATACTTTTCGATAGTTATTTTATCACGCTCGTAATAATAATGTAAAGATATAATTATTTTTTCAAACTCACAAAAACCATACAAATAAGTTCACATCACTCACGTTATTTTATGGTAACTTATATTTTATATGCATTAAAAATATTAAAAACCAATTCTAAAGCTGTTTTAAAATACAGTTTTAAATCCATGTAAGTAGACATCCAATATAACTTTCAATTCAGTTTGCTTTTCACATTTTTATATCATATTTTCTTTGTTCAAAATGCACTTCTTTGAACTTTTATTAAGTACGTTTACCTTTAATATCTTAAAAGCAAAGTAACTGCAAGTTGTGTATTTGTAAGGTGTTTTAAGATTAGTTTCAGGCCAGGTAAATCGTTCTTAAACTAGACAGTTAAACATATATATTTTACTATACACTTTCGTAACTTAACTTGTTATTTTAAACGCATCAGAAAATATCGTCAAATACTAAGAAAGAAATAATACTAATTTCATGTAGGAAGTGTGCAGAATAATTCCCTCCATTCACTAAGGTACAAATGTCCCGGGACATGACCCTGAACATCTTCGTTTATGTTTCGGGAACAATGTCCCAGAACATTTTATTAAACACACGTGGGGTCACAGAAAAGTCACAAGTTGAGGACATGTTGGGGCATAATTACAAAAATTAGACGGGTCATTTTTTGTAGAAGCTAAGAAAGAGCTTTAGTTTTTGCTTATCAGTTTTTGTCAAACAGATACTGATGATATGCTCCTTCGTGTACACATACGCTACAGGTTGAAACAAGAAACAGTTTTAATAAAATATGTTTTTCTTTGACGAGCATGTTAAGCTGATGCTCATCATATTAAATAAATATGAAATTAATACAAAAGATTGTTTTTTTTTTATTTAATCCTTTTCCAACAAGTATTGACAGTGACAATAATTATGCTTTTCTTTATAAGATGAAGTGTCTAGAGATATTGGAGAATCTCACTATGTTCTTATTTTATTTTTGTCGATTTTGCTACTTAGTACTTACTTACTTTTACCAGTACGGTGGCGATATGATATTCAAAAAAATAACAACGTGTTATTCAATATGTTTAACGTTTATTTACACGTTGTTTCAATCAGTTTTTCTGGTATCATCTATAGCAAAAGTGTAATTCAGATATTTTTACTATCATTAGAGAATGTTTTTTGTGCTATCAATATCACGCAAGATATATTGAATGGCTAATAATTTGTTTATTATTATTGCGATAAAATCATCTGAATTTATTTATTTCTGTATTCAATACGACTAAATTTCATATACATATTTACTAAAGTTACTAAAGAGGATGTGGAAAATAAAAATAAGTTTTAAAACAAAAAATCAGAATATTATTGTATAAAATAAAATGATTATGTTTCGGTGCTGGACTACAATATATGTACATATATGTTATTATTTTTCTTTACAGCATGTATTAAAATAAAAAAATAATATACCTATACAAAATAAAAAATATCTAAGGGCTCCCTATATAACTCTTGCATTTGCTTTTTGGTAGTGTAATATTTATTGTGCAATAATTTTGCATTACTTTGTTTATGTTATTGTTAACACCATCTATCGAAAACAACAATAACAACTTATATTTTTATTTTCGTGAATAGAATGTATATAATACAGCCAATGCTTTTGTTGTGGATTCAATTAAAGTGTACAAAACTTATAAATATCACAATTAATTGCCACTTTAAGTTCAATATATGACATCAAACAATCTATTTTGTTTCTATGAAGTTCAATTATAACGCCACAAAGTATTTGCAATTATTTTTTTATAATAAGACGTAAAAAAATTCATGCAAGAAGTATTAGTATTTTTTAAAAGTTCCCAATAATCAAAATGGTGTTGATTGGTCGTAATAATGTATTTTTTTTCTATTAATAATAAAAACAATTGTAATGGAATCGCTGTTAACCTTTTTCATCTTTTACTGTACACTTGCGTGATATGAATAATGATTCAATTTTATCTCGATTAGAGATTGTAATGCTGGTACTTCCGAAACCGGGATCCCGGTATTCATAGCGTTTTTTCAATACACAGTATATTGTAATAATATTTTAAGAAGCCGTAAATTATAAATGAAAATCACCCGTTAACAATTACGCTATATTGTATTTTAAATGGTGAGATTTATAAACCATTTTTGATTTACTTACCCGGAATTGTGATCTGAATTGACTTTTTTTTTTTTTCTTTATAAATATATTTTTTGTAATACCGGTATTTAACATGGAATGCTAAAACACTGGTACTGATATATTCGTCCAGTATTGCAATCCTTAATTGTGACATTCAAAAAAATAGACAAAAGTCTTATCTGCTGTTGCAAGTTTTTCCTCTAGATTCTCTTGATATAATAAAATATTAATTAAGCTGCGTTAAATGCGTCAAAACAGAATCAATCTTAAAGTAATGATAGCTTTCCAACCTGAATGGATTAGTAAGACATATTATATGGGAAATATTTATTAACATAGTATTATTAATTGCTATAGTCAATCAATTATAAATATTATTTTAAAAAGTTAGAACATATTCTACAAACCAGCAAATGAAAATTATATTATTTATTGTAAATTGTATGTACGGAAAATGATGTCATTAAAACAATGATTATGTTATTTAAAAAAAACTACGCTTGAAGTACGCAATTGAAAATAGTGTACAGTTGCTAAGGGATATTTTTTTAATAAAGCTATTACACATTTTTTGCAATGTGAAAATAAATGACTGCTAATAATACACAAGCCGCTGTGTTTGTGTATATTTCACAAAAAAGCACATTATATAGATTTGGCTTTATTTTCTTAAAATATTCCTGTACTTAAATAATTGTCATGATAAGTATGTAATCATTTTAAGCAAACAGGTTTTATCAAATGAAAATTAAAAAACATCAAATGAATTACTCGTTAATTTGCTCAAATTGTAAAAAATAATACAAACAAATATTTGATAGTCTTTTGACTTCGATAAATTTTGTCACTGTACAGGTTTCGGAAAATAATTCAGTTGAGAATCACTATCAGCAATAGCTTTAAGACTGTATATTTTTATATATCTACATATAATATATACAAACAAAATAGACTATTCACATTAAATGTCATCCTATTGACGTTAATCCGTGCATCAGTTTAAAGTAATTAAAATGATTTGAAACATCTCTACAATATTGAAACATTAGTGAATTTTTGGGCTGCAATCTATGAAATATAAGACAGTATTTTAAATAACGATATTTCAGTTATTTGGACTCGAATAATGTTCATTAAATTGATCGATTTCGCCGTATACTAAATATTAATAGTTATTTGGTTATTACAGATTTGAAGTAGAGTTGTATGGTCCACCGTTTTCATTGCCCGGATTAACATGATCAAATGAAAACTTGCCGAGAACAAAGTTAAGTCCAATACAACACGAAACTTCATTTTGATTGTATGCTATAATATGTAAGATATACTAAGAATACTTTTACAAATTAACTTACTCTGTTAATCTGTTATAATTTAATGATTAAATCCGAGTTTAATTAGTAAAACTACACTATAGTTTGAATACTCTGGAAAAAATGGAGGCAATTTTAATTAACTGAAAATGTTGACAATTTATAGATTTCTGTTCGAATTCAAAGATGTGTGATGTCTAAAAATGTCTTCCTCTCCCAAAATTGTAATCCTAAAATAATGGGACCTTGCGAGAGCTATTAACTTACCACCCATCTTGTTTTAACTCTATCCTTTCTATCCTTACTCTATTTGAAAGAAAGAGTGGTTAGGCAACTGAGTAAAAAGCAGTTCTCGTAGAAAAATTCTGTTGAGATACTTCCATTAGGAAGCCATATGCTCCACATTGGGAGCATATATGGAAAAAATGTTGACTAATCAATTAAGAATATTTTTTAAGATAAAACTTATGTCTATTAACTTGTTGTTTTGATATAATTTATATTTTTCGTGATATCCGTTTGATAACTGCTGTGTTTGCTATACAGAACAATAAAAACTGCCGCCTTTGTTAAAAAAAACTCGATTTTATTTTTCAAAAATGTATGATTTTCTACTATATGCAAAATTGCCAGCTCTACACGATGGCTTATCAAATTAATTTTCGACATAACATGGAAACTGACGCCTTTATTTCCAGAGTCTTCATAAAATAAAAATAAGTAAATATTTAGATATATGTTTTGATATTTGATAGATATTTCTGCTTCACAACTTTATATCTCTACATGGACATTTTCATATATTATGTAAATGAGATATTTTTGTGATTAAGTTTGTTTTTACTTCTTGACCCACCAAGCACGTAACATTTAATATAAACTATGATTAAATAACAAACAGATCATTTTGAAATAGTTTGTCACATATAAAATCGTGAATCGATAGTTTTTTTAATGTATAAACATATGTTTTACAAAGATAAATAAATCAAAATGTTTGGATTAAATAACAAAACCGGTCGGTTTTGGTAAGCTAATAACCATTTACAACCGAATTACAAGTAAAATAGTAATTTTTCTAACAATAAAGAGCATTTATTTTTAATTTTATGCGACAAACATTGACAGTAAACAATATTACTTATATGAAAAACTTTAACAAGCCAATTTTATTAAATGTACGCACAACTTCCACGGGTTTTATGGAGGTATTTGATATCAAAGGTTCTCCAACTAGGCTATAATAAATAGATGCGAGCCTATGGGAACACTTTGTGGAATAATGGGGACACGAATGGCCGCTGTGGAGCACAAGGCTAATTCTCATCGCAATAACGGACACTTGTTGCGTGTTGTTTACATTGTTAATTCCCGGATAATTAAACCAATGAGCAAAACTTGGCAAAGAGATCTCTGCAAAACAGCTGTTTAATTTAAATTTTAGTTTTCGCTGCACGGAATCATTTTCAAAACAAATAATTTCTGTTTGATAGGTTACAATAAAAAAATCTTTCGATTGAATATCAATTTATTTCGTTTTACATACAATGGATTGTCAATTGTTTTTATAGTACATATATACCAACCTTTTTTTTACAATATAGATACGTTCCATAAAAAATCGTGTAAAGACGTGAAGGCATTTATAGAATAGATTGCTTCCCTGAATTTTAAAACCGTGTTATTAGAAAAAAGACCAACATTGTGGAATATAAAATTGTGTAAAAAAGGTAATAATGGTACAGTAAATTGCCTGTGTAGTCGAGTGGTCAACGTTGTTGGCTTCGGCTACGGAGGGCCTGGGTTCAAATCCCGGTACGGACAGTTTTATAAATTGATTTTTCAATCGATTTATGAAATTCTGTTCAAAGGCATGGATGTATGTGATGTCTTGAATTCCCCCCTCTCACCCATCCTATCCTATGAACGGGGCGTATCGAGAGCGATTAGATTACCACTAATCCTGTCTTAGCCTTATCCTTCTATCCCTACTCTATTTGGAAAAAAAGAGATTAAGCAACTGAGTAACAAGCAGTTCTCGTAGAAACAGTTCTGTTGAGATAAACTCCATTAGGAGTCCATATGCTCCACATTGGGAGCGGACATGGTTAAAAAAAATACATAAAATACTATTCATACGATGTATTTGAATTGTGTACGGGGACTTTTATTCTTATATTTATGCTCAATGTTCAGGATGTCTAACCGATGTAAAAATGTTGGCGGTCACTACATTGCAATCTATAAATGCCACATTTGTTTTTATAGTGTATGCTATACCTGCTATGAAAGACAAAACCCGGATCGTTATGGACAAAACTCATGGAAGAGTACAAAATAAATAAAATTTAATATTATTGAATGAATTAAACTTTGATTGAAAGTTCAGTTTTATAAAACCAAAAAATGCTGAATTTTCATGTGTAAAAAAGCACTTAGCTAAACATTCGATAGAGATTTAAATACATCTCGTTTTACTTTTGGCAGAATTGCATTAGAAAAAAGATACAATAATTGATTTAAAATATAATGAAAAAAATCTAGCCTTTTTCGATGAGATTCTTTTGTTTATGTTTTTTATAATTTTAATTTTTCAAAATGCTGTGAAACAGAACCAAATAGTGCTTCGAATTATTAAAAAAAATAAAAAAATGAATAAACTTTTTGGAAACCATGTGGATGGTTTTTTGTTACTTTTCCGTTCGTAGAGACGTAGTAGTATCGTAGCGTCGTAGAGTGTTCTACGAGATCTACATAAGAGATCCTCCACTAATGGAGGCAGCAAATCGGAGCTGTCTGTGGGTTTTTGTATTTCACCGCATCACCTTTATGGCTGAATACTCAAACAGCTTCGTTAGATTCTTGTGAAAAGATTTTACTCGGTTCAGCTGATGATTGAATTGCGCTATTTCTAAATATTAAATTCATCTTGTAGAAAATAACACCTTTGGAAAATAGTATAACATGATTATCAATGCTTATTTATTTTTACAATGATACCATGGTGGCATTTTATCTATTTCAAATAACTTTAATTGTATTTGAAGTATTTACACATATTGTACACATTTATTGAAGAATTTCTGATTCAAACTTTTACAATCTCTTTAACGCTTTTTAAGCAATGGATAAATAAATGTATATTTTGAAGGATTATCGTTACTGAAAAGTCATTATTTGCACTTGTTAAAAATTTAAAGGAAGTATGATTGACAAAAAGAATAAATTAAAAATCTTCTTTTTGGGATGAGATAATAATGTTGATGAATTCGTCGATACGTTTACAATCATTAATCATAGCACATTATTTTAACGAAATAGTTCAGTTGTTAGCTACAAGTATAATGTTTTATTAAAATATATAAGTTTCAATAATAATATCGATATTATATATGTCAGTTATAGGATATACTTTTAATGTGTTCACTATCTTAGAAGAAAAGCATTATATTATAGAAAAAAAAACTTTTTGGACTATTTATAAATTATTTTGAAAGATCATCACGTTTTCACTCATCGTGAACATTATCAACAGCAATGAGCAGTTCTGCTCTTTAATAAATAATATGGAATAAATAAAAAAAATGTTTTTTTTTTTCATATATTATAAGTGTGTAAGAGTTTTGATATTATATTTGAATGTGTTTGTGCTTTTTTATGAGACTTATCATTACCACTTGAAACTAGACACCAGATATTTATCAATTTTAAGCCACTTAATTATATCAAATAAGATTGAGTCTTAAACTTCAGATATCTTATTTATATATATTTAAAAAAAATCTAAATGTAATAATTACCTTGCCGGAATTCGGACACAGACTCACTTGATCTATAGAGTAAAGTTTTACCTTTAGACCAAAGAGGCCGTCGTTGCGTTGACAGAGATGACGTTCTCCACATTACGAAGTAATTCTTTATTTCATTTTCATTAAGGGACAATATTTACACAAGACAGAATTGCTTGGAATCCATTTACGTTTCGCTTCATTCGGTGCTCAATTTTTCTAATGTTTACTTTGGGTTAAAAATAAATTTCTTGCGTAAAACCACGCAAGAAAATTAAAAATATTTAAAACTCAGCTCGTACTTCGTTGTTTGTTGAGACATAGGTAGTAATAAGAATGTTTTCATACTATGCGTAAGCATAAAACACTTTATGAATTAGATTTAACTTTTTTTTACACAAAATTTAGTTTTTGCGTCAAATTTCGTGCTGTAGAGTCGTAAAATAAATCCTCGATTCCGGCATTTACAAATGGACTGTACTTGAAAAATATACAAAATTTTATATTATATATCTCCTTAAATACAAAACTTTTTATAATTTAATTTAATTTATCTATGTGCTGATTTAGTTTTTTCAGAAATTAATCAGAATATTTAGTTTTTTACAAGATATTTGAAAAAATATATATACTGAATAATATGACATACGTTTCGGAATATGTGTATGAAAAACGATACATCTTTTGCTCAAAACCTTTTTTAAATGTTTCAGTAAACTCTTTGATAGATTACAATAAAATTCTTTACTGCTCTCTAAATGATATTACAAAATGATAACGCATGACATTGTTTTAATATTAATTTTGGGTGTGCCGTTTCATTACTATTGTGTCACGAAACATCGTAAAACAAATTGAATACTTGGTCTATAAAAAGACCCCAATCAAATTCTTAATATCTGGTAGGTATAGTAATAAAGTATAAAAAACATTTGTATGGTAAGATTATTGAAGCTGCGGTAGGCGTCGAAGGCTTCTCAATGCTTCGAAGCTTTTGACAAATGCTTTCTCAATAAAATAACAAAAATAATCGATGCTTTTAAGGTGCTAAATATGGTTTTTTATTAATTTCCTCTCCCAATGTGGGGCATATAGCCTCCTAATGGAGATATCTCAACAGAAGTTGTTTGGTACTCAGTCGTTAAACCTCACTTTTTTTTAAAGTGAGTTGTAGAGAAAGAATGATAAGGCTGGAACAGGACTAATGGTTAATTGCTATTGGTACACCCATTTATTAGAAGAATGGGAGAGGAGGAAATAATGTCAATAATTGGTAAAATCCATAATATTAAAAATCAATGCATGTAATACATTACCATCATCTTAAAATCCTTTTGATGAGCAATTTCCGGTCCTGATCATATTAAAAATATGTGGAATTGGTACAAACGAGTGACATAGTTTCTAACCTAATTGATTTGGCTTTATTTTTTATTGCAAATTAATATCATTTATTTGTAAGAAGTCTTTGGCATGTTATTTATAGTAAAGTGTGATCCATTTAATACAAATTATATAAGTATGAGGAGCAAACATTCAAAAAGTAATTTGTCACACAAACACAGAGCTTGGGAAATGATGATTTAAGTGTTTTTTGTGTTGTGATTTTTTATATGAAAAAAGCTTTTTTGATCGCCTATTGTGATTTTCATTCATATATTTTATTATGGACTAGCAGAACTAATATTAAACGGCATTTATTAAAAAATGTGATAAATCACTTTTTGAATGTTTGCTCCTTGTGTATCAGTATTTATAAATTGTTTTCATACATTTGAAAATGCTCGTGATGAGAGAAACCAGTACTGATCTTAATAAATACATGTGAAATTATTACAAGCGAGTGTTTTTTAACGGTGAGTGTAGCGAGCTACAGTGACACTTATAATTAAGGCAAATAATTAAATTACATATTTACAAATATTCGTGTAATTGATAAATTCTAGCTTAACCGTTTGAATACGGCGCAAATAAATCATTTATATGTTCGAGAGATACTGTGTGTTTTTGAAAAAAATAAGTTTACCTAATATACACTCGAATTCGATATTTTAAAAACCAATATTGACTCGATAGCACTACACATATTCATCAAAATATTGCTTATATTCTATTAGAATACCAACTATTTGATTTTTAAAATGCCTTGGACATCTGTGTTCGCTTGCATATGTTCCGGACACCTGTGTCCGTTTGGTATTTAAGTGGTTAATATGATTATCGAAACATCCTAGTTGAGTCAGGCATTTTTATTTTTACATTCAAATATAAATTATCTGCAAAAAATGAACAAGAAGCCAGTGGAGTGCATAAGTTACCCTATATTTGTTTCAATAAAAAATCGCATCTTAACTAAAATGCACTATTGATCATAGAAAATTTTATTTGTTGTCAAAATCAAATACAGTTAATTAGCATTAATTATAGTTGTCGCTGTAGACTGCTACGCTAACCCTAAATATATTTGATGGTTGTTTTATGTTTTTTTTATTGATCATGTCCGCTCCCAATGTGAAGGATATGAACACTAATGGAGATAATCGCAAGAGAAGTAGTAGTTTTACAAGTGCGTGCTGTTTATTATTCTGACACTCAACTTATTTTTTTATAAGGAGAGTTGAGAGAGAAATATAAGCTTAGGAGTGATCAGAAATATAGTTAACATTGTTTTATGAAATCCATTTAACAATTGCCGTGCTATACAGGACTATATAAGCTATCTCTTTTGTTACAAATTTTCGTTGCCTTGTTTATTTTTAAATACTTACTCCTATATGCGGTATTGCCAGCTCTACACGATGACATAATTTATTTATTTTCGACAAAGCATGGAGACTGCCGTCTTTGTTTTCAGATTCTTGCAATTTACTTGTGGATTTTAAACCATGGACACAACAACCAAAGACTATACTGACCATTCTACTATATCTCCGCATGATCCGCTTTTTTAATAATGGAATAATTGTAATGTAAATAACAGAAGTTCTCAAAAAAAGTTTGAATATCATTGCAATAGCTTCTTAGCGGTCTTTATTGTCAACATTGTATTGAAAACGTTATAAACGGTCTCGTCAGCTTGGAAAGCAATATCGGGTCGAAAATGTATAAAAAATCGGAGCGATTTTTCAAAGATTATCGCTGTCCATTGATGCCTCGCCTGTTTCACCTTTATACCCTATCCATTCTATTCTCAGAGACATCTCTGCTTAGCGAAAAGAAATAAAATCTCGGCAATGATATCTTTAGTATGTCACATTTCAAAAAAGCACCTAATACTAAAATTCGTTCTTTCATTGTATTCCATCTCGTTCGCTGTGTATGAAAAAGAAGACGATAGTAAATGTCCCATACAAGTTTTATTTAATATTATCTGTATTATCCATATTAAACTCAACGTTCGATTGACATCCTCAATCCATTTATATGATATATTCTAAGCAAACAGCTACAAAAGATATATTAATTTTAAATAATAATATGTTACCATAAAACAGGTATGGGAAAGCTATTCGACTACAACATTTTCGAAAAAATAAAATAAACGGCGGGCCGCAAGTAATAATATTATTAGATCTGCATTATTTACTATCGTGAAAAAGAAATATCAACATACAAATAAGTAGCTCTATAATAAAAATACATATATTTACATAAGCGTAAGTTTACGTGAATCGTAGAATACCCAATTATGTAATAAAAATGACTAAATAAAGAAACTAATTTTGAAATAATAAAATTATTGATTATATTTTTATTTTCATGAATTTTTAGCATGAAAGTATTTCAGCACTTCGTTCTGCATGTGTCAAATAATTTGATAATGCCATTAGAAATCTCTGTTTAGAATTATATAAAATAAAATCATTAATGGTACACAAACATAATTAAAGCTTTCTTTTATGAGGTAATTGCAGCAATAAAAATAACAAAATGATATTATTTTTGTGGCAGTACCATCAAAATTGTAATTAAGTATTTTTACCCAGACTGTTCCATTCATTTAACAAACCCCTACGTGTATGACATCCTATGAAACACAACCTCCCAAAGTATTATGTAACATGGCCCCCACCACACTTTAAAAAAGTGGAATGGAAAAGGGTGACAAAAATTCATGAAATATATTTTTCAGAATTAAAGTACAACTTTTTACATTTTTATCATAATTGCTTTGTACATTTATTACATTCTTATATAAAAAAAAATCTTGGTCATTTTTATGTTCAAAAACGTTGACATCACATAAGTAAGACTCAAAAAGAAAACGTGGTCATTTTTGGTGTACATAACAGAAAAACGGCAACTTTTCATTTCGTTCTGAGAAAACCCAAAGATGTCTCACGTAGAACATGTCTTGTGGAATTGCAGCTTTTTCTTTTGTTAACGTATGTAAATACCTTTAAAATTATTTTTCAAGATGATAAAAAAACTCAATTATATTCTCACACTTTTTAAACAATGGCACCGTGACCAAGACTTACTTTCAGATCTTTTTGTTGCGTTGGACAGCGTGAACATATAATTATTCAAAGACTAGAAATTATTGTGTGTTTATAAATCAACATGACATTGAAATAAAAACTAATTTTGTCAAAATTAAATAAGGACAAAAATTCATAATAAACCGGTATTTCGGTTAAAAAAAACTCAATAAATTCCCGGACCCGATTTCGGTAATACCGGTATTTCAATCCCTAGTTGTAATTAGGGTGTACTGTTTACAGGAGTTTGTCACACATTTAGGGCTCTCGACCCACCGGTTGGGAACTGTGAGTGTATTAAATATCATTGCTTTATAAGAATATTATTCATTCGTGCCACAGTATATTACTTTGATCAATCAACGAACACGTGTTCATAATTTTATATATTAGGCAAATGCTTAATTCGTTCTTATAATCATAACGATTACACGTAGGTAATTTTGTATTGGATACTATATTGAAACAATGACTCTGCATAATACAATCAATTTAAATTATAAAATTCGAATAGAAACCAATTATTTAGAACAGGCATGGGGAACCTGCGGTCTTTTTGCTACCCTGGTGCGGCTTCCTAGCCAATTCTAAAATTCTGCACATTATGGATTTGAAAATCCTTGAAAGACTTAAAAAAAAGGTCCCACGCTGCTAATTTCGGCAAATCTGTAAATTCTTGGGCGTAACAAATTGGTATGATTTTTTTTCCGGCCAAAGATTCCCTAAGTTGATGTTTGCTGCGGCCTTATGTCGAACCAGAAAAATGAATACGGCCTTTAGAGAAGAACAGGTTCACCACCTCTGATCTAGAATATGATTCCCAGAGCGGAAAATAAAAAATTCCATTTTCAAAAGACTTTTTTTTATATAATTATACAGTTTTGTTTTTATGGATGGTTTTTTGTTTCAGAATAATGTTGTATTTTTTTGATAAAGTACTAGATTAATTTAATCAAATTGTTTTAATTATCATATGGGTTTTTTATAAGAAATTTCCTGACTTCATCATTTTTATTCAACGTTAATCATAGTTAAAATAAATAATGATATTTTAATTTTTTTATTGATTAATCTAGCCATATTTGAATAACTATTGTCATTCCAACTCAATCATGTGGCATTTTAAACATGAAAAAATATGCTTTTCTTTATACAATCGCAGGATTGTATCCCAGATAGTATTTGTTTATATTTTAATAAATTAGTAACGAAAGATATATATTTTTTTTAAAAATTTCTATACTAACCTGCTCAAAAGACAGTTTTAAAAATAGTTTTTATCTTTTTTGAGATATATCTGACTATAAGCTTACAAATATTTCTCATATAGCACCAACTGGCATACAATTTAATGAATACCAGCGACATATTTAAGCAAAAAAAAACTCTGAATGATTATATTATACTGTTTTCAATAAAATCTAAAAAAAATTATGTTCTGTCGAATATTGGGCAATTATTGTTGAATCTATATATTAATAGCCGATAAGGTATGTTTGGACGTCCATTTCACACCTTCCATTTCTCCACTTTTTTATTCATACTAAATTTATATATTAAAAGTCGATAAAATAATCACTCGCTTTTCACTTTTCACAAATGTGTGCGTACTGATGATGTCCTCGAGACATCTTCTTCTTCTACGAAATGTATTTTGTTTGCGTACATTTTCAAATTAATAGATAATGAAATGAAATAAAATATAATTCAATAATTTGCAATTTAAAAACTGCAGGGCTGTCGATATATGCGCCGTGGTCGATTTATGGTACTATGAAAAATGATTGTTAGCAAACTTGAACATTATTCTAAATATTAAATAATTTACGAAATTTATGCTACTACGAAAAATGGTTGTTAGCAAACTTGAACATTATTCCAAATATTAAATAATTTACGAAATTTCGGCTACTACGAAAAATGATTGTTAGCAAACTTTAACATTATTTCAAATATTAAATATTTTACGAAATTTCTACTCCTACGAAAAATGGTTGTTAGCAAACTTGAACATTATTCCAAAAATTAAATATAAACGAAATTTATGCTACTACGAAAAATGGTTGTTAGCAAACTTAAACTTTATTCCAAAAGTTGAATAATTTACGAAATTTATGCTACTACGAAAAATGGTTGTTAGCAAACTTGAACTTTATTCCAAAAATTCAATAATTTACGAAATTTCTGCTACTACGAAAAATGGTTGTTAGCAAACTTAAACTTTATTCCAAAAGTTCAATAATTTACGAAATTTATGCTACTACGAAAAATGGTTGTTAGCAAACTTAAACATTATTCCAAATATTAAATAATTTACGAAATTTATGCTACTACGAAAAATGGTTGTTAGCAAACTCAAACTTTATTCCAAAAATTGAATATTTTACGAAATTTATGCTACTACGAAAAATGGTTGTTAGCAAACTTAAACTTTATTCCAAAAGTTGAATTTTTTACGAAATTTATGCTACTACGAAAAATGGTTGTTAGCAAACTTAAACATTATTCCAAATATTAAATAATTTACGAAATTTATGCTACTACGAAAAATGGTTGTTAGTAAACTTAAACATTATTCCAAAAATTCAATAATTTACAAAATTTCTGCTTCTACGAAAAATGGTTGTTAGCAAACTTGAACATTATTCCAAAAATTGAATATTTTACGAAATTTATGCTACTACGAAAAATGGTTGTTAGCAAACTTAAACATTATTCCAAAAATTAAATATAAACGAAATTTATGCTACTACGAAAAATGGTTGTTAGCAAACTTAAACTTTATTCCAAAAGTTGAATTATTTACGAAATTTAAGCTACTACGAAAAATGGTTGTTGGCAAACTTGAACTTTATTCCAAAAATTCAATAATTTACGAAATTTCTGCTACTACGAAAAATGGTTGTTAGCAAACTTAAACTTTATTCCAAAAGTTCAATAATTTACGAAATTTATGCTACTACGAAAAATGGTTGTTAGCAAACTTAAACATTATTCCAAATATTAAATAATTTACGAAATTTATGCTACTACGAAAAATGGTTGTTAGCAAACTCAAACTTTATTCCAAAAATTGAATATTTTACGAAATTTATGCTACTACGAAAAATGGTTGTTAGCAAACTTAAACTTTATTCCAAAAGTTGAATTTTTTACGAAATTTATGCTACTACGAAAAATGGTTGTTAGTAAACTTAAACATTATTCCAAAAATTCAATAATTTACAAAAATTCTACTTCTACGAAAAATGGTTGTTAGCAAACTTGAACATTATTCCAAAAATTGAATATTTTACGAAATTTATGCTACTACGAAAAATGGTTGTTAGCAAACTTAAACATTATTCCAAATATTAAATAATTTACGAAATTTATGCTACTACGAAAAATGGTTGTTAGCAAACTTAAACTTTATTCCAAAAATTCAATAATTTACAAAATTTCTGCTTCTACGAAAAATGGTTGTTAGCAAACTTGAACATTATTCCAAAAATTGAATATTTTACGAAATTTATGCTACTACGAAAAATGGTTGTTAGCAAACTTAAACATTATTCCAAATATTAAATAATTTACGAAATTTATGCTACTACGAAAAATGGTTGTTAGCAAACTTAAACATTATTCCAAAAATTAAATATTTTACGAAATTTCTGCTACTACGAAAAATGGTTGTTAGCAAACTTAAACTTTATTCCAAAAGTTCAATAATTTACGAAATTTATGCTTCTACGAAAAATGGTTGTTAGCAAACTTGAACATTATTCCAAAAATTGAATATTTTACGAAATTTATGCTACTACGAAAAATGGTTGTTAGCAAACTTAAACACTATTCCAAATATTAAATAATTTACGAAATTTATGCTACTACGAAAAATGGTTGTTAGCAAACTTAAACATTATTCCAAAAATTGAATATTTTACGAAATTTATGCTACTACGAAAAATGGTTGTTAGCAAACTTAAACTTTATTCCAAAAATTGAATATTTTACGAAATTTATGCTACTACGAAAAATGGTTGTTAGCAAACTTGAACATTATTCCAAATATTAAATAATTTACGAAATTTCTGCTCCTACGAAAAATGGTTGTAAGCAAACTTGAACATTATTCCAAAAATTCAATAATTTACGAAATTTCTGCTACTACGAAAAATGGTTGTTAGCAAACTTAAACTTTATTCCAAAAAGTCAATAATTTACGAAATTTCTGCTACTACGAAAAATGGTTGTTAGCAAACTTAAACTTTATTCCAAAAGTTGAATTTTTTACGAAATTTATGCTACTACGAAAAATGGTTGTAAGCAAACTTAAAAATTATCCCAAAAATTAATTATTTTACGAAATTTATGCTACTACGAAAAATGGTTGTTAGCAAACTTAAACTTTATTCCAAATATTAAATAATTTACGAAATTTCTGCTTACTATAAAAATAAAATAAATTAAAATAAAATAAAATAACATAAAATAAAATAACATAAAATAAAATAATATAAAATAAAATAAAATAAAATAAAATAAAATAAAATAGAATAAAATAAAATAAAATAAAATAAAATAAAATAAAATAAAATAAAATAACACAACATAACATAACATAAAATAAAATAAAATAAAATAAAATAAAGTAAAATAAAATAAAATACAATGCAACAAAACACAATGCAACAAAAATCTCACGTTGCTGGGCAACGGGCTTACAGCTAGTTGATACTAGATATGATAACCAGTGAAATTAAAGTTGTGAATTGTAATTATATATAATTTATTTATTTAAAAATAGCTGGCGCTTTGTGTATCGAAAATAATCTTATTCCAACTTTGTCAAATGAATATAATATCTGAAAACCAACTATAATAAAAATATTATAATGTAGTGTAAAACATACAGGAATGAAGTGATTTTTATATGTACTATGCATCTTATACAATGTCTAAGAATACAGAATTTATATAAATGTATCTAAGTAAATTAACATGTGCAGTAACCTCCGTAGCATAAGCGCAACATCACAGCTTAGTTATTACATGGAAAGCGGAGGACATCAATTACACTTGAGCGGTCGTAGTGAGTTGGTAATCCTGAAGTAGGGTTCAAGAAGTGAAGAGGCTTCGAGCGGAATCGGGGTGCTTCGTCGGGTCACAACAATTTTATTATACGCAAAGAATCTGTGAAGTATACCAACAAAAGGCAATCTAGCTGTCAAACTTTCCCGCCTTTCGACTTAATTACGTTAATATAGATTTTCAATAACCACTGAGTTAAAAATGTTACCTTTACGCTTATTAATTGTATGATTTTTCGCATGGCAATAAAAAAGCATGATATTTAGTATATTATATTATTGCATACATATTTAAAATTAAACACTCTAATGTCCATTTGATAAAATACTTCATTTTAGGTTATCAGAAAATAAAAGAATGTTTGATGAAAATTAAAATTATTCTTTTTTTAAATACGATATATGTACAAGCAAAGAAATGTACCATTTTGAATACTTTCTCCATATTTAGACACCAGCAAAAGAAAAAATATCGATCAATTTTTAATACCTACATAATAATATTATTTCTAATAATGTCTTCTAGAATTGTAATTTATTATAAAACTTTAAAAAATAACTTTAATCCTACCTGTAATAAATTAAAACACATTTTAAAACATTTTTAAAGAAGATTTTTACGGCGACTGCTTATGATCAATCGAATTAAATTATTCATTCATATATTTTTTAAAATATTAAAATAACTATTCACGGAACAGTGAAATACTGAAATTAAAAATAAAATAATAATTTAAATTGGGGTTTTTCACTCTGTGAGCCGATTTGAGAAATCAGACAACGAAGAGCCATCTGAGAATTATTTTCAATATTTCATTTTTCTACGAGATCGCCGGATATATTTTTTTACTATTTTTTTTAACTTTATTTTTAATTTTTACTAGTACCAGTTAGTTGTGCACAAACTGATCTTTGATACCTTTTCCTGTCAATGAAAAGAAAATCAGCAATTATTTGAAAGTAGAAATTTGATTAAGAGATATTTAGTTTTCTGCTACAAGTAATTCACTCAACCTTTTTTCGTTTATGAATGTGTATTCATTAAAAAAAGAAATCTCATTGTATTATAATGACGTAAAAGAACACAAATGTTAAATGTACGAGAACAAAAGACTAAAAAATAGCCACTGCTAATCTCTATTTTTCAAAACGTCACCACTTCACATGTCACGACTCATTTTGCACTGTTTATAATTAGACGAGGCGCCACTGAGACTTTCGCAAACAAAAGACAAGTACCTACTGAAGTCAAGCGTTCACGGAAAGAACACTCTCCAAAGGACGGCTCGTAAAAAAATACTCTTTTTAATAAGAATGCCAACTTGACAGGTGAACATTTTTATTCGGCGAAGAATTTTATTAAAATATTCAGCCAATTTTTTGCGATACATTTTTGGCGCCCTATTGGAATTTACAACAAAATTTTCAAACTTTTTTTTTGATTATAACGGCAGTGAAAAATTTACTCTCTGGAAACATTCGATTTACAGACAATTTTTTTATCAATTATTTCAAAAAAAAATTCTTCATGCTTTGCAATTTCACAAAAAATGATAAATCAGTAGAAAAATTTAAAAAAATATATTTATTTCTCAGATCACCTTGGCTCCTTACGTTATTTTTACAAGTATCTGAATACTTAAAAATATTTGCTATACGTTATTTTGTAGTGTATCTTTCCGACTTCTTGGTAAAATGATTGGTAAGCCATTAGCCATCAACCACCATAATCCTAATGTTACATCGTCTTCACATTAGGCTCGTTTTAAGGAGGTTTGATTGAAAATAGTTTTTTATAAGGAAAACAAAAAAAAACAGCTATTCTTTGATATACGGCCAAAGACTTTTCCGGAAAAGGGGAAACACGTGCCACTAGTAAGGTTAGCAATTTTTCCGCGCTCAAAAAGATATCAATAAGGTTCAAAAATTCTGAAAAATTCATGTTTTAAGGTCAAAACTATAGATGAAATTTTAATACCAAATCGGGGATTTCAAATTCCTCGATGGGCTAAAAAAAATAAAAAAAAACGAGGTTGTGCGAGAATCGGGAAAAAGTATAGCGAATTGAGGATTTCAAATTCCTCGGTGAGAAAATCTCAATCCCGGGATTGAAAATTAATCAATCCCAAAATCTTGGGATTGGAAAAAGGCTCCGGGATTGGATACCCTAGTATCAACAGACGATATTAATCGATAATATGTTTTAGGTTAATAACTCAATACGTTATATAGACACCCCTTTCACATTCCATTGAATTAAAAAAATAATATACCTAGTAACATATACATTCAAGGGTTACCAGACATTGATTGTGAAATGAATTGGACGACAGACCTTGACGGTAATCACTCGCCATGTCAAATATCTGTATCCATTAAAAAGACAATTCACTATCCATGTTTATTTTTGAGAATATTGAGACTATACAATCTAACACCGTTGTCATAATCAATTAATCAATGTCGGTGAATTAATATTTCTTCTGTGAATAACTGGGAAAAATTATCTTGTATACAATTGAACCATAGCGAAAACATAGCGAATCGGATTACTGTTTTCCACTGATTGCTAAAGGTTATATGGACTTCATTTTCATTTAATTATATTCCTCTATATATTTACTTCTTACGTAAAACACAAAAAAATATGTTGCGGATGAGTCAGAATTCGTCGTATCATGTTCTTTCATAGTGTTTTTAATTCTTAATAAAAAAAAAATCGTAGTTTAAAACGTAAAATAGACAAAATATTATTGATTGACGTGTCGCAATTTTATCCATTTTCGATCCTCCATATTTTTGACCCCATCTAAATATGACGTCTAATCTTTTTATAGATTCCTATTTTTTTTTTAATCCCTATTACTATACATTAATTATTACCCTCCCCCTACCCGTCGTACACCTCTTCGTCTTGAGTCGTCTACATTTGTTTGATCCCTTTCTCACCCTTAGAGCGTATTAATATGGGTAACCTCTTTATTAAGAATTACGAAATTAGTTTGTAATTATTTATTTTAAGCCCGACATATTCTATTCCTCAACTGTTAGACCATATACGTGAGACCACTTACTAAGAACTGGGCCCTCACAGTAATTATATTTTTTTTATGAATCTTAAAAAAATACGAAACCTTCAAAACAAATCTTTGTAATACTATTTCTAGATTGCCATTAGTACTATTAAATTATTTTTTTCAAACGAGACTAATCTTTTTAGTATTTTATTTACATGGTGGTCGTCGGCAAGGTTAACTCCTTTTTTTCTCTTAGTCCATTGTAACATTAGGTGTATGTTATTTTGCACCGTCTTGTTTCCAATTTCAATTCTGAAGTCAAAAAGTAATCTATCCTGTTTCGGTAAAGTTCTCCATTAACACTTATATTAATTTTTTTTAGATCTCGCTCAACATTCTCTTATTTTATTAATCCCGAGTATTAGTACTCTCATAATCCCGGGACTTTGGGATCACAGAATTGGATGGGATCCCGGGACTGGGGGCTCTAGTAACACCACGCCGCGTTCATCTTCAAAAAAGTAAGGAAAAATGATTCTTTCAGACCTCAGAACTCACCATAACATCACTTTTAATGGATGCAAAGGTGACTGACTAACACTTTCTTGGACAGCGGCAATGTTTTTAGCTGATCTCATTGTACTTTGTGACTTAGGTTTGTGTTTATCTGCTGTAGATCCTCTTTCTTCAAAATTATTCACTCAACGATTAACAGTGGGGTTTGACTGCGCATTATTTCAACCCAAAATTTCATGCTATTTTCTAAAATTTACAATAATTGATGATTGATGTCGATAAAATGTTTGTGCGATTAAAAAACGTTGGTTTATCAAATATTTTTACATAATTTGCAACGTCTATACTCCACGACTGCCAATTATGGACTGTCCAAATTTATGTTTACATGGCAACCAAACAATGTAGTTAACTTTCTTGGCAAACACTCTCCTAGATTCCTAAAAGAGTTCTTAATTATATTTTATCGTCGAATTTTTCCATTTTAGTCAAAGCAAAAAACATGTTTGTCCTTTTATAAAGAAAAACGAATAGTTACGTTGCTTAAAGAAAGTTGACATTGTAAATTAATTTTATTGAAGTATGTTATTCGTTTTTAGCATGCTTTCTCTTTGTTTGTCTGAACCATCAGCTGTAGTACATTCATTGGAAAATTGTATTGTCATACTATTATAAAATCGATTCTTATTATAATTTAATGGGAATCGATTGAAACATGACAAAAGACATGTTGTTCTAGTAACACAATGACCATGATAATAAAAACAGACTAATTTCTGTGGACATTTTTATAATGTTGAATGTCTTTCACTGGAAAATGTTAGTGTAGGGTTAGCGAAAAAAAAAACTTATTTTGCAGTAAAAAATTGAATTGTATTATTAATGTTTTAACACATTTTGTGTAGTATATAATTTGTGTAATAATTATGTATCACAATTGCTTAAAAAGCCACGATCATAATTATAATATAATTGTATCAAAGTAAAGATATCAATTTATTAAGTACTCTTAATACATTGTGATCTGTTAAAACAAAAACTGACTCTTGTTAGTTGTTACAAATTTAAACTGGTTATTGACATAAGCAATTTTTTTATTTGTTATGTTTCGCATTCTGTATTGGCCTTGTCTGTATAATCAGATGTAATTTTATACTAATGTATTATTTCTGCGTCATTTTAGAAATAATTTCACATATTGTATCTTTAAAATATTTCAATACAGTGATATTATTATGATTTGTTAATCAGAATAAACGCAAAGTAAAAAAAAAACAATAAAAGAATATTATATAATATTTGTAATAGATTTTTTCTCAAGTTGTGCAAATGCGTTTCTTCATTTGGTTAAGTGCGGCTCCCAATATACCTTGATAAAAATAGTTTTTATATTATACATAGAAATTAAGATTTGTGTAAAAATGTAATTAATTTTGAATATGTGTATGTAATTTTACATGAGAACGTGACTATGGTGTGGCTCTTATTATATGAGAAAATCTAGAATATGGCTCACGTTGACCTTGTGTATGTCCATCCCTGATATAGAGCATAACACCGCCTGGCCTCAATTTCTGACTGGGCAAAACTATCCATTATTCTCAACACAAAAAAAAACATGTCCGCCCGCAATGTGGAACATAGTATGTCAATATATTTTCCAAATTATTGAGCTTATCACAATAATTTTTTGGGTGATTACTGCTTTTTACGCAACCTTTCTTTTTCCGGAGAGAGTAAAGATGTAAGAATAGGGCAGGACTAGTGAACCGCTATGCCTGATTTTTTTTATGAAAATTTGAAAAAGCAGCTTCGATGGTACTCACTTTTAAGAGGGTTACACATGTTTAAATACTTTCGCGAATTTCCACATTACAGTTTGATGTTTCGTTTAGAAATTTAAAATTGACAATCTTAAAAAGTCGGGTTCCACGGATTTTCTTTGAGCATTTACTGAGTGTGCTTTATCATTTTATAAACCATGAAAATCATAAACTTTACACTATAAAATTAAATATATATTTTTCTCGAATAAATATTATTTAAAAAAATATATGTATATTTATAAATTATCATCACAAATGTCATCCGAAAATTACAAAATGAAATCGTAATCAAAAATATATCAGCCGCTTGAAGTATGTACGATTCGAAAAAGATACCTTTTAAAGATACAATAATACATTTTAATTATTACGTTCTGACGAAATTATTATTATTCTGGAATATAAATGTTGTGAATTTCACCTGCTCACTTTCATACGTCAAGTTAATCATTTAACTTACTACCATTGTAGTGCCAAAAATATGCACCGAAGGGAGTCGGAAGTGTTGCGAAATTATAATAAGGAAGTTTTTTCATAACATTCATTTTCGTTTATAATTCGGATAAATTACATTCACCTTCAATTAGGGCTTGTCGGTTTTCAAAAACCGGATTTAAAAAACGTTTTTTTTATGAAAATTTGCGACATCTGTTGGTCGGTTTTTTATACTTTAACCAAGGTTTTTAATTTTAGAAAATATATTCATGAATAAAAAAAAAAAAAAATTGAAACTCCCATAGTTACAAATACAATGGTATGAAATTTGTATGTAAATAATCAGTAATCATTAATGAACGCGTTGAAAATATTTTATTCAGGTTTACTTACAAAATATATTTGTTGTGCATTTTGACCCGGATACAGTTCAAGAATACATATAAACACTGAGGGTCGTATTTGACATAAACTATTCAAAAAATAAAAGAACAACAATTTTCATCTTAAGAAACATACGACCTGCTTCATAGCCTAGTGAAGAGTTTTATAAATTTCAGGAAATGTCGTTATCAAAATTAGGTTACTAATTAATCGATCTTATACCCACGAAACATTCTTTACTATTGTGAATCCATCAATCGCTTCTGCGCCTAATTTTTTTCGCGCTATGATTTTACCGTCACGTTCGAACAAAAATATTACTTCGAATAAATTATTCAACTTTATATCGTCGACAGCACGCCTTTAACAGTTTTCCAATAATATGCGCGTACAATCAAAAATTAATATGTATAGGTGTAGCCGGTTCACGAGTGTATAGACGAGCTCGTCCAAGGACCACGTGACGCGTCAATATTAATAACGTTTAAAGAGTACCGGCAAATATGCTCACTACATCAAGCACACAATTATTCAATCGAATACAATATTTGACGATGATAGCAAGCGTACATTATGGCTATTGTTCAATACAATAACCGAGGAACATTGTGTAAGTGTAAACAAGTTCCAGAGGATATACTTAATCGACTGTCGGCCACCTAAAACGTCTCTCCGACTAGAATTAATTGTCAGAAATCGCATTTTGTGTATTACGTTATCTTGACCAGTGTGTTCAATTCAGTTACATTAGTTAAGACGTGGATTTAAACGAGTGAAGCAGAAAAAAACGCGGTACGAACATCATTATTTAAAGTTGTCGAAGAAGTCGAAACTATATCCGAAGGAATCGTTTTAATCTCTTGTACGTTGTATTAATGTTTTCGGAAGTTTAGTGTGATCATAAATTTGTTCGGGCAGTGTTCTTAATTTATTTCAATCGAAATCGTCACGCGAATGTGCAAATTTCGAAAAAAATATAATTTAATGTTTTCAACGCATTTTATACCAGGTACTTTGATATTTGAACCCAGATCATATTTTTTCAACGACTACATCAAATCTCAAACTCGTCGTATTGTAACTTCGCTTAGAGATTATAAACGTAATTTTCTATCTCTAGAAGGATTATTGAATACTATTATTTTATTCTTCTAGCTTTGGATTATTTTCATATATTTTTTGCATTACAAATTTTAAAAATTCTAATGATAAAACAGGCAGTATTCTTAAGGAAATCTCTGAAATCCAACAACAAAAAATCAAAAATGTATTTTGAATCTGCATTGTCGTTGTTTATTTTTTAATTATACCAAACTATAAATGAATAAAATTCATTAGTTATATATTCTTACAAAGTGATTCAAAAATTAATTTGACTGTGATACAAACTAAAAAAAAAAATATTTCTTCTTAAATACAGTAAATAAAATTTTCCAAAATTAAGTAATCTCTATTATTTTATTTAAATTTATATACCACATTTACGGAAATAATGAAATAAAATAGAAAATATTTTTAATATAATTTGTCGTCGCTGTTTTATATTTCGTGGCGAATAAAAATAGTTGTTGTATTTTTGTAGAACCATATAATAATTATGTCACAAATTAGTAAAATATTTTTTAGTATTTGTTAAAATGACCTAATCATTTTAGTTTTGAGATGATTATTATGAATGGTTAGAAATTAAATCTTTTATTATCGATGCCAGGTTAATGTTATTTGAGATACTCAATACTCATGAGAAGTGTTGATTTATTCTAACGTTCATATAAATCTATATTATATGATTGCTATAAACATAAAAATTATCAACCATTTTTTTATAAATTAAATTTATGCTTTCTCAATAGTATCATAACCACCGCGTATCAGTTACAATAACAATTTAAAAAAAGAAAAAGAAAAAAAGACAAATGATTTCGTAATCATCTGTCAAAGTTGTTGATGAATTTTTGAATGGATAATATTTACAAAACAAAACCTATAATTATTTTGTTTCTACAGGTTATGAATACTATTTTTACATTTCTTTTACATTAAAATTGTTTATGCTTGTATGAACAGTAATAATACATTATATATCTAATAACAAATGCACACAATTTTGAATACAATGGTGAAATAAAATCTAGAAAAATATTTCTATAACAGTTGATTTTTAAAAATCGTTTACTCGAGATAGACCTTATTTTTCTTGAGTACATACATGGTGACAAAGTGAAGCAGTTTTATGTGCATTTTTCACAGCGAACTTGAGCTGTTGCGAATAATTTGCGTTGAAAATCGTATTGTGAAAACATTTTTAAATGTCATAGCATTCATTGTGTACCAATAATTATACCGGCAATTCTGCATACTAATTTTTGACCGTTGTGTTATTCAGACATTTTTACCAGGGCTGTGGTGTCGGAATCGGAGTCGTGGGGTCGGATTGTTTTAACTGGATTCAGACTCGAAAAAAACTAATAATTTCGAGTATATACGTTTAAAAAAATGTGTTTTAATCAAATTTGGCACCACTGCATACTACTTAGCATTAAAAAATAATCAAAATCGTGTCTTAATCTAAGGTTGGAGTCGGAGTCAGAATCGTCTTATTTCTTAACGACTCCACAGCCCTGTTTTTCAAAATGCATTTGTGTGAAATAAAATATTTGCATACTTCCTAGTTCATCGCACGGCTGTTAAATATGATATTACTATATATGTAGAATACACATACTTAAAACGCTGTATTTAAATAGTTATACATCTTTATAAATTATTATAATTTAAAACCATACACATAAAAATAATGTCAACAGTTTTCTCGGTGATAGGGAAAATATCAAAACAAACTCTTGTATAAAGAGAAGAGATATACTACATTTTTGAAGCAAGAACATCGTATGTTACAAAGTGGCGTCACCACGATTCAAAGATACTCTGTAAACTCTCCAGTAAGCCCAAGGGTGGATAGGCCCGTCGGGACACCTCCCGAAACGTCCTAAAAATGCAAATTTTTTCTTATCTGTTTTATTTCAAATTGTGAACAACAAGCATATTTGTACAGTTTCCAAACAAAAACTCTTCAGAACTCTTAAACGAAATTATATCGAGTCCTAACTTCTAATAACAAGATTTAAACATTCAAAAAGATTCATTTTATGACGAAAAAATATTTTCAATCATTCAAATCCTTGATTTATCTGTCAGCAATGTCTTTATTATTATATGTACCCTAAAATATGACGAACTTTTTATTGAAATAGTATTTTTTTATTTTTATTTTATAAGTTTACTTATTTTGTTTTATGTGAGTGTGGTGGTGGGTAAAGATATGAGCTAATAAAAAACATAATCAAGATGAAAGTACAAGAAACTTTAAAATTTATTTTTCATTTATTGATTGTCTATTCTTAAAATTTGTAAATATTTACAATGTGTATTATTATGAATTGCACTTTTACAGATATGATAATCCATCGAGACTTTTATCTTACTATTTGATAATTTGCAGTAGCTTAGAATAAATTGATTTTTTTTAACGTTTCATTAAGTTATTATTTTTGAATTAAAAAAAAAACTTTCCGTCTTTCTTCTCAAAGAGTCAGTAAAAAAAGCATTAAATTGATTTACTTGCAAGCGTTTAAATAAGAAACAAAAGATTTAGTTTCTATCAGAATTTTTCAAAATTTTCTATCAGTTATAGCCTGCCATCACCGGAATACTTGCTAGCTTATTTTGAAAGATCCACAAAATACTGTCCCTAAAATTATGAATTATAAGAAAAGTTGAAAACAGCACAGTTGACCGAGATTTGGTAGTCAGGATGAAGTGTGCAAATTTAATGTTATTCACGCGTTTGGGAGAAGTTCTTGTGACATGCAGACAGACAATATTAAATCTTAGTAATACATTGAAACAAATATTACACATTTTAATATTTAAAAATTTGGCCTGTGTGGGTTGGCAGTAAGAGATTTAAGTTTAAATTTAAGATCATGGGTTTCACGATGCATTTTATCCTTGATTTTATATTCAGTGACCATAAAATTTCTATGGTTCTAAAAAATGAAAATATTTGGCGTATCGGTATACTTTTAGCTGCAATGCCGACAATTTTTATTTTCTTTTTTATTGTATCAAATTAGAGCTGTTATGGTAACATTAGTACAATTATAAAGAACATTTATTTAATCTGGAAGAAAAAAACAATATTAAAAATATACTTCCTCCAACTTGTAAAAATAAAAAAAATATTACATATAAAACAGTACTATAAAATTGCCTAAACTCTAAAGCATATGTTATTTGACGAACTATTTTATTTTCATTATTTCATTAATGTATATTCTGTAAATCAAAATTTATAGTAAATATTTTGTTGTTTTTAATGATGAAACATGATGATACAAATGTGATCATTAATAATAACCGAGCCCAGTGATTAACCAAGTTATTTTTTTTTAAAGTACAACTAAAATATCTTAAATTATTCTATATATCTGTCAGAAACATGTTATAGAGACAATTTAAAAACAAAATATTCTTTAAGATTATCCAATGAAGTAAAATTGTTTTGATGGATTGTTCAAAAATAAGATACTATACAGAAGAGGTACATAATGTTTGTAAGCATCTAACACTCTTATTTCTATCACTTCGTGTTTGCAATAATTTGAATATTTTTACATTTCAGGGATGAAGAATGAGAGGAAACTTTTTATTAACAATGAATCGAAGATCATTGAGAATAACGTAGAAGACTTCCTTGATGCATCAGAAGAAGAAAAATCATATGTAAACAGTCACCATGAGTCAGGTCAGTTATTTCTCGTATTTAAGACACCATGTCTCAAAAGTGCGACAATGTTTATTATTAATTGATTATGAAATATTATTGTTTATGTCTACAACAAATTGCATACACATATTTCTTTTAAATACACAGTTTTCGATTTAATAATCCGGTCAATTGTATACTTAAATGTGCGTAAAAAAGGTTGAGTCTTTCTTACAGTGTGCGACTTGGAAACTACAATGTTCTCAGTGTTGATTTTTCGCGGAACAAAAGTAACAACAAATAAAAAATGAAGCCGCAACTTTTTTTACAATTTCAGCATGTTAAATTTTACTCATTACAATACAGTTTGTAAAAAAATATTTACCGATTTTTCTTATAAATATCTGTCACCGATACAAAAACAGAAGCTTTTTTTATACTGATATAATATATGTACATTGATTAATTTTCTTAGTGTTGTATATATGTATTTCATCATCGGTTCTGACAGTAAAGCAGGTAGCTCAAAAAAATCAGATAGTAACATTCAAATATATTATTTAAATACACATACAAAAGTTAGTTCTTCATGATTGCGTACCTTACTTTTGTTTATAACAGTTTCTGAAACTAATGCGGAAACTGACGAATAACTTTGACGTCGTTTTTCTCGTCAAGATATCTATACAATTTGTTTTTTAATAGCACCAATGACATTCACGGTAATTTAGAATTTAAAGTGACTCAGTGTAATGAGATTTCATTTGCTGCAATCAAACACAGTAACAATGTAAATCTACTAAATTTATTCAATATTAAATTGTATGTATCAATATATTTAAATGTCACTGATTAAAATGAACTTATTAACATAATTGCTAAGGGCGTTGAATTGCTAGTCATATTTTTTTTCATTAATAATTAAACATTGCCATTTTATTCAATATGGTGCGTGATTCGAAAGCAAATAAATAATGTCAAATATTTTTTTTATCATATCAGGTATTCATGGAAATCACATTTTATGTTGATAACTGGACGATATTTATTATTTACCTGGAGTTATATAAATTATTCCTACGGTACCAAAAATAGTGTATTTTTCATAATATATATTAGGTGGAAAAACACAATTAAAATGATAATTATTTTTAATTCACCCGAATATGGTGAATTGGGAATAATTAAATGAATATTAATTGAATTATTCAGTATTAACTCGGATAGAAAAAACGTAAAAATATCATTTATTTCAATTGAAAAAATCAATTTTTGATTTTGTTTTGTTTCCAGAATCTAAATACTGATAATCTGGGTTTGTAACACTTAACTGTAAAGGTTGACTGTATCAAAATTTCTGATAAGAAAATTAATGACAATAAAAGAAATAAATATACTAAGATGAAAAATATCAATTTATCTCAGTTCTACAGATATCATTTTATATAAAGTAGATAGCTATTTCGGCTTACGCTCTTATTAGGCATATGTTAAAACTTACATTAACTAAGCTATATTAACTTTTTAAGCAATATAAACTTTATGTTTGCTATATAAATATTTGTATCTATATAAACACACATTAATTAAGCTGTATACATTACTAAGTTAATGTTAGTTTAAACATAGCCCTGATGAGGACATAAGCTGAAATAGCTTTCAACTGTGTATTATAAAATAATATTTTATAACTACGGGACATTGATATTTTTTCAACTCAATATAATAGAGTTCTACCAAGTAAATTAAAATTCAATTAATATCAAGGAAATATCAATACACTTACTCTAAATAAGTAGTTGTTAATAAAGAAAAAATAGTAAGTTATGGGTACTGAAACTAAAAAATGTCAGCTAAACGTATGTTATTAACAAAATTATACGTTTTTGTAAGTAATGTTTTTCAGCTATAAAAATTTGTTTAAAAAAAAAAACAAAGTATTTTAGTATTTTTCAGTATTTTAATTACATCGGCATCCACATACACACCAACATGACAATAAAATAAAAAAAATATTACTTATTTAAAAGATTGCCGGGGTTAACTTTTTGAGTCACGCTATCCATTTTTAAGTCACATGCTTCCATTATGATACAATAAAGGTTAATAAAAATGACGAATCAAACATGTGACTGGCACATATATAAGCTTAAATTTAATGGTCTGTCAATGCCGCGCGAGTATTTCATATTGCGAATTGACCTAAACTGTTTTTCGGCAATTATAAAGTTTCCTTAGAACTTCCAAAACAAGTTTTTCTGACCAATCTCAATTGGATAAGTACCTATGTCGTATACCCACGTCAATAAATTGACGTCAACGGTCGATCAACTTTTTAATATTACATAAAACATGTGAAAGAAAAGACCGATATCAAAGTTTGTTGTTGTTTACGTAGGATAGATATAGGATAACTTTCCATCAGTCAAATTCAGAGAGTACATAAGTATTATCTTTTTAAGTATAAGTGCAATTTTGCCGGATAAATTTTAGAGAGTTTCTTTTTGAAAAATACTAAAGAAAGAAGATTCGCTTACCATACCTGTAAAAAAGTACTGTTGAATGCAAAATTCATCTTAAATATACAAACATAATAAAGTTTTACTTTTCGTGAATCATTGGTCATATTACGCGTGCAGTAGAACCTCGATTATCTGGACTAATTGGGGATGAAAGTAGTCTAGATAAGGAAATATCCGGATAATCGAAAAAATCATTATTGACAGGGAAAGACATGTACGAGGTTCTACTTATGAATAGTGATACGAGGCGGGAAAACTCCGGGTTTTTTGGGGGCTTAACCCGGGAAAATTGGGATAATTTAATTATAGTATTTTAATATCAAACTGATAATTGTAGATATTTTTTAGCATTCGGTTACACTTATTTTAAAGGCGTGACATGTATTATATATTCTTTCCACAAATTAGAGATAGATATGAATGTAATGATTCATGAAGTAATTGATTTTGACCAGTGACATCTAGGTATATTTGAATCCGAAACCAAATGTTTGGAAATGGTCCTGTTTTTATGACACTCGGCGAAATGCACAAATTAATGTCTGCACAATGCACATGGACTTCAGCGTGTTGTAAAAACTACGACAAATTATTGCTAATACTAGCTAAATTATTCGAAACGTATTCATGTCATTTAATTCGTGCCTTTCTTCAATAATCATATTTCATGTAGCCATTTATATATATTTGGCATTTATATATATTTGGCAAATGATAACGATAATGTGTAACGTAGGGTTCGATTCGTAGTCATGGGGCATGGCTACAATGAACTGACCTATGCAGTAATTACGATGAAGGCACCTAATATTTTTTTAAATCTTAATTGAATAGGTTACATATTTTGTGTTTCTATTGAAAATTATCTATTCAACGGAAATATCGAATCAAAAAGTAAGGCTATCTAATAATCATGTATGTATATTCAAAAAATACGATATTTTAACTCTATTTAACTGCCAATTTTATTTATGTATTCAATTAAATTATTCAAAAATTATCAAAAGAGTGTTTATAAATAAGCATCATAAATTGTGAAAAGGATTTTTTTTCATAGTGACACAACTATAAGTTTTATAAATACATTTACGAAATCAAAATGGTACGCAAAAATATATTTGTTTATTACTCAGAATGAAACATGACGTACTAAAAATTCACGATTTGATTATTTTTGCCCGTTTACTGCACATTCGAAAATATTCAATTGCTTTTCCGATAATAACAAATAAGTTATTGCGATCACGAATATGCAATGGCTATAATTATTGACTTATTATAAAATTTGTTATTCTGAGTTTAATTACTAATAAATCAGTTTCTTTTATACATGCATTGAAGCATCCGCAAAGCAAAGACCATGACCCACATTTTCTTTCTGTGTTCACGAATCTTTTGTAACGCACCTCACTCGAGATTGTATTATACAATAGTTGTAGAAAAGATCTGCTAGGCGATAAAATCACTACAATTAATAATCTCCAGTTATCCTAATTGATGAAATGATGTATAGTCAGGCATTTGTATTAATTATTCAGTTTGCATTAGTTATTCATGGTTTCTGGTACTTACTCACGGGAATCTACAAAAAAAATGGCGCTCGAAATCTCGTCAGTGCGCGACGGGCTCGTTGTAAAACAGTCCCTTATAGTAAGAGCATGTGTCTCACACTCTATTCTCAGTGTACTAATAATATCAGGTAATTTGAACAGCATTTACTAAATCAAAAATTGACCGAGAAAAACTTTAAAGTTGTGAGCTGGAGACTTATCAGAAGGAGCTGAATGGGAAGAAAAGAAGAAGGAGCTGAATGGTTGGGAAGAAAATGAATAAGCGAAATTTAATTTTACGAATGAAAGAATATTATTGGTGATTTATTGCAGCATTGCAACCAAAATTTACATTACAAGCCAACCGATTCCAAATTATCAATTTGATTTCCATTTAATCATAACGTGTGGCTGACTTAACGATACTATTTTCAAGGCTTTTCTGCCCCTAAGGTTCTCTGTTTCACTCTCTTTCTTCAGCCTATTGCATGTAGCCTCTCTTCGACTTTTTGATTGTAATTCACCCATACCCGCGCCATACTTCGGTTCCTTTATATACCTTGTAGAGGGCTCTAGATTCCTAGAATCTGTCAACGTAATCTGAACATCTGATTCTTTTTGCGTAATTAATTTTACTATTTTATGCCTTAAACCAGTGGCTTCCAACCTATATGTTACTGCGCCTCCCTTTGAAGAAAAAAAGATTATCGCGCCTCCCCATCCTATATTTCATATAGTAATAAAGACACGTTTTAAAGGGGAAATAAATATTTTGGACTTTTCGCGCCTCCCTTTGCAATAGCTCACGCCTCCCCAGGGAGGCGCGCCTCCCAGTTTGGAAATCGCTGCCTTAAACAATTATAGAGATCAGCGTTAGAACGGATAAGAAGACTTTGCATTTCTAAAGCAGTATTGTTCAGAAAATTTTGTTTTTAAATACTTGGAACTCTTCTTGCTTCTCCGTCTGTTTCCAGATACCCATGAAATACAAACGGTTTCAACAGCTGTTTGTATAACCGGAATTCTATAATATCATCTAATCAGTTTTTTTTTTAAATTTTCGACTTAACCTTCTTTTTCGGTATAAAAGACGCTACGTAGGTATCTATAGTTAGTTTGGTGAAGGTTACTCCATTATTTTCAGATATGTTGGCTTGAGAGCAAGAACTAAAGGAAAATCTTTTTAAATAAATAATTTCTCACCAAAATGTTTCCTAGGGAAATTTTTTCTATAGACATCCTTAAAAGCTTCGTTTGTTGATTTAATTTTGTTACTTTATCCTATACCAACCGAAGATAATGCTCACGATGAGCGAAATTGATCACGATCTTTATTAATTATAAAAAAAACACCTAACTATCAATAACTTACAGTTAAGGCCTTAAAAGTGAAAAGTGTATATATTATATGCTGTTCCTTATCGATCACCACCAAATTAGCATTAATTATTATGTTAAATAGTCTTAGCTTTTAACCTTTCCATTCTTAGCCCGTAAAACCAGTGGCTAAATAGCTGAACATCTTTTTCATAATACTTATCTACTCAATGTACTGCATAAATAATTATTTGAGCTGGTTATAGTGCTAAGTAAGTTCACTAATCGAAACGAACGCTCTATTGCGTCTATAAAACAGACATCTAATGGAGACCATTTTGTGATGCGTAAATGTTCCCACGCACGTTTTACTATTTTGTACGATGCGGTCTGCTGTACAAATGCATTAAATCACAAAATTCATTTACATCTACTAGAAAAGTTTAATATAAAAAACTTTTTGACTGTCTTACAAATTGTTTTTTAATATCATTTCTTTCAATCGTCGTTCACAAATAATACTAGATGCATAAAAAAAATGAGAATACTTATAGTCAGTGGCGGTTCTAGGTACTGGGCTAGGTGGGCTAAGCCCGACCTGCATTTTTCACCCAAAACTTTAGATGGCTGAATAAAAATGAACAGCAATTCGGCCGCTGAACAAAATAAATACATTTATAAGCGTAACTAACCCTCCCCAAATGAATATAATATCCTTGTTTAAATTTTCCTCTGTCAATATAAAACAATGCCATGTCTACCTACAATAATATTCTCGATTGTTTTGTATTACAATTTTAAGCTGAGCCGGCATAAAAACAACAATAACCCTATAAATAATTCAAAGAGAACATTCAACGTGACGTCAGTCTGGCAACACCTATGTTTTAAAGGTTCAGGGGCTAAAGCTTTCCAGTCCGCAATCATAGACAATATTTCTTTACACTGGAACGCAATCTAGCACGATTCGATTTTTTTTGTATTTGTATGTACGGAAACGTCATCAAATACACAGGACTGTGTTTCAAATTTACTGGCTTCTGTCATTCATTGGGGGCTAAAATGATTTAGCCCATGGGCCATACACAATTACTAATACACAAATACCAAATCGATGTATTGTATAAAAGTAACAGCTCTATATTGCCTTTTGTACTTGTTATTTCACTTTGAAAGACAAATTTAAGGTTATTATTTTATAATTTCTTACTTACATTAGCATTGATTTTATTATATAGTAATTTATGCTTTGCATTAGTGTCGTAGTATTTGTTAATTTGCTTGTAGATTAATGTATAAGATGAAGTGGAAGCATGCAAAATTTCGTAAATAGTATACAATGCTATGCTTTTCTCTAGCCCACCCAAGATTTCAGGTCAGTAACCGCCACTGCTTATAGTATAAATCAATTTTGAAGTCAAGTGATGGAAAGGAATTTCTATTAGGTTCGATAGAAAACTGTCAAGCAACCATTGATGGATAAATGTAATCATCCTATTGGTCAGATTGGAATAACTCCGTGGAAGGACGAGACTTGTAAACTTTTAAATTTAGATTATGGAGATACCCAGCGGTGGATTAAGCACTTTGGAGGCCCCAGGCGCAATAAATTTTGGAGGCCCTGCTTTTTAATTATATAAAAGTGCTGCAAACCCCTTCGTAGAATAATAATGAATATTGAAAACTGAAATTAAAATGTAAGGTTTTATATAATATATGCTATCTTCGAGGCCCCAAGCGCGTGCCTCTTGCGTTTATGGGATAATCCGCCACTGGAGATACTGATGGTGTCAATAGATTTCTCAGTATTAAGAGAAATCAATTTAGCGCAAGATTATAATAAAATGAAGAAAATAATATATTTACCATTAACCAAATCGAGAGAATTTTTTAATTTCGACACGAGACATATATTTATTACAAAATTTATTTAAAAAAATCCCAGTGCATAAAGTGTAAATTTAACTATTCCACTAAAATTTCACTGCGTAATGCGAAGCACTAGTGGCTAGCTAAAAAAGAAGTCTTTTTTATTTTAATATGCTCTATTTCATTTTCCAAAGGCACTGATGGAAGTGTTGAAATAGCAACTGTTAAATTGAGCTTAATTAAATCTTGGAAAAAATGTTTCTCTTCGTGAGTGTTAAATATATCGATGGATAATAGCCGAAACATCCTAACCAACATTTTTGGTCAACTGCACTTTTTAACATTTTTTGAATGGTACGAATGTCTTTCATCTACTGACAAGGGATCTGTTAACAAGGGGCTCGCTCAATCTCAAAACTGTGGTCTGGTGTAGGGGCGGATGTTTTAATCACTATTATACAGTTAAATGCAATTATTATAAAAAATATCGAGTGCTAATTAACATACTTGTATTACGTAACAATACGCAGCGTACTGTAAAAAATTTCAAATTTGTATCAATACTTCTCTGAAACATGCAACTTTTATACTTAATTTTGACTTCACTTTTCCTTGTAGTCCCACGATATACATATATGTTATACACTGATTTGATCTTAGAATATATATTTTTTAATGGAACAAGGGGCTCGTCGGCCTTTGGCAAATTTAACAAAGGGTCGTGCGAGCCCTCACGAGCTCCCTCCAGCCGACCCCTGGTTCAGAACCTGTTTCCCTTATAGTGATTTTTATTTAGGATTTCATCTTCCAAAAAAGGATTAGTGTATTTCTTATTAAACGATAGCAATATAATGAACACCTGTATCTTAAAGAAGTATTTGAGACAGTTTCCTTAAATGATCAACAAAGAAGTAAAGAAAAGTCCAATGTATTTCTTGGAACGTATGCTGAAGGTGAAGATAATGCGAATGGAATAAATAATCTTCTAGATATTAAACATCTTTCATCATCAAACATCATCAAAGTTTCTTTCTACAATACCTAAACTAAATTTTATAATATTTTTAAATAACTTTGGGATAGGTTTTCACCTTTTTCCTTCCGATTTATTTAACATGTCACGTAGATTTTATTTTAATTCACACAGTCGATAAAATAATATTTCAGTTTTGTGACAGCAAAAATAAGTACGGTACATTGGCTGCTATCTTTTAAAACGTAAATATGGTATACGATAGACATTATGATTGCCATTTGAAATATGTTGAATTATAACGATATAAAACTTTTTTCTTCTCCTGTGAAATTCCTAAAATCTTACCCATCGATATATTTTTCAAAATTAAAGAGGGAAAAATGAGTTGAGAATCTATTAAAAATAAAACTTAGCTCTAACCTAGCATTGTATCCGTCCTAAACAGCAAACCTTTAGCTAACTTAGATTTTATAAAATCTTCATATTAATAGCCAATAATGTCGGTATGTGGGTCCTCAATTTTGCTGCGATTTCGCCCAATGATAACGATTTATTTTGAACGGCACATTTTTCGGCCAATGCTAACGATTTATTTTGGGAGCCGTCGTTCGTCCAATTGGAGTGGGTTATCTTTTTATCTTCATTATTCAAATTTCATGGCTTAGAACAAAAAGATTGTAGTATATGCCATAATAATATTAAGAAAACTGAATTTGAAAGTTTGTATCGCTTACGAAATTTTTCAAATAATCAAAGACACTGTTCGATTAATTAAAGATATGATTATATTTTGCGTCCAGCCTTGAAAACTTTTTGCATGAAAACATGCATTCCAATTATAAATATTCTAATTAAGGTATAGATATTTTATAGAATATTTCGACTTTTATTAAAACACGTATAAACATATGTCCCTGTTATATATGTAAAGCAAATATAAAATACAATATTTTTCATATATTTTGGACAAAATATTGAATGTTTTTTTGAAACATTCCATACTTTGACAATGTCTTGGGTCGAATATTTTTGGAAATTTTACATACGTTTTCATTAATTTGACATACATTACAAAAGGGGAACACATATGTCGAAAGTTTGGGAAACATTGAATCATACGAATGTTTTCCCAAAATATCATTTAACTTTGTTACTGATAGATGTCACTGTATCTACTTAGATAAACTAAAATATTAGATTACATACATATGTCGTTTTGAGATAATATTATAACGTGCAGTTAATCTGTAATTGCATTGCTTATAAATAGTCAAATACCTATCAAGTATAGTTATAAGTTTGTATGAAGAAAAACGAAACGATAAAATACGATTGATTTTTTCTAGGAGCCCACGGTTATTAGTGGGTAGAACAAGTTTAGTTCTAGTGTCGATTTTGTAAACGTTTAATGTTTTTTTTTCAAAAATAAATAGGAAGTGCGTTTTGGTCGAGAAAGATATCGCTGCCACTGGTTCCTTTCCATTTTTACGGATAATTTTTACTAGAATATAATAAGAAATGCTTAACTCGGCGATGTTTTGAAAATTACATTTCATTTACATGTTATTTTTTGTAAATAAACCATTAATTTGGCCTAATTATAGGTGTCGCTGTAGACCGCTACACTCATCATTAAGTTTTGATTAAATTTTAGAATAACTTTCCATTACATAATAATAAAGTTAACGAATTATTCAGTTATTGTCCAATTGACATATTGGTTAAGGCCACCAAAAATCCTACATTTTTATTCATATCAGATAAAACAATAAACTATTCTTATATCTGTGTTTTTGTAATGTCGCTGAGACTAACAATATGTACATTTATATAAGCATTTCATAATATTATTTAACATTTAATCGGTGAACAAATACATTTAAAGCATTTTTACGTCGACATGCTCAATCGGCTCGTTGGTCTAGGGGTATGATTTTCGCTTAGGGTGCGAGAGGTCCCGGGTTCAAATCCCGGACGAGCCCAAGTTTATATTTTTGATAATAAAGCTTATATTTTTTTTTTCATTTTACATATTTATGATTCATATATTTAAACTTAATAATGTTATAAATTGCCTTTGCGATAACTATTTTAATGTAGATGCGTTAAGATCAGTCGTTGCAATATGAACTTCTTAATTTTAGTTAATAATTTTCATTAAATACTGCTTCTTTTTTAGTATGTATATATTTGTATAACCCTGCAATTGGTACCTATGTAACAAGATGGTATGACTCGGTAAGTGTAGAATGAAATTATAAGCTGTAAAAACTGGAAACAATTAAATTTGTGATACTCGGTCGGAATTGAAATGAAAACGTATTTGAGCAGTATTATATTAACGTTGTTCGGCATACAATACCGTGTTAGCGTCAATTTTACAACATATTGGTGAAATTAAATCTAATCTATTAAATTTATTGAATGTCTGTATGCAACATATAACACTAATTTCGTTTAAAAATTATAAACTTTTCTCCCTTCTGTAAAATTATTATTGTTATCGTTAACGCGGTGTTGCTTGCTGATTGCTGAAAGACTAATTAAAATTCGATAATTTGTTTAACCGTTTGAATACCGCGCAAATAAATCATCAATATGTCCCAGAGATACTGCGTGTTTTTGAGAAAAATAATTTTGCCTAATATACACTCGAATTCGATATTTTAAAAACCTATATTGACTCAGTATGGATAGCACTACACATATTTATCAAAATACTGTTCATATTCTATTAGAATACCAAGAATTTGATTTTTTTAAAGTTCTTGGACATCCGTGTTTGCTTGCATATGTTCCTGACACATGTGTCCGCTTGGTATTCAAGTGGTTAATCGGAAAGCAAAATAAACAAGTTCGTTGAATGAAACTGAAATTAAAAATATATCTGTTAATTATTACAGTACAAAAGTAAAAGTTTTAAAAAATCGACTTTCGGCCTCAGATCAAATGAAAAAATAAAAACCATAATGCGTTTACATTGTTTGATTTAAAATTATTTCATTACATTATTTATAACAATCTTGTATTGTATTTATTGTAATAATCCTCGTTTATAAAAATGCTATTTAGAATATTTTAAAAACAAGGGCAGCGACGATTTGTCATGAAAGTAGAATGTGGATAAATAATTCTTGTTCGTGTCAGCAAAAATGGCCACCGTGCTTACTATAAAATAACAAAAATAAAGGGGGAAACTCTTCTAGAAGAAGAGTTCAAAAAGGCAAAAGTGTATCCCGAGGCGATCGGCCGTAAAGCTGAAAAAGCTCTCTCCTCAGAAGCTTACCGTCCACCTACAGCCATCTCGCCACCAATTCTCGCCCGCCGCACTTTCGGTCTGGATAATCTCGTTAAACGACCGCATAATCCGATTAAAGGAAGCTGAAGCTTAGCCACCGCTTTTAGCACCTTGCTCATATAGCTGGACTTCAGCTTATGCACGAGATAAGATTTAAAATTACATTAAAACTTTACACTCATTAGTTTGTATCGCGAATCAAAATGTTGCAACTCTTTGCAATTTGAAAATATGTAATGTATTCTTGGTGTTTTGTATAATATTCAAATAAGTAGCATTGAATCAGTATTGAATTTTTTATTATGGTTTTATCATTAGACAAAATGAGTGCATTCAAAATAAGTTTGAAATAAATTTGCTCATGCTGTAACATCACTGACACATTGAAAATGTTTTTTTAAATATTTTTAGTCTTTATGGGGCGTGCTAAAATTTGAGTGGGCGAGTTTTTCTATATTGAAATTGGTTTAATTGAAATGTTTCGTTAAAATAAGAAGCCAATTGAATAAAGCATATATTTTTAAAAATGAGTCATTTTTAAATAAGGAATTGAATAGTTTTACTGTGACTCAAAACAGGTAAAGAAAAACTGCTATTTATGTAGAGCTGTGGTTCCCAAACTTATTATGGCCATAGACCCTTTTGAAAGCAAAAACCTGACCATGGACCCCCAAGTGAAATAATAAATTTAATTTTAATTCCATGAATGGTATTTTTTTATCCATGTCCGCTTCCAATGTGGAGCAAATGGCCTCTTAAATGAGATATCTCAACAGAAGTCTACCTGCGAGAACTGTTTTTACAAACTCTCTTTTCCAAAGATAGTAGTAGGGATAGAAGGATAAGGCTAGGACAGGACTAGTGGCTAACTAGTCGCTCACACTATGCCCGGTTATCGAAGGATTGGAAGAGTAGGGGAGAGGGAATTTTTAGGCATCACAAACACCCATGCCTTCGAACAGAAATCGATAAATCGATTGACAAAATGCTGTCGGTACTGGGACTCGAATTAGTAAGATCACAATGCTAACCGCTGCGCCATAGGACCCGATTAGGGCATCATATCCCGGGATCCCGTTCAATTTTCTGATCCCGAAATTCCGAATTTACACGAAATTGGCAAATTCAAGATTTCAAATTCTTCGTTTCCGAGTTACAAAAAACGAGTTTCCGTGATATTCTGGGAAAAAGTATAGCGAATTGAAGATTTCAAATTCCTCGGTGAGAAAATCTCAATCCCGGGATTCAAAATTAATCGGGATTGGAAAAAGGCTCCGGGATTGGATACCCTAGGCCCGATATCATATTTATGCAATATAAATATTTTTTTACCGACCCATATTTATAAATAAATATGATATAAAAAGTATTTTTTTATATCATATTTATTAACGAATCTTATGTTTTTCATAATCTACTACAGGAAAATAAACTTATCGCTCTCACTACGCCCAGTAGATAGTGATGAATTTTTTAAACTTCTCCTGTTCTAACCGCAATTCGACCCCAATAACCACATTATCTTAAATATCTATTTTTATGAGTGGAATGTTTATAATTTAGGTATTATTAAATCATAGTTATTCGGACCTTTTACAGAAGAAAAAAAATCTCTCTTCGCACTATATTATTACTTAGAGAAATTCTTTTTATAATATCGAAAGCTGGTTTGCATAACTTCACGTATAGTTAATAGAATAGGTTCTTCACCAATAGTGTGCTGCTTTCCTGACTGAGCAATCAGTAAAATTTTTTATAAGAAGAACGCAGTTTTTGGAAACTTATTTTTCAAATAAGCAACACTCTTTTCAACGACAGGCAACTTGACAGCTGACAGGTGATTTGTGCTCAGTTTGGTTTGCCATTTAACCATGAATCGACTTACGATAGGAAAACGCTTGGCAAATTTATTTTGAAAATAGTGGTTAAGCTATTTTTAGTTTCACATTTTTTTTCAGTAAAGCTCAATTTAAGTTCACAACTCATTATTGAGATGCCGTACAAATCAGAGCTAAATTGTTGTTTGGGTGTTGGAAGTCGTTCCTGTAAACCTGCTTTAAGACGGCTGCAATTGACTTGATTGAGCGGAAGATGATTGTCATTATTTGTTTTCTTATGTACTATAATTATATTTTACTCAGGTCGTAAAAATTGTGAGCGCTTTTTTTTTTAACTTTCATAATAATAAAAAACCTTTCTGGAATATTTTATATATCTATTCTAACGCGGACCTCCTCAGCAGTCTTACGGACCCCTGGGGGTCCTTAGGAACCACTTTGGGAACCACTGATGTAGAGTAATATCAAATGTGGTTCACAAGTAGGTCCATTCTTTTGGATCTACGCATTGTGCCAGAACCACGACAACGACGTCACTATTTATTCTGAATTAAATTTACGCTACCAGTACATAAGATGTATGAATTCTTAATTAAGTCAAGGACTACAGAAATAAATCAAAATGTTATAAAAGTTTTGCAATTTATCATACGACCGTATACCTACTATAAATTTGGAAACTAGGATAGTTTTTCTTTTCATTAGAATTATTATTGATTATCTCAAATATTATTTCCACGTGACTGCAAAATAACAAAGTTTTTTTCCGTTATAGATAACACAAACATTGTAGCGCAATCACCTGTGGCGCTATGTATAAAGGAGGCTGAAAAATGGGAACCTAAATCAAAATTATACTTTGAGGGACACTGGACGAGGGGCTCTCAAGCATGTGTGTCAAACAATGGAACCACAGGTACATAATTTGTTGTTGTCGCGGTCCTGACAATCCTACAACAATTTATCGATCGGCTTCTGTGGTCATGTTGTGAAAGCTGTCACCTAGCGCTTAGTTGTGCCCGAGTTCTTTCAAGGTCAAAATAAATTTGAGATCTTGGCATGGGTGTTTGCAGTGGAGTAGAAAGGGGTCCTGCCGCCTTGAATTTAACGCCCCCATATGTCCTCTAATTTTCTTTTTAAATCACTTCAACTAATTTTAAATTACGAACTAGAAGTTTTTACCACAGGTAGCTTATTTTTTTATGTTTAAATATAATTTCTCGCAAATATTGTATTTACATTTGAAAATGATGCCCCCAAAAATGTGCCGCCCCTGGCGCACCCCCCTTGCTACGCTACTGGGTGTTTATGATGTTATTTCTTCCAAAGTTGATCATTAAAGACTTGAAGAAATCTCATCAAGTTTACGACATGTGGCTTAAAATTTCAACATATTTTTCGCATTCAACTAAATCGTATAAAAAAAAATGCTCCACCCACACAGAAAACCATATTATTGATATCAAATTTCCGACAAAAAAAATCAACTAAGAGCTGTTGAATAATGGAGTTTTTTGAAATAAAACGACATGGTTTGTAACAGTTTTTATATTCTTAAATTTTTATGAATGACGTTTGACTTTCAAGGAATTCATTTAATAAATATGCATATATAAATAATATTATTTGCCGCTAGTGAGCGAAATAGAATGAATATTTAAATGAAATTAGATGCAAAATTATAGCGAGCAACTAAAATAATATTTGCCAATTTTTCAATTATAGATGTCACCTTACTTATAACAACGCTGAAACCTTTCCGATAGAGACATCTATTGATAAAATCCATATGCATAAAATAATTTTAAAATATTTTAATTGGTGGAATTCAAGTCATTAGAATGATGACTATTGCTCTGTTAATCTAACAATTATTTTTTATAATATTTTCCCAACCATCCTCTGTTTATTTGAATTGCGCCCAATGTATCATTTGTTTTTCAGCAAACTCACCATTCTTGACAAAAACTTATTACATACCTATTAGGTAGGCAGGCACTTAGAAACTATGTTTTAGACCAGGGTTTTTCTCTCTTCTTTTGTAAAATTCGTAAATTGTTCTGTTTTAGAAATTGGAATGTCTGAGAAGAGTTTAAAAAAAAGGCTCACGTCGTTTCATTTTGGGAAATCCCAAAAATCCCTATAAAACTTAAACTTAAATATTACAGGTATGGGGGGCATGAAAAAATATGACACTCAAAAGAGGCTACGGTCCTAAAAAGGTTGAGAAACTATGTTTTAGACAATAATGTTTTATTATGTTGCCAAAGAAATCAAATAATTTTACACTTTGCGATATTTTTTTAACATAAAAATTGAGGTCATTGAAGTTAAATATTGAAATAATTGTTTTGACAAATTTCCGGAATCAAAATATTTATGCCGTGTGGCATTTAAATTTGGTATTTAGGAGAGACAAATTTTGCACTATATTGAAGTGTAAAATTTGTTTAAAAAAGGTTATACGGTTTTTTCAAAAAGCGTCAACTGATTAAATTGACGATATTTTACATTTGTGAATATAATATCTTCACTTTGCAGCATTAGTAACATTTCTGGACCAAGACTATCTTCCATTCCTTTTTGGTGGACCACTGTGTGGTATGTTTATATTCGAACAGCTTCACTTCCATTGGGCAGAAGATGAACACAATGGCTCTGAGCACTCTGTTAATGGTAAAAAGTAAGAAGTATAAAAGTTTTCATTATTTTTGTAATCACATACAATATCAAAAATAGCCGTTTTATTTAATTTAATTAATGTCACAAAATATACACCACAACAATTTATTTCATTGGATTGCTGCAAAAAGTCATCAATTGACAATTTTAGGTTAGTTCATTCGTTAGGTTAGTTACCTCAGTCCTTGTTTTTTCATTTTGCATAAATTCAAAAGTCGCCAATTATCTAAGATCAACCAATATTGTTATACAACACACTTTTAAAAGTATATTTCATGCACACACTAGAATAAAATATACCATTATCCAGGTTATGTAGTTCTTACGAAATATGTACATGTTTAAAGCTTCTTGCATCAAACTGACGATTTAACAAAACCAAATTTTCAGTATCATTTGCCTTTCTGTCTTAGTTGAAAAGAAAGTCACAGTTCCTTAATAAAACCATTAAAATAAAAGAGAAGTGACTAATGATAAATATTAGAGTGTGTTGATAAACATGATATCAATTCAATTAAAGGTCATTTGCTATTCTCAAACATGTATACCAGACTAATGTTATAGATATGCTGCAGAGGCCCACTTGGTTCACTATAACAAGAAATATAAAAACTTTGATGATGCTCTAACGAAACCTGATGGATTAGCAGTGACCGGATTTATGCTCCAGACAGGGCACCAACTAAATAGTTCCTTTCAAGCAATTGTTGACGGTGTAACCAATGTAAAGGAAGTAAATCAGGAGGCAAAGATAAAATCAGGTGGGTGATAAATCATTTATCTTAGTTATTTAATATTGGCTTGATTAATCGTAAATATGCATAACTTTTCACTCCTATTTTTCATATTCATAATTTTCAGTGTAAAATTCATTTTTAGTATTTAAGAAAAGTTTAAAACATTCACTCAATCAATTTGTACAATTCAAAATAATGACCTCAAATATATATTGAAATATATTTAAATTGTTTCAATACTTCGTAGCATGCTAGTAATACTTTTGATTTTCATTGACTGGTTCTAGTATTCTGAAAATAAATTTTATTTAATTATTCGACAATAACTTTCCTAAATTAATATTGAAATTCCACCAAGCACCTTCAGTCAAAATCTTAAATTAAATAATACCTTTCCTGCTTCTTCGTCTGATTTTGGGTCTCACATCCTCACACAGTTATTGATTTCAGTCACGTTGTACATTCCTAATATGATTTAAAATTATGAATCTATATTGAAACACTGAATTGGTTCAATGCATACGGTAGTTTGGTGAAATTGCTACAGCAAAAGTCAAATGTCTAACTGAAAACACAGTGATACTAAATTTTTGATAATGCATAGTATATATTTATTTACATTTCAATCATCTCTGATTTCAGATAACTGTCTCTCTTGGATGTCTGCAATTGATTTAAACAAATGTTACTATACTTACCGTGGCTCTCTCACTACTCCACCATTTCATGAATCAGTTTCATGGATAGTTTATGAATGTCCAATAAAAGTATCTAAATGTCAAGTAAGTTTTTGACTTTACGAAAACCTTAATTCTAATTTCTTCTCAAATGTAATGAATCTGAACACTTTTATTCAGCTTAATGGTGCATTATATATCGTGCTTGTATCTCTGTTAAGTCAAAACTACGTTGAATAATATAGACAATCAAATTATTCTCAGGAGACGTTAAAATTTATATTATTTCACTTTTCAGGTACAAGCTTTCAAAGAAATGCAAAACTCCAGCAGAGATCCAATTCTTTGCAATGCAAGAACACTACAACCTACCCCAAACGGCCTCAAGATTCGCTATGTTTCCTCATCAGACCACTGCCAAAAAATAACAAATAGTTCTGATCCATCAAAATTATAATCCTTTGAACTCATTGAATGTAATTATATGTATTTTTAATTTGAAAAAAAATCATAAATTATAAAAATTATTAGACAAATTAGAAACTTTTAATGAAGGACAATAAAGAATGATCAATTTGTACATATTGCATCATTCTTCTTTTATATACTGTTACTGTTATACCTTAGGTATAGTTTGTGGTGATATTTTTAAACAAGAAGTTATTATAATACTGCATAATTGTAAATTTTGATTACTATCAAACAAAAAAAATAATAAGATATCATTTGTATTCAAAATAATAAGCACCATATTTAGTTTCATGGCTTCTCTTTACTATCCGAACCCGCAGCAAAAAACACTCGAAAATACTATGTGACCAAAGATCAAGGACTGATATAATAAAGCAATTTAATATACACATCACTGACTACGTGACAATGTAAAAAATATTCATGAATGCTTTTTAGTGAGGAAGCTAGTTTGTGAATATTCTTTCAATAGCATTACTATTTTAACACGCCCGCCATGTTGTAATGTATTATTTTATCTTTCACATTCATTTGTAAGAAAGGTTGTTATACTTAATGTATGTATTATTCCATATTATATTGATGATTAAGCCTGTGCAACATGACTTTGCTGAGTTTGAATGACCAATTTCATCCGCAGTCTGTCACTTTGATCCGTCAATATTAATCCATTTTTTTCTACTTATGTTCATCTTAATATTTCATATTCATCCATGGTGCTGTATAAACATACTATTGTTGACTGTTATATTAATTGCTTAGTAAAAAAATCATGCGTGTTGCTACAATCACTAGGAAATAGTTATCATTTAGTAAAAAGATCACTGTAACATAAATGTGGTTCCATGTGTACCAATCGGTACAGTTTGGATTATATCTAACAAAAAACAGACTTGTTCGCAATAAGTGCCTTTTACAATTACTACAGAATTAAATCATTCAAATGTTGAAAATTAAAAACTGACCTTGCCTTAGTATATATTAATAGATTGTGATGTGATACAATCTTGATTGTTTTATTCTTAGATTTAAAAAGTATTTAGTTTTGATTCTTACAATATAAACCCAAGTGTACCTATAAATGTATGTTTTGTGAAACAATTATTTACTATTTAAACAATGAATTTTTGACAAAATAACAACATTAAAGGAGTAGATAATATGTTTTTTAATAGACCTCGCAACAATTTGAAAATTAATAAATTATCTTATTTACCCATTTTATTAGTTTTTATTTCTGAAAGCCATCCCTCCCAGAATAAAGTAATATAATTTCACACTCCTTAAAATCTTTGTTTGATAATGGAAGAAAATATTAGTTGTAAAATCAATTTTCACTACACATTTTTTAAATTGTTACTTGGTTATGTACTTACCATCAAAGATATATTTTTTTAGGGTGTTCAGTGTCAATACTAGATGGAAAGGCATTATATTAATAAAAACACAATATTCCTTTGTACTTTATTCCACTTTAATTAAAAGGTCAGGACCAGTTTCACTGAACGAAACCGAAATGAGGAATAAAGTACGAAGGAATATTGTGTTTTTATTAATCAAAGATATTGTCAAGTATTAATATTAAATAACCAGTTCAAGGGGACATTAAATCTTTTCGCAGTTAATGTCACAAGTATATACAAATCAAATTTTGCCACAGTAAAAGGGTAATTCGTTTTGGCCCATTTCAGAGAAGTGTTCATATTAATTTTATCTAGCTTTCTAAATATTTTGGACATATAGCATGAAAAATATAAAAATATATTAGAATAAAGAATACTTCCTGCATCATTATTTGATAGAGCATGACCAAGGAGGGGGCAGCGCTATATTTAGGCACTTTGTTTTCTCATCAATGTTATGTTACTTGTAGAACATCCCTGACATCAAAGATGTGGAGAAACTTCCATATAGACTCAATGATTAGAGATAGTAAATAAATTTAAGATCAAATCTGATATATATTTTTTTAATAATTATCAAAAGTACAACATTTAATAATTATTATCTTCCATTGACTGTAATACAGTAAATACTTCTCCTAACAAAGTATTTATTTCAAGAAGGATTAAGCTATACAACAATTTTTGATATACAATACTATTTTCAGTAGAATTTTTTTCAACAAGTTTACGTTTATTATAATGAATTTCATTTGAGAAAGTGTTGAATTTATTTAAAAAATTAGCAAGCAATGTAAACACTACGACACATTTATTACAAGTTAATAAAATATTGTTTTTTGGTTTCATCAGAAGAGAGCAGCACTCTCTAAATTCATTGTACAACATCGTTCTGTGAACATTTTGAGTTTGTATTATAGTTGTTCTTAAGCCCATTACAGATAAATTCCATTTTGCATTAGCATTTGGGAAAATAGTGCCATATATATTTGCCAAACGTTTCACAACTCCTGGGTGATAGTAATAAGTTTTTTTATTTTTTATCAGGAAAACAATTTCTTCGTTACACAGATATTGTTCATAACTTATTTTTATAGGTCTATTGAAAATAATCCGATCCAAAATAGTATTTAAGAAGTTGTTAACTGCATAAAGAGCCACATCATGGAGTATTTCATCTCGAAGTAGCGTTACTTCTTTATGATATGTTGATTCAACCGTAGCTAGGCCATGCAGTATAAATAAAATCTTTCCGCTGTCTGTTAACAATATCGGATCAGTAATAAATTCCCAGGATTCATACGATATATTGGTTGACTGAGGGGCTGTATATAAAATTAGTGACAAATTTATTTTGTGGAAGTATTGTCCCATCATTTTTATCAAAGTTTAATGTCGGTGATTCACTCGGATCCTTTAAATATGGCATAATATTATATTTTATTTGCTGCCACTTATATTTTACAGGAACTGTTCCCAGATTATGAATTTCAATTGATTTTCTGCACGGGGTATATAGCTTTGATATAAAATTTATCCTCCAGATAGTTTTTTCTTCATGCCAGTCTTGTTTTAACAAATTATTTAGAAAAAGAGAATCACTGTCAGTCATTTCTTTTATAAGTATAGTGTTTTCGATCCGTAAAGCAACGGTGTTGAGTATTATTCTGTTATCTGATTTTATTGATTCCAATATATTTTCTGATGTGACAGTTTTTAGTGTATTATCTTGAGGTTTAAAAATACTTTTGCCAATAACTATCAGTTCATCCATTTCTGGTCTGTGTAAAAAAAAAATATTTGATGAATTAATATTGCACTTCAATTTACTTGTAATCACTCGTATCTAAGGCATCGGTCTACAGTTAGCGTCGTCAGCTGCGTAGGGCAATACCTGACAATCGGTATCTTGACGCTACATGAACCATGATAACAAGACCACACTACGTCATTTTCATAGTAAGCATTTATTGGTCGCATACAGCGCCAGACTGTACACAGCCAACGGCGCTAATTGCAGACTGAGGGCTTAAGAAAATTGTCAACATCAATTCAGAATTTGATCATAATTAAATATTTACCCAAACTAATGCTGTTTTCAACATATTGAGTGACTGCCAATTGCAAATTTTTTGTTATTTCCAATCACTTTACTAATTACTAGATACATTCTAAATCAAAAAACTAAAAAACTGGTCAGCCGCGGACCACTGGTGATCCGCGAAGATTTTTGGGTGGGCCCCAAAAATTTTCTGCAGTTCAAAAACAGTCAATATCCGTTTATAAAAGCTTGTATTGGTGATCCGCACAACATTTTTTGATTTTTTGGTGGTCCGCGGATGTAAAAAGGTTAAGAAACATTGCTTTAAATAACACCAATATAAACATCTGTGCAAGCATTATTAGATTTACCAAATCAATGATTACTCTGTGATACTCCAGCGCATAAGTTTTAATTGCAGTATGGTTATACTCAGTGGTGAAGTGGTAAATAAATAGGTACCAGGTCGCTCATTGATTTCTTCCATATTTTTTTGTTTTTTTTATAACTGTCCGAAGTTAAAAAACCACAAATTTTAATAATTAAATCAATAAAAAAACGTTAAAATTAAGTTACAAGTCAAAAAGGTGGCAGGGCGGCGTCCTGCTTCATTTTCAGGTGCCAGGTCGCCGACCTGGCCCCACTTCACCACTGGTTATACTAAAGAAACTGTTAAAGAACAAAAATATCTTAAATTTTACTGACCTGTGCGGTAATATGTGAATAATCTTTTTTTGCAGATCTCTTTCCCTTTTTATTCTGTATTCTGATTGTACGAAACCTTTACACGACGTTTTGTAATTATTGCATAAGCCCTTTTCTCTCTTTATCAATTTTGGTATACCAATATTAGTTAAATCAGGAATTAATCCTTTTTGCAGAGACGTTATCTGAGCAAATAGAGGATGGGTATGAGCATATTTTCCTGGAAGTTCTGTTGGTAGTATCCAAAAATTGTCATCTCTACGTGACTGATCATGCAGGGTCAAGTTATTTGCCAAATCGATTAATTGCCGTTGTTCATTCTTATAACGAAAACATTCTTCTGAATTCATAACTGACTGGCAAGGTTCTCGCCCAGTGAATGTAGAAATTTTGGCTTGCTCTGAAATTCTTATCGCGACCCATCTTTTCCAGTTTTCCAGTCGTTTATCTACTTCATTTATTGTTTCAGTATAAGCTTTTGAATCTAACATCACTGAATTATTTTCTTTATTAAGTTTAATATACTTAGTTTCTGCAATATTATGATGACTTTCGTTTACAAATGACATTTTTCAAAGATTATTGAAGCCTTTCAACTGTCAATTTGTTTCATATATGAAACAAATTGACAATATAGTTAAAGATGAAATAGATATCTAGTATTGTTTGAATTTGGAAATGATAGTGCTTAGGTAATTTTTTGACAATCAAGATAAAATAAATTTTACATAGTAGGGTCTTTTTTTCATAAAATGGATGATAAAAACAAAAAAATACATGATGTACAAAAACATGTTGATATAATTGAAAGCCCTACTGATATTAATATTGGAAGGTGCAAACAAATCCACTGTGAACCTCTTGTTTGGCATAATTATGATTTGATACCAAGAAAAATGAAAATTACAAATACTGGGAAAACTGGTAATAATTTTCAAAAACCATAAAAAATTAAAATCTATAATAATTCTTAGATTGCTTATACATATTATTAATTGTATTAAAATAGTGTTTCATATTTAAGTCATGATAACGGCAGCGTGGATAGCAGATAGGCCATTCATCGAACATGGATCATTATTGGACAAATACGATTTTTATCAATTACATTTCCACTGGGGGCAATGCAGCATGTATGGGAGTGAACATTCAGCAGATGGCGTAAAGTATATATCATTTAAATAACAGATTCAAAATCTACAAAATGATATATTTCATAATGACTATAAAATATATATATAATGCAGTTTATACGTAATTGAATATTTAATGTTGCTGCAGATATCCAATGGAAATGCATATATCTCATTTTAAGAGATCATATTTATTTCCTTATATTGCTAAAGAAAATGATGATGGAATAGTAATAGTAACATATTTATTAAAAGTAAGTGGTGTTTTCCATAGTTGTAAGATAATATTTTTGACATCTAAACTTACTTCAACTCAATTTTAAATAGCTTGAATGAGAAATGAAAACATTTTTTTTTGAGTTAAATAATAAAAAAACTACAAATCCAATAACAAAAACATTGTCAACGAAAAAATATTTGTAGGATTATGTAACTTAATAGCTTTATTAACATGTATTTGAATATATTATGTGTAGCTAGCTCTCCAAGCATAATTTGAAATAACATACCATGCTTGTTGAGATTGAAAACCATTGCAATATAAAAACAGTCTTAAACCATTAAGATAGTCAATCAAACTATCAATATCAATCTAAAATTACAAAACATTGGTGAGGTGAATAATCAAATGGTGAATTTAATAAATGTTTGAAATACTTTTGTTGAAATCGTATGTATGTCTTCAGTTACAGTTTTGGCAAAATCCACAATTTGAGTATTTGACAAAGTGCTTAAAATTTATTAAAAAAGCAAAAACCACACACAGAATGAATCCATTTTCCATATCAGGCATCTTAAAATATTTTAATGATGATTTTTTCACTTATAATCGATCAATAGTTAAATCAAAATTACCATACAGCATAACATGGATAATTTCTCGTCAAACTTTAGGAATATCAGAAAAACAGGTTAACATAAATAATTATTTGATTTTATTGAAAAATATATTTTTTATTATTATTTTGCTAATTGGTATTTTTCATAGCAGGTGAATACATTTCGGACGCTACTAGATGCTTCTAACATTCCTATCAATCAATATAAAAATGAAGTCATGACAGTTTCAGTAAAAAACTTGTACCACATAAATCCATCAATGATACTGTTTACTACATTATATCCATTGTTTTGAAAAATTTACATTTTGTTTTATTATTTATTAGTTTTTTAAACCAAAATATTGACATGGATTGTAAATTCATGGGTGGAAGTATTTTTATGGATATGAGAAATGATGAAACTTCTCTGACAATATCTTTATACTATATTGACATCCATACTAAGAGTGGGGGGGGAAATGCTGCTATGGGTTTTACTTTTAAGGGTGAGTTGAACGGTCTACAGTCCGGACCCATAATCAGAGATAATTAAAAAAATTGTTATAAGTGATTAATTTAAAATCGGCAATTCTTTTTTCATTAAAATTTGGAACATTTTAAATTAATTCTTTCTTATAAAACGGCTAGTAAATTTAAACTTTTAAAATCAAATTTCAATTTCAAATGAAATGTATAAGCAAAAAGAAACCACAAAGAATTCATGTTATATAAGTTTGAGTAGATGTGAATTTGTCATATTTGTTGTTGTTTTTATATATGGAGAGACCATTTCATTTTAGCCCGTCCAGCTCGACTTTGATTTTAATACAAAACACAATCAAAAGAATTTTAACGCAGTTAAGTTTTGGTTATTTTTCTGAGATGCAAAATTGACAATTTTATTACTATTTGAGCCCTCTGAAGGTGAAGTGAGTCAACTAGTAAAATAGTAAAACTTTTTTCTAGGACTTTTAAGTACAATCATGTCTTTACTTGGTGTTTTGGTGGATTGCATATTTTTATTTTATGGAGATAACACTATTGCAATGTGTATTAATTTAGGTTACTTCCCTTTTACGATATTTTATGACATGTAGAATATTACAAAGCAAAGTTGATGTGCATTTGTAACCTTTGTTGTTGTTTTCATTTATTGAGAGGCTATTTTATTTTAGCCCGTCCGGCGTTTAGCTCAGTTTTAATTTATTGTAAGTACAAGAGTATGTTAACGCAATTTAGTTTTGGTTCTTCTTTTGTGGGGAGCGAAAAAAAATAATTTATTTGAGATATTTGACTAAAATCACGTTGCCTGTAAATTATTTGTTGTTGGTGTTTCTATGTATGGAGTATAAAATTTTAGGTCCAACTCTGTTTCAATGTTAAAGAATTTCAACATTTACTTATAAACGCATTTTAAGGGAATATTGGGAAAAACATCACAACCTTACTTTTTGTTTTTGATAATAAGTATGCATGCACAAGAAAATTCAAAAATAGGATAATTATTCATGAATGCTAAAAAAATCAGAGCAAAGATATTGTTTGACTTTGTAATAGCTTAGTTAGGTACGTTGTACGTAAGCAATTACAATTTTCATTCATTCAGCGGCTAATTGCTGTTCGTTTTTATTAAGTCACCTTAAGATTATTTGTGTTAAAAATTTTGGCTAAAAAAAGTCTGAGCGGGCTAAGCTTATATAGCCCAATACGTAAAACCGCCACAGCATACTAAAATAATAATTAGTCATGGCTTTTGCAACGTCCCGCTTAGTTGATATAAAGGAATTATTTATGATACTTAAATAAAAAAACTGACCAAATAATTACTTGCCGTAAAGAATTGTAATTTGCTATCCAACGTAGAGTTCTTTTATTATGTGACCGTAAATACATACCGCTATTTAGCCACAATCTATGAATCATCTAATATATTGTTAAGTTGGGGACAATGTTTACAGTTGTGACAACGCCGTAGCTGTCACTTTATGTGTCAATAATTTGCCATTTGGGCAGTTAGCTTTAGATAGGAATAAAGTAGTATACTTGCCAAAAACCATGGCTTATTTAATTCAACCCGATTACGTGCAATACGCATGTACTTGTGGCAAGCTTAAACCCATTACAAATATATATTTTTGTCGACACTGCTTGAAAGTTCGTTGCGGGTTTTGCATTTGTCATGAGGTAAGATCTAATTCTATCGCTATTATTTTACTAAAGATGTATTGAAAGTCATATATTATGTTTTAAATGTCCATAGGTGGACTCTCTATATTGCGCCAATTGTCTGGAAAACATGCCTTCATCAGAGGCGAGATTGAAAAAGAATCGTTGCGGCAGTTGCTTTGACTGCCCTAGTTGTTTTCATACACTCTCCACGAGAGCAACTAGTGTTTCTCAAGCAAGAGTTTCGGCTGCATCAGAGGACAGTTCTAAAGCGGATGTCAAGACTGATGCTAAAACGGATCCAAAAGCTCCTAAGAAAATGTATTACTTGTCATGTTTCAACTGTCGTTGGACTTCTAGAGATGTAGGGATGCCGGATCAGTCTGTTGGTAAGTCAAATATAATTATATCGACCACAGAGTATATTTTATTTTGAAAATTGCTAAGGCCGAAAAAGCTAGTCAACTTGTCATGTTTTAATAAGACTCATGAATTGTGTGGTTCAAAATATTTTATTCTTTTAACCAAGGCTGTGGAGTTGGGCAAAAAAAAGACGATTCCAACTCCAACTTTAAATAATAAACTGACTCAGATTTTTTTTTTTTCAAATATTTGCATGTGAGTTTAACTAGCATATCTGTAAACCATCAGAAAATTCCAGTTACTAGAATAATTCTAGTAAATATCGCCAATCAATATGATTAATAGACTAATAATTTTTGAATATCTTCAAAATTATATTCTCCGGTTTTTCCGACTCTGCCTCCGGCAAAAACACCTGACTCCACGACCCTGCTCTTAACATTGATGACACATCTATTTGACAATATCAATTGAGCTGAACTTATTTGGAAATAATACTGTAGTTTAACGCAATAAATGCATGACAACAAAAGAACCCACTCTGCAATAGCCTTTGAGACACGTAATAAGTTAACACGTTGACTATTAAGCCTGTATATTGCACCGACACATTTAAAAATAGTTAGAATTAAAAGAAATATTCATTATTCATTAAATTCATATGATTACATCTGTATCTGCACTACCAACAGATTTAGCAAGAATTCTATTTGTATGTATTTCAATAAAAGATGGCATTTTTTACATCTGCTCAGTGATAGTAAATAAACCATCATTTGGATTCATTCACTCGCTCATTTAAAAATATATTGATTTTTCCAAATTAAACATTCTATTTCTAAGCTCCTTAAAATATCTATGTGCTTTATATAAGATTATAAATATTAAGTTGATAAAACGAGTTGACGTTATGAATTCTATTATTTGAGCCAATTGTAATTTGTTAGTCAAATCAACCATATTACATAATATTTCTACCATATCAGATACTTCATGGAAACTCAGAATATTACCAAAACCCTTGGTGGAAATCATAGAACCATTGAGAAGTGCTAAATATTTAGTGTCTTAGTTATTATTGCATTTTTTAATTTTACTTTCAGCTACTGGAGGATGGCCGGAACATATGAGTGTCTACTCTCAGAGAATATCTCTGTTGCAAGATCATTATAAATCACTCGCTTTGCAAGAGAAGCAATCCAAACTGGAGAGAGAACGCAAGAAGTTTGTCATGAGTGGAAAATATTTGACATTGACTGTAAGAGCTATCAATGATATTTAATGATTTGTATACATTATTTATGATTTCGTAACCAAAGACACTAATTTTTGTAATGTTTTCATCTCATTCCATGTACAATTACATCATTCAATCTTTTCCGTTGATGGAAATGCAGATTGAGCAACTAACACTTAACCAGTTGTCATTAATAAATAACCTTATTTTATTCTATCCGGATGCTCCACAATAGAAGCAAACAGGGAAGATAATATTTTTTTATAATAATGTTGTATTTTTTCAGGATAAAATAGGGCTGACAAGTGCAATGGCTCGTGCTCGGGTCAGTGGTGCAAGCTCTCTTGGAATCGGAGGCGGTGAAGGTATTCCGATAGCTTCGCCGGCTGTTCCTACATCAGATCCAAACGATTTACCTAGCGATATTTTTACGAAGGCCGTCAATCTTAAATACAGTAATGTTTCTCAATTAATTTGAATACAAAAATAATACACATAATATTATTAGAGATCAGTTTCTTATGATTTTGAAATTTTTAGTTACTAACATGGAACAGCGACTTGCTCAACCTGAATATCAACCGCCTACTGTGGACGGTTTGTTCCCTTCGGCCAAGCAACTTTTTATCAAGAGGTCGCAGAGGTGTCGGCAATGTGACCACAATGTGACAAAACCTGAATACAATCCGGGGTCTATTAAATTCAAGATTCAGCTGTTTGCTTAGTAAGTTTTGAAAAACTACAAAATCAAATTTCCCTGTTGGTATCATTTTAACATAAATGTTTATTACAATTTAATGAACACAAAATGGGTTGAGTTGAACAAAAGGGAACCAAATGCAAATTTGTAGAATGGAGATATTGAGCATCAAAGTTTGAACATGTTTTTCTATAATTTGTGTAAATGTTGTGAATTTTCGTGGTTTTGTTGAAGTGTTATCCATATTTACATCAATACTCTGTATTTGTTTCCTTTTTCATAACAAAAAATATGACTTGTAGAATTTGCCTGCTAAGCAAAAAAGAAATAAAACAGAAGCCAGGCCAAGTTTCAGTATGATTTCTTTATCAAATTGAAACACCTAAAAATTTCAGTTGGTTATTTTTTGATTAACTCAATATGATATGAACGTAAAATACTCAGTGACCTGAAGAGAAAAATATTAGCATGCAAAATAATGAATGGCTAATTTTATGCAGTATTACTTAAATATATCATATTGTTATTTTCATCAGTTACCATATTCCCGAAGTTCGAATTGTATCTTGCGAAGATTTACGGCCTGGACAACCTTCACAGTTGGTATTAAAATTGTCTAACCCCACCGGGCATGACACAACTATCCATCTGTTACCAATCTCAGACATGCCGGCGCAAGAAGTGCAACAAGAAAGTGGAGATGAAGGAAAGACTAAGTTTCAAGAAGTAAGTTTACACTTAGCATGCCGGAAAGGGTGATAGGTCTGAAAATGTTATCTCCGTTTAGTGATTGTGCTTGAATTACGGGTGCGAACTTTCTCAGTTCTCGATAATATTTCATACATTAATATTGTAGACAAACTGCTGCCATCTCTCGGTCTGGATAGTTATATAAATAATATTTTAACACATAACTGTTGGAACTACATATGTGTCGTTCACGAACAATAGAATCTAAACAACCTCATCTTTGTAGTGACATGTTTGCCTCTATGGAGATATTAGAATCACTCCGTATCAATATCAAGTAGAGTGAAAAAACTTGTCAATGGTGGAAAACCAAATGAATATCAAACCATGAGTCCATTTGTTTTTGTTACATAGTGACACAATTCAATGATTTATGTCTATTTGAACCAAAAATTTCTACAATACTACACTAATAATAAACATGCATCTTTACAATTTGAAAGAAAAGCACTATATTAATTAATAAGTTGGCTTCTCTTTGTTTGCTGTTGGACATAGTCGTTTGTAATAATATTCTGGGATTAAAAATTTTTTTTCACCAATAAATTGATTAAGCCAAAAAAAAATTTTGTTGTGCTTGACTTTCATGAGCCTGCTTCTTGTGTAATCGCCCCCTAACAATACCAATTACAGACATTTTTTCATTGAAGTATCAAGATAATTCTAGCTGAACGAAATTATCAACAATTCTACTTTTTAGATTGACAATGAATATGCAAAAACTGATATTACTTGCAATGCAAACCTATTGCCACCTCCTGATCAACTGAGGTTACCACAGCGTGATGATGCATCAGAATATGTAGATGACACTCAGAATTATAACGATGACCCGAAGTAAGTAGCTAAAGTTTTAACAGCATTAAATTGACAGGTCTGTACAATACTACATTCCTTTTTTAAAAAATATTTATTTTCATTTATTTCGCTTTAAACTTTTACATTTTGTTCACTGGAATTTAATCACCCCTCTATGTAACACAAGTCGAGAGTTCTTGCAAACTAAAGAGAGAGAGTAAGCATAGAGTTAAGATAGGACTTATGTTAAGCTAGTCGCTCTCGCTACGCCCCATTTTTAGGATCATTGGGTGGTTGGGAAATTAGAACAAACCATCCAAAATCCATTAATCGATTAAAAAAAACAATCACGTACTGTGATTCTAACCCTGAACTCAAGCAAACAAAATTGACCCCTTGACCAAGGACACTATTCTTCTTGTGGTGTTTGGCATGATTTTTAACAGTTTAGCGTCTTTTGTTTCTATGGTTGACAGCAGAAATAATTCATTGCTGAATATGTTGAAAGTTTTATAAAAATTAGACTAAATTAAGTGAAATTCCTGTTTTAGGGTGATACTTTGGAGGAAATCGAATAAGCTGGCTGTAAAGATGGAAGTGGTGCCTGCAGAAACACTATCTGTCGGGGACAATGTTATCGCAGGCTGTGCTCTGACTTACACTTACACAAATACTGTGGCCAGTACTCCACGCCCCCCTTCGACGCATACTATACAAATCTCTTTATACTTAAATTTGGGGAAGATTATTGGTCCTGCCTAAAATAAAAATACAAACTATATTATCTAGTTGAGCAAATGACTTTTTATGAAAATAAAGAGTCTTATTGCATTCATATTATAATCGCTAGGGACATATAAATATCTCATTTTTTGTTTTAAGAAAATTGAGAAATTATTAAATTATTAATTTCATATAAGGTTTTGGTGTATTATTGTTATTTTTAACAGTGGCAAACTTAAGCTTTTATTAAAATATAACTTTAAAGTATTTATTCAATATTCAAAACTTGTTTCTAAAATTGAATTTTGATATCTTTATATTTTATTGTGAAATTGATTTGATTCTCATTTGTCCATTTTGTTTCTTAGAAATAGAACGATTTCTATAATGTATCGATTACAATTTAACGACAGACTATAATATTAAGGTTGTATTGACATATATCAACTGCGGGAATATCTGAAACATTTTTAAGGGACGATATATGTGCATTTTTGATCTTTACACGAAGGGACCAGTGAAAACGATCGATAAATACAGCGATACTAATGCAAAATAATTAATTCTTATCGCGGTTCCGATCGGCAAACTAGGGATATGTGAAATCTCTAAAATAAATTTTGTGTTTATACTATCACACAGATGTAAATGTATTTAATTGATACATATTTAATTCTGCATTATGATTAATGGAATAATGAAATAAGCTGTACGATTTGAAAAATTTATCCTGGAACTTTCATAAATATAAATATGTTACGATTCCAATGTAGATGAATTAAGCTATTTTAATTTGAACTTGCACTTAATCTTTGTATTTGCTTTTTTATTAAATATTTAATCTTGCTGTCTTCAAGATTAAAAATGGTTACATACATACAATATAAATTTTGACCGTTGAATTTTTCTAGTTTGATAACGGCTTGTTGAGAGTAAGAAAAATATATTTATAAATAAGCAAGTTATCTTCTTTTGACCTTTTTTTACTATCTCAAACATTAATTGGCCAGATTCTAATGAGCCGATTCATTAAAAATCTTGTGCAATCTTCGTTTATTTAAATGTAATTATAATTCTTACTAACACATTTTTTTTTGGCGTACTTTCTCTTATGCGAGTACAAAATCAAATTAGCTATAATTTTTGTAGAAGATATATAATGCGGAATGCTATTTACTATGTCAGTGAAAATAAAACGCTTAATTTATATAACATTGTTTTATTTAACATTTACACCATTTCCAATAATAAAATATATAACTATGAAAAATAACACATTATATTAATCATACTACATTAATAAATGGATATATTTACAAATACAGTAAAACCCCCATTTACAATAAACTCGGGACTGTGTAATTGGGAGAGTGAATCAAAATTAGGAATTTGGTTTTTTCCGCAAAAAATGCAAAACTAGAATTTCTTAGTTTTGCAAAAAAAGATATGGACGAAATATTTAGTTACTAAGTGATAAAATGCAGTGTGCCAAAATCCAAGACAGTCGCCCGGCTATGCATGTATAGCCTGACACGTGTTGAATACACAGACGCTAGCCAACATTTGACTGAATGCACCGCACAGACGACTGTCTAGTAGCAACGGCAAAGGAATGCGACTGTTCAATTGGGGGATTTGTGGCAAATATTTCAAGCCAACACGTAATTCGGGGTTCCACTGTATAGCATAATAAATAAATTATTTTAAATTACGGGCTGTGGAGTTGGGATCGAGGTTTCGTGGTGTTTGTAAAAATATTAAGTCATAAAAAACATGTGACACTACCCATTTTTATAAATTACTACTCAAAATAATGTAAGTTTGTAAAGTATCACTAATGAATATGCGGGGTCGCATGCCCGAATCTAAATTCCTCAAAGCATACTTGATTCATTTTTATTAATACCTATCAATATTGGTATTAGCACGTCGTGGATGTTTTACATCAGGAATTACAGAAAAAATTCCATTTTACATTTCAAACACTTTGATTAGCGAGTTATGTTTTTTTTTTTATCAAATTAAGTTTTCCATATATATTGTTTATTTTTCTATTTCTACACACAAAAATTAAAAATCATTTGTTTTGGGTAGAATATTAGATAATATTTCAACAAGTAAATAAATTATAAAAATTTTAAAACGTTTAGTAAAAAGTGTACTATGTAATACATTATAACTTTTAAATATTTTTCTAGAAGAATTACTTCAAATTCGAGTCTAGATCATTATTGTGTTTATCTGTGGGCATGCCGTCTCTACTGGCATTAATTCCAGGAAGAGAATCGAGCCGATATAGAATTTTATGTTCATAACATAAATGTTACATAACTACTGATTTTTTTTACAGATATTAACTTTTTTACAAAATTATTTTGTGTGTGAACATACAACAAATAATAAAAATAATGTGACTGCCAAAAATCCCCAGCACACGTCATACGTCAAGTGAAATGCATTTGCTCTTTTATCCTACTTGCTTGTACACAAGATGCTGTGTGATAACATCCACTGCAAGCCTATGTTGTTTGTACTCAATTGAATATTATTTGCATATTATTCATAACAAATCACAAACGAGTAAATTGATCAATGAAGAGTTTTATTGCATTGATTAGCAGTGTTCTGAAAGATAGTGGTTTGAAAATTTATTTTAGAGAAACATTTTCTACAGCCTTCCGAGCTGATAGTATGACATCATTTACACCCACTCCATCATAGGATGACCCACACAAAGAAATCGGAAGTTGTTTATCATTTATATATTCTTTAATTCTAATAACTCTGTCATGGTGACCGACTATATATTGTGGAATACATTTCTTCAGAATATTGACCTTCACATTATCAGGCTGAACATCAATTCCCAATATGTCTTTAACATGCGTAATTGCAACATTAAGTAAATGTTCTTCGGTTGGGTTTTCTCCAAAATATTCCACAAACCATTTACCACCCATCATCGCAGTTAGGACTGTACCCTTTTGGTTAGGGAAACAGCATGAGTCAAATATTACACCGAGTATTGGTAATTTTTCCGCAGGCGGAACTAAAAATCCAAAAGCATCTTGTTTCAAAAGACCTTTAGAATTGTATTGCAAATTTACAACAGCAACATTTACAAACGGAATGTTCTGCAATTCATCTGCAAGTTCTGGATGTTGATTCCTTACTAATGGTGCTAGTTCAAATGCAGGAATACTACTTATCAAATGCTGGGCACAAAATGCATACTTGTCTTTGATTTTTACGCAAACTTTTTTATTGTCTTGGTAAAATTTAATCTCTTCTACTTTGTGGTCTGGACAAATAGTTCCACTATTTTCTATTATAGATTTTCTTAAAGTTTCAGGTAATGTGTCTAAACCGCCAGTCAATGAATAAATACTCCACTTTTCATTTTTGGCTTTCTTTGCCAAAGTGCTGGAATTGATTTCATTATTTTTTGATTTGGAAAATGCCGATTTTAGTAAACCTTTAACAATTCCCCCATGTTTTTGTTCTAATTCGAAAAAGTGACTGAGGAGAAATTTTACAGAAATTTCTTTAGCGTCACCTGCACATATTCCACATAACATAGGGCTAATGGCATAATCAGCTAGTTCTTGTCCGAATCTTCTTTTAACAAAATTGTACATTGTATCATCTTTTAAATTATATTCTGCCTTAGATTTCAAATCATGAATAAACGCACTCGCTATCGGTTTACTAAAAGGTTCTTGTACCGATAGAGCTCCTAACAGGGTAGATGGAAGCAGATGTAGTTTTTTATTCGCATAAATCATTCGATTTTTAGCGGCGGTACTGTCTGGTAAAATTGGCACAACTTTTTCGGTCAGTCCGAGGTCTTCAATCATATTAAGGGTATTGATACCCGGTATACCCTTAGGCCGTATGGTTCTCGGTCCTGATTCGAATATGAATCCGGGATTGTTTGCCGAGTCTACCCAACCGCCACACCTCTTGGATGCTTCAACAATTACAAGTTTTAAGTTGGAGGGAGAAAATTTCTTCCCAAGATAATAGCCGGCCGATAATCCCGAAAGTCCACCACCTAATACGATTGCCATGGCAGTTGATTTGTAGATACTATTAAAATGAAAATGGTTTTCTGCAATTAAACATTTCACTTATTATTTGAAATCTCTTTTATCGCGCCGACCGCCAACTATTATCTCTGCCGCCAACACAACCAATCATGGAAAAATTATGTACTAAATTAAAAAATTATCTCTGATTAAAAACATGCCAAAATAATTCTTGACGTTTCACATATGCTTAATATGTTGCTATATGATAATCAACTTGGTTCGTGTATAAATTTATTAAATTATTTGTAATATAAAAGATAAAATCAGTTTACGTGTAAAAAGCTTCATACTCAAATATTTGAACGAAGCAATTTTTACTTGAGATAAATAACATAAGTTAAAAACATCTTAGACGAATTTTAATGGTGGGCTTTGAAAACAGGTACTTTAACATACGGTTGAATTATGCGTATGCTCTTAAACAATGCTTTTCAAATTGGATGCCGCAAGTTTTCTCCAGGGGCCGCCGCAGGACATGTTTTGTATTTAGGGAGGCCACAGATTTTTTTTTCAGATTTATGGGGCCGTGGTATGAAAAATTTTGAAAGCACTACTCTAAAAAGAGTTTGAAACAAGAAAGGAAAGTTTTTTCAATTTGACACACCACTTAATGTACAAACTTTTAATATATCTAAACTTATACACCTTTTTCCGTTTTAAGCCATGTACAACCATTCGATCACATTTGAATGCTTTTGTGTGTAAAACTATCTTAAAAATACTGGACGCGGTAAAAATGGTTTCCCGAATGCAAAAATTCTACAATAAATTTCTTATCAATAATGAGGTACCATGGAGGTACCTAAATGATGAATAAAATCTTCAATTCTTTCCAAATAAAAAGAAATGATTTTTTGGGCAGCTAACTTTTTTTTATATAATAGCAATCCTTATATCGCTTATGATCGGCGGGAAAACTTTTAATGCCGCTCGACTGTCAAATTTAGCTTATTATAAATTTCTTTTAAAGTTTTTTTTGCTTGAGTAAATTACGTCTATATTTACATTTTATTATCCCTATTTCTTTTCCTAACGATGAAGTGTTCAATCCCTGAAATTTCGTGGCATGATCGTGGACCAGTTTTAAGTGTCGATTTTCAACCACAAAGAAATCTAAGTGATACAATTAGATTAGCAACTTCGGGGACAGATACCCATGTAATAGTAAGTATGAGATGATGTATTTACCAATATATCAATTGATGTCGTGATTAAGTAAGTAAGATTACCTTTTCTTCTATTTATAGATTTGGTATATAAAAGCTGAAGGAGAAGTGGTTTCCATCGAAGTTGCTGCGGATCTTACCAGGCATCAAAAAACTGTAAACGTTGTACGGTGGTCGCCGAGCGGAGAGTTCCTGGCTTCGGGTGATGATGAATCTGCCATAATTATTTGGAAACAAAAGAGTGATGTTGATCCACCTCAGCTGTTTGAATCTACCAACGAACAGGACAGAGAAATATGGCTTGTTTATAAGGTAGCTTAATTGTATATACCAGAGGTGCCCATACCATGATCTTTTAAGTTGATTGGTGGCCTGTAATTTTCATATTACATACATTCAGTTTTGTTATATTAGTCTTGTGGTCTTTGAATGTATATTTGTTCATGCTCTAATAATTGCATTGAAACTAAATTATAACCGAGAATACTAAATTTTATTAGGTAATTATAGAGTATAGCTCGTCATGGATTATTACGGCGATAAACTTCACAAACTAAACTAAAAACAACGCCACGATTTAAAGTTATTTTTTGAGAGCTTTATAATCGCGTTAAAACCACACATTATTACGAAGAACACTGATAAATTATGCGAAATACGAAATATTTTTCAGTACATCGCCTCTGTTTTCCATTATGGCGCCGCCATCGTTTATAATCGCGTTAAAACCACACATTATTACGAAGAACACTGAAAAATATTTCGTATTTCGCATAATTTATCAGTGTTCTTCGTAATAATGTGTGGTTTTAACGCGATTATAAAGCTCTCAAAAAATAACTTTAAATCGTGGCGTTGTTTTTAGTTTAGTTTGTGAAGTTTATCGCCGTAATAATACATGACGAGCTATACTCTACTTTTACCTTTTATTACTGTGCAGGATTGTGTTGTACTGCAGCGTTAAATCAACTATTTTAATCCGGGTACTTGTACTTTTCTATAGTAATTTCACCGTGTTAGTCATTATTGCAAGAAAATACACTTTTTTAAATGTATTATACAATATAATGCCAGCAACAATTTTCAATGCCGGACAAAACCCATCAATTAAGAAATGTTGGCTTGGGTTCTCTATATTTTTTTTATTAAATCCTCATGTAACCTATCTGCTGTTAATAATAGGGGCAAATAAACTCGATATTAAATGTACAATTCAAATACACAGCAAAATTTTATACAAAAAAAATGTTTCAATATTTTTTCTTTCTTCTTACACTAAAATGACCTTCAAAATTGAACCAAACATACTTGAAATTATATTTGATAAATAATCTCGAATTGTAACTGTCATACACTCAACTCTTTTTTTTACACAGGATACGTTTTGCAAAAACCATTTATAAAAAAAACCGCGTATAAAAGTGATAAAATTCATAGAAAAATGGAAGATTGGTTCCCATAATTGAAAATACATGTTATTTGATAAAATAACAACATTGTGGTATAGAAAATTGTCTAAAAATAGGTAGCATTGAAGACCCAATAAGTAAATTACATAACATAAATTATTCATAATGTGTTTTAGAAAAAATAATACTGTTCATTGCTACTTGATTATGTACGAAGGCTTTGAACAACTGGACATAAATCGCTTTCATCGCTAGAAATTTCTAACTTATCTTATGTGTTAGGATCTAATAAAGCTTTTTGTTTGGTATTATTGTCTTGTGTTCTAAAAAAATCTGTTATCCGCTTCTGTGTTTTTCGCGTTGGAACTAATTATTTGTGTAAAAATGTAGTATTTGTTCTTTTTAGTGAACTGTGTTATTTCCAAATTATATAATAAAAAAACTATAAAAAAAGAGTTGAGTGTACACTGAGAACATACATACTGAGAACATCTCTATTTTTTTAATAAAGCAATAAGATATGCTCTGAGGTTTTTTTCAATTATTTGATGATATAATAGACACGCAAATGATTTTTCAATAATTACCGGGTTTTAATCACATCGATGTAGCTTTAAATTAAGGTGCTGCCTATATTTTTAGTAAGTTATTCTGTGATGTCTAAAAAGGGTTTCAAATGATAATGGCATTGATATGAAAAAATACTTACTATTGCCACATCCACACCTTTGTTTTCATTCTAAACCTTCATCGTAATCAGATTTGTAAAATAACTCCGAGCCGAAGCATTGTCATCAATAAAATAATTGAACTTTTAATTCCAGCTGTTGCGGGGGCCTTTAGAAGATGTCTACGATATCAGCTGGTGCCCGTTCAGCAACTTCCTACTGAGTGGATCTGTTGATAATTCAGCTATCATTTGGGATGTTCACAAAGGCAAAACAGTTTCCATGCTTCCAGATCATAAAGGTTTTGTGCAAGGCGTATCTTGGGATCCCAAAAATCAGTATGTCGTCACTATGTGCAGTGATCGGTAAGCAATCAAAAAATATTTATTTGCAATTTCTATTTAAATTCAACACAGCTTAGTAAAAAGTGTTGATCGAGTATGACTACCAGTAACTAAATATTTGGTGTTTTTAATAAATTTCAATTCTGTTTAATTTTCTTTGCAAATGTTGAAAAAAGGAAAGCTGGCACAAGAATAACCTCTTGAAATTCAACTATTATTCACTGTGTTCTTTTATAATCTAATAAGTCATGTTATGTGGAGCATATCAACATATAATAGAGCATTTTAAGTGTATATGTTTGATGAGAACTGATGAGGCTGATGCATCTGTTTTTGGGAAGAGTAGTCTCATTTGAAATCCAAGTATGCAGTCGATGATTCAACTGAGTAAGCGTCTACCATGCATAAGATTTTACACGCGTTTTGTTTGATTCAACAACACTCATGTAACACCTGTTCAGACAAACTCAAAACATGAGCGAGGGCCTGCTACAGGCTAATTTTTGTTACATATTGTCTGGGAAATTAATGAATGATGATTTCTATTTTTGGATCGGAAACCTTGGACTTAATAAAGAACTGATCACTCGGCTAAGGGAAATAAACTAATACATCATAATAGACCTTTAATTTTCTATGAATCAATAATAATATACAATAATTGTAAATCATCAGAAACTAATAATGGAAATAATTAAAAAAGTCAAAACCTTGTGAAATGTAGCAGTTACATGCAGTCACACTCGATTTATGTAAGCATTTTTAATTTTTGATAGTGTGATAAATAATTATTTTTTCTCCAGAATATTCCGCACATTTGATGTTAACACTAAGAGAGTGGTAGCACGCAGCACTAAAACCAAATTGCCAGTTCCTGAATCTCACCCTTTGCATGGTCAAACCGTTCGACTATTCTATGATGGAACCCTTCAGTCTTTCTTTAGAAGATTGGACTTCAGTCCCGATGGAGAACTGATAGCTGTCCCGACTGGTCTCATTGAGAGTGAACAACAGAATGGTGGAATAAAGCCAATCAATGCTGCTTATATTTATTCAAGATATTCATTAAAAACGTAATTACTACCATTTTTCTTAAAATTACTGTATTTAAATATGGATTTGATTGAAAAGTTATCATTGCCAGCACTATGTTTCTTCCTCAAAAATTTGTGTACACATTATTATTTATCAGTAAATATGTAAACGCAATTATATGAGAAAGATTATCATAAGTGCAAACTAAAAACAGACCATTGAAGTGAAACACCTTTGACACATTTATTTATCGCTGATTAAAAACAGGGAAAATGCCCTGTAAATCTGAATAATCCTCGTTTCGCATATTGGTAGTCAATTCATTTATAAATGGTATACGACTGTGCATCGCGCTCAAGTGAAAATAACCGTTAGATCGCTCAACACAATTCAGCAGTTAGATTAGTTTCAGGAAAACCTTTTTGTTCCATCTGGGACAAAACAGAATGCTTGTTTTGTTATAAAAAAATTCACTATCTAATTTTTTATAGGGTCAACTTTCTTTAATACTTTCTTAATTATATTAATAATTTATGACTCCTGCTCACTTATTTTCAGTTATGTAATATGTAACCATTTACCATAGTTTGCCAGTATGTATATACCAGTAATTAAAGTAATTTGTCAGTCAAAGTCAAACAAATAATTTGGTGTGATTGTTCGCTGAATTTCTAATATGGTTTCTTTTAAACCATATCACACACTGTCAATGATCAACACAGTTACAACCAACTGTAGGTTAATGCTTTTGAAAAAAAAACACCTTCCATCACATTGATATACTACCATTATAACTTATTGAATGCCTCTGTTCTGAACATAAATGCCGTTTCAAAGCATATTGTATATGGAAATCTTAATACATATTTAAATTACATGATTTTCAGACCTGTCTGTGTTCTACCGTGTGGTGAATCTCCCGCTTTGGCAGCTAGATGGAGTCCTGTTAGGTATAAAGAACGCGACGGAGGACCACCTTCCATTTTAAAGTTGCCTCAACCTGGACGATTAGTTTTAGCGATAGCAACTCGACATGATCTACTTATTTATGATACCCAGCAATCTACTCCTCTGGCAATTGTGTCTAATATCAACTATACCAGGTAATTTATTGTATTTTTATTGAAATTTCTTGCATGCTACATTACATTAACATTCTTGAGTTATTATAAATCTACTCTTTCGTTTGTGAATATGCTACGTTGTACACTTCCTCTTTGACGGTGATATAACTTAAGTCGAGCCTAGGACCCCTCCACCGCTTTCCTCTATCCAGCCCGGTCCTCACCACTCCTTATCGTGCATTTCATCTTAACTTATTTTTATTTGGTGATTTTAACAGCTATTTGTATCTTACCTTTTTGGTAATTGAACTCTACCACTGAATTAGTGAATCTTATATTTGACACATTTTTATATTACCCAAATTATTCAAACAATTAATTTAGCATTATAAATATCAAATAATAATATAAATATAATAAAATATCAAAAGTTTTAATATAGGCTTCTTTAGTTAAAAATATAATTCCTCATTACATTCATTTGTACATATATATACAATACATATCATTTACTTCTTTTCTTCACAGGCTCACAGATCTCTCATGGTCAAGTAATGGTCAGATTTTGATTGTTTCAAGTACTGATGGATATTGCTCAGTCATAAAATTTGCTGCTGATGAATTGGGAGAGATAATTCAAGAAGATGTAACTGTATCATCAAAAGTGGAAGCAGATAAAGTAACACCGATGGACATCGATTTGAACAAAGATGAAATAACTGAAGTAAAAGATAAGGCAATTGAAATGACTGATAGTAATATAGAAAAAACCGTGATAAATATAGACACAGCATATAAGACTCCTAATAAAAAAGAAATGAAGGCAATTGCTCTAGCAAAAATCACACCTAAATCAAAAGATACCACACCAGGCAAGAAAAAGTCCAAAGGGGGAGACACACCAGGTAGCGGAAAAAAAAGTAAAGCTGAAGAAAAGATGTCGGATAAAGTTGTCGTCATTGATGAGGCAGCTATGGAAGCTTGGTCGCAGGACGGTATTACTTCGAAAATTAGTAACTCTCCATCAACCGTCCCGAATGCGACGGACGAATCTACAGAAGATATAAAACTGGTTTACGAAGGTACCGAAACTGGAACGCCAGAAATAGCTGACGCTATTGTTCAACAATCATTAAAGCTATCTCCACCCAAAAGTTGTATAGTTACTGCTTCTACGTCGCCTGCTGTGTTACCTAAAACTCCTCGTAGAGTCAATTTTATAACTCTTTCTAGTCCGAAAAGTAAAAAGAAACTTTTGTAGAATATTTATCCAATGCAAATTAGGAACCCACAATATTGCCAGAGTATAATAGTAATTATACTGCTGTTATTACAGATCGAATTTGAATAGGTTTTTTTATAGTACTGTATATAATTTTTACAAAAAAGCTAATGCTTCATTTTATTATATTAATAAACAATATATTGGATCAAAAACGTGTTTAATTTTTTGATGTTTCACCATTGCTTGAGGTCATCAACAATTCATCACATTTATGTTTAGACAACGTAAACCAAACCTGTGTTAATACTAATAATATATCTATCGAGTCGTTCTGATTCTGTATAGAGGTTCAAGAATATCCAATTAGAAAACAGTAGAACCTTGAATATCCAGACTAATTGGGGATGAAGGTAGTCCGGATAAGGAAAAAATCTAGATAATCGAAAAAAAGCATTATTGACAGGGAAAGACATGTACATTCAGTATGAATATTTTTTATTTGTCTAGATTTTCATATAGCTTTAGGATTAAATTATTTTTATGAAGAAATTCAATGACTGCTTTTGCTTAAAGCAGCTAGCTGTTTTTTTTTGAAGCTGCAAAATCGCGAATACTTTTGAGACATAAGTTGTCCAGAGTTACACTCTTATTGGCTCTAAACCACTTATTTTTTCTAGTTACATCTTTGTCACATTCAGCACATATTGAAAATTGTGCTATCGCTTCTGCAATGTTTTCTTTACCACTTTCTACTGTGTTACTGAATCTTACTAATGATCTTTTCAAAATTTTGTTGCATGATTTTCTCAATGTTGAAATCTAAATAGTTTTAAATCTCTTCTGCCATGTATCAAGTCTTTTAAATTTAATTTCTTGTGGAAGCTGATAACTGTTACTTCATTATTTTAGTCTGCTAGCAATAATTGTCGTAGCATGTGTTTTCTTCATAAGTGTTGAAATATTTCTATTACACCATCTAATACATTCGTCGGTTGTATTACCGACTTATACCGACCGGTATTTGGTGGAAGAAATTTTACAGTAAACATTTCATCAATCTGGTTTAAACATTCTGTAGATGGGTGGGATGGTGCATTGTCTAGTAATAATAATGTTTGTCCTCTTTTATTTTTGGAGTTTTGATATTTTTTCACTTCTGCAATGAACTGTTTTTCATACTGTCATTTAAAAATTTCATCATTCATCCAGGTTTTTTTCTGATGATCATATTCAACCGAAAGACTTTTGGTGTTTTTAAAGCACCTTGAGATTCTTTGATTTCCCAATGACAAACCGTGGGAGTCTGTGTATGCCAGCTGCATTGGCACACACTATAATGGTGACTAATCAGCAACTTGTAAATCAAAAATATGTAAATGTTTACATATTTTGAACAATCCGAATAATCGAAAATCCGGATAATCAAGGTTCTACTCTTTTTGATTCCTTATTTTTCAACCTTTACCATTCCCTATGTGGAGCATATATACTCTTAATACACACTCGAGAGAGTAAGAATATAAGGCTGATGAGGACAGGACTAGGGTATCCAATCCCGAGATTTCGGGATTGATTAATTTTGAATCCCGGGATTGAGATTTTCTCACCGAGGAATTTGAAATCCTCAATTCGCTATACTTTTTCCTTGGATTCTCACAGAACCTTGCTTTTTTTTTTTTAGCTCACCGAGGAATCTGAAATCTCCGATTTGGTATACTTTTTCCCGGAATCTCACGGAAACTCGTTTTTTTTAGCTCGCCAAGGAATTTGAAATCTTGAATTTGCCTATTTCGTGTAAATTTTCGGGATTTCCTCAAAATTTCTCAATCCCGGGATCGCGGCCATCTCAATCCCGGGATTTCGGGATCATAAAATTGAACGGGATCCCGGGATTGGATGCCCTAGACAGGACCAGTAGTAAGTTATTGTTCATGTTACATATTAGGATCGGGTGAGTGGAAAGGATGTAGACATCGCATATATGCATGTCTTGGAACATATATGGGCAAACACCGGCCCGCCGAGCTATTTTGTCCAGCCCTGATTCGTCTCGGCGAAGTAATAGAGAAAGAAATTAATATTTTCAGGTAGGGATTAAATAATGGAGATGACACGGGCGCTTGCAGTGGCTCCACTCTAATAGTTCATGATCACCATATAAGAAATAGCAACGTGTTTTATTTAATTAAATATTACTTTATTATGTTTAATATAGTATAATTTGGTCCGGCCCTTGACTCGGAGACAGAATGATAATTTGGCCTCTGACCTAGGAAAGTTTGCCTATGCCTGCCTTAGAAAGTCAACAGCACAATCAATGACATGTTAACACTTACGTACAGATCTGTTTTTAATTGATAAAATTACAAGCAGTTCTTATACAACACTTCCAGTTGATTTACATATACTCCATTAAAATTGTATATTCCATGTTTTTTGATTTATGTTAATATTTTAAAAAAAAATATGGCTTGACTGCTAATGCATCAAATATTTAAAAATTGAAAGATCATGAGAGATAAAAGAATTTTTGCAAGTTACTCAAGATTAACTCAAGGAAAATTTACATCACAAACACACGTCTTATATCCGAAATTTAAATTGAAAAAATCTAAATTTTACATTGATCAGTAGAGCCAAGTTCTTACCAACTAAACCACAGCAGGTTATTATTATTTTTGACTTCATACTTCGCAGGTCAATTCCGCCTGATCGAGGTGTAGCTGTTGGTCCCGGTCTGAAGCTGTGTGACCTTGAATATGCCGATGATGCTGTCATATTCGATAAATCCATTGAGGTCATCCAGGAGACTATTTATGGGTTAGGAACTAACTCAGGTCGCATTGGTCTAAACATTAATACTAGTAAGACCAATGTGATGTGTAACCAAACCTGTCATGACTCTGATAGGACCCTTACCAGCGCGGGACAGATCATCGAGAGGGTCGACAGCTTCAGATACCTCGGCGTATATATCCCCGAAGGCGATAGTACAAAAAACGATCTTGCATTCTGCCGGTAATGCTTTACGGTTGCGAATCATGGCATCTAACGAAGACTCTGAAAAACCGTATACTGAGCTTCGAGAACAGATGCTTGCGTCGAATAATGGGGGTGAGGTGGTTTGATTTTGTGAGGAACTCAGAGATAAGAGAGCGTACAAGACAGCGTCCCGTCCCGTCAGTGGTTGTGGAGAGACGTTGGAACTGGCTGGGTCACGTGTTGCGGATGCCTCCGGAAAGCCTCAATCCTGCCTGCTTTTTCTTTCGACCGGTGGGATTCCGGCGTCCCGGACGTCTGTCGGGTACTATCAAAGCCCCCCATAGTGAAAGCCATGCTATGGAGCTGAAAACAGGTACTTTTTTCAGATAAGCGGGCCGGCGTCATAATTTCCAAAGTAATATCACATCATTATGAAGCCATTTGTTTCTGATATATTGTAGGAAATACATATTTATATTGTAATTATATATCTTTTCAATTACATATTTTTCAAAATAAGAAAAAATCACATTTTCTAAGGTTTTTGAAGAAAAATCTTGAAGAACAAAAGCAAACAATGAAGGCAAATCATTTTATTAAAATTATTTTTTTTACAATATTTCAATACAGAATATGAGGTTGGATAGTTCATTAAAAAAATCAACGTCATTATTGGGATTTTAATCAATTAATAATTAATCTCAAAATTTATTTGTGCACACTGGTTCGTTACTCAATCTTTCCATAGGATTTCTCAAGTCATATCAGTAATCAAAAATCAGTAAGTCAAACTAGGGTAGCACATTTCACTTCATTATTTTTTTTAATATTATTATTGATTAAATCATCATTTACTTGGTATATTGCCATTATCATATGATAAGAGGCAGCATTTATTTCATAATATCACAATAGGCGTCAAAATCGTATATAATATGGATTCCGCTTGTTACTGTTGTTTTATGTTATTTATAATCAATATTTTATATAACTGTGATATTTAATAGTGGGAAGTTAAATTTTATTTGTTTTACCACACATCGCATTTCTTGCCATTCGCTATATTTCTAACAATCATTACTTAATTTGCATATATGACCCTTCCGATGTATCGTAAATTGTAAATTAATAACACCAAAGAATCACAGAATATCCATACAAGAAATCTTTCAAACATACATGTTATATTCAACGAAAAATAAGCTCATAAATTGGAATTTAGAGTTGATCTACGTATAACGCCATACAATTTGTTAGGAGCGGCTGGGATTTAACGGCCCGGTCTTTTTTGCTGTTTTTTCTAAGACACTGCTTGGAACTTAAGACTGCTATGGTACTATCCATAGGATGTACTCGGCGGAACTGAGGGATGCTGGCATGTCATGGGAGGAAGCAAAGCTCTCTCTAGTCTAGTCTCTGTAAGGCGCTGGACTACAATTAAGGCCGTATGACGCTGAACGCGACTGACGAATGCTTACTATGAAAATGAACTATTGTTGCGTTATCATGCCTGAGGCAGCGCAAGAGCGTTTAGATATCAAACGCTGCCTCTAGTTATTTTTGAGCATTGTATCGTTCGGACGTCCTGCTGAAAATGGACAAATTTAACTAAGAAAAGGATGAATTATCAATTTAATCTCTTTAGCAAAGTTTTATTTTATTAAAAGTAAAAGAATTAAAAAATATATATATTTAAAATAGCGATTTTATTTGGATGTCTTAAACTATGGTCAAAATAGTAAAAAAACTGATCTCCTGTGAGTCTCAAATATTCTTTAAACTTCATGTTGCAACCATTTAGTCACAAGTAGTGATACATCACATCTAAGAATGACTATAAAAACCATGACACCTGGCGATGGCAGCTGCGCCTAGCGTTAAGTAATGATGTATGCATCCAACGGCGTTAATTGTAGATCGAGGCTTTACGATTTGTTGAGTTAAAGCTGAGATGATTTTTTGAAAATCAATAGCGATAGGTTGATCAAGCGGAATCGTTGTATTTATTGTGTTTTATTTGTCAGTTCTTAGAGGGCTGAGTATTAAATCGTGAAAACCAAAAGCAAGTGTAAAATTTCGTCAGAACTAGAATATTTTTTTTATCTTGAATGATTGAAATACATAGAAATATATAAAGGAAAGTAAAACACGATGAAATCTTAAAAATATGTTTATTTGCACTGGGAATCATCTATATTCTATGGTATTTTATCTATCAAAATGTATTTAAAACAATATTAGAAATTACGTAAAAAAATGCACTGGGAATATTGTGATGATGTTGATATGCAACAGATATTTCTTAATCACTTAGTTGTTTCGTACTTTTTCAAAATACTTTTTCTTTTCGACTGGGTTAGGAATGATCTGCAAAAAAAATAAAAATATGAATGACATTTAAAAACCTGAAGAAATTATTCAGACACCTAATCGACAATGTGAATGAAGTGTTTCACTGTATAAAGCTCATTTTAATAGGGCAGTCATCTAATTTATACTGTATGTTATGTATGGAATAGTCTTCTTTTGGTGGTGAACTGACTTATTTCACATTTGTAAGTAAACAAGATTTGGGAATTTGAATCAATACATTAAATTAGTATTGAACTAAAATATACCATGTACAATTTAAATTGATAACTTAGTTATTATGTTACTTCAGTACCTTTAGTCAGTCCGATCATCAAATGCATGTGAAAATAATTGAATAAGTCTTATTTTATCATAACACAACCAAAACTAGTACATCATTGGGTATGACCATTATGATAATAATAACTAGCGGTAATTGGAACATGTGCAATATATACTGTAAACAAACAAGTAAAGATTATTTTGAACACTACAAAAATTTCTTATTTCAACATACCGTATCTTGTCCAGGTTTCCAACCAGCAGGGCAAACCTCTCCGTGTTTGTCTGTATATTGGAAGGCTTGAACGAGTCGCAGAGTCTCATCGACGGATCGGCCCACTGGCAAGTCATTCATTGTGATCTGTCTCAGAACTCCCTTATCATCGATAATGAACAATCCTCTCAATGTGTGCCCCAAATCTTCGAGGAAGACTCCGTAATCTTTGGATATTTCATGTGAGAGATCGCTCAGTAGAGGAATTTGTATTTTTCCTAATCCACCTTCTTTTCTCGGAGTATTAATCCAGGCCAAGTGGGTGAAGTGAGAGTCCACCGAGCAAGCTACGACTTCTGTATTTATCTTCCGAAATTCATCAGCGCGGTCTGAAAATGCTAGGATTTCCGTTGGGCAAACAAATGTGCTGAAATAAAATATTTATTGGTAGATTTAACAAAATATGAAATCACTTTTAAAGTGATAAACTGTCAAAATTCTTGGCGGAAGGACTATATTTAAAAATAAAATACAACTTTCATGTACTGCGTTTTGTTTTTGTACAGCCCTGATATTTATTAAAGTTGTGTTATATTTATAAATAAAAAGATATGAAATTGAACAATCAATTACAAAATAACAAGTAATATTTTATTTAAAAAAAAAATAAGTTTCAACCATCAATGTCTGTATTTACTTTCTGCGAGTATAAGTTATATTTGTTTTTAAAACAAATATTGGTATGAGAGTTTTATTTTTGTGATTGTGAAAGAAATGAATATCTTCCAGAAAGTTATTGATAAGTATCAAATGGGAATTTTTTGATAAGATATAATTCTTATCCATCATACTATTCAATTTTGAACTCATTATCTATTGATAAGTAAGATTAAGATTAAGATGATAAGTAAGATTGATTGTGAGTTATAAATTATTTTAGCAGAAACTTGGAAACTTATTTAAAAATAAAGAATTATTATACTTAAACATGCTGTTGTAAACAAAATATTGTGAGAGAAATGTATAAACTATTTCAATATAACATTTTCATTATCTCATAGTGTTGACCTCATGAAACGTAATAAAATAAACTTTATTTTAATACTATAGGCATATCAATGTCCGATTGAAACAGTTATAATTACGCTAATTTAAATATACAGCTAGAGCTACATACAGAAATTTTTGTTATTTAAAAGATGTTAATGGCGCATATTGACAAAAATTAGGCGTTTTACTATACTTACTATACGCTCTATAATTTTTCACGCAGGCAATAGGTTAATTTGTGGAATCCTACGATTTTGCAGAACACAGTAGTCTAAATTATTTTAGCTGTTATAGAGTAGTATGTATGTTATTGAATTATCAAATAAACATGACACCGGTACAATATCTTAATACTTTATTGTGTCCTAAATTTTAATATACCAAATGGTAAATTTATTAGGGTATGCATTTATTTGTAGGAATGTTTTCAATCATCTTCTATTGTATGAAAAACAAATGACTTTAAAATACTTTTTATAAATCATTAATTGTTAGATTGTTATCATTATACAATACTTTATGGTGGTAAATAAATTGAAATGGTCTTTTATTTGATGTAAGCTGTAATGCACATATAAATATGTTTGACAAAAAATAGAAAATGTTGTTCATGAGGAAAATTATGTGAAATATATCAAATTACTGTCCACGTTAATGGTGTGATAAGTAAGTCATAAAAATGCGAAATATAGTTGTGTTCTTATCTGTTGAATGAATAAGCTTATCCGTTCTTCAAAAGTCAAATTACATTATGATTACTAACAAAATATTAATAATAATTTAAATAAATACTAAGTAGTTGTAAAGTAGATGCTGAAAATATTGCAAGGTTTTTAAGCATACAGATAACTATCATTCATCATGTGCGGATTGATTTCTATTTATTTTTTACTTGGATATTGCACTTAACACATGACTGGAGTTATCTTAAGAAGTGGAAGTTGTATCGGATTATTTGACATTTATCGTAAAGTTTTACATTATAAATTATGGAACAAGTATTAAAATGGTGTTTATTGTAATAAATAAAGTTTGTTTGGTATTCAAAACATATGACATTCATTTGTACTAATTCTATTTTTATTATAAAAGTGGAATAAGTAGAAATGAGTGTTATATTTTTTGAATATTAATGCCTTTCCATCACGTTTTGACAGTGAATATCTCAAAGTGATTGGTTGCAATTAATATAAATTATTTGCGAGAAATAAAAGGTAATTTTCGAATTTTAAAATTATCAAATAATAATAATTTTACACGTTTTAAGTGAACTTTACCCACGTAATAGATACTCAAATAAGTAAACAAATAATACTACATTGATGGTGGAAAAAGAACAGTTGTATTTAGAGTCAATGTCTTGTTATAGGACGGAAAACAAATTTAAAATATCGGTACTTACAAATCCAATGGATAAAAGAAAAATACTAGATATTTTCCTTTGAAACTGCTCAGCGACAATTGCGTAAATTCTCCGTTCTCGACAGCCGTGGCCTCCCATGCCGGTGCTGGTTTCGATACTAAAAACAAATTAAAATAAATGAAAGAATGTCTGAATTAATACCCAATTAAATCTGCATCGAATAAAGATCTAGTGTACTCACTGACAGCTTTGGTAAATTGCAGTTTATGGTCGATTTTCTTGTTTCCTTCTGGGAAAACATTACCGCCGGCATATGAATGGCAAGTTCCGTCACCGAAAAAAGAATTGACAGCGGTGCATAAACACACCGCGTTTATCAAAAATAAAGCCACTATCTTCATTTCACTTTTGTCACCCAGAGAAATTGTAATAGAATTTAATGTTATGATTACTAACATACAAAGTAGTGATATGTGTGATATTCAAAAATATGTGCCACCTGTCAGTTTTTTACATAGCACCAAAATATCACATTGAAACTTTTTACCGTTGGTAGCACTGGTGTTTATCATCTACACGCGAACGCTACAAGTTAATTTATTTTATATCAGCAATGTGTAATGAATCTAATCACAGATGCCACTGGTGTGAACAAAATTAGTCATGTTAAGTTATTAATAAGTAGGTAAACATCGATATTTTCATAATCTAGATCTGTGATGCAAAAACTATTTAGCAATAGGGCCAATTTATCCACTTTCCGGATTTGTAAACAGTTTTGCGGATTATGAAAATATAATCTTTTCCTAAAAGTTCAGCGGTCTATAGTGACACCTGTAATTAAGACAAATTATTAAATAGCTTACAAACATTCGTGTAATCAGTGGCGGATTATCCATAAGCGCAAGAGGCGCGCGTTTGGGGCCTCCAAATTTTAGGGGCCTCAAAAATAGCATAAATTATATAAATCCTCATATTTTATTTTCAGTTTTCAATATTCATTATTATTCTACGAAGAATTTTGAAACACTTTTATGTTATTCGAAAAACAGAGCCTCCAAAATTTATTGCACCTAGGGCCTCTAAAGTGCTTAATCCGCCACTGCGTGTAATTAATAGAATTTAGCTTAATAGAATTTTCAAAAAATCCCAGTTATGTTGAACATTTCTTATTATTATATTCTAGTAAAAATGCGTTTTTAATTAAAAGCAGATTGGTGGTCACTGCTTAAGCACGCCACTGGCTTCCTGTTAATTTTAACAGATACATTTTTTAATAAATTATAATAATACGGGGTGCTCAACTCAACTGGGATGTTTAGAAAATTTTATTTTACTAGATTTTATTAATTACACGAATTTTTGTAAACAGGTCTTTGAATAATTTGTCTTAAGTATAGGTGTCGTTATAAAGCACTACACCAGGGGCTCTTAACGCCGTGACCGCGAGTGCACGTGCGCCCACGGAGCCTTTTTTATGCGCCCGGCAAGTATCAAATAAAATTTTAAAAAATCATTAAATTTCTCAATAAATTCTATTATTGAAATTGCAGAAATATAACCATATCCATGTTATTTTAAAGCAGCTAAGGGAACAATAATAAAATTAATTCATTCATATATATACAACTTTTTAATACTATGTATGTAAATCTTGTTTTTTTATAAATCCGGCCTACGCCCGCCACTTTTCTCCTAAATCTCAATTGCGCCCGTCACCGAAATAGGTTAAGAACCCCTGCATTACACTATTATATTTTTAGAGTATTAGAGCATATTTTTGTTATTTGATTAACTTCTGGGGATCTGGTAAAAAGGTGCTATGAAAATAAATCATCTAAAGTTTTATTACACCTGCATTGCAGATATATTCCTAGAAAACTTTTACCGCCGTTAACATTGAAATAAATAAATATAAGCTTTTCACAGACCAATAATGAAAATTAGTCAGTGAGCCGCAAAAAATGAAATTTTGGCCCGTATGTAGCTTGTGGGCCGTAAGTTGTCCATCACATATCAAAATTCATAAATAGAGCCCAGCAAAGCTTTAATTCAATTTATAAAAAAATTATCGAAAAAAATCATTAATTCATATATTTAATAGGTTCCAATAATATTCAATGCTGTTAAAGATTAAATAATTCAAATAGTTATTCAAACAGTTTAGTTTTTAAGATAACTGCTTCCCAAACTGGGGTCTTCAGGTTTTCTCCGAGGGCCACCGCATAACATGATTTTTTGTTCAAAGGAGGCTACGGATTATTTTTTCAGATTTGGGGGGGCCGGTACATGAAAACGTTTGGGAAGCGCTGTTATAGTTTTTTTTTCTTCTACCAATCAAAGTCTTTACGCCCCTGTGTTATATTTAGTCGTACAATCTTTTATATTCCTGCTTGAATGACACCATATTTTTAAATCTCCTTTTATTAATTCTACACAAAAATGTAATATATTAAGCATATATTATTTCCAGGAAATAATTATAAATTGCTACTGTATAAGACATTTAGGCAGATAGTTAAATATATTACCATAATATTTGTACAATCGTAATTCTCAAAATATAAAAATATATTTGTAAGCTGTATATCAATGTTGCCAACTAAAAATATAAAAGCTAATATCAATACGAAGAAAAATAAAATTTGACTCAAATCAAATTAAATAGTTGCCTTCTCTACGATGTTGGCATTCTCCTTTGTTAGAAAATTTATCAGAATAAGTCTCGATGTCCAGAGCTCTATAATTTGATGACTTCCGTTCTCCGGAAACACAAATAAAGCCTATGTTTTTTAGTATAGGGTCTTTTATCTGTATCCAATCTGGATTTGATAGCTTTCAAAAACTAAAGTACAGATATTATAGCTACTGCCATGGTAAGTGTTTCTCAACTATTGGCATCAGATTTTTTGGTGTCCCTGACGCATTTGTAACTTTTCTGAGGTAGGGTCATATAATATAATATACGCATGTCACATCTAAGTTAAATAATTTCGAAGGTCCAAAATTATGATTTTTGAGGTTGAGTATGGTTGAGTTGTTTTTTTGCGCTTTTTCCAATGAAATCTAACAATACAATGAAAAAGTATAAAAGATTAAAAAAAACTAAAACTACATTTGTAAGGATGTCATGCATTCCCTTATAAACAAACAAAAGTTTACGCAATAACGTAGGGTTTACCAACCTTTTCGGACCCTAGAGCGCAATCTCAAATACTGCTAAGGTGGCGAGCACCACATTTTTTCAAAATCTCAAAACCCAGGAATTTATCGATTTGCCCAAAATATCACCGTGACCAATGTTCTCTCTAATTTTCGGAAGGTTGTGTGCGTGTACGAAACGAAAGGATTGATTTTTAAAAATGTCAATAATTAACAACACTATTTCATGTCAATTAATTTATTTTGGTGGTGGTAAAGCTGATGTAACTTTTGTGCGCTCTGTTGTAATGTATGTGCGCGCGCTCAGCGAGTTCTGTGCTTTCCTTTACTTTTCTTATACTTTTTCCCGGAATCTCACGGAAACTCGTTTTTTTTTTTAGCTCACCGAGGAATTTGAAATCTTGAATTTGCCAATTTCGTGTCTCAATCCCGAAATCGCGGCCATCTCAATCCCAGGATTTCGGGATCAGAAAATTGAGCGGGATCCCGAGATTGGATGCCCTAACCGTGACTCGTGTTTTTTTTTAGCTCACCGAGGAATTTGAAAATACCAAAATAGTTGGCGGGCGCATCGGAATCGGTCACGGACGCCAGGGTGCGGGTCGGTAACCCCTGCAATAAAGTATCAAATCTCTTACAAAATATGAAATCCAAAATTACGACTGTATTTTGTACTAGGATTGTGATGATAAAAAAAAAGTTTTGATGAGTTAATTAATTCTGTAAATATTTTATTTCCTAGTTAAGGTTATGATTATCGTACTGACTTAAACTACTAATATTATTTTTTTACTTGAAGCACTTCATTTGAAAGTGCTCAACAAGCACTGGTTTTACGTTTTCAGAGTCTGACTGATTATAGAAGGTTGAAAATATTAAAAAATGTTTTCCACAACTGTAATAATATTTCAAATGAAATTTTGCCGAATTATACCAAATCTGTTTTTCTTATAACATAATTTTTCATTTTATTATTACGATTCCTCGCATATTTTTTTTTGTTAAGACGTGGTTGTAGTACCTCGATCACCCGCCTCCAAGCCAACGGTTAGGATTTAGAGATTGCATCGATAGTCTATCCAAAAAATATTTCTTATTCTGTTAAAAATATATGCTTGTAAATCAGATTGTTCTTAATATGGGAATGTTACATTTTATTTTATGTTTTAATGCTTAAAATGCTATACGACATAATTATTATAATTCTAAATGCAGTCCTTTTTGAGTGTTCAAAGCTCTCAAGCATAAGTCATATTTATAGCTGTAAGTCGTGAATTCAAATGCCCAAAAGAACACTTTCGTACATTGATAATATGACCAACTTACGAATTTTTCACCACAAGAATAAGCGTTTGTGACGTCTGTATGTATTTCTTTTCAATCACCTGACATTCCTTCCAAAATAGCGATACACATATATATCAAATAGCTAACTAGACGTTTTTTTTGTAGCTTCATACTTGATTGAATTGAAACCAAATGAAAACAACAGACAAAACAACTATTTCATTTTTCGTAGACACATATTGTGTAATAATACTAATATAGACTGATATTTAAATATATAATATACGGAATCTACGCAAAATACGAACTTCTGGTTATAAAATATAGAGTTACTTGTAATTATGCGGTGAACTTTCGTAAAATAGGATGTCGTAAAAGTTGAATATAATAATGTAATAACATAGGTAATAAAATATATTACACAATGAACACAATCGTTAAAAGACAATACATCTGTAGATATAAGGATATGATTTCAGCACAATAACACAACCCTTGTACTATTTATCAGGGGGACATAAACTTCAGCCGGGGAGCGATTCAACCATGTTTACATTGATTATTTCGATCCATAAGCCACCATTATAGAGGTAAATGCTGCGTTTAGGATCAGGACTTTATATAAGGGTCAACAAATTCAGAATTTATCACCATGCGTATGATGAAATTCATTGGATTGATTTGTTAAGATTCCTGAAATATTGTTTCATTATCATTTACACAACAATTTACAACAATTGATGGTGTTTCATGCAGTTTGTGATTAGTGCAGTCAGCCATCTTAACTTGTGCCAAACCAGTACGTAAGTTTAATTGGAAGCTGATTTCATACGAAATTTTATTTATAATTTACCTAGCAGTGATTTCTTGGTCTCTTCCCCTCTCTTCCTACGCTTTATGGATTTGAAAAATATATATTCAGTGTATGAAATATACAATTTCTAAGAACAGGAACGCCAATATGAGCGACTCACAGTGCTAACGAATCTAACAAGGTACTACAAGCAAGGAAGCAAGCAAGCATTATTATGCTTAAATTTGACGTAAAAATAAAAAATATTTGTTGTACGCAAAAGAATTATTTGAATGTTTTAATTATCGTGACAAATACTAGTTTTTCGATGGGAAATACATTTAAATTACTGATCCGGATCTCAGATCATGTCTTTGACTACTTCTTTTACACCCATACAACGTAATAATAACTTATTACTAAGGTTGATTATAATATATTTTTAACCTTGTCCGTATATTCAATTTGGAGCATATTGACTTTTAATGGAGGTTATCTTAACATAATTTACTATACAAGAACTGGTAGGTTTATTCAGGCGCTCAATCTCTCTTTTTAGAGAGGGAATAAAACCGAAATCGGGTACCCGGTCATTTTAATTTCAATATAACACTTGACTTCTCCATATAAAATATATATATTTGAGATGAAAAATTCGTTTATTTTTATATTCATATCATGTTTTAATTTTTCATTGAAACATTTTTGTATTTATCGTTAATTAAACTCTAATATGGCAAAATACGGTCTTAAAATATTTTAGTCTATAATATTGTGCAATTTGTACTCGAATATTATAAATTTTAACTTTGAGTCAGCGATAAATAGTTGACAAAAATTATCCGAAACCAAACTGAAAAGGTTAATGAAAAAATACGAGAGCACCGGGTAAATGCATTATACGGGTATTTGGATGTCCTACGAGTAAGAAAAGAAAGATGTGAATGGAACAGGGCAAATAGTTTGCTAATTGTTCTCGCTAGTATTTTATATCAAATATATCCATGCTTTCACGCGAACATTTTGAAAAATTAAAGTGCTCGTGCCAAGATTATACCCCGTGGACAGTGACCGGGAAAAAATAACAAAGCTGATAGATTGACTACAGACTTATACCTGATACAAGATCATTCGTAAAATAATTTGAATTAAATTTAAAATATCACAATAATAATTTATAATATATAAAATGTTTTCCGTCTCCTTTGGTGAACAATATATTATTATACAAAATGAGTGTAATTTGACCATTGTATTAGAAATAGGGGTGGAATATAACGACTGAATAGAGCCTTAAAGAAAATTTGGCAGCGTACGTGAGAGAAAGTTTGTTAGGCAAAGTAACTGCTCCTTAACCATTATAACGCTTCATTTAACTTAACGATTAATTAAAAGAAATTTTGCAGTATTTCGGTGTACGAACTACGTTGATTGCATGATCAGATAACCAACACTTAGAAGCTATAACCGTGACTCGTGATATTTAAAGTTTTTGATTGCGGATTTCATTACTTACTAAATGTATGCTGGGACGGGAAAACTTTCGGTGACAATTATAATATTACTGCCGTAATAGAGAATTATAATATTATATATCGTCGCCATAATATAATTATTGAATGTAAATAATTCAAGGAATACATTTATCTGAAATTGGTATACTTAATATTTATTTGGTTTAAAGTTATTAAAAATTCCGGTTCGTGGCGCAGCCGTCAACTTTGTTGGTTACCGTGACAGATGTCACGGGTTCGAGGCCCAGTATGAACAGCATTTTTTCAATCGATTTATGTTCGAAGGCATGTATGTTTGTGATGTCTAACATTTTCCAGACCATTCTTCCAATCCTTTAATAATGGGTATAGCGAGAACGATTAGTCCTATCTTTTTATCCCTACTACTCTCTTAAAAAAGAAAGATTAAGTAGCAGAGTAACAAACAGTTATCGTCGAATAAATCTGTTGAGATACCTCCATTAGGAAGCCATATGATTTACATAAGTATATTAGAAAAACTATATTTACGGTTCAGTAATCGATTTATTAGCGCCTTCGAGCGTTAATTCTACAATCATGGACATAAACTCGTGAACAGACGCATTTATGAATTGAATTTTAAATCTCATTTTTTTTTTTAAAAAAATCCACTTGATAGTTTTTTAAACTATATCGTGAAAAATGATAAACTAAAAATCGAAAAAAGTTATTTTTGAGGAAAGTCAGTTATTATTTAGTTGCTCAAAGTATCGCTTCACAGAGAGTCTGAGAAGAACGACTGTGTGAATAAATAAAGATTGGAGGTAGGAAACGTATGCGAATAAATAAAGTCTTCTCATACATCTATCTAGTATATAAAATATATTACAAATAAGTGTCCATTCACATTCACTGTTTACATCGTAAATGAGTGGAAAAATAAAAAAGCGTTTCAGTATCGACTACGAGACCAGAAAAAAAACAACAATTCTATATCGCCGGTAATTTACTACAAACATTGAATCTCAAAAAGTACAAGTTTTCAGGAGACACATAAATGTACTTGATTCTACTTTTATTGCTATCGCTTTCCATCGCTATAAAAAAAAACACTGTAATGGGTTTGTCCTTAATATCTTTGAGTAAGTTAATAAGGAAAAAGCAAAGACGCTTCCATCCATGCCATCCCCTTCTTCATGCTAAATATTTTCCAAAATATTTTTTTGCGAACGTTTTTGTATTAGGCTAAAATAAAGCATGATACAATTATTTTTGTGGATTGAAATTCTGAATTCATTATATTAAAAAACTCAAAACTGACAAAAGTTGAGATACGTGCTTCTAAAAAGTTAACGACGATATGAGTAATCTTATAATTAAATAATGTAAGTAAATCAACTTAGAAAATGTCTTTAATAATGATCCTTTAGCATAGTGTCTATGTCACAGACAAGTATTATATATGTCTAAGCACCCCTTTTATTATAGTAAAGAATAAACATTTACAAATGTGTATAATAAATAGACACTGAATTGATTTAAAGCACATGTCAAATACAAGAACCTTCCAGGCATGTAATACGAGTTTTCTTAGGATTACTCTTTCACTGGTGGTCAAGTACGTGTGGCTTTTGTCTAAGTACAACAAAAGGTCTTTGAAGCTCTCCAAGCACAGTGTCTGTTCGACGATGCTCGTTTTTCAACAAAATTGAAAAACAAATATTTGACATTTCGCTGTCAAGACGAGCATTATGATAGTCCCGACGCGTGTGGAAATTCTCTCTAAGCTAAGTTAAACGTCGGTATAGTAAAGCTTGGATAAGACAGTTAGTTTTGGAAAAAAATAATGTCTTATTCTATATTAATGTGTGAGTAATATCAAAGGTATTTGTTATTAAAGTATTTTTTTTTATCATATTTTCCTTCTTTTGTTGAGAATATCTCTGTGAGAGTAGATATCTTTTAACCGTAGATTAATCAAATTTCGTATCTAACCCACACTTTTTGTTTTGTCAAAATGTAGCTGTGTTTCTATCCTGATTAGGGCTACCTACCCGGCTTAAGCCGAAACCGGTTAACCGGTTTATTCCCTGTTTAAAAAAACACTGTCTCTGTAGAATCAGTATTTTTTCATTTAAAGCACGGGTTCCCAACCTGGGGGTCACGAAGGGTTTTCTGGGGGTCGATAACTTTTTTCGATTTTGGATTTGAACAACAAAAAGAGTTTCGGGTACAATCTGGGGAAAAAGTATAGCAAATCAAGGATTTCAAATTCTCCGTTGAGCTAAAAAAAAGGGGAGTTTCGGAGACAATCCGGGGAAAAAGTATAGCAAATCGAGGATTTAAAATTCGCCTAGTCACATGGCTTTTATAAAAAGCGGTAGCCACCAGAAAAAGGTTGGGAACCTATGATTTAAAGGCATGTGATGTCTAAAAATCCATCCTACCCACTGAATCCTAAAATAACGGGGCGTAGCCCTATTCTTCTATCTCTACTCTCTTTGAAAAAAAAAGATTTTGAGAAACAAAGTAACAAGCAGTTATTGTAGAAAAAGCTTTTGTTAAGACAATGCGGGCATTTTTAAAAAAGTTAAACTACTTATAGAACTATTTATTAACATTAAAATAAGCAAAATGCCCTCATTTTTTCCATGTTTTGGAGCATTTTTTGTGTGGTAATAAAATTGGCGTTTTGGGAAAAAACTGGTTTATACCGGTTAACCGGTTTTTTATTTGAAAAAAAAAACTGAAAACAGGTTAACTGATTTGTAAGATTGATTGGATGCCCTAATCCTGATCACCGAGTGCTTTGACGCGTTCAAATCTTAATTGCATGCTTTAAAGCTTACACTGTATCCGAATCGTCTTTTTGGTTATTCGGAAAGCATATTCGGTGCAATTTCCTTGTTATGTCTACTAAAAAAGATGCTCTTTTCAATGCTTTGAGAAATACTTGCATTGGTTCTATTGAAATAAGGATTTAGCTAAGTCGGCTATATTATTCAAATAATTTTAATTTATTAAACCTTTTACATTGCTTACATTTGTTTTATGTTAAATATTTTTTTAAATATTCTACTTTAATGTAACTCTGTATGTATCATTGATATGAAAAGATTATCAGTGATGCCTAAAAGTTTTTCCAATGAATACGTATTCTAATAAGACATAAGTTAAAAACACATTACATTACAAGATTAATGAAAGAATATATTTTATAAAAAAGAAGTTTTTTGTGGTTGAGTTTTGATAATATAGTAAATCTGAATATTGTAAAAAAGTTGTATGCAATAAATAAAACTACTTATGAATACAATTAATTGAAAATATAATCAAAAGAACGAGAAATTATAAAATCATTATTATTAATCAGAATTCTATTACTAATATCATTGTCTTCGCGGCTTTGTAGAATATTACATTCACGTGTCGTATCCAGTCATTAATATTTCAACGATGTCGAGTTTTCCTTGTGGGATCTGTTATCAACAAAAACAAGGGTATGTCATCTGATATAACTGGAGGTGTTGAAATGTAAGGACATGGGTCCCTTAAGTAAAGGTATTGTAAGGCATACGCTTAATGCAATATCAAGTAAGTGTGGTATTATATTACGACGTGATAATAACTAGAGGTTGGAAGGACTCCGATTGCTTGAAACACCTAACGACATAAATATTTTTTCAATAGCGATGATTTTGTGTTATTTCTTTCGTGATTATGCCATTAACGGATCATGAACTACACAATGAATGACAAAAACACAAGTAAACTATAAGGCGAAAAAACCACGACCCAAGAACTATAAGATTCTAAGTGTAGATTCTTGGCGAAGGAAAACTAACCATAAAACCGTTGATAAAACTTAGAAATGCAAAAAATCTACGCTTAGAACTTTATAGTTTATTACCATTAACATATTTTTTTAATGTCATTTTATTTAAGCATGTTTTTTTTAAATATATTTTTGTTTCGTCTAATCGTAGGTCGTAGGTCGTAATGTTAAAGAAAACTTCTTTTGTCCGATCGTATATGATATTAATTTTGTATTGACTGTTTGTAAATCAGTTACATAACCTTTCTTTTGATAAAAAGTAATGATAAATCTTGTTTTTTTTTCATGATTGTCATGAACGATTGGAAGAAACAAGCATACAATTTTTCATAGTGGGATTCAAAGCTTTTTTAGAAAAGAGACATTAAACCATAGCGCAGGCCTTGTTAACCTTCGACCCACAAGCTGCATACAGCTTGATGTGTATTTGTGTGCGTCTCGCTATGCTGTCTTTAAACTTCTGTTATTAGAGAATAATTTTATCTTGTATGCTGAATTACTTTTTCACGAAAATAAATGATGTACATATATTTAAAATAAGACTTTACTTGCGGCCTCATTTGAATATTTAACGGTAGATTATCTAATCTTCAACTTTAATTACACTAACCTTTTTAATGATAATTCGGAATGCGAAGTATTTTTTATAAAATAACAGGAATACAGTGTCTCATTTAGATAATAAAATATTTTAAAGAAAATTGCCGACTTATTGTCAAGAGCAGCGGTCGTAAACTTTTCAAATTGCACAGACCACATTTTTTTTGTTTCAAAACTACTAACATATTAAATGCACTGCATACTCACTTTTTTCATATTTTATTTGGTATTTAAGGCCTATTTTATTTTCTGTATTCGTTATATGTATAAAAATAAAGATCATAAAAGTTTCTCTTTATCATGGATTTCTTCTTCTTCTTTCTTTGGCCATGTTCGCTCCCTATGTGGAGCATATGGCCGCCACGCGGCACCTCCATGTTTCCCTGTCTCCCGCCAATAGCTTTGCTTCCTCCCATGACATGCCAGCATCCCTCAGTTCCGCCGAGTACATCCTATGGATAGTACCCGACGGACGTCCAGGACGCCGGAATCCCACCGGTCGAAAGAAGAGGCAGGCAGGATTGAGGCTTTCCGGAGGCATCCGCAGCACGTGACCCAGCCAGTTCCAACGTCTCTCCATAACCACTGACGTGACGGGACGCTGTCTTGCACGCTCCCTTATCTCTGAATTCCTCACAAAATCAAACCACCTCACCCTCATTATCCGACGCAAGCATCTGTTCTCGAAGCTCAGTATACGGTTTTTCTGAGTCTTCGTCAGGTGCCATGATTCGCAACCGTAAAGCATTACCGGCAGAATGCAAGCGTTGAACAAGTGGCATTTGGTTTTAATCGAGTACAGCTGTGTGTCCCAGACAGTCCGCATTGAGTTGAATGTGGCTCCAGCCATTCCTAAACGAATGGCGAGCTCGTTTTTTGTACTACCGTCTTCGGGGATATGTACGCCGAGGTATCTGAAGCTGTCAACCCTCTCGATGATCTGTCCCGTGCTGGTAAGGGTCCTATCAGAGTCATGACAGGTTTGGTTACACATCACATTGGTCTTACTAGTATTAATTTTTAGACCAATGCGACCTGAGTTAGTTCCTAACCCATCAATAGTCTCCTGGATGCCCTCAATGGATTTATCGAATATTACAGCATCATCGGCATATTCAAGGTCACACAGCTTCAGACCGGGACCAACAGCTACACCTCGATCAGGCGGAATTGACCTGCGAAGTATGAAGTCAAGGATAATAATAAACAGGAACGGTGCAAGAACGCACCCCTGTCTCACTCCGGTAGTGACCCCGAACCATTCGGTATTTGAGTCACCGATTCTCACACAACATGCACTATTCTCATGTAAGGATTTGATAATGGCCACAATCTTTGGCGGAATCCCGTAGGCATCCAGTATCCTCCACAAAGAGGGTCTGTGCGGACTATCAAATGCCTTCTCATCGTCGACGAAACAACAAGCAAGAGCACTGTTAAATTCATTGCTCAGCTGGAGGAGACATCGAAGATTGTGTATTTGGTCCGCACACGACCTTCCAGGGAGGAAGCCAGCTTGATTTTTCCTAAGTATTTCCATAATGGGACCTCTTATTCTCGCCAAGAGAATGTGTGCCATTACCTTCCCAGGAATACTGAGAAGAGTTATGCCTCGGTAATTGTTACAGCTGAGGGGATCACCTTTTTTGTGGAGTGCTAACACCTCACCGTCCACCCAGTCCCTAGGACAACGCTCACCGTCCCACACCCTGGCCATCAGGTGATAGAGAGGATGTAGGACGGCGTTAAGACCACATTTCAGAAATTCCGAATGTTTCAGAAATTATCATGGATTTACATTGACATAATTGTAACATCTTTTGTTATCTTCTATATACCAGATAAAGTCAGGGTCACTATTAACAAAAGATGTGGAAGAGTCTTTTTAAATTTAAACAGATAACACTAATGTAACACATATAATTGTAGATAATTAGTTAATTATTAGTCATAAGTGTCGGGCAGCTTATACTAAATTTATCATTCTAGAACATGGGTGAGGAACCTTTTAATTTCTAAAGGTCACATTCATTTGTCTGATTCAACATAAGGCCGCAGTAAAGAAAACGTTGACACTCCACCCCATAAACTATTTTTTTTTCAATTCATAATGTAAATTAGTCAAAACGCAATTTAAAAAATCTATCTAATTAAAAAAAAATGGCACAAATAAAAAGACCGCATCAGAGTAGCTAAGAGGCCGCAAGTTCCCCACTACTATTTTAGAATTTTACCACTCAACGACGATCTTTGGTAAGAGCAAATAACTAAAAAAATACACATTGATTACAAAATGAAATAATGAACTAATACATCTATTTTTTTTTGTTTATTCAAACGTTCTGGCAGAAAAATTAAAATATAAAAAACGAGCGAATATAATGACGTGGTTTAAGATCAAAATGCGAGGGTGAAGTTGACGGGTGCATTTTGCCATCATCGTGAAAAACCGTTCTTTATATTTCTATTATCAAGCCGGAATTGCATTTTTACTGTGATACGCTAACGTCTTACTTGGTGTTGCATGAAGCAACCTCCTGTACAGTGTACCTAAGTACTTGTTTTATTTTCAGATGTCACACACTTTCAACTTTCAATATAAAATATTGGAATATTATTTACATAAAACAATTTATTTCGAAATGGTCAGAAACGGCAAAATACATTTTTTACACGGTAGATAAGCTCCACAAAAACAGAAAAAAAAAGTGATAGAATTCATAGAAAAACTGAAGATTGGTTCTCTGAATTTAAAAAAAACCGTCTTATTTGATAAAAGAATAACACTGTGGTATAGAAATTCGTGAAAAAAGGTAATATTCAGGAATAATATTCAATAAATTAATTACACAATATATTTTTCATAGTATGTATTTTAATTTAGAAAACATAATACTATTCATCGATAATAAACGCTAGAAATTTCTGAAACGTCTAATATCTAATACTTTATTCAACTTTATCTTCAACTGATTGGAATAAAGTACAAAAGAATATTGTGTTTTTAATAATATAATGCCTTTCCACTAAGTATTGACAGTAAACATCCTAAAAGTGATATATTCTTCCCACTCTTCTAATCCCATAATCAATAGGCAAAGCGAAAATGATTAGTTAACTATTAGTTCTGTAGCGGTCATTTCTTTCTATCATTACTCCCTTAAAAAAGGTTGGTCGAGCAACTGACTTACAATCAGTTGTCGTAAAAAGCTCTGTTGAGATACCTCCATTAGAAAGCCATATCCTTCATCACTTTTAGGGTGTTCACTGTCAATACTTGGTGGAAAGGCATTATATTAATAAAAACAATAATCCTTTGTACTTCATTTCACTTTATTTAATATGATGAATCTGGGATTACTTTTTAATTATATGTTAGATGTGTTGAACATTTTAATGTTGTGTTATTTTAGAATCACTTTAATGTAATTGGCAATTTCTTTTCAATGCCAACTGTTGTGTATAACTTTTCAATTTTGTATAAATAGCATTGTTAAATTATATTTCTTATCAGTTGACAATGCTTGCAATGAGCGAAACCGGTCCTGACATATTAAATAAAGTGGAATGAAGTACAAAGGATTATTGTTTTTATTAGCATATCCTTCACATTGAGAATGGAGATGAATTAGAAAAAAAGCTAGACATGAATTGAGTTAACGCATATTTTTTTGTTTTTAAAAAAGCACTGCATTTAATGAAGGTAAATTTGCTTTACAACATGCTACTCTTTGTCTAAGTGAAAATTTACTAAGTCTCGAAAAAACAATGCAATTCTCTGGAAAGCTTAGTTGCCGATACGAACAAATTTGCTCTACGGTTTGATCTAAGAAAGTTTATTTGACATATTATGATGACTTTTTCATATTGGTATTGAATTCGTATTTCACGTAAATTGTCAGTTCTCCTGATTCCTACGTATGATACAAAGACTAGCTTTCACTATGTTGTAAAGCATATTTACCATTACATCAATTTAATTATATGTGTCTTTTAAAAACTGAAAGATCTTGAACTCACTGTTTACTATATTCACTTTGCATATTTTTATAGTGGTCATATACATATCGACTGTGGAAAGGAAAAAGGGCGTAACCCTTAATTTTCCAAAACATATTTTTTTCAATAATCACAATGTTTAAAACTTGACACACATTCTATCAAAAGGATGGAAGCTGAAAATGCCGAATTAGTATCTAAATTTAGCTTTTATGTTTGAAAAAGATGAGTTTGTAAAAAATTAAAACCAAGAAAAAACACTGAAATAAAGGTTTTTCAGAGACAATTTCTTTAATTAATATTAGATTATGTCAATTAAACACCAGTTTAGAAGTATCCATGCACTTTAAGATTGTGTTAAATCATAATTTGCATATGTCAGAAAATCATCAAAACACGTTTTTAGCGCCTCCTGTAAAATTTGATATGTGTGGGTTACGTCCTTTTTCCTTTCCACAGTCGATATCATTATGAGTGAATTCAGCCTTTTAAAACAGTGTACAAAAATATTTAAATTGAAAATTTCTGCATTCCTGGCAAAACGTCAAACTCTTAACAACTGCCAAGCGCTGACAAAAACTGCCTTCTTCGGCGTTTATATAAATTTTTCGTTTTGTTTGATATGTGAAATTCAGGCGCGCAATTTTCGAAGTCACAGTTGTCGCAGGGCGATGCTTTTTCACATTTTATTTTCGCGTCGAGCCATTCGTTCTGATATGTTTTGTACCGCTTCCTGTGTATCGATATTTCTGACGTTATCTTCAACGGATTTTATATTTCAGTGAGATTTTTCAATGTTCATTTATGTGTAAATAACTGTAAATGAAATAAGAGTGTAGGTTGTTTATTTTGTTCATTTCGTTTATTCAAAATTTAAGAGACCCAAAGTATAATATAAAATGGTAAAAATGTTTAAGATGATGCTACAATTTTTTACTTGAAAATTAACTGAATGTCGTAAATAACCCTTTAAATTGATAATTTACGAAAAATACGAATCTAATATCAGTACGAAAAAGTCAACATAATATGTCAAATGGAACTTCTAAGAACAAATCATAGAGCATATTATTTTGAAATATCGCGACCCGAGTACTACAAGATTCTATGTGTAAAATTTTGACGAAACAGAAGTAACAATGTAGCAGTCTTCCTAGTACTATTATTGGTATACATTGCTATTTTTGTTTCGTCAATTTTTTTCACACAAAACCTTGTAGTACTCGGGTCGCAATATGGCGACGAATTTTGGTAAAAAATATTTCGTAATTCGAACACATTATCAGTTTCCTTGTTCCCAAAGATATTATTGATATTTTCCTACACGAAATCAAGTTTTTCATGGAATTGCATTGTTTTTAAAGGGTATTAGTTAATTTTCGGGCAGAAATACAGCAGCATAATGTAAATAAAATTAGTCTATAATTTTTTTGAGAAGGTCTGTTTGACATGTGTTCATTTGATTTTGATAAAACATAAAGTATTGAACACTCTTCATAAAATATTTTCTGATTTTGCACCCCGATTTTGAAATCTGGGGAATGTTCGGTTTCCCAAAATGAAAAAATGTTTGACCTTATTTTTAACTCTCGCATGGATTTCAAAAAATTGTCTACCTGCTGATTTGAAAAAAAAACCCCAGGTATTTACGGATTTCCCAAAACGGCAAAAAAACACTTTTTTATGTATCACGCGGCCACGCAGTGCCTAGTTGCCTGTTTTCAAAAACATGTTGAGATTTTTGCACTTTCTATTCTCAATCCCGAAATCCCGGGATTAGAACTGTCACAATCCCAAGACTTCTGGATCACACACTTGGACGGGATTCCAGGATTGGAGGCCTTACATACCACAACTAATGCAATTGATAATGTTTATTTCATAAATTTTCACTGACCTTGCTCCGTCAAATTGTACTTTTAATCAATCGAAAATGCTAAATGGGTGAGTGAAACCGGTGTTTATCGCGGTATAAAATTTTGATTAATTTTTCAGATATATTTGAAGACATAATAACTTTCAGCGTCTTTAGATTTACTTGAAATTATTCTACCATTTTATACGCATTTGCTACTGTGCTCTTCGGAATCATCTTTTGAAACTTTCATTTCCCGAAATGCATCTGGCCATACTAAAATACGCGCCAAAGTGTCCATCTCTTCTTTTTATTTCTATCTTATTTTTCCACAGTGCCGTAGAAGGATTTTTCAAAACTGAATAATGAATTGATTAAGATCAATTGATGTACATATACTATTCTACGTTTTTGTTACTTTAAATTTAATATCAAATTTTATTTTAGATATAATTTTGACAAATATAATGAAAACGTCAATTGTATTTTTAAATACCTTTCAAGTGCACTGAATTATTTTTCAAATATAAAATTATAATAATATATTTGAAATGGTAACCAATTTAAAAAAAAATCCAGCAAGTAATTTAATATAGTTTCACACATTTTCCTAAATAATAATCATAGCCAGTACAGTTACATACATCATACACTACATATGAAATATTTATATCAATGGCGTGATGTCGAAATATCTATTATATTATTTTTAGGTAAACTAAATATAGAAGTACCTGAAAAAATAAATTTTATTCTCTTACCTGAGTGGTTATAAGGGATTTTAAATAGTTTGAATATTTGATTGGAACCTTTCGTAGAAATTATTTAAATATTAAAATCTGAGTGAATTACACATAAGGTTACCAAAATCCCGATCAACTCAGCGATTCTGTGATCCCAATAAATACCGGTCATTCTGTCACTCCACACTTACAATCCTACCATCAGTTATCGTAAACACACAAAATTTTGAAAATATCTAAAATATCCCCATATGCTCTCAAAATAAAAAATACATCTTTACAACTGTGCAATATTTTTGGTTCTCTTTATAGTTAAAAACACTGTTCAATCAGCATATGAATTTTTATTCAAAGGCACGAATGTACCTATGTGATGTTTTGATTCTTCCAACCAATTCAATTATTAAATTAAAGGTGTACGAAAGCGGTTTTTAAAAACAATTATTCTTATTTGGTTCCTCGGCTAGCCTTATACCTCATTGAGATTAAGCCAAGCAGCAATATTGATCAAGTAAATGTCTAAACGCATACAAGTTTTTGATCGAGTCAGTAAAATTTTACATCATGCTGACATGAATAATCGTCGTAAAATTTAAAAAAAATCAAGGAACAGGTCAATCGAATAATCTGTTATGATAAAGCTACCAAAAGATTAGTTGAAAACCTAAAAGATGTTGATCCGTACAAAAAAATACGAATTACGAAGAAACACTTCTATTTTATAAAAACAGATGCTGTGTAATCACAGTGTTGTTAACAAAGACTCCGCTCGATACTTATCAAACAACTGTTCAAACACGCTGAGTACGTAAACGAGTGCGTGCTACAGGTGGTATGGGTATCGTCTCAGCCATGGAAATATAAAAAGTTTCTATTCACTCCCTCGATCATTTCACTCGTTGGATCACTAAGCCGAGTACTGTACGCCGCGTTCACGTTGTTTTGCATAAGACCGAGCTTGTTGTAGCAACGTACTCCGTATGTGTAAAAAGGCATTATCCTTTCTGAAAAAAAGATTCTTGTAAATGGATTTCTGTTGAGGTGCTTATCTAAGAGTGCACATGTTTCACACTAAAATCTGATTGACGATAAAAAAGAAACACTTGGATCACACTCTTAATTTCGTTAAGTACTCATTTTTTTCTTTGTTTTGTTTGGAAAATAACGTACGTTTTCTTAAAAATCTGTGACACGAGTGTATACATATATCTGAGCAAAATATATTATGATATTGAGATACGATATAAACAAAAAATAAATACGCTACTCCACTGCCATTAGTTTCCCGCATGTGAAATCAATTCGTGTGTGAATATCGTGAGATGTGGAATACCTTTCCTGACAAACATGAAATGCGCTTCAAAAAACGTCAAATAAAAACGTTGACTTGAACATCTTTCAGAGGAAATAGAATTGGGATGGAAGACTCTGTAATAACATCTGCTCTTAAATGTAGTGACTTGCTGTATCGAAACACAACAAAATGAATATATTTTGATATCAATATGTCACCGTTATTTTAGGAAGAAATCAAGACAATTAAGTATTAAGTCAGTTGCTGCTAATTTCAGATAATGCTCATGTTGTGAGTGAAAGTGAGAGTGAAAATTATGAAAAGTGAGTTTTTATTTGAGAGAGGACCGTCGTTGAGCATAACTGCTTTCAGCCTTAAACGATTCTTAGGTATTGTCTCGTTAGGTGTCACAATTATAAAGGTAAAAGGTTGTTAAATTATAACGTATGCCTACCTTGCTGTGAAACTTTGGAGAGATTTCACGAACGAACTCGCGGATGGTAAGTATTTTCTAGTATCTATTAAATAGCAAGTTGCGTACGTGCCAAGTGGCGTTGGCTACATATTATACCTAAGTTCATATTCACTGATATATTATATTTTATTTGGTTACTTTTTGATACGGGCTTAAACCACTATCTCGTTTTTGTCAATTTACATAGCTCCATATACTGTAACAGTTGTTATTTTGTCAGTAAAATTATTATTTAGCTAAGAATGTCTAAAAGAATCTGTCGTAACATTTTTTTTGTATATCTACAGATTTTTGGTGTAAATATGTATGTAATTATATTCAAATAATGTTTTCAATTTATTAGAATGGATTATAAAAATATTAGTTTGCATTATAAAACATGTAGGTATTACTATTTTATAAAATTTGATTATAATGAAAAAGGGTGAACTTAAAATTTCAGACGGCACTTAGCAAGCCATATTATTTTCATTTAAAGTAATAAAAAAAGAAGGCGATCCTTTGCAGACACTAATTGCTTTCAAAATAAAATCCAAGCCGTCTATAATTTATTCTAAAGTCATTATGAATTATTTTGACTTTTCATAAGAAAACTATTTAACTAGATATTTTATGCCATGAAATAACTATAATAATATTTATTTGAAAATATTGTACGAAGTATAAATATTGGGCTTCAATTGAAGATTCAGTAAGCAATTCAATTAAAATTTCAGATATGGTAGATTAAATTCAGATTTGTTGAAAAAACTTTTGTTTTTCACGATCAAAGGATGCAAATATTATGAATTTTCAAATCAACACGTTACATAAAAAAATCATAGAGTCGTAGAGTAAATAAGCATCGATCATATAATATCAAATATTTTTTTAAATACTGTGAGTGCTGCTTTTCATATTTTGAATTGAATGTCATAATTATAAGGTTGGTATACATGAAATCTTAAAATCAAATTCAGAACTACAGTGTGAAACAATTTGTTTCGTCTGCTGAAGATTTCTTGCAGGAAAAAGCATTCGTTTTTCTCAGGAAATATTTTTAAAAGCATTAAAAAGTAACAAATTTCGAAATATTTATTATCGGTGTAGTGGAATCAGGAGCAATAAAGAAAGCCATAAAAGATGCAAGGAAACTTTTTCGAATAAATCATCTTGATAAAAGGACAGATTTGAAAAAAATGGAAAGGAATTGAAGAATATGCGATAAATCATGGACGAATAAAAGGATTTTCAATATATTTCAATATCTTCTTGCCGGTTATCAGATTCCAATCATTCAAAACTTTTAAGTGGGCGTAAGCAGAATGCATCTTCGGGAATACCCCTCCTGAAAGTTCTTTCAAACATTTGCGATTATAAATTTTCGAGTGGCGATTGAAATTAAATATATCGATCATCAATAAATAGTATTAAAGAAAAGGTAGCTTTCTAATATTAATTTTATTTTCTTTCAGAATTACTTCGACACTCACGAATAATCTTTGTTATTATTTTTGTCATCTATCTCACTGGACCTGGTAAAAGTAAATTTTTTGATTATTCTTTTAACCGGTTCTCTGCCAGCGACGTGTTAACACGCCAAACAATTTCGGGCCGGCCATACAAAATGAGCATGTTTACACGCAGAACATGAGACGCGGTTTAAAGGCCACAAGAAAAGTATTTAATAATTTTAAAATATCATGCATATAGTGAAATCTCTTGTAATCATAGTGTGATACTTAAACTTAAAAGATATTGTTTTGTAATCTATAATACAACGATTTTTAAAAAAGCTTTTTTGTTGTGTTCAAATTTGTTGCTAATTCCTTGGCAAATTTCCGTTTTTGAAACATTTTTCGATAAATGATGGTGGAAATGACCCATCGTGTATTTATATGGTAAGTGTTTGTGATGTAAAATTATTATATGTCCAAAAAGGATATGTTTATTAGGTTTTATTTTTTGAATGAAAATAACGGCCTTCCACGCACGGCCATATTAATCCCGCACGGCACAGATCAGGTAAAGCCGTGTAGAAAATAGCTCACTGTATTAAACATTGGTCAAATTCAATATTGATTCAATCGAAAATATTCATATTGATTACTTGGTCCAATACCAGATGTTAGAAACCCCTTAGTAGAATACCCTGAGGCCAGACAATTTTGCATCCTATTACTATCTAATTAGGTTAGTTGAAGAATACAGATCGATGAGCACATTACAATTGAAAATATTTTAATAAAAAACGAGACACGGGTCACATCTAATGACGTTGTTAATTTTGATTGTGTGTCAAAAATAATCTGCATTAAGCCAGGGCTTTGCAGTAGTCAAAAAAACCACAACTCCAACTCTAGCATTTAAAAATCGTTCAACTCCGACTCCGATTTAAGAAAAGGTGCATAATTTTATGCGTATTTTTTTAAAATGCGAAACCTCTTGTATTTTATTATAATTTTAAAAAATAATTCCAAGTCGCGTGTTTTTATGACTATAAATCCACCCAAAACACCACGACTCCGACTCCAACTGCACAGCCCTGAGAAAAATGAAAATGGATTTCTACAAATTTCAACCCTTGTCTAAAAGATTCAGCGATGGTCTTCAGCACAACTTATGACATTGTTGATAAAGAGTAATTTTATGCTTATCTTTTAGATTTATATTTGTTTTTTACCGTATGCTAAAACTGCGCAATCGTTGACTAATTTTGTTTTTCTATTGATAAACAAATCAATGCCACAATAATGTAAGCATACGCCCTTTACCTAACAATATTCTGTTTTATTCTGTGTTAACAAAGCAACATTAAAATTACTATAATATATTATGTTCTTGTATTGTAGCCTTTGTACAGCCTCAACGCGAGATCCATTACAATCCATGGAAGGCGTGGCAGTTTGGTAATAAATCTGTTTTCATCTGCCAAAGTTCTACTTACATTCAATACCACGATTTTTCTTTACATTCTAGACGATTTTTACGGAAGTTCAACCTAGATCGCGTTCAGATAAATTTTACATCGATTAGGTTAGGCACTCGATGTCCATTCATTGAAATATCCTGTTTTTATAAATAAATCACTTTTTCTTTTATACTGAGAAAGCTTTCTTGAATATTGTAAGAAATAATATACCTGCCTATTTCTTGTTTTTCGCATTTATTCGACCTTCAGAAACTGTTTGTAATGTCTTGTAAATAAAATTTTAAAAGCTTTTTTTTTATATGAGACCAACCGTGGTGGTTATGTGGTTTTTATAAGAAAAAAATATTATGCACAATAAAAATACACGAAGAATTTAAAATGAGTGAATACTATAAATGTTATGTTTGAATATTATTTCATAAAATATAACCGCACCTGGATACACAAGGGGCGCATTGATCCAAAGCCACATTAACCTGCCGCCACTGATTCTAAGTATACAAATTTGAATGTTAACAATTTTACTCACCTCACAACCTTTTCGCCGAAGGTTGAGTCCTTCTCGAAAATCAGCCGAGGACTGAGAGAGTCAAAGTAAACTCTGCAAGCTTAAAATCGCAGATTGAACAATTTCTGAAATGAATTTATTATTTTTGTCAGCTCTTTCACAAATAACACAGTGTAATATATTCGTTGTGAATCGTAAGGATTATTATTGCTATTGATAAATATAAATAAAAAATAGTTTTTCCCCACTGTGAGGATAAGACGTAACAGGAAGATAGAAGTTTTCCATTTGCATATATTATTGTTTTAATCGCCAGTAAGAATGGTTGGACAGAACATCTCGTCTCAGCGAATCAACTGCTTTGTAGCTCTTGGCGTAAATACAGTAATGGTGACTTGGTGCAATCTCTCTGAATTATTGCCATTCAAAGTGAAATTGGATTTATTCGAATGATCAAGGTTTTGCCCATTAGCAGATTAGATTACGATTGTTACCGAGGATCGTTACTTGGAAGGACAGCTAACTCAGACCAGCGAAGCAACAAAAGAATACAATACGGATCAGTCGTCTGAGACTGTGGATGATATACTGGTATACTGACAAATGGTCTGAAGACAAAATGTTTACGATTACAATTTTCTGATACATTGCTTATTCCAATACCTGCTCGACCTTTTATAACATAACGACCGTTGGCAATGAAAAATACTAATTTTAAAATAAATCGTAGAAAATAACATTTTATACTTTCCCCAAAATTCGACGAACAATAATCCAATGGGAATGAGTATGATATAATGTTTCCGCTCGTGGTATTATTGATTGATAATAATATTAAATAGCACCAATATAAAGGGTTTTTTTTTTTTTAAAACCATGTCCGCTCCCAATATGGAGCATATGGACTCCTAATGGAGTTTATCTCAACAGAAGTGTTTCTTCAAGAACTGCTTGTTACTCAGTTGCTCAACCTCTCTTTTTCCAGAGAGAGTAGGGATAGAAGGATAAGGCTAAGACAGGATTAGTGGTAAGCTAATCGCTCTCGATACGCCTCGTTCATAGGATAGAATGGGTGAGAGGGGGGAATTCAAGACATCACATACATCCATGCCTTTGAACAGAAATTCATAAATCGATTGAAAAATCAATTTATAAAACTGTCCGTACCGGGATTTGAACCCGGGCCCTCCGTAGCCGAAGTCAACAACGTTGACCACTCGACCACACAGGCGACAATATAAAGAGTTTAGGTTCTAATAAAGCAAGATTTTAGTAAATAAATATGTAAATTGTATTCAATAGGAAAGGAAAACTTAATATATGTACATGTAAAACATAGAAATTTCTGAAATAAATTAATTTTAAATAAATATATATATTTAAACATTTGTAAGTCATTAAGTATTCATATAAAAATACTTAACATACATGGTATGTACGAATATAGATATTAAGATTTTGTACATACCCAAACATATGAATGGGCGATAATTTATTACAATAATTTATAAGAAATAATAATTTATTTTCTAGTCATGTCTTTACTCTTTTATTGACGGTGGTATCTCGTAATAAATCTGCTTAAATAAGCATCATTAAAGGTTCATATAGTATGCTCAATAATTGTTTGTAATGTTCGAAAAATTCTCCCCCTTCCTTCCAATTTTAAAATAGCGTAACGAGAGCCATCAGTTAAACACTAATCCTGTTTTAGCCATATGTTTTTACCTCTACTATCTTCGAAAAGGAAAGTTTCAGTAACTGAGTAACACGTAGTTCTTGTAGAAAAATTCTGTTGAGATACCTTCCCTAGGAAGCTATATGCTCTATATTGGGAGCGGACATGGATTAAAAAAAACAGGTAAAAATAAAAAGGAGTATTAAAATAAATATATTTTTGTGTGCTAAAATAATATGATTTTTTAAAACCCATACAGTAGTTATTGAATAAAAAGTGTATAAAAGAAGTTTGAAAGTACATATTGTATACAAAATCGAAAGGTGTTTGTACTATGTACTTATTTATATTGTATCGACAAAGCAACACATTCACGAGAGCTTAAGGAAGGTACGTTTTTCAGAGAAAATCTTCATATAGTGGCAGCTTTCAATCGAAATGAAATGAATCTCTCGAATCCAACTCATACCGTAGCGTTAGTTAAACTTTTCTTCTTTACGCCGTTACTATTATTTTTTTTTTATATTAAAACTACATTTAAAGGTTGAAAGACAGCCCATGGTGTAGTGTTCAAAGTCATAAGATTTTGTGACAGGTCTCATTGGTTCAAATTCCAGTACGAACTGCATTTCAACAATTTCTGTTAAACGGCATGAATCTTTGTGACGTCTAAAACTTCCCTCTCACCAATCCAATACAGCAATAAGATTACCACTAGTCATCTTCTAGCCACATACTTTCTATCCCTTGATCACCTTTCTTCGAAAAAAAGACAGGTTGAACAACTGAATAAGAAGCAGTTCTATTAGAAAAACTTCTGTTGACGTACTTCAGTTAAAAAGCCATTTGCTCCACATCGGGAGCGAAAAAAAAAGAAAAGAAGAATGTCGAACATGCAAATGTGACACATGATTTAAGGTGCTGATTTTATTATTTATGAATGTAAAGAAACTGACAACGAATAGGAAAAATTGCTGCAATTGATACGATTAATTATGTTAGTCATGTCAGTAAGGCTGCGTCAAATTACAAAAATTGAACTAGTTCAAGACGTATTATAGAAAACGAATATATCTGAATTAATATCCTATTTTTTATATATACAGCAGTGCAAGCAATCAAGACTTTATGATTATTCTTTGAACATTCTAAGCAAAGAAATACGAATATTGCTGTTATATGTAAGAAATGTGTAACGTGGATGCTGTACCTGCGGAATATAACCTGTATGAAAAGTGTGACACGGTGCTGGTCTTATATATATTACATATTAACATAAGAGACCATGATTAGTATTACTATGAAGGATGTGGACTTACAGTGGAAGGTGTGTAACGATAACTAAATTTTTAGTGAGTTGCTTAATCTCTAATAAAATGGCCAGAGAGAAGAAGATGATAATCTATGTAATGTTTTCAATATATGTACATGTAGGGCAGAAAGAATGCTACACTAGGCGGCGCTGACATTCATTGTGTTTTCTTCAAAAGAAAATCAGTTTAATATTTATGTGTGAAATAACCTTTTCAACCAAATAGAACATATATTGCGTATACGAAACACGTCAAATTATCAATGATATATATTAAAAAAAAAAATGAGACGAATTCGTTTAATATTTTAATAATATCGTTGTAGTGATAATCGTAAATTCGAATACAGTAGTTTTGTTTTCAATAAAGTCGATGTTGAATATTATTTATGCCAATGAAACAATGCATTGTTTAAATATCGTAACAATCTGTTGAGCGATGATTGCATATGAAGTTGTATTTATTTATTATTTTAATGGCATAATTTGTTTTCAACAACAATTTGTAATGTAATTGAAACACATCGTGTATATAAATCTAGTGATTAATTTTACTTGCGTTCAATTACATGTTTTTAATTGTCTGACCGACAATATTTATCCAGATCATTTTTTGTCAATTTAAAACTTTTATTTAATATTAAAAAGAGATTTAAAAAATTGAATAAATTGTTATGGATAACTCAAAACAAAACTGTTTTACGCTACGACGGGATGATACCAAACTTATAATAATTTTATAAAACTAAAATGAAATAGTAAATATCAGTGAATGAGGCTTTATCCACAGTTTGATCGTACCGAGTTTGTATCTATACAATATATATAAGATACCTGCTTTGAACAGTCGCATTTTGCTGACATACTCTTTGTATCAAAACATCCTTTCTTGGGATTGATTCCTTCAAGCTAGATGTATTTGAAAATATGTCAAAGGATATATATAATTATTTTCTTTCAGAAAGCTACAATACTAGATCACTTATTGATTTTCAAATAAGAGCGACCGAAATAGGAATGAGATTTTATATTACATTATTTTTTCTTTCAATTCTTAAGCTAGTAAATCTTCTTCTGAGAATTATTCACAGGGTATTATTGGATATTATACAGATGTTCTCAACCTTCTTTTGCTCTGCGATACGTTGATAACTCGGTAACCGAGAACGCACATGGTTTATTTATAAATATTTTTAATCAATGTCTGCTCCAAATGTGGAGCATGTGGCCTGCTAACGGAGAAATCTCAACAGAAGTATTTGTTCAATTTGATCTCTATCCGTTCCAATTCTTAACTAGCGAGGTGTAGCGAGAGCGATTAGCTAACCATTAGTTCTCTCCGAACCCTTCTCTCTTAAAAAAAGAGAGATTGAGCAACTGAGTAACAATCAGTTCTCCTAAAAATACTTATTTATATTTAAAAAAATAAAACAGTCTTTTGACATTGATGTTTATGGTTTCTATTATGATGTGAATGACGGGTCTAAGGTCGAGTGGTCAACGTCTCATGGTTACTCCATGGCTGTACTAGACGAGATATAACCTCCGGATTATGAAAAGGACTAGTTACATAAGGGATGTAGTGAATTGGCACGCTCAGGAAGAGAACGGGAATATCTGACACAAGATAATATGTCGTTACCGAACCGGAAAAAGTTATAAAGTAACAAAATTGCTTGCAAGTACAGAGTGAGATACTTGTTTATTAAATATTTGTCTGGAATAGCATGTTATGGTTGGTGGATTTATTATAATTATTCTTAATGCAGATTCAGATTTGTACCAAATAGACATTAATGAATCTTTTTGATATTGTAATTATCCATGCAACATAAAATATCGAAACTAGAAGCTCCTATAATCAAAATAAAAAAAAAATGCTATTTACTCAGAACTATCAACTTGTTACTCACCAACTTCTGCCAGTACAGTGACGATGTCAGTTAAATAAAAATTCAATTTAGAATAATATACTATACGAAGAATTAAAACATTTTATTGTTATATCATCAGTTGATAATGCTAAGCGAAAACAGTCTTGATAATTTTTTAAAAATGTAGGATTAGTATGTAAAAACAAGTGTTTTGTTTTTTAATGTGATGCCTTCCCACCAAAAGTAAACATTATATGAAGTAGACGAGAATTTTTACGATATTTTATGTTTATGCAATGTTTTAATCGAAGTTTATTTAATATTCTGCAAAATTTCTACCAAGACTGTTATTACTATTTACTATAAGTAAGAAAAACTGCAATTATCTAAAATTGTATTGTTTACATTGAATAGTGTTTTAATTTGTTTTCGCTAAACAAAAACAAACCGCTGTTACCGATGTTTGCTACAGACCATTATTAAATTAAATTTCTCGATCAAGTTTCAGGCGGGTGAAATAATCGAAAATTTATCGAAAGGGCGAAAAGTTTATTTTGTATGTGTTATTAATTTAAACAAAAAGTAGCAGAGTTAACAGGATAAATTACAAAGTCAAATAAAAGTCATGACAACAAGCATGCTAGACCGACTGAATATTATATTAAAAAGAAGCGATCTGGCAAACGGCTATTATGAATGAAATGGTATACGCTATTTTCATTTCAAGTCAGTCAAAACCAAAATGTAGCCCTTGCTTATTTTATTTATTTTGACGGTGATACTTTACGGTTGCGTGTCATATAATTTTTGCAAGGTAACCGTTTACTGAAAAACTGAAATTACAGAATATTAAGAATTTAGAACCGTTTTATTATGACGAGAGTTAACACAGATAATTCTGTGTTAATTTTTACCAAATTTTGTCTTCTCGGACAAATTTTGTCATTTTTTTTATGGAAAGACATTACGTTAAAAGATAAAATCAAAACCGGTTCATTTCACCACAAGCATTACAAACTGATGTAAAACAAATGGAAAAATAGTTATTTATACAAAATGAAACTAAGACATATAGCAAAATGAAATAAATAAGAAATTTATACAAATTATAAATTAATGAAACCAAATCATTTCCTATTTAAACTATCTCTTATAAATAAATACTTATTTAACCAAATTAAAAAAAAAACAATTAGATAAGAAAGGTACATAACAATAAGCTTAAAAGTGATTTTTAAATATTCAAAACAAAATTTGTAAATAGGGTTTTTTGTTAAATATTAATAATGTCAATAACTATTAGTGTAATAACAGAAACGAAACAATTAAACAGATAAAGTGGGGATGAAGATTTTTTCCAGTCCGGCCGCCAAAGGATATCTATATGTTTTTTAAGTATGATTTTTTTTTCTGAAGTTATGTTATTTAAATATATTGATTACTCCAGTAATGTTCGACAAAACATTCATTATCTGAAATATTTTTTGTTAAAGAAGACACAAAAGTTAGATAATTCACAATCCCGCGATTTCGGGATCACATAATTAACGGGATCCCGGGATTGGAAGTTCTAATGTCAACCTATTGCACCAGAATAATATTCGAATTGGAAAAACGTTCGACAGCTCTTATTTCTTATTCGGTTACAAAGCTTACAAGCTATTTTCCATCCCTTTATTTGTGTACTATCAACATCAAACCAACATGTTTGGAGTGACTTGTAGTAAGAACAACAAAGTTTTCTAACCTTTACATGGGTATATTAAATCTCTGAAAATTAATTTTGTAAATATTAAAGGATTAACGTGCTTTATTCTCAACTCTTCAAACTTAATCATTAAAGTCTCATTTTATTACCTTGTTGTATCTTAAATTAAAACTTTTGAAATCTTATCATGAAATTGGTTGTTACACAGTATAGTGTTATTATTCACTAAAAATACTATTATGAGTATATCTAAGCTAATTTCAGTGAAATTAATATTTTAACAATTTCATACTAAGTACTTAGACTGATTGTCTTTATACTGGATTTTTGATTGAATACTATTCTAAAACTTCAAATTTTGAAATAAAGTGCAAAGTTGATTGCAAACAAATGCTTATTGTACTAAAAGTATTCTTAAACATACACGCCGAGAAAACATTTTTACGATTTTAAGAAACATCTCACAGTAATATTTTTTTGCTTAAAACAGTACAATTTCTTCTAGATTCTGATACTGGAGTAGGAATCGAAGATGTCTGTTTTTTTCCACTCCTTCCAAATGACAATTCTACAGCTATTGTGATATCTGATGTAATAATAATTTCTGATGCTGTATTGCTGGTTTACTTTCCTCGTTTTACGGTTATCACCCATCGTCTTTTCTAGAAGATTTACACTTTTACCGCTTTATAATATATCTTTACAGATTTTCCCGTGTCTATATTTCGACAATTTTACAAAAGGTTACAATCATAAAGTTATTCGCAAGTAATGGTTACTTTTATCACGTAATATTTGACCCAATTTAAGAGCGTGCGTGATTATTAATTTTGAAAATTACATTACGAGAACACGGTAGTAAGTAGTCGTATCCAGTGCGCGGCAACCATGCCAAAGATGTCGTTTATCAAAAAAATAATTTAACTTTACAATCGCTAGATCTTTATTACTGGAGCATGCTTACACTTCGGGCCCTTCTCGTCCGCCCACCGTGGCCGTTCAAATATGAACATAGTTCACTTTTTGTTTGTAAATTAACACGATTAAAGTAATAAAATACGCATATGTGTAATTATTAATGTTATTTAATGTAGTCATTAAAATTTCAAATATGCTTCATGAAATAACAAACGAATACATAACCTTTTTAATGGTATGATTTTAAATTCAGTACCTAATTTAATTTGTTTTATGATTTACTGCTATGCGCTTAAATTTTACTGTTTATTGAGTTTAAATTTTAGTTTATTTTTTTTCAATTGTAGAGTAGTAGTTGCAACTAATAAAAAAATTACAGCTATTTTTTCAATAAAGTTTTCATACAATACGGCTTTAAAAAACGGGTGTATTATCTTTAAAAATATAACAATTATAATTGAGGGTATTACTTGCGAACCCGGCTCATTCCAAAGCTGTTGAAACATGAACCATGAATGTAATTTAGTAGATAAAAATACATTTTGACAGTATTTTTAGAAATAAGTCTCATACATGGCTTGACAACGTTAAAAATATCATTTCAAAGTAATGTAATTAATTTTTTAACCATTTGGAATAAGCCGTGTTTTCAAGTAATACCCTCAATGTTAAAAAAATAATATATACATTCGTACCAATTCTCACATTTATATAATAATATCAGGACCGGTTTTGCTCATGACGAGCATGATCGACTGCTAAGATAATAAAGTTTTAAAGCGTTATTTAAAACTGTATTCTCTTAGTAGTTGCTAATGCTCGTCTTGAGCGAAAACGGTCCTGATATTATTGAATAAATGTAGGAATTAGTACAAATGTGCATATATATATATTTTAATACAATGCATTTCTAGCATTGACAGCGAATACCTTAAAAGTGATAATAATTATAGATGATAGCCATGTGTCAAGGATTAACATTAATTTCATCACATTTTCAATGTCATGCCTTGACACGACCTAGGTTAATATGGAGAAAATAAAACGCCGTAGCCCTCTCATAATCAATCATCGAGTAAGTTGATTTAGTTTGTAGAATTAGTGTAAGAATTAAAATATCTGATACCTTGATAAAAATGGTCAAGGTTTGCTGTCGCAGTTATGATAGCAAGCGGTTGCCTGGCAACAGTGTTATTGCTTTAGCTGTCACTATTTGTAAACATTCTGCTTAAGACAGTAATTTGTGAAGGTTTGAAAGCATGGTTTGTATCGCCACGGTAGTGTGGCGTGTCGACGGCGTCTCGATTTCTCTGGCTTCAGCCTTCACACCAGCCTGAAAGATAAAAAGTCGCTGTTCTCATCCTTACATCAGCCTTAGCGTCCAAACCAACTGCTAAAACTGCTGCTTGGTGCGCCATCTAGTTTATCATATATTATTTAATTGAAATTTGTATGAACGTCTGATGAAATAAATGTGATATACTCAATCCTGAATTTTGTAAATTTTTATCAAATTCAATTAAAACTATTTTAACTGTATTATTTAACATATCAAGATATTTAGTTCGTCAATAGTTATACGATATAGTTGATAGTTATTTCAGCTTTTAATTATCGTCCGATAAAGTATAATAGGGCCTAATGTTAGAAGTAGATATGTCAAATATAGCAAATTTTCAGTAGAGGCATTTGTTTGTTTGTGGTATCTACATATGTAGTCTAGTACAGTGGTGATTTTTCGTACTTTAACTGCTCAAGTGAACAAAGACACTTATTACACTAAAAAATCTCAACTTCTGATCTTTTATTTGAATATAAGCATTTCTTGCTACAAATTAAGCTGCAAAATTATTTAGACATACGAATTAGCTTTCCTTCTATTTAATTCATTTTAAAATGAATGACGTAAGGATTTCTAGCATAAAAATAAATGTTTTACAGTATTTCTTATTCTTAACTCCAAATGGCCAAAATATGTCATAGACTCTTCTAGCATTAATGTCCAGAACTTTTTTTACCATTTCCACTCCCAATGTGGATCATATGGACTCCTATTGGAGTTTATCTCAACAGGAGTTTTTTCTACGATAACTGCTTGTTACTCAGTTGCTCAACCTCTCTTTTTCCAACGAGAGTAGGAGTATAAGGAAAGGGCTAGGACAAGACTAGTGGTTAGCTAATCACTCTCGATACGCCCCGTTTATAGGATAGAATGGGTGGGAGGGGGAAAATTCAAGACATCACATACATCCATGCCTTCGAACAGAAATTCATAAATCGATTGAAAAATCAATTTATAAAACTATCCATACTGGGGTTCGAATCCGTAACCTCCGTAACCGAAGCCAACGATGTCAACCGCTCGACCACACACAGGCGGCTGTGTATATTCTACAATTTTCGTTGAACTTTGATGTTTTTAATATATTTATACGATGTAAGTTAATTGGACAGAATCGTGAATGGTATGAATATTTATTTATCAACGCGAAGTCGTGTTGATATAAAGGCAAAATACCTCAAGGGGGCAGGCATAATTTGCGCGAGATGCAATACGTTTTACATTGCCCAAAACATCGCGGTAGATTTATTCGCCAAGAAAAACCCTCCGCCGGCACGTGTCCAGGGTCTAAAACTTGCAATTAACGTTAGCCGGGCGCTGCTTTTCTTGAATAAATTCCGCCGAGTGTTTCAACTCGGCGAATTTATCGCTCCACGAGTAGTTACAATTAACTGGATCCGAGCAGAGCAGGCTCCGTGCGGGCATAATGCGATATTACTTAATAAAAGTGGCAAGAAAATGCCGGGACTCAATTTCCACCGTGCAGTTTCCGGAAACGATCGTAGACGTGTGCAGATAAATAACAGAAAGCTACTACCCAGTACTCACCGAGTCGTAGAGTGCCTATATAAAATTTTCATGAATCATTCCAATGTATGATATTTCGTTCCCGTATTGGTAGAACTTCAGGCAAGTAACAAAATTTACAAAAATTAAGTAAGTACTCAATGAGATTATTTAATGATAAATACTATTTGTTATTATTAAAGTGCATTTATTGAGCCAGTTTGATAAAAACAGTATTTTTATCGGTAATTATGTCCACGGTGCAGTGGTCTATCTCGTTGGTCTCTGCGACGGATCTCACAGGATAAAGTCCCAGTACGAACAGCTTTGAAATTCACCTAATTTAAACTGTAAACCAATTCTATTGATACATAGAAAAATCAATTTATAAAACTGACTCCTGACTATTGATGGCGTAAAAACAGTCAAAAAATAAATCTTGTTTTTAAGTTTATTGCAAATTGCAATGGACCAGACAAGCACGTCATTATTTAATAAGAATTTATATTTCTATGAATCAATTTATTCTGCTTCATCAACAGAAAATCTTGTTCAAAATATAATGTATATTTGGTGCCGATTAATATTGCGCAAATGGTTGCTTTCTGAACCAAGGTATCCTTCAAAAGGCACTTATACGACTCAAATGAATTATCCCTACATTTATAAATATGAATTTGTCCTTGTTCAAATGATAAAAAAGCATTTCTCTTTAAAATAACGAATCAACTTTTTTTTAATTTATCTATTGCATTCGTATACCAATGATTTTTTTTTTTATAATTGTTTTCGGTCATTAAAATAAATGATTTACTTTAAGAAAATTGTACTATACTAAAAAATCTTGGAGGGCCGCAACAAGTTAAAACGGGCCCCGTGTTTTCTGCATCTCTGCCTTATACTGACAGTGAAAAGAACTTCAGAAGAAAAAATACCTCAAATAAAGATATAAATGCTCATTAAAATAGAGAAAAATATTTGAACAGAGTGTACAATTTAAATAATCGTTTCTAGTGTAACAAACGCAAAGTAAATTTAACCGGAATTGAAAAAAAAATCCATTTACCTTAAATAGTTAGTGTGTTGATGTCTAACTTTCTCGAATTCCCTTCTTTGCAAATTACCTGCGAGATTAATGAGAAATTTTTCATTAGAGAAGCGATTAAAATTTTGCAAGTTTACCGCTTGCCCGTGTTGCAACTTTTTCGCAAGTTCAGCTCATTTGATAATATTAATGACGATTTTAAACAAGACAGCACAAAAAACTTAAGACATTTGTTATTGTGTTTTTGCATAGCATCACGAAGATGTTTCAATAAGTTTAAAGGCAAGGATTTTGTATCTATGCTAATTACCAAAATAATATACCAACTTACTTGTCATTGATCGTAATTTGAAAAGAATAAAAGATGATCTATTATAAAACTAAATTTGATAACTTTATTATTTTACTGACTGTGTCACAAATTGCGACACATGTTTCGCCACTTTGAGAAGCATCATAAGACTAACGTAAAGATTTTTATTAATAAAGCAAAGTCTGTGGTTTTATTTTTTTACTGAACGCAAGGAGAGCGATGTATACAAATTATAGTATATGTAATTAGTAATAACAATAAAATTACTAACTAAAAATTCATTACTTATGTTGGGATTAATGGTGTCTGTATACTATTAATGCCGGAAATTAAAAAATATTATCTGTTCACAGCCACATTATGACATCACTGAGTATTATTTGCTTATCACTTTACACTTTTAATGCTAAAATCACATTATTTACAATATATCAGAATCAGATTCGCTTCTCGCGTGTATTAACAACTGTTGAAAATATAAATCTATTCAGAACAATTTATACGAAATTAAGTGTTTGTCATTTATGTAAGGTCGTAATAGTGGTTGTGATTTTTTTCTTTTTTGTTATAAAATCTCAATTGCAAGTCGACAAGGAACAGAGCGAAGTCAAGTTTGGAGATGATATTCGTTTGATGACTTAAACGGTGTTATATGAATCTTCTTTTTATCCTTTTCCTCTTCTAATGTGGCACATATGACCTCCTAATGGATGTATTTCTACAGAATTTATTTTCCACGATTTATGTCTGTTTTTCAAAGAGAGTAGGGATATAAAAATAGTTTTAGGACAGTGAGTGGCTAGTGGTTAAATACTCGCTCACTCACATCCAGTAATTTTTGGATTGGAAGTCCCTTAACAGGGACAGATTTTTTTGACATCACAAACATCCATACCTGACAGAAATCGATGAATCGATTGAAAAAATGTCGTTCGTACTGGATGTTAGCTCGTGAGATCCGTCACGGAAGCCATCGACGTTGACAATTGCGTTACGGTGCCGAATATAGAATTATATTCCTTGCTTAATATAGAATTTTTTAGTTTACAATTTTAACGATACAATTATGTTTCTTGTTAAGTGTAAAAAATACTTGAATATTTAGGGGCTATTTTGCAACGTAGAGAAAATATTTTTTTATAAGTTTTTTTTTATATAAATTGAATAAGATATATTACTTGAAACTTTGAGAGTACCAGTTAAAATATTAAAATTGCTTAGTTAACACTAATAAAAAAGCCGCAGGCTGTAAGCGAATATTAAAAAAGGCCTTCAACATGTAGAAAGTAATATAAAATTATTTTTATAAGTACCCCGAGGGTCTCATCACCAAGACTTTGGAGGATAATTTTCTAATTTATGTTTTTAAAAAGGTGCTGTTAATAATGCACATTATGTTTTATTTTTACAAAACCTTTGATGTGAAAGTTATATTTTCTCACGCTGCTATTGAAATAAACACCTTTTTATGGTTGCAGATTAACAAAAAAATATTTATGAAAATAAAATTCGTATCCAGTGGCTTTTAAACAGTGGTTTGCAGATCGGCACTGGTCTGCAAGAATTCATCATTGCTAGTCCTCAAACAATTTTAACCCAACCCTACCGTTAATGCGCACTTTTGATCGAATTGTCTTCTGACGTTACTTTGATATCCAGACATAAAATTTAATCATTATCTTTTTTTTAGATATCTCTCAATATTTATCTTCGAGTGATAAGAAATCAAATTGTTGATAATTTTTTAGACCTATTTCATAGTAAAGATATATTAAAATATTAATTTCTCCGCATGTGAGAAGCACAGTACAATCACCTCTTTCTTTACACGGTAGATGCGTTCCACGAAAACCGTATAAAATTAATGTTATCATCATAAAAAAATTAAAAATTGGTTTCTGAATTGAAAAAAAAACATGTTATTTGGAAAAGAACAGCATTGTTGTAAAGAAAATCGTGTAAAAATGTTATGACGTAGACCCGTTAACTAAAATACACACAAATATTCATAATATGTTTTTCAATTTAGCAAAAATAATATTATACATCGCTACTTGGTTATATTATCAAGAGACCTTTATGTGAGACTGGCCATAAATCGCTTTCATCACGAGAAATTTCTGACAAAACGTATGTGTTAGGCATCGCTTATTACTGATATGTTGTCGAATTTCTTATTATTAGTAAATCCACTATCTGCATCTGTGTTTTTTGTTTCTTGAAATCGCGTAAGAACAATTAAATGTGTAAAAATAAAGTTTTCATTATTTTTAGTAAGCCGTGTTATTTATAAATCACATTAAAAAACCATGTAAAAAAGAGTTGAGTGTTCTTAATTATTTTTTAATCGCCACATTGCCATATTGCTTCAAAGATGTGTGTTTTATAAAATAATAAATAAAAAACTAATAGAAAATTTAAATTAACTTTGATTATTCCACGTATTGTGTAACTAACTGTGACACGTGTTTCGCCTCTTTCAGAGGCATCTTCAGACTTACTATCGCAAAGTTTGCTTAAGTAATGAAGCAAGATTGATTCTAACATTTTAAAATTATAAAATTACAAAATGGATTGGGTTTTTTTTTTCCTTTTAAGAGGAGCAAGGAGGGGGGTGTAGAATAATCAAAGTTAATTTAAATTTTCTATTAAAATGAACTTCCACAAAGTTACCGCCGAAACCATCGAAAGTAATAAAAAACTAGTTCATATTTAAAAAATACCATTATCTAATAATGTAGCTCCGTTGTTATGTATGACTGTGTATAACTGTTATTTAATTACATCTAGTGTATTGTTTTAAATATTCTCCTCTAAATTTTATCAAAGGGTGGCGAGAAAATAAATTTCATCCTTCTATCCTGAACCACTCGTATTATTTATTATACATATATCAACAACGTCTGCAGCCGTAGCAATGAAAGTGTATCCAAAAGAATCTTTTTTACGTTTGTCTCTCCTGCCCTTTAGTTTTTTTCACCATATGAGGTGTTGGCTTAAAACATATTTCTTACAGTCGTAAATGTGGTTGAATTAGTTCTTCACATATACTAAAACTTTCAATCAATTAAAAGTTTAAAAAAAATGTCCAAGTAAGTAAGTATGTCAAATTGGCAATTCTACATTTAAAAAAAATACATCAATATTTAAAAAAAATAAAACTTTTTTTTTAAATATAAAAATCATATTATTCACAAGAGTTAATTTTTTTATGAACTTTGTTGATAATTTGCTTTATACGTATATGTTTTAATGCATTTCCGCTCCCAATGTGTAGCACGTGTTCTCCTAATGGACCTATCTCAACAAAAGTATTTTCTACGGGTTTTTTGTTACTCAAATGCCAAACCTCTCGTTCTGGAAAACTAATGGTTAACTAATCGTTCTCCTTACGTCCTGATATTTTTGGGTAAGAAAAGTGGGAGGGAGTTTTTAGGCACCACAAACGCCCATGCCTTTGAACATTAATCGATAAATCGATTTAAAAAAATGAGGTGTGGCTGTGTCATGGACACGGCCGTGTGTTGTACGTGAATACGTCTCGCAATATGTGATATTACGCCCCATTTTTACGTTCCCGGCACTGCTTGACTCTGTCATATGGTATTTCAATGTTACTATTCGATTGCTCTTAAGAAGCCCTTTCTAACCGTATACGATCTCTGTATTTCGATTTGGATTTTTGACGCGTATAGCCCGACATTACATATTTTTGATATATCTATATATATAAAAGAAAGTGGGGTTTGTTACACCACGTATATCTCGAGAATAACAGCTCGGATTTTAATGATCTTTGTTTTATTAAATTCGTATCCGCCTAGAATAGCAGAATAAGCATTAAAACATCGGAAAAATATCACGGCAAAGAAATTATGAAGAAAATTAATATTCTCATACAGTTTTCAAATGGCGAACACCTTGAACTAATGAAAATGTCGTTTGTATGCAGATTTCATCCGCTAGGTGGCAATTTTTCCAAAATTCATTTGTTTCTGCTTCTTTTGCATACGATTGACTTCTAAATAATTTTAAATTTAGAGTATGGATTAGAATAAAACAAATCGATGATATAAAATGAAAACGAAATAAAATCGGATAATATTGAAATAAGGTTATGTTTATAATTAGGTGTGATATTTTTTTTGACAACAATATTACGCTGTTTGCACGAACGTTGCTCTACTTTGAGATGCCACGTTATTAACCTTGGAAAGCTACATCGAAGAAATTTTAGCGTCGAAAGCAAGGCGATGCGGTTCCTGCTCATCTGAATGACTACTGATGCTCTTGGTCGCATTTACACAGTTCATCCGAAAAATGACGAATGCTTCTACTTGCATGTCAACAGCTCAATTTGCTTGAAAATGATACTCATTGGGACATGACAATCGCTGAAGAAATTGTTTCTGAATCTCCAAGTCAGATACGCACATTATTTTCTATCATTATTTTGACATGCTTCCCATCGAATCCCCGTGAACTGTGGAACAAGTACAAGGATAACATGTCCGAATACATTTTACATCGACTTCGTGTCAGTTCAGGGAATCCCGATCTCGATATGAATAAAGAGATACATAACCAGGCTTTGCTTTTGATCGAAAACGTGTGTTTCCTTATGTGCGGCAGTTTGTTAGTCAAGTTAGGAATGCCAACGCCAGATCGTGGAATGAACGACGCTTTCAATCGAGAATCGGAACGTGAACGTGAATATGATCGAGATGCATTGAATCAATCAGTTTGAACGAATGTACCACTATTGAACCCTCAAAAGAAGGAAATTTACGATACGTTAATGAAGGTAATTGATGATGAAAATGGTGGCTTATTTTCCTCGATGCGCCCGGTGGAGCTGGAAAGACATTCCTCATGTCATTGATTATGGCCACTGTTCGTGCGAGATAAAAAAAATGCTGTAGCAGTTTCTTCTTCTGGAATAGCGGCCACGTAGATAGAAGGATGCCGAACGGCTTATTCAGCGTTGAAATTGCCGTTAAATCTTCAAACCATTGAAAAACCGACATGCAAGATTGCAAAACACTCAGCAATGGCAAATTTTTTGATGGCAAATACAATCATCACCTGGGATGAATGGACAATGGCGCACAAATGCGCATTGGAAGCACTCAATCAAACTATGAAATATCTGTGCAATGACTCAAGATCTTTTGGAGGCGCAATGATTCTAGCATCTGGCGATTTCCGCCAAACACAACCAGTCATTCCAAGATCGACGGCTGCCGATGAAATAAACGCTTGCCTCAAATCATTGACTCTGGCGCTATGTGAATAAACTTCAGCTGACGACAAATATGCGAGTTGCATTGCTAAACGATCCATCTGCCGAAGATTTTTCCAAGCAATTGCTATATATTTATTTATTGTAAGAAATTAAAATTACAGTACATGACATAACAGCTGACGCCAATTTGCCATGTACTTGAAAATATAATAAGACAAAATATAAAATAAAACTACATAATAAATCAAGAAATAAAATAGTAAAATTTTACAAACAGTTCACAAATACTAAATCACTAAAAATGTCCAATTCTCTAGGCAATGCGTTGATCAATCTAACGGCCCTTGGAACTGGTGACTCATACCTCTTAAGCGAGGTATAAGTTTTTAGAAATACAAGTTTTTGCTTATAGTTTCGCCCGCGTAATAATAAATTGGGAGCATGTAAATTAATAGTCATGAGAATTTGAGGATTATTAACTCGGCCCCGAAGGAGAAGAGAAAAATGATTTAAGCTTGAAAACTATCTTCTTGAAGACGATAGTCGGTAACGACCGTGCTCCTGTTGACAAATCGAACAGATTGATTTCGTTTCCGCCGAATTTTAACAATTTCGTCTCAACGAAGAACGGCATCATCAAAAAAATGTTCCCAAACGTCTAATCACAAAAATCACAATTGGTTGATTGAATGAGTAATTCTTGCGGCGAAGAACAAAGATGTGGATCATTTAAACTTCACAATTCAAAATCAAATCGTTGGTCCACTACATTCCTTCAAATCTAGCGAACTTTCGCAAGGTGCGCGAAACATTCTTGCGCAGACTGTACATTTAACATATTCTTTCAACCAAAAAATAATTATTTCTGCTTCTCTATGATAGTGTCATCAGAAATAGTTTGTAGTATAGACTAAACTATTTTTTTTTTCGTTTATTAGAGATTCGCGCCGGAGCACACCCAGCATCGCCTCGCGGCACACCGCTTGCGGAGCACTGCTTTAAACGACTGAAAAACTGACATGCAATATTGCGAAACACTCACCAATGACCACAGTTTTGGTAGCAAGTAAAATTATCACCTGGGATGAATGGACAATGGCGCACAAATGCGCATTGGAAGCACTCAATCAAACTATGAAATATCTGTGCAATGACTCAAGATGTTTTATAGGCGCAATGATTCTACTATCTGGCGATTTCCACCAAACGCTACCAGTCATTCCAAGATTTACCGCTTCCGATGAAATAAACGCTTACCTCAAATCACGACTCTGGCGCTATGTAAAGAATCTTCAGCTGACGACAAACATGCGAGTTGCATTGCTAAACGATCTATCTGCCGAAGATTTCTCCAAGCAATTGCTGACTATCGGTAACGGGCGTGTTCCTGTCGACGAATCGAACGGATTGATTTTGTTTCCGACGAATTTTTGCAATTTCACTTCATTCAACAAAATGTTCCCGAACATCTAATCACAAAAATCACAATTGGTTGAATGAACGAGCAATTCTTGCGGCAAAGAACAAAGATGTGGATCATTTATTTAAACTTCACAATTCAAAATCAAATCGTTGGTCCACTGCATTCCTTCAAATCTATCGACCGTGTAACAAACGAAGACGAAGCAACCAACTATCCAACTTCATTTTTAAACTTATTGGATCTGCCTGGCTTGCCACCGCGCAATTTACAACTGAAGGTTGACTCGGTAGTCATCATGCTTCAAGTCATCAAGTTAACAGAACATTTATTCACTTTTAAGGTGTTCACTGTCAATACTTGGTGGAATGGCGTTAAAATAAAACATTTTTAGTACTTTTTCCACATAAAATTTATTTGATCAGGACCGGTTTCGCTTATCGCGAGCATTATCAACTGATGATAATGCTAAGATGATAATACCTCAGTTGATAGTGCTCGCGATGAGCGAAACCGGTCCTGATCAAATAAATTTTATGTGGAAAAAGTGCTAAAAATGTTTTATTATTTTTATTACAACATTTATTGATTCTGAGGCGGTACGAAGTTCGTCGGGTCAGCTAGTTGTTTTATATTTTAACACCTAATTATAGTCACAGTCACAATATTACACTGATGCTTTATCTATAATCGATAGATTTTGTCAAGAGCTAACGATTGAAACTTGAGCGAACATCGTAACTTTTCCGAGTCAAAAGTTATACGAAGTAGAAATCTCAATACGCAGCCAAACGACCTCAAAATGGCGGCGCTTCCCCCCCTGCCCCACGCAATGAATTACAGTTCTTACATAGCCCAATACATTTTTTGATTCTTTAGCTTTCCAGTGGTGCAATTACATTTTGGATAGCGATGATAGATATGAAGCTGCAACACCAAACTGTATCCCCCGATTGTGTTATCATTCGTTTTTTTGAACTGCCTTTTAGAAGCCATTTTAAAAACGTATTCACGTCAAAAATGCCATTCGTACTAGGACCCGAACCCGTGAGATCCATTACGAAAGCCAACGACATTGACTGCCGCACCACGGACTCGATTTGGTATAAAGGCCTGAAATAGTTTTGATCGTTTGAAAATCGCAAAGAAAGTTTTTTGAATTATATGTAGACGTTTAATTAAAGATTATATATAGAAAATCTATATATCCAGCCAAACAATACATTCATTAATGGTCTCAAATATGTTTTTGAAATTTTGCCCGTTATATTATTAATTGAATATTAATTATAACAATTGACATTGGATTATTTCATGGTAGAACAGTTTGTATATCCAACAAATTTCCCTCTGTGAAAAATTAAAACACAAGGCTGAGACTATTAAATATTATTTATTGTATTGTACTCATAATGAAATTATTATTATTAATTTTAAAATTACAATATGCCATAATAAAATTGCAAACTGAATTAAGTATGGTCTTAAGGTCTTCAATAATCTATGTATGTATTTCGAAAAAACGTTGATGTTTTTTGTTGGATAAATATTTTTTTAATATGCACAGAAATTTTCTTATACATTTGAGAAATAGCGTAATTATTTTATTTAAATTGCATTGCTATATTAAGATAAAATAATACTGAGTGTTAAATTTGAATCATATAAATTATGTACATTCGCACAGATTTTGTCACTAACGACCCAGGTTTCGCCTTCGGCATGAACTGACGCTTAGCAAATGAATGTTTCGTGCTTACATAAGAAATAAATGTACCATTTAGCTTAAAGCCATTGCTGGCGAAAAAGATTGGCCCATGTGAATGCCCGCCATTTGCTAAGCGTCAGTTCAATTTCATCCGTGCACTTGAACGCCTGAAGATGCCGAAAGGCGAAACCCGGGTCGTAAGTGACAAAATCTGTGTGAATGTACATAATTCGAACGATTAAAATTTAATATTGAAATTCCACCAAGCACCTTCAGTCGAAATCTTAAATTATAAAATATTGAGTGTGCTAATATTATTGTAAACAAAAGTTATCATTTAAAGTTGTTAATATTTTAAACTTAATTACCGGTAACGATCTTAAAATTGGTGTGTTCTTATTTTAATTAAAAATGAACGTAAAACAAAATAATTAAATTTTCTCTCAGTAAACTAAATTCGTTAATTTGTTTCCCGTAAATTCCGTCGCCCGTTATGTAATTGCTTTATATTATAAAATATATATTGCTTTAGGTCAAAAATAAAGCTAACGATTTATTCCGCTTAGATTGTTTTACCATAAAGAAAAAGGAATTTGGCCCTGCTTATAAAAAAGTTACTGAACCTGATTAAATAAATGACAAAAACAATCTCTTTTGTTTGAATAAATCCTTCTTTTAGTTAATTACCTCGTTAGGGTCAATTGGAAAATCCGCACAAAAACTTGGCTTCCGGTTACAGAAGCGGGGAAAAATGGCGCTTTAAGTTACAAGCAGAACGGAACAATTTACATAATCTACTCACTTTTGCCCCACCAGAAGAAAAACTACATTAACATAAAGGTATTGTCTGATAACCTTTTCAGGCCAAAGAGTAAATTTTCTGGCGGCAATGTGAATATTAAATGCCCTTTGGTTAATATCCACGAAGTAGTGACTTAGCTTTGTTCAAAATTTTTACATGAATCTCCTGTGGAACGTATCAGAGCATGAATATTTAAAATAGTTAGAGAACTTATTAGAAAACCTGACACTGGAAAAGCAGTAGATTTTCAAAAGTTTTGTTACTCTGATATCGAAAGTGTGAATTAGACGTATCAGAAAACTTTCTTTATCTTTGGTGCATAATTTTTGAATAATAAAAATACGTCATGATTTCTGAAATATTTATCGAAACGAGCTTATTTTTTTTCTCAATAATCAGTCAGTATTTATATCACGTAGAACGCTTTTCATTTTCCGTAGCTCAACAATGAATAAAGTAAATCTGCTTTATAATTTCATAAGCATTAGTGACGAATGATTTCAAACGTTGAAATGTAGAACTATTCCAACACTCATTCATGAACTGTATTCACGGCAAATTATAAACGCATATTTTTATGTATAGGTAAAAGCAATTGTGGTAAAATGAAAATATGTATTGGGTTTTTACTTAAAATCAATATTTTACAAATCCAATTGAATATTGTTTTAAACAATTGGATAGTCTTTTTAATAAATTAATTTTATTATTGTGTACATCTAATCATATGTAGTTAATTTATAACGCTTCATTAGCAGACAATTTCCTGTACTGATCGTCATCAAATTTGATCTAATTGATGGGTCTTCCAGAAAATTCCTGGCAGAACATTTTATATTAGATAATATTTTTTCAATGATGTCCATTGTAAAAAAAAATGAATGTAACGAAAAAAATATCTAAATTAGAATATATTAAAATAGTGTAGACAATTTTGTTTGTTTGTCTTTTTCTTCTTCAGTGATTCTTTAAATGATAAAAAGAATCCAGACTGAACGATATAATAATATGTTGAGACGTAAGAAGGTCCTTTGCAATCTGACGCAGAAATTCGTATGGAAAAAAATCAAAATTGTAATAAAGATCAGACTTATATTTCACTTAATACAAAATCGTTTTAAAACATTCTGATAACATAATATTTCTTCTTTGAGACCTGTTTGTCCACTTCAGTGCATCTCAGTGCAAAGCTACATTAATTACGTTCCGAAAGATTGAACAAACAAATATAAAAGTATCATTTTAAAATGGTAATACTACTTTGTAAAAAATATCATCAAATATAAAGTGAAAACTATAAAAAATCTTAATTTGAAAAACATTATTACTGACTACTCAATTTACGTTAAAAACCAGTTATTCTCAAGACTCGAAACAAATAAAATATGTATTTTTTTGGATATCGACTTTATATAGGGTCAAATTAAATGGGCTGTTATCATCAAACTCATTGCCAACAGAAGGGTGTGATCACTTCAGACATAAGCCAGTTCACGTGGGTACATTACTTATTGATATGCATCTTATATAAATATACTTATATAATATAAATTTGCCCATACACATATTTATATTTATGCATACACACATCTGTACACCGTCGAATATTCCATAAAGAAGAACACCTATTTGAATCATTTTCATGGTGTAAGTTTTTGCTTGTCAGTTTTCCGTTTAACAAATAATGATTCATAAATTCTTGAACATTGTCACGCACTGAGCAATTTTGTTCTAATCTCTCAGAAAAGTGGTGGTGAACTTTTTAAAGAGTCGAGCAAAAAGTAAGTTAACCATATTTATTAGAGTTAAAAAAAAAATAAGATTATTTAATATAATAAAATTGTTTTAATCGTGGTCTAGGTTCACCATCCCTGCTTTTGAATAAGTATTTTTTTTAACTATTAAAAACCTGAATGTAACAGAAAATAGTGGCGAAGCGAATACAAATTCCAGGGGCAATCCTGATGCACAAAAGAAGAACAAGACAATTTTAGACAAAAAATAATTGCATTGATAATTTTTGTAATATTTATAATAAAAATGTGACCTTGACAATCCATATTTAATAATATTAAGTTAAGCAATTTATCTAATTATTAATTCACGAGAAAAATATATATATACACTAATGAATGCAATTAGTGTTTTGCAATGTATATTATAAGTAACCATGCACATAATCATTTAAAGCGCTCTCGAAAAGAGGATTTTTTTTGTAAAAATAAGTAAATATATTTCTCATAAAATGCTTACATTATGCATATGCATTTTATGAAAAGTAGATAATTATAAACTCTTCAGCAAGCATGCAAAAAATGCCTGCGGTGTTTTTGCTGCTGAATTTGCAAAGGAAGCTTACAAAACATTTATTAATCAATTTTAAATATAATCTCACAAAAGGTGATGTTTTATTTTAGAGTTATATAATATGTACCTCCAGAATAAAGCAAAAGAACATCAGTTAATTATAGCAGCCGTTTATTTGGCTAAAATAATAATGAACTAAATATATTTTTATTCATGAATGAGTAACATATGTATTCATTTAAACTGTTTTCCAGATAGATCTCTATGAAAAATACTGTACTTCGATATAGAAGATTTATTTTCATGGAATAAAAAAATCTACAATTTTAACAAAGAAAAAAGTGATTGTCTGATAACTTGATTTTTATGAGTATTTATGAGATGCATTGTACAATGTTATTCTTGAAAACAACGAACATTTTTCGAACTAAAATAAAAAAATGTTTGAGCTGAAGTAGTTAACAGCTTAGATATTTTTGTTCAATTCATGATACTTATTCATTTAAAAGAACATTTGAAACTTAAAAAGTATTTAGAAACATGTATCTGTAAATAAACATGTAATTATGTATCGTTAGGCGCAAAAAACAAACGTATAGGCTGACTTTAAAAAGCTACATGATGACGACACAGTATTGTATAGTTCTAGCCAGGGCTGTGGAATCGTATGAAAAAAAGACGGCTTCGACTTCAACTCCAAAGATTTTTTCAATCATTTCATTTTAACTTATATAAATGTATACCATCACATCATCTTTAGCCAGTATACCATGCAGTGGCAATACTATGGACTATTGTTGTTTGAATTCATTAAATATTTTTTATAAAAAATGGGTTTGAGTCGTGAGATTTTTCAAACTCAGACTTTAACTCCACAACACTGGTTGTAGGCTATATGAATAAAAACATAGCTTAAATTCCAAAAGCGTTACGAAAGCAACACTCAAACGTGCTAATTTACACAATCAAACCAATAAAAAAAGACAAAATATAGCTACGTCAATACAACAGTACAATAACTATTGAAAAAGCGTGTTTTGATCTATGAGTACCATTTTAAAAATAATGACAAGTCCATTGCTATGGAAAGTTATAAAATATTAATTATTACCTACATTACGAGGACACTAAGAAAAACATCTTGGTATTGATGCAAAAGTAAATCAAAATACTGTGTCTGTTGCATACATATTGTATAATTCATATTTTAATTAAAACAAAAATCAACTTGGTAGAATACTAGCTAAAATAAAAAAGTATTGCTTTTATGCCGGATGTTAAAAGAATATTTGGGTTTATGCAAAACACAGTCAAAATCTCAAAACTTATTTTTTTCTTAAATTTGAATCGTTCAAACTATGTACATTCTCACAGATTTTGTCACTAACGACCCGGGTTTCGCCTTTCGGCACCTTCAGACGTTCAAGTGCACGGATGAACTTGAACTGACGCTTAGTATCTAGGGATCTCCACTTCTATACCCTATATAAATATAATCATAAAACCTTTGCCGACAAACAAATAAATATAATTCTTGAAACTACTTACTACTCAAATCTGTGGGCATTCCCATGAGCTTATCCTTTTCGCCAGCAATGGCTTTAAGCTCAATGATACATTTAATTCTTATATAAACACGAAACATTCATTTACTTCATTTACGTCAGTTCAAGTTCATCCGTGCACTTGAACGCCCGAAGATGCCGAAAGGCAAAACCCGGGTCGTTAGTGACAAAATCTGTGAGAATGTACATAGTTTGAACGATTCAAATTTAATATTGGAATTCCACCAAGCACCTTCAGTCAAAATCTTAAATTAAATGTTTCTATTGTCCTACTATTGGAGAGTTTTTCCTTTATGAAAATAATCAAGAATTTCAGCCATGAAGAATATTGCATAAAATATAATAAAACATACAATTTAAATGTCAACTGGCCCATACATTATTCACAATACACAAAGATACGCTTTAGCGTGTATGGTAATAAATTATACTTCCCCTGTTTGCAAGCGTTAAAATTAGAAACAAAATTTACATAGAGCATAAAATCACAATTAACATAACCGATAGTCGATATTAGTAATAATTAATGTTTGCCGGCATACTTTGTGTATGAATATTACCTAACTTGTGCTGAATCAATTCTCACATAATGTGTACTTATCAAATAATGTAGTATCATGAATGGGCTTAATCGTAAATAATAAATATGGAAAATCGAAATGCTCTGTTATCTATAGAAATACCGGAACCTAAGTCACTGATGCAATCTAAGAGACTAAGTGAGGATCTCAATTTCAAAACCTACCTAAAGACCGTGATTTTTTTCAAATTGTGATGCCAACTTGTTCGCTATTTCAATATATACACAATCAATAAATTTACGATTTCAAAGCCTCTCTAAATACAGAGAAAACGCATTTTAAAAAACGTGTTTAGTCTCAAAACCTACTCAAATCAAAAAAGCCCGCAGCAGTTTTTTGCACTTTGCCAACGATTTTGGTTTTCGGAGTTAGGTAGGTTTTGAAACTAAGGCGCTCAAATATTAAATGACGGTTAATGATTTTTTTCAGTTTTTTATTTTCAATGTTCAACGTAAATGTTTTGACAATTGTAATTTATTTGTCATATGAATACAATATTAATGAGTGGTGTATTTCACTTTAAAACATTGTTTTCAAATACTAGAAAGTTGTTTATGGTGTTGATGCTACTTTTTATTCTTATTTCTGTTAAAATACCAGTAAAAAGCAAGTCTGAATTGAATTGACTGTTTTTATGACATAATTGGTCGATGTCATTCGTTTATTAACACCAGCATAAATGAAATTTTCTATCTTTTTTCTCTTTATTGTTTTATACTGATATGACTAGAAGTACGTTTTATGAATATATGCCTGTCACTACCTGGGTGAAACCAGTCGAGATTCCTGTTTTTCACCACATTAACATTACACGATGTTCAATTTATAAAATAAAAACAAACAAACAAAAAAACTTCACAGCATTTAAATTCGTTAAAAACTTTAAATAAATAAATTCACCTTCGCATAACATAAATCTTTATTTAAATATTTTACAGTAACTACTTATTCAAAAAACATTGTTCGTTTCAAAATAATAATTTCCTTTTGGTAAAGTTATTTCATGGTTTCGTATCTGGCGACAAAGTAAGAATAATTATATTTTCTTAGTTTGTCTTTACTTTTGTAATAAACATTTTCATATTTTTGAGAGAAAAGTTTCACTAAATTTAGTACTTACCTCATACTAAATAAAGCGAAGATAAACAGGAGTGACTAACTTATCTGTGTCGACTTGTTTCAAGTATAATGTTTTAGTGTTACTTCTGTTTACTTACTCAAAGTGAGGTGAACTTAATGAACAAACCGGTGAAGATAGCTAGCTATGTTTATAATCGTATTCGAAAGTGTCTTAGAGCTTATTTCTAAATGTATTTACATTTTTTGTTTTAGCGACGGGATAAAGAGTGACCGGACAAGGCAAATTTTTGCGTAATTTGCGTAATATTTTATTTTTTTATTCGATTTTTTTACTTTTTTTGTCACACCGAAAATAAAACCTCCTCAATAACCTTTAATGACATTCACAGATAAAAACATGTTTTTATCGATTGCCATACTGTTGCATTGATGTAACCATATTATGGAGTTAATACGAAAAGATATTTTTTCTACAAAAAAATCTTATCACTCAGTTGCTTAACTAGTTTTTTTACAAAGAGAGTAGTGATAAAAAATAAAATCAGAACAGGACTAATGGTTTGCTAACCGCTCTATTTAAGTCCACAGTTTTACGATCGCATAGGTGGTGAGAGGGAGTTTTAACCATTTTAGAAATCCATTAATTAATTTAAAAATTCCATCCGTAATGGGATTCGGACTCGTGAAATCCGCAACCGAATTCTATGACGTTGACCACTCAAACACGAGCCCGGCACACAAATATTTTTTTTTCTATATCAGTTGATAATACTCGCGATGAGCGAAACCGTTCCTGATCTAATAAATTTTATGTGGAAAAAGTACTAAAAATCTTTTATTATTTTTATTATAATGCCTTTCCACCAAGTATTGACAGTGAACACCTTAAAAGTTTTTTTTTCTATTTTTATCCATGTCCGCTTACAATGTGGAGCATATGGCCTCCTAATAGAGGTATCCCAAAAGAATTTATTCTACGAAAACTGTTTGCTACTCAGTCACTCAACCTCTCTTTTTCCAAAAAGAGTATTAGGGATAGAAAAATAAGGTTAGAACGGGACTCGTGGTTCACTAATCGCTCTCGCTATGACCAGTTATTGAAGGATCGGAAAGGTGGGAGGGAAATTAAGACACCACAAACACTCACACCTTCGAACAGAAATCGATCGTAAAATATTCTGTTTGTACTGGGACTCAAACTAGCGAGATCCGGCATGCAAGCCAACAACTCCAGCCGCTGCGCCATAGGACCCGACATATTTTTGAGACCCTAACAAAATTATCGCAACAAAAATATTTATATGATTTCCCAGTTGCCCCACGTCTCTTCTTTAGGAGTAAAGTATATAAATATTAGTCTAGGATAAGACTAGTGTTTAGCTAATTGCTCTGGTTTGCTACGCTTTAAGAGATGGGTACATATCTTCGAAAGCATTCCATTGATCGACTGAAAAATGAAATAGCCGACGACGTTGACCACTCGACTATGGATCTGGCTCATATAATCTATAGATTTTTTTAACGATGTCTGCTCATAATGTGGTGAATATGAACATTTTAAAGTGGATATCTCAACTTTATTTGAAATATTTATACAGTTACTGTATTGTTTTTATTGTTAACCAGTTAATTAATTCAATGTATATTCAATTAATGTACATATCAAATAAAGAAGATTTTTCTTACGCTGTTAACGCTGAGCCCGTCTGGCTTAATACGAAAATATTCATATCATTAAATCTCGCTGGCGGAGATAGCATTTAAATGTAAATAATTCGTTTTATTTTTTCAAAGCACACGAATCGTACTCGCGTATATATTTTTAGATTTTTTAATATTCCGCTTTGTCGCACATCGTTCACTTTATTTGGCATGCTTTTGGGAAGCGCCGCAAAAAATGGCATCCATTCTTTATTATATGGGTGTTAACACGTAATTGATAAAAAAAATATCCATGAGGGTGTAGTGGCATCCGCAAAAAATCTCGCTTGCCAAGCGACGTCTACGGCGACTGAACTGAGGGCAGTAATCTCTTTACCAACCCTTATTTTAAGTCTACAAAAAACTCTTTTAATTTCGAAAAATTTTCATTAAAAAAATACATTTTATCATCCATTTCTACTAAAAATCCTAAAAAAATATAAAATCTTACTAAAACAGAATATTAGATTATTATTAATAACTGATTTTCAGACATTCGCTTACCATATTCTTGAATAAGGATAAAGATAGATATAAATATACCAGTCTTGAGCTGTGTTGTTAAAGCTTTTGCGATTATGTCTTCTTCGGTTGCCTGGTAATGGTTTCGAACATAGTTTTTAAAACTTTAAAACATTAATATTCCTATAGATTTATAGGCTTGCATCAGATTTCTATTCACCCAATCCCTATCTAATTCTAAAAGCAAAGCGTAGAAAGAAATATAAGCTTATTACAAGTCTTTTCCCATACACATCGTTCTAACCTCACCTTTTCTAAAATGAGAGGTTGGGAAATTGAAAACAGTTCAATAACCCTCTTAAAGATTTATCAATGGTTAAAAAGAACAGTAGCTTAATGTTTAAGGATTTGTTGATTAATTAAATTAACTTAAAATATTTTTTTTGGCGGTTAATTATTGTATGTTTTAAAAATTTGGTTCAATATCTACACTGTAACGAAGTAATGCCATTATAAATCGCTTGTTTAATGTGCGTAAATCGGAGCACTGTATAAAAATACTACCCCGCAAAGAGTATAAAAAACACACGAAAATGATTGATGTAGGCTCGTTTTTTCGGGGCGGAGTATTCAATATCGGAATTTGACGTGACGTAATGAGTTATAGGGCTCATACACTTGAGTTTTGATTACTTTTCCATATTTTGCATGAGAATGGTGCTCAACCATCAAAATGATAATGGCGCGAGACGGTTTTCGGTATTATCGATCCAAATCTAATAATAAGACTTAAATAATGATAGATTATTGTACTTACGAAATTTTTCACACAATCTTCAAGGTTGTTGCGAAATACTATTATGATTACTTTTAAGCGAAGGAGCAAGGGAACTACTCACGCTACTGACATCTATCAATGAGAAAAAAAGCAATTTAACTTTTACAAAAATATAAGTGATGAAATCAAGAGTGCTGCAATGTCTATTTTTTAAAAAATATATTTAACTTAACTATTATTAATGCTTGTTTAAAGGCAAGCAATTGTCTCTACCTATTAACTTTAAGCTCTTGTTTGTGTAAAATCATTAATGCATCTATTTTTTGACATTATAATTATCTGTGTAACATAAAATATCGATGCTAGAAACTTTATCCCAAAAGCATAACTATTTCATTTGCTTTTTACTCAGATATATCAATCTGTTACTTTATAACTTCTGCCGGAATAATGACGATTATACGATACAATATCGGGTGTAACAAAAAATTATTCACACTTTTATATCATGTTGATTTAAAAAAAAATTAAAACTTTGATTTGTAGATACAATTTTATGCGGCGCTTGAAAATAGTAATATACAATAATTTGAGTATGTAATAGTAATGATATCTAGTTATATTATGAAACAGAATAATATTTAGCGGCTATTTCAAATGATATCTTTTATTTTATAAGTAATTCATTAAGATTTATAAAGATAAAAGATTACTTTGTAAATATTCTTGCCTTGTTAACGAGTTTTTCCTTTTTTGATATCCATATTCAATGAACTATCTATCGTCTCTCGATAATAGCAATGAGCTTATAATTAGTTTGCGTGTCTATGCATACTAACAACAAGATCAAAGGCTCTATGAGTCTCTAAAGAAACTTTAGTTTCTATAATATTTAAATTATAAAAAAATGAGCCCTGGAGAATCAGGCAAAACTTTGAAAAGATTTTTTACTAAAATGCATATTTAGTTTAAAATATTGATGGAAGATTTAAGATTTAAACGATTTTTTTCATAGACGGTAAAGTTAAAATATATTTTCTTTCATTTTTAGAAAAATATGCATAATTCAGAATTTATTTTGTATTCGGTACATGTCTTTGAAAAGTAATTCACTAGGTGACTATTTCAGTGCGTTGCTCTTTTAAAGTGTCTAATAAATTATTCCAGAAACAAAAAAGTTTTTTTTTCCTCAATTTGATAGTAAGTAACGATCAAGTTTGCTCAGCGAGATGACTCACTGACAGTTCTCGAAATTCTGATCTTTAATAAAGAACGGCGAGTCCTATAGCGCAGTGGTTAGCATTGTGGGTTTCCGTGCCAGACCTTACGGGTTCGAGTCCCAGTACGAACATCACTTTTTCGATTGATTTATCAATTTCTGTTGGAAAGCATGGGTGTTTGTGATGTCGCCCCCACCATTTCCGATCTTTTTGCAACTGGGCGTAGCGAAAGCGATTAATTTACCACTAGCCCTGTCCTAGCCTTATACTTCTATCCCTACTACTCTCTTTAAAAAAAGAGAGGTTAAGCGACTGAGTAACAAACAGTTATTGTAGAAAAACTTATGTTGAGACACCAGTAAGACGCTATATGCTCCACATTGGGAGCGGACATGGATAAAAAAGGATGTAGAATTAATACAATAAAGTATTTTATTTTTATTATGTAATATTTTTCCTCAGGGAATTGAGAGTGAACACTTTTAAAGTAGTACGTGAAATCCACATTTTTTTATCGATTCCATGCCCATAATGAGTAGTTAGGAATCAATAAGAAATAATTACAATGATATTTATTAGATAACAAAGCTGTGTTTAACAAGGCATTATAATACAATTGCTAAAGCAATAGTGAGATAAATGGTACGCAATAGACTTCTATTTTATGCTCTAAGTCTTCCCTCCACAAATCATCTTCGAAACTTCCACAAAGAGCACTCGAAATTTTACTGTAAGCCACAGTCTTGTTGTTATGCACGTTTCAGCTCGGAAGATTAACCGCGAGAGCTCTGCTAGTCGGTGAGTGCTTCGCCTACGAGTCGTGGTTACAGACACGGATTTACACAGAGGCCAAAGATACACATACACTGAGTTTTTATTACGAGAGCGGTAACAAAAGGTGATAATATTTTTTTATTAAAACTGATATAATTTTAAAAAATCTCTCTGCAAAGATCTCTCTAGATCCATTTAGTTCATATAATAAAATAAGTATTGATGTAAAATATTTTGAGTTGTGTAATATTTTTTCAAATAATAAACTATCTCAATCAAAATATTATAACTACTAGTTTTGCTCAATTGTTTATACGCCATTATTTTCAATCAGTTATCTTGGCCAATCATGAGCCAACAAGAATGATTAGTCTTCGTGTGCAAAGCTTGTAGTTTTACTAGCAAAATAATAATAATCAATGCTTAATATATACGTTTTATTGCCTTTTTCATATTGATTTTTTGTCGCTATACGACAATTTCAATGAGATTTTTAATTCAGGATTTCGATTGAAAGTGCTTGTTGGAATTTCAATGTAAAATTTAAATGTTAAATTTTGGTCACCCGTTCAATTCTACAACTTAGACAATTGATTTCAGTATTCTTTAAAATATTTATTGAGTATGATATCACATTATTCTACACAATTCGATTAAACATTGATCAAATCAGAGATACCTAGTTGTAGTATTAAGGTAGCGATATGGATATTCAGAAGATCACCTTGAAATGTCTACGATATCTGTTTGATAATAAAACACATTTTTCGATGAGGCCGCTGTTCTGAGTCTGGAACTGATTCACAAGAAAAAATTGTTTTCACGAGCATGGAGTACCAGCTAAAGACAAGAATATTTCAAAGTTTAACATAGGGTTTTGTTAAAGTTTAAATCGAAACCAAATAAAGCTTCCGTTGTCTATGTTATATGCACATGATTTGATTTGTACGTTTTCTCTTTTCCGGTCTATTGAATAACAAATAAAATACCGCACTAGTCAGATCATTGAAAAGGCATAATACATTAAACGCACACATTATTACGTTTTGCATTTCCGTTCAGTTTTTGAATCACTTTGGTTCACAAATGCGTGCGCGGTTTTTGTTTGTTTAGTGTTTTACAGAACAGCATTTTATAACAAGATAACAATGTTTACTTTATTACAAACGTTGTGTTTGATGAAGGCTGTAGATATTAGAAAGTTCAAGTACAAAAGAGGGTGTCATTATTTTTTTTTGTATTTAGGTTTTGACACCGGGCTCTTTACATAGTGTGATAAATGAATGTGAATACATATAATATTAAAATACCTTACAGTAGTACAATCAAAACGGTCACAAATACACACACACGAGGTGAGAAAATTGAATTGCTAGAGTGACTACAAGTGCCATCTTTAAAATAATTGTACATAACTATTAAATTAGTCTTTGTGTCATTAAAAAAAATGATAATTGTGAAACATTTTTTAGTGATGGATGGCATATGACACAAGGATAACCAGTTACGATTACAAATGGGTGTTGTAATGATTCTATAGTTGGAAAACAAAACTCGAACGCATATTTGCAATAATCTTTTGTTATGATATGTCTGTGTCTGTCCATAATTAATTCGTGATAAAGCAATTTTCGGTAATTAACGGTTTATTCTCTAGTCAACCGGTATGTATGTGTCGGTCAATGCAAACCCTAGTCTTAACAGAAATCTGCGTAATGAAACCGTTGCACCAAAAATGCTTGCCTCAGTCAAAGCTTCCGATTTACGATAATCTCTAACCCAATATAATTTCCCAGTATTCAATCATCCATGACCTGAGCATCCATCAATGTCATCGTACTATTAATATTATATTACGAAAGATAACTAATTTATGAAAAAATAACAAATAATGTAAGGTTACAGGGTGCACTAAGTTTCGGTGTAATGAGGTCAACCTCTTATGTTTGAAATCATAAAACGCTTTTTATATTATAGATGAAAGTCTGAAATTAAAAGTAACAGTTAAATTGATATAAAATATTAAAATCAAATAATGAAATACATAATTATCATAAAAAATATTTTTTTTACACTAGATTTATATTCGTAAAAATTATCCATGTAATTAGAATCGATGTAACTTGAATCTTCATGTGGTCAACTGCGTACCTACAACGGCTTCGCATTTTTTCTCAATGAGTTTTCCCAGCGTAACAGCGTCGTTTATATTTCTTTACGGTGTATTCTATTTACTAAAAATATTCGTCAACTTTAAAATGCATTCTCTAGAATGCGCAGATGGTAAAAAAAGATATTGGATACTTAACAATCTTTTGTAGAAAGGCATTGCATTAAGAAAAACACAATATTTTCACTTTGGAAATAAGTACAAAGGAATATTGTGTTTTTTTTAATCTATTATATTTGACACGTACTAGTTCCCTATTAAATGTAACATACACTCTTATTGTTTTGTAATTTATTTAAGGTGCTACTAAAATTATATATATTGCTAAAGCTAGTATACAAAATAAAATAATGAAAACGATAAATATGTTACGTGTTCATTCAAAAGCTGATTTTTTATGAAATTTATTGCTTATCAAAGATAAAATGTTAAACATTTAATTGATCAATCAGTGTGTGAAACTGATGCTGATAAAAAAAAGTGGAATACGTCCAACAATCTTATATAGCTTTTCCATTATGAATTTACAAATGATTATTAAATTCCCATGTTCATAAAATTGTATCGCTATATTTTTTTGAATCGGTACTTTGCTATAGTTTAGCTCGCTTAGTAAAAAGCTTTCTCGTATGAGGGAATATTATTATGTGTCAGAGCTTTTCGTATAAAATTTGGCGCGATGATAATATCGAAAAGTCGACTTAAATAAAGCCACGTAACGCCTGCCTAGAATGTGGTGCAATTTCCGGCCGTCATTGATTGTGGTATCTTCTTTGAAAAACAGAGTCACGGTATACCATGCATGAAAGGTTTAAGCTTCGAACAAAGCAATAGTTTAATATTATATACAAAATACTGTAATATCAATATTTTTAAAAGCTTTTGTAGAAGTATGAACACATTCTAAGTTTTGTACTATATTTCTTGTACGACTTTTTTGTTCGTCAAAATTATTTTTCAGGATGATGGTCACACGGTATATCTTCTGGGGCTTAGAGTGACAAGAGCGAAACACATTTAAAAAAATTAAGCCTATTTTATATAAATATAAAAGTAATTCTATAAATATAAAAGTACTTTATTTTTTCAAAAGGACATGATTAGAAAGAAAAAACTGATGACCTCTCATCTACTGTATTTTTTTGCCGTCAAATATTATGTCTTAAATACAAAATAACTTCTAAAATCTTTGTCTGCATTTTCCCCAAATACATTGTTTTGTAGTTTATTTCATGTCACTTTAAGGTACAGTCCATACCAATATTGACCATTTTTTTTAGATATATATATTCATAGCTTTTTTTGGTGTTATAATAATATGATTTAATCATATTTTACCATACATGAAAGAAGCTATATCTCATAAGGTTTAACTAATATGCCATACTTCATACTGTTGCTACTCGTCATATGAACGCAGAACATATACAATCGATATGCGACGTAAGATCGAATCAATTATATGTACTATAAGAAAAATACTTACCACCTACGATTTTTTGTATGCGAGAAAAAAACATTAATTATGTGATAAAGTTACAAATCTTTTCTTAGTTGTTCTAATTCTGACAATACCGTGATACCGAAATAACACCATAATACACAATTTGTGTAAAGAATTCACGGTTTATATTGAATTTTTGTGTTATTAAACATATTCGAAAATATGAAGTACGATATAATTAATATACATTTTCTTAAAAAATATTTTCATGATATCCAATAACTGGCTTACTAAAGTTGTTTTGCTGTTATTTCAAATTAATTGACTGATTAATACACAGGATACACATTAGTATAAATAAGTAAAATCAATATATGACCACATCATAAAATTATTTTTTTATTCAATTTATTCAAGGTTTATTATTTAAAGCTCTCGTTTTCATTGAATCAAATAATATTAAGAATATTTGAATGGCGAGTTTCTAAAATGAAAGCCTTTGGTCGGAATTGGGCAATGTTTTCTATTTTTAGCACAGTTCTTTTTAGGGTGTTTTTTAGAGTAGCTATCTTCATTGATACTCTTACAGGGGGTTGAAAGCTCTCGACAATTTTACCCTTCCGATAAAAGATAAATACAATCAACACGCAAATAAATACGGAATCAAAATATAATATACATCAAACAAAACACCGTAGGCGGTAAATGTCCTTTACAACTAAGATTTTTGGGATGGAAAGAATTGACAGAAAGTATTTTATTAAATTTATAGATTGTTCTTTCATATAATATTAATATTAGAACCAATTTATAAGTTATGGAAAATTTTAAATTTATGGATCAAATATTTATTGGTTTATAATTATGGCTAATATTAAATTTTAGAAGCTTATTTGAAAAATAATCATTTTCAACAAGTTGGTATGCCACCATCACCCGTTGGGAAAATGCAGCTGTTGATTCTCAACCGCCTTTCACAAAGCTATAATAAATTAAAACTGACTCAAATGTATAGCTTTAGAAATAAAGGAGATTTATTTTGTATTGTGGAATAACGTGAACAAATTTAATCAAAGTAAAGCAATTGTGACTAGAGCAGTCATTTTAATCTAGTTGATATCCTGTGTGTAGGGATTACAAAACCAGTATCACTGACTAGGGCTTCCAAACCGGCTTAAACCGAAACCGGTTAACCGGTTTATCGCATGTTAAAAAAAAAACGAAAACCGGTTTATTTCACGCGGTTAACCGCGTTTTATCAAAAATACTCTTTTCTTATTTTTATTTTTTTTTAAAAAGAAAAATCTTTTACAATGAATTTACTGCGTAGAAGCGGATACAATTTACATAACACAAGAAATATGCATATGAATTGTATAAAAAATGAATTAAAAAAAAAAAAAAAATATGTCTCAAAGTTGTCCATGTTGTGAACAGAAATGACTTTTTCAAATAATTTAATATTCTTTCGTAATTATTGACAATTATTTATCAAAAGACGGAATGATTCTTACATGCACGTCACTCAATAACCTTTATTGTAAATTTGACAAATCATCCGTATAAATCTTGAAAAAACTATTAATAAGGATACCATGTAACTATGTACCATTTTAAAACGTATACAATTTAATTAATGAGTAATAATCTACATCTCCTTACCCACTGTTTTTTTTTGTGTGCTTGTTAGTAGATATATTCTTCCTTTGCATGAGTATTGCATTATAATTATTCAAAGTATACTTGATTTTGTCTTTAAATCAACAATACAAAAAAAATCTGCTTTAAATATGATATTTTTAATTATCGTATCAACCTTTTATTCTGCATCATGATGCAATATATGAAAACTAATACCCAAGAGTTAATTTTAAAGTTTTACCTAACGGGGGGTCAAAATTATTCCAAGACCTTTGTCCCATGCCACTTTTACTGTATTGTTCAATTATATGGTTGCTTTTTGTTAACTTCATACGTTTCCGTTTGCAAAACGTTGACAAAAGATGCAGTCGTATTTTTATAACCTAAGTACTCATCCTTTCTCAGTTGTAAACATTAGACGTTAGACGTAAGTGAAATTAAATTAATACCAGATATGGCTAAAATATTACCCTCCCACAAGGTCAACGAAGTAACGTAAAATAATCAACAATAGAACGGACAAACCTAGTAGATGTTTTATGGCCTAGTAGAGTTTAACGCTAATACATTTACTTAAGTATTTTTTAACGCGGAAAAAATGTTTCTTTTAATAAAAAAATATGAGATTATTGATAGTTTCTCAGTAATATAAACGCACCGATTATGAGGTTAAGCATTGGATGTCCTGTCTAGTCGATATCCTTAAAAAAATAAATGCATTGATTTAAAGATCTTTCTTTTCATGTATTATCAAGTTCTATTTTTTTATTTGACATATTTTATCATAAATATTTTTCCACATTTGATTGTCATTGTTGTATATATATATCCTTCTGTGTTTCATCTATAAGATAAATATCGATTTTTCATTAAAATTGGAGCATTATGACAAATATTTAAAAAAAATTACATTTTTTTTTGCATACCTACCTAATCAAAATACGTTATATTTCGGTTTAAACCGGTTAACCGGTTTTACTGCCAGAAAAAAATTGAAAACCGGTTAGTTGGAAAGTCCTGTTAATTGGAAGCCCTAACTGGCACCGTTATCCCGGTAATGAAACTGTTATTCAATACCAAAATACCGGCTTTGAGAATAAAAATATACGGGTATTTTAGTATTGAAAATTAGTCAAAAACCAACTATGCATAAATCGAAACTATCAAATTCTATTCGCAAAAATTCGACATGTTTTATTTTTGTGTTTGTGTTGTATCAATATTGACAGGCTCTAAAATTTGTAAGCCTTGTAAAATTGTAAATAATTAATGTAAAAATGGTATATTTTTTGCTGACAGTATTGTAGAAAACATCAAAATATCGATTATGATTTACTCTATATATTAATAGCAAGATTATGATGTACCTACCAATGTTGATTTGACATGTGCAAAATTTGCCGATAACTATAATTTGTCATGAGTCGGCGCTGAAGGCATTTACGGTCACATCGCAATTATCACGTTAAATTTTGAGTTACGGCAGCAATGTTGTCGAGAGAAATGCAAAGCCATACCTGTGATTGTCCAACTTGGCCGAGGTTTTATTTCCTCTCTCCCTGTCTGGCTTGTGCGGGTCTCGTATGTCCGTCGCACCTGCCGCTTGAGTTGGGTCCATTTTTATTAAATTGTCAGTTTTACCTGCTAACTAAACACAGGCGTAACATCGGCACGGAATATTAAAATGAAAGAGACACCCAAAAAGGAACAAAAGACAATGTGAAATAATATTTATGAAATAAAGTGAAAAAGCATTGAAAATAGTCATTATGAAATTGAATAAATAATAGATATAAATGTGAATGAAAACAGTTAACGAAGCTAACTATGTGATTTTTTCAGATAGTAGCTTACAAAGTGAAACATTTAGATTTCTAATAGACCATGTCTTTTTTGAGCCGGTGGTAAGAATATAAATATATAGCAAGAACATAACTAGTATGTATAGGCCAGATTTCTAGCACCGGATATTTTTGACGAAACTTAGTATTTTGCTCTTATTTTAGTATCATCGAGTTAAAAAATTGTACACTAAAGCTTAACGCTAAACGAATTACAATTTAAAAAAAATAGAGTTAATGATCAAGATGTGCTACACTTAATGAGTGATCTTTTTCAACATGAATTAATTTCATCAAATGTTAAACAGAGTCTTGTTGATTGAAATTGAAGAAGCTGTACGTTGAAATTTCATAAATATTATTTTTTTCGACCAAAAGTTCTCAGATTAGCCACCACAAACAAGGCAGACAAATTAAATGGTCAGAATTTAAATCAATTTTTGGTCAGAATAAAAATATTATACGGTCAGAATATTTTACAACCATTCTGGTTAGGTTAGGTAAGGTTGGATTTTTTTTTAATATTCATTTAAATTATGACGATTTATTCTGACCGTTATATTATGACCATTTAATATAAATTCTGACCGAAAAAATACGAGCCATAAATAAAGATATTAAAAAGATGAAATTATATTTTGAATTATGAATGCCGTAAAATAATGTTTTACCTAAAAATATTGAAAATATTATTTTATTAAAAGGCTTAATATGAAAACAGATTTATGGAAATTCTATCGAAAGCTCACCTTTACACGTTTTCCATCCGTGAACGATCAGCTGATAAAATCGACGCAGGCAAATTGGACCGTTTACCGACACTGGGAGCTCTGGGGCGTCGGTGGCGTCGGCAGCGTCGGTACGTCCAGGCGTCCAGAGATTACATTTCACAGCGTGATAAATCGCTTCATAATACGGTCTGCCCGCACTCCCCAGACCCGTCTTTTCTCTATCTACATCTCGGATTTTCTTCGATTCCATTTGAAATACGAGACTTTACCTGGTTTACCAGAGTACTGAAATCTCCCCTCAATAACTAATCCTGTACTCTACTTAACAGATAAAAAAATTTGTTGTTTATTGGATTCTTGAAACCTCATCATGTTACATGACTTATTCTGTTCTTCTGATATCATCATATGGTATGTTTGAATTATCGACTTAATTTTTTGGATTCGGATTAGGTATTCCAATTTGGATATCCGGTTATCCAATATGCGGATATATTCGGCCCTTTTTAACTATTTGATATCCAGATATTTGGGGAAATATCCGGATAGTATTCGTTATAATTTTGAAAGATGATATAAATACTGAGGTATTTACTACCTGGGAGAAACCATTACTTAGGAGTAGTGTTTTTTATTACCTTCCCCAAACTCGGGTATTATGAATATCTTATCTTTTTATCTTAATATTTAAAAATCGACAAATCGGCTCGAGCGAAAAAAACCTTTAATGCCGAAATTTCATTCATTGAAGAAACGCCGTTGCAGTAATCTAATGCAGCTTCAAATTTTCAATATTTAATATGATGAAATAGAATTGAAATGTGTATTGTCTCTATCTAAGACATTACAGAAGTGGAAAAGGATTTAGTCAGAATCAGTTGATCGTGAAACATCGTCATTTGCGTGCGAGTTCTACAATTCATCACTGAAAACCAAGCGATCGAGAGCACTGTCTACGTATTAAAATTTTAGCCATGTCAAGACGCTCGGAAGTATGGACTCATTTTATGAGAAAAGATAATAAATGCAACCTGCAACATGAAATACGTAATTCTATTTTATCTATTCTATAGCGGAAACTGACGACAGTAAAAATGACAATACAAATAATATGAAAAAAGATTTTAAATACTTAGATCAATTTAAAAAACTAACAACGGAAAAGTTGGACGTGTTGCTTAAAACACTTCTTACAATAAAACCAACAGCAACGAGACGAGTATTTTCAACAGCAGGACAAATTAAAACTAAATTAAGATCAAATTTAAAATATGATACATTTAATGCTCTCTTATTTTTAAACTATGAATTGTTAAAATCTGAATAAATGACTTATATTACAAATAAACTCTTTTTTAATGTATTATTTAAGTACATAAATTTATATATGTAGTAAAGGTTTGTTATTTTCATACTAACTGGAAATATCCGGATATATCCAGATAGTTTTAATTTTACTATTCGATATCCGGATGGTTGAAAATGACGAACAGTTGGAATCTCTAATTCGGATGTAACTCTGTGAATGTTATTTTTTAATGTAAAATAAAATTTGATAATTTTGTTACTTTGATTTTTGTGTTATAGTTTTTACACTACTGTGTGTCTTAAAGAATCATTAAAAAACTAATGAATGTGCTGTAAATTGATTCCAATTCTTAAGAGATAAATTACAAAATAAAGGTTGGGATTTTTACCTTTCTACTAGACGCAAGAAGAGGGTAAAATGTAAATATTGATAACACTAATTAAAAATGAATAAATTATATAAGATACGTTCCATCCCAATAGAAATAAATTTTACGATTGTGAGCCGCCTGTATTTTTTGAAATGTTATTAATTAATGTTTAGTTCATTTCCAAAACACCGACCTTCATTTTGTAATTTATAACTTGAGAATTAGAATTAATTTTTAGTGTGATAACCCTGAAATAATCTGCTTAATGTTAGTTCTAAAAAAGGGCAATCTACGTGTCACAGTTCGTAACACAACAATATTTAAGAAATTTCTGGTGGCATCAACATTCGTAGTCTGTTTTTTTTACTTCGAGAGAAAACAAACATTGCCACGACTCCTCAAATCATCATTGTAACAAGTGTCACTTTTACATAACATTTACAAACATCGTCATTTTGAGTTTATTAGATAGGCGATTAACTCAGGAAATAAAGATAAATGAACTTAGTAAGTAAGGAAACTCTGTTAGTAAGTTACTCTTTATGTAACCTAATTTGTGATCGTTTGGTATTTGGATAAAAATAAATAAATCGACTTCGATTCAATGTAATATTAACTATAATATTGTGACATTTTTTTTTTCATTGAAAGTATCACCAAATCATTTATAGTCTCACAAATAATATTTAAGGTAAGGGTAAAGGTTTAGCTTCTGTAAATTATAAATAATAAGATACGTATAATCAGTGGCGGATTAGGCACATAAGATAACTCAGGCGCAATTAAATTTGGAGGTCCTGTTTTTCGGATAACACAAAAACGTCAGAAAATTCCATGTAAAATAATAAAAATCTATACAAAAAGTATATGGATTATATAATATTAGCCATTCTTGAGACCCCTAAGATTCGGAGGCTCCAAGCGCGCGCCCTATTTTCTTATAAGGTAATCCGCCACTGCGTAAAATACAGGGCTGTGGAATTTGTGTCGGAGTCGTGAAAAATGAGCGGTTCGAATGTGTATTCAAACAAAATAGTCCATTGCATGTTTAGCTGACTAAAGATGACCTGATGGAATACATATATATATAAAGTCAAAATTAAATAATTAAAAACTTCCTTGGAGTCGGAGACATTTTTTATTTTAAAGCTGGATTCAGAGTCGAAGTCGGAGTCGTCTTCTTTGACTCCATAGCCCTGGTATAATCGATAAAACCAAATAAGCTGAATCTTCGAAAACATCTCACTTGTTGAAGATGTTTATTATAATATCATTCCTCTAACCTACAGGTTCCCAATCTATGGGTGTCCAACTTTTTTTGATTTTGGATTTGAACAACAAAACTACAGTCAACTAAAATTACCTTATTGAAAAAAAATGCCTTTTTCAATTGCATCGGGGCTGTAGGTCACATGACTTTTATAAAAAGGTGTTGGCACCCGAAAAAAGTTAGGAACCTATGCTCTAACCATTTACCGCTTTAATCAGTTAAGCATATGTATTTTTTATAAGATGTTTTTTATAAAATAAAATTCTATTTTGACAACTTTTAAGAACGTCGAAGAAAAGAAATACATTTCCATTATAAATTTTTAATCTGTAAATTTTTCAAAATAATAATTTTACAAGTGCGCAATTTTTTGTGAAAATCGTTTAAAAATGTTGTGTTCAGAAATTAAAAATTTCATATGGTCTCCTATTTTTCGAAAATTAATTCAGTTTCTGAAGAGATACTTCATTCTACAATATAATGATAATGAGAAAATTAAAGTTACAACATTTTTAACGAAAATTATATTATTGTATAAGTACATCTCAAATTAGAGAAACTATTTTTTTGTCTGGGTTATTCACCTTTCACTCTGTGTCATCGGTAAATGTCAGATGTCACTGTCACAGAAATTCTCATTTTATATTATTTTTAACGTATAAACACTAGAATGTTACATCATTAACGACTTCATTGTGGTTAAATGTGTGTATTAGGTATTTGATTGTTTGTAATATGTAGCCCCATATTTGCAATGATATCCTACCTTGACATATGTATTTATGTTCGACCGGAATGATATGAAAAGCCTTTGACAATATCTGTATCTACAATGCCGTGTTTGTTATCGAGAATATTTGTTTGGCCTCTCGATATTCGATGTCATGCCTCCAGCGTTATGTAATTCTTATCACGCGCTATGATCTGGTTTTTTATCTACAAGACACGTCATATGACCCAATAGACGAATACGAGGGACAAGGGCGTATGCTTTTATTGTATTATCAGTTAGGTCAATTGCCATTTTGCGAAAAAATATTTATACAATCCGTGTTCACCGAAAGAATTTATTGTCATAAAAAATGTGATAATTTTAGTTTTGTGTAATAATATCAAAAAAACCTTTTAAGCTTTCGCCCAAATTGTTATTTTTTTATAAACTCTTTTTTATACTTTCGATGGATTCGGCGGTAGCTTCGTGGAAGTTCATTTTATTATACAATTAAAAATAACTTAGAAACAAATAAACAAAATTAGTTACAATAAAAAATATAAAATAACTTAGATTATTACACGTATTGTGCTACTAACTGTGACACGTGTTTCGCCTCTTTCAGAGGCATCCTTACAATCTAGAAAAATCGCAAATGCTTGTTTATTTAAGCTCGTACTTAAACAAGCATTTGCGAAAGTAAGATTGTTTGAGGATGCCTCTGAAAGACGTCTCACAGTTTATAGCACAATACGTGGAATAATCTAAGTTATTTTATATTTTATATTGTCACTAATTTTGTTTATTTAACGACTCAACTTTATCAGTCAAGATTTTTTCATCATGGTGGATCATTGAGGATTTTTTTGATTACATTATAGTATAAAATGGCGATTGGGTTTGTTGTGATGTAGAGTCGTCGGTATTATTTGTAAAACACAAAAATCGTCCTAAGCTTATCTTCTGATACCCGAGGGCATTTTTTTCTATTTGATTCGACTTTCTTTGAAAATAATGTCACCCAGTGGACGTCGTGTTTGTTTGTAGAGGTAAAAACGCGCAAAAAAAAAATACCCATACATACACGCTTATAAAAGTTATGTCTATTTTGACGAAGATTAGCTCTTTATATGATTTCTTATTGCGAAAGAATAAAATGGTAGAAGGTGCTTAACCAATTTCAATACAATCAATTGTTTTATATACACAAGACCAACATCCATCATTTAAAATAAATACTCATTTTTCTAAAAAAAATAAAAGATTTTTAACATCAAAATACATTCATTTTTTAACAGTTCTAAAGCCGAGCCTTGCACGCTCTTGGGCGTTTGTTATATTCGGTTACAGTGCCTAAAGGTTTACTGGCGATCAATGGTTTTGGGTTCATGTTCCGATCGTGGCTATACAAAAAATATGAGTGGTTCAAAATAAAATTTTAAATCTTGGACATGGGTATTTGCGATCCGTTAATTCTAACCGAGTTGTAAATATGTAATATAAATCTTTATACTGAAACCTCGGGCAAATTAAATTATTTAATATATATTTTTTAATCAATGTCTACTCTCAATGTGGAGCAAATAGCCTTCTAATGGGGTATCTCAACAGAAATTTTCTACAAGAACTGCTTGTTTACCAGTTGCTCAACCTCGCTTTTTATCTAAGAGAGGAGGAATTGAAAAAATAGCTGTTCGCACTGTTATTCGAACCCATAAAGCTCGGCATGATAACCAACGACGTTGACCACATTATTAAATATATTTTTTATCCATGTCCACTCCCAATGTGGAGCATATGACCTCCTAATTGAGGTATCTTAACAAAAGTTTTTCTTACGAGAACTGTTTGTTACTCAACCTCACTTTTTTCAATGTGAGTATTAGGGAAAGGCTAGAACAGGACTAGTGGTTGACTAATCGCTATTGCTACACCTGGTTATTAAAGGATCAGAAGGATTGGAGGAGAGTAAATGATGTGAATTGACATCACAAACATCCAGTCTTCGATCACAACTTGAATTGATAAAAATGAATAATTCTCTAATTCACTGTGATCTTACCGGGAATCGAACCCAGATCTGCTTGATCAGCAGAGCAAGCTCTAACCAACTGGGTCACGGCAGGCTACATATATAATGACCAAAAATTCTTTTAAATGTGAATATAAAAAAAATACAAATAAGTGTTTAATCAATCAAACATGTGTAGCAGCCACTACAAAACAATTTTGTTCTTAAGAACAAAACTATCTTTTCAAAAAGTTGAATGAGAAATATTGGAAAAAGTTTTTTAAGCTCAGATTAAATAAACTGTACTTTATCTTTCTCAATTTAAAGGATAGTTTAGCAGAAAAAATTAAGTTTATTACAGGGTTACAATTGAATAAAATAAAATATCTAAGGAGGGTAAGTATTCACTCAATAGTATCCATACGGAGCAAGCATCTATTCATTTAAATAGCGCATAAATTGAGAGTATTGAAATACCGTTTCAAACATTTGTGTTAAAAAGCTCTGAAGAGAACCGTAAAAAGTTAGAAGTGGCTTAGTGCTGTGAAATGTACCTTTGTTTTTTTCAACAACATTGTTTTCAACAAAACTTTTTGGCACGAACTAAAAAAACAAAAGGGAAAAAGTTAAGACAGAAAACCAATTTTCAAAGAGAACATTTTTGTAGTTTAAAAACGTGTTTATTTTGTGAAAATTCAACGATAGTTTTACAAGCTTCCGTTCAAGGCCCATAGAAGTCGCGAAGTGTATATATTATACTTTTTAAAAGTCACTGTTTTTCATTAATTCAAGTTATGTCAAATCAAATAAATGTACGGTTGGTTTAATTAAAAAATAGGTCATTCAAAAGTCTATAATTTTCCTGATACTGTTAAAAGCAAAATGTATTATTAACAGTGTGTCGCGTAATTTCAATCTTTAGATATATTACATATTGTAAAATACCAAAATTAGAAAACAATCGTTCTTTTGTTTTTGAGAATTTGATTTTGTAGCGACGTGTGAAAATTACTATAATGGAATTCTTAGTCACGAGTCTATAAGTGATTCGAACGGAAGCTTCACTATCAGTACAGAACATTTAGAATTTCATTTTTTTAAGCCATGGCCGTTTGCAACTCAAATTGTAATTGACTTATTCATCCACCTTTAATGGAGAGTAAAATGAAAAGAAAAATGTGTCTTCTTAAATACAAACGTAATCGTTTTTAAATCACATTTAAAGTATTGGATTAAACACACAGTGAATGGATAAAAATTGATACTTTGATCAAAAATTTACAACATGAAAAATAAATGTATGAACGTTTTTATTTAAAGTTTTAAACTCTTTCAACAGTATTGATCAATTTAAACGTATCCAATGACAATTTTTGGCGGATAATATTAAACAATGCAATACTCTTTTTTACTAATTCCATATTTATGATAAAAACAGGCCACTTATATCACACACTAAAATACAGGTCTAGACAATTTCAAATAAATTATAACATTAAAAAAATAGTTACTTTCCTTTAAATTTATTTCTATTTAGGATTCTATCGTTGACATGTAATTATTGTGCCATTTAAAAATGTGATTTAAATTGATGTTTAAAGGAATTAAACCAAAACCAATGATACAATATTTTTTATAACACATTTAATCCGAGGATGCTTTTACTTTGTGTGTACGCTTAACTACGCAACTCACTGATTTAACGACTGTCAAACATCTTGAAAGCATAAATCGCTCAATTTGCATTAATCCTGCTTTGATAAAGCAATAAACCCGTATTACATTATATCGTATTTATAATTATACATATTATATAACTATGTACATAAAATGGATATCGTACTTGGGCAATGGAGTACTCAGAACCACAAACGATTGTTATAGTACCCTCATATAACAACTATAACGCGCAAGGAGCAGAATTTCTCTTATGGGCCGTAACATTCAGCACTTACGTTAATCATAATATGGGGTTATATATAAATGTAAATCAAAGCCTTAATGAATTCACGCAAGACAGTATCATCAACAGAACTGAGACGATTGCAAATCGCTGCTCCCTACAGTTGCTGAAATATTTTTTAAAATTTAAAGAGCATGCAGTTTGGTAAAAAAAAAACAGAGAACCATATGTTAAGACAGAAATTCATTGATAGAATAATCAATTGATTAAAACTGTCCGTACTGGGATTCGAGCCGTAACCGTAGCCAACAACGTTGACCACTGAACTTCGGATGAAGATGTTGATAGTTCACAAAATATTTTATTTCCCGAAGAGGTCAGAAGTCGTCAGGGATTGCTTAACACATAATATAACTAATTGATGTTGATGATAATACGCTCTAAAAAACTGTACGTAACGTATATTCAGTCAACAAAAGAAAATGTAACGAATTTATTGTGTGAAAAGACTCTTTTCTCTGGATAATATCAGTGTAGCTTAATAAATAGTATAACGTATAAACACAAGCTTTTAAAAAATACGTTAGACATAGAATAAACTTATAAATAATGAAATTTATGTGAGTACTTTGAGCAGCGTTGTTTTCCGGACCTAGCTTCACGTCATGAAACGAAAACGTTTTTGTCGTTGTTTTAAATTATTTAAAAAATTTCATTAATATTATATTTTGAAGTGCTTTTTGTTGTTTCCATACCAAATTATTTAGTGAAGTTAGGATTATTATTATCAAGGCTTTTCTGAAACGGAATACAAAAAGCATATGACCACCCAACGTTTACTACGCCAGTCTTTTTGGTTCCTACCAGATCATTCCAGCCTGTCCTGTAGCTTCGCCGAGTACATCCTATGGATAGTAATCAGTAGTTTTCCATGACGACGGGATCCACCCAACTGGTAAAAGAGACAGACAGGATTCAAAATCTCTTGAGGCATTCACAGCATATGTCCAAGCTAACTCTTTGGTAGATTTTTTTATTTTGGACGTAGTAAGAGGCTGTTAAGTCCGATCTCTTATCTTCGTGTTCCTGACTAAGTCAAACCATCTTAACCCTAATATTCGTTAGTTATATGGTTATCTTATGCTTTAGTTAGATGCCATGACTTGCAACCGTAAAGTAACACTGTCAAAATACACGGGTTGAACAGAGTCTTAGGTTTTTTGCATTGAGTTTAAAGTTGCTTCAACTATCCCTAATTTTTAATATTCATTATTGTGAAACTTTATATTGACATGTACCAATTATATTTTTGCCTCTTATTAAAGCAGTGTCTTACACACTATTTAAAAATATTATAATTCTTATTCAAATATTTAATACAAAGAAAAAGACATAGCTAAGTTACTTTATATTAACTCGCGGAGAAAAGACATCATAAACATTCATGTTCAAGATCTCACATTCATATTAAATGAAAAAAGTTGTTATATTGACTTTGCTAGGCGTTCTACCAACACTAATCTAATGGCTAGGTTAAAGGCCACTTGACCATAGTTTCTCAACCTTTTTGGGCCCGTGGCCCTTTTTAAGTCTTATATTTTTCCGTGGCTCCCATACCCGGTTTTTATATAGGCATAAGTTTTTCGAGACAAAGTGATATGTTGAAAGATTCCAAAATAATTTTCAAAGATTTTTACCTAGAAATTTACGGATTTCCCAAAATGGAATGACGCGAGATCTTTTTTAGCTCTTCCGGGTTTTTTCCTTGGCCCCCCAAAACTGTGCTGTGGCTCCCCAAAAAATATTTTCTGTTACCCCTTTGGAACATGCCGTGGCCACCTGGCCCCTGGTTGAGAAACCATACACTATACTACAAAGGCCAACTGAAGACTAAAGTCAATGTCGCAATGCCGAAAGCCATCAATAATGTTTTAGAATTCGAGAAAAGCTTAGTATATTACTATTTTTTTGTTTTGTTTATTTAAATGTCTATTATTTGTAGCTTAAACACCGTTTTTAAACATAATTATGATAAGCTGGGATATAAAAAATATTTGGGAGATTTATTACAACTCGAAATAAATATTTCAATTTAAATTTACGTTCGATCCACTCCCGGATTAAAGCCTGCTAAAGCCTTTCCTAAATATATCCCTGTCCCTTGGTAGGGTTTTCCTTGAACTTCCGCTCTTTCATCCTATATCGTAGGTACGTATATCCGGATTTACGTCGTCCAGTTATATCTGATATATTTGTTATCTTTATGGTTTATTTTGCAAGCTTAAAAGTATAAAACAGATTCCAACTATATTTATTATTTACTGACTATTACTTCGAAATAAATTACAATAGTGTATGTCAATTTATTAACGTTTTGAAAAATGACAATTTTTGATTGAGTCCTTGAAAAGTGACCCAAGTACAACTATTTGACTGGAGCTTAACATAAGTACAGTCATTAATTACCTGATGCTTTATAGACTGCATATTTTATTTTAGGGAGAAAACAAGATTGCAGTGTGTATTTATTAATTTTAATCCACTTTAACGATACTTTTGAACATGTTAAATATTATTACCCCATACTCATTCATTCATTTAATAAAACTGATGAATGTGAGAGGAACAAAGTGTTAATGTTTTAAATTAGTAAAGAGTTAAGATACAATTATATTTGCGTCATTCAAAACTAGCTGGAAAATAAAATGTTTCGACATATAATAAATTTATTCAGCGGTGTCGATTTGACTGGATTTTTGTCTCCTTTACGCAAAGTAAAGATGTATTGTTATTTGGCATAATCAACTCATTTACCAGTTTTACTGAACCTTCGTAAGCACGTGTATGTAAATTTTCTTTGTGATCGATTTTATGTATTTTGTAATCGACAGTCCTTAACTCTCAAAAATCAGTTTTTTAGCGTTTTCTGAAAATTTTAATTTTTACTAATGGGAAGTTTTTTCGCGTTGACGACGAAGTTTCTTTGCCTTGGGCACACATAATTATGAAGTGCTTTTTTTTAAATCTAAATTCACCGTTTTTATAAAGTCGGTCCAAGGGTTGATTTTGAATTCACTCGTAATAAGTATTGACAAAAAACATTGCCATAAAGGCAATGAAATCTTAAAAAAAAACAAAAAAAGATTGCTGCATAAATTTTATTAGTTTAGATTTTTTTACATTTGTGATGGACGTACACAAATACGCCAATCGCACAAATTTTCATTATGAAAAAACATAAAATTAATTCTTTGAGGAAACTATAGAATACATTTAATTTAGATTACTTATGTTTAATTGCACACTATTTTAGTAAGCAAATGTTCCCTGTCAATCAATTATTTGGAAAGAATAAATATTTTGTTTGGTCAGTATAAACAAAAATGGTCAATATTTATTTTAAATTTGGCTAATATTTTTGATTACAAAAATGTTATAAGGTGAGGTTAGGTTAGTTCGTCAACATAATACTGACCTTATGGTTAAAATACAGATCAATTCTTTATTACTTACCATTTAATACAAATATGTATTTTATATTAAATACTCTCCAAAAGTTGATTTGAAAACTGAGAAAATAAATATATACAGGCCTGTAAACTGAGAAAATAAATATGTCAGGCCTGTAAACACAGAGCAAGGTTACAAGCTTATCATATATCTGGTCATTGTCATATTGTCATTGTCATATATATATATTAGTTAATAATAAAGATAAAATACATTACTTAAATAAATCCGGGATTTATAGATTGCAATGCTCTTGTTGTACAAAGTTTTATATCGGCAAAACAGAAAGAACACTGAACATCCGAGTTTTAGAACATATGGCAGCCTTTAGATTGAAAAAAGACACGTCTACTTTTGCTAATCACTTATTTTCGGAAGGACACGTGTTCAATCAGGAACAAGGGATAAAAATGTTACACCCAAATACGGACAGTCATAAGCTCTTTTTCCAAGAAATTTTAGAAATCAACAAAGCACAGCTGCAAAGTCTTCCAATTTTAAACGAAATATCAAACATTCCCACATCTCCACTTCTATACCCTATATAACCATAAAATCATATAATCATAAAACCTTTGCCGACAAACAAATTATATAATTCTTGAAACTGCTCACTACTCAAATCTGTTGGCATTCCCATGGGCTCATCCTTTTCGCCAGCAATGGCTTTGGACTCAGTGATGCATTTATATCTTATAAATATAAACACGAAACTTTCATTTGCTAAGCGTCAGTTCAAGTTCATCCGTGCACTTGAATGCCTGAAGATGCCGAAAGGCGAAACCCGGGTCGTTAGTGACAAAATTTGTGAGAATGTACATAGTTTGAACGATTCAAATTTAATTGTCATATTCGTTTAAAAATTTAAATTAAGTATCTGAGTAACGAGCAGTTTTCTTAGAAAATCCTCTAAAAGTCGATTTGCTCCAAATTTAAAGCGAATTTTGTTTAAAAAATCCAAAAATGCCATGTCCGAATCCATTGGAAATATTACAGTATATAAAAAAATTATTAAGCTTTTTAGTTGAACTAGATAGTCGATGTGTCGACAGTCACATACAATGTGTAATTACAATACTGCTGATTGGCAAAATACTTCTGCGTAATGGCTTTAGTTGGCAAAGCCCATTCCAAATTAGTTTGAAGTGGAGTTCAACCACCTTTGGGATTTTAGGTTTCCCGGATGTTGTTTTCGAATCATTAGCGTTGTTACTATAATACCTTACAATCCATAATATTAGTCGATAGACAAATATAATTAACCAATACTTTGTTTTTCAAATAATACTCGTTATAGTAACAAAAAACGTACATAGTTTGATATTTGTTACAAACAATGTTTTTATGTATCAAGCAAAAAATGTTTGTTTTTAGTTAAGATTATTTTTCAAGTGTATTTTATCTTAAAATAACAAAATGAAAAACAACGTTTATTAGCTGATCGTAAAATGAAATAAATATAAACAAAATAAAATTGTACTAATCAAATACCAGAATCAACCAGATTTGAAATAATCTGATTCATTAATACATCGCTAATTGAGATTTAATTTTTTTGTCATGCTATTATATATGCTAGTTTGAGATTGAGAGCATATAGATTTTGTCGCATAGTGTAAAATTGCGCGTATAATGCGCACACATTTGTCTCCTTAATTTTAACAAAATGTGTTTTTATCCCTTTTTTTATTGGAAACCTTTTATATGCTGCTACTTTTAAAAATCTTTTATACAAGTTTCTTCTAGAAAACGTACATAAAAAATACATTTAATATTGTATCAAAATCTATGACAAATTTAAAAAGATCGTGGGTTTCTTGGTTTTAAACATGGAATTCAAACCTCTTATTTCACAACCAATGTAGATAGAATTATTAATTATGGAGGAATTTCCATGACAAAATAGCCTATTTTCTTTATCTCCTAGACATTTTTCTGAAACCGACTTAAAAGTCTTATTATAAAAGTGAACATACAACACAAAATTTAAATATGCCTATTATTATCGCTGTAAACTTTTTGTTATCATTTTGGATGTAAATATTCTTTAAATGCAGTAATGATTTTTGGAAGTTAAATATGATCCGAATTTATATTCCGAATTTCAGGGTCAGGAAGAAGAAGATTTTTTTAATCATTAGGTAGGTTGTCATAACATTTCATTAATATGGCATCTTTATTTTAAGCTGTACAATATATTTTAATTATTATAATGCCAAGTCAGAGCTACTGAAAATGGAGTGAAGAAACATAGTTTGCAACTTAATGGTTTTTTCATATTAACTATCTTGTAATAAAATTCTACAAAGTAAATTTAAAATCAATAAGCTCATTTCAATTGGTATTCAATAACGTGTTTTGAAGAGTAGGCGGGTCATATGATACAATCACTTCAAGAAGAAAGAAAAAACCTTATCAAAAACTAATTATATACAATATATCATTTTGATGTAATACATTTGGATTGTATAATGAATTTCATCTGCAATATATCAAATATAAATTGATTCTTCACTAAGTGAAGAATTATTTATTTGGTAAAATTTAACGTAATAAAACAAATAAAAAAATTAAATGTCACAAAAGAAAACATTGAAAATTAATAGTTAATCATTTCAATATGAATTCAACTATTTGGGCCATTGAAAATTCGCAACAATGAAATATCAGTTTTTAATCTAAAGTTAATTAATATAGATCTATGAATTTTTATTAAATTTAAAAATAAAAATAATGAGTTAATTAAGTTTTTCAAATATACAAGATTTGAAATTCTACGAATATTGTCAGATTTTAAATTTAATTAACAATTCTGTAGAGAAATTTCACAAACTGTTAATAACTTATATAAAAAAAGCTTGGCTATTGAAACAAAGCTACGTTCCAATTCAAACAGTTTGTTTATTTTATATTTTGATTTCGTCCCATTATTAATGAAAAAATAACTATGTGTTGTATTTTCAAATGCTGCATTTTCAAACAAACATAAATCTCGTGATACCAACCAGGAGATCGTTGGTTTCCCCTAACTAGCTTTATAACAAAGTTATTTGTTCCCAGTTTTACGTAACGCAGGGTTACCAAAAAGTTTTTTTCTAATTGTATTCTTAAAATTCAAAAATTTTAATGTATTTCAGAAGCTGACATATTATTTAATAATTACAATGTTATAATATTATGCTTTTATGGTTTGTATTTTTTAGGGTTGAAACATCGATAATTATAAAATGTGAATGATTGATTAAATATTTTAAAATAAATATTCTAAAAAATAAGTATCGTATATTATTTAAGATTTCGACTGAAGGTGCTTGGTGAAATTTCAATATTAAATTTGAATCGTTTAAATTATGTAAATTCACACAGATTTTGTCACCATTTGTGCACTTGAAAACCTGAAGATGCCGAAAGGCGAAACCCGGGTCGTTAGGGACAAAAAAGTGTGAATGTACATAATTTGAACGATTTAAATTTAATATCGTATATTAATTATTGCATTGAAAAATCATAAAAACAATTTAAGTTAAATTCCTAATAACATTTTTTTAAACAAATTTTCATTTTTGAAGATATTCTTTGTTAAATATCAGTATGCATCTTAATGCATTAAAAATTCGAGGGCTAGAGTGACAAAGGCGTAACTACAAAAACTTTTGAGATTAACACAAAAACAGTTTTTGTCTAAATAATTTTTTATTTAAGACAAATTATATTTGACAGCAAAAATAAAGCTGACAGATCAAAGGTTTGTTTTTATAATAATGGTGTTTTGAAAAAATACAGTCTCCAATATTATATAATACTAAATAAAATAAATGAATACATTGTTGTGGTTTCTTTCAAGTTACCCTATATCCTCAAATTTAGAATACACGTTAGGTCTAATGTTCCCTCTAAGACAAGAGGTTAGCTGAGTGGAAATTTTAAAGGCTACGCGGACCGATCAAATATTAATTGAACAACTGTCTTGTAGTGTGCGCCAACCCGTATTGAGTGCGCGGAGGCTTCCCAACTGCTGCGCGGCCGCGCACGCGCGCAGCTTAGACGGACAGTTGGTTAGGTCTATATAAATATTTGGTTGCTCAAAAAACTATTTGTGCTTATTGTTTTTAATAGATCGTTGGATCTCAATAATCAATAAAATAGACTTTTAGATGGACAACATACAAACCTAAGATGAATCTTAAAAAAACTAAGCTCCTTGAAAAATATATATCAAATAACAACCTCGGTTCCAAAGTACACAGCAAACAATCCCCTACTTATTCCTTGACTACACTGTAATAATTTATCGATTAAGATTGAAGCGTTTCTCAGCGATGTATTTAATGTAAGTTTGAATTATTTTATACAACAGAAATTATTTACCAATGTGGTTTTGTTTTTGTTATTTTGAATAAAGCATTGCAAACAAAAAAGTGAACGTCAGCCCTGCCGTTTGAGTTAGTAAAGTTATCTCACGACTCTTCCATGGCATTAATAGGTCGTTTGTTAGAGCGAGACGTGACCAGTTAGTTTCATTCGTTTCAAATTTAGATTTTCAAACCCAGATAGTTTTCATTCAATGGTTTGGCTTTACGTTTTCTTTGTTGCAGATCTGTATTATTATACCGGGGACGAACGTAAAGCTTCCTGTTCGAGTATTGTGGAACGAAATTGAGATTTTCGATAACGAAATATTGATTCCCTTAGAACTTTCATAAAATGGTGTCAACTTTGTTTATAATTTACAAAAACAAATATTATACACAGTTTTCAATTAATTCAGTTTTTATTACACATTTCACAACGTAATAATACAATAGGTAAATTTTTATTTGCTTTCGTAGTTTAAACGTGAAGATGCATTTAAAGAATGGTCGAAATAATATAGGTATTTTGTCTTTTCTTTGCTTGCTTTCGTTAATAAAAAAGCAACATATATATATTTAAGAAAAGATGGTGACAGAAAATTATTTTCTTCCTAAAAGTCGTAAGTATAAACTATACAAAGAAATGTTTTTTACCAATCACCGTAAAATCGTATTTTATGAATTGCAGCCAAATTTTCCGAAAAACATACTTATTATTTTTGGAAGCTATACCCTTATTCTTTATTTGTATCCAATTATACTTTAACCCTTATTATCTAATGTAATTTGGTTTGATCGAAAAAAGTGGTTCTGACTGCCCTTCTCAGAAAAGTGGCCCTAGACGAATGAATTATTTAGATCTCTCGTAAAATTATATTTCTTGGAATATTTGGTAGAATCGAATAAACATTAAATTATTCCCATTCTCAATGTGAGTTTATCGTTTATGATAAAACAATACATGAAATCTCATCAAATTGTTTACTATATTTAGCTTCACAATAAAAAAAACACACAATCTAGAAAAACCTCGCGTTACAAAAAAAATAATTAAGTATGTCAAAAGTTGAAACTTGGGTCGTTAGCGACAAGACTTATGTAAGAGTACAGGATTCAGACAAATAAAATTTGATATTAAACTGTAATAATGTGCCGCAATAGTAACGTAATTAAGAATAAATTTATGTCATAATACTTTCTAATTAAAAAAATATTTACATTTTAGTTTGCTTGCTGAAATTCTTAATTGGACAATAAAATATTTTATAAACTACAAACACATATTAAAATAGCTTAATATTTTATGGTGCATGAACCGTATTTAGGACCTAATTCAATTTCCCTATCCGAAGTACCGCAAATTATGTTTTCAATTTTCCAGCCAGAACCTGGCCGGGAAAAGTTGGTCTTCGTGCTTTGGTGAGCGCTACTTACAATAGATGGCGTTTATGCGGCATAATGTTTTGCATACATGGAAAAGGCGGCAGGAAACTCTGGGATTTTTGGTCAGATTTTGACCATTTTGGAATAGTAGTTTCACTAGTAAATAATGTTGACAAATACGTTAGTATTTTATCACAAGTTTGGTATACACCCTCGAATTTAGAGGTTCTGGCTCACAAATTCTTCACGGATCATTTATTGTGGTTTTTGAACCAACCGAATTGATTTTTAAATATATTAATGAATATTTGTAAAGAGCTATGGATGTTTTTATTGCTTCTACACTATTCCGCTCCCAATGTGGAGCATATGGACTCCTAATGGAGTTTATCTCAACAGAAGTGTTTTTACGAGAACTGCTTGTGACTCAGTTGCTCAACCTCTCTTTTTCCAAAGAGAGTAAGGATAGAAAGACAGGGCTAGGACAGGGATTAGTGGTAAACTAATCGCTCTCGATACGCCCCGTTCATAGGATAGGATAGGTGAGAGGGGGGAATTTAAGACATCACATACATCCATGCCTTTGAACAGAAATCATAAATCGATTGAAAAATAAATTTATAAAACTGTCTGTACCGGGATTTGAACCCGGGCCCTCTGTAGCGGTAGCCAACAACGTTGACCACTCGACCACATAGGCGGCATGATATCCTAAAAACAAACATAATTATCTAACAACAGTTTTTACCCGATTAAATCGTTTTATAGTTGCTTTCCTAAAAAAAGAAGATTTGTGATTAAGTAACATGCGGTTTTCATGAAAAAAATGTTTAAATGTTCTTATTATTCGATATATGCTTTACAATTAGAGCATTGCTTAAAAAATGTTTCAATATTTGTACCTCCCAAAGCGGGTCTTATTGCGCAGCGGTTAGCGTTGTTGACTTCCGTGCCGTATATCACGGGTTCAAGTCCCAGTACGAACAGTATTTTTTCGTTCGATATATCGATTTATGTTCGAAGGTATGGGTGTCTTGCTTTCCCTCCCACCCTTCCTATCCTTCAATAACTGGGCGTAGCGAAGGAGATAAGTTAACCACTAGTCCTGTTCCCATAGAAAAAGTTATGTTGAGATACTTCCATTAAAAGGCCATATGTTTCACATTGGGAGCGGACATAGATAAAAAAGTACTGATAAAAATGAAGAGCAAATATTCAAAAAGTGATTTTTCACACATATATAAATCTTAGGAAATGATGACTTGAGTGTTGATGAAATCACGGATTGCTTGAATGTGTCATCTTTATAATTTCATTTTTAAAGGAAAAAACCTTTTTTGAACATTAATTGTGATTTCCATTCATAGATTTTATTATAGACGATTAGAACTGATATTAAACGGCATTTTTCAAAATTTGTGAAAATCACTTTTTGAATGTTTGCTTCTCTTTAAACCTGGTCACTTTTTTCGATAAAATTGCCAACATACAAAAAATAAAATTTGAGAAATATTAATTTCCGGTGGATGGACTTAAAAGATTCGTGCCCATATTGCACACAATAGTTAAATAATGTATGGCTCACATCTCGTAATGTTGAGAAATACGTGTTTATGATTCTAGTTATAATATTGGCTGTCACGGCGGTATGTATGTTAATATCATACAATGTGTTTTTGAATCCTTAAAAAATACAATGGTTAAGATTAAAGTATCCCAGTTAATAATTTGGCCCCTCTTACCATACCGTCGGTTTTTCATATTTTAAAACATCATTCTCTTTGCTAATAGTTTTTAATACAGTGTGGGTAACAACTTGAAATTATCAATTAATTTTACTTTATTTATTTCAGAAAAAAGCAATCTAATGTATTACAGGTGAAATAAAAACGTCATGAATACATTTGAAAGATATATAAATACAACGTTGCTAATGGATACAGTTTTAATGCGAGTAAACAGTATCAGTTCTTAATAAATTTGTTTGGGTAACAAACACCGTTGTGTTTTCAAATGCTTTACTTTGACAAGCTACAAAATAATAAGTTAACCAACTGAAAAGAGGTTGACTTGAAAGGTGAGACTTATTAGTCATACCCGCTTTACACATATTTCTGTAATACTGCTGGATTATCCATGAGAGTAAATGTAAAAAAGAAGATATGCTAGTGATACCATATATTATTTGTCGATTGCTTTACTACATGTCACTCTTTTTTGCCTGAAAATTAACTAGATGCTCACTAATATCATATTATAAAACGGTAATTTTTCATACATGTAAATTAAATAAACCGATACTTTACGCAATATATGAATACAACATCACCATGAAAATGTCAATATATAATGTAAAACTAGAACTTTAAGATTAGAACCATAAAGTAAATTTGAAATATGGCAACGAATATTTCGTTAGTCGCATAAATAATCGAATTCCTTGATCTCAAAGATGTGTTTGTTGATATTTTCGCATCCGCAATTAAGCTTCCAAGAAAATTGCATTATTATTTGAGGGTTTGCGTATATTTTTAATGTTGTAAAGCATGTTTACTATATAATTCAATTTGAAGAAAAAATAAATAAAACCAAAAAACAAACACAGTAACTGTTTTCACAGTGAAAAGCTTACGCTTTGGGTGGGTGTGTGTGAGTTTAAAATTTTTCAATAACTGAAACAAACACAATCATTTTGCAGTTGGTAGCAATTTGTTGCTCGGGCAAAGGTTGGCGGCACTGCGCGATACTGGGGCAGCGTATAACACAACACAGCGGGGGCAAGAAAACTTCTCGTTGCACATTTCGGGGCAATAACATTTTTATTGCTTTTTAATGTAATCATTTCGCCAGATTCTCGACGTAATTCATGGAGTACGCCATGAATTCGAGTATCGTACAGTTTATGCGGACAATTCAAGAAATAATAAAACGTTCCTCGGCATTACTCGCGTGTTGGTGTCACATAAAATATTTAATTTTCCGAAAATTTTGTTTTTATAATAATGTTCCTTTTTGTGTCTTATTTGTTGTCTGTGTAGAATAGGGCAGTGCTTCCCAACCTGTTTAGACATGCAAAACGGTTAAAAAAGAAAGAACTATTAACGTAGTAATAATAAAAATAATAAAACATTTTTAGTACTTTTTCCACACAAAATTTAATAGATCAGAACCGGTTTCGCTCATGATGAGCATTGTCAACTGATAAGAATAACAATAAAACAGTGATATTTATACAAAAGTTAAGTGGGTATGACAAACAATTGGTATTACAACCTAGCAAAAGAATTGAAGCAAAATACAAGGAAAATAAACTATAAATAAAAAGTTGAAGACCACTTAGCAATGAAAACTATTACAACAAAAACCAATTTGTTGTGAATTATCATTAACAAAGTAAAAACCAACAATTAGTGTATATAATAAATAAATCTTAATGTCTGTCAACCAAAATTGAGTTTGGAAAATCCAGTAGAGTTCAATCCAACAAAATTGATTCCTGCGAAAAGAATAAAGGCAATATCAATTCTTACAAAATAAAAGCAAACTGAGAAAATTAAAATTCTAAAAAAATAAAACAGTACAAAAAAGGAAATATAATAGGCTAGAATTAGGTTAATGAAACGGATATACAAAGTACTAAAAATGTTTTATTATTTTTATTATAATGCCATTCCACCAAGTATTGACAGTGAACACCTTAAAAGTGAATGTAGTAATAATTATACATATTTTATGTATTATAGATATTTAAAATATCATGCTAACTGGTTTTAAAATTTAGATTTAAAACAAGAATTGGAGATACAAGAGTATGTAACACACCGTCAGTTAATGATATATCTTTGATGAACAAAAGCCCAATATGAACAATAATTATTACTAACGTTCAGTTAGACCAAGTTAATAATTTCGATAGACCAGCATCAGTCTGTGGATCATTGGTTGGAAAATCATAGTATAGATCACTGTTTCTCAATCATTTTATACCGGCAAATTGTAAAAAATAGGAAAAATGTATGAGGACCGCTATCACAAAAAATAATACTGCGGTTTACATGCCATTGTGTGAATTGGATTTAAAATATTATATTACATATTATAAAAGCAAAGCATACTATAATAGTTGGATTGCATTACTATAATAGAAGATATTGGTAAATCGGCACCGATCCACAGACCATCAGTTGGCAAATACTAGCTTGGCAAAAAGTTCCTCTTAACAAAAATGGTGCAACAAGGTAAATATTATAATGTGTTGCTTTTTTACGACTAAGCATTTGATATATCGGACATGACTGTGTGTTTGTGATACACCTCTAGTTGATTTTGAGTAATATTTCATATTCACAAATGACATAGCACAATAACATAGCAAAACACTTTCTTGGTGATACAAAAGCTAATAAAAAAAATATGTTGTTTTTTTTTACTACGACTTGCCATCTATCAACGAACAGTATTAGAATTTTACGATACAAAACCAACCAATATGTAACATATAGACCGCACTCTGATTAAAAAAACGTTTAGGCCTCTTTGAGTTATTTATATCGTTCGGCAAAACATAAATTACTCACATTTAAAGTTTCTTCAAAATGAATACTATCGTAAATATAAAAAATATTGAATATGAAATTTCATGAAAGTTGATACTTCGTTATCACTCTATCACGCCATCTAATGAGTAGTATATACTTTTTTTCAACTAAATAAACTCACGCCCGTTATGGTCAAGTTGAGTAGGGCTTGCTTTACCAATCAGGTAGGTCTGGATTCGATCCCTGAAAAAAGTCAATTTGAATTAAATTTGTGACCTAAGACTTCTCGCATGATCTTTCAACCTCAAAATATTTGGCGCTGTAATGCCAAATATTTTTATTATAAAAAAAGAGTACCGCTATTTTTCTTTTGAATCTTATAATAATAAGACATTAATGAAATCATCAATCAACAGTTTTTATACTAAAAATAAAAAAAATGCAGTATTATCTGCCAACGTTTGCTCAACACTCGAGATCGCTCTTTCTGTCGATATGTCACACACGCAAACTCTGATCTCGCATCGTGCATCGTATAAAAATTCAGTGCTGTGCTGTGCCTTACAAACAAAATAATTACAATCGCACGTCATCAACAAACACATAATATTCAACGATTAACTAATAACATAATAAAGATGATATTTTAATTGTAACCATTTACAAACATACAACCTTTTTTTTTGACTGAATGATGTTTATAATGGGTGGATGGTAACAGTATATTAAAAACGGGATGAATAGTATTTGTATATCTGATTTATTTTACGGGAGTAATAAAACAAAATTTAGTAGCCGTTTTTAGGCGATAGTTTTAATTTAGGCGATAGCCGTGAAAACAAATCACGACTGTGATTTGTTGACTATATTGACGTTTGCACCATTCACGATCATCAAATAGTCAAACATCGGACCAAAATAAAGAGATTTAATTAATAAAAAACTACAAATCAGCGGCAGTACTGTTGATGTCATTGCTGTTATTAATTAAAATTCTAACTAAATACTTTGGTGTTATAAGAATACATGTTAATAACTACTTCCTTATTTTATTAAATTACTGCATTCTTTAGATTTTAAGACGCACCCTTAATTTAAATATTTATTTTTAATCTATGTCTGCTTGAAATGTGGATCATATGGTCTCCTAAGTATCAACAGAATTTTTGTACGACAACTGCTTATTACCCAGTTGCCCAACTTCTATTTTTTCAAAGAGAGTAAGAATATGGTAAGGACGCGATTACTGGTAAACTAATCGCTGTCGCTTTGCTTCCTAATTTTAGAATTGGAAAGGTGGGAGGGATATTTTAAGCATCACAAACATCCATGCATTGGAAAAGATAAATCGATTGAAAAAGTGCTGTCCGTACTGAGGCTCGAGCCTGTAAGGTCCGGCATTGAATGCAATGATGTTGACCACTGTGACATGTACCCGACAAATACCAGTATTAAAAAATAGCGTCACACATCATCCTCTACTAAGCCATTTACCATAGACGCTTTCTAAATTCAGAGACACCGAAAATAGGCAAAAAACGAGCGTCTTGATATCGAGGAAATACAGTAATTATATTTTTTAATATGTTCTAGAACAGTGGAGAGGAACCTAAGGCCTAAAGGCCGCATGCGGACTTTTGGCTAATCTGATGCGGCCTTTCAACTTGATTAAAATATTCACTTTGATCAAAAAACTATACGTAAGCGTATGAAAAAAGAGCGTAATAAACCCATTATATGTTATGTTATCGACAGACGCAAAAAAAGCTGAGACGGTGTCAACGTTTTCTTTACTGCGGCCTTATGTTGAATCATATAAATGAATGTGGCCTTTTGAAATGAAAAGGTTTCCCACCCATGTTCTAGAACTTTTAATATAGTATCAATATTGTGATTTTTTGCGATGTTTACTTAATAAGCTATTTTCAACATAGGCATAACCATTTGACTAGATTTGCAGGCCAGATTTTTTTTATCAATTTATATTAAAATTTTATCACAGCGATATTCGATCACATTTTGCTCATTCTATAAATAAACGACTGTAAGTAAGTAGCCTTACACGAAAATAGCTGTAAAGTTGAGAAAGAAACTACAAATGGTCTGAACCTGATTTCGATTGAAAATAGATGCAAAATTTTATAAAAAGTCTTTGAAAATTTTTTAGCATCTACTAAAAGTGCATATTTAATTTAAAAAAGGGGCTGAACTTTAGCTTCAACTCCTCCCAAAAACCATGACTCCAGCACCACAATCCCGCGAAAAAAATATAAAATGTTTTTAAGATGAGTTGTCTAACTAAGCAATTAGTCCGATTGTTAAAAAAGTACTATGTCTCAATTTTTGCTTCAAATGAATTTTTTGAACATTTTTAAAACGATTGTAGATCATTTGTTAATTGGTGTTAGGTACTAAAATAAACTTTGAATGCACGCATTTGCACATGATCCTCGGTTTGCCGATTTATATTTTTTTTGTCATTTGTATTTGTAATGCATTTTTTAAATAAAAAGTATGACCAAATTCTTTTGAAAATAAAATTGTATATGCATGTTTTATCTATCACTCACAAGAAAAGCTTTTCAATTTTACAAAATAAGCAACAACGTGCATTTATTTTGGTAAAAATTTACCGCTCACAAAATAGCACAACGATATTTCATGTTATATTTTTTAATCTATTCCTCTCAAAAACGTCGTAGGAGGAAGGCCCTTATATATTCCGTCTAGCATACAACCAGGTTTATTTCCACAACCCAGCAACCGGGTTGTGCGCGGTGCATCGTAACGTCTCTATGACACTCGACCATCTTCTCGAGTGAAAAAAAGGTTTACCTCCAGAAATCTCGTAAAACATCAAAGATGTAAACCTAACGTTGCAATTTTGCTGCAATGTGGAGTAATAAACCGACTCGTTATAGTGGAAAATTTCATAGGGTTGCATTGCATCGTTATTTGCTTGATTTATTATTATCATCTCAGTTTAAAAGACGAAACAGACCATTTTCCATAGATAATTTATCGACTAAAAATAAACTGATACGTAGCCTACAAAAATCTAATTATAACTATTCTATCATAACCTAGTTTTTTATGTATTATGTCAATATGCTGTCGGAAATAGCCACCATCGAGCCAGAAAGAATGTCTTTACGTACAAAATGTCCGTCAATGATTATTATTGAATTGTTGAGATATCGGTTAAGTGAAATTATCTACCTTAAGAATAAATTAATAAAAACACAATATTCTTTTGAACTTTATTTCCTATATATTGTATGAATATTGTTTTACTGTATAAATATAGTGTTTTTATTAATATGATAATGCCTTCCCACTGAGTATTGACAGTGAACATCCTAAAAGTGATTAACAATAATACGTGGAAAACATGACAGTGATATGTAATAAACAACATATCGATGAGACATAACGATAGAACATCATACGATATTATTTCATCTTATTATTTGCGTTAACTTATTTTTAAATTTGATCTGCCAACGCGTGTTCTCAATTAGACTGAACTATTTTTGTATAACATCACACGATAGGTGATATCAAATCAGTAAACTCTCAAAATTTTGTTTGTAAGCAGGGATATCGATTTTCTTATCATGTTTTTGAACAGCAAATAAAAGTTTCACTGATGGTCGTTACAGTTCTGTTAACGATTCCAAAATATTCTGCATAATAGTAGTGATAACGGTCTAAATATGGTGACGTTTCTGTTTTCCACAGATACACTATATTATTGTAAAATTTGTACAGTATTTTGACAGAGTGGGACAAAAATGTTAAAATCGTTTCAACATAAACTATTATTGTTCTCGTTTATAAGCACACTTTATAACCAATCTTCTCCGGAAAGAGATATTTAAATATTAATATTATAAAAAGATGATCCTAGATATTTCCATAACTAAAATGAGATTTTTACTCTTAAACTATTTCCGTTTTTGCATAAAAGCATGTTCATCTTTTTTTCTCAACATCTCTGAAAAATATGACACGGAGCAGTTTGTGTGGACCAATTAAATAAAAAAGTAACGGAATTATTAACGGACATTTAGGTATGTATATAAAATGTTGAAGTATAAAATATTTTTGGTATTAAAGCAGTAATCAGTGCGTTAAATATTTTTATCACAAGAAATACATTCGTTCAAGAAAAAAAACTTACTTTGACTTAAATCTTTAATTTATACTTGACCAATCAGATTATTACTTGTAATATAATCTTACAATAAGACCACACAATTTTAGGTATGAACTGCATGAATGACGGAAACGTAGACTTTGGTTAATTGATTTATCATAAAAATCAGCAATTAGGTATACATATTAATTAAGTTTTATATCTGAAAAATTACACGAAATAAGATTTTTATATAGTAAATATTTGTGCTAAATACGAGAGTATGTTTTTCTAGTGCCGGTAGCATTGACTGTAATAATTTATTTTGTAATATATTATACAAGTATAAAACATTAGAATGGCAATAAATTATCCTTTTTGTGTTACATTTAATTTCTAATTAATAAATCTAATTGAATTTAAGAGAACGAGTCGTAAAGCAAATGGTTAAATAACATTCAATTGAAATAATCTTCTTTTGATTACAATCAAGCTTAAAATAAAACATTTGTTTCACAAAAAAAACTCAACTTCGAACAACTTACCCTTACTAATTAATTATTGCTTACACAAGCATACATTATTCATAGAAGATGTGAGTATTCAGATACTTAATTAAAAATGAATGCTCTTTCGCGTAAAATTATGCATTCTCTTGCAAATATCAATACAGTTAAGTGGAGATACTAGTAGCAAACATTTGCTGATTGCATAACGAGTGCATCGAATAAGTACATCAGTAGAGCACAGACGTGCGGCTACTTTAGCTGTTACAGTGAATATTTAGTTGCTGAACAACTCGTCATGTGCTTTTATGTTTGCTTTTCGATAAAGTAGCACACGTTTTGTTACTAACGACCCGGGTTTCGTCTATCGGCATCATCAAGCGTTCAAGAGCACGGATTAATTTTAACTGATTTTTTTATTTAGTTTCTTTTGTGGTCATTATATGAAAATAGTATCAAGATTATCGTAGATTTTTAAAAATTTATGTCCGCTCGCAAATGGCCTGCTAATTGAAGTATCTCAACCAAAGTTGTCAGTCGCTCAACCTCTCTTTTTCAAAGAGAGTAGTAGGGATTAAAAGATAAGGCTAAAACAGACTATTGGTTTACTAATCGCTCTCGCTATGCCAAGGATCGGAAATCGGAATGATCGGAAAGGGTGGGAGAGAATTTTTAGAAATCACAAATACTCATGTTTTCGAATAGAAATCGATAAATCGATCTAAAAAATTCTGTTCGTACTGAGACTCAAACCCGTGAGATCCCACATGAAAGCCCACAGCCATAACCGCTGCGCAATAAGACCCGACAGTAAATTATTACATGGATCTATTTATCTCACTGATAAATTGAAGTTGCTGGACAAATTAATAAATTTAAGATTTGGTTTCAATTTTTTTATTTTATTTCTCAATATTTCATTATGTATGTTGAGATTTCAGCATTTGACTGGCGTACTTATTTCAATATCGACTATTTTCGTTCTAACTTACTGTAGTTATAAAGTAGCAATATGTAAATTTCAGCAAATCAAGCATTTTTTTCATTAAAAAAAAATAAAAGTTTTTACTTAAATGTATTATATCGTTGAAAGTATTATTATTTAATCAATTGTTGTACGAATTGTCTGAAAGTTTACCTTTTCTTGTCATCGTGGTATGTGAGAAAATAATTAAATGCTTGCACTAATTGATAAGTAACAGTTTTATAAAAGGTTACAAGATAGTTTGTTTACTGGTTTTTCAATTAAAAATAAGATTTTGCTGTAAAATATAATGTAAATACTAATAAAGTTACAAGAATTTAATTTATTCATTGAAATAATTATATCACAAAATACATTTCTTGATGTTGGTCTTTATCGATGTCTTCTGTATGTTAAATAACATAATTTGAAATAAGTACCTTCTAAATAAATTGATACCTTTTATGGAACAGATTCTTTCCACTAATTATTTATTTTACTCGTCGTCATATTATAAAATTTACATTATCAACATTGCAAAGAGTTTTTAAATAATTGAATAACAAACGTTATCCATGTGAGACAGATATATCGTGACTATTAATTCTAAAGTATCGGCTTTTTAATGTCCCAGGGTATGTGTCATACAATTATTATGTCCCGGGGGAAAAAACGATACGGTATTACTGTAGTTATTTTAATAAAAAATATTGAAATGAGTATTTCCATGCGTGGAAACTGTCGGTAAGTCAATACATAAGCAAATCTATTTTTTTAAGTTAACTAATGCAATATTTGACAATGCTGTATTGTAAATATTTAAATTGCATATTATTCGAGGTATTTATTTGATTTTGGCGATTAAACCACTTTCTTCGTAAAATAAAACATTGGGTCAGTCATTTTATGGCTATTATTACAAACTTGCATCTGTCACACGTACATACAGTGGTCATCTATTATGTTATTAAATGAATGCAAGAGTTTGAATTTTGTTTACCCTTTTCTAATCCCTTCCGAAATGTATAAAGATTCTCAAACTAGATTAATATATGTCTTTAAAAAAGCGTCCAATACTGGAAAAGAGTATCGATTATCCGGGAATTTATTCTCCGGTTGTCTCGACACAGAATTCCTTATCGCGACCCAAAAACTACAAATTTCTGAAAGTAAACTTTTGGAGAAACAAAAGTTACAATGAAAACTAATAGTACTTGAAAGAATACCCCGTTGTTACTTTTTTTTCTCGAGCAATCTTCACTTAGGACCTCGTAGTTCTCGAATTCCGAGGTATCGATTTTTTACCATTTCAAATATTGTTCTCTTTACGCTTTGTTTTCAGTAAGATTAAAGCAGCAGTTGTCTTCGAATAAAAATTGACAGTGAAGCAAATGTATGAAAAAGTTCTTTCATGGACTTAAATTGAACAACGTTTTTCTCTTGGATACGATACCAGTTCATAATATGATCATTTTATTGTTATCATCTCTGAAAACTGAGAATAAAAACTATTTCTATTAAAAAAACTTTCTTAGCGAGAGTCAACGAGTGGGGTAAGAATTTTATATGTAGAAACAGTATTGTACAAGTACTGCAGATACCTTTGGAGATCCTCAAATCTGTTTCATTTTTTGTCTAAGCCCTAAATGATGAAATTAAAATATTCTGAACGAAGTCGGATGTGTATAGGGCAGAACGAAATTATCCTGTCACGTTGTGGAAGGAAACAAAGTAATTGGTGAGTGGCTGGTATTCTTGGAGGTACCACGTGGTGAAAATATATACCACATATAAAGCGAATACGTTCAAAGATGAAAAAAGAAGAATATTTTTATAGAAAGCGATCAAAGACAAAATACATTACGAAATATATGAAGAGTTCGTTATGAATACTTTCTTAACACATAACAAGGGAAAGATATATATTTATATTCATGGCTAAAATACTTACCCTAGATATTAAATTACATTTCTTTGTATTATCCAATATAGCTCCCATTTCACGATATAATACGGACATAAAATGTTGGGAAATAAGTGAGTCAGGGAACACGTCTTAAATGTAAGTCACGTCTTCGTGTTTTGCTCTCTTCAACTGTAATATCCCTTTCGCAATAAAGTTTTCTATCGATATAAGATACTTGTTCTTACATATAACATTTATATAGTGCCTAAAATTACTTTTGAACAAAAATATACCGTGGAGCTATCAATTGAATTGATGAAGTCAAAAATCCGATAAACTTAAATGTTATTTTTATTTTGAAAGGTCGGTTGAATTACTTTATAATTTAATGTTGATTTTTTTAAAATCCATTAAAAAAACTTTTTCAAGGAGTTAACTGACGATTCTTGGCAGAAAGACATTCAAAACGTTTTTTTACTAATTCAACAATTTAACATATAAAATATAAAGCAAGAACAATCAGTCCTAATAATTATTAAGAAAATCGAATTTTTAAAAAAAGTTCACTGTCGATTTTTGAAATTTATTTTTATAAAAAATAATTATTCAATAGAAAATATAATTTTAAATAGTTATTTATTTTACTAAAAAAAAAGTCATTATTGATTCCCCCCTCCCACCCATCCTATCCTATGAACGGGGCGTATCAAGAGCGATTAGCTAACCACTAGTCCTATCCTTTTATTCCTACTCTCTTTGGAAAAAGAGAGGTTGAACAACTGAGTAACAAGCAGTTCTCGTAGAAACACTTCTGTTGAGATAAACTCCATTAGGAGTCCATATGCTCCACATTGGGAGCGGACATGGTAAAAAAAATGGTCAAGTACTCTATCAATGGCCGAAACAGGTTTTGATTGTATAAAATTGAATAGTGTTTTTTTTTAATACAATTCCATATTGCTTACTTTTGTAAAATGGGTTGACAGAAATATTATAAATATAAAAATTTCATGCTTAGTTAATCTTAATAAGCATTGTTTTAAAAGGAAATATTTTCATTAATAAATACATTTTTTTAAAGAAAAACAGCGAAGTGGAATTTTAATCCATACATGCCAATCTCACACGCCTTGTATGTGACGTGGTTCCGTTTCCCACTCAAATCGATATGACACTTTTCAATTTTGTAAAGCTCTTGTGAAAATTATTATTTCATTATAATTTCACTAACAACGGGTTTTAGAATTTTCAGGGGATCAGAAGGTTTTGTAATTATCAAAAAACCTCTCCTTACTTTAAATCATAATTAGAAATATCAATAATGGTTTGATTATTATTGACAGCAAGTTTGCCAAAGATCACAGAAATATATTCAATCTTAACATTAATAGCCGATAAGGTCCGTCTGTAAGGACGTCCGCAGTAAGGTACAGACCAATGATTTCGATTTATTCTGAACAGCACATTTTTGAAATGTTGTTCTATCCAATGGGAGCGGCTTATTTTAAACCGGGCGTGAATGTTCTGATATCGCCACGTTTGAAAATTTGATATTTCTTGGTGTAGAGCTAAAGTATTGTATCACCATACATCATAATATTCGAATAATCAAAGACTTTAATTCGACTATTGCAAACTATGATTATAGGGCTATCGAAATGAATCGTTTGATCGTGTGAGTCGATGTGAGACTAATATTTTTTGGAGCGGATTTGATCAATTGAATCATAATGATGAATCTTTTCACGTCTGACCTTGAAAATCTGTTAGAATTCTTTAATACATTAAGAATATTCAAATTATGATATGGATATATCATAGAATAATATTTTGCTTTTTTTATACACTTGGACAAAATGTGCAACTGATTTTTTATTGAAAAATTGGATTTGATCTTTTGATTTTTATTGGAAATAATTGTTAAATAATTTAAAATCCGAAAAATGGTTGTTAGCAAACTTGAACATTATTCCAATAATTCAATAATTTACGAAATTTCTGCTACTACGAAAAATGGTTGTTAGCAAACTTCAACATTATTCCAAAAATTAAATAATTTACGAAATTTCTGCTACTACGAAAAATGGTTGTTAGCAAACTTGGACATTATTCCAAAAATTCAATAATTTACGAAATTTCTGCTCCTACGAAAAATGGTTGTTAGCAAACTTGGACATTATTCCAAAAATTCAATAATTTACGAAATTTCTGCTCCTACGAAAAATGGTTGTTAGCAAACTTGAACATTATTCCAAAAATTCAATAATTTACGAAATTTCTGCTACTACGAAAAATGGTTGTTAGCAAACTTAAACTTTATTCCAAAAATTGAATATTTTACGAAATTTATGCTACTACGAAAAATGGTTGTTAGCAAACTTAAACATTATTCCACATATTAAATAATTTACGAAATTTATGCTACTACGAAAAATGGTTGTTAGCAAACTTGGACATTATTCCAAAAATTCAATAATTTACGAAATTTCTGCTCCTACGAAAAATGGTTGTTAGCAAACTTGAACATTATTCCAAATATTAAATAATTTACGAAATTTCTGCTCCTACGAAAAATGGTTGTTAGCAAACTTGAACATTATTCCAAAAATTAAATATAAACGAAATTTCGGCTACTACGAAAAATGGTTGTTAGCAAACTTACACATTATTCCAAAAATAAAATAAAAGAAAATAAAATAAAATAAAATAAAATAAAATAATATAAAATTAAATTAAATTAAATACTTTGCAACAAAAATCTCACGTTGCTGGGCAACGGGCTTACAGCTAGTTCACTTTTAATTTTTATAACTCGACGACGTCAACATCTGTTGTGATCGATGTAAATTAAGCTTTTTTCTTATTAATTTTTAAAGGAAAAGGGATGCGGAGTAGCTTTGTTAATGACACGGCAGATCTTGCAGGATCGAGTCAAAAAAAAAAAACAGCATTTTTTCGATTGACTTATCAATTTTTGTTCGAAGGCTGAGCGTTAAAAATTACCTTTCACCCTTCCGATCCCTAAATAACGGTGCGTAACGAAAGCGGTTACTACTTAAACTACTAATAATTTCCTGCCCTATCGTTCTACTTTTACTACTGTATTCGAAAAAGAGTGTTTGAGAAACTGAGTAACAAACAGTTTTCATAGGAAAAAAAACTTATGTTGAGATACCTCCATTAGAAGATCATGTGATCAACATTGGGAGCATAACATCAGATTATAAAATGAATCACTGTATCCACATTGACAGTCTACGTTGTTGTGAATTTTTATTTTATTTTTAGACATGATAGTCAATTAAATATTTTTATCACGAATTCAAAAGTATATTCTATACACTAAAACACAAAAATATAGGTGATTAATGAACTTACACAAATTAAAAAAGTATGTCAATACTAACAGCAAAATGTTAAGAGTTAATTTCATTGATTGAATTGGCATTTACTTGGTAGGAGTCAATTGTAATTAGATAAAAAAATATCAACGTATTTAGCTCTACATTTTTTTATAAAAGTGTTTAAAGCTATTTTAGTTATATTAGTTATATTAGTGTTTAAAGCTAAAAGTGTTTAAAGCGCCGTCGTCAGAACTATGAATAAACTTACATATACTCAGCTATATATACTGCCCTAGAAGAGATACACATTACATATTGTTATTTTCTCTAGCGTCCTAATTTATATTACAATTATAACATTTATTAAGCATGACTTAAGTGCTTCTAAGAACGATAACTAGTATGGAGTTATTCAAGGTAAATTAGTTTTAACTTAATTAAAGTAAATTTCATGTTAAAAAATGTAGGCATAAACAAAATGATAAAACACTAGTATAATTTTCTTTTTAATTTTATAGAAAATCGAACAATTTAGAAAATTCAGATAATTTCAACATGTATTTAAATTTGAATTAAATACTCCTGGCTGTTGAATAAAACATTTAATTGATTGCCTAACAAAGTAATTTTATAAATATAATGCTAAAATATTTAATACTACATAGCATTTAATGTGATGTTGTTTTGAAAACATTTACATTGTTAGATGTTTAATTTATATCAACGCGGCAATCAAGTTTAACTTAAAAGTAAAAAGTCTATCAAAAGCCTTAATAATCACCACCAATACACTTTTAAGCTTTCGCTATTTGATTTGAAAGCGGTTAAAGCGACGAGCCGCCCACTATCCTGCCATCAAATTATATTGAAAGGGTTGTGGGTTTATGTCCTGCTTTCGCCGTTTGGAGGAAATTATAAATGCAGCCTTTGCGTTAATTATACGGCGGCGCTTTTCCCCTTCCTGAAAACTAAAAAGGTACTGCACTGGTTTGTTATAACGTGCTAAGCTTTATTATGTAACCAAGTTGAGTAGCTACAAATGAGAGGTTACTATCATTGGTTAGGTTAAAAGGAACAGCTTAACAAATATCTATTTTTGGCTATTTTACAGATCCGACGGAATTGCCAGATGTATCAAATAACATTGTGTTTCGTTTCACCAATTATAATGGTAGACAATTGATTATTTGTTATTGAATTGCATTTAAAATAGAAATGTTATTTTCAGAAAACTAGACTGGTCAAGATATATATAAGTGGTCTGCGCCAGAGGGGATTTAAAGATGGCCAACCGGAAAAATTGGAAAACGGTGACTGGGGACTGCCCGTGACCCGTTTTTTTGTATGGTCAAGATATGCGTTTTTGACACGGTAAAGATTTTATAACCTAAAAAACCTTGTGATAATAAAGTATTTTGCAAGCTCTTGTCAATATTCAATTATAAGTATTTTAAGTACATATTTATTCAACGATAATTGACCATTTATCAGAATATGGTTACAATATATGTGTCACGTCAACGTAAAGAGTCAACTCTTTAGTTGAAACACATTTTTATTTAAAATTTGTTTAAATGGGACATATATCAAAATCAATGTATTATATACGGTGATGATTGGTACGATTCGTGAAAATGTATGACTTATTACAACTTGTATACAGTGAATTGAAATGAAAAAGTGTACTTTTATGGTTCAAACTGTCCATTTTTGGTGGATTAGTATTCAATTTCTAAGCAAAACAATATCATTTTTATTTTTTACATCTGCCATATTTAAATTAAAAATAAACAGAGTCTAAAGTTGAGAAAATAGTTAACAGAAAGAATAGCTGTAAAATTTATCAAACTTTTAAATATATCGAGTACTTTTTAAACCTTTAAAAATATCAGAAAATACATATTCTACGTTTGAATATCATTAAAGCAAAGCTTACGCGATGGTGCAAGATAAAGCGTCGCGGTAAAAGCTCCTCTATCAAACAAATAAAAGAAAAAGTTCAATACGAAAGCTGCTTTTGTATTTTTATCGAGCACACTGTTCGAGCTTTTAGAAAACTTGCGAATGTATATTTAGCAAAAATCATATTACTTATATTTTTTTTGTGTTTTGTCAGTCGTAGGTCCTAAAAAATTAACGAAATATCTTTGTTCCTTTATTTTTGTTTTCTGTGATATTGCGTTTTATTACAACTTTATATTATGTTCATCAGGAAAGTATATTTTATAATATTACTGTCTTCTGGCAAAATCTATTACGTAGGAAGTTTTATCTTTTAAATTGATCAAAATTTTGTTGAAATACGTTTATTCCTTTGCTTTTAGCTATGGTAATATATAAAAGTTTTTTTATTTGTTATTTAACTTAAGCCTAGAATTATTAAAATATTAAATTTGAATCTTTAAAATTATGTACATGCACACATGTTTTTTTTAATACTAATGACCCGGGTTTCGTGTTTATATAATAAATAAATGTATCACTAAGTTTAAAACCATTACTTGCAAAATGGATTAACCAATGGAAATGCGTACAGATTTGAAATAAAATCGAACAAATCGTTTTTTGTATGTACTTTTGGAAGTCTTGTAAGTCATATAATCATGACATACTTTGTTTGTTGTTTGTTATTTTTCTTGAGGTTTTGACAAAATATAGATTTATCGGTATTTGATTTGAGATATCTATATTCCTATCTACTTGATTGAAAATTGGTACTGTTGAAAACGTCTTGTATTAAAACACTGCATTCGATATCTATAGTATCATTTAAATGGGAAATGCTGAAAAAATGGTTTGGTTGTAATTTAACACATGTGAGTCGGAGACAGAGGGCTGCATGGATTTGAAAGAAATCTCACCCTAGTGGTTTATATAATTAATCACGCCAGACAAAGCAAATCGCAATGACAAACCATATCGCTCGTATGTGGGATAAATTAAGTTACCGAGTCGTACCCCAGAGGGACCATTAAATGGGTTTGACCACAATGTTCGCTTAGTGGTCCGTTGTTCCTACGAAACGAAGTCCATGTAAATTTTTAAAAAATATTGGATGAGCCCTAAAGAAGCTGATAAATAAATCGGATAGAGACAATATTATCATCTGGGTTTGCCAGCAGTTTTCGTTTTCTTTTGTATACAAGTAAAAAAAATTAAATTTTTTTATAAATACTAAGAAAAACGTATTATACGTTAAAAGTGAAAAAGAGATACGTTCTCATTTTGTCAAAATCAAACAAACTACACAAGTATACAATATAATTGCAGGTATTACTTGCAAACCTGGCTTATTCTAAAGTTGTTGAAACATGAACCATGAATGTAATTTAGTACTTTTTGAAATCAGTAAAATATCATTCCAAAGTAATGTAAGATTAAAAATACTTTTTAAATGTACACTGTTTTTCAAAATGAAATATAAGATTATTTTTTTTAACCATTTTGGAATAAGCCCTGTTTGCATGTAATACCCTCAATTATTATTTTACATATTATGTTATGATAAATAACTTGCAAAACATAAAAACACAGAAACAAGGGTTTATTTTTCAATGAAACTTAATTATTAATCCTATTACCTAATTCAAAATTTATAAACAGAAGCCGACTTCTTCTGTTTTATTACATTTATAGTAATTAAAATTAATGATTGACTGCTAAAAAAAAGTTTAAAAAAGGTTTACTAACGGTTTTTTATTGGAAATAAATTACGATAGATACTCCATCGTTAAATATAAAAATTAGAGGGTGAAATACAAAAAGGTCGTATAAACGATGAAAATTGAACATATCGGTTTTTGAATTTAGACAGCTCATTCAATATTCTATGTTAGTGTACTATATTGAAAACGCTGAATCTTCGAAAAGACTAACGAAATGATTACCACTTTTTTCACTCCGTAGACCACATTCCATTTTTTTATTTTCCATAGACCCTCCAGCCTGCTTAATATTGAATTTCTGTATTTTATTAACTTTCAATGTTTTTCGACAGCTGATACAGTGTTGTCTGCTTTGATAGGGGTTTTGTGTAAAAGTGTAACGCAAAAAACAACTTTTTTTTTTAATAAGAAAATGTGAAAATTTTGTGAAAAATTAAATATTAAGAATTAATTTGCCATCAGTAATACTTATTGTTTTCTTTTTAGAAAAAGTAAATCATTTTTAAGAAAACAATAAATTGAGGCATTGTTTTAGCATTATGCTATTATAAAATCTTTTCCATTTTTTTTTTCATTTGTTTTAGTTGTAATAAGATATTTACCGAACGTCTAAATATTGATGGTAGTTTGCCTTAATAGGATCCGCTCACATGTTGCCTCTTTTTACATACGGTTCACAAACCTACATTTTTTTCTCTCTGACAGACTTATTGGAAGTCAAAGTCAACCCTTGGGGGTTCACATAGACCATTTTGAGAATCTTAGCACTATAACAGTGTTTGATGTATTATATAAAAAAAGTAGATGTAAAATAAAGTAAACCAATATTTTTAAACATAATGAAAAATGCATTGATATATCAAATTAGTCGATTAATTTAAAAAGTAATATATATTATATAAATTGTATGTTGAACGCAACCTTTGTAGTTCTCAGAGGTAACAAATTATCGATAAGTTCAGAGGTAGTATTTTTGTTTCTATGAAGAAAATTGTTTTTTTTTTTAATTTAAAATATGCATATCATATATCAAATAAAAATTAAAACAATTGTTAGGGAAACCAATTGTATAATAAATTAATTCTACATATGTTTGAGTCATCACAATTAACAAAATGTCAAACCAATCAAAATTTAAATTAAATAAAATATCACATATTAAATATTATTAAATTATAGACATATGTATTGGTATACATAAAAATAACACGTATGATTATTCAGTGTTATAAATTTCTACCAGTATTGTCAAACATTGTGTTTGGAACTTTTTAATTATATATTGTTTATGATTTATTCGATATTTTTTGGGTGAATATATATTATTATTTTGGGAGAACAATATAACAGAGTCTCATTTATTAGATTATGTTGATTAAGTAATGAAAAAGTTTGAATTACATTCACTGCATCGTAAAAATGGTGAATATAAAAAAAATAAAACTAAAATATTTCCAAAGTTCCACTATCAAAAAATACGTATTCCTGTTGTCGGTGTGTAGAGAAAAAGGAAATCAGTCAAACATTGACTAGCTTGAGACACATGTGCGTCTATAAATATTTATTCACGCATAGATAAACAGCGAGAATAATATAGAGAAAAAAATAAAGCTGGAATACCACCTATGTTCAAATATAAAATAATTATATGTTTCGATTTAAAACAAAAAGTTTTATATTGCATAAAAACAAGCAAAAATACTTTGTTCTCGAAAAGTTTAAAACATTATACACAGGATCTTGAGCACAATATTGACTATCCCATCTCTAACTGTATTTAGATTATGCATTTTTGACTTATTTAATATCAAATTAATTTATTCTTCTTTAACTTCACCAAATGGTCTGTTCTTAACAAACTGATTTGAACTGTAAATTTTACGTATTTATATTAGGAGTACGTGTAAAAATGAAAACAAATTTTTCTGCTTGCAGTGCAACATCAAGATTTAGGTCTTATAATGCTTATACACATAATCATATAAACTACACCTTAATTCTTTTTTAAAAGAAAACTTCCTGTTTAGATTTCAAAATATTAAATATATTATATATAAAATATTCTATCGTGTTTCATTGATTCAGCATTCAATTAGACTTTTAATAAAACTAATAGTTGAATATAAACAAGTATAATCGATGTGTCAGGTTTATTGATTTACCATTTCGACTCGGTATTGTATTCTATTTTTATAAATTCATCTCTTTTAAGACGTTCGCTGTCAATTCTAAGTGGAAACTGAAAATGCATTATTCAATAATATCATATAAAACACCTTTTTGTACTAATTCCAAATTACATTGATAAAAAGCACAGCTTGTTTCACTCATTACTAGGGTCATTTAAAAATGGTCGTGATGACGCGAAACCGGTTCTGATTATATAAAATAAATGTGGAGTAGAAAGTGTGGCTCGTTCTCCATGCCCAGCATTAACCATTTCTCTTATAACTTGTCTTGTATGTCTTAGGAATATGTAATAGACACATACACATAAATATGGAGGGTATTTATCATAGATGAAATGGCATTATAAGATGAGTGAAAAATCAAACTTGTTGTAGCTATACTCTATAATTTGTTATTTGTTTTAAGAACTGTGTGTTAATATTATGAAATCAATAGCCAGTAAGTTCTCATTTAACGATTAAAAATCAATTATATGCTATTTATAATATAAATAAATAAATAAAGGAGAAGACATTTTTTTGGCTGACGTCTTGTAGATATGAGGTATTTTACCGGTTAGGTGTTGAGAGCTCTTTCGAGAAATTGTCAGCTAGCATATAAAAATGCGAGTGTGTAAGTCTGTTTGGAAATCAAGCGAGTTGGCGGGCAATCACGAGGGAGTGCAGAATTTATTAAAACAAATGGTTTTGCGCGTCTGAACAATAGGGCGTGATGAAATCTCTACGAATGGTTGGGAGCTCGAGTATTAAATACCAGGGATAAACAATCAATTAAAGTACTAGCGTTTTTATAATTGTGATTTATTTTGTACATCGGCGTAAGACACAAAGGCATTATATGAAAAGCCATCGTTGCTATCGAGGCATCTGTTCTTAATTAGTTTTAATACAACCGTTTGTACCTTTAGCGCAAAGACTCACAAGAACACAGCTCTTATTTGGTCTGCCTCCGTTTTCTGTTCCTAGTGTTTGGAACATTGACTTTAATACAATTTTCTCAAAGAAGCGTTACATAAATTATATTTCCGATAGATTCGGCGACGGTGACTTTGTGGAAGTTCATTTATAAAAATAAATAAATTTGTTATTTCACTTGATGTAATACAAAATATGTAATATAATATAAGTGTTTCGCCCTTTTGAGAAGAATCATCAGACAGAACATTGCAAGGTTGACGAATAAACTAAAAATTGATTATTTTCTTAAGTTATAAATTACGAAACAAAATTCGGGATTTTTGTCGATTTTTACTAGACATAGAAAATGGTTAAGATACAAACAGTGATAACAGTAATAACGTAACTTACATTAGGTATGGTAAATCTTATGTAAATCCGCTTATCTTGTTCAAAATGTTATTTACTAATGTTTTCTTTTTATTAATGACTTCATTAATTTCAAACTATTTATGCTACTTTCTGTTTGGTGATGCTTCGTAAAGAAGCGAAACACGTGTCACATTTTTTAACATAAGAAGTGGTATAAACACAGTTATCACATATTATTTTATAAAAAAAACCTACATACATCATAATTTTGCAACTCACTGTATTATTCAGGGCTGTAGAGTCGTGTAAAAAAAAGACGACTCCGACTCCGAGGAAATTTTTCAAAAAAATAATTTTAACTTATATATGTGTCATGCCATCAGATCATCTTTAGTCAGCCAAGCATGAAATGTCAAAACTTTGGCCTATTTTGTTTGCACATCATTAAAAATATTTTTCAAAACAATTTAGAGCCGTTCATTTTTCACGTCTCCGATTCCGACTCCGGCCAAAATATCGTGACTCCGCAACTCCGACTCCGTCTCAAACTCTGACTCCACAGCACTAGTTTTATTATTATACAAGAAAAAATATACATCAGCATTAAAAAATCTTATTGCATTAAATTAAAATTGAAAAATTATTTTTATTATTAAGTGTGTGTTAATATATTGTTTATAGTTGATGTTTAAAAAAGCATTGACAACGTTGAGGTCATTGAAAATAATCTTATATCAGACATCTTGGAAATACCTGCAGCTGGAAGTATCTTTGCTGGAATGGAAGTAAGGAAAACGGCGCCGCGACGCTAGGATCGAGAGCGAGGATGCGAACGTGTTCTGCGAGAGCCTACTTAACGACAAAAATATTTTTCGCTGTCTGCACCAGACGACGATTTTATTGCCAAGCTTGGAGGTTTTTTTTCCACCCTTCGCAGGTCTTGAATTACTCCCACCCCCTCCCGGGTGCGTTTCGAATCAGATAATATATAAATAAATAAACTCGTAAAGCAAGTTTTATTTCGGACGGGTTGCGTTTGTCGTGCTGGGTTGATTTACTGGGTATGATTTTTTTCAAATTATGAAAAGTTTTTTAGTGCATTTCAATTTTTGCCGATTGTATTTTGAATGGGATGAGTTAAAAACAAACATTTTTATCTATTTTAAAATGGCACCACTGATTATTTAGCTACTTACTTTAGCAGAACATATTTACGTACATTAAAAGATAACATGTATAAAATAATTACAGCTGGGTACGAAGTCAAGTGGTCAACGTCGTTAGCTTCTTTTGCGTTACTCACAAGATCGAATCCTAGTATGAAAAGTTGTTTTTTTTTGATTTTTTACCGGTTTATGGATATTTGTAAGAAAGCATGGATATTTTTGAAGATTAAAATAATCCTTCCTAACCTTGCTTTTACATAAAAAAAATGATTATGATTCTGAAATGAAGGTTAAACAACCAAGTAATCGGGAGTTCTCGTAGTTTTTTATTGTTAAAATGAACTCCATTAAGAATCTTTGTGCTCCATATTGGTAATGAATTAAATACATATTATATATAAATATGTACAATTAAAAAAATGATTTATACATAATGTCAAAGGAAATATTGTTGTTTAATAACAAAATAAATGCAATAAGGTATAATTGACAAAGAATGACAAAGATATTGTTCATTTATTAAGATAGGATTTAATTTTTAAAAAGTACACAGTTCCAAGAATAAATAGTTTTAAAGTCACAATGTTTGTTAATTTAGTATTCCTGTCTACTCTTTTTTAAAGAAATTAAAATATTGACAAATTGAGGACATACTTGTACAGTATTAGATTAGTAGAAGATAATAAAATATAGTTTATTTATTTTTCATAGTCGTATTTTTACATCCCCTGTGAATGAAGATGTTTTTATTTTGATAAAACATTTTTAAATTCGTTGTTTTACATCTTGGCAATGTTAATATCGTATTTCACATTAGACGTACGTGAACGACATTGTTATTGAAGAAAACATACTAAGCAGATAAAAGGTATCCATTTCAGTTGTAGGTAAGATTTAAAATTTGTTTTTTATTTGTGTTACTATTTTGATATAACGTGAGTCGATAAATGACTTGAAATTTTAATGTGATTGTTGCGTGTAGCAGTATCATGCAATACGTCACACATTAAAGTACATTTTTTAAAAGTTACTATTGAATTAACTGGCCATTGTTCAAATACCAGTCTTTTCTAACTGGCCAATAAGTACATATTTATAGTTTATTTAAATCAAATAAAGTAAAGATAATGCTTTAATATTTCACACTTTCTCTAAGAAGTTAAATGTCATATACTATACCCACTTGATTTCAATAATCAATAGTAATCCAAATATTTTTGTGAAAGATTCAAGCTCGGAGCTCATCTTGAAAACACTCTGTTATAAAATGGTGATACGAAAAATAAATTCATGATTTTTAATCGTCATAAATAGGGTGTTTGGAATTATTTTTCTTTTAATATTTGCAATTTATTTTAATATTTGCAATTTTGTGAAACAAAAGTTTTATTTTTATGATGCTTTTAAAACTTTACGAGTTTATTGTACCAAAACGTGTTTTGCTTCGTCTCGTCTCTAGAAATGATGTATTTTTATAAGAATAAGAGTTAAATGTTTGATTATCCAGTCTGTGGTTGAGTGATCAACGCCATTGGACTTAATTACGGACCTCTCAGGCTCGAATCCCAGAATGGACAATTTTATAAATTGATTTATCAATCGATTTATGAATTTCTGTTCGCATTTTTTGTGACATCTTAAATTACCTCTGGTCTCTTCTATACTAAAAAAGGGGTGTAGCGACAGTAAAAAAGATTGAGATTGGGCAACACAGTAAAAAGTAGTTAGTCAATCGAAAAAATACTTTTGTTGAGATGAAATCCATAATCCACATCGCCCGCTGTGGTCAAGTTATTTAGTGTTTGCGCTACCAAACAGGCGGGCCTGGGCTCGATTCCCCGTAAGGTATTTAATGTAAAATAGATTTTTCAAATTAAATTTTAAACTTAAGACATGGGTGTTTGTGGTGTCAATTTACCTGGAGTTGATCTCGAGTGACTTACAATAAACTTTCATAAAGTTTTCTCGTATGATTTTTGAGATATTTGGCATATTGGAATTAGCTGTAGCGCCAATTTTGATAAAAATTAACAAATAAAAATAAGGATTCTCTATAATTCACATTGGGACCAAGCATGATTTAATAATTAAAATAAAATAAAATTGTATTAATTATTTAAATCAATTAAGGTGTGTGTGATGTTGTAGAATTACTTCCCATCCTTCCGATCCGGGGCATACAGTTAGCGATAATAACACATTTGTATCCCTACTCTCTTCGAATAAAAGACGAACCAACTTTGAAATAAGCAATTCTTGGCGAAAACATTTTTTGAGATGAGATCAATCAAGAGGTTATAATGCTCAACATTGAAAGAGTTCATTGTTAAAAACGTTGTAATAGTATCTTTTTACTTGTACCAAGGTTTCTGTCTTACAATATTTTATTTCTTATTGAATGAAAATCAAATGATTTTTAAACAAAGCCCGCAACGAGTTTGTTATCAGAATAAACAAATTAGCTACTTATTTCCTTAATTATTTCTTTGGTGTCTTTTTGAATAAACTTTTTATTTATTACCAACCATTATTATTAAGTGAAAGTGAGAAAAAATACGTTATAAAAATGTTGTTGGTAAAATTTTCATGTACCATTTTCAATGTTTTTTTTATGTGAAAAGAGTTTATCACTGAAGTATATTGCTTCTAAATGGTTTTTAAAGAATATATAAAAAATATATTTTTTAGAGGTTTGTTTATCGAATTAGCAAGAACTTTTCCAGTAACAGCTAATTTGACAGATTTTTTTGCTCAGTTTGGTTTGCTATGTGAAAATAGTAGTCTACGCCGATAAACCAAAAATGATAGATTGATCCGAAGCCTACATTCTTCGTGTTATTGGCAGCAAATGGCCCCAGCTTTTCCAAAATTTTGTTGAATATTGGATTTATAGATTGCACTTTCTTCGTGCCAGTCTAATCTAAAATCTTTTATATTTACTGTTCATTCATGAATTATCAATCTGTTATTTGCCAACGTCTGCCAGAACAGTGGTGACATAAATACTTTAAAGAAAAGTAACTTCATGAAAAATCATAATTAAGCCCATAGTTTATCAAGAGCACAGTAACTACTTAAGGAAAAATTAGCCACACACGCAACCTTACGAATACGATTTTACGTTCATTGAGATATTACAAAATAAACATTTTTATTCTTTGTTTTTAGAGATTTTACCGCATAGATTAAAAGATGTTATCAGTGTTTCGTAACGCAGTGAAACCTTTATTTCTGAAAAATACACATCATAAGTGGGTATCGCCTGAGGAAAAATCAGGCATCGCCCAAAAAAACCTTTTTTTTTTATTCTTTACCGTTATAAAACTTTATCTGTTGGATAAACTATCGGTCCTTTTGCACGCACACCCAAAACACAATAATGTTACATGTGATGCGGTATTCCACGTTAATGCGTAGACTCTGAAAAAGCTACTCGACACGACGAATCCAAAGTGAAAAAAAGAGCTTTTGAATTTTGCTTTTAGTAACGTGATTTAATATTGATAGTTTCCAGGCTAACTGTTTGAAATATTATATTTTCTGGTGATCCAGCGGTAAGTTTTTGGAAGTTCATTTTACATATAAATTTATGTTTGATGTTACGTCACTTGTTGTGTTATTAATTATGAAACGTGTGTTGCCTTTATAAAAAGCGTCATCATACCCCGACCTTTATTTTGTATAACATAAGAATAGTAATACTTTTTAGTTTATTAGTAAATATTGGAGTATTCTATCAGATGATGCTTCTTAGACAGGCAAAAAATGTGTAACAATTTGTCACACGAAAAGTGGAGTATTAAAGTTGTATAAATCTAATTTAAGGTTGAAATCTTAATAAAGGATTTCAATAATCATTTTGTGTGCAAATACATCTGACATGATTTTTAACAAACTAGGGTTAAAAGTATAATAGGACTAGTAATTAGCTAATTAGTCGTACAACGCTTGTCTTAGAATATGATGAGTGAGAAGAAATTCAATAAGTCACAAACATCCATGCCTTCTGACAAAAATACATAAGTCGATTGAAAAAAAAACAATTTATAAAACTGTTCGAACTGGCACTCGAATTCGTGAACTCCGTGTTCTTAGTCAACGACCTTGAAACATGACCGCACAGCCGCACCTATACTACAGAATAAAAAGGGACTAACGTGTTTTTCTAATGATTTATGCTCGCTAAAGATTTATTTATTTATTGTTTAGAAATTAAAAGTACAGTACAAGACATTTGAGCTGACGCCAATTCGCCATGCAAAGATGTAAGTACTAGCCATTTTCTATATTAAATTGATAAAGCAACCCGCTCTGACGTTAAATGATTTTGTTCAAATAAATATAATAATAAAAAGAGCACCTTGGTGGGTGTAAGTGTGCCAGGACGGTGCAGAGGAAAGCGGGTAACGAATAACGGGCAACGGGCACAGTGCCCATGCCGTTATGTTAATTTACAGGCCTACGAAACGAACATATTTCACTCAAGGTGTAAAGGCTCGGGAGCGAAAGCGTATTTCAGCCGCAAGGCTTGCCCACGCCATTTTGTTTGCCTGGAAATTTGAAAAATAAAAATCTCCGAATGCAGTAGTTGATAATCTTTTCTTGGTTTATTTGACAGCTCAGTTTCTTTTTATGCGTTAACGTGTTTTTCACAATTTGATTTTACGTACGATAAAAGGCTATATCGACTGTGGAAAGGAAAAGGACGTGACCCACACATATCAAATTTTACAGGAGGCACAAAAAACGTATTTTGATGATTTTGGGCCATAGGCAAATTATGAAATATACACAACCTCAAAGTGCACGTAGACATCTAAACTGATTTATATAATCTAATACTAATGAAAGAAATTTTCTAGGAAAAACCTTTTTTCAGTCTTTTTTCTTGGTTTCAGTTTTTACAAGCTCATCTTTTTTCAAACACAAAAGCTAAATTTAGATACTAATTTGGCATTTCCACCTTCTTTTCTTTTAATAGAACGTTTATCAAGTTTGATACTTTGTGATTATCGAAAAAAGCTGTTTTAAAAAACTGTGGGTTACGTCCTTTTTCCTTTCCACAATCTATATGATTATTCTAGTTTTTTGGAAGCGTTACCTGTCAGAAAAATACTAAGTTGTTCTGTAGATGGCTACAGACAGTGATGTCAGCATTAGAATTTATTAAATATTATTTCAATACCTGGTTTTAGCACTTTAAAATGAATTATTATTTCTTTATTACTGCATTTCATTTCAATATAATTTATTTGAATGAATAATATTATTATATAATGACACAAATACACACTTTAGTTGCTGTACGCATGGCTTTGGTATCCAGACCGATGGTAAGCGGTAAATTCCTCGAATGCGATTCCTCGAAATACAATCCCTCGAATTTGGTTTTTTAAAAGATTTGTGTAATATTATTGACACAGTAATTGACCATTCGGTATTCTATTACACCTTATGTACACTTAGTTTATAACCCGTTAGCTGTAAAAAAATGCAAATTATTTCTATACTATTTATCACAGTATGTAGTATTATTCTTTTTTGGGTAGATATTTAAGAAATACAACCTTTTTGTATATAAAGGGTGAGGAGCTTCAATAAACCACATATATCCGTGCCTTCGAACAAAAATCCATAAATCGTTTGACAAATTATTCATTAAAAAGTATACGTACTAAGATTCAAGCCCGTGTCATTCAAAAACGAAACCAACGTCATCGACTTCTCGATCACTGGCAACGCAAGAAAATGGTATTTTATAAACTAATTTTTTTTGAAAGGTTTTTTTCTCGACTTGCGTAAAAGTCTTCTTTTAAAAGTGTGAATAGTTATATATAAATACTTTAATATAAGTATCCTTTTTTATAAAAGTTTTCGAAGAGTTTGTAATTCGAGCATTTTGTATTCGAGAAATTGCTTATTCGAGGAACTTGTCATTCGAAAAATTTCTATTCGAGAAATTTGTATTTGAAGAATTTACCTAGAACCCAGATAAACAAAACAAAATATTTAAATGCTCTAAATGAGCTTATTTTCTATGACTGAAAGAATGATTCGTTATTAAAATATATTTATTTGTAAACCACTTCAAGTAGTACTTCGTCCCATTTGTTATTGGTACGAAAAGGTTTTTGATCAATACATTATGAGAATTTTGTATAAAAAGCTAATACCAAGTCATTGGTGCTACCACTGCCAAGGATTTGATATTTTTATTATGAAAAAGAGAAAAGTAAAGCTTTTCTTCCAATAAATTCACATTTAAAAATATATTTTTGTGCAGACATAAAAAAATGCATGCAAATCATTGTTGTGTGCTATAAAATATTTCGACCTAAATCCGTAAATCAAATAAAATGTTTAAGGAAAACGCTTTTTTATATTTTATTATCGCTTTGTTATTTATATGATATTTATGGCGCTATTCCCGAATCCAATATAGAGAACATAAACTGTTTTTGATTGTTATTTTAGTGGTGAATATTTAAACACGATTTTTCATGATACGGTCGATAAACTATCTCAGTACGAGTATGTTACATTAGTATTCATGCAATTTATCGCGACGAAAATTAACAAATTTTGATAGCCAATTTTTTTTTTGTTTTATTGTGTGTTCTTTTAATGCGGCCTTAATATTTCATAGTCTATAATGGTTGAATTTAAAACTTCATGAATTATATGATCTATATAATTTTTTGTGAGGAGATTTTGAGGTTACGAAGTAAAAATTCTGATTTGTCCTGCCCTCATCTGACTTTCAAACGTAACCCTAAAACAAGAGCATATAACTTCTTTAATTTAAGATTTTGACTGAAGATGCTTGGTAGAACTTCAATATTAAATTTGGATCGTTCAAATTATGTACATTCACACAAGTTTTGTCACTAACGACTCGGGTTTCGCCTATCGGCATCTTCAGGCGTCAGACTGACGTATATCAGAACTAACGTACATTTATCACTATTAAGGTGTTCACTGTCAATACTTGGTGGAAAAGCATTATAATAAAAATAATAAAAGATTTTTAGTATTTTTTCCACATAAAATTTATTAGATCAGGACCAGTTTTGCTCATCGCGAGCATTATCAACTGATAAGAAAAACCGAAGCCGAAGCCGGTCCTGATCTAATAAATGTTATGTGGAAAAAGTACTAAAAATCTTTTATTATTTTTATTATAACGTACATTTACTCAGCTATATGAATACAAGAAATAAAAAAAGGCACTAAGTATCAAAAGAAAATGAGTATGCAAAAAAGTTTTATGAGTCTTATAGAACATTTCTGGATACTCACATTTTTTTTTGCTTTAATGCCTTTTTTATTTCGTGTATTCTTTTATACTCTATGTATACTAGCTTAGAAGAGATACACATTCTGTCATCCACTCTAACATCCTAATTTATATTACGAATTATAACTTAATGTTGATGGCAAATATGGGATTATTCAAAGTAAATAAGTTTAAATTAAAGTAACTATTTATTATTAGTAACGTTAGCGTCTTATAGGTCTTATAAGATATATTTAATGAACTTTTATGGAATTAAAATATATTCACTAAAATAAAAGTTCATTAATCCACTGTTTGTGAAATATATTTTTATACAGTTTGCAGGAGTTTTAATTTAAAACTGTTTTTTTTGTGTCGAAATTAAATTAACGTTGCTCTGTTTTAAAGTTGATTGCAACGATTCGTAATACAAAAGCAAACACGAATTGCAAATTTTTAACTGAGTTTTCATGTTAAATAAAGCGCCATTGCTTTTAAAAGCATGATTCTGAAGTAATGTTTTTTTTGAGTTATTCAAAAACTAGCGAAGCAAAATAAAGTTTTGGTTAAAAAATGATAATTGCTTCATATTAATTATAAATATTACTGTACGCATAGCAGCCATTGATGTTTTTTTCTCCTTCAAAAAATAAAATACTCATTTTTACTAAATCAGGACCGATTTTGCTTATGCCGAGAATTATCAACTGATCAGTTCTGATAATATTAAATAAATGAATTTTTACAAATGATTCAATTTTTGGAAACCATTCACTTGTATGTGACATAGTGCAATAAGAATATTTGTCCTAAGCCATTATATTTAAATAATAAAATTTTATACATATTACAAGTGACATTGTTATGGGTAGTCTCATTACAGTCATTACGAATATACATCTGTATACAACTTTACAAAATAGCATTGCGTTCGGTAGCAGGCATTACAAATTGCTTATTTGTTTGTTAAGAATTCTGATTTTCATTTTTCTTAGAACCCGCTCGTTGACTTAATACAATTTCCTTCCATTCGTGAACATTCCAAGCTGCTCTTAAAAATTACTGGAAAAGAAGAATTATTTAAGTCACTGTGGTTTTGTTTTCTACATTTACTTCGGTTAAAATGATTTATAATGTCTATGAAAATATAATGTTTCCCTAAGATACTCTATAAGAAGAACGTTATAAAAATATGCGCTATATAACGTTATAGAGAATTTTCGATTCGTACATATTAAAGAATAATTGCTTGTATTGTTATGGTTACTTACATGAATAAGATATAATGTAACTAAAGGATAAAACTACACGAATAAGATGAAATGTTGTTGTACCTATATATAAATTTGAAAAAACATATGAAAAGGTGGAAAGTTGTAGGGTGCTAAATACGATTCTCCAAATTCCAAGAGGGTAACATATAAAAAAGGTTTGCTTTGATTTGGTTAGCGTTTTTTAATTGGTTCCCTAAATTCATCATAGTACTTGGAAAATGAAGATTAAATGTGCATTGTTTGTGTTGATTCCAGAAATATTTTCTCTTTAAACTCATTCGAAGGCATTTGTTTCAATTATTTTTTCGCATTTTTCTTCTTTTTAAAATTTTATATAAATGATAATAAATCACAGATTATGAGAATTAAAAAGAATTGATTTTCAAGTATGCATTTTCGTAAATACAATATTTTCTTCATTCAGATTTGCATTCCCGATACATTGATACAAAATTTTAATTAAACAGTTTAAGCTAGAGTTAAAAAGTTTTTTTATCGATGTCTGCTAAGCCCAATGTGGAGCATATAACCTCCTAATGAAGGTACCTTAACATAAGGTTTTTTCTACAAGAAATGTTTATTTCTCAGTTACTTAAGAGAACAGAGAAGATATAGAAAGATAGCAGTTGTTAACTAACTGCTCTTGCTACGCCCCCGGTCATTTTGGAATTAGCAAGGTGGATGGGAATTTTTAGACATCACTAACATCCATGACTTAAAACAGATCTATAACCGATTAAAAAATACTGTTTAAACCAGGAATTGAAGCTGTGAGATACGTAAAGGATGCTAAAGACGTTGACCACTGTGCTACAGACCCAACCGAACATAATATATCACTTCCTTTTTGGTGCTTAAAAATACTTCCGATATGTTGCTGGCCATTTAGGAATCAAGTGAAAAAAATGTTTTTTAAAAATATACGTCCTGGGTTTTTACCGTCCATCAAAGTAAGTCCGTACATGTTTTTTCACTTGGTTCCTTAAGGGCCAACAACCGATCAGAAGTATTTTCATAGCACCGCAGAGGAAGTGTTAAATGAGGATTTAGAAAAGTACATTTTTAAATTATTTTCTTAAAAACCAACATTTCCTTCAATTGGCATTATCGATACAGTAATACAAAATATTGTACGGATATTACGCTAGGCGAGAGATGAGTATTCTATAAATATAACCTATTATTTTTTGGTTTTCATTACCTATTCATTTATTAATGGTTACGCAATGTAAGAATGCTTCAAACTGATGTGTTTTTAATTTAAATAACTTGTCTGACAAAATGAAAAGGGATAGAGAGATGCATGTTGTTTTCGTGGTATGGGCATGCAACCTTCTACCGATAAGTACACATAAGTTGGGTATCTAAGCCAAGCGTTACATTTAGAAAAGCGCTTAAGCCCATTGTCCGAGAAAAGGAAATAAAGACGACGGTGAAATGCGGACGTATCGGCATTCACTTTATAATAGTTTCCATGTTCTGTTTCAATTTATACTTTACTCGTCAAAGCTGGGAGAACATTTCGATTTTGTTAAGGATTTAAAGCTTAAAATATTGGTAGTAAGTAAAGACGGAAACGCATATTGTTTAACTGTAAAATATAACTAACAAAATAAATGTTTGTTACTTTAAAACAGGCATACACAACAAATGTCTTCTTGCGAGGAAAAATGTAATTTAAAGTGCGTTAAATCCTCTTTTTCCACGGGGATACGTTACAAGTAAAACAGCCGTATAAAAAAAGTGAATATGGATAGATAAAAGATAGGTTACTTTATTTATGACCGTGTTATTTCTAAGCCGTGCAAAAAGAGGATTAAATTTACCTATTTAAAACATATGTTTTTTATTGTTAAATATTTCGAATAACATGTTTTATTTTATTATTTAAAAGTTAATGACATCTATGTAAATTTAAAACTAATTCTTTATAATTTGACTTAATACATTTAGTATTAGTCTACAAAATCGAATCGAAACATGTTATTATTTATGCAAAAATCCTTTAGTCAATTAAAACATGTCAAATTTATGCATATTGTCTTTAAATAAAATTCTAGATTAGCGTCAAAGTTTGTTAAGGCCTATTTTGTTGCAATCGTGTGGTGGTTCAAAAATTCATGGTTGTGTTGGCGAAACAACCCCACTTCTGTCAAGGGTTAACCTTTGGGAAAACAAATCCCTTATTGCCTTATTTTATACATGCTATACATAAAAGGTGGCTGGCCACTTCAGAAATAGTAGCGTTTTTGTTTTAAAATTTAATGTCTATTTAGAAGTTTAGGAATACAAATAAGCTTATATGTACATACCTTCTTTCGCAAATGAAATTATTATTTACAAAATAGTTTTATACAGTCCATTAGGACACTACAAAATATTTAACAATTAATAGTAAATAAAATTATTTTAATTCTATTCACAATGTGAAGCATATTTTATCATTATGAATCACCTCGACAGGAGTTATTTTACGAGGACTGGTTGTGATTCTGTCGTCTAACCTCAGTTTTTCAAAGAGGTCAAAAATAGTAAAAGGCCAGGAAAAGACTAGATGTTTCTTGAAAGCTTTCGCACGTTTTTAGGATCGGATCAGTGTGAAAAAACTGTAAACATCATAACAAAGACATATATTTGACCAGAAAATCATTAGTAATTAAAGCACAAGAGCGTCCTCTACTCCAGAGCAGGAACAATAACAATATATCCATCTTATATAAAATTATATTTATCCACTAACAAAGATATTATAGCTCATTCATAACATAGTAATTAATTTTAATAATGCTTTCCACTATGTATGCTAATAATGGTCGAGTGGTCAACGTCGTTCGCTTCAGTTACGGAGGCCCCGGGTTCAATATATCGGATAGACTAATATATTTTATTTTATCGCTTTATGAATTTCTGTTCAAAGGCATTTGGTGTTTTTGATGTCTTGAATTTAATTGGTCGTGGGTGAATTTGTTTTGGTAGCCATTTCTCGGCGGTTTTATTCCAGTGGCTTAGCCAGGATTCCAGTGAGTAAGTATTTGACATTTACATATTTGATTAAGACTGAGCCTGTAGCCAAGTGGTGATATTTATTTTTTAATCGATTTACAAATTCAGATAGTATATTTGATATCTAAATAATATCTCGCATCATTACGATCTTAACAACGGAACTAAAGAGCGATTAACTAGTTTTTAGTACTGTTGAAAGAAACTCAATAAGAATAATATAGAATTAAAAATAACTTAAATTATTCCACGTATTGTGCTACAAATTGTGACAGGTATTTCGCCTCTTTCCGAGGTATCCTCAGGCAATCTTACTTTCATAAATGCTTACTTAAGTACGAATGATTTAAAGTTTACTATTCTGATATATTACAAAAATAAAAATAAAATAAAAACGGGATGCAAGGAGTGGAGGGGATGATCGAAAAACAAACAAACAATAATGGTAATACAAATGACATTTACGTTAAAAAATGATTAAATAATGAATTGCATCAATATAGAAAATTAATTTAACAGTGGCAAACAACCTGTTTTATTCCAGATATTATTTAATAATATTTCTTTATTGTTCATATTTTATTTATTTCTAAAAATTCTTAACTATTCATTTTTAAACCTTTTTTTATTTACTCTACGGAGTATTTGCTTTTCTGTTTGAAATTATGCTCGTTTTCTATTAGATGAATGGCAAACTCTGAAAAATTGTTAATTTTTATGTCACATTTTATTTTATCACATTTATAGTCACAGTTTGTAGCACGATACGTGGAATAATCCAAGTTATTTACAATTTTATATTAAAATGAACTTCCACAAAGTTACCGTTGAATTAATCAAAACTCGATTAGAATTTGTACACATAAAGAAAAATGTTATGTTTATCATGCACCGAATGAAAAAATTTAAACAAATATATTTATTTTGTTCAATTCGAGTACTGGAAAAATACAAGTTGTACGTGTAAACTATGTATAAAATGAATAAATCTTACCAAGCAGATGAAGTTCGTTGCAGGATTACGATTTTCTTGATTGAAAAAGGAGGAAATGTAAATAACTACCACTTTTCTGACCCATAAATCGTGCGAACAGTTAACTGTTTTATTATCAGAAAAGCTCCAATTTGCCGCTCGTGAGTATCGATTCGATGAAAAGAACTAGTCCCGTTCTGTATTAACTCTATTAGTCCAAAAGTCTACCGAATTGAAAGTTAGTGAATATTCTTTCGATGAAAACTTTTGTTAGGCCTTATTAATTAACAAATAAAAAGTTGTTCATTTTGTATTAATGTGTAAATATAATTATGAAGTTTACAATTATATGACGTTACCATTATAAATATATTGACTGTGGAAAAGAAAAAGGACGTAATCCATAGTTCTTTCAAAACAGCTTTTTTCGATAATCACAACGTATCAAGCATGATACACGCTCAATCAAAATGATGCAATCTGCAATTGCCGAATCAGTATCTAAATTTAGCTTTAAAGTTGGAAAAAGATGATCTTGTAAAAAAATAAAACCAAGAAAAATGACTGAAATAAAGGTTTTTCCTAGACAATTTCTTTAATTAATATTAGATTATGTCAATTAAACACTAGTTTAGAAGTCTCAGTGCACAAGGTTGTGTATAATTCATAATTTGCATATCTTCAAAAAGTGTTTATTGCGCCTCCTGTAAAATTCCACAGTCGATATGTACTCGACTAGTGGGAATAAACATTACGAGAAAGTTAGTTAGACAAAGCAATGAGTAATACACATTCACCTTTATATAGAGAAATCTCAAAAAAAAAAATAGTAAAATATGAATGTATCAATTTTTTTTTTGATATCAAATTTATGGATTTAAGTAGCAGTTCGCGTTAGTGTCAAAGTTTTTTGAGTCTCCTCCATCGCCAATGTTTTGAAAATTGTAATCTCTTACCATCAACGCTGATGAAAAAGCGTCATCACTACAGAGGCAAGAAATCCTTAGTGAAGCCAGTTAACGGAGACTCCATATGCATTCATTTGAAAATCACATTCTTTATGTTTCCTCTCATACTATATCCATACATGCACACACACATACGTATACATACATATAAAGATACATTACACAAGGAAGTCAACCAAAGAGAATCATTTTCATGAAGCTAAGTTCGTTCTTAAATAATATTAATTGGATAAAACATAAAATCAATGGTAGGTCGTCGAGCAGAACTGCTTTCGGTCTAAAACAATTCTCAGGCATTGCCTCGTCATAGTTGTGAAGATGAGAGATCGTTGGGCTATAATTTTAAATGTAAATACAATAATTTAAAACTTTAACTGAAGGTGCTTGATGGAAATTTAATGTCAAATTTAATTTTAATTTGTAAATACAATAGTTAAATAATATTTTGCAAAGTTCACATGGTGACTTCACTGGAAATATTGTCGAAAATGACCATGCATGCAGGGTGCTGGTAGCTGCTGGATATCGTATCAAGTAATATGCAATTTTCAAGTGCAAGTTTCGTATTCAGTAATTCTGTTTCAAACTGTATTCAAAATTCAATTCAATCTAAAACTAAACATTGATAATACATATTGTAATTGAACTACAAAACTATCATACATTTCACGCGCGCTCACTGAGTTTAGTTAACTAAACAAAACTAAAAGTTGGTTAGTTTTGATTATAGAAGTGATACTAATACATATTGAACGAAATTCTATTTAACGATACATGAAATACAATAAACAAGGATGCTATCTTCTTTGTTTCATATATATTAACTATTAATACTTTTTTAAAGGCACTATGTTAAATAGTTTAAGTGATGATAATAAGTTGGGTAATTTTACTTATTTTTTTGTTAGCAAGATGTTTTAATATATCGTATGCTTAGTACAAAAAGTCACTAACTGAGGAAAAAATATTAAAATCAATAAATTATTTAATGCCTTCTGTTGTTTATGAAATAGTTTTTCTCGTTTGAACCTGTCAAATTACCAATACATTTAATTGGCAACAAGTCAATCATTTTTTTGCGATTGCAATACCGGTATTGCCAAAACCGGGATCTCGGTATTTTTCTTAATGCCGAAATATTTTTTTTATAACAATACCGCTGAAGAAAATGAAGACATTGATTTTTTTATTTTTATTTTCGATGAGACATAAAAGGTATAAGATGCCTCGTGTTCAGTCACGTGTTGGTCGTTGCAAACCTTGCACCTATTATCAAGCGTATGATTTTTTCCAATTAATAATATGTATAATATATGACTGCTATTACGATCTCAATTCACGATAATTTTCTCGTTTTAATTTATTTTTATTACACCGGTAATTATATATTTAGCTGGAATTGGTATCATTAAGAACTATTTAATTGTCTACTAACAGAATATCTTTGATTGCTTACATCAAATAACAATTTCAATATAAAAAAAATTGCTTCGAATTACTTGCCGATAGCTTTTCTTTTCTAAATGACGTCAGAATAGCTGAAATAAATTTGAATTACTTAATCTGTTGTGATAATTTTGATTTATATTGTAATTTCATATCATTATATTTTTTATCCATGTCCGCTCCCAATGTGGAGCATATGACCTCCCAATGGAAGTGTTTTCTACGAGAGTTGTTTGTTACTCAGTTGCTCAACCTATTTTTTTTTTCAAAGTGAGTAGTAGGGAAAAAAGAATAAGGCTAGAACAGGACTAGTGGTAAACTAATCGCTATTGCTACACTCAGTTATAAAAGGATCAGAAGGATGGGAGGAGAGGAAATAATGTGAATTGACATAAAAAACACCCAGTCTTCGATCACAACATTGAATTGAATAATTCTCAAATTCACTGTGATATTTATGGGAATCGAACCCAGACCTGCGTGGTTGATAGAGCAAGCTCTTACCAACTGGGCCACAGCAGGCGTCAATAAATTAAATCCTATAAAAAATACTGTTTTTTCGTTTGGCACTGTACGTGTTAAAAGAGAACGGCGGCTGAGAAAAAATCCGCTCCATACAAAATAATCTCGGCGAGAATGGAGGAGCAATATCAATAATTTATCAGGTCTGCCACCCTTGCGAGAATATATCTAGCGGAAGAAGTCTCGCGACGTCACACGGAAAAATGTTTCCTGTCCTGTAAGATATTGACCAGGAGGCTGGGCGCTAGTGTCAACTCGACTCACACTAAAAGGCACTATTAAAAGGGAAGGCTAGATAATATTGCCTATACTAACTTTCTTAGTCGATTTTATGTTCTCCGGTCCAATAAGTTGGTAGCTGAGCAAAACATACCATCGTGAAAAATTGGTGATACAAACTAAACGTTTCTTGAAGTTTTTATACCCTTAAGGATAAAAGGTAACACGGATGATAATAGCACACCAAATTGTTCGTGAACGAATGATCAAGTGCTATATTTTTGTTATACAATTAAATACACTCAATTCCTTTTCACACGGTGAATATTTCCACAAAAACCGTGTAAAAAAGTGACAGAATTCAAAGAAAAATAGAAAATTGTTTCTTTGAATTAAATACAAATACTATGTTATTTAGACAAAAAAAAACATTGTGGTATAGAAAATCGTACAAAAAGGTAATAATGAAGAGGTCATAAGTAAATAACAACATATGTTATTCAATAAACTTTCAGGAAATTTACGAGGGACTGGACATAAATCACTTTTATCGCAAGAGTCGTATGACATCTTTAATATATAAGAATCCAATTAAGCCTTTTGTTTGTTATTAATCTCTAGTGTTGTTGTTTTTTTATAAGGAAATCCGCTATCCGTTTTTGGAAATTGTATAAGAAAAAATAATCTGTAACTAAGATATCGTATAAAAAAGTGTAAACAAAATCAGTGCACTTCTATTGTTTAAGTTTCACTCGTGACTTATTTATATTAATTGTACTATATATAATTCACTTCTATGATTGACTTCACAATCGCTCACCAGACTTCTTTTTCTTCTCAGCAAAACAGATTGACCAATCTGGTATCGTCTTTTTACATCGAACAGGTAGTCCAAAAGCTTACTTTTTTTATTAAAATGTTTGCTTTTCAACGCTTTTAGCCTAATTAATTGTATGAATATTAAAATATCTTTTCAATCAAAAGTTATTGACTATCAATCATTGGAATATTAGTTTAATGTTGAGTAAAATTAGTCTACTCTGACGTCGAAAAGTTTTGGTTTCAATTCAGGTTGAACTGAAAATGTTTTGTTTACATAACTCATTAAATGATGAATGTGGAATCAATCAATTCATTTTCAATTGTTTATATCCATATCATACAAAGAATATTTAAAAAATCTGTGCAATTTAATACATTTATCATTATATTCATATGATGATGAATAAATTAAATACTAATTCAATATGCCAATAGATCCTCTTTTGACCGGATTATAAAATTTTCTTGTTCTGTCAAACCCTCAAACATACTTTTGACAGCTTTCACATTGATATTTAATAATTGGCCCTCAACCCGAAAATATGATAATATTCTTTCGCGCTCTTCGGTCTATAAATCAAAAGCCTTGTCTCTTGTAACGCGTGCTAGTCAGTGGCGTAGCAAAGGAGATGGAGGGGGTTAACTGCCCGGGCGGCATTTTTTAAAAGTCAAAGTGAAGAGCACAAATAAGTTTTTTTTTTAATAATAAAGATATGTATGTATAATATATAGAACCAATGGATGTTGTAATTCTTCCTGTCACAATCACCATGTTTTCTGCAGCCTTGTTTGAGCTTTGAAACTTGATGATTAAATAGGATTTTTGGGGGCGGCTTTTAAAAAAAAAAAAAATATCTTCGAAGGCAATAAACATTTGTTATTTAAAAAAGTGAAAAACTGCTGAAAAACTCCACGGGTTATTTGCTTTTTCTACTGGAAGCAGCGAAGGGGAAATAAACAAACATTGGTACATAATATTAACTACAAATTACTTATTTACGTAGGTACGGTAAGTCCCAGTGGAAATAAATCCAACAATGCTAATCTTATTTAAACCTTGTTATGGTCTGTTTGATGATGCTTCTTAAATACCCGAAACACTTGTCACAGTTTGTTCCACAAATAAAGTAGCAAATTTAACCTATTGGTTTTATATTAAAAAATGAACATCTACAAAGTTACCATCGAATCCATCCAAAATAATTATATATATTTTTCCACAATCTATTTAAAATTTTGGCTTTTATGAGCCTTAAAGCACAGCGGTGATGTTATAACGTTTGAAATTTAAGCCTTGAGTAATATGTTTTATAATTTTCAATTATGTATTTTTATATATGTCATTTATAATATAATATTCATATCGAAAAAAAATTGGAACATGAAAAGGGTTGAAATAGTGTGGTATAATATATGACGTTGTCCAGCATGTATGTGTGACAATTGGACGCTCATGATGTTGTATAATTCTTGTCGAGGTCGGATAAATTTTGATCAAAATAATCTTATAGAATAATATAGATTTCATGCTTTCGATTATATATTATTTATATTTATATAGAAAGACATATCCTTCGTGACTCCAAAGTAGCACGATGTTATCTATATTTATCAGCTACGGTTGCTGATAGCCTTAAATGATTTTGTTTTATCTTCAAAAACTAAGAACTAAAATTTACAAAACAATATTTCTAAATTGATTTCAACTTGAAAGTGTTAGCAGTTTCCTATAATCCAATGGCAGTATTATCGAACGTACAGCTGTTCAAACAAGTTTCGTCACCAAGCGGGTGTATTGAATTGAAACAATCGAATACATTATGGTGTGTGTATTAACATCGCTTGTTGTAATCCCGAGCGAGCAACTTATATTATATACAGACGAGATAGATCGAGACCCAATGAAAGTTCATCGGGTTGTTTGAATGTATCTGTAATTTACAGGAGTCGTACACATACAATTACACGAAGGTGTGGAAGTATTGTGAAATTTGTTGCCTAAGAGATAAAGTGTGCTAAGTCAAAAAAAATGTCCTGGGGAATCGCTTAAAAAAATATCGCCAACTCAATACTACAGCCAAGCTACTCTGATTTAATCATTGTTGGGAAAATGAAATTCAAACTTTATTTGCTTAACATACATCTAAGCTATATATTTTGTTTTTTTTTATATTTGAGACCAATTTTGTAGACATAAATGTAAGATCATATTCGATAGCTATCTCAAAAGCATTGAAAATCAAGTTGACTTGTAGTAGTTTTGAATTAGCAGTATTTTTTAAGAAAAAAAAGATGTCAAGGAACGTAATTAAAGTAGTCTCACGGGTTCAAATCTCAGTACGAAAATCATTTTTTCGATCGATTTATCAATTTTTGTTCGAAGTCTGATGTCTAAAAATTAATCCCACTCTTCTGGTTCTTCAATAACTGGGCGTAGCAAGAGCGATTAGTTAACCACTAGTCCCATCCTAGCCTTACCGTTTTATTCGTACTACTCTCTTTGAAAAAAGAGATTTTGAGCGACTGAGTAACAAACAGTTATATTAGAAAAAATATCTTGAGATAACTCTATTAGGTGGCCATATGCTCCACATTGGGAATAGATATGGATACAACAATATCTAAACATTGATATGATTTTTTATGGTTATTTTAACACTAAATTTATAAAAATATCAATTATAAGTTTTTTGCTTAGTCTCTGTTTTAAGATAACATACGAACATAATATTTTTTATTAAGGTAGAACTGGTTGTTGTTGAATAGCTAAACGAAGTGTATATGCTATAAAAATGGAATATATAGAGAGAAATAATAAATCTATAGAATTTTAGATCACAAATTTTATGAATATTTTTTTGTTGATTTCGGTATTAAAGTCTTGAACTTCGGAGCGGCGTCAGCTTTGGCATTTAACTGACAGTTTCTTTTTAAATAGAGATATGGTTTTTGGTCTGTCACTTGTTTCAAGGATGATTCAAGATTGTATGAGAATTGTGAAATTAATTCTAGTTAGCTTATTGCTCTTACTTCTATCCCTCTCCAAGATAGTTTAGTGAATGACTGCGACTTTGAGAATCAGTATTTTTCAGTGAAGAACTTTGACGGAGCTTTGATACTCAGTGAGAAAAATTTGTAATAATTATTAAAATAAATATAAAAGTGTTTTTTTTAATATTTATTGAGAACACAGCCAATATTTTTTTTCGTTTAACAGTCTACTTTTTAATACTCATTATCAATAGTTTACACACTGAAACAAAAGTGCCGATTGGTGTTGAATTATAAATAGGAAAATTTAACAAAATTAAACTGGCTTAACGATCTCCTAGTTGTATAAATCCTTATCAGTTGGTTTCCGGTTTCTGGATACAAAGGTATCTATGACAATAGAGACATGTTGTGCTATTCATTTGCAGGGTTATAGAGTCAAATAGGTAATTAAGAGATACTTGGTTTACCAATTTATAGCTCGATAACTTTACAATGTATTAAGTATATACGAAAAATCTGATAAACTTTGACCCTAACTAGAAATGGGTTTTCTTAATTATTTTTTTACTTAAAAATATGTAGGTCCGCTCAGACAAAATTTGAGGATCAGAGCATGCGGTTTTTTGAGAACCATCTTTGGCACCAAATGTGGGCTTATTGTTTAAGTCAATGCAGGTAGCCTCTTTCTTTCCTATATTCTGTATAAGCATTTATATAACATTATAGAAAATAGGAGTTGAAACTTTCATTGCACAAAAAAATCTACCGCGCTGGTAATTTTAGGAAATCCGCGAATTTCTGTGAAAATGTAAAATTGAAAATCGCTGACCAAAAGTTTTCTCAATTTCAAATTTCAAATCTCAATTTATAAATGAATTTATATTAGGTGTTCAATCCCAGGGTCCCGGGATCCCGGGATTGAAAAGTTGTCAATCCCAAAATCTCTGGATCAGAAAAATATATAAAAAAACCATCGTTGAAAAAAGAGAGGTTGAGCAACTGAGTAACAAGCAGTTTTTTTAGAAACACTTATGTTGAAATTCCATTAAGAGTTTATATGCTTTACATTGGGAGCGGACATGGATTAAAAGAATTGGAATACACGTGAGAAAGAGACACGACATCTTAGTTTCTTATCCAACTCGAAATAAATTGACCAGGGAACTGACAGTAAGAAAAAAAGTACCGCTACGTGCGTCTTCGAAATGCTATGAAAGATTTAAAATATGTGTAAGGTAAGAAGGTAGAAAAAATAAAATTACTTCTCGACACGTTCGTGTCATTCAATAATTCTGCAATAATTGCGCTTCTCACAACTTTTGAAAATGCGCAGATTTCGGCGTAAAAAACGCCAACCAAACGGTGGGGCACGTTTGCAATCGGCTGTGTGCTCCGGCACGTGTTTGATTCAACACGAACAAACGCTCCATGAATAAGAGATATCTGATAAGCAGGACCGGAGTACACGTGACGACAGATAATACTAAGAATCGTATAGAACAGATACAGAAAACGTTCCAAATGATACTACCACAATCTTGTATTTTTTTTCTTACCTATCTAAAACTATGTAGAATCTGTGAAGCAAAGTTTCAGTATTTTAGCTATTTTCATTTCTAAAGAAGTATTAAAACATGAACTGTTTGTTACTCAGTCACTCAACCTCTCTTTTTCAAAGAGAGTAGTGGGAATATAAGGATAAGACCAAAACTAGTGGTTAACTTATAGTTTTCACTACGCTTAGTTATTGCATACTGTTATATTAAGAAAAACACAATATTACTTTGCACTTATTTCTACTTTTATTTACCAATTTCAGGACTGTTTTTGCTCATAGAAAGCATTATCAACTGATAAGAAATAGAATTTAAAAGTGCTATTTATACAAAAACAAATTGAAATAAACAATTGGCGTTGAAAATAATTTACAAATAACAGTATAAATTATGAATAAGTGACTATTAACTAACAACAATTAAAATGATTAAAACCTCTAATATGTAATTACAAATATTATCAAAGATATACTGTTATGCTATTTCTTAGACTTTCACGATTAGTATCTACTTGCAAATTATCTTGCCTCTCGCTTTACTTTCCACTACAAGAAATGTTACTTAAAAAATGTGACTTTAAGTTTCATACGCTAATCATGGTTAAGAAAATCCGTTACGACTTCTCAAACAAAAGTGTCCAATTATTATCAGGTATTTTTTGTAATGTTATCTTTGATCTAAAGAATTGAGTTTAACTGTTCCAGTATTTAATTGAAATTCAAGTAACCCAAAAGCAACAGCTTTGACCATCTGATACAAAATCACGATTTTCATATATCTAGTAATGCTCAACTCTTTGATCCCTAAGTTTCCCAGTAACTTAGGACCTTGGGCTCTTTTAACATTATCAACCAACCAAAATCTTGTTTTTTTTTTGTGTTTTACAATTACTTAAATCGCTCTATCAATCAAATAAAGAAAACAGTAACCAACTGTTTTTCTTTTGCATAAAAAAATAAGCAATGTGTAACAAAAGAGAAAATACAGATCGTAGAAAATCAATTAAAAAATGCAGGTTAAAAGAATAAAAAAAATGTCAGAATTCAATCATGGAATGGCATACTTAAAAACAGTAATTATCTGATGTAGCAATGTACAACAACACCTCGAAAAATTTGAACGAGTATACAGTGTTAGAATAAAGTTATTATTTCACGAAAGGCCTTTTAAAGAAGTCCATAGGGTTGGTGATAGATGCCGAGGCCGATAAATCGTTGTTTTCCAGGCATAAGTCATTCAAACAACCCGTAAGGTAATGCTGCTAGATGCTTAGGGCCTCCTGGATTCAAAGGGTTAATTATCTAAGGCAAATAACTCTTAAATTTATTTAATTGTCCACTGTGCTTTTTCGGTTGTTAAATTATGGCAATAGTAGACGACATTGGTGGAAGAGTTTTTAGTAAAATTAATCCTAATAATATAAATATGCTCAATTTGTTTTTAATTTACTGTATTTAAACATATCTGTGAAATACTAAAGAAAAGGTTGTGAAAACCTACGGGGTAAGAATTAGTATGTCCCATCACGGTGTATTACACGTTTAAATAGCCTAAGGGAATTTACCTGTTGTACGGCTTTGTTGTAACATACTAATCCATCCCTGTGGAAAACCCGATTTCAAAGATCACTACCGGTTTCACCAGAGATTGAAGGACGCAGACAAAATTGTCTCATTGGTAAATAAACCGCGAATATATTTACCCGGTGGACCGATCATGCCACGTCTGCGAGAGAAGCAATGTCAGGTAGACTTTGGGTTTCATTTCTTTAAATTGCGTACCAGGTGCGGGAATATGAGAAATCCTTTCTTCTCAGTCTCGATTACAATTGGAAAAAAATAGAAAAAAACGTCTGTCTATGAAGATTGTCAAACAAGAGTATGGCAGTGATTTTTATGTGAAGTATTGAAACAGGAACCTTGATAATAGAAAGAATATCGATTATTTTTTTTTATAGAATACTTTTAGCTACCGTATCAAGAAGTAAGATAATATTTCCATCAAAATTCTGTTATACAATAGCTTGTATATAATTATGATGCAAATATGAAATATTTATGTAAAGAAACTTATTTCTTTTATAAATTACTATAGTAAACTTTGATATAATATACTTACATGAACAAAAGTGTCTGTTTGATAGAACCAAATTTCGTTATATAATAATAAAAGTGTTTTTAAAAGTTGATTATTGCACCACCACCCATTGTGTGTAAGCTGCTGTTCCCACAGCTGCCGTCCATAATGCATTAACGATCAAACAAATAAACAATTTACTCTTTATACTCTTGGCCCGATAGAAAATAGGTTGACTGCACCTTCTAACCAAGTTCTATTGTGCTTACCTTCCTATGTATTCTGTGTATTTGTATACGAAAAGTTTGCCATGACAAAAGAGTTTAATCTAGTCACATTCATTTGAAGTTCAAGACTATAATGGTGCAAATTTATCGAATTGAAAGTGGTTGAAAGATGGTCTTGATTTAGATCGGGTCAGCGTGGTATATTGGGCCTGCATGAAGATGAACCGCAGTGAAAATTTCTGGACGATGTTGAGAATTCATCCTGTAGCAGTCCCACAGTACATGCGTAGTGTCTTGAAGGTTTAGCCCACAAGTGGAATCCGGCATCTCTGGCCAACCAACTTATTCAGTCCAACTAATTAGCTGTCAAATTTGTTGACGACGACCAGCTATAAATTGGCAAACCCAGAGTCCAGGCAAAAAAAAAATGTATGTTTTGATCAGTGTTCACATTTCACTAAAAATTATGACTGTAACACTTTTGAAACTTCTCACCTATCCCAAAGAATTAATGTATGTCGATTTTCCAAATTATACCTTATATGCAATGTTGGTCTTTTAGGATATTATTCATTCAATTTGTGTTTTTGCTGTGCTAAAAAAATCACCCTTTTTTATTACAAACATAACGGACGGTAATTCAATAGAAGATGATGGTGTAAACAAGATAGCGTATCCTGGAAAGATCGGAGTGTTGTAATTGTCGGTTGTCAGCATGCTTAGAAATTTATTACCCACGGCAAATATATTGTTATTTTTTTACGAAGATATCATTTGCCTGATAATTTTTTTATAAAGTTATTTTATTTTATCTATGTTCGATACCCAGCTACATAATCTGGTCGCTAATACTGTTGTGAGGTAGATTTCTTAGAGTTAAGCTAAATATAAAAATTTGAGTATTGGAATTGAAAAAAAAAACACATACTGTTACATTAAACGATAATTTAATACTAGGTGGTTAGGTATACATAATAGTATAAATGGAATTGAAACATGAAATAATTTAAAATATCAAAGTATTTTAGTTCTACAGTTTTTATAATTTATGCGTTGATAGCTATTTCGGCTTGCGCCATCGTCAGAACTAGTTCTGACGATGGCGCAAGCTGAAATAGCTATCAACGCATAAATTATTAAAACTGTAGAACTAAAATACTTTGATATTTTAAATCTGTTATAATGGAGTTCTACCAAGTAAATGCCAAATCAATTAATAAAATGAAATAATTTGATTTCTTATTTTGGAGTAATAATCCTTTATTGACCAAAATTGACCAAAATAATGAAGTACGGTAAAGATATTTATTTCATATCATAATTTCACTCAACAACACACTAAATTAGGGTAGACAAAAATGTTAACTGATGTCCGTCCATATTTATGAAGTCATAATTTTTATTTAAAATCGATGCTTATTTCTCCTATGAAGCATACAATTTCATAATGGAAGTATCTCAACATCTGTTTTTTTACGAGAATTGGTTGTTACTCTACTTTTCGAAGGGACAAGGGGTATTTTTTTTCCAACGATGCAGATCTGAATGGTAATCAGCTTAGCAGAGCGCGGCGCATACTCTTTTATCCACTAGCATCAAACCTTCACAAGGGATATAAAGATAAGGGCTATGACATGACTATTGGTCAACTAATTTTATTGTTCGCGCAACTCTTCGTTATTTAAGAATTCAAATAGTGGGAAGAGAACCCATGCATTTAAACAGAAATCAAAAAATTGGTTGAAAAAAACCGGTCGTACTGGGAGTTGAGTCCTTAAAATACGTCACGGAAACTGACAACGTTGACCAGAGCATCACGAACCCAACCACATAATTTTAGCTATTTATAACCCTCTTTCCACTGTTATTACACTTGATAACCTCTTAAAATTTTGTCACAAATCGTCACATTATATCAACACCCTAGAGCGTGACGTCATATATAGAATTCTCCTAAACAGATGACGTTTCAAATTTAAAAAAAATGATATTTTTATTCACTAGTCAAAAAAGATTTATAGCCACTGGCGTAGAGCTTTCGGCGTAATAAAATCAGTTATATACATAGTAAAAAGAACGAAAAAAACTTAACGCGATTTAAGTTTGATAGTTAAGGCTTTACGTAGGTACGTAACGATGTGACTAACGTCTTAAAAGCATAATAAAGTATTCCTAATTCTACTTTGAAATTCAAATAAAATATGAAAAATGAGATAAAAATGGTTAAAATATTTTTTCTCCAATTTATCCCACCTATGAGATTTGTAAATAAATATAAAAATGAAGGTGACCTTAAATGATTTGGCAGCTTTTCAATACAGAGAAAAACATATTTTACGTGACTGAAATAAGCGAAAATTTGCGAAATTCATATTCAAAGCACTGATGTAATAATTCAATGAAATAAATATATTTGGATTAATCATCGTTTTGCCTGTGAAGAAATAAAGAAGACTAGCGGGTTTTTTTTATTTAATTTGATAGTGTTTTTTTATTAAACCTAAAGCAAATATGTCAAGATTAAATGAAAACAAAATACGATGTTATGAAAAAATTGTACATGTTGGTTGTGCGTTTATTTGGCAAAGAACTTCATGAAAAAACTAGGTAAAAAAGAAAAGTATTAAGTTTCACAATTATTATATTTTAAAAATATTGATAATTGCTTATTAATTCTAAAAGTTTCCATTCCAATATTATTAAAGAGGTATTAAAATCCTGAAATAGTTTTTATTTTTTAAAAAATTATGATCACCACATTTTTTTTTGATTTAAGTTTTTGAAACAGCTAATAAACTTTTCTATACCAAAATATAAAAACTTTTGTAACTGTAACTCACTCATTTTTGTATATTAAAGCTGGAAGCTTTAAAATCTAATATGCTGATGGTGTGTTTGCAACTATCAACGATATTAATTTTAAAATAAAAAAATAAATACCCAACACAATTCTTCTCTAATTTTTCACAGTATTAAAGTAAACAAGTTTTGTACGTCTTAAACTACATCTTTAATATATTATAGCATAGTGTTATTTATTTGAATGTAAAAAATAAATAAAAATGTCTGGTTTGTGGTGCAGTGGTCAACGTTGTTGGCTTCATTAACGGATCTCACTGGTTCAAGTCTCAGTATAAACAGCAGTTTTTCAATCGATTTCTGTTAGAAAGCATGGGTGTTTGCAATGTCTAAAGATTCCCTTCATCCTTTTAATCCTAAAATAACGTGGCTTAGCGAGAGCGATTAGTTAATCACTAGTCTAATTTTAGGCTCATATTTTCTATTCATACTCTCTTCGAAAAAGAGTGGTTGAGAAACTGAATAGCATGCAAGAATTATATTTCAATGCATCGGAGGGAATATTTAAATATTTCAATTAATTACTGTATTTTTTTCCCAGACACTTATATCAATTCTTCAAGAGCATTTCATACATAAATAGAAAGGCGGTAGAAAATACATCTTCGAGTAACCTGGGTAGTCGGATCTCTTGAATGAATGCTATATTATATTTATTTAACCATAAGTCTAACCATAGAAGTCTATTAGTTCTGAATCAATTATTGAAATATCACCAAAAAGTTTACATCTACATTGAATTCATATCAATTACTGATATCTTCACGATAGTACGTAAGTTTCCAGTTTGTGGAGTTTGAAGCGATCCTTTGATAATCGATATGGGACTAAAGCAGACCTTCCCGCCGATTGAAATAGTTTCATATTATCACTGATATCTGCTCACACTTCAGAATCCTCTCGGACCATTAAGCTCAACCAATCTATGAGGGCTGGCATGATGGGTATCATAGATTACTAAGTAATGCCTATTTTGCTAAGCGTTTGAAGAATAACAAAACTTGTTTTCATTTCATGTAAGCGCTAGATTTTTTTATCAGTTTTGATGTTGAATAGATAATATAATAAACACGTATAATCAAGGTCTTGAAAACAACGAAAATATTACTCCAACTGTATAAATAAAAAAATCTTACTGTAGGCTGATCACAATTTTAAAATGTTCAATTTATCAAAATAAATCCACGTTTGAATGTCTGTACTACTCTCTTACTTATTCTAGGATAATGATGCACCACCCATAGCAACCGTCTTACATGCATCTCTTGGATGTTTAATATTAAAATAATAATAAATTTTGTATTTTTTAAATTAATTCATTACATTTACAAATTAAAGCTTTTTAGTTGACGGAACAGAATAAATTGGTTATAAAAATAAGCGTTACAGCTATCTTTGGATTTGTTGTTGTAGTTTGATTCATAAAAATATTTAAATATTAGTCACATTCTGAAGATTTTTTTTTTAAATTAAATATTTTTCACAGTAAAAATATTTTTTTAGTAAAGTAAAAAAGTAAGTACACCTAATCATCATTTATCTTTTTATGCTTTTTTTTTGTTACATTGCTGTTTTATGTGTTTGGTGTTTATAAGTTTGGATCTCTAATATTTTTAGTCTAAGACGCATGCAACGGCCCTTATTTTGACTCTAATGGTTTGTGTACATAACAAAATAAAAAAAGAGTAGGTGTTGCTAGTTGTTTTTCCGACACGACTCCACGACTCGCACTCCGACTGTATCTTTACAGCCCTGTTTCCTAACCATTTGATTCTGAAAAATGTGACATAACAAGACCAAATTTGAATCGTTCAAACTATGTACATTCTCACAGATTTTGTCACTAAAGACCCGGGTTTCACCTTTCGGCATCTTCAGGGATTCAAGTGCACGGATGAACTTGAACTGACGCTTAGCAAATGAAAGTTTCGTGTTTATATAAGAAATAAATGCATTACTGAGTCCAAAGCCATTGCTGGCAAAAAGGATAAGCTCATGGGAATGCCAACAGATTTGAGTAGTAAGTAGTTTCAAGAATTATATTATTTGTTTGTCGGCAAAGGTTTTATGATTATATGATTTTACTATTATATAGGGTATAGAAGTGGAGTTGCCGGAATGTTTAATATTTCATTTAAAATTGGAAGACTTTGCAGCTGTGCTCTATTTATTTCCAAAATTTTCTGGAAAAAGAGCTTATGACTGTCCGTATTTGGGTGTAACATTTTTATCCCTTTTTTGGTCGTTATCAATCTTCCTATTCATACTCATTATCGGAAACCCACGATTCAAAATGATCCATTAAAAGTCTTTGGGAGTGGATATGATTTGCAATTTATGTTCTGAAACGAGAAGCTGGGGTAGTTTTAAAACAATAGAAAATAAAATGAAATCTTGAGAAGATAATAGCATTTTTTAAAAACACTTTAATATTATTATATGTATAATGAGTGTTAAATTTCACTACTTACAAGTGCTTTTTTTGTTTAGAGAATACGTAGAAAGAAACAAAAATCTAATGGCGACATAATGTTATGACGAAAAGAAGAAATTCGTATACCCTTGCGCTCAAGGTGAGAGCTTTTTGAGTCACCTGGATCATTGCACGTATGCCAGTATGTCACATCAGAAGAATATTACGATTCTGCCATACTATGAATATTCATATAACAAAGCTTTGAAAAAATATGGACTGGAAGATTTTTATAGGGGAAAAATAATGTTCTAGTAACTTCACATGAAGTCGTTTTAGCGAAACTCTACAGAAAGAAGCTTACGTCTAAAAACTGTAATTGTGAACATAGAAATAAACTTTTTTTTATGTAAAAAAAGTTTCAAATATTGTATTTTTTCCGTTTTATCGATTTGTAAGAGCTGGTACCCGGAAATAATCTCTTTAGTAATATTTAAGATAGATAACTTTTTTATTTAACTGTTCGAGTGAGGTTGTATTTGTCTCTTTGATATGCTGCTTTAGACTAACGCTATCACATTTAAAGTCACGAAGTAAACATACTTCACCGATTAAATAATATCATATAAACACAGCTTCAAATTCTAAGATATTCATTATAAGTAAATATAAACATGTATCGACTGAATGATATAAAAAATGAATTTAATAAAATTATTATGTTACTTTTTTGTGCGCTTGTCATCGATTAGCAGTTATGTAATTACTAAAAAAATGTATCATACGGTAAAATTCTATAAAAAAATATAGTATTATGGTTTTTTAATTGTTATTTTTTATAAATGTATAACTCTAAATTAAGATTATTATTGAATATCTAAACTTACTTTCAGTTTGAGTGTGGAAGAAATATTTTTATCATCACTAAGCGCCAAATCTAAGTTTTAACAATTGATTTGTTGACAATACATAATATATGTTTTTTACTGTCATCAAAACTGCGGCAAATTTGAATTGTGCCTGTATGATAAAGCGAGAGATTTTTCTTGAATTATCGCAGAGTTCTTTAAGTTAACTAATTAAATAAATGTATTTCTTCTTTTAAAATGGCCATGAGATTTTGTTTAAGCGTTTGTAGAAATAATTTACCGCTTTTGAAGAAAGTAAACAGTAAAATAAAGTATCGCATCGATCGTTGGAAACAAAACATTGCGAAGACATTGTCGGCAGAAGCTTTAGGCTATAGGCGCGATATCATTACTGGGAGATTTTTATTTTGCGCAAAAGTAAACCAAAGATGGCTTTAAACTTAAAATAGAAACAATGCTTCCGTTTGAGGAAAAACAAATAAAGCTCTTTGTTTCTTTCAGAGCCCTGACAGAATAAGTAATTTGAAAAATATAAATTAAATACAAGAAATAACCGAGATTCAAGTTTAACGAAATTCGTGAGCTACGTTTTAAATGTCGCTTCTGAGCAATGTTTTATTTAGTAAGTATTTTTTTTATTTCCGAATAATTCTTTTTTTAAATAAAATTACTTCTTGTTTCTTATTTTTTATGAACACGAAAAATATTTTATTTACCATTTAATTGAGCGATTTTTTGAAGTTATGATATTTATGGTTTATTTTAATAAGTAAAGCTATTTTTCAATGTGTTTATGATAATATATATTTTAATAAAATGTTTTTTGTTACTGATTACGAGGCGTTTAGGTAATATAAGCGATTAAGCCGAATTTTGTTAAAATTAATAAACAGATAGTTGACTTAAAACAAAAAAGAAATTAAACATAAAAAAATGTTTGTCGCTTATATTGAAATGTGTACATATCGCTTTTTGTAATAAGGTTTTATATATATGTGTGTGTCCATGTCCGATATCAATCTGAAACATTTCAACAAAAGTTTGTAATAGTAACTGACTGTAAGTCCATCGCTCAACCTCTTATATCATTCAAAGTGAGAATATAATGAAAAGACTATGACTGAAATGAGACAGGCTTAAATCTTCTTCAATACAATATTATATTGAATTTTCAGCATATGAAATAATTAATTTCATATCAAATCTTTGCTTTTAAAAAATGTACTTAATGGTATATGAAAAATTATTATTATGATAGATGCGAGATTCACGAGAAATTTTCTTTATATTAAATCATATTTTGTTTGCAGCGCTTTCTTCAAGATCGCAGTAAGAGCCTTCGTCTCACTTGAAATAAACAAGAAAATCCATCATTCCATCATACAAATATAATAATGTCTTATGTAATATCTGAAGGCAGTAAACGATTATTAAAATGATTTCCATCATCTACTTAACGAAATGAATTCCTTTCACGATTCGTTGCTTTATTGTTCCTTTACATGTGTTTGCACCAAGAAAAGTAGGTAGACATATGTATGTATATGAATTAATACATACAATTTGTAAGTCAAATAAGGACGGCTGTTTTACTCTGGTGCCCAATTATTTAAAATCGGAGATTGAAATCGTATGTGAAAGTTTTGGATCATGGTTGTGCAATATAATATATTTTCTCGTCTTTACTCATTCTCTATCCGAGGATAAACTAAATACTATTTTTTTTCTGAGCTCCGCCATAATTTTTTTACAAGTTTCAAAGACCGACTCATTTATGACTAGTTCTTGTTAAATAGTTTTTTTTCAGATATGCAACTGTGATTTGAAATTGACGTGAGAAATAAAATATTTTTAATTTGGGCAAGCATTTGATCAGTTGAAATTATTTTTTTCAAAAGTATTTACTATGTCGTATAACTCTGATGACATATAGAAAAAATATATACAGGATTGTGTTTTGTAGCATGATACATAAAGATTCTGAAGTCTTGATTTTTTCATGTCTCAGGACACGACAAAAAAAAAATTATGTCCCGTAGACCGTGGTACTGTAGTATTAAAAATATATTTATTTAAATGAATATTTCTATGCATGAAATTCACTAAATTTCGTTAAATATGTAGATTTTTTGAAAATAAAAACTGTTTTCACTATTAACATATCGACTGTGGAAAGGAAAAAGGACGTAACCCACACATAGCGAATTTTACAGGAAGCACAAAAAACGTGTTTTGATGATTTTGGACCATATGCAAATTATAAAATATACACAACCTTGAAGTGCACGGAAACTTCTAAATTGGTGTTTAATTGATATATTCTTATATTATAATTAAATAAATTGTCCCGGAAAAACCTTTTTCAGTCATTTTTCTTGGTTTCAATTTTCACAAGCTCATCTCTTTTTAAACTTAAAAGCTAAATTAAGATACTAATTCGGCATTTGCAGCTAACATCATTTTTATAGAACGTGTATCATGTTTGATACATTGTGATTATCGAAAAAAGCTATTTTGAAAAAACTGTGGGTTACTTCCTTTTTCCTTTTCACAGTCAATCTAATTATAATATAGTATACATTTTATATAAATAATAATAAAAAAGTGAACAAGCTTCTGTTATTCTTACGAAATACATTTTAATGACTTGTATCACATCGACGATGTGATAAGCTTTAGTTTTTTGTTTACTTATATATATCACGAATTCTATTTTCGTATTATTAATGGTGTGGTTTGGCGAATAAAACACCACAAATCTACTGCCAAATTGTACGTATTTATCTTTTTGCGTACTCGTAAGATAAGAAAGACCTTCGATCCTTCGCAAATGACGGCTGTCAATAGATAATCACTGACAACCCTGCTCCGCCGAGAGTCGTTCTATAGCGGTATAATCAAAGTTCTCTTATTTCTTTATCCAATTTACGAATCAATCTACCAAGGTAAATAACGAATGCCTGAGAGTACAACTGAAGGGGTGTTTGTTCAGCTTTTTGAGTGATCACCTCTATGTTTGAGTTAACTTAATATCGTTTCGTATGAAATACACGAATTTCTTTATCGTACAAGAGTAAATAGAAGAAACGTAGGGAGGCAGAGATCAATATTGTGTTCTCGCTGGCAGCATTCATTATTTGAGAAAATGATGTATGTAGAACTCAAATTATGAAAGACATATATAGTATATAACGTATATGCATATAAATCTAATAGTCATAGCCCAGTGGTTGTAAACATGTTTCCACATGTGTCAGACTACATTTGTGACATGGTGGATATCCCAAAAGAAATGTAGAAGTAGCCGGTCTTATTTAAATTCATATTATATAAGTATCATCGAATGGTCACTTTTTGGAAATTCATTTTTAATATTAAATTAAATTTGATAACTTTGATTTTCTACTGATTGTACCACAAATTTTGACACTTGCTCTGCTTCTCGGAGGAACATTTTTTATATTATCGATCGTAACGGTATTTGTTAACACAGTGAAAATTGATAAAGTAACGCTTTTTAAATGTATAAATTAAAAATTGGAATTAATATTTACCTTATTAATCAACCACCATTACGATAGTTAGTTTGAAAATGCTTCTTAAAGAGGCAAAACGCGTGTCACAGTCAGAAGTATAACAAAGGTATCGAACATAATTGTGTGTTAATATCTTATAAAATAATAATTGCCACACTGAAGTGTTAGCAGTCCTGTGTTGGGAAACTGTTCCCCTGACAATTTTAAAACAAAAAATTACGTTGTTGCTTGTTACACAACAGAAAAATTCTCCAAAATAAAGCGAAGGCCTTTTCGAATGGTTGTTAAAATTGCATGCTTTTCAAACATTCGAATTTATTGATAAACATTTTGTTTATAGAAATATCTGTTTCCTTCACAGTAGTATTAATAAGCAAAAAATATGAATAAAATAAGCTGTATATTATTTGAGATACATAAATGTGAATGACCTATTTGTGTTTGAAATTTCAAGTCTATCATTGGGTTCAATTGGGTAGGTATTAGTAAAGTGGTTTAAAAAAATCTTTATCTTAAGTGACTCTTACCATGTTTTCAATGTCGTTCTCTGAAATAATTTGATATTTTGAATAAATCTGTCACTTTTGTAATTAGCTAAAACGCCATTTATATTTTAAATGCTTCTATTTAAAATGTAATCTAAAATAAACATGGAATTATTTACAGGTCTTGCGTAATTTAAGCTTTTATCTTTGTTGTGTTGCGGAACTCCAGAAAAGTTTTCGCGGAAAACAGTGTAAGTTTAATTGGGTTATAATATAAAATTTCTAGAACGCTTTCTGTAAAAGTTTCCAATTTATTTAATTGACATGTATTATAATGTTTTAAAGCATTTACTGTTTGTAAAGTGGAATATTTTATTATTTTTGGTATTGGAAATATTATCACACAAAAATTTCTGGTGATAAATCACTTTTAATACTAAGCTATCACTTTACGGAATAGGGGAGGATAATGTTGCCAAAAGTTTAATTCGAGCTGAGTTAGGTAACGATTATTGTAAAATTCACGGAGAGTACGCATCATTTTGTTCAAATAAGATAGATGGTATTTTATAAACATACTTCATCAAACAGTTAAATTTATCGCTTCTGTTTTCCGCTTATTCGTTTCGAATTCCAGCCTGCTTTCCCGCCCGCGCAATACCTCGTAGGGCGGAGTGCGTATTCTTGATCAGGATTTTTAAATCTTGTTATTGAAAACACTTAAAAACAAAATGATCATACAGAAACATTGTTTAAGCAAACACCATCCACCGGGTTGCAATTCCTTGGAGAATCTTACGTCTTTGAGTTCCAGATCGAATAGCATGTTTTCAATCAATTTATCCAATTTTGTTCAAAAGTTTGTATGTTTGTATGTTTGTATGTTTGTGATGCCTAAAAACTTCTCCCTACGCTTCCAATCCTAAAATAACATTTAGGGATTACTTACCCACTAATCATGTCTTACCCCAATCATTCTATAACCAATTCCTTAAAAAAAAAGAAGTTGAGTAAAAGTTCCAATATAAAAAAACTCAAAAGTCAATTGTTAAATGAATACTCTTAGATCTCCAATGAGGGAAAACAAAAGAAAATATTAGTACTAAGCTCATCGTACATTTAAAGACCTATGTTTAGTATTGTAATGGGATTGTCCATAACATTCCTAATACAAAAATCATGAGTCTTTTGATTTAGGATGAGATCTCGTAATCCACAAGTCGACTAGACAAAAGCCTTACAGCACTGACGAATTGAATATTGGATTTATGCTGTTAAAGTGTGTAATTCTTGACAGAAAAGCATTCTATTGAATATATACTACTCTTTTCTACCAATTCCAGGATTAAAAAAAAAGATTTGGACCAGTTTCATTCGAATAAGTTTTGTAAGTTATATATTTCAGATTTATATATGAACACAAATAACATTAAAAAGGCTCTTACAACAGCTTCGGGATTTTAACTAATAATTGTTTTTACAACAGAGCAGTCATATATTTCTTAATGAAACCAATTAAAAGCTCCATCCCTTCCCAGCCCTTTCGTCGTTTATGACAAATTCAGAAATAACGACATTCTCAAGTCTGAGTGTATTTTTTATTTAGGCGTAATGAAATCATCTTACATCCTTTAATACAATATTTTATTTCACTGGCAACACCGCATCTATTTTATGGCTACTAAATTGAAAATAATTTAAACAGCTTTCCTTAGACCACCCACACTGCCAATTTTAAATTAAATGTCAATATACCATGGGGAAATATATTTTTTTTATTTTAATACTTGAAATATCATCATCTTTATTCCACTGTTTAAAAACATTTCTAGGATTTACAAAATGGCAACCAGAATTATAAGTCATCATTCAAAAGAGCTCTTATATTTCGATAGAATCTCACATTTTATGAATAGAAAAATTGAATATTCAATCGGAAACTCTTCTAGGTGAGATTCTTAAATATAATGATATATTTAAAGGTAGTCTTTCACAATTTATGAAAAAAAACGTTCATGCGTTGAACAGACAAAGATTTTTTATATTTTACGGTCGTAAGCAATAATTCGATTAAATTCATTAACTATTTTTTCCATGTCCGCTCCCAATGTAGAGCATATGGTCTCGCGATGGAGGTATCTCAACAGAAGTTTTTCTACGAGAACTGTTTGTTAATCGCTCAACCTGACTTTTTTTAAAGTAAGTATTAGGGAAAGAAGGATAAGGCTAGAACAGGACTAGTGGTTAACTAGTCGCTAGTGTTACACCCAGTTATTTATTATATTACTATTTTCACAATAACCATAATCACACACTAATTATTTTTTTCATTTTTCGTCAGATGAAAATGCTCACCACAAACAAAACCGGTCAAGATCATTTTATAAAATTGAAAAATTGTGTGATTTTTAAATGTAATACCTTTAAATGTTTGAACTAGCATTTACTTGCTAAAAGTCAATTAGGTAAAAATATCATTATTTTTGTTCGACAAGAATTATTAGATATGTTTGCTTCACGCTATCGTCAAAACTACAGTATCCAATCCCGCACCTTTTTTTTAAGCGATCACAAAATTAGACGGGATCCCAGAATTAAATACCTTAGTCAAAACCATGCTGTTAACCAAACTTTATGGTTCTTGCAAAACTAAATAATTTTGTATGTTTAATTTACCAACAAATCAAATCTTGAGAATTATATGAAATAAACATAAAAACAATAAAAAAATACTAGAAATACATTAAGCAACAGGTTAAATACATTAATAAACCGTAAGAAACCTTTTTTTATCTCTTTAACGTTACGCTTAAAATGCGTTAAGAAAACCTAATATTTACATTATAGTGTCAAGGTTTGTATCTAACAAATATAAATAGCATCAAGTTGCATCCAGAGAATTAGTTTTACACTTCCTCTTCTGAATTCAGTTGTTTTAGTATACGTGGCATTATCAATGAAGCTGACTTCATCAAACAGTAAAATCCAGTCCCCGTTTTCCGCCCATCCAATCGTCGTTTGGATCTGACTGTCCTGCCCACTCCCTCGCGTTTACGGCTTGTTTATGTCATATTTAAAAAGACGCGCGCCCCGGGAAATGGGAAAATTTATGTCCACGGGTTAGAATCGCTCGCGGGGCAGAGGGTCTGGGACGGTTCGGGGTTTTAGTGACGATTGCTAGCGTCGTTTATGGATTTGTGTGTGACGTGACAGAACGGCGTTTTCGGCAGTTGAGTTCGTTGTTCGTTCATAATGATTCGTCCCCGGATAGTAACATAAATGGCTAGTAACATTTAACGAATAAGAAACGATAATTCTGCTAACAATATTCACTTTAACAATGACAACTTTATATCCTATACAGAAAATTTTCTACGAATTAAAAAAATACATTGCAATTTCGGGAAAAGTAACAGATACGGTCATCGGCCACCCTAAAAAAGGTATTTAAAAACTTGAGTTGAAGATACCAGTAACTGTGTATGTTTCAACTCTAGCACATTATTTGTTGTGTATTATTTTATATATAAAATCACATATTTTACATACTGTCTGTAAATTGATTAGAATAGAAATAGATTGAGAATTAGGGTTAAGATCTCTAAATGATCAGCCGGATTGTTCCATGATCAAAAAAATGGTTTTTTATTTTTAATTAACTTTTTCGTGTAAAATATAATATTTATAGAGCATATGTTATTGGCCGTTTTTATTTTGATCTTATTTTATTCTAGACAGTCATTTGCCAAGTGGTCATGGAATTCTTACTGTCCGATACATATGTACATACTAAAAAACATTTATTTTTCGTATTTCTTTCAAAATCTCCAAATATCGAATAGATAGAATTTAAAAATGCTTAAATTATAGACGAAGATGATGCATCATTAGAGTCGGAACAAAGTTTTTAACATCTGGATATTAGAATAAGCTTAATTCTAAAAATACATTGTCAACTAATCACTTTCTTTAATAAATAAATATGAGTCTGATTTCAGGATCGGATATGGTTTGTGGAAAGTTGGAAGCATTAGAAAGCATTAGAAGTTGAATAAATTACTAAAAATCTAAACAACTTCTCTCAAGATGACCAGTGATAGTTACATATGCTCTACATTGAAAACAGACATGGCTAAAAAACTGAACTCATAGCATTCGTTATTATTTAATACGACAATGCCACAATGTCCAACACGCAAGATAACATTTATTCCAGCTTTGAAATGCATTTGATGCAAACACAAAGTTGTTGTGTGCGTTACAGAAAAGAAATCAGATAATGCAAGAAAAATTTATCGTAATACAATGTGAGACGAACGTTTTTTTGATAATTCAGTAATCTCAAGGATCGCAGACTACTAAAAGCTCACAGAAAGCTATCTGAGCTTCCCATACGAACTAGTTCAGCAGATTGAATATCTAATCGCGTGTGAATATCGCAGTCTAACGTTAAATTATTTATTGGCTGAAAGTTCCATTACTCTTTAATTGGTAAAGTTGTAAATAAATGAGAAAATCAAGCGCTTAATCCAATACACTTTTGCTTAATGTGAGGATACTATTTTTTGGTGGTTTTAAGCATTCACTTATCACTTAGAACGAGGTAAATTTGAGATGGTTAGTTCTAATGTAGATAATATGGAATTTTGATGGAACTTATCTCAACAGAATTTTCTCTACAAGAACTACATAAAAATGTTTATATAACATAATAATGAATTTGAATCGTTCAAACTATGTACATTCTCACAAATTTTGTCTTAATGACAAAATTTGTGAGAATGTACATAGTTTGAACGATTCAAATTTAATATTGAAATTCCACCAAGCACCTTCAGTCGAAATCTTAAATTATAACATAATAATGTGTTCGTGAAAAGTCTATCGTACCTGAGGTTGATTATGTATCTCAGTATATTTTTATAAAGAAAATGTTTAAATAGTGATTTTTATTTCATATAGCATATAAACGTATTGTAAAATTCCAAATAATGTAGGTTCATTATAATTATCTTAGAATACATTCACGTCTCAGTCAATTGGATTAACTACTTTAACACTTTTGAATTGTTTGAATTTTGTACTTTTCCATGAGTTTTGTCGCTAACGACCCGGGTTTCGCCTTTCGGCATCTTCAGGCATTCCAAGTGCACGGATGTACTTGAACTGACGCGTAGTAAACAGTTTGTAACGTTTATAAACAAAAATATAAGTAGATCACTAAGTTATAAGGCTATTAAAATGTAAACTTGGAATGCCTGAAGATGCCGAAAGGCGAAACCCGGGTCGTTAGCGACAAAACTCATGGAAAAGTACAAAATTCAAATTTGATATTGAAATTCCATCAAGCACCCTCAGTCGAAATACTTAATTATACTTTAACACTCTTGATGAATATGATTGTTCATACATAAAATTGCATTTTTTCTCTACGATAAATTTCCAGCGAGTAGATTTTGATGAATTATTTTTAAAGCCTAAAGAATAACGCAATATAAACTATTTAATATAATATTCATTGAAGTTTTATATGTAGAGCATATCGTCAATAATTTTCTACAAGTACGTATTTGAGCTTTTGTCAGTTTTGAGTTTTTTATTGTAATTAATTCAGAATTTCAATATATATTTAAACTTAATACAAAAACTTTGGTAAAATAACGGTTTGTGCTATGTGTGACATGAATGGAAATGTCTTTGCTTTTTTTCATATTAACTTTCTTAAAGATATTGAAAACAAAATCATTCCAATGTTGTTTTATAGCAACAGAAAGCGATAACGACAAAATAAATTTGTGTGTCTCTTGAAAACTTGTACTTTTTGACGAGGTTGTAGAAAATTATCAGCAATATAGACATTGAAAAGAATTTATTTTTACAGGTGTTTTTTCGTACCTGAACTGCTTATCACTCAGTTGTTCAATATATATTTTTCTTAGAAAGAAGACTCTCGCTACGCCCTATTTTTAGGATTGGTTATGATAGTGAGATAGATTTTAACCCATTTTTGCTCGAATTTTGCTTGAATTTGCCCGTAACTGATGCAAATAAAAAATCACTGCTCTCTCCAACAGGTTCAAACCTAAAAAAATACAACCCGATTGAGACTGATGCAATCTCAACCTTTATTGCGTCATGTATAATGGAGTTGAAGTAAAAATACTAAATGTTCCAATATTGGTACTCTGGGCAAAAATGGGTTAAACATCACAGACATCCATGCCTTTGAATTAAAATTTATCAATCAATTGAAAACTCTGAACCCGTGATTCTGCAACCGACATCAACGGTATTGACCGTTCGAGACAGATTTTTTTATAAGTATATATAAAAATACATTAGTGTTCAATATTTTACTTTTGACCGTTAAGAAAAATAAGAGAAGAAAGATTAAAAACATCACAGCAGCTGATAAACCTCAAGTTCAAATACATTTGCTATTCTACGTACTTATGCCGTACCCAGAAATTTTAACCCAATTTAGGAAAACATAATAAATTATGCATGTATTACTGATGTATATATACAGTATGAGAATAAACGGTTGAATATAATATTTATTATCATTAAACATAATTCATTAAGAATTAAGCAAATTATTTAAAAATAATAATTAAATGATCATACGTTTTAGCTATAATAACCATATAAAAGGTTTGGGATTGATGCGCCGAAAAATTCAAAACCAAACGATGGTTATTCAATTTTACATTTGATATTTTTGATACGAGATGTTTTCTTCCCGTTTTGGTCTAGTGACATTATTGAAATGCATATTGAGTTGATTTTGAAATTTGTTGTTTAATTAACCAGCTGCTATAATTATCATATTTGTGATAAAAAGAGTAATATTTAATCATTTCAATATTATATGAACGTTTATTCTTTTTTTTATTATTTTTTTTAAATCAAAAAAATATGTATTTTTTATAACAACTAATAATATTATAATTGTGAAGAAGCCAGATATTTTGAAATTTTCTCAGTGGCTAAGCGTTTAAAAGATTATTTAATGGTAAACGAGTTTGTCGGGTTTGTGGCGCAGCGGTCAACATCGTTGTCTACCGCGATGAATCAGACGGGTTTGAGGTCTTATATAAAACTCATATTTTCTATCAATTTATTGATTTTTATTCGAAAAGATAGATATTTGTGATGTCTCAACATTTTCTCTCACCTTTTCAATCCTAAAATAATGTAACGTAGCGAAAGCAATTAGTTAACCACCAGTCCTGTCCATCCTTCTATCTGCCGAGTAACAAACAGTTCTCGTAGAAAAAAAGTTTTTTTGAAGCCATATGTATTGAAAATTGAGAGAGGAGATGAATTAAAAAAGATGAGGCATCACTGACACCAAAATTTGTCCAAAATGTTAAGGATCTCAATTTTAAAATTAAAAAAAAAACTTTAAAATAAGACTATTTATGTGATTTTATTTAATTTTACTTAGGCATGTGGAGAGTTTGTTGGTTGTAAAAATACACTAAAAATACACACGCCAATTACTTACATAGATATTTCTTGCAAAAAGCGCAAATCCTTCGAAATCCATCAGGGCTGAGTGACGAAAGGATTTGCAGCGTCAGTAATGAGAGGAGGATGGGAGGTTGGGTTGAGAATGCTCTTTAGAGAAAATTGAGAAATAGAGAGCCTTAAACATGTTTTCTCATTCAACTGAACATGGGCGCTATCGAAAAAAAATGGTTTTCAATTAATACTTATTCGTACCATGTTTTTCTTTTTGTGTTCAGCTTGATTGCTCTTCAAAAGTTGATTTCACAATATACTAAAATGTCTAGTTTATTATTTGATGAATTTAATATTGGTTTACAAAAAAACAAAAATAACATAAATAAAACATATATTTTAACAAATACTGTTATTAAATATTTTTGCAAATCGAAAAGATATAAGACATTGAATACACTAAGAATATGAAAGCTTTTAATTAAATTTCATTTTCAATAATTTACAAACTATGAGCGAATAAATATAGTTGACTACGTTTATTATTTCAGAAATCTAATAAAAAAATACAATCATCGCGAAAATAGTATTTATCGTACCTATATTAGATTTTGTCAATTAAAAGAACTGCCAAACACCTCTTTTAAATAAGGATCCGTTTTTGCAGTTATTTGTTACTTTGAATCATATTTTATTATTTACAACGATTAATTTCAAAGGAATCTCGGTAAAACTCACCAAACGTTGTATTTAGATTATATTTATTGTTATGTATAATCAATGTTAGTTTATCAAAAGACATCGTCACCATTAGAAATATAACTGACCAATTCCAAAAATTAATTTTATTGTTTATCAATTATCACTGTTATAAAAATACGTAATGCAATTATGGAATTATCGGCATTATGTTATGTAAAACGTTACTTACGAAAATTGCTTTTCTTTCAAATGTCGTCATTTTTAAGGTCGATATAAGCATCTTTTTCTCATTTTATCAAATATCTTATTAATGGAGTATATTCGATTTTAAAATTAATAAATTAACAAGAACATATGTAGAACTCTACGTAAAAAAACCAAAATCTAGTTTTAACTAAATTGGTCTTCCTCTAAAAGTCTAAAAGATATACAAAAAGGTTGCACTATAATTTTGGTTAATTGAAAAAGCCAACTTATTAATATTAAATTGCCAATTGGAAAAAAGCCTTGTACTTTATATTATTTCCTTAGTTGTATAGTATATAAATTAATTTTAAATTAAAGCATGATACATTATATATTGATCACTTAAATAGCCACACAAAAAATCAGCAAGGAAAGTTCAGAATGTTGTCGACATTCGTATTGAGGAACACTTGTGTATTGTGTTTATTCGATTTATTTTTAAATTATTTTAATTTACTCTTTTAAAAACCATTACCATTCAAGAAATTATTTTTTAAACAGATATAACGTTTGAAAAATTTTGATTCACCATTTTAATTAATGTAAGAATTTTTATATTTTGATTGAGATGATTAAAACAATGCTTTATCCCAAATTGGTAATCGTGTAAATTTGTAATCCGAAACAATTAGAGAAGAAGTTTAGTATAAAGTGTTTCTTATATCGTTAGGATATAATCAATATATTGCGAAATAAAGACACGCCTCTGTCAAACTACACAAAGTTTAAAAGTTCTTTGACGCTCTGGGGAATCCCCGTCTTTACTGACAACGGTGTGAGAGAACCAGGGAAGAAGTACCTGGGATAGGAGTTGAAGGAGTGTTTTTAACCGGGAAACAAGACAAATGGCGATACGTGCAAATTGTTTTCGCCCATACTTAGAAGAGACGGTGCGGTATGTTCCACTTGTTCTGATGAAAATAACGCATGTCGAGTTGGGGGAGGATTGATCGCTGGCATCATGTCTGTACGAATGGACTGGAACGGAAAAAATCCTATATTCGTCTTTCAACATCATACACAGTAGTTGGTATACTGGCTTATTTAGGGAATTTGTAATTTTCCAACAATAATTTACCTTTTGAACTAAATAGTGAATTTCGGTTTCATCGTATGATAAATGCAAAGATCAGTTCCGCGTGATTTTATTATGAGTCAAATGTGTGGAGTAAACCTTTTTTTTTGTTTTTACTGATTATGATCGCGACACCGCAGTATAAAGGAAAAAAAAAGAAATTTGCCAAGTAACATATTTTATATTGTATTGAAAATCATAACACTTCCTCTATGGCGCTAAAAATGTTTTCAATATGTAACTGGCCCTTAAGAAACCAAGTGAAAAACATGTTTTTAAAAATATACGTCCTTGGTATTTACTGTCCATCAAAGGGTGGTCAATGTTAAAACATGTTTTTTCACTTGGTTTTTTAAGGGACATATATATAGCAACATATCGAAAGTATTTTCTTAGCACCGTAAGAAAAGTTTGAAGGAGAAAATACTTCAGAAATATTCACAATGAAGTTCCTTAAATACAATCTTAAATTGGACATTAATTTAATTTGTTTAAATAATTTGCTAGTACAACTGTTAAAATTAAATGTTTTTTATGATTATTTTATTCGTAAATCAAACTTTAATTTTATTATTGGTGTTTATGCGTAGTGTATTTTTTTAAATATCTGGCGCTATGCCAATTCTTAGCTGTATCGAAAAATATCTTTATCAATTATTTGAATAAAAATATTTTCTTTGTGAATGGTTAAAATCAAAGCTTCAAATCTTAACAAGCTCGTACACATTCAATCTGCAACATGCGATATCGCCTTTCACAAATGCATGTTTCATTTTATTTATGTTAGCTTAAGCACGCAATGCGATATCGATTATGAAACCGTTCTTGCACTTTGTGTTCGATGTGGCATTAACATTATACATACGTACAACTTGTATTTTTTCTACGTATTTAACTTAAGCCAAGTAATAATTGTAAAGTAAAATACTCGACGATGTAAATTTTCTTCTTCTTCTTTGGCCATGTTCGCTCCCTATGTGGAGCATATGGCCGCCACGCGGCACCTCCATGTTTCTCTGTCTTCCGCCAATAGCTTTGCTTCCTCCCATGACATGCCAACATCCCTCAGTTCCGCCGAGTACATCCTATGAATAGTACCCGACGGACGTCCAGGTGTAAATTTTAGTAAAGGGATATCTCATAAATACAAAAAAAAATATATATGCTTATTTTATTAAACAAACGAATAAATAATTGTCATTTAAAAGACACATTCTTATATCATTCACTTGTCAGAAAACAGAGATAAAGTGATGGAATTCGACTCGATTCTCATTGTAACAACATACGATAAACTATTTTATTGTACTTCGAATTTAGAGTAGAGGTCAAAATTTATTGACATTATTTGGAAAGACATAACAAAGCAGTAAAATCAAAAGGCTTATTTACTATAGAAGTCAATTAATTTTGCAGTTACCACCCCCTTACTTATTACTGTAACTTAGCCAGATGATTCAGTCAGACAATCAAGCACAATAAAGTTTTCGAGATAATGTTGATGGGTATTAGACATTCCGTTTGCCGTGAGCCATTATTTTGAAATAATTTATTAGGGGTATTAATTTTAATGACATCCCAGCACGTGTTATCTGGAACAAAATTGTAGGGGGCACGTCACGCGTTTTCGCGTATTTCGTGGATTTGATGTGAGCTTTTCTATTTTGTGACTTTCTATGCTGTTGCTCACTTTTTAAAAATAGTATAGTAAGTTTTCATGGCTTCAAGCGTAACAAATATAGCAATTTTTATCCAGCTATGAACAATTCTTTCCGTTCTGATAGTCTTTTTGTCTTGTATTCAATGGTAGAATTCCAGTATCAAAACAACTATTTCAGTTTCTTTTTCAATATTGTAATACCTATTTTAAAAATGCAATATTCCGATATTTTATGGTATTTCTAATTTTATAGATCATTATTTTTGAATTTGTAAATTTAGATAATTATCTAATTTTAAAGAATCAATAAACTAAATATGTCAATTTGTCGGGTTCTATGGCGCAGCGGTTAGCGCTGTGAGCTTCCGTGCCAGACTTCACGGGTTCGAGTCCCAGTACGAGCAGTCTTTTTTCGGTCGATTCTGTTCGAAGGCAAAGGTGTTTGCGATGTCTAAAAATTTCCTTTCCACCTTTTCTGATCCTTTAATAACTGGGTGTAGTGAGAGCGATTAGTTGACCACTAATCCTGTTGTAGCCTTATCCTTCTATATATACTACTTTCTTGAAATGAGAGGTTGAGCGACTGAGTAGTGAACAGTTCTCGTAGAAAAACTTCTGTTGATACACCTCCATTAGGAGGCCATATGCTACACATTGGAAGCGGGCATGGATTAAAAAAAAAACATATGAAAAGATAATACATAATTATCATTCATCACTCGACTGTGGGTAAGCAAAATGACGTAGCTCATACATTTTTATAAATATACACAATGTTGAAGTGAAACTAGTGTTTCGTTGATTCAATCTTATATTAATTTAACAAAATTTGTAAATCCATTGTTTGGTTCTTTTTCTAATCGCAATTTTCACAGAATCTATTTTTAAAACTTATAAGCTGTTAATATACTAATTTAGCATTAGTAGTTTATATCCTTTCGATATGTTATGTATACTCAACACCATAGCATACTATGTTTATTCTCTATGACATTCTATTTTTAAATGTCTCATTCTAGAATGAAAAAATTGAAGTATGAAACTATTGTAGTTGTCATTCTCACTATTTTTCTTCTTGATTATAAGATTGATTTATAAAGTGTAAAATATGTTATCAGAATAAAGTTGAACCAACATATAAAAGTGTTTCAGTAAAAATTATAAGCATAACAGATATAACATATATTAAATTGTAAAAGTACATTGTGATTATCTAAAAAAAGCTATTTTGAAAAAACTTTCTAGAAAACTAGTGTCAATATGTTTATATTGATAATTACTATCACTTCACAACAATGTGTCAATTTTTATAATGCATTAGGCTGTATACTATTTATGAATTGATTAAATAAATAAAAATAAACGTAATTGTTCATTAAAAATAAGACCACGTCTTAATTTAACGAAGAAAAATAATAAAAACTGAAAGTCTTCAAATTTTTATTTTAAACATTAAAACGCCGTCTCTTTATGGTAATATAAAATTTATTCAATACAGTTCACGGTTTTGTGAATGGAGCTTTTAATAGGCTTATTTTGAAGAAAATAAATTGGAAAAGTCGCTTTTGAATAATGTAAGCAGATATACTGAAGGAATTTAGGCATTTGAAAAGGAAAATCTTTATTTTCTGAAAATTCAAAACTGAAAGGTGACAGACAGTCGATATGTATGAATGTAAAATCATATGAACTATTTATGAACATATCTAGGAACTTACAGATATGTATTTGGACTATAAAAAACAATTTAACAACTTTTAACGGGTCATTAAATTATGGATCAGAAGCCGTAGCTTCTCCCAATCATCCGTCAAATAAGGTTTTACTAGTTTCTTGGTAATGATTTTTTACACCAAGTTTATATTCTGCATAAAAGCAACGGAGTCTTTCACTTGCAGGCGCTTTTTCTTTCCATGTCTAGTGTTAAATTATTAAAGTCATTAAAGTCGCAAACTAATAGAAGGGTTTTGTTCCGATGTCGAGGTTCTTTATAATGAAGGTATTGATTGTCTGCTGAAACTGTTTTGTCTTATAAGAAAAAAGAATCATTTATAATTTAATCGTTTTGTATGCAAGACGTATTCAAGCTATACATATATATGTTTGTCGTAATGAAACGTAAAAAATATTTTAAATCATTTATCTATCGCTCTCGATTTGGAGCATTTGGTCCCTCCGAGAAACTCCGTCTCCCGTCAATTTTTTCGCTTCCTACCAGGTCATCCCAGGTTTCCATAGCTCCGCCCAGTACATTCTACAGATGGTCATCAGTAACTTTTCATCCAGGCTCTCTTGGAGCATCCGCAGTACACGTCCAAGTCAGTTCCATATTTTTGTTTATTTTGGACGTGCTAAAAGGCTGGTTGGTAGTTTCTCTAACTTCCATGTTCTAACTATGTTAAGCTATCGCACTTTCAGTATTCGCTGCAAGTATCTGTTTTCAAAGCTCAGTACACTGTTAATCTGGGCTTGCGTAAGATACCCTGACTCACAACCCTAATGCTGCACTATCAAGATGTACTTGGTTTTGACCGGGTACGAACTTTAAAAGTTAATAAAAAAGCAATACAGAGAAACATAGAAGAAAATGTTTTTCTTGGTTACGACACCAATGTCAGTGGCTTAGCTTTCATAATATTGGTGATCGATTTAACGACTGGATAAGGATTAAAAAACATACTGCATTTTGGAATCTAGACTTGTATGGAAGTATCTAGACTTGTATGGACTTACACGAATGTTTAATTTGAAAAACCTTCTGCATATCAATCTCCGATTTTCAGTCTCTGGGATTTATCCTTAGTCAATTATTCCATGCATTGTTGCAAGACACCCACAAATAAAAGAAATAATTGGTTACAAAAAAATCATCTCGGTATTTGAATATTGCTTAACAATCAGGAAATATTTTTTTTTTTACTAATTTAACTCACTTATTTGGAATGGTTTCACTTATTTAGAGCATTATTATCTGATAAAATATAAATCGATACACGGTTATTAACACAAACTTTATCATTAGTTATAAATTATTTAATAATAATGATTTAAAAAAGTATTTATTAATTAAGCCAAAACTTCATCAAAAAATCATAAACTGTAGTAATGCAGGCATTGAATGGTTTCTTGAAATAAGCTATCCTGATTTATTTTATCTTGTAAGATTATTTCCGTAACAAAAAAATATATACTTCATGACTTATATAAATAAATAAATAGCACTTAAAAAATATTGTACGCTCAAACAAACTACAAATATAAAGAGAATTCCCTCCGACTCTGCAATGGTGATAATATGAAAAGAAGGTTCTTATAATGGGCTTTTATGTGATCTGGTGAAATGAGCACACACGGTTTTTAGGAAATAGATCTTTCCACGTGACATTTTTAAGGTTTTTTTAAAGGCAATCCAAAGAATTTCTTATTTAAATTTAGTAGTTTAAAGAAGTTTATACGTTTGATCTTTGCTTCGAATGAAAAACAGTGAATACATACACTATGATTTTTAACGTAAGATTAAAAAAATCGTTTTTTTTCTAATTCATTGTCAGACGCTGCGTCGCAAATTATAGCAAATATATGGCAGGAGACTGACAATATTTGACCATTATTTCAGATCTAAAAAGATGGTTTTTTGTCATCTAATAAATATTCTGTATTCGATTGGTCAACGCTTATTGTACACGGTTATGGTATTTAAGAATTTAAATCCACGAATTTTCATAAATTGATTTATAGCCATGCGTCCAAATCAACATATGTGTGTTTATATTCCCTCTCGAATATCTGTTCCTTAATGCAAGGCGTCACGAGATCAATCAGTTTTTTTTACAAGTCTTTCTCCATCCTTTTATACGTAGCCTAAGATTGTGGGCGACTGAATTACAATCAGTCATCACAAAACTACTTATTTTTATAATAAAAATAATAAAACATTTTTAGTACTTTTTCCACATAAAATTTATTGGATCAGGACCGGTTTCGCTCATGGTGAGCATTGTCAACTGATAAAAAATACAATGAAACAGTGATATTTGTACAAAAGTTAAGTAAGAAAAACAAGGTATGACAAACAATTGGTATTACAACTAAGCAAAAAATTTAAGCACAATCCAAGAAAAATAAACTATAAATAAAAAGTTGAATACGTCAAAAATCAATTAAGTATGAATTATCATTAACAAAGCACAAGTTCAAAAATGAGTGCATATAATAAATAAATAAATCTTAATGTCTGTCAACCATAATTAAATGTGGAAATTCCAGTAGAGTTCAATCCAACAAAATTGATTCCTGCGAACATTTTTTTAGAATTTTATGTTTCTTCAGTTTGCATTTATTTTGTAAGAATCGATATGGCCCTTAATCTTTTCGCAGGAATCAAAGTGATACTTATTTTCAGTTACTCCATTAGGATTCCATCATCGTTAGAACAGGAAAAAATACTTAAAATACTTTTTTTATTGTCAAGTCATGTTTTCACAAAAAGAGCATAAGTTGTCTACAAAAAACTGGCTGTTACTGGTTCAATTGTTTTCTCAACCTTTTAACTGAAATTACAACAATAGTAATGACAACAAAAAGAATACTTTGTTATCAAGTCGCCCTTTCTTTGATAACAGATGGGTAGATGTGTATTTGAAGCACATATGACAGAAATCTATGTATTTTTTTCTACATTCACCAAATCAATTGAAAATAAATGTATAATAGTCTGACCAGCCGAACAAGAAAGAAAAACAACTAACAGGACACTACAGAAACGGTATTTTGGCTTAAACAGCAGAGGATATGCTTGATGACTTATTTAGTCTTGGCATGGGAAGACTGTGGCAAAAATGCGAAAGTTCGTAGATCCCGTTACTTCAACAAAAAAAAAATGATGGAAAAAAGTATCACAGCGTTGAAGAGAACGTAGTGATAGACGAGAGAAATTTAAGACTTGACAAGCTTTTATGATAGTAAAAAATACTTTCGATCGTCACAATTGTATTTAAATGTTCAATTCAAAATGCTTTTGATTGCAATAGTTCATTTATTCAAACTATAAAGCAGTACCTCTTTCCCGCCTACCATCACCTGCTTTTTATATTACTGTTAAGTATAAAAACATGTCATATAACCAGGACAAAAGCAAATTTCAAGAAACTCGTGTTAACATAATAAAATTTAAAATAAAGTAAAACTTTTAAGGGACGCAGATTGGGAAAGTTTTATTAGGGAAGGCCGTTTATGGGTGATAGATGACGGTGCTTTGGAGTAATGCTTTTCCTGTGCTCTCATTCTCATATGTTTGGAACCTTATCGTTGGAGCTGTTATGGGAAATAATGTAAGTGACTTTTTACGATAGGATATAATTTACATAGGTTTTTGTCTTTTCCGGTAAATCTTTTCCATATTATAAAAAGGGTTTCTTTGTTCCGCAGTACAGAAGAGAATTATTCGACTGCAATGCTGGTTAGCATTATTGTATTATTTTTTCAACTTTTCTTTCCACTCTTTATTTTTATTTGTCTAACTGTTTATAATAAAAGAAAAACTTAGTTTTTTTACTCTTACTTAAAATAATGCCCATGTTCTATTGTAATTAAGAACGTACCATAAAATTCTTACGGAGCATTAAACCAGACGTAATTTACAAAAAATTTCCCTTTTACAGAATGTAAAAATTATCGATGCCTACAGGATGTAAAAAATATCGATGCGTATGAAAACACTCTACATTCCTAATCATCTGCTCATAGGAGTGAAGGCAGATTAAGCACTGTACATATCTATAAACTTTTACACAAATCAAATTTCAAAATTGAAAAAAGATGGTACAAGTCCGAACAGAAACAACGTTTTTAACCGCTATAAAATGTTTGCCATTCAGAAACAGGGCTGAGTTGTATAAATTCATTAACAATATATTTTTTTGTAATTGTATGTTTGTATGAATCGTAACCAATAATAAAACATTACTTAAATGCTTTTTTATAAAGTGTTTTAATATAATATATGGCGGAGCGGTTAGCGTTGTGGACTTCCTTGCCGGATCTCACGGGTTCAAATCCTAGTATGAACAGCATTTTTTCGACCGATTTCTGTTTAAATGCATGGATGTTTATAATGTCTAAAAATTCCTCCCATATTTCCGATCCTTCAATGACTGGGCGCAGCGAGAGCGATTAGCTAACCACTAGTCCTGTCCTAACCTTATTCTTCTATCCCATCTATCTATCTATCTCTTGAGTAACAAACAGCTCTCTTAGATATAAGTAATCTCTTTGATATTTGTACTGCGTGCTTAAATCTAGTAACTAAATTCGGACGCTTCAATTACTCAGTTGTTATTATTTATACGATTTTTGAATACTAAACTTTTTAATTTTATGTGTTTGTAAACTCACATAAACTTATATGACAACTGAATGTTATTTGACAATTCGATTAAAATTATTATGTTCTAAGTATTATAAATTTATATTTCTTTTAACAACATGACGCCAAATTCTGAAGATTTTATATATTCAAAAATCATTATTCATGTCATATAACATTTCTGAAATTGAATGTCAATAAATTTGATTTCGGTATAACATTTTAGCTATTATATATTTTTATCAAAGATTTAAAATGAAGTGAACTTGTGGCAGTCAGAATATTTAACTTAACTTTTTTTTGGAAAAATATGTATTTATTTTTCTGTTAAATACTTTTTTTAAAGAAAATATTTCGCTTTAAACTGGCATCAAATATTTCTATTATATTTAAATATAATATACATAGAATACTCGTATGAACGTTTATCTAAAAAAACCGAATATAATATTTCAGATATTTGCCATCCTCAAGGTTGTATATTTTTCTTATCCCTAAAGAACTTACTTGTAAAAAATGCCTGTAATTTTTGTACCCACTGACAGGGAAAATGATTTGAAATAAAACATTCGCATAAATTGAGATAAAATACTGAAAAAAACCTTCTTATAGACAAAAGGAATAATGTTAAAGAAAATTCCTTTTGAAATACATTAAGCATGGAAAATGAATCTTCAGGTCGGTTTGATACACGTAGAATGATAAAAAGTGGCCTTAAGGCTTTCAAGCCATGTGTTTAAATTAAAAGGAGCAACTTATGACAGAGGCCGCGCCCACATGTCGTGGAAAATTTTCGTTTTATTTAAAATATTCAGAACAAAAGTTTTATGTTTTAGTATAGGATAAAACGACAATGATTTTCCAAAGCACTGTTAAATGAAGTTTTTACGACTGTAATAAAATAAAAGTGAATATGCTGTTAATTTAAATACTTTATCGCCTTTTAATTTATTTTATTATCATTTCCCATCTTAACCAAATAATTGTTTATTGAACTGAATTGGGTACTAATATTTGTTTGCAATATGTGTACATAAACAATTTGAAACCAGTGTAAAGAAAATAAAAAGCTAACGTATGTTTGTATAACATTTATAATTGTCTTTGTCTGACATTGCTTTATTATAATTAAAACAATTATCAAGTTCAGCAGTACCAAAAATAAACAAAACTCATTATCCTTATACAAGTAATATTTAACTATTGTATATTTGATAGATGTGTTGGTTAATATTTAGTAACGAATTAGATAGCCACTTTCCTGTCCTAGCTCTAAACATCTATCTCTGATATCATCAAAAAAAAGAGGTTGGGCAAGTAAAAATAAGTTCTACTGAGATATCTCTATAAGAAGGTCATATTCTACACGTTGAAAGCACACAAAGTTTTCCTATAATTTCTATATGAATTTTTATAGTATATTTCTAGTAAATTGTTCTTTTTTTTTCAATTTTTAATTCTATTTTGTATTCTCCCCTCAAAACTGTCTATCTTTCATTCAGATCTCTATTTAAAAATAGTATAATAGAAAATTTTCTTTTATCCTTGGAAATAGCTTGAGAAAATTAGTATTGATATTAAAATACAATATTACGTGTCAAATGAAGGTGCCATGAAAATTACTTTACTAGATTTTTTTTGCAAAATATCCACCGTTTGAATGATCCATAAAAATGCCGATTTAGAAGGCTAAATAGAATATTAAATGAAACGAATCCATTTTCAATGATAATGACCTCTTTAAAGAATAGAAATCGTCGCCGTTATGGAAAGTAACTTTTGTTAAAAAAAATTACTACCAATAGCGTGGCACTGAAATGTAAATGTGGTTCCTACTCACTTTGGGGTAAGTTGATTACCGCAATACATTATTTTTCCTTTATCTTTCATGGTAGGTGCTTAAGCGAAGCGTGACTTAGTTAGATATTTTCGTGGTTACATGTTTGTATGGAGTATAAAGAATTCATTATTCTCCGAAGAGAAAGCATGCAAGCATAATGGAATTACCAGTTAAGTTTGTTATATAACGTCACGAATAAGACAACAAGTCATCATCAGATGTAGTCTGTAATTTTGAATCAGCATTAACGGTTATTCGATAAACTAGTTCATTTTTATAGTCTTAATTGCTTTACTTATTGGTAGATGGTATGATTAGCAAAAACCGAAAATGAGCTATATTTTTTCAATACAAAACTAGTCGAAGACAATACGAGGATGAGAATAACCTGTTTTGTCTCCAGAGAGAATAAGTTGTTCATAAAGATTTCAACTTATTAATACCAGAGATATCTGTTCTTGCAAACCGATTATCGATTCAAAGAACACTTAAAAATAAATCATAAAAAAGCAATTGCTTAAAATACTTTTTTTTGTTTTCTAAATTAGTTTTTTAGACAACTGGCTATAGATCAGTCGCTCAATCTTTCATATTTGGAAAAGGTATAGATAAAATAACGGTTAAAAATAATGATTAGTTATATTGTTTGTTGTCAGTTCCTTCTTCTACCCGTTTTTATAATTAGATAGACGGTTAAAGCTATGCGGTCAACGCTGTTGGCTGTTCGTTTCCGGTGTTTACAGATTTGAATATTTTAATAATATGATACAACTTAAAAAATGGTATATTTTTCTTTTAATTTTATTGCAATCGATGATGATAAAATATGACTGGTATAAGAAAAGTGACGGTAAATTATTTCAATTACTGTTTGTGACCAGAAACCAAAGAGATGCAATGTGTTCATAGATTTATTATTATTTCCCGTGTAAGAAGAGTATATAATGGGATTTAAAATATTAAATTAAATTTGGTTTTTTTGCAAATCATGCCACATGTTTTACTTCTTTAGAAAGCACCTTCAGATAAACTTTTGAAAGATTATTTATTTATAAAGTATGCACTTATTTTAATTCTAAGCATATAAACTTAAAAAATGGAAGTCGTGGTTTTCCCTTTCTTCTGGAATCTGGACGCACCATCAAGTGTTAAATACACTCAAGAAAAGAACTAATTTCAAATAAACAAGTTGTTTTTTTAAGAGTTGATCTCATAAGAAGCAAATTTGCACAGTGATGAGCCGCATGTTTTATTTAAAATGTCATTTACAAATGATCTATATCAGTTTCTAGTTTTGAATGATTTAATTATTTTTTAAGAGATCTCACTCAACTGTTTATTTTCAACTCTTTATAATTTACTCGATAGAGTTTTTATACAAAATCAATTTTATATATTAATGATTTTTTTTGAGAAAATATGAGATAAATTGCTAATATTTAAGAAAAATAAAAAACATTGTATCTTTCAGTCAGAATGATAAATAGAAAGAGTTTACTTGATAAATGTAGCCGGGCTCTTGCTCTAGTATTTTAAAAATTATAATTTTATCTAATTTACCATGAAAATACTCGACATAACAAGGTACTTGCAGTTAGACTATGATAAAAAAACACATTATTGAAGTACCAGTGTTCATTGAAAAGTTCATTGTGTCTATATACCGTCAAATGAAAGGTCTGTGAAATTCTGAATTCATTTAATAAATTATTTCAATAATTTGATTAAAGTAACAAAAAAGGTTTTGTTTACATACTTAAATATCCATGTGTAAAGTAAAAAAGCTTTTCAATATATTAAATGAATATGATTTTCACTTAAAAAAAAAACGGAAAATATTTTAGCTAATATTAATTCATGGCTCAGAAGGTATCAAAAAAACATCTAACAAGAAAATAAAATAAAAGAGATCTACGATAAAACAAATTTCTTACTCTGTCTTTAAAATAATAATATAAATGAATAAGAGTCAATAAAAAAATAAAAAAAGTGGTCATCGTCGTTGGCTTCGGTTACGGAGGTCCTGGGTTTGAATCCCGGTATGGACAGTTTTATAAATTGATTTTTCGATCGATTTATGAATTTCTGTTCGAAGGCATGGATGTACGTGATGTCTTGAATTCCCCCCTCCCACCCATCCTATCCTATGAACGGGGCGTATCGATAGCGATTAGCTAACCACTAGTCCTGTCCTAGCTCTATCCTTCTATTCCTACTCTCAACTGAGTAACAAGCAGTTCTCGTAGAAAAACATCTGTTGAGATAAACTCCATAAGGAGTCCATATGCTCCACATTGGGAGCGGACATGGTTTAAAAAAAAAAATTAAAAAGATAGCTTTGGCGTTTTAATAGTTGTATCACAAGGTTTGACTTTTTTGCGCTTTAAGAAGCAACTTCTACCTGTAAAACAAAAAGTATTTTTTTTATTCTTTTATTTAAAATTAATTTTCACAAAGATACTTATTACTACTGAATCTATTAAAGTTATCGATGGCTAGTTCCAATCAATGATAAGACAAAAATGTTTTGAGTTTTATTACCCATTATTAAAATTATATTAAAAAACCTCACTCTATAGCTTCACAAAAGTACAACTAGAAAAAATCACTGCTTTTCGAGCGGAAGGAAAATATGAACTTTCTTCGCTCATTTTCATAAATATATACAACTTGAATTATCGTTTTACGGTTTTCTCAAGTTGCAATGAATTTCAATTGAACTAAGACAAATGACTCAGTGATTAACAAAAAAGTGAGACTTATAGTAATGAATTTTTAAAACTCAGTTTATATGCGTTAAAACTTGGTCAACCATATCGCAAAACAACCAAATTCTAATTGTAGCACTATGGAACTAAGCTATAGATATGAATGAATAAATTTCAGCATAGTTACTCTATTTACGGTGACCTTAATTATTAAAAGTATTCAAGAATATTTAAATATTTTTTTAAAAAATGCTATTTTTGCTATCCCTTTAAATGCAGTTCAGCGCACTAAATCTCATTTTAGTCAGTGAGAAAAAACAATTAGCAAAACAAAAAGCAAATAATTAATATATGATTCGCATATGAATAATCAAGCTCTGAGTGCTTTTTCTATCATTCTTTTCCGATTTATCTCAGTTGAATCTTGCTGTGATGTCTAAGTAATCATTATTTTCCCCTTAAGATGGAATATAACATTTCCAATATCCATTATCACACGATTAACTTATGATCACTTAAGCACGCCAAAGCGACTCGTTCCTTTCGCGTACACTCATTCTTTCTTGTGGGCATGTAAAACATTGACGTATCATTTATATTTCAAAAAATAAATAAATTTTGTAAAGGTATATACAAAATTAGACGAAAGCATACCAAAGAGTCGGGTCCGTGATTTCTGTTTCTGTGCATGGGTTTTTGTCATGTCTTAAAATTCCCTCCTACCATTTTAATCCTAAAATAACTGGATGCAATGGCAGCGATTAGTTAACCATTCGTCTTGTTCTAGCCCTATAGTTATATTTCAACTAAGCTGTTAAAAAAAGAGAAATTGAGCAACTGATACCACAAATGGTCCATAGTGGGAGCAAAAATAGATTTAAAAATGCCTGATCACTAAAATTTTGTTTTCTAAGCCGATCGTAAAATGTATCTTTGACGATTGAAAGAAAAAAAATAGTAAAAGTTCTATAGATTAGTAGTATGCTCATCGTAAAATAAAGATGTTTTGCTAATCCATGTCCGTTCCCAATGAAGTGAAAATGGCTTCCTTATGGAGGTATTTCAACACAAGTTTTTTTTAACGAGAACTATTTGTTACTCAGTTGCTCAACTTCTCTTTTTTTCAAAGTAGGTAAGGAAAGGACAGGGCTAAGACAGAACTAGTGATCAATTAATCGCTCTCGCTTTACTCCATTTATTTAAGGATTGAAAGGGTGGATTTTTTTTACACCTATGCCTTCGAACAGAAATCGGTTGAAGAATATAATGTTCGTACTAGGACTCGAATCTGCGAGATCTGTCACGGAATCCTCGTCTTCCTCCAAGGGACCACCGATCAACGTATTTTTAAAGATGGAAAAGTTACTACGAGTTATTAAGCACTTGAATACCAAGCAAACACGCATGTCCAAGACATTTAAAAAATCAAATATTTGGTATTCTAATCGAATGTAAGCCATATTTTGATGAATATGTGTAGTGCTATCTATGCTGAGTCAATATCAGTTTTTAAAATACCTAATTCGAGTGTCTATTAGGCAAAGTTATTTTTATTAAAAACACGCAGTATCTCTGGGACATATAAATGATTTATTTGCGCGGTATTCAAGCGGTTAAAAAGTGAAATAAAAAAATTCGTATATTGATTTAAGACATTTAAAATGACAATAAAAATGTTGCCGGAATGCCGTTATAACGTATAACACAGGAAAAAAGCTCCGTATTTACCTCTTTTGCTCCATTCTAGAGTTTTGCATTTGAAATTGTTACAAATAGACACTCTTGATTGAATCGTTACTAAAAATAAATCTGAATGTCTTTAAGATTAAAAGCATTTAACATATATTGTACTATAAATATAATATATTTTGAATGCATTAGCTGTGTAACGTCACTGATGTACACACATATCCTTCGCTCTTGCGCCGTTTTATTAGATTATTTACGTAATGAAAAATCGCACTGGCATTTTTCTCGCAAGGGAGGTGAGACGAGGCTCCGTGATGTGCGGGTGGAAAGAGGTGGTAGAATTTGCAGGATCCACAGCGATGTATTCTCATAAGAATGGTTGCCAACAGTAACGCATATTAAAATGAATAAAAGAAAAATATTTACTTAAATAATTTAATTGATGTTGCCAGTTCTGTGGGATAGTGATAAAATTCTAGAGCGTTCGTCTTATTTGGTTTCATTATTCTCAAATTCCAATGTTTTTGATGTTAAAATTCACCTGTTTTAGGTGTTTTACTAGCTTTACCCTTATATTAAAACCATTTCCACATGGATTTCACAGAGTTTTAAAAATGAACGAATAAAATATAATATTGAAATTCCCTCAAGCACACAAGTGAATAGCGATTGGTACAGGTTAAAATAAATTAAATAACAGAACATTGTAAAACAGAACGCGATAAAATCGAACATGCAAAAACAGAACGTTACAAAACAGAACAAATTAAAAACTCAAAACAAGTTTCCGATCTCTATGGCATCGCACCTCTGACCATAGATAACATAATGTCTGACTGTATTGTTACAAACGGTAATGTGTATCTTTAGAAAAAAACAGTATTGATATGTTTTACAATCAATTAGTAATTTCTATATCGTATTAGATCCAAAAAATAAAACAGCAATCGTGCATATCAATAATACTTTCAAACTAAAATTGTCGTAAATACACTTATATTCAAAGATTATAAAAATAAAATAAGATAATAAAATTATAAGTAAAATATTCATGGCAAAACAAACGAGCGAACTGTCAATGTAGCTTGACCATATGCAATAAATCAAATTAATAAACAACAATTCACCAAAATTATTACCAATTTTCAATATTTGTTCTCATTTATCTATGTTCTGTTTTTTCATGTTCTGTTTATGCAACTTTCCTGTTCTGTTTTACCATGTTCTGTTTTATCATCTTTTGTTTAGTGACGTTCTGTTTTTTCTTGTTCTGTTTATTCATAGAACCGTAGAAAATAGGTGTAATTCAAGCATATAGAGCAGTAGTTTTCACGTAAGAATTTACTGTGATCGCATTATAGACATTAGCGTTCCTATGGAAACGTCTTGTGGCCGCACCAAATTTTTGTTTTGTGATGTAAGAAAAATAGCAGTTGCATATATACTAAAAAATCTTTTGAACTTAAAAGTTTATATTCTATAAAAAACATTATTTAAAATATCAATATTTACTATAAAACAGTTGGTGGCCGCAACAAAATCTTGTGGAAGCCACCGATCTAGATCGATCGTGATCTAGAGTTTGTGTCTCAAAAACAGACCACTTATTGAACATTGTATTGGTAATTTACGATGGCTTCGGCGGAAGCGTGGAAGTTCATTTTTTAATAAAAAAAAAATGTTATTTCAATTGTTGCGTCACATTTTGTAACATAAAAAAGTGGAATAAGAAAGATATGAAACATAATTATATTTTTGTTCCTTGAAGTGTACTGTGATTTGATTTTTCTTTCCATATTCACATTAAAGATTAACTATACGATATTTTCATAGATCGAAAGAATCAGTATGATTGATATCACAGCTCATTATTCATTTCTCAGAAAATATCTCTTTTTGCTGTAATTGTTACAAAAACATTGTCTTTTATCTAACTGACAAAAAAATATCCTCTTGCCGAAAATATATTATGATTCAAAACGTTTACAACATGTTTTTCCGGTAAAAATCTCAAAACATATGGAAATAACACCGGAATTAGGTATCGAATTTTACTTGGCCTAAGGACACGTTTACATATTTCTTTTTAATATCTTTTTGGTTTCTCAGAATTCAAAATAAGGAAGGAGTACATATTTTATTATCTTTCTTTGATTTGTTTTTTTTAAATCGCAGCTGTCAAAAACAATTATTCATCTTTTCCGTGTGTTACATACGCACATACCATAGCGTATTAATATAATTAAAGTTAAAGCAAATAATTTTCTTTAAAATAGCAAAAATGAATGTTGTATACATTATAAACAACAAAAAAAATAAGACGAAAAAAAAATCCGAAACATCTATAAATACGATTTAGAACGTTATATTTTTAAAATCTCATGATATTGTCAGAAATTGAAACGAAGCAATACATATTTTCCAATTTTATGAACAACTACGTCCGCTTTCAGTGTCAAGCATATGAACTCCTAATGGAGTTTATCTCAGTAATTTTTTTCTTCGAGAATAGATTGTTACTTAGTTGCTCAACCTTTCTTTTTTAAAAGGGACTAGGTATACAAAGGTATGACTAAGACAGAAATAGTGGGTAAGTAATTACTCTCGCTACGCTCATTTAAGAATAGTATGAATGAAAGGGAATTCAAGACATAACATACATCCATGCCTTCGGACAGAAATCAATAAATCAATTGAAAATCAATTCATTAAATCTGTTCGTACTTTGATTCGAACTCGTAAGCTCTGCAGTCGAAGGCAACAGTGTTGACCACTCGACCACTCAGCCATTTACAATGTTAAGTAGGACTCTCTAGTAAAAGTCTGACTCTCAAAGCATCGCAAAAACATGCTAGATAAATTTTTGTATTATGTGTATGACATCGATTAGGATTTTGTATGATGAATGTAGATGCAATGTTAGATGACCATTACTTTTTTAAAGAAATACATAATTTTATTCTTCTTCAAAAAGGTTGAGTGAATTATTTACACAGTGTGACTGATTTAAAAAAAACAAATGTTAAAAATGGGCGCACCGATTTAATGGTTTCAGCTGAAAGATTATTGAGATCAATAAAGAACACCAGTCTGTAGAAATGGTATTAAAAAAAAAATTTCGAGCATATTGAGGTAAAGGATTTTTAGTTGTATTTTCCTCAATTGCGCAAAAGTTACGTTAAGTAACTTGGTTAGTTGCGGTAATTTCTGATGTGCTAAGTAAGCTATTACAGTTAATAATGACCGCATAACTTTACAAACTTAGAATTAATATCTTAAGAATTCTAAATGAATAAATTATTAAAAATAAAATGACAATGGTCATTATTATTTATCAAAAAGAAAAATAGTCTTTTTTTATCTATTGCTGTAATAACACACCTTATTTTTCTTTAAATGACTGATACGTGTAAACAGACGATGTGTAAAGAACACATTCATCAATGAATTTTAATTTCTATAAACTGTAATAATAAAACTCTTCATCTTGTGAATGTCTTTTAGATAAAAAAGAGATATACGATTTATATTATTCTTGTAATATTTTTTTATTATCAGGCAGATTTGTTGCCACAGCCCTGGATGAAAAATTCGCCGAGCCGTTCTGCCAACGGAAGTGGAATCCCAATCTTATTAGGAAAGCAGGAAAACTCACGAGAACTTTTAGGCGTAGCGTGTACCAGAAACAATGCCGCATTAAAAAAGGTGAAACATTTCCTCCAGAATAATTTATAAATGAAAAAAGCTTAGAAATATTATCATTATCAAGAGTCATGTTTCAATATTTAACAGCTGTTTTATATTGCTTAAGAAACTTTGAATTCCTCGGATGATGTTCCAAATACTAACTCACCGTTTACACTCTACTGCTATACATGAAATATAATATAAATCTTTACAATACACATAATTTAGCTTAACGTTAGACAGCTATATAAGTAGCAGAAGTAAAAAAAAGAAGTGGCATTTAAAAAATTTCACCACCGAATTGTTCTTTTGGCGATTTAAATTTGTTGGGTGGGTACTAGGGATTCCAACTATTCGTCATTATCAACTTTTCGAATATCGAATAGTAAAACTGAAACTATTCGGATGTATTTGGATATCCAGATGGTTTTTAGTATATACATACATTGTATGTTTATACTAAAATATTACATTAAATAGTACCTACATTAAAAACGAGCTAATTTGTAATAAAAGTCATTTATTTAAATTTAAAAAATGCATATTTTAAAAATAATTTTTCATGTAATTGTTTTTAAAAATTGTGATGGGATCTTTCGTAAATTTTTTGACATATTTCATTAAAAATAATTACAAATACTATCGGATATTTGGAAAAATATATAATCGAATAATTGAAAAATGGCCGAATATATCCGGATATCGAATATTCGGATATCCAGATTGGAATCTCTAGTGGGTACAGACTTAACAGGAGAAGCAAACATTCAAAAATTGATTTGTCACACAAATACAGAGTTTGGGATGAAATGATGGATTAAGTGTTGGAGAAATCACGGTTTGCTTGAATAAAAAAGCGCTTTTTGAAAACTAAATGTGATTTCCATTCATATATTTTCTTACAGATAATCATAATTGATATGAGATTGCATTTTTTGAAATTTGTGACAAATCACCTTTTGAATGTTTGCTCCTCATTACTATTATATCCTTTTCTTGTGTGTTTTATAGACCAACCGTATTTATAGCATCATGTGACTTGAGAAAAAAAATACACTTTAAATACTGATTGTGAATGTTTGGTAATGTTTTTAAATCTTATCGAGAATATGATATTCAACATTAAGATTAACTCATTTTAGAGAGTTAATTGAAAGAATTCTGTCACAAGGCTGAGTGAACAATTTATTTTTTAATCACTCTAAAGGGCAATACCTAAGGATCGATTCGCTTGTCGGTATTGTGGTCGACCACGTCAGTGACATTGAGTTTGATTAACCAAAAACGTGGGCAGATATATCAATATAACAAATCTTCTTTGCGGAGCATTTTTTTCACAACTTTTTTACGTACGCTTTTTTCGAATACGTCAAAAGTAACATTATCAAACCAACGTAGTAAAGTGTAAAGTACTCGAGTGAGTGATGAGTGACGATAAATAAAACATAGAAAAAAACAAATCCCTGATAAAAGGCGATTAATGATGTAATCATTTAAGTTTCTGGAGCGTATTTGTTTTTATACGAAGAGAATGAAATATTTGCTGTATGATTTTTTTGAAAGTATATTCATTATAATTCAACGATAAAAATCGGGTATATTAAAAATATTCGTAGTGTGAAACTATTTTTTGTATGTCAGATTGAGGTTATTTATAACGACTAATAAAATGGTTACCTTACTCATTCAAAATGCTTAAAAATATATTTGAAAAATAGTATCGTATATTTTCTATATTAAAAAAAAAACAATTTTATTTGATAATTTGTGTTTCACAGTTAAGCATGATATTTATTTTATTGCATGAAACAAGGAAAACATCGTTATTATTTTTAAAAAAATATTTCTATTTTTTTGCCTTTTCATTTAATATAATTTTATACAATATATATATAACCCTGTCCACTTTTAATGGGGATTATATGGAATCAACAAAATATAATTTTTCATGTGCTAACTGTCAATATTTATAAAAAATAAAGCACCAGGACCAGCTTTGATCACGACAAGTATTTTTAAATGATCAGTTGAAAATAGTCGTCATGAATAAAATCAGTCCTGATCATATCAAATGAAAATAATACAAATGAAATTTATGGATATGGCAAATTTACTAAAAATTGCGGTTATCAGAATCGGGTAGCAATTACTTGGTTGCTATGCATTGAACTGTGATAAAATTATTGGCCATCGTATACTACTGTTAACAATGATAGATTGTATTGTGTGTGACCACAAGAAAAAAGATATTAATTAAAAGAACGGACATTTCTTAAGATTTTTTTTTGTTGCGTTGTGGGCGAACACATATATTAATAATATTGTAAATACCAAATTTATTACTTTCGCAGTTCCAATGCCTCACTGTCAGCTGATTTCAAGATAAACCATGCCTCATACAAAACGGTTTCATGAAATAAACTACCGTAATTGATTGTTGCGATATGATGATATATTACTTATCCATATCTTTCATCGCGTGATCCGCCTGTTTGCTAATATCAATCTTCTAATTTGAAAAATGGTTTATCGAAAAACAATAAATAAATTAAGGTATTTTGCTTTTCGCAGAACATTGAATAAACCGGAAAATAAATGAAACCACACTTTAATCAAAAATGATTGGTTTCACGCCATACTTTTTTTTCTGAATTTAATAAAAATAATTATCGATAATAAAAAGAATGTTTTCAACGCCTGTTTTTGTCATTTTGTTACATAAATTTATTGCATGCAATAAAATTATTATTAATTGCTGGTAACACCTTTATAAGTCTTTTTTGGTTTCGTTTAAGAGTTCTGTATCATAATGTTATATTTTTTATCAGTAAAAAAATTCTCGTGGTGAGCAAAACCAGTCCTGGTTTTTTAAGTGATTACGAAATAAGTAAAAAATGTTATTTTACTATTTTCAAGTAAGTTTTAAAATAAAATTTGAAGGTGTGATTTGAATTTGATTAGGATAGTAAATCGTTAAAAGAGGTTTTTCATTTGTGTATTCAAAGACTTACATACAATTTACAAACAAAAAAAATACACTATTTTAAAATTATGAATATAAACTTACGCAAATGACCACTAAATACAATCAGCAGTTCTAAATCCACAATTTGTAAACTGAAAATGACTAATTTTGTTGAAATTGTTTGGAAACGGTCATAACATCGCTGATTTGTTTAAATATTACGTTATTTTACAAAACACTTATTATGTGCATTAAAGAACCAGTAAAAGTATTTCGCATTACAATAATATTACATTTATAGTGAACAAATATTCCTCGATTTTTTTAAACAACACAACCCTCTTTAATACAAGGATAATTACGCGATATAATAAATACATATTTGTAGGCACATTCTTATTATTAACAATAAAGAAAATAAGGCGTGCAAACGATTTGACGATGATATAGAATCATATTTTTCGTTTCATATTCTAACCACAACAATGATATCGAAAATTAAAATATTATTCAGAAAATCGGTTATTGTTTTTAGTCACTTTTAGGGTGTTCACCGTCAATACTTGGTGGAAAGGCATTATATAAATAAAAACACAATAATCCTTTTTAATTCATTCCACTTAATTTAGTTTTTGACTTTGTTGAAGTATGAACACACACCAACTACTTGAAAGCGGGGAAAAACACGAAACTATCATTAAGCCTAATCACTTAATTAATGTAGCATTTTATCACTTTGTCAATAATTTCCCAAATTTTAATTATGTTTGTAATTACTTTCAATCGCCATTCTAAATTTATTAATCTGGGATGACTTTTTAATTTTGTGTTATTTTACAATCACTTTTAATGTAATTGGTAATTTCTTTTCAATGCCAATTGTTGTTTATAACTTTTCATTTTTGTACAGCATTGTTAAGTTATAATTATATTTATTATCAGTTGACAATGCTTGCAATGAGTGAAACCGGTCCTGACATATTAAATAAAGTAGAATGAAGTACAAAGGATTATTGTGTTTTTATTAATATTGTTTTAAGGTTTATATTTCTACATCTTATTCCATTTGATTCCAGCAAAAAATAGATAATATAATCCCAAAGCAAAAAAAGACATTAGAACTTTAGCCAGTAGACGATGGTTAGTGTTGATCTTGGCAAAACATGCATGTATAAAAGTCAGTAAAGCTCTTTTTCTCCGGAAAACAACACGAGTAAATTTCTTCATCTAGTTGCCGTTTGGCTGGCGCTGCAAGAGAATGTAAAGATTAATGATGTTTACACGCTTGTTTCGAAACTGGCTCAAATATTTTTGGTGATTGTTAATTACTTGAGTAGTTACTGGCTGCTTGCATCGGGAAACTCTTTTGGCTTCGGGAAAAGTTTAGCTGTCGCGTAAAGCTCTAGGAGATTGCCGTGACGTATTGCATGCAGTAAAAGTTTCCTGTTTGAGACTGTCGATATATTTATAAAGCAATTTACGTTCTAAAACAATTTATATACGGTATCGAAGACCAATTTAATATGATGTTGTTGAAAAGTCTGACTTATTTTGTTAAGTAAAAGTAATATTGCTATATCAATGCAACAGTAAGACAATCTTCAAAAATAGTTCAATAATAATATATAATGCCAAATCAAGCGCAATAGTATATGGATATCACCTTTATGGTGTTCACTGTCAATACTTGGTGAAAAGAATTATCTTAACATTAATAGCCGATAAGGTCCGTCTGTAAGGACGTCCGCAGTAAGGTACAGACCAATGATTTCGATTTATTCTGAACAGCACATTTTTGAAATGTTGTTCTATCCAATGGGAGCGGCTTATTTTAAACCGGGCGTGAATGTTCTGATATCGCCACGTTTGAAAATTTGATATTTCTTGGTGTAGAGCTAAAGTATTGTATCACCATACATCATAATATTCGAATAATCAAAGACTTTAATTCGACTATTGCAAACTATGATTATAGGGCTATCGAAATGAATCGTTTGATCGTGTGAGTCGATGTGAGACTAATATTTTTTGGAGCGGATTTGATCAATTGAATCATAATGATGAATCTTTTCACGTCTGACCTTGAAAATCTGTTAGAATTCTTTAATACATTAAGAATATTCAAATTATGATATGGATATATCATAGAATAATATTTTGCTTTTTTCATACACTTGGACAAAATGTGCAACTGATTTTTTATTGAAAAATTGGATTTGATCTTTTGATTTTTATTGGAAATAATTGTTAAATAATTTAAAATCCGAAAAATGGTTGTTAGCAAACTTGAACATTATTCCAATAATTCAATAATTTACGAAATTTCTGCTACTACGAAAAATGGTTGTTAGCAAACTTCAACATTATTCCAAAAATTAAATAATTTACGAAATTTCTGCTACTACGAAAAATGGTTGTTAGCAAACTTGGACATTATTCCAAAAATTCAATAATTTACGAAATTTATGCTACTACGAAAAATGGTTGTAAGCAAACTTGAACATTATTCCAAAAATTCAATAATTTACGAAATTTCTGCTACTACGAAAAATGGTTGTTAGCAAACTTAAACTTTATTCCAAAAATTGAATATTTTACGAAATTTATGCTACTACGAAAAATGGTTGTTAGCAAACTTAAACATTATTCCAAAAATTGAATATTTTACGAAATTTATGCTACTACGAAAAATGGTTGTTAGCAAACTTAAACTTTATTCCAAAAATTGAATATTTTACGAAATTTATGCTACTACGAAAAATGGTTGTTAGCAAACTTAAACTTTATTACAAAAGTTCAATAATTTACGAAATTTATGCTACTACGAAAAATGGTTGTTAGCAAACTTAAACTTTATTCCAAAAATTGAATATTTTACGAAGTTTATGCTACTACGAAAAATGGTTGTTAGCAAACTTAAACATTATTCCAAATATTAAATAATTTACGAAATTTATGCTACTACGAAAAATGGTTGTTAGCAAACTTGAACTTTATTCCAAAAATTCAATAATTTACGAAATTTCTGCTACTACGAAAAATGGTTGTTAGCAAACTTAAACTTTATTCCAAAAGTTCAATAATTTACGAAATTTATGCTACTACGAAAAATGGTTGTTAGCAAACTTAAGCATTATTCCAAATATTAAATAATTTACGAAATTTATGCTACTACGAAAAATGGTTGTTAGCAAACTCAAACTTTATTCCAAAAATTGAATATTTTACGAAATTTATGCTACTACGAAAAATGGTTGTTAGCAAACTTAAACTTTATTCCAAAAGTTGAATTTTTTACGAAATTTATGCTACTACGAAAAATGGTTGTTAGCAAACTTAAACATTATTCCAAATATTAAATAATTTACGAAATTTATGCTACTACGAAAAATGGTTGTTAGTAAACTTAAACATTATTCCAAAAATTCAATAATTTACAAAATTTCTGCTTCTACGAAAAATGGTTGTTAGCAAACTTGAACATTATTCCAAAAATTGAATATTTTACGAAATTTATGCTACTACGAAAAATGGTTGTTAGCAAACTTAAACATTATTCCAAATATTAAATAATTTACGAAATTTATGCTACTACGAAAAATGGTTGTTAGCAAACTTAAACATTATTCCAAAAATTAAATATTTTACGAAATTTCTGCTACTACGAAAAATGGTTGTTAGCAAACTTAAACTTTATTCCAAAAGTTCAATAATTTACGAAATTTATGCTACTACGAAAAATGGTTGTTAGCAAACTTAAACATTATTCCAAATATTAAATAATTTACGAAATTTATGCTACTACGAAAAATGGTTGTTAGTAAACTTAAACATTATTCCAAAAATTCAATAATTTACGAAATTTCTGCTTCTACGAAAAATGGTTGTTAGCAAACTTAAACTTTATTCCAAAAGTTCAATAATTTACGAAATTTATGCTACTACGAAAAATGGTTGTTAGCAAACTTAAACACTATTCCAAATATTAAATAATTTACGAAATTTATGCTACTACGAAAAATGGTTGTAAGCAAACTTGAACATTATTCCAAAAATTCAATAATTTACGAAATTTCTGCTACTACGAAAAATGGTTGTTAGCAAACTTAAACTTGATTCCAAAAATTGAATATTTTACGAAATTTATGCTACTACGAAAAATGGTTGTTAGCAAACTTAAACATTATTCCAAAAATTGAATATTTTACGAAATTTATGCTACTACGAAAAATGGTTGTTAGCAAACTTAAACTTTATTCCAAAAATTGAATATTTTACGAAATTTATGCTACTACGAAAAATGGTTGTTAGCAAACTTAAACTTTATTCCAAAAATTGAATATTTTACGAAATTTATGCTACTACGAAAAATGGTTGTTAGCAAACTTAAACATTATTCCAAAAATTGAATATTTTACGAAATTTATGCTACTACGAAAAATGGTTGTTAGCAAACTTAAACTTTATTCCAAAAATTGAATATTTTACGAAATTTATGCTACTACGAAAAATGGTTGTTAGCAAACTTAAACATTATTCCAAAAATTGAATATTTTACGAAATTTATGCTACTACGAAAAATGGTTGTTAGCAAACTTAAACTTTATTACAAAAGTTCAATAATTTACGAAATTTATGCTACTACGAAAAATGGTTGTTAGCAAACTTAAACATTATTCCAAATATTAAATAATTTACGAAATTTATTCTACTACGAAAAATGGTTGTTAGCAAACTCAAACTTTATTCCAAAAATTGAATATGTTACGAAATTTCTGCTACTACGAAAAATGGTTGTTAGAAAACTTGAACATTATTCCAAATATTTAATAATTTACGAAATTTCTGCTCCTACGAAAAATGGTTGTAAGCAAACTTGAACATTATTCAAAATATTAAATAATTTACGAAATTTCTGCTCCTACGAAAAATGGTTGTTAGCAAACTTAAACTTTATTCCAAAAATTGAATATTTTACGAAATTTATGCTACTACGAAAAATGGTTGTTAGCAAACTTAAACTTTATTCCAAAAATTGAATATTTTACGAAATTTATGCTACTACGAAAAATGGTTGTTAGCAAACTTAAACTTTATTCCAAAAATTGAATATTTTACGAAATTTCGGCTACTACGAAATATGGTTGTTAGCAAACTTAAACTTTATTCCAAAAATTGAATATTTTACGAAATTTATGCTACTACGAAAAATGGTTGTTAGCAAACTTAAAAATTATCCCAAAAATTAATTATTTTACGAAATTTATGCTACTACGAAAAATGGTTGTTAGCAAACTTAAACTTTATTCCAAATATTAAATAATTTACGAAATTTCTGCTTACTATAAAAATAAAATAAATTAAAATAAAATAAAATAACATAAAATAAAATAAAATAACATAAAATAAAATAAAATAAAATAAAATAAAATAAAATAAAATAAAATAAAATAAAATAAAATAAAATAAAATAAAATAAAATAAAATAAAATAAAATAAAATAAAATAAAATAAAATAAAATAAAATAAAATAAAATAAAATAACACAACATAACATAACATAAAATAAAATAAAATAAAATTAAATAAAGTAAAATAAAATAAAATACAATGCAACAAAACACAATGCAACAAAAATCTCACGTTGCTGGGCAACGGGCTTACAGCTAGTATTAATAAAAACACAATATTCTTTTGTACTTTATTTCACGTTATTTAATAGGTCAGGACCGGTTTCGCTCATTGCGAGCATTGTCAACTGATATGAAAAATATATAAACAGTGCTATGTATACAAAATTAAGTTGAAATGAAAGGTGTAAGGAACATTGAACAATGAAAAGAATTTACAAATTACACTATAAGTGACTCTACAATTACAAAAAATAAAATGCTTAAAAATATTTACTTTGGTAATGTAGAATTTGACTTTGTTAAAAATTTCCAAATATTAATTGCGTTTATAATTGCCATCATTTGATCTTTTCATCATCACACGATTTGCCCAAATTATCAGCGTGACACGCTTTTTTTAGATCTTTCAAGAATTTTGAAATCAGAAATCTCAGGAATTTAACGATTTGCCCAAACTAGCTGACTCGCATCTAAATCAGCGGGCGCCATGGTGCCCACGGGCAAGGGGTTCGTAACCTCTGCCGTAAAAGGTTTACAGTGACATATTCAAAAAAAGGTATTATTAATATGCAAAACACTATCTGAATTCAATTAATGAAGCGTAGCCAGAGAAATTATTAAACCACTAGTCCTGTTCGAGCCTTCTCTTAAAGTTCTTCTCGAGAGTTATCTTAAAAAAAATTGGGGATGAAAAAATTTACTGCTAACAGTATTTATTATCCTTGCCCGCTCCCAATGTAGAGCATATGATCTCTTTAAGGAGGTATCTCAACAGGAGTTCTCTGACAATAAATTTTTGTTACTCAGTCGCTCAACCTCTCTTTTCGAAGAAAGTAATAGGGAAAGAGAAGATAGGGCAGGCCAGGACTAGTAGTTGGCTCACCACGCCCCGCTCGCTACGCCCCGTTGCTTTAAGATAGTAATGGTAGGAGAGAATTTTTTAACATCAAAAACATCCATGTATTCGAACAGAAATAGAAAAAATCGATTGAAAACATGCTTTTCGTAATAGCATTCGAACCCGTTAGATCCGACACATAAGCCAACGATGTTGACTACTGTGCCATGGACCCGACATAAACACAGTCATTTTTTTCCTCCATTAAGAGTAAGGTAAGAAGTTGTAAGGTTATCGTTCTTGTTACGCCCCAGTATTTTAGTATCGGAAGAATTTTTTAGACATTAAAAACATCCATGTGTTCAAACAGAAATCAATTGAAAAAGTGCTGTTCGTACTGGGATTCGAAGCTGTGAGAACGACATTGACCACTGCGATAAACACCCGACATGAAATATAAAAAAATAAATATTTGGCTTTACACCTTATTATCGATGCGGAGATAAATATAAAAATGCGATACTGGCTTTGGCTAGACAAAACATTAAGAAGTTATGATTCACACGCAGCAACTAAACTACAGTGATCGAAGTGCCGATAAAAGGGTAATATTTTTGATGTCGTTGAAAATGTGAGATTAAACTATGGCTCGTATTTAACCGGTCTGAATTTTAATACAGTTAAGGTTATAATTTTTATCACAGTAGTCTGAATTTATATTAAAAGGTCATTATTTAAATGAAATTAAGAAAAAAACCTAACCTAACCAAAATGGTTATAAAGTCTGACCGCGATGAAGCATTACTTTTTTTTTTATTCAAATGCAGATTTGAAGATAAATAAACCTGTTGATTACTTTTTATTAAAATATAAATAGTTAAAATCAAACGAAACTTTAATTTATAAATGATATGTGTTTTGTACATCAAAACAATCTTATATATTATATTGTATATTGACGTCGTTATATTTGTATGCAAAAATAAAACAATATATACGTAGAGATTACGGTTATACGCTCTTTGTAAAGTTTTAGTTTATGGGGTAGCATGGTTTGCACAATATGCTAATACTCTAATTTGTTTAATAGTAAACTGTTAGAAATTTGTTCGCTAAGGTTAGATTAGGTATGGAAAAGTTTACGTCGATATAAAGTCTATCCAATAGCAAATTCAACCAGATGGCACCCTAACCTTTGTCAGTATTTTGGTTATCAGAATAATATCTTCGATGCCGGGCTTAAATATCGTGTCAAAATGAATCTTTATTAACGTGATTTAAGAATGGCGTTATATCTTACAAAGTCATTTGTTTAGTTGGATTAGTACTTAGGCTTAAACTAGAATACCTTGAAAATCTATTCCAGTGGTGCCTTTAGCAATATTTGATGTTGCTAAAACTGTATAATAAAAAGCACGACGGTAAAAAGTTTAATTATTTGCTTAGTTGTGAAAAAATGGTCACATAAAAATAGCCAAACAGAAATCATTATTTCAATACGTATCTATAAAACAATGAATATAATGTTAAAAAGAAAAATTGAATTCAACGAAAAGCATCAAATAATTGAGAATAAAATCGAGATCAAATGTGACATATTATGTACAATAATACTTTGTAAATGTTAATGTGTCAATGGTTATCTTAGAGTGCAATACAATTTTTTGTTGCATTAAGAAATTAAATGTAGGATTAGCTGTTAAATATAATTCAATACACATTGTGTACGTACAGAGAAGTATTAACTACATCATAAATATAGTTTTAGTCCTTCAATAAAGTTTTTTTTTGCTAATTGCGTTATTTCATAAAGCAGCAAATATATTTAAAGCTTAAAATAAAATAAAGAAAAAATAAATTTGGAAAACAACATAAATTTTGCTTATATTTGTCAACATGTCCCAATGTAAAACATGTTAACTCATATAAGGACATATCTGTTTGTAGAACTTGGAGATAATTTGGATATAATAATTGGGCAAAGATTGGACTAGTGTTCACAACGTCCTGATAAGATGGATGAGAATCAGAATATTAAAGAAATCTACATGTTTTTGAACGTCAAACCATAAATCAATTGAAATATTTTGAAATTTAATGAAACTGTCCGTATTGGAACCAAAAGAAATGACGTTGTGTATTTAACTACTTATAGGTTCAGAAACTTAAGCGGCTGTGATTTTGGGCTGACTATGTCTGAAATATCAATCTCATCATACTGCTTTCAGTATTTCTTTAATTGTATATATTTTTTACACAATTTAGTTTCCCCACCTTCACTAGTTGTGTGTATGTGTCTGTTGTTTCGTCGCCACCTCATGTAACTTCATGGCAATAAAAGAACAAATATTTTTACTACTCATGTTTTCTGCCTGGTAATCGAACCAACAATAAAAGAATTATGAAAAGAATTATTTTGGTCAAGGTGAGTAAATGTGAATATTTGTAAAACACGAGCTAATAAACAACCTGTAGAATGCACTTACTTTTATACTCTGCAAGCGCCGAATTGAAAAATTGCACATTCATCGATCACCGAATATATTATCTCCTAACAATCCATTTTCAGATTCGTTCCGGTGGGAGGGTGAGAACGGGGAGGGCTGCAAAATTTTTCACAAGGCTGGAATTTTTATCGTTTTTCTGTCTGTGAAGCAATTGTAGGGAATGGGTCCCCAAGGCGCGATCAGTACAAACAGAACAGCGAAAACTCTGCACGGGAGCTTAATCAGGCACTCCACTGCCGAGCGCGAGCTTTAAAGCATTATCCATATAATTTATGTTATCATGACTCTATTGAATTTATCGGCAGTTGAACACGCCGATTGAGATATGAATTGTTTTTTGAGTGTTATGGCTTATAGCTACTGTACTAAATATGATTGAACGGTGTGAATGGTTGTACATGTCAAAAAGATAATAAAACACAAAAATAAATTCAAAATTTATAATTTGCTTTTCTCGTAGCTTTTTCTCCCGATTCATAATTTTTAATAAGTTTAAGTGGTTAAAATATGGTTCAACATAATGCGGCAAAAAATCAAAATTACAATTACATCGTTTGTCCAGGCTTTAACTAGGTTTTTTTTTAGAGTTCTCCACTAGAAGATTATATAGAGAGTGTTTTTTTAGATAAATTTTTTATGTGCTCATCGAATAATTCCTTCAATAAATTGATCGTGACGCGTGCTGTGTGGCATGTTGCATGTTTATGAAACCCCAGTTATTCGAAATTAATGCCATTCAATTGGTGAACGATTATGTCAGTAATCATGGATCTATGTCGCTTACCTTTGACTGTAGTGTGTCGTGTTTGATGAAATAATTTGGAAAAGTTCGTCTAAAGTAAGTCTATTCATCCTGAAATGGCAAACCAAACTGAGCGCAAGTCAGCTTTCGACTGTCGAATTTGGATTGCTGGAATAAGTGTTAATTAAATAATAAATCTTACTGAAACTATATTATATGTAAAAAAAATCCTAGCTTCTTGGCTAAAATTCTTGCCAGAGTGAATACAGACTAAGTTTATATTTTTTCTCTAAAAAATCTCTGTAAGAAACAAAGTATTTATGCTTTGGCAGTGGCTAGGAAAATTAAAAACAATGCAATGTTTACGGTTTTATTTTTTGAAATAAACAGTTGGCTAGCTTATTAAGATTTTGATATTTTTAAACACAGTGGAAAGAATGAAATTTCGATACAACCAATAATTTACAAAAAACATTATTTAATTCCTACTAACAAAGTCAACATGGTCCGCTTAAGCCTTTAGCCGACTGATCTTTGTTATAGATACAAAAGGTTTTGTGTTTTTATATAAAATTCAATTGCAATCACGTAGCCTCAGTTGATACCGTGACGCCAAGTCCAACATGTCAGTAATGGTGTGTGCTTTGGAAAATAATAGTTATTAATTTTTTAACACTCACATTTTTTTATCCTTAAACCAAGATGGAAAATTTAACATACCCAACTGCGTGGTATTTTAAGCAATTCCATTTGTAAAATAAAACAACCATTTATATTTGTTATGTTTTTATTACCATACTCATATTGCTTGCTCGTGTGAGAATATTAAAAACAAATTTTCTATAATAGTATTTCATATTATTATTAGCTAAACAAAGTTGTTATTTTATAACGTTTGTTCTGTACTTGTTTATAAATGATATTTGATATATTTTGTAAAACACTGAACTTGGTCAAAAGCATGTTTCTGAATTTGTATAAATTATTTGTTTATCAAATGAAATATTTATTTTAAACGCCATTGAATAAACAAAATCTGCTGACATCAAAATGAAACAGAAACTTAGCCAAGTTATTTTTTAACAATGATAATAATAATACATTTATATATATATATATATATATATATCTGGGTGCAAAATGAAAAAAGGAAAGGGTTAAGTCTTAAATCATTACTTTTCAGAAGAACCAAAACAAGATTTGTATTTATATAAACAAATATGTAAAACGTGAAGTTTCAATGTGAAATTTATTAATTCAGGAACGTTGATTAAACTGGTCTACTGACTCATCTACGAATATATGTATTATAGTTATTATGACATATGTTTTTAAATACATTTTTATTCTTTAGTGTTTTCTTTTTACACATATATATCACTCAACAATGGTGAAAATTCTGTTAACAGTATGGTTGTCATAATAATTCGTTAATTAAAAAATAAAGCTTATATTACTATTTATTTTATCCGACTGATTGATATTTAATATAAAATTCTGATTAAATCACAAAAAATAAAAAATAAGGTTAGTAATACTCGTTACGAAAAAATACTAAAAAATACAGTGTGTTTAATGTCACATTTGTAAGTTCGTATTTTTGATAGTACAATAATAATTAATGTAATTATAAAATACCTTGTATAATTAACGCTCTCGAAATTAATTATAAACACTGTTTGATAATGCTTAAGAAATAATAACAAATCAATTAATCGTAACATTATTTTCTGTATAAAAATGTTTTATCAAAATTACATCAACTTATAATGTAAGAATTCGATAATACCAAGAAATTAAAATAATTTTGAAATATAAAGTAAGAATAAAAAAAACATTAACAAATACTATTCAAAAAGTATCAGTGTACAGAAAATTGTGTGATTTAATATGAAGTACTTCTTTTAGACATGTTGAATGAAACTGCTTTCTTTTTATGAAAAGCACAAAATTTATTTTGAGCGACTAAAAACTTATTGTTCATTGTTTTGAAAATAATAAAAAAGAATTCTTCAGATTACTAGAAACATTTGAATTGTTTTTTATTTAATTAAAAAAAACTCTTCAATGCAAGAAAAACAACGGTGATTTTAATATTAAATAAATAATTAATTTTTCAACTGTTTTATTTCTTTAAGGAATAATTAATTGATTGATTTAGTTATACTTTGTCCGCTATATTTATTTTCAATCAGAAAAAAAGAGCATATCATTTGATTCCACATATAATATGTTTTACAATTCAATGCTGAATCGGCACTATGCACTTGTAAAACCTATATCACATATTTTTTGTAAAAAAAAATCCTTAAGATGTTCACCTGAAAAAAAAATATGGCTCAAAAGATAATGATATATAAAACGAGACCTACAACTTTAAAAGCAAAATCAGTTATATATTACTAAAAAACCTGATAAAAAAGAGAAGGGACTGTAAATGCCGGTAAGGTATTCCTACATTTGGTTTCTTTACATATTGAAAAAAAAATGTATGTAAACAGCATTTTGAAAACATATTATGCTGTATACGGTGGAAATTGCTTATAGTAAAATATTATAGTAAATTATCGAAAATAGTAAAATGTATAATTCCATAAGTGTTTTTTTCAAAACAAAACAAAAATCAAGCTCCAATTAAAAAATATGTAAAGTGTATTATGCAATGAAATGTGCTTGGCAACGTACCTACGAGTAAAGTTTAAAAATTAACTCTGATACAACACAAATTATTACATAAACTTACACATTTTCAAGTTTTTATGAATCGTTTAAAATGAAAAAAAAAATCAGTCCGATCTCGTGTTAAACTATTTCCAATGTTTTTAGATTGTTAATAATTGATATTTACATTTTATTTTGCATTTACTTAACCTCTTTTATATTTCGAGGACAAAAAAATCAACATCAACGAAGTTCTGCCTCTTTTATTATATAATATGTATGACACAATTGAATTTAAATGATAATTAATTCGCAATTAACAAGAATACTATTGATTCAAAATTTAAAACCATTTTTATATAACACAAAAATAAGAATTAATTCTATTCACTGCTTTATTCTCAACAAGTCTTATAAAGTTAACCCGACTATAGTCATTAATTTATTGAATAACCAAATATCTAAATTTATTTATTTATTTTTACAATGTTGTTACATTTGTCTCATAGACGTATGTTTATTAAATTCAATATACACCTAAGGTAAGTTATAACTGACAGTTTTAATTATATTTACAAACTTATCGGCTTAAAATTATCTAGAATTACTGTACCAGTTGTATTTTTCCAATATTCAAGTGATCAAAATGTTCACTTACACTTTTTTAAATAATTAACGACAGTGAATTTATATAAACATAACTTATAGTAAATAAGTGGTTATAATTCATTATAATATATAAATGTACATTTTTTTAAGAGCTATGTTGTTAAATAATGTAATTAATAAAAGTTTATTCGTATAATAGAAAACTATTTTACCTACCTAATTAAAATGATATTATTGGTGCGTTTCCATTTACCTACTCAAAAATTTAGTGTTTCTAATCACGCCATTTTATTTTAAAAGAATAATGTTTGAAGCACTACTTCACGAAACATAGGATAATGATATTAAAGCAAATATACATATTTCACTGAATAAAAACGTCGTTCACTAAGTCGGTTATTTATATTTTTTCTACTGTCATTGGAAAACAAAACATTTTATTGTTTTCAATGATTATCCAAAAACATCTGAGTCGATGGTTACTTTAGAACAGTGGAGGGAAACCGGCGGCCTTTTGGCTTCTCTGATGCGGCCTTTTGACTTGATGAAAATATTCACTTTGCTTAAAAAAATGAATAGCGTAGTCAACCAATAATATGTTCGACAGACGAAAAAAAATTGGGCAGGGTGTTCAAGTTTTCTTTACTGCGGCCTTATGTTAAATCAGATAAATGAATGTGGCCTTTATAAATAAAAAGGTTCCCCACCCCTGCTTTAGAAGATAATTTCGTTTTAACAAGTAATAAAATGCATATGAAAAATGTTCTTAAAAATATTTCTCTTTATCAGGCGTTTTAATGTCTCAAACTGCTCTGTTATTAAAACATTAAAAAAATGATAACGAAGATATTAATAACGTTAACAAGAAAACACTATGCCATCTATAAATATTTACACTTTATTTAAAATTTATTATTTAATAAGGTAAGTATATTAAATATATTAAGTACTTTAATACGAAATATATTCAGGAGGCATCGGTTGCTCTCTTTTGGCTACTTCACGTTGCTTTTTTATTTTCATATAGCCTAAAACTGACACCATAACAATGAAAACAACAAACCCCATGCAACTACCTACAATAAGTCCGAGTCGCCTGGTAAGAACTGACGCGAAACCCATAGAGTTATGTGGCATTATTGCCTCGTTCATTAAACTACCGGGAAGCTCCAGCGTGGAAACTGACGTGCATTTGCTTGTCGGAGAGTCCACCATGAGAGTGAGTATGTTTTCGTTGAAGACATCCTCGGGCAAAGCTTGGAAACTGTCATTTTCTGGACGTGCTGCAATCCTTGCGTTTGGGATGGCCGGACCTCTGGCGGGCCAGTCTCCTAGACCAAGTACACATATAGTGTATCTGGTAAATGATTTCAGCTTGTTGAGCTTTGTGGTTCTTGCTGATGGGTTGAGAAGCTTTCCGCGTATCTAAAATAAAAAATATTTTTTTATTATCGTATTTTATACAATTAATTTTGTACAGAAGTTGCTGGCGGTAGTGTGAGTATCATTCGTGGGAAAACAATATTTTATTTTACTGCAGAGTTTCAGCATTAACACTTCGCTGTAAATAGGTTTAATTTATTATTTTTTTTAGAAAATTTCAGAGGAACCGGTTGGTAGCCACAAGCTCCGAATAAGGAGTGGATATTGATAAACGTGTTAGTCATTTCTTTTTGTGAAATTTAAGACAATCTTTATTTTATTGATCATTGGTTCGAAATCTTTAAATAATTTTGATATATTGATCTTCCAATACAATTATTGAAGAAGGTTTTTCATAAAACTATAAAAAATCTCAAAAATCATAAAAAAAATTGTTATCATGAAAAAATGTACAGAAATATTTAAATATGTAGGAAAACAACTTTTTATAAGATGTGAGTCTCTACAGAAGTTTTTCTACGAGAACTCCTTATTATTCAGTTGCTTAACCACTCTTTTTTTTGAAGAGTGTATGAAAAGAAAAAGTTGGGTTAGGTTAGGTTAGAAAAGAAAAAATGGTTAGCTAACGGCTCTGGTTGCATCATGTTATTTCAAGATTGGAAGGGCAAAAAGAACAGTTAAAAAAAATGGAAAAAAAACATTTTTAATAAGAAATCAGTCGTGTAAGTCAATGACGTTGACTACACACATTTAAACGTAAAAATAACCGACTTTTTATACGTCAAGTAAAAACTCAAATGCTTCAAAACAATCTTCCAACTTCATATAAAAACACGTTAGGTCAAAACAAAACATTTAGTTTCAAGTTTCGCCACAGTAATTTAGAAAAGTTCACATGTTTTATGAATAAATTTCGCTTTGTTACCAAAGTGGCAAAAGTATTTTTACATTTCAGTAAAAAAATGCGTAAACGTGGTACTTTTTTATCAATTTGGATGCAAAGTTTAGTAAAAGCAAAACATAAAGTTTTGCAAAAACAAACTCAAACATAATTGAGTGTGATAGTTCAATTTTGTTTAAATTTATTTTGTTGTTGTTCGTGGTAGGAAAACCGCCACCTTTCGACAAAAAAATATCATCGAAAATGAAATAAATCACAGTTTCGTTGACAGTAAATCGCTTCGTTTTTTTTTTGCTGTGATATTACTTACTGGGTGACTGCAAAAATACATCTAAATCATGTCAACTAACGACCCACATATCATCAATATATACAGCAATTCAGACGTGGAAAAATAAACGGCTTAGGCTTGCCATCATAGCATTTCAAAATAAAGTACCATCTTTTAAATCCGACGTTAGATCATTGCGAATCGTTGATATGATGACAAATACTTTTTATAAGTTTTAAACGAAAATAGTGTTAATTTTGAAAAACACATTTTCTATTAACAAATATAATATGTCTCTATTATGGTCTCCAATCCCGATATCCCGTCTAATTCTTTGATCAACGCTGTTAATTTTATCAAATTAAATTCCTGGGATTTTGAAATCGACATAATTTTTTTTAAAAAATCCAATCGCCAAGCAAAAAAATTCTCAATCCTGAATCCAAATTTATTCACGATTTTACGTTGAATGTTCAATCTCGGGATCCCGAAATCAAAAAAATTGTGAATCTCGAAATCCCAGGATCATAAAAAGGTTTCGGAATTGCATACCACAGTCTGTACATGGGAGGTAAACTACACTATGTCAATTTTGGCCGAATTGAGATATTCACACAGCGCAGTGTACCTCGCGACGCTGTTACAAAAACACTAAAAGAGTACAAACGTTCTAAAACACAAAGATTTAGTAGAAAAAAATCAGTGATTTTATAACATAAATTTGATAAAGTAGCTTAGAACATTTAAGATATAGTGTAGTTTATCTCCCATGTAAAAATATTTTTATGATAAAATCGGCGTTAATGCTCATCATAGTAGAATCACAAGTAGAATAAGTACACATGAGTATTTTATTTTTGTAACAAATGGTGGTTGGTTTTTTTTAAATTTTTATTAGAAGCAAAGTGGGGTGAAATACAAACACTAATAGTACCAAAAACCTATATATAAGTATATCACCAAGGAAATAAATTTGGCAATGGTGAGTCGCCTGTCCTATTAAAAATATTATTTATGTTTGAGACACCAAATAGGCGAAACGTGTGCAACAATTTGTTTGAATAACTTACAACAATTACAAATTTGTATAACAATTATAAATGTGTGATTATAAATTTTTAATAAATTAATAATCAGGAAATGCTTTAAGCAAATGCAGATTGCTTATTATGATCGTATGTCAGCTATGCTTTCATTTTTCTTTCGAAATAAATAATTTAGTATCGAGAATGCTTTATAATAAATATTCGATCGAGTGTTGACTTGACTTCTTATTTGTATGGGGTTGCTGTAAAAAGAAATAAAATAACTATATATATCGCAGAAGTTTTTTTGTTGACATGGAGTCAGAATATTTGTTTTAAAAAATGATTCACCGATCGTGTTTTCGTACAGATGCAAGACGTTTGATCACTTTACAGCTTTGGTAGTTTTTGAAGTTCTTTTGAACCAATTTATTAAAACTGGAATAATTTTAATTGAAAAGCATAACGCCCGCGGTCTATACATTTGACTGTCATGTTTTGTATTATCATATAATTGGCCTCATAGCCGAATTAAACAATCGAACTTACTTAGTTTTGCAGTATTATCTTTCGGTTTCATTATCTATTATTTTTAGATTATTATGTTTAAGATTCGAGCACGCAGCTAGAATTCGTTCAAAGAGAAAGGAACTATAGTATGTAAAAAAGTGAATTAGAAGCTGTACAACAGCATTTTAAAATTTGAGCAATAATTACAAATGAAACAACGAATCGTATGTAATAAAAACATATAATCTAGAAACTGATTTTAAATATAAGTTTCATCGCAAAAAATATTTTCTTTTTGAAAAAGTACCTAAATTACCGAGAGAAATGCTACTCTTTTGTAATCACCGAGTATATAGAAGGTAGCAAAAATATGATGGGGAAAAATATACCTAAAATGATATAGGGTGCCTTTTACAGCTTATGAATAATAACGAGTTGTTGTCATAATCCGTAGACAATGTAAACACTCTAATGTTATGTTGGTCTGATCGCTATATATTAATATGTGTGCTGTCGCAAAATCGCTGTTTTTTTTCTAGCTGATAACGACATCAACGCATTCAAAAAATCTTTTTTTATCTTGTCCGCTACGCTTATGGACTTTTAATCGAGTAGAATAGAAAATTTTTCCACTTTTGAGATGTTTACTGTCAATACTTTGCGGAACGGCATAACATTATTAAAAAAATATTATTTTTTACTAATTATACACTTATTAATAAACATCAGGATTATTTTTGCTCATTACGAGTATTTTAAACTGATAACAATAAATAATAATACAGGATTTTTTTTTAGAAATAATCATAACATTTTTGCATACTTAAAATAAAAGGTTCGAAATCTTTTTGAAAAAGAATAAGTAACATTAAAGCAAGCTTATTTTGATACCATGCTGTTTTTTGATTCGTTCGTATTATGAATCTTTAAATATTATTGTTTCATGCACGTGGTGCAACCTTTTCGAGTGCACATTATTTTTTCATTTAACTGATTTTTTAGACACAAGTTTCTCTATATAAGAGGTTTTGGGCTATGTATGTTATTGAGATAAACGAGCCACTTAAACCACAGTGGTGTATATCACGTTACACAATTTTGACTTAAGTCTAGAATTTATATCAAGAAACCTATAAAAAGTGGAAAATTTCAACACTGCAATGTCTATGCATACCAAACTTATCTTTATTATAAGTTTTTATCAAACGAAAAAACATTTTTACATTTTGTTCAACTTGTAAGAAAACCCTATCAATAAAATAAAAGTACCAGTTTCGTTATTATTATTTTTTTTTTATATGTCCGCTCCCAATGTGAAGCATATGGACTTCTAATGGAGTTTATCTCAACAGAAATCTTTCTACGAGAACTGCTTCTAACTCAGTTGCTCAACCTCTCCTTTTCCAAAGAGAGTAGGGAATAGAAGGAAAAGGCTAGGATAAGACTAGTGGTTAGCTAATCGCTCTCGATATGCCCGTTCTTAAGATAGGATGGGTGGGAGGGGGGAATTCAAGACATCACATACATCCATGCCTTTGAACAGAAATTCATAAATCGATTGAAAAAACAATTTATAAAACTGCCCGTACTGGGATTTGAACCCGTGACCTCCGTAGCGGTAGCAAACAACGTTGAACACTCGACCACACTGGCGGCAAATCATTAAAATTAGTTACATATTATTTTTTTTCCGGCCTCAAATAATATTCAAAACTCAAAATTAAATCTTTTGTCCCTGGAATTTATTTCAGTATTTCTAATAAGCTACTTCGTCTCAAAATGAAAGTGTGACTTACACCATACACATGTATTTTTTAATACGACCAACGTGAATTTTACACGGCTTAGAGTGATACTTATAAAAAATATTTGATTATGAAAGATTTTCTGATTGTCCCACTGTTGCATTGCTGTAGCGATATGCTAAGATAATAAGTCAACTTTGATATATTGCTTCTTTTTTTAGTATCTGTCTTAGCTATATCGTAAATATTTTAAAATATTAAAATTTTCATATTACTTAATCACACTCCCTGATTCATTCAATATTTTGAAATCAAAATGAAAAAAAAATGTGTTTGTATGTATACTATGGTTTGATAAATAAGTAAAATATTTTGAAAAATATGCAATACATACATATATATCTAGAAAAAAAATCAGTACGTTTCGTTTTGTCAGCAAGCAATATTCCGAATATGATTTTTTGGGTATAGCAAACACTTAATTTTCAATAAAATCAAAGAAAACTCAATCACATTGAACGGAGAGCAAATATTTTTTTGTGTTAAATGAAGCGCAAAAGAAGTTCAAAATGTAATTTCGAAGATAAATAATACGGACGAGCCAAAAAACAAAATGGCATCGAAATAATTTCGATGAATGTTGCGAATGAGTCGAAAAACAAAACGCTTCACAAGTAATTTAAATTGAACGGACGCTATCTAAGAAGAAAGTTCTTGAAATTTATTTAAAGCTACCTGATTTTAAAAGCTTTTCGATAAGAAATTGATATTGCTTGCGCTTTCAACGTGTTATTTTCCTACAGTGATATGGTATTGTAAGAATGTATAGTATGTGAGTTATCTTATATTATACTAACGTAAAGTCTTGATACACTATTAAAATATATGGTTTTATATTAATGTTTCTTGTAATTATCGTTCCAATACTCAATTCAAATTTTTAAATATAAAGACAATCAAAACAACTTTCGCTTTATGATTTATTGACAAGCTGAATTGTTGTCAAATAAATCAATATGTTGTCGAATGATAAAAGAAATAAATATTTAATAAATATACAATTTAAAAATGTAAATATTCAGTCAACTATGAAGCGTCTATATTCAAGTTTTTAGAACATAAAAATGTTGAGGTAGTTAACTTACATCTGTCAGATTGTCTTCAGCATAATAAGCGACTTGATATCCGTTAAGGCCAGAATGATTTCTGCTTTGCCAAGAAACCAGCACTGAAAATGGCTGAATATCCTGAATGGCCAACCTCAGGACCAGTGGAGCGTCACAAAAGTTAGAAGGCTCTAGCTTGAGGAGTAGGGATCCGTGAACCGACACTGGCAGTTCACAGCGAGGTCCTTCTCCTACTCCAATGAGGCGACGATGGTCTCTGAGCCATTCCCACGCCTCTTGAGCCTCACAGCTACACGTCAGTGGATTGTCTACGGAAGAAAATAAAATTAATACACATCAAGAAATAATTCTAAGTTCACTAAAACTTGATAAAATTAACTGTCTTAGAAATGACCATTTATTTCATAACATATTATATTCATTCACGCAGCTAACATCTAACCACTTATTGACGAAGAAATGATTTAAAATATTTCTCAGCTTAGGACATGCAAAAATAAAGTTTAGTCTTTAAACTGTAAAAACTGAAATAAAGTTGATAATGCTCAGCATGAGCGAAATTGGTCCAGATCTTAATAAATAAAAGTGGGATTTAGTAGAAATTAATATTTTATTTTTTGAATATTATGCCTTTAGTATTTCCCAACAATTGTTGATAGTTTTAGTATCGCCCACCAAGTATCGACAGTGAACACCCTAAAAGGTAAAATTAAGTTTTTTAAAAGTTAACGAATGACTTGCAGGTCGTATTTGTCGTGCACGTTAGGTGAAATTTTAGTAGAATATGATACAAATATATTCATGTAAAAAGACAATGAATAAAAAAATAATCGAATTATTTGATAAATTTCTTATTCAGAATATACAATATAATCAAATTAATTTAGTGAATATGATAATTATTTGATTGAAATTTCTTTTGATAAATTACAATTTCACTAAACGTTAGCAAGAAATTGCATGCTGACTCAAAAGAAATACATTCACTTTAAACAGCGCTTCAAATATGGCAAAAGTCATTTAATTCCTTTGTAATTGTAAGGTATTGCAAATAATCCTTTGATTGTTCGCTCAACTTTGATTTATAATAAAATAAGTATCTTATTTTTTAGACAACCAGACTAACCTTCAATTTTTAAACTTCTGATATGTGTTTCCAGTGGCTTCAATGCGTTGAGTGGTAAATGCTCCATGAAATTTCTACTGACATCTAAGAATTTTAATTTCTTCAATGGCCTAAAAGCTTCTGACGATATAGTTGCAATCCAGTTTCCTTGTATATGCAAGTCAGTGAGGGTATCCATATACTGAAATACTCCTTTGCTTAACTTTCCTATATTGTTAAATGACAAATCTAAAGTTTGTAACGATTTCAAATCAGACGGAAACTCTTCTAGCTCTCTCAAATGATTGTGAGTTACGTTCAACAGTCTCAAAAAGCCAAGTCCTTGCAACCTTTCTTTTGGTAGAAGTTCTAAATCATTGTAACTCAAGTCAAGTGTCATGAGATTGAGTAGATTTTTAAATGCTCCGGGAGATAACCTGCTTATTAGGTTGTTACCTAAGTATAGATGAAGCAACGAACCAAAAGAATCAAAGTCTTTGCTTGTAACTATACTTAAGTTCGTTCCACTTATGTGTACCTCTTGAAGGGCTGGATATTTGTGAATTGTTATAAGGTCGTGTATTCTTGTTATGGGATTGGTGGTAAAGTTAAGCCATGCTAGTCCAGGTAAAGTATACGCTGATAAAGCGCTCATTGGTAATTGTTTAAATCGGTTGCATGACAAGTCTAATTGTCTCAGACTGTTTGAATTGTGAAAGAAATTTGCTGGAAGGGTTGATAGTAAGTTTCCGCTGATATCCGCTGACGCAAGATGCGTTAAATTAACCGACGCAAATCCTGTTAGCGATGAAATTATGTTGTCACTCAGATCTAACTGTCTAAGATTCGGCAAGCCGCTAACTTTGAAAAAGTCTAATGTTGACAAGTTGTTTTCAGCCAAGATTAGTGTTTCAAGGGAGGTTATGTTGTACAAAGCGTGGTGCGGAAAATCAGAAAATTGATTACCTTGCAACTTGAGCTCTTTGAGTGCGCTTATACTACTGAACACACCCTTTCTCAGCTCTTTCAAATTGTTTCCGCTTAAATCAATGCGCACTAAATTTATATTTTTGGAGAATACATTTTCAGGCAGCTGCGCAATTTGCGAGTTGTCGAGCATGAGCGTCTGCAGTGATGGCAAACGGTTGAACGCGTTCTGCTCTAATTGAGTAAGATTGTTGTAATTATTGAAAGACAGCTTGAGTGTTCTCAACCCGGGAATATCAAGCCTTGCCAAATCCTCGCTTTTCAAATAATTATAACTCAGCTGCAAATCGTTCACGTTATTAAGTCCTTTAAAAGCGCCCATTTCCACGTTATCAATAGAGCAGTTTTTCAAATTTAACACGCGAATCGGCAATCTTTCTTGAAATATATCTTCACTTAAAACGTACAAAATGTTATTTGAAAGGTCCAACGTTCTCAGTTTTTTTAACGAAAGAAAAGATCTCGGCTCCACAGATGTCAAATTATTATCAGATAAATTTAGTTCTTCTAATTCGTGGAGTTCATCGAAAGTTTTATTAGTAATTTTATTCAAGTGATTTTTACTTAAGTCAAGAAATTTTAACGCTTTCATCGGCGTAAAACATTCATCTTCAATAAAATATATGCTGTTATTCGTTAAGTAAATACGTTGGACCATGGCTAAATCTTTGAAAAGCGATCGAGTCAGTTTGGTGAGTCGATTGTGACCGAGCCATAAAATTTGTACGTTCGATTGCCCGGAGAAAGAGTTTTCGTGAAATGATGCAATTCTGTTCGAATCCAGCTGAATGGAAACTAACGAAGGTGATCGGTGTAAGAAAACATCCGACAGACTGGGAAGCACGTTTCCTTGTAGATTTATGTGCTGCAGACTTTGCAAGTTTCTGAAAGCTCCCGTTTCTATCTCGGAAATAATATTGTTTTGTAAATGCAATTCGTGAAGCGAAGGTAGCGGGTCGAATACTTCATTTCTGATGATTTCTATTCTGTTGTTGTGCAACCGAATTTCTTTCAAGTTAGACATACTCTCAAAAGTTCCGGGCTCTAAATCATTGACTAGATTATTGTCCAAGCTGAGCAATGTGAGCTCTTCGTTATTCATGAATATACTCTGAGGAATATGTGTTATGAAATTCGATCCCATGTGTAATTGCGTGAGATTAACCAAAGTAGATAAGCAGTCTTGATCTATTCTTCGTATTGCATTCTGTTCTAAGTATATCACAGACAGCATCGTGGAATGCGCAAACGAGTCGTACGGTACTTCGAGTATGTTATTTTCAGACAAAAATAGTTCTCGTAAGTCCGGCAGGTCCAAAAATAGTCCTCCAATATGGTGGACGTGATTATGGCTCAGGTCTATCGTCTTCAATTTCTTATTAGCCTGAAATGTATCCCGATCAAGGAAAATGATCTTATTCTGACTCAAATCCAGCGACTCGAGATTTTTTAGAGATAAGAATCCCAATTTGTCAACCGTCTCAATTGAATTGTAGTAAAGAGACAATGTTCTCAGGGACGGACAGGGCCGAAAGCAGTCTTCCGGAATGATTTCAAAATTATTCGAGCTTAAATCTAAAAATACCAACGAATCGAGCTTTGAATAACCGTCATCGGGCAACGAGTCAATCTCATTCCATGCGAGTCTCAGCGATCTCAAATATTCCAACCGTCTTAGCGCTGGCATTGGAAAAGTTTTTAATTTATTTTCGGCTAGTTCTAGTTCAGCCATAGAATCTTCGAGTCCCGCAAAGGCGTATTCCGAAACTTTCGACAATTGATTACCTTTGAGGTTAAGCTTTATCAAATGTAGGCCATAAAAGCTGTAACCAGGTATTTCTTCTATTTTATTAGATTCCAAGTCCAAAGAAATGAGTTTGTTTAATCCAGCGAGGGCCTTTTGCGGTATGTGAGTGAGCTTTGCCGCGATAAGACCTAACGACTCTAAGGACGATTTCAGAGCTTGGAGTGAATCGTCTTGGAGCTCGTGTAGACTGGAGTGTGAGATTTGTATGTGCGAGAGGAGAGGCGTCGCGGGAGGGAAGAGATCAGCAGTGAGTGACGTCACGCCGCGGTCCAGCTCGTAGACGGAAAGTGATAAGACGCGTCCTCCCCCCGTGCCACTTCCTCCACCCGCCGCCAGCAGTGATAACACCGTTCGTAAAGAGCCAGGTGTGGCTCCAGGGCATTCCAAAAATATGCCTAACAAATAAAGAAAACTGTTAGTATTTTAGAATATTCATCATGACAGAGCAAACGTATTGTTCTAAAATTTTTTTATCGTAGTTAACGTCTAATGATTTTAAACTTCTTTATAAGCAATCAATATAATGTTATTAAATTTCCAACATCATTAATATTAATCTTTGTTTACTAGTTGGTCATTTCGCTTACATATATTTAAACAAAACGTAGCATGTATATTTTATGAAATGCTGTTCATATAAAATATAATTTTCTTTCATTTCTGAACTCTATGCTGCAAAAAATATTTACGGCAAACAATATGATTTAAAAAGTCAATTGTAAGTATTCGACTATAAAAATATCAAGAAAATCCTGAAATTTATGTAAAAAAACACATTTTTTACCACCTTTATTAATGTACTGAAACTATTTTGACCCAGCAAAGCGGGCTCTAAAATTCCTGGGGTTCAGGGTGGGTACAGACCGAGAATTAAATTAAAGTCACTTTCCAGAAAGCTTTTTGTAAAAAACACTTCATTGTGGGTCGGATAAGGTTTTTATCATTTCTTAAAATATTACTTAAGACGGCACTGTGGCCGCGGAGTATTTTCAAATTATGATTTTTGCTTATTACTTTGAAAAAATATATTTTAGCATTTTCTGTGTAAATTTTCAATACAATAGCAGTTTATAAGATGGAAAATGTGTGGAAAACTAAAATTTAATAAAGTCTTCACAAAGGTTTTCAAACATATTATGCAATTCTGAACTACTTACCGTCTTCAAAGTTGTAACATGGACAGATGGGATTATCCGCAAAGCTCGGACACTCGCTCCCCTGCTGGGGCACACCGCCTGACATCCCCGGGCGTCCCCCGCCCCCAGGAGCTCCGACAGGCCCGGCGCCCCCATCTAGGGCTCCTACCAGCGTCGCAAAGACCACCACCACCCCTGCTAACACCATCACGTCACTGCGCTCATAGCTATGCCATCCCGACGTTCTAATCTTACACTTCAATGATTTAAACTAATATGTTGATTTATTGAGTCATAAATTATATAAATTTCAATAATTAAATTTACTCAAATTTAATAATAAACACTTAACCCTATAACTGTTATAGTACATGTTTTTAAAACCTTTCATATTTTTTTAAAAGTCAAAGATACAATCATATTTCGAAAAAAATATTTTTTATTTATTCAAAACCTTTATTTATTTTTATTTTTACTTTTAATATTTATTAATTATTATGTTTTTCTCACAGCTCATTTTCATATTAAAACACTTAAAATATCACAACAAACACTGATTGAAATAACTTTCTTGTGTGATTAATTAGCTTTAATGACTTTAATGAATGAATTTTTTCATCTTAATTGTTTTGTTGGCTAATTAAATTATTTGATGTTTTTTTAATCAAAATTTCATTAAAAATTAAACTCGTTTTTTAGTTATTTTTGTTAATTGTCTTTTTCAGATTTCACTTTGATTATTTCAACTTGTTATGAATTTAAAAAATCATAATCTTCAAATCAATGTCACAACCTTATTTAAGAAATATCTTCATACAGACGTTATAAGTTATTTTTGTATTTTCCTAAAGTACGTTTTACAGCATTTTCTTTGGCGAGTCAGTTGTTTCCGAGGACTTGACGGATCTGCTTCGACTGAAAACAAAGAAAGCTATTTTTTAAAAGTGTCGTTATGTTTTCAGAAGGCTCTGTCGGGTAACACTGCTAAAACAATGTAAAACACGAAGGGGGCTGTGACAGTCGTAGATTTATTTTCGGGCAGAATTTTTATATTTCACATTTCACTTTTAACAATGAAAATACCTTTTTTTATAAAAAAAATGTGAATCCATAACAGCCAACTACTAAAAATCTAGACAGAAAATATAGCATAACAATGGTGATATTAAATTTTATACTACAATAGAATGTTTAGATATAAATGTATATTTATTACTTACGTTGAAATTATCGCTCTTGAAATTTATGTGTTGTTTTGATTGTATATTTTAACAATAAAAATCTAATTAACGATGTATTTTATTGTACGAAAACGAACTAAAACCGTCGTTAAAAAATAATGACGGGGAAGTTAAGTGGCCTAGATTTATGATTTTTTTAAATGTCTGGTTTTAAATAATAAAAATAATAATGGTTTCCTTTAAACGGATGTAGAATAAAAAAGTCGAAGGTTATTATTAAAATGAAAAGAAATATATTTTAAATATCATAATATATCGATTGAATTTCAAAATAAAAATGTTGCAAGCTTCAGAATTAGCACGATCTGTATTAACAGGGGACTCAGAGATATATGAAATTGGATATTCATTTATGATAAAGTTGCTGTACCAATTTGGTGAGCATTGTAATTTTTACTTATGGCTCAGTACTCACAAGCAGTGCTTAGGTTTAAGATGTTTGAAAGGATAAAAAAATTAAAACTATGTTGATTAATATTTTTTCCAATGTCATTAAAAATGTAAATAAAAATCACCAACATGAGTTTCTAATGTAGGATGTCAATATAAATTTGGCAGTTATTCACTATCTCTGCCTATCTTTTTTGGAGAAGGTTATTTAAAAAGATGGGAAAAAGAAAGAGCAAGAAGTAAACTTATTGTTATCCGCCCACCTTGTATTAAGGGTTGGGTCCAGTATAAACATCACACCTTTTATCCATAAACACAATCCCCTTAATATGTTGATAAACTAATGTATTAAAATTGCCTGTTTGTTGATTTGATTCCGTGTCCAGCGAATCAAAAAGAACACATGCGTAAGAACGTTGATTTTCCAACTATATGAATTAACGTAAATTATCTGTAAAAAGCTTTCAAAATACTGTTTGCTCTCTGTATATGACAGTAATTTAAGCTAGTAAAAAGTTAGTTAAAATAGTGAAAATATTAACGGTATCAATTAACTATTATATTATATACATATAACATACAATATTATGTGAAAACCAAGCTGATAAGCTTAAAAGTCAATATTCCCATGCTACATTTTTCACTTTTTGACTTAAACTGGTATTTTAATTCTCCATTTCACGTACTGACGTATGAGCCGTTTCACTGTTTTCCTGTTGTTAAATGAATAATCTTCGTGGTTTTAGTTATTTATATGTGATTGACGAGCTTGACAGATCTTTAAAAACCTTGCGATTCGGAAGAATGAAAACAGAAAATCTTACATATAATAATAATTATTATAAAACTATACTGTTTCGTTTTATTTCGGTTAAAAAGAAAAGCTATTTACAAAACATTATTTACTAAAAAGTCTGTTTTAAGGCTTAGACCATGTGTCTTTTGAGCCCCTAAACTTCTAATAATTTAACGAAAAAATCGTTGCATTAAATGTTTCTAATCAAAACATAAATTTGATAAATTTGCTATTCTAAAAGTTGTATACCAAATTGTGACAATTGTTTCGCATTTTTATATTGAAAATGAATTCCTACAAAGTTACCACCGAATCTATTAAAAAAATATTTTATTTTCACAAGCAATTTAATTGCTTCTATTTCATTCTGCATGGCCGTCACGAAAAAAGATTCAAATTCGTTTCAGTTTGAGACAAGCACTTTCTTTATAATATAACAAACTCGATGTAAATTTTGTGCATTGTATTCAAAATATAAGGAAACATATACTCCAGTCTTCAGTAAGAGATGCAGGTCAGAGTGTGGGTACTCGCTGGATTCACTAGACATCCCGTCAGTTCACTTCGTAACAACGCTGACGTCTTATTATGGTCTGTAAGGGTTGCAATACCGATTTTATCCAAACCGAGATTCTACTACTTTTCTTTAGTGAATTTCTCAAATAATTAAGCCAAGCAATATGTTTACGTAATAAGTTTATTTATCTTAGTTTAAACTGAAAAATACTTTCTATTGATTCAGCGATAACCTTGTCTCATTTCAATATAAAATTTGACTAGCGTGTTATTGTATTTGCTTTGTTACAAATTGTGACGTGTTTTGCCTCTTTGAAAAGCATCATAACACAGAATATTGTAAAGTATGATGGTTGAATGTGTCATCGATTTTTTACGCCTTGCAATACTATGTCTGATGAGTTTCTTAAATAGGCCACACACTTGCAGCAATCTGTAACACAACACGTATAGTGACAAAGTTATCAAATTTAAACCTCATAAAGATTTAAGCAAAAATAAGATCGTTCTCTCATTTATTAAAGCACGTTTTATTTTATACAAAGGTTTATTATGACAGCATCACATTTGCGTCTGTTAAAGTCAACAATATTAACCAAAACTATTAATTTCTTGCTTAGATAAATTGATTATTCATTATAATTATATATTTAGTTTCTGACGATTATTACTGAGTTGGACAGTTTTATGTTTAATATTACATTTTTCACTATTATCTTAAAGCGTTATTGGAGTCCCTAGTCGAAAGACGTCTAAAACAACTTGCTTCAATGGGGTGGTTGAAGTATCTTTTACTACGTTGAGTTTACATGTTAAAAGTCGATTTGGAGAGTAAAACTAGATGATATATTGTATTGTATTATCTTTGTTCTGGCGTATACACGATGATTTGAGAAACACAAGATACAACAGATTGATATTTACTTCAAATGCATTTTATCATTCTCTTATATTTTTAGATTGAAAAATATAACAAAATGTATATTAAAATAATTTCGATTGAAATAAAATAAAGTTCTTTATGTGATTAAAAAAAATGCACTAGTAATACGGAGAAAATAATAGTATTTAATTCTACATATATATATTATATAGTTAATACCTATTTCGGTGTATGCCTTCATCAAAACAATGTTTAAATATAAATTTACTCACTTATATACTGGTCTAAAAAAGATACACAACACATTCTGTTATCTACTCTAACATCCTGATTTGTATAACAAATTTTATTATTATTTGCTAGTATAATATGTAGTTATTTGCAAAAACGGCTCGGTCCAAAATAGTTAAAAAAATGAAGCTTGAATTTCATTTTTCAAAACGATATACATTTTAAATGTAGTTGTTTTATATTACTGTTGAATAAAATTTTGTATGTTATCAAACCAGGTTTGAGACTGCTTTCCAAAACACAATGCAAATTTGTTTTTATTTACTAAATAACATTCATTGGTAATGTTTCAATAATTTTGGAACGAGCTGAGTTTTCAAATAATAGCCTCATTTATTAACATGATTATAGTGTTTCTAACAACGATAGCAAATATGGGATTGATTATTCAAAGTAAATTTGTTGAAATTAAAGTGGTATTTATTATCAATTCAAAGCGATGATTGATAAATATTTGCTTGGTCATTTTGGATGTCATTGGCTGGATTACGCCTAATAATTTTTGATTGCTCAAATGCATTAAGCTTAAGACTTTTTTTCATCTTTCTTCCAAGTAAATGCCTATTTAATCAACAAAGGCACTAAGCTTAAGTCCATATCGCCGTAGTAAGAAAAGATTTAGTAATTCATACATATTTACTAGTTATTATATTTTTTAAAATGTAATCTAGTTTCATATAATTTTCAGAGAGCTCTGACGATAGGTAAACTATCAGTAACCTAAGAAAATTCTTATGAGGATAGTTAAGACAACTTCGTAAAATGTATGAATCGTGTATTTGGCTGTTTTTAGTGAAACGATTTGAATAAAATAATTTTAATGAATACGCTTTGGTAAAATCAAATGTTAACATGAGCAACAAATGGTAATAGAAGTTATCCGAAAAAAACAAAAATTAAAACATTATTTTATAGTTTTTTTCGATTCAGCATTTTAAATAATATTATAGTGTGTTAATCTCACTATTAAAATAGAACAACTTGAAATATTCTTCATGATAAGCGGAAATAGTTAAATATTTAAAAATACACTAAATACAATTCAACGGTTTATAATTTTTTGAATTGCAACCTAGTAAGTAACGCATTACTCTTTCGCCGCGGCAAAAAATTCAGCATTTTTTACATTTATTTTTAATCGATGTATGTATTAGCATAAAAAAATGTTAAAAGTATTGTAAGAAATAAGTTTTGTTCAAGCGCTTTTGTAATATATTCTTACTATGCTGAGTAATACTAGAAGATTGAACAATAACCAGGCATTATGAAACTGAAGTTGCTTTTTTAATCGTTTGACTGCTGAGTTTTTGTTTCGAGTTACACTTGAATAAGTCAAACTAAATGAGAATCCCAGATTTCTATGTCAAATTGCAGTCGTCGCTGAACGCGCAAACCTGCAGACTGCAAAGTCTTCAGAGAACTTAATTAAGAAGTTGTGGAATATCTGCAAGAAATATCTTGTCTCAGTAAGCCCGTGAAACTTTCCTGTGATTCTGCACTTGCGACGAAATTGTCTCTGACTTGGAAGATGAGTTTTTTTGCGCCTGAATACGTTTAGAAAATTATTACGTGTTAGTTAATGGGAATTGTTATTAAACTTTTCGAAATTTTATTGGTAGCAAAGTGTGGTTTCTAATGCTATTTTTACCTGTATTTCTGTGTTTACATAATAAACATAGCATACTGTTACCTGAGTATTTTTTTTTAGAACGGTGTATACAATGACACATTTTATATTGTAAACCGCAAAATCTACAGCAAATTAGCCAATATTTAAATTTGAATTACTAATTATTTTGTTTTTGATACTATCTAACACAGAAAAAAGTTTTAATGGACGTGTATTCCACTTAAAAATTAGTATTCCAACGCTTATATAGATGTACTATTCTTGATGTTAAAATAGATATTTTAAATTAAGCTAAATAATAAAAACTTTACTTATGCTTATGTAAACAACGTTTTGGTCAATTAAGGCGTTACTGATAATTACAATAAATACCATTTTATAAAACTTTGGTATAAATTCACAATAATAAAATTATTGAATCAATTACACCTTTTACTTTTAATTGATTTCTAATTGCATTAAATTTTCTTGATTAAAACCTAGTAATGTTTATTTGAAAGAGGTACTTAGCATTTTAATAAAAGTTTTGAGTGTGTTCTCTGTCAATTTTTGCTGGGAACACATTTATTCTACTAATTCCACATTATGAACTAATCAGCAGTTAAAAGTGCGCCCGATAAGAAAATTTGATCCCGATCTTCAATAAGCAATTCGGAATCAATTAAAAATGTGTTTTCATTTAAATTTGAATTGTTCAAATTATATACATTCAAACAAGTCACGTTGTCATTAACGACCCGGATTTCGCCTTTTGGCATCTTCAGGAATTCAAGTGCACGGATGAGCTTGAACTGACGTTTACTAAATAAATGTATCGTGTTTATACAACAAATAAATGTATCCCTTATCTTAAAGCTATTTATTGATGGCGAAATGGATTAACTTTAGTAATGACTTGATTTTAATGACGTTCAATTAGCTTGGGGAAATATTAACAAATAGTCTTTGTAGCTTTTTGAAATTAAAGTAATTATCGGTAACATGTTATCACATGGGAATGTCTACAGATTTCGACTGTGGAAAGGAAAAAAGACGTAACCACACTTTTCCAAAAAACTTGGTTTTTATTTTTTGTACAATTTTTTGAAAAACTTGTTCTAATTCACTAGTCAAAAAATCTAAAATTAGGATAAGAAAGTGTTTTATTTTTTAAATTAATTTAATATAAAGTTACATACATATTCTACTATTATTAAGATATGTTTTTATTATTATCGTTTTCTTAGTAGTATTAGTATGAATACTGACTATTTTTTTAAAAATATTATGATAATAAACGTTATGATTGCGACATATATATATGTTATATCAATTGCGAGGAGAAAATAAATTTTCGTTATTCTTTATCTTTCAAATTTATTATTCTATAATACCCTCAAAGAATATTATTAAATATAAACGATGATCGAAAGCTCTTGGAAAGTTGTAGAATGATAGATATTCCTTCAACGCGTTAAGAAGGCAAAACAAAACATGGCTCCTCGTAACAGCCCCCGAGAGGCAGCCGCGCTTCTGAACATATTTAATGATTAAACGTTTTTGTTAGCCTTTGCCCTCAGGAAAAGAATTCAATTACTAAAGCTGCCGAAAGCACAGAGCTTTTTTTAGACTTATCTTAAAAGCGCACACGAGTGAATATCTTATCATTAAATAGAGTGATTAAGTAATTTATTACATATTTAGTTGAAATATCGATAATTTCAATTATATTGAGGTTGATTAAATGATCACTTTTAGGGTGTTCACTGTCAATACTTGATGGAAAGGCATTATATTCATAAAAACACAATATTCCTTTGTACTTCATTCCACTTTATTTAATAGGTCAGGACCGGTTTTGCTAATTGCGAGCATTGTCAACTGATAATGAAAATATATAAACAGTGCTATTTATACAAAATTAAATTGAAATACACAAAATCATCATTAAGTTATTTACTTTAGTAATGTGGAGTTTCACTTTGTTAAAAATTTCCCAAAAATTTAATTGTGTTTATAATTGCCATCATTCATCACTTATAATTTATTAGTCTTCGATGATTTTTTAATTGTATGTTATAGGTGTTAAGCATATCAATTTTGTGTAATTGTAGAATCACTCATAGTGTAATTTTTAAATTCTTTTCAGTGTTAATTGTTGCTTACATCTTTTATTTCAATTTAATTTTGTATATTTGCATAAATATATTAGCACTGTTAATATATTTTTATTGAGGAATACTGTTTTTTTATTAATTGATTAAATGAGCCTTCGAAAGGCGAAGTGAGCCAACCAGTAAAACAGTTTTAAGTATAATAACTTTTTTCTTGTACTATTAAAGTAAAATCACGTCTCCACCAAAGCGCCAATGCTTTGGTGGATTGTACATGTTTTTATTTTACGAGAATAACACTATTGGAATGTGTATTATCTGAGGTAACTTCACTTTTACGATACTCTAAGACGTGTGGAATATTACAACGCATCTAACTATTATTTTTCTAAAATACCACTTGGCTCACTTCACTACTAATGAACCCAAATTATGAATGAATATGTTTATAACAAGTTGGGTTAAATAAACTATCGGTTCGTTTTTACAATTAAACAAAAACAAAAATCACAGTAAAATATGTACAATTTATTACGTAAGGATTTTTTAATAATGTGCGCGCGTTTTTCACAGGCGTTAAATTAGACTTAACTGAACATCGTTACTAGTGAAAACAAAAAATAATGTAGATATAATACAATGGACATTATAAACTCAGATATATCACAAAATTATAATTTGTATGGTTGTACATTATGAAATTAACTGACGTATGCCGCTGTCGTGGCTTAGTGCTTAACGTTCTCGGGAACGTGTCATATTTTTCAGAAATTTAAATTCCTTTATTTGTTTTTTTGATTGATGTACAGATTTTTTCAAACGTAGATAGAAGTTTGTAAGTATTTTCTTATCTTATTAGTTTTGATGGATTCGGTGAAACTTTGTGTTTTTTTTTTAAATATAAAACAAAATTTAATTTATTGTCAATATTGTCTGATGATGTTTTTTAAAGATACATAAATCATGTCACAATTGGTTACACAACAAGTGAAGTAACATTTAATTTTATAGACTTGCTTCTCCAAAGAAAATATCGAGCGACTGAAGGACAACCAAGTCTTGTGAAAATAGGTTTTGATGAATGTTACGTCTAAGTATATGTAATTGTTATAACACACTGGGACTGGAAACAAAATATAAGTTTGTTAATGGTCTAAAATTATTATTAGCAACTTAATTTTAAAAATGATATCACAGCAGAATCAAAAATGCTTGTCACAGAAATTTAAAAACATTTTTAACTTTAAAACTTATCCCCGTTGAACGGTGTAGTATGCATTGAAATAAATGCTTAGTACTAACTGGTGTAGAAAAAAAGAAGATTGGTTACATCTTTTAATGAATGTGTATGTTGAGTAATCATTATAATATTTTTACATGTCTTCATCGCATATAAAAAGAAAACATTTTCATCTTAGTATTCACACGAGAATTTTTCATTTAAAAAACATGTTTATTATTCGCATCTCGTGAAATATTAATTGTTTTGGCCATAGTAATGTATACATATGCCGGTATGTGTATATTAAAAAGGTTTTATATTCATTGTTGTCGTATACATAACTGCTGTTAACAGCGGGCGTATGTTTTTTGGCACGCGCAAGTGAACCATGCTCTCGGACGAGGTGTCATGTTTTCATTTATTCATCTTTTGGCTGGGCAGAATTTTGACTACAAAAAAGGGAACACGGGCTGGCACTTAATTACGCATCGTACTTTTAAAAATGTTTTTAATACGGAGGGTTTTAAGCTTTATACCGCTGCATAAAATAGCTTTTAGAAATATTAAAAAAGACGTTACAAAAAAGTATTAAGTAGGCATCTTTTATGCGCTTAAAATTTTTCTTACAAGTTTGTTTTGTATTATTCTATTTAAAAGAATTGAATAGAAGAAATGTCAGAAAATAAAATAGTGAAGGATTTCATTCTAAGAAACACAATAAAACAAAACCTGAGCGAGTGGTTTGAGATGTGTATTAGAAAAGTATGGAACAATGGTACAATTATAATATTCGTCCGATGTTTTAGGACAAAATAGGCATGCTTATATAATAATAATATTATTTAAGTAACTGTAAAGGAGTATTTTCTAGTGGTAATCAAATAAGAATTGATGATTTTTCAAAGATCATAATAGATTCCATTATTAACATGAAAATTGAAAAAAAATCGACAAATTAAAAAAATACAAGATACAGCTTAAGCCATATTTTGAAATCAATTTTTAAAACTTGATTCTAAAAGACCTATCGCAACCCAACAATACGGCAGTGCCACCTGTCAATATAATCTAAAAACGCTTCATGCACTGACACACAGTGAGTGTGTGAGAGAGAGAATTTGTACGTGTGCTGTACTATATAGTGAATTTACAAGCAGACATATAATATCAAAGTCAAAACAAACATTTTTTTTTGTTTTTAATAACGCAGCTTCACTTTAAGGTTTACTCAATGTTATTAATGCATACAATACATAGTCAGAGAAAAAATATGTGTGTGTGCTTAAAACACAATTATTTATGATACATAGCTTTATGGTGTTGTTCCGCAAGATTTAAGTTTAACATTGAGTCTCTTTCCCAGAATCGCAAATTATGATTGAAAAGAGTCTTTGATTTTTAATTTAATAATATTTCTCATTTTCTGCTATCAAAACCGAAGCCCTCAACTCTTACCTTTATATTTCAGATTTACTTTATTCAATAGTGAATCAATATGTGGTTAAATACAAATGACATAATTATGCATTGATAGCGAATCGTCGAAACTCAATTGTCGATAGAATTGGTTCAGAGGATAACTTGTAATTTACGTGGAATTGATCATTAACTCGAACAAATACCTATGTACAGTAGCGGCACGCCACGGTAATATAACTAAAGAATTTATTTGAATAAACTAGAACGTATAATAACATGATTGATTTGAATAAACATGACGTATAATGGCATGACTGATCGGTATTTTTCTAGAAGCTGCTTAACATTTATTTTAACTACAAATCGCTTACACATATTTAGTTATATTAATGTACGATCTAACTAAAATGTATACAAAAATTATTTTTATTCAAAACGCTTACAATTTCATACCATGTCAATTGGACGTGAAAGACACAAATTAAAAATAGATCATTTTGCCATTTGGCATTACCAACATTCGAAACAGCAAAAAAATCCCTTTTATGTTTGTATATCGAAGTTTTTACATTGTAAACGATATTTACCTTTTTTGTCACTGCAGCCAAGATAAAGCAAAATAATTATCAGGCAAGATAGTATGTTAAAAACTAAAAACTAAAAACAAGTATTTTGGCTTATTAGTGAGTTGTATACGTTGTGAAGAGTGAGCATTTTTGCTTATATTATCATATGACATTTCTCTGTTGTGCTAGAGTTCATAATTTAATTTTAACACCTTTCACTGTCTATATTGATAAGCAGAAGAAAATTCAGGTATTTTTTTTAAATTTAAGTTTTCTTCATTAATTTTTGTAGTTTATGCGCTTAACGAAGACACATCCCGCGTCAGCGCAAAGGCGGTTTGACGGTCAGACTTTATTAAGATTGTTGTAAATTTTGCCGGTCAGTTTTTTTCAGCTGGCTAATACTCTTAAGCAGATGTAATTAATAAGCTCTCAATAAGTCAATGTAAAAATATCAGCAAATAAAAACTGAATTCAATGAAGAAGTGACTGGCTGAAAAATAAATCTAAAAAGTGAATTTTATAAAAAAAAAAAAAACACTTCATCAACTGAACTAGCATTGACATGAATTGACAATTTTTCCGATGAGCAAAACCAGTACTGATCTTAAATAAATTATAGAGAATAAGTACGAAAGTATGTTTTTTTATAATATCCAATATATATTTCCACCAAGAATTGACAGTGAACACAAGCAATTCGTTAAAGTTATGTAGTATGTGTTGTGAATAGATCTTTTTATAAAAGCGATTAATAATCCATTTACGTAGAGTTCTGGCTGCTATTATAGTTATCGATAATATTGATGTGACATTTTCTTTCACGACATCACCGCATACATACTTCAGTATTGAAAAGAAATATTTTTCTCCAACTCTGCTCTCTGGTTCGGTATTCCAGCAGTATACGTAAGGGCTTGAGCAAAACGATACGAATCTGTTTCGGTTAGACGAACACACTCGCAAAACGCAATTGTTCCGCTATATCACATGATAATCAAAGCAAACGTGAATACGTTAAAGATATGAAATGGAAATAGTAATGTTATTACATAGAATTGCGTTTGAATTCATTTATCTTAAAACAAATTTTCTACTTGATTTATCGACGATATATTCATATTGCTTTAAATGTATTCTTTTATAGCCTTGCGGGTACGTTGATTATTTCAGTTTATTTAAACCAATAATGCACAACTTTACCTTCTAGCGGGCTGCATAAAACAAATCATCGTGGGTTCGGGCCGCAAAGAAAAAAATGACCTAAAGTACGCTCAATTCTTTTTAACACGGAGCATAAGTACGTTCCATGTAAAACAGCCATACAAAAAAACCGTGTAAAAAAGATCAAGTGAATTTAGATAAATGAATAATAGGCTCCATTACATTATTTTGACCGTGTTATTTCGAAAACGTGAACATAAATAAGCCACGCAAAAAAAAGATTCTTAGTATTTACTTATTAAAAATCTTTTCATTGTGAAATATTTGTATTATGTAATTCAAAAATTAATAAGATCTTGGTCTTTGTTAATTTTTACTTCTTTATTTAAATTTGTCATACTATTTGTAATCCAGTTTCTATGAAGCGATTTATTCTCCTTCATTGAAGATAAAGCTTGCTTAGATTTATTAAATAAATGTTTTACGTGAAAAAATATATTTAAGAAAAAGATTTAAGGGCCGCCACAAAATTTAAAAAGGGCCGCGGTTTGTGCATCACTGATTTAAAATATTGTAAATTTGTTTTTGCACGTAATGCCAAATATCGATGTCATTTATTTTTTTGAAGGAAAAATCTAGAACAACATTCTTCATTATTATGAATATAATTATTATTTAACAGAAGATTTATTTTTTTATTGTTTGTACAGCAAATCTGATTAAGAAATAATAAGATTTCTTTCCGAATCCGCTGCCACATGCATTAATAATAAATTCGTAGCCTCAGAAGGTATTCGTCCAAACGGGCCAAACAAAAATACTAAAAACATCATTTCTTCCAGTGGCGTGCATATTACGGCCCGTCCTACATAAATCTTTCAAAGGGGTAAATGCGAATATAAAAAGTGGTCCACAGAGAATGGAAAATGTGAGGGGGCGACCCCGTCACAGAAACGCCACCCTCCCGTATTTTGCGTCAGAGGTGGAAATATATTTTTAGCTGAAAAAATCACGGCGAAGTTGTGCTATGGATTTTTAGTAGGTGCTTTACACTTCACAAACGACATTTTAATTTTATTAACTTTTTTAGTAATTTTTACCTATCGTATGTTAACGCCTTAGCTAAATTATTCCTGGATTCTGGAAAAGTAAAATTCAAAAGATAAAAATCGTGTTACATTTTTTTGTGTTTTAAAAAGAATTTTCGAAACGATAGTAAAGCAGATAAAATAAACAGTCTGTAAAAACAATGATTTTTTAAAAAGCAAAGTAATTCTCATTTTAGCAATTCATCGAGACTTAACTTTTCTTGGTTGTGATAATAAATAGAAAGATTTATTAATAAAGATACTAATAACAAATATTGAAGCGACGTTAATTGAATTTATAGCAAGATATTTTCTTGAAAGTTAAAAATAGTAATAGCATCAACAGTAAAGTTGTAAGAAAATTAGATTATTTCCCACTTAGTTCTTATCGCTATTTATAGCCAAGCGGTCACAGTCTTTGTCTCGAACAAAAAAGTTTTATAATCTTAACGGAGGTCTGTATATATATTGATTTTTAATCAATTTATAAAGTTTTTGCCAAAATCAAGAAGGAGTGGTGAGGTGTTCTATCTTTTTTTCAGTTAAATTTATAAATAAAACATTGCTAAAAAAATAGGTTAACACAACTTACTGACATGCAATTATACTTAAATCGTTACCGCTTTCAAATGAAAAAAAAAGAAAAGCCACAATGCTATATTTCAAATTTATACCTTCGTTGAAAATACTCCATTTGGAAATTGTATATTGAAGAAGCAGTTAAATTTTTAGACGGCTTAAATATGGGCTATGTCGATCTTTTAATATTTTATTTTCTGTGTGACATGTTTGAATAATTTTCTTTGCAATGCAACAAGTATTTTCAATAATTATGATAAAGTTTATAGTAATTAGTTTTGAATAAAAATTGCGTTATTGCTTTAGTAGTTTATTAGTTTATTAATTTTACATCGAAATTTTTATAACTTATCCTAAAGATAGGTGGTTTTGTTGGTAAATGGTCGACGCTTTTGGATATTTTACCTCTTCGGTTACGTCGTGAAATATTCGGAATCCCCGAGTGGAGAAGATGATTTTAATTGATTTTTGGTATTTCGCCTAAAAGTATGTTTGCCTGTGATGTTTTTATAAAAAAGCGACTAGTTTACTAGATTTCAAATCTTTTGATTGAATACAAGTTTATCAATCATTAATTAACAATAAAAAAATCATAGTTATCATAGTTAATCACAAATATTATCTGATTGAAGAAATGCCAACCGGTATAAAAGTAATATTCTATTTTAGCTAGTGTCGTTTTGTATTTTTTGTAGTAAAAAAGTGTTTTTTAATTTTATGTCAAAAAAAAGTTATAAGCTGTTTTTTACTTTTATGATAATGCCACACATTGTTTATCTCTTAAAAATAAACACGTTTATAAAAATACTTGCAAAATAATTCCCTTAAAAGTTACAATGATGATAATGCCATGCATTTTAAACCGAAAAACCCTATTATTTAATATAACCACAATCGAAAAACATCACTGTGAGTCACGTAAAATCAAATGAAATTCTCTAACGAGCGTCAGTTTACACTTTTTTCTGTAAGGGTTTTATGACATATAAACTGATTCCATGCAATATTTACGAAACGAAATGAAAATCTATTTTTGTTTGTTACATGTAAATTAGTATTTACTCCCCAACACGTTTACTATTATTAACTGTTCGGAAAATACGTAATTATTAAATATCACACTCACAATTATTCTATACAGGTAATAAATAATGTACATGGCTGGATAAAGGTATGATTATATACCCAGTAACAAAGCGCGTCGAATATTTTAAGGCGGCAAAAAGTGCTATATTTTTAACACAAAGTTTAATAATGAAATAAGCCGATATGTGTAATACAAAATTTATTCAAGTAACGAATAGTTTTATATGATTTTATAATGTTCGACTTGCATACAAATTTGCTGTTGGGTTGTGAAGTTTTCTGTTAAGCATTTCATTAAACAGAAATATAGAGCTTAATTTAGTTAAGAACATTAAACAAAACTTTTATACGAAAAAGTGATGAACGAAACATTTAATTAATGAACTATATTATGAAAAGTAGATTTAACGGTTTTCAGCGTCCAGGTGAGTTGGTTTATAGAAAAAAGACTCTTAATCAACTCGAAAAAAATATTATATATATTTACAAAAAAGTTTTTCACTTGAGAGATTTTTTCTATTTAATTGATATTATTTAAGATATTGGGTGGTGGTGCTTGATAAAACTTAAGTCTCAAATTTGAATAATTAAAATTGTGTACACTTCCATAAGATTTGACACAAATTACAAAGGAAAGTCTAGTTCAAGCTTATGATGCAAAATGGTAAAACTCAGGTCAATAGTGACTTAGCTTAAAGAATTTAACACAATATGAATGATATCTCTATATGAATAACTCTTCTCAACGTAAAAAATAAATATTTTTTCCACCCAAAAGAGTACATACATAGTTTGAAATTTTGTATTTGCAAAAACTCAATATTTTTTTATATTCAAAAAAAAAACTAATCAATGTTGAATGTGGGTTCCAGTGTTATGAAACGCTCTTTAGGGAACCTTTTTGGGCAATCGCGGAGGATTAGGTTAAAACCGAAAATCCCGTGATTCTTTTCACGCGAAGTAATGCGAAACAAACTTTTCCACAAAACCGAATAAAATTTTGATGGGCCAACCCTTTGGCGGCCGCGCCTGCCCTCTGTGGAACTTTTTGCGCCGCGGTGTGTTTTTTTCCGGTGCCCCACGCAAAATTCCACAAGCCGCTTCCACCGCCTGCTTGTGTTTATACTTTTTGTGGAACATTCCATGGCAGACGTGAAGGGCGACACAGCCTCAGGAAGTAGGTCGCGCCGTTTGAATTCCACTATCCCAAGCATACAGCGATTGTAAACCATCCATGTTGTCGTTAAACAAACTTCCTTTGCAATATTTTAAATAGGAATTTCATTCAATACATCACAGGAAATATTGTGACGTAGATTGGTATACTGGTATACTTAGGTTAAATGGTGTAAAATTTTGTCGTGGGTATGGTTATTTGATATTCACATTATTTTATTTCGACATGATTTTTCTTTTGAAAAAAAAGTAGTTAATGTAGACATAGTCAAATTGATGTTGCAAAGCAAAATTATTTTAGATATTAGTTTCAAAGACCAAAAATTATTTAAACGGTTAAATCCTCATAGCTGTTATTTAAATCAATTAAAAATGACAAGGATAAATAAAATTCGCTAACTTAAATAGCTACATAAAATATGTTTCTTGAAGAATTAATAATATAATATATATACAACATATGTATGTAAATACTGAAAAAATATGCAATATATGATAATGATTTAATTTAAAAATCACTCTGTACCTATTTTTTATGTACCTTTCTTAATTTATTTACTTTAAATCTGGTTCTGTTATGGATTTACAAAAATAGTTTTATTTGTCAATTTAATTAAAGATATTTTAATGTCATTCCTTTATGAATTGTTTTCATATTGTTTTTACTAATTGTTTGACACACCTTGTTGTTAGTCTTACTTAATTTCATATACATATTTTTGTATCGTTTTATAAATTATTAGTTGATAATCCTCGTGATAAGCAAAACCGGTCTTGATCTGAAATAAATGATATATGATAAAAATGTTTTATTTTTAATCTATCTGTATATACTTAACGTACAAAAAACACCGAGCTTAAGCACGATGCACAATCCAAAGATAAAGAAAGTGTTTTTAAACGCTTAGTTGTTAAACTGAAATTTTGATTAGTGGCACTAGCACCTGGATAATATAACTAACAGTATAATAATTATGTTTCATGTGACGTACAGAAAATTATTCTGCTTTAAATTGATGCTCGTCCAAGCAAAACAGGTCTTCCTTATATTCATTAATATCAGTGTAAAGAATGATGTATACTGAGAAAACTATATGTTACTTCTAATGAATTGACATTAAGCCCGTACATGGTACGGACATAGTGTATCTCTAGAGACGTTCTCAACGCATATTGTACGGGCACATATTAGTATAAAAATCTTTAAAAAATCCACAAAAAACATTAACGTACCACATTGGGTCATTACTTCCACAAAATATTTACCGTTAGGTCGTTTTGGGTGTGTTTTGGGTATGTATTTGTGTATTTTTTAATCCATGTTTGCTCTCCATGTAAATTACACGGCTTTCTTATAAAGTTATCAAATCCAATGAATACTGGAAATTTTCTTAACAATCGTTTGCTGCCGAGGGCTCAAAATTGCGACAGATAATATCTGTACAAATTTTGAACGAAAAAAATACATGTTGTTGAGGGTTGCGTTTTTTTCTTTAAATACCGCGGATTTATTTTAACTGAAAATATACATGAATTAAAAAAATGCTGGAAAGTACGACAGTCTATAAAAAACATTTGTTCTGTATGTGTATTTGTTTAAGAATAACTAAAAATGTTTCATGATTTATACACTCACGTTCAATCCATCCCGACAAACATTTGTCAAGACGTAAAAACAAACATTAACGATTGTGCGTCTGACACCACCAAATAAATTGATCCTTGTGTAACCTTCGAGCTATTCGATATATAAAAAAAAACAATTGCGTAGCAGTTGGGGATACCTGCTACGCCGGATCGTAGAGGTTATGAGCGAAAGAGAAAAACTAACATTTAGCGTCGGTGTGATGGCGACACGAAATTCATAATAATTGCAGTGGTCGACCTTTATACGTTTTATTATAAGACGATTCATTTGACGTAGTGACTTGGGTTTTGAGTCTAAAGATCAAAGTGAAAACTTTTTCGACTTACCCGAGTTTTAAAAAAGTATACACTTGTGTTCTTATCGTCGTCATAATCTGAGTTACAAAATATACGCTCGTAAATTGTATGGTACAGTAATGAGGAAAGCCTTTGACATTTTTTTTGAAAAATTACATATTTCATTTTTATTTTGCTTTTTCTTTTCATCATACAATCTCAATTTTGCATGGGATATTTAACCTTTTTTTAATGGAAAAGAAAAAAAAACTGAAGTTAATTATTTTCCACATTGAAAACAAACATGGCTTAAAAACATTTTCGGTGGATACATGAGTCTTGATTTAACTGTTTCGGAATAATTAAAGGATGTAGCTAATCACAACATTTCCGTTATTCTCCGCGTGTCTTATGCAAATCTTACTAAATGTTACTACTTTAATTGTATGCAATTTAGAGTTGAACAGAAATTAGCGACACAACCTGGCGGCAAAGGCAACTAACAGATGTCGCCCTCGCGCAAACATATGGAAATTTATCGACCGTGCTCGGGAAAATGGCGACAGGTGCTCTGCTAACTGGATCCAGACACATCCAAAAAGATTTACCTTAATGAAGGCTCTCCTGCTAACGGGAAATACAATTTAATTATCAAGCTTGCACAGCTGTGTTTTTTTTACTCAAAACCGTCTTACACGATATATTTTGTTACAACTAAGTAAACGTCAATGAAACATTAAATAATTGTTTGTTTTAATATTCTGAATGAGTTTTTACTTCATGATTTGCTTAAATAGTACTTGTCTTACAGTGAAAAAATGTTATGAGGTTTACTGATTGCAATACCGGTATTACCGAAAGCGAATCTCGTGTCCGTGTCTCGGTATTTAAAATGAACCTTAATCAAATTTTGTATGCCTAGAAATCATCAAATTATCTAAAAAATATCTTAAAAGTTGAGTTGTATCAATATTGACGGGATGCAGAATAATTATTATTTTAAGGAGGTAACCAAAAGTTTTTTTTAAGAAATATTGATAAACTGAAATAAGAAAATCGTTTTTTTTACTATTTATTTAAACTTTGTTCGTAATACCAGTATTGATATATTTATACAGTACATATTACAATCTCTAAACAAGAGTTTTTAAGCTTAAATAGTATGCATTTAAAATCGATAACGAATTTTACACTTGATGTGTGCAATCAATCACGATATTTTTTTATTACTGTAAGAAGTATAATAATTTTAAACCCTTGTGGATGTTGAAATCTTAATAAAAATTTGATAGTTTTTTTCAAACGTTTATATCTTTCATGCCATGAATGCTGAAGATTTATTATATTGGAAGATTAAAACTTAACATATATAAGCACACATTAATAACATACCACATACATCTTATCAAATATTTGTAAGCGTTCATACGTACAAATTCAAAAGGAATTTTAACCGTCATTAAAAAACGAGACAGAAAATAAATTTACCTTATGACATTTTTTAAAATCTATGTCCTTCCTCAATTGGAACATATGGCTTTCTTATGGAGGTATCTCAACAGAACTTTTTCTAGGAACATTGTTGTTCCTTAGTTACTCAACAATCATTTTTTTAAAGAGGGTAGGGATAGAACGATATGGTTAGAACAAGATTGATAGTTAAATAATTGCTCTTGCTACGCTCTGTTAATTTTAGAATTGGGAAGAAATTTTACACGTGTTTATTTGATGGGATACGAAAACTGCTGTTACTCAATTGCTCAACTTTTGTTTTAAACGAGAGTAGGGATAACGCTATATGACTTAGATATGACTAGTGGTAAGCTAATCACTCTCGCTACGCCCCGTTAATTTTAAGATTGGAAAAGAATATTTCAATGGGTGGATTCGACAGCCTTCATATTATTATAAACCTACTTGTTCAGTGAAAGAGTGTTGTACGACGACATCGAAAAAAAAACGTCAAAAGATTTCGTCATTTGCATAGTGGATTTAATGGGTATTTGTATTTTGGTTTTACACATAATTTTTTTTTTTTTTTACCATGTCTGCTCCCAATATAGAGCATATGAACTCATAATGGAGTTTATCTCAACATAAGTGTTTCTACTAGAACTGCGTGTTACTCAGTTGCTAGACCTCCTTTTTTCTCAAAGAGAGTAGGAATATATGGAAATGGCTAGGATAGGACTAGTGGTTAGCTAATCGCTCTCGATACGCTCCGTTTATAGAATAGGATGGGTGGGAGAGAGGATTTCAAGACATCACATACATCCGTGCCTTCGAACAGAAATTCATAAATCAATTGAAAAATCAATTTATAAAACTGTCCGTACTTGAATTTGAACCCGTGACCTCCGTGACTGAAGCTAACGACGTTGACCACTTGACCACACAGGCGACTATATAAGAGAATTTATATGCCACGGCACTGAAAAAATAATGTTGAGTTATTGGCGGTTCTCAGCATGAGCTGATTTGATAAATTAATGTCTTAATGTTATGTATTTGTTATTAAGACAAATAATTTAATGCGACACCAAAAAATTACATGATAACTAATCGGCTGTTTTTATAAGTTTTTAATTAGAGGCTTACATTGGTATTATTCTTTACATGAAATATTTATTATGTAATCTGGCAAAATCTTCAAACTTTGCTGTGTTGGTATCAGTAAATAAAACATTATTATACTCGAAGCATACTACTGTTATCTTAGTGCAGTTATAACTGTTGTCTCAGATGTGACTCTGCTGTCGTTTCATTTGCTACCGAAATAATGCCCAAGCAAATAATATCTCGCAACTCCCTAGTGGTAGTGATTTTGTCATATTGAATTCAGTAAGGGAACATACGCTGTGTCATATGTTCATACGTATTATTAATTGTATTATATAATAAAAACATAAAACCAAATAAATCACTACTACTAATAAAGTTTCAGGTGTAATCGATAGTTGAAAGATTTACTTGTTTGTTTACCGAATACTTTTATAGTGCCCTCCTATAACGCTTTTATGAATGACGACGTTTTCTGCAAATTGATTAATTTTCAAGATTGAATTACATGTTTGTAATTTATAATAATATGCACACTTGTGAACAAACAGAAAGTGACAATGTGTAGATTATAATCTATCTATATATATAAAACAAAGTGGGGTTGGTTACACCACGTATATCTTGAGAATGCCAGTACGTATTGTAATGATCTTTGATTTATTAAATTCGTATCCGCCTAGAATAGCAGAATAAGCATTAAAACATCGGAAAAATAACACGGCAAAGGAATTATGAAGAAAATTAATATTTTCATACAGTTTTCAAATGTCGAACAGCTTGAAATAATGAAAATGTCGTCGTATGCAGATTTTATCCGCTAGATGGCAAGTTGTTTCCAAAATTCATTTGTTTCTGCTTCTTTTGCATACGATTGACTTTTAAATAATTTTAAATTTAGAGTATGGATTAGAATAAAAACATCGATGATATGAAGTGAAAACGAAATTGATTATGGCCACTGTGAAATTGCCGTTAAACCTTCAAACCACTGAAAAACCGACATGCAAGATTGCGAAACACTCAGCAATGGCAAATTTTTTGGTGGCAAATACAATCATCACCTGGGATGAATGAACAATGGCGCACAACTGAGCATTGGAAGCACTCAATTGAACTATGAAAGATCTGTGCAATGACTCAAGATCTTTTGGAGGCGCAATGATTGTACTATCTGGCGATTTCCGCCAAACACTACCAGTCATTCCAAGATCGACCGCTGCCGATGAAATAAACGCTTGCCTCAAATCATTGACTCTGGCGCTATGTGAAGAAACTTCAGCTGACGACAAACATGCGAGTTGCATTGCTAAACGATCCATCTGCCAAAGATTTCTCCAAGCAATTGCTGACTATTTTTTTTTATTTATTGTTAAAAATTAAAATTACAGTACATGACATAACAGCTGACGCCAATTCGCCATGTACTTGAAAATATAATAAGACAAAATATAAAATAAAACTACATAATACATCAAAATCAACATAAAAAATCAAGAAATAAAATAGTTAAATTTTACAAACAGTTCACAAATACTAAATCACTAAAAATGTCCACTTCTCTAGGCAATGCGTTGATCAATCTAACGGCCCTTGGAACTGGTGACTCATACCTCTTAAGCGAGTTACAAGTTTTTAGAAATAAAAGTTTTTGCTTATAGTTTCGCCCACGTAAGAATAAATTGGGAGCATGTAAATTAATAGTCATGAGAATTTGAGGATTATTAACTCGACCCCAAAGGAGAAGAACAAAATGTTTTAAGCTAGAAAACGATCTTCGACTATCGTTGGTAACGACCATGTTTCTGTTGACGAATCGAACGGATTGATTTCGATTCCACCGAATTTTAGCAATTTCGTCTCAACGAAGGACGGCTTCATCAACAAAATGTTCCCAAACATCTAATCACAAAAATCACAATTGGTTGAATGAACGAGCAATTCTTGCGACTAAGAAAAAAGATGTGGATCATTTAAACTTCACAATTCAAAATCAAATCGTTGATCTACTGCATTCCTTTAAATCTATTGACTGTGCCACGTGAATTACATACTTTCAATGTAATTTAAATACTTTTCATTTTGAATTTTGCACATTTATTGAACTTAATTCATTTTGAGTATTTATTTAAGCTGAATTAAATTCAGCCAATAAATTAACACAACACTTAAGGATTCTGAGGCGGTACGAAATTTGTCGGGCCAGCTAGTTATATTATAATGGATATGTGTAGATTTCATTCAATTTATAAAAAAAACAATGAAAAATCTTACCCCGAATAAAGTAAAGATGTCAAGTTTGCTATATGGTAGATTCCTATTATTTTTTTAGTATAAAACTAAAAACTCTTATCTTGCATATTGATGTTTTTACAGAGATAATATTTAAAAAATATTCCGTGAGGCCCACATTTATTATTATACTATATTTTTTAACATTTAAAAAAATCAAATACTGTCAAAAAATATCACGTACGTCATCATTTTAAACAGTTTATTTTTACTAAATTCACGTGAATCGATGCTCAAAATCGTTGTACTCAAAGCAATAAGGTACAAATATGTATGTAGACATACATAGTTAAAAGATTTTAGTTTTTATTTTAAATATACTAAAGTACCTTAAAACATAGATATTATTGTATTTGTGTGTCAGGTCTTATTGAATTTTGATGATGAGAAATTGTATGAGGTTTTTCGCCAAAACCCAGGAACGATAAGCCCCATGGATTAAAAATAAAACTCTATTTTCTTGCCAACGTTAAAATCACAAACTAAAGAATAGTGTGCTTATCAACGGATATGCATACTTGTCATACAAAGAGTTGTCATAATATTTAAAAAGAAAACGCTTGTTTATAATATTTATGAAAGTATTTCCTACAGACGATAAGTAAATGGATTTTCTTTATCACAATACTTGAAATGCACACTTTTAAATTCGAAGAGTCTTTATTATAGCCGTGAGAATTTTTTTCCATAGCTAATTATACAACTGGTTGTTGAACGTATATTATGAACAATGATGTAAATGTTTTGCAAAGTTTCAAACATTTTTGAAGCTTTATCACAATTTTGCGCAAAAGTTTACCTCCCAACGAGAACCGCACACGAAAGCTTGTGTAGTTCTGTTGATATGTAAAACTTTAAACGTGAGTTACTCAGCGTGATTAATATGTACGATCTGTCATGTCTTTCAAGGCTTAGCATTAAAGTGTTATGGATATTTAACGAAGTAAAACATCGCTTTTGCTAACTCGGAAGTAAGACGTAGATCTTACTTGCTTCTAATTTTCGAGTTGATGATACATTTAACTAGGTAAAGAATATTTTCAAAGTTCTTTAATGTATAAAAAAAATATTTATCGTCGCCACAATTATGGATTAGATTAATTAATAGCGGCGTGTCATGTGAATTCATGAGGGCCATGCCCCTCCTTGGATAATTTATTTTCCATTTTTCTAATTTATTAAAACTTTACTATAACATAAGCTCATTATTTTTTTAGTTAACTATGTTTTATAGAATACAAACTTAATTATGTATTGAATATTTTTATAAAGATATATTATTTTGAAATCATCTATTTTTTAATGAATTATTTATGTATCATGTTTATTTTAACAAATTTAATGTCCCTCTCTTGGGGCTAATTCTGGATGTGCCACTGTTAAGAGGTGTAGAATATTACAACGCATCTAACTTTTTCTTCTAAAATACCACTTGGCTCACTTCACCATATAATACATGGTACTAAGCGATGTTAATGGTTATCGTGTGGGCACTGGTGGTACATTCAATTTTGAGTATTTAACCCGTCACTGGAGAATAAAGCTATAACATTTAAAAAATATTTTTTGTATTTACATCAACTGTGCTTGAAACAATTTTTAAAAAAGATTAATGTATATGCATTAGTTTATTGAAATATAAAAATGGCTCCACTTAAAATGAATGTATATTTTGAAATTCTCTTTCAGTAAACATACCTTAGAAGAAATCAAAACAAATTAAATATCCATTACCAAGGCGGAAACTATAAAGAAAATTTATATGCAGAAGAAGAAAGTTCGAATAATAATTAATTGAACTTTTTGTAGTATTCTCTACCAAAGACCAAAAGGGAGAATCTGTTTTCATGGACCATAAACAAGAATGAAAATTGGTAGGTCGGAGCAACTGATATGCTAATGACTAGAGGATAAGGAACGGTTCTCCTAGAAAATTCATTTATCTTTAAATTACTTCTGTTTGAAAATAAGGGTTGTGTATCTTGAATGAATAAATGGAAAGGCTTGGAATTCCAGATAAATGTTTTGTTGTCCTCTTATTTTTAATGAAAATATAAGATGAAAGACGTTTATTTAAGCCAACATAACAATAATTTATGATATTATCGTTTTGAGTAAAAACGGATCGTTTGCTGGATAAATTTTATCAAAGATAAACCGATTTATTATCATTTTTTGGGATAAAAATGTTATGTAGTTGACATTTTGAATAAAATTATGATGGAGAAAGAATTTTGACAAATAAATAATATTTATTGTAGAATAATATGTTGTTAGGAGATGAAAATATTATAGGTCTGTGCTTAGGAGTATTTTTATAATAAAGCAGACCTGCGTAATCTTTTTGGGTGGAAGATCACATTGTGAATTTAAAATGAACCGATTGTGTTTAGAAAAATGAATTATTTATTATGATGAAAAAGTAATTTCCACATAAAATACTCTCTATCAAAATTCTTAAAAAAAATATTGAGAACAATGAAACTGCTATATATCTTTTCGAAATTAACTCGTGTCTTTTAATTGAGATTCTAACAATTTCTTGTAAGCGTATATTGTTGATCTTTGATTGTGAGAAACCTTAAACTAGAATGATAATAAAAACATTTCAAAAAAATCATTTATTGAAACCACAAAAATAAGCGTTGGACTCTTTTTTATTACTAGTGAATAATATGTTTTTACTATAAAGCATTTCAATAGATAAATAAAAACGTTGGACCGTTCTGAAATAAAAAAATTTCAATTCGTCATTTGTCCTCAGCGATTAGGATTTACTTGATATAAACATACAATTTAAAATATTTATATTATAATAAGCGGAGACAATAAAGGGTTTTTATTCTGAATTAAAATGATTAGTACGAACTTTTTTCTTCTAATCGACAATGTTTTTTTCGCTTTATTTGTAGGACATTTAAATAAGACTTCGTAATTGAAATAAGGAATAAAAATATGTAAATATGAAGTAACCTTCATTAAATGCTGATATTAAACATGGTCCACCAAGAGGATTTAAAAATTTCAGCCATACGACAAGAAGCTGTTGATCTGCTGAATATAACGAATACGTCACGAATATTATTATTTACAAACTTCTTTATGTTTTAAAAGTAGAGCAATGAAGCCATACATAAACAACTCCTGTAAATACGGCATAAATTCTTATTTTTTTCAATTTAATCTCGTAAACATATTGATTACAGTTACCTTGAAAATTGTTTGTTTTTGCTAAAATATTCGTGTGGTTATCAATTTTATTTTCATCGTAGTACCATCATAAAACAATCCAAGTAAACATTTTTGTGTTACTTGAGCTTAATAAAAAGTCTGTTAAGATCGCAATAAGAATAATTAAATAAATCATGATTTATGTCTTAATACCAATAATAAAAATCAGAAAAACGTGCCACAAAAAATATATCATTAAAAACTTTTAGTCAGTTCACGTATTTCACTGTAAATCATTATAATATTTACGCGGTTTGTTATTTATTTCCGATTAAAGACATTTAATTTTCTGCAAATTTCACAGTATTTAATCATTGTAACGTTTTAATGAGGGCATTTTCAGAGTCTTATTGCATATCTTTTAAGTAAACTATTAAAATATGATGAAAAGAATCCCAGGAGAGCATAATATCACTGAAAAAAAATAAGATTTGTCTATCTAGATTTTATTCCAAGGAAGAGTATTTTGTAGAATAAATTCTAATGTATAGAAAACACGTGTATACTGACAAAATACTTGGGAATTATTCTTTTATTAACTCGTTCCGTTGACAGCAAAAGGATTGAAAGTTTTTTTCAAAAACAATAGTATCTGCAACACTGTAAAATTGTGTTTTAACTAATGGCAGATTTTTCAACGGCGTTCTTATTATTCATGGTTGCGAATTTCAGATATAAATATTTTATTATAAACTGACATTAAACTGATAATAAAGAATATTTCGTGGTATTTATTTTGTAAAATAAATAAATTTTTATCTTCAAATTTAGTCTATAAAAAACATTTATTACTAAATTCATTATTATATGTTAAGAAATATTTATCAATCCCATCCAGTTCAGCCGTCCCTTTGCCCTTCCTTACGTCAAGACCTTTTTCTCATTTCTCAGACCTCGGAGGCTTCAGTGGTGTTGTGTGATAAACAACTTGTGCCTTTGAGAATTCAATTAAGATATTGTAATTGAATTGGATACTGGCCGATAAAACGAAATCCGATTTGGCGGTTTCGTTTTCATCCGAGCGAGAAATTTATTATCACCAGGATCGCAAACTCATCGCGAATACATGTCGATGATATTTATAATTGAGCACAAAATTATACGGCCCAATAAATATTCTTAATATAAAAACATAAATCATAATATTGGCGTGCTATTTCATTTGCGGCTGTTGTAGGTTCAATTGAAGTATGTTACATCACTATTAAATTGAAACACCGTATATACAAAAAAAATATTTTTACTTATAACGTGACATTTTTAGAATTAAGACATTGATTATGATAACATTATGATGATACGGTGTCGTATCATCTCAATTTATTTATTATTTTAAAGAAATGTTGATTGAGAAAAACTAGCAAATATACATTTTATAGAATACAATCTACAGCCAAAAGTGTTCAATTCAATGAAAGGTTTGTTAAAATGAGGTATATTGCATAATGCAAGATTAACAATGACTCTAATATTGATTTTAAGAAGACTCAATTCATGCCGTTAAACGTTATTAAACAATGAAATAACTTTCAGGATTGAAATAAATTACAATTGATTGCCTGTAACTGAACTTTAACTAAAGTACTATATTAACATTTCAACGTTATCTTTTTTGAGATAAACAAGAAGCTACCGTGTGCCAAATTTAGAGACTGGCTTTGTCAACAAAATAAAATTACACCAAAAAAAGTAAAAACCGTTTAAGATCTTCTACGACAGTCAATACGCGAGTTTTTTTTTTTAAACTGGTAGTGCCTTGACTGCCGTTTTGAGTAATGAGAGACGAAGAAAATTGCTTGACACTTTTGTATTTAAATTAATCGATATCAGTTTTTTTATCATTGGAAGCGTTAGTTGTATTAGTTTATAGCTTTTAATTGATATTATAATCTTGCTATTCAAAATATAAAATTTAAGCTTAGTAAATGCTTCTCAAAGCTATTCAGGCCAAGTGGACGATTGGTTAAAACTCACAATCTGAATGGATTACTTAAATCACGTACTCTTTGACGTAAATTCGTACATTTTTTTGTAAATAAAAATGTTTACTTATTACGAAAAAAAACGGTTTGTTTATTCCGTCTTTATCGTATAACAGCCACTGGCTTAATTTTAATATAAACCATTATAAATTTGCTAATTCGAGTGTATTTTTTATCATAATATAAAACTTTTAACAAGCAACAATACATTCTCACATCGGACGCGAAAAACGTAAAAAAACATGGTTTACACTGTGGCCACGTGCATAAATATTGTGTAACAATTTTCTCAAAGCATTCCGTTGGCACGCTGTTAATCTTTATAATGTACATTGTTGTCGGGCAAGTAAACAAGGAAATGCATCCGCCAAACGAGGAGTGTCCATTAATCACGATTCATTTAATGGGTCATTGTTGAGCATGTTCTCATCGGGTGACTATAATTATTTTTCTAATAAAACATTTTTTTAAACTATTTTTCCATTATTTATTTTTTCTCACCCATTTACGTAACTGTGCACAATCAGAACATATGCAAAAATAACTGATTTTTATTTAACACTTAGGCAATATTTTTCTGTTTAGCCTGTTATAGGGGTCAAACAAGAAGAAGGAGAAGAGAAATTAAATAATTGCATAGATCCACTCTTTTTCTACATATTCATAAGTGTCTTGCTATATTTATATGTAAAAGTCTATTTGTGTATTTAAACTCTTAATACCACAAAAATGACAGTGATAAAAACTTTTAATCAGTTAGTTCGATGGCATATGATTATACACTATTTTTTTTTTAAATCGATCACTCTTGAGGTGTTAACTGTCTCTTATTGGTTGAAAGCAAAAACAACAATTTTTTTTATCACAATTATATATTTAATGATAATACTGGTTTCACACGTTGTAAGCTTGCTTAACTCAAATAAAAATAGTCTGCTCTATTAACTACGTATTTATTTAAAAGATAACTTTAAAAATAGTTAAATAAATGTTGAATTTATATTTATTTTATTCCATGGTTGAAATACTAATTGTGAGACTTGATTATTTTTTTGCTAAGCACTCTGAAGATAGTGTTACAATAAGTAAGTAACACAGGCTGCGGAATAACTTATAAATTACTTATAATTTAAAATATTGTATCCGTTGTATATGTGGTAACATCGAATCATTAAAAAAAATATTGATCAAGTAAATACATGTTTACTAAAACCAGTTGAAGAGATCTGCATGGTTGCTGCAGGTTAATATTTTCAAATTAAATTTTAGTGGCCCAGCGTGTCTCGCTGAGTGTGAAATACTTATGCACCATAGAGGCAGCCGTTGGCCAAAGAAAACTTGGCAAGACGGTTTTCAAATTTCGCAAAAGTGGGTAAAGTACGATGCTCAAGAGCAATAAAAAGGAGGCAACATATGACGGATGGACGCCAAGACTGCGCACACCCACTGCGCAAGAGCTTCCGGACGAGTGGAAAACTTTACGACGGAAAATTGTAAATTTTCCACCAAAGAGGCTTTTTATCTCTTTAGATGGCTGTAGAAAGCTAAACCTTGACAATTAAGGCGTCTGCAGTATTTATTTATTGTTCTTAGTAAGTATAGCTATATATATCAATATAAATACCTCCCTGTTTTCAGAAAGCATTTTTTCTGTCCATAAAACTCGCGATGGATGAAACCGGTCTTGGTAATTGTTAAAAAATGTTAAAGTCATAAAATAAATCCATTTATTTATTGATTTGGCATTTACTTGATGGAACTCCATTATAATAGTGTAAAAATAGCAACGTATTTAGTTCTACAGTTTTTTTATATTTATTAGTTGGTAGCTATTTTGGTTTTCGCCATCGTCAGAACTATGATTAAACTTACATTTTTCTCAGCTATATATACTGTCTCCGAAGAGATACAAAATGCATCATGTTATTCACTCTAACATTCTAATTGCATTGTGCATCTCTTCGGAGCCAGTATATGTAGCTGAGAAAAATGTAAATTTAATCATAGTTCTGACGATGGCGAAAGCCGAAATAGCTGGAAACTAATAAATATAAAAACACTGTAGAACTAAAAACGTTGCTGTTTTTAACATATAATAAAATAAATCTGTTGTGTCAATGTGTAAATAATTAATCTACGCAATGTTAACAAAAACGCTATTGTGTTGTGGAATCACTAAGTTGGTAGTAATTAAAAGCATAATTTTACATTTATTATCGATGAAACAAATTTAAACATCAGTTAATAAATAAAATTATATGGCGTTCGCATTTACAATGCAATTTAGTTTATGTCAATAACTAGATGCGATATTATGCAACATAACAAAATACAAACAACAATGAATATTTTAATTGTTGTAGATGATGATTATTTGCGTATTTTATCCATATTTGATTATGAACGTGACTGAGTTAAAATCAAATAGCATAAGCAAATATTATTTTGCGGATTTCAAACAAGCATACTTGTTAAATAATGTCAAAAGTACTTATTTCTACAGTTTAAATTTTCAATACTTTTTTATGATTTTGTGGCATATTTTGTATTTTATATGACAAATATAAGATGTGTTATGTTTGGTACATTGAATTTGCATCAGCTTAATATTACTAATATCCTAATAAAAAACAATGTTAACTGCTAATAGGTATTGTTTGCTACGTACCTAAAACGCATTTAAAATTATAGTAAGCTTCTTTCAGACTAACATTATATTAATTCACGAATGTTTAAATATGTAATTATGACGTATACATTTATTAAATAAATAACACAAGTATATTAAAACAAAAAAATCCTTCTGTGATTACTTTAATTAGATATGAAATTACAAATATCCAAAACGTGTAGCTAAATATTTTCCAGGACGCGCTAGCGTCAAGGTTCTTCTAGTCTCCTTCATCGAAAAAGTTTTTGAAAAATTGTAAATTGTATCCCCTTACCATCGTTTGCAGACGGAAGGGCGTGATCACTACAGAGCTAAGAAGTTCACGGGAACTAATCTTCTTTTAGTGTCAGTCGTAGCGTGGATTCCACTGTTTTTTCAGTTGACTACCTATTATATTAATTCACTGAAATAACTTACATCCATCTAGTTATAGGTATAACAATTTTCAGTATTTCATTGGTAAGTTTCACATTTTTACCAATAAACTTTCAATTTCCAATATTCGCTGAAGTAAATTACATTTTTATAAAATTAAAATATCATTCAAAAGTTTTTTCTAAATTCAACAAACTTTTTAAGAAAGGTATAATTTATTGCTAAACTTTCAAAATATATATCGAAAGTTGAACTGAGGTTTCAATTTTAAAAGACCGGTTTCAGCTCGCCATAAATCATTTTTTTACATGTTTATTAAACCACTAGTTTTGCTGGCCGATGATTTCACTTTTTTAACCGTTTGCGGCTGCAAAATCCACTGCCGATAAAAATTCAATTTATATAAGAAAAAATTCAAACAAAACTGAATGGAAATCTCAACTAAAGCTTTCGGTACATTTTCTTTGATGATATGAAAGAATTTTTCATAGCATCTTAAATTACTAAGGGAAAAAGCTTGAACTTTATTTGATGAAGCCCCTGTCAACTCATCGGGTGGCTTTAATTATTTAGATTTTTTTATTATTATTATTCTCTCCCATTTACGATATTTGAAGGCTAAAAATCACAGGGGCCTATCTACAAAATGTTTGTTTTGAGATAAGCTTGGTTTTAACAATGCCATAATCATATTATAAAAGAAAGAAGCTATATCTCACGCATAAATCCGTTCACTGTTGAGTATATCCACAAAAGAAAGTATAACACGAATAAGCAATGATCTCTAATACGTTATTGAACTTGAAACTTTGTTTTATATATATACTCCTGTGATTTTAAGACCTCAAATTATAACTGGAATCTTAACAGAATTTTTTCAATAATAACCGTTTTTTATTCAGGCAGTTAACCAACGATTTTATTTTCAACCCCTTTTAAGAATTGGATAAGGTGGCTAAGGTGAGAGACTACAGATGAAAAATATTAATATTTTTGTCGATAAAGATCGCGATGGGTAAAACCATTCCTGGTGGTTGTAGAAAGTGTCGAGGTAGTTAAAAATATTTTTACATACTAATTAATTACCACCAATTTGAAATTCAAAATAAATTTACACAAAGATATAACTTAAAATTCTTACGTTTAAATCGCTTTTAATAGTTAGCAGGGGATAAACAAATGAAAGCTATCTATTTACGCTTGAAGTATAATGTAAAATATGATTTTTGAATCGTTAAAATTCAGTATTGGCAAGACGCTAGGTCTTTTAATAAATATTTAAAACTAATCGAATAATCATAGAATAAAAATATAAACTTTTAAAATTTATCAAAAGATATTGGATGCTACATCTTTTGAATAAACATAATAAGTATAATGTTTTCGTGATAGTTTTATACTTGAATAAGTTATAATAATTAAGGTATAAAGAAAATCGAATAAGGAAAATCAAGGAGAGTAAAATAAATGTATGAGTTAGTACAGTGAGTGTTTGACTGGCAAAAAATATGTTTGTGACAGTGAAATATACTTTATTTCATTGCCTAATGATGTAAATCATGATATGATATTACAGCTTCTCAGTAAAATGACTTTCACATCCGTGTGATGTTATTAAGGGACGCGTGGATGATTTCGCAGAAGGATTCTCTCTCACTTTTTCTACATCTTTATCGGCAATTTCCGGGAGGCAATCTCTACCCCGGGTTTCAACAATCGCTATTGTGAACCATGGATAGCCACGAGGGTGGAAATAAAATGCTTACTTGAGTATTGCATTTGCATACATACTCTATAGCTTTCATTTTTAAAAAGGTTCAAATATATTTTTTTCATTTTTCCAAACTATTGCAAACGTAGATATGTTGATTAAAAACGATTGCACACACTTTCGAATCTCACCAATCTTATTTAGTTGATAGTATATTTATGTTAAGATTGATTTGGTAACATTGCAAAAGATGCTTTTTACCACTTAGCACAAAATAAATGTATAAAATATTATGTGTAGCCATTTTAAACATTTAAAAGTAAATAACAATGTGCACGAAATTGATAATTTAGAAACACGTTTCATGATTTTACTGCGTTTTCGTCAAACTAACTTTTCTTTTACAGACTATTTTTTATTTTATTCAACCCTTTGTATTATACAAATATAAAACAAGCTTGAAGAGTTATAAGTGTAGTAGTGTGGTTGTAAGTTGTGGCGGTGCAAACTATACATGAAAATTTGTAAAAACTTACTCAGTTTGGATACGTATAATATTTTTGCGAATCCACTTACAGAAGAAAAAGGGTGTGTGTGTGTAGTGTGCTATAAATAGATAGATTATTTGAAACAATTATAATATATAATATTGTACTGAAATTTACTGTCAGAAATGATGAATAATAATGATAAATATTTTACTCGAATAATATCCTAATTTATTAAACATTGGTTGCAATGAGAGTGGGGCTTACAAATCAATGTAAAAATTCATTCAGTGATTTGAGCACTTAGGAAAGTTTGAAAACAGCGCTTAAGTCCAAAAAACAGCAGTGGACTAAAATGAAATATTCGCAAAAAAAATATTTCTATGTTGTGGCTGTCTTTTATAATAAATGCGATCACAGTTTGATTTACACCAATAAAAAAAAATATTTTTCATACCAAAGATTGACTATAAATTAACTTATACATGAAATACAATGGGAGTCATAGTTTGAAGATAATTTTCTAAGCTTTCCTATATACATTACTTATTCAAGATTTAGTATTAAAGTCAAAATATAATCAAAAATGATTCGAGAATAATAATAAAAAACGCTTTGTTTATCAAATAGTCAAGCATAAATGTTAAATATAAAATTAAGATATTTTTAATTAAATACTAAATTTGATATCCCGGAAAGCATAGAAAAAATAGGCGCCTCCTGTGGTCTAGATAGAAAACAAATTTTTCCAAGCTATATAACAAGTCTTAGAAGCCTATGCACCAGTGCGTTTATTTAAATACTACATAATATGTTCTTATATACAAAAATCAATAATTATCACCCAGCTTATTAATACGATGAGGCTTACAAATATTTGGCGGTTCGAATATTCGTAGAACTTTATTTACTTCTTTTCTTTCACTTAACATTTTTGAATAAAAATAATATTATTTTTTTCAATTTGAATGTGCTCAATTATTGGTGGAAAGACAACACCACAAGGATATATTAAAAATACGAAATGAGCGAAATCAGTCTTTATTAAAAAAAATGGAATTACGTTGTACGAAGACTCGATTAGGCAAAAGACATGCGCAGTATAACACTTAAGGCTATTATTGCAAAATACAGAGAAGATACCGAAAAGCTTTACCGAGAGCACTATACTACAGTTTGAAATTCCCTTTCAACAGACCGCTATTGTTATCCATGAAGAGTTGCAGCAGAGCAGTGGAAGACGGTAAGGGATGTGTGACGGGAAGGGTGCTAGAGGGGAAAGCTCCGGTAAAATCTTCCGGAAAACCCCTTCCTGCACTCTTAAGTGGTGTGAGCTGAGAGATGAGCATACACACGAGTCTATTTTCCTAGAATCACGTAAACTGACGGGAATACCAAAGGGTATCAATGACCCGACGCTAATATATATCAGATATCATAATACGTTATCGTTTTTTTTTTTGGATATCAAATTTATGGAGCTTTAAGTACCAGGACGCGCTGGCGTCAAGGTTCTTCTAGTCTCCTTCATCGATAAAGTTTTTGAAGAATTGTAAATTGTATCTCCTTACCATCGTTTGCAGACAGAAGGGCGTGATCGCTACAGAGATAAGAAGTTCACGGGAACTCCATATGCATTATTTTGCAAATCACATTCTATATGCTTCCCCATACTGCATCCGTACATGTAAACGCACATACGCATACATACAGTACACAAAAAAGTCAAACAAAGAGAGTCATTTTCGTGATGTTAATTTTGGTCTTAAACGATTCTCAGGCAATGTCTCGTCATAGTTGTGGAGATTAGATATCGTTGGGTTAAAATGTTTTCCTACATCGCTGTGAAACTTTTGAGATATCTCACGAACGAACTCGCGGATGGTATGTATTTTCAAGTCTCTGTGAAGCAGCGTGTTACGCACGTACCACGGGGCGTTACATATCTGTCTCAGTGATTTATTTTGGACAATCTGGAGAGTCTTCATATGTTTACGGTGAGCATACGTCCATATTGGAGCAGCAGTTGATTGAACTTGAGTGACAGCGCTTTGTCGATTTTGAGATTTAGCTAAAATAGCCGTATCATCTGCATATTGTGCTATAATTGCGTCGTTTTCTCCGTCGGAAGGAATGTCATAGGTGTATATATTGTATAATATGGGTCCCAAAACAGAGCCTTGTGGAACTCCCGCCTGAGTTGACCTTGGTGAGGATCAAATTCCATCCATTTTAACGTTGAAACATCTGCCTGTCATGAATGAATTGAGAATTTTTACCAGTGGTGATCCTATGTCAGCCTTCGACATTTTGAATACAAGCCCTTCTGTCCATACTCTGTCGAAAGCTTTTGCGATATCTAAAAAGAGGCCAGCCGTGACTTCTTTAAGAATGAATCCACTTGTGATAAACTCCGTTACTCGGAGGAGTTGGTGGTTTGTCGAATGGCTATCACGAAAGCCGTGTTGAGTGTCTGGGATGATTTTTTTCACCGTAATAACTTCTTGTAACCTAATCTTAATAACACGCTCTAATGCGGGGAGCAGAATTATTGGCCGATGATTTACTGGAAGAGTATGATCTTTTCCAGATTTTTGGAATGAGAATAATATCAGCTTCTTTCCATCGTGCCGGAAAATATTGTAATCTCAAGCACGCATTGATGATGTTTACTGGCGAATTAATGCCCCTTTCCGGGAGCTGCTTGAGAGCCTTGTTACCAATTTTGTCATTGCCCAACGCTTTCCTGTCAGGTAGATTTTTTATGAGACTTTCCACCTCGGCAAATGAGGTGGGATAGATAATTTCGCCATCTGCATCTTGAGATTGATCTAGAATTAACTTTGCAGCAATTTCTATAACAAACGCGTTTTTATTCATGACTAAATTGCTTGGGTCAATTGTGTTGGGTGTAAATTGGCTTTCAAGGCTGTCTGCAAACTCTTCAACTTTATCACTGATGGTGAAAACAGGTCCCTTTGGTCCGTAAAGTGGCATCAAGGGGTGTTTTTCTGCGCGGAGGGCTTTGGAGAGGGCCCAGTATGGGTCACTTCCTTTAACAAGATCACTTAATCTGTCGTCAAAAGTTTTTTCGCGGTAAGCTTTCATAGCGAGTCGGATTTCAGCAGACAGACGGTTAACGCGCTGCTTAACTAAGGGGTTAAAGAATTTTTTTCCATTGTTTTCTTGCACGCCGTCTGTCATTAATAAGGATTTTATTGTCTATCGGCAGAGGCTTACTGTAAGGTGTATTTTGTAATGTTTTTGTAGCATACGCGGCAGCTAAGTTAATGTTTGTATTGAGATTAAGAATCTCAAAGTCAATGCTTTAGTTATCTTTTAGGTCACACTGAGGAATTATCATATCGTCAATAAAGGTCTCAAATACATCTCATTGGACTATTTTTTGCGTTTGGCTTAAGTTATTACTACTGAGATATGTTGGATCACCTAACCTCAAGATGACAAGATGGTGATCCGAATTTAGCTCGTGTACTATATGAGTTTCATAAAGAAGGTTGACTCTACTTAGAATAGCAATGTCTATAACATCCGGTATTCCTCCGTTTCTTGGTAGAGTTGTTGGTTTGGAGGGTGCAGCTACAATTGCTTCAATATTATTAATATGAGATTTTAGCTGTCGTCCGCGTGAGTTTGTTAGTCTACTGTACCAGTATAGGTGCTTCGCGTTAAAGTCACCAGCGGCAATTATAGGTACACCGATAGGAATAACTACTTCTAGATCACTAGTCAATATTTGACCGCCAAGAGGGCTATAGATAGAAACGAATCTAATGAGGCCGGAATATTTCGTATTTACGACTATCGCGTTTGCTTCTAGTTTGCCTTCAAGTGCTGGCAATGGGACTGCACAATGGTCTATTTGTTTTTTTATGTATATTGCGGTCCCTCTTTCTGAGGTACGGGTGCGGTCCAAGCGGTACAAAGAATAGTTTGGTATTGTGGGACGGTGTGAAGGTTTGAAAAAAGTCTCATTCACCACTAGAATGTCAATTTTATACCTTGATAAAACGTCAATTATCTCCAGATTGTCATGTCTTAGGGTATCTCCACTGTTCCAGTGAAGAACCTGTAAGGATGCTGGCCGGATTTTATTCGCCATTTTTGGTATTAATGGGCGCCTCTTGGGCGGAATATTTAACCAGAAATTGGTTTCCGATGTTCACAATTTTGCGCCATTCGTTGAGCATGGATTTATAATCCAGGGCAACATTCGCGTGTGGAAATTCTGAGCGGACAGAGTTAACCTCACTCTGATCAATACGTGAAACAGGTTTTACCTGCTTCGCCATATTGGCAAGAGTTGGCATGGGCCGCTCGTTAGGTTTGTGTGTCGGCGGCCTAGAATTAAGAGATTTTCTTGGAAATTTTGGGCATCCGCGGTAGTTTACCGTGTGAGACCCGCCACAGTTTACGCATTTAGCTGGGCCGCTAGCCCTAGTGTAGGTGCACTCATTAGTAGAATGGTCACCCGCGCATCTCACACATCGCGCTTGACCACGACAGCATGATGCTGAGTGGCCAAACCCTTGGAATTTGTGGCATTGTCCCCCTGAGGTTTTACTCCGCAGTGACTCAACGCCAATTTTCATTTCGAAGAGTTTACATAGGTTGAAAATTTCTTTCCCTTTCACATTACGTTCGAGGCTTAAGAGAAGAAGAAGGATCGCGGTCTTATTGACATGACACGTCATTCTCTGTTCTTTAATAATGGGAAATTTGAGCCGTTTAAACTCGTTCAAAATGTCCTCGTCCTCAACGCCTACTGGCACACCTCTCAAAACTACTTTGAGTGGTTTGTCTTCATGCGCCATGTATGAGTGGTATGGTACATTTATTACGTCTAGCAATTTGGTTGCTTTTCTGAAAGCGTCGATTGAAGGAACCTCGATTTTATGCCATTTTTGAGATCTGTTGCCAGGCTTATAGACACGCCTGCAAGTTTAACATCCCTAAGAAATGCTGTATAGTTTTCCTTTTTATGCGGAAAAATCGGGGGAATTTTTTGTTTTTTATCGTATGGTTTTGGTGAGTTAGAAGGTTCTGGCAAACCGGCGCTGTACGAAGAGCTTAAACAGATTTTTGGTGTGGTAAGAGCCTTAGCGTGGCAGTCATTAACAAAAGGCGATCATGGGTTTTCGGCAATCTCTTCTCCGGTAAGATTACTTTTCGACGATTTCCTATCAACAGTAAGATTATTTTCGTCAGTTGATTGATCATAATACGTTATCGTTATGTAAGCTGGTAATTCTATACCGGAGATATTCTCGTAATTTTTAAAGTTATACTATAATTAGTGAAATCAATGTAATTGAATGATCACTTTCAGTATCAACTCGTGGTGAAAAATCACTACAAATAATAAAAAATATATTCTATCTACATTTTTAAATAAAGATCGGCTTTTCTCATCTCACACGTTATCAAGATCCAAAATCCGAAAAACGTTGCTCGTAAAAAAATATGCAAGATGTCATGGCATATCAAACAGTTGGGAAATATGATACTCAAACAAAATAGTTAAATGTTATAAACATTTTAAGAACTTTTTAAAAGTATTTCATAAATATCTGAATCTTTACAATGTTTTAAGCTTTAAAAAAATATTGGAAAATGGGTAAATTTTCAACGTTAAACTTCCAAAACAACATTTCATTTACAGCTTAACAATACATGTGTTTGTTACAGAATATATATTTGTTGTAATATAATCATTGATTTAAAAGAATCTTAAGGTTGATTTTTTTATCACCCGGAGAGTCAATTGTCTAAAGCACTTTATTTTATTACATATAGACAATCAGATAAACCATTTGGAATAATATTCTTTACAACAAAGAGATCCAAATTCTATTCCAAAAGCCTCCAAAAGCGCTCTTAATCTTTTTTAAAAAAAAAACACCTTCTGTGGCACTGAGACATTGATACTTTTGGCAAACCAATCTGAATTTAATTGAAAGTCATAAGACGAAAATTTTTTTTTTCAAATATTTGCGACGTTACAAAATAAACGTAGATTAAACTGAGTAAATCACGTTTTGATGACTACTGTTCTGATTTTAACTGAAATACTATCTATATTCAGGTAAAAACAAACAGGGCTGTGACAAAACAAATTTTCTTTTTATTATTTATTTTAGTTAACATTTTTCAATTTATATTTTTAGTTGAGAATTCCAATTTATATTCTTCATTTACGTTTTATTTGTTAGCTGTCAATAGTTCGTAGGAAGAAATTGAGTTATTTATTTCAAATGAAAAAATAATACAAATACTCGATGGAGATGACTAAATTTGAAAAACATCATATATTTCATCAAAAATTTCCTTGGAAAAAATAATAAAATAAAAATATTTTGATTAATTATTGTGATATAAAACAACATAGCACACCAACTTAGGATCCCAAAAAGACAGTAACCGAAGATGAACATGCTTAGTTGAATAAAATAGTGTAAAAGGATAAAAATAAAAAATAGTTAAGTGTATACAGTATATTGAAATATCATATTATAAGGCGCCTAGTTACAAAAAGCAAAATTTCCACTTTTTGTCAAAATAGAGAAAAAAATGTGAGTGTTCTACGCCCAATTGATATATTTAATACAAAACCCAGTAAAACTACAAACCAAATAAAAAAACATTTTAAATCTTAATTGGCGATATATTCATGGATCGTAATATTTAAAATCTGGATGATTCTGATATGCACAATCTTAACATTAATAGCCGATAAGGTCCGTCTGTAAGGACGTCCGCAGTAAGGTACAGACCAATGATTTCGATTTATTCTGAACAGCACATTTTTGAAATGTTGTTCTATCCAATGGGAGCGGCTTATTTTAAACCGGGCGTGAATGTTCTGATATCGCCACGTTTGAAAATTTGATATTTCTTGGTGTAGAGCTAAAGTATTGTATCACCATACATCATAATATTCGAATAATCAAAGACTTTAATTCGACTATTGCAAACTATGATTATAGGGCTATCGAAATGAATCGTCTGATCGTGTGAGTCGATGTGAGACTAATATTTTTTGGAGCGGATTTGATCAATTGAATCATAATGATGAATCTTTTCACGTCTGACCTTGAAAATCTGTTAGAATTCTTTAATACATTAAGAATATTCAAATTATGATATGGATATATGATAGAATAATATTTTGCTTTTTTCATACACTTGGACAAAATGTGCAACTGATTTTTTATTGAAAAATTGGATTTGATCTTTTGATTTTTATTGGAAATAATTGTTAAATAATTTAAAATCCGAAAAATAATTGTTGGCAAACTCAAACATTATTCCAAAAATTAAGTAATTTACAAAATTTCTGCTACTACGAAAGATGATTGTTAGCAAACTTTAACATTATTCCAAAAATTAAATAATTTACGAAATTTCTGCTACTACGAAAAATGGTTGTTAGCAAACTTAATCATTATTCCAACAATTAAATAATTTACGTAATTTCTGCTACTACGAAAAATGGTTGTTAGCAAACATAAACTTTATTCCAAAAATTCAATAATTTACGAAATTTCTGCTACTACGAAAAATGGTTGTTAGCAAACTTAAACATTATTCCAAAAAATCAATAATTTACGAAATTTCTGCTACTACGAAAAATGGTTGTTAGCAAACTTAAACATTATTCTAAAAAATCAATAATTTACGAAATTTCTGCTTCTACGAAAAATGGTTGTTAGCAAACTTAAACATTATTCCAAAAATTCAATAATTTCAATAATTTACGAAATTTCTGCTACTACGAAAAATGGTTGTTAGCAAACTTAAACATTATTCTAAAAAATCAATAATTTACGAAATTTCTGCTTCTACGAAAAATGGTTGTTAGCAAACTTAAACATTATTCCAAAAATTAAGTAATTTAGGAAATTTCTGCTACTACGAAAAATGGTTGTTAGCAAATTTAAACATTATTCCAAAAATTAAGTAATTTACAAAATTTCTGCTACTACGAAAGATGATTGTTAGCAAACTTTAACATTATTCCAAAAATTAAATAATTTACGAAATTTCTGCTACTACGAAAAATGGTTGTTAGCAAACTTAATCATTATTCCAACAATTAAATAATTTACGTAATTTCTGCTACTACGAAAAATGGTTGTTAGCAAACATAAACTTTATTCCAAAAATTCAATAATTTACGAAATTTCTGCTACTACGAAAAATGGTTGTTAGCAAACTTAAACATTATTCCAAAAAATCAATAATTTACGAAATTTCTGCTACTACGAAAAATGGTTGTTAGCAAACTTAAACATTATTCTAAAAAATCAATAATTTACGAAATTTCTGCTTCTACGAAAAATGGTTGTTAGCAAACTTAAACATTATTCCAAAAATTAAATAATTTACGAAATTTCTGCTCCTACGAAAAATGGTTGTTAGCAAACTTGGACATTATTCCAAATATTAAATAATTTACGAAATTTCTGCTCCTACGAAAAATGGTTGTTAGCAAACTTAAACATTATTCTAAAAATTAAATATTTTACGAAATTTCTGCTACTACGAAAAATGGTTGTTAGCAAACTTAAACATTATTCCAAATATTAAATAATTTACGAAATTTCTGCTACTACGAAAAATGGTTGTTAGCAAACTTAAACTTTATTCCAAAAATTCAATAATTTACGAAATTTCGGCTACTACGAAAATTGGTTGTTAGCAAACTTTAACTTTATTCCAAAAATTAAATATTTTACGAAATTTATGCTACTGCGAAAAATGGTTGTTAACAAACTTGAACATTATTCCAAATATTAAATAATTTACGAAATTTCTGCTACTACGAAAAATGGTTGTTAGCAAACTTAAACTTTATTCCAAAAAATCAATATTTTACGAAATTTATGCTTCTACGAAAAATGGTTGTTAGCAAACTTAAACATTATTCCAAAAATTAAGTCATTTAGGAAATTTCTGCTACTACGAAAAATGGTTGTTAGCAAATTTAAACATTATTCCAAAAATTCAATAATTTACGAAATTTCTGCTTCTACGAAAAATGGTTGTTAGCAAACTTAAACATTATTCCAAAAATTAAGTAATTTAGGAAATTTCTGCTACTACGAAAAATGGTTGTTAGCAAATTTAAACATTATTCCAAAAATTCAATAATTTACGAAATTTCTGCTACTACGAAAAATGGTTGTTAGCAAACTTGGACATTATTCCAAATATTAAATAATTTACGAAATTTCTGCTCCAACGAAAAATGGTTGTTAGCAAACTTGAACATTATTCCAAAAATTCAATAATTTACGAAATTTCTGCTACTACGAAAAATGGTTGTTAGCAAACTTAAACTTTATTCCAAAAATTGAATAATTTACTAAATTTCTGCTACTACGAAAAATGGTTGTTAGCAAACTTCAACATTATTCCAAAAATTAAATAATTTACGAAATTTCTGCTCCTACGAAAAATGGTTGTTAGCAAACTTGGACATTATTCCAAATATTAAATAATTTACGAAATTTCTGCTCCTACGAAAAATGGTTGTTAGCAAACTTAAACATTATTCTAAAAATTAAATATTTTACGAAATTTCTGCTACTACGAAAAATGGTTGTTAGCAAACTTAAACATTATTCCAAATATTAAATAATTTACGAAATTTCTGCTACTACGAAAAATGGCTGTTAGCAAACTTGAACATTATTCCAAAAATTCAATAATTTACGAAATTTCTGCTACTACGAAAAATGGTTGTTAGCAAACTTAAACTTTATTCCAAAAATTCAATAATTTACGAAATTTCGGCTACTACGAAAATTGGTTGTTAGCAAACTTTAACTTTATTCCAAAAATTAAATATTTTACGAAATTTATGCTACTGCGAAAAATGGTTGTTAACAAACTTGAACATTATTCCAAATATTAAATAATTTACGAAATTTCTGCTACTACGAAAAATGGTTGTTAGCAAACTTAAACTTTATTCCAAAAAATCAATATTTTACGAAATTTATGCTACTACGAAAAATGGTTGTTAGCAAACTTGAACATTATTCCAAATATTAAATCATTTACGAAATTTCGGCTACTACGAAAAATGGTTGTTATCAAACTTTTTTTTTCCAAAAATTCAATAATTCACGAAATTTCTGCTACTACGAAAAATAGTTGTCAGCAAACTTGAACATTATTCTAAAAATTAAGTAATTTACGAAGTTTCTGCTAATACGAAAAATTGTTGTCAGCAAACTTAAACATTATTCCAAATATTAAATAATTTACGAAATATCTGCTAACTATAAAAATAAAATATATTAAAATAAAATATAATTAAATTAAATTAAATTCAATAAAATAAAATAAAATAAAATAAAATAAAATGAAATGAAATAAAATAAAATAAAATACCATAAAATAAAATAACATAAAATTAAATTAAATTAAATACTATGCAACAAAAATCTCACGTTGCTGGGCAACGGGCTTACAGCTAGTCTTAACATTAATAGCCGATAAGGTCCGTCTGTAAGGACGTCCGCAGTAAGGTACAGACCAATGATTTCGATTTATTCTGAACAGCACATTTTTGAAATGTTGTTCTATCCAATGGGAGCGGCTTATTTTAAGCCGGGCGTGAATGTTCTGATATCGCCACGTTTGAAAATTTGATATTTCTTGGTGTAGAGCTAAAGTATTGTATCACCATACATCATAATATTCGAATAATCAAAGACTTTAATTCGACTATTGCAAACTATGATTATAGGGCTATCGAAATGAATCGTTTGATCGTGTGAGTCGATGTGAGACTAATATTTTTTGGAGCGGATTTGATCAATTGAATCATAATGATGAATCTTTTCACGTCTGACCTTGGAAATCTGTTAGAATTCTTTAATACATTAAGAATATTCAAATTATGATATGGATATATCATAGAATAATATTTTGCTTTTTTCATACACTTGGACAAAATGTGCAACTGATTTTTTATTGAAAAATTGGATTTGATCTTTTGATTTTTATTGGAAATAATTGTTAAATAATTTAAAATCCGAAAAATGGTTGTTAGCAAACTTGAACATTATTCCAATAATTCAATAATTTACGAAATTTCTGCTACTACGAAAAATGGTTGTTAGCAAACTTTAACATTATTCCAAAAATTAAATAATTTACGAAATTTCTGCTACTACGAAAAATGGTTGTTAGCAAACTCAAACTTTATTCCAAAAATTCAATAATTTACGAAATTTCTGCTCCTACGAAAAATGGTTGTTAGCAAACTTGAACATTATTCCAAAAATTCAATAATTTACGAAATTTCTGCTACTACGAAAAATGGTTGTTAGCAAACTTAAACTTTATTCCAAAAATTGAATATTTTACGAAATTTATGCTACTACGAAAAATGGTTGTTAGCAAACTTAAACATTATTCCACATATTAAATAATTTACGAAATTTATGCTACTACGAAAAATGGTTGTTAGCAAACTTAAACATTATTCTAAAAATTGAATATTTTACGAAATTTCTGCTACTACGAAAAATGGTTGTTAGCAAACTCAAACTTTATTCCAAAAATTGAATAATTTACGAAATTTCTGCTCCTACGAAAAATGGTTGTTAGCAAACTTGAACATTATTCCAAAAATTCAATAATTTACGAAATTTCTGCTACTACGAAAAATGGTTGTTAGCAAACTTAAACTTTATTCCAAAAATTGAATATTTTACGAAATTTATGCTACTACGAAAAATGGTTGTTAGCAAACTTAAACATTATTCCACATATTAAATAATTTACGAAATTTATGCTACTACGAAAAATGGTTGTTAGCAAACTTAAACATTATTCTAAAAATTGAATATTTTACGAAATTTCTGCTACTACGAAAAATGGTTGTTAGCAAACTTGGACATTATTCCAAATATTAAATAATTTACGAAATTTCTGCTCCAACGAAAAATGGTTGTTAGCAAACTTGAACATTATTCCAAAAATTCAATAATTTACGAAATTTCTGCTACTACGAAAAATGGTTGTTAGCAAACTTGGACATTATTCCAAAAATTAAATAATTTACGAAATTTCTGCTACTACGAAAAATGGTTGTTAGCAAACTTGGACATTATTCCAAAAATTCAATAATTTACGAAATTTCTGCTCCTACGAAAAATGGTTGTTAGCAAACTTGGACATTATTCCGAAAATTCAATAATTTACGAAATTTCTGCTCCTACGAAAAATGGTTGTTAGCAAACTTGAACATTATTCCAAAAATTCAATAATTTACGAAATTTCTGCTACTACGAAAAATGGTTGTTAGCAAACATGAACATTATTCCAAAAATTCAATAATTTACGAAATTTCTGCTCCTACGAAAAATGGTTGTTAGCAAACTTGAACATTATTCCAAAAATTCAATAATTTACGAAATTTCTGCTACTACGAAAAATGATTGTTAGCAAACTTAAACTTTATTCCAAAAATTGAATATTTTACGAAATTTATGCTACTACGAAAAATGGTTGTTAGCAAACTTAAAGATTATTCCACATATTAAATAATTTACGAAATTTATGCTACTACGAAAAATGGTTGTTAGCAAACTTGAAAATTATTCCAAAAATTAAATATTTTACGAAATTTCTGCTCCTACGAAAAATGGTTGTTAGCAAACTTGAACATTATTCCAAAAATTCAATAATTTACGAAATTCCTGCTACTACGAAAAATGGTTGTTAGCAAACTTGGACATTATTCCAAAAATTCAATAATTCACGAAATTTCTGCTCCTACGAAAAATGGTTGTTAGCAAACTTGAACATTATTCCAAAAATTAAATATTTTACGAAATTTATGCTACTACGAAAAATGGTTGTTAGCAAACTTGAACATTATTCCAAATATTATATTACATAATTTACGAAATTTCTGCTCCTACGAAAAATGGTTGTTAGCAAACTTGAACATTATTCCAAAAATTCAATAATTTACGAAATTTCTGCTAGTACGAAAAATGGTTGTTAGCAAACTTAAACTTTATTCCAAAAAATCAATAATTTACGAAATTTCGGCTACTACGAAAAATGGTTGTTGGCAAACTTTTTTTTTATTCCAAAAATTCAATAATTCACGAAATTTCTGCTCCTACGAAAAATGGTTGTTAGCAAACTTGAACATTATTTCAAAAATTAAATATTTTACGAAATTTATGCTACTACGAAAAATGGTTGTTAGCAAACTTGAACATTATTCCAAATATTACATAATTTACGAAATTTCTGCTCCTACGAAAAATGGTTGTTAGCAAACTTGAACATTATTCCAAAATTCAATAATTTACGAAATTTCTGCTACTATGAAAAATGGTTGTTAGCAAACTTAAACTTTATTCCAAAAAATCAATAATTTACGAAATTTCTGCTACTACGAAAAATAGTTGTCAGCAAACTTGAACATTATTCTAAAAATTAAGTAATTTCCGAAGTTTCTGCTACTACAAAAAATTGTTGTTAGCAAACTTAAACATTATTCCAAATATTAAATAATTTACGAAATTTCTGCTAACTATAAAAATAAAATAAATTAAAATAAAATAAAATAAAATAAAATAAAATAAAATAACATAAAATAAAATAAAATAAAATAACATAAAATAAAATTAAATAAAATTAAATAAAATTAAATACCATAAAATAAAATAACATAAAATTAAATACTATGCAACAAAAATCTCACGTTGCTGGGCAACGGGCTTACAGCTAGTCTATATATTAATAGCCGATAAGGTCCGTCTGTAAGGTGTCCTCGACCTCCCAGTCTCCACTTTTTGAAATAAAATAAAATAAAATAATATAAAATAAAATGAAATAAAATAAAATAAAATAAAATAAAATAAAATAAAATAAATTAAAATAAATTAAAATAAAATAAAATAAACTGAAATAAAATAAAATAAATTAAAATAAAATAAAATAAAATAAAATAAAATAAAATAAAATAAAATAAAATAAAATAAAATAAAATAAAATAAAATAATCTATATATTAATAGCCGATAAGGTCCGTCTGTAAGGTGTCCTCGACCTCCCAGTCTCCACTTTTTGAAATAAAATAAAATAAAATAATATAAAATAAAATGAAATAAAATAAAATAAAATAAAATAAAATAAAATAAAATAAATTAAAATAAATTAAAATAAAATAAAATAAACTGAAATAAAATAAAATAAATTAAAATAAAATAAAATAAAATAAAATAAAATAAAATAAAATAAAATAAAATAAAATAAAATAAAATAAAATAAAATAAAATAAAATAAAATAAAATAAAATAAAATAAAATAAAATAAAATAAAATAAAATAAAATAAATTGAAATAAAATAAAATAAATTAAAATAAAATAAAATAAAATGAAATGAAATAAAATAAAATAAAATAAAATAAAATAAAATAAATTAAAATAAATTAAAATAAAATAAAATAAACTGAAATAAAATAAAATAAATTAAAATAAAATAAAATAAAATAAAATAAAATAAAATAAAATAAAATAAAATAAAATAAAATAAAATAAAATAAAATAAAATAAAATAAAATAAAATAAAATAAAATAAAATAAAATAAAATAAAATAAAATAAAATAAAATAAAATAAATTAAAATAAAATAAAATAAAATAAAATAAAATAAAATAAAATAAAATAAAATAAAATAAAATAAAATAAAATAAAATAAAATAAAATAAAATAAAATAAAATAAAATAAAATAAAATAAAATAAAATAAAATAAAATAAAATAAAATAAATTGAAATAAAATAAAATAAATTAAAATAAAATAAAATAAAATGAAATGAAATAAAATAAAATAAAATAAAATAAAATAAAATAAAATAAAATAAAATAAAATAAAATAAATTAAAATTTAATTTAATTAAATTAAATTAAATTAAACTAAATAAAATCAAACACAGTGCAGCAAAAATCTCCCGTTGCTGGGCAACGGGCTTACAGCTAGTTTTATTTAATTGAATATTTTATCAGCATATCATACAATTGAAGAAATAGTCTTATCGTAAATAAAACAATTTTTACTTGAAACATATATGTATGTATGTAAATATTGAAATGTGTAAATATAGTTTTTTGTATCTAGACGCTATATACGAAAAACTGCCATGGAAACCAGAAAACATAAATTTTGTTACCAAAAACGTTTTCTTAGAATTTCTCCATTACAATATACTATTGTGCACTATTTGCTTCTGAAAGCTCAGAGAATTTGTACCGTTGGTATAATTACACACGGCATGTTGTATGTAATATGTTGTCATATTATATTATTAGGTAGATGCGTGTTTTGTATTGAATGTAATATTCTGTCATATGTTGTTCAAAGCTCGCTATGAATGAGCTTATGTGTTTTGTACTCTGATTTGTATATCGCCCTAAATGTACATTTGTATGTAAATGCTGGCAGTAAATGTGTTTACATTGTTGTCTCCCAATCTGCTTATATTATGCAGTATACGAATAAAAGTAACATTATAATATACAACGTTATATGCAGATAGAAAAAGATGTTTAAAAAAGTATCTCGAGAATCTTTTTAGTACGTACAGCGTATTGAAAGACAATAGTTAATTTTTTATGACTGTTTTGGTATTCAAGATTTTTTTACGGTCATGAAATAAATTTATTTTTCATTTTCAATAAAGAACAACACACGACAGCTGAAGCTGATGAATGCATTGGTCAACTATTGTACTTTTTCACAAAATGAAATAAAAAAATAGCAAAGAAAATAAAATGATAAATAAACGAAGAAATACCAAAAAAATAATACCATTTTTACATAACTTAAGCACCAGCACTTTTGATGTTATCAATCACTATTTTCAGATATTTTGTTTAAAGTAAAAATCTTTGATGTTGCTTCTTATATATTTAATAATAATACTTAAAAAACAGTCATATTATAATAAACCAAAATCATATTGCTTCAATTATTAGCAAGTATGTTATTAAATTTTTATACGGTCAGGAATAATATGTCAATGAGCATTGTTAATTGAAACCGGATTGTGATGTTATGACAAATTATAATTTTATAAACTAATTTTAATATCGAGAATTGAGCAAGTGTGGATTTAGTAATCAATTTGATATGCCAATAATACTTGGCACATTGCAACAAAACAGCGTAAAGCCAGGATATTTTTTAGATGTCAAGATCCATCCTGAATTGTCAAGTTAAAGATTATGATGATGAAATTTCAAACATAAAAGACCACTCTTCTTCTAACGAGAATTTGCGATATAATTTCAGACTGATTCATTATCACAAATCAGTCGCCAGTATAAGATAGCCAATACGAAAGAATTTTATTGTAGTCGAAGAAAAAAATAAATTTATTTGAACACACAAACATGTTTAGCTAGTCAAAATAAATAATGTAAAATCGGTGAATTAAAATGTCTTTTTAAGTCATCCAAAACCACGAAATATTTCATTGGATATGAGAAAAAATGTCTTTCTGAAAACAGTTTCCTACCCTAAATCAAAAATAATAATAAGTGCATTTTATACGGATAAATTTTCATTTACGAGAAAAAATATTTAAATGGCAGCACAAACACAGCAGAAAGAAACCAAATCATTTAACATAAAAAAAAATCGCAATGAGGTTAATACATTATATTTTCACTACACAAATATGCACATAATGCGAAATAGGATGTGACTAAAAAATCATAAATTAATTATCAAATCAAAGATGATAAAGTCTAGTTTACAATAAAAAATGTATGTCAACACTTTTAATCACTGCGGGCAACTGACCATTAAAAAAACTCTAAATATTTTCAGCAATGAAGTAAACGAGAGATTTTGGTATATCTGTAAACGACTTAGTTATCAATTAGTAAAACACAAGGTGTAACTGCTTATTGTAGTAAAACATTAATCTCGGGAAGGTAAACATACACAATAACCAACACGACTCTTCAGTTTCCATTCATTATTAAAATATCAAGAACTATGTAATGGTCGTTTTTGTCCTACTTATTAAACTGAGTTGGATACTACGTGTATTATAAAATGTGCTTGGTGAGTAAAAGTAAGATATTACAGATTGTACAGATATTACAGATTGAACAGGGATGCCCAGGTGAAATCACTTGTTGGGCTAAATAAAATAATGCATGTTTGTGATGGGCCATACATACATATTTTAAACGTTAATAATAACATGGTACTTTTAAATTAATTATTAATAAATAAACACCTTACCATTTTCTATGAGAACTGTTTCTCAGTCGCTCAAGCTCACTTTTCCAAAGAGAGTAGTATATATAGACGGATAAGGCTAGAACAACAAAGCTGATTTAAGGTGAATTTTACTTCATAAAATATCAATCTCGGTTTCGGTAGCATTTCATTTACACATTTAATCTCATTTGTATTGTTTAAATCACCCACAAAATGCTTAAGCGATACTTCACGTACATAATTGTTCATTAAAATAGAATACAACGTCTGAGCGAGTTTGCAGTTAGGCAATTTAGGTAGTACGCAATTACTGGAAAGCTAATTTTATGCCTCATTACCCGAAAATGGTATCTAACGAATAGTTGAAATAGCAAGAATAGTAATTTTGCCAGAAATGTTATCAAACAACGGAACTTAATGTACTGATTGCGAATTGGAAGAAGCGTGCAGGAAAACTTATTCCCTTTTGAGTTTCCAAGTCTCTTCAATAATAAATTTGCTCTCAATGTGGTAACAAGAACGATTTTAGAATGTTAATCGATGGAAGTAACACTATTTTTTTGCTGAAAGCAGAGAATATCAAAATATGAAAAAAAATATCCTTGACCATCTCCTAGGCTACAAATGTATACTTTTTACCCAAATTTACTTCTAATGTGAAGAATGTAAACTTCTATTGAAGTTTTCCTCAAAACTTTTTTCTTTTTTACCATATCCGTTCCAAATGTGGAGCATATAGACTAACTACTAATGGAGTCTATCTCAGAAAAGTTTTTACAAAAACAGCTAGCTACTTAGTTACTCAACCTCTCTTTTTTTTCCAATAGAGACAAGTGGTTAGCTAATCGTCTTCGCTACGCACCGTTTTTAGGATAGGATGGGTGATAGGGGGGGGGGGGAAGCAATACATCACATACAGAACAGAAATCCATAAATTGATTGAAAACAATTTAGAAAAAATTTCGTACTGTGATTTTAACTCAAAAATATAATAGAACAAAATAATAAATCCTCAAACAATAAAACTTTAATTTGATTTACTAAAAGAGATTCCTAAAAATCATTTATATGAATAAATAAATATATTATGTACGTGATAATTAATGCTATGTATGCATAATTTTTTACTATTTGTCCATCTTTACGGTGGAAAAAGTGTTAAGCGAATTATGGAGAACCATTTTAGATATTGTATTTTTATATACCATGGAGTGAAAAATGAAATCTTTGTATAAATACATCGATGTCAAAAATAATAAATACACCACAGTTATATCTTTTAAATTTTTATATCAAAGTTGCATTGAATACATATCACGAAGAGAGCAAAATGAATAATAGTAACTACATTGGTAGATTTTTCAAATCCGATAAAAGACTTTCTTATTATGTATGTAATGAATTTAAAAAACCTTCACTTTTTTGAAAAAAATGATTCTCTTCATGATTTATAAACTGGCTTCACCATGAATAATATCCCTTTAAAATTGTCGTATTTTTGTTTTGAAACAATGGAAAGCAAATCGCATATCATAATTCACAAAATTAGCGAATGTGATTTTTCTGATGGAATCAAAGCTCCTTAATTTCACCTTTCCGAAAGTTTGTTTGAAAATAAAGTATATTGAAGTCATTTTTGTGAGGTGATGAGGGTATTATTGTTTAAATTCTTGTAATTTTTCAGAATTCTAACAATCATTAAAAAACGTTTATTTTATATCAGAACATTCAGAATCATGGTTGCAGAAAGTGGTTATGTTAAACAATACAAATTTTATGAACTCTTCCTGCTTATCGACTTGCAAAATTTGCATTGTATTTATAACATAAAATGTATGGGAGTACGATAGAATGATATTATGATTAACTTAATATTTAGGGGACAAGTTTAATGGTTTTGCAAGTATTTTAACGTTTAGATTGCACATGCCTGCCACAAAACTCCATGTGAGAATTTATATTCATGTATAATACCAAATTTTCGCACGGATATTTTCAAAAAAAAGAACGATGTTATAATGGAATATATGCCACCGAAATGTGTTCCTATAAACCGAATATTTTCAAAATAAAATAGGAATACGTCAGTGGTTTACAGGTAATAGATTTTTTTCTTTTTTTTCATATTTGTCAAGAATATAGCAATAAATATTGTATGTAAAACGTTTCGGAATTTCACTTTATGTTTTGGAGTATTTCGGAAAAAACTCGCTGCATCAATCTTTTGCGATAAATATTATTTCCTTGCGAGAATTTCCAGAGCAAACAATAAAGGCCACAAAGCGGTTATAATATATGAAAAAATAAATCAACTTACAATGTTGGTAAAATCTAGGAAAATAATATGAACGACTGCGTAAAAACAACTTTGTACAATGCGTTCACAAAAGTACAAAATACTTATAAATCTAACTTTACGAAGGGATTGAATATGACAGTAGAAAAAAGTTTTCCACTTAGGGATGTTTATGAAGATATATTTTCTTTCTGTTAAAGAAAAAATATATGATGTATGTAACGTTAACAAATTAGTTATATAATTTGTGGCACAATTTGTAAAGCTTACTTTTACTTGATAAAGATTTCTAAATGTGTTATTAAGAAGCAATACCAAAGGTTGGTTGGTGTCTTACACTTAGTTATAGGGCCTTATGGATTACTCCAATTGCCCTTTCGTCTGATGTTGGGGTTTCCCCTCTTTTTAGTGTTGGTTCCTGTCTCTTTTTTTTATATATTTTTTTTTATTTTATTTTTTTTTGATCCCATATTATTTATTTTTTTAAATATGAGTGAGACAGGATAGTCATGTGTATTGTATTGTTTTTTTTTTTTTTTTATTAGTTTTTTTGGGATACAGGTGATACAGTTTACAAAAATAATGAAGAAGAGGATAATACAATGAGCAAAAGTAATAAAATAAAAAAAAGAGAAAAAGAGTACAGTAAAAATAGAAAAACAAAAATATAATGATAAAAGATAAAAGAAAGAAAAAGCGTGGGGGGTCATGGTTGTTGGCAAGTCGACGTTTTGTTGACGTTGGTTGACACTGTAGGGTGATTCATTAACCTCGAGCAGCATTGTTTTTTTTTTTTTGTGGGGAAATGCTTGTCTGTTTAGTTTTTTAATTTTAATTTTGATTTTAGGATTTTTTTTTTTTTTATAAATTCCGTGTGGTCCCTCTTTTTTTTTGTTTTTTACCCTCGAGAGGAGGTCGAGCCTACAGTGTCGGCGTGTGTCGTATGCCGAGGGTGGTTTTTGAAGACACCCCGGTGTATGCGCCCATTTTGTGGCGTACTAGCATGTGGATGAGGGGTCGGGAAGAGCTAGGGGGGTTTGAGAAGGAGAACCTTTCTTGGCCGCGCTATGTCTGTGTGTGGGTATTTTATGTAATCGTTTAGTAGCGATTTGATAGTGTCGTTTGGGTGGTCTGCCATGTCGCTGTAGAATTTCTTCGACAGCTTCATGACGTGTTCGAGTATGGTGTCAGTTTTGGTGTCTCTGTGGAGAGTGGTATTTCGAACGAACCAGGGTGCGCCTGTTATCATTCGAAGTGATTTGTTTTGTATAGTCTGGAGCGTCTGGATGTGTTTCATGCTTGCGTATGCCCATATCGGGCATGCGTAAGTCATGATTGGACGAGTAATCGCGGTGTACAAGAGTAGTTTGCTGTTTATTGCAAGTTTACTTTTGTGCCCAATCATCGGGTAGAGTTGGCCTGTGACTTGGGATGCCTGTTTTTTTTTTACAGATATATGTCTGCTGAAATTTAGTCGCGAATCAAGAGTGAGGCCGAGGTATTTTACCGTTCGTGCCCACGGGATGTCTGTGTTTCGCATCCGGATGCATTTGATATTCTTACCGTGTCTATTTGGCCTGCGGCTGAAGGTTATTGCAGTGCTTTTTTCTGGGTGTATTTGAATGCGCCAGTTGGCGCACCAAGCTTGGATGTCCGCACTTGTCTTTTGTACAAGTGCGGTGGCTCTATTTCTGTTTAGCGATCGTGCTAGGATCGCTGTGTCGTCTGCGTACTGCGCGACGATTGTTTCGTTTACCCCCGGTATGAAGGCGGGTAGTGGGATGTCATGAGTATAAAGATTGTACAGCAGGGGCGATAAGGCGGACCCCTGCGGCACACCGGCTGTCGGCGTACGCGTCGTCGATAGTTCGCCGTTGACTTTAGTGCGGAAAGTTCTGTTGGTCATGAATGAGTTTATGATTTTTAACATTGGACTTTCGAGGCCGGCCTCGGAGAGTTTGACTATCATACCTTCTATCCAAACCTTATCGAAGGCTTTGGCTATGTCGAGAAACAATACCAAAGATTGCTTGTGACATTATTTAAAAATATTTATTTTATTTTTACTTGTGTAAATTAGTGGTACCATCTACGGTTACAAAAAAAAGGTATTAGTTTTGATTTAGCTTGCTAGAATTATGAAAACGTCATAGTTTCAGAAAGGGCTCATTAATTAATAAACTATTTCGTCAATCTTCTGCAACAAGAGTTGTACATCTTTTTTATGTAATTAATTTTTCATTTTAAATTTATCTAGAGAATAATGCTAAGAAATTTTGTTTTTCCTTCAACATTATTTTGAGAAATTTAAAAAATGTAACATGTAGTTTAGTAAACATTTTATTTTCAAAAACCCCTTATATTAAAATTAATAATATAAAAATATGTATGTGAATAAACTACTTTTTGTCGTTTAAACGTTTTTTTTTAAAATATATTTTTTTTAGTATACGAAATATTTCGAATGCTCAGTCGATTAAAGAGTCTATAATCCCAGTGTTTTTTTTTCAACCATATCCGCTCTCTAGCTGGAGTATGTGGGTAAGACGTGTTTTCGTCAAGATTTTCTGTCCTCCGCTAATCGTCTCGTCATTCGCTTAGACTGAACAGCCGTTTATCTCATCCAAAGTAGAAAAACGACGATAGATCTCTAATTCTGCTTTTCTCTTTAATATACCAAATAATTTACCAAAAATAATCTAAATTTTGGACTACTATTGATCAATGAATAAGTTAAACAGTTTTTTTCGGATAAATCTACTCATTCTTAACAATAAAATAAAAATAAAAGTTTTAACTTGGAATATATGGAATTGTATAAATTACGTTATTTCAGCAAGCTCCAGGAACTTTTGTGACACTCTGCATATTACGTAAGAAAATAAAACCTAGGAGAATATGATTAACGATGAGTGTGACTCGAAGGAATTGATAAGGATCTGATATTTGTGAAAAAAATATTCGATGTATTTGAAAGATTCCACTGGGAACCAAAGGCTGATTTCAAATGTGTAACAAAATAAAAGCAAGCCTAGAACATATTTTGTGTCATTGTATAAGATGTGTGGAATCGATAAAAAAGCAAACTGAGAATGTATACCTCCTTGAAAACATAAAGAGTATGAATTTATATACTGTATTATGTCGTTCATAGTTGATGAAAAAATACACTGCAATATATTACGTTCTCTTAAAGCCAGAAGAAAAATGTTGTTATTTATAATATTTGTGAATAATTGAAGCGTCTAGTGAAAAAAACCTGTGCAATTTTAAGTATTTGCAGCAAACGGTGTTTTATATTTCAAGCAAAAGTTATTTGTTTTATGTTGAGATGATTTTTCTATTTAATTATATTTTTAAATGAAAACAAAGCAACAATGTTTCTTAGCTGATAAAATAGAATTATTTTAAAGCATTAAAATAAATAAAATTTAGCATACACGATAACAGAATGAACCAGATTAAAAATATTTTTTATTTATGAATACATTACTAACTAAGATGTGATTTTTTTTTTGTAGACTTATAGTGAGTTTTGAAAAATATAGATTATCTCACTAAGTGTAAAATTGCGAATTGGATACGCACACATTTTTTTTTCAATTTAAAAAAAATGCGATATTATCGCTTACTGTGCAAAAAACTGCTTTTGGATTTGCACGTTTTTTAAAATGCGTTTTATCTGTATTTAGAGACGTTTTAAAATTGAAAAATTATTGATTGTGTAGATATTGAAATAGAGAAAAAGTTGGGATCAAAATTAAAAAAAAAAGGTCTTTAGGTAGCTTTTGAAACTGAGATCCTCATTTGTAAATTGTATTTCTAACGAAAAAATATACCAACATACAGGAAGAACCGTAGAAGAATATATTAAATTCAGCTTACTAATGATTATTGACGAAGAATATATTTTACTTCTCGATGAAGTCGTTTTACTTCGCCAAAGTGACAATAAATAAGTGTTAATAGATCGAATGAGTTTTTTGAAAAACATATACTTATTTCAAATGATATACTAATATATTCTTCAAATGTGTACGTAGAACATTTTGTGCGGAAAAAAAGCATTAGCAAAATGAAATAAACCCATGTCAGGAGTTAATGCATATTTTTTTGTGATTCCTCTACACTTGGCAAAACATACAATACTTTCATCGCCAATGACATATCCTGTTTTTGTTTGTTTTCTCATTCCGTTTCTATTTATCTGCTCTGCCAAGCTAATCTTGGACTTGTTTAGTTTTGATACACAACGATACTGTATTATTGTTTGATAAAAAAATCTGCAGAGTGCACCCTCGCTCACGTTCCGATCATTTGACTCGAGGGATTATTTTCATCGATACAAAGCTTTTTCATGACACTGTTATCGAAGATTTGATGCGCACGTAAATGTACGCTTTTGATCGAAAATAAAAATCTACTATAAGAACATGCTTTGAATAGTGATTTGTATATTCATAATATATTATATTAAAGAGTAAATTATTAAGATTAAGATTAAGTATTTGAATGCTGGTATTTTATATAATAATACAGCATTAGTTACAAAGACGTGTCTGAAAGAGAAAAAGAGAGGTTTGGCTTAGTAGTAACGACTGTTTTAAGCTCAAATTTATTATATAATAAAACTCTTATAGATTGGTATTTAAATTTATATATTTTACGTACTCACTTATTAAAATTACGTGCGAATTATTTATCTTTTATGTGTGGCTCAAAACAATCACCAGATTATTTTAAAATATCTGGTATTTTTACTTGAAATGCAATCATGTAGAAATTACATCACGTAAACCCATGTCAGATATTTAAAATTTAAACATAAAAAAAACAAAATGCAATACTGTCGTCGCCGGGACTTAAACGTAAGCCTGCAGTATTGCCAGGGTTCATGAAACTCTTGCCCCCTGTACCACAGAAACCGACAGATAATGTAAAATATAATCAAATGAATTTAGAAATATTATATTTTTTCTGTATTTGCATTTGTTTTTCAAGATACTAAAATATAGGAAAATAAATTACTATAAATTTTATTCTTAGATACCTACATATTTTTCAAGTAAACCAAATAATATACGCTTTGAATAAAAATAAAAAGTCAAAATATAAATTATATCATACGTTATAGAAATATCAAATACCAAGCCCGAATACCTAAATAGTATTAGAATAGTTTATAAAGTATATAAAATAAATTGAAATAAGCATTATAATCATCAATGTAGAAATCAAAACATCTTATAAAGAGTTACGTCAATATTTAAAAGTACTATTTGACTGGTTGAAAATGTATGATAGCAAAAAAAGAACAATCCATTTTGTATCTTCTTACGTATATCAAATATATAAAATCGCGTTTTCACGTATCTCTAAATGGCCACAAACGAACAGGGTTTGTGTCTATCCATGCGAGACCGCTAAGTATCACAATTTGTTTTGAAAAAAGCCCTTCCATTTATGAGAAAGGGTTTGTTCTTTTTTCCAGTGCTTTGTTGGAGTGTGTAAACGGCCTTATTTATTTTCCAAAGATATTTTTTGCACCACTGATAGGTTTTTTCGGGTTGTAGGGTTGTATTTTTACTTAAGGTAAAATAAGAACTATCTTGTTGATAGATAGTTTTTACCTATGTATAAGATCACGTACTTTTATTAAAGTGCTTTATATTGACGTCATGCGAAAAATACAATATGGTTGGATACGAATCAATTTTAAATAGCAAGCATAAAAGAATTACTTAACATACAATTATTCCGATTCTAACATTATTCAATAACTTTTTAACGACTGATTTTTTCAACCATATCCATTGCCAAAGTGAAACATAATACAGATTTGTAATGAACATCTAAACTGTAAACATATGTTGTTTCACAAGACCTGATTGTTATTCAGTTAGTTAACATCTTTATTTAAAAGAGAGTAAACATAGATAGACTATTTTAGGAAAGGATTATTAGTAAACTTATCGCTCTCACTGCGTTCCGTTCTTATTAGAGCCTCCAATCCCGAGATTTTGATAGTGCTAATCCCGGAATTTCGAAATTGAAGAAATTTTAGAAAGTTGCGTGAGAGCTAAAAAAGTCTCGCGTCGTTTCATTTTAGGAAATCCGTAAATTCCCTGGATTTCACAATCCCCGGGCAAATTTTTTTTTATCCCGAATTTCTGCACAATTTCGTGGTGAATGTTCAATCTCGGAATCCCGGTCAATTCCAAAATCCTGGAATTACAAAAAAGGTCCGGGATTAGATGCCCTAGTTCTTATGATTGAATGAATGTAAAGGAACATTAGATTTTTTTTCCATGTCCGCTGCAAATGTGGAGTATGTGTTTATCAACAAATTTTTTCAGTCGCTCAACCTCTTTTTTATACGGCTAGGAATTATTAATACTCATGCCTTTGAACAGATATCGAAAAATACTGGGACTCAAACTTTAGGAATATCCTTCACGAAAGCCAATGACGTTGGCTACTATGGCATGTACCCTTTTAATAATTTTAAGTTTTTAAATAATAATCCGTGAGTTGATTGATACATATATTTTATAAGTGTAAGTTCAGAACCGTGAAAGTTGTCAAAACTGATAACACAAACGCTTAAAAGCATTGATCCCAAGGCTACAGGTTTTATAATGTGACACGATGGCTTGACCACGCCAAATACTAAATTTGTATGACATCGTGGAAAAATAGGGTTTGTGTAAAATAATATTATTTTTAATGTGTTAACTGTCAACATTGTGGAAAGGTTTATCTTTATAAAAATAAAACACAATTTATCACAGTAATTCCATTTTTTAAATGACTAAGACCGTTTTCGCTCGTGACAAGCATCATCATCTGAATTAATTCAATTTAAAACATTATTTTCAATTCTTTAAAAAGCTTAAGTATTGTAGTTGACAAGTTGTATATTAGTTGTGTGGAATATAAAGAATTTATTTATGCTTGTTTAATTGACCACAATGTAAGTGTCAAATTAACTTAAAAAACTATCGATTAATAAGTTTTCACGATTTTTGCAAATTTTATGATTGGCTTATTTCTTAAACTAAACAAATGGCCTAATATTTATTTAATCAAATATTTTTCTAGAAGATACATGAATGGTTTTGCTAAAAAAATCTTAAAGTTTCATGTAACCTTTTAATGTGCTGTACAAACTTAAGCATATTATGTGTTATGATATTATTATCTTCAAAATAAAACATACAAAAACAAACGTTTATAAAGCGAGAAAAAATATGATTTATGATTAAATTTCCATAAATTGAAACAAAGTGCCGAGCTGTCGCCCAAAGTTTCAACACGAGAACAATAATAGTTTTTTTTTCCTGTAAAATACAAAGAAAGTCACGTATTTGGATCGCGGAAGGGGGTCTAAAATTTTTCATACGTTTTGTTGAAAGTGAAATTGAAAAACTTGCAGCTCATTGATATTCATTTGATGTGAAAATACTTTAAGCGGAAACGTACGTAATATGTTTTAAAGATTTACAACTGAAGGCAGCTAGCTTATTCTTTTCTGTTTGCATGTCAGAGGAACAATATGTGAGTTAAATTATTAAACAAGAATTTGTAGCACTTAAATTCACATTCAAATAAACATTTAAATATTATTAATTTTAATTGAAATTTTCAAACGATTGACAATTTTTTCTAATGATAGTAAGTACGAGGGTAAAAATATAAAGCTGAAGTCAAGCAAGAACTATTAAGCCAATCGCAAATTCAATTAACTTTTTTGCGAACATTTTTGTTTGAAATAACAACTGACCGAAGAATAAGCGAACCATTTTCATATTTATTTTAATGATGTGTGTTCTGAGACTTATCTTAGCGTAATATTGCTTTTTTTCTTACTAAAAGTAATTAAAACTCGTCGCCACTATTTAAATAGGTCAAGCCGTATGTAAAAAATGCAGCACCTTTCAAAGGAATACTATATCAAATAAAGGTCCAGTGAATAATATAGAATCATAACAATATATAAACACATATATTGTATATTGATACAGAGCCTTGATTTTGTACTGTTTGTTGTTGTTTAAAAATCAAAAGTACAGTACATGATATAACAGCTGACGCCAATTTGTCATGCACTTGACAAATATAATAAAAATAAAAAACAGTACATAATACATCAAAATCAAAAAATCAACATACAAAATCAAAATATAAAAAAAATAAAACCCAACAAAAAGTTCACAAATACTGTTATTGAAAATGTCCACTTATCTAAGCAATAAGTTGATCAGTCCTGGAACTAGGGCATCCAATCCCGGGATCCCGAATTCCGTAATCTCGGGATCCCGTCCAATTTTCTGATCCCGAAATTCTGGGATTGATATGGTCGCGATCCTGGAATTTCTGGATTGAGAAATTTTGAGCAAATCCCGAAAATCGATAGGTTTTTGGAATTGGAAGAGCTAAAAAAAATATTTAAAGATATTTTGGGGGAAAATTATAGGGATTTGCGAATTTCAAATTCCTCGGTGAGCTAAACAAATAAAAAAACGACTCACCAAAACTTTCAAATTATACACGATTTCACGTTGAGTGCCCAATCTCCGGATTGAAAATTAATCAATCTCAAAATCCCGAGATCACAAAAAGGCTCCGAAATTGAATATCCTTCTTGGAACTGGCGACTTATATGTCCTACACGAGGAACAAGTTTTTAGAAACAATTGTTTTGGTTATAGTTTTACCCAATGTTCTTTATTGCTAAAATCATTATTCAATTTGTTTCTTTTTCGTAACATGTATTTTTTTTCTGATTAAAATTATTAAACAAAAATATTTTGGAACCAAATTGAGTGTAAGTTTAAAATAACTTGACATAAAAGTTTTGTTTGATATGGCATTCTGAATGCAAATAGTACAGTGTTATTTCAGATAATAAATATTTATCAGAACATCGAGTTGTGCATGTTCTTTTGAACGAGGGCAGATTGCACAATGTTTCGGATATGAAAATATTCAGATCCACTGTGGTTCAATGCGATTTTGACGATGTCACTTAATCTGATTGTATAAATACACGGATGCATTTGCAAATGGATTTCTATTCAACAAATCGGTGGGCTTTTTCGGGTCTCGCGTGGATTTATTCGGAATTAAAATGGCGGTGTAGTATGAACGGCTGTTCAGTATGCAGAAAACCCGCGCCAAAACAGCTGAGGAAAAAACGCATTTGAATAAAATATAAATTTGTATACGCCGCGTGGAAGAATAAAACGGTTGGAAAAAAAATCGAAATGGCTGCTGGGAATATGTCATGTGACGCTTCACGGCCTCTGCTATGCCCAAGGGACCAAGGACCATGCGGCATTGGTAATTTCCTAAAAAAAACCAAATCGAATAAAATCACCGATAATCAGAGGCTTAAAAAGTCGTAAATTAGAAAATACTCAACGATTTATTCCCTATAAAATGTTCGTTTCGAATTATCTAGTGTCAGACAAAGATGTTTTGAAGAGAAAACCTAAATGAAATTCTAAAACATTATTAAGACTCGTGCTTCATTTCGGATTGCTTAGTGTGAGAACTTGTATATATTTTAAATTGATTGTTCATTTAATGAAAAAACAGCTTTAAGATGTGAATTCCATTTTTAGCTTAATAGCATAATTGGCTAATACTTAAAAAATATTCTATGTTCTGTGTTAAAATTATCGCATTAATGTTGGATCTTTTTTCCACTTAAAAAACACTGATTATGGTTATCCGATGTTGTTATTGTTGAGAAATGTTGTATCTAAGAACTTGGTTAAAAACACTACAAAAAAAAATAATGTTATTAAATAAATAAAATATGTTTGTTTTGTAAACTACCATATTATATTTAAAAACAAATAAACAGCGATAATGTGTTGCAGTATTATGTCATATCTGATCGAAATATATGACAGATTGACAGATGAATATTATTTATTTATTGCCAATATTTGATATATTTGAAAGAAAACTTGGGCATCTTTGCTAAAGAAAATATAAGTTAGTATTATTATCGATCTTATGAAATATACTAAACATACTTGAAATCTTCCATGAAAAAAGCAAGTCTATTTTGTGATTATTTAGTTAATATAAAAATAGTACATTTTGAATGATTTTGTCATTACATGTGAAGAAAAAAATAATGAGGATTGTCTCTCAGGTAAAACACCTAAAGAGTTATATCTCAAATGTAACTATTAAAAATGAGACAAGATTTTTTTTGCCACCCTTGCAATTTGGGCCATTGGACTTACTCAAAATATCATAAGAAGCTTGTATGTACATACTTAGCAAAGCGCACGTGAAACGTTGCGTCAAATCAATTCAGGCATACAATCCACCTACGTGCGGCACAGTGCAGAGTAAAAAAATCTTTTTGCCACCTGGAATGAAATTATTTTCAGTAGTTCTAGGCAGACTTAATGTACGCAGTAAAATAAAATGGACATTTTTTGCTAGAGTAATTAAAATAAAAAGATTGCTAAATTATACATAATTTTTGGATTTATTTGACTGTATATTTGTAATGTAACACACACACACACACACCTATAAGCGGATTGAGCTGTTGGCTATCAACTTTGTCACATAGTTAATACTAATGAATAATCATGTTATAAAGCTTAATATTTTTAAGGATTTCACCCAAGTCGATTGTGTATTTGAGAGTCAAAATACCTAAATGGAAAATTGTATATATTGGTTTTGCAAAAGATTCAGATATTTTAATCAAGGTGTGAATAAAATGTTTTTTAAAATTAGATTAATTTTAATTAAACTGCCGTAAATAGTAGATAAGTATCTTGGTAAATATTTTTCATAGAAACTTCTTATTATTGTTGATTATCTTAACGGTTTTCAGATAAGTATTTAAATAAAACCAATCGAAATCAACTCTTAAGAGAAAACACATGAAATAGTTGATTTTGCTGCAATTTAATCAGTTGAGCAAAAACAATAAACTTATAATGTTTGAATTTTTACTGTGTAATGTTACAATATATAAAAATAAATAAATAATTTACAAGGTGACAAATATTAATTGGATTACAAATAATTAAAAAATCTTACGTTTTAATACGTTTTGGCAGTAACGACCCGGGTTTAACTTTTGGTATATTTAGGCATTTCAGTACACGGATGAAGTTATGATTAGGAAATAAACAATTTTAAATGATTCAAATTTGATATTTCAATTCCATCTAACACTTTCAGTGAAAATAGTAAATACTATCAATTAGGATAAATCAACATTGTAATCGACTTTGCAAGGAATAAAAGACCACCTAAACTTTTATTACTAAAAAAAATCCTAAAATGAATGGTATTTATTATGTCAACAAAATATTCATTAGGGTACAATCCCGGGATCCCGGGATTCAAAATAAATCAATCCCGAAATCCCGGGATTGGAAAAAGGCTTCGGGATTGGATACCCTAGTACATAGCATAAAAGTATAATAGTTGTTTCGAATAAGGCTGTGAAATCAGAGTCGGGGTTGGGAGTCTTGAAGTCGGGTGTTTTTTCCGGAATCTATACATAATATTGATTGGTGATCTAATAGTATACAGATGTCCAAATTAAACATAAATAATTTTTAAAAATCAATTTGGAGTCAGAGTCAGTTTGAAATTAAAAGTTGGAGTCGAAGTTGAAGTCGTTTTACTTTTACCCGCCTCCACAGCCCAGGTTTCGAAAAAAAATTAAAAACTTTGAATTAATTATTTTGGCAGAAAGAATTGATAAATTGAGTGATATTTGAATTGTTTGAATTTTGTACTTTTCCATGAGTTTTGTCACTAATGACCCGGGTTTCGCCTTTCGGCATCTTCATGCATTCCAAGTGCACGGATGTACTTGAACTGTCATGGACGGTCATTAATATTTTCAAAAAATCCCCATAATTATAACAAACCCACTTAATCCATTGAAAATTGTATACATTCAATTTTCGCTAATTTACATTTTAAAGCCTTTTAACTTAGTGATCTACTTATATTTTTCTATATAAACGATACAAACTGTTTACTACGCGTCATTTCAAGTACATCCGTGCACTTGGAATGCCTGAAGATGCCGAAAGGCGAAACCCGGGTCGTTAGCGACAAAACTCATGGAAAAGTACAAAATTCAAACAATTCAAATTTGATATTGAAATTCCATCAAGCACCCTCAGTCGAATTACTTAATTATAATGAGTGATATTTGCAAAATAAAAAATACCCTTTTGTGTTTAAATATAACGGTGCTAAGTTGATACCCGACAAAATATGAGGTTCAAATAAACAGGTGTTTTTGTCACTCGCTGACAAAAACTTTTCCTTTATTCACTTACGACCCACAAAAATATGTCACATACAGATTCAAACAGTTGACCATATTATTATTCTGACTAATAGTTTTTGTCGCCCCGTGAACTTCCAACAGAACACAACTGCTTCAATTAATCCACCACAGAAAGCTTTTGGATTAATATTTATAAATGATTTTATTTATTTAGCAAAATTTTGTTATTTCTCGCATTTCAGTTGAAATAAACAAACATACTTCGAAAGTAATATCTACATATCACAAATATAAAGACGATTTGAGTGGATCTAACATATCTTATTATTCATTTAGTTTTGTGTTTTCAATGGTTTCAAAAAATTTATTGATTAAATTTAGGATTTATCACCAACGACCTGACCCGGATGGTCTTGGACTAATCATAAAAAAGGATATTATTCTTTTTTAATACTAAAAGTTTCCTTTTGATTAAACCATTTTTAACCTTTGGCATTCTATAAATTTGCAATATGGGAATTATTTGGATTCTTCTTTATATTCAGATTTTAATCTACCTCAACGTTGGATTTTCGGTATACGGATACACAGGATATTTAATTTGATTGAATGATAATTAGCAGAACAAAAAGAAGAAATATTTTTAATACATTGTATTTATTGGTTTGGTCTTATTAATTTTTAGTAATGTATCTTTGAAAAAACAATGTCTAGCAGTCTGAGTATTATCATAAAACCATAATTTAAATATCAAAGATAGGTAGTGATGAATGCTACTAAATTAATTCTTTATTTTATCAATGTTTTTGATTTTTATTATAAAATATTTTATCATAGACACAAAATCAGATAAGAATAATTCTCGTATACTTCTGTAAATTTCAAGGGCTAAAATCCCAGTAAAATTCCCACACTGCTACCAATCCAATCCTAAAATAACGGGTTGTAGTAGAATAATTAGCCAATCACTAGTCCTTGTCCTCCGTCCGTCCGTCCGTCCGTCGGGTACTATCCATAGGATGTACTCGGCGGAACTGAGGGATGCTGGCATGTCATGGGAGGAAGCAAAGCTATTGGCGGGAGACAGGGAAACATGGAGGTGCCGCGTGGCGGCCATATGCTCCACATAGGGAGCGAACATGGTCAAAGAAAAAGAAGAAGTCCTTGTCCTATACTTCATATATAAAGAGATTAAAAAACTTAAATTCTTTCATAAGAAGACCATATGCTCCACATTAGGAGTAGAAATGGATAAAAAATACGTTATTCATTGCAAAAGATAATGAGATTTTTTCGTAAAAGTTTATAATATATACGTATAGATTTTATTGCAACATAATATACAACGATCAACACTATTATCTTATGCGTAGAAAGAAAAAAAAACAAATTTTGAAATTTTGTAAAAAAAATGTTGATTTGTATCAAATCTGGTAAAAAACTAAATTCAGAGTTAGCCATTTGATTAACTAAAGCTCTCACAATACATATCCCGATATTTAAGGTAAAATGAACAATATATCTCTTAAATTCTATTTAATGTTACTTCAGTGTTATATAAAGCATTCATTATTTGCCGTAGCACACAATCGTAGAAGTAAAAACATTTTCACCGATACGTGAGCCAAAGTTAACTTGTTGGGGCAGCATCGTAGCACCGTAGATTGTAGCAATATTGATTCGTAGCACGCGTGGGAGCTTCGAGGCAGCTTGGACGTGGCATGCCGGAGTACCCGTCCCGTAGTTCTGAGTGACTTCCTTTTACCTCTACAAAGAACTGCTATTAGTGAAGCTATCGGATAGTTGTAACTTTAACTAAACCTTATTCGCTACGAAGCCACATGTAAGTGGTTGGGGATGCATCTCTCTTTTAATGTAGTTGCCAAAGTCATCGAACATACGATTCTCTTATCGCACAGCTGTTTTGAAGGGGAGAAATATTAGAAGTAACGGAATGGTTTATTAGGTAACGACTCTTTATTAAATATTGATTATCATATCTGTCATTTTGATGGAAATCAAAATAAAATATTTGATTACCGCAAATATAAAACTAACCTACGCGACTCAAGTATTACAAGGTTATATGTGAAATTTTTTGACTAAACAGAAGTAACAATGCGGCAGTCTTACAAGCACCACTATTGGTATACATTGCTTTTTTTTCTTCGTCAATTTTTTTCAAATATAACATTGTTGTACTCGGGTCGCGTAGTGCTACGTTTTTATCCATAATATACAATATATTCGTTAACGATTCATAGTCATAACGAGTCATAAACATTATTATTGTATGATTTTTATAATAAACTATACATTTTCCGAGTACAATGTGTATAAAAAATATGAAAAACAATTAGCATGGTGATCTATAAACATGCTTCAATTCAAGTTAGTGATTCGGTGATTCTTAATTTATTTTTAATCTGATTTAAGATTATTGATAAAAATACTTTTTTGACGACCGCGGAAATAATTTCATCAAAAAATAATAAAAAAAGAACGTTGCCGTATTTTTCTCACGTTTTAATTTCTTTAAATAAGATTTTGTCTGGTCCGTGGTGCAGTGGTCAATGTCATTAGTTTCCGTGACGGACCTTATGAGTGAAAGTTACAGTACGAACAGAATTTTTTACTGTTAGAAAGCATGGGTGTTTGCCATGTCTAAAAATAGTCCTTCCCACCATTTAAATCCTAAAATAACGGGTCGTAGAGAAAATGATTAGTTAACCACTAACACAGGCACGGGAAAACTGCGGCCCGCGAGCAATACTATATTTTTGAAAAAGATTCATGTTTTTATCTTTTAACGCCTTTTTTAAAAAAATATTGAAAATAAATGTAATAATCGTTATTTTTGGATAAACCTATATATGTGAACAAAAATTTTCAATCATGAACCTCGATAAAAACTCTCTACGATCAAACATACTGATGAACATTTACAACAAGTTTTAAGAATCTCAACTACAAAATTAACACCTGAATTTAAAAAAAAGTTAATAGACGTAAAAAAAATCAATTCCTCTCATTAGATTGTTTTTTTTTCATGATAAATATTGTACATCTAAAAATGGTATTTTACTTGCGGCCTCCCGTTCATTTTGAATTCCTGAATTTGGCCCTCCGTCCGAAAAGTTTGCCTCCCCTTGGACTAGCACCTTGCCGTAGTCCTATCTTTCTATTCATATTTTCTTTGGAAAAGAGTGGTTTAACAACTGAGTCAAAAACATGTCCTGTAGATAAATCTCGGTTGAGTTACCTCCATTAGAAAGCCTTAGACTTAACATTAGGAGAAAACATGGATTAAAAAAAAGATTTGATAACTAAATTATTGAAAATATTGCTGAAACTGTGCTTGCATACATAATAAGAGTTTATACTTTTTAGTAACTAGTTTGTAACGTAAGTGAAGAAATCATGCAATCAAAAATAGTTGTGTTTGTTATTTAAAACTTCCAAAAGTTATTCCTAAATCTGTCTGGCATATAATATTATTTATTAATGTCGCTGTTTAAATTCCGTTTATATATACACTCTAACGTTGACAATACAGTTAATGTAACATGATGCAGCCATAAAAAAACTCTCTTTTATGTGTTTTAAATGTTTCTTACAACTTTTAATAAAGTGCAGATCTTCTTTCGAAGAATCATTATAATTTTTACGGTTCGGTAAGCGCAAAATCACAAAATTGTTTCTAATACGTTACGACCTCTTTATCCAATCATCCGACAAACTCCTTCAACAAAAGTCGTAAATAAGAAAAATTGTCGATGATGATAATAAATTTGGCTATAAAAACTTTTTTATGTATAACCAATAAATTTTCATATACTAGCAACAGTTTGGACTTGTTAATTTTAAAGGGAAATTATATTTTTTTGTTTGTATGTTTTGAAGTATTAATATAACGTTTCAATTTACAATCAAGTTTTTCAACATTGTTGTAATTTAAATATTACATTTCAGTTTCATCAGACGCTTGTATTTATTCAAGTAAAGTGCAATGAGTTTTAACATGAGAATTATACAATTTTTGAGTTTGAGTTATATATGAGAGATATTATATATAATTTAAGAGTATATAAGAAATTTCTAAGATGTTATTATTTGAAAAAAAAAAATTTCTTCCCCTTTGATAACTCCTTAAAGAATACTACCCCGCCAAATTTCTTTTAGGAATGTTATCATTTCATTCTCTTGAAGCTCGAAGATAGTTTTCAAGTTTAAAGCATTTCTATCTTCTCCTTCGGGGCCGAGTTAATAATCCTGAAATTATCATGACTGTTAATTTACAAGCTTCCAATTTATTCTTCTTTGACCATGTTCGCTCCCTATGTGGAGCATATGGCCGCCACGCGGCACCTCCATGTTTCCCTGTCTCCCGCCAATAGCTTTGCTTCCTCCCATGACATGCCAGCATCCCTCAGTTCCGCCGAGTACATCCTATGGATAGTACCCGACGGACGTCCAGGACGCCGGAATCCCACCGGTCGAAAGAAGAGGCAGGCAGGATTGAGGCTTTCCGGAGGCATCCGCAGCACGTGACCCAGCCAGTTCCAACGTCTCTCCATAACCACTGACGTGACGGGACGCTGTCTTGTACGCTCCCTTATCTCTGAATTCCTCACAAAATCAAACCACCTCACCCCCATTATCCGACGCAAGCATCTGTTCTCGAAGCTCAGTATACGGTTTTTCTGACTGGGGATGACGTGGTTTACCGAATGGTTCGGGGTCACAACCGGAGTGAGACAGGGGTGCGTTCTTGCACCGTTCCTGTTTATTATTATCTTTGACTTCATACTTCGCAGGTCAATTCCGCCTGATCGAGGTGTAGCTGTTGGTCCCGGTCTGAAGCTGTGTGACCTTGAATATGCCGATGATGCTGTAATATTCGATAAATCCATTGAGAGCATCCAGGAGACTATTGATGGGTTGGGAACTAACTCAGGTCGCATTGGTCTAAAAAATTAATACTAGTAAAACCAATGTGATGTGTAACCAAACCTGTCATGACTCTGATAGGACCCTTACCAGCGCGGGACAGATCATCGAGAGGGTTGACAGCTTCAGATACCTCGGCGTACATATCCCCGAAGACGGTAGTACAAAAAACGAGCTCGCCATTCGTTTAGGAATGGCTGGAGCCACATTCAACTCAATGCGGACTGTCTGGGACACACAGCTGTACTCGATTAAAACCAAATGCCACTTGTTCAACGCTTGCATTCTGCCGGTAATGCTTTACGGTTGCGAATCATGGCACCTGACGAAGACTCAGAAAAACCGTATACTGAGCTTCGAGAACAGATGCTTGCGTCGGATAATGGGGGTGAGGTGGTTTGATTTTGTGAATTTATTCTTACGTAGGCGAAACTATGACCAAAAACTTTTGTTTCTGAAAACTTATACCTCACTTAGGAGGTATGAGTCATCAGTTCCAAGAGCCGTTTGATTGATCAACTCATTGCCTAGAGAAGTGGACATTTTTAGTGACAGTATTTGTGAACTGTTTGTTAAATTTGACTATTTTATTTCTTGATTTTTTATGTTGATTTTGATGTGTTATGTAGTTTTATTTTTTATTTTGTGTCATTATATTTTAAGTACATGGCGAATTGGCGTCAGCTGTTATGTCATGTACTGTATTTTTAATTTTTAAACAAAAAATAATAACATACACTCCGTTTTAAACAACAAAAATGCAACTAGTTTATTGGATATGTATCAATAGTGATAAGTGACTTAAATAGTACACTTTTGTTAAAAAATATATTCAATATAATAGATTATTATTTGCGTAGATTCTTTAATTATATTGTATAAAACAAAATTAGTGTAATATTAATATTGAACACACTTCAAAATAATATCGAGCTTAGAAGACATTATAACTCTACGTGGTCCAAATTTTTTGAAAGAAATTGCTTTGTAGTTACGTTTTCATATCAATTTACTTATTGATTACCATAATTTTTTTCTTAATCCTGTATAAATAATATTTTAACCATTTGAGTATATTAATTTTATGATAAGATTCAATCTCAAAATAAGTCCCAGAGATCTTATTTATTCTCCTTACACTTGGCATAATTTTCACTAAAAATCAAGTAACGTCATCTGGTGCGGACACATTGGACCCGAATCGAAAATCAAAATTATAATAAATTATCATATTCAAATTAAAAAAAGGTTTTCGACATGCAAATAGCAACCTGGAAAAGGCTCAAGCTGGTTTTATAAACGGGACTTTAAAAAAGCGTTGACCAAAGCTGGGTATCTAATAATTTATTAGAAGCAAAGGCTTTATTATAGAACGCAATTTTTCAATGTATTAGTATAATAAATAAGACTTCTATTATATTTCACAAATTAAAAGTGCTTCTTTGAAGGCTGCATTGCTTTTTGCGCAATTAAATATACAAAATTTTAATCATCCGGTTAGCGAAATTGGTAACAAACAAATAGTGAACATTACTTTGATACTATGCTTACTAATAATTTAATGAAATGGCTAAAATCATTTGACATTTCAGAAAAAAGTAGGTTTAATTCTAATTGGCTATTAAAAGTTTAAAAAGAATAAAAAAATTAATACACATACAAGACAATAAAACAAATGACGATTACTTATTACATTTTATTTTTTACATCAAATTATTACAGTTATTAATGATTTGATTCTCTTATGAAAATAAATACGTAAAGCTAAATTCTTTTTATTACATAGCAATCAAGCGCATAAAACTTATGTCTACCTTTTTATTATTTTTTATTCTTGAATTTAATTTCTTTTCTTTAGAAAAATATTTTTTAATAAGTGTTAAATTCACAAAAATACTAAAACCCAAAATATTAATCTTCAGCGGCTCAATTTTTTTTCACTACAGAATAGTTTGCAAAAATTGATTTACTCTATGACCACTTCTCATGCATATAAAAAATTAAAGAAACATAAGGAATCTCAACAGAAATAATTCTACGGTAACTGGTTATTATTCATTCACTCAACATCTCCCTTCCTTAAAAAATGAGGCTTAACTTAAGAAAGCAATGGCTTGAATTTTATGTAGGAGTTTGAATTATTTGTATTAATCCTTCTACGAATTTTATTTTAGTACTGAAAAAGACGCAGTGTTTGATTTGTCACCAAAGAATGAGTGAGAGAGAGCACGTTTGAATAATTTATCATTTTTAAATTTTCAATTAGTTTTCTTTCTTTCCAAAAAATATTCGCAAAAGCAACTTAAAAGATTGCCTTAAATGAGGCTTTTATTTAATTACAAAATTAATGTGAATCTCTTAAAATAACAGCACGTGAAAATTTCTTAATCGTTTGGCATTAAAAATAAGAACAAAAATCATTGTATTTCACTTGAAGGTATTGTATAAATAAAAAAATAATATAAGTAAAAAAAATACAATTATGGTATCATTAAAAAAGCACTTGGTATAATCAATTGATAGTACTACAAAGTAAGTATTGCGTCATTTTAGTGGACATTTTTTTTACTCTTGTGATAGCCAGCTAATAATAAAGTTTTAAAAAGATTGTAAAATATATTTTATTTACTAAAGCTGGTTTTGAGCATGGGTAAAAAATAATATTAGTCTTTAATAAATTAAACTTATATTTTAAGACAAATACTACATTCTGTTTTCAGTAGCCGATTAAATTTAAAACAAAAACTTGTGACAGTGAAACAAAGTTGACAAAACCAAATATGCCTATCAAGGTAAGGCTTAGCCTTGTTACTTCTAATAAAATTATAATTGAGTTTTTTTAAATTGAATTTCAATTCAATCAAATACATTTAAATTTATAAAAAAAATGATTGAAAAGAACAATTTTTGGAATGAAAACAAAACCTTTTTAAATCGAAATAATTACAAATCAGCAATTGAACGGCGTTAAACTCGGGGCCATAATGTACAATTTTTCTGTTTAAAGCCTTATGTCACATTGGATACTTGATGAGAAAGAGTTAAACACTACTTTTCAAATAAAACGGCAAAAATATATTTTTTAGGTCACCACGTATTTTTTCATTAGCTAAGTCGATAAATTGTGTAAGTGGGTATGTAAACTACATTTTTTATTTCATGTTTTTACGCAATCGTATAGTCAAGAAACCTTTCCTTAAACATGAAACATGTAAACCAATACGAAAATGATATGAAAATGTCAACGCAGTCATAAAAGGAGCACTTTGTTGGATTGAGGTGAAAAATATAAACCGCTCAAATTTTTTTCTCATTCAATTTTTCCGTATTGGCATTAAATATTCTATGACCGACCTGGCCTTTAAAACATCTGCTTTCTGAAATGGTAAATAAAACCTCTGGCACTCGGGGGTAACGTCAAATTCAATCAGTGACGTTTTCCATATAAAAATGACATAAGATTCGATTACCATACACAACGGAAGGTTATATACTCTAATAGAAAGGGTTACGCTTATGACTGTTGATATTTTTGTTTTTTTAGACGTTTAGGGATGATGTACTATTTTAATGGGCTATACAAGGTTTTTAAGATTCAATATCATATTTACAGGCAGTACATATTTTTATGGAAACTTCGATATTTAGTTTGCTTGGTTTTTTTATGAAAAGAAAATTGTTAAATATAGATATTAATATAAGAAGTGCTTTTCTGATAACATTTTTATTCTACTATTTGTCGTTAAACCTCGAAATGTTTTCCCTCTTTGAGAAGCATCTTTAGATTAGCTGTAAAGGAATTTAACTATGGAGTGAACATAAATTCTAATTCCCATATGTAAATTACAAAATGGAGGTAGGGACTTATTTCCTACTAGACACAATGACAGTAGGGCATCCAATCCCAGGATCCAGGATCCCGTTAAATTTTATGATCCCGAAATCCCGGGATTGACACGGCCGCGATCCCGGGAATTCGGGATTGAGAAATTTTGAGCAAATCCCGAAAATTTACACGAAATTGGGAAATTGAAGATTTCACAATCCTCAGTGAGCAAAAAAAAAACGAAGCTTGGACATAATCCGGGGAAAAAGTATACCAAATCGAGGATTTCAAATTCCCCGGTGAGCTAATGCCAATCCCGGGATTGAAAATTAATCAATCCCGGGTTTGGAAAAAGGCTCCGGAATTGGGTACCCTAAATGGCAGGGCTACGAATTATTGATGTCTTATTAGGAAATAATTGTTACTGATGATTATTAAAAAAATATTAATGCAATTAAGCGACGAAGAGTTGGTCACATGAACATTCTTCGCGACAGACATCTCACATTTGATGTCTATTTTTTTTCTTTCTGTGAATTCGGCGGTAGCTTTGTGGATGTTTATTTTCAATATAACATTTAATTTGAGAATTATTTCACTTGTTGTGTTACAAAACGTTACACTTTTTTCGCTTCTTTAAGATTCATCATCAGACATAACAGTTTAAGGTTTATAAAAAAAATATTTAAGAACTTAAGCACTTGGCTATTTATTTTTACATAGCGAAAGCTCAATTGACTGCCACAGACCAAGTATTTCATTCAATTTTGAAATAACGAAATGATAAATAGCATTAATTATAGTTTTAAAAAATCATTATTGTTAAAGTAAGTATCAGTTAATTAATCCACAAGATAGAAAATGTGATGCCAAATGATTAATAAAACACGAATCAGACTTATCATTATTATTTCAGCTGAAATTCAACAATGACGCTTTAAAAAAAAAAACGAGAGGTATTTGAAATGAAAGCTCTAGAGGACTTTTGTTAAGCTTTCGTTTCATTTGACAAATGAACTGCAAAATAATCAATTACGTCACGCAGGACATGCGCAGCCAATTACCGTTTTCCTCTGTCGCTCATGCTCGTATGGAAGCTTTTTCAAAATAAAATAAAAAGCTCAAATTGAAAGCTTTTTCATGAAGACATGTTCTATTGTTTTAAATATCAACACTTTTTTTTATGAACAGAGCAGCGTCAGCATTTCAATTGTTTTACGTATTGAATATCGTCCACAAATATAATTGCTTGCAACTTGAAAACACTGCTTTGTTATTCCAATCAGCTTTAGTCACAAGTAAAAAAAATGCTTCACAACTAAAACTTCATTCTTTGAAACAAAAGTCTATTTTTTCAGAGAAATTAAGTGTACTTTGAAATAAAAAACGATGCCAAATAACATCAGTATCTTTCAGTAATTTAGGTAAATAGTTATGGATATCCTAACAAGTGAATAATATTCAGTTTATTAACAACTATTTATCTAACATTCAATCGAATAGAAGAGACATGTATCTGTAAAATTCGCTTATACTCAACTGCTCACAAAGACAAACTATTAATAAATGAATCGTGGTCATCTTGAAAAAATAACGAACGTCAGGAAAATAAATCAAAAACTGTAGTTTTGTTGTTACGAGTCAAATATCTTTTCTCCAAGCTGTGTAATTAATCGTAGATCAAAAAATACGAACTGAAAACGTATTTTACATGAATTCATTTATATATGTGAAAAAAAGATAAGCCATAAAATAATTGTGGTTTTGTGTACAAAAAACATTGTTTCAACGATGCTAGGGTGAGTCACAGTATGACGGAATTTCAAATTAAAAATATCCGACGAACCATAAGCATTCATATAATAAGCCGTCACTCTAAATTTCTAAATTATTATATATATATTATGTAAATTGCGATTTGTCATAAAGGTAAGAATCGATCATTTTTGTGCCTGATTTGTGTACTTAAATATCATTAAGAAAATGATAATGGCTGAAAGATAAAAATTATTCTCGATAGCTCTGAATATTCACAAAATAAAAAACGCTTATTTTTAAGTGAAAATGTTTTTATAAACATCTTCAACTAGCGTAAATATAATATATTGAGAATGTTTCATATTATTTTCAATTAAACAAAAAACAATCTCGCATCAGAATACTGTTTTAAATATAAATATTTTAGAATTTTATTCATATAATATAACAACACGTGCTTTTAATTCTTGTTGAAATAATTGGTATAAAAAGCGATGCTTTTTTACGACTTTTTTTCCAGTTTTATTTTTTGTTTAATAATAATGTAGTATTATTATATCGTAAGTGATTAAATAATTTAACCAAAGTTTAAAGTGAAAATTTGAGACAACATTGCAAGATAATTTTTAATACACTATAATGATAACGCGAAGTACTAAATGAGCGATTAAAAAATTACGTTTAGTATAGAGCTAAATGGTCCTTAAAAACATTTAATTTCGTGCTTTAACATAAAATGAGAACGCCTCCGTGATAAACATAAAATAAATCTCATAAAATCCTCCAAAAGACCGTATTCAAAACGATGAAACAAACGTAAATTTCGAAAAAGCGTAAAAAGCTTTAAGCATTATGAGTAAAGACTTGGTAGCTTTCTATTTAACATCAAAAGCACGTTGCGTTATTGCTAAGGCTCACGCTAGATGGCTGTAATATAATTTTGAATGATCTTTGGTAGTATCCCAAACGATTTTTTTATACAGGCCAAGAAATATTGCGGAGTGAATATTTTCTATGAAATTTTGCATTTTTATCTTAGCATGATAAAAAAGAATCGGTCGGGAATTGTACAGCTTGAACGATAAACGATTTTAATATGAACACGTTTTCAGAAGAAAGCTTTTTTTTAACTCGGGTCATTTTTGCTATTTTTGAACTCTGATAATAATTATTAGTCAGCCATATAACGATAATTAAATATAGAATTGTTTGAAAAAAATTTGTTCAAAACATTTAATTATTTTTCAAATTCTCAAAGAAATTTAATATTTTATTATGGTAGTCGATAGTAGACATTTAATGGGGCCTTATATATAATATGTGACACTCATCTTTGGAATTTGTCAGTATCATATTATTGTTTTACGTTTGATCAATCAAAGAGAGCATTACGATTATTTTAAATAGGAAAATAACACATAAAATACCTAAAACATGTGTTCGAGGTATGAAGAAGCGTGACCAATAATATACAATATTATTATTTCGAAATATTGTTTTGGTTTACACTAATCGTCTCATTAGCGTTCTGACTTTCAATGTATAATTATGAAATCAAATAACTTTTTTTTCTGTTTTTTTTTAATTAACAGTTATGATATGAGCAATAATTAACTCAAGTAATTTATAAAATGTCAAGATTATCTCTGAATAATTAATGTTGCAATATTTGCGCGATCAAGGGTGATTTTTTAGTTTAATTCTTAAGATGGAGTAGGTGCATTGATTTTTATTAGAAGACATGAATGTATGTCATATTTTTATTCTTTCTCTTTCAAATTATTTATTTATTGTTTAAAAATAAAAAGTACAGTACGTGACATAACAGCTGCCGCCGATTCGCCATGCACTTGACAAAAACCTAACAAACAGTTCACCAATACTGTTATTGAAAGTATCCACATCTTTAGGCTAGGCAATGAGTTGATCAGTCGAACAGCCCCTGGAACGGGCGACTCATACGTCCTACACGAGGAACAAGTGATTTGAAACATTTTTTTTTGGTTATAGTTTCGCCCATGTAAGAATAAATTGAGACCATTAAGGATAATAGTCATGAGAATTTCAGGGTTATTAACTCAACCCAAAAAGGAAGAGAAAAATGCTTTAAACAAGAGGGTAAACTTAGATTCAACCCAAAAAACGGAACGTAGAAAATCTGTAGCATTCTTTATCTAATTTTTTATTTTATAAACTTAAAATATAGAAGCAGCAAAAAATAAGTTTAAATTATTCAGAATACGAATGGTCAACATATGTAACTATAATACAATTTTTGAATAAAAAAATCCATTTAAGATTGAAAGACATGGTTTTTATTTTTAAACTTGCCATATTTTAATAGCATTTTTAACAAAAGTGATAATAAACCTAGATATATCTTTTACCGAACGATATTTTCGCCAAGTTTTGTGAATATGAAGCTTTATAGGTGAATTTTATACTGTTATTTTATGTGCATGCTCTAAATTTTAGGACTTAAGTCACATATATTTTTAAATGAATAATGGATAAAAAGACTTAACGCCTTTCAATAATCTCTTTGGATATCGGAAAACACATTTTTGGTACACTGCAGTATCAGTTGACATTGAATTTGTGTGAACATGTTACCTATATTTTCAATACGAAAATTAACAGATTAAAAATATCAAGGTATTTTAGTTCTACAGTTTTTAATAATTTTATGCGTTGATATTACAAATATTGTAATTATAATTAGGATGTTAGAGTCAATAACTTGATGCATTGTGTATCTCTTCAGAGCCAGTATATATAGCTGAGCAAAATATAAGTTTAAACATAGTTCTGAAAATGGCGCAAGCCGAAATAGCTATCAACGCATAAAATTATTAAAAACTGTAGAAATAAAATACCTTGATATTTTTAATCTGTTATAATGGAGTTCTATCAAGTAAATGCCAAATCAATTAATAATACGAAAATTATTATTTAAAAAGCAATTTATAATTTGAGGGCTTAAGATCACAAAAGTCAATCTACAAAAACAATGTTTTAAGTTCAATATGGTATAACAAGGGATTTAACTTTATGTTTTATAAGCACAGATATTTTAAACAGTTGTATTATGTACGAGGTATAGGTTTGTGTCACTCGAAAAAGTGACAAAAGTTTTGCCAAAGCTAAGCTTAACTTAACACATGCAATTTTGTTGTAAGGCTTCTCATGATCTTAAGCCCCAGAATTATTGAAAGGCTTTTTAAAAACAAAATTAACTGACCTATTTACATATGAAGGAAATAAGTTTTTTTTTTAATTTTAATAATTGAAGGACTGAAGGACTGAAGGACAAGCAGTTCAAGTTCTTCTTTTATGAATAATAATTTACAACTTTTAGCTAATATGGTATAAAACACCTTCAATGATATAAAATATATTTTTTTAACAGACCGTTAACAATTATCAAATATTTTCTGCTGAGAAATTGTTTTACGGGTGATAAAAATCATGATAATATTATTTTCTAGCACATGAGTCAATCTCTTGTGAACCTCCTAACCCCACTTGAAAATAGGGGAAGACAGCAATGAGCAAACATAATAGGCTTATTTTGAAAACAATTCAGTCAACCATACAACTTGCTGCTGACATAATATTATATCATAATATTATTTATTTACAGGACAATTTGACAAATGTTGACAGAAAATCAATCAATTCAAGGTTAGGATTTGCTTTCAATATCTAGTAAAAAACGTACAGTAAAAACATATATATTTATCAATATATTTTATAGTGACGTCTTACATTGATTATGCTTTTAAAAAATATCAAACTTATAGTCATACAATACTCGCATTCAATATTGGAATCATTACTTTTAAGTCTTGGAGTATATGACTATGGCTTGAGCATAATGTATATTTTAATAAACATTCTATTTTGAATCTTTAAAATTTAGTAAATGTCCATCATTCTTTACATTTACATATTGTCTTAGGCTTACAGTCAATGATATGACATCCTGAATTGTTTTTTAATAATGATCAATTCTCGTGATTGCATGCAATTTTCTAAAGGTTTACAGATATTGTGATTATTTCTGTATTACTTTCATTTATACAGTATATAGAAAGGCTATATAGCCTTTAAAAAATAAGACGACCCTGACTTCTTAGCTTAAAACACAATCCAAGTAATTTGATTTGTAAAGCGATTTGAATACACCTTTTTTTAAAAGGACTCATTTTTTTCCCGTCCAACTCCAGTTGAAACAGTCTAACTCCATGGTTTCAACTCGACAGCCCTGGTATAGAGTCAATAGCAAAATTGCTTCTAATCACTTTGGTATAATATGATTAAGCTTAGTTATAATATTTCATGCTTAATGTTCTTAAATGTATGTATATAAAAAAAACTATTTAATATACGTCAGCTTTGGTTTATTCGTGCACTTGAATGCCTGAAGAAACTGAAAAGCAAAACCAATGTCGCTAACGACAAAACGCATGTAAACGTACAAGAATTGAACTATACAAAATTAATATTTAAATGCCGTGATGCACCTTAAGTAGAAATACGAATTCATATTTTTGTTGTTGATGCGAAGACGACAAATCAAATTTAAATAAAAATGGCGATTTATATAAATTATTTACAGATCTATAACAAAACGTGAAATTGTTATCTTGGGAATCTTTATTAAATTTTGAAACATAGTATCATTAAATATCATTGTATGGTATATAGCAAGATTGGAAAGAAAAAATAAGCTTGAAGTGTCAGATATTGTATATTTTCAACTAATGATTTTTTTACTCGTAAAAAGCGAAGCCAATTTGCTATCATGAATTATGTTTTTTTCTTGGTCCCACTTCATTAACTCTTTTAATTTTCAGATACATGTAAAATATTTTATTTATACGGTATAATGTAAGAAAACATAATATGAAAATAATATTAACTTGTAGTATTGTTTGATGTAAGAACACATCGGAATCGCAAAAATCAGCACAAGCTTAAACACTTGAAATTAATTTAATATGATCTTCAAAATGTCCCCAATTTGTAACACACACAATGATAAGCACATTGTGTAACATTTTAGAAAAATTCCTTTAACATAAGTGTGTTATTTTGTTTGACAAAAATGCTTAGTCAGCATTCTTACGTTTGAAATACTCATACCAAACGAAATAATCAAAGACTCCAAGCTGGTAAAAAGACATTGCTCAAACAATGATTCCCCATTTTCGTAAAAATCTGTCTCGGTTGTTCTCTTCGTTGAAGGCTCTATTCAAAAGCTTAACGTTCACGTACGTCCAAAGGTCCGGCCAGCTGGAGGATACAGTGGCGAGCCGTAAGGGTGAGTTTGTGGGGGACGGGGGTGAGTAAAATGGACGGACAAGTGAAACTGGAATCACCCTATTCGTCCATGAGGTTCCGGTTGAATAATTCGAAACTCTTGAAATATCAAACTCTGACGTTTCTCAAAGTGTATTAATATTTCGCCACCTTTAAAATCAATGAATATAGAAACACAAATTATTTAGGTATAATTGACATGTCCTTATTAAATAATTATTTTTCATGAAAATAGCCCGCGGCCGTGTGGTGAATAATTTATTTACTGAATCTGTTTGATGACTGAATTTAGTTGAGTAGATAATTATTCTTTGAGACAGTCGAATAATTATTTACTGGTGGCTAAGCTGAATACTTTTTTTTATACGTGAGTTTGTCAGTTGAAAACGGATTTCTACATTTCTTTCGTTTATGGCGACCATCAATAATTTAAACGAGTAAATTTTATCGCGTTGTTAAAAACGATTTCTTGTTTTATAAAAACAAAATAAAAAAAGTTTTTTTAATATTTGACGACAAAATTTTACTAATGAATGCAACATTATTCATTGACTGCTTTTAAAATTATCAATACAATACCTTTCTAACTGACACACAGTTAAATAAAAAAAGTACATAGTTTATATCTAAGCATATGACATTTGAGTCATCAAGCACTTATAATACATACATATAATGGAGACATTAAATAATAGATACAGCAAGTTAATCAATAAAGTGATTTTACACTTCAAAACTGAACGATACACTGATGATGATTTTGTTTGACACAGCAATAGAAAATAAAACGTGCGTAAAACGAAACTTTAATAATAATTTAAACTTTTCATCATTTTATCGGTATTATTTGAACACGAATTTATGATAGCCATAGATTGAAAAATAAAAAATAGTTATTTTACCAAAGCATTAAAGAATAATAAATTGGCCAGATGCGCCATCGCGTTTTAAGGAGGCCTGCTCTAATGATGCTGCCAAGGTGGAATGGGGGAGCAGATTGCCGAAGCTGGAAAGTTCGTAAGGTTATTTTGTCTGAAGACCCGTTTGGTGGATGGCAATTTGTCTTCAACGGAATTCTACCATTCAAAGGAAGACGATTGTGTTTGCTCAACATAGATAGATATATTGCATATACTGTAGCACGTTCGTTCTGTTTTTTCTAAGTGTGCTCTTTATTAAAAGAGTTTCTAACAAGTTATTCTATTCATTTAGATATTTTGTTTCAACCCAAAATAATCAACGATGGATATAAAATATTTTTTGCGATTCAAAAGATACTTATAAGCTGATGTTTTGGATTCTAATTTATTTCTCGTAGACGCATTCACATGGTAAAACTCTATTGCAATAAAGCTAAAATTTTGAAGTATTTGATCCCAAAAAGATAGTTACAAAAATGATACATTAGAAATATATTACGGCTTCACGCCATTGTAAAAACGCAGAGATATGTTTCAACGGAAGAAATTTTTGATTAACAGATAAAAAAACCAAAACTTTAAACGTTGACATTTCGTAAACTTGTATAAGTTTTGTAACTTACGATTTGGGTTTGACCATTGATGAACGAACTGAAAATATATAACATAATAAATTCTTGTTGGTATGCGTGAAACGATGAGAATAATATTTTTTCTTACCTATTTTGGATATCCAGTAAGAAGTTCAACGGAAAACTGTAACAAAAAAGTTATTACTTAAAAAAGCTCTAAATTAGTTTTAATGCAATTGATTTTTTTATTATATTATATAATGACTCGTTGCTGCCTTAAAACTGATTTTTAACATGATAAAAAGTGTACTTATCAGTAAAAATTAAAACAAGATTGTTTTTATTGAAAAATACCGAATGATGATTTTTTTTTTAAATTTTGTTAAAAATGCTTAACGAAATTACTTTTTTCTTTATAGGAATTATAATTCTTAATGGACTTACACAAAACTTGATTCAGCAATCAATTAGTGTTTGAGTCATAGCAATGTGTCAAAAATGTATACTAATAATAATTTAATTAATGGTATTCGTATAATGGGAAACTTTGCTAAGATGAGTTAATTCCACTTTATGAATATAATTTTAAAACAGCACAAAAATGTTTAATAAAACCTAGTTTGGACAACACAAAATGCAGTTTTTATGTGCAAATTATTTAAACTCATTTGCTGTCTTAATAATAATAAAAAAAATGCATGTATATATAATAAATTATTAAGTAAAAGTAATAAAAAAGAAATTTATAAATATTTTTTTTTAATTATGAAAAATCGCGCTTCTGAGATTTCCTCAAAACTCGATATTTGAAAAATGTGATTTGTGATCCTAAGTTGCTCGTGAAAATTTTTCACTAAATAAAGCTCTTTTTATTAATCTATCAAAAAGATAATAACTATTAAGCACCATTTCAAACACTCTTAAAACAAGTATTTGCCTCAAAGAGAGCGACCGATATTCAATTTTTTGAATTAATCGATTTTTTTAAAGTTTTCCATGTGTAATTTTAAATTAAAAGCACTAATTAGGGCAAACAGTAACACATTTTAAAAATTAAATTCATAACTTCAATTACTTACGTACATGGTATCAAGTGATACAAAATTTACCAACCGGCGCTTATAATTCTCCAAGGGTCTGACACAAAATTGTGTTAACCGTTTGTAACGGCTCATCGAATTTTCATTCGTACAAATTTTATATGAACATGATATCCGATCATGGACCGTTAGTTCTCGCCAGCTGGATGTAAAATCAATGTAAAATTGTCAGATTATTTACTTCGTCACTGTCAAGTACTCGTCCTGGATTATTCAACTGTCAAAATGTTTCGCTAATCGTTATAAAGTAAACAATATAATAAATAAATGTATCAACGAAGATTGGCTGAATTCTATAGTGTTAAAGTTTCGTGTTGTTAGTCAAAATTTGTAGTTTACTCAAATCTGTGGGCATTCCCATGGGCTTATCCTTTTTGGCTTTAAACTCGTTGATACATTTATTTATTACATAAACACGAAACATTCATTTACTAAGCGTCAGTTCAAGTTAATCCGTGCACTTGAACGCCTGAAAATACCGAAAAACGAAACCCGGGTCGTTATTGAAAAAATCACGTACATAATTTGATCGATACAAATTCAATCAAGAAAGTCATTAGATCACGTTTTCTGAATTATTTGAAAAAGAAGATAAAACAATAGAAAACTATTCGAGTTTCATATACTGCTCTACTTAAACAAAGACGAATTCTCCAGAATGAGTTAAGAAGTAGAAATTTATTCAATAAACGCAGCATCGCGATCGAGAAATTTATGGAACTTTTAAACAAATTTTCTTTAAACGTTAGTTATGTATTCAAAGTATTGGTAATACCTTCTCGATAAAATTCTCACCAATTCATTACATTATTATAACAAGTAAAACCAATTAATTTAAATGGTTTAATAAATAATATGCCATTAGAATTTTCCATAAAAAATGATGTTTTCATAATAAATTAATTTAATATACTAATGACTTTTAATGTGTTCACTGTCAATTATTTAATATATTAAAAAAACACATTTTTTCTACAGACACATTTATAATAAACATCAGGACTGGTTTCACTCACCACGAACATTATTGTCTGATGAAATTATAATATATACAACGTTATTGATGTATATACAATTGAAAAAGTTATCACAGTGTGTAACACAAGATTAGCAATATGTCAAACAAATTATCTATAATTGAAATGCTAAGCACCAATAAATATTTTTTACTGATTTTCAATCAAAAGTCAAACCAAATTAAAAATCGATTTGAGTGACAAAGACAAAGTGAATTTAAAGTTATTTTTAAATATTTATTGAGAGACTAAAGATATTTTAAACTATATTATTAATAGTCACAATAAACGGACCTGATCTTTATTATAAATGTGTATTTACAAAAAAAAGAAATTTATTTTTTAATAACAAAAATAAGTTTGACTGCGTCTATATAATTCAAAGAAAATATTCTCTTACCAAACCGACTGTGACATAAATTATTAAGGTACATTTATTATGTAATAATGCTGTGATATTGAAAGTTTTGTCGCAGCTCGTATTAAATACTTGCCTTTGCAATATGAGAATGCTTATATCTCTGAAATATTTAATATGTAACTAATTAAAATTTTGACGACTCATTCAGCCAGTTAAATTACTAAACTAACAAAAATATACAATTTTCACTTGACGGAGTGGAGTGTTAATGTTCAATGTGTCTGAGAAGCTTGTAGTCCTCTTTAAAATGTTTGAAAGTTATTATCGGTCCAGTATTAAATGTATCTGTAATTACCATAGAAACGGGAAGAAATCGAGAAAAAAATTCTGTTGAATGTTCCTAAAATAGTTTTATGTTTAATAAGTTGTTTTACTGTGTAAAAATTAAAATTGCATTAATTATCTGAAAGAATATATAATTACCATTTACATTTTTTATATGGCTAAAGATTGCGTTTTTTTAATATTATAACAAAGCAAAAATTATGTTTCTTTTAAGGATTATACATAAATATTTAGATTTTATCATTTTGGTTGATGATACATTGGCGTTATAATTTAAATTCGCTCCCAACATGAAGCATATGACCTAATAATATAAGTATCTCAACATTTTTTTTTTACGATAGCTGCTTGTAAATTAGTAACCTCTCATTTTAGATAAGAATAGGTATAGAAGGATAGAGCTATGACAAAACTACCGTCTTTTTCCGAAAATAAGCCCTCCCCCAAAAATAAGCTGTAGTTAAAATAATGTGAATGCCAACAAGTGGCGATTATTGCTAGTGCCACACTATTTACGTTTTCCAAATACTAACTCTCCAAAATTATTGCTATGGATGAGACAGTAGTATTTCTAGGCCAAGAATCTCAAACGACAGTTCACCACAAGGGTTCCTAGTCAATCTACGTTCCTTCTACTGGTTATAAAAGTGCACGTGTTTCCTGTATTTTGGAGATTCGTCTGGCTGGCAAGAAAGCCTCACCGTTAATCGACAACTAACTAAGACAAGATTGAACGCGTTTCAGGAATTAATGTCCTTGAAAGTGAAAAAACATAGTGCACCCAAGCAGTTATAAAAAAGTGGGTTGATTCTATGCTGCCACCTATATTTAGGGGTCGCCTAAGAGGTTTACTAATTTTTTATTCAGCCAGTACTCACCGCGCTAAAGACACGAAAAACCTCCTTGCTGAGAGGAGGATTGATCAAATAATGATTCCAGCGGGAATGACTGCTTATCTCCCGACACTCTATATCGCAATAAACAAGCCATTCAATGATTATATGCGCATGAAAATCAATGAATACATTGAAAACAGAATGATGAGAAATCAACGTGGAAATTTTGTGAAGCCTGGCCTATAAGAAGTTGTGAATTAGGCAAAGAATTCATGGCATAAAATAACTGACAGTTGTGTTTTCAATGCACTCCAAACAGGCTACTTAGACAAGAAATACTCATTTAAGGATAACTATATTGCAGAACATGAGAGATTCGGACCAATGATTCAACAGGAAATGAATTTGGAGGAAATTCAGAATTTGATAAGTTTTGATGATGTGTCAGAGGAAGATGACTGACTGTATTCGAATAAATTTGAAGTAAATGTAAAATTCCTATATACAAATAAATATTGAACGAAAATATACAAATCTACTTATTGTACTTAAAAAGTAATCCCTACCCCGATAATAAGCCCTATCTTGTATTTCGGACCGAAAAAGAAAGTAAGACAGTGTCTTATTTTCGGAAAAAGACGGTAGTAGTTAACTGATCGTTCTTGGTACGCCCCGTTATTTTTTTTTAACGGAAATGGTGGAAAGAAAAGTTTTTAGACTTCAGCAAACACTTAGGTCTTCGAACAGATATCGATTGAAAAATGCTGTTCATCTCAAGAATCGAACCCGTGAGATCCGTCACGTAACACAACGACTTTGACCATTATGTCGCGGACCTAAAACAACAAATATATTAAAAGGAAAAAAAACATTGCAACGATTACAAATCAGACTGAAAGGGCTTAACCAATCAGCGAGAAGGATTCATAAAAAATTTTGGACCACGAACCTGAGAAATTTTACTCATATGTTATTTTAGTGAGAACAACTGAGTTTTTTTTAATATATTTTTTTTTTTCAAATTGTATTTTCTATATTGTATATATCGACTGCCTTATCCTCAAACCATGCAATCTTCAATGGTGCTAAATATCCAATAGCAGTATTGAATTATTAATTTAATATTCCAATACCTAGTCAAAGAGAAACTTTTAACTGAATATAAACGAGCAAAGCGTTCTCTTTGCCATTGATAAAGTGTGTTTAAAGTATTGACAGAGACAAAAGTACGTGGTCAAATAGTTTTACGCGGTATCTAGTTTGACCGGTACACAACATCTGATAAACAGATTTATGCGTCGGTATATAGGACGTAGACCATAATTCCGGCGTTAATGGTTTACGTGACCGGACAGTTGGCAAACAAGAGCCCAACCCCGTGCGCTGTACGGGTTAAGAGGGCAAGGGTGGTGCAGCCACCCCCGAAAAGTACCACGAGGGTTAACGATTCATGCGTTTGTTCCTAATAGAGTTGACGAACTGTACGGAATATTTGATTTTTCTGACGACAGGGAATGCAATTTCGGTATTCTTGATATCGGTTTACTGGTATTTTTTAAATAGTCAAATACCGATTTTTACTGTTAAGATTTTTTTATTTAAATTTTACCCATAATAATCTAATACTAAAAAACGCAATGAATTAAAATATTGTTCATAATATTTAAAGAATTGCGTCAATCATGGCTGATTTAAATATTGGTTACCTAGCCTTTTAAATATCAAAATATTCTAACATATCAATGAAAATTCATGTTGAAGGTATTTTTGTTAAGTCCGTGGTACACAGGTCAACGCCGTTGACTTCTGCGATGGATCTCACTGGTAAAAGTCCTAGCAAGTACAGCATTTTTTGCCATCGATTTATTTATTTCTGTTTGAAAGTATGTGTGTTTGAGATGGCCTAACATTCTCTTTCGCTCTTCTAATCATAAAATAACTGGACATAACAAAAGCGATTAGCTAACCGCTATTGCTGTTTTAGTTATATAGTTTCTATCAACAGTCTCTTAAAAGAAAGGTTTGAGCAACAGCGTAACTGTGAATCTCGTAGATAAACCTCAGATTAAATACCTTAATTAGGAGACTATATGCTCCATATTGGAAGAGGATGTGGATACAAAATAGAGCTCTTTGTTCATACTGTATACATTTTTTGAATAGGTATTGAATATAAATGCATCAGCATTGATATTAAATGGATGTAATTGTTTTTCTTATGAGTAGATTTTTTGTATTACCGATAATAGATATAGAGTATAAAAACCCGGTATTGGTATATGCGTCCAGTATGGCAATCCCTAGTTTGCGGTTTGGCTAAATAGTGTCGGAATAATCGGTTTATTATGATCGATGACACACCCTAACAACTTTTATGTTGTTTTATCATGATACTGTCGCATGCCCATAACGTATCATATAATAAATGGAACCAAAATAAACAACGTATCTACATAAGCAACAAAAACAACATTTTGAGCATATTTTAAAACTGTTTTATATGGTTCTGTCAAAAAGCTTTGTGTCATTTAAGTCGTGTTTTGATTATTTATTACTAAACGTATCTCATTCTGGCAATCACACAATAGATATATTACAATGACATTTTTAATTAAGCAACCATCTAAGTTCTAAGAGTTCTAAAGTTATAAGTTCTAAGTTAGTATAGTAAATTGATCACTTGTAAGGTGTTCATCGTCAATTTTTTGTGTTAAGGCGTAATATATTTAAAAAAAAAACACTGATTTGTACCTACTCATTCCACATTTATTTATTAAAATCACGACCGAATATTCTCATCACGAGCAATTTCAACTGATAGAACTTTTTTTTTATTTTTATCCATGTTCGTTCCAATGTGGAGCATATGGCATCCTAATGGAGGTATCTCAACAGATTTTTTTTTCTACGAGAACTGTTTGTCGCTCAGTTGCTCAGCCTCTCTTATTCAAGAGAGTAGTAAAAATATAAGGCTAGGATAGGACTAGTGGTAAGCTAATCGCTCTCACTACACCCAATTATAAAAAGATCGGAAAGGGTGGGAAAGAAATTTTAGACATCACAAGCACCAATGCCTTCGAACAGAAATCGAAAAAATGCTGTTCGTACTGGGATCAAGCCAGTAAAGTCCGGCACGAAAGCCCACAACGCTAACCGCAGCGCCATATGACCCGGCGAAACTTTGTTAATTGTTTAATAAAAATAATTTGATTATCCAATAATATTATCAATCATCTAGAAAATGCAATTTATGCGACTAACTAAAATTCCGTAAAAAATATTTTAAGAAAAAAAGTTTTTATTTGAATTCAAGCTTTTTTCTGTTTTAAGACCGTGAGTCGTCACTGTATACATCAGTATTAATAATAAAAATAATTCATTATATTAACCACCCTCCCCCATGTTTAATACGGCCACTAAGCACGGCTGTCAGAAATCACTGTCACATACAACTCGCTCTGTTACAACATCCCTTAGTCCTACTATGGTCTTAATAGTAAAGGATGGCCTTCAAATATGCTAAAATCCTAAAGGTTGAAATCTCGCAGAGATATATGGCTTTCCTAAAGCATACATAGCTTCTGTTATATTAATTTCAAAAATCTTTCATAGAAACTGACGAAAAATGAGTTACAACGTAAAAATATTTATAAACCATTGAATTAATAGACCAGTTTGTTATATTATAGTAAGTAAGCAAAGTAACGTGATGTTACTAGATTTTTCCAATAGAGCAAAATGATTTTTTTTTGTTTAAAATAATCCCAAGCATAAAATATGTATCTTAAATTCCTTAATTAGTAAATCATCGAAATTCTTTTGTTTTTCACAAAACCTGACTATTTTTATTTACCTCAGTAGATTATTAATATTTTCTTTGCCTTTGAAAAAGGTTTGTCTCCGATAGCTCATTATTCAACATTTTAATAGGGGTTAAAAAAACTCTTCAAATGATTTTGAAATGGCGAAGATTTTTCTTTTCATATAAAATGATAATTTTCCTTTTAACTATGCTATTTAGGTACCATTATTATATCCTTGATGCCAATTCTAAAGCTACTTGAGTTATGTATATATTTATAGTAGTTTACTTTAAATTACCTTTCATGTATTATATTTGTATAACGTTCTTTATTTTGCAAGTATTTTTAGTTTCATATTAATTTAAAAATAACAGCTTTTCAGTAAAAAAATGACAATGCTGGTTTTTCAAGGAAGAATATTTATTGAGATAAGATTGCTTTTATTCGCTAAGCATCTGCTTTCAGAAAAGGTGAAGGAAAAAGCATGTGCAAAGTGAATGATTAGTTTGAAATTTTACTGATAATTTCTACTGTAATTTGTAAATTCTTTTCTGTTTCAATTGTTTGATACACCTTTTTATTTCAATTTGCTTTTGTATAAATAGCACTGCTAAATTTTATTTCTTATAAGTTGAAAATGCTTACCATGAGCACAATCAATCCCGATAATGATAAATAAAAAAAGTGGAAATTAAATACAAAGGAATATTGTGTTTTTTCTTTATATAATGCCTTTCCATCAACAATGAACACCCTAAAAGTGAAATACGTGACTGTTCATGAAAAAAAATACCATTTTAATTCGAAAGCCCATATAATTTATTTATTATATAATTTATGTGTTATAAAAAAAGGTTTATTTTATGTGGAATTTGGTGAGGTATATATAATCAGCATGTTAAACACAGTTACAGCACATGCAATTTGAGAAATTCATAAAAGATTAACCGATTTTTTTTGTGTGACACTCGCCTACTAAATATCGTAAATGAAGTATGTTTTACAGTGTAGTATAATATGAAATATAATCATTGTTTTGTTATAGTATTACAAAAGACGCAATTTTTATTTACATTGCTTTACATATTTTATAATATGCACCACTTCTCACGTTACCTTTGATATTATAAAGCACCATCGTATTAGTATCAGTATGAAAGCATTACAGGGTTTATCCTACGGGAGCGCCCTATTAATATAAACGTATAAAAATATGTAAAAACAAAGTAAACATTTCATTCGAGGGCGCGAACCTAAGTAAAGTGGAGAGCGGTGGACGGCTAAAAGGAAACGAAGAGTTGAATTCTGGCCGCAGGACCCGGAGTTGTAATCAAATTATGCAAATCGCCGGCGGGCAGTGGCGCTCACTGTCCTGGGATGGTTGGTCGAACGACGTCAGCCGATTTGCTACGCCGCACACTGGGTTAACAATGCCCATTTATCGAGACAATCATCTTAGTATGAGAAAATAGTATGGGTGGTACGAAAAATTTAAAAACATTCTACATGTAAATAAAATGTTTATTTTACATATATATTTAACGTCTTCTTTGTAAAATCTATCGTAATTTGAAAGCCTCGTCGATTTAAGCACCAAAAACAAAAAAAATATCAAATTTGCAATTAAGATATGCAAACAGCGATATGTTAAGTAACAAAAAGAAATATAAGAATCTTATGAATAAGACAGAGTTTGGGTTAAGTTTGAAAATTTTAATTTTATCCCTTGTATGTAGGTATAAAGCAAAAAATAAAACACATTTTGAAAGTACCTATAAAAACTTTATAGTTTAAAATAGGTATAAAAAGATATTTCCTAATGTTGGAAATTTGTCATTATTGTGCTAATTGTTATAAATTGAACGTCTGTTCGGAGAATTCGTATCTTTGTGCGATTCATCTGAAATACCAGCCTCTTTGCAAAATCCACCCGGTGTTATAAGGCAAGGCAGAGCAAACCATTCTACAGCTTTTAGCGCCGTCGTGGATTGTGATCAATTTGTTTTAATGAATGACCTATTTACTTTTGTGAATGACTCAATGAAGTTTAATATATTTAAGTGAGAGAGCGCCGTTTTTCTCGGATTATTTTATTTCCTTATAAATCGTTTCAATTTATTCACATTTAAGCTTTGCAGAAAGCGTTAGCAATTGATTTCCCTCGCAAAACAAATGAAAAACCAGTTACAATCTTAAAGCGTTAAAATATTAGATTTGTACAAATTTTAGATATTCCAGAATTTATTTATTTAAATGACCAGTCAGGTCAATTTCCTAGTTACATAGAAAGATATTTCAAAAAGTTGATGTTTTAATTTATAACCTACTATCCATTATATTTGAATGCCTCTCTTATATATCTCAATAAAAGTACAACAAGAAAAGAACACTTGTTTTCTCTCAGTAGAAAGATGTTGCATATCGACTGTGGAAAGGAAAAAGACGTAACCCACAGTTTTTCAAAACAGCTTTTTTCCGATAATCACAATGTAAACTACTTCTATCAAAAAAATGTAAGCTGAAAATGCCAAATTAGTATCTAAATTTAGCTTTTTGTTTGATAAAGATAAGCTTGTGGAAATTGCAATCAGGAAAAAAGAATTTAAAAAAGGTTTTTTAATACTAAGTTAATATCAGAAAAAGTCAATTAAAATCCATTTAATCAGTCAGTCGTGTATATTTCATAATTTTCCCTTTACCCAAAATCATCAAAATATGTCATTTGTGTTTCCTGTATAAAAAAATATGGGTGGGTTGCGTCCTTTCCACAGTCGATATGTAATTAAAAAAATATAAACAATCATCTTTCAGTCTCTCAGTTTTAGCTCAAAATATCGTTTTATAGATTTTTCAACGTTTAAATAAATTTGAATTAGCAAAATGAGATTCACTAAAAAATGAGACAAATAATAACTTTTACCTTTTTAAATTAGTTTATATATGTCTAAAACTTGTTCATATATATCTTAAAACAATAAATTTATAGTTTTAATGGAACTAAGCCACCGTAGTAATCTATTGTTATATGGTCCATTACTTTTTTATCGATGGCAAGATTGAAAATGAAACTAGCCTCAAAACCTCAGGCATAACCGTCAACTATAATACCAATATATTTTCACATAATAGTTCAAACAACTCAAACATAAGTCCTTAAATAACCATAAGTTTATCCCTGTTTCTGTTTATGTTACTTAACTTCTTTTGAGATGCTTGGTTAAGAGTTATAAATATGCTTTATAATAGAAATGTATATGATATTAAAAAAGTTTATACTTTTTTAATAACGTCGTCTATCATCTCGCTGAGGTTTATACTATTCAAAAACGAATTTTATCTTAAAAAAAAAAGAAGTTTGTTTTAAATTAAGAATGGTCGACCATTACTTAAATGTGTCACATTCCATGTAATATTTGATCACATAGAGCAAAAAACAAGGCAGCTAAGGAATTGATTAAATTGATAGTCGCATAGAAATGTAAACGTGATTAACTTGCTATATTTATGACAAAGAGAATCGCTATGTCATGATTTGTACCAGAGACCACGGAGCGCCATTTTAAAGCAATATAAACTACAGACTGTTTTATTTGATACATGTTTATTGCCATTTTAGCCTGTTTCAATCAGTGGATGAACGGTCTTATGCTGGTGGAGGATTTACGAGGAATTTATCACACGCCGTTGACGACATTGTTGGGTTACCATAAAACACTCGGAGATCACTAGTTTTCTTGGCGTTTTTTATCGTTTGGGGAGGAAATAGTCCATACTTCAAATAAAAGATCAAACAAATCTTCATCGAGGAAAATCAGTTTTTTTAAGCGGCAAATAAATGCCACTTAAATAAATATAATGGGTCATGTTTGTGTATTGTAAAAGATGTTTAATTATTGTTGAATCTAAAAATACTCACTAAGAACATCACTCTCGGTTACTTTTCAAAAAGCATTTAAATAGATTTTTGCTATAAATCTTGATTCTTCAATTATATAATTAATTCTCTTCAATCATTTAATTTTCATAATTACCAGTTTGTACTACTGTATTTCAGCAGTTCAACAAAATAAATAAACATTTTTTCTAATTCCTTCCTTTATTTACTAAGATCAGGACCGGTTACACTCATGACGGCTTAACGCTGTTCAAGAATATTGCTTCGGATGTCGACATATTCCACGTAGACGTGGGTGAGTTCCGACGAATATTTTTTTTTATGTATTAAAGTATAGTTCGTCGGAGCTTACTCAGTTGACTTCTTTGCACATTTTTTTCTACTGCTTTTAATATTAAAATGTACTCTTTTTTTTTTCTTCATTGTAAAAGTTTTAAAATTTATAATTTGTCAACCTTATGCAATGTTAATTAAATAAATAAATGGCGAGCCTTATCAACTGATAAATCTCAGTTGATTATGTTGATGATAAAACTCAGTTTCAGATCTTGTATTGATTTCATAAAATTCTCAAATCTGATGAAGATTATTTATTTTAAGCTGTATATTGAAAAAAAGTAAAAAAAATCACGTTATTACCTTGCGGTAAGAATAAGAGAAAGAATATACGACGGAGCATTTATAATAATGGATTATATAGAGTCAAAGAGATGACCCAGATAATAAAGCTTTATTTTTTCGGGAACGAATTGTCAAAAAGCTCCCATTGATTTAGTGCAGTGTGGATTTTACCAAACAGTTGGGAGGAGTATTTGTGTCACGAGATGGCGTCCCCTATAATTTATTAACCAGGCAACTGCTCATTTCCCAGAAAATTCCAGAATAGTATAGGCGCTATATTCGGTTGGAATTTCAAAAATTCTTTTGACATATTTATAACAAAACATAGGTAACGTTACATTATTAGTGATAACTGTAACAAATCACGGAAAGATAAATTGCCAGTCACGGTAACAGGTTAACGGCTGTTATTCTGAATGAATTGGCTAGATTTATTTTGTTTTGTATATGCATATTAACTCTTGCGGCTCGGAGACTAGAAAAATGCTTCTCAGCCGATGGGGGTCTTTTTTGACCCCAGTGGTTTCCTCATTATTGGCCTTATTCTTATGAATTTCAAAAAAAAAAATAGTCCAAGGGCTTAAAAATATCTCTTTGCATCATTCCTCATACATTTTTTTATAAAAATCTGTGTTTTTTTAATAAATAATAATATTTTAAGTTGCGCGTAAAAAAGACGTCATGTCAGCACACATATGAATTGACTACTGAAGAGCGTTCCAAATTATCATACGAACAATCGTTATCGCGGGCGCTAATCAGCTGATAAGCGTTATCGCGTATTTATATAAACTACAAAAGGTCCAAAAAACTATGATATAAGAATACCTTAATTATAAACATCGTATCACCCATATTAAAATAGATATTTACGAAAATGTTGGTATTGGGGTCGCATTTCTTGAGCTTAGAAACGGAAAAGTTAAAAAATGACACTTGTTTAAAATAAATTTAATACTAATATTTTGTGGACAGTGTTGCTTTCGCGGCGCAACAATTAAATAATGACTTTTCATATTAGTTTCTGACACTATGTGGGTCAAATTGGCATTGCGTTTTTCTATCATAGTTATCCATGTAACATAAAATATCAAAGCATGAGGCTTCATCTTAAAAGCTCAAATTGTTCATATACTATTTATTGTCAATGTTTTCAGCTTTAACTATGTGGGAGATCATTTTGTATATAAATGACGCGTGTTTTGCTTTTTGATAAGCATCTTCAGACAAACTATCGTATGGTAATTAACGAATAATATATAACTCGATTATAATTCTCAATTTATAATATTATAAAATGAGTTTCTCTCATTTTACTGGACGCAGGGTGGTGGTAAGATACATACAATTTACTTGTATAAGTATGAGAATATGTAGAAAATGTATCACAATTTATTTATTGTAATAACTGAGATCAATTTTATTTTATATTTTTATTTACTTTTTACATACAACTATCACTTTGTTACTAACCAACTTCTGCCAGAACGCTGACGACTTAAATATTTTATTTTAATTCTACCTTTGATCAATACATTGAGTAAGACTAGATACAAATATATCTTCTATACCTTTAAGCACCATAATATAAAAAAAACAAAATAAAGTTAGGAAGATAAATCTTCTTAAAAACTTATAATTAACATTAAAACAATGAATGTTTTATCAGTCCTTAATTCAAAAAACCTTTGACGTTTTTTTGTATTATCTATTTAAAACCTTAAGCCGTTTCTCTCAAAAGAATTCTTAGACAAGAAAATGGCTTTGGCATAGCCGTGTTGTAAAAAATGCCGTAGTCTGCCAAATTAGTTTTCCGAATGATTGAGGGTCTCAGACGAATCTTTGAATTTGCTATTTTTTTTAAATTAAGCTCATAAATTCCTGACCATTTTTAAGTAATTAGATTTTGAGAATTGGAAAAAATATTTTTACCATGAAAGCTTTATTTAAAGCTGTAATTTGTTATCCATTGCATAATTCGTAGGACAATTACAACTCTAACGAATGTAATAATTCAAAGACAACTATTTGATTTATATTATTAATCTTCAGTATTTCAATGAATATAATTTAAAATTTCGATTAAAGGTGTTTGGTGGAATTGAATATTAAATTTGAATCGCTCAAATTATGTTTATTCACACAAGTTTTGTCATAAACGACACAAGTTTCGTCTTTCGGCATCTTCAGGCGTTCAAGTTCATCCAGGCACTTGAACGCCTGGAGATGCCGAAAGGCAAAGCCCGGGTCGTTAGTGACAAAACTTTTGTGAATGTAAATAATTTGAACGATTCACATTTAATTTCGATGAATATTTTATTTTATGTATTGTGTTTATCAAAATTTTAGCACTTTAGTTTTTTAGATTAAATAAGTGACGTATAGTTCTACAGTCTACCACAAAATTAGCCTTGTTTAATATAATATATAAAATAAATTTGTTAATTTTTTGATAGTCGAAAATACAGTATATTATATATACTGTGACCTGTGACTTTCAGTCAATTAAATACTAAATGTATGTTGAGACAAACTGAGGTAATACATATGTATCACCTTATCAAATTGTCCGTTAGTAAACCTTTTTTACTGCGCCTAATTTATTATGTACTCGGTGGAACCGAGGGATGCTGGCATATCATGAGAGGAAGCAAAGCTATTGGCGGGAGACAGGGAAACATGGAGGTACAGCGTGGCGGCCATATGCTCCACACAGGGAGCGAACATGGCCAAAGAAGAATTTATTTTGTAAAATTGCACATTTATTTTTTTATTATTTTAACCACATCGCATATCAAAATCCATGAAAATAGTGAATATTCATTGAATATAATGGAAGTTGAGTCATAAATTTATTGACAAAATCATTCCATCAATGAAATTATAGTAAATATAAATTACACTGAAACAATTCAATTTTCAAGCATATATGCTTTTATGCAATATCAACTGATGATTTTACATTCACGCACTGACACAGATAATACATTTATGAGAACCGATTGGCCAACACTTTTAACATATGTTAACTTTAGTGATTATTTTTTTATTCTGCATAAATTAAATATCTTTTACTGTCTTGAAATAAATCAATATTGTCCAATGAAATATCTTTAAAATTATTATGTTGTATTTCATGCACATCAATAACAAGCGTATGTTATTCCTGTGGAAGACATTTTATTGACTTCTTGTATCAAACCAACAATATGGAATATTAAAGATTGAAATTGGAAAATTGCTTGAAGCATATTATTTAATTGAAAGTAAATTAAGTATTTTTGGAAAAAAAATATTGTATGAATTTTACTTCCTATAAAATACTTCAATATCGACTGTGGAAAGGAAAAAGGACGTAACCCACACAGATCAAATTTTACAGGAGGCGCTAAAAACGTGTTTTGATGATTTTGTGACATATGCAAATTATGAATTATACACAACTTGAAGTGCACGGATACTTCTAAACTGATGTTTAATTGACATAACCTAATATTGATTAAAGAAATTGTCTCGGAAAAACCTTTATTTCAGTGTTTTTTCTTGGTTTTAATTATATGCAAGGTCATCTTTTTCAAACTTAAAAGCTAAATTTAGATACTAATTCGGAGTTTTTAGCTTCCATCCTTTTGATAGAATGTGTGTCAAGTTATATACATTGTAATTATCGAATAAAAGCTATTTTGGAAAATTGAGGGTTACGTCCTTTTTCCTTTCCACAGTCGATATGTATAAACGAGTAATAAATTTATAATAATTTTAACATGACTAACACATCACAAAACAAAAACCATTCATTCGTATAATCATAATAACATTGAACACGACAAATCAAAAGCGCGCGGTTTTCAAACAGCTGACACGATACAGAATTTTCTAAATATAGTCAAATAATAGCGAGTAGCGCTACGGAAGTTGGATCAAAGCGCCATAAAACCACAACACGTCAAAACACATTTAAGCCAATAGAAAACGTTGAACCGCGCCAGACTTCTTGTTACACGGCCAATTAGCTGTCAGCGTGCGGTTCCGTTGATATATTGAGTGGTTTTTGTGAAGCAATACGCACCACTGCAAACAATACACAGTAGTTTATATGATTTGTGTTATATCTCAACTGACCAATAAATTGTTTCTATACCGGATATAAATTTAATCATCTAAATTCAGTTTATTAAAGTATATTCAGTAAACGTATTTATTCATGCTTTGTAAAAAAGTCATTTTATTTTATAAAAAAATATCAAGCATTACTTGATATTATTAGGATTTATTGTGACCATCAAACTATTTAAATCATCAATTATAACATATTACAAAAAAGCTTATTTCATTTTATAATATAACAAAATACTCAAAATAACAATTATCCACGTCCAAATTGATTTTCTCGATGTTATATAATAATTATTGAAGCGACCATTCTGGACTCCTATTTTCACCTGTGTTTTGACAAAAAACGTTCCTCGAATTTGTACACAAAACGGCCACCATTGTGTAACAATAATTATAATTGTCAGCCTGGGTGTCGTGTAACCTTGTGTTCCCAGGTTGTCTGGCCAAATTGCAATTATGGGAGTATCGTGTTGTTTTCACAACAATCGACGGGAACCAGCGTTAGTATAAACGCACACGGTATATGGGTGTTGGAGCTCACGACCTGCGTCATACGACACCTGAGACAACATTCATTATCGCTTTACATGCGGCAAACGGAGCTCAAAGCTTCCCTACAGATCTGTCGGGATATCTAAAACTAAAAGGCATACTATCCGGCAACGTACAAATTGTTGACATAGATGTTTGTGTTATCATTTACTGTGGTATTTTGCAAAAACACATGGCGGAGACCTTTTATAATTAAAGTAAATGCAATGTTTAAAAAGACATCAAAGCTTTCGGTTCCTTTTACACGAACAGCAATGACTGAGTAATTCCAAAAGGTTACATATTTTACTATTTCAAACTGAAAATTATTTTAATAAAACAATTTACCAATCTATTTTGCTAGGTGCAAGTCTTTGGCAGTTGCTTATTAGAAATCTCGAATGAAGGAGAAAAACTGATTATATGCTAAACGCTTGCCATGCAATTGGATACTGGTACATATAGCATATGAAAGAAGTGGTCGATAGAGGAAAACAAGTAATCTACCGATTGTCTATTTGGCAAAACAAAGATTGTCAGGAATAGAGAATTCACCAATAATGTCAGTTACACGTTATTAAAGTTTCCCATCGCCATATCGAATAACAACACTTAAATATTTTCGACGGATTAGGCGAATTTATACAAATTTATTTTTAATATCAAATATAAAATGGTAATAATTATGTAAAGTTATCAACTTCAATTTTATATTAATAATAGGTGCTTTTATTAAAAACCTTTCCGGTTAAAGGGCTTATATAATTTCTAAATTATGGTACAAATTTAATTCAATAAATGAATGGCTATTTTTTTTTTTTTTTTAAATAGTTTCACTTAAATTGTACGAAATACCGTCGGGTATTAAGTATAATTTGCTAATAACCTTTTTACTGCTTTGACACTTGGATTTACTAGAACAATACTGATATTAAAGACAATATAAATACTAAACAAAACTAGGTTTTTATTTTTAAAAAATTGCGTCTTACTTTACCACCCTTCAATTATAAAATAGCAGTTTTTATAAATCTGATTAAAATTTAAAAAAAAAAACAATTTTTACTTTTTGAAAAATTACTTTCTTTTGAACGCCTTTGCTTTTCAATAATGGAAAACTGCACGATATTTAAATACTTCAAAAAGAAATTCACAATGAAAAACAAAAATTATATTAGCAGCAAAGAAAAAATATTTTATAGAGGTATTCAAAAAATATAATAATAAAAAGTCGGAGATCTTTGAAGACAATACATTTTTTTACTGTAGCAAACATTGCTTTACATAAAAAGGTTTCTTTAGCTTCTGATAAAAAGAATCCTTATTGCCTCAATAATACTATCGGATAATCTGGACCAAAATCCACTAATCTTTTCACCGGTAAACAAATCGACCATTTACTCCTTCCCGTGAGGGCAAAGTGGATATGTTCCATGGCCGTAATATCCATTTATTCTAAAGACCTCTGTGACAGAGCGTTTGTACCATCACTCCGATGTGTAAACCCCGCATGGACATTTGCTCAACACTAATGGGGACATCCTTTTTCATCAGCAAAAATAAACATCCGATGTATCAAACACCTGGGTTTCTATCGTGGCTTTGTTTTTTATCCTCATTAAGCTTTTAGGGTGCATCAGAGCTTTGGCGTGTGATTTACTGTTTTGTACAAAAGGGAAAACATTTTGTTAGTTCTATTTTAACACTATTGTAGTATTAAGAAAGATTCCATAAAAGTGTCAGGAAAAGAAAAAATACAATAATCAACAACACATGAAAATATGTTTTATATTATTTATTCATAACAGCTATAAGAGGGTTCGGCTATAGAGGTAAATTGCTAATTGCAAATACAATTAACAATGTGTCCTCGTTCCAACGTAATTAAAAAAAAAAACGTTGAAACAAGTGTGAGTATTTTATACCCAATCAAACAGGGTGTTTTTCAATTGTCATTTTGCGAAAAAATAACTATTGCCATCTTGTTGGTTATAATTATAAAGATTTTTTGATTTCACATTTTTTCATTTAGTATAAATAACTACATGATTTATGTTTGTTTTTTAACAATTGTGTTATTTGTGAGACCACCAAGTTGAAAGAATAAACACTTATCTGAGTTTATTTTATTCACAACGTAACTTTTTAAATAAATAAAAAATACAAAACGTACAAATTCAAAATATTCTTTTACTTTAGCATTATTTAAAAAAAACTTTATAGTTGACGTAGGACAACATGGTGGTGCTTTAATTTCCTGTATTAATTCATTATTTTTAGCCAGAAATGCACAACTGAGCAGGCCACATGTGGCCCGCTTAATTTTTTTTGTGGCCCTTATTAAAAAAAAAATATTTTTTTTTCAGTAAATCATTGAATTTAACAAATGTGGGCAAGCTTTTTCGCCAATGAAACAGAATAAATCGTTTCATATAAATAGGCTTACCAATGAAAATATGAATTCAATTTTACGGCTTAAAACGTAAATATTAAGCCAAATTCTAAGAATTTATTTTTAAAATAACTACAAATCGCATTACCGTTTAAATTATATTTTTTAAACCATGTCCGCTCCCAATGTGGAGCATATGGACTCCGAATGGAGTTTATCTCAACAGAAGTGTTTTCTACGAGAACTGTTTGTTACTCAGTTGCTCAACCTCTCTTTTTACAAAGAGAGTAGGGATAGAAGGATAGGGCTAGGACAGGATTAGTGGTAAGCTAATCGCTCTCGATACGCCCCGTTCATAGGATAGGATGGGTGAGAGGGGGGAATTCAAGACATCACATATATCCATGCCTTTGAACAGAAATTCATAAATTGATTGAAAAATCAATTTATAAAACTGTCCGTACCGGGATTTGAACCCAGGCCCTCCGTAGCCGAAGCCAACACCGTTGACCACTCGACCACACAGGTGGCATTGTAAATTATATACATAAATTTTAAAAAATAAAAACGATTTTTGAATAAACCCTTTTTTTCACGGCTTATTTTTACACTTTGAAGCTCAAAATAACACGGTAAATGCTTCATTACATTAATTTATCTATATTCAATTAATCTTTTTAACACGGTTTTTTTGTTAAGCTGTTTTAAATTTAACGTATCATTTGTGTAAATAAGGATTGAGTGTACTATATTTTTTTTGCGGCCCACCAGAAGAAAAAAAATGTGCATACCTGTTATAAGCAATAATGAAATGTGACCTTTGAATAAAATATTTATAAATATTTTTGAATAAACACAAAGATTAATCAAATTATTGAAATAAATCTTAAAATCTGAAGAATATCAATTTCATTCATATATTATACGTAAACCTAAATTGACTGTTCTTTACCTGGCTAACAATAAATTATGAAGGAAGTGTTGAAATTTATTTCACGAACAAAATATACACAATGCTTTGAAACCAACAGACACTAACAAAAGTCTCCACGGTAAGAAAAGAAAACTTATTGAAGTCCTGAGAAAATATATTACATAAAAATGGACCGAAACGAAATAAAAAAGACACTGCCAAACAGTGGCTCTACATTTAACAGTGTATTATCCTCATGTTTTTAAACTAATATATTTGATTCTGTAATAAAAAATGTATTACTGTGATATTTTTTTTAGATATGTAGTCTACTGTTTTAATTATGATTGCCGATTAGTAGCATTGTCTCTCTTTGTAGCCTCGCCAATTGAGATATGTGTAGTGTAAAAAAAACTCTAATGCTTAGCAAGGTCCATTTATAATGTTGATTTATTAGGTTAAAACTTTGTAGCTACATACTCAATCTTTTCAAACCTAATTTTTTTCCTATGCTCTTCCGAATAAGTTGAGCGAATAATTACAATTCATTCTGTAGACTCCTAGATGCTCTATTTCCCATTTGAAGCGGATGTTGTGGAAAAAAAATCTAAAACATTCAATTTATTTTTTCCCGCTCCGTTTCCGGAGCTCTGGAATCAATTTACGCGCTCAATATGGAGCATCTGGTGTCCTTATGATGGTATATAAACCCGAGTTTTGTCTACAAGAACAAGTGGTAGATCAGTTTCTCAATGTATCTTTTATTCGAAGCGAGTATGGAAACAAAAAAATATTACTAAAACAGAACTATTAGTTAACCAATCGCTCTCATTGTACTTATTTTAGGATTTGAAGGGTGTGAGGAAATTTGTAGAAATCGCAAGCATCCATGCTTTCAAGCAAACATTAAGACATCGATTGAAAAAATGCATTTCGTACTGGAATTCGAACACGTGAGATCCATCACGTATGCGGACCCAACAAATGCGGTTCGTTCAAATGTTAGTGTTAAATTAAAATCGTTGTGAACAACGATACGCGTCGACAAATAAACTAATAAAATTCATAGAAGTCTACCAAGATTGAAAAATTCAAAATTGAAAGTAAAGTTAAATAAAGTACCATCAGTCCAAATATACAGTAATTTTTGTTGGTTTATTTTGTATAATATTTTTAATAGAAATTTATTAAAATGGATCAAGTATTTGCATAAAAAAAAAACTTCGATATTGTGTCAAGCAACAGATTGAAAATCTCTAGTCCTGAAGAATCCACCTCTATAATCTCGATGCGAAGAAGGCCAGCGAAGAAAAATGAAGCATTGTCAATCAGTTGCGAAGAATGGAATCGAATTTCTCACTCAGCGTGAGTCGAGGTGACACAGACACCAGCTTGTGTACATGCGAGCCTTCTCCGTAACGTAATATTGTGGACGGGCACTAAAGAATAATATTTTTCTTTCCGCGTTTGTTTGGTCGGTCGTATTACATTTAGTATTACGTGGTGTAAAGAGTGAAGGTTTAATATTATTGGTGAAAAGCATTAACTGTCAAAGCTTTGGAAGAATTTTTCTTCAAATATATTTTTACAGTGGAAATAGACGTCACATTTTATCATCCCATATTATTTATAATTATAACAAAACGCATATGAAAATTTACTAAAAATATATATAACAGCTAAATTTATGGAATATTCTTTGTTTTGTTTTTAATTGCACTTGAAGTGTACGTTCTCAATACTCTACGAACACAAGTATTGAGTGATTTTTTGATCGACATTTATGATTGCTTACGAAATTCAAAAAAATTCATGCTATACACTGACGTTTTAATTATTGTATAATTATCTCTGCATTATAGTATCCGTCCCTAGATATAACGATACCAGGTGAATATATTAACGCTGGCAGTTCGACGTTTTAAATATAAATACCGGTATCACATTTTTTAAAAATAAAACCAAAAATACGTCCATCTGAGTGAATCAAAATCAGTATTTCGACATTTTTGAATTTTCGATTAATATTCTACACGCCGTGAAGTATCGTAAAAAATCGTAAAAAATATGCGATCCACCAAGATCCAAAATAAAGACGTGATTATTCTTAAAAGTAAAAAACAAAGTGTTACCATTTTACTAGTTGGCTCACTCCCCTTTAGAGGGCTCAGATCATTTTTGTCTACATGTGAAACTCACCGGACCTTTTTTGAAGAATATTTTTGTTTTTAGAATGTTATAAATGTCGTGTAAAAGTGAATTTAATCAACTTTTACATTATTTTATATTATATTATTTTACATTATTTGACATTACGGTAAAACTTAAACATACTATTTATTTCGTATCAGTTGAGAAAAACTCAGTTAGTAATAACTAATAAAATTGGTTGATGAAACAATAACGTTTTTACCTTAGGTCTTAAAGACAAAATCTTCCTGACAAACTTTATGAACTAAACACACAACTTCAACGGAATATAGTTCTAGAAATGATTCTCGTTCACAATATTTTCTTACAGAAATATTATCGAATCTAAGCCATAACGGAGAGCAAAAATGGTCTTTGGTCGAAAAATAAAAGAAAAATTGTTCTCACATTTATCTTATGGTATCCCATATCAGTCATAACATTCACGTGTCACTAACATACAAAAGCAAAGATAAAATACGACTTAGTAGTAAATATCGTTTGTTCGAGAGTCTTGTACATTTTGTTCTGAACTTAGAAAAGTTTGTCCGAGATGATTATGATATAGTTTAAAGATTGCAATTATTACGCTAAATATTAATAAGTCAATGTGTGTACCGTGTAGGAATAAAAACGGCAGTGTGCATGTAAATGATATTTTAATTACATAGCTGAGCATTATTAAATTTTAAAATGTTGATGTTTTGATCAATTAACACAGTCTTAATATTTTTTAATCGTTTTTAAATTAACGTCACACATTTATTTTGTAATAATTTTGCATTTATTTATTAATACCAATACTGGTGTCACTCGTTACGAGTATTTCCAATTGATACAGTTCTGTTAAAAAAGAACCATTTTAGACTAATGAGAGTGCTAGTTAAAATTATTAGCAGTGAAAACCTTAAAAGTTATATAAAGTCAATTAAGTTTATTTATGATTGCCAACAATTATCAGTGAATTCTTTTATCAGTCAATGATGTACAGACGAGACGTGTAACAAGTATTTTGATTTAGAATCAGTTGTCGACAGCTTACTGGAATGCTTCGTAAACATTATTTTTCTTCATCCCTTTTACACTTTTATGACTATTGTCAACTGACAACTATTACTCTTGCATTTTTTTCATCACCAACCATTTGAACCGGCTAGGCGTAAACCAGGCCCCGTTTACAGAAAAAATAATGTTTTATAAATATTAAAAATGTTTTTTTTTCAAATTTTATGATTATCTATACCGCAAGATGATTTGTGTTCATACTGAGATAAAAAAAAACTTTAAATTGATCGGAGCGGGTATGTTCTTTTGAAAAAATATATATAATTAATAAAAAGTTGTGTAAAGAAAAATGTTTTAGGTTTGACAACTGTGAAAGTTTGTGAGACTGTAGTATTGGTGACACACCGTATTGGTGACAACGTATTTTTAGAAAAACATGTTCAGCTTAAAATGATTATTCATTATTTGAATTCATTTAAGATGTAATTTTTTTCAAAACAATAACTACCGATTACATAAAAAACACCTCAATTGATAAGTTGGTAGTTAAAATAGTGTACAGATACTGCACCTATTAAAAAATAATTATTTTGAGAAAATTTTAATAAACAGCCTTCATATATAAATAAGACTGTTACATACAATATTATGAAAAAAAATAAAAAATATATTTCCGTTTAATTATGTTACGTCATTTTATGATATTTATTGTTTTCGAAATTGTAACTTTTTAGTGTAAAATATGAAATACTATAACTTTGGGTTATTTAATTTACAACTTTGTTTCCCATTCTTCTAATAAAGCTTTTAAAATACGTTTGTTAATCAGGTAGCAAATTTCAGCATCGCAGAACTATGTTTAAATGACCGGTATCGTTTGATGTGAAAGTTTTATGATTACGCGGGTCAATTGATTTTGATTTATTTATTTTGATTGACGTATTTAATTTATAAGCAAGGAAGCTAAATATAATACATTTAAAGAAACAAAGATTTGAATCACTTTGTAAATTTTGTGGGTTTACATTTAAAGATTTTTTTAAAAACATGAAAGATGTCGCTTGGAACTAGTTTTAATACAGTTATTAAATAATTTGTGTCAAAAGTCGGTCAAAAACAAAGTGTAAATGACTCACTTTAAATGAAATTGGTTTTGGAGTTTTGCTAATCTACATAATATTACAGTATACATTTAAAACATTGTTACAACTTCCTATATTTTATTCAATACCATATAAATAGTCTTTGTTTTTAGCGTTTTAATAATTTCATATCACTATCACATTACTTTAACAGGGTGATTTGATTTTAAATGTTTTTTAGTTATTAAATCATGATTGATCTCATGTCATTTTCAATTACGAAATTGAATTGAACATTATTTAATTGTTCCTAATTATACAGAGAATTATGTATCATTTTTATTTTAAGCAATGATTAAAGCTAAGATGTATGCTTATCATACAAAATTTTAATTTCATTTATTCAACAACATCAAATACGATTTACTTAAATGTATTTTCATCAATTATATACACTGAATCGTAAAAACAGTTTAAACGGTTGGCATTAGTGAATGGATAATAAGTTCTCTTAATTTAAATGTCAGTTCTCTCTCTTAAAAGGAAATCCTAGTGTTTAATTTTCTAACAGCTCTCTTTCAATTGAATATTACGTTTATATTTAAGTGTCATAAAAGTCTATCTTTATTTTTTATAGTTAACATTATAGCAAAAGCGAGTAAAAATTAAAAAAAAAAAACATTTATACTAACATTTAATTATGCTGAATCTCAAAGCATTTTAATTAAGCAATGTCTTATTTTAAGCATACAAGATGTATAATATAACAATAGTTTTATGTACGAAAGTGTATACAAGAAAGTATAGAAAACACATTGGTTAGTATTATATAATACAAACGTATACTTTCCGTTGAAATGCGTTGTTTGGTAAGGGTTACAAACTATAGAATACTGTCTTTGCTATTTGTTGAAAAGTTATTATCGACATAGAGTAAGTAATTTGATATATTTATTTTGCATTATTTAGTTTTAAGCAGAAATATTACATAAGTGTATGTTTTATATTTAAAAGCGATGGTTACAAACTAAATATGGAAATGATTCGATGAAAGCCATGGCGTAAAACCGTTTTGTAAATTTAAATTACGAAAATGTTAAATTTATATTCATTGAGATGGTGTTTCAACATTATTATTTTGATCACGTTTTCTATCCACCTAAATAATATTTTCGGTAAAAAATTATTACCTTATCGATAGCAATTTACAAGAATTTCAAAGGTTTTTGGTAAATTTTGAATATTTTATCCGTGTCCTTAAGAAAATTGATCGAACAACGTGCTAAAATGTTTATCAACAGGCTGGTAGCATAATTTTATCACCAGTGACATACTTTTAGAGGGGTAGAATAATGTTTTTTTTTTACTCTGAATACTTGTATTATAATACTGCAAACAAACTTTTTATATAATTATTCTTTTTTTTTTTAGTTGAAAATAAAACAAAAGTATGCTATTGTTTGGTGCCGAATAGAAAAAATAATGTCAACATTTGAACTAAGAACAAAACAGACAATACACTTAAATTAATTTACCTTTTTTGTTCATAACTGGTAAAACGAATTTACTTTGAACATATCTTTTGTGGTGATTTTTTTCTTTTGCAACCTTTTTTCCGCTAAACTAAAATTATTTATATATTCTTATTAATTAAAAAAATGAAAAAACACTGTTTTTGGAATAAAGCAAAAGCATAGAACGCCTGCAAATATTAAAGACTTTTAAAATCGAATTCAAATACAGTAAAACCCCCATTTACACTATAGTCGGGACCGTGTAATTGAGGATAGTATAATTGGGGGTAGTGAAATTGGGGGTGTGAATCTCATACAAAATTAGGGATTTGGTTTTTTTCCGCGGAAAACGCAAAACTAAGATTTCCATTAGTTTTGCAAAAAAAAATATGGACAAAATATTTAGTTTTTGTAGTAGTAAATATCCCGCACACAGACAGACGCCCAGTTATGCATGTATAGCCTGGCACGTGTTGAACACACATATGCTAGCCAACATTTGACTGTATGTGCGGCACAGACGACCGTCTCTTAGTAACGACAATGAAATGCGACCGTGCAATTGGGGGATTTGCGGCGAATATTTTTAACTAGCGCGTAATTCGGGGTTCCACTGTAAACATTTGCATGGTTCTTGAAATAATGAAGTCAAATAATTTTTTCAAAAGATTTTGATGTCAAACGTACGGCTCTAGAATACATGTGCTTCGAATCAAGTCAAAAAAGATAAGTTTATGGATATAGTTTGCACGTTCATGAGAGTTGACATTGCACATATAGAGTATTTTTTAAAATATAATTATTCTTGATAGTAATAATATAATACCAAATAAAATTAATATTCAAAAGGAAGCATATATTTTTTATTCCTTTAAAATGTAAATGTTAATAAATGATTTTATTGAATATCTGTACGACACTGGCGTAGGATCTGTAAGAGGCAGTGTGTACTAACCTGGAAATTAATTACTCCGCTTTTATGCCTTTTTGCAGAAACAAATATAATAAATTAAACAACGCCTCGGGATCGGGAATCGCGTAATGGAAATTTTATTTATGATTAGTCATGCCTCGGTAAACTGGGATTTAGTTCTCTTGCTTGGTTACACCTTTTAACTGCCATTGAAGTAGATTTGAATATTTTTCCGACGTGATTTTAGTATAAACCTTTACTTTGCCCTAATGGTGGTTAGGTTAGAATAAATGAAAGAAACACAGTAATTTATAAAATTTTACTTTGTCACAGTGTTCTATTTAAGAGAATAAATAAAAATAAATCAAATTCCTTCATAATGATAATGCTATAGACATGCATTGTTGGTTGACAAAAAATTCAAATGATCTCATTTTTTGTAGTGATTGAAAGTATCTGGAAATAATTGGAAATCAAATGATTTAAGGAAAATCCAATTAGGATAAAACCACAAGTAATTTGTTTTCTTACCCTAACACTGCTATGTATTTTATTAATAGGCAGTATAATTTAAAAAAGTAAATTTAAGTGATAGCATTAAATTAATTTATCAGTTTGTGTATTCAAAAGATACTTTTCGATATACAACGATATCAAGTATGCCTTTAAAGTTTTTTTTCAATAAAATATAATATTGTATTTTTATTTCCATCGGTAACTGTAAATTTTGTCTTTTTTATGTTAATACAGCACGGTATATGATTTACGATTCCTGTAAACCAGAAACTCATTTTTGACCAAAGTTTTGATACGTCCATACAGCAGTAGACCAATCAAAACTTGTTTTGAGCTATGAATACTAAAATCAAGAATCAATGTCATGGAAAGATACATTTTTATATAATATGGCCTACATGGATATCATTAAGCAGTCAGCTACACTCTACTACTCGAAAAATATCAATACACTATTAATGCAAAAGTATATAACAAAAAAAAAAACTACAATTGATACAAAAATATTATATTGTTTTTAATTTGATTGATACAATATGGTCTTCTTGTCCTAGTGTAACACAACATATTTATATAAAAAATATCAGACAGAAGTAAATAGTAATCTTATAAAATTGTAAAACATGTGTTTCGCACAACATTAAACTGTCATTATCTCGAAAAAGTAATTTAGAATTGTTGCATGGAGAGGGCGATTAGGGATTCTGTGCCAAAATGTCCCGGGACTTGTCAGGTTTTTTGTTGTCTTGTTGGAAAATGTCCTGGGAATTGTGACTGTGATTTATAATGTGCTAATAACATGTTAATTTTAATTTTGCAAAAAAATAATCTTGTGGTGACTGATGTGTATTAAATGAAAGCAGATATAAGAGGGGAGCACAAAGAAAAACGGACATGACATAGTCGGGATGTGACACTAACCCGGAGTTTTAACGAAATTAAGTATGCACATATAACAGGAATCTGAGAAAAACCGATGTTTGAAATTTAAAATTTCGTAGATGTTTCAAATACCATGTGTTTATATATTGTAATATAACTCTAGCAAAAGCAAATTACAAATTATTAAAATTAAATGTTCATACCTGATGTTGTTTTATGTACAAATGTTTTTTGACTATTTCACAAAGGTACCAATGTCTCGATAGGACAAAAAAGGTCTATAAGATGTATTGTGAAGTTACGGTCATAAATTTACTCCTGATGGCGGTTTCATTGATATTTTTCATAACATGTACCGTTATCATCCCTTCATAGTAAAAATTAGCTGTAAGCGTTGCACACATCCATTACATAAGAAAAATAATAATTACTAAACATTGTATTAAAAAATGCGATTTTTACTAGTGCGTACTTTCAAAAGGCGCCGAGTGTATGTAGTACATACATACATGCAAATATTTAATTTTAATAAAATTATAATTTTATTGAAGGGGAAATAAAAGTCTCGAGTCCCGGAACTTTGAAAACCCGGAGGCTTCAGAATCCCTAGTGGTGATATACTTAATATAACATGTTTAAATCATAAAATCAATATTTATAGATAAAAAGTATGATTATCTGTGAAGGTGACGGCGTTAATTTTTTTAAGATAAACTCATTGAGAAAGCTCACAAAAAGTATGACATGACTTTTAATCTATTCATATGTTATTTAAAACATTTGTTTATTTAAATTAAGAAGGGGATATAGACTAAAATGTGTGTGTCTGAAATCCATTCAGATTAGATTTTAATCGTTTTCTATTTTAAAATAAACGTCTCTCTGTGGTTCATTGAAAACTTTAAGCCACCATATGAAGAAACGAAATAGCTTGAATGATGAGCTATTTTTTGGAATTATAAACTAGTTTAGATATAAAATCCATTTTAATTTTAATCAAGTATGTAAAAATAATTTCTGTGGTTGCTATTAATAAATGGACAAAACATACAAAAAAAAAGTTTAAAAGAATAAAACTCTCCTTTGTGTTAATTTCACAGTTATCTATTTAGTTCAAAACCAGTTTTGTTCATCACGAGCATTTCCAAATCATAATGATGAGCTAAAACGGTGCTGATTTTAATAAGTAAACGTGGAATTTTAAAATTTTGGAATTTTGAACACATTAAAAATGAATAAAATAATAGTAGATTTTTTTAAAAAAAATGTTAATAAAATGTAGTCGGGCTTATGTCTGCGTCATTTGCTTCCGTTCCGATCCTCACGGAATCAAACTCCAGAACGAATAATATTTGTCAATACATATATCAATTTATGCTGGCATGGATTTTTGTGATGTCTGAAAATTCTCTTACACCTTTCCAATCCTAAAACAACGGAGCGTAGCGAGAGTAATTAGCCAAACACTAGTCATGTTTAGGCTCTATTTTTTCTATCAATACTCACTTTAAAAAGAGAAGTTGAGCAAATAATTAACAAGTAGCTCTTGTAAAAAAAACACATTGGGAGCAGACATTTGGGAAAAAAAAATCTAAAACTAAAGCCGTACCCAAATCATTCCCAAAGTGGTTCATACGGGCCCCCAGGGGTGCGTAAAACCACTGAAGGGTCCATGACAAATTAAAAGTGATTTGGGGGTGCGCGGACAACGTCAGGGGGTCCGCGGAAGAATAAATATAATACATATTTCTGACACCTTGTTTATTTTAACGAAAGTTAAAACAAATAAAATGGTAATAATTTAATTGTAGATTTAAAACTTTTTGTGAATGTCGACTCACAATATGGAGCATATGGTCGTCTGATTTTTTTATAAATGCATTAAGCGCATCTTTAGACTAAAATTAAATGAGTTGATAGAGGTAAAATCTAAGTGCGTCGCCTGTGCGCTTGTGTGCGCCGCACACTTCGCACACTCTACGAGCTGGCCACGCATACAAGTGTTTTTCCGGCTTGCCTGGTAGTTCCGATGTTCCGCATAACATAGCTTGGAAAACCATGTGTATATTTATTCTCGCCACCAGATATTCAATATACAGCAAATCAATCTGTTTTAAGTGAATATAAATATTTGTAAAAAAATTATCAAGCAAGCGTGAGGCTAATAGGTCGCCATAAGAATTAATATTTTTTAACCACCAGTCCTATCTTAGATTTATTCTTCTATCCTAACTCTCTTTGACAAAAAAGGGTTGAGCAACTAAGTAAGAAACAGCTTTCGAGGAAAAATTTCTGTTGACATACCCCAATTACGGACCATATGTTCCACATTGTAACAGACTATTTTCTAATGAAAAATATATGATAACCAATTTCACATTAATTATTAAAAACTGAAACATTGATTATATTGCAGTAATACGCTATGGTATTTTTATATGCAGTTATTCAAGATGTACAGGCACCTTGAGCGGTTGCGGAAGAGTTATATTTTCTTTGAGCAGTAAGAAAAACCACATTTTAATAGATTAATGCACCAAAGACAAGCTTGCAAGTAATAAAAATTACCCATTAAAGAGCTGTTTACTTCTTGAGAGTACGCGTGTTGCACTTTATCACGTTAACCAGGCGTCTGCTTTGAAGCGTTAGCAAATTACTTAGCAAAATAAAAGATTTTAACGAGTGCTTCAAAGCAAATAATAAAACATATTTTGACGCCATATGGTAATCATCAAGGGGAAAGACACTGGATTTCAAAAGAGAGTGTTTTAATATAAATTCCTTGGAAAAGTCTGTCTAAACGTAAACAATAAGTCAATAACGTAACTAACTATTAAACATTGGATGCAACGATTTCAATATATTGAAAGTAGTATCGTTTTGTTATTTATATCAACTTTTTACTTCTATTTATCTATAATAAATGTGTGATTAAATTTTTGTCTCAATGCAATAAATAAGTTTAAATGCAGTTTATAGTTTTTTATCATATTTTTATAATTCGTTCGATACATGTCAAATTGAATATAAAATTTTTGTTTTAATTTTATATAAAAATTAATTTCATTTCTTTTGAATCAACAAAAAGGCTTTAATAACTTTAAATGTCACAGGCAAACATACATTTAGTTTGTGTTTAATTATGAACAATCTGTTTCAAAATGATCATTGTTTTTTATATGTTTTACTAGAATGATTTTCAAGTTCTATACAAGAGACTTTTTAGAAACATTCTCAAAATTTTATAACCTGAGTAAGGGTATTATTTGAAAACACGGCTCATTTTAAAATGGTTAAAAAATGAAACTTGAATTTAATTTTGAAAAACAATATACATTAAAAAATATTTTTTGTTTTAAATTACTTTGAAATTACACTCTATTTGTTATCAAGCCATGTTTTAGTATATCAGTGAACAAAGAAACTTTGATAGTGCAACATTTCTTTTTGCGTGCGAGTTATACAATTATTTAGTAAAAACTCAAAAATTGAGACCACTGTCTACTATCAAAAACAGCCGGTTATTCCTTGTTTATTAAAATATGTTTTTCTAAATCATAGTTTCAAAAATATTTTTTATATAATATATTTGGATCAATTAAAAAAAATAACAGAAAAGTTAGATGTATTGTTAAAAACACTTCTAACAATAAAGCCAACGCCAACTGCTACTAAACGAGTATTTTCAACGGCAGGAACAATTAAAAACTAAGTTAAAAACAATAACATGAAACATTATTTTTAAAATATGCATTTTTTAAATTAAAATAAATGACTTTTATTACAAATGAGCTCGTTTTTAATGTAGGTACTTTTTAATGTAATATTTTAATATAAATATATATGTAACTATCCGGATATCCGAATACATCCGGAGAGTTTCAGTTTAACTATTCGATATTCGAATAGTTGATAATGACGAATAGTTGGAATCCCTAAATACGACTAGCAGGTATGTTAAAAATACCGTATTGCAACTGTTAAGACTTTCTTTAGTAAGAAATCTGTTTCTGATCAGAAGTCATTTTGAAAACAGACCCAACGCTTCAACGCAGCTAATTTTATAAATTGCTCTCTGGAGTGGTTCATCCTTCCCTGTCTAATTGCGTTGACGTTCTTACAAGAATTTATATTTTTTCGCTTTTAATACTGACTTGGCAAGATTAATGTTTTACTCTTTTTTTGTCACTCGGCGCCAAGAAAGAATAATTTCAAGACAGACAACATGACGTGCAATATAAAATGCAGTTTAAAATTTTACGATATTTTTTAACGTAATTAATTCAACAAGTACTTTTGTGCTGGCAAAAAGGTGGTTAATTGCTTTGAAAATAAATAAATCGTTTGAACATTTTTTTGTGTTAAAATTTTTAAGAAAAATATTTCAGAACAATAACTGTATCGATTGTGGAAAGAAAAGGAAACAACTCACCCATAAAAAAAACCACAAGAGACACAAACGTTTTTTGATTATTTTGGGCTAAAGGCAAATTATGAAGTATATACAATCTCCAATTGCATGGTGAATGATTACCTAGTTTTTTATTGACTTCTTCTAATATTTTTTTAGAAAATCATTCAAGAAAACCTTTTTTAAGTCCTTTTTCCTGATCGCAATTTTCACAAGCCCTTCTTTTTTCAAACATAAAAGCTAAATTTAGATAGTAATTTGTAATTTTCAGCTTACATCCTTTTTTGATAGAACGCGTAAGAAGTGGTATATGTACATTGTGATTATCGAAAAAAACTGTTCTGGAAAAACTGTGTGCTATGTCCTTTTTCCTTTCCAGAGTCGATATGGTAAAATTTAGAAAAATATAAAAAAAGGAATATCGTACAAGGCATCAATATTTTCCAAGACACTTAGGGGTGAATGGAAAATTAATTAATGTACGAATATTTCTTTTTTACACATTTTTTAAGGTTAAAAACAAAATAATGATTTATTTTCTGTCTTTTTGATTTCACATGAAATAAATTGCCAATAAAAAGTGCTTCCGTGTTATTTATTTATGTTTTAAATTCAATGTCACACTTTATATAAATATGTGAGTACACAGTTTTGTATTATTTTCCTATGTTGAAAGAAGCTGTCGGTTAGTACATAAATGTCATACGCCACTTTTCGGTGTGCAGAATAAATAAGGTTACCGGAAATGCGACCGAAGTGCTCCATCTTTCAAGACGCATTGCAGTGTTGGACCGGATGCGGGTGAAGTAATGGCTGCCATATCCCGCGTTGGCAATAAAAATGGTGATTTTTTCTCCACTGCCACTGTGCTGAGGCTTTGAAGAAGGACTTTAGTCTTTCAAGGCAGAAATAACTTACTAACAGTGAATAATAACCATGTTTATACGTCAGGTATCTTAAATGTGTCAAACTGTTAAAAATAATTTATAAAACAATTATTATACGTTTGCCTATATTTATCGTCGACCAAAAACGCATTTATGATATAATTGTATTTTTAAAGAAAAAAATAGTTGGCTTACTTACCTATGTGACTTATTTTGTGTAAAATGGTGAGACAATAATCATTACTATTGTTATTCGTACACTTTTTAAAAGAAACCTATGCGATATGAATATTATTGCTTTTTTTTAAATTTTATTTATTAAATGATAAAGAGTTGAAAGTTCTACATAAATATACAACCAGATTTAACAAATATTTTTCTCATTTCATAAATTGAGATGAATTGATGTAGCAAGCTAATAATAGTCTTGCTTATGCATATAAATTCATTGTTAGCGAGATACTGTGTGACATAATTATCTTTACGAGTATGTTTAATTAATATTGAAGATAATATTAAACGTATCAGTAAAATAAAAAAATGTTCTTTTATCAAATGCTGTCTTTTGTATCCGTTAATACTCTCAAACTACAGCGTTTTATAAACTCCTTAGAGTAATTATTTATTTTTTACGTGTTGATCAAAATCTCAATAATCTTTTGTCAAAGGGTTTTCCTAAGTGTTTTTCTGACACAAAGCTTTCATCTGACATAACCTTATAGCAAAATAGTACTTTGTAAGATTTTATGCGACAAAAGGATATAAAGACCTAATCTGTACGCACCCTCACGATAAAATTATCAAGGAAATTAGAAGCTCTCTTCCCGAGTAACTCTTTAGCTTATAAAAATAAGAGATGTATGAAAAATGAGTCACGCTTTAATAAAAACATTTAAACATTAGTAATTTTGTTATTTTATTGAGTATTGAAATAGAAATAAATAGATTACAAGAAAATAACAATCTACACCGACTTTTTAGACGATTATATTAATACTAGTTTTATAATGCAAATAATTGAATATTATATTCTCGGTAAAAAAGTATTTCGGGTTTTTTTACAATGCGACATAAAAAAAAATTACTCTTATGCTTCTGCCACTAAGCTATAATATTTGAAACATTTCGCCTTCCGTACGTCATTAGAACTTTATTTTATATAAAGACGTACACCAAAAAATTAATCGCATACTTTTTTCCCTATAATTATAGCTTTTACCACTTTATAATATCGTTTATCTTTGGCACTTTTTTTATTTCACCAATACCTAAATATGTATCAATCTTCAATTCATTTTAAACTGTAATTTCTTATTTTATTTTTATTCTAAAATTATTTTATTTAATAACGAAATTGATAGATTTTTTATTTGTAATATTGGGTAAAAATAATTTGAATCCCATCAAAGCAATTGATGCTTATAAATTACAAAATACAACAAAATTTAGACCTTTCAAGAAATCTAAATCTAATTGAAGTCTTAATACAAGTCAGTCAAAGCTTTTAAAAAGTTTTCCTTCCAAAAAAAAATACACAAACAAAACGTCACAAAGTTGAAGAAGCGGTATAATTTACTGTTACATTATATCAAAGCCTTACTTCAAAGAAAACTTAGTGATAGGCGAGCGGTTGTGGACAACTGGCCAAAGAGAAATGGTAATCTGTTTCTTAATACATCCTTTATTTATTTCAGGCATTACCATAAAGTCCCAAGATTCTGAGAACGGAGCACGTTATAAGCAAAAGGGTAAGCAAGAATGCATCGTTCTCGGGAACTATTCTAGGTTGGGGTAGGGCTACCGGGAAATTACCGGGACAATAATTATAAATAGGGGCTATTAATTGAGATAACTTCCAAGTAGTTAAAGTTTATTTAAGTAAATACTTTAAATAACGCTTGTCAAATATAGACCACCAAGGAAATCAGCACTTTTCAAACATATAATATTAAATTCTAAATAATAAACATTAAATTATTTAATTCCGTCACAATTTAGCAATTCATGTAGCTTTATGATAAAAGTTCTTGAGATGTCATCTTACTTATGAACTCGCACTCAATTTTAATTCATTAACAAATACTTAACTAATTTGATTTTGTAATAAATGTTAGAATTTATATTCATAGACAATGATAGATGTATTCATTATTTACCACCGACGGCAAATACAATCATAGTAACGGAAATTTGAGAATGCGATTACAAATCTACTATTCGTTTTCAGACCCAAATTCATTTCCTCATTTAAAATGAAAAGGTCAAGTGATTTAAGGCTAACAGGCAATAAACTTATCTTTGATAGTTAATAAGGCTGCATTAACCTAAAAATCATAAAGCTATGCCAAGTAAAAATTTGTATTTTACAAAAGATTAAAAACAAAACAACATATTTTTAAGAAATCAACTAGGAATATTTTTGGTTTTGAAGCCATTTATCTGATGAAATATGCCAAACTTCGGGTGGAAGGAATGTATACCCCAGCCTAGTTAAGGGTTTAAGCACATTCTTTTAGGAAAACATTTATTTGAAGAGGATATGGTAAAAAGTTTTGGCGTTGAGATATATTTTTTACAAAATACGTTTTGTTTTTAAAATATCGACGAGTGTAAAGGACTGTATACTTTTTGATGTTTAAATATTTTTTTTCAAAGATTCTGCGGTTGGCTTGTAATAAATTATGTATGATCAGCAGTTAAAAAAAAAATATTTCATTAATAAATTAATCTTGATTTCCAAGCTATACTATTTTAGAACACGAGCAACCCTGGTAACGGCAATGAAATCGTAAGGGTGGGTAAAGGGTAAGGGTTGAGTGTATGGCTGAAGAGAGATGAGAGGATTTAAGGGTAGTAATAATAGCTCAGACGATTGTGTATTTCGTTATGGCGAAATATTTCTTTTTGTCCAGGGTCTGCATTTAAATAAAATATCATCCCAAACTTGCGATGAATGTCGAGGATTTCTTTCATGACGATCTTTTAGTTTTTATTTATATTTGTAAATATTTATGAAACATACTGTGCTTGTGATTTTTTCACAAATTTTTATTTGGTTGATGTTATTCGTAACTTTTGTTCTCGGTTAAATGTCAGAGGCTATTTTTAAATTTACTATCTACTTATGTAAGATTTATCTAAGACTGAAAAGATATAGTGTATTTCAACACAACCACTTTTAAAGTGTTCAATGGAAATACGTTAAGCATTACAGAAATACTCTTTTGAACATATTCCACATTTGTTTGTTCAGAAGAGGACCGGATACACTCATTTTCAGCTTTTAAGAAATGCTACTGATTAACAATTGACGTATGACGAGAAAAAAATTATTATTAATATAATCAAATCAGTTTCAAGCATATGACTTGGGATTTATTTTGTAGACATGTTGCTTAAAATCACATTCGTAAAGATATACCTTAAAAAATTACCTTATTGTAAAACATCTTAAACTGTTTCATACATTTAATCAAGTCTGAGCTGAGGATTAACTGAGTATTTCCAAAGTAAACTAATTCCATTACTCGACGAAAATGGAATGGAATTTTAAAGAAGAACATTGTTTGTACAAATAAGCTTCAAAGAGGAGCAAGTTCACTTTGGTAGTACACCTCACGTATACTCAGCGAGTAACCTTTTTAAACTGGTCCAAAGACTATTCATTGAATTTTACTTAATCTAGCTTTCTTGTTTTTGCTTTTTTCTTTCTTTTTCATGAAAGATGATTGAATTTTGTTATTCAGTTGTATATTGTGCTTTTTAATACACTAAATACAATCAGTTTTGCAATCATATCTGGAAAGGATTGCAGCTTCTCTTGATCCAAATAAATAATATCTTTACCTTGAGCATGAACGATATTGAGAAGATGCGACGTTTACTTGCTCCCTCTGGAGGACCCCGAGATATCTACGAAGCTGACCCGAATAGATTGAGATTCTACCGGTGTCTCTGTGATTTGCGACTTGTGTTGGCGTTTTTTGTTATTGTATTTCTTGTTTGTTTATCGTCTTTTTTCATAAAGATAAGTAAATCACTTATGCAAGTTAACAGTGAGCTTTATTTTATTCTGCATAAATTGGTTTGTGTAAAAACTGAAGTGTGTGTGGTTTTCAGATACGCGAAATGGATTAAAAAAGTTTTCTAATACACTCAAAAAATTCATCTGTAAGTAATAAGGCTACAGAATATATGGCATTATTAACCACGTTTTTGTTAGAATTGTTTATTCTTACAAACTTATTCTGACAAAAAACTTAATTATTTTAATAAATATTTTTTTGTTGTTGATATTTTGAGGTCACATGAGAGTTTTTAATGCCATCTAACGATATTGGGTGACATTTATAATTGTTTTTTGGATTTTGAGGAGTGTCTTGAAATTATATAGATTCACAAATAAATTCATTTTTCTTTACTATAATTTCTTGTGGAAACATCTTTTTAACGTAATGATCTTATCGATAAAACAAATTTACTTCAATATAAAATAAACTTAAATTTTAGATATGACTAAATATCAACTGTTTATTTTTACTAAATTTAGCATACCTAATAAACGAGTATTAACGAATGTTGTTATCGGCTCAATTTATTTGGTATTTTTAGCTTCTTATTTTTATTACACAAACATACATTTCAAAGGTTTCACGTTTCGTTTTTTATTTCTGGAAATAGGAAGAAGAAGATAATGAAAGTAAGCAACATTTTCACAAACGTAGTACATACTGTTTCATGCAAAACAGTATAATTTATTCATTCAGAGAATACATGCTAACTTTTCTCGCACGAATTTATTACTACATTAAAATTAGCTTGTGAATTATAATCAAACACACCATCGTTATTTTATCCAAAAAATCTGAACAAACAAAAAATAATTAATTTGGTGTTATTCACCAGACTTTTAATAGGCTGTGACAAAAAACTTAGTTATATTGTACTGCAATTGTGTGATTAGATAAGAGATTTCATAGAGAGCGGGTGCAAAATTGATCTATTTTACACAAAGAAAATTTAAAAAAACTTAATTACACAGCTAGTTGTATTAAATTACTTCTTTCTTTCTATATCGCTCAGGAATCATTTTTCAAGGAAATAAAACGAAATATCTATTTTGGGAATTATTGCAAGCCATGTCAAAGTAAAAGACTAACCGTGCTGTAAAAATGAAGAAAGAGGATATGAGGACAGCATGATCCCAAGGGGTAATGCTACAAATCTCGTTTATCCGATCATCCTTAATCGGTTTTTCTGCTACGTTTTACTTTTTTATTATTGATTGACTCGTAAAAAGTTATGTTTTCGGGGAACTCTGGAACTTTCTATACACGCGAGTCGTTTTAGAACGCTTATTGTGAAAATTCAGCAGATAAGTGTTGATAAAATCTAAAAGTATAAGCTCGGTAAAAGTATACTTGATAAGTAGTATTATACACGGCAATTTTATGTCTTGCAAAGTAAAGCTCTTTGTTGTTAATTCGGTTTAAACATAAAATAAGATATACACATATCATCGTGTTACGCAGAAGATAAGTTACTTAAAAAAACAGTGTCATTTAAAAAACTGTTTATGTCGTTAATATATATATTTTTATACTACCTTTGTTACTTGGGAAGCATCTTCAGACAAACACTATCCTCAGAAATTAATTTATTCACTTAGTATTGATTCAAAATCTAATATATTTAACACTTCCCTTAAAAAAACAATTGAAAAAATATGTTTTAACATTTACCACCCATTAATGGACGGTCAAAACCTAAGACGTATATTAAAAGAAAATGTGTTTTTTGCTGGGTTCCTAAAAAGCCAGCAACGTATCGGAAGTATTAGTTAGCACCGTAAAATAAGTGTTAAATTAAACAATGAAGTTTGGGATTTTTTCTGCTGGGCGCTTTATAATTTAAATACTTTAATTTGGAGAGGATCATGTCATTCAATATAAATTTAAGGCTTTGATACATATTTGAAATGATATTTGATTAAAAATCAAAACTATGATTAATCTTTAATTACTATAAACTATCAGTCTTCACCCACTGATTCGTTATTTAATTTTAAAAAATATATTTCATCGAGCTTAAGTAGAATCTATGTCAGATAAAGTTTTAAATTGCTTAATCTATCCGAATTTTCTTGTCTTTTCCAAAGAGACAGGATGAACTACTGATTTGCAAACAGCTATTAATATTAAATTTGAATCGTTCAAACTATGTACATTCTCACAAATTTTGTCATTAACGACCCGGGTTTCGCCTTTCGGCATCTTCATGCATTCAAGTGCACGAAAGAACTTGAACTGACTCAGTCGAAATCTTAAATTATAAGCTATTAATATGTCGAGATACACTATACGCACCAAATCAATAACTTTGCCTATACACAAAAAAGTAAATAAAGGAAAATTTATTTATCGTATAAAATACCACTTTTTCTACAATTCATAAAATTTACTAGAGGTGCTAAATTATAGGCTTCTAACCTTTTTTAGATGGGGACTCCAAAATCCATGTGACCCGCGACCCGCGAATTATAGTGAATATTTTTTTTAGTTGACTGTATAAGTTGGCGACCCCACACAAAACCCATCGCGACCCATTGGTTGGGAACCCGTGTGCTAGATAGTTGTTTAATGTATCACTGTGAATACGCTACACATGTTTGATTTCATGAACAACTCGGAATTCATAAGCCATTTGTTGAGTATCAATTATCAATTGAAAATATCAAAAGCTGAAAACGAAAGCCGAATTCGGGTGTCGGAATTGATAAGCTAAAATGCGTCGCACCAACATTTAAATTAAATTTTCATTTATTCATAAACATTTAAGTTTCTTAAGGCCTACGACTACTGATTTCTAAGCCAATAGAAAATTACTATTCAACGGAAAATATTTATTGTGTGCCTTGTATTGCTCTATACTGACGCAGAGAATATGTACGAAAACGGATATTCGTATAGTTCCAAAAAATACCAACGTGGCAGACCCATTGTATGGCTTAACGTGGCTTGGAAATATCGAGTAAATAAACCATTGACGGAAATAGCAAGGGCGTATATTGAGATGCAAAATTTATTCAAAAAATATTTACGGTATTACTTTCATATTAAAATATTTTATTTACACTTAAATTTGGCAGATGGAAAAAAACTAAAAAAGCGTTTCAGTTTATAATGGAAAAAAGCACTTACACTAATGGCAATATTTCTAATTCAATCTTGTAACACCGTTAACATGAAAGCAGAATAATCATAAACTTGTGCAGCATTCAAAGTAATTTAGATCTCTTAAAAAATACGGCGTCTACGTGTCATTTAAAAATTAGTAGTAATTAATATGAGATGACCATTCGGATTGTTTTTAATGACAATCGATTGTAATGATAACATTAAATTTGAAAGACATGCATAAATTTTAATTTTTCATGCAAATTTATTTATCAACAGGATTGAAAGTCATTATACTAAATTTGAATCGTTTAAATTATGCACGTTCATACAAATTCTGTCACTAATTACCCACGTTTCTCTTTTCGGCATCTTCAGGCGTTCAAGTACACGGATAAACTTAAACTGAAGCTTAGTAAATGAATGTTTCGTGTTTATATAAAAAATAAATGTATCATAGAGCTTAAAGCCATTGCAGACGAAAAGGATTAGCCCATGGGAATGCCCACAGATTTGAATGGTGAGTAGTTTTAAGAATAATATTTATTTTTGTTTGTCGGAAAAGGTTTTATAATTACATTTATATAGGGTATAAAAGTAGAGAACCCAGCAAATGTGGCTGTTCATTTAAAATCGGAAGACTGTTCAATTGCGCTCTATTTATTTCTAAAATTTCCTGGAATGTGTGCGAATGTACATAATTTGAACGATTCAAATTTAATATTGAAAATCCACCAAGCACCTTCAGTCGAAATTTTTAATCATTATACTAAATCAATATCAAAATGAATTCAAATCACCATCGATAACTTTCAAATCAAATGTTTACACGATCAACTGTTCATACAGTTGATAGTCAGGTCGGCAAAAAAACAGAAATATCATTTTAATGAGTTTGAAGTATTGAATTTTACGAACGCCACTGTCGATTAGGAATAAGGCTAAAAGGGATCCGAACTTAGTTATTCATGTTTGTTATTCGTCATTCAGTTGAAATAAATTGTATTTTATCGTAAAAAGTATGCTTTTTTGTTCCGTCATACAAAAGCTAGAATATATATTGAATATTTTTTTTCATTCTACTTGAACAAAATTACTTCCTTTTGATAAAATCGAATTCAAAAATTTTGTAACCAGCAGTAAACTAACTTGCGTATCAAATAACTTAAGATTACTTTTTTTAAATATGCGTTAAAACAAAATTTAAACATTTAAATGATAAAAGAACGAATATTTTAAAAACATAATTATGTTTGACACATCAAAAAAAGAAGAACGTCAAAGACTGATTTTAATTATGTATCCTTATATTCGTTTACATTTTTTAAAAACTGATATGAATTAGCTGAATTATCCGATGATTTTTAATAATTATACATTAGAATATCTGAATATTGTATTTTGCAGTTTACAAATAGTTTATTTTAACAGACGGCCAGCTAAGATTCTTGCAAATATTCTTGCTAAGCCTGTTTATCAGTAATACATTTTGTAAAATTGCTATTGTTTTATTATCAATTTAGAATTTAAACAATAAGGTATGGATGTAAGTTTACCCGAAAAACAAGCAATGGGTAAAATTGAGAAATATTCATTTATTAATTCAAAAGGTCCCTGGTCCCTGGATAAACGTTTCACACGGACAACTACCTTTGTATAGAATTGCGTATCCTTTTTCAAAACTCAAAGTTACTTTAGTATTCGTGAAGTGAGTAGTACTTTATGAAAAGCATATAATACTTTATTAGTAAAATTAAATAGACAGCTGTGATTTTATGAATTTACATTCTTTCTCAATATCCAAAATAGACACCCGCTCAATACAATATATTATTGAAATACGGCTGACCGCAAAACAGTCAATAATTGACTTTTAATAGTATTCAGATTTCTGATAATGTCACATATTTCCAAACGGTGAACAATAACACATTTTAGTTGAATTCAAAGGCATTTGAGAATAATGAGAATATGCATTGGGCATTTATATTTTAAAAATAGTTTTCTTTGTTACAAGAGGTGTGGAGTCAGACAAAAAAACTGCTTCTCCTAATTGTTTTATTTCAATATTTTTTGGTTAACTTTTATATATATATATGTATGTATACAATCAAATTATTCTAGTTTTTAGAATTTTTTTAAAACACAGTTATCATTTTACCAATAACTTTTAGGGTGTTCACTGTCAATACTTGGTGGAAAGGCATTATATGAATAAAAACACAATATTTCTTTGTACTTTATTTACACTTTATGTATAAAGGTCAGGACCGGTTTCACTCATGGCGAGCATTGTTGACTGATAGGAAATATAAATAGCACTGTTAAATTATATTTCTTATCAGTTGACAATACTCGCCTTGAGCGAAACCGGTCCTGACCTTTTTAAATAAAATGGGAAATAAAGTACAAAGGAATATTGTGTTTTTATTAATTTCACCAATCATTATGACTACTAAGACTGATATTTTTTTTTAAATTGTAACATTTTTCCGAATCTGACTCCGAAAAAAAGCTTGACTCCAATCCCTGCTTGTTATTCAGTTTCTCAATTTTTTTAAAGATACTATATATAGGAACATAAGGTATGTACTAAATTGTTGACTTAGTGGTAAGCTAATCACTTTCGTTATTAATTATTCTTCAGGCTTAGAGTATATATTGTACAATACGTACGTATGCTATTACTTTTAAGGTGCTCACTATCAATAATAAAAATGATGGAAGAGCATTATAAAATAAATACAAATGTATTTATTGAAATGTTTCGAGAAATGCATGAAATATCTTCTTTTAAAACACTTTAAAGTTGCACAAAGTAAGTATCATTTAAGCGTACATATTTAATATTATCTTGAATGAAATAAGATGATGATAAATGTGATTTTCTAAAACTTTGTTCCTTCAACATTATTAAAATTGCCTCAGAAGTCGCACAACGTCGGAAGACAAAGGATGTGAAGTAAGTAAGGATATTGCCACAGTGGGATTTGGGGTGAGTTTAATTTTAAACAGAAGAAAAACACATTTGAAAGTAACAATTTGGGACATACCAGAAATAAGAATTTTGTGCGGTAAGAATCGAGATCTCGCAGCAAGTTGTCATTATTTGAGATTTTATTATTCAATCAATTTTTTAATGGTATTCTTTTTAGTATGATATAGATAAGCTTTGACTAGTAAAAAAACATTTTCTATTTATTGGTCTGTCTTATTGTAAAATTGTTAAACATTTATTTTTTAATTTTAGCTAAATGAAATATTTTTGTAATTCATCTTGAAACGTTCAACATTTTGTCAATTATGACTCTGGTTTTTCCTTTCGGTATATTCATGCATTTAAATGCACGGATGAATTTGAATTGACGCTTGGTAAATAGTTGTATCGTATATATATTACTCACTTTGAAAAAAGTGAGGATGACTGACTGAGTACACAGTAAAAACTTCTGTTGAGATACCTCCATTGGAAGGCCATACCCTCCACATTGGGAGCGGACATGGATAAATATATATATATTAATATTGTTATATATGTATGTATAATAATACAATTTCTTTTTCAGAATTTTCATGGCTTTCGATTTTGCAAAAGTATGAACACTACTTGGAAGCAGTTAAATTATCATTAAGCTATTAACGTTAGTAACGTGGCATTTTACATCGCTTTGTTAAATAAATACGAAATTATAATTATGTTTGTAATTACCATCAGTCACCGCTTCATTAATTTTTGATGATATTTTTGTTATATGTTAGAGGTGTTATACATTTTAATTTTGTGTAGTTATAGAATCACTTATACTGTAAATAGTAAATTCTTTTCAATGTCAACTTTTGTTTACACTTTTTTATTTCAATTTGTTTTTGTAGCAACGCTAATTAGCAATAGCAATGCTATGGCAATGCTAAATTATATTTATTATCAGTTAACAACGCTCGCCATGAGCGAAACCGGTCTTGAATTTTTAATTAAAATAGGAATAAAGAAAAAGGAATACTGCGTTTTTATTAATTTATTATCACTTAGTAAAAAGCTATAGAAGGCGAATTGGAACGAGATCTATTTCTGCTACTACAAAAAATGGTTGTTAGCAAACATAAACATTATTCCAAAAATTAAATAATTTAAGATATTTCTGCTACTACGAAAAATATTTGTTAGCAAACTTAAATATTATTCCAAAAATTCAATAATTTAGATGGTCTATTACTGCTACTACGAAAAATGATTGTAAGCAAACCTAAACATTATTCCAAAAATTAAATAATTTACAATTTAAATACTGCAGGGAAGGAATATTTGCCCCGAGATATATTTTTTTTACTATCATAATTTCTGGCTTATTCAATAAATAGATTTGTAATTTATTTTTCACGCCAGTAAATTTTCTGACTACTTAAACATGCAAAAAAATCCCCCCGTTGAGGTCAACGGGCTTACAGCTAGTTTTACTAATTGTTTGATTTCTAACCTTAACCTTGGTGCCTTGTAATCTAAATAATTGTATTATACATACATTGTTCTCTTTTTTTAAAGTCTGCAGATGCAAACGACCACTTTGTGAAATTGGTTATAAAAATAATAATATCACAAAATTTCTATTAACAGATTGACAAAAAATCGAATAAACAAGAGATATACGTCAAGAATAAATATGAGCTATTTTTATTTCTTTGTATACAAACGGAAGAAAAAGTTGCAAAACAAAGTGCGAAAGTTTTGTCATAAACGAGTGTAGATTGGTGAACACATAAATTACCTACGCAATAACTTGTACAGTATGATACAACAAAAAAACTACGGCCCACTAAAAACATTTTAGTGGGCCGGTGTAGTGTTAGTTTTATTAATGATTATTTTATTATTTACAACTTTTTATGTGTCTAGACGGGTATAATATTCATTTTTATACCACGCTTAGGATGATGTTATGTCAATTTTTTGTTGAAAGGTTTTATAAAAACCTGTATTGTAAATCGTTTGATAATGCTCGTGATACACAAATCATCACTGATCTTAATTTAAAAAATTGGTAAAAAACTATTTTTTTTACTGTTTTATATTATTAGCGATAACGCTATAGTTGAAGCCATTTTTATTTGATTAACACGTTAATTATTTACCAGTATTTTACTTTAATCCCTAATTGGTCTAATTGTAACGTTTGTAAAATAAAAGAAAAACCATTCAATAACGAATATAACGTCATGATTAAATGTTTTATTAAATCTCAGACAACTTGACCGCAGCCATAATTTACTCATTTTAATTAAACGCTTTTTATGTACTAATGCCATTTTTTTAAATGGTAAGAGTCTGTTTCAATTCTCTGCAACAAATCTGGGACTCACGGCTGTACTCGATTAAAACAAAGTGTATCCTTTTCAGTGCATGCATTTTAAATTTAAATCACAATAGCAGAATCATTCCACTTTACGACATGCTCAAATTTCATAAAAAATATATGTCTACTGTAAGAAATTCCGCGATATTTTTTTCAAAATCTCCATAAAGATTTGTTATATTTTTTCAAAGAAATCACAACAAAAAAAAGCTTGTTTACTTCTAAATATTCTGCATCGTAAAGCGAAGTTTTCATGATTTCAGAAAGCTTATTTGTCTATACATTTTTTATGTTAAAAGCTCCGGATGATATTGCAAAGGACTTTTATTGGTAATAACATGCTGAAGTCAGTTTAGCGAGAGGGTTATGACTTATTTCCTGGCGAATATCTACCAAATATACCTAACTTGAGAAGTTTTCATTTTGAAAACGTTTTATGGAATTTCAGAATGTAGACTTCGCATTGGATTTATGACTACTCATTTCTCATCTTATTTTAAACGTCTTGGCACGTTGGAAAATATTCAAGAAATCTTTGAAAATAATATTTTAAGATTCATGGTCTACCAATGAGACTTTCAGTATTTTTCAGTGAATTTTAATGTAACATATTACGATAATAAATTTCTATCATTAATCTAATGAGAAGAAAATTATATAATTGAAATGAGATCGATTCATATAAAAATATAAACGTAAGGGACCAATCGTAATTAAAGTCTAAAATAAGTAAAAATTCAATGGCTTCAATGTTTAAGTTGGCAAAATTATTTTTTATGTAAGAATATATAAGAAATAAATGTATCACTAAGTTTAAAGCCATTGCTGGCAAAAATGATAAACTTATGGGAATGCCTACAGATTTAAATGGTAAGTAATTTCAAGAATTATATTTATTTTGTTTACTGGAAAATTTATAAATTTTATATGCTTACAAATAGGATACAGAAATGGAAAATTTGAAGCGGATAAAAGCAGTCTTTTAAATCGATTTTTTAGCCATTTCCTTAAACAAACATATATGTATGCCATCAAAAATCTTAATCCAGCCTAGCACGCAGTAACAACGCTATGGACTCTTGTGGTTTGAATATGAATATACGTCTTTGTTTTAATTTTAAATATGTAAATGGGTTTGAATTGTCAATTTTTTCGACTTCAAATCCAGTTCCAGAACAAACCAGAGCTGTGGGTCGTGAAGACTTAAGACGACTCCGACCATACCTTAAAACATGAATTTAGCTACCAAGTAATTAGTTTTTTTCGAGCACGACTACGATTCCAACTACACAAACCTGATTTTGAATACTATACGTTAAAGTTGTGAGCTGATAAATATTATATAAGACAATGTTTTTTATCCAAAAAATCATAACTAGATAATCTCAAAGTAATTAATAGTCAATTAAAAATAATGCCAACAAAATCATTCAGCTCAATAATACCCAAGATATTAGCGAAAAGATATTATTACGACCTAAGAAATATTATTGTAATGACCCGAATTACGAAATTTTCCATTTTCATTTTGATATATGATTATATCTCGCTGAAAATTTAATGCTTTAAGTTGGAAGTTAGATCATTAATAAAATCAACGTTAAGACAATGAAGGGAAATTAACATAATTAATGTAAAATACCGCTTTACGATTTCCTTTAATAATCCAAAGAATTCCAACACGCAATATCAAAATAATAATATTACAGAATCTGAGTAATTGCTATTATTTATTTTATTACTGTCAAATTAAGAACGAATGTTTCATAAAGTTGGTTTGAATCATAATTTAATTTTAGTGTTTTCTTGTTTTCATACAACTGACGTGCAACATCAGTACTGTGCGTACATACATGTTACTTAAAGTTACAAATCTATATGGAGTTTATTTTTTAGTATAAATATGAAACAGTTAAAGTAAGCACTTAGACAAAGTAAACATTGTTCATTTTAGCCAGTTATGCCATATTTGTGAGAAGCATGTACACTTTAATAAGTCAATGTGAATATTAACTGCAGGAACGTAGTTTAATTGTCCACATACTTAAAAATAAATACGCCTGCATTCATAGTGTTGCCAGACGCTCTGTATTGCTGTACACTCGTACTAACGAAGTTGTTGTGTTTTAGTGTCATTCGTTTTACATAACCTCAAAAATTGTAACGTCTTGTTATCATTCTTGCATTCTTTCTGCTCATCATATTTAACTTGACAAAACCTTACCATGATGCCATTTCTACTTTCACCAGCGCTTGTCAATTTATGTACATGACCTAAGACGTAATGCAATTTCTACTCTGTCTGCAGCCTTTCAGTAAATGCATACACTTTTAATACATTTTCAAGTATAGTCTAAGTAAATGTAACCTTAGCTGGTAAGTTAATGTATACACTGATGAGGTTTCACACTTCAACTGTACATACGTATATAATATATAAGTTTAGACACAAGGGCTATAAAAAATAAAAATTGTATTTTGTATTTTGAATATATAAAACGATTGTATTTTGTATATATTCTTGTCACTTATGATTGAGAAATTGATTTTTCCAAAGACATTAAAATCATTCAAATTTTGTACTGGTTTCACGGCTCAACCTTTACTGAAGGCAGATCATTTTATATTTTGCCTACTCGTGTATCCGACAAACTATTAATGTTATTAAATTTTCAAAAAAATAGTTTAAAAAAGTAATAAAACCACATTTTTCTTAATTTATAACTATAACTCGAAAATCTGTCAATGTCACTGAACGCCTTCCTCGTTTGGACAGTATAGACTGCCTCAATGTTTTACTGTAATAAATAAACTAGTTCATGTCCTTCGAAACACGTGGTAAGCCCGTAAAACCTAATTTATTTAATTTTATAGGCTTGTGTAAGTATATCATGGTATTTTTTGATTGATCGAATGTTTTAGCGTGGCCCTTTGGGTGTTTTGCGTGTTTCCATAGGCCTATGAAAAGGTTTTGATGTAGGGATAGCTGATAAGAGAACTAAATCATGTGAAATCTGGGCCACGAATAAAGCGGTTACTAAATTATTGTACCGCTTTACTAGAGTAGCTAAATAAAACTATCGTTTTTTGGATGAATTGAAGGTTGGTGGAAGGGATTTTTCACGCTATTTTGGGTAATATTTCGTTCGTCGTAACAAAGTGTATTAAGCGGGTGCAGTCACGCGAGTACTGAAAATATTTATAGGCAATTCAAACACACTTTTATTCAACGGCTTAAAATAAAAATTAAAAAAATATTCCCAACAAAATCATTAAAAATTCACACGAATATATTTGAATGAAAATATTCCTCAAACTAAAAATAAAAAAAATCCATCGGTAAATACATAGACCGTTAAAGAATTAAATTTATTCGTGCCTCCTTTTTGTGACATTTCCGTTGCGGGTTGCCGGCGATGACGCTCGCAATCTTTTTCCAGTTTTTTTGGCAAACGTATTTGTACAATAAAAAAATATATTTATTTACTTAACAGAGAATATCTCAAACAGTCTTCAAATTCAATTAAATTACCTGGAAACGGTAAAATATAAACTCTTTGGTATATTTATTGATGAAGATTTTAAGAATTGTTTTGACTGTCAACATTTTTGGTAAGTTAAAAGGGCCCATACACCTAGAAACGGTAAAATATAAACTCTTTGGTATATTTATTGATGAAGATTTTAAGAATTGTTTTGACTGTCAACATTTTTGGTAAGTTAAAAGGGCCCATACACCTAGAAACAAAAGTCCTGGGACATGATCCTGAACATCTACGTAATGTCTGAAGAACTTTGTTCCAGAACATGATGTTGAACACACGAGGGGTCACAGAAACGTCACCCGTTGAGGTTATGTTGGTCAGTGTTGCGTCCAAACGAACGTTATTTGATTTTATTTGATGCAAACAATGCGAGTAAAGTTAATTACTAATGTTTGTAAGCTTTCGACAATGAAAATACATTTATTTTATCATCCACTATGACAGCTTATGCTTATACCATAGAAAGTTCCAATATAACTTTTTATTGCTATGGTTTATTTTGACAGCTGTCACCATAAGGAGACATTTCAAAATGGAAAATAGATCTCTAAAATGACGCCCGATGATTTGACGTCGACGAGTGCTGCTAACGTAAATATTCTTGAAAATAGTATTCTGTTTTATAATTATAATTAGATATATCCCACAATACGTCATAGCTTTGGTGTGAAGTCATGACGAAATACATTTTGACAGTTTGTCTACAGCTGCGCGCGCATACATGTTTCCCGGGTTCCCTGTTTGCGCTCGATTCCACAGCATGAACATGGGAACCTATCTCGGGTCACGTAAAATGTTCCACGATACGGCGTAAACACGTAAATTTTGTGTTCCAGGACATGGTCTGGAACCATTTGTTCTTTGATATATGGCCATCTTAAAAGTCGTTTCCATAATTATACTACGCACAATTTAATGCTGCTTTATATATAGTATAATTTTTGACGGTTTTATACAGCGAGTGACAGTTTTAATGAAACTGTTCACTTGCTGAAAGAAACCATCACGATATTTGAATGAAAATGCTTAATAAGCACAAAATATCGTGTTTTATGTTTAAAATAATGAAACGACTTCATTTGAGAATAAAACTTGTATCGCTCGTTTAAGCAGGGAGAAGATTATGTCTGTGTTATAAATGTTTTTCCTACCATCCATATCGCCGGGCGGGAAGCAAACAGTCATTAATCATACATATAAATTCAGGGCCTGGACTAATTATGGTACAATAATAATTATTATTTTTGCTTGCAAGTTTGCCGTCTTCTGATTAATGACTGAATCTTTCACAGTATCATATTATTTGCATACACCGACTAGACGCTTCGATCGGAACATTTAAAATATGATGTTAACTAAACATATCTCGTTGTGTTTTTCATCGCGAAATTGGAATATAGCTTATGATGAGAAAGCTTTGGCTTTTTAATGTTTATTTAATTAATGAAATAATTTTATAAAGCATCGATGTATAGTATATCTGTGATTTATCTCCAAACATCGTCGTAATGTTCTTATATGAATTAATATAGTTTAAAAGCAGAACAAAATATACTCATGTGGTGTACTTGTAATATTAAGCATATGGTCATATTGTTGTTGTTCTGCTGTTGATCTTATGAGTATAAATAAATACACCTATACACAACTCATCAAAAATCTATCAGATCACTTAATTTTAGTCTTATTTTAATATTTTTGACAGTTTTTACTATTGTGTTAAGTATAAGTAAACAAGAGCATCGTTATTTGACATATTTTGCCGGCTGCGTAGTCAAGTATTCAACGTCGTTGGCTTTGGTTACGGGTTCGAATACCAGTTCGATTACGTAACCAATAATCTTGTCCTTATCATACATTTCTATCCTTAATCTATTTACAAAAAAGAGAGGTTGATTATCTGAGTAACAACCTGTTGTTGTAGAAACACTTCTGTTGAGATAAACTCCATGAGTAGTTCATATGCTCCACATTAGGAGCGGACATATTATATAAACCGGTAAATGACATGTGTTTTCATCTTTATGTTAAAAAAATAAATGTATTTTTTTTACTCACAGTTTAATTTGCATTGCTTGTATTGTATCACTTATTGCAGGAATCTGAAACAACAAAATATTGTCATAAAAATTGTCAAAATCGATATGTAATAATTAATGAAGAATTGATAAAAAAAATGTTGTTGTTTTATTACAGTGCCATCTTTTGGCATTGTAATAAATCGACAATGGACACATTAAAAGTTGTAAATAATCTGTAGGTTCATTGAAAATGATTTCGATCTTAAGTTTTCACTGTCTTAATAAAGTCGATACATGTTCTTTTAATTAATTACTCTGACATAAATAAAAATTTGTATCCAGATAAACCTGTCAAATAAATTGCGACTGTCGACTATTTATCCGATGTTTGAAACTAGAATTCGAAATATTTTCAACATTACTTGAATCAGACGAAATTATAAGCATTTATTTGTACATGTTATAATATATATCTAGAGTTGTTAAGTTATTCAGCCTTATAATTTAACGCTTTGATGTATTTTATTGCCTTCAGTATGAGATTGTACGTGGAATGCCACATAGAAATTTAATAATTCATGGCTTAAGAGGAATTATTACTGTGTAATTTTGTGATAATAATTTTATTTTCGTCGTCACCCAAATTTGTTTTTGCTTAGTTGACACAACTATTACCGCATTTGAATGAATAATAAAATTGGAAAATTTGAATGCGTAATTTTGTTGATGTAAGTAAAATTAGCATTTAATTATACCAACGTAAAAGTTTATCGTAGGAAAGCTTTTAGTAAACCTAGACTTAACAGTTATCGGCATTGTATTTGCTTATATACATACCATAAGGCTTGAAATTTATCGTCGAATTTTAAGATTAGTTAAACAGAAGATAATTATTTCCATTGTGTTACCTGTAAATTAAAAAAGTGAGGTTCGGATTGAATCAAATATGGTTATTTAAATGTCAATGTATGTGACAGAGTTTTATTTAAAATATGTTGTTTTAATGTTATTTCTGGACAAGTTTTGTAATAAAAAGTATAAATAACGTGATGAAGGCCATACAAATTTTATACAATTCAACCTAACCTAACCTAACAACGTATATAAATCAGATGCTCTTTGTAATTATTTTTTTGATTAAAGTTTAGTTCAGGTTAGGCAAGAATGTTATAAACCCAAGATAACACCGTTTAATTTTATATGCTTATTATTTATTTGTAAAACTTTTACTAAAAAAAATAAGCTAGAGTAAAAATATTAAAACGGTATATTATAAATGCAATAACAGAAAAAAATAACAAAATATGTCTTCGATTGAAACGTCAATAGTTAAAAATATATCTGAGGTGATTAACGTCATATAAATGCAAACATTATATTCATATTATTTTTTTATTTGAATTATTTACTGTTCTAATTTTCATGAAAAAAAAAGAAATGTATAGAGTATGTATACAGTTCATTAAGCAAAAATGGCGATGTTTTGGCTATTTTCATAAAACAATGTAAATCATATTCAAATAGTAAGATAATACAATTAAAAATATTTATAATTACTTTTGAAACGTTCATCTATAAGAAATAAAACGTTTTTGTTGATTTATCTACATTTTATGATAATAAAACGTATCTCTCTTGTTTTCCGAGCTTTTAAGTTATTCCGAAAGAAAACGAGAATAAACCTTAGATATAGATCATGTGCCCAGATCCTTTGGCGCGAGGGTAAGTGTTGTGAGCTTCCGTGCCAGACCTCACGGGTTCAAGTCCCAGTACAAACAGCATTTTTTCGATCGATTTATCGATTTCTGTTCGAAGGCATGGGTGTTTGTGCCCAACATTTCCAATTTTTTTAACAACTGGGCGTAGCGAGAGCGTTTTTTTTACCATTAGTCCTGTCCTAGCTTTATTCTTACTTTATCCTTTCTGAAAAACAAAATTGGTTGAGAGACTAAATAACAAGTAGTTTTTGTAGAAAAAAATCTGTTTAGATACCTCCATTAGGAGGAAATATGTTCCACATTGGGAGCGGACATGGGTAATAATAATAATAATAAATATACCATGTGTGACTTATTGTGGCGACCTTTGACAAGAGACATAAAGGACTGTTGGTATGACGGAAGGTTGAACGCTATCAGCTTAAAACAACAAGTGTTGACCTATAGTGTTTTTCTTTACTCAAATATATGAATCGTGTTCTCTTTTAATAAGTTAACAGAACTTTCCATTTTTACTTTCAATTGGCATCAACAAATTGCGTTCTTTTTTACGCAGATTTATACTACGATATGTATAATCACATTTGAAATAACGATTGTGTTGAATTCTTTCATTACTATGCTGGTTTTAATGTTAGTGCAAAATTATGAATAAATTCATGTTTATGAAGTGAAATTAATGGAAAAAATAATACGATCAGTTGAATAATTAGCCGGCAATCCCTGGTGTGTTTGTCTAATTGGAAGATTCCATGGCACAGGAACAAAGTGAGGGTATAAAAAGGCCCCTTAAAGCGGGATTAAGCAATTGACTAATTTAATTAGTTCGCAGCATTATTCGCTACAAAATATATTTTAAAGCAAAAAGTGAAAGCGGACAATGAGTAAAAATGGGGCAAGCGGAAAAAAAAGAAAATTATGCCTAATTAAAGGCAGTTTTTACCTGTTCTAATCCCAAAGCTTTAAAACTGCGATAAAGGACGTTCTGAGAAGGTTAGCTTTTGTTTAAGACAATGTTAAGTTTATGAGTGACTAATTGGTTTTGCTTCAATGTCTGATATTTTAATTCTGACAAAATGTTTGCCAGCCAATATTTTGATAGAATTATTCTAATTTGTTAATAATTTCTAGAATATTATTTTTAAATAATAAAGATAGTGCTGTTCCAGTAACCACAAAGAAACCACTTTTGAGCATTCGTTCTTTTTGGTAACAACGTTTACGTGTTCGATAAAATAGGTTATTAGATTTGTGTTAAGAAACCTTTTCTGCGGTTTAGGTTCCTTCTCCACTCATCCGATCATAAAAAATGCACGGTGAGAACAATGCGCACTATAATAAATACATAATCTTCCTTTTTTTATAAAGAAAGATTGAGGAACTGAAAAACAACCAGTTATCTTTAAGCAATTTATGTTCAGATTTTTAATTTAAAGTCCATATAGCACCATTAGTCTTAGACAACCACTAATTTAATTTATCATTATGCCAAAAGCGAAATAAATAAGTAGAAGCAAAAAGAAGTTAAATTGTCATTGTTTTTTTTCTATAGCATAGCTTGAAAAAGCTATGTCTCAAAAATAATGTGAAATTTGGCCCATTATAGTTGCTGGGCTAAATAAGATAACAAATTAAATAATACCGAAGGTACTAAAATTACATAGCATGCAATCAAACTCATGAATTTTAAAAAGTAATCACGTAATGTTAAGACGGAATGAATCTTGAAATCCAATTATCTCCGAGTCACGTTTTTTGACTTATTAAAGTTTAAAACTAGAAATGTGTTATGTTTCAAACATTGGGAGTGAACGTGATTGGATTCACCTCTTTTGATTTGATCTATTTAAAAGGTTTTAAAATATAATAAACATGTTTGTCAAAACTGAATATATTGTCTCTTACTAGTTGAGTTGCCTAATTTTCAAAAAATAACATATCTTTAACAACGTCAAAATCGATACCACGCAGTTTACATGGGATGCGGTGGACGAAGATCTTTCATTTAAGATTTTAGAAGATGTTAGACTCATTTAAGTTTATTAAATATCTATAGAGATTTAATAATTATAAGTTTTTATCGACTAAATTTACCACACCACTGTTTGCCAGGTAATTAAAATTTAATATATACACCTACTGGTTTCGTATCTTTACATTATATAAATATATTTTGATTTGAATTTATGCTGGGCTTAGGTCATACTGTTATAAAATCAGTGATAACTACAGAATTTTTGTTTAGTGAAGTAACTATTTTTTCATCTGGGATAGTGGTAGAGTCAATGTGCTGGTAAATGGATCAAAATCTTTAGATATTCTAATCTAAAACGTACATAAAATGTTAAGAGACTTAGTTTTATGTGAAAAAAGTATGTAATCAATCCATTTGACTGCCGAATAAAATAATTTCTACAATAAATTGTAAGTTTCATTCAGATTATTTTTGTATTAAAAATATTGAGTGTATTTAATAAGGAGAGCGTCAACGATTCAATAAAAATATTAATAAAAAGTCCACGAGACATCAATCGTTTGTATGAAAAATGAGATAAATGACAAGCGTAATGTTGTAGCAGAGGGAAAGAAAAAAAATGATATCACAAAGAAATACACAAAACGAACAACGTAATAAAAATAATAACATGACATCGCATTTCTTTGTATGATATATTCATTTTAGGTGATAAGATTGCAGCCTTCAATGTACCATCGTTGTATATGATTTAATTTTAAGATGAAAAACCGCTAACCACCCCATTTTGACAGTACGGAAATTTAAATTGGTTTTGTAAACACGTTACATTTTAGACGCATATAAATTCAATACAAAATTTACGTCACAAGCATAAATATTAAGTTGAAAAACTTTTATTAGTGAGGCAATGTTTTAAGCATATTAAAATCGGTTAAGTATACGTTGAATACCTTAATGCTTCTACAATTTAAAACAATATCAAAACCGGAAAAATTAAATTATTTTCCTTATCACTGTCTTAATTTCAATACCTACAGAAAATCGTTGTTTAATTCATTTTTTTATGTCAATTTGATAAATGTATTTTGGTCCTGTCCGTTCTCAATGTGTACCTAGTCAGCGGTGGGCTGCCAATACAAGAAGCTCGCTTAATCTCAAAGCAATTCTCGATGTTCGACATTTTTTGTATCACTCCTATGCAATTATATACAATACTTAAATAAGCAGTCGATTGTTTCTTAAAACACTTATAATATGTAACAATATGCAATTTACCGAAAAATTATCAACCTAAATGGCTAAAAATGTACAACTGTGTATTCTGAATATGATGATAAGTTAGAAATTGCAGTTGTATACTATTTAATCTGAGAATGTTGTGTTCTTTTAAATTAACCCACCTCTTTATCTAGTATATTTGCCTACTATGTAGCATCCAAGCTGTAGTTGTTTTAAAGAGTGCTGGTAAATGAGACAATGCTGAACCTATAGGAAAAGGTACACGTAACACTATCGTTCTTACTTTACTTTGTTTTTAGAAACCTCTTTGTAAGGATCCATCTATTTGAAAATTATTACTTACGGTGTTAGAACAAAACAATTATATAAATCTTACATAAAAATACTAACTCTAATAGTACTAAATCATAAAAAATACGAAGACAGCAAAATATTTTCAATGATAGAAGTTAACAATCGTCAAATTCTTTTCAGTAACAATAAAAAAAAAAGATTATAATAATATACCTCTACATAAAATGAATACTTTCCGAGAAGAAGCTCGCATGAAATTGTTTTTTCTTCAGCATCAGAATGTTGATATACCCCTTTACAAGAAAGAGGGTAGTGTTTTATTGAATGCTATTTTTAGAGACATAATATAATTTTATGTTGGTGAAGACTACATATTCGTACTGTATTTTTTGAGAAAATAAAGTTCTATCAGTTATCTAAGTATTCAAAATTGTTGTTGATATTCAATTTAATCTAATTTAAAAAAAGCATAATTATTTTTTAATTTATGACTAAGCGACCAATGTGCGGATTGCAATTTATCAACCTCCCCGCGAAATATTTCGTACCCTTTCTGCGAGTTTTATGCAACAGCAATTTTAAGCATTATAAATTAAGTTTATTTGGACTTTAGTGTCCCAGAAGCAACAAACTTTAAGCTTGGTACAAAAATCGATTTCGGTAATTTATTATTTAGATTCAATTTTTTAGTAAGGCTCATTTGCTTTCTAACCATACTATTTTCTATAAATATTGCAACCAATATAAATTGTTACAAGTGAAAATACTGGAAAAAACTATACACTAGTAAAATTATACTAATTAAATGCTTGCTTAAGTATGTTTCGTACTTAAGCAAGCATTTGTGAAAGTAGTCTGTCTGAGTATGTCTCTGAAAGAGGCGAAACACGTGTCACAGTTTGTAGCACAATATGTGGAATAATCTTTTTATTTGGAATAAGTTATTTTGTATTTCATATTAAAATGAACTTCCACAAAGTTACCGCCGAATCCATCGAAATTATTAGTAAAATATCTTTCAACCTAGCAGGAGAATCTTTACGTTCCTGAATCACAGTTATAATATGTGATGCCTTTAAGAAATCATTTATTTAAGCCACTTACATTTTTCGATTTCGTTGGAGATATATGCAGCTGCCATGTGCACTAAGCTATTAACAATCAATATTGGTTGATGATGAGACATCTACGAGAATGTTCTGTGTGTAAAATATTATTGCGCCATTTTCGACGCCGAACGAACCATTATTGCGATAGAAAAGCTGTGAGAATATTGAGGCTGTATTTTTGCGACAGCACCAGTCGCCTCATTTATCACTTTCAATGTTGCAAGTCTCAGGTTGTCGGGAAAGTTGCTTCCGAGATTTTCCTCCGCGAAATTGAACTTTCGGTTGACACAGAATTATTTTTTTAAATAAAAAGTTTGTAGTATACATGAGCAACAAAAGAGTTTATATCAAACGAAAATTGTTCATTTTTAAATAATTAAAGCACCCTTTATAGCGAATTTATTTTTTATTTTTTGATATATGTATAATACGGGCGGCCAGTCGTTTAAAAGTATGGATTTTCATCACATTTATTTTTAAATTCACGTCCACTCCCAATATGAAGCATATGGCATCTTAATAGAGGCATCTCAACAGAACTGTTAATTAATCAGTGGGTCAACCTCTCTTCCCCAAAAAGAGTAGTAAGGATATAAGGATAAGGCTAGAACAGGACTAATGGTTAACTAATCTCTCCCACTATGTCTAATTATTAAAGAATTAGAAGGGCGAAAAGGAATTTTTATGTATCACAAACACCCATGCCTTCAAACAGAAATCGATTAGTCGATTGGAAAAATACTGTTCGTACTGGGACTCGATTTCGTCAGATCCGGTATGGAAGGCAAAAACGCTAACCACTGCGCCATAGGACCCGAAATGCACATACTGATTTAAGAAAAGAGTGTCATTTTTTATTCTCAATAGTCATTATTTTTTAAAAGTGAGTTTAATTTATTTAACTGGTGTACGCTAGGTTTAACTTATTATTAGTATCATTAAAAATTATAAATTCTATTAGAAATAATAATCAGTTTGTTTTTAGCTATTTCGGCACAATATTATTGTCAGAATAAAACTTCCTCGTGGTTTATTACTTGCATAAATAATTTAATTAGTGAAATGATAAAATATCTATAAAATGTTTAATACAAATAAATGTTGGTGAGTAGAATAATGGCAGTAACAAAATAAAGTAATAAGCAAAGAAGCATTGTTCGTCTATAACACTGTAAAAAATATATAAAATTGTTGATGGGAACCTTGTAGAGGTCTGCACGGGCCCGGGCCTGGCTCTCGGGCTCTTACCCGGCCCGGCCTGCGGGCCGTGTTTGGGCGGGTGTAAGCGCAATTGAGATTCGGGCTCGGGCCGGGCCCGGGTAAAGAATTTATTTCTTCAGAAAAATATTTCAGACTATGTTCTTGTCACATGTCAGCCATGATGATTTATTACCAGTTATTAATTATTACTAGTTCTATGGAAAATCGTCAATTGTTGTATGTTTGTAAAAAAGGGTTTTTTCGGGCTGAGGAGTATAAATCTGGGCCTCGGGTCGGGTTCGGGTAACAGGTGTGGTATTAGACTCGGGCTCACAAAACCTTGTTTTTTTTTTTTTAGCTCACCGAGGAATTTGAAATCTCCGATTTGGTATACTTTTCCTCAGAATCTCGCAAAACCTCGTTTTATTTTAGCTCACCAATTTACCAATTTCATGTAAATTATCGGGTTTTCCTCAAAATTTCTCAATCCCGAAATCCCGGGATCGCGGCCATCTCAATCCCGGAATTTCTGGATCAGAAAATTGAACGGGATCCCGGGATTGGATGCCCTAAATTGATAGTGATTTTGGCTTCCATCCCCATAAGAATCATTTTTTAATTTACATTAACGTAGTTCAGTGTAAATAGCACTGTATTAATGTATTTTCTCATCAGTTGAAGGTGATCGTCATAAGAGAAATGGGTCCTGATCATTTTTAATACAAGCGGAATTACTACAAATAAGCTTTTTTTTAATGTTTTTCTTTTAGTTTATTTAACGTTGCGTTGCTTTTTATTGTGAATGTGAAATTTTGGATAATAAATGCCGATTTAGTCAACAAAATTTTATTCAACTGTTGATATTTAATTAGAGTTTTTACTTATAACTTGATGATGATTTTAGTGAGGTCTTAATTAATTTAATTTGAATAAACTGTAAAGAATTATTAGAATCAAAAAATATCAGTTTAAGTATTTTAACGAATTTTCATTTTTCGACCAGCCGTACACTTATGTTAATGAATTTAAAATTAACCGTCAATTTAGCAAGCTTGAAATTCGGTCTGGTATCACCCGTCATTTTCACTTAACTAATCAACTAATTTTCCCGAATGAAATATATTTTCCGATCACTCTACAACCGTCTGATGTTTTATTAATTATAGCAACAGTATTATGCCAAGTATTTATTGAACATAAATGGGGAATATTTTGGATTGCCGTGGTGTGTTTTCATTAAGAAATAAGTTTAAGACTTTAAATATTTAAAATCAGTATATGAATGACGAATAAAAGCTACAGTTTTCTTTTATTTTAATAAATAATTAATACTTCCGATTAACTCTTTTTAACTGATAAATTGGTTTTGTAAATAAATTAATAAAATGTAGATATTCATGATGGTACAATCTGAATTCAAACTTTATTTTGATTATCTATTAAGAAAATAGATAAATCGTTGTAGCCGAGTAATACAGTGTAATGCAATACTTCTTGGCTTGACAGCCATGCTTTTGTATCATCGAATAAATATATGCATTTTGATGATGATGATTTTTCAATTGATCCATAAAACTGTATGCCAAGATGCCAAGGCATTTATATTAGTGGGTTTGCTTATGATTTATAACTATTATTTTAAATAACAAAACATTATCCAATTTAAAAAAGGTAAAAAGAAAAATTGACATTTATGTCGCCTGTGTGGTTGAGTGGTCAACGGTGTTGGCTTCGGCTACAGAGGGCCTGGGTTCAAATCCCGGTACGGACAGTTTTATAAATTGATTTTTCAATCGATTTATAAATTTCTGTTCAAAGGCATGGATGTATGTGATGTCTTGAATTCCCCCCTCTCACCTTTCCTATCCTATGAACGGGGCGTATCGACAGTGATTAGCTTATCACTAATCCTGTCCTAACTCTATCCTTCTATCCCTACTCTCTTTGGAAAAAGAGAGGTTGAGCAACTGAGTAACAAGCAGTTCTCGTAGAAACACTTCTGTTGAGATAAACTCCATTAGGAGTCCATATGCTCCACATTGGGAGCGGACATGGTTAAAAAAAAAAAAAAAATGTAAATTGTTAACAAATCGTCATATATTTACAATTTTAATTTAAGTAATATTCTCTTAAATAAAATTTAAACATATCAACTATGTTTAGTTGAAAAGCTCCGTTGATGTTAGTGTATTAATTGATAACCGTCTTCCAATTAGATATTGATTATCTATATAATAATAGTCGATAATGTTGCGTGAGTGTAAGTAGGTATGTAGGTCCGCGATTTCGCCTTTTTGATGTCGTCAAAAAAGATGTCCCCTCAATGCAGAAATTAATAATTTAAATAAACATTCGAACACGTGACACATTATGGCAGGTTAAAATGAGTATTGTTATTCATAATTTTTTTAGTTTATTCTTAGAGCGCATTAAAAAAAGTAAATTCGAAATATTCCTTTTTTAATAATTTATAATTATTTGAATTGTCTATGCTCTAATTAAGTCATAATTTACAAATTATCAACATTAATCGAATCGTTTTTCCCAACATAATTTTGATATTTGAATCACTTTCAGATACATTACTTGACGCTTGACGTATTGAAATAATATGTACTATTTTGGTACTCAAATTAAGTTCCATACAAATATTATAGACCTCAAATTTGTAATTTAAAAATTATAGAGTAAATATTCAATACGAAAACTTGATAATGTAATAAATTGGCCTCTATGATCTATTAGTGAGAATATCACCATAGAAATCAAATGGATCTGGGCTTAAGTTACGACAAAAGTTTTTGGTAAATTTAAATTTGAAAAATTACACACGGGTGTTGAATTGAATTGATCTTATGTTTATTGTCAATTTTGAGCTGTACTTATAAATATTTTTATTGAAATAAAATATTAGCTGCTGTTCATGTCTGTCATTCAAAAAAACTTTTTGCTATGTGATAATTTATTATCTGCAATATGCATACAAAGTTTAGGACACATCTTGATCTTTGAAATTAAGAAGTCGTTCAAATCATAAATCAGTGCTTGAAGTGTAGGCTTGACAGTAAGAAACTACTAAAGTTGTCGCTGCGGGCACATATAACTTTGTGAAGTCCTCTTGAATAATTATGTGACGTTTTCGTGTTATTCAGTATTTGTAACTGGAAGGGCGTCACTTGTTTGCGGCGGAAAGTTGCCTCGTTATGCTAACTTTTGCACTAAGTAGTTCAATCCCAAAGCGTTCTACTGAGAATAGCATTATCCGATTCGGAGTATACTAACCAGTAACCTTAGAGTTACTAAAATAGCCTTAACCAATCACTGAAAAAAGATATTTAAAAAAAGAATACTTATTTTTACTTATTATACTATAAGTATAAAAGAGTATTTTTTTTAAATATAATGCCTTTCCACTGATTGTTGACAGTGAAAACACTACCTACAAGTGATAAACTTAAATATGTCAAGAGCTGTGCACAAACTATTTCACAAAATTTATTAACCTTGTTACTTCACTTGCTATGTTACAAATTAAGACATAAAGCATCACCAGGCAGTATTTATCTAGGCTTACGAATAAACTTAAAATTGACTATAATAATTATATTCTTGTGCTATCAAAACAATATAATAAAACTTGAGACTTCACTATTTTCTACTAATGCAAGAAGGAGGTAAAATACAACAATCAATAGTAATAATTAAAAATAAATTACTTATATTAGATACGGTACATCACAATGGAAATAAATTCAACAATTGTGAGCCGACTTATCTTATTAAAAATGTTATTTACTAATATTTTATTTTTATTAATCACTTAAAACTATTAAAAACTCTAAGCCATTCATTATCAACACTTTCTAAATAACTAGTAGATATAGTATTTCAAGAATTTTATTTTGATTAAAAATGTTATAATTTTCTATATATTATGATTCGTAAACACTGAAAATGTTTTGCCTTTTAGACATCTTACGTTTCATAATATTCTTACATTAAAGTTTCTACCTGTCTGCCTTACATATAAAGTTTGATAGTCTTGACAGGTCATACAATATATACCACTTTCTTTTTACTTAGATCAGTACCAGTGTCCTTGATATTGACATGAATTCGTTTTTTAATATTATATTCAATCCTCAAATGGATACGCGAAACTAAATTATTGCTGTAATTTGATCGCGAAAAGTGTCAAAAAATATAATATTATCGTCGTATTTTAAAACCAAAGAAAAAGGTTCGCCGCCCAAGAACTTAGTTCATCTTCTCGGCACGATTTTCTTAATGTTCTCGTGGCACACGTTTGTTTTTTTGCAAATATCAGTTTAAACGTTGCAGCAGAGCGAAAAAAAGATTTTGGCAAGGGAAGAAAAAAGCAAATAAAACAAAGGGAAGACAATGCTACACATCAAGCTTTTAAGGAGGCTTAAGATGCGGCAAGGTTGTAAAATAAGCTACATTTCTCTTAACTTTGTAAAAGATTTGCATGAGTAATGTTGTATGCTCTTCTTAGCAAAGTAAGTATTTATTTTTTAATTTTCTTTACGTTTTTGCGCATTTTTCCAAACAAAAAAAGAATTTTATCCAATGAACTTTTGCTGCGGTAGTAAAAAATATATCAGTCAGAAATATTTCGAGTGTTAGAGGAACATTATTTATGCCATTGAAAAACAATTTTTTGAATGAGTTAATTTAAAATCTATCAGAATAACAGAAAAAAATAACCGTTTTATTTATATTATAAGACAAAACCCGCAGCTGCTTTGAATGATTTTGTATTTAAATATATGATTTTTTTTCATAAAAATTAGGTTTTAATTGTAGAAAATGTTTTTTTTTCTCATTCTGTAAAATAATATTCGCTAGAGTGACTTTGATGTTTTTCGACTTGCCAATTAATTAAGTTGTAACTACGTCTTTCAAATGTTTTTGATGAACATTTTTTTTGTCTAAAATGACGTTAAAAAAGTGAACGCCATATTTCTTTTATTTTTCTATGTTCCATAACATTTTGGCGCATATGACCTCCTTAACGGTGGTATGAAAAAATAAGTGGTTCTATGATAACTGTCTGTTATTATTCCTCTTTTTTAGAATGGGAATAAAACTAAAAGAGTGGAACAACTACATTAATTTTCAATACGTCTCAGGTTAGGATCGGAAAGATGAAGAGAACTTTTGACATGCTGACGCCACAATGGTAGATAACAACGCTTACGACTCGGTTACACGCCCACTAAACCATTTTAACATCACTGATTTTTATAAAATTTTACTTTGTTAAAGTATAAACAAAACGAATTGTTAATCGATTCACCGTTTTTTAGTATTAAATAATCAAGAAATTTACATGTTTACAGAAAGAAAACACGACGCATTTTCTCAATTAGATCCAAAAAGAAAGATGTCATGGTTTTCGTGCACTAAGCCAGAACGTGGTAAAAGCCTTCAAAAGTTAACTGCTAATTTGAGCATTGTTTATATGGGCTATCTGATTTTTCCGCGAACGTGCGCATCTACACAGAATAATTTCTTTTCATATTAGATTCAGGTCCTTTTTAAAGAAGCAGTTAGTACGTTTGTTGGCTGGCGCAGGCGATATGCCGAAATGTTATTTTCCGTACAAATGTCTGTACAGACAATAAACTTAATCCCAGCGGAGCGATCTAATGTGTTTCCATTAAAGGGAAAACAAGAAAACTGCTGAAAGAGGCATGTTGCTTCATCAAGCTTATATACGTCCCTAACAACTCGTTTACAATTGATGCAGTCTCCACAACGAACTGACTATTTTGGGAACTGGCCATTGGAATTATCAGCTACGATCAATGGTTTGATTATTCTTAAAATCTATCTACAACATTTTGTTGTATACATTATCATACATTTTAAAATATCAGTCATTTGAAAGCCAATCGTTTCATTTTCGATTAGGTGAGAATATAAATTCAAAATAAGATATGGATTGAGGGAAAACTTGTCATTCTCTCTAGGTTTTATTTTTAGGATATCTACGATAGACAACCAAATGAGAACGAAAATGTCACAGCCATCTTGGGGATTAGAGTGAAAAAGGCGTAACTACAAAGCAATAGTTTTGGGTAATTTTATATTAATCGTCAAAAAATGCATACAGATGAGAGAGAGATCAAATAATTGAATTTATGATAATATTGTTTTGAAAAAAAAGAATGCCCGTATATATTATTAAGTTAAATAAATAGTAGACGATAAAATAGACAATAAATAAGCAAATTGAAATATTTTTACTTTATCAAGATAAGCCTCCGATTTATTCTATTAGATCCAAATTCATAAATCAATCTGTTCATATAAAAATGTATGGTAAAAGATTCAAGAGGTTGATTACGCAGAATAAACAGATGGTGATGCAATCGGTATAGAAAAAGATTAGTAAATTGATAATCGATATGAATGTCGTAAAAAACTACAGTTTTCGCAATTCCATATCGACTGTGGAAAGGAAAAAGGACGTAACCCACACATATCAAATTGTACAGGAGGCGCTAAAAACGTGTTTTGATGATTTTGTGACATATGCAAATTATGAATTATACACAGCCTTGAAGTGCACGGAGACTTCTAAACCGATCTTTAATTGACATAATCTAATATTAATTGAAGAAATTGTCTAAGAAAAACCTTTATCTCAGTCTTTTTTCTTGGTTTTAATTTTTTAATAGGTCATCTTTTTCAAACTTAAAAGCTAAATTTAGATACTAATTCAGCATTTGCAGCTTGGATCTTTTTGATAGAACATGTATCAAGTTTGATAAATTGTGATTATCGAAAAAAACCTGTTTTGAAAAAACTGTGGGTTACGTCCCTTTTCCTTTCCACAGTCGATATGGTAGGTAACATACCTAAATAATTTAAATATCAATTTATTACACCAACTATATAGGGCTCAAACTCATTATCATGTGTATGATATGGTCAGATTGACCACTTAGATTGTCAGCCTAGATGGTCTTGCGATGAAAGTTTTACTCAGGCAATAATCAGGTCAATATCGAATTAAGATTTATTTACTTACAAATTAATTTTGTGTGTGATCCCAGGTGATAAAGAAAATTAACGATTTTATCTCATTTGATTCAACTTTTATTATATTTATAGCAATAGCGCTGATACTCCAATTTTGTTTATTATTAAATATTGTATTTTAAAAAAGCTTTGGTGATGACTTGTCAAGTATATGTCCCATATCCTAGCTTTGCTTAACCGCCCCGGGGAGCAAAGGGATTTGGTGGTTTAATGTTGAAACACTGCTTTATTGTGTGTATGATAAATACAATAATTACAAAACAAACGACGAATAATGAACATCACACCGATAAGCTTTTGGCAAATATTTATGGAATGAGTGACACCAAAGCCTGTTTATTCAATATAAATAAAAACAGGAAGAATACATTGTATCATTTTACATGTATTTTGGTGTTTATGGAAATTACAAAACTTTAATCGGTCAAGATTATTATAAATCACAGTTTGCAGAATAAATTGAAATTTTTCTTTTAAATAAATTCAATGTATCTCATTTAAAATTGTGTAATTTTTCTCAGCATAAACATCGTTTTAAGTAAGTTTTAGTTACATATCTTCTGTACAAAAAAACTGCTTAAACAATTCCCTACAGAGCTAAAACAACTTCCGATATGTTGCTGGTCCTTAAAGAACCAAGTGAAAAACATGTTTTATGCCCTTTGTTGGACGGTAAAAACCCAGGACGTATATTTATGAAAAACATGGTTTTCGCTAGTTTCCTAACTGGCCAGCAACATATCGGAAGTATTTTTAGCACCGTAGGGCAAGTGTTAAGTGTTTGATGATGGATGGATGAAACATATATTTTATAGAAAAAAACAATATTTGATATAATGTTATATGAGCCCTCGAGAGGTGTAGTGAGCCAACTATTAAAATGGTAAAACTTTTTCTTTGATATTTTTTGGTAGATTGCATATTTTTATTTGTTGGAGGCAACAAACATTATTTAAATGTGTATTGACTGACGTTACTTCACGTTTACAATGTATACTTTAAGACGTGTAGAATATTACAACGAATCTAACTTATTTGATTCTAAAATACCACTTGGCTGACTTCACCAAAATTAAAATTTTATTTACAGCTGTTACGCGATAGTACGTACCTGAATGTTTTATTAATTTTTATTTGTAGTGTGCTAAAAATATATTAAATTGTATATATTTTTCAGCAAAAGGAATTTCATTTTTTTTTCTTATTTTATGATTATCAAACAATAATTATCTCTATTTAATCGTTATGATGATTTACTCAAATTTTTGATGTTTATAAAAAAGATCGTGTGTTCATTGCATTATTCAACATAAAATTTTGAGCATCTGGTAATTATATACAATTCAAATGAATCTAAAACAGAGGGCAGTGATAAATAGTTAGTGAATTATCCAACCGAATTCCTGCCAATGGCCGAATCAAATTATTACCACGCAATAGGCAAAATCATTTGAGAGTCAATTCATATGCATTACACGAGCCACAATGCGGTTGCATTAAACTTGCACCACTGTGCTACCATTTAATAATTGACTAAAGCACAAAGCTCACATAATTGTAACTTTATTCTCATTAAAACATGGCCTTTGTGTGATCGAATCCTATCACTTCACAGGGCTGTTCAATACATTTTGTCATATTATACTTCTCATTATCATGTATATTTTTAGTAATTAAAACGACATCACAAATGTTTATATTAATTCAAATATTAAAAAATTTTCAGCAATTTAGATTATTTAGACCAGTGGTTCCTGTGAAGCCTCATGGGTTCGTGAGACCGCTGAGGGGGTCTGAGACAAATTAAAAATCATTTGGGGGTGCGTGGACAACGTCACCTATCATATCCCTATCATATACCCTTATCTCTTATCTACTACTCTCTGTAAAAGAGAGTTTGAGCGACTGACTAACATACAGTTCTCGTAGAAAAACATCTGTTAAGATACCTCTATTAGGAGGCCATTTGCTCCACATTGGAAGCAGGCATGGAAAAAATAACTTTCAAGGCATTAACTTTTTTTTTTCACTTGAGGGTCCACGGTCAGGTTTTTGCTATGCAAGGGGTCCACGAGCATAATAAGTTTGGGAATCACTGATTTAGACTATATCAGTAGTATTGCTTAGTATTAATATATGTTATATTAAACATATTCCTTCTTCAGAAGAACAATGACGAAATTAACAAATTGCAACCTGAGTACTACAAGGTTCTATAAGAAAAATGTCGACAAAACCAACAATGTATATCAATAATAATAGTACTTGGAAGACTACCACATTGTTACTTCTGTTTTGTCAATTTTTTTCACATATAACCTTGTAGTACTCAGGTCGCGAAATGTATGATTTTACAGAAATCGCGATTTAGTTTGTTTCCTACATATTATATGTGTAAGTTCCAATTAAATCGTTTTGGAATTAATTCGGAATAAAAGATGTGTATTTTAAGATGGAAAATTAGCCCAAGTTTTACATAGTGCAACTTACTATTAAATTCATTAAAAAATAAAGAATCTTCAAACAACCTGTCGTAAGGTTATTTAAAATAAATAAAAAATTGAACCTAATTCTAAACTTATACAATTTCAAAATATTTATTTTTTTCCTTACTACTATACCAGTGGTCAGCCAACTCATTAGTCAACTAAGCCAAATATTAACTATACAACGATTGAAACTTTTAAGAGCCAAATTTAACTTAAACTATATAGGTAGATACATTGTTATTAGCTTGATCAGGGTACTCCTAACCTGGTTTTTGATTAAAAGTCATCAATCTAATTAAAGTGCGTTGGTTGAAAACACCCCTCCCAACACTAAGTTTTAAGACCGAAAAACGACTTCTGGACGTAGGACACGAAGTTTAAATCGCACTGCATGTGGTATTTTGTGAAAGAGTCACACTCAACGAGCCAAAGAGCCGTATATGGCTAACGAGCCGCAGTTTGCCGACAACTATACTAAACGAAGGGTAAGATCCAAACACATATTGATTATTACTAATTTGAGGACGGGTAAATGTTTTAATTTTATGCTAGGAATTAGAATCAAATTTTAGTTAATTCGTAAAAAACTTAATGACAGTTTGTCTAGAAATTCTTCTTAAAGAGTTAAAGCGCGATTATCAATTTTATTTTGTACTAGCCGGTTATTGGCAAGCGTTGCAATGTCACGTAAAGAAAGAAAGTGTTTTTAAAGTTGTGTTTTAATTGTATTTATCGAAATGAGTGTTTTCTTTTTCTGTCTGTTTGACGTTTGCTGCCGATTTTCTATGGTACGACACACGCGCCACCAACTATAAGTTAATTTTACTACAACTTTCGCGCAAGTGCAAGCATCCGTTGTCAAAATGAACTGTATGGCAGACATACAAACATTTAATTTGTATTACTGTAAGTAAATTTTACTATGCCTATAACCTTCCCGGAAGTGCAAGCAAAAAGTTTGTGAAAGTTTTATTGCAATCGGATGATCGGTGTGGCAACGCATAAAGTACGAACAAACAAACATTCATTTTTTATATATATTAGATTTTAAATATATCGTTGGTATGTCCGAAACAAATTCATCAAAATGTGAAAAATTATAAGTATGTTTCCCGAAAAGGTAAAAAAAGTATCATATAGTAATTAAAATCAGTTAAATAAATATGATAATCAATTTGAATTATGTATGAAATTTTAAGCAATCAGCGAAATGAAGAAATGTTTAATTTTGTAACTTTGTCAATAATCACTACAAATATGAATACGAATTGATTAATTCACCGTCGAATACCCTGGTTTGGATTGTTTGCCCAAACCAAATTGCTGCGTAGCCTTCCGTGAATTTCGGTACAAAATTGTTATTAGTTCAAAGGCAAATACGCACCGGAAACTCACGGAACGAAGAAATTTAAAAATTTAAACCACTCACCAGATATGTGCTTACATATCGCGATTAGTTCATGATTTATTTATTAATAGTTTAAATTTTGACAGGCGTGAAAACTTATTTAGAAAGCGTAAATTTTTCAAGGATTCTGAAAAAGGTTGTATTCTAACGACTTTATCTTTTGTATTTTATATGAGCCCATTGTATTATTCATATGGTATTTTAGAAAAACAAATATGCGTTATAATATTTTACACCTCTTCAAGTATCGTAAAAGTGAAGTACCTAATTTAATTCACATTGCAATAGTGTTATCTCCGTAAAATAAAAATATGCAATCCACCAAAACACCAAAAAAAGTCCATGATTTTTGTTTACCATTTTACTAGAAGGCCCACTTCACCCCTAGAAGGCCCATATAATGAGTTAAAAATTAACATATATTATTGTAAAAAACTTTGTTCTTAATAGAAGATCACTCTAGCGATGTAATTAAATATATTTTTTTTTACAATCGAATGCAACATAATTCGTTGTATGTGCTTATCCTACATTATTAATGATTCAACACTAGTTTCACGAACTAATAACGAGTAAATTAAGTTTAAATGGATTTGTTTTAACGATCGTTTTATATCACCCACCTACGTATTCAGTGATAGATATAATACTTAAAAAAAACATGCAAAGCTATCTTCAGTTTTAGTAGTGTTAAAAAATACACGGTTGAGTTATATTATTTTATATTAACACAACATATAATATAAAACCGGAATGTGTGTAAACACTTATGTGTAAAATTTAAATTAAATGTAAATTTTAGAAAGGTAAAATATAGCGAAGTATTCGAAAAATAACGAAGTTCCAAAAGAAAAAAGATTGGCAGTGTAGACTTTGAGAAATAATTACTATCCCTAAAATCGATACAATTCTATTGTTTGCGTATACTATTATCGTCACGTTAATAATACAACTATGTAATATGATTTTCAATATTATTGAAATAACCGTTGAATATGACACATTTTCATCTCCATAATTAAGTGAACATTATTTAGTTGTTCCTAAACATACAAAATATCATTTTTCATTTGAATTTTAAGCAATGATTAAAACATAGATATATGTTAATTAATGAGCCCTTAATTAATAAGTAAAGTAAGCCAAGTAATAAAATGGTCAAACATTTATATTGGACTTTAAACTATGATCACTTCTTTACTTGGTGATTTGGAGGATTGAATATTTTTAGAGTTCTTTTCGTTTTTCAATATTTTAAGACATGTGGAATATTAAAACGAATCCAACTCATCTTTATCTTAAATATCTCTTGGCTCACTTCTCTTCTCAGGGGCCGATAATATTGTTTGCATAACATTTTTCCAAAAAGTTTCAAGTCATCGTTAAATAGTTGAAGTATTGAGGTGGCGATATTTAATAAAAATAATAAGCATGACAACATTTTTCCAACTCATTTAGTCAATCTAATATATATATGAAATAATTTTGATAACCCATTTTTTAAGAAACAAATACGTTCATAAAAATATCACTAGATGGATGAATTTTTATAAATATTGTTGAACTACCTAGCTTAAACTCCTTTAAAGTATTTACATATTTCATTTCGTAAGGGTTGAATTTCTTCAGAGCGATTCTATTACCGTAGATTGCTTTAGATAGCCGGCGTAAAGTTGAAGAGTTATTAATATTTATGTTCAAAAATATAAATAGTCCTTACTTTAAGAGAGAGCTTTTTACTGCTGTTGATGATCAAAATATTAAATAGATAAATTCTTAGCCGCTTAATAAATTTCTTTAATACATGCGATGAGCTTGTGTATTTTTATATCTTAATAATTTATTGCATATGTAATAAATGAAGAATTTTGATTACGTTTTATAATTCAAATTCATATCAATCTTTTGATAGTTGATGCTTAATACCAAAAAATATTATGAAATTAGATTCGTCTTAAAAATATTTGGAATTGATTTGTAGTGATAAAGTATCATTTAAACATTAAACTTGTTTTCTATTACACGGATGATTTGATATAAAAATAATAAAAAAAAGATAGTCTTTTAGACTGCATTTTAGGCAAGTATTTTAGTCACACAACTAAAAACAATTATAAATGATAATTAAACAATTAAATTTCACAGTTACTGTTAGCAAAATCATTTCCTATGTAAATTAATATTTTACGTAAATGGAATACTACCAGTAAAATATTTAAAAAATAACACTAAAAAATAACACTAATAACACTAATAATAAAAAGTAATACTTTCCAACAAATTTTTCTGTGCGCAGGAACTTCAGTACAAAAAAATAGAATAATTTACCATTTTAAATATAAAATATGTCGTGTCCGCGGCGCAGCTGTCAACGTTATTGTCTTCCGTGTCGAATTTCATGGGTTTGAGTCCCATCACAAACAGTAATTTTTCAATCGATTTCTGTTCGAAATCATGGGGATTTGTGACGACTGAAAAAATTTCTGAATAATTATATTATTAAAATAATGGAGTGGTGCGAGAGCGATTGGCTGATAAAAAGTCTTGTCTTAGCTCTATCTTTGTATACCCTTCGAATCTATCTTCGAAAAAGAGTGATTGAGCAACTCAGTATCAAACAGTTCTCGAAGAAAACTTCTGTTGAGATATCATCATTTCGAGGCTATATGCTTTACGTTGGAAGCGAACATGGATTGAAATATATAAATATATATTTTTTTTATTATAGTGTCTTATTGGATGCCAAAAAACGTATGAAATGATAAACTGTTCATATTTATTGTTACCGGGTCCTGTGACGGGATCTTACGGGTTTGAGTCCCAGTACAAACAGCATTTTGTCGATTTCTGGTTGAAGGCATAAGTGTTTATGATAAAAATTTCCTCCTACCCTTCTATCCTTCAACTACTGGGCGTAGCGAGAGTGATTAGTCACTAGTTTTGTCCTAGTCATATCCATCTTTCCTTACTATTCTATTTGAAAAAGCGATGTTGAGCGACTGAGTAACACACAGTTCTCGTTAAAAAACTTCTGTTCAGATATCTCCATTAGCAGGCCATACGCTCCACATTGGGAGCGAACATAGATAAAAAAAACATTATTTTTTAAACTTTTACTTGTTTTTATTCTGAAAAATACTTGGCACTCTTAATTACACATACATTACACATAATAATAAAACAATATTTTTTTAAATTTTAAATACTAAAATAAACGGAGTATTCAGTATACGGAAAATTCGTTCTCGAAAGAATCATGGAACCGAAAAAAACAGCCTTGAGTGTAATCCTTAATTTTGAACTAACGTTTTCTATATGAAGAAATGTCTTGTTTACATATTATATTCTGTTTTAATAACCATTCCAGTTAGATGAAGATTTCTGTCTATTTTGGTATCAACTTTGCACACGTGCTTCCTCTCTCAAAATAAATACGTATGATTATATTTCTGTCAGCTAAATCTTGTTTTTATTTTATTTGGTAGTAATACTTTCATATAACCCGATGTGTCTTTTCAGAAAATGGTGACACCGTATACTTTGTGTTAATACGTTTATTTATTGCCAACACATGTTCAATTGATTTTTATTTAAAAATAAATATTTAATCCAACGCTACAAACATAAACGTATTTACGAACGATAACAAACAACATCGCGAGAACGGTCAATCGAACAAAATAAAGGAACAATCGAAAAATGTTAAATTTGTAAATAAAATAAAACTTGGTGTCGTAACACACTTTGCTTTCATTTTATCTCGTGAAATAATCACAGCTTCAAAAATAAAAGTAAATAAGCAAGCAAATTTTATGAAGTTTATTTATTTATTTAAATAACATTGCATAAGGTCGACAAATTATAAATTTAAGACTTTTATAATGAATAAAAAAAAACATAATACAATTTAATATAAACAGCAGTAGGCTTTTTTTACAAGGAAGTCAACTGGGTAAGCTCCGACGAATTACACTTTAATACATAAAACATAGTTCACTTTTAGAGTGTTCACTTTCAATACTTGGTGGAAAGGCATTATATTAATAAAAACACAATAATCCTTTGTACTTCATTCCACTTTATTAAATATGTCAGGACCGGTTTCGCTCATTGCGAGTTGACAATGCTTGCAATGAGCGAAACCGGTCCTGAGATATTAAATAAAGTGGAATGAATTACAAAGGATTATTGTGTTTTTACTAATATAAAACATAGTTCACTTTTAAGGTGTTTACTGTCAATACTTGGTGGAAAGGCATTATAATAAAAATATTAAAAGATTTTTAGTACGTTGATAATGCTCGCGATGAGCGAAACCGGTCCTGATCTAATAAATTTTATGTGGAAAAAGTACTAAAAATCTTTTATTATTTTTATTATAAAACATAGTATTCGTTGGAACTAATCCACGTCCACGTGGGTTATTTTGACATCCAAAGCAATATTGTTAAAGCTCTCCCCAGTGACATCTTCATTGGCAGGCTGGTTCTACACCTCAAGAGAACAAACAATTCATGTACACGATTTTTCAAAAAATAATCAGGAACATTTAGCTTCACATTCTCAAGAATGGTGGAATTTTCATGTATAACCTAAACACCCTAAAACACACTGTGATGGATATAATTCTACGACTTATTTTATCCTCCATACTAAAATGAAGAATTTTTAATGGACATCATTCAGTAATCAAATATTTTTAACGAGAATCCATTGTATTTTAGTTACTCATTAACACTTTTTAAAAACAAGTCGTTAGATTTCCGCGTTCTCTGGATCAAATTATGTGAAGTTGAAATATTGATTGATTGGTAAAATAATGTATAGAATTGTTCAATTTAGGACAAATACCCCAAAAAGCATTAAAGTGAAAGTGTGGAGAGGGGACTTGTCTAGCATAAATCTAAATAATTTGAAATATATCTTTTATCTGAAAATGCCTTTCAAGTAAGTGGAACACGTGTCACAATGAGTAGCATAAGCAGTGTTATAACAGCAGCACCAGTATTGATATATATAGTTATAGTGATTCTAATAAAAAGGGGGAAAAATACGTAATAAATGTTTGAAATAAAGTTAGAAAGAGTTGAACAAATGAACATAAAACAACTCAAGGAAGAATGACATGCAAAATACTAAAACTTATTTTTAATAAACAGTAGCCCCTCATATAGCGTTTCCTTTTAAAGATATAATGTAGTGTTTTTTACAAAACTCCGACTTTTGATAAACACATTTTAAATACATTTTTTATATACAAAGATTGATGAAATATTTGTTGGTAGCTGTTTGTCCATATAAACATATATAAAAAAGTCCTCTATAACGTAGTTTCCTATAGCGTAATCCCAATGTACTGCCTTTCCATCAAGCCTCATAAAAGTGTTTATACCAATGTATGTATCATGATACACAATTTTCTAGCCTCATGTGTTTTCAGAAAATTAACAGAAATTGAATTTCCATTTACAAAGTGGTAACCCTGATTATTCTCATTGTTATGATTGTCATTAAGGAAATATTATATTACTCTAATTTTCCGTTGATAAATAAAATTATATTTCACCTTTATATTAAAGATAGTGTAATCTTACAACATCCATGAAAATTTAGTCCACAAACTCGCATCTGTTTTAATAGAAGTAATTGAGAATAATTAATATTTCTCATCTGTTGGCAATGTCTTCAGCGCAAAGATCAAATGTTGGCCATTGAATTTAAATTGGATTCGTTACGGTAGTTATGGAAACTGTTAAGTGCTATTATTAAAATATTTTGCCAAAGCCTATGGTGCCTCTGACCTCAGTTAAGTTGAAGTGAACCGATGTACCCATACTAGCTCAATTATTTATGCAAATTATCTTTGTTGAACAAAAGTAATCATAATAAATTATCTCTTTAAGGTGTTCACTGACAATTCATGGAAAAAAAGCATTATATTAAAAAAAAAAACTTTTCTAAACAGATGAAAATAAAAACTGGTACATATATTTACACAAAATTAATTAAGACTTATAAAAAGGTGTATGTTACAAAAAAAGTGCTCAAAGAATTATGAATCAAGCGTGACATTTAATTACCTATTTTTAAAATTTGATCAAACGGTCAAACCCCAGTACAAACAGTTTTGTAAATTGATTGTGAAGCTTTGTGGAAGCTAATCTATAGGATAAAATACAATTTAATAACTTTGTTGTTCGATTGATTTTGTTCCAAATTGTGGCACGTGTTTCATAACTTAAGAGGCAAATTCAGACTTAATGTCCTTGAACTATTAATGAATTTACTAAACATTGATTGAGTTCATAACTTACAAATAAAAAAATCCTTAAGTTAAGTCCCGTATCCACGTTTTCATGTGATAAGTTTGCCTAGCGCTGAGTCCTGGAGCCGTCGTTTCAAGTGATATTCTTTTCTCTCAAATATAGCCACACACGTAGTATTTAAAAACATTTTTTAAAAAACTCTTCTTAAGACCATTATTAAGGTACCCAAATCATTATTACCACTTCCCATGCGGTGCTAAAAAAATACTTCCGATACGTTGTTGACCCTTAAAGAACCATTTGATGGACGGTAAAAACACAGGACGCATATTTAAAAAAATATGTTTTTCACTTGATTCTTTAAGGGCCAGCAACGAGTCGGAAGTATTTTTTTACCACCGAATGGGAAGTGTTAAACAGTCATTCTATTTTTATTTTCATGTAATTTTTTGAAAGTACAATTTCACACAGGAAAATTTTACTAGATTTAGCCCAAAGCCGAAAGAGTTTCACGAATTCAAATCTTTATTATTGTAGAAGCTGTATTTTTATGTTAATAGCACTGACACGTACGTGTCTTTTGAAAAAAAAATCACTTGTTAGGTTTATTTGTGAATAAATTATGTTGAAGTAAAATCAGTCGTAAGCTTTTGTAAAAAGCGAAAGAATATTAACTATGAAAATACCGTGTGTTTTTATGTTAAAAACATTTTACGAATAACGAAAAAGTAGCTGCAAATGTAAGACTTTATAATATAAAGTATATTCTTAAGAAAACTCGTACCTTGTGTGGATATTCAAAAAAATTTGAAATCTTCCAAAGAAAAATACTTTCTTGGCTGAGAGAGTAAAAACAGTGAATTTGGAATAATATAACATGTGTGTGCTTATACATTTTCTGCCCGAAAATCTCTGGGGCGGCCGTAAATTTCGCATGAGAATAATGATGTTTAGATGAATTGGTCCCTAAAAATGCTATAAAATGTTAAACATTCGGCTGAAAAGGCCTTGCGCCTAGATGTGATGAAATACTTTGTAGAATACGACGATTGCTAGAAAAGATTGCGGGGAAAATTAACATTGTGAGTTATTCGGGGTGGAATAAATTACACATAATAATATACTATACACTTCCAGAGAACGCAATAAACATGAGTTTTCGCCGTATATTTTAGAAGTCTTAGTATGTTTTATTTCATTAGATATCTAGGGAACAAAATCAATTAACACTTAATCATCTTCAACCAGTGTCTACTAATAAATGTAAAGCTTCTTAAATTTAAGACCCGGAATATATTTTTTACTACACCAATACAAAGATTAGATCACATGATGTATCATGTAAAATTAAACAATTGTATCTTTTTTATCAATTGATTTTTACGTAAATGCAAAATTGTTTTAATAAGACGATTCGTTTATAATATCTGTTATGAAAAGACTAGTTTTAACACTACAATTTTACTGGAGATTAACATTATTAATTCATATGAACATCACATTGCTAATTGATATGAGCTTGAATCAGTGGTCAGTAACCTACTACCCACTACAACACTTTGAACTATCCGCCAAGAAAGTATGATATTTTTAATATCAAATTTGCTCTGTTATCAGCATTTTCTTAAATGAAATGTGTCAAGAATACATACTCTGTAAAATGTTAACAGAAAATCTGTGTTAAACTTAAGTCAATTATGTATTTGCCAAGAATTAAAAAAAAATCTGAGCCAAGGAAAATTATATATATATTATTTCATAAAATTGGAATGTTTTTTTAAGTAGTAAAAATATATTTTAAGCTTGAACCCACGAACAGAATATTTTTTTTACCCAGATTCTCAAAAGGTTGCCGACCACTGAAACAAGATACTTAGAATATATTCAGACTATTCATGACTGAAAAAGTTTGTTTATATTTGAAGAAAATAAACCCGATTATTGTTAAATTACTAAAATTGTACTATTTTTTTAATGCCCAGTCATGTATTAAATTGGTACTGAATATATGAATTCAATAAAATAATTGAAAAAAGTGTAACTCGTTCCGTAAATTTGAATAACATTTCAATGAAACAGGCCAATTACACCGAAACAAATTGTAATGGATATTTCCCTGTGATTAATGGTTTCATGTGTTTCATATTAATAACACGTTCATCAAAGTATTAAGCGCATTAAAATTCTACACGCGCACTGAATCGGAGAAATTAGTATTGGAAAACAAAAGGCATTCGCCCGCGAAACGAGAATTGCCTTGCTTCAATTCAATACATCGTTCGTCTTAATCAAAGTCAAAATGAAGCTTTGTGTACCAAGAACAAATCATAAATCAGAAACCGTGTGTTAAATTAGGAAAACATACATGTTTCGCATGGAAATCTACATATTTTATCGTTTGTCTATGTTGAGCGGAAAAAAAAACATCGACTCGTTCTAGAATGTCAAACACTGTCCCAACTACATTTAAGTTGATTTTACGATATTTAAATATCAAAGTTCACTTTCTATTTATAAAAGTAAAGAAACTTACATGTGTAGCTTAGATTTTCTTATAAAATTTGCATAAAACTCTCAAAATAAATATCTCTTCTCTACAGAAAATCAAAATATAAACCTTAACAAACGTGAAGAGTATGTATTTGTATCATGAAGAAATAAACCATCTAATTTTACAAAGCAGATTACAAAATTTACTTGAAAATATCAAAACAAACTTAATTTAATATTTTATAATAATAATTCGAGAGAATTTTAACTAAACCATTTCATGAGGGACCTAGTAATAATAAATTTTATTACAGACAGTAAAGAAACTGACGATTAATCACTATCTTTTTCACAATGCAACGAATAATCATAATATGAAATATTCAAATCAACAACAAACCTGTTAAATTTGAATCGTTCAAACTATGTACATTCTCACAAATTTTGTCACTAACGACCCGGGTTTCGCCTTTCGGCATCTTCAGGCATTCAAGTGCACGGATGAACTTGAACTGACGAACGCAAATGAAAGTTTCGTGTTTATATAAGATATAAATGCATCACTGAGTCCAAAGCCATTGCTGGCGAAAAGGATGAGCTCATGGGAATGCCAACAGATTTGAGTAGTGAGCAGTTTCAAGAATTATATTATTTGTTTGTCGGCAAAGGTTTTATGATTATATGATTTTATGGTTATATAGGGTATAGAAGTGGAGATGTGGGAAAGTTTGATATTTCGTTTAAAATCGGAAGATTTTGCAGCTGTGCTTTGTTGATTTCTAAAATTTCTTGGAAAAAGACTGTCCGTATTTGGGTGTAACATTTTTTTCTGTTATTTGTTATATAACTGTTATTTGGCATTTAGCTGGAACCCTGCAGAGAATTCTTAAAATATTTTAATTTTAAATTCTTGAATAAATTTATAGATCTACATCAAACACAGTATTGTTAATAATAATTTCATGCTCTACCATCTACAAATATTTTTACTTAAATGGGATTTAGAGAGACAGACTCAGCTTCATCTTTCGACTACGAAGACGTTAAATATGAATGAAGAAAACCACAATCTGAAAAAAGAAATTAAATTATTTCTTACTTTTAGGGTGTTCACTGTCAATGGTGTTCAATTGGTGTTAAGGCATTATATTAAGAAAAACACAATTTTCCTTTGTACTCATTTGTACTTTTATTAAAATGTTTGACACCAAAAATTTAAATTTTTGTTAGTTTAGAGTCACTTATTCATAACTTCTACTAAAATTTGTAAATTCATTTTATTGCCAATTGTTTATTACACATTGTTTTTATATAAATAACACTGTTAAATTCTATTTCTTGTCAGTTGATAATGCTCACCATAAGCGAAACTAGTACTGATATTTGTAAATAAAAGTGGAAATAAGTACAAAGGAATATTATGTTTCTTCTAAAAAATGTTTTTTTTTGCAAAGCATCATTAAAGCGTCAATATTAGATTTTCAGTAGACGAAGATAGGGCAGTGTGAAGACGAATATAAGAGTTAAGGTGATGACAAAAAGATTAAAGAAAAAGATGATTTGAAAAAAAAATGCGTTTCATCACATGACATATTTGAAGAACTATGATACTTCATACACTTTCTTCAGGAGCAAATTACCAAATGAGAGTGTATAATGTGAAGACGACCGGAAGAATAAAGAAAAAATATGATAAAAAATATTCCTGCGTGACATTTCCGAAGTTGAATGCCTTTTCCTTTCACTTTTATACATACCAAATCACTAAATGAAAATGGACAGCATACCTACAATGATATTGAAAAAGAAGACGACACATCAATTACACGGTTCAGTACAGCCACTCTTAACCCTTTTTTATTTGCTCCCCATACCGATTTTTATCTAAAGTGTGTGGGCCGCAACATATTGATAGTAAGCTGTACATATACCACATACTATGTATACATATTCGGTTCAATGACACAGTGATAAATGTTGTTGTTTTCCATGCCAGATCTCAGGATTTCGAGTCTTAGTAAGAACAGAATTTTTTCAAATCGATCTATCGATGTCTGTTCGAAGACACGGTACAAATTCTGTAGAGATACCTCCATTAGTAAGCCATACGCTCTACATTGGTAGCGGATATGGATAAAGAAAATGTATTATTACAATTATTATCGGAAAAGTCTTTTTTTAAAATATAATTAAATCTACATACATATAGCTACAAAATAATCGTACGCATTTAAAGCTTAATAATAAATACAAGAATATAAAAATACTTATGTATTGAAAATATTCATTCGTTTATTAAAAGACTTGCGTGATTTTGAATGTTTAGATAGACTATTAACTATTTAAGTCAACTCAGGATCTGCCAAGTGGCTGGAATCATCTCTATAATATAAATATAAGAGTGATGTTATCTTTGAGGCCCCCAAAACTTGGAGGCCCCAAGCCCGCGCCTCTTGCGCTTATGGGGTAATCCGCCACTGCTATTCCCTCTTGCATTAAACTATTTAAAACGGTCTGAAGTATCCGGTGATTGATTGTTTTTGACTTGAGATAAAACAGAACAGGCCACAAGTTGTGTATGGCTAAACAATCAAATTAGAAGAAATATATATACACTTCAGTAACTAGCTCGAAAAGTGAAGCCATAAAAATGTAGACTTTCCAAAAGTTTATTGTGATTACTTTATCTGTACGAAAGTCTTACGTGTCAAAAGCTCTTTCTACTTAGATATCTAGCTTTTATCTACCGTTATGTAGGAAAGAATAACAGGTCACGACCTCTCAATGTGCAAAGCGCTCGTTAAATATGAATTATTCATTTTTAATTGCACGGAAGCACATGTTTGGAAAAAAAACTAAAGGTAAACATGCGTAGTTGACGTTTTATAACCATACACAAGCTGTGCTTACACGCGATGGTTAATATTTTACTACAATAATTAGGTTATTATTCATGAAACAATGTGACTTCAAAGAATACAATGAAAGAAATAGGTTGCAGTGGACATAAACGAAACTGACCTAGGTTATAAAGTTTACTTAGTAACTGATATTGCATTTGTAGCGGGTCAACCATGGTTTCCCGAAAATTTGCCGCTGACATTTCGATTCTCACAATTCACCTCGTACAAATTAATCGCTTTACGCAGTTTAGTATTCACGGGTAAAGGAAAATTCTTAAAATGTTAAAGATTAATCTGGATCTAATACTTGATTTTCAGGTGTTTACACGGTCAGAAAAAAATAAAGGTTATTACTTATTAGTGAGCATTTCACAAAGAATGAGACAGAACGATTTTTATACACAGTGAAACTAAAACCATGAGTGGTTTCACAAGAAGACAGTAGTCAATCTGTCAACTTATTTTGATTTCAAATGTCACATTTATAAAAATAATGAACGTGTTTTATCGGAAACATATATTCAAATTGTCTATGTACCAAAAACAGGTCAATATAATGTTATGGAACCTAATAATCATTTATCTAAATCCACTTCATCTTTTTACACTTTTTTTGCACATCTGTTTTTAATAAAATTTAAATGTCGTCTGTAGAAAAGAGGATTGAACTTAACTTAAATTGTTTTTTATTTGTGGCCCAAATCCATCATCATTTATTTTTATGTGGTACACTAGAAAATAAAGGTTGTGTATCTCTGATTCAACATAATTGTTTTGAATGTTTAAGTATTAAGTTTACAAATATATCTTGCTGATGGAGTATGCTACGCGTAGGAGGGACACTTAAATGTATTTAAATTTATTCATAATGGTTATAATCTGAAATCACGATAACTAGCACTTATTTGTGTTGGAAATATTGCCAGCGTTGGAAAAATTCCTCTCGCATTTAACGGTAATTTGGCGATCAATAGGCGCTTTATCCCTCTCTCGGTAAATGTTTCAGAATATTTCCGCGCCCCGTAAAGTGTTGGCTTATAAATATTCATAAATCGAACTGTAGATTATTCGACTCCCTCCTCGACAAGCCTACATTACCTAACGCATATACATTAGTCTGAAATGGCATTATTTTAATAATATGCAAAATATGGCTACGTATCAATGGCTTCCGTATTCTTATAATACGTTATAGAGCGTTTAAAGAATTTATTTATCTCGCCAAATTAAACTAATGATTTGTAAAATTTGTCATCGTAAAAGCTGATTTTTTTTTAAAAAATCACGTCCAATCTCTATGTGGAGCATATGGCTTCCTAATAGAGATATCTTAAAATCAGTTGTTTTACAAAAACTGTTTGTTACTCAGTCTTTCAACCTCTCTTGTTTTCAATGTAGTAGAGATAAAATTATAAGGCTAGGACAGAACTAGTGGTAAACTAACTGCTCTCGCTACGGCTAGTTGTTAAAGGATTGGAAATAGTGGGAGAGACATCACAAACATTCATTGCCTTAGGAAAGAAATCGATAAATCGATCGAAAACATGATGTTCGTACTGGGACTAGATCCTGTGAGGTCTGGCATGGAAGCCCACACCGCTAACCGCTGCACCATAAGACCCGGCTGATCAATAGACATATTTAATCATGGTTATTTTCGTTGTAACTACTGAAAATATAACTGAATAATATAAGATAATCACTCATCATCACTTTAAATATGTACAATATTGTTATAAAGTAAGATAAAAATAGCAAAAGATTTATCGTAGATAAGCAAGTTTTAAGCTTCTTTGTACTAAGTCTTTATTATTTTCACATAATTAAAATAGGCTCTATCAAATAAATAGCACTTCAATCAATCATATTATCAGAGTTTGTTTAAAGTAACGACTTTTTACGATGTGTTATCAATGTAAATAAATACGGAGATCTGATTGCCAAATATCTTAAATATAAGCAGGACACGTTTTTATCAAAAATAATTATAAATCAGATACTCAAATTCTTTCTTCGAAGAGAATAATGAAGAGAACATGTCATCTGGAAGAGATTAGTATTTAATTATAAGCCTTCTTTACGTCTCACTTTAGGATGAGAAAGGAAGAAGGGAGGTACTTAAACATCTGACATACATACCTTAATAAATTTGTGAATCATTCATTTCCATATCATATTTCGGCCGTTTTAGATTGTGTAAGTAAAAATATAATTTAATCGTCATTGCTATTTGAATAAAAAATACTAGGACATTGTTTAAAAAGTCTTTTTAAAACCTAAATCGCAAAGAAAAATATTTAAATTTGCATCAGTACAACCAATTTTTTTTTTTGTCGTCAAAATTTATTACGATTTTTTTTAAACGTTACCATTGCAATACGGTAAAAAAACAAATTATTGACATAATGCAACTTTCGCAATTTTACAATCATTATGATTTAAATGATTAATTAAGGAAAAAGTCTCACAACTGTTGTTAAGAATGAAAAAGAAAACGAAATTATGCGCACGTTTTTTTAAGTCTGTAGCTTAATCATAAACCTAAGTATTTAATCACATTTTAATATTGTTAATATTAATACTTAAAGTTTTTGATATCTTTAATTGCATATCCTGACATATTTTAATAGATTTATTTAAGAGTTTTTTTATGTAAAGAAACTATGTTTTATCTTATTTTGGTTTTAATTTTAATATTAGGCATAGCAATATTGTTCTTCAGAAAGAAGACAAGACCGTACTTTATCTAAGTATATAATTTATAACTGATGCATTTTCATTCTGCGCACGAACTTTTGAGATCAACTCACGAAACATAAATTCTTTCTGGATAGTTTAAGCCAGTCCGTACGTCTAATTTTGTACTAGAATCTCGCAGGGAATGAGTGAACCATCTGGCACGTGGTACTTGGGCAAAAAGGTAATCAAAAACAATGTCCGAAATTCAAATTTTAATATAATGAAGTAAGTACTTATCTACATGTTCGCCAAATTCACTTAGAAGCTTTATGTCTGAATGCTTAGCTGTAAGAGAGCAAAGCGATTGAAACTTGATATAAACTAACGAGGTATTAATTGATTAATCCATTAAATACAATGAACCTGCTTCAAAGCACATACCGAAATTTACCAATTTATTTAAGCTTTTAGGTTTAAGTATTTTAATACAATGTAGACTTTTTTTTTCACACAAAAAAAATCTAGTTAAGTGCAGCTTTCAGCAACCAGTGGTACGAGGAAGTCCGTGAAAATATTTTGGGGTTTTGTGTAATTTTTTAAGTAAATTTATTAGATTTGAATCGTTCAAATTATGTACATTCACATTAGTTTTGTAATTAACGACCCGGATTTTGCCTTCCGGCATCTTCAAGCGTTCATGTGCATGGATGAATTTAAACTGGCTACTTATTGGATTTATTATTATTAAATAAATAAACTAATCATGTCATAAGAAAATATATTTATTAATTTTTTTATCGTACATTGTAAATTATTTTTTGAACCGATATGCAAAACTGATTTTTATTTAGAAGAAAAAAGCATTTTTGAAAAAAAAAAAAGTGATAAAATGTTACGATTAACGTAATCGCATTAGTAAAAAGTAATATACATACATAAATATTTACATAAGCGCTTAGAATCAAAACTAACATTTTGCATTTTTGACATTTTTGAGGTAAGTATGCAAAATGCATCAATATGTGTGTACAAAAATAGTTGTGTTCTAAAAAATAATTTAAGCAATATTGAAACCACTGCCAAACATCACCATTGGTTTCGAGCTCACATTTTAAAAAAGTGTTACTTTTCACTCGGCACAAATATTAATAGTAATAAATAATAATTATTACTTTTTTTAAAACATTTTTTTAAACATCAAAAAATTGTACTGGTTTTTTGCGATTCTCTCATAACTCGATTTTCGTAAAATGTGAGTTATGATTCTAAGCTACTCAACAAATAAATTAAGGAAGATACCATTAAATTTGTTATAATGGACAAAAAGAATAATTTTTTATCCTGAAATAATAAAATTAGTACTACCTACTAACAAATATTTTATTATTTCAACAGGATAAGAAGAAAAATGTAGCGCTATCAATAACTCAAAAGAGTTTTATCATTATTTTACTGGTACTGCAATATGGCTTTGTTTTTTGTGATGTGCTCATAGCATTATTTTGTTATGCGTGGATAAAATTATTTTTCAAACGGATGTGTTTTTTTTTGTTTCTGTCAACAGCGCTAATTAACACGAAAAGACATAATTAAATCAGTATGTACCATAATTGCTTAAAATTCCTTGCAAGATTTAATAAAAATGTGATTAATCTTTTTATTTGCGGTCTGATGGGTATTTAAAAATTCGTCAAAGGTGATTTTTGTTTACTCTGCTCAATTGTCTTTGATTTTATCTCAAATGGTTCTACTACACATTGTCAATATTTAGCGTACTGTAAACGGATTTTAGTTGATTAAAATAGGATTTTTCCAAGAAGGAACCTTGTCATAAATGTGCAAGAAATATTTTTTTGTTAATGTTATTTCCTATATTTATGCTAGTATTTCAAATTGCTTTTGATGTTCAACGTTTTTTGTTTGTCTTTTGTAAACACAGATAAATTTATTTTAAAGCAGTGAAATTTCGCGACAAATTCTATTTTCTACAAGCCTTTTACGAAAAAGAATTTCTGATACTTACTTAAACAACAAAAAAATGGTTACTTAATTAAGATATAAACCATTTTATAAAAAACTCAGCGAGGATAAGTAAATATGCAAATAAAAATCTGGAACGGTTTTTCTGAAACATTTATGTAAGCAAAAGAGAAAGATACTGAAAATAAACAAATGTCTCGCAGAGAAAAAAACAAACGTATTTTTTTTTGTGCGCTTGGAACTCAAATTAAAGCTAATTCATTATAGACTAATTCTTAAGACAACTGCAAGACTTTTACCGCATCGTCGGTTTGGTGAGATTATTTTTTTATGTAAAAAATAAAAATTCTTACCATAAATAGCTGCTGTATCAACGTAAACCCTACAATTTGATTTAAAATGTAGATACTATTTCATTTTTCTCATTCAGGTTTCATGATTGGAAAAATATTTTTTCAAATAAATAGCAGTTAGTAAAATAATTCACGTAGTGAGTAGGTATATTAAATTATGAAAATTAACAACTTATTATAAGATAATACTTTTTAAAAATTAAAAAATGTTTGTTTTTTTTTCAAAATGATTTGAAATACAGTCTTTAACAAATTAATCATTTTATGTTAAGGATTATTTATTGCGTGTGTGTGTAAAAATACATAATTAAGATAACAATATCTTAGGATAAAATCAATTCACTTATTTAGAAGTTTTCAGCAAAAAATTAGTAATGAATTTTGTAATAAACATTGATAATTCAATCAATATGAATATTATTATAATAAAATATTTTTGCTTAACTTGTAAATTGAAAGACAATCGGCAAGTGTCCATAAAGCAGAGTTTTAAGTAAATGTAATTTTAAGTAAACATCTTTTACTAACTCCAATCAAACAACATAATTTCTCTACTCACAAAAATCCATATGTAATATATAATAATTTTTTTTCGAATAAGAAGGTTTTGAAAGATCTGTCAAGCTTGTCAATCATACAAAATAACCAAAGCCACGAAAGCATTTTATAAATCAACAGAAAATATTTTTAAGAGAAATGTACGATTTAATTTCACAAATCAGATCATTTAAAAATGTCATGTACCTTACTTAACCTTAAAATATAGCCAGTATTAGAATTCAATACAGTAATAATTTATAATGTAAAAGTAATGTAAGAGTAACGAAAAAGTGTCTTGACACTTGACTGTAATCATATATTATTCAGTAGATGTAAGTGTATGATTTCACCTTAAATAAAAAAAACTTTCAAAATGTCAGAAGTTTCCAAACTAAATTCAGGCATTTAGTTTAGTTGCTGACCCAGTAACCTTATGCTCGCATATACCGAGTAAAAGAAACGTAAACTCAACTCGTGAACTTTCTAAAAATATCACTTAAGGAAATAAAGTATTTCGGTGTAATATTGATAGTATAGCATTGACATCTCGTAAAACCATTTTTTACAGATATGTTATGTTCAAAATCATTATTGTCAGCAAACTGATACTCTTCTAGATAAAGTATAAAACAATTTTAAGTGTTTTTCTTTTAACAAAACTGGTTTCCCCTAATGCAAGAACTTTCAATTGCTAGTCAAACATAATATAAAATTGTTTAAATAGTTGTAAATATATGTTTTACCTTTATAAACATAATTCTGACCTCCTCGAAAACTTTCTAAGCTTATACATATTTTTACAACACATAAAAACGACAATTAATGCTACTTTTTCAAGTTTTAGTCGACAATGCTCCAGATGAAAAAGTCTTTCAAGCAAACAAATATTAATTTGTCAAACAATATAAGTTAAACAAATAATAATTTGTAAAGATATGCAAATAAGTAACAAGGATCACAATATTGTCACTCGACTGGAAGAATTTTTAAGAAACAAATTGATAGTTCTGAATAAACAGAAAATGAGCTCGAGCTTCGATATTTTAGGTAACATAGATAATTAGTTTATCAAAATAGAGATACATTTATCTCAATCTGACCCCAATGAAGTTAGTTATAAATTGTATAGACTATAAAGATTGCCTGCTTGTTATAAAAAAAATGTGCACCCGAGCTCTGTTGTATCTAAATCAGTGACTACATCTTTATTTTCCCATTATTTAAGTAACACGTTGCTGGAATAGAATATTATATAGAGCAATGTAAATTGTAATATTGATTATTACTTTGATGGGGTGGAAGCTAAATTATTTTATTACTGCATTGAGTCAACAAAATTAAAAAAGCACTCCATTGAAGTATTATCACTTGGACAAAACAACGAAGGTCTGATTTTTTCTTAACAATATTTACATTCTGTTAAGCGTGCTGATGAAAATTTTACATGAATTAACCATTTTTTCATGTCGCATTGCACATCATGTCCGCTGGCATATTATAAAGCGTTTAGGAAAGTTTTTCTTTGGAAGACTGAGAGAGAATATCAAGATTTATTAGATTTAAAGTTAGCTAAAAGACCACGGATGACATTATAATTTTCCTTTTTCTTGATATAATAACTTTTGATGGAGGCGTTAACACAAAATAAGTTTGCTCGAAGTTTTTTTATGAGGGAGGTTAAGCTTTTTCTTGAGCCGAAAGAATTTTTTACATCGTTTGACGATTATTTTGTTATTTTAAAAAATGCTTAATAAAAAATTCACGGTAAGGTATAGTATGCATTACGCCTTAAATTCATTTTTTTCACGATGCAATTTATTTTTTATATTTTGCGTTGTGATAATATATACATTTTTTTCCAGCATGTACGACGGAAAAATAAGAATTACGAGTGTCAAACATCACGTTCTTTAATCGTGGTTATGATTATTTTTATATGTAAATGTAAAACCAGCCTGCCAGATGTGATTTAATTTCACACATCTGTTGTAATAATAATATTCTACGATACCGTAATATTTAGTGTAAATGTAAAGTTTTGAATTGACTAAACATGTTCGATATACTTTATCGTCAATGATTATAAACAGGGCTGTGGAGTCGTGTATAAAAAAGACGACTCCGACTCCAGGGAAATTTTTCAAATTTTTCATTTTAACTTATATATATGTATACCATCAGATCATCTGTAGTCAGCCAAGCTTGGAATGGCAACACTTTATACTATTTTGTTTGAAAACACTTCATTAAAAATATTTTTCAAACAAAAATTGTGCCGTTCATTTTTCACGACTCCGACTCCGGTCAAAATACCACGACTCCGTGACTCCGACTCCACAGCCCTGATTATAAGTGTGATTTGTTTTAATTTTGTTTCGCCGTATGGAACGTTTTCAAAACAGTGAGCCCAACATTATTTTATAAAATATATTTATAAATTTGTATATTAGTAAATATATATTAGATTTTTTTTACATTTTAATTTGTAATATATTGATTAGATTGTATGCTAAAGTGATAATGGTGGTGGTACTTTTCTTATTAAGAGTACTTAACACAAACGATGTAGTAATTGATTATTATCAGTGGAGAAAATTTAACCTTTTTATCCCTGCGATCCCTGCGAAGACAGCGAGAACCTGAAAAACATGTTTTTCATTGGGCAAAGTCGCGCCGCGTAAAATCAATTTACGACACGCTCTTTTGCTAATTTTACTGCTAACGAACATGATGAAGAAGTCTCACAACGTGTTCTTATTAGATAATAAAACAATCTTGTAAAGTCATTCAGGACTTTAAGCATACGGTTAAAATAACAAAGGCAGCCCAAAAGTATGTTAATGAAATATAAATATATATATATTTTAAAAGCAGAGAAATTAGTTTTCATCATCAAATTTGCGTTTACCCAGTAAAACAATATGACAATAAAACAGCATTTAACTGTATTAAAGTAAAAAAAAAATATTTTCCATGGCAAAAGCAGTCGTTTGGCTTTGATGTTAATTAGTTTATTACTAAACTATATTATTGCCTGCTGTGTGTGGCCCAGTTGGTTAGAGCTTGCTCTACTGATCACGCAGATCTGGGTTCGATTCCCGGTAGGATCACAGTGACTTTGAGAATTATTCAATTTAAAGTTGTGATCGAAGACTGGGTGTTTGTGATGTCAATTCACATTATTTCCTCTTCTCCCATCCTTCTGATCCTTTAGTAACTGGGTGTAGCAATAGCGATTAGTTAACCACTAGTACTGTTCTAGCCTTATCCTTCTTTTCCTACTACTCAATTTGAAAATAGTGAAATTTAGTGACTGAGTAACAAACTGTTCTCGTATAAATAAAATCTCGTAAAATATCTGTTGAGATATCTCTATTAGGAGGCCATTGCTCCACAAGGGAGTGGACATGGATACAAATAAATAAATATATTATTGCATTTAATTTTAAAAATAACGCATTTGATCATCAATACTGTATCAGAATATTGTACAGGTGTTTTGTTTTCTAATAAGCAACACTTTTTCTAGCGACAATCGATTTGTGGCGTGCACTGCAAGGCATGTTGCGCCGTCTTATTAAAACCACACGTACGCCGTTTAATTATGAAACAAAAATATTAGTAATCATGCATCTATAGCGCTCTCCATTAACTGTAACGTTATGGCTAGGGTATCCAATCCCGGAGCCTTTTTCTAATCCCGGGATTGACTAATTTTGAATCCCGGGATTGAGATTTTCTCACCGAGGAATTTGAAATCCTCAGTTTGCTATACTTTTTTCTTGGATTCTCACAGAACCTCGTTTTTTTTTAGCTCGCCGAGGAATTTGAAATCTTGAATTTGCCAATTTTCGGGAATTCCTCAAAATTTTCTCAATCCCGAAATCCCGAGATCGCGGCCATCTCAATCCCAGGATTTCGGGATCAGAAAATTGAACGGGATCCCGAATCCCGGGATTGGATGCCCTAGTTATGGCTGGCATCATTTTTTAAGGAAACATTTACACAATTTAAAAGTGTTGTTCTGGCGTAAGTCTACTCATAGTGAAATGGCAAACTAAACAGCACAAATCACTTGTCAGCTACCAAATTGGCTATCACTGGAAAAAAATTTGCTTATTCAAAAAACAGACATCTAATCTGTTTATATTTAAAGCACTGCAAAATAAGTTTTTCTTTTCAATACGTCAAAGTCGAAGTCTATAATAAAAATTACATAAAAACTTAAATAACGTTGAAATAAAGATAGTTAACATAATTAAAAAATAAAAGATTAATTAAAATCATACATAAGGAATTAAGAAACAACGTCGCAAGCAATCTATGATATATCGATCTCGTTTTATTATTCATCAATGAATTTTTTAAATGTTACAACAAATTTTCACTTTTTATCTTTATTTAGAATATATCGATATCCTTTTGTTAGACTGTATTTATTTGAATGTTATTCTATGAGGCAATACGGCAGGTGAAAACATAACGACAAGTTTACGACAGTACGAGAAACTTCGGGTATAACGAAAGAGAAATTACAACTTTCTTTGCAGTTTACATATCTTTTGATCCGCTACTGACAAAAGCATAATTTCGCGATACCATACTTGGGATGGTTGGAAACTTCTTGTGTTTATTGTATAATTAGTTGTGTAAATGGGAGAGCAGCTTCCGTACATAATAAAAGCTCTAGAAAGTTATGAGACTTGAAAGCACACAGCTTTTAATGATAATGATGACAAACGTGAAACTTTTTAAATAGGTGTGTTCTACTCTAATATTACCATCTAACATAATTTATCAAGCTTTGAGGAATTACCATAGAATTATCGCACTGAATATGACAAAAATAATTTTTATGTATGACACGTAGGTTTCATATTATAGAGTTTGTAATACCGGTATTAAAAGAACCTGAAGCTCGGTGGTCATGGTGTTTTTTCGATACTGGATTTTTAAATAAAAAATATCGGTATTTCCGTATTAAAATTGAAACAAAAACGGATTTTGAGTACAAAGAAACCCTCACATATGTAGTTTAATAAAATTATCCACGATAAATTGAAATATTTTAACTTTTCCGGTTCTAAGCTCAAGAAATGCGACCCCAATACATTTTCTTAAATATCTTTTTTAATATGGGTGATACAATGTCTATAATTAAAGTATTCTTATATCATAGTTTTTTGGACCTTTTGTAGTTTATATAAATACGCGATAACGCGACGAGGCGATAAGCGATCGTTCGTAAGATAGCTGGAAAAAACTCGTCAGTTGTAATTTCATATGTGTGCTGGGATGAAGTCTTTTTTACGCGCAACTTAAAATATGATTATTTATTAAAAAACCACGGATTTTTATAAAAAAAATGTATGAGGATTGATGCAAAGGACTATTTTTTTTTTAATTCATAAGAATAAGGCTAATAATGAGGAAACCACTGGGGTCCCTAAAAGACCCCCATCGGCAGATAAATATTTTTCTAGTCTCCGAGCCGCGAGAGTTAATGATGTAACTTTTAGTAGCGGTTTTAGTAATAAATACCGATTAAGATTTACACACTTGATATTGCGATCCTAACAAGTTAAATTTTTGATTTATTGAAACAATATTAATATCCTGATTGATGTATTTTTACGGTATTACAATCAGTTGTTTCATACAGAAAGTTTAAATAAATCAATATATGTACAAATAACATTATTTTTAAACAAGATCACTTGACGACATAGTATATTATTTTAATATGTATACGTATGTATTATAAGAAAGAAATAATCTATGGAGTAAAAAATGTATTTAAGAAAATCAGCGAGGATTCGATGGCATTTTTCTATGTCGAATAATATGGTTTGAAAGAATATTTTCCCTAGCTAACTAAAATGGCTAAGAAGTGTAGAGCATTTTTTTGTTCATTTATGGCTATATAAGATAAGGATTATCACCGGGATACACCATTCATTTGGTGATGACTTCATGGAATCGATTGAAAAATTTCTCTGACTCAACCACTTATTTGAAAAATGGGAAAAGTCTTTTGCTGTCAGATTATTTAATATGAGCAATAAGGACAAAAATAGATATATATATATTTTTAATATATTTTACTTGTTGTAGTACAAAATGTGACACGTGTTTCGCGTCTTTGAGAAACATCGTCAGACGTAACATCGCAAGGTAGACTTAAAAAATATTCTAGTTCTAATTCTTATGTTATAAATTATAAAATAAATGTTTGGGCTTAACCTTTTATATTTAATGCAAAGAGGGGGTACGATGTAAGATAATACAAACTGTGATGCTACTAATTATTGACGAAATACGTATATATGGTGTAGTAAATCCCAATGGAAATATATTCAACGATCCACCTATCTTATTTACTGAAGTTCCCTTTCTATTAATTACTTCATATATTTTTAAAAACTCTAAGCTTTTACGTTTATTAAATTTATGGAGAATTTCAACATTTTTATTTTTATTAAAATTATTTTCTATCAAATGGTTCATAAATTCTTTAAAAATACTGCTTATTAGACATCTTATGTTTTTTTTAAATTCTAACATACAAGTTTTTACCTGTCTGCCCAACATGATGTAACGTCTGATGATGTTTTTCAAAGTTTATTATTCCACTTGTGTGACACGAAACACGTGTCACACAAGTAGAATAATAAAGTTTTTATATTAAAAATGAACTTATTAAAAGTTACTGCCGAAACCATCGATTTTTTTTTGTATTTATTCCCTTATTAAATGAAATTCAATGTGAAATTGTGGTCTTTAGCGTCAGATTCACAGTTTGATTTTTGTGATTTTTTTAATTATTAATTAGTAATTCATAAATAAATGTGTCATGAAAACTCTGCCATTGGCCTTTTTCGTCTCTAGCAGCAACTCTTTTACCCTCCTCAAGGTCAACATGGCATTCAGGTTTTTTTTAGTAATTGAAAAATTTTATGTAGGTGTTTATGATATCATTTCAATTTAAGATGATATTAATTGACTAAAGCAGTTTTGATTTGGCTTATATCATGCTGTTGTACTAAATAATTTATTAAAAAATACAAGCATAAGAATTTAAATCGTTTGAATTATGTACATTCACACAAGTTCTGCAACTAACAACCCATGTTTCGCCTTTCGTCACATTCAGGCGTTCAAGCGAAATGGATTAACCCATGAGAATGCCTAAAGATTTGAATTGTGAGTAATTTCAAGAATTATATTTATTTTTATTTGCTGGAATAATATTTATGATTATATTTAGATACATAAAAGGTATAAGAGTAAGTAATCTGGCAGATTTACCTGCTCATTAAAAATTGGTAGACTACTCAATTGTGCCCTATTTATTTCTAAAATTTCCTGGAAAAACAATTTATGCCCATCTGTATTTTGGTGCAAAATTGTAATCCCATCCTTTACATTGAACACGTGGCTTTCTGAAATAAAGTGATAAGCAAAAGTAAATAAGTCTTAAACTATCGAGAATAAGAACAAAAAATAAATACTCATTGTTTTTATTGCTTGTAAAAATCACTGAGAAAATATTATTTAATTCATATTTAAAGTTTGGTTTAAAAAAATTACTATGTCTATTTTTATAAATACTGATAAATCATGACAAATAACAATTAAAAAGTGTTTTTTTTGTTCTAATTATACTTATAAAAGCATTAAAACAAGTTTAACAAGAAAATAAAGTCTGCACAGTAATTATTGTCGCAACTTAAAGTCGGCAAACTTTGTCGGGTTTTTTTATCAGCTCTGAAAAAACAATATTTTTTCTCACGGCACGTAATTGAAAATTCGTAAAAGTTTCATAAGCCTCGAAAGCTAAGGAAAAAATATTTTTCTTTAATTTTGTGAAAGTTCTCGTTCCTAGACGTCCGCTATATATTGTGTGTACAAACAAATCTACATTTTGTTTTGCTGAAGTTATTCTTGGAGATTACAACTCAATATTTCCGCAACTGGTATTTTTTTTAATTTATAAGATATTTTATAAGACTTACATATTGATAAAACTTGTGCCTTATTAATCATTTATTCCTAAACGGAAGTGCTTTATATTAATATATATATATAGATTGTAACAAATAATATTTCAAAATGATTTGATAAATAAAAAATTACCCTTTTTATTTTAATTAATAAATACAAGAGGAAATTTAGTTTAACTCCAAAACAAAAAAACTCAAAATAATTTGAATAAAAACCATGATAAGATAATTAAAATAACAAATATATCGATTTTTTTTGTAGTAGTCACTGGATCGAATCTTAGAAAATAGTACTAGTGTAATTTAAGTACTAGAGTATAATGAACGATAACACAATAATTGAACAAAAAAATACATTTTTCAATAGTGATTAAGAGCAGTTTTGTTTATAACGAGCAAAACAGTGATCAACTGAATGATTTTGATGAGAAAGCAGGTTTTGATATCTATGAAAAAGTTGTGGAATGAGCATAATAAAGGGTTTTTTTTTAAAAATATAATGCTGTTCCGCTATACAGTAATTTACGAATGTATTATACTCAACATCGGCGAAAAAGAAAGGTCAAGTGTCTGAATTACAAAATAGATATCATCAATTAGATTTCCATATTCTCCACATTGGAATTCGACACCGTTGAAAAATGACAAAACCAAACAGTGTAGTTCTCGCGAATGTTAATCAAATTCAACACAATAACAGCAAATTTATGACAATCTCTGGATCTGTAAAAAATATTTAAGCTTAGCCAACTCCTCGAATATTTTTATTTTATTTACGCTGAAAACTTGCTGACGTAAAAATTAAGTGTCTATAATATTATAAAAAGTGTTTCTTGCTACTTGAGACGAAAAATAATACCGTGTAAAAATCGTCTAGATCTAACTTGACGTATGAGATTTTTTGACATACGGGTCAGAGGCGTGGGCGGCAAGTACTGTTCTAACTCAGAGGCTGCATCGGAAAAAAAGTGATGGTAGATAAAAGCTTTGGTAGTTAGATTGAAAATTTAAATTCAAATACAAAACAGCAACATATTCAAATAGTAACGGGGTGAAGCGTGAGCGATTAACTCACCAATAATCCTGTCATAACCTTATTCTTTATGCCTCTACTCTGCGTGTCGCAGCCTCTGAGTTAGAACAGTACTTGCCGCCCACGCCTCTGACCCGTATGTCAAAAAATCTCATACGTCAAGTTAGGTCTAGACGATTTTTTATGCGTATGTGTGTGTACATGTACGGATGCAGTATGGGGAAGCATATAGAATGTGATTTGCAAAATAGTGCATATGGAGTTCCCGTGAACTTCTTATCTCTGTAGCGATCGCGCCCTTCTGTCTGCAAACGATGGTAAGGGGATGCAATTTACAATTCTTCAAAAACTTTATCGATGAAGGAGACTAGAAGAACCTTGACGTTAGCGCGTCCTGGTGCTTGAAGCTCCGTGAATTTGATATCCAAAAAAAAAAAAAAAAATGCCTCTACTCTCTTGAAAAAAAAAAGTTGAGTAAATGTAGAAAACAAATCTATTGATTATCTTGCATATTAGAAGTGGACATTGATTTAAATTAGTAAATTTAAATTATAAATTGATAGTGACTTCACGTTTTCAAGCCACCTGGTCCCAATTTTCAAAGAACACATAATCTGCCTATGGATTTTTTCTAGTAGATGTTTCGTTTATTTTTAGTTAGTAAAGTTTTTACCATTTTCACTGATTTCACTGCCAACTTGGTGAAATAGTAATGTATTAAAAACAACATTTTTTTGTTCGAATCCCACATTTTATTAATATTATGTTATCAGGACCAGTTTTGCTTATCACAAGCATTTTTCACTTTAGTTGAAAGTGTAACAAGAGAGTAAGCAAGAGTGTTTTTTTTTTTTTAATTATTTTTACGTTGATTCGTGGCTAGGCATTTTTAAGAAAAAAACTGTCAATACTTTCAAATGTATTAAAAATTCAATGTTTAAGCTATAATTTTGTATTTTTAAATATGTGAATACGAACAGTTGAATATGATATGTTTCCATAATTATCAAAACTGCCCGTGTTTTCGAAAACATTTTTTTAAATTCGTATTTTTATTTCAGTAAATAGTTCATTTTATCAACCCTGTATTAGATGTGTGTTTACAACACAGATAAAAACTTATAAATGGATGGAAAAATTATATAATAAAAGAACTGAAAACCATGTTCAATTTCAAACACAAAGCAATGTTAAATAAATATAATGCTGAAAATTGAGTGATTTTTCAACCACAAGTGTAATAAAAGTAAACAAAACATACAAATTCTGAACTGTTTTTGCTCTTGCAAGAGTTGTGAAAATATATATTGCGTGGTCAAGGCAAACATATTTAAATTTATGACCTCTTTTCCTGAGGTGACAACCTTATACAACTTTGTGACTTATTGTAATAAATTGTCCAATAAAACATAACGCACGAAAAGCTGCAAGTATTTTATATCTGTTTTTTTTTATGAATATCATCATCAGGCATCTTCAATTCAATGTTTAACTTAGATCCTGGCAATTTGGCGTACATAGTTTTATTGATACAAATTTAAATATCAAAATTTTATTCGTTCATCAGACTTCTTGGCTAATCCGGAAAATATTACGCTCCAGTAAATTGAGGAACTATTTGCACAGGCCTGGCGCATGGATTGTGCCTAGCGCTCTTTGGGTTTATTTGATTTTGGAAAATAAAGTGAAAACTACTAAGGAAATATTGCCTGCCCGAACAAAAATATATTACTTATTATATACAAAGTCAAAACTTCAAGAAGTCCACTCTAGTCTATTTCATGATTTTTAACATACACACAGTTCTGTAGATACAATAGAAACATCGCTGTTAGAATATTGCTAATGATAACTGTGTTATTCCACTTTTTGCGCAACAAAATGAGATACGTGTTCCACTTCTAGAAGAAATGACATAGCAAAGTTTACGAAAATATGTGTATTGTAAAACAACAAGTGGAACCACAGACTTGTCTAATTTAATTATTATATTTAAAATGAACTTGTGAAAAGCCAGTACTGAATACATAGAAAATATACGTGCTGTTGTTGTAATTATAATGAAAAAAATGTGCTTACAGTTTTGTTGGCCGTCTGCTGTGTGGGAATTGTCAACACGCAAAAATATCCTATCGTTTAAACGTTAAAAGTACTAAATATTTGAAATAAAACCAATTCTAAGAATCATAAGAATGATTACACTTCAATGCCAAAACAATTGTGATATCTGCTTTATAGAAAAGACACAAGTAGCTTTAAAAAAGTCACAAATATATGGAAGATGCTATGAAAGGTAATCACATAAAAAAAGGTTGGGATAATGATTCTGTGCTTACGTTCTGTAAGCCAATTCAATTTAGTATTTGATATTTCTTGAATTAATCTCGACTGAATTTAAAAAAAGTAATTGTACTTATATGTTAGTTATTAATTCAACAACATATCAGTATTTGGCAATTTGAGCTGTAATTCCACTTATCACAATCGAATAGAAATACATTCCAATACAATAAGGAAAGATAAATCGATATTATAACTGCTAGTGAATAATATTGAAAATATAAGTTTACTAAGATATTAATTATAAAAATAACATATCGTTGCTTAATTTATTTTTATTTAAAGCTCCCGTCGCGTACATATTGTACCATTATTGTAGACGTCGGGCTTAGGTAAGAAAATATGTGTCTTCATTTTCTCGAAAGCTTTTTAATGAAGACGACAATAATTGGATAGTGTGATTAAATTAATATATTAGTCTGTAGAATACTGAATCCCAAAAGCATACATCTTTTAGTAAAAGCTGCATAGCCTATTAAGTACTCACTCAAGTGAAGTAGAGGAATGAACTCTTAACAAAGTAAGGGATTGTTTATAGTCACTTTATAAAATCTAGTACTCTGTACTTGAAAGAAAAATGCAAAAGAGACATTCTTCTTTTATCAGCCAGTTTGAAAACACTGGATTGCAAACCGGCGTATATAACGGTCGGTGGGTTTCCAAGCAAACAGGCATAAATCTCTCGGAAGGGTGGTGGGAATATAAAAAGCGAGTTAGGAAAACGGAAAACGAAGGGGGCAGAAAACACTACGTTGGCAGAAAGGTGCCAAAGGGTTTGAGATGGGGGTTTGTCATGGCTCGACGCTTAAATTTGGCTGAGGGTGAAAAATAGTGATCGTTTTGCATACTTTTCAAGGTTCCTCGGTAACATACCCAATCATCACCAAGCCGTACAAACTTTACCGTAAGTGAACGCGTCAATGTTTTGATTCGTACATTATCACAAATCAACGTGCGTACAAGTTAGTTCTCATTTCAGAAAAAATCCTAATATAAACGTTTGAAATTAGATATATAATATTTATTCAGCTATCTCAGTTACCATTGTAGAGAACATATACTCATAAAGCAACTTTTAAATAAAGGTCGTTAGGAAAAAAGTTGACAGCCCACACAGAACACTCACACAGGTAAAAGCACTTTAAGGTTTTTGGAGAGCTTTGTAGCGGCGTTTTGCGCAGGAGCTTGGACTAGTAAGCAATTGCGTTTTATACAAAACAGGAGTTGAACTGTAGTACAAAGAATTTTCTGTGTTTCATTTCTGCGGATTCTTATTTGTAGATTTTTTATTGAATAAACTGTGGGGTGCGTAGTGCAGTGGTCAACGGAATACACGGGCTTAAATACCAACCATTACGACCAGAGATTTTTTCAATTCCTGTTCGAAAGAATGGATATTTTTGATGTTTAAAAAACCCCTTCTACCTTTCTAATACTAAAATAACCGGGCGTAACTAGAGCGATTAGTTAACAACGGGTTATGTTGTGGTTTTATCCTTTCCATCACTACTCTCTTTACTCAATAGAGAGAGAGAGAGCAATTTTAGTAGAACAACTTCTGCTTAGGTATCTCAATTAGTAGGCCATATGCTCCACATCAAGAAAAGATTAATTAAAAAATCATTTTACATTTTTTTGTGTAATATGTATATGTATTCAATTCATAAATTGGAACAGTACAAATATGACGTGTTTTATTTTTCGTCTGTTCCTTCTTACGATGCCTGTTTTATTCGGTTACCGAAAATAATGATATATTTTAATGATTTTTTCTATGTGAAATAATATTTGATAAGAATCTTACTTCCTAAAACTCGTGATCCATTATTTTCAATTACGTGCGTAGTAAATAAATTGTTACGTCCAGCAAAAAGTAAAACGATGTATTGATTATTGAAAAATAAAATATAATCGATGCTCTCTACAGCAGGATACAAAAATAAAAGATTTACAGGCCCTCAAATGAACCGACATCTCCTTAATTCGATTCCGTGATATAGGTATACCTAGATTAAATATCTGCAGAGTGAGACAGCAAGGGGTTAGGGGGGATAAGGGTCAGTTCAGTGGCATACGGTACAAACTACAGGGTCAAACTTTCAGGGTTCAAATTATTTTCAAACGGTAAATATGCATGAGTTTTGGAAAGGTTCCAAAGTTTTATGTTGGAGCAGTTGTTAAGTAAGGGTTATGCGTACAAATAAAAATGTAAACTAAGGGAAAATATTTTGCTTTTATCTTTGTCGCTTATCATAAATCATATATTATGCATGGGATCATCTAAAAGTTTGTTTTTCAATAATAAAGAGCTTACAAGAAAAGGTAAAAGTACCAACTCGCAAGAAAAAATACACGCCATTTTTATAATATTACCATACACAACAAAAAGAAATTCAAAACCCACATTTTTTAGTTTCATGTTGCATCAAAACATAATGCTCTAATTAATAAATAAGTTTAATATCGTTATACATTAACACTGAAAAAAACAATTTGAATATAGTTGGCAAAATAAGTGGGCTTTAAATTTCAAACAATAACATTTTTTTGGCAATATTCTTTATTCCACTCCTCCGTTTAATATTACTTGTAGGGTATGTGATGCGGTGGTCATCGTCGTTGGCATACGTGACAGATCTCACAGGTTCAAGTTCCAGTACGAGAAGCATTTTTTTAATAGATTTATCGATCTCTGTTCGAAGGCATGGGTGTTTGTGATGTCAATTTTTTTTAGTCTTTAACCTGATCTCTGCCCAGAGCGTATATTTACGCGCTACAAGTCCGTGTTCAAGGGGCCGTCCATACAAAATGCGCGTAATATTACGCTCTCCTTTGTACTTAATTTACAAGTCACCAGTACCTCTCTTAAATAATTAAATTTAACTCGCTTAAAGTGACATCTTTTGAGATTGTGTTGTAATACTTGAACTCAAAGGATATTGAATTTTAATCTGTAATACATCGATTTTTTGACATCGACAAAAGTTTTCGTGTGTTGTTGATATGCGGCGCTACTATATAGGGTTACGCCATACATATTATTAGTGACTAATGAAATACCGGGACTTCCCATTTATTCTTACGTTATGTTTGTCCAGTATTATATTTATAAACGGGGAATTATTTCTATTCTGAATACTCACTGCAAGTAACAATGATCCTGGAAAAATGGTCTGTTATGTGTGTGTTTTCATGTTTGACACATCTTAGTTGGTTTTGTGGGCCAGAATATCGTTTTTGTTAAGTATTTCATTTACAACAGTTTTATAACTAGATACATTAACAGTTTATTTTTAAATTTACGTCTTTTTTCGTTATTTACCAAATGATTTTTTGTGTTTTAAAACTTTATAACCTGCGTTGTTTATGAGTGTCTGTTTATTTTATAAGATTTTCCTGTGTCGTTACTTTTTTGACGATTGTTTATATATCTTTTTCAACTTACGTTTCCTGGATATTTGATTTTCTACATATACTATTTTAACGCCTGAGAATGGAAGGACAACAAAGTACATCTAGGTATAAGTGCAAACAATGTAAAGTGGCTCTCTGCATAGAACCTTGTTTTGAGGCATACCACACGTTAGAAGACTATTAATTTGTTTTAAACTGTTCGCCGTATTTTATATATATATTTAAGATACAATTTTGATATGATAGAACTACTTTTGATATACGACCGTGATACGATTTTCCGTGTGAATTTTGTGACAACCCTGAGGTTTTGCGGATCATTTATTTCGGACATTTTTGGATAAATGTCAGCGGAAATGGCGCATCGTGTATTTTTATGGTAAGTCTATATGATATACTATTAGGATATGTCCAAAAATATATATTTATTAGGATTTATTTTTTGAAAGAAAACCGCGGCCCTCCGTGTACGGCCATATTAATACCGCACGGCACAGATCAGGTTAATAACGCGCAGGAGCAAGAGCGGTTAGTTAATTGATAGTTGTGTCTAGCTCTATCCTTATATATTAACTACCCAACCGAGTGACAAACAGTTTTAGTAAAACAAGTTTATTTTAAGATTCCTTCATAAAGAGGCCATGTGTTCTTCATTGGGAGGAACTTGTATAAAAAAAAGTTTGAATGACAGTTGATTAGTGACTGTTAGCATATTTTCAATAATTGAAATATATAATATGTATTGGAAAACATGCTTGGATATGAGTGACTTCACTTAAACGTTAGCGAATATTTTTAAATTTACTAAAAATACGCTTTAGCTGTAACATACACATTACCATTACATACATTCATGCTTTTGTATAAAAATCATTGAATCTTTTGAAAAATCAATGCTTGAAATTGCCCATTCAGCCCAGTTGCTGAATGCCTATGATCACTTAACTAAAATCAACAAACACTTAAGAGCATTGAACACCTAGTAAAAAAATGAAATCTTTCGTATTGTAAAGTAAAAAAAGCATAAGCTTTTAATTATACACACCTTTCATGTGAATAAAAATACATTTTAAAAGAAATATTACGGTATTTATTTAAACAGAATATAATAAAAAAAAAATCTGTTTTATCTAAAAAAAAACCGATCCCCCTCTTGGCAGGCTTCTGTTTCAGAGGTTGAAGTGGCAAAGGTCAAACGTGTTCTTCGATATCTGTTCCGGAAACCTTCTTTTGAGAAAGCTCAGCAACATTCGCGCTAATACCTTCCCCTCCTCGAATTACGAATCTTTCGAACTTTTAAAGTTTCAGCACTTGATTCGCTTCATTCATTGAAAATATACGACATTTGTTACACCAAGGGAGGGTTATATAAACCTACAGATTTGCGGTATAAAATATTTACAAGGCCATCTACCCTTACGGCTCTGTCATTCAATGGGATCAACTCGAGATACCTTCTCATTTAAATATTCAGAATATAATTCAACCAGAGACTTGTTATATCATATTATGTAAAACGTACATTCTATATATGAGGAGCAAACATTCAAAAAGTGTTTTGTCACAATTTTTTAAAAATGGCGTTTTATATCAATTCTGATAGCCCATAATAAAACCTATGAATGGAAATCAAAATTAGTGTTCAAAAAGGTTTTTTTTCATATTAAAATGAAATCATAAAATTGACACATTCATACAAACCGTCACTTTTGCAACACTTAAATCATCATTTACCAAGCTTTGTATTTGTGTGACAAAACACTTTTTGAATGTTTGCTCCTCATATATATTTATAAACAAAATAATCTTATTTTGCATTAAATATAATATAAAATATTTTTGTTCTACCAATGTTGATTTTTTATATAGATAATAATTATTTCGGCGTATGCTTTTTGTTAGTATGTCTAAGTTCTGATGAAGGTATACGCTGAAATAGCTTTCAAATATATAGAAAAATATATTTGTATAACTAAAATACTTTGTTATTTTTTCATCTAATTCCAATCACTGGAATATCAAAATTAATATATTTTGAATTGGATTATTAAAAAATATATAAAACAATAATTTGTCTTAGATAATGGAATTCGTTACTTAAAAAAATATTTCGCGTGGACAAAGTTCTCGAATTTTACATGAAATGTGATTTCATGAAAAAAATCTTTACACGTATATTTGTATTCAATATATTCACAACACGTTTTCTCATACGCAATAACCAAGCTCAGAACCTAATAAATATAGCAGTATATTGCACCCCTTTTCAGGGTACCTGTCTACGTATACGAAAGTAACAATCTCACCCAATTAATTATGTGAAGGGGTAAAGATATTATGTATAACAGTTTATTAGCGAAACTTGCTGTGAAAGGCTGTCAGTTACTTCTTGTGCAATTTGGTTGCAGAATATTTTCTGTATTAGGGGCTACTGATTACTCTCATACATAACGTTCCTAATCCGGCCAAACATTAACTAAACTAAGTTAAAGTTATAAATCTTGCCCCTCTAGCTACGAGCGTGCATGCGGAAAAATATTCACTAAGCAAAACAAGTATTTATTTTTGTTTTATTGTGATTCATATTATTTATAATGTCTCTTATGTAATATATTGTATTCGCTTAATAGATTTGGCTATAAAAATTGTGTTGTTTAAATATAACTGCAAAATACATGCAAAACAAATTATAAGCAGTTTCCCGAAATCTCAATTAATATGATAATTAGATGATTAATATGTTACGATAGTTTATGATTTTGAAATTTTGCCATGAATATGTCATATCCAGAAATAACATCAATCTCTGTCTGGAGGTTATAATTACAATTTAAAAGTATTAATTAATTTTGTGAAACTAATCTCCGAATTTAATGTAAAAATGATATATTCAAACATTATTAAAAATATCCGTTGAGCATAAAAAGATACGATTTATAATACATAATAACGATCCAATTATATTGTTGATTACATATGTTTTTATGACAGGCGTGTTTTTTTGGATTTTTCGTATGATTATATAAATAGTTGTAGTTAAACCTGAGAGCGAAATTAAAACCGAGAATGTTTTTCTAGTTTCGGTAACAAGTCTTCATATTTTTATGTCAATTTGATTTTTTCCACAAATATCAAATGTTTCTAAGATTGTTTTAATTTTGCTTAAAACTTAACATAGATTTAAATTCCTCAATGTCACTTTAATAAATGCATTGCTAGTGTTTAAAAGGATTTTCTACAGTATAGGTGAAAACTTAAAGCACTTTTTTGTCGAGTCAATTTAAGCAGTTTACTCATTGATCTAATAAATTTTATGTGAAAAAAAGTACTAAAAATGTTTTATTATTTTTATTATAATGCCATTCCACCAAGTATTGACAGTGAACACCTTAAAAGTGGTTTACTCATTTATTAATATAATGCCTTTCCACCAAGTATTGACAGTGAGACCCTAAAAGTTTACTCATTGACGTTCATAGATAAAATAAATGTTACATGACGTAAAATTGAAGATTTTAGCTCACAATAGAACATCTTGCGATTGATTTTTTTTATTGTAGATTTTATCATTATAATGAAATCCATCACTCAAACATATTTAGTATACCTACAAATGATTTTATTATTCGACAAATCTTTTTGAGAAAACAACGTATCTCGTTAGTAAACGTGATAATGTAAATAAATAAATAAAAAATATATTTATTTTATTGTCACATTAGATACATTGAAAAAAACGGTAATGTGTCATCATTTATTTTCAAAATATACTTATAGAATTGTGAAGATATGTAACGTTTGCAATAAATTATTTTTTAACTAACACAATGTTTTGTCACTAACGACTGCCATTCAAAATTTTGTCTTGAGCTATACAAATCACGTACTGCTTATCAAAGATATTACAATTTTCTTTTTGCAATTTTAATCGCCAAACGCTAGTGTTTTTTATTCATTAAATATTTGGATAAAAAAATAAGAATAACAATGTCGTAACCATTTTTTATTGAGAATTAAAAAATGAGTATTGCAAAAACTGATGTGAGATAAAAGGTAATAATTGCTTGGTATAACATATTTCCGATACAAAAATTAACAATATTTCCAAAACTCAATAACCAATAGCTTTTGCATGTAACATTATCCAAAGCGCATTGCAAGCGCCTAGGCTGCATGCAAAGCACGTATATTTCAGTAATTACCTGACAGCGATGCTGTGATTAATTCAAAATGTTGTCCATTCACGCAAGCCTCTAAGAGTAGGCTAAAGTGATTATCGTTGGGGTATTTACTCACTAAATTGCACCCCAAGATTCAAAATACCAGATATCGTTCTCAATTATAACATGAATAATTTTGGCTTTGTTTATGTGTGTTTTATTGTAAATTAAATAATTTATGACAAGGATCTTATCAACACAATTATTCGATATTTACTAAAAAAAATCGACAGACAATATTAAAAATGCATCACGATTAAAACTTTCTGTTTCACACACGCTTGTCTCCGATAGTTTAATTCGGTCTATAGTTTATGTTCGATCAATACTAATTATTGCTTGATTTTAAAATCATGTTTATATATGTAGTTTTATCATTATAATGTAAGTTTGCATAAACCACGGCCTATGGGCCGCATGCGTTATGTTTTAATTTTTTTTGTGGCTCTCCAATGTTTTATATTAAGATTGAAATATAGTAAACATATTTTTTAAATAAATAATTGAACATATGCAAGCATTTTTTGTTGATGAAACAAAATTAATCGGGTTTCTGATTAATAATTTGGATTCAATTTTGCAGCTTAAAACTTCAAAAGAAGTATTTTAAAATTTTCAAAAAAATTACTGCAATAAACATTGAATTATAAATACGACAGTAAAACAAAACATTTCACAGTAAAAACATTGACACATAATCCTCTTTTTAGACTATTTCAAAATAAAACAGTGCAATGTAATGAAACCTTTCTTTAATTCATTCATATTCACCACATATTTTTTTTTGCATGGTTGTTTTACGTGGAACGTATCTCCCGTGTAATCATTTTTCTTTTGCGGCCCGAAACCATTATTATTTCTTTGAATGCGACCCCCGCTTAAAGGAAAAGTTTTGCATGTCTGTTTTAACAGCTTATAAAAAATCTTTAAGGCTGAAAAGTTATTTATTTACTTATTTTATCTTCTAAAGTTTGGCACAGAGTAAAAATATCAATGTATTTAGTTCTACAGTTTGTAGTTCTAAAGTTGGCTTTCAAAAATAAAATTCAAAATTTCAATTTTTTAAGTATCTATAGTATTATCGTATAAAAAATATATGACAAAATCTTTACATAAGATGTACAAAAATATGTTACAATTAGCCAATACCGATAGCGTCATATAAAGACGGTTTATATAAAGAGAGTTTACAACTAAGACTATTGTTTGATTGTCTAACATGAAGTTGTCATCAATAGGTGTGAGAAATACAATGGATACCTATACATTATATTCTATCCGGTAAAAGAAAGATTGAAAAGATTGATTGAGAACTATTTCCAGACAGACTTTATCCCAAAATTGAGCCAGCAATTACCACTTAACACATTGTAAATGGTTGCTATATTATTTTATATATTCGTTTGTGTAAAAAGCTTTATCCAACTCAATTGATTATCTAGTTTACAACAAATTCTTTAAAGTAGTTAGTAGTAAAAAATATCTTTAATACCATATTCCGATGACAAGTTGGCTCATAGGCAATACAATGACGCTTCTAATATAATATTTAATTAATCTGCCATGTTGGTATTATGGTTAACGTTGTGTTTAATCTTTAGAAATTTTCAAAAAGCACTCACGATAACATATTTTATTACGCGTACTTGGCAGAGGCACAATAGGTGGAAAGCGTTTAAAATACGATTTCCAACCCTTTGCGCTGTTTTCATTAAAAGGTGTTGTCGCGAAAACACTAGAAAGTCTTCGCTTACTATAATAACATACCTGTGTAGTGCACGCCACAAATGCATTCTTAAGAACTTGTGGCTACAGAGGTTGAGTAACCCACGACCCGACCCCTTAAGCTACATTCGCATTAAAAATATAATGTATTTTTACAGGATACAGAAAAAATTATAAGCACACCTTATGGTTTTTAGTTTGAATTTAATTATATTTCCCACAGTCAATTCTTTTCCCAATCATTATATAGATAAAAATGCATTTATTAGTTGTGAAGCACTATTCATGCATGGTAAAAAGTTTTGAGTGATTTGGTCAAATAGGGTGTCAAATTTAGAAATAAATAAATTATTACCAAAATATTACCATCTTGGCATTGTATTTGCAGTATGTTTATAAAATATTTTTAGAAGGTAGATAGATACATTCTATAAAAAAAACATGTTAAAACTAGATTGAAATCAAATAATATTTTTCCTGAATTAGAAATGTTGTTTACAATATTGTGGCATAGAAAATCTTGTGACAAATGGAAATAATGAAGTCCAAATAAGTGGATTACACAAAATATTACTCATTATATGTATTTTAATAAGAAAAACAATACTATAAATCGCTTTCATCGCAGGAAATGTCTGACTGGTGTCTAATGAAGCCTTTTGTTTGTTATAATTGACTTGTGTTGTTGAATATCTTGTTATTAGAAAATCTGTCATCCGATTCTGTGTTTTTTGTTTTTGTGAATCGTGCTAGAGCAAAAAAATCGTTTAAAAATATACTATCCTTTCTTTTTACAGGTACACTTATTTTAAGAGCGTGAAAAAAGAGTTGAGTTTGTATATTTGATAGCCAATTTTAAAGTTATACTACAAGAAAATTTAAATTGTAAAGCATGACTACATATTAAATGTAAAATTAATCACTTTTTTTTCCCACTTCTGAAGTAAAATGTGTCATTTTTGCCTTTTTAAGAAGCATCATCAGACATATATTGAAAGAATTATGAAGAAACTAAAAAATGATAATGATTCTAAATTATAAATTTCAAAATAAAATCCGGGGTTTTTTTCTTTTCGAATGGACTCAGGGAGAGGTAAAATAAAAATATAAATAGTACTAATTACAAATTAATTACTTAATGTACCACACCTAATATGAGCAAAAATCAAATTGTAATATTGTATTGAATCACATATGATTAAATTATCATATACCAAAATTTAGCCGCCTGTGTGGTTGAGTGGTCAGCGTCGTTGGCTTCAGCTACGGAGGTCACGGGCTCGAATCCCAGTACGGACAGTTTTATAAATTGATTTTTCAATCGATTTATGAATTTCTGTCCGAAGGCATGGATGTATGTGATGTCTTGAATTAAGCCCTCCCACCCATCCTTTCTTATGAACGGGGTGTATTGAGAGCGATTAGCTAACCACTAGTCCTGCCCTAGCCCTATCCTTCTATTCCTACTCTCTTTGGAAAAAGAGAGGTTGAGCAACTAAGTAACAAGCAGTTCTCGTAGAAATACTTATGTTGAGATAAACTCCATTAGGAGTCCATACGCTCCACATTGGGAGCGGACATGGTAAAAAATAAATAAATATATCAAATTTAATTTTGTATTTACAAATTGTGTCAACAAAGTTACCGCTAAGCCCATCCCACCTATTTAACTTTATGAAATAACTGATTTTCTTTTTGTCTTTTTTTTTATTTGACGTAACTCAATTTCGTAGTATCAGATACAAAATTTGTAATGTGTATATTCTTCAGATCTGTAGGAACCGCAACTGAAAAGTTCAGTTATGGCCAATCATTTACAAACGTTAGAGTCTTTACGATTGGTTTCCTTAATCAATTAATGTATTTTTATTTGAAATCGTGATTTTTTGTAATGCATGAAATTCTTTGCCACCTATCCAACACTTAAAACAAATTAAAAATTGCGGTTATTTAAAAAAAAACAGTTTATACATGGAAATGAAAGTATTTTGTTGTTTGTTTTCACTTCTCGAAGTTGAAACAGTCTAGCGTTTATTTGAAAAGAGAAAATGTATTATTTCTTTAAAAGTTGTAGCACCAGTATAAACATACAAAATGTCTGCACACTCTAAGGCTGCGGTCAGGTATGGTAAGTGAAAGAGGGGTTTTCCTGGTGGAAGAGAGCGGAAGTTATACGGAAACTGTTCACCAACCAACGTTTTGCATGCATTACACTCAAAAGCGTCGACTGCAAATTGTTTGAAAATAATATTATCAAGGGAGGGCGATGGAGGTATTAAGCACTGCACTGTGCTTACCCGTCGGGAATTTAAATATTTCTCGCATTTTACAAGAGATGTTATGTTCTTGAAGTTGTATTCGTTAAAATTAATCAACTTAATGCGCTTAACATTTTAATCCCTTATCTCACAATAAAGTTAGGTTAAACAAAGCAAAGTAAATGAATAAATAAATAAGTAAAAGCTACCCCAACGATATATTTTTTAATCATGATATAATATTTGAAATGATCAAATAATAGATATTACGTCAGGTATATTTTTTTAAAATCCTTGTCTGCTCCCAACGTAGAATATAGTTAGAGGTATAACATAGGTTTTATCTACAAGAAATTTTTGAATTTGAATCGTTCAAACACAGATTTTGTCACTAACGACCCGGGTATCGCACTAAGGACACGTGTTCAATCAGGAACAAGGGAAAAAATATTACATCCAAATACGGACAGCCATAAACTCTTTTTCCAGGAAATTTTGGAAATAAATAGAGCACAATTGCATAGTCTTCCGATTTTAAATGAAATACTAAATCTTCACTTTTATACCCTATATAAATATAATCATGAAACCTTTGCCGACAAACAAATAAATATAATTCTTGAAATTACTTACTACTCAAATCTGTGGGCATTCTCATGAGCTTACTCTTTTCGCCAACAATGGCTTTAAACTCAATGATACATGTAATTCTTATATAAACACGAAACTTTCATTTACTAAGCGTCAGTTCAAGTTCATCCGTGCACTTGAATGCCTGAAGATGCCGAAAGGCGAAACCCGGGTCGTTAGTGACAAAATCTGTGAGAATGTACATAGTTTGAACGATTCAAATTTAATATTGAAATTCCACCAAGCACCTTCAGTCGAAATCTTAAATTATTAAAAAATAAATTTTTGATTCTTGATTGCTTTAGCTCTCTTTTTTAAAAGAGTATTAGGAATAGAATGATAGTAAAATGTCAAGCTAATTGCTCTTGCTTTGCCCCATTATTTAAGGATTAAAAAGGTGGATGAAAATATTTAGACAACACAAACACCCATGCTTTCCAAAAGTAGGCGGTTAAAAAAATGCTGTTTGATCTGGAACTCGAATCCGTAAGATCTATCACGGAGGCTAACGATGTTGTTCGAAACGCCACGGACCCAACAGGTTTATTAAGTATAATTTTTGCTTAAAAATAAAATTTGAATTGACATGTTTACTTTTACGTGTGAATTTTAATTTTGATATCTTTGTCAATTCAATAACTCAGTATTTTAGTATATTTCTCTGTATTTCAATAAACCGAAGATCAAACTCAACGTAGAAACCAACATACAAAAAACCCAAAAAAAACGACAGCTAAAAAACATACTTGATGTAAAGATATTTTTTCGTCTTTCTTTAAAAACATAATATACTGATTTTTATCTACATATAATAATGTCACTAGAAGGATCATTATTGCTTAGATCAAATTGAACCAATATAGATATTTTCGTTTGATTGCGTCGTTCACTGTATTTAAATTTGAATCATTCAAATTATGTACATTCACACAAGTTTTGTCACTAACGTCGTTTACAGTATATATTTAGTTGGGTTTGTAGTGAATTGGTCAACGTCGTTGGCTTCTGTAACGGATCCCATGGGTTCGAATCCCAGCACGAACGGCATTTTTCAATTGATTTACTGATTCCTGTTTGACGGCATGGATATTTGTGATATTTGAAAATTCCCTAACATCTTTTCAATTCTGAAAAAAGAAGCAGCGCGAACGATTAATAAGCCACTTGTCCTGTTTTAACCCTAACGTTTATATCCTTACTCTCTTCCAAAAAGACAAAGGTTGGTATAGCTAATCGACCAATTATTTCAAAAGTCAAAAACCTCAAGGCTGGCAACATGTACTACAAAATAATACAGAAGATGTCCAGCATTGGAAAAGGAACTTGTCGTTATGTCTTTTGTAGCACGATGAATGATCCAAAAAGAGCTGACTATATAATATGTAAACAATGTAATGTGTCATTGTATGTTTAATGCTTTGAACCATTTCAATGAAACGGTTGTAAAAAAATATAATTACAGATGATTATTAGTATTTATACTTATGTAATTTTTCTTGCAAAATTTTGTCAAGAATATCTATGTATTTTTATTACATACATTTATTTTCTAACATGACGCTAAGCAAACATTGATCAATATGGTTTTTCATGGTTTTATGGAACAAAAAAAATGGTTTTTCTGACAAACTAAGATTTTTTTTATCACATTTATTTTAATTTAAGATTTCGACTGAAGGTGCTTGATGGAATTTCAACATTAAATTTAAATCGTTCAAATTATGTACAAGTGCACGGATGAACTTGAACTGACGGTTTTTTTGCTAAGCGCGCACTTGAACGCCTAAAGATGCCGAATGGCGAAACCCGGGTTGTTAGTGACAAATTTTGTGTGACTACATAATTTGAACGATTCAAATTTAACATTTGTTTTATGTAGGCAATAAGTATTTCAAAATATAATAGTTGGAATTCAAATTCCAAAATAATTAATTTGCCCTATAAAGGGTTAAAACTAATTAAAAATACTCGAAAGCCACCGACTAAAGCCTTACTGCACTCTACAATATTGAATGCTGGATGTATCCTAGTTGCCCCTAAGTAACGCTGTTAGTGGAAATCCCGACAACTCGATCAAACTCTCGTCACGACTTCGTTACCGGCGCGATGCACTATTCAACCTTGCAGGCTAATTCAGTTGGATCCCACGCGACGCTCCAGGCCTTCATGCCACCCTGTTCCATAGCAAATGCGCTTTGATAGACGGAACTTCGGAACCAATTTGTCAATTTATGCTTACGGTCTCCGGTTATTTCATTTCCATTGAATCGAAATAAGTTCATTCAATTGAATATATATTTTTTTTATTTGAAATTATGTGATTTTTTTAAGTAAGTAAGTAAGTAAATAACAATCAAAATTTATCACTTATAAATCGATAATATTGTATACTTATTTTGTAAGTTTTGTCTATGAACTTTACGTTGGTAAGATAATAAAAGTCAATTATTGGTAGAAATGAACTTTATTAAAAACATTAAAAACTCTTGTACTAATTCCATTAATAACGTCCAAAGTGAAAAAGCGACGATGGACCTAGCTTTGACATGTGCTACAGATGCCTTAAGAAAGCCTAAATTTTGCTTGTCTCTTTATACCAACCGGGTGGATTCCGACGTCGTAGAAGGCTACTGACGACCTATTGGTCGCGACAGGTTTTCTGGGGTTTACCAACTTTTTTAGATTTTTGATTTGAACAACAAAACTAAAACTGCAGCCAACTAAAATTACCTTATAAAAAAAAACCCTTTTTCAATTGCAGCAGGGTCGCAAGTCACATGGCTTTTAAAAAAAGGGTCGCCACCCAAAAAAGGTTGGGAACCTATGCTTTATAAGATGTACTCGGTAGAGCTACGGGACGCAGAGATGACATGGCAGGAAGCAAGAAGACTGGCGGGGGACAGAGAATCTCGAAGGAATCATGTATTGGATATTGAGGAAAAAAATCCACAACATTTTAGACGGCACTAAAAAAATGTTCTCTGTGAATTCTTATTGAAAAATAAAACACATTTTTATACTTATTCCTTTTTTTTAAATATATATCAAAACTGAAAAAAGAAATCGGTCCAGATTTTTATTAAAACACGTGGAATTGGTACAAAAAAGTGTTTTATTTTTTTAATACAGAACTCAAGTTAAAAATAAATCTTTATCTATTGATGTAGAAAACGTGCCTTCAAAAAACGTATTCACTTCCTTGTTCCTCTTATGAGGCCATCAACATTTTTATTACACGTTGAAAGATGTTTACGAAAAACGTATCAATTTGTTGCACGCGTTTTGAGTTATACATTTCTGTCGTGAGAGGGCCACACGGGACCTGCTCGTAGCATTCCACTGTTACATTTTCTTTGTTGTTAGTTTTCAATCTCACTGCTTCACGATTTATAGCTAGTTTGCGAGGTTTTCACTGTTGCAAATATAATAAAATAATTCATTTCTACAGTGTGGAGAAAAAAAAACGACATCCTTGAATTTTTGATTTTTTTTCCTATTTAATTATCGTTGGTATACAGTTTTATTTTCCTTCCGTTTAAGAGAGGCGTAAAAATAATTGTTTCATGCAGTTCTGCGTAATAAGCAACATTGAATAATAAACTTTAAGCATGAAGATGTAAAGAATTTTACGACATATAGACGTAAAACATTAACATCAGACAATCAACGTACTTAAACATTTTTTTACGCATGATTATTTATTGTCGTCCAAATAAAAAGTGAAATTACATGACACTATATCTAACGCCAATCCAACATGCTGTTGACGGTTATTTAAATTCAAATGAAAAATAAAACAAAATATATAAATAGCATACAAGTTCATATGCTAAAAAAAAACATTTTTCGAAGTTCGTTACTAACAATTTCCGCCCCATTTGACACATTGATCCACTAAGCTGCTCTTTTAACTTGATAATTATGTTCTCAAATTTATATAACTCGAAAAAATGTTGATATTTTAGGCACGTAGATAGCCGTTGCAGCATTTTATCGCGCGATTGCCGATAATTTGATATTTGAAAAGCCAAGACACAGAGTGTGAATTATTTTATATGTTGACTTGCGTAACTACGTAATAATCAACTACCTACAACACGTGTTTTGCTTATTTAAGAAGCTTCCTAGAATTATTTGATATTTAACGCACCTATAATTATTATCAGTGAACACATGGAGGGAGTAGTGCATTTTTATAATTCAATTCATCTCATTTATTTGAATATTATGAAATTTAATAATCAACATTAATCAACATTAATCAACAAAAACTCAAATGCTTTTTTCATTGATCAAATATCGCGCAAAATATTGTTCCTCTTGTTTCAAGATTCCGTGAAAAAATAAATATTTTGTATTTGTAACTTGAAATTGAAAAGTCCTCAAATTTCAGGAGGAAAACAATTTCCTCGATGAAAACGTGCATATTATATCATTTTAGTCTATCAATAGTTCGCCCACACACAAAAGCTTACGTGTATCCTTACCATACCTCGCCTAGTCAATTTCTCTAAATTTATCATATTTAATTTAAGTAGCATAAAATGTCAATAAAAGCTAGAATTCTCTGTAGAAATTTCCCCTAGCGATCATTGAGCTGTTAACATAATACATTGAATGAAAAAAAGATTGTTTTTATTTATAATAGCGTTATAAACATTTATTTTCATATCCGCTCCCGTAGCGCCGCTGAGTATATCCTATAGATCAATGGTTTCCAAACTTTATGTTACTATGGCTCCTTTTGAAGAAAAAAATATCCTTACACCTACCCATTATTTATTTCATACAGTAATAAATCGCTGCTAGTTGGAAATCGCTGATATAGATGGTCATCAGTGTCCTTCCACGTCAGTGGAATCCATCCGGTTTGTAGAAGAGACAAGCTGAATTTAAGATTTTTGAGACATCCGCTGCACATGTTCAAGCCCTTTGGACGTAATTAACGGCTGCCTAGTATACTCCCTTATCTCCGTGTTTCTGACAAAGTCAAACCACCGCACTCCCAGTATTCGGCGGAGGAATCTATTTTTAAAGCACAGTTTACAGAAAATCTGTGCTTTTTTCTTGTGCCATGACTTGCAACCGTAAATCAGCACTGTCAGAACGCATGCGTTAATCAGGAAGCACTTGGTTTTAACTGAGTACAGCCGTGATTCTCAGTGAATTGAAAGTTGCCCCAGAACGGGAAATGGCAACCCCCGTAAAGAGCTCGCATTTCGATTGGGGATATAAACATTAATAACATTTAATAAGTTTACCATATAATAATTTTGGATAAAAGATGATTTTTAAAGAAGGAAACGCATGTTTCAATTAAAACCGAAAGCCATGGGAAATAGAGTTATCAATTTAAATTTCATATTTTAAAGTATTGGTGATTATAACTCGGTTTGGTTTTTCGTTTCTTAGAATATGCTTGAAGTCGTGGGCTTCAAGAGTGTTAATAGAGATTGGCAACGTTACTACACGTGAAATTGATAATTTCACACTGAACGCACGTTTTTACTAAGCTTAGTGTATATAAACGTGAAAAATTTTTTTGAAATAAAATAAGTACGCATTCGCTTGTACAAGAACGCTTAATTTAGAAACGATTTTCTCAAACGTGGGCACTGTAATGAGAGTTTTTTTTATAAAAGGCGTGCGTGTTAGCAAACATTCGAAAAGCATTTAGCAACGTGTTTAATTAAAGTGTGGAGCACAAACGTTCAGAAAAAACTATCTGAGAAAATATTTAAGCCATTCAGGTAAAAAGTATCAACACCACCGGAGTAAAAAATAAGTCAAATATTTTGACGTTGCATTGTTAACTAAAACCGGTTCTAAGCTCAAGAAATTCGACCCCAATACCCACATTTTCTTACATATCTATTTTAATATGGGCGATACAATATTAAAAATTAAGGTTTTCTTATATCATACGCGATAACGCGATAAGCGATCGTTCGTAAGATAGCTGGGCTAAACTCGTCAGTTGCAATTTCATATGTGTGCTAATATGACGTCTTTTTTACGCGCAACTTTATATGTGATTATTTTTTAAAAACCACGGATTTTTATTAAAAAAATGCATTAGAAATGATGCAGAGAGATATTTTAAAGCTCTTAGACTACTTTTTTTTTAAAATTCATAAGAATAAGGCCAATAATGAGGAAACCACTGGGGTCCCTAAACGAACCCCATCGGCAGAGAAGTATTTTTCTAGTCTCCGAGCCGCGAGAGTTAACTAATTTTACGGTACTCTACACTTTTGAAAGACCTTTGCTTAGTATGGAAATATATGAATAAGTTGAGTATCACTCTTCAGATATTTGCAATCAGATAAGTATTCGAATATAATTGTATGTTCAACGGTGGTGAAGTATGATTAATACATTACTTACTATAATACAATGCTTAGTCTTAAATAAACTGCTTATACGTATCGATAGAAAATTTACTAACAATAAAAAGCCTTCACCAAAGTTTATTCATCAAATTATATTTTAAGTGAGGATTTTTAAACGTTTTCTGTCTTTAAAGAAACATCTTAATTAAGGTTTATTTCGGGAAAAGATTGAAACAGAAATATTTGACTGCTGACTGTATTTTATGATGTATTTATGTTATAAAATATATTTCACTAACTCCATTTCTGATTTTTTTTATTAATTTTAAGAGAACGATTTTATTTGTTACTGTTTGCTTATGAAATCACATGCATGGCTTACTGTAACACTCGCTAGCATTTACCAATTTATTAGAATATATATATATATTTTAAAAATAGTTGGAATTGGTATAAAAACCATATATGTATACACTACACAGAAACACACATTTCTATAAAATACAAACTATCTAGTAAAAAAATATTAAATTCATATTTTGAAAGCAATATAAAAATTATAAAATAGTTTAAATTTAACAAATCCTCAAGACTACACCACTGTAGAACCGCAAGCAAAAGGGTTTTTAATTTTCATGAAAAAAATGAATGTATATTGGGTGAATATATACATATTATGTGAGAAGGTGTAGAATATTAGGCCAGTGTAATTAGTGAAGGTAAAAAAAGCCGTCGCAGGTCATGCATTTTCAAAAGGGAAATTAAGTAACCGACCCCTTTCTGAAAACTCATCCCTATGCTACATTCCGTGAGCAAGTGCGGTGTTTTTATAAAGCTAATTGTTTTTTTTTTGCGATGAAACTTTTTATCTTATTACAAGTCATTATTTTTATACTTTTACTGTGGGTTTGTTCTTTAAATTACGTGTTAGTTAAGGTATGAAAATGGGTTGATAAAAAAGCGTGTTCCGCGGTGATAAAAGTCACAGATAATTATTGTTCAATCATAGCTGTTAATTACATATTCTTCTGAACAGCTGATTTGCGTTAAGAAAAGTATTTCTTACATGAATACTATATTTGTATCTAAAAGTTTAAGCCTTGAATAGTCTGATATAAAAATAAGCGCATTGTATTTGTTAATTAAATCTTTAAGTAGCATGAAGCATGGTGCAATGCGTAGTGTCAAATCTTTATGAAAAGATATTATATTTAATTTGTTATTTGACAAAAATATTGTTAGTTGTTAGTCCAACACTAAATAAAATAAATATACATACTTTATTTATTCCTTCTTGCCCGTTGTATTCTTTTCTAAAAAGAAGATGTAAGAAGAGAGACAAGTTGAGTACAAACGCGTTCCCTTATTTTTTACAGTATTCGAATAGATATTTTAACTGCCTGAAACACAAAGTGATACCTTTGTACCACTTTGTGGAAAGATAATCAATTAAAAGTCCATAGTCGTTACTCTGAGAGCGGTCATTATAAAATAAAATGACCGGGTTGATGAAACATAGAATAAAACAACAATTGTAATACAAACATATTTAATTCAACTAGTGATGTTCGTTTGGAGTATTTATTAGTTGAAACTTCTCACTGCTGAATGATTTCAGCCTTATTTATAATATTATCAAGTTGTTCGGTAAAATCTACAAATTGTGTTTTACGTTTATGTTATTTATAAATAAAAAATTCGTTGCATATATTAAGTATTTTAGTAGGTGTGAGAATACATAACGATATGTTAAATTTATGCGTCAAAATTTTAAAGCAATAGTTGAAATAAAGCTTTTTGGCGAAACTGATGAAAGCTCGCGTCAAATTCCAAGCTTTTGAAAATTTCAAATATTTCAAAATTACAGTAGGAGGTTCACGCCTTAGCATAAAGCGATCCATTTAAGTTATATCAAATGAAAGCTTTAACTCGTAGGCATTATGACTCCCGTTTAAGCGAGAGAATTATAAATTACTTGTAATCAATTTGAACCGAAAGACTCGCCCTCAAAGCTATTAGAAATCATTATTTTCCAAGCTTTTGCTTCTAATTTACTTTAACTCAAACTATATTTCTCGAGGGTGTTGAGATTTTTTCCCGGCGCCTCGAAGCTTTTCAAAAAGTCGTTTATTGGTAAATAGCACTTTCCGCGCACAATGCAAAGTTTCAAGAGCTTTCTTCGATTGTATGTGAGACACTTTTGCCACCCTAATATAACTTATATTATATTTTCACAATATTTTATTGTATTGGTTATTTCTACTCTATACTGAAATTAAATCGTAAAAATGCCACGTACTTTTATTAGATTTCATTTTGGTATTTTGATTTATATTTATAACCTTTGTAGTGTTTATCTAAATTAACATAGATATCAGAAATTATCATTTTATGTTGCTACCATTTTCGCAACTTTAGCTGTCTTTGAAACGGTGTTTAAATCCCATTTGAGGCATTTCCATTGAATAATTTCTGTCAAGTTAAATTTTAAATAGTAAAAAGAACATTGATCGATCAGTGACTTTATCCAATTCATATAAATATTTTTTAAAAAAACGGCTAATTTGCTTATTATTGTTACAAACTGTTACTTATAATACAGAAAATGATAAAATAGTAAATTTGCATCTCACTCAACCTTTTATTAGTAGTATATAATTTCCGGTTAAAAGATTCCTTAATTGAAATTAAATATTAAAAAGAGGTCAGAAGTGCAGTAGTTAAAGTCAATGGCTTCCGTAACGAGACACACGTATTTGAATACCGTTTTTTCAATATATTTATAAATAGTCTGTGATGTCTAGATATACCCTCCCACCTATCCAATAAAAAATAATGAGTAAGTAAGAGTGATTAGCTTAAAACCTGTTCTAACCTTATATTTTTTATGCCTATTGTCTTCGAAAAAAGAAAGTTTGAGAAACTAAGTAACAAATAGATCTAGTAGAAAAAAATCTGCTCAGATACTTCTATTAGAAGGCCACATGTTGTTTGTACACAGTGAGCAAACGTTAATTAAAAAAATAAAATTAAGACAATACCATTGAATAAAACTACTAAGTAAAGAATAAAAAGGTTGAGCTATAAGTCGTCACTAGAAGACTTAGAATATGTGATGAATTAAAAAGTATTCATAGTAAAGTACTCTAATATAATTATTTTGCTTTTTTTATAACCATTTTGCAAAATAGTATTATTTTGTCCTATACTGATATTTTTTAAGCCCTTCATTTAAATTGAACATTTTTTTTCAGTGACACTATTTATGAAGCCTGCTAGATGAGAAGTTTCATGTATAATTTATTTCTAGGCTATTTCACATTTCTAAGGAAAACACTGTCAGTACTTGGTAAAAGGCATCGTATTAACAAAACCCTTTTATAATGATGCCACATTTATAAAATGTGATCGGTTTTGCTGTTAACGAGCATTGAAAATGTTTCAAATATCATCAGTTGAAAATATATAAATGTGAAACTAGTCAAGTTTTATTTTCCTTAATCGAATCTTTACAGATATTTTTTTTTTAAATTACTAATAAATGTCTCTAAAAATCATGTAAATTGATCGAATTGGATAGGCAAATAAATCTAGACTAAAGAAGCAATACGAAAAAGTAAATCACCAATGTAGGTGTGTCTGTGAGATTGAAAAAAAAAACTTAACAATGCGTTGAATGCCCTTTGTTTGCCGTAAAGTTTATTGAAAAAATCCGAAGCATTTAAACAAACCGGAATTGAATCGGAAACAATGAAATAAAAAGTTTGACAGAAAAAATATTCAACGTTTACGAATTGAGCGGTCCAACTATTCCCACATTGCATAAAAATGCTCGCCAGATTTCGTTGTTTGGACCAGTAGAAAATTGAAAAAGTTTACAAACTCATTGATATTCATTCGGCCTGGGACACTTCCACTCACAAATGTTCTCAAATGACATTCAGAATATTTTATTATTTCAATTGGGTTAACAGCTTTTTGTAACAATCCCAATTTACATAAATATTACACAATTTAAGAATTATAGATTTTTTAAAATTTACTAGTCCCTATATTTTTCTTCGTTTTATGTATAGAATATCTATGATCAGTTCAAACTTTTGAGTCTCACTGAGTAACGAAAAGCGGTATTTAGATATAAACAAGACTACTACCAAAGGTAGTAAGTAGTTTTAAATTCCCTAGGGTACTCAACGTTGTACCCACCACCACCCGCTACGGCTTCACACTCTTCTTATAGGGTGTATTCCGTAGCGTAACAACGTTAGTCGTGTTCAAAATTTTGCCAGAAATGTCCCGAGAAAAAATTCATCAAGACTTGGTTGCATGCACTACAGTGTGCAGAAATTAAAAGTTAATTAATAATTAAGTGCAGTTGAAAATATGAAATTTTATCTATTTAACTCAACTTTTTTTCCAAATGACGCGGAGAATTCTTTAAATGCCCTATAATTAATAGTAAGTAGTTAATGGAAAGCATTTTAAAGTAAATAAAAAAGTATTAACGATAAAGAATGATTATTAAATAATATCTTAAATAAAACATGTCTCTCGCCACTGCTAAATTTATTTTCAATGGTTGTTTCCAATTGTTTTACCCATTCTAATTGATGCAACTCATTAGTGAATCATTTTGAAACGTAAATATTGTTTGTTTGGTTTTCTATCCCCCCCTCCTTACTTCCCGTTTTTATTTTTGTAATATATCAGAATAGTCAAATTAAAATCATTTGTACTTAAGCAAGCACTGTGAAAGTAAAATTGTATGAGGATGCCTTTAAAAGAGGCGAAACACGTGTCACAGTTTGTAGCACAGTACGTGGAAAAATCGGAGTTATTTAATATTAAAATGAACTTCCACAAAGTTACCGTCGAATCCATCGAATGGATTATATACCTACATATATTTTAAAATATAGTATTGTGAATCATCCAGGTAATATTTTTATGTTATCTTTAAGCTATTTTTTTTATTATTTATTTCCATAAAGCTTATCATAAAGCTTTTCATAAAGCTTTCCATAAAAAATATTTTAAATATTAAAGTTAAATATATCAAATATAATATGAACCTTAACACTCATTTTCATATAAAAAAATCTAATATAAAAATAATATTTGATAACTTTGTTATTCCATTTGTTATGTTACGTGTTTTTTCTCTATTTATAATGTTTTAGCTTTAAGCCATCGATATGACCTCCTAATGGAAATTTTAAAATATTTTTTTCTACGAAAACTGCTTTTTACTTATTGTATTAACCAATATTATTTAAGAAGAGAATATAAATGATAAGGCAAAGGTTAGCTAATCGCTGTCCCTACGCCCCATTATCTAAGGATTGGAAAGGTTGCATAAAATTCATAGACATAACAATTACTTGATTGAAAAATGCTGTACGTACTGAGACCTAAGCTCGTGAGATCCGTAATAGAAGCCAACGAAGTTGACAAGACTTCAAACCCATTCATATCTAACATTTTATTTTCTTTGATCATAAATTTGTAATTTATAAGTGCTCAAAAAATAGTATTTTCATTTTTTTAAGTGTATCAATAAACTGTTTAATATCATTTTAATTGATTAATTATTTATCAACATTTTTTTTTGTTTCATACATACTTAATTTTATAAATTCGAATGAAAAAAAAGACTTGTAAAGAATCATTAAACAAAACCTGAATAATAAGTGTATTTATTTTCATATATAAACCGAATCTGCTTTCACGTATTTGAAAAACCTCTCTTTAAAATATAGACTGTCAAGTATATTTTTAGGGTCTGTTCGTTTCGAACTGAAATTGTTATGCGTCCTTTGTTCAGAAGTGTACTTTGGAAGATTTTATAAAGCCATGGATACAAAAACTTTAATCAAAACAGAGGTATAGATATACTTTTACTTAATAGAATAATGAAAAAATGTTGAAATTATATATCAAAGTTCAGTAGGAAATCATTTAAGTTTCAGAGAAAAAGGATAGAAATAGTTGCCAATCGCTTTTTTTTCTCTTTGCTTGAAATTTTTAAATGCTAGGATAAAAAGAATATAATCAGCGCATATGAGTGTTTTCTGAAAAAAAGACACCCTTGAAGTATTTTTAGAAAAATAATAATTCGATACAAGAATGGAAACAGAAGAACAGCTTAAGAACATTTTCATTTAATCACCATTTATATCATGATCATTTTGTTAGAAACGAAATTTTTTGATAAAATGATATAGTATTTCTTTTGACACCGCATTATTTTTCGAGCTTTTCACTCAAAGCGTTTTTTTTCGTAACATAATAATAATAATACATCATAGAAGTAAGTCGAGCTTTTTGTGCCGGTACGCGAATGCGAAGGATTCGGCGGGAAGGGAGTGTTAAAGAGCTTTTTCCTCTTTGCGGTAAGAGGTCGCTTGGTCGAGTATAAGCTCATTTGTACCCACTCTACTTCGCAACCTCCGAGCCGCATTTGCAGTCTTTCTTATTGGATAAATATAATGGGCATTGCGCGTTAACAATTGACATTGTTACATTTATAATAGGGGTCTCTTGCTATAAGTCACTTTAGTTTACGACAGAAAATCTGAACTAAATACAATAAAGAAACTTTTTAAGGAAACAAGATAACCAAACAACGGGGAATATTATTATTACCATTAAACCATAGTTTTTTTTATAACTATTCTTCCAATATATTCAGAGGAAACAGTCGTTTCACGAGAACCTTTAAATAAATAGTGCTTTTTTTGAAAATAAAATAAAAAAGTGGCTTTTTATTGTCTTGATTTACACGGCGTATTTGATAAACTACCCATACGGTGAAAATTGTGAGATATATTGTGATCTATAATAAATCAATATGATTTAGTTTTTTTCTAAAAATCTTTGAATATACTGATGCTTTTTGTAAAATGTTATGACTTGAGCATAAAATAAAATTTGAGTACAACGTATGTTAGTGCTTTGTTCGTTTTTTCAGTGGGTTCACGTAGATAAAATATAAATGAATAGAAAAATAAATAAAATCACTCTTTATGTTCATACGTGAACCCTGTACTTAGTTTTAAAATAAACATAAAACGTAAACGAAAACCAACAGCGCACATTTTAAAAAATATACATAAAAGAGTGACAAAATTCTTGTGTAATTTATTAGTGCCACCCGCACATTAATTTGCATCCCCTTTATGTAATGTGACAAAGTAATGTTTTATTTCTCACAAATCATAATAAATATTCTTTCACCCGTTTACATTCCACCTATCGCTTATCACACTCGTGGGACACACAGGGTGATTCATAAGCTCTGCATTGTTTGTGAATTAATTAAAAATGGCAGTGCAGTAAAAACGTATTCGTATAATACTGCCACATTTATTTTATAAGTAAAACACAACTTTCAGTTTATAATTAATTTATTTTATTTTTACAACATTTTTTTATAATGCAAGTGTTGACTGATGAAATGACGAAAGAATCCCAACAAAAAGTTCTAACTGTGTTCTTGTATTCTAAAAATAGTAAATTTATGAAAAAAAAATTGCCAGACTGTGATTTTCACATTTTTGTAAATCGATTTAACAATTTTGAAAATTCTTTTGACTTATTTTTTATTAATAAAAAACTTGTTTAAAGTCAAACCATTAAACGTAAAAATATTTGGGATGTGCAAATAAAAACAAGTTATTGTTATGAGAAGTTAATAAGAATTACACCGAGAACTATTACTTACCTTATGTTGAATCAGATAAATAAATGTAGCCTTTAGATATAAAAAGTTTCCCCACCCTGCCCTAGTACTTAAAGCTACATAAATTTGGTATAAAAAATACATACTAAAATATTAAAAATATAAATAGTTCCAGCATTTTTTTTGTTCTAGTGACGTTAACCAGTGAATTATTGTAGTGGACGTATGTTGAATTTTAAAAATGTACTTTGTGTGAAAACTAGACAATAACTCAACTCCTGGATATGACCGCACTTTTAAGCCTATTAATGCACTTACAGAACCATGATGTGCGCAATAAATTAGTGCTGCTGCAAATAATATATTCGCGTAGGGGTAGTTTCGTGTGACAGGAGCGTTAAGCGAAGAGCAAAGGTAAATGTGTGGCCCCGAACATAAAAGATATATCACGTGCGAGTTTTAAACTTGGGATGCAGGAATTTTTAAATGTTTTGACATTATGGTGTGTTCGTGTACATATCATAGAATGCGCACCGCATTGTATTTCTATTATAAAGCCTATTTTGAAATATTACATTTCAACTAGAATTTACGGAGGCTATTGAAAAGTCGAGTTGTTTCACTTTATTAAAATGTCTGACATAGAAATGTACAATTTGTTATATTTATCTATCATTTTATTACATTACCCAAAACGGTTTTTTTTTCACTGCGTTTTGTACATCAATGTCAAGCATATTTCCTGATAATGTAAGTATCTCAACAAAGTTTATTTGTTCGAAAATAGCTGATTGTTACTTGGTTCACTGTCAATACATGATGGAAAGGCATTATATTTAGTCTAGATACTATTCCTTTGCACTTTATTTCCACTTTGTTTATAAAGGTCAGAACCGATTTCACTCATGGCGAGCATTATCAACTGATCAGTCACTGTCACGAAATTTTGTCTTTTTTAAATATGTTACTTAGTTGCTGAAATTCTCTTTTTTTCGAAGAAATCAGAGATGGAAAGAGCAGTTATCGTTTTGGCTGAGCCCTGCTATTTAAGGATAAGAGGGGTGAGAGAGAATTTTGAAGACTTTACAAATATCCATTTTCTTGAACCGGAATCGGTCAATCGATTGAAAAATGCTGTGCTTACCTACTAGGATTAAAGCAAGTTTTGACCCGTTTTGTAAATCCATAAATTCATGGGATTTTAGATTCGAAATTCTGAGAAGAGCTAAAAAAAGGTCTCACGTCGTTTTATCTTGGGAAATCCATACATTTCTGGGTCTTTGAAATCAACGACAAATTGTTTGAAAAATCCCAGGGTTCAAAATCGCCGAGAAAAAAATTATATACAATTTTATGTTCAATGTTAAATCTCGAAATCCCGGGATTTCAAAAAGCGTCCGGGACTGAATGCCCTAGTTTCAACCTGACAGCGTAAGATAAGCACAAGCCATAAAAATAGTAATGATTATTTTAATGGTAAAAAATATACGTCAGTTCAGTAAGTATTGTTATACATTGTGTGTAATTTTTATCGAAGCGTAAAATTTTTAACATCATAAAATTCTCGTTTAAAATTACATTGTAACATAAGACTGCTAAACGCGGCTTACGATGTAAAAATAAAACGGTTTTAAATTTGAATTTTATGCTATCTACTACAGTCTCAAGGGTACTGAAGGCATTACGAAACACCATCCACTTTGACATCCCTTCTTACAAGGAAAATTTCGCTATACAACGGTGTTCATTGTTTTTTAAAAGGTAAATTTATTATCATTTTTTAGGTGTGAATTGCTAATATTATTCTAGACAGAAAAAACATTATTTTTTAACAATAAAACACAGCTTCAGGATTAGTTTTGCTCACCGTGAAAATTATTGTTTTGATAATGCTCGTGATGAGCAAAACCTGTCACAATTTATATTTAAAAATGAGAAGGTAATTTACGAAAATGTTTTGACTACATATTATATTATAAACTATACACAGTTTTCAGTGACTTGCAAAAATAGCGTATAAAAAAGACAATAGAAATTTAACTAAAATTACACGGATTGGTAAGTACAATAAACTTTTTAATTTAAGATTTCGACTGAAGGTGCTTGGTGGAATTTCAATATTAAATTTGAATCGTTCAAACCATGTACATTCTCACAAATTTTGTCACTAACGACCCGGGTTTCGCCTTTCGGCATCTTCAGGCATTCAAGTGCACGGATGAACTTGAACTGACACTTAGCAAATGAAAGTTTCGTGCTTATATAAGACATAAATGCATCACTGAGTCCAAAGCCATTGCTGGCGAAAAGGATGAGCCCATGGGAATGCCAACAGATTTGTGTAGTGAGCAGTTTCAAGAATTATATAATTTGTTTGTCGGCAAAGGTTTTATGATTATATGATTTTATGGTTATATAGGGTATAGAAGAGGAGATGTGGGAAAGTTTGATACCCTATATAACCATAAAATCATATAATCATAAAACCTTTGCCGACAAACAAATTATATAATTCTTGAAACTGCTCACTACACAAATCTGTTGGCATTCCCATGGGCTCATCCTTTTCGCCAGCAATGGCTTTGGACTCAGTGATGCATTTATGTCTTATATAAGCACGAAACTTTCATTTGCTAAGTGTCAGTTCAAGTTCATCCGTGCACTTGAATGCCTGAAGATGCCGAAAGGCGAAACCCGGGTCGTTAGTGACAAAATTTGTGAGAATGTACATGGTTTGAACGATTCAAAAAAAAAACAATAAACTTTATTACAGGGTTGTGGATTCGAAGTCGTGAAAAACGAACGTCTCAAAACATTTAAAATAAAATAAATATAATGATGTGTATTCAAACTACAATAGTTTATAGTATTGACACTGCATGCTTGGCTGACTTAAGATGATCTGATGGAATACATATCGACTGTGGAAAGGAAAAATGACGTAACCCACACATATCAAATTGTACAGGAGGCGCAAAAAACGTGTTTTGGTGATTTTGGGCCATATGTTAAGAATTATAAACAACCTCTAAGTTCACGGAGATTTCTAAACTGGTGTTTAATTGACATAATATAATATTAATTTAAGAAATTTCAAACTTAAAAGCTAAATTTAGATACTAATTCGGCATTTGTAGAGTGCATTCTTTTGATAGAACGTGTATCAAGTTGTGATTATAGAAAAAAACCTGTTTTGTAAAACTGTGGGTTACGTCCTTTTTCCTTTCCACAGTCGATATATATATATATGTTAAAAAAAAATCGGAATCGGAATCGTATTTTTTTACACGTCTTCACAGCCTTGCTTTATTATCAATTCACCGTGGAAAACTATGTTAAAATTAAAAAAAGGGTGTTTTAAAGTATTAATATTACACCAAAATATATTTATGGTTTGTTAGTAAGGGTTACATACGTTGTTTTAAGTCAAGATTTTGTTATAAAGCACGTATGGATACTGTAAGAGGTAAAACTTGGCTCACTTCATCTTTCAGGGGCTAATATAAAAAAAAGGTTGTAACTTCATTTTGTTGACAGCTTATTTTTTCTGGAAATAAACTTAAGGTGATGAAAACCAGTTTTATTTATGTGAAACGGTTTATTGTTTGTATTGGTAAATTGAAACAAGTGAGCGATTGCTGTTTGATTTTAAAAATGTTAACGCTTAAAATATAGATGGTTTTGTTCTGAGAAAATGTTATGTATTATAATACATTAAAAGCAAGAAAGTGCTTTTTAATAATTTCAGCTTGATTATCATGTTATATTACGATGAACAAATTTTTGACGTGCATGTGTCAATAATAATTAAACCAAAAGCAAAGTGTTATAACATTTCAAAAGTGTTTTTGACAAAATCTTATAATGCTGTTAATGGCGAAAGTTTGTAGACTATTGTAGAGCATCTGAACTTAGTCACATCCTCAATCTCCAGGATCGCAAGGATCACGGTGCACTTGACGCGTTTCCGGAATCATGTTCCGAAGTGCATGTCTGCGAGGCTAGTTTACCAGTTCCGACAGCAAGGAGTAGTTGTTGCAGCCTATATGCAGGGTGAATTCATGCAAGTTGGCAGTGGCCCACTTAGGGGTTTGTCTTGGGAAGGCAACAATGTGTCTTAACAACATTTTGATTTATTCCGCTATTTTTGTAAGTAACATAAAAACTTTTTGTATGTGTTGCCGATAGTAATGTTTAAAATGTCGTAATATTTTTTTGATATCTAGTTTTAAGAGAAACTAGTTTTGCGGTCATTAAAACGAAAGAATATTTTCCAAATTTAAAAAATGTTCCTAACTGAAATTATATGTAAGAATTTAAATAATAAAACATTATTTTTTTATTGCAAACTCCATGGAAAACCCATTGAGTGAGTAAGCTGTTTTCTACATTAAAATATACAAAGTTCTGGTACTCTATTAGGATATTTTATAACTTATTTTATATAGCACATATTATAATTATAAAATTTAACAAAATCATTTTATTTATATTTATGTTCCACTTTTATTTGACTATTATGGGAAAGCGTTATAAAGCTTATAAGCAAATTCAATTGAAAAAGTGTTTATTTACGAGACAAAAAAAACATGCTGGTTGAATATAATAAGACAAATAAATGTTTTACTTAAATTATTAAAAATAAATCAAACAGTTAAATTAACTAAGAGTAGTAATTATTCAAAGAAAAAATATAAATTTTAATTGGTTTAAAACCAACACTCTTACCCCTTTATCATTTTCCCATATAAAAAAAATACTTGTGAGGTGTTTTCTGTCAACTCTCGTTCGAAGGGTATTTCATAAAAAATGTAGTACACGACGAAAATAATCAACGTTTCTTGTCAAAAAGTCTTTTTTTACTCTGACTCCATAATGGCAATGACTGTATTTTACTTTAATTCTGTCAAAAAAAATTGGCGTATACAAAAACACAAATATCTAATTAAAATCATTTTATCATAAATACACGTCAAATCAAAAATACAATTAATTTCAAATTATGCACTCATAATTCAAGATTTACTATTTTGCTATATTATACAACGACACCTTTAACGTTAATGTTTGGAACTGCTTTTTTGACTATTTTGAATAAAGTGACTTTTATTAAAAAGTTTTATCGCATTTGGTAAAATCAGAGGAACGAAATAACATTTAATTATGGAGATATTCACGGTCGTAATTTCAAATTTACAAAGCATAGAAATTACCAATTTTTTTCGATTTTATTACATAGGTGTTAAAATTATCAACAGGAATTGCTAAAAAAAGCAGAATTGTATATAGCGTACTTTAATTGAAACTTCCTGTGGAAAATTATTGAGTATGATTCCCTCTTGAGAACGTCACTTTGAGGTGCAGACTAGCATCCGTAAATGCATGGCCCGGTGCATGTGTATGCTTGTGATCCCTGTGCAACCGGCTGCAGTCGACTGCAACGTGATTTATAGTGGCAGATTTATGACATTCCCCGCTTACACTTTTACAGAGTGGTTTGATTCTCGGATATTTTAATGCAACTTTTATTCGCTCTTCCGCATAACCAAACCAAATTTTCTTATGAAAGAATTTATTAAAAGCTGTTTTATTGTATTATTTTACAGTACCTAAGTACCCATCTATCAGTTAAAAGCAAAAATTTTGCCATAAGTGCAATTATGTCAAATGAAAATTTAAGAAATCAGTAGTAATTATGTTCATTATTGTGCTTCTTTTGATAATAACTTTAAGTATGTTTAATATATAGTTGTACAATGGTAAACCGTTAAAAACTCATTGTTATTTTTATTTAGAAATTAATATACCAAATAGATTAATAAAACAAACAGTTTTCTATAAAGTGAGCATTTTATTTGCATATTCTTACTAATAAATGCCACAGTTTTGGTCAAAATAGATATAACACATTTCTCTCTAGACTGTGTCATTGACAAAGATGCTTTATTCAGTTCTAATTAAATATCTTTTAAAACTTATTCGTGAGTTTTATTAGTATTTAATAAACTCCCAGTTTTTTGGGTGTGAGAAAATGACATGAGGACAGCTTTATAATTGCTCGCAATTTCTGACACTGTTGGTTTTTGATTTTATTTTACTTCTTGAATTGTATTTGGTTCAATAAGGACTATTAATTTTGAGGTGATGACAGTCGATTTATTGAATATTTTTTGACAGCTTAGTTTTACTTGTGTCGGTACTATTATCACATATACGTATTTTTAGAAATTAAAACCAACCGTCAAACATATGAAAAATACGTTTACATTAATCGAAAACACTTTGATAGATGTATTAACATTATTCGGGTCAATATTTTTCCCCGTTTCTTCAATAAACATCGCGAAATTAAGCCATTAATTTTTCAATAAAAACAACGAATATTTGGGTGATAAAAAAACCGGTAGTTAACGCAAAGGGTAAAGGCTCCCGCCGCTGAATGGGCCTTACAACTTTATGTTTATAAGTGTTTGATATTTTAAGAACAAGATGTTTATGGCTATGAAGAATGGGGTATTTTATTGGTCGTAAACGCCACATGTGAGTGCTTATTCCTTAAAGTGTTAGGGAAATGGCCCCATTTTTACTTCCCCTCCCATGTGTAAAGTGCGTAAAGTCGCGAGCAATTTGATAATTACGTGTTCAAACAGTTTTCTCTAAATTTAAAGCGAAGTATACGGCGGCAAATTATAATAATAGCTTCAGGATTCTTCGTAATCTATTCTGATTTTACTAACAAAGTAATTTACTGAAAGAACATCTTTGCTTTATTTGACGTTTCAACATAAATAAACATGTGGAACAAAGTTATTAGGGTTTGTCGTTTTTAAAAACGCGGTTTTGAATACCCTGTTTTCAAGTAAAATTAGCGATATTCAAAAGCTGGTTTTTTTCTGGTTTCAAATATTAGATTCTATATATTTTTAGATTATAATAAGTTAGTATTTTGACTTAAAACTGCCTTGCTTATAATAAACGTGAGACGAAATATGTAGTTTTATTGTCAGTAGATCTATCAATGAATGTGTAATAAATATTATATTCTGGTTTATTTCAAAAATATTTTCGTGTGAATTTTGACTTGCACAAACTAATTGAGTATGGGGGTAGATATAATTAATCCATCGCCGAATAGAAACAATGACTTTTTTTTAAGTTTTGGTATTTTTTCAGTAAAAATTTGTTAAGATGTTTAAATGTTAATGGACAGGGCTGGCATCAGAAGGATAGAAAATCACTAGAGAATCCAGTAATCACATTCTGAAAGTGCGAAAGCAAAATTGGATAAAAATAATCAATGATACGTAAGCTTCACTTTTATAACTTAATACTGTCAGAAAACAAAAATATTAACTTGATTGACAAAATTTTGTCCATTTCATTTCAAAGTTACTACCAATTCAATGGAAACGGACTTCTTATACCTCGTAAGAAGTTGATTTACGATAATTACCTGTTACTTAATATCTCTTTTTTGGAGACAGTAAAAATTATCTATGCACAAAATAAGTTAGTGGATAGTTTATCAATTTTATTACGTCTCTTTTAAGAGTAAACTGGGTGGAAGAGAATTAAGACATTACAAACAGATACTTCGAAGGAAAAGTTATACAGGTATTAAAAAGACAGACTTAATTTGCAAAACACCTTATACTCAAACTACTCAAGTAAAAAGAATCATTTCTTTTTCGTTGAAATAAAAATACTAAACTAAGAAAGCAAATTAAATGTATTTACATGCATTGAAAAATAACATTTCACATAAATGATATGTTTAATAAAGTAACTTAAATGTTATTATTTTTTTTCTAAAACATCTTTCATTAAATAAGATATTTGATGTTGGTATTTTCAGATGTAATGGTTTATGAATTCCTATTTAATATTATACTGTCATATGTACATGTTATGCTTACCAGTAAAGGGAAGTAAGCGAAAGCTAAGAAAGATATGTTCAATGTATTTATATTAAATTCTATCGATGAATATTTAAAATACTTCTAAGAAAAACATTTTCTTCGAAATATAATGTATGTATCACAATTTATTTTCAGTTTGATAATTTAAAATTTAGCGCTGTAATGATAACATACATAATATTTTTTTAATGTACATACCAATTATTTTATCTGCAATTGTGTATTTATAGTGCACTTACCTGAAAATAAAAAACATAAAAAATTAAATAGTGAAGTTTATACGTATATTATATTTGTACAAAAAAATATTTTTTTATATTTTGTAAGCTTAAGATGAATAAAATAAATCTTAATGTGGTGAATTTCTAAGCAAAATGAATTGAATTTAACAAAATAATTATACAGAAAGTTTCATAATGTGATTAACATCTAGACGTCTTCTATGCCCCTCTTTTCTAATGTTCACTCTTGATGGGTACCTGGCTTAAAACGTTTTATTTGTGAAAAAGATTTTTTCACATTAAAACGTATATAAACGTAAATAAAACTATTCCAATTTACAGATGTATGGATTATGGCACACTTTTGAGGTCTCCGTCTTTTATCTAAACTTTCTGCGAAAAAAAGATTCAGAGATTAAACTAGTAAAAACAATAGCTGTTATGATTCTTTATAGGGTATCAATAAACTACACGTAAGTAACTAAGTAAATATGATTTAAAATAATAATAATCGATAGTATAACATGAAAAACTCGTACTGTTTGTTTATACTTTGCTATCGTGTGATATATTTTAATATAACTTTATAATATAAAATATAAAATATTTTCTTCTAAAATTAAGTTTTTTTAACGCAGATATAATTATTTAGTATTTTTTAAAATTTAATTTTTTGTCTTCAGTTTTGTAACGAGGTGTCAATGCAAGATTATCAATATTTGTTTATCGATCTTTATTATAGTAAAAAAAAAACATCAATTTATTTAACGATATTCTTTATTGAAACATAAAGTTTTTTTTGATCTTTGGTAGTAAACAAATAAATAGTCATTCTATATAATAAATTATATAAACTTCAAAGATAATGTGGAACATGTATCAGTACTAGAATAATGATTGTCTTGCCAGACATAAGTGAAAATAAACAAACAAAATAATTATGTACTGTTTACAAACATTATAAATATAAATCTTCTATAATATTAGTAGGTTTGTTTTAAAATGGGTAGAGAACGTATTTTCTTTTGTCTTTCTTTGCCCGCAAAACCAATTGAAGCAGCTATAGGCCCAAGGCATGCGGTAAAGTTTCATATATTAAAGCTCTATATCAAAAACGTTTTGTTTACTTTTAATTTTGTTACATTTAATTCAATAGTGACTCGACATGGATTTATTTTGTTCTTTTTCAAGGTCTGAGGTAATTGTTAACAAACAGAAAATGAGATATTCGTTTTCGTTATGTGTATAATTTTGAAGCTGTTGAAAAAATGTTTGCAGACATAACTTTTTCTTATAAGAAAAGTTATTTGAAAAGGGAATATTCTTTTGTACTGTTTTTTCATTTTATTTATAAAGGTGAGGACAGGTTTTGTTCATGGCGAGCATTTTCAGCTGATAATAAATATAATTTAACAGTGCTACTTATACAAAAACAAATTGAAATGAAAAGTTGTAAACAACAATTAACATTCGTAATATCTCTTTTTTATATATGAGACAATCATTATTATTGCATTCCCTCCGTCCACAATAGTCTGTTATATCAGAAACTTTATCTATAACCATAAACGTTAACTTGAAAAGCCAACAAGAGAAAATATTGGTATGTAAAAATATCTATTTAAAAAAATGTATTGTTTTTCTATGATGTTATTTAATTTAAATTAAACACTCTAATCATATAATCAAACAACTACTGACAGAATATTATATATCCGATTGAATAATAGGTACCTGTATCTGTCACGAAAAAATCCGTATATTTTTTTATGATATGACTGTTATTCAAAGTCACATAACAATATTTTTTATAATTTAAATATATTATGTTAAGTAAATATACTTTCAATTCAAATTTACAGATATAAATCAAAAGAATTGTTGATTCAGGTCATCAAAATGGATCAACAAAAAGGAAAATACGACTAATCCGTTCGGCTGCGTATTGTTGACATAAAATACTTTTTTCGTCAGCCTGGACAAACAATTTATACAAAAACGACAGTGTGTGTATTAAACTATTTAACATTATTTTTTTGTTACAATTTTGGTTAAACCTTTGAATTTTATTGTTAGTTACCTTTTCGTACATAATTATCTTTTAAAACGATCGACAAATTAGCAGATTTTATTTGTAAGACGTCTTTGTTTTTGGATATCAAATTTTTGGAGCTTTAAGTACCAATACGTGTTAGCGTCAAAGTTCTTCGAGTCTCCTTCATAGCTAAAGTTTTGAAAAATTGTATTCCCTTACCATCGTTGCAGAAGGTGTGATCGCTCAAGAAAAAACAAAATTTTTAGTTCATTGTTTATGCTTAGTATTATCGCTTATAACTTTTTCTTGCCAAATTTATATTATCAATTGAACTCATCATCTTAACTAAGACTTGGTTGTTTTGTAAAAAATAGCTCTGTATTAATATATATTTTTTTATCGGACGAAACCGTTCCTGTAATAAATAATTCTAAAATGAGTAAAAAGGAGTATTTTGTTATCTTTTAATCGGATAGTAAATTAAAATTACTCGAAAGTCATAAGAAACTTAGACGCGTTGTCGCAAAAATTTTGACGATGTCAACGATTCAGACTTATTCTTATACTTCTGAGCTTAGGCCTTTTATTATTATCAAGTTATAGAAATAGCTTATTTTAAACCTATTTTTAAGATAACCATGATGTATAAAAATGTTAGCCAGTTAGAAAGATGACGGTACTTTGACCTCGCACCCTTCTTGCTTACCAACATTGACAATGCTACTAAGCCTAAAAATAGCATATTTTTAGACAAAATAGCGGGTTAAGAGATGTGTAAATTATTGGGATAATATTTGTATTGCTTAGTATCTATCTTGTACTTCTTGTAGATGTAGAAACATACATACACTTCGTCTCTAAGCTGACTTCTAAATATAAATTTATTATTCCCATGTATTTAATAGTATGTGTGAAATTAGAAATTTCTAAGATACGAAGTTTTAAAAAGGTTTTATTCATTTATAAGGATTATTTCATAAAAAAAACATAAAAAAAATATGTTGAAATGTTTTTGTTTAATTGCCAATCTGCGATATTTATTGAAATATTAAAATAATATAAATGAGTACCTCAAAATCTACTCGGGAAAAACGGCATTACGGAGATTCATGCCCAAATCCCGTAATGCCGTTAATGAAAGACGGCACATTTTGTGTGTGTTTTTAAATATTAAAACCTAATAAATAAATCGACTGCTTTATTTAGACAAAAAAACATCTCCTCAATACTAGTTTTAAAAAAGACACTTTATTATACTGTAGGTCGTCCAAGATAAACAAAATCTTGATTGGGTTGGCTTTTTTCCTGAAATACATTATTTATTTATTTATTCTCGTTGTTTTCTTCTGTTTCTCAGCTGGAAGTATAAATTACTGAACATTTATAAAACAAATAAGAAAGAAGTTAAAAACACTACTAATATTAATGTTGTTGTTGATTTACGGCCAGCTAGCAAACAAGCCAAGCCTTTTACATATTTTGACACGAGTAATATATTCTGCGGTCACCCGGTAAGCATTCACTGAAAAATCACACTCAGGCAGGGTATGTATTATAGTCCGACTCGAAATGCGCTCAACTGGAAACAACTTTGTTTTGGTGGAAAATATTTGCATAACAATTATTCTGAATCCATTTTATTCCTCGCAAAAATACAGCCAGCTGTTTCATTCGGTCGACACCGGTTCTATGCTATAATACTTCTATGAATGTTCACTTGAACTTTCCATGTTTATTCATTGCAAATATTTTTGCCGTTGGATTTTACTTTTTGTATTAAAATTAAACAAAATATTTCGTTTATAGTTAAAACAATAAACATAATATTTTGGATATAATACATAAAAAACTGTAACCTAGCGTTTATTTAGTTGCAATCATTAGTATTGATTGAATTCAAATGTACTTAGTAGAACTCTATTGTAATACAGAAAAAAAAATATCAAAGTATTCAGTTCTATAATTGTAGAACTATATACTTTGATACTTTTACCGTATTGCAAACATTTATTTTTATCTATGTCCTCTCCCAATTTGGAGCATATGGTCTCCTGATGGAGGTATCTCAACAGAAGTTTTTCTACGAGAACTATTTGTATCTCAGTCGCTTAACCTCTTTTATTTTCAAAGAGAGTAGTAGGTATATAAGGATAAGGCTTGGACGGAACTAGTGGTAAACGAATCGCTTTCGCTACTGCCAGTTATTGAAAGATAGAAAATGGTGGGAGGGACATCGTAAACACCCATGTCTTCGAACAGGAATCGAAAAAACTGTTCGTACTGAGACTCGAACCCGTGAGATCAGGCATGGAAGCCCACAACGCTAACCACTGCACCATAAAACCCGATAACCATTATAAATAATACAATGCAACTAGTTGAAAATAAGCGGCACAATAAAAAAATCGTATCAAAAATAAACTAAACATTTTTTTGTAAAGTAGGCTTTTTTATTACTGTTCGATAAACACTAAAGAATAAATTTCATTCATAATTCAAATATAAGTATTCAAATTAAGTGGTATACAAGAGTTAACAAATAATTTATTTAGCCGTTAAGGCTATTTTTCCTCTCTTCCGTTTTGTAGAAGCACCGTAGTACCATTAGAAGTTTAAAGTTTTCACTGCAACGGCGTTAGTTAAGGAAATTCTGTTGAAATTGTTTTAATTTTGCAAATGAGCAATGCGCCAGTAAACCATTTGCACAAATTAAAGAACATTTCGAAAGCTGGGCTTGTATCCGTACAAACAGCAAAAGCTCTGAAACTTTTTTTGCGACGATTTCTATTGAATTTAAACAATCAATAAAGTTACAAACTAAAGAAAATGATACCGACATTCAAAGCTTGGTAAACGACGATATATATTATTTTAAATATGTTAACCTAAAATTTGCTTAAATTTGAATCGTTCAAATTATGTACATTTACATAGGTTTTGTCACTAACGACCCGGGTTTCGCCTTTCGGCATCTTCAGGCGTTCAAGTGCACGGATGAACTTGAACTGACGTTTAGTAAATGAATGTTTCGTGCTTATATAAGTTACGTTAAGTGTTTATATAAGTTTCATACAAGTTACGTATACGTTAGTGACAAAATCTGTGTGAATGTAGATAATTTGAACGATTCAAGTTTAATATTGAAATTTCACCAAGCACCTTCAGTCGAAATCTTAAATTATAAAATTTGTTTGATTTTTAATCGGAACAAATTTAAATTAAGTTAATTAAATTCTGTACGTAAAAAGTAAAAAAGACTATAAAATTACGTTCGTTAAATTCAGCACAAAACGTGGTTGAATAACTTAGTCCTTTATTAATTAAAAAAATATATCGGTAACATTTGTTGTGCACGAAAGCTTTAAGATATGAATTTTATATTATAGTAATAGTTTTAGAAAAGCAATAATTAAAATACTCGTGCTCATTTTTAATTTGAAAAAATGTCTTAATAATATGAGCCTTTGTTGTTTGATTTGAAAACATCGAAATAAAGAAAAATATAATACAAAATTCTATCTCATACTAAACCTTACGCTATTTTGAAAAATTCATTTACTTTTATCTTAAAATAAAAAAAACATTAAGCTTGAAATGAAAAGCCATCTTTAAAAAAATTTGAAAAATGATGTGAAAACAATACAAAGGTCTTGATATGTATCCGTCACTAAATTATTACAATTTTTGATTGAATGGAATTTGCATAATAATTGGTTGGTTATCCAACAGATAATAAACAATGAGTACACGGTTAGCGGCCGCTAAACAAATTTTCATTTTCATTATCACATACCTAGTATCATTCTTTTTAGCACATGATTTTCAGATACGAACAAAAAAAGTGCGAATCAGCTGAATCTATTAGGGATGTCAACAAATTATAACGCATTCTAAGGTTTTCTATTTTCTATTATGCACATAGTCTTGGACGCAACCAAGTCTTGAGGAATTTAATTTGGAAATTTTTGTGAAAAAATTAATCAAGAATAGGGTTGCTACGCAGCGAAATACTCACTGTAAGAAGACTTGAAGTGAAACCGTAGTATGTGGTCACGGTTGCAACATTGACTTCCTTCTACATTATTTCATCTTTAAACTCGCAAAGAAAAAAAATATGGGTATTAATAACAGCGTTTTTGCATTGAAGTGTACATACAATTTTTCCATATCCGCTTCTTATACGGACTATATAGCCACCACATTGTTCTGGTCATCATATACCTCTAGTCTCTTTGCTTCTTCTTAGGTAATCCCAGCGTCCTGTAGCTCAGCAACAATTTCTTACTTATTTAAAAATTCCCATTATAAAACAATCTCAATCATAACTTTAAGATATCAATTAAATTAATAAAATAATTCTTTGGTTGTAAGATTTGATATACATCAAAACAGCACAGTCACTACCCTTCTGGATTTATTATGATTCTTAAAATTACAGAAAGCTTTATGACATCATGCTCCTGAATAAATAAAAGCCTCTAAAATATCTCATAAAAGCTTCTGTCCAATAGCCTCGTTTGCCAGAATGCTTTCTATGTAATCATTTAGCCATCATTTATTCAATTGAAATAGCCAGTGTACTTACTCTGATGGTTTTTAGCTTTGCTTTTTTGACAAATTTAATTTCGCCCAAAGCATCAATAAGCTTGATTTGAAATTCTTTAGAGATGAAAGCGCAAATGATAATTTTGAGAGTGTTTGATTAATATTTCAACAGCCAATGTCAAGGTCTTGATTTAACTGATTGAATTCGTATTTATATTTCTCGAAAGGCCATATCTTATTTGAAAAGAGATTAATTATTTCTGTTCTATAAGTAATCAAGGTAAATTGTCTACTTAAATACTTAAAAGGAATACTTTTTAAGCATTTTCCGATTCTCATATGAATTCAAAAAATAAATCTCTGTTAGAATATATTAACATTTTATAAAGTTTATCAACAGAAATTATTTAAATAGGGTAAAGCTTTAGTGTTTTCAAATAAGATGAAATAAGTATGAGATATAAAAAAAATGATAAATCCATTATTGCTACATCTACGCATTGATTTAATAAATTTCATAACGTAGATTCGATCAAAATCAAAATCATAAATATTCATATGTGAATGTTTTATTCTACAACATTTATATCGAAAATGAGAATCACCTTTTAAGCCAATCTTTCTGAGAGAATACAACCCAGTAAAAAATATTAATCATCATACTTGGTTAAAAGATAAACTTTGATAATACTATTATATTCTGCTTCATCATAATCAGTTTCTTGAATCTTATGTTAATTCTAGTTTTATGACTATGTTATTGATAATGCCATTCCTTCTTAAGCGTTAACTCAACGGTTGGTAAAAAAAAAGTAATTGTTAAAATATATATATTCAGCGTGACTTTGTTTTCAGACAACATGGCAAGTAAATTGATAAATAATAATACTTACATTTTATAAGTTATTGTTTCCTAGAGAACAATGAACACAGTAAATTAAATTTAGCAATAACTAAATTTGATACGAAATACAATATTTTACAAAGATTATGCCTTACACAAAAGGAAAGCTGTCACATTCAGAGGTAGCACTTTTCTAATAAATAATTCTAGCAAACAAACTTAGGCAGGCAGACTTTACTAGAAGCGAATCTCTCGTGTTTAGCGGTTTCATAAATTCCCCCGATAATAAGCCAGCCAAATGAGGAATCTTCACCGTTAAATTCGTGTAAAATATGCCTAGTAATAATAACCAGTGACAGGCAAAATATTAAAATTTATCTTTGGAAGTCCTTAAATACTGCGACAAGCAATAAATCTCAATATTATCTTTTAATATTTGGAAGGCTTTCTTACTATTTTTCACGTAAGCTGTAAAGTCATAAAACAGACATTAATTGATTTCAAAACAGAAAAAATGTACAATATGTCAAAATATAAAGAGTTAGTAAGTCAATAATAAGTGTAAAAATACCTGTGAATTAATGTTAATTATTTTTGTATACGGCTCAAGAAAATAAAACGTTCAAAAATTTTGTCCAATTCTTTTTTTGAAATCAAAAATTATAGATTTCATGTCATTTTATGCACCTTCAGCGTATGGGGGTTGAATCGAATCAGTTTTGGTATTTTTTTGTGATTTTTATATTATGTCAGAGCTGTGGCTTAGTGGTCAACGTCGTTGGTTTGTGTGACGGATATCACAGATTAAAGTCTATATACGAAGAATATTTTCTTTAATCGTCACATTCAATTAAAACTTTCTTATATTGACCTTATAAAATAAAAGTGAAATTAGTCAAAATGAGTGTTTTATTCTTTGAATATAATTCCTTTCCCACAAGTTTTGACAGTGAATATCTTAAAAATAAAATATCAATATATATTGAAATAAATACATTTGCTGTGTTTTTAAGAAATGTATTGATTGAATTGACATTTACTTGGAATACTCCAAAAAATATAAATTGATATTTGTAAAACTAAAATACCCTTTCACCTTATTCAAGAAATATATTTATAAATTTGATTCATTATTTCAATTAAAATTCGTTATTTATTGTTAATATTATGCAAAATACTATTCGTTCCGAGTGGACAATAAATAGGTTTTTGTCTCTCGTTAAATTAAATTAAATACCCATTTCATTGACCCAACATTAATCCCATTTATTATGAGGTATTTAAATATTCATGAAGATAGATTTACAGTATTAGTCCACAAGCAACGTATTTATCTATTTTTAGATGTATAATACATGTCTCCAGAGATAAATATAGCACCAATTAATTTTATTAAATACTGTATAATGGATTTTTAATCTTGCGGGAAATACATTGTTGGTAGATATGTAATGAAACAAAAATACGGGTTGGCTTAGAGCAGTAATTTCTTATTGAAGTCCTCGCCCTTTTGCGTAAAAAAGTAACACTATTGTTTTTTTATAATATTGACTGTAGAAAGTAAAAGGGACGTAACTTACAGTTGTATGTATACAACTAAATTCATACTGTATCAAAGGATGTAAGCTACACGTGCCGAAGTACTATAAAAAAATAGCTTTCATGTAGAAAAAAAGAGTCTGTGAAAATTGCGACTAGGAAAAACTGCTTACTTAAAATAATCATACATATAATATATTAGATTAAGTAAATAAAACACAATTTTGTAAGTCTTTGTGCAATTCAAAGTTATGTATATTAAATATTTTTACTTAAGATATCTATACAAAAATTGTGTAAAATTTGTTTTGTGTAGGCTACGTAATTTTTTCTATCTAACGTCGAAATATAATCCATTTAATTTATGATTTAATGCAGTGATAAAAAGATGAAAATATAAAATTATTCAACTAAGGGTCATTGTCCAATGTCTACTTATCCGATGTAATGTAGACGAACTCAGAAATGCTTACGCGAAGAAGTGAATTCACACGTCTCATAAAAATTGACAGATATGATCGATCGCTTTACCGCAATATGCAATAATGCAATCGCTTATTCAAATATCAGCTTCTGGATTCAGCTCACTGCTGAATAGAGAATCGATTATTTAGCCAGACTCCTATTTTATTTTTTATAATTGGAGAAATATATATTTTTTAAATTTATTTGCATCAGTTGAACCTAATTTTGCGATACTAACAACAATTTCATGAAAACCTTTATGCTTAAGTCATTATTTATCGTCGGCTTAAGACATATAAGACAAAAAAAAATAAATGTTTGGTTATTTTAATTTCGATTGCAAATCGAATACATATCGACTGCGGAAAGGAAAAAGGACGTAACCCACACATATCGAATTTTACAGGAGGCGCTAAAAACGTGTTTTGATGATTTTGTGACGTATGCAAATTATAAATTATACACAACCTTGAAGTGCACGGAGACTTCTAAACTGATGATTAATTGACATAATCTTATATTAATTAGGGTATTTGTCTAGGAAAAACTTTTATTTCAGTCTTTTTTCTTGGTTTTAATTTTTACGAGGTCATCTTTTTCAAACTTAAAAGCTAAATTTAGATACTAATTCGGCATTTGCATCCTTTTGATAAAACGTGTATCAAGTTTGATACATTGTGATTATCGAAAAAAACTGTGGGTTACGTCCTTTTTCCTTTCCACAGTCGATATAGAAAACTATGTAGAAACTTTTGTGGAGACTAATAAATTTATTGTCTTTTGTGGAAGATAAAATGCTGATTCACTAACTGACTAAGCATTATTTTATCTCTGTTAAACAATAACAATTACTAAGACAATAACTTTGTTAATGGTAAGCCAATAAATTAATAAGTTGTTGGAATTGCGAAATCATTTATTTGTTTACTCTGCCTCGCCTTGTAATGATAAATCAACTGTGAAATAATCAATTTCCGGCTTAACGTTGGCTACAAAAGATAATCATTAATCCCATTGACGATACCTTCTCCTTGAGGCATTGAAATGCTTCTTTAAATATGGTTAGTCGATTTATTATTAATTGCGTCAGATTATACTATCAATAAATTTTGTGTTTAATAATTACCACTAACGGTAAACATTTTTGAACTATATCTACGACTATCCTTGACTGATATGTCAAAATAATATTGACGTTTAAATATGACATATTATTAAATAATTATTTATAAATCAATCTAAACTTAAATACAGAAAATAAGTAAATTTAGCTGCAAATAGTCAAGCCCAGTTACATTAGAAAAACTGAAACGACGATGAGATAAGTCATCACAAACACCTATATAGAAGATCTCAAATTTAAATTGCTAGTTTTTTTAAAAGTTTATCTTGACTTAGCCAGTTTTTTAGCCTAGCTATAATTGACTACTTAGGGAAAGGCTAGACGTAGGCTGAGACGCTGGAATTTATATTAGGGAAAAATTTATTAGCAGGCATGGGAAGCAGACTTTTAAGAGAAGTATCGTACAAACAAAGTTTAGTTCAATCTAATTATATTGTTGTTTGGTAAATTTCACGGGAAAAACAAAAGAATTCATTCAAAAACTCACACGTCACGCAAAAATCTGTGCAAAACTACAACGGAGTAAATGAAGGACTTACGCATATCTGCGTAACAAGTAACAACGTATACAGGTCTGTCTGTGCTTCTTTATGAAATAGAAAATCTGTGCTGTTTTGCGCTGTCCTGCGCTACGTTTTCTGTGTCTCAGCATATGCTCAGCCCAAAGCTTTTACCACTAGACCATAGGGGTTGGCTCAAGTCTTGTAGTTTTATTGAATTATATTCGGCTATGGGTTTTCATTCTTGTATAAGTGGTCATGGAGAGACGTTTAAAATTACTTGGAAACGAGCTTCGAATGCCTGTGGAAAGCCTCAATTCATCTTTTCAGCTATTATTTTGACCACCAAAATTTAGGCGTCTTAAGCCAGAGGTTGCCAACCTTCCGGATCTCAATGAAAATTAACCTTATAGTTTTTAATCCCGTGGACTACTTACATGGTTTTATTTTAAAAAAAAGCACAAACATTATTTTTTAAAATCTCATAAATGTAACGCCTTTTAATGATGAAATGTTTTTAAACTTGTTTTAGAAGATACAACGAACTAAAAAGTATGATATTTGATGTTCCAATAGCTTTAATATAAAAAAAAATATCCACCGCACCACTGGTCTGTGACAACTTGAAGAAAAATGTATACTAGGCAACCCTATGAGAACTGAACTGTTATAGGAGAAAAAAAAACGATTGACAGCTAGTGAATAATTTAAGAATAGTACCGGGTAACGGTCATATGCTATATGCAAACGGGATTAGTACTGTCGCAATCCCGGGACTTCGGGATTGAGCAAATAAAACATGGAAGAGCCAACAAAAAAAGTTGTCGCGCTGTTCATTTGGGGAAATCTGTTAATTACTGGGATTTTTGATTCGAAAGTTCTGGGAAGAACTAAAAAATCTCTTGTGCTATAATTTTGGGAAATCCACAAATTTCTGAGTTTTTGAAATCGATATGAAAAATCTCAGGATTTCTTAATCGCTGACCAAAAATTTTCTCAATCACGAATCCCGATTTATACACGATTTTATGATAATGTTCAATCCCAGGATTGAAAAATTGTCTATGTTCTGGGATTAGATACCCTAACTGCAATAGTGCTATCTCCGTCAAATAAAAATATGCAATCCACCAAAACACCAAGTAAAGACGTAATAGTACTTAAAGGTCCAAGAAAAAGTTTTACCATTTTACTAGTTGGCTTACTTCATCTCTAATGGGCCCATATTTTAATGATAATTACTTTCCGCTTAATGGATTAAAATAATGTTACGGTAATTTAATATTGAGTATCCCTGAGAAAGGATGCTCCGAAATATATTTTCCGTATAAACAAATTGCCTTCAGCTTGCCTTTCTTGTCAAATTTGATGAGTTATATCGCCTAAGACGGTGAAGTTTTCACAAAACTCGAAGTCATTAGTTTTGATTTATTGTAAAATTGTATTGCTCGGGTGGGTTCAGTTAACGGCCGGAGAAGAATGAAAATACTTTTGACATCTGACAATATCTATGGCCGGACAAAACGCTGTTTAAAAATTCAATAAGATATTACTCGAAGAATTTTATCTTTTTTGGAAGTTATAGATAGTTGGTTTTCCACAACTACTCGTTGTGGTTATGCAGTCAAAGTTTACTGGCCACTATCCACAATGCTATCGACAGGAAAAAGGAGTCTACCCTACACATTCACGATCCGAGCGCGGTACTGATTAGGGCCTCCAATCCCGGGATTGTGACAGTATTAATCACGGGATCGAGAAAATTACAGAAGGTAGAAAGTAAAAACAATAATATGAAGGTTGGAAATTTTGGTATTTTTTTGGGAATTCCGTATATTCCTGCGTTTTTTCAATTTGTAAATCCTGGAAGATCTAAAAAAGTTCTCGCGCTGAAAACTTTAGGAAATCCGTAAATTTCTAGGATTTTGAAATCTAAATGAAATTGTTTGAAAAATCTCAGGATTTCAAAATTGCCGAGCGAAAATGTCTAAATCTCAATTTATACACGATTTTATGTTGAATGTTCAATCCCAGGATTGGAAATATTGACAATCCTGAAATCCCGGGATCGGAAAAGGGTACGTGATTGGATGCCTTAGTACTGATTTTGAACCATGTACTAGTGTGGTTGAAAAAGAAAAAAGTATATGTAAATAATAATTGAAAAAGTGTGATAAGCACAACCACTTTAACAATAATTATACACATACATTTGCGAAAGTAAGAAAGTCTGAGGATGCCTCTGAAAGAGGCGAAACACGTGTCACAGTTTGTAGCACAATACGTGGAATAATCTAAGTTATTTTATATTAAAGTGAACTTTCACAAAGTTACCGCCGAATCCATCGAAAGTATACACATATATAGTAAACTGAGAGTTCGTCATTTAAGACACGTTTAATGACTCTAGTGAAGAATTAAGGTTATGACAATCTCTAAATACATTGACAAACTTTTCAAAAAAGTCAACAACGCATACCACTCAACCACTCGACACTCGTCTTCTTTAAAAGGGTAAGGGTTGAGCATCCGCATAAAAACTGTTGAAGTTCTTTATTCAGAGACTTACTTTGATAAATATAGTGTCAATAAATTTGAAATAAAAAAAGAAAACCTTTGTTCCAAATGAGTTAATTTCCTCCAGAAAAAAAATAGAGAATTAATTTGATGAATTCATAAATAACAAAAATGGAACAATTATCGCATGCCACTTCAGTATGTGGTTTCGAAAATCAGACCCTCAAAATGAAAAAAATATCGTTTTGTAAAGAGTCACTAGAGATTTATATGGAAACGTGTTTTTCTCATCATGAAAAATAAATAAAAGTAAATTGAAACTATAAAAATACTCATTGAATAATATTCATTGTTTTCTGTAATTTTCCTCTACAGATTGGACAATTTTTCCATTTTTTATTATAAATTTCTAACGTTTTCAAGTGAAGTTGAATTTTATTTTGAAGCGAATGTTCTGAAAATTTGAACAAGTGCTTGATTCGAAGAAAATCATTGTTTTTTCTCTTTACGTTGTTTTACAGAACCCACTTATCATCACCAGTAGCAATTTTTTTCAGAAACAGTTCGGTTCCATGTCTAAATGTAACAATTGCGTTGAAAACTTGATTATCTTTTGTTCCAAGGAGTATTTTCAGATTCCTTGTCCATTTTTTACCGATTATTTAAATTTTGTCTTTAAAGCACTATCGACTAAAAACACCAGATGTCTTGCAATATTTTTTTGATCGTATTGTAAAAATCATACTCCATCAAAGAATTTGATGTGAAATCCAGTTTCAGATAACTCTCTGGTCTTGGTTATACTTCAACGTTCAGTCATAAATTTTTGGGCTATATCTTGAAGCATTCAAGCACAATAATGAACTTGTCATCAAAGCTTTTGACTAAGATATAATTTATTTTATTCTTAAACATATACGATACATTTGTTGACCAAGCGTCAGTTCAAGGCGTCAACCCAAATGCTAAGCCCGGATCGTTTAAGAGAAAACGTGTAGAAGAGTACAAAATTTGAAATACATATTGAAATTAAATATGAAGTTAAGTATTTTTTTTAAAATTTGGTTAGGTAAGGTCAAAATAAAACTGACTTTAAATTTGAATCGTTCAAATTTATGGCTTTGTTCAAGGTTAAAATATCGATCAATTATAATATATTAAAATACTGACTTTTCTGTATGAAAAATGATAAATTAATATTTATCCTAAATATCGACTAAATAAATTTAATAAATCCATTCACTTTGAAAAAAATCACAGATAAAACAATTTAGAATTTATTGATAAAAAAATAAACAATTTTGGATGGAGAATTTCTCAATTGACCGTGAGTAAAGTCAAGTGTTTGTTATATTATATGTTATGGGAGTTGATAAAAACTAACGCTTTAGTACACTTCGTTTCAATTTGTGTACCTCTCTTTATTAAATCACTTTCGATCAATATAAACGACCTATAAAGGAGCAATAAATAAGCTATCAACGTTTGCTAACTTGTAAATCGTAACGTGGGACGAAGCGAACTAAAGTCACAGGTATTGAAAAAGCTTTCTTTAACAAATAGTAGTTTTTATTAATCGTAAGATATAAGTCATCTGAAAAAAATGCTTGTATTGCTGATTAGATCATTTATTTAATGTTAAAATCAAAATAGAATATTTTGATGAAAATCAACAGTTATATTATAGTTTTTTTCAAATATCATTTAATCAAATGTTTTGATAGCCTACTGGTTGTTTACTATGAGTGATTAGAGAATGCTTTACCTGACGCAAGTGTAAATACTGGCATTGCAAACAAAGCGAATCCGACCAATTAGAATCCCAATACCGGCCAAGTAAACCAAAATTGGTATTTCAATATTTCACGTAAAAAGTCACTTAAAAGAATATAATAATTATAAACGGGCGACTTTCATAAATAACATACGGTTTCCTAAAATAATAATACTTCATTGTAAGGCTCATCAATTAAAACTTCTCAATAGTGATAAAACTTTTAGCAGATTTTGAATATTTTATATCTTTGATGGATTCAGCCGCAAGTTTGTCGAAGTTTTATTGAATAATAATCAATCTTAATATTTTAAGTTGTCACACAAGTTTTTACTAAAATATGTGATAATTTTAAATTATTTTAGCGGCCAGTATTTCTGTAGTAAAAAATACTATGAATATAGAAATCCATGTTTTAATTTAACATGGATTATAAAAAAAAAACACTTCTAAAATTCATACCGGGTACGAGTTTCACAAATTTGTGTGAGTGTACATAATTTGAACGTTCAAATTTAATATTGATTTAATTCCACTAAACACCTTCAGTCGAAATCTTAAATTAACTCCGGTTAATTAAATTAATACTTTCCGGTGTAAATATATGATTTTTAGAAATGTTTTTTTTATAATCCATGTCCGCTCCCAATATGAAACAAATAGCTTTTTGATAAAGGTGTTATAAAAAAAGTTCTTCGAAAAATATTAGCTAATCAGTTCTTCAACCTCTGTTCTTCGAAGAGAATATAAGGATGTCCATGACACCCATGTCTCCGAATAGAAATTGATAAGTTGTTTGAAAAAAATGTTGTTCGTACTAGGACTGGAGCCCGTTAAATCCGTCACAGAAGACAACAACTGTAACCACTGCGCCACGGGACCTCTATAGGAAGAATAATTTTTAACGGTTGACTTTCCGACGTATTTTTAAATCATGGAACTTTACGGCAAAAACATAAAAACAGCCGAGAATGTATAAAAAACAGCTTTTGGCTCCTCGATTGCCTCGTAATTGAAAAATGGCCATTTCTGCATCGTTGAACTTCCGTTTGCCCTCTCGTTAGCTTTCAAAATAACTGAAAAAAACTCGATTATTGTATTTTATCGCAAACGAAGCGCGGCCCTTGCTTAACACATTCATTTCCCGTCCACTAAGGACACTTTCGTGTTAACATTACAAAACACATTTTTTTAATGCCCCGATTTGCGGTTCAAAACGACCCGGGACACTCGTATTAATACGCTTAGGAATTCGCACCACACTTAAGCCGGATAAATTGGAATTTCGCCCGACCAGAATATATTAGATTAAATTGTTGTAAAAAAATGCGAAATTTACATTATTTGTCAAGATAATAATTTAGATTTATAGCTCAAAAAATAATTTTAGATTTTTCTATTATTATAAAATAACACATTTGAATGTATTTTTTATTGAATGTTAAAAATATTTCAACTGATGAATGCATTAAGTTCATATTATAATCAATGGTACATCTTTTAAACGCTCTAATATTTTGACCTGTCTTCGGTAAAAGGCATAATAATACAAATTATTTAATATAAAAATAAAACAGTTCGAAGTAAAATACTATTTATAATAAGGTATACAATTTTTTTTTATAAAATCATAAAAGTATTAAGGATTACAGCTTATGTCGATGCGCCAAATATTTTAAAATTTGAAAGATTATCCGAAATAAATTCGGATAATTTTTGCCTATAAATTTTTGTTTACTTAAAAACTTACACAAAAAGTAATTAGGTATTTAACATTTTAAGATGCTAAATCTTTTGAATACACTTTAGATAAAAACACCAGATTAAAAAGCAATACTGACGATACTTTAACACAAAAATATCGATCGATAGAACATGAGAATCCTATTAAAACTACATAAAAATGGTATTTTGCACTTAATCAATAGCTCATTTTAAACCTGATTAAGTTATTATTGCTAATGCTCTTTTAAATTACTCGGTTACGCATTCAATACAGTCAAATATCCCAATGGAATCATTTATATACTTACTTTAGAAACATTAAGTGGTTTTATATGCAAATGTCTGCGGTGTTTTTATTCCTCCACATTGACCCAACACAAAAACGATTGAAAGCGGGTAAAATTAATGTATTAGCTAATTTACGTTTAATTTCAAGTATATCTTTACCCTTTTTGAAGAAATAGTGAGTGATTCAGTAATGAAATATTCTCAATTAAACAACTTCTCTTGAAACGCTCCAATAATAGTTAATTTGCGTTACATTGCGAGTCAACGTGGTATCGAAAGTATGACGTATTAAACGAATATAATTGATCCAGACAGCGTGGTGTGATAATTCAAGATTTAAAATGCCTATCGTAAAGTGATGGAGGCATTAAAAGATCTTCATAAGTACACATTCAATTTAGTTAGCGAGAGCAATTTTATTTCCCTAAAGTGAAATAAATATTGTATGATCCATAAAATATGTATGGAAGCAAAGCCACAAAAAAATATCGGAAAAATCCGCATTCACAAGCAAATCTCTCCCAAAATTTTATTTCGATATTTTTTAAATAAAATATTTCGTAAAAATATTTACTGCTGTATATTCTCACGTTTTCGTTTTCGAAAACCGTGAATTGGCTGCCATTGGAGAATGAAAGTTACCACATTGAATTTTATAATAATACGTTATTTATACTTTAATAAAGCGCGTTTTAGTCGATCGCGGACCTACAAAATGTGTTTTTTATGTTATATTTACAAGCGATATACGTCAATCGCCATCAATAATTTTATCAATTGGTAGTACCTAAATTAAAGTTGTGGCCGTCTCTGATATAAACTAAGCAAATTGATTCTTAATACTGTCGAGGTCGCGTTCGTGGTCAAGGTGCTCACGTTCGTTTCCAGTAAGGGCAGTTGGTTCGTATTGTTTTAATATGTCTTTTTGTACATCAAGACTGGTGTGTCTCATCTCATTATCTCATCTCAATTGGTGAAGAAAGTTTCTTTTACCTGAAATTGTCTCAAAAGCAACTGCCAAAGAAATTATGGATGACAATGATTACGAGCAATGAATGAACTGTTTTTTTATGATAGGCTCTGTTACTTAATATATTTGTTCTAAAGATGTGAAAATACATCGCAATTCAATGCAAAATTTTATTTACGTAAATACAGTGCAAAAATGTTATAATAAATCAAATGCAAACGAACAATTTCTTTGTAGATTTATATTCAATTGAGAGCTCTGTAAACAAACACGGTAGTCTCCATGTTTTGACGAAAAATAGTTAAATATGTTATTGTGTAGAGCAGGCAATTCTGCATATAGTGAATCAGTAAAATTACAAAACAACAATGCTTTACTATGTACATGTTTGAACAATTCAAATCGAATTTGTACACTTAACATTACTTTTTTAGACATTTAATATATATGAAGTTATAAAAACTACCGCCTAAGTTTCTTAAACTTTTAATTTTAATTGTATTAAATCTTTTACCATTAATTAAAACGACTTTTTATTATGGTTGTGCATTTATTTAGAAACAATGTTTCAGACAGTAATTACGGTAAAATTTGAAATTTACTTTGCACTATCAAAACACTTCCAGGCTCACGTAATACTGAAGACGTGCTGGCTTGCAATCAAGACTTCTTAATTTCCCTGATACATTATCAAAATTTCTGTGTGTTGTTATTTATTCGCCTATTATGAGATAATACTCGAGTGGACTAATGACTGATGATGCTAGAGCTTATAGTATGGTTAATACAGCAGGTATTATAGTCTTATCTCAATTTCACTAAGCCCTATTGAAACACTTCCAGGCTTACGTAGAGAAGTATCGATCAGTAATATCTCAATTGGTGGATGACGATGCTATTAATAATACCCATGGGGAAGTAATTAATTAGTTTGCGGTTTACAGTTACCGTGCGAAATAAGGTTGGGTGGATTTTGAGTAGTCTTGGAAATTTGACACTATTCAATTGATCATCGCTTGTGTCTAGTAACAAATGAAATAATTGTGGAGTTGTTTTAAAAATATATATTTTTTAAAGTAAAACCGTTAACCCTTTGCCCGCGTCACCAAATTTAGCGAGCACGCCATGTACGCGGCTGCTTTTTTGCAGATTAAGTTATCACGTTTTCGACTATAAATGTAGGTTGTAATATTTTTTCAACTAATCAAATATGTTTACTGCTACCAAAAGTAACTTTTTCAATAATAAAATATAATATATTTCTTGTATTTTCGGTTTAATTCAACAATAACCATTCTTCATACAATTGCGGCGTGACGTCGCCATATTGCTAAATACCGTCACGCGCGACCGAGAACACTGCGCCACCACCATACCATATGCTTATAATATTAAATTTTCGGAACAACATCAATTTCACCCGCATTCGATCGCTTATTTACACTATCCAAAATCTTGCACTAGTGACGTATGCTCACGGCGTGTTCCAGAAATAAATTATTTTAGCCTATATTGAATCTTTTTTGACTAATGCCATCTATTGAATTTGGTAAAATATACATTTAGTAATATTTTCAACCAAGTTATACAATTTTAACACAATAGGTAGCTCTTATATAGGGTTTGAAATTTCCATGACATCTATACGTGTCACACGCGCTGAAGGCATGTTCGCTAGGACATGCATAGATGTCATACGCGGTGAGAAGGTTAATTATAAATAATAGATGGCAATATGATAGGTCTGCACGGGACGAAATTTGATGAAATTATCAGGTCCGAGCTCGACTAATTTTGACCCAACCCGGCTTGGACCCGAGTCTTAATACCACACTTGTTATTCGAACCCGACGCAAACCTCAGCCTGATATTTCTCATAATTATTTCTTACAATAATATATAAGCCTCTGAAAAATGAAGTGAGCCAAGTAGTAGAATGGTTAAACTTTTCTATTCTACTTCAAGTCACGTCTTTACTTGGTGTTTTGCTCTACTCTGCTCCACTTTACTCTTTACTCTACACCAGGCATACAGTTTGATTTTTTTGACGGCCTTCGAAAGTTTTTTTATCCATGTCCGCTCCCAATGTGTAGCATATGGCCTTATAATGGAGGCATCTCAGCAGATTTTTTTTATATGGGAACTGTTTGTTACTCAGTCGCTCAACCTCTCTAATTCGAAGAAAGAAGTAGAGATATTTTAGTATTTTTACTAAAATTATATCATTTAATAACCGTTAACAATTCATCACATTTTTCTATAATGAGCTTCAAATTTACAAAGATAAAGATATAAATACAGTGTGTATAAGCGCTTCACACTAAAAACATTTAAATTGAGTATTACAAATTAAATTGTTCATATTTTTTATGTGGCTCGCAAAAAAAATAGGTTGTGCATGCCTGCTTTACACCCTCGTATTATCCTATCTCTAGCTGAAAATAAGGCGTAGAGATATCGATTAAATAAAGACATCTCCTGGTTTTATAATTGTATACATGCGTCGTGTGAAAAATACAGCAAAGTGACTGATTTATAAAAGATATATAGGAGGTAAAGACCCTTATCGAAATAGAAAACAAAATAATATCCAACATTTTAATAGTTTAAGATAAAGCGTGCATGCACAAATTTTGATGAGAATAAAATTATTATTGATATGGTTTTTTTTTTAATCAATCTTTTTTTATGTAAACAATTTGGTAAGGATTCAAGTTATTCTTCCAAATTTGAGAAGATGTTTGAATGGCCGCTGTACATGTAACTGATAATCAGTGGCGGTTCTATGGGCTAGGTGGGCTTAGCCCGACTTGCATTTTTTACCCAAAATGTGTAGAAAGAAAACATTAGATGACTGAATAAAAATGAACAGCCATTCGGCCGCCGAACAAAAAAAATACATTTCTGAACGTAACTAACCTTTCCAAAATTTCTACAATATATTAGTTTTGATTTTCCTCTGTCAATTTAAGACAATGCTATGTCTACCTAAAATAATGCTCTGGATTGTGTTTTGTATTACGATTTTAAGCCGAGCCGGCATCAAAAACGCAATGGCCCCATACATACTTCATACAGAACAGGCAACGTGATGTCAGTCTCTCAACACCTTCGTATTAACAGTAATAATAGAGGCTCGGACTGTTTTGAAATTAGACCAAGATAAAACAAATGATTTTTTGAAACACTGTTAACACTGAGGCGCAATCAAGCACGATTAGAAAACAAATGTATTTTATAACCATTGGCCAAGGTGAAACGTCATCTAATCGTACACGATTGCGCCTCAGTATACAGTCTGCAGTTATTACATCACAGGGGCTAATTCAATCTAGCCCATACATACAAAACACTCGTACCAACCTCTGTTTGATAAAAAATCGTCAGACTTCGTTGTATTCAGAGACTAGTTGTATTGTATGAAACAAAACACGGTAGTAAACTTTGAAGAAGACGAATTTGAGGTCCATTTTTTACTATTCTATTATTTCATACTTACATTAGCTCTGGTTTCATTATATAATAATTTATGCTTTGCAGTAGTGTCTTAGTATTTGTTTATTTGCTTGTAGATTAATGTATAATGTGAAGTGGAAACATGCATAATTTCGTAAATAGTATACAATGCTAAACTTTTCTCTAGCCCATCCAAGATTTTAGGTCACGAACCACCGCTGATATTATCATATCTTACTCTACAATATAAAACAAATATAATAATATCGAACAGTATAAGATACTTGTGGAATTAAGAGATGTTTTCCTTTGTTGTATTGTTGTACTGCTGTAAAATGCTCACATTGAAACCTTTTATCTTATAAACAGTCTCCGCGTACGAAATTCTAATGGGACTTTGAACAATCATATATTTTCTATTTTTTGTAACCAAGATAATATCCCTTTAACTTTAGGTAATTGCTTTTACGTAATAATTATGCTAAGCAAGCTTTTTTCAGAAACGGAAGGCACTTTCACTGAAAAGCTAGTGTGTTAATAACGTCAATGAACGACAAAGGTCACACTCGTGGCCCACAAGCAATATATAATTTAACGTTGTGTTCGAGTCGTTATAAAAAAAACCTTCATAATTCTAACCTTTTACACTTCAACCAGAAGCAACCGCCGTCATCTCTTTAAGCTTCCGGTGAAATGTTGCCACAACTCGTTAGGTTAATTTTTAATGAATTTTTACCCCATTAATATTATGGTAACACTATATATATACGCTTCCAAAGTGAATGTATGAATTTTGAATGAAATTATCTTAACAGTAGTTGTTATACGTAAACTGTTTTCAATTATTCGGTAGCTCGAAATCTATTTTTTCTAAAAAAAACTAATGGGGATAGTTTAGAGCTAGTAGTTAACCAATTGCCCTCGCAACATACCATTTTTTTTAAAAAAAAAATAGGTAGATTGTAAAAGATCCAAATAGCAGTCTAAATGCAATATCCGCTTCTCGGGTATTTGTTACAAGCTTACAGGGTAACTATTCGGGTGAATTTTGTTACTATCATATATTCAGTACATGACAGACAACTAAGTGTAAAATTTATATAATAATATACGAGAGCAATAAATTAAAATATATTTTGCCTTAAAAGTGTTTAATTTTAATAACTATTTAATAACTGGTACATACAAAAATGTTTGAATAACAATTTTTTCGGCTATTTTAAAACTTGCGGTTAGGGTAACCGGTTTTAGTTCTACCCGGTTTAGAAGCCCTATGGGGGAGATAATTTGTAGACATTGATCATTGACATGAAGTGAACTACGATTTGAACCTGTAGACACAGCAAACGAGGAACACAACGTTTACAACTCAAATACAGTCACATCATATTAAAAAATTACATAGGGTATATCCGAAATTCGCAGTAAAGTTTTTATTTAATATCGACACAGAATGTTCAATAAAAAATATGTTTTTGATGAGCGAAATCGGTCTTAATCAAAAAAATATTTAAAAAAGTGTGTTTTATTATATTTGAAACAAGTGCGTTAAAATTTATACAAAATAAAAAATAAATAACACAGCGTAGTATTTTTTTTGTTATATTTAATTAGTTTATAATGCTCACCGTGAGTAAAAAGAATCTTAATATGAAATACAAAATGTAGGATTGGTACAAAAAAGTTATATTTCTTAATATATCCACCAATAATTTACATTGAATACTTTAAAGTATCATTTATATATAAAAAAGAATTTTAAGACCAATGAAATAACATTTCCTAAAAATTCAAGTAGCTTTTTAGGTTATATCACATTGAATCGCAGTTAGATAGTTAACTTCACACGTTAAAGCACTCCCCCGGTACGGATAGTTACAAGTGTTTCCTCGTTTTTGGCTACAAAAGACTTTGGGTGTAATTAACATGTCCGCATCAAAGTTTTGTAAACATATTGAAATAGCGTGGTGATATTTCAAAGCCTACCCATAGTAAGCTCTCCTCGATGCTTTATGTTGGCATAGCGAACTGGGAAATCCTCTTTCAAGCGTAATATTTGTTAATTTTAAAGCTCTGAATAAGTTACTTTGCCAACTGTTAATGTGGACCAGCCAAAAGACTTGTATACATAAACCATCTGAACAAAGATAAGCAATCTTCCTTTTGTGATTTTGAACAACGCATTGTTTGTGTAAACTCACTTACGGCTAACGCACTAGTTTATAATATTTCAATTGCAAAGGAATGATATAAAGTTAGGATTGTTCTTGTAGTAAATAAATTTAACTTGTTATTATCAAACATTTGATGATCACTTGTGTCGCATTGATTGTTGAATTAGTTACCTCAAAGCTATGCCCAAAAAAAAATAGAAGTGTAAAGAGGTTATATAACATTTGATCATCCATAACGTGAGCTGTGAGAGCTATTGCGAAACACAGGTTACACTCCATTCCACACAACTATCACGTCAAATCAATCAAAAGCTTTTAAAAAATTCTAAAAAATATCACGTAAATCATTTTTTTAATCCATGTCCGTTCCCAATGTGGATTATAATATGGTATCTCAACAGGAGTTATTATACAAGTACTGTTTGTTAATAAGTCGCTAAGTCTTCCCCTTTTAAAGAGATTATTAGGGAAAGAAAAGACAGGACAGGACTTAACACTCTCGCTAAAGATTTTTTTAGACATCACAAACATCCTTGTCATCGAACAGAAATAGAAAAACCGATTTAAAAAATGCTGTTCGTACTGGGATTCGAACCCGTGAGGCTTAGTATGGAAACCAACGACGTTGACCACTGTGCATGGACCCAACAAATCAGTGTTAAGAACAGTTATTGAACTAAAATAAAACACCCTTGTATACTAATATGACGATTATTTACTGTGATCAAAACCGTTTTCGCTCATGAAAATCATTATCAACAGATAATAATTAGCATAAATACAAGGCCATCTATACTAAGCCCAGAAAAACTATTAAAGGTGTCATAAGCAATCAGTTTTATAAATAGTATAGACAGTAACAGATAAGTATACTGAATATAAATAATTGACACTTAAACACACAAACATTGTCGTACTGGCCATAATATTGGCTTTATTGTTAAGATTATTTTACTTGACTAGTGACGCACTCGATGGTCAACCGGCTTCAATTCTTGACATAGCTAACCAAACTTAGCACAAATCAGCGGTCAACTGTCAAATTGGTAATCGCTTATTCGAAACACACCTTGTATTATCTTGCTTAGTTTAAATACAAAGCAACTTAATATTTTTTTAAAATATATGTTTTAACAGCCCAGCGGAGTTTAGTTATTAAAAAAACTGTACGTTACTTTTTTAGTGACACAATTTATTTTGGTGAAAAGTTTCGAGTTGCTTAATAAACGCTGACATGATTTTGAGTAAGAGTAGTAAATAATATTATCAGTAAATGTTTTATTCGTTTACATCAAAAACATACTTCCAAGAAAATAATTTGCCCAATTAAAGTATGTATAGCATACGTAAGGAATGGGTTGTTCAGTAATAACCAGAAGTAACTCAAATATCAGCAATGATAAAAATTCTTTTATAACGAGCCACATAATATAATTTGTCATTCAAGATGTATTTGCTTATCCAGAGTGTAACACTTTGTTAAGGATATTCAGTTTCAAAGTAGCGCTACGATTGTACAATATTTGAAAGACAAGACTGATTGGTTAGCTCCAATATAACGTTCTGCTAGATTTTCCTATACATCACTCACCGTTGAATATAATAAATATAATCATGCAAGAGTATAGAATGTTGATAAAATTATTTTTTATTATATTTATATCAGTTATGTAATTGTAGTGGAAACAGTATTTTTTTATTTTGTATACCTTTTGTGACTTTTGAATTAATATACCAAATAGATATTTACAATAAATCAAGATTTACAATCCAAATATATACAAATAAATATAAATATTGATATTTTTTTCACCCTTTAACAATGAAGTTCTTTCAAGTAAATGCCAATTCAATCGAGGTATAGGTAGTGTTTATGATATCATGTAAAAAATGAGAATACAACTAGTGCTTATTTACCGTTCCATTGTAAAACTTTGATAGTATTACTATATATTATATTATAATTGTAAACATACAAATAATTATAAAACGATTTAAAGTAGGAAATTTTAAAGACAAATTTAAGAAAAAATAATACGTACATTACTGTACTTACATGTACATTACATTACGTAAATCTGTACATGTAAATATGTACAGATTATTGAGCAGGTCGTTTTAGCGCATCATATACAAACTTACAAATAACATTTTGTTATCTACATGAATCGTTCAAATTTTGTACACTCTCACATGTTTCGTCACGACCCGGGTTTCACCTTTCAAAAGCTTTGTTGAGATACCTCTATTAGGAGGCCATATGCTCCACATTGGGAACAAGCATGGATAAAAAAATGGTGGTTTTATATTTAGGATATTTTAATTCTAATTTCACATTTCAAAAACTATTATTAAATTATAAAAAGCCAACATTCGCCTATGAAAAATGGTGAATTCAACTCGGTTCTCCTACCGTGTTAGTTACATTACTTTACTTTTAAACCCTGGAGACATGTTCAATAAAACATCATAAAAGCTTTCCAATAAAAATTCTCTCACAAAAATATATCGCGTTTCAACACTTTCCTTAAAAACGCTACTTTCGAGTACCGCTTTCCTTCGGCTTATATCAGGGGAGGAAAAATACCTTCAGAAAAGCTCCATGATCAAAGCGATGCTAGAACGCCCATTACTAAGGCTTAAGGGCTATTTTCAACGATAGGGGTGAGTGAAACAGCCTGATAAGGGCTGTTTGAAAAAGGTTTGTTGGAAGATGACAGAATATATGGAACACAGCGATTCATTACCAGGTAAAGTTCAGGGTGATACCAAATCAGCAAGGCCTCATATTGAAGAATCGTTAACATCAATATAAAATCGTTTGCGATACCTGGAAGTCGATTATAGGAGAACTTCAATTAAGTTCTGAGAAAAAAAGCTTTTTATACTAAACAATGAACCGTTATTGAAATGTAAGCTTTGTGTATTTTTTACTAAACAAAAATTTATATCAAGAAAACTTAATCACTTCAACCAATACATACTAAGAAATATTTTTGAAATCATTTTATACCGTTGTTTTATTTTGATTTATATTTTAAAAAAATTCAGTAACAATCTTGTTTAATAACAAGAAATAAAATGAAAACAATACATTTTCATTCTCGGAAAAGGTTTATAATTAATATGATGAAATAAAATAAATACCGACAAAAATGTTAAATTCAAACAGGTTTTTTGTTTGAGATAGCAAGTTAGTTACGGCTTATCGATGCTTTCAGTTTTTTTTTACTCAACTGTTTGTCATTGAATATTGTATTATGTAATAAAATAAATATATTAATGACTTAATTGACTTAAATCGTAAATGACGAAATCCACATAACCTATGGTGCGTAAAAAAAATAAAAAAACAATAAATTAAATTACAACATATTTATTTTCACAAAAATTATATAAATAAATTGATAGCTATTTCATCTTCACTCAGTCGTTATCACAGTATTGACTATATTTTATATAAAATATTATTCTTGTGCAACTTAATACTTTTTTTTTATTAAAATAGTGAATACCTATCTATATTCACAATATAAGAGTCGCTTATTGAAATTTATTTTTTCAAAAAGATTTCATTTGTATATCGTATTAGAAACCTTGCATACGATAACAGTATAATAAAACTATTGTTCGTTTTAAGATAGTTTTAGATTTTAAGTCGATTACAATTTTTATTGTGGTTGGTTTGTTAGCTGCATTTTTTGAAATTATTTTATATTATCATCTGTGGAGTCTGAGTTGGAGCCAGGTAAAAAACAGGTGACACCGATCGTTATTTTTAAAAAATTAATTGAAAATAAAAAAAGTTATGCATCATTTTAATGACATAAAAAAGTACGCAGACATTCATTTTTTTAAATATTTAACCTATATCCTTAATAAATTACAGTCGGAGTCGGAATCGTATTATTTTTTACGTCTGACCTGATTGTTTTTTTTGCAAAAAACGTTGTGTTCAGCTTTCTTTCACTTGTGACTAGTGTATATGTATCTTGTATGAGTCTTTAGGGTTTTTTAGTATACATACATCCTACATTATTTGAATGATTGGCGTTGGTATAAGTATCGTTTGCTGTCTCAGTGATGTCACGTGCTTGGAAGTGATCTGGATTATTGTTTGGCTTACTTTCGTTAGGAGACAATTGGTTCTTGCCATTACCACACTTAGTTCTGATTGAAGTTCCTCCAGGACTCGCCGGCCTAAGATTCTTGGTCTCGATTTGTTGTAATATTTTGTGGGTAGCTGTGTTTTTGAGTCTTACGTTGTTGTGATGTACTTGGAAGATCTATAGGGATTTGACGTTTTCTGTTCTAATGGTACTGGGCGCGTTGCATTTCAATAGCCAAAACATAAAAAAAAACAGCTTCTACAAAGCTAATGCCAAATACATCGAAAATCATAGTTAACTAAACTATTTATTAGATCCAAACTTTACAATATTATTGCATGATATTTTGTCAATATCTTTAAACGTACTACAAAAGTTTTTAATTAGTAATGATATTATTCTATACGATTAATAAAAAACATTTTTTTTTACTTTACTTGTCATACATATGTTTCAATATTGTAGCATATTTTTCGAATTGAGGAAGTTATTTGAATTTCATTCGTCAATGAATAGTTTTTTGGTTTCATTGAAATATTAATACTCAACATGAACACAATGACGTCATGCATAAATTAATATGGTTTTGTAACACGAAGGCTTTTTAATCAATAGTAAGCCTCCGCAATCTGACGAAATAAAAAATGTGGAATTAAAACTACTCGACAAACTTTGCGTGCCATTAATGGCATGCGTACCACCAGTTAAAACCACTGTGATCCACTAGGTGGGTGGCAGTGCTTACTGTAGTGACCGAGAACCTTTTACACAACATTATCAAATTAAAAATAGTTTTTATTATGTACAAATGGTTTAAGTATCTTTCACTTTGGTATTAAGCTGTTATATTTTATGAAAGCTTTTTCACATAGATATCAAGAAAAACCTTTTCAAAAGATTAATTGTAGGGTATAATAAATTTCGTTTTTTGATATCATCTTGTGTATTTAAACTAAATATCATATAGGTATTAAAAATATTTTCTTGTTATGAGAAACGATTATTTAAAAAAGGCATAGCCAATTTTTATAACGTTTACCTTATAAAACATATATCGAATAAATATAGCAGAGTGTCTATTTTTGTCTCGTTTAATTTAATTTTTAGGCCAATAAATTATGTATATGGTCCCACAACACTTGTCTATAATTACATGATTTTTACAATTCTGAAGTTGATGGTATAATAGCTATTTACATTATTTAAGTTCTACAGAATAAATTATTTATATTATTCTTTTAGGCTTTATATAATTGTGTTATTTTTTTATCTAATGAATTCATGTGTTTCTTATTTCATCTGTAAACAAAGCTGAGAAGTTTTATACAAAAACTGTAACTCTGTCTTCAATTTAAAAAAGATATAGGTATATTATTATAACTTAAATTATGTATTCTATAAAACTATAATACTTTTTATATCTATTAAAATGCATATGTAAGTATGTTTAAAAAAAATAATTGATAAAACGAAGTCGACTAGAGAAAAGGCTCCACCTAACACACCACATCTCCACGACTTCGACTTGATTACAAATAACTACGGAAAATCATAATTATTTTCCCGGTAAATAGTGACAATCACTGCCACTGCACGCTTGTAGGGTTCGGTTTCCCTCTGCGCCCTGCCACTTGGCGGTTTTAGGCCTCATCTAAAATGTATGTAATTATTCCGCATATGTAAATATAGGGGCCGAGACTAAATGCCGTCGTCTTAATACGGCGCTGTCTTATTTACATAAAACCATGTTTCTGGAGAGATCGCTTAAATTTCGTTCCGCCACTCGTATGTTGAAACACATTCCTTTAAATTCATTACCAAATATCGTCGTAGCAGATCGAAATTTCATTTTGAAATCTTGGCATTCGCTGCTAAATAAATTCAAATATTTAGCTGTAATAATTGAATATTTTCCTCGTTTATTGCTGATTTTAAGGTACTTAATAATATATTACCCACCTCAGTGTAATCAAAGTTACACCCACTGGAGCTTTGTAACCTGTTATACTGAGTATGTCTGCCTCTATACCAGTGTAATAATATATCGTCAGTATACTAATAAAATGTTATATCAAAAATTGGGTGATTTGATTTATGAAATGATACTTTTCAACACGCTCTATTGTGTGAAAAAACTAACACACTCGAACGATATTTATTTATATTGATTTTTAAAGAAGTAATACAAAGTAAATCATTTTTTTTAGCACTCATTACTGACAGAAAATGGCTCCCTGTTATTTTTTTATAGATAAATTTCATTACAATATAATACAAAGGAATGTTTAACTCAACTAGGATGATTTGAAAATCCTATTAAGCTAGATTCTATTAATAAAACGAATGTTTGTAAATAGGTCATTTCATAATTTGTCTTAAATATGGGTGTCATTCTAGATAAAGACCGTGACACCCACCCTTAAGATTGCAATTGTAGCTTGTTTGTGGGATTTTTTTAAAGATTTTATCAATGTACATATAGGGTATACGAGTGTGGAATTTGGCAGATATCTGCCAAACAAAAATAAATATAATTCTTAAGTCAACGTACAAATCTGTGGGCATTTCCATGGGTTAATCCTTTTTGCCAGCAATGGCTTTAAACTTACAGTAATTTATTATATAAGCACGATACATTTATTTACTAAGCGTCAATTCAAGTTCATTCGTGCACTTGAACGCATGAATATACCGAAAGGCGAAACACGGCTCATTAATGACAAAACTTGTGAAACGTATATAATTTGAACGATTCAAATTTAATATTGAAATTCTACCACGCACTTTCAGTCAAAATCTTAAATTATATTTGTACCATCAGATTACCTAGCATACAGTGGCAACACAATGGACTATTGTGGTTTGGGAACACATCAATAAATAAGATTTTTCCTACTCCACAGCCCTGGTTTTTACAACAACCACAATATTTAGGCTTGCTGTCAAAATATATTGAGTTGAAAATTTGAGTTGCTCAACATATGGCAGAGTAAATTTTTCAGTATTATATTACTTAACAATAACTAATCAGTCAGCTCGTATTCATTTGATTATTTTATTCCTTTCATAGTCCATCATTATATTTTTGGATGTATGTAGAAGCGCTGTCACTTTTTTAGAGTCGATACATAAAAGAATATATTTTAAATTAAAGAACATATAAAAAAACGGGTGAATGGAATATAAACAATAACAATGCGTTAGTATTTTTTGATAAAAGCTTGTATTGTGTGATTACTTCAAAGGAAAGTTCATTGTAATTTTAATGTTAGCATACAATTTTTCACAGCCGTTATTTAACCATTTAAAATGGGGTATTCCATTTCGTATCGCTGCCATCAGACAACAGATAACGTTGTTATAATAAATGAAAGCACTTGCGTGAAAATTGGCTTAAATGTGCATAAAGAGATAAAGCAGTCGACGTAATTAGGCGAGTGGCATAGTATTGCTATGCAAAATAATTTCAGGATTAACTAAATAAAAATAAATTTTGATGTTTATTTGTTTGCTTGTTTATAAAAACAATAATGAACGTCAATATAGAGCTGTGTCATATGATTATTACTAATATAACTATAGTTTTGTTTACACGTATATAATATACTACTAGCTTTAATACCCAGCTTGTACTGGAATTATTATAATGTAAACTTCCTGGATTCATAACTTGGAAAGCAGAAGACGTAGACAGCTTACAATAATTACAATAATTTAAATGCACTAAGCTTAATAAGACAATCAACTACATTAAAGCTTTTTGCTAACATTCAAGCACACAACTGTAAAGATTTTTTATTTAAAGTAATCAGAATTACATTAATATTTACTGTTTCAAAACAAATATAGAAAAAAAATTTATTTTAAGAATATTAAATGGAATGTCAATATTTTTTCTAGGCTATATCTGTTGGGCCATACAAGCCAATAAAGAATACATTAAATATTATTCGTCTACGACAGCGTTTACCAACAAGAGGTCCGTGGGTGATTTAGAAAATTATTGCAGCGAAAATAAAAATAAAAAAGCGTAAATACCATTTCCTAAATAAAAAAAACAATGTTGCTTTGATGATTTTTTTTGTTTGTGTTTTAAGAAAATCTTGTCAGTGAAATGTGAGATACAAAACTGTTCGTTAAGTGGTCCATGAGGTCCAAAACGTTAGCTACCTCTTCGTTATTTGTTATATTATAAAGTCAGTAAAAATAAGCTATACTTGTTAAAACCACTTTTCATAAACTTTGAAACATGATTATATCGAGCTCGTAAGAGTAAGTCAAAATTTACTATTTCGAGTTTAGTAAATGTTTAGAATATTGAAATCCACCATTTTCAAAATTTGATAAATAGTATTCTGTAGTAAATCAAGAATTTCAGTAGTTACGATTCTTTATGTTTAAGCTCTATCAACTACAAAACTTTTGTGGAAAGCTTCGAAAACTCATATCCATAAAAAAATGAAAATGTGTTTTTAATATTTTAAATTTATTACACTTAAAGATAATTCTAAGAGTATAAAAGTAAACTAGATGTAAAGTTCAAGATTAAGCCCGCCGAAAATTTTGTTTTTAACTATTTAAAAATTATGTGATTTTGATTGTGATACTTTAAACCGGTCTCTGCCAAAAATTTTTACTTCACGGCACACTGGCACACTGGTGGGACATGTTCCGCGGTACACCAAATAAAAATACTGAAAAAAGAGATGTGGAGAATGTGTCGCGTTGACCACTAGTCCACAGTGGAATTCTAGATTGTTTCCGTTTAAAAAAAAAATCTTATTTCAATTCCTGTACCGTAAAAGCTGTAAATAATTTTGCTCCTAGGATATTATAAATTATTCTTAGTCACACCATAAATGTATAAGAAGGTCACATTATGAATCTAAGCCCCCAGGTAACGTTGTGTAACTCATGTATGAGATAAGAACAAACTGAGATCACTCACAAAGTCTCTTAAGGAGGCGTTGAATTATTTCAAATGTCATGTTCTTAACTAAGCCTACAAAATTTTGGAGGTAAATTCTACACAAGCTATGATAATACCGCCACCGTCCTTCACATCAGTGCTTTCCAAATTTGGATCCGCAGGATCTCTGTTCGCAGGTTCGTGATCATTTAAGTTAATTTGCTGGAAACAGAATTTAACTAAAAAAGTATATCAGAATTGTGGATAAGGCGGCGGCAGCAAGAATATTCGTATATTTAAATAGAAAGCCTTAGTAATACTTATTTCTCTTGTGACCATATATATATCTATGTGAAACAGCATTTGTGTCTACTTTGTCTCATTTAAACTGCATCCATCTCATTAAATTGTTTTTGTCAGATTCATATTATATGAGCTTTTTATAAAAAAATGGTTATGACTAAGTACCTATGTAATCATTAAAATAATTATCGTCAATCAAAGATTTCGATGACATTTTATTTTTCAGATGGTTTGTGGATTATTTTTTTAAAGATTTAGCCGTCCGTGGCACAAAAAAGTTTGAAAAGCTCTGATTTACAAGATTCTCTTTTGGCTTTGAAAGACTAAAATTCTATGATCTTTGTTCACTGGGTGTATAAAAACAGTTAAAATATTCCAAGATTTCTTCAAGGAAAATTCGTTTTCAATACGAATTAATTACTGATGCAGATTTTACCAGAAAGTTATTTTCGAGTTATTTTTATTTCAAAGATTTTTATTTTCAAAGTAATCAAGGATGAAACACAGGCGAATCTAACAAAGATAAAAGAGTGAAGTATTCATTCTTCTGTTTGTCTATCTGTTTAGAAATCAGTCTTCAATAAATTTGACAATCGTGTGATGCACCAGTATGTATTGCTAATAGTGAAAACATTTTTCTGCACAAGATTTTTCCGTACATACTACTCCGTACAAGAAAACTCCGTTCACAAATTACCTTCTTACATAGAAAACTCCGAATACAGAATATTCCGAACAATTAAAAAAATGAATTATAAACTTTTTAAATTATTAATTTCTTAGGTCAAGCGTGCTAAATATAATATGTTCAAGTTGGGCACGGCCAAAAGATTAAATAATAGTTACGTGTATTTATATGTGTATGTATGTATATAACCTGTCACCTGGGTGTCAGTTTCAGAGTATTAAAAATATTTAAACGTACGGAATATTACGTGTACGTATTTTTCGTGTTAGGAAAAATATGTGTACGGAGTACTCTGTACGGATAATTTGTATTCATGTGAATCATGTACGGGAGAATTGTGGAATCATTATGCATATAAATTAAAGCTATTTTGTCATAGTCGTATCGGAGTTCTATTATACACATAACTATTCTTAAGAGTAGCTGAGAATTGCGTAATGCTGATTGATGATAACATTTTGTTTTTTTACGACTCAATTATTATAAAATGTTAATCGTATCCCATTTTACTTTCATTAAATAAATTGCATTATATCTTATTGCCTTATCATGGAATAAATCGGATTACCGGTAGTCATTTTCTGGATGATTTTTTCGTAATGTAGCTTAAATAATCGTATAGGAGACATGTTTATTAAATAATACTATTTCATCCGAAACGAAAAAGCCTGTTATAGTTTAATTGTCATATGTCTCGTCTTGAATTAGCCATTTTATCTGTATTTATACAAGACACAGAGGCTCTTTTCGTATTGTGAGAATTGATACTTGATTCCATTATCTACTTTGTGAAGACATATATGTGTTTGTCCGAAGGCGAAAATTACGTTTGGCATTTTAGTTTCTCTCGGAAAAGAAAAAGGAAATAAATACGTGATGAATTTATTCTGTCGTTAATAGTGTATAAAGACATACACAACATACTTTAGTGATACGTATATAATTGAAAAAATGTTTCGCATTTTTTGTCGATTCTATTGTAAAAATTAATCACAATGTTGTTATTGATTTAGTATGTAAGCTTTAATAAGGTAAACATATCATCTTCTAAGTTAAGTAAACGAACACATAGTTGTCATAGAATTAATTGGATGTAAACATATCATGACTATGTATTTGACAAAATATCATTGCAATTAGGTTATATGGCTACGTTCCCGCTCAAACTACTGTAAGCCTGCAAAGCGGCCTTGCAGCTTCTGTCTAAACTATTTTAAGCTTAGTAAAGTCTGTGTTCTTTCTTTCTATATTAACTTAAATTGTTCAGTTAACAAGTGTTTATATATCAATTTATATCCGAAATTGATAATTGGTTGTTTACGATGGGTAAGTTAGGACTCTAACTGCCTTATATTAGATATTTCAATCCCTTGTTTGCATATCGTCCACTTTCTGGCAGAAGTTGGTAACTAGCAAAACTGACAAAAACAAGTTTAGTATACGAAGACATTATAAATTTTTCGTCAAGAATAACTCATGCGTGCATTGATTATACCAGTTTGGCAAACAAAGAATTTATTTGTAAAGGCAGTTTTTATTAATGCTGATTAAAGGCAGGCAATTGTCCTTGTTTATTAATTAACTCATATCTGTTTCAGATATGCATTAATGCATCTATATTTTGATATTATAAATATATATGTCATATAAACTATCGATGTAAGAGGCGTTATCTTAGAAGCTGAAAAAGTTTTCTTTTGATATTTACTCGGAACCACAAATCTGTTAAATACCAACGTCTGCCAGAACAGTGAAGATATATTCTTGTTACTTATTTTACTTTTTCAACTGAAAGTATTGCATGAAAAATACAATTTTAAATAACCTTTACGGATATTTATAGTAGTTTGAGTGTTCAATTTATATTGAGGATATCCACTTACGTTAAATTTAACTGAAAGAGTTAACTTAAACTGTCTTAGTCTCAATAACACAACCTAAAAGATAGCAGGCACAAATTACTGTATCGGATACATTTTTTATTTAAATGTTTAATTTAACCATATACATTTAATTTATCAAAATTATTTTGACATCGCACTCGTTAACATTACATAAACGTACTCTAAATGAGCCATTAGCAGATACTAATATTTCTAATGAAAGAAAACACTTTGCAGCACTCAGAAATTCTATTTCTACGTTAATCTAATAAAATTTAGTCTGTTTCGTTTCCAAATAATTTCGTTTTTATTAGCTCCTCATTATAATTGGTTTAATGATAAAAAATACTAAGAGTTATTGCTTCCGTAAAGTCATCAAACTTTCTGATATATTCTTTCATCATAGGATTCTGAATACTAAAGGCTTAACGATTCAATCTCGAACTGAAATTATTTCATTATCACCATCATTATTGGAAATATTACTTACTATACGTAAGCGAGAATTCAGCTTAGCCTAGTATGGAGTTTAAGTTATCAGAAATAATCTCAACGAATCTTACTTAGTGAGTGTTCAGTAACATCCGATAATCAACCTTCAAATAAATTATGCAACCAAAATACATAAAAAAATATATGCTCAGTACTAGTTGGCATCATTAAAATAAAACATTATCAATCATAACATACAAATAGTTCACTAGAATCTTTACATGAGAAGCAAACATTGAAAAATCTACTCAATATGTAGATTTTATTATATGCATATTCGAACATTGTTTTCGAACATCTCAAAAAGAGATATGTGAAATGAGATTTTTTTATTTAATCTGTATTATTATGAGTATAATAAACAGATTAAAAAACCCTAATACGTTTAGTTGTTTTTAAACAGCATCAGGTATCGTTTTAACAAAGCTCTTATAAGCTTTTCAGTTATTGTATCATTATAAATACGCAGGGATATATAGTAAACTCGTACAATGTTGTTACTTAAATAATATATACGGTGTATTCGTATACTATACCAAAACAAATATTGAAAAAATGAAACAAAGTAATAAAATGTGCAAGAAATTTATATGTTTTCTTTATATTACGCGTTCTTATGTAATATACAAAATAAAATGCTATTTATATTTGCTCTTATGCTTAAGTTTATGTATAAAAATCATGTTTATACATTGTATTATTCTCCGTAAAGAATTTTGGTGGGTTTCATTTTTTATTATCTAAACAAATTCGATATTGCAAGTAAAAAATATCGACGGTGCGTGTATGTAAGGGTGTATGGAATATTTTACTTTTATTCCAAATCAAGTCGAATTGTTCGCTAAATCCGTTCCATTGGGTATATTTACTTTGGTGCGTAAGAAGAACACATACAATATAATATATAGATTATTGATCTGTCAATACGAGCACACGCACACGATATATCCAAGTAAACATATTTGCCCAGAGAGAATTGAGTTTTTTCTTTGAGAGAGTGTGGGTGAAATAAGAAAAACGGGAGACGGGAAAAGTGTTGAAATAAGATGAGGGAAAAAAAGGAAGATGGAAGGAATCTAATCATTATTGTAATACGTCTATTGAGAAGTAGAGGTAATGGGAGGGTTATTTTCTAAGGAGGCTTTTATAGGCAAATAATATATAGCCGCGTAAAGGGTTCAATCGTTTGTGTTGTTTTTTTTCTGGCTGCTTGTTGGGGCTGTATAATTGCATTTTTACGGAAACAAATACGGTGTAACCTTCATTTTAATCTGAGGGAAAAATCCGACATGCAACTTTTCTACTTTGTAGTATAAGTGTGGTTGACTTTGTGTGGATAGCGGTATCCGACAAACGGAAAAAATCCTCACAGAAATCCTTAAATGTTATTTTTTTAAAAGTGTATGTATCGAATTTATATTAATTTAATACATTCTTTATTTATTTTTTGACACATAAAAACTATACTAAATAAATGTTCTTGAATTTTATCTATTATAAAATTGTTAAATAAATACAAAAACAAGTGTTCGCTGAGTGAAAATCGCAAAAAAAACACAGGAGCACAATTTTTCGTAATCGTTAAAAATATTCAAAATTACCATAAATATTTATCAAAGTAAAAAGGAGCAATTTTTTATGGTGAGAATATACTTTTATACCATAAAAATACTGATCTCTGATTGCTTCTTTCTAACAGTATTATATTATTCGTTTAAAAATGTGAGCTTAGACACTAATAGTGATCTTTGGCAATGGTTTTAACAGTGTTTAAAGTAAATTTTAATACTCAAAAACTTTTTGATATAGGTATGTAGTGATATACTATATATAAAATTGATTTTATAAGTCAATTACCAAGCCCCTTGAATATTGTACGATGTTGATAAAAAATGACGACATATTACAACTTAAATGTAACATATTTTTCTAATTGTAGCAAGGGCATCCAATCCCGGGATCCCGTTCAATTTTCTGATCCCGAAATTCCGGGATTGAGATGGCCGCGATCCCGGGATTTCGGGATTGAGAAATTTTGAGCAAATTCTCAAAATTTTCACGAAATTGGCAAATCGGAGATTTCAAATTCCTCGGTGAGCTAAAAAGAAAAACGAGTTTCTGCGAGATTCTGGGAAAAAGTATACCAAATCGGAGATTTCAAATTCTTCGTTGAGCTAAAAAAAAAAAAAACGAGTTTCCGTGAGATTCCGGGAAAAAGTATACCAAATCGGAGATTTCAAATTCCTCGGTGAGCTAAAAAAAAAAAACGCGTTTCTGTGAGATCCTGGGAAAAAGCATACCAAATCGGAGACTTCAAATTCCTCGGTGAGCTAAAAAAAAAAAAAAAACGAGTATCTGCGAGATTCTGGGAAAAAGTATACCAAATCGGGGATTTCAAATTCCTCGGTGAGCTAAAAAAAAAAAAAACGAGTTTCTGTGAGATTCTGGGAAAAAGTATACCAAATCGGAAATTTCAAATTCTTCGGTGAGCTAAAAAAAAAAAAACGAGTTTCCGTGAGATTCCGGGAAAAAGTAAATTGAGGATTTCAAATTCATCGGTGAGAAAATCTCAATCCCGGGATCCCTAATACTGACATTGAAGTATTTGATTAATACGATTTTTTTTGAATAATTCATTTTATTCAATCGCTTTACATTTGGCATATAAAAATGAAAGGTTGAATGAGTATTTGTTGACTAACTGATATTTTCAATTACATAGTAAAAGACAACGTTATTTTTAAACTGATATGTGAAAATGCAATATTGGACATTCATTGGTATTTAGCGTTTAAGTACAGCTAACATTTAAAAAAAATAATGTACGATTATCACTGTTATGTGATGAGAAGTTTTATCGTGTTGATTAAAATGATTTATAATAAAATTACTTTCTGTTTTAGCAGGCTTTTGCGTAGTTGAAATAATATGTATACGAAATGATCGTTTTTCAATAGTCACCGCTGTTTACAATTTATTATTAAATGAAAATATACCAAGTCTGTGTATTGTGAAATAATTTAATATTTCAAAAGAATAGGTCGCAAAAATCTGAGATTTCGTCAATGTTGCATTATGCAATATATTCCGTGTGTGCTAGAAATGAAAACGGAATCGAAAAACCACCCCACCTCGCAAAAAGGTATGTACAACACTCAATATTATTAAAAATGTATAATGCATCGCTTTAAAAAGCTCCCCATTGCGAATTTATCAGGCGTGTTTCATTGAACGCATCTTCCTATTATATCGCATTCCCGCTACACAAAGGGGAAAATACCCGTCGAGATAAAATTTTAAAGAAGCACCCCATCAAATATTCATTGCAGGCGTTCATCGAAAGCGGACTCCATCGCCAGAGATGTCGAGAGAGATTCCCCAAAATTGACAAAGTCCCCGGAAGGTTGGGATGGAAGGGGTGGGTAACACGGTGGTGGGTAAAGGGTTACGTTTAATTGGAGAGCGGGACGAAAGAGTAAGTCAGTAAGATTAAATGAAATTTGTTGGGAAATTTTCCCGTAAGTCATATACATGTTAATTGTTTTTTGAGGTTCTGTTTGAACACGTATTTGCTGATTAAATGCGAGGCAAAGATTAAATCAACACGCAAGCACAAAATACCGTAACTCGTGATTCTTAAGGCTTGGAAAATATTTCAAATATTAGTGGCAAATCACGTTTGCTATAATTTATCCTTAAGTCTAGTAAAAAATTAAATTAAGTTTTCTGAAAGTATACAAATTGATCAAAAAGTCGCTCTCAAAAATTATTTCTAATGTTTATTTTTATTGTAAATGATCTGATTTATTATGAGCCCCTTAAAGTCGACCAGTCTACAATATTGACATACTACACAAAAAAAATTAAAGCTCAGTAATATAAGTTCAGTTGAAAATGCTCGCCATGAGAGAAACAAGTCTGGATATAAAGTAAATAATGTAGAATCAGTAAAGAATTGTTTTTATTTTTTTAATACAGTGCCTTTCCACCTTTAACTGACAGTGGACAGCTGAAAAGTGTCTTTCATATTTGAGTTGAATTAAGCAAAAATAAGCTAACTGAAAATTTGCAGAATGGAAATATTAAGTTTTAAAATTTGAACATGTTTTTAATACCTTATATAAATGTATGTATACAGTTACGTAAAACTGGTATTCTGCCTAACGCAAATTGATAATTAAGCTTAACTGCTGATAATTTGCACTTAGTTCATTTTTTTATAATAAAAAAAATATGACTTTTAGTTTGATATCTATACCAAATTTAAATTTGAAATAATATATTTTAGAAAAGTTCCCGTTCGTTACATAACATATCAAAACGTAAATTGGATCCTTTTTGTTTAACTATCAGAAAAACTGTGTTCCAAAGTAATATTAAACAAAAAAATCAATTTTTCTTGTATATTTACTAAATTTATCGCGATAGTTTTAACAAAATTTTAAGATATTTTTTTTATCACAGAAAGTTTTACGACAAATAAAAAAGCATATCTCGTCAATATGGAAGACTAAATTAGATAATAAAACTACACAACTTTAAACCACGCAAAAATCATTTTGCAAGTTACATAATCTTTGAGCATAATATATCATATAGTAGTAAAATTTATCCAAGAAATTACTATCTCCGACTCACCCCATGCACTGTTTTAGAGTACCTAAGTATCGTATTACTTTTTTAAATAATGTTATTTGTATGTAAATGCTACCATAAAATCATATTACTTTAAGGATTTATCGGTATCCTAAACGATAATAATATAAAAAAATAACACTGGTTTCTGTGATTTTATCAATATTTTGTCATAAAATAAAAATAACTATACAGATTTAATCTTGGATTTATTTCCAATATCTTCTTACGTAATATTATTATAGTTTTAGTATACAATCGCTTCCAAACATGATATCTAATCAATATTCTAACCTTTCAAAGGAAAAAATCTAGCACGATGTTGCTTCTTAGTACATTGATATGGTGCTTGTTCCGCCCAAATCTTACGCCCCTGGGTTTATCATCCCCCTTACCCTCCCCCCACGGGCGTACAAAAGACGTGAAGGACGTAAGATGATGCGTGATGGTATAACCTAGATCAGTGGTACTTAACTAATGGAATTTTTGCTGCGAATAGTTTCGTAGTTGATTTTATGAGTATTGGCAAAGTCTATTTTGATAAAATTCTTTTCTTATTGCTTTGTATCTTTAGTATAGAAAAAACGCGCTTTTATCCATTAATGATAATTATGAAACGATATAAGTGTAATTACATTAATGTGTTTTAATCTATCGCTGTATATTATAATAGCGCATTTTTATACGCAAATATTTACTATGTAATTTAGGGACGAGTCCACAAACACAAATTGTTATAAATAACTTTACCACGATTGTATTTTTTTCTAAAAGCATGAATTTAAATGATTCTCTCACATCTTTTAATTATTTTTAACCTGAAAAAAAACTGTGGAAAATGCGATATCCTTACAACAAGGAAACTTCTATTCTTTTTCTGTCGAAAACAGTGGTTGTACGGCTGGTTTGCAGGAAGTCTTTTTTGAAAATATTCAAGAAAACTACTTCTTCAGTGATGTTAATAAAGTATTCTAAGAATTGAAAGATGATATTTTTTTAACAAATTACTAATGATGTAAATATATATATATGAAAACGTCACGCGACGAAAAGCCAGAAAAAATATTTTTTGATAGAGTCATTAAAAATTTATTCTCCAATAATATCTCCCAACTTTCAAATCATTCTTTTAACTTCTCTTATAATTCATTGAAAAATATTGTTGCCAATTGTCTCGTTGTCAATATTATATTCTTTGTTTTAGTCAACTGTCAAGAGTTTATATGCATACTTATTACTCATTCACTGTCTTAACATATTGTAACATGTATTCTTTAATTTTGAATTACCGTATTTGTATATAATTTCTCAATTTCCAAATACATACAATATGAATTGTGTAATTTATCAACTATTAAAAATTCTTACTCAACAATCTGTGAGCGTCAGTGTTTGACGCCGTACTCAATACTTTAAATGGTATTATATATTACTACTAACTTTTACCTGGAAATATTTAGCCCGAAACTTATTTATACACGAATTTAATTTCAAGAACGAAAGTATGAAACATATTTAATGTTTGACGACTAAGGAAACAAAGGCGGAAGTATTTGTAGTCCGTTGACGTATCAATTAAAACGTATGAAAAAGTAATGTTAAATATTTTTTAATATATTTTTCATTGCTTGGTTACATCCGTTAAATAACTGCCGTGTTTTTTATACAGGACTATGTAAAATGCCACTTATGTTAAAAACCGATTTTATTTTTTCAGTATTTTTATATCAGTCTTATTTTTTTTTAAATTAAAATCACTTCCATGTGTGGAATTGCCAGCTCTACACAATAACATATATAATTAATTTTCGACACAATATAAATATTGCCGTCATTGTTTTCAAAACCCTCTAATTATTTGAGCAATTATGACGTTAAAATGTTTTGCTATTATATTTGAGCCTGACAGGCATCTGGCATGTTTTATTATATCGATTTGAGCCCTATTAGTAAATCAATCAATACAAGCATCACTGGCTTGCGCTTTAAAGCTCCAGAAAATTGAGTTTGAAAACCGCGTCACCGCGCTATGAAAGCCTCTCACTACGGGATTTATTATCATGTATCGGGCAAAAGTCTAATGCGTAGCTTAAATTTAAACGATATTTGCTAAATCTGCTCAACGACATGCTTGTTGATATTCGCCCCCGGTACACATTTGCGTTAATATTGCGAGCAAGATTACAAATCTGTGTTAAAATTTTGTTTACTCAGTAATATTTGTAACGACGTTGGTAACTCTCATACAGAACGTATCCTTTGATCTCAGATTATTGAAGGCTTAATTAAATTAAATACTGTGATATTAGGCAATGTATTAAATGATTGTTTAAAATTTACTAAAATATCAAACGACAGCAATTCATTAGAGAAAATCACATATAATTTTACGAAAATACCTGAACCTTTAAGCTTGTATTATAATTATAATCATCGTTTCCCTCGGAACGATGAGATGTTAAAAGCAGTTAACGGTTTTAATTGAACATTTGGTAGACATAAAGGTAACTTTTGACTATATAGTACAAACTTCTAGATATTTTAAATCATAAAAAATATCTTTTCATATGTTAAATTCAGTGTTTTAACATTTTTATAAACAAAATTTCTTATGTTTTTCATTAAAAAAGATTTCATGCTCTCATTGAGTATAGTGTTTCTTCGCCAAAACAAAAAAAATAGTCTGCAGTGTACGTGTAGATTTTTTATGTATATTTCCGAAAATAATTAGTTTATTGGTACAACAACGTGTTTAATTATAGTAACACCTGGCAAAATAAATTCACGTATAGAAATTATTTTAATTACTTTATTCAATGTCATATTATGTATTCAAGAATAAAAAAAAAGCTTAGGGCATCAGCATAATATTTCTAAAGAAATAAGATTGCCTAACAAGATTATTAAAATAAATTTTCAAATTCCTTTTCCTCATCTCGAGTCTAGATTGTACAATTTTCTTTTGCTGAGGCAACCAATTCCATCTTAGATAATCTTCTATCTTGTTAACGCCATGTTTAATAAATAAACAAGACTCGATAATTAAGATTGCGTTTCTTGCGTTACTTATTATAATAAATATAACAAAATAACCATGAGAAAAAAGTTTAAACTATTTTCTGCCGTATGTAATTAAATATTTTATTAGTGCAAAAGATATTTTTAATACTTAAGATGTATTTATTAGTTGTATCAATATTGCCAGTTTCTAGAATTAATGACCGCTTTTAATGGTGTTTTACTATTAAAACCGTTAGTTATGTATAAAAACTATCTGCTTAAGATTAAGTTTATTTTTTAATGACGTTATTTTATATGAAATATTGAACTATCCATTTTGATTTACTCACCTGGTATTTGAGATGCTTTTTGGTCGTTTTATTTTTTCCTTTTTTTAATCTTACATATTTATCAATATAATTTCATATAGTTCCCGTTTTTAGCACAGCTTTTTTCCCCATATGGTCGTTACTTACGTTATTTGCTTCAATTTGTTTAGCATTTTTTTTTCTTAGTATAATGGAAAAACAACTTCATCTCGCTTTTAACAAACATAAACATAATTATCGAAGTGTATTTTTGAATTGTTCGAATTCGACTCATTGCTTCATTTATAGAGTTTTTTCATATATGTATGTATGTACTGTAAAAATGACACAAATATGCTGTGATGTCGTGTAAAAAAGACGACTATGACTCCAAACAATTTTTTCAATCATTTTATTTTATCATATATATATATATATATATATGTATACCATCAGATCATCTTTAGTCAGCCTAGCATGCAGTAGAAATACTATGGACTATTGTGATTTGAATACACATCATTATTATTATTTTTTAAATGAGTCAGGTCGTAAGATATTTCTGACTCCAACTCCACAGCCCTGAAAATATCGCTAGACGACCTACAAATTAACAAGCGGTCGAATATTTTTGAATATTTTTTTTCAATATCACTTCATTTAAAGCAATCGGTTTTTCATTATGCTACGGTATACAAATTTTTACCAGAAATACAACTGTATTGCCTAAATATCAATAATTGATTTTCATTAATTAATGAACATGTTTGTTACTAAGAAAAATATATTCTACTTCATTTATTCAATACAGAATTTGTTGGAGCAAAGGTGATTCTATACAATTCAAAAGGTGTGGTTGTTTGACCTTTACTTTTTCATTAACTTGCTATCATGTAATGTTATCGCTATTTGGAAATTGGTTGTTATGCGGCGTACACAAGCGTCTAAAGAACTTATATAATAGTTATAATAATAAATTTAACCATTACAGTCATCCCTATCAGCAACAGTAACCTTATATTTACAGCACGGCAACACGATACCTCGCCCAATTCTATTTTATTTTGTATCGTAATAAAGTTTAGTTTTATTTATTGGAATGTATAAACCAATTGTGCCCTTCAGTATTATTTGAATTTATTCAATACTTCACTTTTTTTTAATTCCAGGACTTTTTTTTAGGGTACTAAGACAATCCCGGGATTATGAGATCGTCAAATTGGTTGAGATCTTGAGATTGGATGCCATAACCTCATTGGTCGAACAATATACACATCTCTCACACATGAATATAATATTTATTTTATTTTAGCATTCCCCGCGAGACGAAACATAGCTAACAAATTAAGTGGTTAGAATTTAAATAAATTTTTGGTCAGAATAAAAATATAAACGCTCAGAATATTTAATAACACTTTTGGTTAGTAAGTAAGGTTAGGTTAGGTTTTTTTTTAATTTCATTTAAATTAAGACTATTTATTCTGACCGATGTATTATGACCATTTCATATAAATGCTAACCAATTTTATTTAAACTCTGACCAGAAAAATACGAGCTATAAATTTTTTTTATATATTATTAAAAAAACGCGTAAGTACGAATTCACCTAACTCGAGAACTTACTACATACATGTTATCATTTACCACGCAGCTTTATATATTTATTTATTAATTCAAGAGGACTTACTGTAATTGATTATTTAATATAACGTAATATCGTAACCTTGATTATAATTGCGTTAACTGTTTTAACCGACAAATAATCAAAAGTTTACTTCTGACAAAATTACTAATATACACACGTTTAATATGATATTTAAAGACCGATGTAACGCAGACTTTAGTGTCCATGAAACATGCCGTCAACCTGAAACGAGGCTCTTATGCCGGATCATCATAATGTTAACACAGTGTGTTCGTGGTAAATTATGTAAATCCTTGGTCAGTCCTGACGTAAAGTATAACGTTCCAGGATACGACAGAACCTGTATCTTATTATAAGTTGCAAAGCAAACAGAGTCTCCGATTAACAACACCTCCGTAATTCCAAGATAAATAAATTCTCCTGGAAGTTGTGCTTTTGTTTCAAAACAGTTGTTTTAGAGGCAAAAGTAATTCTACGGCAAATTTTCATAATAGTCTTGTGATTATGTATAAATTAATTTAATGTTGATCATACCTTTATTTAACTTTCACGAAGTATGATACAAGAAAAACAATTCAACAACCCGTTTTGTGCTTAAGGAAATGTAGCATTAAAAGGCATATTTAATTTTGTATTAATTGTTTTAAATTTTTATTCCGTGAGCTATTTTTTCATTTTATTTAAATTTAAGCAAGGCTCTAGAGTCCATTGTTATGTTAAGAGTCGGCGATGGAAAGACTCAAACAATTTTTTTTTTAAATATTCAAAGATTAATCAGGGCTGTGGAGTCGTGTTAAAAAAAGACGACTCCGACTCCAGCTTAAAAATAATTAACGACTCCGACTCCGAGGAAATTTTTCAATAATTTATTTTTTACTTATATATAATATATATATAATATGTATACCATCAGATCATCTTTAGTTAGCCAAGCATGAGATGTCAACACTTAGGACTGTTTTGTTTGAATACACATCATTAAATATATTTTTCAAAAAATATTCGAGCTGCTCATTTTTCACGACTCCGACTCCGGCCAAAATACCGCGACTCCGCGACTCCGACTATAACTCTGACTCCACAGCCCTGGTATTCATATCTTCCATGGATTCGGCGGTACTTTTGTAGCAGGTCATTTTTATTATAAAATTACATTTTATAACTTCGTTATTTTACTTGTTGTGTTACTAAACGTGACACAGGTTTTTCCTTTTTTAGAAGCATCGTCAGACTTAACATCACAAGGTTTAAGATGACAGTGCCTTTTGACCAACGCTTGATTGTGAAAATATTAGTGAAGTTATTTGCATTAATAATTTGATTGGCTTTTGAAATGACTCGTTTAATATCTTTTTGAATCTACAGTTGATATATCATATAACGTATTTCCGAAATAGTTAGAAACATTTTTTATATCACCTTTTTAGTATAGGAATAACGAATTAAATTATTTGAAAATCAGACAGTTTTGTGTTATCAAAATACTTATCTATGTAATTTGAATAAGCTTTTTGTGACTATAAATTCATTTTGTAAAACAGTCATACAATATTTTAAAAAACATTCAAAGAAAAATATTGTACGCGTGAATTATATGTAATATCCAAACGATGAATGCTTTGGTTGTTTTATTACACATGTTTTGTATACTTTAATTTACGACTTCCATCCAAAAACTCTAAATGTTTTTCGTTATTATCAAAGGCATTATTTTACGCGGCGAATGGCGGTGAAGCCCGATTTGTTGTGCAAACAGAATAGCGCAGTTTACAACAAAATGGAAATATTAAAACTAAATTTAGCAGAAAAATTCGCGTTCGTGATTTTTTGAGAGGCATTTTATGCCTTTTCGAGGCAATAAAAATGATTTAGCGCCAACTGGTAATGATAAGCAAATAAGTTTCCTGCGGAGTCTTGCCATCTCAAAAGCCTACACTTGGCACTCGCTGGGAGAACCCAAGATTTTTACAATACACGACGAAATGCTTGCCTGTTAAAAGGAAAGTGGCACTGCAGGATTTTTTTAGCTTTACGGCCTGTTAAATAAATACCGTATCAGCAACTTCGTAGATAGTTTTTCATCGAGTATCATCTATCATATTAAGAAAAAACGATAACAAAAAAAACATTCTGATACTATATTTATATTATTTTATCACTTAATCGATTCGTATTAAACAAAAGTGTCAGAATAATAAACTAATAAAATAAACCAAAATATTACAAAATAACGTAAATCGACTGAATTCATAAGTATTCAATTTGTTTAAATAAACGTATGTATAGACAATAGAAGTTTTGGTATCGTGACATCCTCAGGACGATTATTATTTTTAAATAATTTTGAGTATTTTTTTCAACCTAATTTGATTTAAATTGATTTATGTGCAAATTAAGATGTCATTTACAACGAAAGTATCAATATAACGATATCTTACATGGTAACGAAAATTCAATTGAATTTTCAGAGGCTGTAAATCAAAATTTAAAAAAGTCAAATTTATTATATAAAATAAAAATGGTAGGTGTTTTAAGCTGTCATGATTATTTTTATGGGATTTGAAAAATAAAACATAAAATTTGTCAAACTATATAATGTGTTTATTAAAAAAGCCACCGATATCGTAAATTTACCATTTACTTGGTGATGTTTTCTCCCAAACTAAGATTGAACTTACAATTATTAAATTTTCACTAAAAACATATACGGTTTTTTTAACACCATTAAATTATGGAATCGGACTTCTCACTACTTATATTAATTACCTTGTTGAAATACGATAACTGTGTTTACCGCCAATGAGAAGCATATGAAATATATATTAATTTACATTTTTTTTCTATGAAAATTGCTTTGATTCAATTCTCTTAATATCTCTTTTCCGGAGAGAGTAAGCATAAAAGTATAGATGTAAGACAGAATAAGTGGTAAGATTTCCACTTTTTAAACTCTCCTATTTAAGGATTGAACGGGTGGCATTTTATACATATCGTTTTCAAACAGAAATCTGTTTTGGGATTTGAATCCATGAGTACCGATACCAAAGACAACGACGTTGAATATTTGACTTCAAAATAATTTGAATAAAATTTTAAGATTACATTGACTAACAACTTACCGCTTAAAGCTATTCCAGTCACTAGAGGATTGTCCTTGGTTCCACTTATCTGTAAAAAAATAAAATATAAATTAAAATATTCATTATTTTCAAAATACGTTTGACGGTTATCATAAATTATATTAATATTCTTAAAGAATCGTATATTTATTATCTTAAGTAACCACCAAAACGAGTCGGTTTGCGTAATTGTATTACATTGTTCAAACGAAACCTTTTTCAACATTAAAATATGACTTTATATTTAAAAAAAAGCTCTTAGTATGAATTTATTATATTCTTCATATTCGTGTAATACCGCTCTATTCAACAATTTTTTTTTTTTTATAAGACTGCAAAGTCTTCCGATTTTAAATGAAATATCAAACTTTCCCACATCTCCACTTCTATACCCTATATAATCATAAAATCATATTATCATAAAACCTTTGCCGACAAACAAATTATATAATTCTTGAAACTGCTCACTACTCAAATCTGTTGGCATTCCCATGGGCTCATCCTTTTCGCCAGCAATGGCTTTGGACTCAGTGATGCATTTATATCTTATATAAACACGAAACTTTCATTTGCTAAGCGTCAGTTTAAGTTCATCCGTGCACTTGAATGCCTGAAGATGCCGAAAGGCGAAACCCGGGTCGTTAGTGACAAAATCTGTGAGAATGTACATAGTTTGAACGATTCAAATTTTTTACATATGTTGTATGTTTATATGACACGTATAAACTATGTGTATAACTTAACACGAACTATATTTTGAAATTAAATTCAAAATTATTAAAATCAATCATTCTTTTTAAATATGCATAATGAAAACGGCGTCTCGCAACCTTACCATTAAAAATTTAACTGTCACAAAAATAATTTAATTGGAAAATCAATCAACGCAAATTCAAAGTTGCCTGGGGAATATTTTTTGCACTCATCTGCCGGATCACAAGTTGGTTAGAATTAGGGTTTCTGGACCCGACTTGACCTGTACCCGAACCCACCAGGTAATGACCTCATACCCGGATCTGGAACCCGGATTTTAAAACCTCCAGGTCTGTGTATTTGTGTATTTTTTTTTCTGTAGAATTCAAAATATATTATTACGAATTTTGGACCCGGACCCAACCCGAATCCGTCGGGTTTTCAAAATATTTAACCAAGAACCAACGGGCTCAAAAAACTTTCGATGTATCTTCACCCTCTTGGAAGAGGTCGAGCGGTTGACAAAACATCGGTAGCCATATACTTACTTTGGTTTATATGGTCTGTTAGAAGTTCACAGACTGCGAAAAATTATGAAATATGCAATTAATAGTAATATGAATTTAGTAAGATTGAAATTTAACAAAAACACTGAGTATTCATTTAATAATCAGTTCACTTATTCCCAACCTATGGATCACAAACTTATTGTCAAATAAAAAAATATTAACTATAATGCAATTTACCGTCGCATTAAATTAATAACTAAACATAATTTAAAATAAAACTATACTAAAAAAACTATTTTTGTTGTTTTTTTTAATTACCTTATTAAAAATCAAAAATGCCTTTTCCAATTGCATTGGGTTAATGGGTCACATGGTTTTTATAAAAAGGGTCGCCACCCTAAAAAGATTGGGAATCTATGAATTAGTTGGATTTAATACACATACTTTATTATTGGATACCAGCTACTAATGATATATTAATGGATTAATTCGACAAAAAATTGTTGGAAAAAATTTATGATTATATCACCTAACACAATGAAGGGCGAGTTTCCAAGGAATATGTCACCATGACAAGCGATAACCGAATACACGACAGGGATATAGCAAGGGGATGAATGTTATGCCACAGTACACAAACTAGATCATTGACGACAGGGTTGAGACATGATATCGGAGTCATTCATATCGTATTATTTTTTAAAACCTTTTTTATGATTTTAGTTAAAAATTATTAATGTGTTGACTATAATTTATCAAGCTTTACTCCTTTTTTAATTGATCGTCCAATTAAAGCTTTTATTCTAACCTAAGAGTCATATTTAAATATAATAATATTGAAAGATAATGGATTTGAGTTTCGTCGGACACTGTCAGTTTTTTGATGCACGTTTCTAATATTTTAATAAACTAAAACCTGGTTAAAAACAATTCTGAAATGACTTTGGTTCGTCAAATTTTAATTAAAAAAAAAGCCGTTATATTTTTCATAACAAACACATACATATTGGGAGTGTAAAAATACTTTGTCTTGAGGAAGCGTTCTTTGGCTTACAGAAAGAATATCTTACACAAAAAATATTGTTTCGCGTAAAGATATACAATGTGATGGTTTATCAATTATTTTACAGAAACAATAATTTCAAATATCGACTGAAGATGCTTTTTGGAATTTTAATATTCAATCTGAACGGTTCAAATTAAACAGTTTTTTTTTTTAAAATAGTTATGACTAAAGTTGTAAAATAACAACAACTTTACCCATAGAGTCGTAAATATATATCTATGGAATTTTAGACATGAATTGTTTGTTCTTCGAAGGTGCAGAACCAGACTGTCAATGGGGATGCCAGTGGGGACAGTTTGAAAAGTGCTTTGAATGTTGTCATAATATTTCACGAGTACAAGAATAAAGTCAGGCGAATACTATTTTTTGGGTATTAAAGAAGACTTTTACAAAGCTTCCTCAGTTGACTTCTTTACTAATTTCAAATGCTAAAATTGTTTTTTTTCTTTTATTTATAATATCGTTTTTTAAATTGCAAAATTAATAAATTAATTTGCTTTAATATTATTGTAATGTCCATATAAAAAAATAAGCACAAAGTTATGTATGAAAACTAAGTAGTGTTTACAAAATACGTTCATATGAATTAAAAAAACTGTTTTTCAATTCATTTTCTACTGCGTGTATTTTTGAAATGCTGCTGTTTTCTTCAAAAGAGACTTAACTCAAAATAAATTGCAGATGTCGGCAAATACAAAACACACACCAAATATACATACATCTTATGTATAAACGCTGCCTAATTAAGTTGAGTATTTCACCTACGCTTAATGTTTTCTCTCAGGCATTGAAAATTTACTTTGATGATGTTGTTAAGATCCTTATTCAAATACTTTGCAGACATGTTTTCAAAACATGAGTTGTTTTACGAATATTATAATAAATATTGCTTATATTATCAAAGATTTATATAATTTCACCAAGAAATACTTAGAGGTGAATATTATGCGGAGTTAGGTAAATTTATAAGTAACATGAAAATAAACAAATATGGTTTCATACACTTTTTCCATTGACTATTTTTAATTGTGTTATAATTGTTGAAAAAATGAAAGTCAAATTAAGTCCGCTCCCAATGTAGAGCATATAGACTGCTTATAGAGTACATCTCATTAGTGTTTCTACAAGAACTGTTTGCTAATCAGATGAAAAAACCCCTCTTTTCACAAAGAGTGTATGGATAGGGTAGGACTAGGACAGGATAAGTAGTAAACAAATCATTCTTACTACGTTAGCTTTAGGGAAATGATGAGTGGGAGGGAACTTGGGGAATCCCGTACATTCATTTCTTCATCATCAAAAATCAATTCGTAAAGACTGTCCATACTGGGATTTAAGACAGTGATCTCCGTAATCTTAGCCAACGACGGTGACCAGATTTACTTTTCTGTTTTCAAAACATAAGAAAACAAAATAGTTACGTTTTTACAGCAAGCGACTTTAAGTTTTTGTTTATAAATATTATTTCAGCACAATTCTTGGATTCTTGATATAATAATGTTTCGATAATAAAAGTTTTCCTATTGCCTGTAGACATGTCTTTTATATAAAAGCCTGTCATATTTAAAAAAAAATGGTGTCGGTATATTTAAGTAAAATGATGTCTTTGGCCTATTTTTGAAGATTTTTAAAAATTGAAATCAATCAAAAATTTATTTTAAATTAAAAAAAACATAATATTTTTCTTTCCGAAAATAAAACAATTGTTTTTTATTGTTAGATTTAAATGCGTGACATTTTAGTGACATTCTGAAGGATTCAAAACATATTAGCCAATAAACCTACACTATACATTTCCCAGCTAATATTCACACGATTAATAATGCGTCTTTTCAAAACGAATAAATTTCTTATTTGAGAAAAGCGAGATTTTAGATATCATTCTAGAACAATTGTTTTTTTACGTTTAGCTACAAAAGGTGAAGTATTATTCACGAAAGGAACGTTCATTTTTTATTGATACTCTCTAGCTTCTTAATCCACGCATAACTACACAGCGCTTGAAACATTAGGATCAAGTATTGCTTTATTTTAATATATTTTATTTTCGTTTAGAATTTACGATCGGGAGTATGAATTTTCTTTTCTCACGGCTCTCGAATAACTGTGCTCAAGTGTTCTCATGACAATTTTAATAAAGCAACAGTGAGATTAAATGAAAACAAGATTTTAAGGTAAGTATGCCGATCGATTGCTTAAAAGTAAAGATCTATAAAAAAAAACACTGAAATACTCAAAGATAAATCTAACTTTTACAATTATTGGTATTGCCTTGAAACTTTAAAGCATCAGAGAAATTAGTAGAATAACTGGATACAAATGTATATTAAAAACTCTACTATTATCATTTACCATAAACCGTCCAACAAACTAAATATAACCTTAATTAACTATGTAAGAATTACAACACAAACCTTAATGTTCAATCATCTCAAAACTAATATTTTTTATATATCTCACTGTTGCTTTAAAGTAACGATAAGATAGTTTTATATCTTAGAATTTAAAAAAATTAAAATTTGTATTTCTAGCTTACCTTTGAAACAATAATTTATTAGTGTTTGAAGATTATTGATTAAAATTCCTAATCGAATAAGGTTTGCCAAGTTGATGTGTATTTTCTTTCGATTTTCATAGATGAAAAGGCATCGCTTTCAAACAACAAACCTTATAGACTAAATAATCTAAAAAGTGTTACAAGTTCGTAAATGGCAAAGAGCAACCCTTAGGAAAAGCCGGCGCTATTCACCCGAAGATACTTAGATGGATGAAGACGATATCTAGTAGGGACGAAGACCGTGGGCGTCTGTCTGGGCGTATAGTGGCTCAAGTCGTGTAAGAAAAAATGACCATTATCAATCTCCCGTTCCTTTGCAGGCCTAATGGCCTATCACCGAGCTCACCTGCAACGGATGGCACGGAAAAAATAGTAGCCTCTTCGCAAGGCAGGGAATTTAAACGTATTTTTTTTTGTAAACAAAAGTTAGGTTTTTATGTTTGACCTATACACAGACCATTTGTTTTGTATTTCCCAAAGCTCTAGATCTAGAAGAAAAAGCAAACAAATAAGAGAACATCAATTTGAAAACAAACAAACAATCATGTCGAGTGTTTATCAAAAACGATATCAATCAAATGAAATAATATTTTAAAAATGAAAACGATAATCATTAAAAATACAGTTGATACGGTTTTTGTATTACAGAATCAAGAATATGCATTTTTATCAATTTCCTGCGTACAAATTTTATATTATTTTTCTCAGTGATTCAATTTTCATATTATGATTTTTTTTGCTATATTTTGAATGATATACATATTATTAAAAATATAAGCCGTGTGTCAAATTAATAAAATTTTAGTTTTAATAAAATGAAAGTTACTTTAATTGCACGCAGTCGTGCAACTACATATTAAATAGCCAAAACGAAAATTATATTGCGGTATTTTATTTTTTCAAATGTATTTTGCATCACATCAATTTCATACAACAGTAATTCTTTACTATTAAAAAGGCGTAAATTAAAATTTGAATTACGTCGCAAGCTAAATATTCTCAGATAATCCTAGGTAAAAAAAAGTGTAGATACGTGAAACAATATCAACGTCCGATGATAAATTTACAAGACTGAAGCAGGAGACGTTTGCAAGATAACTCAAAATATAAATAATAATATCAGAACTATATCAAATATTAAAATTTATTAAGCACTTCCTATTTTTAAGCCCCTTGAAGCTAACGAGTGCTTGGACCACTATTTTTTTCTCTGAACCTTACTTTAAAAGACTGATAATATATTTATAATACTTTGCATCGAAACACTTTGAGATACTAGGTATACGTTTTTTAGTGAAAAGATGACAAGTTTAAATAGAGGTATAATAACAGCTTTATTTAATTATTTGAATATGAATTCAAGTTTAAAAAATTATCTCATTGTTACAAGAATAAAAAATTGTGTTATTGTTTAATCTATTGTATTATTCGGCGCTGAAAAAGCTTCTTTTTGTCCAATTTTTCGAATATTTATAGTTTAAAAAAACTTCTAGACATGATTTATTCACCATCAAAATTATTTATTTTTTTACCATGTCCGCTCCCAACCTAATGTTTTTAGACTCCTAATGGAGTTTATCTCAGCATAAGTGCTTCTACGAGGACTTTTTGTACTCAGTTGCTAAACCTTTCTTTTTTAAAAAATTATAGTAGGAATATAATAATAGAACTATTACAAGACTAGTGTTAAGCAAATCGGTCTCACTTCGCCCCGTTTATAGAATAAACTGGGTAGGAGGGAGGAATTCAAGACATCACATACATTCATGCCTTTGGACAAAAATTCATAAATCGATTGAAAAATCAATTTACAAAACTGTCCGTACTGGGCCTTGAACCTGTGACCTTCTTAAACAAGGCTAACGACGTTGGCCACTAAACCACGTATACAAGAGGTAACTGTGATGTAATATTTATTTTTCAATGGATTGTCATCAATAACATTCATTATGTAAATAAGAAAAAAGTATTTGACAAATTGGGTCTAGTTGTGTGTCTGTTATATATTTAAGCAACGGTTTTTTTTTAAATTTCAAGTCTAAATGAAACGACGGAACAAAAATAAGTCTGCATTCAATATTAAATTCGAGAAATATAAAAATAAATTCTTGGAATTTTTGCAATTACCGACTTAAAATATTGCCTGACTTGCACACTCCCAAAGTACTTCACCATAAAATGTACAGTGTTCATGAATCAGCAAATAAAGAGATTTTGCAATATTACTCACTTGTTCACTATTACTTAAACAGCATCAACTAATCTAAAGTTATACTCGATCAATAAACTATGAATAATTTGAGCTTCGAATGTATATGACGGATATCTCATATTTAACCATGAATATATTCATGCTTGGTAAACCGGTATCATACAAACTGTATGATATATAAATGAAATTGAATTTTGATAACCGAGCTGGCAATCAAATTAATTCGTTGCATATACAAAAGTTAGGGTTGCAATTACGGATAAGGTTAATAATACCGGTATTTAATATTAAGATAAAAATGAGCAAAAAATAATACCAACGGCCAGTTGAGAATGTAAAACCGGATTGATAATGACCGATTTTACAATATTTTATATAAAATTGTATAAATAAAAAAACGCTGATTGTAGAAAGAAAAACTTTAAATATATATTATCAATAATAGAATCCGTCAAAAGCCGATTGTACACAAAGCTGCTTTCACTTACGTTTGAGTAAAATGTATGTTTTAAAACAAGAAAAAATGTGTGTAAAATAAGCGTTTTACAGTTTTGTTCTCGTTTTAAAGTACATTGAGAAGTATTTATACATTTTTACAAACATTTTTTTAAATTTTGAAGCATATGCCACCGCACAATCGCATATGCAAGCGCCTGTGTGTAAAGCCTGCTAATATTGATCAAATCTTTTTGTTAGTCAGGTAAACTTATTTTAAATATTTAGCACTACTATTTTTACAATTAAAATACGCTTTATATATGATTTTTTAGCATCAAAGTTTATAATGTCAAACTCGATAAACACGCATGACAAATAAAAAATAAATACAATTTACACGTAAATTTTGCCTATTTTTAAGTATTTTGTTATTTAAAAAATAGCAATACCAAGATACCGCTTTCACAAATACTGATTTTGCAATCCCTAACCAAGGGTAAGATATGCGTGTATTACTAAAGTGGAAGTAATTCTACAACACACGGCATGTTTGTGGCACATATCAAAACGTGACAGATGCTCTACGAACTGAGGCCGTATCTTCTAGGATATAGGACGAAAGGAGGAGTCTGTTTTCAATATACGCAAGATGTGTTTACCCAACGATTATGTTCAGCCACAAGTTTTAATTATTCATGCATCCATAGAGGTGACGTCATTTACCTTTCAAGGTTTTAATCGAAAGGAAACTGGTTCCTTTTTGCGAATCACTAACTAAAATTGGAGGCTGTTCGTAACGTTTATATAATTAAATATATTTTAATAACTATATTAGACAAGCATGAAAATCAACTACCCAGAATAATCGCTCTTTATTATTTCAAGAACAGTACTCGGACAGAATAATTTGAAACACTTCAGATTTTAATGTAATATATAGTAATATGTATTTTTAATCTACAAAATAAATCATTTTTTTGTACTTATTTCATATTTATTTAATATGATAAGGTCAGGTTCTGGCCACCACGATTATTTTTAGCTCTGTGGATCAATTAAATTAAATAAACATAGAGAATTATTTCAAAGATTGCTTTATTTTGTCAATATTATGCCTTTCCAGCAATTTAATTATTTTTTATTTTTTAAATTTTAAGGTTTATTAACTCACCATAAAATATATTTAAAAAAATAAAATCTAAATACTTTTCGATTTACAACTAAATTTAAAGATAAATTAATAACCGATTGTGAACCTCATTTCACTTCCATCGTTAAAATTAAAGTCTGATTCTTGATAAATAAAAAAAATTATTTCAGTTTTCAAACAAATACATCCAATAAAAGACACTTAATTAAGACTTAAAATAAATATTGTTTCGTATTCTTTTATGCTCTGGTGGAAATCACTTTACTATAGTGATAAAGTGGAGTTGGATCACGGGAAACTCAACATAGAAAATGATTTTTTACGACTTTAATTTGAGATCTTGGGCATGGGCGTCTTTAATATCTCTTCTACTCGAATTGATCTCAAGCAACTGTGGCTTAAAGGAAGTATACAATTTTTCGTCTTTTCCGTAAGTCTTAATGCCAGATATGTTTAAATTAAAACAATGGAAAAATGAAATAATGACAAACGATCCAGGTATCCCACATTGAAGAATTATAAATACCAAGTTCCCAAAATACTGGGATCACAAAAAGGGTGCGAGATATTGGCAACCGTAACTTAAGAGAGTTTATTTTTTTAAATTTTAAATGTACTGAATTTCATGAATAAAAACACAATATTCTTTAAAAATAATAAAAGATTTTTAGTACTTTTTCCACATAAAATTTATTAGATCAGGACCGGTTTCGCTCATCGCGAGCATTATCAACTGATAAGAAAAATATATAAACAGTGATATTTACTTTAGGACCAAATCATCATTAGGATATTTACTTTAGTAATGTAATGTTTCACTTTGTGTAAAAATTTCCCAAATTTTAATTGTGTTTATAATTGATATCGTTTGCCACATAGATTTATTATTCTTTGATGATGATTTTTTAATTGTTATGGGTGTTAAGCATTTTAATTTTGTGTAATTATAATGTAATTTGCTAATCCTTTAAATTGTCAATAGTTGCTTACACCTTTTTATTTCAATTTAAATTTGTATAAATATCACTGTTTATATATTTTTCTTATCAGTTGATAATGCTCGCGATGAGCGAAACCGGTCCTTATTATGACAAAAATAGTTTCATTGCTAAGTGATCTTCAACTTTTTATTTATAGTTTATTTTCCTTGTATTTTACTTCAATTCTTTTGCTAGGTTGTAATACCAATTGTTTGTCATACCTTGTTTTTATCACTTAACTTTTGTATAAATATCACTGTTTTATTGTTTTTCTTATCAGAAACCGGTCTTGATCTAATAAATTTTATGTGGAAAAAGTACTAAAAATCTTTTATTATTTTTATTATAATGCCTTTCCACCAAGTATTGACAGTTAACACCTTAAAAGTGAACAATATTCTTTTTTACTTTATTCCACTTTATTTAAAAGTTCAAGTTTTCGCTCATTGCAAGCATTTTAAACTAAATTTCATTACGTCATATTTTAAATATATATACGTACACTATTATATCTAAAAAAACAAAAAATAATCATGTTGAAATTTTATAGAATCTAAGATTTCAAATAAACAAGTTAATTTTGAGTGTTGAAAAATTTCAGTATTCAGTATGATTAAAAAGTTTCATAAGATATCATTTCAATAATTTTGTATCCAATTACTCAATTTTAAGCAATGCACGATAAGTACTAAAGTAATAATTATCTTAGAATGAGAGTGAACAACGGGGAGTTTAAGTAACAAAATTTTCAATCGGGAGCTGATTGATTGATTATTAAAACTTTTGGTACTCGGGGTAGAGGCTGAAATTTTTAAAGTCATGTACAAGAATAATAAGAGACAGATAAGAAACCTTCTGCAGCACTACGATCATTCTCTTCGTTATATTTGTTGGCTTATAGTCATTTTATATTTTATTATATACAATTTTTATTTTTGAATAATGTTTGCGTGTCGAGAGTATATTATAAATAAGAAAAGTGACAGCCAAAAATATAAGTTATTATAGACTACAACTAAAATTGTTAAAACTTACGTTATTCGTCGTTATGTTTTTACGTAAAGAAATATTTAAAATTCTATCAGTTTTGTATACATACATAATAAAAATATACCTCAAAAAATATTACATACTACATAACTAAAAACCTTAATAGTTATCAGAAATCGTTTGAAGTTTGATCAAATAACGTTCGAAAAGAATTTAAGCATACACACTAAATATTCTTTTTGCTATATTGAAAAAGTTACGGACTTTTTTATGAGAAGAAAACCTACGTCTATGCTTACACGAAAAACAGCTCGTAAACTGGTTTCTTTATTCAAGGAGTAGCACCACCGCACGGCAGATTCAGATAATATTTTCTTTGGTCTGGGAGAAATATCTTTTTTCTAAGCATGAACTATATTTTTTATGATTTATTTTTTAAGAATTTACAGAAAAAAGTGTTGGTAACACACGCTGAACTACATATTTAAAAAAAATGTTTAGTTATATAGTTTATATTATATAATCTTCATCGTTTTCTGTTGGTTCCACTGAAAGACACATATCATAAAAATAACACTGAATTATTTTTTTTTTTTTTTTTTATTTATTGTTAAAAATCAAAATTACAGTACATGACATAACAGCTGACGCCAATTCGCCATGCACTTGAAAAATATAATAAGACAAAACATAAAATAAAAATACACAGTACATCAAATTCAACATAAAAAATCAAGAAATACAAAAGAAAAATTTATCAAACAGTTCACAAATACCATCACCAAAAATGTCCACTTCTCTAGGCAATGCGTTGATTAGTCGAACGGCCCTTGGAACTGGTGACTCATACCTCCTAAGTTATACTCATTTAACATTTAAATAATATGATCAGAACCGCTTTCATTCGTGATGAGTATTTTCAACTGAATATAGGAAGAAAATAGGCACTATGCACCAACACAAATAAGTAATTAATTGATTTGGGATTTACTTGGTAGAACTCCATTTATAACAGATGAAAATAACAAAGTGTTTTAGCTCTACAGTTTTCAATAATTTTATTCGTTGATAGCTATTTCGGCTTGCGCCATCGTCAGAACTATGTTTAAACTAATTTTATATAATGTCATTAATAATAAATATCATTTTAATTTTATCCTAATTAATAGTTTAAGAAATAAACCCAGATTGTTAATCGTTCTTTAAAAAACTAGAATCACATTTGATAAGTGTAATATTGTAATTATAATTAGGATGTTAGAGTGAATAACTTGATGCATTGTGTATCTCTTCAGAGCCAGTATATATAGCTGAGCAAAAGATTAGTTTAAACATAGTTCTGATGATGGCGCAAGCCGAAATAGCTATCAACGAATAAAATTATTAAAAACTGTAGAGCTAAAATACTTTGTTATTTTAATCTGTTACAAATAAGTAATGTTCTACATGTCACATAAAACATTTCTGCACTCTTTTTTTATAACTTACTGCTATTTGTATTAAAAAATCATTTGCATCAACACTGAGTGAAACCGGTTCTGATCATGTGTTCTAAATGTGGAATTCGTACAATTTTTTTCAATGTTATACCTTTCCACCAAGTATTGACAGTAAACACTTTATAAGTGATCAAAATATCCATTTTTCATATCGAAAGTTTTCTTGTATGTTCCTTGATCTGACAGTTTCCTGTATGTTGTATTTCATTTTGTCAATGTCCCCAGATTCCTTGGCTAGTTTACTATCTTTTTTATCCCTAATCTCTTCGGGAAAAATAAAAATTAAGCTATACTATAGGAGGCAATATGCTCTACATTGAGAGCGCACATGGGTTAAAAACATCATTCTGTTTGATAGAACGTCAGCGACAGTCTACATTTATTCGATTCATAAATCATTTTACATATTACTTCCGTAAATTTACTTGAAAAAAAGACTTGAAATCGTGCTACAGAATAATTTTCTGGATAATATTTTGTATTTTTAAGAAATTTAAGTACCGAAAACAGTGGAGCAGGCCAGAAATTGCTTTTATTGGGTTTTTGTATCATCGACAGTATTTCATTTAAATATTGAAAGCATAGTTGATAAAAACATATATTTTAAACATCGATTCAGAAGAATAACAATTATTTCAGTTTTCTTTATAACTAATAATATAATACCTTAAAACAATAATTCAGGTTACAGATTTGGAGGGTGAGAAGTCAGTGCCTGGATGTAGAATTGATTCCCACTGACAACAACAGAATCTCGGGAGATGGATCTCCTTTCAAAAGTTTAAAGCGGTTATAAACTTATTCTTCAATATTTCTCTTCAAATAGGTATATATTTGGACTAAAATAAAAGTAGATTTATCTTCCGGTGCTTTTAGCGCATTTGAGAAAACGTACTCGGGGAATCTTTATTCATAGACGAAACAGAATTGATCATAGTAAAAACAAAAGATTGTTTATTCTAAGTAATAATATAGAGACAGAATTTTAATTTAATATGATAAATATTTTCGGTTCCGTGTTGCAGTGGTCACTTTTGTTGGCTTCCGTAACGGATCTCACGGGTTCAAGTACCAGATTTTTTGTTCATTAAGTTATTTATTCATGTTTCTAGGCGTGTGTCAGCGATGTCTATAAATTCCTTCCCAGTCGTTCAATCTTTACATAACAGGACGTAGTAACGAGCCGTTGTTTTAAGATTGGATAGGTGAGAAGAAATATTGGACACCACAGATATATTTGCATTCAAAGAGAAGTGCATTAATCAATTAAGGTATTTGTAAATAAATCAAGAAAAATATTTCTAACAAGTAAATTTTTCAAAAATAAAAAATCGAGTTTGTAACAAATGTGGCAGTTTACATAGACCTGTATATTTAACACGGCAGTTATTATGTGGGTTTCACAGAGAAATTAAAATTTTAAAAAAGTTGCAAAATAATACTAATAATAATATGTAGTGTTACTTTTTTATGATGTTTTAAAAAAACGTTGGCCAACAGTTCAGGATTATGAAAACATTATCTTTGTTTCCCTAGCTTACAATCAAAAAAAATAATTTATGAAAATATCTGTAACATAAAACTAATTTTGAAGAGTCTGAAACACTCATCATAATTACGGTTTAAGTATACAAACCGTTGAAAACCGCCACATGCTGGTATTTCAAAGAGTACAAAATAAGTGGATGCGCGCGGGAATAGCACCGCTACTTGATGAAGTTGTTAAATATATCTGCTAAAAAATACTCCATTAGAAGTTTTGATAAAACTTATTAATATTGAAACATAAGTGTATGTTATTCAAGAAGTCAATGAATGAAAATGGGTGTAAGAAACTCAAAATACACACATTTACATAAAGACATACCTATACAAACCTACTCCAAGTTTATATATTAACAAATTAGTTTCCTCTAAATTCATTTTGTAACATGAACCGTTTGGTTAGTAAGTTATATAACTGTGTTAATGATGCGATTGTGCGTAGTTAACATCTTATATGAAAAGCTTATTTGCATGTTACGAAAAAGCATCTCACACACGTTCAATCAAACTTTGCCACTCACGCCAAAGTAGGTTTCGCTAGAACCGTCGATTTCCCACTACCCCACCGAACCGAGGCTGCAAATTTTCGACCTTACGACAAACCATAATCCGCTTACCTACCGTGCAAAATAGCAGTGAGCCCTTAAGCTTAAAATTGATTGCACACAGTTTGCCATTTTCCTTTGACCGGGTGGAAAATATTAGTTTTTGAACAAATAGCTGTAAACAGTCCCTCCAACGCGATTTTTAAAGTATCTCTTCCAGAAATAATAATTAAAAAATAATTGTAAACCTTTTCATCTGGAATAACTTCCATACAATCATTCAAATTAAATAAAAGCGATGCCTGTTTCGTCGGTGAAAGGAAACAATACGCATATTTTATTTTTTTCCATGTCCGCTTTCAATGTAAAACATAAGACTCCTAACGTAGTTTTTCTACTAGCACTGGATGTTGCTCTGTTGCTTAACGTTCCTTTTTTTTCAAATATAGTAGACATAGAAAGATAAGAGGGGGGTAAGAAATGAAGAGTGGTTAGTTAATCGCTCTCGATGCGCCTTGTTTTAAGGATGGAAAAGTGGGGGAGGGATCACATCACATCCATGCATGCCTTTGAACAGAAATTCATAAATCAATTTATACAAACTGTCCGTACTTGGCTTTAAGCCCGTGACCTTCCTAACCAAATCCAACGACGTTGATCATTCAATCACGCAGCTGGCAATATATTAATTGAATGTAAATTTAAACATGGCCTTGATTTATTTGGCTAGATGAATAAAAACACATTTTGGACGAAGCCCTTTCAAATTGGATCGTAATTTACTTTGATGCAAGTGATTGCATTGTTTATTTATCTATCCAATAATTTTTATTATGTTATATTACACAAAAAAAATGACCCGAGTTGTGTACCTGTATTAAGGTCGATAAACGCAGGGATTAGGGATTATAATACCGGTACAAACAAAAACGTGGTTCCAGTTTTCGTGGTGATTGTTCAATACCGAAATACCTGATTTTAAAAAGCAAAAATATCAGTTCTTCGGTTACAAATATTTGTATAAAATTACTTATGATGGATAAAAATACATTAAATGAGCTTTATCAGTATTGACAAGCTCCAAAATCGATGAGTTTTACAATAGTTTATTATTATTTTAAGAAACAGTAACATATTTGTGAAAAAAACCCGCTTATGATTTTGGTATATGTTTAAATGACAGTATTTTGTATGAACTTAAGGAATAGGTCGCGGTTTTGATGTAGTCGCTCGGTATTGGTATTTACAATATCGGTATTTAATATAAAATACCGGTAATGATATAATTATTTGGTTTTGCAATCCCTAAGTGTAATACTGTATTACTGTATCCTATAATATTTTGAACAACAGTAAATATTAATAAAAACACAATATTCCTTTGTACTTCATTCCACTTTATTAAGTAGGTCAGGACCGGTTTCGCTCATTGTGAGCATTGTCAACTGATAAGACAAATATTTAAACAGTGCTATTTATATAAAATTTAAATTAAAATAAAAGGTGTAAGCAACTATTAACAATGAAAAGAATTTACAAATAACATTATAAGTGACTCTACAATTACACAAAATTAAAATCCTTAACACCTATATCATACAATTAAAAAATCATCAAAGACTTATAATTATAAGTGGCGAGTGATGCCAATTATGGCCAGTATTGAAAGTGAACACCCTTAAAGTGAACAGTAAATATATTTATAATTATAAACCTTCAAATTGTTTATAAATCTATTTTTAATCATCAGATTTTATTATATGGCTATTTTCAAATATAGCAAGAAAGTTATATAGAAAAATATATATAGTAAGAAAAATCTACCTGAAACAAACAATTTGTTAACAAAAAATACAATATAATGAGATATTTCTTAAAAAAATGTTTGTTTTTTTCTCTTTTATAAATTATCGACAACACTTAAATAACGTAATTGTATATAGGCCTTTGCTTCCTCGTTGGCGATCGCTAACTTTCCAGTCGAGCAAGAGAAAATAATTTCCTGGACCGTAATACTCAATTAAAGAAACTTTACAAAATTTATATTATAAATATTATATCTCTGGAATAAAGCTTCGTCCCTATATACAAGTACAAAACTGGTAGGTTCCTATTGCGAATTTCAAAAGTTGTTTAACAGATGTTTCAGAACAAGAAATAATTTAAAAACTTTAAAAGCCATTCAATTTTCTAGAACTTTCCCCGATTAATAATGTAAACCATTGAAGTGCAGCTTTTGTTTCCCAGTTTTATTTTTCCATTTTGAATTTTTATTTTTATTTTTTAAATTTTAATAGATATATCAGCAGCTTTCATCAATCTCCAAATATAAAACAAGACAAAGTAAGGCTTTTCAAAAATTCTTTATCGCAATTATTTTTAAACCAAGATTGCTACAATAATAGCTGTACTATTTTACCAATGCATGTAATTTTATTCGACCAAAAATAGAGATTGACGAATATTTCTGCGTTTTTAAAATATGAACATACATTTCGTAATTGATTGAATTATTTCTTGAACTTTTGTTGCTCTTAAAATCCAGTAAACATATTGACTGTGGAAAGGAAAAAGGACGTAACCCACAGTTTCTTCAAAACAGGCTTCAAAGGATGCATGCTGCAAGTGTCAAATTAGTATCTAAATTTAGCTTTTATGCTTGAAAAAGATGACATTGTAAAAAATTATAACCAAGAAAAAGACTGAAATAAAGGTTTTTCCTAAGCATTTTTTTTAATTAATATTAGATTATGTTAATTAAACACCAGCTTAGAAGTCTTCGTGCACTTCAAGGTTGTGTAAAATTCATAATTTGCATATGGCCCAAAATCATCAGAATACGTTTTTTGCGCCTCCTGTAAAATTTGATATGTGTGGGTGACGTCTTTTTTCCTTTCCACAGTCGATATAGTACCAGTTTTTCAAACTATCATTTATAAATTGAATAAAACGGAATTCCCTCAGTAACAAAATTAATTTCTATTGCTTATTTCATTCTGTCCAAATACTCGAGTTTATTATTACAATGTATGATAGTAAAAAATATTTAAATAATATTAAAGGTTGGTATTTTTTTTTTGGCTCGTATTTTTCTGGTCAGAATTTAAATAGCACTGGTCAGAATTTTTATTAAATGGTCAGAATATATCGGTCTGAATAAATAGTCATAATTTAAATGAAATTTAAAAAAAAAGCCTAACCTAACCTAACCTAATAACCAAAGTTGTTATTAAATATCCTGACCGTTTAATATTTTTATTCTAATCGTTCATATTTTTATTCTGACCAAAAATTGATTTAAATTCTTACCATTTAATTTGTTTCCTTTTTTTATGTAAGTGTTGTCTTATTCACTGAGTAGCTAAATTATCACCAACAATGCACTTGTAGTATATATACATCATGACTTTTATGGCAGAAGTTGTTAAGCAACAAATTATACAGCAAATGAACAATTTTAGCTCTTATAAAGTCTCGAGCATCGATTTTTCATGTTACATATAATATAGATGCATTAATGCCAATCTAACACAAACAAAAGTTTAAAATTTATAGACAGATACAATCACTTGCCTTTAAGCCAGCATTTATAATTATTAGCAATACATATATATATTTATTCATGTCCGCTCCCAATACCAAGCATATAGCCTCCTAATGGAGGTATCTCAATACAAGTTTTCTACGAGAAATATTTGTTACTCAGTCGCTCAACATCTTTTTTTCAAATATAGTAGTAGGGATAGAAGGATAAGGCTAGGACAGGACTAGTTGTTAACTAATCGCTTTCGCTACGCCCAGAAATGGTGAGAGGATTTTTTTATCCATCACAAAAGCCCATGCCTTGGAACAAAAGTCTATCTAAAAATGCTGTTCGTATCGGGAGTTGAGCCCATGAGATCCGTCACGAAAGCCTACAACGCTAACCACTGTGGCATAGGACCCGAAATAGATTTAAAAAAAGAGTACATAAATAAATATTCTGTTTTAAAAACCGGTATGACCAATACAGCAACTGATATACTCCAAACAAATAATCTCTTTATTTATATTTTTTGTCAGTTTTGTGACTTCCCAATTTCTGACCAAAAAGTGACGCAATATTTAAAAACATCTAACTTTTATTACAACAACTTTTTTAAAAGCAATCATTGTATTAAAAATGCATTCTACTGCACTGTCTTTTTTGCAGAACTAAGAATTATTTGTAGCATACCGGAAATTTAAGTATCCATCAAAAGAAGCAAATTAATAAGTTTACTTTGATAATGTACGCTGTACCAAAGACTTTTTCTACTGTATCAGCAAACTCTACCGATTAAGATAGTTTTATGTTAAAATAAGCTAAATAATTTTTCGTTTGCTTACTTATTTCTCAGCGAATTAGGTTGGCAAAACGACCAAAGATGTCTTCACTTCTACGATGTTATTTTTAATTACATTAAAAGAAGTTTTAACCAAGTCGATAGATAGTTCAGATGAAAATTAATAATAAAGAGTTGTAGTCAAAAATCATAAGTCAATATCCTGTAATTTTATGTTTTCCATCGTCGGAGAAAACTGCGGTTTTATTTGAAATATATTTCACGAGACATCCAAAACTTCATTATAGTTTTAAATACAATGACTATAAATTGCAAATATAGCACTCCAGTAACTACAATATCCGGAATAAGTACAAAAGTGTTCCATTGATTGTTTCAAAATGTCATGATTATTATTTCCAATTGCAAACAAACAGCAATGATGACCTCGGAAATACAAATTATATTAAATTCGCAGAAATCTTTGGAAAAATACATTCTTGTTACTAAATCCTCTTGAAATTCATGCATTTGAGCTCCCGTTTCATTTGAAATCGATATTGATAAACATAATTAAACATTATGTTACAGATTTCTGTTTTTATGATTTTATTTAAGTCAAATGTGAAACTATTCTGATCGATGAGATATATAATTTTTTGACTTTAATGGTCTTGGTTTATAGCATGAGCTGAACTTTTAATGGGAAAATATCACTTTTCGCGCTCGTCAGTGTCCAGGCTTAAGGATACTAATCCGATAGTGACATTATCTTTTTTTAAGATTGTAATTAGTTTTCAGTGGAAGACTATCTATAAGTGGAAAAATCTAGCAGCGCATGTTTATTAAAACATCTTATTAATGTTGTTAGTCGTTAAAACTTTTTACTCTTGTTTTGAGGTTTGAACATTGTATCAAGTAATAAAAACACAAACAAAATATACATGTTATTTATCAACGAGTCCTTAGAAACTTTTGTAAGTTGATTAATTGATTTTAGACAAATCTTTGTGAAAATATCGGATCGAACTATGCAATTATGTTTCGTTACACTAAATTTCAGTCAAAAATCCTAATGACTAACCAAATTCAAGAAATTCTGAAGAAGGGAAAAAAAGCGATCGGCGTTGGATTGATTCTTTTACGCGTTGTGCGTTTAAACGGAAAAAAATACTTTAAAATGCATTGTTATTTAAAAAAAAAAGAATCTTAATGATAAATCGATGCTGGTTTAAGTGGTTAAGGTAAAGGATCAACTCGGGTAAGAAACATCGTCTTTGAACGAATTTAATTCGTTAACTGATCATCCACTGTATATACAAATAACTATAATAAATACGTATGTTTTCTTCGAAGCAAAAATTGCAGTTAAACAATATTGATGGGGAAAAACAACACTCCTTAGTTGTACACCGGATGACTACGTGATCTGACACCACCTGGCTTAAAATTTGTATGCAAGAAATCGCTTCAGACTGCTGCCAAAAAACCTTTTTGTTTTTCCGCGACTATAAACTACTCCTTCCAACTGGAATATTATTTTTGAACACAAAACGAACAAAAGAAAATGATTTACTTCTCGCCTTAGTCCAAAGACGTAATATTTCTTTTTACCAAAAACATCATGAACGTGATATATTGTCGGAATATGGAGAGTAAAATTTAAATTTTCAAATAGGTAGTTTATTATTTTTATCGACGTCATCTGGCATACGATTCACTGACATGATTGAGTTTTCCATTGAACTTTAAGCTTCTGAGTAGCCACACACTACCTTTTTATTTACTAAAGATTTTTAAGCAAGCCATTTTTTGGATACGTTACGTAATGCATTGGTCAGTCCAGTAACCGAAAGAGAACATCGATTGACATTTTTTTCTCTGCCAGTTAGTCAAGAATTCAAATTCCCGAATGAAAGCATTCATTAATTGACTATGAATCAAAAAATAAGTATTCATAATCTTTTTGGATCACAAAAATGTGAAAATAGATCAGTATATTAAAAATCCATCGTAACATTACTTATCCTCCCTGAACAGAGGTGTTTTTTCTAACATTTTCTGTATATTTTCATATTTTTTTCCATCTCCGCTCCCAATGTGGAGCATATGGACTCTTAATGGAGTTTATCTTAACAGAAGTGTTTCTACGAGAACTGCTTGTTACTCAGTTACTCAACCTTTCTATTTCCAAAAAGAGTAGGAATAGAAGGAAAAGGCTAAGACAGGACTAGTCGTTAGCTGATTGCTCTCGATACGCTCCGTTTATAGAATAGGATGGGTGGGAGAGGGGATTTCAAGACATCCCATACATCCGTGCCTTCGAACAGAAATTCATAAGCCGATTGAAATATCAATTTATAAAACTGTCCGTACTGGGATTCGAACCATTGACTGAAGCTAACGACGTTGACCACTTGACCACACAGGCGGCAGAAATATAAACCATATAAAAAGGTCACATATTTTTTATTGGAAACATAGATGGTTAGAAAACATTATTTTTTTAAATAATGGTTTTTTATCTTTTAATTTATTATTATAATGAATCTCACAGTGATTATTAAAACTAGTGAATGTAGTGCTTTGTCAGTACAATTGTAACTTATTGTCTTTTAAAAGTTTGAAATCTTGGCAATGTATTATATAAAATAACCAGCACTTATAATTCAAGCTTACATCATTACAATTCACGTTCGCTTTTACTGATCAATACATGGATTAACCTATTTGTTTATAAACTCACTGACGAATGCTAGACAAAGTAGAAATCATTTTACGGCTTAGGTTATGTTAGAATTCGGATAATCCTAGTTAAAGTATAAGTGACATTACGGGTTAGATAAGGTTAGTTTAGGTTAAGTATGTTTTATAGAAAGACGGCTAGAATGACAACAGGACGTTAAATTTTTTGAGGTTATGTGAATTATCAGATGATAATAAAACACACCAACTGTGAAAATTATTTACAAATGTACACGTGACTATTTTTAAGTTTATAAACGATTTGACTGTGTCTGAGTAGTTGATATACATGTCTGCTGGTTAATTTATACGCTAAGTAAACTAAGTGCATATTTTTAACTGTAGCATATATATAAGATTTTGGGGTACGAAGGTATTGTTAGGGTCTTAATAGAAGACAACGTTTCCGTTCAGCTTGTTGAAAGTCATGTATGAATTTCAATGCATTATTTTACAATACGCTTAACAGTTTTAACTTCACTGCACTAGCGAAATAGAGACTGTATTAATACCCACTTATGAATCATGTAGTCACAAATAGTAAGCCCACACTAGGTACAATGCATACAGGCACTGAAGCTTTGAGGAAGCACCAGCCCAGGAACATCGCTCGTCTAGTAATTCTAAAATGAAGTTTGCGTGCTTTTATGATATATTAACATATATAAACTAAATTCAAACAATGCTCAATCAATCAAACCTAATTATATTTGTTTGTATCTGTAGATAAATTATACAAAATCAACCTACCTTTAAATGAAATGATACCTGACGACTCAATTTATACGTGTAAATATAATCAACTTTGAATAAAATGACGTATGGAATCATTTAAAAAACTGTCATTTTTATGCTATTTTTAATATAGTTTCTCATTTAAAATAAGGAATTTTCTGTGAAAATTATATCATTACATAGATTATATTTTTGTATGGGTAAAAAATTCGTAGTATTTTTTTTATAAAGTAAGCAAAAACTGAGAGCTAAAGTTTGTGTATAAAAAAATAAGTTTTCTTCTTAATTAACGTGTCTTTTAAAAAGCAATACGCTTGTGTATACAAACATATTTCTTTTACGTTGACTCCCGGAGCCGTGTTTTTACGTGTTAAGCTATCCTTTCAAATTGTGGTATTAAGTAATATTTTTTAGAAAAAGAGTCATTTTCACATCATTTAACAGGCATATTTTGCTTAGGTAAGATACATTGGAAACGTTTAACATACATTCGTTGTTATAATCTAGAATTTCGACTGAAGGTGCTTGATGGAATTTGAATTTCAAATTTGAATTGTCTGAATGCTGTACTCTTTCATTAATCTTGTTGTTAACGACCCTGGTTTCGCCTTTCGGCATCTTCATGTTTTTTCAAGTGCACAAATGTACTTGAACTGACGAGCAGCAAACAGTTTGTATTCCTTATATGCAAAAGTGAATCACTCAGTATATTAATTATTGTTAAACTAATTGATATGACTTTGCGAGAATAACGACAAGATTAATGGAAGAGTACAGCATTCAGACAATTCAAATTTACATTCGTTGTTAGTTTCTGTGAAAGATTTATCTTAATCGGCTACAAACCATAAATTGAATGTGTATAGATTCAACGAACAGACATTTGATACTGCCGTTCTGTCACATCGAACCATCACATGCCATTCTTGTACGAATATCACTGTATACGTTTTACAAGTTGGGCGTCGTTTCTGAAGGCGTCGGAGTCACGCTCCCCCCATCCATCATCCGGCGAAGGTGTGCGTCACTATTTTTCACTTTGGCGGGAAAAGTGGTACCTGCCGCGGATAAAAATTGAAGCCTCGATGCCGGAATTTGAAAAATGATCCGAACACTCCGAACTGAGCTCCCCGGGTACAAGGGGCTGAACGTTTATCTATTTTTATCCCCCAACGTGTTCGCCCCCCGGAACGTTTACTTTATATTTTTTACGAAGGTTTCTTTTACGCGATAGAAAATTAATTTTGCTCTGTCACATTGAAAACTTTAAGTTTAAATTAAGCTTTACGAGTGAAAAAAGTACGAGTTAAGAGTGAAGTACGCTTTCTAAGAAAATGTTAAGCATATATTTGCAAAACTAAGGTAACGATAGAAATGAAAAATAGTTTTATTTCGTTTATATATCGATTGCAATCGCATTGATTTGTATCATTGGTGTGATATACTCTATTTTCAAAAAACAATATCGTTTCAAACAAACTGCCATAACTCTGATAGCCATGATTCAACAAAATCAACAAAAATTATGATTTTATTGCAATGTTTAGGTATTTTTTTTAAAAAATAATTCTGAATGCATGTATTACTTGTGTTGGTGTTTTATATTTCTAATATGTATAGTAAAAATATTTTTCAGCCGTTCACTCATAGCACATGTAAGATTTATTAAAATTTGACTGTTATTTACCTCATAAGCTTTCAAAATCTACCACACATCAGTACCAGCGCAATCGCATGTTATGCTAAATCATTCGCCTCACAAAATATGTTTGAAATAAAATCGTCATGGAATAAGAACGGAGAAAAGCTTTATTGAAATTTACACGAGAATGTGAATCAAGGTGTAATAAAATTCTATACGATAAAAAGAAATACGTTTCACATAGGATTTGTGAGAGTTCGTTGTACTCGTTACTACCGAATATAATATAAATGGGCTCTTTAAATACTCGAAAGCTGTTAACGTTCCAATCCCGACAACTGCTCGTTAATACTTTATTGAGCAAATGTTTTTAGTGGTGACATTTTGTTACCGATAGTTTTAGTAACTAAAAATACACACAGTAATCTGAAAGCTACAGTTAGGTTAATCAAAAAGCTTCAACTTTAATTGAACTTTTTTTTAAGATGTTTTAAAATAATCAACTTAATTGTCATTTAGTTTATTTTCTTTTACAATAGAGGTCAATAGTAATGTCTTTTATCTATCTTATTATTCCACTTATCACACTTTAGTTCGAGGTTAACATCAACAATAAAAATTCTTTTAAATAGGGTACTTTCTATTTTAAGACATCTCATTCTTTCAGTAATTGATTGCAATATTTATCACTTTTATGGTGTTCACTGTCAATACTTGGTGGAAAAGCATTATATTAATAAAAACACAATATTCCTTTGTACTTTATTCCACTTAATTTAATAGGTCAGAACCGGGTTTGCTCATTGGGAGCATTGTCAACTGATAGGAAAAATATTAAAACAGTGCTATTTAAACAATACAATTATACATTATTTTTTTGTATAAATATCACTGTTTAAATATTTTTCTTATCAGTTGACAATGCTTGCAATGAGCGAATCCGGTTATGACCTATTAAATAAAGAGGAATAAGGTACAAAGGAATATTGTGTTTTTATTAATGAAATATTTATGTCATAATTATATTTTCAACGGGTACCTTTGAAACAATATTATTTTTTAATTCTCTTCGCTAACGACTCGTAAGGGACACACATGAATAAAATATAGAATATCGTCTTTGGGTTATACGAACAATGCAAATCAATATCACCAAATCCGTAGTATGCAACAAGCAATCTATACAATGTTTCAACGATCGGTTTTTTTTACAAAGTCTGACTGCCTTAATTCAATTTCACAACCTCCCTTTTCACATAGGGTAGGATAGAAGGGTGTGCTAAAGAGTACTGTTAGCCAATTGCTTTACATAAGTTATAACAATGGCTGGATCGGTTAGACTTTACTGAAACCTATTGCGTAGTGTTAATCACAATAGTAGTATGTATATTTTAGGAAAATATAGTAAATCGACCAATTTATATTGTACTCAATTGCTACGAGTCTACGATGCTACGTGGGGTCCTAAGTACTGTTTCGCCTAATTAAATTTAGTTTACATACTATTTTTGTTGCTTATTTAAATTAGACTATCCGACGTGCTGAATCTCATATAAAGGTACTGAAAAATATAATTCACTGAACGCTCTCAACGAAATAATGCTCGATGTAGAACAAAGCACAAAAATCTCTCTCTTCCCGATGTATGTTATGCCATACTGTTGCCACCACCTTTCATGGATTAATAACCTTTTTATAATGGGCGTACTTCAAAGCAAAACAGCGTAAAACGCTTTTAAATATTTTTTCTGATGTTTTTCAGGAGGAATAACCTTTGCTGTTCTGTTAATGAAGATGGGAAATGGAAAGTTTCAACAAGTTAACATGAATACACGTTGCGGCATCATCTGGATATTGCTTGAGGGTATGATCAGAATCTGGAAAATATCTTATCATATCATTGCCTGTTAACAGTTGATCATTGAAGGAAAGCCATTATTCTTAGTTGTGAATTGGTTGGTATACAAATTTGGAGTAAGAAAATTACAAAAAAAATGTGGTCAATTTTAACAGAGCCACGTGATAGAGTTTAATGCAGTTAGGAATAGCAGATGAAATATCGGATCCGTAGCCCAGTGATCAACATCGTTGGGTTCCGTGAAGAATCTCACGGCTCTCACTACGAATGGCACTTTTCAATCGATTTATTGATGAATTCTTATCCTAAAATAACGGGGTGTAGCGAGAGTAATAAGCTAGTCATGTCTCAGTTTTATCCTTTCTTACCAAATTCTCTTCAACAGAACAGTTCTTATAGAAAAACTTATTTTGAGATACCTCAATTAGGAGACCGTATAATTTACATTCGTAGGTCATATGAATTAAAAAAAAAATAGAAAGAATATTGTGTTGTCTGAAAAAGTGTACCTGTATGAACACTACTATCTTCTAAAAAACTATCAGTTATGTGATTTTTATTTATATTATTTTTCATCGCAAACTAGCCAGTTAGATAAACTATTTGCTTAGAGAATTTTTCATACTCAACGTCATTAAGATTTATTGTATAAGTCGAAAAGAAGTTTACCTGCCTTTCAATTGAAACACTGTTTTATATTCAAGATGTAGTATATATATTTCCAAGTCCATTAAAAAGACAGGTAATGGAATGTAGGTTTAGAGCGAATGTACGATTACAACAAAAGAAAGATATACTGGTAGCGCTGTAAAAGGTTTTGTTCGTGTTTATATACGACTAAAGGTGATAAAAGAGCGGATTTTTCTATTGGATAAAGCGGACTTTTAAATCAACTCGATCGATTTAAGCTTTGTGCTTGTATATAATTGTGTTTGCTCCGAGCAAAATAAAATGGTTGGCAATATATGGTTGAATAACCAATGCGGCAGACTGAATAGATATTGTTACTAATCTAATTTGTTTTCACCAAAACAACTTTATTTTGTATTCACAACAATGTTATGTTATTTAATGTTCTCATTAATATATTATGCAGCATTAAAATCTAACATAATTGTAATTAAAAATATAATTATCCTTATATATATTTTAAAAAATAATACACATTAATACAAATGTTGGTCGGATAGTTGATATTCCTTATTTAATGTGACATACCACGTATATAATCTGTAGTTTGCAGATGTAAGCCCAAAAATAAAAATTAACTAAATAGTTGAAGACGTCAAGGAAAAAACATGCGAACTAACAAACTTGACTTTTAAAGATATTTAAACATTTGCAATCTGAACAGTATTTCAATAAATATAGGAAAGAATTTTAATGTTTTCTGGAGATAATTTTAGTTAAAAATTAAAAAAAAACTTTTGTAAAATCAATGTTTTATTCTTTGATCGTAAATACACATTTTTTTTCTACTTCAAGCTCATTTAATTGAGTGGAGTGACAAATTTGCTAGTAAAAATAAAACCTGCCTAGTTTCAGGGTGTTCACTATCAATACTTGGTGGAAAGGCATTGTATTAAAAAATAAAATATACATTTGTACCATTTCCCACATTTATTTATTAGATCAGGACCGGTTTCACTTATGACCAGAATTATCAACTGACTCAGACTGACTCAGTTGACTCAACTGACTTACAACTAGTTGATCTCTCTATGTCCTGTTGTTTAATAATTGAAAGGGTGTGAGGGAATGTTTTGACATCACAAACATCCATGTATTTGAACAGAAGTCGATAAATTTACTGAAAAAAATATGTTTGTACTGGGACTCGATCACGTGAGATCCGTCACGGAAGCCAACGACGTTGACCGACACGCCACAAACCCAGAACTAATGTTACTTCATCATCATCATCAGTGTCATTTCATCTTTATAATGGGAACTGTGGAGCCGAGCTCCAATCTCCCTTTCGTCTAAGGTTAAATATATATATATTTTTTCTAATTTATATGTTGTGGGCCCATTTCATTTAATTTATTCTATTTACTTTTTTTTAAATACTTTGGGTTTGTCTGTTGTATGTTACTTCATAGTTACGTAGCTTTTTATATACTATAAAGCAGTGCTCCGCAACTGGTGTGCCTAGGCGATGCCGGGTGTGCCGCAGCGTGTATCTCCAATAAAGGAAAAAAAAAATAATTTGGTCTATACTACAAAATATTTCTGAATACACTATCACAGAGAATCAGAAATAATTATTTTTTGGTTGAAAGAATATGTTATATGTCCATACATAGTACCTATACCCAAATCGATAAAATGTTTATTTGTTATAACTTTTACCACTGAATGCTGAAAATTTAACTGAAGGGGGAAACTTACGGACTTTGCACTACTTTGGTGCAGCCTTTTGACTGATGCTTTTTTTGTAAATAAATCTGAATAATCTGAAAATTTTATTTTAATATAATCTTCATTATGAGTACACGTGCTCTACATTGGTAGTGGAAATAGTTATAAAATATCCATATGGTTCTTTTGTGTTTTGTATCATACATAAATAATAAATAATTTCTGTATATTGTGCACATTTTTACTTGTGGTGTGCCGCAAAATTTTGGAGAACACGTCAGTGCGTCAGAAGGTTGCGGAGCACTGCTATAAAGGACGGTTCGATAGTAAGTAATTGTTAATCCGGCACTAAATCTTACATAACCCTTATGTAAAAAAAAGACAAGTTTAACTATTATTGTTTAATATCTTGCCAAATGAAGTAAAGATATCATAATACTCGAGGTCAAATTAAATGAGGCCTAAATAGACATTCCATTTATGCATTAATATTACACTTTCAGCTTAAAATATTTACTTATTTGGCCGAATACATTATTCCAACGGTAGTCGATAAAGTTCGCTGAATTTGAATTACAAAATGTGTTATTTCTGCTTAATTCTAATCATATATTTAACCCAAATAAACTATTCATAATAATACTATGAACATTTGTATTTCAATTATTGTTAAAAGTTTTAGGGTTTCTATTTTAAAGCTTTTAGTATGTCACAAGGCTGTGTAAATGTTTTATAAATCAAGCAAAATTAAGCTTACTTGCGTAGAAAATCTAAATGAAATAATATATTATCACAATTGTTCTAATTAATCTTTTACAAAGCTAATGAGAATCTGACGAGACTTACGCGAGTGGCGTTATTTTTAAGCTCTGGGACTTTGGCGTGGCATCTTTTTTCTCAGTAGGTATATATTTCCATAAATCTTGACGGTGTAATTATTTTGGGCAATGCGCCATTATATAAAATTGTGTATATTTTTTAAACTATTCTGGTTGAGCTTACTAATTATTTTTTAAGTGAATAAGCATTATTTATTTTTTTTATTCATTATTTAATTATTATTCTAGAAAGTACTATACGTTCGTGGCCAAATGGCCTTTCACGGAAGTTTTTAAAAATATAAATGAAAAATTGTTTTATTTCATATTTTTTAAGCTTCATTAAAACTTTACAGTCTTAACGAAATTAAGCATGAAGATATACTTTTAAATTTTCCTGAAAAAGCAATTAGAAAAAATATGTTTCTTTTTTTCTCATAACTTAAAAATTTACTATTCGTCGTAAAAATATTCAAGACTTTTTAGAAGGTTGAAAATATTTACACAATATTTCTTTTTATTAACATTGTTAAGATTTTTGCGTACATAATAAAAGTAGTCAAAAAAATGTTGCTGAAAATAGACTTCTGGCGTAAGTAAGTACTTTTTTTTACCCGTAAGGTATTGTTCGTATTTTTAACACCCCTGAAAATTTTGAGATAAACTCCATTAGGAGTCCATATGCTCCACATTGGGAGCGGACATGGTTTAAGAAGAAGAAAATTTTAATTAAGTTTATGATAAATATGAGGACTCTGAAAACAAAGATGGGTCTCCGTGTTTTGTTAAATATGCCATCTTGTAAAACTGGCAATTTTACATATATTAATAAGTTCAATTTTAAAAAAATATGGTTGTACCATGTAAATTTTTTAACAATTAAAATCGAATTTGTAACAAAAGTGCCAGTTAACATAGTCCTTTATAGCAAGCACGGCAATTATTCAACTGATTTGCACACAGCAATGTAAACTTTATTAAAATGGCATGATAATACCGATATTAATATTATTTATTTTAGACGTTTTATTTTTAAAAAAATAACGTTTTTATTGATTTGCCAACATTTCAGGATTATGAGATTGCCTCTTTTGTTTCTGCGCCTCCATATATTTTAATATTAAACCATGCTCTAGAAACTTATGAATCCAATAATTATATTACAAGAAATATAAGTTTTGTGTGTTACAAACACTTCAAAATAGACATATTTTTACGAAATAAAATAATCAATTTGTATTCATTTTTTACAATCAACAAAAAACGGGAAAATAGGGATAATATTTATTTACTCAATTAGTCTAAAAATTGTTTAATTTTTATTTTTGAAAAAAATATTTGGCATAATAGCTTATGCCAAAGCGCCAAAAATTATTAGGGAAGATTTAATTAGGCAACAAATTTTAGTAATCACGGAACTTTAGCGTTATCTAGAATCTAAAGTTCTGCCTGGCATCATTTTTGAAGAAATAAATTTGTAAGCATTGTCCTGACGTAAGTATATTCACGGTGAAATGGCAAACTAAATTGAGCACAAATAAGTTGTCGACTGTCAAATTGGCTGTCACTGGAAAAAGTGTTGCTTACTCTAAAAAATGACCTATTAATAATCTCTTTACGGTATTTACTTTTAATTATGGCTGTGTAGTCGTGAAAAAAATAGACGACTCCAACTATTAAAAAAAAATTAAATAATTTAATTTTGACTTGACTTAATTTAACTTTAGTGATTATTAAACCACTAGCCCTGTCCAAGCCTTATACTTATATCCCCATTCTAAATATGAGATACCTCCATAAGGAGACCATATATTCCACATTAAAAGCGAATATGGATACAAAAAAAAATGTATTCCATCAGATTATCTTTAGTCAGTAAAGCATGCAATGTCAACACTATGGACAATTGTGGTTTGAATACACATCATTAAATAAATATTTTTTAATAGGTTTGAGTCGCTCGTTTTTACGACTCCGACTCCAACTCTACAACTCTGCTTCCAATACTTGGTGGAAGGGCATTAAAATAAAAAATAAGACACTTTTTTTGTAGTCCACAACTTTTTGACTTTTTCTATTCACTAAAACATCATGAGTCACCAATATTTGTCCAAACATCATCAATATTTTGATATTTCTTTATAATATCTTGTATATCTATGATATAAAATCAATTGATTTATAAATATTTAAGTAACGAATATATTTTACCATTTAGGATTGTGTATTTTCTATGGAAAAGAAAAACAAACCATGCTTGAATAAAACAAAACGATTACTTCTTACATTCAAAAGAAGATTCACGTAATATCAGTTCAATTCAAGTTCTTAAATTCCATCGAACATCTGATGTCAATCAATCGGAAAGGAATAGATGAACCGTTAAAATTGGAGTTTTTTTTTACAATACGTATCACCAATAGCTTTTTATTTATTTTTTATGAAAACTCGTACCTTGTTTTATCTAGTCCATTAAAAAACTCAATTTATCATTCGAGCAGAGGACGCCTGTCATTTCATTTTATTCAAATAAATATATATTTTTAATAACCTCTATATTGAAATCGCAGCTTCGCTTATCGTGTACACAAGCTGTTACCCTGCTTAGTTTTGTTTGCAGACAAATATTTAAATTCTCTTAATAATTAATTTCGGAACGCTTTGTTCATTATTTAACATTTTGATTTTTTAATGTTTTGTATTATTGAATTTACTAAGCTGATAAATTCACAATTCAATTGAATTTTATGCGGCCCGATTACTTATAACTTATATCCAGGGTAGCGTCGTTAACAAAAGAGTCTCTCTATAAATTGTATATAAATGTCACATTTATAGTGTCAACTGTTTTAGTTGAAGCTTAAATACTGGAAATTTACATTGACTGTTACTATTTAATATACAAAATAAATAATAAGCGAATTAACTTACATTTTCTGTTCAAAGTAAAAATTACATTACGGTCAAGATTATGTAAGGTTAGGTTAGATATGTTGAATAAAAAAGTGCAAGAATGACAACAAAACGTTAAAATTTTTGAGGTTATGTGAATTTTTAGATGACAGTTAATTAAACACAGGAAATGCGTGGTTGTGCGCGCACAGCAATGGATAGTGGCTGGTAACAATTCTATGTACGCTTTACGTTTTCTGAAAAAAATAAGTTTCCATTTTATAAATGAACAATGTTAAGTGCAAAATTCAACTATAATCTATACCACGGTTTCTCAACCGGGGGCCACATCGTGTTCCAAGGGAGCCACAGCAGAGTTTTGAGAGGCCACGGGAAAATCCTGGAAGAGCTAAAAAAAATGTATCGCGTTTTTTTTATTTTGGGACATCCGTAAAATCTGCCAGCAAGTAAAATTTTCAAAGAATTAAAAATTATTTTGGAATTTATCAACTGCCCGCTTCGTCTTGAAAAACTTCATTGCTTATATAAAAACGGGTATGGGGCCACGGAAAATATATAGAATATGAGACTTAAAAGGGACTACGGGCTCAAAAAGGTTGAGAAACTATGATCTATACAAATAAAACACGAATTAATCAATTGAAAATGCTTACGGTGAACAAAACCGATCTTGTTCATTTGATTCAATAGTGAATGTTTTATTTGTCAGTTTGTAAAATACATACAATGGTATGTCATGGGTCCGAAAGTTTTTGATTAGTATACAGAGCTTTTAATTCTAGTGCTATAAAATTTCTAAAAAAAACTGCAAATGTGTATGTTATGCATACAACGATAATGAGATGAACTCGTTTTAATGGCCAATTATAAAGCGTAATGATTTTTTTTTAAATTCTCATCGGGATACTTTTTTGTTTATTCTAAATTGAAGAAAAAGAACACAATAAACAATATTATGAAGCAAACCGTCCGGCGAACCCAACCCAACCCAACTCAACGTCACTCCTTTGGCGGGCGTTTTAACCCTCAGAGGTTTCCAGAGAATTTTTTCGTCGCTGGTTATATTATTATGCTAACTCCCTGGCGGCTTATAAAGATTTCTTTTTCTGTCATTTTTATGTGCTTCTATTTTAAGGGGCCCTTGTTTTTAACGATTTCCCGGAAATTAACATGGATTAAGGAAACGACTTTTTGATCGTTAAGGATTGTGTATAATCGAAGCATACGCGCAGCGAACAAGTCAAATTTTGATAGAAACTGTGTTGTTTCTTTGATATCAAATTAAAAGTAAAAAGAGCCACGTGGTATTTTACAAAAAAAAAGTTAGTTGTGTTGTAGTATTCTACACGTCTTAACCTTTAGAGGAGTATAGACGTACAAGTACGTCGGCACCATTTTCTGTTAAGAAGTACAGATGATCTCTTAGTTCAACACAGTAGTGTCTGTCTGCGAGCATATATATACTTTAACTTTGAATTATATATAATATATTCATTGGAAAAAATTCACACAATTTATTTTCATGTGAAAAAAAGCTGTTAGATTTAAGTAAGGTCAGTATAAATCTATTCACTTCTCTAAATATTAAAGTATAGTAATAGTGAAGTAACCTCAGTTAAGAAACATTGCAATAGTGTTATCTCCGTAAAAATAACATTATGCAATTCACCAAAACACAAAATAAACACGTGTTTGTATTTAAAAGTCAAATAAAAAAGTTTTACCATTTCACTGCTTAATCTGGCTCACTTCACCTCTAGAGGGCCCATATATACTTGGTATGTCGTACACTAATTGTATTCGGTATTACTTTTTTAAAATCTGTGTTTGGTTCCAATGTGCAGAATATGGTCTCTTAGAAAAATAGAACTAGATAACACTTTAAACTATTTTCAGTATTGTTTTAAAGGAAATGTATGAAAACATACACATTTTTCAGTAAAGACAAAAATTAATAAATTTAAATATTCTATGTCTGGAGAAATAATATATTATTCATTGAAGGCATTACATAAAAATATTTTTTTATTCTGATTCCATATTTAATTAATATAATCAAGACCAGTATCTCTTATTGTAAATGGTCGTGATTAGCGAAACTGGTTCTGATCGTATATATATAAATGTGGAGTCAGTAAAAAAAGTGTTTTATTTTTTAATATAATACCTTTTTACCAAATATAACAGTGAATGCCTTAAAATTGATAAAAGATAAAGGTGATTATTCGTGGGCTACCAGATCACACCTAGCAATACATGCGGCTATCAATGTGGAGCATATGGACTCCTTATATCAACAGAAGTTTTTTTACGATAACTGTTTAGTACTTAATTGCTCAACATCTTTTTTTTAAAACGTGTAGGAATGTAAGGTTATTACAGGAAGAGTGATTAGTTTATTGCTCTCGCTACGTTCCGTTATTGTTGAACAGATGTGTGATAAAATATTTCATACATGATAAATATTCATGTTTTTGAACAAAAATCTATTGATCGATTGAACAAAATGAAATTGTGCTGGGATTCGAGCTTGTAAGCACTGTGCCCAAAGCCAACGACGTTCACAACTTGACCACGGACCCGATGTTAAATAAAAAAATAATATTTCAGGGTTAATTACTCTCATACTCCGAAGTGTTATTCTTTGAGACTGTTATTTTGAGATAAATTTTTACTAAGTAATAATTTCATTAGGAGTGTCTACGAAAACATGAAATTTTCCATAAAAAGTTTGCTTAATAGGGTAAGGATTTTTTCTCGTATAATAACGTAGCTAATGGGTAAATGGGTTCCCATTATGAATGATTACATCTTCTTATATTAATAATTTTGATATTTTAACACACTATATTCATAACTCTGTCGTAGCACGTGTTTATTGGATTTGAATAAAATAAAATATTTATCCATTTAAAAGCAGGCAATCTATCATGATTGAATATAAATTCTGAACTCTAATAATATTGAAATAAACAACGGGAACAAATTAAATGGTCAGAATTCAAATCAATTGTTGGTCAGAATAAAAATATTATACGGTCTGACCGATATATTATGACCATTTAATATAAATTTTGACCAATTGAATATAAATTCTGACCGTAAAAGTACGAACTATAATCAATGAGTGTTAAAGTTATTTTAATGTATGTCAACCGAATGTAGGAAAAAAATGGTCGCCTAGTGCAGTTCTTCCCAAAAATAATTATTACACGGCCCCCTAAATCTGAAAAAAATAATCCACGGCCCCCCTCAATACAAAACATGTTCTGCCGCGGCCCCTGGAGAAAACCTGCGGACCCCAGGTTGGAATCACTGGCCTAGTGCATGCAACCAAGGATAAGGCCAAAACAGGACTAGCGACTAGCAAATCGCTCTCACTTTGTCTCGATTATTTTAGAATTGGAATGGTGGGGGGAAACTTTTGTACATCACAAACAACCATGCCTTCAAACAGAAAATAGATAAATCGATTGAAAAATTCTATTTGTACTGAGACTCGAACCCGTGAGATCCGGCATGGAAGCCAACGGCGTTGACCACTGTGTCATGTACCCGACCAGATTATACACATAACAAAATATTAAGCTTATTTACCTGAATAGTCTGACTAATGATCTGGACAATCGACATTAATTTTGTAAAGTTTCGTTGCTCAAATATGTTTAGATAAGAATTTCAAAAGTAGTTACTTTCTGATGAATTATATTTTACAAGCCATGAGCGGTTCTCCTTTTCGTTTTGCTTATCTTGTAATTTCCGCTAGCCTTAGTTATCTTTGAATGATGGATATATATGTATGTATTCATCATATATTCGATACAGGTAGTTTGAATTCACTTCTGGAAGTAAAAAGGCAACTGAATCTATTACTATTGAGTGGAACATTTCTATTTTCCCTTCACAATGTTTCAGCGTCATCAAAAACAAACAAAAATTATACCAAGAAAGCGCGTAGGTTTTCATTCGTTTAAAATATTTTAGTAAATACTTACTTTGTTTTAAAAAGTTTGGCAAGTCTTGTAGACCATTAATAATCAACAATTACTGTTGATACCAATTCCATACATTGATGAACATCTTTTTAAACAAACACTCTTTGTCCATTTGCGTTGTTTTCTTTTAAATGTAGCTCGAGCTTCAATATCAAAACATTTATCTTAAGTATTTAAATGTGATAAATTAAGATTTTTAATAAAATTGAAGTTTGTTTATCCATTTCCATACAAAATGCAGTTAATTTTGATTTGAAAACTTGCGATAATTAATGTATGAATTATTTTAGTGGTTAAATATTGTTCATCAGTAAATTCCGACTTTTTTGATGAGAAAGTTCAATTTGAATCGTTCAACCACAAATGATGAAATAATTATAATATTAGAATCGTTTGAATAACTTACATATTATGTAATTCGTTTGATCGGCAATTCACTGTAAATCAATAAGGAATTTTTGCTAGAATGTATTACGAGTTAACTTGCGATGAAATCAAAAGAAGAATAATCGTAGTCACAAATTTATCCTTCTATGGACTGCATAAAGAATAAAATTCTTCTCGTTTATGGCGAAATACAAAAGTTTGCCTTTTAAAAATTCTAATAAGACCAGTTCCGGAGTACAAGTCAGAGGTCTGAACTCTTAGCTCTAAGTATTCTCAGAAGAAGTGAAGCGAGAATGGCATATGGTGAGTATTGGTGACGTAGGCAAACTCATGAGAATAATTATTACTGCAGTATATCAAACATTCTTCAATTTGTGCCTATGCTGGCTCAGACATATAAAATATAATGCATGGATGAGTGTAATTCTACCAAAGTCTCAAAGTATTTATCTTTAAGGAAAGACGTAGTATTAGAAGACTACAGTTTTTCTGAATGAATAGGGTATCACAGAATTTGCGAATGGTAGAGGTCAAGGACAATCGTAGGAAAAGCAAAGGGCAGAATGGAGTCAGACAAATTAATTTAGGCGACAAACATTCACACCGGACTTTAACGCCAAAAAATAATTAAAGAATACATTGATCTATCAAAAAGTACTCCACTGAGAACATTTTTGTCAATTTATAATTATAAGCTTTTTAGAAAATGTTTTTATAAGTTATAAGAAATGAGAAAATATTCAAGACATACCGATAAATATTGTAAATCCTTTGTGACAGTCACAAACCAAGAACTTACATTTTAGCGCTGAGGTGTGCATGCTGAACGCCAATCGCAGCGCTAGTCAATTATACTAGAGAGAGGTTGTGTTGACTCACAGTTTCAACTGACTTAGATATGTTTAGTAGCACGCAAGGCTGAACAGGTAATTTTAAAATGTCTTAGAATTTTATAATGCCTTTTGTATATGTATACTTAAAGACTAAGTTAGAAAATAATCAAACTAAGGAGTGCTTATTACGTTGATCCTTGTTTGTTTTACGCATGGAGATATTATATCATAAAACAGTTAAATAATACATTATATATAATACTAACTTGAACTAGGGCTGTTTTAGCTAGTAAGCATTGATCATGTCAATTAGCAATGTATACTGTCGTACTTAACAAAAACAAAGCTTTGCCATGTATACCATTAATATGGCTGTAGATCTTCCTAAATTAGTTTTGTATTCATTTCAACTTGTCGTATATTTTTTAATAATGATAAAAAATTCATGATGTGCACCCTATTATGTCCGTTATCAGAGCAGTTTGTTCCGAGCTGTTGGGGGCGAACAAAAAAGCTCTCTTGAATAATTTTCAGACGCCAGGCTCTCGTACACCAAGGGTAGCTTTTTAATTAAAATAATGCAACCAGTTCTCATATCATCATGAATAATGTCTATTTTCCATGAAGCTACTTAATATTTTCCAGCGCTAATATGTTTTCATGCTCGCGGTGTAATGCTGGCCATAAAATGAACGATGAATTTTTGGATACTTCTATAAAGAGCCGTACACTGTTAAGGGTGAGTGTAGTGGTCTACAGCGACACCTATAATTTAAACAAATTATTGAGTGAATTATTTACAAACATTCGTTTAATTGATTGAACTTGGTCTAACAGGATTTTCAAAACATCTCAGTTTAGTTAAGCATTCCTTATTATTATATTCCGATAAAATTATTCTGGAAAAAATGATCAGGGAACCAGTGAGTGACTTCCTTTAACAAAACCAAATACATCATAATAACTTTCAATTATTATTTTGTTTACAATTCTCCATTTGACAGTTACTATTTCAAACATTTAATTAGCTACGAATGTCCAATTGATAAACAATAAAAAGATAATGTTAATATGATTGTATTTGATTTTTTTAACGTTTCATAATATTTTCAAAAATAAATAGGACAGCTAGGACAGGACAAGTGGTTAACTAATCGCTCTCACTGCGCCCAGTTATTGAAGGATCGGAAAGGTGGGAAGGAATTTTTAGACATCACAAACACCCATGGCTTCGAACAGAAATCGATATATCGATCGAAAGAATGTTGTTCGTACTAGGACTAGAACCCGTGAGATCCGGCACGGAAACCAACCACGCTAACCACTACGCGATTGGACCCGAGAAATATTCTCTATAACAGTTTTTTTTATTTAGAAGTTCACATAAAAAGGTTCGCTATCACTGATCGTAAATAATCTGTAAATTAATTCGTGTTACATTTGATGACGGTATTTACGTAATTGTAATATTTCGTCGATACACATCAAATATGGTATTGATATATCCTTATTTGACGTGTATCGACGATTTAGTAGCTGCATTTTTCACTTTTTTAAATCGGTGTGATAATATTACCTTATTGTATTGGTTCATACAATTACTAACGTTTGGCACAAACAAAGACAGTGGATATGATTTATTTTGTGTTAGCGATGTTTTTATTAATTCAAAACTCTGGTGACAGACTATTTTGAATTCAACACAAGATTGTCATAATTGTTTATGGTCTCGTAATTGGCTTATTTTTTTACTTATTATTCGTAGTAGACGTACGTAATCCATCATTAACATAATTTTCAAAACTTTACAATGAAGCAAGAACACTACGTATTTTATTTTGTAATATTATATTTATCCCAGTGATCATATAATATTTACGGATAGATAACTAACTGATGCATGTCCATAATGCAGACGAATTTTAATAAGGTGCAGTAAAATAAGCTGGCGAGGTGGAGCCGGGTATATTTTAGAGAAGTTTTCCAAATAAGATTTTCTTGCTCGATAAAATAGACAAAAATATTACATTTTAATTGTACACAACTAAACGTGGCTCAACCTCTTTCAAATCGTCAGCTGACGCGTTCAAATTCTGATTTTTTATTATCGTTATTGCTTAAAAACTACATATAATTCTTCTGTATTGCAAATTTATAGTAAGTAGGAACTTAAAAACGTTTATGCTAACATAATTTAGATAACAAGAAAATTAGCGAGTAAAATTTTTTAACACAATTAATATAATATTTAAAAATATCAATAATCTTATAGATGGATATAAATTTTGCACAAATATTGTTGTTATTGGGCAGAGCTCATAATGTTTATTTTATAAGTATTTGGAGGTTCATTTTTTAATATTAGTAAAGCGAAAATAAGCGTGGTAAAAGCATTATTTTTTGTTTTTATGCTAAAGTAAATACCAACCGACAGATTTGCAATAGCATTGAAAACAATTTTCTGTTAATTAATTTTGGTACACATTTTCATTTCTGCAACAAGCACGATCGCAGTCAAGCTTTCTTGATACCACGATAGCTATCTTTTAATTAGATTTAATGGAAACATAGTTTTATCTCGCTTGTGATAATATGATAATTATTTTCATCTTTAGATGAGCAAAAATTTAAATTAACTTCATTCTACGTACGGCGCAGTGGAAGGATACAATTTAATTTTCCATACTACTTACTGTGTGAACGAAAATAATAAATTCTCGAATACAATTTATATCAGTGCCTCCATAAGATATGGGAACGGCGAAAATATTCAAAACTCTCGCTCTTTGCTAAAACATAGTAAAACATAAGTAGATAAAGGCGCGATGGGTAAAAGTTGTCGGGGAAGGGCAAACAAACAAGGCACAATGCTAAAATGTCGCTTTGAAAAAACTTATAAAAAATACGACATTTGTAAGCGGTAAACCGTCGTCCCACACGCTGCGTGATTATGCTAATCTTCAAAAAGGTTATTGTACTTGGAATGGTAGTTTTTAAACACCTTGTTTGTGAGTAAGTCAGGTAGCTTTATGTATGCTAAATAGTTAGAATATGGTAGAACTATTCTAACATGACGTTGTAACAGTTGTGGCCAAAGGGAAAAAACCAAATACTACATTGCAACCTTGCTCTATAAAGACTATAATCCCATAATGATAAACTCTTTTTCTCTTTGTATATTTGAATATTTTTCATAAAATTGCTGACGATAATATTTTAGTTTGACATTTAACCGCTTAGAGCGTAAAATATTATCATTTACAAATGACAATCTATATAATTTCTAAGAGCTAATATCTAGTGTTGAAACAATTGTATTTTTTGTATTTCAAACTTTATTTACGATAAAAAGTGCTATAAAAATTTCAAATATGGGTAACAATACTCGTGCAATAAAAATATTCTTAACCAATCAATGTTGGTATTTTCAGTGTATTTACTATCTTTTTATATTTTTTATGAATTTAAACAATTTTCAAATATATATTTCATATATATTGAACAGTTATTTCTAGAAATATAAAATTTTGCTGCGTTATTCGTAATTGATTGACAAGAATATCATTTATTATTTGACACAACTTCTTTGGTAAGCCACTTTGCCGTTTTTCACATATTTTTTTAATGCATATATCTTTTTTTAAAGATATTTTGCTATATTCTATAATAATCATCTTTTATAATGTGTTTTCAAAATAAAATGATATTTTTATACAAAAATATTGTTTATATCGAATAACTATGTTGTATATATATGTATATAAAAATTATTCAAAAAGTAGTAAAGACAAATTCGAAATTTTAACAGCAGAACGGTTTTCACTGTCAATTTTTAATGTTAAGGCATTTTTTTTAATTTGAAATACACCATATTTGTTCTTAAGTTTTTGTAAGAAGCACCGTATTCTGTCTGATTTCATGCATTTATAGAACACCTATATGTTCATACGCAAATAAACTGAAGCCTAAAATACAAAACTTTCGATCGAGTACAAGCTCCATCGTGTGGGGTGTGTCCTTTACGAATTGGCTTAATTTAATTAACACGTGCAGGATGACAAATGACCGTCCGTCTCTTCGAGGGATCGGCAAGCTAAATTACAGCCAAAAGCCGTTTTTAATATTATTCTGTAAAAAGATTAATCGGTTTGTGCTTTTGAGTAAACGATTTTTGGTGTGCTTTTACGAGTCGTTTGTGCAAACGGTTGGGTTTTTGTGATTTATTTGTATTCAGTGCTGTAAAGAAAGGCGCAAAAGAGTATTTTTGTGTAACAATAAAAAATAAACACAATTTATTTTTGTATAGCAATAGATTTTCTGAATTTTATTTTAAATACGCTTGTTAAATTTGTCTCACCGAGGAAAAAATCTTTTCAAAAGAAATTAATAATGTATTTTTATTCAAAAAAATCTGCGTCAAAGAATATCACATGTATTGTATAACTTTCTGAATAATTAAGGAAATGTAACATCTGAATTGCTTGAGAAATAAATATTAATACATCTTTGTAGTTTTATTATTTTGCATTTCATATTTCTTTCGTATAATTTTCGGGAAGAAAAACAATAAAACAAGACATTCATTTATTTGCCAATGCATAAAATATAACATTTTGTTATTAAACGTACGTTTTAATTATTTAAATAGCTCATTGCCAATGTCCACATTTTTTTAAACTTTAACAAACTAAAAGCAGTTTGCTATTTGATGAGCAGGACTATTATCTAATAGACTACATATTAAGCCGAAAGAAACAATAAAAATATTTAATATACATATTTATGTACATTTAGTATGAGCATAAGTCATGGAAAGGACAGATTATTAATATATATTTATGCTAGACTGCTAAAGTACTAACATATAGCTGAAAGAGCGTTTGCCGAGAGTAGAAATCGTATGTATGAAATAGTCAAAACCAGCTTTATTCTATAGCAGAAAAAAATTAGATTAGACTATTGAGCAAGGAAATATGCCAATAATGGTAATCTTTCATTGGAAAGGAGCAATATGGAGCAAATGGCCTTCTCATGGAGGTACCTCAAGATTTTTTTCTACGGGAACTGTTTGTTACTCAGTAGCTCAAATTCTCTTTTTCAAAGAGTAGTAGGGAGAGAAGGGTAGGACAAGTGGTTAATTGATCGCTCTCGATACGCCCAGTTATTGAAACATAAAAGGGGTGCGAGGGAAATTAAGACACCACATGCCTTCGAGCAGAAATCAATAAATCGATCGAAAAAAAATGAGGTTCGTACTGGGACTCGAACCCGTGAGATCCGGCACGGGAGCCAGCAACGCTAACCGTTGCGCCAAAGGATCTGAAAAACCATCACTTATTGTTAGTGGCAGCCGGTCGATGCGGCATTGGATCAATGCACCCCGTGTATATACGGGGCGGTTATATTTCATGAAATAATATTCAAACATAACATATGACCATTCACTCATTTTAAATTCTTCATGTTTTTATTGTATTAAATATTAATAATAAATATTTAAGAACATTTTTTTTTATTTTAGACAATAAAAACATGAAGAATTTAAAATGAGTGAACTGTATAAATGTTATGTTTGAATATTATTTCATGAAATATAATCGCCCCCTGCATATACAAGGGGTGTATTACACATTGACCGGCCGCCACTGCTTATTTTAGTCAAAGTTTTTAAGCGATCAATAATTATTTACGATGCTCATGATATTTAAAACTCAAACTTTTTCACCCTTTTCTAAAAAGAAACTTTAAAAGACCACAAAGAAATTGGCTATCTTCTAATCTAATCAATACATGCGATTTTTTACTTCGTGCTGATGCTTGTTTTGTTAAAAAACATTACTTTATTTATTATGAAGTAAAATAGGTTTATCTTTTTCATTCAATAGCTACAAATAGTTTATAAAGATAATCATAGCTTCTTTGTATTCTTAGATAACATAGGTACCTACACCATAATAACTTCTTAACTTTAAAATAGATTATAAGCATGGCACTGGAGCCAAAGGTTTCAGTTACCCAATTTAGCCCCGAGCTAATATCAATTAAAACTTCGCAATAGCGTGCTTCACATGGGGCGTGATATGTTTTTTCCCTCATAAATGTATGAAGGCTTGATTATTTATACGAAAGCTCGTTTATTTTTATGTCTTCTCAGAATTATAATTCCATAGATAATATTCGTAATTAATATTTTATTTTAATGTTTTTGTAATGGAGGCTTCAATTATTTTTATACCGTAACCTACCCTGCCTTTTATATTGTTCAAAACATTAAAAGCAACAGATAAATCATTCCCCATGTCAAACTTCTTGTGTACGTTGTTTTTTTCTTTAAATGAAATGTAGCTTATTAACGATCGAATTTATAATATGTTTTTATATGGAATTGAAATCAAATTGTTTTATTAGAATACCCATATCAAAATGCGTGGTGATAAAACGACTACCATTGTAATAGAGAAGAGTTTTTTCGGATCCGTAGTGTAGTACTCCACGTCGATGACTTCCATGACGAGTCTCACATGTTCGAATTTCTGTACAGACAGAGTTATTTCAACGAAATTTTGTTCGAAAACATAGATCTTTGTGTGATAACTATAAATACTTTCGAGAGATTAGCTCTCGCGGCTAGGAGACTAGAAAAATACACAAAATCCGATGGGGGTCCTTTACCGACCCCAATGGTTTCCTCATTATTGGCCTTATTCTTATGAATTTCAAAAAAAAAATCTGAAGGCTTTAAAATATCTGTTTGTATCATTCCTCATACATTTTTTTTTATAAAAATCCTTGTTTTTTGATAAATAGTTATATTTTAAGTTGCGCGTAAAAAAAACGTCATCCCAGTACACATATGTAATCGCAACTGACGAGATTTAGCCAACCAATCATTGCAAATGCTATTTTACGAGCGACTGCTTATCGCGTTATCGCGTATTTATATAAAATGAGGCATCGATGTCAGTAAGATAGTGTTTTTTTTGAGAATAGTATTTGAGGATACATTAATTATTATCTTTACTTTGTACACATCAATCCGTTTTTTGTTCTACTTTGAGGATCTTTTTTATTTAGTTGAATTTTTTTTTTTTTTTTTTTAATCCATATCCGCTCCCTATACGGAGCATATGGTCACCACGAAGCTCCTCCACAATTCTCTGTCTCCAGCCAGTCTCCTCGCCTCCTCCCAGGTCATCCCAGCGTCCCGTAACTCCGCCGAGTACATCCTGTGGATAGTCATCAGTGGCCTTCCACGACGCCGGGATCCATCCGGCCGGAAGAAGAGACAGGCAGGGTTCAGGCTCTCTTCAGGCATCCTCAACACGTGTCCAAGCCAGGTCCACCGCCGTTTCTTTATTTTTGACGTGATAAGAGGCTGGTTAGTCCGTTCTCTTATCTCCGTGTTCCTGACAAAGTCAGACCATTTCACCCCTAGCATTCGTCGCAGGCATCTGTTTTCGAAGCACAGTATACGGTTACTCTGCGCTTTCGTAAGGTGCCATGATTCGCAACCGTAAAGCAGCACTGTTAAGATACATGCGTTGAATAGGAGGCACTTGGTTCTGACCGAGTACAACCGTGAGTCCCAGACTTTCCGCATTGAGTTAAAGGTTGCTCCAGCTATCCCTAATCGGATCGCGAGCTCTTTACACGGATTGCCATCTCCCGTGATGTGTACCCCCAGGTACCTGAAACCGTCGACTCTTTCGATGTTTTGACCGGCGGTCGTCAAAGGGTAGTGTGGGTCCGGACAGGCACTGTTGCAGAGTACATTGGTTTTACTCGCATTGATTTTAAGACCGATGCGATATGAGTTTCTCTGCAGTCTATCCATTGTCTCTTGAATACCCTCGACAGATTTATCAAATATAACAGCGTCGTCTGCATACTCGAGGTCGCATAGCTTTAGATTGGGGGTAACGGTCACACCTCGGTCAGGTGGAATTGACTTCCTCAGAATGAAGTCGAAGATTATAATGAAAAGGAACGGAGCTAAGACGCAGCCCTGTCTGACCCCGGTTGAGACTCCAAACCATTCAGTGGTTATATCACCGATTCTTATGCAGCATTCGCTCCCCTCGTGCAAGCATTTGATGATGGCAACAATCTTGGTTGGGATTCCGTACAATTTTAATATGTTCCATAGAGAAGACCGGTGCGGACTATCAAAGGCCTTCTCGTAGTCTACAAAGCAACATGCCAGCGAACTGTTGAATTCGTTGCTTTGCTGAAGAAGGCACCTAAGATTGTGTATTTGGTCCGCGCAGGATCGGCCAGGTAAGAACCCGGCCTGGTTTTCCCTGAGGATACTCATAATTGGAATCCTTATTCTCGCCAATACTATCTGCGCCAGGACCTTGCCAGGTACGCTGAGCAGCGTTATGCCACGGTAGTTGTCACAGCACAGTGGATCACCTTTTTTGTGAATTGTGACTACCTCGCCATTAACCCAGTCCCTCGGACAGCGCTCTTGCGCCCACACCATACTAAGAAGTTGGTGCAGGGGGTGCAGAAGCGCCTCCAGGCCGTACTTTAGGAACTCTGGATGTATACCATCCATGCCCGGCGCCTTCCCGTTTTTTAAGCGCTGCACAGCCGAGGAGATCTCAGCATGTGTCGGCGCATAGTCTGGAATGTTCGACGCTCGAGGAATTTCCGTAATTGTGGCTTCATTGGGTATATCAAAGGGGTCCGAAGGAGGGGGGCGGTTAAGCACCCCGCAGAAATGATCTCTCCAGATCTTTTTGACACGCTCTACGTTCGACTCTATCGTTCCGCTGGGACTACGGATAGGCCCCGCGGTTGGCAGCCGTCTGCCGCAAATTTCACGTGTTATTTTGAAAAGTCTTCTTGTGTCATTCCTACGTGACGCCACTTCTGCTGCTTTGATCTGCTTGTCCAGGAATCGGCGTTTATCGAGTCGCACAGACTTTTTAACTATCTTATCCTGGAGTTGATAGTTAGTCCGACGTTCCTCGACTCGATTTGAGTTCGTCTCACTGTCCCTCAGTGCTTTACGCCAGGCTCTCTCTTCAATATTCTTCCACGTGTTGTCAGACATCCACTTTGGCTGGGTACTTTTTCTGACTCCAAGCACCTCATGCGCAGCTGACGCGACTGCATTCTTTATGCTGGACCATTCTAATTCGATGGGGTCGCGGTGTGGACTTTGCCGGTCATTAGCACAGTCGACGATGTTCTTTCTCACAGCGACATCAAAGTCTAGCCGAATTCTAGGAGATTGTAGCCTCTCGATGTCGGTTCTTTTTCGTGTTGGGTGCCTTACTGGGCGTCTGAGTCTGAGACGGACTTTACCGACCAGCAGTTCATGATCGCTGTATATATGAATTTTTAATTTTCTGTTTTATTTAATAAAGACGAAACTGGCGATCGAATATTTTTTTTTCTTCTACGAAAGGTCCAAAAAACTATGATATACGAATACCTTAATTATAAACATTGTATCACCCATATTAAAATAGATATTTAAGACAATGTGGGTATTGGGGTCGCATTTCTTGAGCTTAGAACAGGAAAAGTTAGTTATCCACTTATTCTTTTTTAGATCTGTTCTTTGATTCTGAGTCTCTTTGAATAAAAAAATTGAAGAGCTGAGTAACAGTTAATTACCTGAATTAGGAGACCATATGCTCTTCATTGAAAGCGAACATCGATAAATAAAATTAAACTGTTTCATTCATATTATCATATCAAAATGTGCGGTGATATTATTGAAAGCTGCCATTGTAATAGCGACGAGTCAACAAGTTGATCTTTCTTTGTATCAACATTGTAACCCTACTGTTAAACTTCAATGTTTATTTATCGATGCTGAATCTTATAATAACGAGTATTTTAACGACCAACATTATATAATACCAAGAGTCGTAAGATCATGTCTCTTGGACAAACAGATTAAAATAATATTGAATAAGAAAACAACGATAGATTATATTCTCAGATAGGTATGCATATTTAAGGGGAGCCGGTAAATTGCTCGAATGGAAATTGCTCGAATTACAAATTATTCGAATTGCTTGGTTATTTAAACGATTTTTCACGACTTTTTCTACGAATTTCATTTTTATCTTGTGCGACACTTGCTTAGAGAGTGAAATATAAAAATAATTTTCGTAAGTATTTATTTTAACTGTGTTCGCTCCAAATGCGGAACATATGATCTTTTAATTGAGTTTATCTCAACAGAAGTGTTTCTACGAGAACTGTTTATTAATTAGTTACTCAAACTGTTTCTATATATTTCCAGAAAACATAGAAGACTAGGGCTAAGACAGAATAAACGGAAACAAATTCATTATCTTGTTATTCGAGCAATTTCCATTCGAGCAATTTACCGGGAACCATATTTAAGGAACACTCATTTTTCGGTGATATACGTCATTTTGATAAAAATCTATCGGATCCAGTTATCAGACACTTAACATCGGATTCGTATCCTCTGTATACTTTAACAAAATGTATTGTCTGGGTCATTACGTGAATATATATTTATTTTCCTTTGATTACTCCGACTTAATTATGATTTGTATATCTATGATGATTATTTGAATAACTATTTGAATCAAAATGAAATTAATATTATTAATTTCATTTTGATTTGTATAAAACAACACTGTAACATTGTATGTTCTTATCAGTTGATAATGCTCGTCGTGAGCGAAACCAGACCTGATCTTATTTAATAAAAGTGGAAATAAGTACAAATGTGTATTTTTTAAATACACGTATATATTGCTTTTCCACAGTGAATACCCTAAAAGTTACATTTTACTCTAAAAATCTTCAATAATTCGTTAATCAATAATTTCAACACATTGTTACTAGTTGATAATTGTTGAAAAAAAAAGAAACAATTATTATTCTTAATTTCACGACCTATATATAAAAATTTTTGCTCATAATAAAAAAGTACAATGGTTTTATTTTATTTTCAATAGGGTCTTTAGTAGGACTAGGGTAGCAGCATCGTAGTAAACGTGCAAAAGTATAAAATACTCGTTAAAAGAGTCACAGTATTGTCTACAAGGAAACGAAAAAATCCTGAAATTCGTTTGAAGATTTAATCTTTTTTTTTTGTAAGACGTAATGGCGGACGTATTAAATATAATTCCGACGATAAAAGTAAATCTGATCGTCGACACTTGGCTTTGTATTTAAAATGATCTTTTTCCTTACAAAGGACTTTATCACTTGAGATAGATATTTTGATTATAGTGTCCCTCTCAAGTATTTTTTTCAAGCCGTAATTCCCGTCGTTAGAAAAATAATAATTATCACACAGGGACAAAATTATCTAATTTAAGAATTGTTAAAAATATTTATTCAATGTCTTGTTTCTTCAACCAAAGATTTCTTTTTAGTAACTTTTTCTTTGTACTACACGTGTAAAGTTATTTAATTTTCTTTTTAGGTTTTAATTTGTTAAGGAACAATCACACAAATAATATTAAATATGTTTAAAGTAGACTTTAACGACACTAAAGTGTTTTTTTATGTCTTAAATTTAAAGTTTTTTCAATTTCAGTAGTTGTATCTTTTTTAAACTATATCTGCCCCCATGCGCAGCATAATATGCTGCCATTTATACATTTTTTACAGGTTAAACTTAGACATAAGAATAGGTATCCACATTGGTTCTGTGCTAAGTGGTTTCAATGCAATGGCAGTTTGACGTACGCTCAACTTTCTTTTTTGAAGAGTGTATATCACGGACATCACGGACATCACGGACATCACGGACATCACGGACATCACGGACATCAATGCCATCGAACATAAATCCATAAATTGATTGCAAAAGCAATTAATTAAAACTATCTATAGTATGATTCGAACGTAGTGAGCACTGGAACCGTTATCAAAGACGTTGACCACTGGACCACGGACCCGACACAACTTGACGTCATTAATGCAAGTTTTATTGAAATTCCTCAACAATTTTTAATATTTTTTCTCTAAAAACTATTATTCTTACATATACCATAAGTAAGGTTTGTAAGTCATTTGAACTGCAAATTTATCCCCACCGTGTCATCGGCGAAAATCGCTTATCCTCTTAATAATTTCTTACAATATGTCTAGTAATTAAGGCATGATAATCAAAACATCGACATCGAAGTCTGTCAAATCATCACTTCGAGGTCACAAAAATTCTGGAATCTCTTAATTACCCACTTTTTATGGTGAATTAATTACTCACTATATTATGGTGAATTATTAATCCCGGAATCACAAAAAGGGTCCAAGTCCGAAATTGGATGATCTAATCCATTGCTTCCCAGATTGGGGGGCGTGGAATTTCTTTGGGGGACGCCGCAGAACATGAGTGCCGCGGATTTTTTTTTACAGATTTAGGGGGCCGTGGAATGAAAATTTTTGGAAAGCACTGATCTAATCGATACATATACACTTAATAATTCTCAAAAAAATAATGATTGTGTAACTTTTATATTAGAAAGTCAATGGAAAAATAGAAAGTTTTTTTATGTTGAAAATTAATTTCAGCAAAGTGGCTAGCAAATCCATCATAAAAATCTGCGTTGTATAAAATAAAAATTATGGCGAAAAATAATGAAATAAATTTTAGTACGCCATACTGTAGCCCGAAAGTCTTACAACTGTATATATTTCTCCTCATGTTTCCCTATGTATTCATTTCACAATATCAGTAGCAATGAGGGTATTTATGTCATTGTTTAAGGATGTCAGTTTTAAGGTTGACTAACTCTAACAACCATTTTATATTGTAAAACATTTTTCCATTCTTTGTAAGCCAAGCGTATGTCAAAAATCTTACCCTCGAATTTAAGTCTTCTAATACCGATAAGCCGCTACGACTGTTCGCGAATTTATTTTTTCGTTCAGATTTTTTTGTTTTATTTGAATTCAGCTTTTCAATGTTTTTTCCATGTACTTTTCGTAAAATTTTGATTTATTTCGTTTTTTTTAGCATCACTGGTGATAAATTCTTTTCCTAACAGAAAATATACTGACTTTGTTCTTTACATACTAATGAGATTAACCGCTTTCAATATTTGTGTGTATTTTAATACAATAGTATTTTACATTTTTTCTCAAATATAAAAAAAATAAATAAATTCAAGCAGTGAATAAACATGTAAGAAAACGTTATTTCTTTTCTCATATTTTTATTTTGCTTTTGTTACATAAATAAACGTTTTTAAATTAAAAATACTATTTGAAGTTTTTAAGACGACACAGCATAAAATAAAACATTTTGCGGTATATTTTTTTTAAATCCATGTCTGCTCCTAATGTGTAGCATATAGTTTCCTAAAAAGGTATTTGTTACCGAAATGTCTAAATAGAAAAATAAATTTACTAGTAACGTGAGAATATATATGAAAATACTTCTTTTTCATTATGTTCTGATCCATTCAATTTTTTTGTGAATATTCATATATTGATTGAAACAAAAATATTATGTTATAGACAATATTTTCTGGTTGTTTTAATTCTTACCGGGAAGAGAAATTTGGACTTATGCTACATGAAATCATTTAAAAAATGAAAGTTGAATTCAGCTCATTGCATATACATATTTCAAAAATGTCATTTTATTTAACTATCTACTCTTAACTCTTAGAAGTCCTATGTCGAGCTGGACTCGACATTACAGATTTGGCAATGTTTTTTTATTTACTGATTTTTTCAATAATATAAGCTTTTTTTCATCCAAATATTACCAATTCGCATTGTGCGCAAGATAAATTTTGCTATACTGAAACATTCAAAATGTGTTTTATTATAACTATACGATAATAAATTAATTAAAGACAAATTAATGTGAAAACATATTTCAATTAAAGACTGCAAAGGGTTAATGTAGCACAATTGGACTCTTAATGGAGTATATCTTATCTTGAGTATTTCGACGAAAGCTGTTGGTCATTCAGTTGACCAACCCCTTTTTTTAAAATATATTAGGGATAGAAAAGGAAGGGTTAAGACAGGATGGTAAGTAATGTCTCTCGTTATTTAAGTAATGGATGAGTGGGAGGTAATTTTTAGTCATAAAAAACATTTATACTTTTGCACAGAGAAAATACGACAGTGATATAAATAATAAATACACCTTACTTTTTCCATAAATGTCTTATTTTTTAAAAAATATAACGTGTAAATTCAACTATTCGATTTTTTTTACTGGAAGAATATTTTAAACAGCTATCCATCCTTACTAGAGCGTTACCACTTTGAGACGTCAGTCTCAAATGAAACGAAGAAGATAGAACGCAAAGGTAATGGTTATTTTGAACGATCCATCAGCAAAACAAAATTGTATTTGAATCTTGAAAAATGGCCCTTAACTATATTTTACTCACAGTTCATTCATGTATATGCGGACTACTTTGTACAAAACCTTTTTTTATCTCACCTATATAACTGAATATTATACAAAAACCGATTTTCGAAATAAAAAAAAACCTGCGACTCTAGAACCAGTTTCAATACAAATAAATTAAATAACGGAAAAGTTTTTTAATTTTTCGTTATTTAATTGAGTATACCTAAAGCAAACAAAAAGTTACTTCAATTTACAATGTTTTATTTGTTATTCCTTGTGGAAATATGATTTTAGAAAACTCAAAACAAAATTCCAAATTAATATAAATGTGATGCATTTTTTTATTCCATATCCGCTCTATATATACATATAGAGAGCATATGGCTACCACATGGTTTGTCCAAGATGTTCTATCTCCCGCTAGTCTCTTTGTTTTCTCCCAGGTCATACTAGCTTCCGGTAGTATTGCTGAGTACATCATACGGATGGTCATCAGCAGCCTTCCACGACATCGGTATCCATCTGATTGTTAGAAGAGACAGGCATACTCCAGACTTTCTTAGGACATCCGCAGCACAAGCCCAAGCCAGGTGCATCGTCGTTTTTTTTTTTGACGTCGAAGGAGGCTGGTTAATCCGCTCTCTTATCTTCGTGTTTATGACAAATTCGAACGACCGTATCTTATTATTCGCCACAGGTATCTGTTTTCAAAGCACATTATACGGTTGCTTTGCGTTTTTTAAGGTGCCATGACTCGCAACCGTAAAAAAGCACTGTCAATTTGCAATGCGAAAAATCAACTGTCGAATATTTCAAATTCAACTAAAAAATCTTTTAAAGGCCAACAAGCCCTACAGCTGAATGAAGGACCGGAACCATATTACACAAAGCCAGTAGGGTAGTAAAGTAGCGTATACATTACTTTCCCGCAATGTAAAAAATAAATCATATACTCAAAAGTAAAATACATTGAAATTGTTTATGCATGACTATATATAATTGAAAATACTGTGGATTCGTGGTTAAGTGTTTGTTTATTCGATTGAATCCGCTTTAAACAGTAATGCTATTCAGTTTTGTTGCAAAGTTTATTCAGATCAAACCAGCACAAAAGTTTTTGAAAGCATTCTTATACAAGCTCACCGATGCAAGATAGTTTAACACAATTTCCAAGCTTTTATTGGCTACGATTTGACTGTTGAAATATTTGAGAACTTAAGATTTACGTGATGTTTGCTTAATTTTAGTTTTACAAATTTCTACTTCACCAAACATTAATGGTGGATATCTTTATGTCAACAAGGCGCTTTACATTATTCTAATGTTGTTAACTTTGAAAAAAAAACATCTGTTTTATATTTTCTTTCACTGAAAGTTTTATAAAGCACTAAAACTAATTAGTTAAACGATTTCATCAAATGTATAAGCAATGGGAAAACCAAATATTTTCAATCGATTTCATTAATTTTCTAATAATTATCTGTTTATAGGTTACTTCATAAACGGTGAACAAAATATTAAGAAATTTGTTTTACGAATGGTCTTCTAGCAATCTTTTACCAATAGTATAACTTGTTTAGTCGTGTTGTGTACATGACCAGACGTTTAGTTTATCTAAACATTGGCATTTTCAGAGCGCCTGGGGTAGCAAAATTGGTAAATACAAATCGAAAACTGACCCATACAGTCTAGACGGCTTGCCATTTAATAGATATTCCGAGTGCCAACTCAATCGGCAAATGCCAATAATAATTTATTCACCTCAAGTCTGTCTCGTGTATTAGATTGTGTACTAGAATGATTTAAACTAAGTACTTGCTTTATATTGTTTATACATTATTATGACTTAGTGAAAAACTCAAATACAGTATTTTCTTAGTTTATGTTTTTTTCGTATAATGCTACATATATATAAACGATAGAACGTAGTATGTTAGCTAATCGTAAGATCGTGTTCATCCGTGCATTCGAACGCATTAAGATGCTGAAAAGTTTGATGCTAAGTAAGCTTAAAAAACAGGCGAGATAGGCGACGCAGGGCAGGGAAGAAAAGAATTGGCAGGTGCAGGCAGACATGTGCGACAAGCGTATGTCATATATTAATGACCCACAAAAATCCCATCGATGTTTTTCTACGGTCATTTAGATGATTAGTATCATACAAAAAAGGTAGTTCGCACTGGGGCCTCTAACTCAAGGATTTAATACAATTTTACTATCCCAAAATTCTGAGATTGTGATAGTACTAATCCAAGGATTCTGGGATTGAGGATAAAAAGTAAAAAATTCCCGTAAAGTTTTTGAAAAAATGCAAATTCGTAGATTTTGAGAATTCCGTAAATTCATTGACAATATTTTTTGAAATCTGCGAATGAGTCAAAGAAGAGGTCTCACATTTTTCGATTTTAGTTAATCCGTAAATAGTCAAGATTTCAATTTTCGAAATATGCCAGAGACCTTCAATCTCGTAATCCCTCTCTACGATTTTATGTTGAATGTTCAATCCCGGTATTGGAAAAATTATGAATCCGAAAATCCCAGGATTACAAAACGGGGATAGGATGCCATAGTTTGTACTAATTGAATTAATTTCTTGGTCATTTTCACGTAAAAATCAAAATTACATATCCAAATGTCCACGCGACACGCAGAAATCTGTACGCAGGTCAGTACTTATTCATGGAATACAAAATCTGTGCTGCCCTACGCTGCGTCGCTTGCGTCTCGAGATACGCTTAGCCTTACCCACTACACAGTGAATAAACTAATTATTTGTATAGTGATCACTATATTTATTTCAGATAAGGCTTAGATATTAACTCCATTTTTTTAAATAATATATTTTTTTATCAATTATAATCCTAATAACTGTTCAAAATCGGTCGTGTTTTAAATGAAAATTGTGGAATAAGTACAAATACGTTTAAATAGAAGTAACTATATTTGTCGCCTGCTGTACGCAGGCGACGCAGATCACGCAGGTCTGGGTTCGATTCTCGGTCAGATCACAGTAAATATGAGAATTATTCAATTAAAAGTTATGATCGAAGACTTGGGTGTTTGTGATGTCAATTCACATCATTTCCTCTCCTCCCATCCTTCTGATCCTTAAATAGTTGGGTAAAGCAATAGTGATTAGCCAACCACTAGTCCTGTTCTAGCCTTTTCCTTCTTTCTCTATTAATCACTTTTTTTTGAAAAGGTGAGGTTGAGCAACTGAGTAACAAACGGTTCTTGTAGGAAAAAACTACTGTTAAGATACCTCTATTAGAAAGCCATATGCTTCACATTGGGAGCGGACATGGATTTATTATAACTATATTTTTAAAGCCAATTATTAAATTCTTACATAATTCACTTTATACGCAATGATTAACTCTTTCTCTGCATAGTTAGTCTTACACAGTTTTATAATATATTTCACTCCCACGCCCAAGAATTTTGACTTATAATTAATCTTGATTAGTTCACCGTAATTTTAGTTGTAAGAATTGAGAAATGTAAATTATTTGAGTTATGTCATACTTAATTTTAAGTTTTTGTAAGGGCAACGTGACATTTTCACACAGATAAGCTTATACGCCCCCACAGTTAAATAATTACTACGGGGTTTGATGAATTGTGAAAATTAAGATATAATTTGTAACTTTTATAATATAGTGGAGCATATATAAAGTAATTTCAATTACTTTAAAGTAACAAATTTGACGAGTTTTGTATGTAAGTTAGTCAATTTATATCGCTTCCTTTATACGGTAGCCGGTAAATTTCTCGAATTACAAATTATTCGAATTGCTTGGTTATTTAAACGATTTTTCACGACTTTTTCTACGAATTTCATTTTTATCTTGTGCGACACTTGTTTAGAGAGTGAAATATAAAAATAATTTTCGTAAGTATTTATTTTGACCGTGTTCGCTCCAAATGCGGAACATATGATCTTTTAATGGAGTTTATCTCAACAGAAGTGTTTCTACGAGAACTGCTTATTAATTAGTTACTCAAACTGTTTCTATATATTTCCAGAAAACATAGAAGACTAGGGCTAAGACAGAACAAACGGAAAAAAATTGATTATCTTGTTATTCGAGCAATTTACCGGGAATCCCTTTATACTACTAAACAACCATGTAACTATGATTTGATCACTGCTAGGAAAATAAAATTTAATCATTATTTTATAAACATACATCTAAACCAGGGATACCCAGCCCTGTACCCGCGGGTGTCATGGCAAAATAACATCATTTTTTCGTGAATTTCTTTAATTGAGCTTTTGAAAGCTCACTTACGAAACAAAAGAACATCAATTTTTTGCCGTAGAGTTCGCACGTTCCTTAAAGACCAGCAACATATCGGAATTATTTTTAAAACTGTAGGGAAAGTCTTAAAGCACAAATCCAAAAATGAATTGAAAATCAATTTATGATTACTTTTATTCTAGGATACTTGCCTACGGCTGCGCTATCAGCGTAGACAACCTACGTAATGCAGCGACAGGTATTTTCAGAAATAGTAAACGAGACAGTACAAGACAATTTATTTCGCCGCGCAAGTATTTACATGTCACCAGATGTATTAAATAAGCTTTTTTATATTTCCACGTTTTTATCCAATATCGCAGGGTTTGAGCGACCAAGATCGTGCCAACCGTTTTCCCACGTACCTTCTCACATTGAACCTCCGTGGCGTCCGAGCACTAAATCATCCCCTAAAATAGGGGCGAGTTAGTCAGGGGCGGTTCGGCGACTCGAGAACGGCCCGGAAAATTAGCAAGTCAACCGGCCTGATTCAAAATTTTAGTTTACTTGAGTGGATACTTAATTAATTTTGATGATTGAGGAGGATTGAAGAGTAAATTCATAAGAGGCGTTGCTTAATTTAATTAATAGCTGGTTAACATTTTCATAAAATTGTATAATTTGATATTTCTTTATCGTGTTAAATTTATTTTTCTCTTTATTGTAAGTTCAAAATTGTCTTGTTTGTGTGTTTTTTTCTCCACCTCAATTTTGAATATACAAACTTGCAAAAACGTTTAATTGATTCAATATGTACGTTTTTTATTGTATCAAATAAAGTTATAGAGCAGTGGTTTTCATGTGCGGCCGCCAGAGGATTCAGCTGTAGCCACCAGCAGTTTCATAGTAAATATTGATATTTAAAATAATGTCTTTTATTGAATTAAGGCATATAGCTTGATCAATTTTTTGAGTAAATCTAACTGCTATTCTTATCGAATCTCAAAACAGAAATTTTGTATGACCACGAGATTTTTTTTACCGCTAATTTATTGTGAGAAACACTGCGCTAGAGTGAGCAAAAATGGCTGAAAATATTCTACAATCGTACTATTATTTCTTATAATACTTTAATCAAGCGTTCATAAGTAAAATTCATTGTGAGATTATAAAATACAATTTTGAAGTATTTTTTAAGTTGAAGCTTGGGAGCTTCAAAAATTATCATTGAATCATCGTCGGTTATTATAAGATTTTGAATTGTTAGTGGATCTACCAGTAACGGTTTGTGGTCACTAAGCTTTTAAATAAAAATAAAATTACTTAAAATATCGAAAAAAAAATCATTACTTACGAATGAATGAGTTGCAACTTTTCTTAAGGTAAGTCTTAATTTCTGACACAATTTGATGTATATTACAACACACGTTTCTTTTTTTCACAACTGTGGCATAATTATAATACATTCTTATTAAAATTATAATGAATTTACCAATTACCGATATCTTTGAGCCATTTAATTACAGTATATATTCATACTCCATTATTATCTTTTATCTAAGAAATACATCAGCGTAGAAGGTTATAAAAAAAATATTAACCACTTTAAATGAAATTAAATGATAATGATCAGTAAAAAAACTTTTTTTAAAAAAAAATAATGCAAAAATCTATGAATTTCATAGAGAAAATTCATTAATCACTTTTAGGGTATTCACTGTCAATATTACTTGGTTGAAAGGCATTATATTAAGAAAAAACACAATAATCGTTTGTCCTCTATTTCTACTTTATGTATAAAGGCCCGGACCGGTTTTTCTCATGGTGAGCATTGTCAACTGATAAGAAATATAATTTTACAGTGGTATATATCAATTGAGTCGTCTGGTGTCAAAAGCAGAACTATCCCATATATGTCGAAATTAAACTAATGCTGTCACATTATTCTCCTGTCATAGTGTATGGCTAGAAATTTAAAAAAATGTTTAAAAATAAAATAAATGTGGTACAAAAAACGCGAAAGAAAATGATGCTTGGTATCAAAAGCAAAACTGTCCACGACGTTGGAAACAAATGTAGAGCAGTTTGGTAAATCAGGATTTTGACCTATCACAGAATTACTTTAAGTGATGTCCCATACAATTTTTAAGTTGCATTCTCTGATGAGCTATGTTTAAAATTGAGTTTAGATTGATAAAACTCAACAAGCCAACAATACGTTTTTCGTGTTTTTCTCGCAACTTCGAAAAATGGATAATTCTACTTTTGATACTCAATTGTTGTTTACACCGTTTCATTTCAATTTGTTTTTGTATAAATATCACTGTAAAATTATATTTCTTATCATTTGAAAATGCTCGCTATAATCGAAACCGGTCCTGACCTTTATTAATAAAGTGGAAATAAAGTACAAAGAAAAATTGTGTTTTTTCTTAAGAAAATTCATTTGTTTTTTTATTGAAAATCTAGTCTCCATTAGGATTTTTGCTGTATAAATCCGGCTCTGACCAGTCAAATATCCACACCTCTACACATGCAAATATATCAGCGACCAGTAAACAACCTAACATTCAAATGAAACACCCACAGAACACAAATGAAATGGCGATAAATGTGACGCATCTCTCTTTTTGCCAAATCGAATTTTGTTTGTTTTTTCGTTTTGTTTATTTCGATCACGCAGCGTCTGCTTTTTTGCGGTTCTAATCGAAAAAAGCCCCTTTTCTATGTATATATATTATATATTAACGGCATTTGTAAACATTTTTCACCCATTATATATGAAATATTTCAATCTTTTGGAAACAAACGAATCGTATTTTGTTTGCTATTAACAATATAACCAACCATTAACCAGATGGATACGGCAATAATATTTGTGGAATAAATAATTTCTTTTTTCCCCTTTTTTGTTTTAATTTCCGTTGGAATGTTTTTCCGATTCTTTTATTGAATAGAGGCTATATTTTGGTTTAATTAACATACATTTTGAGAATAATGTTTAAAAGTTAAAGAATTCAAAAAAAATCGACTGTGGAAAGGAAAAAGGACGTAGCACACATATACCAAATCTTAGAGGAGGCGCAAAAAACGTGTTATGATGATTTTGGGTAATAGACAAATTATGCAATATACACAAACATACAGTGCACAAAGACTTGTAAACTGATGTTTAATTGACATAATCTAAAAATAATTTAATAAATTGTTTAAGAATAACCTTTTTTAAGTCTATTTTACCGTTTGCAATTTTAAAAAAGGCCAAACTTTTTTCGATCTTATAAGTTAAATTTAGATACTAATTCGGCATTTGCAACCCACGCCCTTTTGATAGAACGTGAACCAAGTTGTTATACGTTGTGATTATAGAAAAAAAGCTGTTTTGAAAAAACTGTAGGCTACGTTCTTTTTCCTTTCCACAGTCGATATGATTAAATAGAGGATAGCATTTTTTATAATTTAACAAATTAAAAAATTCCTGTGTGAAGCTTTCTAGTAGATTCTCCACATTCACGTCGTTTTCAAGTATTTGAAAGATTTCGGGAAAAACGATTTGTATCCATATTATTATCCACAGCGCTAAAGTATAGCTTGTATTTGAAGTAAATCAAGTAATGTTTTCATATATTTTTTTCAGATTCAACATGTATAAACAGTGTGTGCGGTTGTTATGGGTATATATTGTTGTTAATCTGTACTAAAGTAAAATTTATTTTGCACACTTAGTACAATTTAAATTCTTAATAATAAACACGTCCGTCTGACAAGTATCGATAGAGATGAATGATGATGGCTAGAAATATTTTTTATTGCCAAATCAAATACAAAGCAAGGTTTTTGTAAATTTCTATTCTTATTCAATAAGAAATACTTAGTTACAATGAATGAAAATGAAAATTGGTTTTATTTTCAAGACTGCCGATTAGTTATTTGTCAAAGAGAATAAAAGACGAAAAAATGTGTGAAACCGTTAAATCAAATTTAAAAGACTTTTACTGCAGAGAATTAGTACTGTTCGACATCTCGACAAATTAAATAAGGCAATAAAAAAGAATGGACTGAAGTTATAGTGTATGAATGAATCTTAAATGAGTACCAATTGTTTATATGGCATACGTATCTGTATATTATAAATATTAAAAAGCATTGATGATTTTCAAATTTAAAAAAATCTACAAATAAAAATCGACGTATTGTTTATCTGGCTGGTATGAAAGTTTTTATTATACAATATTTATTATAACATAATACATATTTAATGCGGTCATATTTGCGATGAAAATATTTTATTAGACACACCAAGGCTTCTGCAAAAGGTGAATTTAAGGCAAAGTTTACCTATTTGCACAAATATTGTTATTACACAATATCAAACATGCAGTAATAAATTCGACCTCTCAGTATAACCGTTATCATTTGTCATTCGAAAATTACCCAAATTTATGTTAATAACAATACAAGCCGTATTTACCTACTGCATATTTAAAGCAGGGTCCCGAACCTTTATTATTTTTGTTCCAGTTCGGTAAAAAAAAATATCAGTTTTCGGTTCAGCTCGTTTTTAATATTAGCTAGTTAATGTAAATACACCAACACCGTCCATACCTCTTTTTAAACGGCTTTTCGTTATAAATTAAGGTGATCACATACATCAGGGCTGTCAAACCGCGGGCCGTGTAGGTCTAAGACGTGATTTTGTACTCTCCGCTGTCTATTTCTCGTTTTAACTTTTTAAATTCGAAAACTTAAAACATTTATGCAAAGACATAAAGAGTCTGATTTTGAAGCTGGAGTTGTGCGATTTGTAAAATACTATTTTTATACTTGCAGTAACAAATTGGAAGAAGATTTCTTCAAATAACTACTTTAAGGGAAATACCCTAAACTGAAGAACTTTGGGCTTAAAATGTGTTCAATGCTTGGAAGTACATATTTTTGCGAAAGTAGTTTTTCAACAGTGAAATTTATAAAATCAAAATACAGATGTTTTTCGACATATAAATCTCTTTTTAATTTACTGCAAGAAGCAGCAACCACACAAATCAAAATTCTTATCGCTGTAATATAAAAAAAATCGCGTAAATCGAAAAAAACTCAATTCGATTTCGGTTTTCGTTCCGGCAAAAATAACGGTTTTTTTCCGATTTTAGGTTAAGTTCCAGTTTGGCTCCCTGGCTTAAAGGATAAACTGCCAAAGCTGTTTGTTAAGTTACACTTAAACTTTAAACGTTGCGTCTCTGTAGCTCGAATTGCGTCGAAAGTAAATAATGCTCTGGCATAGTTTATAGCTCTGGGCTATCGGAAGTACTTAAAACTTAGATATTAACAGTAGGATGCCTTTCAAGTGAACAAATAAGCGACTTAAATGTACACAGAATATATCATATAGTTTCTTAGTATCTTTTTTCACTACAATGTTTGTAAATGTTATTAGTATTCAGTTTCATTCTTATGAAAGATGATTTAAGTTACTTGAGATATTTAAAACCTTAAGGGTGAGCGGAACGGTCTACAACGACACATATTGATAAGAAAATTTGTTAAGTGACTTATTTGCAGACATTCTTGGAACTGATAATATGTAGTAAATGTATTTCTTATTATAGTATTCAACTAATTTGTTAAACAGTGACGTCATATTTTCTTAAAATATTTTTTAAGCAAAACAACATATTTCATGAAATAAGTATTAAACGTTAGTAAAATGAAATATTTTTTAAGAAAATTATCTTTAAATTATATTTTAGCTATTATTGAAAATTTATTGTCAAATAAATGTTGAAATAGTAACGTCAAATATACAGTTATTAAATGTCAAAAAAAATATTGGTTAGTGCTAGCTATATTTGAAAAAAAAAGTATTACAATTTGGTCGAGATAAATATATTTATTGAAAAAAATAAGAGTTCACAGCCTAAGTACGCCACTAGAATCCTGTTATTTTTTTACAGACAACTAGTAGTGAAATATAATCTTCTATCTTCTATATATATAAAAATGAATGTTTGTATGTTTGTTACCTATGCGCTCCTATACCGCTCATCCGATTGCGATAATTTTTTTGGGGAGTTGTTATGCGGACGCCAGAATAGGTTTATGAATCAGCGGTGGGCTGCCAATGCGTTAATTTGTTTGTTTGTCTGGTATGCGTTCCTATACCGTTCATCCAATTGCGATAAAATTTTGGTGAGTTGTTGTGCGGACGCCTTTGAATGTATATAAATTAGCGGTGGGCTGCCAATGCGTTAATTTGTTTGTTTTTTTCCGTATGCAATCCTATACCATTCATCGGACTGCGATAAAACTTTGGCGAGCCGTTGTGCGGACGCTCGCGAATTTATATGAATCAGCGGTGGGCTGCCAATACGTTAATTTGTTAGTTTGTCCCTTATGCGTTCCTGTTCCTATACCGTTCATCCGATCGCAATAAAACTTTGGTGAGTTGTTGTGCAAACACCCGCAACGGTATCTGAATAAGTACAGCCAGCGGTGGGCTTCCAAAACGTTAATTTCTTTGTTTGTTCTGTATTCGTTCCTATATCGTTCATCTGATTGCGATAAAGCTTTGGTGAGTTGTTTTGCGGACACCAGCAAAGGTTTTTGAATCAAAACATACAACGATGGGCTGCCAATACGGTAATTTGGTAGTTTTTCCTTTATGTCTTCCTGTTTCTATACCGTTCATCCGATTGCAATAAAACTTTGATGATTTGTTGTGCGGACGCCCTCAAAGTTTTCTAAATTAGTACAGCCAGTGGTAGGCTGCCAATGCGTTTACAAAGGGCTCGCTTTATATCAAAGCAATTCTCGGTATTCTAGGAAGCAGTGAGTTTTTTATCACTCTGATGGACCACTTAAATAAGCAATCGATTTTTACTTAATACATTTACAATATGTAACAATATGCAATTTACTGTAAACTCATCAATGTAAGTGGCCGAAAATGTACTACTGTGTATACTGATGCTGTCATAGATAATGTATGTAAGTCAGAAATTGCAGCTATGCACTCATTTGATTTGAGAATATTGTTTTCTCTTAAATTAACAAGGAGCTGGCCGACCTTAGCAAAATTTCACAAAGGGCTTGCGCGAGCCCCTCTGAGCTTTCTCCAGCCCACCCCAGAGTGCAGAAATTTTACAATGAGAAATTTCGCCGAATAAAGCGATCTGCGTGCCATGGTTGCATGGCAAATCATAGGTCGCAAAAAGTGAAATTTAGACCCGTTGATTGGCTATTTTTAGAATTATCTGTGGCGAATTTTCTAATAATTATCGCCTTTTCTGGTGACTTTTCTCAATTTAGCAAATGTGTGTGTTTCATAAAGTTTAGTGTGTCTTTGGTGTGAACATTTTTGGATGGTGGTCGAACAGCGCATTCAGCACTGAAATTGCATTTTAATGCAAATCACTGAGACACTAACATGAAATATCAAAAAAAATCGGAATGGGTGCAGTACTTCAATCATGCCAACTCATAATATGAGGCGAATGTACTATGGCGTACAAAAAAGCATTGTAAGCTGTATACTATCCACTAAAAGATTTGAGAGGAAATGACTTTGGTGGCGCACTTATTTTATTGTCTGGTGATTTTCTACAAACCCTACCAGTTATACCACGTTCAACTTATTAAATACATGTCTCAAATCATCAGTTTTATGGCGACACGTACAGAAATTGGCTTTCAAGGCCAGCATGCGTGTAGAACTACAATATGACACATCCGCTGAACGTTTCGCAAAAAAATTGTCGAATATTGGGAATGGAAAATTGGAAATAGATGAATCCACACAATGTATTACATTGCCAACAAACTTCTGTAAAATTACAAAAACAATAAGAGAATTGATTCAAAAAGTTTTCCCAAAAATATCGCAATAAATTCTTCTGAATTCTTAAACTCACTTGATTTGCCAGCCATGCCGTCACACGTTTTTACATTGAAAATTGGCGTACCTATCATTCTTCTCCGAAATATAAATCCACCACTTTGCAACGGTACCAGACATTCATTGAAAAAGATAACGCACAATATCATTGAAGCTAAACAAATTAAAGGGAAAATATAAGGGGCACAATGTACTGTTGCCAAGCATCTCAATGATTCCAACAAATATGCCATTCGAATTAAAATGTTTGCAGTTTCCGGTGCGACTCGCATTTGCAATAACCATCAACAAAGCACAAGGACAATCGCTACAAGGGTGAGGACTAAATTTAGAAAATGTATGCTTCTCACATGGACAGCTGTATGTGGCCTGCTCACCCGTTGGAAAACCTTCAGATCTATTCGTATACGCACCAGACGGAAAAAAAGATATCTAAAAGCACTTCAATAAACAGAATTAAAATACAATCACTTTCTTTCTTCGAATGGCATTGCAACGCTTGCCGGGTACTCGCTAGTAGAATAATAAATAATGTTTTACTCTAAAGGGATGCTTTGAAAATTCTGCTAGATTGTATCAATTACATGAATGTTTGTAAATAAGTTACATAACAATTTGTCTTTATCATAAATGTCACTTGTAGACCGTTGCACTCACCCTTAATTGGCTTTAATAATATTTTGTTATGTATTCAACATGTTGGTTTATTGGATGTTGCTCTCCTGCGATTTATGCAAATAAAATCATTATTTTTAAAATTAAAATCAGTGATTAAAATATTCCACAGGTTGTGTTACCTTGTGTACCCTCCAAACATAAACAATCAGAATTGTTATTGTTTGCATCCAGCTCTATCCCCATCGATCAGTAGAAAAAAATCTACTCTTAAATGTGTTATTTATATAAATATCATTTTTTACTCTTAAAATAAAAAAAAATCCAACGATTAAGTCAGTTAGGAGATGTCTCTTGAAAAAAAGTAAAACATATATCACTTCCTGTAATGCAACAATCGGAATAATATGTTAATTAATTTGAATTAAATATTGAGTATCAGCATTTTATGAAATAAATAAAACAAAATTAAGGTCTGAATTGAACGAAATTACTTGTTAACATTGTAATAAACGTTTCAGTTGCATCTAGATTCTAGAAACAAAAATAAAAAGTTTATGACATCTACGACAGTAAAACTGCTTAACCATAGTCATATTCATAGACGCTGTCATAAAAATTACCAAGTGTGACCTTTAAAATTATATAACGCTTTATGACTTAAAGGATTTATTCATGAATTTGTTTTTCAGATCTTACAATTTATTGCTTATTAGATTTATATTGCATACAATATTTTTTTCGGTGCAGTCATGCGTTTATTCAAAAGCTAATTTAATTCAAATCAGACCTAGCATAACTAATTGGCGCATTATAAGACAGATGGCTGAGAGATTTGTTGAAACAGAGCTATCAACATTTCAATAACACTTGTTTTAGATTGTTTTTGTGACCATGTTTTTACGGAATCCTTCGATGCCAATGATAACTTATTTAATAAAGTGTTAATATTACATTTTATTATAAAAATTCATTCATGAAATAATACGTAACCGTAAAGTCTCTCTTATAAGTCTGATGGCAAATGAGAAATAACGATATAAATGTTCTATATGTTAGGTATATCGTATATATATATACAAAAGCAATCATAAAAGCTTCAGTGGAACCTTTATCTAAGAAAGGGCTTTTGGTTGCGTTTCGTGAGTGATTCACGGGAATTAAGTGAGATGCAAACTTTTGTTAAAGTTACTCACTATTCAATAAGCGAAAAAGTCAAATAAAATCAATTCTATGTACTAATTACTATCTTTAAATAATATATATTATTACTACTTTTATATATGATAATAAAACAATGTTTTTCGTACTTATACCACAATCATTTGTTTATATAAATGTATGTTCTTATCACTTGAAAATGGTTTTAATGAGCGTAACTGGTATTGGTTATTTTATATATGAATTTATACAAAAGAGGCTTTCATATTTTGGTTTTAATACATTGTCAGTGAAAACCTTATAAGTCTTCAAAATAATCTTTAAGAATGTGAGGATTGTTAATTAAGCTCCATACATAAATGAAGAAGTGGATATGCATAGAAAGCTTGACTATATACAATATTTAATTTATTTAAAATATGTTTATGTATAAAAATATACAATCAGATCCGCAAAATTGTTCTATAAAACTTAAGCCATGTACCAAGAATTTATGCAGCATTTAAATTTTGGAGAAATATTTAATTCGTATTATGTGCACAAGCCAAATTTAATGCTATCAAACAACGTGTTGGTGCAAAAATTATTAAACACATGTTTAATGCGGCATGCGAAAATCCACACTCTCTTCTACGTGTCTCTGCTCACATGTTTAGTTAGTTCAAATATTTTACTAGCGTAGGAAAGCCCACAAAGCGAGTTGTGTGTCCACATAGGCATAATAAGTTCCACCCAAAATCAACCCAGAGATGCAAATATATTTTTCATTTATTATTTACATAAAAAAAGTCGTATCTTTAACTCGTGAACTGTTTTAAATGTTTACTACAAAGATCATTTTATTTAATTGAAAATTGATAAAGACCAGAACCACGTGAAAAGACAAAGATCAATTAAATTCGAGGATACCATCGAAGAGTGTTACTTTGTTTTTTTTGTCACAACTCCTTGAAAGTACCGGAGTAATCTTCTTCAGAATACACTCTTATTTTGCAGCAACAAAGAAATTTAATAATATGCATTTCAAAGTGACTGACCAAGGAAGATCTGTAAATAAACTTTTGTCCTATGGAAACATTGGACATAAGCTTAATATTTGTGCAGATATAAATCAGATTTTAATAACATGTTTTTACGATCTCTTTTACTTTGTAAATGTTAAACATTGAAGTCTTAAGTATGTGGATGTAAAAAATAAGAAATATTATTTTGTAAAATTGAATTAACTAAACAACAAACTTATTTGAGTTATTGTTGTTTCAGTAAAAATCTAAACATGGTTACAGAATAAAACTATACTAAAACCTATTAGAAAAGGATAAACTAATACACTATTTCTTTCCTTTTTCTTTAACAAAAAGGAATCAATTGTGTGCCCACCTTATTTAGTTTGGCACAAAAAGCTCAATGCAGCTATTCAACAAACCCTGTCTAAGTGTTACTTACATTATGTTTCTGGCTGAACCGTTTAGCAGCTTTTATTCAGGGGAGGGAATCTCTCATTGTTTATCTAAATCGCTCATTCACAGACGGCTGCTCTGCCATTACCAACTAATCACATCTAATCAATTCGCACAATGGCCACCCTCTCCACGCTGAATAAACTATTTTTGCCCTCAGAAAACGTAACAAAATGTATAATAGTTGCAAGAAAACCTGGCAACGTATTGTTAGGCATATTTATAAATAGTGTCCTGAAAAGGATATCGCATATATGGGCTGAATTATCCGACGAAAGTATTTTTGAATGTTTTAAGTAATGTGTTTTTTAGTTCAATTTGCACGATGTGTACTTAACTTGGTGAACTTCTCCACTGTGTAAAGTGAAATTTCAATCTGATGGGGCACTGGGTAACCTAAATTTTATTCACGCATTTTTTAAACCTTAGAGCAGCGATTTCCAACCTCGGAGGCGCGATCAGTTTAAAATATTTATTTACTCTTAAAAGTGTGTTTATTACAATAAGAAATATACGACGGGGAGACGCGAAGGTATGTTTTTTTCAAAGGGAGGCCGTAGCATCATAAAGTTTGGAAACCACTGCTTTAGAGTATTACATTGCGTAAGGACATTTGTGAGGTATGTTTTAAAGTACAGCATTACTTATTTTTTACTTACTTTTCATTGCTATCTTTTGTTGTTCGCTGATTTTTTTTTCAATTAAACTTATGTACTTTTTTATCCATGTTCGCTCTCAATGTGGAGCATATTGCCTCCTAATGAAGGTATCTTAACATAAGTTTTTTATTTGAAGACTTTTTGTCACTCAGTCACTCAACCCCCCTTTTTTCAAAGTTAGTAGTAGAGATAGAAAGACAAGACTAGGAAAGGACTAGTGGTTAAACTAATCACTCTCGCTACGCCCAGTTATTAAAGGATCAAAAAGGGTGGGAGGGAATTTTCAGAAATCACAAACTCCCATGTCTTTGAACAGACATCGATAAGTTAACCGAAAAAATCTGTTTGCACTAGGACTCGAGCCCGTGAGATACGGCTCGGTAGCCCACAACGCAAACCACTGCACTATAGGACCCGACACTGATTTGGAAATAAATATATTCCAAGGCCTTTTGTCGTGTTGCGTTGATGTTCATTTGATATCCACTGCGTTTTGATATATAATAATTGATGTGAGAAAAAGTTATCTTTTTATTTCACTAGTAACTGTTGAGTTTTTACCTGGTTGCAATCTAGTAGTGGACTGCCAGTTCGTTAACAATTGACTCATTTAACCTCAGAACTATTTGCTATGGTCTGAGAAAGGGGCGGATGTTTTACTCACTCATATACAATTAAATGTAATGATGCTACTTAGCATACGAATAACAATATGGAACACACCATTAAATAATTATAAATATCAATACTTCGCTGAAACATGTACCTTTTTAAAATCACAAGAGTGAAGATAGAAGCAGAAACGAGAACGAAGATTGACACAAAAATATTTGTTATTTTTGTCACGTCAATTCTATGTCTCAATCTTTATAATTAAACTGTCGTATATAATATATATGTATGCTAGAAATTTCAGTTAGGCACTGATGAAAATTGAAACCAGTAGTCTCATTCATTTCTGAGTGTTAATAAAATCTGACGAATTGAGTGGGTTATAATAAACAATGCAAATATAAAAGAAAATACATATTAAACAAACTAGATACAGCTGTATTCAAAATATAAAAATGAAATTGATAACTAAGCTACTCCGCTTTGTGTGTAAAGAAGCGTGAACAATAATGCTATCCAGTTTCATTTTACATAAAAAATAAATTTATTTTTTCTTTCCTATATTTTTTTTAAACGTATATGTACACTGCCAACGTAGTTAATATACAATGTAAATTAAAAGCAAATTTAGCTCTCACCCACACAAAGATTGTGTCGTGTGTAAAATCTAGTTTAATTAATAAAACACCAATTTAGTTGTCACCATCCCTTAGGTCTCGTAAATTTCTACGGCCTTAAATTTTAAATCCAAATAAATTTCATTACATTTTAAATGTGAAAAAAATCTCTTTAGCGTCATGAATAGACGAGTAGAGGAACCAGGGCCGAAAATTGTAATGTAGCTTTTACATTTTTTGGTGTTAAAGGATATGCAGAGGTCTCAAAGTAGAGCCATGACACAATTAATCACGGGTAATAAATTTGAACAAAGCTAGCCTTTCCACACTTTGCGACGGCGTAAGCTTTCCGTGCAAATATTACTTTCAAACTTCAAGCGTTTTAAGTCCCCTATATGAATTTATTGATCAAATGGATACATGCCATATTACTATTCATTTTAATATACCTACTACACATTTAACCTAATATTTTTTATAGTTGTACTCAGGGCTTTTTTCCCCATGTAACGCGATGGAACGGCGTTCCGGTACCTTTTACTCAACATTTTTATTGTTTCAATTTTTTTATTTAAAAAAATTAGAAATACTAATCTATGACTTTTTTGTTGGAACTTTCATTGAACCTTCATTTTGCAAATCAAAAACTTAATGCACTAGTGCATCTGATGATTTGGTTATTCGTATGTTTCAAAGAAATCATCAAATAATTTTATGTGATCAAAAACATTTCCCTTAAAAGCTGTTTAAAAAATTCACAGAATTAACTTAAGAGAAAAAATAAAATGGTTCAGTAGTTCAAAAAAATACGAAATCGGAAACGAAAAAAAAACACAAAGTTTTTCACAGAAAAAAAACAAAGCCCAAAAATATGTACCTTAAACAGAACGGCTTTATTGAAATTACAATCAGAATAATTTATTTTTCACAGTGGTAAAACAAAGTATGTTGATTTTGGAAAATTAATAACGTTCTTCATTTGAAACAAAAATACGATCATGAAAAATAATAATCGACCTTTTGAGCTTATTTTAACTGAGTCAATTTTTGAGCACATATTTTCTGAAAAATAACCTTATAAGTGTAAATAATAATACATCAAAGGATTTTTTTATATTCTATGTAGTATAAATCACTTATATTGTGTTTTTCAATAGCACGATATAAGTTATTTAATAAGAGTAAACACTTTTTTTACCGAAATTTGTTTCTATTCTTAAACTAAATATATGAATATTTTTTAAGCATTTTGCTTTCATAGCTTTTACTTCAAACTTACAAAAGATTTTAGTGGAATTATTTTTTTTTCCTTAAATCTCTATATTTTTTATTGTATATATAAATTGATATTGTTTGTTTGTTTAACGGCTTACCCTTAATAAAAAAGTGAATCATGGTATTGATTAAAGTTTTATTAAATGCAACAATTCTTAGTCTCAAATACTTTCAGAGAAAAAGTACTTTTATCACGTTTCAACAACGGTATAATCGATACCAAATATATTATTGGTTTTAGTTACTTTAAAGAATTGCTAAAAACATTGTTGTGATCAGAATATTTTTTGCCCACTAAATCAATGGGCAAAGATGATATGAGGATGGATCCCGGCGTCGTGGAAGGCCACTGATGACCATCCACAGGATGTACTCAGCGGAGTTACGGGACGCTGGGATGACCTGGGGATAGAGAATCATGGAGTAACTTCGTGGTGACCATATGCTCCGTATAGGGAGTGGATATGGGCTAAAAAAAAATCAATCACTAGTGCAATCGGATGTTTTCTATATTTATATAATATTTTTGAACCTTAAATAGCTTCTCTGCAAAATAAAAAAACTCTAAACAACGACAAAATTTTACAGTCGGTACGTTACGTTACGCTATGTGAAATAGTCATAGAAACTTACTTTTGTCTATGATTGTTGTCTAGACCATAGTTTCTCAACCTTTTTAAGCTCGTGGCCCCATTTTGAGTCTCATATTTTTCCGTGGCCCCCCTACCCCTAGTAATAAAATTCTCGGGGCTCGGAGAAATTAAAAAAAATGTAGGTACATTTATTTTTAAATAGTTGTATATAAAAGTAGTAAAACATTTTTTTTTGTAAATCCCTAGGGTACCCAACGTTGTACCCATCACAGCCCGCTATGGTTCAAATTATTGTTACGGGGGCGTATTCTGAAGCGCTATTCGTGTTAATTTTTTTTCCATAAATTTCTTAAAGCTATTTGCATGCACTGCAGGGTGCAGAATGCTAAATAAAATAAAATAACGTTATCAAAAGAGTTTTTATGAAATTAATTCAATTCGTTTTTCATAAGACACTTTGAACTCTATGAATGCTTTGTAATTTTCCCTAGATGCAACTAAGTCAGCATGACCAACAGGACCACCAGATGCGACTGTGGTCGTAAAAGCTTATGCAGTTATTCCCGTTCGTTGTTCATGTTTTTACATTCTTAAAAAATGCGATCAGCATCCTGAAGCTATTTACTAATCAGCCGACCTGGAAGAACTTTGTAGTGAAGTGATCATGGCTAGTTATAAATTGGCCAATCCGAAAATTTGAAGTCGAAGCGTTGGTCTCCATTCGCATTTTTTAATTTTGAAAGAATTTATAAGATTGCCTGTCCTTAGAATAATTTCCCATCAATTTTACCAAATTCGCATAGCAGCGTTTGTAGCAATACTATGCACCACAGTTCTATGGGCCTTAAGACTGTAGGGTCTGGTCGAGAAGGAGGCAGTCAAAGAATTCTCCTCACCTGGGACTTGAAACCCATTATGTACCATTGCTGTTGCGCCTTGAACTTTAATGTACAGATTTAACAAAAATTTACCAAGCAGAACTGGCAATGCATTTGTAGAAGTAGTTCTGTATGCTTTTTTTAAAGACTATCAATGCACTGTATTATTCGGTAAGAGAATAAGGTTACAAACCTTGTATCACATACTTTATCAGCCAATCCCATGGATTGGGTGTTAGGATTCAACTACTTAATACCTGCTACGCAAGAAGTTTTGGCATGCTATGCAGTGGTGTATCACGATGAATCACGCAGGGAATTCAAAAAAAATAGTACATGATTATTTATCAAAGTAAAACTTCAATACTTTTAACAATTGAATCGATATATCCTTTAGTCATAAAAATCTTAATTTATTGTTCAATCGTTACACCTTTAGTGTCTTAAGATTTCTGGCAAAGAGCATTAAATTATCTTTTCTTAAATTAAATTAACTAGTTTTTTCGTCATCAAAAATCTGACACATCGTTTTAGGTTAGTCGATTTTCAAGGCAAAATATACAATTAGCTGTTTTTTTTTATCATCTGCCATCTCATACATACATCTTGATACTGAACGAAATTGCTCAAAGGAATCACCTGAATAATTGTTTCACTGAATACTATAAATCCTATTTTTTGCTGCGGAAACTTCTTAAAGCTTTTTGAATTATTCAAATGGCTTTTCTTTCACGTCTATGTGTTTTGTAGAAAATGGATAGTAGCGTTAGTGAAGCAAAACATATTTAACGCACACGAGTTTCATAATATCATGGGGTGATGAAAGAAATTCGTGGACAAGATAGTCAATACAATATTGTCGACACTTACTTTTGGATGCAGTTATTATGGTATCCATAAATATCATTGAAAAAATAGTAAAAAGTATGAATAACAAATACATCATTTCTACTGCAATGTATTATTGTCCTACTGTATTTGATTTTAATATAAATTTTAGTTCATTATATTTTGAGTGGCCGTGGCCCCCCTTAAGTCTGCTGTGGCTCCCCAAAACTGATATTTTCTTCTGTGGCCCCCTTGGAGCATGATGTGGCCCCCAAGAGGGCCACATGGCCCCCGGTTGAGAAACGCTGGTCTAGACTATATTTTATGTGTGGTTATAAGAGAATATAAAAAATGATATTTAGTATAACAGATTTAAAATATGCTATGGCACTGTGGTGCATATCGACTGTGAAAAGGAAAAAAGCGTAATCCACACATAACAAATTTTACAGGAGACAAAAAAAAAACGTTTTTAAATGATTTTGGGCCAAAGGCAAATTATGAAATATACACAACCGTGAAATGTATAGAGACTGATAAACTGGTTTTTAATTGACTTTACGTGATATCAATTTAATCTTTTTTTTTTTAAATCCTTTTTGAAGTCTTTTTCCTGATCGCAATTTCTACAAACCCTTCTTTTTTAAAACTTTAAAGCAAAATTTAGATACTAATTCGGCATTTTTAGCTTACATCCTTTTGATAGATCGTATATCAAGTCGTATACATTGTGTGAGGTGTATGAAGTTTTACAGTGCCGCATATGTTGTATTTTTAAATCATCAAAAAAATGCTCAAACTAATTGTAAAATATCTGGAAAGATTTCTAAGTGTAGTTTCGATGATATCAAAAAATAAATACATTTAATATTGATGTCATTCTTATTATAAAATAATTTCGACAGTGTATATGTTTTTATATGTTAATTTATTATTCTATATATATTTGGAAATAATGTACGTGGCTGAATTTATTTCCGATTTATTTATTCAAAAGCCATTAAAAAAAGCTGTATCAGTACTTCTTCTAAATCCTTAGTTGTGGCCATAATCTGCAATCATAAATATAATTGCTGGTATTTATTGACCACGAAACGGGCAAATTCAGCTAATGGGCTCAAGTTCCACAAGTTATATCGCAAAATGTCGTTAGCCGAAATGGAACTTTTCTGATTCCGACTTTTCCATTCCATTTTATTGTCCTGTAAGAACGTGCAAACTTTTCCACGGTAAGGGTCAGCGTAATATAACAATTATTATCATTACTACCGTATTGGTGGCGCAGTTATTACATTATTTTCGTAAATTTGATGGCATTATTCAGCGTAAAAGTTCCATTTCCTCAGAAGTGCGATAAAAAAACCTCTAATTGAATATTTTTATACCGTGCTTTATTTTACTAATTAGTAAAATTTAATATGATTAAAATCAAGTAACTTAACGTGATATTAAAAAATTCACGCAAATTGGGTTAGTCGATATTACTGTATTGTTTCGATTGTCTCTAACAACATTTTTTCTTTCCTTCAACAAATTTATTTGATGCTTTGGTCGTGTACATTATCAATGTTAGAAAATTAGTTCAACTTTAAATTTACTAGGGGATGAGAATTTGCGAGAGGAAGAAAAAAATAAACGCAAGTAAAAAATCTTAAATAAAATGGGACTAAAAAAAATTACTCAAATTGTGAAAAAACATTAAATCGGGGATTGGAGAACGTAAAGTAAGCAATTTATTTTGTACTATTTAATATATAATTTATTTTTTAACGAATTTAAGCAGCCGTTGTTAATGAATTTGTTTATCTCTTATGTTCGACATTTTTTCAGAATGAGACTTTGAACTAATATAGATAATGCATGTTTTTTTAAATTTGAATCGTTCAAATTATGTACATTCACACAAGTTTTGTTACTAACGACCCGGGTTTCACCTTTCGGCATCTTTGGGCGTTCAAGTGCACGGATGAACTTGAACTGGCTATGTATTTACATGTACATACGTTAAAAAAGAATTACATATTATCAATTTACATATTAGACAAAACATTTAACATTGGCAAAGAAGTCAGCTGAATAAGCTGCGAAAAAGTCTACTTTAATAAACACAAAATAGTACTCGTCTGAACTCATTTATGTCTATTTGAAATATGTCAAGTTCATAGCAATATTGTTAAACAATGTTAAAGCTCTCCTTAAGTGAAGTTTCAATTGATGCGATATTACTTCACCTTAGGAGTATAAACAATTCATGTGCATAACTCATTAAAAAATATCAGGAAACATTAAGTCTATGTTATCAAGAATGGTGAAATTATCATTTTGGCCTCGTATAAGCTGGAAGAAATATATGAACAGGTAAATTTCTCTTTGAACGTTCTAACTATCAAAGGTTAGCAGGCCTAAAAGAAGGTCAGTACTTAGGATAAAGCCATGGGTAATTTCCAGAGTACAGATAAGCAACTTTGAAATGGTTCAACTCACAGTTGCATTATATGTAATTTATGTATGCACCGTTGATCAAGATCTCATCACTTGTTTTTGTGTATTTTTTTTCACCGTGAAAAAATTCAAAATTTTTCGGGTTTTTACGACAATAAATACAATTAATAAATAAAAATTTTGCCTATATAGTAATATTTAAAAAAATATATATATATAACCTATATACATATGATACTGAATAAAATATATAGTAAATGATGAAATACACAATACAGTGGAACCTTTCATAACGAGCACCTCTTATAACGAGTAATTCGCATAACGAGCAAAACAGATTGTGAAAAAAAATGCTCCCTTAACGAGCGATATTTCTCGCATAACGAGTAACGCAGAGTTTTGGAAAGATCACTTTCACATCGTTACTTGCCTGAAGATTATTGACAAGGCGTGTGAGGGATTACCAAGAGAACCTTTACTTTAGCTTGGGAGAATCTTTGCCAAGGAGCGTTGTCGAATGTGATTTTGAGGGGTTCGAAACAGTACCTGTGAAATCTACAGTCAACAAAATTGTATCTTTGGCCAATACCATGAGACTGGAGGTGGATTAAAACAATATTGATTGAATATTGACAAAGAGTACAGTCAAGAGCTGACAACCGAAAAGCTTATGGCGTTGCATTGTTTTTCACAGCAAGAAATTATGGAAGAGAGTTTGTTAGTGGAGGAAGAAGAAGTAGCCGAGCAACAATCTTCTGGCGCAATAAGAGAAAAGCTGAAAGTATGTGAAACTGTTGCATCGTATATTGAGAAGCATCGCCCTAAAAGGAGGTGACTATGAGTTTTACAAATTTATTCAATGATAATGCTGTCACATTTTCACCAAATTTTAAAGCGTCGGCAAAAACAAATGTCTGTTAGTAAAAAATATTTAATTATTTGTAATAAATAATAAGCAAGTCGATTTTTTATCGTTTTTTGCAAATCGAAATCGCATTTCAGGTTGTTACGCTCCTTAACAATTTATAAGTATGTAATTTTACTTTAATACACGTTAAAAATTTAAAAAATATTTTTTTTTCCGGCATGGAACTCATTATTGTATTTGACATTGTTTTATATGGGAAAAATTGTTTCGCATAACGAGTAAGATTCTGGAACGAATTAAACTCGTTATGAAAGGTTCCACGCATCCAATCCCGGAGCCTTTTTTCTTTTTCCTGTACAGTGGAACTAGGGCATCCAATCCCGGGATCCCGTTCAATTTTCTGATCCCAAAATTCCCGGAAGGGATTAAGATGGCCGCTATCCCGGGAACTCGGTATCAGAAAATTGAACGGGATCCCGGGATTGGATGCCCTAGTTCCACTGTACATACATTTTTGTAGTTTCTCCCCTGTGAGCCTAATCCCCTGGTTGTATAGTGAGTGTCCACATTAGAAGGTTGTTAACTCAGGCGCAGTCACATGTTATTTAGATATTGCACATGCTTTAAAACCAAAAAAGGTTTGTTAATGACGTGTGAATGAGCTTTTTTTGTTTTTCAAAAGAAACATTACTCAATGCGGCTAAAAACGAGAAAAAACTTTCAATCCGCTTTGGTTTACACATTTCCTTCAGTTTCAAAGCATACGTTTTAATGAAACACAAATGAAAGTACGTTAATGTTAAGCCAATTTTTGACTAGCTTATTTTAAGAGTTAATTTGTTCTGTCATTTACACTGTAACTGGCTTAAATGTCAATTTTTACATTGAATATTTTTTACGTTTACTGTGATATCTACATTACTCAACAAAATATTTGAAGGTGTTGTCATGATTTTAAATATAGAATGCATTTACACAAACCAGACCACTCATTTTAATGATTCATTTCGATTGAGTTGTTAAAGTAAGTGCTGCATTAATAATAATGAAAAAATCTGAACCACTTTGGTGCGCAGTGTGTTTTATATCACGCCAACTTTTTGAGTGTTAAACTCAAATGAAATTTGAATCAGTTATGGCTCTAAAATTAAATCTATTATTATTTTGGTTGCTATTTCGTCATATGAATATTTTAAGACATTAGATAACTAGTATTTTTATTACACAAGCATAGAAGCTTTAGAATAAATAAATAGCATCACTTTTCATTTTAAATTATTTTAGTTTTATTATTTAAAAAATAAATACTAATTGTGATTAAGATGATCAAGCATATGACAAATCTGTCAGCTTTGTTAAAATGTATTATTATTTTTAATAACTTATTGTATCTTCATTAAAAATTAACAGTTTTTTTTTTAAACCATGTCCGCTCCCAATGTGGAGCATATGGACTCCTAATGGAGCTTATCTCAACAGAAGTGTTTCTACGAGAACTGCTTGTTACTCAGTTGCTCAACCTCTCTTTTTCCAAAGAGAGTAGGGATAGAAGGATAGGGGCTAGGACAGGATTAGTGGTAAGCTAATCGCTCTCAATACGCCCCGCCCCTTTCGTAGGATAGGATGGGTGAGAGGGGGGAATTCAAGACATCACATACACCCATGCCTTTGAACAGAAATTCATAAATCGATTGAAAAATCAATTAATAAAAACTGTCCGTACCGGGATTTGAACCTGGGCCCTCCGTAGCCGAAGCCAACAACGTTGATCACTCGACCACACAGGCGGCAAATAAATAAATACAACTTTGGAGATGCACAGCAACTATTAACTACTTATTATCTTTAAATTACAAAATTCTTAATTAATTAACTGTGAGCAAACACTTCATTCTTTACATATTAATGGTATTTTAATTGCATATGCATTGCATTTTTCATTCATTAGAAACAAGGTATAGCTTTTTCGATGGATTCGGCGGTTACTCAATAACTTAGTTAAACTTAGGTAATATAAAATAACTTAGATTATTCCACATATTGTGCTACAGACTGTGACACGTGTTTCGCCTATTTCAGAGGCATACTCAGAAATCTTACTTTCACAAATGCTTGCTTAAGTACGAATGATTTTAATTTTATTATTCTGATATATTATAAAAATAAAAACGGGAAGCAAGGAATGATAGAAAAACATTCTATCCCCTTATACCCTCCTTTTAGTGTATTTTTTGAATGCATATTCAATTAACGAAATTGTTATTTGTACAATCAAATGTGCTTAATAATTATTGATATTAAAATGAAAATTCATTTAAAAAGAAGCACTAAAGGTTCGCCAAATCCATCGAAAAAAAAGAAAGGTATATAATAAAACAAGCCAGGAAATATAATATACAATTGGCACTGTTTTTCAATTAGAAATAAATGGTTACGCACTACTGGTTTGAATCTTACTTTCTTAGTATAATAATATTCTCATTGATAGTAATAATCTAATATGTGAGCTTTGGAGGGTCATAAATTAATGAACACTAAGACGCCGCTACTGAGCTCTTAGATATTGCCAACCCTGCAATGATTAATTCTGCTCCACTTTCAAATAGGGGTAGAAATAATTTATGTTTATCATAGCAGTAAAATGGAAATATGTCTTTCTTACTTGTTTTTTAGATACACTTTATAAAATAATGTTAATTTATAATAATGTAAAAAAAAAAGTAACAGAAATAAAATATTTTCATTTATTTAATGTACATACACATATCATATATCTTCTTTTAAAAAATCATTATTTAAAGAAACGTTTTGTTGACATCCAATTTAATCTTCGACTTAAATTATTATCACTTTTAATAATTTTAAACGGAATTTTAACAGCGTTCAAAGTCGATTTGAATAACAAAATATCTATGAAGTATTTAATAAAAATCGGCGTACTTAGTATCCGACTTACTAAGGTTTTTTACTAAGATTTACGATCGGCGTACATTTTGATACTTAATAGTATCCTATTAAGTATCAAAATGTGCTCCACGTTGGATATTGTTTTGCAGTAGTATGACGATGTATTTATTGTTTAAATACGAATATAAGTGTTATGATAATGATGAAACGTTGTCAGTCTTTGTATGATACAATGAATCGTCCATGTAAAGCAGAAAGTAACATTTTTTTTTTGTAAAATTGAGTAATTTATTGCAAGTCTTCTTCTACTGTATAAGTCTAGGAAAAATGAATAAAATACAATTCATAAGAAAAAGTAAAGAATATACATTGTAATAATTTTTATGCATACTTCTTTTATTGAGTGTTTTATTTAAATTTTAAAAAAATGAAATAAAACAATTCTTTGTATTTTTTATATTATAACTTGTTGAAAAACGCTTTTTTGTATAAGTGGGAAAACTTCACTTGTTTACAAAACAATACAACTTACATATATATATATATAATTTTGTCAGTAATTCACTTATTGCATTTCATGGACATAATGTTAAAACTTTGATAATATAATCCACCGTTTGCTGAAGAGGCACTACAAATCTTAAATTACATTTTATAGTAAAACTAGTAAAACAGTCACATTTCTTAGTTTACATCTCAAATATTACTATACTACGCTTATCCCTCTTTGACATTTAAACTAAAGACTTAAAGACGTAAACTAAAGACGTCTTAAATAATGACTGTCACTTTACACAGAACCTATTTTTAAGTCAACGTATGCTTTTTAAAAGCCATAAAAATTCTGAAAATGCCTCTATATCATCCAATTTTATATTCCTTATGGACCAATACAATCTGATTTCTGTAGTGTTTTTTCATTATTTTGATAAATGCCATAAAAAAAATCGTTGAATTTTATTGAATCATGTAATATAAAACGCGAGTAAAAAACAGTTGTGTTCAAATTGAAAAATAATTGGGTGACAGTTGCAAATAATAAATGGGGTAAAACTGGATAGTCCAATTGCAGAATTTGAATAATTTAAGTATGATGTATTGGGTTCGGAAAAAGTGCCATTTAAATTGCCACTTTGAGTGATTAAATTTAATACTATAGTTATCCTATAGATTTAAAAAAAATATGCCGAATGCAATTGCACTTAAGTGCAGTGATAATTTAATAATACTTCAATGATTCACATCAGTTAAATTGACAGATAATTAATTAGCACTGGTTTATTTTGCCATAATATAATAAATTTAACATTGACGTACCAATTGATATCTCATGTAATAAAAAAGGGAATAAAAACGTTTAAGGAATATTGCTAAATATTCCATGCGACTGTCTTTGCGTCACTATTGAATGTCAATTTTCAGTCTCTACATATAATACTATAATATAAAAACATTAAATGTTCGTTTAATTGACAAACTTTAAATTCCGTAGACGGAAAGATATTGTGACATGTTACACACATAGGTAAGATCTTAGACATATTTTCTCCAAAAATATATTTTTTTTCAATACTTTTTGCTTTGCTAAAATATTATATTACAACAGTGGTAAAATGCAGCTCTTCGTTGAGACAATTGCTACTTACACAATAAAAAAGTAATTGCATTTTTTTAAATTATGAAATTGACAAGTATTTTCCAGTGTATAACTTGTTTAGAAAATGGTAGCTAAAGAAAACTAATTAATTATGGTGTGGGTTATTTATAATTGTGTGCTCTCATGGACTGCGTGGCACTTCTGGTACAATAATTTGTGTTTTCGATTAATTTTACTGTAATATTAATTAATTTGTCTTTTCAAGCAGTAAATATTAACATTTAGAGAAGTATAGACGTACATGTACGTCAGCGTCATTTTTCTGTAAAGGAGTACAGTACAGACGAACTTTCTACTCAACACAGCAGTGTCTGTCTGTGAGTAAATATATGATTTAAGTATGAATACATAATAAATTCATTGGAAAAAAAATACACAATTGTCATGTTAAAAAAAAACAGTAAAGTAAGGTCAATATAGATATATTCACTCCTCTGAAGGTTGATGAAACTAATGTATGTTCTATAATATTTCCAATTGATGCAAATACATTTAATTTCTTTTAATATGCGCAGTTGGTTATTATGTTTTAAATTATTCGCCTACAAATGAATTCACGACGGTAGTTACTTCATTGATATCTTTAAACAATAGCTTTGTTATTGAAATGATTTGCATAGTGCACTGACCATAGCTGTATAAGAGAACAAAGCTACCGCTCAACAAAAAGGCGGGAATGATCTGTTAAAGATGACCATAAATTACTTTCATAATTTAAATGAAGAAGCATTAATTTGCATGCACAGACACTTAACAAATGAAGAATATGGCAGCATACGTAAGATTGAATGATGTACATAATACGCTATGCTTTAATCGGATCACCAACAGTTCTTTTTAACCCGACCTTAAATACATCTACATAATTATGATATACGAAAAAGAATGTATTTAAAATGAGCAGTAGTAGTCTAAATCGTTTATATTTGATACTAAAGTTTCAAAAAGCATCCTCAGTTGATATTTGAATTCCGAAACGTCGAAAATAGGATCAAATAGCGACAGGGTACAAAATGGCTCCAGACATATTTGGGTAATACACCTATCCCTCGATTTACACGGTATATAGGTTCCTGAGAAAAACGTGTAAATCTAAATTGTATATTTTTAATGTAAACCCGTGTAAATCGAAAAGTACACGAAAAATGCATAATTTGGGTATTTTCTAAAATACATAAAAAATAAAATTATTAAAAAGTATAAACATACGTATTCTTTTATTAATTAAATACAGGTAAAGCTTATAGAGTAACAAAAAAATGAAATCCAAGAGATTCATTAAAAAAATATTGCAACGGTTGGTGGAGTTTTTATCATTCATCACTATCACAAATCACTGTGACTTGACTTGATGACTTGCTGTGAAAGTATGCTTCTTTTCAGATGAAGAAGAGGATGGTATCTTCTATTTAATTTTTTCATAAATCCGCAATGCTTTATTTGTAATAGCATTGGTATCAATTGGCATCCGTTTTTTTAGTTTGGTCCTCTATCCAAATCATTAATGCCTTCTTCATGTTTTCCATTTCAATATCTCTGATATATGAAGTTGTGCTCGTACTCGTAGTGCCAGCTGCTACACTCTTTCTAATTGAGTTTCAATTTTTTCTAATGATTCTTATTGTAGCTTCATTCATTCTATATAATCTAGCAACATCTCTTACTCTTTCTCCGTTTTGTAAAAGATCCAATATTTTTATTTTTTTGCTAACGAAATAACTTTTCTTTTTACTTATTTTGACATAATAAGGCTACAAATATTATTCAAAATATAAAACACGTAATTAAAGATTATGAAATCGTTTTTTACTTACGAATATGAAGAATTAAAATTTTCAAGTTAACTTTTTTAAGCCGTCTAAAAGCGAAAACGTGTAAAAAAGGTACCGTGTAAATCGAGGGATATATGTACTTGCATTGCATTTATTGAGGTATCATTGAAGATTGCAATGAATATAAGCTAGATATTACTGGTGTTCAGTGAATGGTTGAAATAATAAGAATTTCAATGTGAATGAACACGTTAGGAGCTCAAAGGTTAGTAACGCTTACATGTCGGATCCGTAGCGCAGCGGTCAACTTTGTTGGCTTCAATGACAGATCTCACGGTTCATATCCTAGTACGGACAGCACTTATTCAATCAATTTATCGATTTACATTCAAAGTCATGGGTGTTTTTGACGTCTAAAATTTGAGTTCTAAGTTAATCCTTCCAAAATCCTTAAAAAATAACGAGACATATCGAGAGCAATTAGGTAAACACTAGCTCAGTCATCCTTTTATTCCTACTCTCTTCGGAAAAGAGAAATAGAGCAACTGAGTAACAAGGAGCACTCGTAAAAAATATTTTTGTAAAAATACCTCCATAAGTAGGACATATACTCCACATTGACAGTAGTCGTGGATTGTTAAAAAACGTGATATTAGTTATGTTTATAAAATATGTGTTCTCTAATCCAGTGCTTTTCAACCTGAGGTGCGCAGGTTTTTCGGTTTCATTCTTTCAACATTCTTTGTGATAAAATATAAACATGTCAAATAAGAAAAAAATCGGTTGTCCGCAGATTATTTTTTCAGATTTAGGGGGCCGTGGCATGATAAAGGTTGTGCACCACTGCTCTAATCGAAACTCCTGAACTAAGAAAAAAATACCAAATGTGGTAAAAAAATTAAGATCTTAGTTTTTTTAGCATTTAGAACCTTTTTTAACTTCAAATTTTTATCCATTACGATTCTAATAAACGTATACATTTAAATTCTTTAGTCAAATAATTTAAAATCATAATATACTTATTATAAACAAAAATAGTTGAAACGTTAAAGTATTACCTCTCATTAGGCATCATTGGATACAATTACCATTGGTGATTCATATTGTACGTTCTTATAACGTAAACTACACTGGAGATCGGACATCCTTACCGAAAGCTGCATCTTCAAAATTATTATGCGACCCACACATTATGAAGGTTTTGTACCTGAGAAACAGTACTATATACAACAATAATTCAAATCAAAACAATATTATTAAATCTTTGCATCTAAATAGTTTATAACTTGAAATCAAGTAGTAAATAAATTTGTAATTAATCGTGGATGAATAAAACCCTCCCATCCTTCTTATCCTTCAATAACTGGGTGTAGCAATAGCGATTAGCCAACCACTAGTCCTGTTCTAGCCTTATCTACTACTCACTACGAAAAAAGTGTGGTTGAGCGGCTGAGTAACAAACAGTTCTCGTAGAAAAAACTTTTGTTTAGATACCTCCATTAGGAGGCCATCTGCTCCACATAGGGAGCGGACATGGATTAAAAAATAATATTTTAAAAGCGATTATCTCGAATTTAAAAATGATATATGTTAAATTTATTCAGAAATTATTTTAATATGCAATAAATAAACACGATCGCGTCTAGATCATTGAAAGATTGAATTCAACATTATAATAGTGCTAAAAAAATATTTTTTGGATTTGCGTCGAGTCCTATAGCGTGACGGTTAGCATTGCTGCCTTCCGTGCCGGTTCGAGTCCCAGTACGAACAACATTTTGTTATTTCGATTTCGGGCATAGCAGGAGCGATTAGCAAACCACTAGTCCTGTCCTAGCATTATCGTTCTATCCTTACTACTCTCTCTCTCGAAAAGAGAGGTTGAGTGACTGACTAACAATCAGTTCTTGTAGAAAAATCTGTTGTACTTAGGAGGACATATTCTCCACATTAGAAGCGGACATGAAAAAAATCACTTTGACATAAAATACAACTAATTACACAAATGACATAAATTACAACATATTTCAATACGTAGTAGAGTAAGAATACCTTTTAAATAAAATTAATAAACTTCCTGGTCTTAATTGAAATACCTGTCTTGTCATTCATTTATCATTGTCAAACAATAAATGAATATACATTATTTCGATAAAGAATTTAATTGATTTTTCCAATTCCACGACGCAAACCATCCCGTAACACTTGGAATGAAATTAATCCTTACAAAGTGTCCCGTGTAAGTTTACACTGTCATTAAAATTCCACAAGTTTCTACCGTAGTTTCTTAAAGTAACTATTCATTGCATTCCGTACTTCACGTTCTCATAATCTAATATAAACGAGATAATGGAATCTCTATAAATTCCATTAACTAGGTCGGTGACAAAAAATGTGTACTTTTTATACATAATAACATAATAAACGTAAAACAGTATGGATAGGTTAAACGAAAAATATAAGAGACAGTAGTTGTAACCATGTTCGAGATTTTCTATAAGCACTGCACGCAATATCTTATTTTCCGGACATCTCTTTTCTAATGTGTGTATAGATAGAAAGATAAAGCGAGACTAGTGGTTAACTAATGGCTATCGCTACAACTTTTTTTTGGATCAGAAGGGTTAAATCGAATTTTGGACACCACAAACATCCATGTTTTTGAACAGAAGCGATAACACGATAAACTGTAGTTACTTAAATTCGAAACTAACAACGTTGAGCAATCGACCTCAGACCCATAAAATTGATTATTTAAGTAGGACAGAAGAGATAGTTGATTAATCACTCACGCTAAAAAACGTTATTTTAGGATTGAAATGGTGGGAGGGAATTTTCAGATATCACAAACATGTATGCCTTCGAACAGAAATCGATATCTATTACCCATGCCCACTCCCACCGTGGAGAATATGGCCACCTTATGAAGTTATCTTTACAGGAGTTTTTCTACAAAAACTGTTTGTTACTCAGTCACATAACCTCTCTTTTTCGTAAAGAGTAGTAGGGATAAAAAGAAACAGGACTAATGGTCGTATAATCAATTTCGCTACACCCCTTTCTTAGGATTTTCCGACGTTCTATTTTTGTTGATCAATCCTTTCAAAGTTTACAATATCAAGAAAAACCAAAGGAATACATCATTATTCTTTTTATCCAAATCGAAAATCTTTACTAAGAAACAAATTGTGGCTGATATTCTTTAATTTAAATTGTACAAACGTAACAGGAAAATCTTTTAATATTCAAAAAAATCGTTTATTGTATTATTCTGTATTTCTGACATTCAAAATACTATAGTAATTATTTCAATGCGTGCTTAGTACCGGAATACTCGGATACTCGTTCCCGAGTAATTCAAAGAAAGAAACACGTGCGGGTTACCGATATTGCAATCACTACTAACTACCTTTCTGTTAATTATATTTGAAGCATTATTAATGGCCTCGTTTGTCTTACTGTTATAACATTGCTGACTATTAATTATAATATTTAAGCACGCCATGACGTGGATTCCTTTTGATGTGACGTGTTTCTGTCTGTTAACGTATATTATAAAATAAAATAATTCTATAGATTTCAAACGTAGAAATTATGAACGTGGTTATCGAGCCTTCGTAGACTATTTGTAAATAACGACAAAGAAATTTTCAAAACTGATTTTCATTATTCACAAGCAATGAACGCTGTAATTAAACCAAATATTCCAAACAGACATACTCTTAATTAACTGGTGAGTAAGTTTTTAAATAAAAAGGCGATTGCTCGCTTGCTAACAAATATGTATTATACATATGTGTATTACACAATACTACGCTTGTTGGATACATTTTGATAGCTGGCACGTTAACGTGATATATATAATTATTTAATAATCAAGTATTGTCTTGACAGATTTCATATAGCACTAGAGCTTTAAAAAGTTAATAGTATACCGACTTTTTAGCAAGCAAAAATAATCAAATATATTTTTTAATTCATGTCTGCCCCAAATGTGAAGTTTAATTTTGGGCTTCGAATGGATATATCTCAACATTTTTTTTCTACAAGAATTTTTCGTTACTTAGTTGCTTATCCTCTTTTTTTGAAGAGATTATGGATAGAAGAATAGAGCTAAGACAACACTAGTGATTAACTAATCGTTTACGCTACACCCCGCTATTTAATGATTGGATGGGTGTAAGAGAAATTTAAAACATCACAGAAATCACATAAACCCAAGCATTCGAAAAGAAGTCGATTAATTGATTTAAAAAAATACTGGTTGTACTGGGAGTTCAATATGTGAAATTCATTACGGAGGCCAACAACGTTTACCACTGCGCCACAGATCAGACATATAATTATGCTTATATATTTATAATTTTCTTCAAATAGTTATAAGGTGTTCACTGTCAATGCTTAATGGAAAGGCATTTACAAAAAAACACATTTTTGTACTGATTCCACATTTATTTAATATTATCATTGAAAATGCTCTTCATAACCGACACCGGTATTTTTTTATTAAAATACATTGTTTAAATTCATTAATATTAATTGTATATTTATCAAATCACAGCATAGCTACAAGATTTTAAATTATTCAATTCAGGAAAGTTGTATGTTACAAACAATATGTAAAGTCAATAATATATACAACTGTAATTATTGTTCGCATTTGTGTAGGCACAAAGATGAAAGAACTTGACTTATGAGAGTTGCATACGGCATGCATAATAAATGCATACCGCTTTAGCATTGAAAAGAAAACAACTGCAAAAACATCATAATGTTTATTGAATCATAATTTCATGTAAATACATCAAATAGTATCATTTGAACAGTGAATACACTTTGTCTAGATAAAAATAATTCATTTTACGAATCAGATTTAAAAAGTTTTATTTATACGTGATTTTGTTCTATCAAAAATAGATCAATTGAATTATATTGATGATGATAGATAATTTGAGAATTCGAGTTAATTAATGTATCAATGTATCAAGACCTGAAAAAGTAAATAAAAACGTAAATAAAAACGTATTTATTTATTCTAACAACTTGTTATTAGAGTGGCATAAACTAGCAGCAAATTGAATCTTTTATAACTTTTTAAAAATGTCGGCATCATACGAAGACATAGTAGACAAACACTCATAGTTTCTTCGGATAGTCTTTGTCAATTGTACCCGAGATTTTCCGTGAACAAAACCTAGCACAAAACTGAACAACGCATAACGTTCGTTACGCCATGAGAAACGTCTGTTTGACAAAGCTGTATGACCATCCGTTACGGTGGAGAGAATTATTGTGCAGTCGATTTTTTACTTGTTAAGTTTTCTATAACTTTTGTTTTTGTCATATTAAAAAAAATACTAGCAGACCTCGTTCATTATAATTACCCAATAAGAGTGTGCTATTTTATCATAAGCTAAATGTGGAACTGTCTTGTTTAACCTAATAACGAATGAAACTTTATTGTCCATTAGCAATACGTTTCGTGGAAACGCAATGTTATCAACTTTGCCCTTTTGGCTTGATAACATCAATATCGCAAGCTGTGAATCCACAAAGCGAAACGCTCACAATACATCCTTCATTAGTCAACAACGACTCGCTTGTGTTTTATAGGTGCAATAACACACAACATTCCGAGAGAGTGGTTTCTATCTGGCTATAGGTATAAATGTATATTTCTGACAGCAATATTGACGAATATCTAGGGTTACCAGTTTTATCACAATAAACACATTTAATTGGAGAACATTATGATGTTAAAACAATATCTGATTTTTTATATGCATTTATAAATATTATTTCACATAACAGCTGAAGCCAATAACATGACCATATTATTTGTCATTTTATTTTGTGAATGTTTCAAAGCAGGGGGGGGCAAACTTTTCGGATGAAGGGCCAAATTCGGGAATTAAAAATGCGCGGCGGGCCGCAAATAAAATACTATTTTATATGTACATCATTTATTATCATGAAAAACAAACAATCTAATGAAAGGAATGGAACTGTTTTACGTCTTTTATTTTTTTTTAAATTCAGGTGCTAATTTTGCTGTTGAGATTCTTAAAACTACATGTAAATGTTCATCGGTAGTATTTGATCGTAAAGAGGTTCATGATTGAAAATGTTTGTTCACATAAATATTTAGGTTGATTCAAAAATAACAATTATTATATTTATTTTCAATCTATTTTTAAAAAGGCGTTAAAAGATAACAACGTGAATGTTTTTCAAAAATACAATATTGCTCGCGGGCCGCAGAAAATTTCTCAATTCCGGGATCGCAGCCGTATCAATCCCGAGATTTCGGGATCAGAAAATTGAACGGGATCCCGGGATTGGATGCCCTAGTAGCAACAGGCTTGGTAGGAGAGCACAAAATTATTGATTTCACTGAAACGTTTATTGATCAAATCAAAATGAAAAACAAATCATGCATTTTTAAATGGAAAGAGAACATTATTTTTTAGTCAAATTGAGGATATTTTCTCTTCTTGGAAAACTTCTGGTAACCCTAAATATATCGGAGACATGAACTACGCGTTTGTTTGGGTACTGTCATTTATCATTTTTATTTTTTCTTCAGAAAACATAAATTATATTGATATTGTCTCTACTGGGATTAAATTTATGACTCTTATAAGGTTTACAAATTCACACTGGGAAAAATTCCCACTCACTGAAGAAGACGATGAATTTATTCAAACTGCAAACAACATAAGGATTTCATTCCCTCGTAAACTATTTTTATTATTTCCTCCGTATAAATGAAAAATATGTCAATGTTGACAGTATATACCGTTGGGGAATGATTGAGACTCTATATATGATGAGCATTATTAGACTGTTACGTTTAATTAATAAATTGCAATAGAATCAATTTAATAATTTAGAGATAAGTATAATTGTTTAAAGCGCAGATTAAAATCAAACATTTCATTCTAACTTCATTAGTTGACAGTAACTAATAATGTAGGTCTATTTCATCGATACTTAAAAGTAATTTTAAAAGCATTTCTTTAAGCGTAAATTACAAATATTGGAAGAGCTTTAACTGGGTTTAATATTCCCTCAAATGTTGACATATTCCACGTGAACGTGTGTGAGTTCTAACGAATGCAAGTTTTTTTAGGTATTAAAATGGTCTGTTCTTATGTAGCAGTGGTTAGCGTTGTGGGCTTCCTTCCTGTACGAACAGCATTTTCGAACGATTTATCGATTTCTGTTCGTAGGCATGGGTGTTTGTGATATTAAAAAAATAGTTGAGATACCTCCGTTAGTAAGCTATAAGCTCCACATTGGGAGCGGACATGGATAAAAAAGAGTACTTAATCGAAGCATACTAAGTTGACTTCTTTGCCAAATTATAATAATGTGTTTTTTTTCCATTATTTGTTTCACAATATAATGATATATTATTTTTTTATATTTCAAGTGCAATACATTTACAATTTGTAATTTACACTTACATAAATTTATAAATACCAATATAGAGAAAATTTTATGAAGCTTACTTAATGAAAAAAACTTGAATGGACGCTGCCTTTTCTGTTTCGACGCTTGTTATTGTCTTTCATAAAAGCTTACAAAAAATATCCATCCGTAAAAAAATGAATCAATAAATTTTAAATATTTTATGTAATACACTATTGGAATTCAAGAAAAGCATGCAACTTGTCAATAACATTTGACTTCCGTCTATAGGAAAGTGTTTACTTAGATTTGTTTGAATTTTGCTTCACATGCCGTTTTAGAGGGATCAAAGATTTCTGAGATATAAACCATTCTGTTGTTCAACAACGTTTTCAACTTACATGAAACGTATTGCGTAAGGTCTTCTTATATTTCTACGAAATTTTATATTTATTATTCCATAGAACTGAACAACAATGTATGTGCACCTTTTCAACACAACTTTATTATTAGTTTTGACTTGATTCCTGGAACAAAAGGTTTGAGAAAAAATTCAAAGGTTATTGCCGCTGAGAAAATATTATTATTCTAGATGTCTTTTAATCGTATTTTAATCAAACCTTGACTTTATTATATCAACTTACATTGTTACTGAAAGCGACAATGAAAAAATACATAATTGTAGTTTTTCATTCCCGGTGTTACCTTAGCATTTATTGTATGTAAATACAAACATTAATACTGTTTGTCACATTGCGTGCTTGGATTTAAAAATCGATATTTAAAATTAAGTCTACCATACTTGTTAAGCCTATGCCAGCTACATTTTCTGCCACCCCCTCTGATATTGCCCGCGTTTAGGATATATAATATGACAAACCAGACTTAAATAAATATGCAGCGAAAGGAAAATTTATTACGTACTTCAATATTTTCCGGCAGATAGTTTGAAACGCTCCTACAGGAGGCAAGACATGTGTCACAGTTAGCAAAACCACATGTCAAATATTATAGTGAATAGTTTTATTATTAGGTTTATAAATAGTTATTTTTGACTTCAGAATATGACCACAGTAGCCAGCCAGAGAGTCAAAACCACCAATAGTATTATTTTAAAGACGTCGCTGGATTTTGAAAATAGCATGCACATAGTATACTGAAATATTTGTAAAGTTATATGTAAGTATAGTTTGGGTAAAAACTGGCGTATAGGAAATTTCCTTTAAATTCTCTATGGTTACTCAGCGTCGTACTCACCACTATACACTATGGCTTAACACTTTTTTTGTATTCCGCAGCATAACAACGTTATTTGTGTTCAAAATTTTGCTATAGATATCTCGAAAAGAAATTCCTCATGAATTGGTTGCATGCTATGTTGTATGCAGAATTTTAAATTATGAATTTAGTTCGATTCAAGTTCCGTTCATTCGTAGGGATGCGTTTCTTGATGCAACCAATTTGTATGAACGACGTGACTGACAGATTCGACCGATAGTCGTATCGTTTTGATTCCAAAAATAATTCTTAAATGATTATGAAGATTTATATAATAATACTCCCAGTATTGATCGATTAAACATGCGAAAAAAAAGCTTCGCTGTGTTTCTAGAATGACAACCAAAATACACATTTGTATATCTTTACTGTTTGTTTATTAATACAAAAACATTTGTTTATTAATATAAACAGATGTTTTTTTTAATACTTAAGTTTGTTTTATAATATATAATAATGAACAGCTATCGTCATTTTTAAACATCAAAAATATCTGCCTGTCTGTCATGTAAAATATTATCCATCCTTTCCACAAGAAACGTTTAAATATTTTTTACAGAACCTACTTTTCTAAAGAATATTGTATTATTATGTTTTATGTTCGGCTTTGTTTTGACGTTGGTACTTTCTAAAGATAAAAACACGTGATTTAGGTACAAACAAAAAATGACAGAAACTTGACAGAAAAATATGAGAAACGATTTTACTTGTCGAATGTTCTGTAAGTATGTATCTCGGATGCTTTATGACAACAACAAAAATGTAAGACATAGATATTTCTGTACCACGTGTTTTGTTTAGTATAATATTTTTTGAATATATTCCTTTTTTATTTTTTTATTAGTAACGAATGTCAAAATAAACTTATACCCACATAATAGGGTTCAAATAGCAACGTATTTAGTTCTACAGTTTTTTTATATTTATGAGTTGATAGCTATAGTAATAGTTATCAACTCATAACTATTAAAAAAACTGTAAAACTTAATACGTTGTTTCTTAACCCTATTATAATTGAGTTCTACCAAGTAAATGCCAAATAAATAAATAAACAAAATTATACCCACATAGTTGTAATTTTTGTACAGTGACATATTTGTTTTTTTTTATACAAACTAGTTGTATACTACGAATTGTGTTGTATTCTTTTGATCAAATAGTTTTCCACCAAGAATTTAAAGTGAGCGCCCTGCCCACCCTATAGGTGAATGAGTATGTTTATTTTATATATCAGAGAATTTCGTCGATTTTAATGATTAAACAATGAATATAGTTCTCAAGGAGGGTTAATTAACTGAAACTTAATGTACTGTACTTAATTAACTGAAAGTTGATAAAAAAAAATAATCTTGTTTTACGTGTTATTACGAGAATTTTTTTCAGCCATTATATAAATATTTTAATGATATCTTGTAGTCATCGTGCAAGCCTCAAAATTGATCGTGAGTTCGACCCTAACATGAGAAATACGTTTCTGCTATTTTTAATAGAGAAATCAGCATTACCCGTTACATTGATATATTATAAATAAAAAAAAGCAATTTATTCACCAAATCTACAAAATTTTATCTAGGTCAATTGAAAAAAAAAACCACATTTGATTCACGGGGAAAAAATAAATGATTGGTTTTAAAATCGCACAATAAGATTATTTGTATAAAGAAATTCTATAGCAAAAAGTGTTATTTCCTTTTCACAAAGAGAGCATTGAAGAAGGAACGTCTTTGACATCTGCGAAAACGATTAACGACGCTTTCACTTCGAGAATGTATTAAACTTCCAACTTTAAAGATTTTAATCGTACGTGTAGGCATGTTTTTTTCGTATGCAGCCTTTTGAATAAAGCAGGTTTATGGCTTACCGATAAATCTATCGCCAGAAATCTAACCAAATTTATTTATGAAAAAAAACAAAATATAAGTAAAAATGGTAATAAAGCGTTAACTGTCAATACTTGGTGGAAAGATAATAAAAACACGTCTTCGTACTGATTCCTAATTTATTTAAAACGGTCAGGACCAGTTTCGCTCATCATTGAAAGTTGTCGTTATGAACGATATAATGTCAAAGGTTATTTTTAACAACTCACAGTTTTAGTAATTTACCAACTTTTATCGTTGTTACAAAATACGCATAAATCAAATAGATTATATTTAATATTATATGACGTATTAAAGAACATTTTTTTTTGCCTACAAAAATATGAGTGAAAGTTTTTAAATGTATGCTTACGTAAGCCGGAAATCGCCTCACACTCCGATGTTTTTCCTGTCATAGTCCTGCAATAATTTTAAAAGACGTTTGAAGATCTGAAACCAATTAAAAACTTTTGAGTAATATACAAGAGTTTGTATTGCCTACAAACCAATTTCGAATTTACAAAGTGAAGCTGGGTTTTTATTAAGTATTTTTTAAAATAAAAAGTGGTTCTATCCAATGCCTCTGTATTCAATTTCCTAAATTTCAAAGGGCTAAGTTTCATAAAGTAGCGACGGCAATTTTACAGTGAAGTATTTTGTTTCGAGATAAAATCGAAGGAAAATATTGGCTTTAAAAAGTTATAAATTGTTGTGAAGGTAAGATACGACAGCCAAAAAAATATTTTATCAATTTACATCGCTTAAACAGGCAGGGGTAACTGAGCAAAGACTAAATATTGTTTTCTCTTGTATATTTTAAATTTACTATTTCAAGTACAAAATGATTGACTTAAAATAAGTTTAAAATAAATAAGAAAACAAAATATGTATTTGGTTTTAATAATTTAATTTTATCACTGTCAAAGCTAGCACATCTTTCTCAAAAGAATGAAAATATTCATCGCTTAACTTTTTCAAAACAAGTTTAACGTGATTAAACCAAATGTGATTATGACAACGTGCTCAAATCAAATGTCGTTAGTTTGTATCACTTAGTAAATAATGTAATTGCATTTTAATTAAGAAATCATATTTTGAAATACAGATATCGACGTGTAAAATATAAATCGGGTGTAGGTATGACCATTCGCTTAAGAATGGCTGGAGCCACATTCAACTCAATGCGGACTGTCTGGGACACACAGCTGTACTCGATTAAAACCAAATGCCACTTGTTCAACGCTTGCGTTCTGCAGGTAATGCTTTACGGTTGCGAATCATGGCACCTGACGAAGACTCAGAAAAACCGTATACTAAGCTTCGAGAACAGATGCTTGCGTCGGATAATGGGGGTGAGGTGGTTTAATTTTGTGAGGAATTCAGAGATGAGGGAGCGTACAAGACAGCGTCCCGTCACTTCAGTGGTTATGGAGAGACGTTGGAACTGGCTAGGTCACGTGCTGCGGATGCCTCCGGAAAGCCTCAATCCTGCCTGCCTCTTCTTTCGACCGGTGGGATTCCGGCGTCCTGGACGTCCGTCGGGTACTATCCATAGGATGTACTCGGCGAAACTGAGGGATGATGGCATGTCATGGGAGGAAGCAAAGCTATTGGCGGGAGACAGGGAAACATGGAGGTGCCGCGTGGTGGCCATATGCTCCACAGAGGGAGCGAACATGGCCAAAGAAGAGAAGAAGTAGGTATGACACACGGGCAATTCTAGAGATAACACTATTGCAATGTGTATTAACTGAGGTTACTTCACTTTTACGATACTTTTAGAAGTGTAGAATATTACAACGCATGTAACTTTTTTTTCTTTCACTCCACCTCTAATGGGCCAAATTAATGAGAGGCCTAAAATATGTGTGTTAAGTTAATCTGATTTAATAATATAAAACCGTTTATCTAATTTCAATATTATTATGATAACATGACCTGGTATGTATATAATACATAAGAAAATTTAATAAATAAATATCAAGTATCGTAATAAGCTTATAATTAGCATCCAATTTCTCCACTGATAGGATTTAATTGGGGTAATGGATGTTCATGAAAATTGATTCAACAGTGGGTCATTACTACTCTTTGTGTTGCCGAGTAAAAAATATTTTCTGATAACAACAATAATTGCTGGACTTCGTTTTTGTTTGCCGCTGCCGATGATTGCGGAAACACAAATCGAAAAATGAATGAACAAAGCTGGAAACGTTTTACTTCCACATAAAATATGAATTATTACCTCAAAGAGGAATTATTAACTTGATACAACTTTATCAAAGATTTTCATGCTCTCGTTAAATGCTGACCCTTTACAAAAAATTGTTTCGTCTGCTTAATATATTTTTGTTTCGTTAATATACCAAACGGACTGCTTACAATATAACTGTGAATTTTTCTAACACTTCGGATACCTTTCCGGAACATAAGCTATTCACAAAACATAATTTGTTAATTAATTCATAATTATAATGTGTGAAGCAAACATTCAAAAAGTTATGTCACAAATTTTGATAAATGCCGTTTAATATCAGTTCTGATAGTCCATAATAAAATCTATGAGTGGAAATCACAATAAGTGTTAAAAAAGGTGTATTTCCTATTAAAATTAAATCATAAAGTTGTCACATTCAAGCAAACTGTGATTTCTCCAACAGTTAAATCATCATTTCCCAAGCTCTGTATTTCTGTGACAAATCACTTTTTGAATATTTGCTCCTCATATTCGTATATTAAAAACTTTTAAGTGATTTATCGGATAATTATTTTCATCCCGAGAGTACTCATAGTTACACCTCAATGAATTTTTATATTACTTTATGGACTTTTGCTGTATGATAAATATATTTATCATTAGTTAGTTTTAAGTATAGATTCTCAATGACGTCAGAATGAAAAGGTCGAGAAAAATCTTCAAAAATGAAAAATTCAAAAAAATTAAGGCTAGAAAGTATGGAGATGTATTTCAATATTACTATTGTTCATTTTTAATGCGGCCACTGTCAAAAATAGTAGAAAGACAATATATTAATAAGTAAAACACTTTTGTACTAATTTAACTTTTATTTATTAAATCAGAACTGGTTTTACGAATCGCGAGAATAATCAACTGATTACTCAATGGAATACAAATTAACTTATTTTTGTGACTAGTCAAAATTCTGTGAAAAGGTTAAGATTTTGTTAAATTTATGGGTAAAGGGACTTGCTCTAAGTGCAGAATTTGTTGTTATCAGTTTACGATATACTACAGTTTATGGATTAAAACTAATACAAACAATATCCAATATTATGATAATCTGTTTTATTTATGAATATAATATTAAGTAACCAAGGTGGCGTACAATAAACGAATTTCATATCCAACGGCAATCTACCAAAATTATTTTGTTTACCGCTATGTCATGATTGTTAAAAAACGATTGACTTAAATCCAGCCTGCGATGAAAATCCCAATTTTCACATGGTTAATGGCTTTATATAATACTTTCATTGTGATATTATATACCCACCAAAGAAAGTACGTTGTCAATGAGTAGTATTTGATAAATTCAAACGAAACTATTGATTCATATATAAAATAAAACTCCATTCTCACGATTTTAATTACTTTACCAATTTTACAATCGAGCTTGACTATATACGTGATTAAGCTAAAATTTTTGTGTAAGACTTAACAAAAACGAAATCACTATTATTAAATAATATTTTAAAGTTAAATTTGAAGCAATCAAGTTTTGTATTATACATTAACACAAGTAACACCCAAGTTTCGCCTTTCAAATTTCAAATTTATTCCACTAACCACCATCAGTCTGAACTTTAAATAATTTTAACAAAATCTTAATTATTTAATGACAAAATAAAATTAATTTGTTAAGACAAATGTGTTTTTTTAATGTATAAACTTATTGTACGAGTCATAATATGACAATCAATACAATTCAAATACATGTTTTTGTGACTTTTGACGTACATTTAACTGAATGGCTGCCACAGACGAGATCTCGTCAAATTTTTTGTGCTAAACACGCCAGAGACGATTTATTTTGTCAATACCTAATAAAATTAATAATTGCAAATTATAACCGGTGTGTTAGATAGGTTAAGACGTTATTTTTTATAAGGCAACCAAAAGATTAGCTTAAAATCATGATTTTTATATTTAATAATCTATTCTATCGGAGATACGCTGTACGTAATCTAACTTAGTGAGATTTTTCTGCAATATTTCTAAAGCGAAGTGTCATTAAGATTAAAGTATCACTAGGCTACAAGAACATATATCTGACTATAACTTTTTACAAAAAACGCATAAACATAAATTAAAAAGTAAATTATGATTAAAATAAGAATGATTTTTCACAACGAAGTAAATACGTTTTGAAAATATTTCAATTCAAACAATTTTTAATTATTTTTGTTTATTATTGATGCATATTTTCAAAACTCTTTAGTATTAAGCTAATAGATTTTTATTAGAATAAACAAATGAAAATTTAATATAAGAAAATGTTGATAAAATATTCCATAAAGAAAGCAGCCTTCTGTTTACGATATGTTAATGATTTTGTACTTCTGGTGTTTCAGCAGTTATGAAATTTTACGAGTAGACTCGATAAATGGCTTAAACGCGGCAGTTATCTTTCAGCACCCTTTCCAAATGCTTCTTAGATGAACTTTGACGTTAATATTCAACTGCCACTTCTATTTGATTCCAAAGTTTTAGGACCCAGGCACGAGTATACTTTCAGGAGATCGCTAAAAGACTTTTTGAGAAATAATATCTTAAACAGCACAATGACGAGATACGACAAAGCGCGGCAAACTTTTCGCGGTTATAAATTTTCAAATGGGCGCATTATCTCGGGAGATAACTTTACTTACAAAGGAGGTGCGTGAAAACCAAATTGCTATTTTCCTTTTTCTGTCAAGTGTAGGACTTCGTTAGCGGACCGCTTGTTTTTGTTTTAATTGTAAAGGGAGTGTTTTATTGTATGGCACTTGAAGAAGGTGCAGAAGTTAAGGGCTGAGGCAGCTGAATGCTGGTCTTATCTGGGATCTCCGGGTCATAGTCAACCCGGATAAAATAGTATCATCATTTTTTAAACATCAAATAAAACATAGTTTTTATTAAAATTCAAAATCAAACGATTTTTTTTATCAAAATTCGCAATCAATCAAAGTTTTCAAATAAACGCATTGAAATATGAAAAAGAACTTTAATTACAAAAAATGACATACATAACACAACAGTAATATAGCTTTGCAAAAAACGAAACATTTTATCCCTCGTTTCAAAAACAAAAAACAAATTTAGTTTCCATTGCATTAGCTGTGTACATTTTGCAGTAAAAATGTGATTTTCAGCAATTTTTCAAAGCAAACTTTTATGAACACTATTCGTACACGACTGGGTTATATAATTTTATAATAGGTCTTTTGTGTGTCTGATAGCTTTCACAAAATTTAATTGTTTTGACTAAGCCCACACGGCATCTCTATCACCTCTATTAATTATTTCAGTGAGCTTTATTTTACAAAAATAACAGGCCTTTAAAACTGCTATTTTGCTTTGTTTTGTTGGCTGTAAGATAGAGTAGTACTTCTAGGTTAGAATACTGTTTCAACTTGTAAATCAGTACACAGAGTCTCATGTTTTAGAGATTATCTATGTGCAATGTCCTACACTAAAAGAGTTAGATGTTAAACTCCAATTATTGCTGGCTCAAAACGAATAGGAATAAATTTTGTGTCACTCAAGCCATACTTTGTCAAAATAGCTGGTGAATGATTTTTTGAACAATCTTTCATAAAACAAAAGGTTTTTGTTTGATAAATCAATAATCGTTTCAATTTGTGTTCTCCGGATGCATTTCCACTGAAAAGAAGAGAATATATCATTGGCTATCTCAAATAAAGAAGCAATCTTTTCTACCAATTAACTAGCGATAGCTTTACGTATACATGTATATGTACGTATGTAAGTGAGCGAGAAAGAAAGCACGCGTGTCCAGCCGCCAGAAAAATGACAAAACTAAAAAAATCCAATAATATATCGAATCAGCTATCGAGGGCACAATAAATATTGTTTAAAAGCGTTTTACTTTATTTAAAAACAATTATTTAGCAAGTTTTTTGTTGAAATCATTCACTATGAGTTTAATTGATTACTTGGTTTAAGAAAAATGATTTACTAAGACATTCAATTTTCAAATTAATTAGTAAAAGTAAGCAATTATGAAAAGGCATTGAGGTTAAAATCGAATTTATTCAACGATTAAAACACTTTTTAATATTCTTTTTTAACCTTTATTTTCATTTTCGAAAATAGATTTTTTAATATTTCCGCTTCTAATGTGCAGAATATGCAAATCTTATAAAGCTTTTCTGGACGGATGTTTTTTTCTACGAGAACTACTTGCTTACAAGTCACTTAGTATTTCTTCTTTCGGAGAGAGTAAGAAAAAGCAGGAATTGTGGTTAGCTAAATACTCCCGCTACTCCTTGTTCTAGAATCGGATGGGTGTTGAGAAACTTTGAAAAAACCAATATTCGTATAAATATATATATTAAATACCATCTTGAGAAATCGATTTATATATATTTTTTTGCAAACTGATTAATACCGGTTTCTTTCAACATTTTGAATTGGTTGGAAATAACGTATTATCAGCTGAATTAATATTCTACATTTTTTATGACGAGCTTAAATGATAACAGAACAAGATGATGTCTTTATAATATAAAGCTTAATGGTAGAAAAAAAAAATATCTTTATATTTAGTATTCGGATATTCTTGTTCCGTATTACCCAATGAGATGAACAAAACACGGGTGGAATTTGAATTAGCTTCCAGACATTGCAGAAAGGAATGCAGATGTGCACTTTAAGTGGTAATCAACTGAATGCTTTTTTCTTTATTCTAGCAAAGTCTCATGAGAGCAATCTTTTGGCACATGCACAAAACTGAATGGGAATATTTTGACATCTGTTAATTAAAAAAGAACTGCTTCTTTATGAGTAATCGTTTCACTTAATTTGTATTTAAACCAGGGCTGTGGAGTCAGAGTCGTAGTTTTTTTGAAGACTCTACAGCTCTTGATTCAAACATAACAATAAAAAATTACCTACCTTGTCAGTGGTTACTTTATTTTTTCGCCTTATGTGTGAATTTGACCATTATTAGGAATATCAAACGTTATGTTTCAGACCATAAGTTGGGGAATCGTGAATATATTATACTAATAAAAACACAATAATCCTTTGTACTTCATTCCACTTTATTTAATATGTCAGGACCGGTTTCGCTGATTGCGAGCATTGTCAACTGAACAATCAGTTGACAATGCTAGCAATGAGCGAAACCAGTCCTGACATATTAAATAAAGTGGATTGAAGTACAAAGGATTATTGTGTTTTTATTAATATAATGCCTTTCCACCAAGTATTGACAGTGAACACCATAAAAGTGAAATATATTATACGTTATTTGTTTCTCCAAATTGTAGAGTCTTTAAGTCTAAATTCATAAACTGTTTATTTGTCAACTTGTCGATGCTCTGTCTGATAATGCTTCTCAAAAAGATGAAACATGTTTCACATTTCGTAACACAACAAGTGGAATAGCAAAAGTATCAAAATTAATTTTACATTCAAAATAACTTTCACAAAATTATCACCGAATCCATCGAAAATATTTTTTAATTGCATATGTTTTATACGGATTTCTTTTAAATACCGTTTTGCATTTAACTTTTTTGCTGATTTTGAATAGATAAAGTGTAATTTTATTTTTGCAGTGGATAACTCGTTACTAAAAATTTTGATTTTGAATTTAGCAAGTTTTACTATATCTCTATTTAATAGTTTACAATCTCTGTAAAAATACTATATATTTTGCTACATGCAAGCGAAATTTCAATTACCACTTCTGCGAGTGGTAAATACATGTTATGCTTTCAATGATGCTTTACATCATTAGCTTTTGAAAATAATAAAGAACATTTTTCTCTTACGCCGCATTAGTATCCTCATAAAAAATGATCCTTCAAAAAGGATGGATGTTTCTTTAAAATGTTTAAATGAGCAATTTGTATGATACTTCTTTACATTTGTTTATTTCTGTGCAGTTTTTACCTTGGCTATTTCGAACAGAAAGAATTCTCACACAAATACATATTATTTATTGTCCAATTATTATTATACAAAAAATATTTTACTTACGTACATTTTGCATATTTTTTATCAGTTTTGAACGATTTAAATGATCAACAAAAAAATAGAAATTATATATATATATATAAAAACTTTTAAATGTATAAATCAAATATATAAAAATGAATGTTTGTTTGTTCGTACATTATGCGTTGCCACACCGCTCATCCGATTGAAGTAAAACTTTGACAACATTTTTGCTTGCACTTCCGGTAAGGTTATAGTCACAGTAAAATTAACTTACGGCAGGTATTGTTGATAAAAATCAATGTTCGTATGTCTGCCAAACAGTTTATTTTGACAACACACGCTTGCACTTGCGCGAAGGTTATAGTGCAATTAACTTACGATAGATGGCACGTGTATTGTACTATAGACAATCGGGAGGAATTGTCAAATAGACAGAAAAAGAAAACATGCACTTCAATAAACACAATTAAAACACTTTCTTTCCTTGAGTGGCATTGCAACGCATACCGGAAACCGGTATACTATAAAACCACTGAAATCTCGACATTAAACGTTTTTATTGACTAGTATATATTAAGTTGTAAATATTCTTTCTTAACAGTTATTTATTATTGAAAACATGTTTAAGTCCATGTCAGCTCTCAATATTAATCATGTGACCTCCTAATGGAGGTATTTCAACATACGTTTTTATACGAGAACTGTTTGCTACTCAATTGCTCAACCTCTCTTTTTCAACGAGTTTAAGGATATAATAGGAATGCAAATAACCAAAACATCAGCGATGAAGAACTTTGACCCTAACGTGCAATAAGACTTTACACTAATTTGATATTTAAAAAAGGGATAGAATAAAAGAGTGAGACAAGGCCAGTAGTTAGCTAATCGCTGTCACTAGTCTTTGTTATTGTAGGATTATAAGGGTGGGAGACATCACTGACAGGCATTACACAACAGAAATCAATACATCGATTGAAAAAATGCACTGTAATTTGAAATCGTGAGATTCGTAACGATAATGGCTTAGTATATCATTATTTAAATTTTTTTTAAATAACAATGCAGTTATTTTATTAGTAATATTGAAATACGGATTAAACAATTTTGTAATATCGGTATTCATATTTGCAATACCGTTATTGTATAAAATATAATAAAATACAAGTATTGAAATTGAAATTGAAATCTTAGCCAACTGTCTGAAAAAAATACAAATATATAAAACAATATGTTTAATTCAAGTAAACATATTTTCATAATATTTTCGTAATAAATTTTTCACTTTCTTACAATATAAAGTTATGTTTATTTTCAATGGTGAAAAAAATACATGAAATATTCAAATCTATAAAGCATTTTTTTATACAAAAGACATCCACGCTTAAAAGAAGGAATAAAGTGAAATATATTTTATACATAATGCTTACTTCAATTCACACGGGAATAAATATTCACGATAATTTCTACCTGAAACATTTTCACAGATGTACATTTTTTATACCCTCAAACGGCAAGCTCTCATTTTTTTTTGTTACGTGGATTTTATTTTAAGTTGAAATAGCTGAAGATTAAAATGGAGAACATGTCAAAACGTCGTTAAAAATGTGACATGAACGTTGTCTTTCTTTGGGGCTATTTTTAAATACGTATTCCAAATGCACGACATCTCTTTTGCAAAACGTGAAACATAGCAAAATATGTACAATAAATGATATTTATGTTTGGTATGCTAGAATGGATCTTTAAATAAATACTGTCGAATGATGTTTTGCCAGATTACACAATAAATCAAGCTTTTAATTATGTTTTAAGCGTTAGGTATTTTTTTAAACCATTTTTTTTTAAATTGTACAGAAGTATCAGTACAAAATTTGCAGAATTGCTATTACAGATTTGTTTTGAACATTTATTGGCTTATTTATAAAAAAATAGTACACACTAATATAAAAAAAACATGCTTTTCTATTGGAATTACAATAACTAAGATAAGTAACATCTTAAAAGTTTTTAAACTCACTATATTTATCATTATGATATCAAAAAAGTAATAATATAATAAAAGTTGAATTTATATTCTTGCTAAAAACATTGTGTTGATGTATAAAGGATATTTAAATAGAAAACTTTCCATGTAAAAAGCGAGCATAGTCTTGAAATGAAGATTGACTAAATCGAAAATCTCTCCTCTTAAATATATCCATAACTCAAAGAGTAACAAGCCAAAAATTTCAGTTTAGTGTCATGAAATGCTGAGAATGCCGATATCTAGCAGTTCTAAGATGTAACAAGTGGTTATCTGTGGATATTTTAGAATGGCAGTGGTTTATAGTCTTTAGATACAAACTGCAAACAATTGTGCTTACCCCTCATAAATACTATTAATAATGTTATATAAAAAAATATATGTTTATCGTATTTAAAATATATGTTTCGGTTCTTGTAGTTCATTAAGATCTACAAAATAACATGTACAATAAATGATTAAGCCTGTTCAAAATCTTGTTTTCGTATTGTATCAAAACTATGATTTTCGAGTTGTTACTTTTTGTAGCTGAAGTTTCGATGAGTAAAGGAATTATGGGAGTAAAGCTTTTATCTCAGTTTCAGAAAGTAAACACCTATTTTTTAAATGATTTTTTTATTATAATACATAACTAATAATTTAAAATTTCGACTGAAGGTGCTTGATAGAAATTTAATAATAATTTAGAATTATTTTTATTTTGTACATTTCCATTAAATTTTTGGTCGAACACGGCCCGGGTTTCGCCTCTCGGCATCTTCAGGTGTTGATCAGTGCGCGAATGCAATCGAACTAACAGGCAGCGGCAAGTTTGTATTGTCTATATACAAACACACAACTACATTCGCTCTATACGTATTGTTAACCTAATTGATAGCGAGAATTTATGATACATACCTAATAAGTTTTCTTATTCTATACGTAAAAAATAGGTTAAATACAGCTTAAAAAAAAGCTTTTTAGAAGGAAGCTACTGAGATATGATAGACCATTTCAAAATAATTCAGGAATTTTAATTTTACGTTGAAATATCAAATATCCTTGCTTAATAACAAAAAAATAGGCAAGATTAAGTATTATGTAAAGAATTTTATTTATTTTTTAATGATCAATTTTAAATCTTATAGCTTTTCATAAGACAAATGTTTATATGAAACATACTACTCAGTAAAAATAATACTTTGTTAAGCTCTACTAGAATTTACTAAGTATTCAAACATTCTATAAGCTAAAAAAAATAAATTAACTTTGATTATTCCACGTATTGTGTTACTAACTGTGACACGTGTTTCACTTCTTTCAGAGGCATATTCAGACTTACTATCGCAAAGTTTGCTTAAGTAATGAATGGAATAATCAAAGTTAATTTAAATTTTCTATTAAAATGAACTTCCACAAAGTTACCGCCGAAACCATCCAAAGTATTATTCTATAAGCTACTTTTTTAATATATGTTTTTTTTTTATCTATTATGTCTGCTTCCAATGTGGAGCATATGGCCTTCTTATAAAGGTATCTCAACATAAGTTTTTCTACGAGAACTGTTTATTCAACCTCTCTTTTTCCAAAGAGAGTAGAAGGTATAGAATGATAAGGCTAGGAAAGAGTTAGTCAACGTTCAGCTTAGAAATCATGAAATGAGCGTTCAGAAATCAGCAAACCACTTTTTTACCATTTATCTCGATGGGAATCCAAATAACACTTTTCAAGCCATTTCTTTGCTTGAACGGTATTTTTTCCCACTAAAAAGCAATGCTTTATCAACACACGAAATTATGATTTTCCCATTGTTTTGAAAATTACAAAAGTAGCGTCACTAAAACTACTGTACTGTAACTTGTGAACTAAATAAACCTCAATTGTTATTAAATTTTGACAGGTATTATTTGAAGGTTGGTATTTTCTAAAAATCATATGAATTTGTCTATAGTGGCACTATCTCTATGTCATCCTAAGAACTTATCGAGTGATGTTGGTTGACGCCGGTCCGCGAGAATTTTTTACATTTTTTACCGGTCCGCTGATATAAAAAGGTTGAAGAACACTGCTTTAGACTGGACTTACTAGCATTCGAACTCGTTGACACTACAACCGGAGCGAGCGACTTTGGACATGCACAATAACGATCCATGTTCATCTAAGGAAACAGACAATGCCGAAAAAATAATTCAATATTTGATTTTGCTGCTCTCCTAATACCATTGTTAATGCAAGTAGCTAGATAATTATCCCTTCAAAGACAATGTATGGCGGCTTCTTGAAAGGAAGTGGACAATGGGCCCATAAATGGAACGCAATACCTATTTTAAAATTCGTGTACGTTGAGTTTTGACTTCGTCACGCTTATAGCAAGGCTCACGCAAGGGGACAGCTAAACAGCAATGCCGACGTGTATCGACGCCAGGGTTGTCACACACTTTTTTAGAAAGATATGTAAAGTCAAACACAGACTCAGAATCTTATTTGAAAATAGATCAGCGTACTTATTATTTTCAACTAAAACCGAGTATTTAAATTGTGTAACGTAACGTTTTATCAGGTAAAAAGGGAAAGAACAAGCTTTGAAAAAAAACTATCCTTTTTTGCGTGAACTGTTTCTATTGTCTTGTGTGCATATCGTCACGAATTTTCCACAAAATTGTTACACAAATTTTACAAGTTTTCACGAGGTACATAAATATAATATATATTTTTTTTTATATTTGGCATTACAGCTAACGCCAATGCGCCATATACTTTAAAATTAATAAAGATTAACTCGAGGTAAATTGACATTACAAACAATCATGACTTAGTTCTTAATTTTGACATTGACCTTACCGGAAATCAAACCCAGATGCACCTGATCGGTAAACATTGTGTATAGAATTGACGTCTCAACGTTTTTTTATAAGTTTCATTTTATTATTTTTTTGAAAATTTGGCTACCCTGATGCCTGCTACTGACGATGTAAATCAACGATGTCCAATTATTGAAGACGCTTGGTGGGCCAAGTAAAACATTACATTTGGTAAGCCGCACAATGAATAAAACAATCTAAGAACTTCATCGAAATATGTTTTATATGTTGTTTTAATTTCGGCGTGAATTGAAATAAATTAATTGGTCATTGTCGTTTTTCATACTTTTAATTTTGAAGACTACTATTTAAAATGATATTGTGGGGTCTCTCGTGCAACTAGAATGCGCATTGTCTGTTGAATGTTATAAATTCATCTGCATTTTTGCTCTTTTCTCACATTCAATTTCATCGGATATAATGTAATTGTTTTTCGTAATGCTTACGTATCAAACTTATGCAGCTACATTAATATTATATAATAGTATAACGTTCCACAAAAAACCACGAATAAAAACTTTGTAAAAAAGTGAATTCATAGAAAAATTGAAGATTAGTTCCATGAATCAAAAAACCCGTATTATTTTGTAAAATAAACATAAAATAACATTTTGATTTAGAAAATCGTGTAAAAAGATAATAATGAATACCCAATAAGTAAATTACACAAAATATTATTTAGAATTTTTTTATTAATTAGGAAATATAAAAAAATATTACATATGGGGACTTCTATGAGAAACTGGACATAAATCGCTTTCATCGCTAGAGATATCTGACAGGAGGTATGTGTAAGGATCTAAAAAAGCCATTTGTTAAGACTGTTTGTTTAAGACTGAAAATATTTTCATTTGACAATCCAAACGACTAAATATGTTGAGTGAATGATTCACTTATTCGCCCCTTATGAATATTTAAATCACACCAATCACTTCGTTTACCACTTTTCCACAAAAACAATACATTACGTATTACCAGAAAGAGTTTTAAAACAAATGAATTGCAGAGAATCCAATTAAAGTAATTGATAGCTGCATGTCATTTGTTTTTGTTGTGCATTGATTCTAAATACTTGTCAATAAAAACGATTCGGAGAAAACAATCATATGGAACTGTTCGATTCGCTTGTAACTGCCGTGATTCTGAAACATTTATTTGTGACGAGTGCTGTAGAGAGAAATTATCATTCAGTCTACATCTATGAAGAATAGTTAAATAATGAATTCTCTACCTTTTTAATGCCTCATATGATGTTTTTTTTTCAAATATAGCTAACACAGTAAAAATATAAAGCTTTCTTATCACCTCATAAGAATACTGGCAATGATGTCGTACAAAGTTTTGATAGCTCTTTCGTCCATTGCTAAATGTTATATAAATAAAGAATTCGCTCTTCACTTTATCTGTAATGTTAACTGCTTGTCTGAATAGTGTCGTCAGTTGTAACATTTGTTTTTCAGTGCTCAGTATACTTATGCAGAAGATCATTCACAATACAACATTGTATAAGTTGTATAAGCTGCGTATGATTTTTTAACCATTCTCATTATCAATGTGGAGAATATGGACTCCAAGTGAAGCTTACTTAGCACAGATTGTTGTACAAAAAATGTAAAAAGCTTTCTTTTCGAGGAAAATACGAAAAAATGATAAAGCAGGTGGTAAGCTAATCGCTATCTCTAACAGCAATTATAACTCGGTTAAGAGACCAGTATATATATATATTAATAGTCGATAAAATAATCACAAACCACAATTCACAAATATTCACAAATAATCACAAATGTGTCCGTACTGATGTCCTCGGGTCTTTTTATTCTTCTACGAAAAATGATTGCTAGCAAACTTAAACATTATTCCAAAAATTAAATAATTTACAATTTAAATACTGCCGGGCAGGGCTGTCGATATATGCCCCGAGATATATTTATTTTACTGGCTTACTTCAGAATTTCTGGCTTATTCAATAAATAGGTTTGTAATTTATTTTTCACGCCAGTAAATTTTCTACGCCTGTGTGGTCGAGTGGTCAACGTCGTTGGCCTCGGTTACGGAGGTCCCGGGTTCGAATCCCGGTACGGACAGTTTTTATAAATTGATTTTTCAATCGATTTATGAATTTCTGTTCGAAGGCATGGATGTATGTGATGTCTTGAATTCCCCCTTCCCACCCATCCTATCCTATGAACGGGGCGTATCGAGAGCGATTAGCTAACCACTAGTCCTGTCCTATATTTATATTCCTACTCTCTTTGGAAAAAGAGAGGTTGAGCAACTGAATAACAAGCAGTTCTCGTAGAAACACATCTGTTGAGATAAACTCCGTTAGGAGTCCATATGCTCCACATTAGGAGCGGACATGGTTAAAAAAAATAATTCTGACTACTTAAAAATGCAACAAAATCCCCTCGTTGAGGTCAACGGGCTTACAGCTAGTTTGTATTACTTATGTAAAAAAATCAATCAAAATGATTCAATCAAAGGTTGTTCAAATAAATGGTTATCAGAAATAATTCGTTTGACCTTTGCGAAAGAGAACAATAACACTCATTTATACTGTTTGTCCTTCATACATTATAATTAAACAGAGTTAAAACTATGGAAGATCTAACAAAGTATTAGGGCCACAGAAACAGAAACATGATTTAATTATATTAAATCGTAAAATGACTACACAACCATATTAATTCTTTGAGCCCTTTGCGTCACGCTAGAAATGTTCCCTAAATTGGCCGCAATTAATATCTAATAGCTGCTTTGGGTTTGCCCTGGGATGGGCAGGCAGTCAAAGTCAACTGTTTGTGGTAGGAAGGAACGGTCATCTATCCAAGTACATGTCTGCTCGCCTAATACTTAAATTGGTAATTGGACAGTTGGTGTCCATAATATTCGAATTGTCAAACTTTAGTCGTTCCATTAAAATTATTAAATGTGTATTATTATGATATATAAAGGGTCTAGTTAAAAAGAACGATATCTACACGCTATAATATTTATCGCAAATAAGGTTGTTAAGTTTCAAATAAAAACATTATTTTTTCTATTTTATTCTATCATTAAATAAAAAAATATCGGATTTAATAAGCTACAATAAAATTTTACATAACAGACGCCAAAATCAATTTGATTTGAAATATTTTGATCCATAAATAAGTCGCTAATTAAGATTTTACTTTATTTTCGTAAGCATGTTTTAAATTTTTAAACATATACGTGTCCTTGATATTTATAAAATTGCGCATAGAATACGCATACATATATAATTTTCTTCACGTTCACAAAGTTTGACTTTGATTCGATTTGCCGATAATTTGTTTCTTTCCTTGTCACCAATATTACACATTTTTTTAAATGAAATGAAGAAAGAGAGATACGATTGCTAATAGTCTATTCTCTTCTAACTCTATTTATTCATATGTATTCATGTGAAAGAGAATTTTTTAGTGACCGGCTAAAGACTAGCTTCCGATATGGAGTCTCTGTTGATATTATCCATTAGACGTCTGCAGATACTTTTGCAGACAAGGAGGCATGAGAAATCAATATCGTTTTACCACATAAACACAGCTTAGTACTAAAAAGTGGTAGATTACTTTTTTAATATTTTCATTCATTGTATCATGTTAAATATCTACTTATTTAATTACCAGCTTTTTGCATGAACCATAATTAAATTATTGACGTATAAGAGAAGGATAATGGTAAAATATTTTTTTTATAGCGTATCTAATAAAGTAAATTAATTATTTCGTAAATAATGAAAAAATGTATGACCAGTAACTATATAAATGTATTAATGGGCAGTTACTTTTTTTAACCAGTCATTTAAATTCATTTATTAACAATACTGTTCAATTTAACTACTGGCCGTTTAATTTAGTGACTGGCCAGTGAATACTGGATACAATTGTTTGGATATATATCGACTGTGGAAAGGTAAAAGGACGTAACCCACAGTTTTTCAAAACAGGTTTTTTTCTGTAATCACAATGTATCAAAGTTGATACACGTTCTATCAAAAGAATGCAATCTACAAATGCCGAATTTGTATCTAAATTTAGCTTTTAAGTTTGAAAAAGATGACCTTGTAAAAATTTAAAACCAAGAAAAAAGACTGAAATAAAGGTTTTTCATGGACAATTTCTTAAATTAATATTATATTATGTCAATTAAACACCAGTTTAGAAGTTTCCATGAACTTAGAGGTTGTGTATAATTCATAATTAACATATGGCCCAAAATCACCAAAACACTTTTTTTGCGCCCCCTCTACAATTTTATATGTTTGAGTTACGTCCTTTTTTCTTTCCACAGTCGATATGTAAATATCACTGAATTATGTTTGATTTACTTTGTTTGTTCCATGATTATTTACTGATTATTTTAAACTGAAACAAAAAGACTTTTTCTAAAATGTACAGCTCGCTTATAATCATTAAAATTATTGACAAACAAGGGAAAGCCGACAAAAAAAAATATTGTGAATTGATATTCATAACTTAAATTTCAAAACATCTTATAATAAAATTTCTCAAATAAATAATAAATGTATCAAAATAGTGACTTAAAGATTGAATTATGGATGAATTTAAGCACAGTTAAAAAAGCTAAACGATCTTTGCGGATTATAATTAAAATCAATTGAATACCCGTCGTTTTCTAATAATAATAGTTATTGAAAACCTTCTGGTATCTAGCAAAATCTATAATTTGAAGCCGCCCTTGAAAAACGGAGTTAATTGGAAAGTGGGTGTAATTTTCCTTGACCATGGTCATCACATAAAGCTGAGAAGTATTATCAAGACCTCGAAAATGCGAACTTTGAGAGATTTCATGATTTGAGATACTCGCAAAGAATCAACATCCAAAGCAATCCGGGAGCATAACAATTATTTTAAGCGAAAGCTTTTATACCGTTCTTAATGAGATAATTACTTTAAATATATTTTCCATGTTCATTAAGAATGTTTAATAAAAGATAACCTTAGCGCTTTTTTAAATATGCCACTTATTACGCCGTTTTCGTTAAAATTGCTAACTCAGCCATTTTCTTTACTGAAATTACGTCTTAAAGAAAAGGCTTTCTTCTCATTTTCCTTGCCAACAATTCAAATTCAGCCAATTAAAAACGAGTTCCGGTATTGAGCTTTCAGCCGTCACGTTCAGCGATTTGACAAAAAATCATTTTGAAAGTAAATACTCCACAAGTTTGTTTTTTGAAGATTATATTTTAGATCTTACTTCATTCAAAAATTCTATCTCTTGACCATTATTGAATTATTTATGAAATAATTAAAAACTTTGCAAATATACTTTTGGCCTTGTCTAAATATTAAAAAATACACATTAACACAATTTTTGGACATTCTACAAAGAATACATGAAAAATTCTTACATTTACATTCACTATAATCTATTGATAAATGTAATATTGTTTACTGTAAAAAAAATTAAGTATGATTATAATATTTTCGGCTTAAACATATTACAATAAATCAGTTTTAAGAACAGGAATTTCGATCTTAGAAACGTAAAGAATAATTGATTAGCCGATCTAAAAATGTCGGATCCGTGGCGCATCGGTCAACGTCGTTGGCTTCCGTGACGGATCTCACGGGTTTGAGTCCTAGTACCAACAGCAATTTTTTTCAATCGATTGATAGAATTAGATTCGAAAGTATGGGTGTTTGTGATCTCTAAAAATTATAACACCTTTCAATCCTTAAATTCACGGTGCTTAGCGAAAGCAATTAGTTATCTACTTGTACTGTCGTATCTTTATATCACTTTTCAAAAAAAAGAGATTAAGTAGCTGGGTAACAAGCAGTTCTCGTGGGGAAATTTGTGTTATGAAACTCAATAGGGAAGCATAATGGATTTAAGAAAATATTCCTTGAAGTAAACAGTGGCTGTGTGAATAAATACTTAGAAGTGCTTGATTTAATCATCACTTCTTTAATACTCTTGTCCTGAAACCTGTCAACCATACCCCTTTTATCACTTCGTTAATACTATTAGAGACCATACCCGTTTAATATATTAAAATATTATGTGGAGTACATATACTACCATTGATATGCAAAATGAAAATATCAAGAGTTAGCGGAAGAGATCCCGTATTTAAATTAAATTAATGCATTATGTATATGTACATACAAGGCAATAAAATGATCACTGTAATCTATAAAATATAATATAATATTGCCGACTTCAAAATAGCAATAATACACCGTTGATATTTGTACGTCAATATGAAAGGATATTCTTAGTATCGATTTGATTTATTTCCGTCTACTTCTTGCTGTCTATACTTTATAATACACTAGCAACATTTTAAAATCAAAATGTGTTTGTTCCATTTATTCACTATTGTGGAAAAATTACTGTGCTATTCGTTGGTAATATTTTTTTTTACAAAAAAAGTAAGTTATTTTGGTGAGACTTCTAGTTTGTTTCACTGTTTTAACAGCATCAACGTGTTCGACTATATATTTTACAGCCATAATATCAAAACTGTGAAAACGTGTAAAAGACGTGTATAAGTTTGCGCTTGTCGAGAAGTTTAAATCCATTTTATCTGGCTCTGAATGGTAATCGCCTTGTTTTGGTGTGCGGAAACACTATGTTTTAGCATTTCTGTTTTGAATTTACACAACATTCATAATATGGCTACACTCCGTTTTACGATGTTGCAAGACAGTGTCATATTGTTATATTACAACACACTATCAAGTGGTGTGGTTAGGTCGATAAAGCTAAATATTGTTTCTGACCACGGGCCGAAAACTTAACTGAGTACATATATTATATTTTTGATGGATAAAATGCATATAAATATTTAATTTTAATCGTTCTCATCTTCCTTATTTCGTTTTCATCATCTTTATTTATCTCGGTTATATATATTTTTAATCCATGTCCACTCTCAATGTGAAGCAGAAAGCCTCCTAATTGAGGCATATGAACAGAACTTTTTATGCGAGAACTGTTTGTTACTCAGTAGTTCAACCTCTCTTTTCTAATGAGAGTAGTATGAATAGAAGGATAAGGCCAGGAGAAGACTCGTGGTTAACTTTTTGCTCTCGCTATACCCAGTTATTGCGGTATTGGAACGGTGGGAGTGATTTTTTTCGACATCACAAACACTCATACCCACGAACAGAAATCGATAAATCAATCGAGAAAATTATGTTAGAACTGGAACTCGAACCCGTGAGATTCGGTACGGAATCCCGCCGTAATAATGCCGCCCGCTCTGTTCTGTTAGAGTCTGGTATTCCGTTCAGGTGGTTCTAGGTTCGAATCCCGGTAACGTCAACATATCACTTATGATCTTACAATTTTAAAATATTTGCAAAATACAAAATTCCACAGCGCCTTTAGTAGAAATTTTAAGGTGTTATTTCTTAAGTTTTTAAATCTCTTGTTAAGAAAATTATCTTCTTATTTTTTTTTCTCGAGTGTAAGTTTTTTTTTTATTTAATCAACAATTGACAACGTAACTATTTTTCTCAGGCTGAAAAAGCCCAACCCATATTAAATTTGAATCATTCAAACTATGTACATTCTCACAAATTTTGTCACTAACGACCCGGGTTTCGCCTTTCGGCATCTTCAGGCATTCAAGTGCACGGATGAACTTTAACTGACGCTTAGCAAATGAAAGTTTCGTGTTTATATAAGATATAAATGCATCACTGAGTCCAAAGCCATTGCTGGCGAAAAGGATGAGCCCATGGGAATGCCAACAGATTTGTGTAGTGAGCAGTTTCAAGAATTATATAATTTGTTTGTCGGCAAAGGTTTTATGATTATATGATTTTATGGTTATATAGGGTATAGAAGTGGAGATGTGGGAAAGTTTGATATTTCGTTTAAAATCGGAAGACTTTGCAACTGTGCTTTGTTGATTTCTAAAATTTCTTGGAAAAAGAGCTTATGACTGTCCGTATTTGGGTGTAACATTTTTATCCCTTGTTCCTGATTGAACACGTGTCCTTCCGAAATTAAGTGATTAGCAAAAGTAGACGTGTCTTTTTTCAATCTAAAGGCTGCCATATGTTCTAAAACTCGGATGTTCAGTGTTCTTTCTGTTTTGCCGATATAAAACTTTGCCAGCAATGGCTTTGGACTCAGTGATGCATTTATATCTTATATAAACACGAAACTTTCATTTGCCAAGCGTCAGTTCAAGTTCATCCGTGCACTTGAATGCCTGAAGATGCCGAAAGGCGAAACCCGGGTCGTTAGTGACAAAATTTGTGAGAATGTACATAGTTTGAATAATTCAAATTTATTATTGAAATTCCACCAAGCACCTTCAGTCGAAATCTTAAAAAAAAAATCCAACCCATATTGTTAAATTATTTGTAGTTGAACATTATTTTTATAAATATAATATTTCTTCGCAAGTAATTGATGACTTATAATGCAATAATGTGAATATTAAACCAAATTGAAAGACGTAATAATTATTACAATTACAATTCATCCTTTGTTGTAATACACCTAATGATTAAAAAAAATCCCGTCTCTTTGTCTAGTTAGTTCACTTTAATCGTGTATAGGAATTTCATCAAGCAATGGACATTGTTTCTATTATGAAGCTTCAAAGCCGTAATGTTTACCATTTGAAACCCTGGCAAGGGTGGAAATGTGTTCAGCTGATATCGACAACAATGAAATCCGTTATTTCAACCTGGCCTTAGCATCTAAATCTTTGTGTCGAAACATGGTAATGTAATTATTTTAATGCATGGTATTCTAAGCTATTCGTTCCTTTACATACATACGAAAGAATAATATATTTTGTTTTTATCACTAAATAAATAAAAATTGTATATTTAATTATGAAAAAAATATTTATCTTGGACTATGTATTATTGACTCCCTCAGAATTAAGTTAAGCACAGAATAACCATATACTGTGGTTTGGTAAAACTGCCACGAATACTTGGGGTTTGGTGGTTTAACTTAATACTTGACTAAACAACAATTTATTACGATTAAAATAAAATAAAGTGATCTAATGGACATGGCTTTTATAGGTGCTGAAGATTCTGGATCTGGAAGATTCTGGAACCGTATGGATCGTGGTAGCCCCCTAATGAGTAATGACCATACATATGATGTACATGGCGACACAGATGACCTGCTGAAGCAAAGAGACTGGCGAGGGATAGAGAATTACGGAGAAACCGTGTGGTGGTCATATGTTACAAATAAAAAGCGGATATTGATGAAAAATGTTTACACTCTTATAATACTTCCGATCGCTGTACCCTAAGTTAAAATAATTGACGCTTAAAATAGTTGTTACGCCGGGAATAAGTATTCAATTATTCTAGTTAACATTGATACATTTATTGAATGTCTAAATACATAATTTCTAAGGGTGTGGGTAGCTTAATATCGCTTTATTCTATATCCCTCAAAAATCACAAAGTAGTGTTTTTCTAAAAAAATATTTTTCTTCCAAAACCAATCATTTGCATATGACACGTGATCAGTTCTTCAAATAATTTTACCGAGTTATATTTTAAGAGTTTATATATTTTTATACACAATCTGAGTGGAGAATAAAACCAAGAATTCGCATTACATTTTAAATAGTGAATTTAGCGATTCTGAAATCCAAGAATAAAATCCCAGTAAATCGCGTATTTTGCCAGTCTCGGTTCCCGGGACATTTGAAGAAAATAACTAGAGACAGGAGAAAAATAGGGAAATAAAAGAAAAAGACAATACATTACCATGTTTTAAATAAAAATTATGTTATAAAACAACATTAGAAGTCACACCAACCAAAAATTTTAATTATGTCAGTAACTGGAAATGTTCACGTTTGTTTTGTAACGTCAAATTTTCTCTTATTTTTTAATACATAATATGGTAAACAAAATAAGGTTCGGTAAGTAACAATCTTTGATATAAAGATTTGTATTTTATTTTTCATGGATATGTTAATTATGAGACCATAACTAATAATACTTTTTTTTTTTTAATAAACCTAATAGACAAAATGCTGTGATGACAAGTATGACGTGGTGACACATAAGATAGCGTTTTAATTGATGAATAAATTAGGCTAGTCCCCGCGATCGTTTTCATTCGGGAAAAAATAATACAATTTTAAAAGGTCAAAGTCATCTTTTCACACGACCGTGTCATTTCATTTCATTGGGCCGCGCCCAATGTTGCCTGACTTAATAATGAGCAAATGAGCTTTCATCATGGAAAAGCGTTGTTAGTAGAGATGCTTTATTATTAACTACCATATAACGAACTAACGACGCTCCGTTATTTCGTGATCAGTATCAAATAAACATCTCTCAACGTATTTGGAACGATCGTCTTCTATTTTATATATATTTTTTTTACAAGAATAACAAAATGATTCGTTCACATCAATTGTGTTTTAAATATCTTGTTTATTGATTGATTTCTTGTTTATTATTTTTATTAAAAGAACATTTGTGAAGTTTGTAAAATATTTGAAAAACTTGTGAGTAGTGTTGTATATTAATTTCTGTTAATCAATTTAAAATTATTATACCTTCACAATATAATTCTGTCGTTTTTATAAGTTATTTATTAGAAAGATGTTAAAATACTTTCAATCATACTTATATGCTTATTAAGCCATGTCCACTCTCATTTTGGCACATACAACATTTCTGCATACTAACTTTTTTATTTTTATGTGGTAAGTCCATTTTTATTACCGGTATTCATATAACCTCCTATCAAAGTATCTTAAAGCAGTTATGTTCCTCAGTTGCTCAACCCCTTTTTTCCAGGTTCAGATCGTGTCAGGGCGGGTTGGGTCAGTGGTGCAGTTGTTAACGACGTTTACTTTTCTGACGGATCTCATGGGTATCCCCACTACAAACAGCGTTTATTGTTTTATATTCGAAGGTTTCTGTATTTTGTATGTCTAAAACTTCTCTTCCATCCATTCAACTCTAAAATAATGCAGTGTGAGTAATTAACTAACCACTAGTCCTGTCCTAGCCTTATCGTTTTTTCCTATTCTCTTCGATACTCTTTGCAGCCGAATACCGTTTTCCGTATTACTCGAATGCCTATGGTGGCAAACTACTTCAATGTCATATTTTATACTTTTATGCGTTTTTTTTTTTTAATATTTTAATTTATTTTATATTTTATTAAAACATATAATATTATCACTAATCGTATTTTTCGTACATTGAAATATAATTAAAAATATTCGTTTTTTTTCTTCCATTAATCTGTATCCTGTTTTTAGTGAAAAAATGCTTCGAGTTGTATGAATACTTGAAAAACGTATGAGTGTAAAAGGCTTACAAATTACGTTATAACAAGTTAGATTCATCTCATCATTGAATTTACTTTGTTATTTATTATCTAAGAAAAAGTAAAAATGCGCTGACGAAATTAAGTAACTAATCAACGATAAAAAAAGTAGCTGTTCATATTTGATTCCTATGAGTGTTAACTACCGACGCGAGCTTTAGTATTAATAGATTGTTTCAAAGTCTCATCCTTACTTGCTGATAGTGCCAACAATGATAATCCCGGGGAGAGTGCGTGTGACACTCTGTTAGCGTGCGTTAGACAATGAGCCATTGTTTTCAGAAGCTTATTATTCTGAAACAGCGATTTCACGTTGCACAATAATTCATTCAATTCGAGACAACTTTGCAGAGACCCTTCTTGCGGTGGCAAAACAAAAGCTCCAGTTTTCTAACCTTTAGTCAATTAACAGAAAACATTTTCGCTCTATTAGGTTTGTTTGTGAACTACAAACAAAATATCTGGTTACCCTATTTTCACAGCCAGATTGCAAATGCCTGTCGTAGCTCCGTTTTGCTTAAGTAGCCTGAAAAGATATGACCAATTCTTTTTTCTCGCTAATAATGGTAGTTATATAATACATATAAGAATAGGTAGTGTTGCATGAGATTTAAGTTAACATACAAAACTTTGGTCACTTATTATTGTTTGACTTTCTTTGTGCACTGAATGTGTGTATGTATGTATGCGTATGTGTGTGTACATGTACGGATGCAGTATGGGGAAGCATATAGAATGTGATTTGCAAAATAGTGCATATGGAGTTCCCGTGAACTTCTTATCTCTGTAGCGATCGCGCCCTTCTGTCTGCAAACGATGGTAAGGGGATGCAATTTACAATTCTTCAAAAACTTTATCGATGAAGGAGACTAGAAGAACCTTGACGTTAGCGCGTCCTGGTACTTGAAGCTCCATAAATTTGATATCCAAAAAAAAATCGTTACAAAAAAAAATCGACACTTAACGATGGTCAAGTTAATGCTTATTCTAATCGTAAAGAATTCATTGTCTTAAAGATTTAAAATTGATTCTCATAAAAAACTGCGGTACTAAGTGCTGTCATATTATGGTTTAGACCAGGAGTGGGGAACCTGCGGCCTTTTGGCTACTCCAGTGCGGCCTTCTGGCCAATTCTCTAATTCTGTAAGTTTGATGTTATTTCGTAAATTCTTGAGATTTTCGATGTCAAAAATGGAAACAGAAATCGATTGAAAAACGCTGTTTACACTAGGATTTCAACCCGTAAAATCCATCACGGAATTCAATGACATTAACTGCAGCGCCATGCACCCGACTGGTGCCAATAGACATATTGATTATGGCATGAAAAATATTACGGCGAAAATGTTATTTTTTGAAATGATAGGATAAATAAATTTAATAATATTTTTTTATGAAGTATTCTTTTCCTGATTATTCATCTACTTTTGTATGCAATTCTGGTTTAATCCACTACTTATGGTATGTAGTTTTTAAATGTATTTAAACGCGATTTCTTGTAGAGCACATTTACTTCATAAAAGGATCGACTGTATAAACACTGTTCAAATTACGTTATTGATAAATTAAAATAGAAAAAATCTTTGATCATTGACGGCTCCTGTCAAATTATATAAGCTAACCACACACTCGGATTCCATTACTACTGGGTCAAAATACTAAAAGAAAAAAATAATTAATTAAAAAACATTAAAGTAAAGAAATCACCGTCCTATTAACATAAACAAAACCATGCTAAAAATTAAGAGCTTAATTCAAATTAAAACTTACAATTAAAGGTGTGTCATTACGATTTACTAAATATAAAGAACAACTGGTCAATAATAATTTTGTACGTTGCACCTATACAAACCCAGATATTAAAAAGCCCATTCAAATTTGTAATACCATTCAGTGAAGGCGTCTCCACAAAATATTATAAATAGTTCGCGTGCGGTAAAGAAAGTGTGGTATACTTAATTTCCATCGTAGCTTATAACACAAAGCGTGATTGTTTAATGCTTTGAGAAGTGGTTCCCAAATTTTGGTCCGCGAGCCTCTGGAGGCTTGGTTTTCTGGGGGGGGGGGTTTACTAAGAGTTTAAGCTAATTTGCTTGAAACAGAATTTGATGAAAAATGTATGTTAGAATTTTGGATAAGGTGACAATCCATTGCAAATGAAGCTTTGTAATTCGTTTTTCTCTCACGACTATATATACCAATTTAAATCGTATTTTCGTCATTTCTTTTGCTGAAAATTTAGCACAGGTAATTTTTTTTCTACATGTACTTTGGAAGATTCCTTGCGAGTAAGCATTTCTGACAAAGAACCAGATATTGATTTTTTATGTAAAAAATGTACTGCATTCATCTTAATAAATTGTATTTTTAAGACTCATATACATTTATTTTGCTGTTTTGAAATTTGTATATAATAAAATACAAAACGTGAACGTAATAAAAGTAATATTTTTTCCAGGGGCTCCATAGATGATTTTTTTCAGATTTGGGGGCCAGGGTATGAAAAAGTTTAAGGAGCACTCTTTTAGATAGCCCAACAGTGTTTTTAAAACAACCAGTAAAATAAAAAAAATTATCAATAATTGATTGAATAAAATTGATGATATTGCTGTACAAAATTAGTCGTAATATTATGTATATATGAATACTATTTAGAAATTTTAGGAATGATATAAAAAAATAAACACCGAATACACATGTTTATATTTTTCTTTGATTTTCTAATAGAAAAAAAATACACAATTAATTTTCGTAGGACAAGAATAACTCTGAATAGTAATATTTTCCATCAACAAAACATTTGGTATTTCAGCACTATCCTACCCTGTTTGTTAGTTACAAAATTACTCACGTTTTCCCATTTTTTACTCCTGAACGATTTCAGACAAGTAATGAATACCAAACACATTTCTCGCATTGTCTTATACGATATCATTCCATGTCTTCGATACAATTTGTACATAAGCTATCAGAATACTTACGAGTAAATACCCACTCTTAATCTGCCGGAAATGCTCGCATTTTGAGATCATTTTCTTATTTTGTTTCCTAAAATTAAATATGTATTACATGCTTCGAAGTATCTCCAAAGTTTTATGTGTTATTTCCTTACAAGAAAAACAAACGGGAATATTTGAATCCCATATGAATCAGATCTATGGCACAGTATTCCGGTATGGTTGGCTTCCATTCCAGACCTCTTGGACTCGAATACCAGTACAGACAGATTTTTTCAACATATCGACTGTGGAAAGGAAAAAGGACGTAACCCTCAATTTTCTAAAACAGCTTTTTTCGATAATCACAATGTATACAACTTAACACACATTCTATCAAAATGATGGAAGCTGAAAATGCCAAATAAGTATCTTAGTTTAGCTTTTAAGTTTGAAAAAGATGACCTTTTAAAAAATTTAAACCAATAAAAAAACACTGAAATAAAGGTTTTTCCGAGACAATTTCTTTGATTAATATTAGGTTATGTCAATTAAACAGCAGTTTAGAAGCATCCGTGCACTTCAAGGTTGTGTATAATTCATAATTTGCATATGTCACAAAATCATCAAAACATGTTTTTAGCGCCTCCTGTAAAATTTGATATGTGTGGGTTACGTTCTTTTTCCTTTCCACAGTCGATATGTATATCTTAAAAACCATAAAATCCACTTTATTTCCCAGTGAAAGAGTATTTTCAATTTTAGGAGAATTTGTGTTTTTAACGATATTTTTTCTATTCAAATTGAATAATCCGTTTTTCAACTCACACCGCATTAGTCTTAAGGTCAATGCAATTAAGCCAGTGTGCTCTGCAACAGTATCTACCAGGACCCAGAGTACTCTCTAACGACCGTGAGGCAGAACATCGAGAGAGTCGATGACTTCAGGTATCCGGGGGTAGATATCACGGGAGATGGTAACCCGCGTCAAGAGCTCACAGTCCGATTGGGGATAGCTGGAGTAACTTTCAATTTACTACGGAAAGTCTGGGACTCACGGTTGTTCTCAGTCAAAACCAAGAGCCTCCTGTTAAGCTCATGCATTACAACTTACAAAATCACAGAGTAACTGTATACTGTGCTTTGAAAACAGATGTCTGGTTTGGTGATAGTAGTGGTTAGGAGGTGGTTTGACTTTGTCATAAACACGGAGATAAGGGAATATACTAAGCAGCCGTTAATTACGTCCAAAGTGAAGAAACAACGATTGACCTGGCTTTGGCATGTGCTGCAGATACTTCAAAAAAGCCTGAATTCTGCTTGTCTCTTCTACTAACCGGATGGATTCCGCCGTCGTGGAAGGTCACTGATGACCATTTATCAATAGGATCTACTCAGGGGAGCTACGGGACATGGAATGACATGGGAAGTAAGCACGAAGACTGGCGGGGTACAGAGCATCTTGGAGGAATAATGTGCTTTGCTTCGACTATTGTTTCGACTAGCGGATATGGAAAAAAAACCTTTTTTTTTGAAACCCTGAAAAGTTTTAGAAAATATACAAATTTTACTATCGGTCTTTGAAAAAAAAGTCTTTATTTACACCTATATGTTATTAACTCAAGATCATATATTATTTTTTATTCCGAAAGTTTTGGAATGAAGTCTCATAGTTTGGGAATTAAAATTTTGTTACTATTTAAACATCAAAGCAAACTTATTGTTTTAAAATCTGCCTGTACATGTTTTACTTAATATTCCTGTGATGGAGTGGTGAAAAAGGTAAAGAACATAACAAGTCAAGATAAAATATATTCACCTACATGTTACAAATACAGTCGCTTGAAAGTTGATATGTTTATAAAACAAATAAAAGTATATTTTATTTATTAGATACAAAAAATGATTGGGGTTCAAACTGCCATTTTTCGGAAACAGTCTATTTTGAGCGAATGTCATATTGTTTTCTTTTATGTGATGGCATTTTTAGAATGAAACGATTGTTCGTAAAATTTTATGGAACAGGGGCATTTTATATAGGTCGGTTTGACATTCAATACCATCTCTCGCTTCGCATCAAGTTAAAGCAGAAAAAGGGTACATAAAAATAAGTTTTTCAACGACCTTATTTTACTTTTAACGTGTTCACTGTCAATACTTGGTGGAAAGGCATTATATTAAAATACAATAACTCAATCTTATTCAATTGGAAATTCTCGTCATGAACGTCGTTATTAAATTGGTACAAAAATGTTCGTTTAACCTTATTTTATTTAAATAAATAAAATAAACTAAGAAAATATTTTTTTATTATAACTAAATTGAGAAATAATTATAACGTTTTGTCGGGTACTATGGCGCAGCGGTTAGCGTTGTGGCATTCCGTGCCGGATCTCACAGACTTGAGTTCACCGTACGAACAGCATTTTTTCGATCGATTTCTGTTCGAAGGCACGGGTGTTTGTGATGTTGAAAAATTCTCTCCCACCCTTTCCGATCCTTTTATAACTGGGCGTAGCGAGAGCGATTAGTTAATCACTAGTTATGTCTTAACCTTATCCTCTATCCCTACTACTCTCTTTAAAAAATAAAGGTTGAGCGACTTAGTAACAAACAGTTCTCGTGGATAAGTTCTGTTGAAATACCTCCATTAGGAGGCCATACGCTCCACATTGGGAGCAAATGGTCTCCTAATGGGAAAATATGTTTTAAAAAAAATTGTAATTAATAATTCAATTGTGATATGCAACTTCTCAAGCAACAAATAAAAAAGTTAGCATTACAATTAATAATGATATTCGTAATAATTTCACAGAAGATAGTACCTTCAATATGTATGATATACATTACCATGTGTTTTCAAACGTAATAGACAGATGTTTTCCTAAAAAATATGTCTGTTTTGAAATCTCTGTTGGAAAAAGCAATGAAATTGTCAACGTCAGAGAATAATATTCGTACATTTTTTCTCATACCAGATATTGGAGCTTCAACGTTGATATGAAATCATTTTTAAATTTGTTAAATATTTATACATTCTGTATTATATTTAGAATGTATTTCTATTTTTCAATCCCTGCTTTATTCTTTTGTTCAGTAGCATTCATTTTATTTTATATGTGTACACAAAATGTTTTCGATATTTTGATGGCATTTATTATAAATGGATGTTATTTTTTGCTATATTACAATATTATTTTTTTTAATCTTTATCCAATGTATTATAAATAGATTGTATTGAAAAGTATGTTTCTCGAAAAACGGAAACATTAAAATACACAAAACAATATTTTTTTATAAATAACCATTCACAAATATTAAAAAAGAAATTTACTTTGTAATTGTATTTGTATTTTACTTCAATACTATAATGTCATAACTAACCAGAGTTTTACTTCAATTAATAATTGATAACTTTTTTACATTAGTGAATTACGATGCTACAGAGACATTAAGCAACTTTAATAAACATACATATTATAGAATGATGATTATTATTTACACAATTTATAAACGAAAGCTTTACTTTCTTTAATCGTTATACATAGCTTTACTCGTTATACATAATTTATTTTACTGTGTTGTAATAAATACAAGCTTGAATATTGTTTAATTTACGATAAGATATGATTTATAATTTGTACTTGCTTTGAAAACGATGCCCTTGGTTAATTAATTAACATTTGAGTGACAACTTTAAATATGACAGTACGTTAATTATTTTAGTAATTGTCCGAAATTTAACGAAACGTTGAATATTTCTAGTTAAATATCGTGAAATAATAATTTTAATGGTTTTAGTCATTTGAGATAACTTTGCGAACAGTTAGTAGTAGAAAATAGTGACACACGGAAGGGTTAAATATATCTAAAAAGTTGATCATATTTAATGCAACGCCGTTACCTATGTCATAGTTGCGTATGACATTTAATTCTAAGATAGCCATAGTTTTTTCTTTAAAAATGCTTGTATCGAAGAATGACGCATTTTAAGCGATGTACTTTGAATTTCAATTTAAATTTTATTTTTCGTTTCTGTTGTTATTGCAAACACATAACTGGGTTCTCATTATGAATTATTTTTCAACACAAATCGTTTTGTTATTTTTCTTAATTTTACTTGTTATATAATTAAAAAATATATATATTGTAACAAGTTTTTTCATCTTCTAACATCAATCAACAACATTGAAGCATTAGTGAAATTATCAACGACAGATACGAAATAAAAATTACATAATATAATACTTTGCCGTGAAAAACAACAGCTGTCACAAGTAATATGCCTAACTATTTAAAAACAGTAAAAAGTGTCTGTTTTTGAGTTGAATAAGGCTTTTGAAAGGAAAACGTCTTAATATATATGAAGCTTTTGAGTTTTATGTCCTTAATTATAATTTAGATTCGACTCAAAATCAATGCCCTCGCAGCCATTATTGCTTTTCAAATGTCAAGACTTCTTTGAAGGATATTTATTTTAATGAGATAAAGGAGGTTTTCCTTGACTTAGCATTTTCAATTGATTAACTGAAAGTGCTTGCTTAAGCGAAAATAACGCCACTCGAAACGCTTGTAAAAATAAAAAGACCTCAGCGTTATGGTAATAATCTAGATATCGGGAAATTTAACTGGAATAAATTTACTTTTTACATTAATAATTTGATTTTATTCTTGGAAAAAAAGTTAACAACGTAAAAAACATAATTGAGATCTTTTTTTAGTGGAATATTGTAAACGAATTAATGAGGACTGTAAACCAGATTTTGGATTACTTTATAATGAGCGTTACATGATCTGTTTAAGATTATGATTGTGCTTTCAGAACAGTAAGGTAAAAATTATCACACGTCAAAATGAATTAATTTAATGAGTAATTTGTGTGACTCGTAGATACAAGAATAACGTATAAACACGACCATTTGCATCGTCAAAGTAGCTCTCTTTGGTGACTACCTTGTGAATTGTATGTGTATATGTATGTACGTGCATGTGCGTGTACAATATAGGTCTGCACGGGCTCGGGTCTGATCCCCGGGCTCGTATCCGGCCCGGCCCGTGGGCTGGGTTCGGGCGAGATTCGGGCTCGGGCCGGGCCCGGGTAAGGGATTTATTTCTTCAGAAAAATATTTCAGACTATGTTCGTATCACAGGTCAGCCCACTGTGGTCTAGTTTGTTAGAGCTTGCTCTACCAACCAGGTGGGTCTGGGTTCGATTCCCGGTAAGGTCAATGTCAAATTGGATTTTTTCAATTTTAATTTGAGATCTAAGACATGGGTGTGTATTATATGACGCATTGGCGTAAGCTGTAATGTATTTTTTTTTTTTAATTTAAAAAAAATGATGATTTTAATTAATACCAGTTCTATAGAAAATCGTCAATTGTTGTAAGTTTGTAAAAAACGTGTTTTTTTCGAGCTGAGAAGCTTTTCGTTCTAGTAATTAAAGCTACAAAAATTTTATATTCAAAATGTATTTTTAAAACAAAATTTATCGATGTCAATGTTTTTCTTTTTGTTTCTGTAAATATGTATTAGAAATAACCAAATAATTAAGAAAGTCTTGAGCAAAATAAAATGGTATAGCAATCTAAAATATAATTTACTTAACAACGTTTTTGCTCCCCTAAAATAATAAAAATTAGTAATTAGATACTAATTACTTTAAGTATTTTTTGAAAAAGCATTAAAAAAGGTAACATCATGTATTTACTTTATTACTTAAATAACCACTATAAACCCACAGTCCACAATACATTATAAGATATGAACATTAGGCTTTAAATTAACATCTGCTTTGTAAAATTATAAATTAAAAAAAGCGTTTTTTGGCTTTCGTGAAAAGTTACACTTTTGTAGATAGTGTTGTTTGACTTTGAGCCCTTGATATCATTTAATGATTGAAACATTAAAAAAACTTATCATTATTTTTATTTTAAATTTAAGTAAATAAAGATTTGATATAAGCATACCCCAAAAAAAACTAAATACGGAGTCGGAGTCAGCTAGTTTTCAAACGACAATAGTAACATGTATAAAAACTGTATACAAACAATAGCTTTAAATAACAGTGTAACTTTTGTACGCATCGCTTTTGTTATATTTTACTGTTAAATTGTATTCCAGTAACTTTCTTTTGTATGTGAAATACAAACATTACAAACAAATTACGGAATAAATCCTTGGAAATGGTCCACAAACAATTCGTACAGTTTGTGAACTAGCCATAAATACAAACTACCATTTCAGTGGTTCCATTATTATTTAATAACTTATCCGCAATCTATTGAACGACATGCAAAGGTTGTTATATATATATTTTTTTTTAAATTAAAAAAAATATATATTTCATTGTAATTTCAAATCATTTTTTTTTCAATTTATTGTTAAGTAACTATAAATACATCCTCAAACAACTTTCAAAGATAATTTTTATATTATTGTTTATTTTATTGATACTATTTTTCTATATGTCAGACTGATATAAACCAACAAATATAATATATAGAATAAATTATTTTACCTAATTAGATTTCTTATTATAGATTAATAGTTAACTAGTCCCAGTATACGCCCAGTTATTGAAGGATGGGAAATTTAGACATCAAAAACACCCATGCCTTCAAACAGAAATCGATAAAGCTATCAAAAAATGCTCTCGAGCCCGTGTGGTCTGAAACAGAAGCCCACAACGCTAACCGCTGCTCTATACGACCTGAAATAGTAATTACACCGCGAAAATGAATTATCTTTAATACCTACTACGAATTGCATTTTCGATGGAGTAGGCAATTATATTTTGATAATTCCAATTTGATAACCTTGTTATTTTAATATTTTTCTAGGAGTGACACGTGTTTAAATTTTTTGAGATGCATCGTCAATGCATTAAATTGTGTTTTACTATAAAATTAAATGTTTGGCTGAAAAAAAGGAATAATGAATAATAATAACAACGGTAAATGGAAAACCTTTTTACTTAAAGCCATGTAGTATTCTGATTAGGAAGACAACCTTGACTTTTGACACTATTAAGCAAATTCCAGTACGAGCAGTATTATAGATTGATTTTTCAATCGATTTATGAATTTCTGTTCGAAGGCATGAATATATGTGATGTCTTGAATCCTCCCTTCAAAACCCATCCTATACTAAAAACGGGGTGTTACGTATTTGGAAAAAACAGAGGTTGAGCAACTGAGTAACAAACAGTTCTCGTAGAACACTTATGTTGAGATAAACTCCATTAGAGTGAATATGGTAACAAAAAAAATTAGTTTTTACATTAAAGATGGTTTTTTTGTTGTAAGAAAATGTTTGAGAATTTTATATTATCTTGATATCAGTTCTTTCATCTAAAATCTCAGAAAAATATATTCCTACAATAGCTATAACTAGTGAGGATGCTTCCAAGTTAGCCATCACAAACTTTTAAATGGTGGCTAGCATGTTATTTTTATTGAAGAAATCCTTTCTTCAAGTGAAGCGTAAAAACACAGCATAGCCAAAAAAGAAACTTAACCTCTTAACTTTGAAAGTTTTCGATAAAGATAACGTAAATTGTGTTTTTATACCGAGTCTTATGTTTTTTATTCATTTTCGTGAGCCCTTTTCAAGGTTCCTACAATTTTGGGTCAAAAATGTTTTAACAATACATTTAATCGTCAGCGTACATGAAAAAACGTTAAGTCAAAATAAACATTTAGTTTTCAATCTAATCTAGAATTCGAAAATAAATTTTGCTTGGAAGGTTTATCTGTTATTTATCAAATGAAAACGTTAATCACATTTGTGAAAAAATAACGTTTTGAATTACACTACAAGTTCGTATTTAAATTCGTAGAGAAATTTGTATCGGAATTTACGTTTTCTTGATATTTACGTTCAATTTTTACACTTTCGTTAAATTTATTACTCACTTTAATTTAAAGAAATATTCAAAATAACTCATGTAAATTTTGATGTTAATTAAAATTCTTTAAAACTAATTTACTGACGTTGATAATTAACACGAATCAATCTTCAAATAAATTCATTTAATTAGAGGAGAGAAAAATATATGCCTCAATCTCTACCTTCTATCTTCTTTTTTTTTTGGAATACATATTATAATTTATATTCACTTTTTACACCTATTAATTAATCTTAAAATTTATATATTTAAAAAAAACATATAGATTCACTATAAATGTAATTCAAGAAAGTTATTTTTATTCTGACTAACGGAGATATCTCAACCGAAGCTTGTCACTAATCTATATTTTTAGTAAGGAAAAGAATAAGACAAAACTAGTGATGAGCTAGTCTCTCTCGCTATGTTCCATTATTTAAGGGTTTCAAGATTGGGGGATTTCTCAGAGATAACAAACGTCCATGTCTTCAAACCGAAATTCATACATCGATTGAAAAAATTCTGTTCGTATTGAGAGTCAATATAGTGACATCTTTCACGGAAGCCAATGCCGTTAATCACTGCACTATGTCGTATATCGCTAGCAAAAATGATATAAAAATTGTATAAGTTCACTATAACTACAATACAACAAAGTTATTTCTATACGTTAAAAAGTGAAAATAAACTGCGTCGAATAGAAGCTACGACATCCACGTTTAATGTAAAACAGTTTATTTTTGACTTTACTCTTTTTCCCAGTGAACTGACGATATTATATTTACGTATAAAAAAGAATTTGATTGCGTATTAACATGAAAATTTATTCTACAAAGCAGAAACTCATTTTGTTCAAAGCCCGACGTAAACTTACCATATCAAGTGACTCTCTATAACGTTATTAAAATACGGCATTTTGGTGATTTTTTCCGCTTTTGTTATATTCAAAAATTTTATGGGAACGGAGCACGTTTTCGCGTAATTTAGAATTCTTTTGAACTCGCCGGTAAAATATTATTATTTAGAATTCGACCGCCTCATTATTTTTTTACTGTGAAATTCTATATTAATCTGTAATAAAGTGAAAAAAAAAACATAATTACCAAAAGGCAAAATGCCCTTAAAATCAGTGGTATTCAAATAATTTGTATAAAATCTAATTTCGACAGGAAAAATGTGAAAATAACACTATTCAGTATCAAATACTTGGAATTAACAAAACCGCTCCTGATTATTTGTTTAGTTGAAAAATCCGCAGATAAATTTGTTTTTTTTTATTTTGATTGTGAATTCCGTAAAGAATAAATTTATTGTTAAAATGATAAAACTCTTTATAAACTCTAAGTGTGTAGAAGGTGTCAACTTTGTTAAGTGCTATTTCTAAAATATTTTTGGGTAACTTTTTCACGTTTATCTTGAATTAATATCATTCTTATAAAAAGTTTTGAAAGTATAATTTAATTAATTAAATATTGGTATTTATTCAAAAAAGTTACTTCTTCCGTATATATTGCACAAAAGCCACTCAACGTATTACTCTGATCTTTGATGTAAATAATGTGCTTAGTAAAAAATATGAATATTGAAGCACTTCAAACAATATTTTTTCATATTATCTTCTTTGCATGCTGTAGAGTTTTCTTGTTAGATGATAGCATTTTTACAGTGCCATATAATGCAAAACGTGTAAGTCAATATTTAACTCGATCAAACAACTCTCGATTCATAACAGATAAACAATTTAAAAATCATTCTTTATGAAACAAACTGTAAATACGGCATCTTTTTTTAAAAAGAAATAAATTTTATGAAATTGTAACTCAAACACAACGCAAAAAAAAGCAAGGAATTTGATTCCGAGAATTATATTCAACATCCCAGAAACACATGACTAAAAACAAACGAATACTTTTTAACCTTGTAAGATATTCTTCATTTCTCTGTTTTTCTTAAAACGAGCATTGTGTTTATTTTAATTGATGATTTGTTAATCATTGTATAGTATACAAACATAATTGTCTGTTTTTTGTATAATATTAAAATATATAGCCAAACTCTGGTCCCGACGTACAAATAAAATGTAAAAAAGTGTTTTCACAAATTCATTCAACGAAGAGTAACGAGTTATACAATTTATTACAAAAAAAAAAACATTTAAGCTTAAACATAAAACATTGCTGGTGATGATGAAACATATTGTGCCTTTATTCAAAATATGTCTCCAATTAACAATGGTAGCGTCACCACTTGGCCACATTGACTAACGCACAGCCGTGTGTTATACTCAAAATATTAATACAAGTTCTTATAAAGTAAAAAATTACCAACAGGCTCTCTTATTATAATCCAAGATAGTATTGTAATTGACCATTCCGCTTGGCGAAATGGGTATTTTTCTGAAATTATAAATTTTAAACACCATGCGAACAAACGTCTCATCTTGATTTAATAATTATGATGTATTTTTAATTATTGTGAGATTTGGGTTATTTTTTTTCTTTTATCTAACAATAAAGTGTATATTTTTTTCCGAGTTTTAATAGAGTAACTAAAAACTTATTAATAATGTCAAAAAACAATTCAATGTTAACGATACACTTTTTGTATGTGTACTACAGTTTAATATATCTGCAAAGACAAAAAAAGTTATTGATGACATAATTAACACTTCGATTATTCAAAGAATTATAAGCATCTAATATTATGAACGTATTTACCATTAAAAATATCAACTAATGTTTTTTCATACTAATCGTAAAAAGTATAGCTTCAAACTCTCAATGAATGTACCTGTTTAATATGCATTGAAAAATTATAATAAGAAAAATAAGACACGTATTATTATAGTATATATTTTTTTAGACTTAATAATTTAAATTATTTCCTTGCTATGTTCAATACTTTGTAATTTATTATAATGTATTAAACGTTTTGATGAGAATTCTATTAATATGTAACAGGCATACTACAGATTTTTATGATATAATTAAAAATTAATTTTAATTGAAACTTACCAGTGGTCGTATAGTTCTAGTATTTAAGCAATACAACATCATCTCGGTTTTTATTTTCTCACATTAATTACTGTTTTAAACTCACTAAAAACACGCACAAAAGACATTAGTAAATATTTAATAAAATAATTTGACGAAAAAAATAAATCATTGAATAAAAGAATAAAGTGAGTGGAACGGTTATCAGATTGAAAAATACATTTGTTTTATATTAAGTTGACAGTTTTGGTAACACACATTCCATTATCAAAAGTATTTGGTACCATGAATTAAAAGACTTAAAAATGTTATTGAAGCTCTCAACATAATGATATTATCATTATATGTTTAATTGTCACAAATAAAAGAAAAAATATTTAATCAAATACAATTAATTATGTTGTTAACTTTCCTCAGCATTAGTGGTTAACTAATATCAAGTGGTAAATTGCGGTATAACTTTGTTATACTTTTTTTAAACTCAGAATCAGGTATTGGAAAAACATTTTATGATACTAACTGATGCGTGTTCAGTTAAACCAAGTAAGCAATAAAATCATAACACTCTTCATAAATCACTGGAGTATATATAAGTCTTAAACAAAACAATCCAACTGCTCTATATAATTTTTATACCCATATCATAAACACATTGTCACGGCATAAAAAATACCCACGGAGTTCCATATCGAGGGTATTAAAATACCGGCATTTTACTGCGAAAAAAATATCGCCAGTGTCGTAGCGTATAACCGTCACGCGAGTGAAGGAAACTTTGGTAACTTTCCCGAGCTTTCGACGCGAGCTTTTCACTTGCGGAATTGTAACGCACGGAACGACGTTCGAGCATAGACTGTCGGAGGACTCGACGCAGGCCGAGTGACGACGCTTGCGCGGTGGACGCCTGATATTCACTCGCACAATATATTTAAAACGGTAGACTCTTAGACGTCGGCTGTATGTAGTAATTAAAGCTTGGATAACTATGCACTTAAGATTGAGAAGATGATAAAAATAGAGACTTGATGTATCGTTACTTTGGCAGAAAATTTGTATACTTTAATACTGTAAGTGCCTCTATAAAAACGCTTCTGATAATGTAATTATATCTTTCTTAATTGCATTTTGCTACTTTTAAAACATGTACACTGATCTTTTTTACACTGTGCTATTTTGAAGACACATCCTATCCATATACTTACTAATCAGTATTATTATCAGAGAGGTTTATTCCTACAAGTCCGAAAATTTTGAAAATAATATATGGCCATTGGATATCTCAAATGATCAATAAGATATTTTACCAAATGTGCGTATGTGGCTTTGTTTATTGACTGATAGTGAGAACGAATAATCTTTGTTTCGATTACTTTAAGTGTTTTTTTAATAAAATTGAGATACAACAACCAATAATGATTTATTTTGCTATTCTGAATTGATTTTTATACAAACCTATCCGCAATTTATTTTAATTTTAGTATAACTTTTTACACGATATTACGTTGAACGTATCCAGCATAAAAAAGATTCTAGTCTATTTGTTATACATATATGAATAAGTTTTATTTTATATATAAAATGTTCATTGAACTTAACTGCTTAGCTTATGAAGTAACTTGGTAGATTCGATAACATTGTAGGCTGTCTTTAAATATACCATTTAAATAAATATGTTTATCTGTTTTCGCGGGGTCAATCAAATTATAACCCTAAAGCTTATATTTTAAAAAATCGCTTTTTCTATAATGTTCCCGTATATATTTAAGAATAATGCCATTTTTTCGTCCTCTCGATTTTTTATTTAAATACAATATGAATCCAGGAAATTAAAAGGTAGAAACTTAATAATTTCGTCAAATAAAATAATCAAGTGCCTATTGTGTTGAGAATTAGTATTGCAGCTTGATTCTTTAAGTTGCTTCACATCGTTGTTTTAATCTTTATCATTTTTGATCTAGCACCTACATATCTGCGGTTTATTCATTTATTATCAGTTTATTCATATATTATTGTGTCAAGACACAATAATATATGAATAAACTTACAGTCTGATTGTAAGCCTATATTACTATTCTTTTAATAACCCTATTTACAAAATTAAATATTTTAAATAATATTCAACAATTGTGTTGTACACTTTGTTTTTATAAAAGGTGTTGCACCATAAAAAATATGAAGACCCAAGCTTTAACTTTGTTAACTGGATGGCTGCCACATACGAGATATCTCGTCAAATTTGTCGTGGTAAGCACGCCAGAGACCAGTTACCTCGTAAAAAACTAATTAAATTAATAATTGCAAATTATAGCCGGCGTGCCTCAACCTCAAGTACAACCGTATTTTTTTTCTACGGTAGCCAAAGGGGTTATTTGAATTTGTGTTGAAAAACAAACACATTCTAAAATATATAAAACCTGTTATAAGTATGAATTTATTCTTCTTGATTTAAATTTCTATTCTTTTTTAATTATTTATATCAAAATACAATTTCAATAATCGCATTCATTACTAATTCTTCGCAGAATATCAACATGTCAAAATAACTGAGTGAATCATAATATCCAAACTAGATGTCACTGGTTTCTTTCATTAGACAACCGCACGAGACGGCCGAGACTTATCTCTCACCGGATGTGAAGGAATATTTTTCGAATTCCTGCACACTGCTATTATAGTGCTCTTTCTTCTTCATAATATAATACTCGTATCTTTGAGCGATTTAGACGTGCCCAAGACTTGTGTCATTAGATAGACAAACACAGAATCGATATAAATAGACACAGTGGCAACGAATAACTGTCGGTGTGTCGCAGCTTTGATGCTTTACAACAGTGAAGAGCAACCTTTTTTGCGGTGGGTCAAAACCGTAAATTTAATAATTTGCACTGCCTACAGGCGACGCACACAAATCTAAAAATGGATTTTAAGTGAGTATAGTTAAAATCAATTTACAAAAATTTTACTACCATTTTTAATAATTAATACTAGTTTTACAGTTGTTAAGCTAATCATAGCCCTGACAGAATTTTTTTTGATGCATATAAATACGTTACAATTGTTTTTTTAATGAAATCTGACCTTAAATAATTTTCAGCAGGTTCTTAATTATTTTAAGCATTGAATGGAGTACAATTTTCTTGTCGCTTTCACTGATTTGATGTTCGATATGTTTCATGTTTTTAAGAATAATTATGCTTTTTTACGTCCTGTTATATAAAGGCTATATCAATCCCTGTTCAAAGGCATGGGTGTTTGTCATGTCTAAAAATTGTCTTTCACTCTTCTGATCCCAAAATGTTGAGGCATAGCTAGAGCAATTGGTTTATCACCACTCCTGTTATAGCTCTATCTTTCTATCCTACTCTCTTCGAAAAACACAACTGATTAACAACAGAAAGAACTTCTGTTGGGAGGCCATATACTTTACATTGGGAGCGGACATGGATTACAAAAAATATTTTGTAGATCCTTGGATAAAATTCAATGAATTCTTAATATTAATGAGCCCCTAAGAGGTGAAGAGATCTAAGTGATATTTTATGAAAGTGCTGAGTTACGTACGTTATGTTATTATACATGTCTTAAAGCATCTCCAAAGTGATAATAGATAAATCTAGATAAAATAAAAATATGCAATCCACAAAATCACCAAGTAAAGACATGATTGTACTTTGGAGTGCAATGGACAACTTTTCACATTTCACTGCTTGACTCACTTCACCTATCGAGGGCTTATTTATACTAAAAAAGGCTTATGCTTCATATGTTGATATGTTTCTGTGTATGTTTTCAATAAACATCTAAGATCTACACAGTTCTTTAAAGTAAACTAAATCCTTAATAGTGATAAAATTTTAAAATATACTTATGTTCCATTTTAGTAGACGGCTTTTTCATTAAATTGTAATAATATACTCGACGTTTAAGATAGCCCGTGTATTGCTCATCACTGCTTTATATGCACACCTGAAATAAGTCACTAATATTTTGGTCATACATTTCGAAAGGTTAAATTCAAAAGACGTATCGCTAAGAAAAACCTTTTAGTTTGTGGGAATTTTTAATTTTATTTTGCACTCCAATAAACCGTTTACGGAAAAAAATATCCACAATTGTTTACGCAGATATTAAAAAAACCATTAATGTTTTATCTACCTGTCGCAATGAAAATTTTTATAAATATAAATAAAATATTTGATTGCAATAAAACATGATATTTAAAATCAAATTTTACCAATTTCGTTGAATTGTTGGGTTTGTTTGTTTGTGAAAAGTAAATATTGTGGATTGAATATCATTTTATACATTTAATTTTGTTGAAAAGCATTACAATATATAATGAAAATTTTGTATATTTATATTTGGCATTAGTCAGAACATCAAACTTTTACAAATAAATGCTTATGTTTAACAATATCATCATAAATATCAACACAAAATGAAGTATTTTTTAAATACTATATCTTTCTATACTCATGTATTTTATTATTTTGCGTGGTAAAACGCTTACTATAAAACTATTTTCCAAATATCTATTATACCATATTAAAAATTGTTGTGTCTGCGGCAACGTGCATGAACTAATTATGAATTTATAAAATATTATAAATGTCAGGCGCATTCCACGAATTAACATTTGTACATACCTCAGAATCATTTTTTTAAAATTCACATCCTTTTCAAATGTTTAGCATATGGCCTCTTAATGTAGGAATCTTAAGATAAATTTTATTATCTGGACTGCTTGTTACTCAGTTGCTCAACCTCTCTTTTTTCAATATTGCAGGAATAAAAAGAATAGGGTTAGCTGAGGTGGATCAAAATGACCTAATGCTTTCTTGGCATCAAAGTGAAATGCAACCGTAGAAATAAACGAAAATATATGTAATTGTTTTGACTAACTACATTTCGTTTTTTTTATGATGCATGTGAATCAACCATTTTATCAAAATCAAAATGTATCCGAAATTATAGCACTTCACATTACACTTATAAGTTGAATTAGAAAATGACTTGATTCTTTATAAGTTTTCTAACTAAGCTAAGCAATAAACAAATTTAAAAAACTTAAAGTGATCATGTGTCTAAAACTTTAATAGATTTATTTATTTATCCAGAGCAACAGAAGCAATTTTTTTTATATACCTAACAAAAAATGTATTTAATTCAGTCACGAATATGTCAGTGAATGATGTAATATACAAACATACATTGGAAACAATTTGACAAAGCACATGTTTACAAATAGTATGTTTCTGTGCTTATATCAATCTTTTACTTACAAATAATTAAATATATAAAAAAAAAACAATTTTTCATACTTTCGTTTGTGGATATTTGTCTAGACTGTGTACAAAACAATGAATACAATAAAATAGTTATGCATCTTGTCTTATGAATATAACCACGCTATGGATATATTATACAATCAGTAACATAATAAAGTGTCTCAAAGTTTATTTCAACAACGGTCTTTGTAAAGTTTGAAAATCAAATTCAACTTAGGTTCATATCACCAAACGCGCACAATATCGTAAGTGTGTCCAGGACGAGAACGTAAGCACCATGCACCAATGGCCACAAGTTTACTCTATCACTTGACTTTGGTTCCACAAGATCGACTCGGAAGATAACTCCAAGTCTCACGTACTGAGTCATTTCTTATACCGAATTTGAAGGGGGAGATGTTATATGAATAGCGTTTAGCTTTGCGTAATGTTGCTCTTTGGTATATATCTATTTTGTCTTTGCCATTTCATTGGTTTTTATTTTTACCATAACGAAACGTACTCTAAGACAGTGGATTACAAAATGTATGTAACTACACATGTCTTTAGAATATAGTAAACTATTTAAAAAAAAAAACACAATTTTTTATTTATTTTTTCAATGATTGTCAGTTAAATTTTATCATCTTAATTATCAACATATCCACGCGATCTTGAAAAGTTCTGATTTCTCTGATTTCTCGCTCTTTAGTATAAAAGTTTATTTATTTGTATATATAATATATATATATTATGATCTGAATATGACATTTCTGTTCAATTTTCGCGCTTCTCTTGTCGATAGACTAAGCCATTGGAGGTGAACCTGCGGTCTCTTGGCTACTCTGATGCGGCCTTTTGACTCGATCAAAATATTCACTTTGATCAAAAAATTATACGTAAGCGTTTGGAAAAAGAGGGTAATCAACCCATTATAACATATTATGTTCGACAGTCGAAAAAAAAACAGGAGGGTGTCGACGTTTTCTTTGCTGTGGACTTTAGAAATGAAAAAGTTCCCCACCCCTGAACTAAACTAAGATTGTAATATCATAGTTATTTGTTTATATGTTAAAAACAATATTTTTTACTTATTATAATTCCGGACGAATATTTCGATTCCGGTATTTTATAACAAATACAAATGAGGAGCAAACATTCAAAAAGTGTTTTGTCACAAATTTTGAAAAATGGCGTTTTAAATCAATTATGATAGCTCATAATAAAACCTATGAATGGAAATCATAATAAGTGTTCAAAACGGTTTTTTTTCATATTAAAATTAAATCATAAAGTTGACACATTCATACGAACCGTCACTTTTGCAACACTTAAATCATCATTTTCCAAGCTTTGTATTTGTGTGACAAAACACTTTTTGAATGTTTGCTCCTCAAATATCAACACTAGTATTTCAACAATAAATAAAAATGTGAAAAAAAAAAAATAAAGGTCAGAGTGCTTAATATAATAAACCACAATTAATAAAAATAATTTTCACTAAAGCTGATATCTGCCTTATGTGCACCTAACATGTGCATATTATATGAAAACAGATTTCAAATATTTCCCTAGATTCCATAGTATATCAAGCGGGCGCCTGGAAGCTTTACTTTGTTTATTGTAGTTGTATATATGCATCTCATCAATACGGATGTTGAAAGATGTACGATCTAAATTTACATGCACTGCACTTAATAAAATGCAAGCTACAAAAATAACACATCGGGGTTTATTTGTGTTAAGCTGCCAACTTTGAGGTTTACTTTTTTGTTAACATGCACTATTTATAGTTTAGTATATCCTGAAGTATGCCACCTAATGAATGAATGTATGTATATTGTAATTATGACGTCGTAAAAAACTCAAAATTAAATCGCTTACGACAGCACAAATTTGTCTTTTTATGCCTATCAAAATAAATACTTAAATCGTCTATGATTTTGATTGGGTTTGGTTGTTTATGCATGTATATTTTTTAATCGTTTTTCACATTCTGTCGAATAAAAAGACATTGCTTCAAATGAAAAAAGACGTTAGCTGGAACGCTTTCTTTCTTGCTACATCTACAAAAGGATTACACTAAGTTGATAGTGGAATTTGCTCGTGACGCAATACAAAGAATCTATTCAATAAAATAAACTACGTGATATTTTTGCGTAATTGCTGACTTTAAAATATGATATCAGAACTTCGTGTTGATGAAAAAATAATATTTATTTGACATTACAGTTTTTCATTACCAATCTCAAAATCAGTATTTCAGCAATACGTAACAGAATTAAAGACCCTAATTTCAACAGATGAAAAGTTGTTTTTACCGATTTGCCCATTCTCTATTTTCGGAGAGGATAAGGAAAAAGAGTGAGGATAGTTAAAAAAATGGTGGCTGTCTAATCGCTCTTAATTTTCAAGTTTAGATATGTAAATATGTATTTATTACTACAACAATACTGTTATTAGATATTTTTATTTTCAATGTTTCCGATATATGATTTAACAATCCTTTGTTCAAAATTCAATTTAGCAATATCTAATTGTTTCTAATTTTAGAGAACACCATTGTTAGTTTTATTTTTTAGCAATGATTAAAGCTAAAAAGTATGTTAATAGCATAATGTTTAATATTAATTTTCCCAAAAATTGTGAAGTCGAAGTATCCCAGTAGAAATTTACTTTTAAATCTTCAAATTGACTATCATTTGAGATATTTAACAATTTATTTTCATTAAATACAAAAGAATGGTTAGTCAGTTTTTATTTTATTATTTCGAAATATATTTGAAGCTAGATATGAAGTTAATGTTTAGTATGATTATAATCATCTGCTCGAAAATTTCATGCAATAAGTGCGATTTTTTTTAGGTATTTTGAGTGAGTAAAACTGAATATTCAGATGTCTCATTAAATTGCGCAGGAAAATAATGAGATGACATACTTGTTCTGCAAAAGTTTCTGATTTTTCAGTTTATATAATATTACACAACTGCATGGCAGTCTTTTGACCCTATTTAGAAAATACAATGGAATAGTCATCAATTTAAAATGATTTATTTAATTATTGTGAGTACTCGTACAGTAGTCGACATTACTTATCTTTACAGATTTTTAAAGTCAAATTATTAGTTTAACATTGAAATTAATACACATAATAGTTGCAAGGGTTTTAAAGTTTCTTTAACAATTTATTTGTAACAGATAATCGGTAAACAAATACTTCTTTACGAGCACATTTATATACAAAGGGAGGCGAAACTAATTTCTTAAAACACTTACTGTAAAAGTTATCCACTATACGTCTGGTCGTTGCAAAACGAAAGTGAATTGTCAGCGATGCCATTTAAAATTAAATATATTTAATCTTAGTGAATACGAAGAACTTATTTGGTAAAAACCGTCGATACAGAAATAACAAAAATTCTCTTAAACGATTGATTTTATGATTGTGAGCAAGGGCGGTTTTCATACATTTAAACTAAAAGTTTCATTTTAAATAGTAGCCTATTACAAATTGAAGGAAAGATAGTCTTTATTGTCGAAATCGAGAAAAAAATATACGCATATTCAACGCACGATTTTACATTTAGTATGACAATTTATAATATGTTTCAAACTTAATTTAAGCTTACGAAAAAATCTATCTATGTAAGCGATATATTCATAGATCTAAATATTTCAAACTTAGCTTATTCTGGTGTTTAGCATGTACAATTTTCTTTTGTTTGCACTTAAGTAATTATATGATTTCTTAGCTAATAAACGCTGTTATTATTTAATGATAAAATTCAACAGAAAAGATACTTTTCACTTTAAGCAAACATTTTTTGTAAAACATAAAAGCATTATTTACCGCAAACAATGAAGTGTGAGCATATCGCTTTTTGTAGCTAGACGTAATAATTAATATTTCATTACCCTTTGAATTTTATTTAATAAATAAAACGGATATAATACAAAATCTCTGTTTTTTGTTTCTCCATTCTTCATTTTTCACTCTCTCACCTTTTCCTATTCTACTGGAAAGTAGATAATAATGAAAAAAATGTTAAAACATACGACGGGACAATGAAACAGACAAGACGGGAAAATCTCTCAGATACGTTTCTTCTTTTCAATGTTTGAAATATCACAGTCACATGTCAAAAACTTAGCCTTTTCTTTCTCTTGACTTTTTCTCACTTTATGTCTCTGAGATTTTTCATATTTGATTCCCTACGCATCGGCTACCGGGACAAGACTAATGAGGAGTGATTTTCTCAAACAAAAGGATTCTATCGAGAGACTTGGGCATTGTGAGATTTCGCTCACAGAAAGTTCAGCCAAAGCTTACAAATCATCAATCTCAGCCGACTCCAGAGGTGCCGACGTCTTAAGTTATCTGAAACTTTTAGGAAATCCATATCTTACAAGTCTTACAACGTTTATTCTGTTATATTTTTAATGATGAAATTGGCCATTGCTGTACTTACCTCCGCAAGGATTATCAAGCATTATCGAGAGTAATAGAATAAATTAATACCTTAAATAATCTATATCGACTGTGGAAAGGAAAAAGGACTTAACCCTCAATTTTCCAAAACAGCTTTTTTTCGATAATCACAATGTATACAACTTGACACATTCTATCAAAAGGATGGAAGCTGAAAATGCCGAATAAGTATCTAAATTTAGCCTTTAAGTTTGAAAAAGATGACCTTGTAAAAAATTAAAACCAAGAAAAAACACTGAAATAAAGGTTTTTCCGAGACAATTTCTTTAATAAATATTAGGTTATGTCAGTTAAACACCAGTTTAGAAGTATCCGTGCACTTCAAGGTTGTGTATAATTCATAATTTGCATATGTCACAAAATCATCAAAACACGTTTTTAGCGCCTCCTGTAAAATTTGATATGTGTGGGTTACGTCATTTTTCCTTTACACAGTCGATATATTAATAGCCGATAAGGTCCGTATGTTTGAGTGGGTGAGTGTTTGTTTGAGTGAGCGTCCATTTCACACCTTCCAGTCTCCACTTTTTTATTCATACTAAATTTATATATTAAAAGTCGATAAAATAATCACTCGCTTTTCACTTTTCACAAATGTGTGCGTACTGATGATGTCCTCGAGACATCTTCTTCTTCTACGAAATGTATTTTGTTTGCGTACATTTTCAAATTAATAGATAATAAAATTAAATAAAATAAAATAAAATAAAATAAAATAAAATAAAATAAAATAAAATAAAATAAAATAAAATAAACTGAAATAAATTAAAATAAAATAAAATAAAATAAAATAAAATAAAATAAAATAAAATAAAATAAAATAAAATGAAATGAAATGAAATGAAATTAAATTAAATTAAATAAAATAAAATAAATTAAAATAAAATAAAATAAAATAAAATAAAATAAAATAAAATAAAATAAAATAAAATAAAATAAAATAAAATAAATTAAAATAAAATAAAATAAATTAAATTAAAATAAAATTAAACGAAACGAAATAAAATAAAATAAAATAAAATAAAATTATATACTATGCAACAAAAATCTTACGTTGCTGGGCAACGGGCTTACAGCTAGTTAAGGAACAAATAGTTCAATGATATTTATAAATGTACTTAATTTCATCAACATTCCTTAAAAGTATCTATGTTAAAAAGATATCCATTCTTTGATTTCTTTATTTGAAAGCGCCACCTTGCAAAACGTTTATTTAGAAATACGAAGACTAATATAATAGAAAACTGGTGTGTGCAATGATTGTTCGAAATGTATTAAAAATATTTAATTTCGAAAACATCATGTGGTTTTTCACTTGCCACTTGGTGCTTTTATTATTTCAAGCAAATTACTCATGATAGCGTTTGTATTTGCCAAAGTTGTAGCAATAAAGCCAATAAAAATTCCCAGATATTTTTTTCAAAATATAATACTAACTTCTGTCATTTTAAATCATGTTTTGATATGTGAGTTATTTTCAATACGAAAATCTCATACTATTTTTTAAATAATGAATTATGTATTCAGCTATCATGGTTTGTGTAAGGAACGTCAAAACACGGCAAAAAAGATATAAGATTGGGGTTTCTAAGCAAGTGATTTCCATGTTTTCATCTTTTGTAAATAACAAGAGAGTAATAAACATCTAGTATGCGTCTAGACCAGTGGTTCTCACGTTAGATTTCATTGTGGCCGCATTATAAGCATCAGCGTTCCTATGGAAATGTCTCGTGGCAGCAGTTGCATTTACTTTAAAAAAAAGGATTAATTTATATTCAATAAAATACATTATTTAAAGATATTGGTATGTATTTATTTAAAAGCAATTCGAATGGAAATTGTTCAACAGTTCTCTCTTCCAATGCATTCCGCATCGCCGCTTCTAAGTTTGCATATGTCAGCTGGTTTTGATATTTATTTTTTATAAAGTGCATTACACTGAATGATCTCATGAATGATGATACCTCTGTGAGTCATTTGGAGTAAATAACTCGATTAAATGCTCGATAAGTCAGGTGCATTCAATCAATTTAAAAAAAATAATAATTTTACAAATGAATTTGTAAAAATACATTTTTTATTTGATTTACTATGACACTGTTGGTGGCCGCAGCAAAATCCTCTGGTGGCCGCACATGAGAACCACTGGTCTAGACTAACAAGAATAAACTTAATAAATTATCTAAATATAAAGAAAACTAGTAATCTCAAAGTACATCAAATGCTGCAAAACTTTAACGGGAGGTTGAGTATCTATAAATTGACTTTTATGTAAAAAAAAACCTTTGTCTATTTTGTTCGCCTCGATCTCTTTAACCTTATACAAAAAAGCGGCTTATTAAAAGTAAAATTATCATTATCAAATTATTTAATTTCTTCCTAAATTGAAAGTTCACCTGCTAACTGTTAAATTAATTATTTAAAGTCCGCATATACCATAATGAAAGCAAATATTTTAAAAAAGGATAAATTTTCCACGTGCGTTATACAAAGCTTAATTTGCGTTCAATTTTAATAATTAAATGAGACAAAAAGTCATGGAATTCAATGTTATTTCATTGGAAGCTTTTAAACAAATTTTTAACACTGAAACGGTACTGAACTCAAATTTACTTTACCTGATTTAGTTACTATTCAGTGTAAAGCTCTGCTACTATTGGAGATATCCATTTTATACGACCCATTTATCCCAGCGATAGGTTAATGGAAGCCTCTATTACTAACGTATGTCACTAATGCACGAAGTATTAAATTGAATATGCATTAATAAAAATGAATAAGTGATAAATTCAATCAAAAAATGTGACTTAATTTTTTACAAGTAGAAGTCACATGAAGAATATAATAATATAAATAAATAAAGAATTAACAAATTGGTATAGTCTTGTTTTGTATAATATTGCTGTATATCGTTAGATTCATCCACAGTCGAGGAATCAGATATAATTATATGAAGCAGTATACAGTTAACTTGATTTGCTATGAATCGTGCCGTAAAGCAGTATTTTCAAAGTACAAAAATCATGCAGTGCCATTTTCTCATATTGCACTGTGCTGGATGTAGCACCAGCGATTTACTAACGGAAAGTTTCTCTTTACGTGGATTATCACGGTGGTGTTTGGGCATAACTTGATTACTAAAAAATATTAAAGCTACAAAAGGGCAATTCAAACAAATACTATTTAAGATTTTGACTACATTTATTTCTTATATAAACACGATATAATTATTTAATAAACGTCAGTTTATCCGTGTACTTGAACGCCTGAAGATACCGAAAGGCGAACACCGGGTCTTTACTGAAAAAAGTTGTCTGAATGTACATAATTTAAACGATTCAAATTTAGAGCAGTTTTATTCGGGCAAGACTAGTGGTAAGCTAATCCCTCTTTTAAATCTCCATTTTTTATGATCGAATAGTTTCAGAGATAGCAAAACATTCATACTGTCGATCTTAAATTTAAGAAACGATTAAAAATTTGAAAACATTTTTTCCACTGGGATAAAAACCTGTTGCAACCAAACGTCATGACGCTGACCACTTGGATTGCCTGGCATCGTAAAGTTATTGAATCAAACGTTTTTATTATATATGGCATTTAGCACAACCCAATCTAACTCTTTTTAAAAAACGTTAAAAAATAATTGCGTAACAAAATCGTTCATCACTATTTGAAACAATAGTGGAATTGATATAATTCGGGATGTACATCTGTATGCGTGTACGACTATCTTGCTACCTTTAGCAAATCATTGGCGTCTTCTTACTACCCTACGAGCTTGCCATAATGTTCATTTTTTTCCATAGTGAACATGGTCGAAGGAAAGGAAATGTGAAAATAATTTCTCACTCTGTGACCAATATAATTTAGGTTGAATTACTTCAAACGTCAAATTCTATGCATCACGTGATTCCTTTACCTATACTCATTTTGGATTTGGAATTTGCTAATACGTATTCAGACCGTAATGGTTCGGTTGGGAGAATTTTATTCAAACAGCCCGCTCAAAATAATTTACATTCGTCGATGTGATTTGTGATTATCGAATGTTAAAGTGAACAGTGTACAAACAGTGGTATTCAAATATCGAACAGCTTTAATTATCAGTGGTGACAACATTCAAAATACAATATTCAAACCGATAGACAATTATGTTGAGTACTATACATAATCATTTTCAATGCGTTCTCTGCTGTCATTCTTGTAAATTATCCATGTCCACGTAACTATCATTTTAAATCGTTTTCATTTTTGTTGTGTGCAGTAAAAAAACAAACAAACTGTGGTTTTTCAAACTTTTAAGATAATTGCTCATGAACTTTTTGTCTAATTGATTACTTCATATTTTAAAAAATAATGGCACTACAAACTATCAAAATCAAATACATACATATGTTTGACAGATATTTCAATCATTGTTTTTTAACCATATATTTAATGAAAACACCATTTTTGTGATAAGTTCTTTAAAAAGATTAAGAGCAACGACTGGTTTTACCAGTGAGTGAGCCAACTGACAAAAATTCGACCCAAACATTTAGATGTAAAATTAAGAAATCATAATGATAAGGTATAACCAAACAATTAGTAGAGGAAATGTGGCAAGAATTTAACGATAGTTATAAAATAAAACATGTCGTTACTTTTATATTTGAACTTTTTTATTATTTGTTTGATAATTATCTATCATAGGTATTGAGTTGTACCATAAAAATTATGCTAACTTAATTACTGTATTTCACATAACTGACTGTATTTCACATAATTACTGTATTTCACATAAGTGATTTAGATATTAGTTTTAATGAAGAATAAATATCTATCACAGTATAATAATATACACAACATTTTTTTAATATATTATATAACACATAATTCACAAATACAATTGTAATTATTACGCGAATGTGGAGCCTAAACTAATAATTAATTCACTGTGTTACTAATAAGTATTATCACTAAATGGAAATAAATTCTGTGTTATTTATTATGCAAACAGCAATGTTTGTTAAAATCCTCTAGAGAAGTTTAATTTTCATTAAATAAAACACTAAACATAACACTTCTACCACTGACTAAAGTGGAACAACAAACGCCATCGAATATGCCTTCATATTTTACTTTCAGCTTTAAATTTGAATCGTTCAAACTATGTACATTCTCACAAATTTTGTCACTAACGACCCGGGTTTCGCCTTTCGGCATCTTCAGGCATTCAAGTGCACGGATGAACTTGAACTGACGCTTAGCAAATAAAAGTTTCGTGCTTATATAAGATACAAATGCATCACTGAGTCCAAAGCCATTGCTGGCGAAAAGGATGAGCTCATGGGAATGCCAACAGATTTGTGTAGTGAGCAGTTTCAAGAATTATATAATCTGTTTGTCGGCAAAGGTTTTATGATTATATGATTTTATGGTTATATAGGGTATAGAAGAGGAGATGTGGGAAAATTTGTTATTTCGTTTAAAATCGGAAGACTTTGCAACTGTGCTTTATTGATTTCTAAAATTTCTTGGAAAAAGAGCTTATGACTGTCCGTATTTGGGTGTAACATTTTTATCCCTTGTTCCTGATTGAACACGTGTCCTTCCGAAATTAAGTGATTAGCAAAAGTAGACGTGTCTTTTTTCAATCTAAAGGCTGCCATATGTTCTAAAACTCGGATGTTCAATGTTCTTTCTGTTTTGCCGATATAAAACTTTGTACAACAAGAGCATTGCAATCTATAAATCCCGGATTTATTTAAGTAATGTATTTTATCTTTATTATTAATTAATAATTTGCCTAAAGAGTTTTTACAGTAAAAAGCAGGTCTAACACTATCAGCTAGCTGTTTTTTAATTTTGAGACTTGTATTTCCTAAAAAAATGATTCTACGCCAATACCTAGTATGATCTATGTCCTTTGACACTATACCTTTAAATAACATTTTTTCTGCAAGTTTAGCTTGTTTTTTTGATAAAAGATTGTCTATAAGAGACATATCGTATCCATTGTTTATGGCGATTTGTTTGATGATTTTCAATTCAATATTAAAGTTTATTTCGTTTAAAGGAACACTCACAAGTCTATGTATTTCTGAATGAAAAGCGGCTAGTTTATAAGAAAATGGGTGCATTGAATTTTTATGGATTACAGTGTCAGAGAATGTTGGCTTCCGAAATATTTTAAACTCGTGAGAATGATTTTCAATGTTAATATTTAAGTCAAGAAAGTTAATATTTTTGCCTCAGACTTCTAGAGTAAATTTAATATTTTTATCTAATGAATTTATAAAGTTATGAAAGTGAGTTATTTGTCTATCTGTTCCATTAAACAGGCAAAGAATATCGTCTACATATCGGAACCAATAGACTATAGGTTTGGCTTCTGTTTTGTTTCTAAAAATTGTATCTTCTAAATAGTTCATATAAAACTCAGCTAACAACGGTGATAGGCAGTTTCCCATTGCAAGGCCTTCTGTTTGTTTATAAATTGTATTGTTAAATTGGAAATAGTTCTGGTCAACGCAAACGTCTAATATATTTAATAACTCTTTTGTTACTATTGGGTTTACTCTACGTGCATTTAAGGTATCTTCGATAATCCTTTTGCATTTGTTGACTGGTGCATTAGTAAATAAACTGACCACGTCAAATGAAATTAATTTTGAATTGCAAGGAATGATTTTATTTTTAAGTTTTTCAACTAATTCTAATGAATTTTTTACGCTATATGTCGGGTTGAATCCACTATGGTTACGAATGAGGGAGTTAGCTTTTTTCGATAATTTATTAAAAAAAAAAAAAAAAAAAGCTAACTCCCTCAAAAAGGTATAGTGTCAAAGGACATAGATCATACTAGGTATTGGCGTAGAATCATTTTTTTAGGAAATACAAGTCTCAAAATTAAAAAACAGCTAGCTGATAGTGTTAGACCTGCTTTTTACTGTAAAAACTCTTTAGGCAAATTATTAATTAATAATAAAGATAAAATACATTACTTAAATAAATCCGGGATTTATAGATTGCAATGCTCTTGTTGTACAAAGTTTTATATCGGCAAAACAGAAAGAACATTGAACATCCGAGTTTTAGAACATATGGCAGCCTTTAGATTGAAAAAAGACACGTCTACTTTTGCTAATCACTTAATTTCGGAAGGACACGTGTTCAATCAGGAACAAGGGATAAAAATGTTACACCCAAATACGGACAGTCATAAGCTCTTTTTCCAAGAAATTTTAGAAATCAATAAAGCACAGTTGCAAAGTCTTCCGATTTTAAACGAAATAACAAATTTTCCCACATCTCCTCTTCTATACCCTATATAACCATAAAATCATATAATCATAAAACCTTTGCCGACAAACAGATTATATAATTCTTGAAACTGCTCACTACACAAATCTGTTGGCATTCCCATGAGCTCATCCTTTTCGCCAGCAATGGCTTTGGACTCAGTGATGCATTTGTATCTTATATAAGCACGAAACTTTTATTTGCTAAGCGTCAGTTCAAGTTCATCCGTGCACTTGAATGCTTGAAGATGCCGAAAGGCGAAACCCGGGTCGTTAGTGACAAAATTTGTGAGAATGTACATAGTTTGAACGATTCAAATTTAATATTGAAATTCCACCAAGCACCTTCAGTCGAAATCTTAAATTATTTCAGCTTTAAGTTTATTTCGAGTAAATATTTAAATTCTGTGACTTTTGTTGATGATATTAATAAAAGCTTAATAAAGATAATGTGCTTTTGTAGAATAAAAAAATATTTAATTAAAAGCAATTATGTGTAGCATATTATATTATAATATTTATTTGCGAAACCATTTGGTATGTACACCATACCCAGATGTTAATAAAATATGTTTTGCGTACCACATCAAATTTAAGCACTTTTCTGGCAAAGATAAAAGGCTTCTTAAAGCAAAAACTGATTTGTCAAATTAAGCCGTAAGATATTAAAGTAAATCACACGTTTATGGTTATGGTGTATGATTTAATGTCAATATTGTATAGTAAATATCGAAATACCTTTTTTATTTACTCGTCCAGTATTGAAGTTTTAGTATAGTACAACAATTAGTAGACGATTCCATAAATCGTTTGTATTTTTAATTTATGAAAGTTTTCTTTTATTAATATGAGCCTATGGGCACCTCTTTTTTTTAATCCATGTCCACGCCCCCAATGTGGAACATATGGCCTCCTAATGGAGATATCTCAACAGAAAATTGTCTACGAGGAATGTTTGTAAGTCAGACGCTAAGCCTCTATTCTAAAAGATTAGCAGGGATAATGGTAAACTAATCACTCTCGCTACACCTAGTTGTTAAGGAATTGGAAATGGTGGGAGACTGCGAGGGACATCACAAACTTCCATGCCTTCGAACAGTAATCGATCGAAAAAATGCTGTTCATACTGTTACTCGAACCCGTGAGATCCGGCAAAGAAACCAACAACGTTAACCGATGCGCCATAGGATGTCAAAAGGATCAGTTTCTACTGTTCTTATACTATATCTACATTTTCTAATAAGTATTCATTAAAAAAAAGTCTTTGTGTTGATAATAACATCGCAGGGTTCTACGGAATTATAATTGGGTAACGCTGATCTATAGCAGTGCTTGCCCATATTGTGGGCTGCCGCAAAATATGTTTTGTATTGGGGAGGGCCGCGGATTTTTTTTTTCAGATTTAGGGGGCCGTGGAATGAAAAAGGTTGGGAAGCACTGATCTATAGTATACTATAAGATAATTCTAGACACGTTTTAAGAGAAATGTACGTTAAATACAATTATTTCTTTTTGTCTTTGTCAGAATCTTAATAAAGAATCTGTTCTGTAATGAAGTGCTTAGTTGTGCGAAAACAACTAAATTGCGCAATTATATGAATTGAGCAACTACCACGATAACATTATAAATGTAAACTGACTTGTTCAACAATGCTCTATTCCTAATTACATCACCCAAATTGTTCAAACGAAACTTTCTCAATTTGGCGTTTGCTCATTTATAACATAATCAATTCCATAAAATCGTATTTTCGAACGTGGCAAATTCATGAATTTTATCGCAGATGGAACTTTGCTTAATTACAGGGTGGATATAATTAAAATGAACTCCGAGTCGGCATACTATAGAAATATTTAAAAAAAAATCATTTTATATTCGTAGTATTGACTTTTCAGTTTTCATTTTATTTAAAATATACATATAATCTAATATAATATGAACACTTTTTGGATATGAAGATTTTAAAAGTGATGCACAACCAATTTCACAGTTGAGTTAAGTTATCTAAAATTTAAATAAGTGAATATTTTTTGTCATAATTTCTAATTGAATAATTGAGGACCTCAATTTCAAAACCTACTTAAAGAGCATTTTTATTTTTTTTTAAATTTTGATTCAAACTTGTACTCTGTTTCAATATAATACACAATCAATAAATTTCGGATTTCAAAACCTCTCTAAATAAAGAGAAAACGTGTTTAGTCTCAAAACCTACTCAAATCCAAAAAGTTCAGTTTTTTTCACTTTGCCAACGATTTTGGTTTTTGGAGTTAAGTAGGTTTTGAACCTAAGGCACTTAGTTATCAAAAAATCTCTCCCACTCTTCCGATCCTTTAATAACTGGGCGTAGCGAAAGCGATTAGTTAACCACTTGTTCTTTTCTAGTCTTATCCTTCTATCCTTATTAATCTCTCTCTGGAAAAGAGAGTTTGAGCGACTGAGTAACAAACAGTTCTCGTAGAAAAAAAACTTCTTTTAAGATACCTATATTAGGAAGCCATGGATAAAAAAATATATGTAATTGGTCCCGAAAAAATATTGCACGCGGTGCAGTTTTTCGACAAACTTTTTGTATAGTTAAAACACGTATCTTTTTTTGATACTTATTTTTTGTTTTTGAGGACATTAACAAACGTTTAAATTTGAAAAAAATAGTTATAGATAATCTCACTGACCAATTTTAAAAATTATTCTTGGAAAACTTGATAATTATCCTCTGGGGTCGCAATAATTTTGGGTCTCGGTTGGTGCATTACTGATTCAAAACATTCTCAAAACTAATTTCCGATCCGAAATCTGCTTAAAGTCGGGGAGGGTCAAAAATTTCCAAAATATTGAACAATATTTTGTTTTCTACTATCAATAACAAATATCTTTTTTTCTAGATTGGCAACGTAAAAGATTTTTTAGGAAAATCGCTTCCCAAGAAACTCTCTTTTGTCGATGAAAATATAAATTTGTCATTAAAACTTACAACACGTATTTTACATTAGAACTCTTTACATTGGCATCACCGTAGGCAGGTTGGTCAATAAATTATTATAATCGTTTGACATACATTTTAAAGTATGAGAAAAAATGTTCACGACTCGTCAGATAATCATCTCGACTTGTCCAGAAGAAAACTAATAATAATGAAGGTTTTTGTGAGTTGAGTGTGGCAAAAATAGATTTTATAAATATCACGTAAAAATAATCATCCAAACAAATACACTTAATTGGTAAATGGCGTTTCAATTTAAATGATAGTTCTTCGAATTCAGAATTTAATATTCAAGAAAAAGTTTAGTTTAGCACAAAAGAACGTGTATAGGATTTAAATTTTCTAAGAAACTTGGCTTTGCAAAAACAAAATATATTTATCAAAGTTAAAATAATAAAAGGAATATTTTTTTTTATAATTCACAAAGCAAAATTAAATTTTCAATTGAATAAGTTTTGCTTGGTTGGTTGAAAATTCATGTATTATTATTATGGGCAGAGATACTGGAAATTAATACTGTGTTTATTTGAATAAGAATGTTTTCTGAAAAAGAAATTAACTTTTCCGGTTCTAAGCTCAAGAAATGCGACCCCAATACCAACATTTTCTTAAATATCTATTTTAATATGGGTAATACAATGTTTATAATTAAGGTATTCTTATATCATAGTTTTTTGGACCTTTTGTAGTTTATATAAATACGCGATAACGCTATAAGGCGATAAGCGCTCGCGATAACGATCGTTCGTAAGATAGCTGCGCTACACTCGTCAGTTGTAAATTCATATGTGTGTTGGGATGACGTCTTTTTTACGCGTAACTTAAAATATGATTATTTATTAAAAAAATCACGGATTTTTATAAAAAAAGTGTATGAGGAATGATGCAGAGAGATATTTTAAAGCCTTTAGATTATTTTTTTTTTGAAATTCATAAGAATAAGGCCAATAATGAGGAAACCACTGGGGTCACAAAAGACCCCCCATCAGCAGATACGTATTTTTATAGTCTCCGAGCCGCGAGAGTTAAACTGATTTTCGAAAATACTTTAAAAAATAAACGAACTGTGGACTCCAACGACCTGATAATTCAAATTAAATAAAAAAATAAGTGTGACATAATTACTTTAAATGATTTTAGAGGGTACTTCAAACTACTCCCCCCCCCCCCTCTACCTTGGCTGCACGTTTATCTTTCAAGTAAAATACCAAAATTCATTTGTTTATTACAAAAGTATAAGTGTACAAAAATATGTACACAATCAATGATATTAAGATTATCCCGGGATAAGATACCCTATTAACACTAACTCCCACAAACAAATGACACTAATTCGAAATTCCATTACAAAATAATTACGTAAAAAAAGGTAGCATAATATTTCAAATAATCTTTATCAAAATCAGATAATGGGATTTTTTTACAATTTGATTTAAAATATCAGAAAGAATCGGAATAATTGCAATATAAACTGTTCTGCTCTTAGATAAAATGGAGATAAATATTTTTTTACACTCCAACTTAATTGCTAGGAATCTGAAATATATCTGTTGAAATAGCTTTTGATATTATGAATTTATCAAGTACTTTCTAATTCAGTTTTTCAAAATATTCAGAAAATTTCTAGAAAATGATAAGAGTTACGAGTGCACTTGTTCTTTTGTTTGGTGCATTCTACGGTTTGAACGTTTTAATTTGTACATGCAAGGCCGGTTTTTTCTCATTGTCTATTTCATTTACTTGGTAAGTTTAACAAATTACATTACAATTCTCTAACAATGTTGAAAAAAATGCGATTTTTAGTAAGTATTGACAAATTTTACTGTTAATGTTTTAGCCCATAATAATAAAAAGAATTATTTTATTAACCACGGATTTCATTTTATGCTCTGTTTGAGATATATAATATTTTTAAAATACTATTTAAATTTAAATTTTACAATATTTTTTCCTTTCGAGTACTTTTTTAAGTTTTTCAATTGATAACAATAATAACAAACCAGCATATTTTTAGAAACAATTTAAGCTTAAATTCATTTACAACAATGATGTAAATATGACAAGTTACTCTAAATATGTAACCAGTTGATTATGATTATACGTATTCTAAAAAATCATTAATATCGAATTAAATTTGATAAATTTTTAAACATATTCCACTTTTTGTGCTACAACTTGTAACACAAATCAAGTTTTAGCACAAACAGTGGAATAATAAAGTTATCAAATGTAATTTTATATTCAAAATCAACTTCCTCAAAGTAAAGCCGACTATATTTACGATAAAAAATCATTACTACAAACAGAAATCAACTCTGACTTACCCACTGTTAAACACTAAACAAAAATTTTTTTTGGAACTTAACGTACCTCAATGAGAACCATTCTTTCTGAGAAGACCCATTACTTTAATTTTCATAATTCTTTTGATTTATAAACAAAAAAACGTGATTTTTCAAAAGATGTATTTTAATCATATATTCTTTTTAAATATATGTAGAATAGTGAACGATACATCTGGTAATTATTTTGTTTATTTTTACTGATTTAATATAAACAAATAACAGTTTAAAAAATGCAATAATGATTTTTGTGGCAACACCTTCGTTTTTTGCCTTTTTGGGTATGACCTGTAAACGCTGCTCTAAGAGACATACGCCAACCATAAATCAGCACTATCCTCCGAGTGTTTCCGATATATTTCCAGATAAGTGCTTAGCAATTTTGCCCATTGCCTTAAATTCGATTCCGATCTGATGCATTGTGAAGCGGAAATTCCCGGTGTTGCCAGTACCCAGTATCTACTCAACTACTCCCGCATGGGGGCGTGGAGAGAACATTGCCAAATGTTTCGTAGTTCATTGACTTTTATTTTCCGTTCGGTATCATTGCATTACAGAGAAAATGCAATGTCTATTGTATGGCGTTAACGTCTATGGGTAAATAAACTTCGGTGTTTGTGAGTTATAAGATTAAATTTAAGTGAATGTATTTTAGCCTTATCGTCTAACGATTTGCTGTCTTTGAAACTTATGCCGCTTACATCAACATATCGGGCAAAAACATTAAATAATATTTTTACGTGATTCACGTTTTTTCCTAATTTTTTGACTACCGTATCATAAACACTGAAATTTAATTCTTTTATACCATACAAGAAGTTAAAATAAACGAGTGCACTTAAACTTATTAAATGTTTAAAAAATAAGTACAACTTGCGTTAAGCTCAACGTATGTTGAAAAAAACTTGAAGACAAAAAAAAATAGATCGACTGTATTGCTGGTGTAACACACAATTGTGAAAAACAATATGGTTTACCAAGAGTTGGTTTAATAACTTTGTCATAAGGACTTATATTAGCATAATAAAATTCCTAACACAAGTCAAGTAGTATTAAAAGGCAGCTGAAATTTTAAAATAGACGTGGCACTTGCTACCGACAAACGACAAAAAAATAATATCGAACCATAATCAGCAAAAGAACGTATATAATTCGGAAATTGGGTTTTAAGCCAATTCCTCATCAACATCGTCTAACACGTCAGTGGCAAAAAAAAAAAAATAAAGCGATATCTCATTCGCCTGATCTTAAGGCATATGCATTTCAGTTTTTTGACTTGTTACCGTTTGTTCCACGTAGACTTTGATTGAAAAACGCTAATCTAGAGAACTGAAATTACTCAGACAACTTTATTATAATATCATGATAGGCATTGATTGTATATTACTATTTACTAACCGCACTGAAATAATTCCATTTTCAAACTCTATTTAAAAAAAAAACCTTCTCTTGTTGTATTTATACATTGTTGGTTAAGATTTTCTGCCTATTGTGGGTCGATATGAAGGTTAATTGAAGTAGTCTTTGTACAACAGTGTATCAAGAACGGTTCTTGATGATAGTGTTCGGTAATTGATTTTTCAAATGCTTTATGAATTTGTATTTAACGACATATGCGTGTGCTATATTGAATATCGATAAACTCACAAAGCAACCCTTAATAAGCACCGCACTTAGAACAAAGAGAATGATTACAACTTAATATACAGCTCGAATAGAATATTTACTATAGAAACATTCGATTGGTCGACTTATGGAAAATAACGTAAATGTTGCATAAATAAAACATTACTTTGCAATAGAGTACCCATGGATTATTGATCAGTCCCTGACAAGTCAGAATCGGGTCAAGTACCAGGACGATAAAATATATTCTATTGTCTCGTAACCGTGTCATATATTGGTGTCCGCATAAACATATGAATCAACAAATGTTTTTTTATTTATTATTTGAGATGCGTAAAAATTAAATGACAATGTATCGTGTTAACTAAAAACTTTTTAAAAGAAAAGCGATTACGAAAAAAATATATAATAAGTATCATAGATATTTTGAACTATAATTAAAATATATAAACAGATTTATGAAAGACAGAATTATTAGGTAGTATTGAGAAAGACGCTATTACTGAAAAGAGACGATCTATTTTAACAATGTCCGGTTAAATCAGAAATATTTCAACAAACCTTTATCGACCGCTGTGTTCTAGTTATTATTAGGTTGGCATAACCGATCAGGTGGTGCTAGGTTTGATTCCTAGTCAAGATAAATGTAAAATTAATATTTTTTCAATTTAAATTAGGAACTACGTATGTCTTGTTTGTACAAGTGTTTGTGATGTCAATTATCTTCGAGTTGATCTCGTTCGATCTGTCAAATTACAAATATTTGACGCATTGACTGCAATACCAAATGTATTTTATAAAAAGGCTTTTTTTATTTTTTTTATAAAAATTAATTTCAACTTTTATTTGGAATAGATTACGAAATAAGAAAAGATTATGGAAGATGCTATTTGTTAGCTAGTCACTCTCTAGTCTCTATACGCCCTGTTTTCAAGATCGGAAAAAGGTGGTTAGGTAAAATACACTTCCCTCTCTAATTCATACGAGTTTATTATTTGTTTATAACAGGGGTTTTTAAGCATTGACCCGCGGGCACATATGCGCCCGCTACAAAGTATTTAGCAACAGAAACGCCCTAATTTAATTTTACGATATTTTTTTATTAATGCTGTTTATTGAAATTAGAAATGTATAAACATTTATTATGTAACTTTACGAAAGAGGTTTAATTTCACACTCTGTAGTTATTTATTAAACATATTATAATTAATTAATGTTACACATTTTACTTTAAATCTTGTTATTTTAGATAGTTGGGGTGAGCCCGCTAATATGTTTAACCCCAAACGTGCTCATAGTCACAATAAGGCTTACAACTCCTGGTTTATATAATCAATGTGTGAATGTCTTTATTTCACAATTAATGCCCACGACCAAACAATCGAATATACTAGCTACGACCAAACAACAATTACTTAAATATTTTCATACGACCGCCTACTTTTATACGATTTTTTTTTATGTATACGAAACATTGATTTCATAAAGTTTTAGTTAAACAAGAATTGTTGTTTGCTCGGCACTAAAATATATTTAATTTAAGTGAATCAAAAATCCATAAAATATACCATATTTCAACAGTACTGATTACTTGGCTATATAATAGAAAATAATCAGTTTATTATCGTACATAACTGAAATGAAAACAAACATAATGATGATCGTGGTTACCAAATTAGTTTATCTGTCATTGTCACATTCATTTACTTACCACATTAATGTGAGACATTATTAATGTTAACGACAGTAGCAAGTCTGTTAAGTTCATATCGATTAATATTATTTCTGTTCTTTCACTTTACGCACTGGGCACATTATCCACTCAGACTCTCTGATGATACTCAAAGTAATTATCTAATTTAAACCTATTGAAACAATTGGCTCTTGACCCTACACCAGTAATGTTTGCAATGCTCTTACCAAAGACTTGCTACTGTGAACAAGGATCCACCTACACGATGTACTTGACGTGCTTGTAACTGAAGATTTAAATATACCAGAAAACATTAAACGTTCCGTTCATTTGAAACCTCTTAAAAGATTGAGAACATCTTATTCGACAGAGAAGTATAAATGAATTGAAGCATTGCTTTAAAACGGGGGTGGGGAACATTTTCTTATCTAAAGGCCGCATTCGTTTTTTGATTTGACGTGAAAGCCGCAGTAAACATTGACAAGGGAATTTTTAGCCGGAAACAATTTCATGCCTATTTCTATAGCCCAGAAATCTTCGAATTTCCCAAAATGTTAATTTTGCGTTGAACCTTTTTTAGATCTTTTAAGGATTTTGAGATCGAAAATCCCAAGAATTTAAGAAATTACCGTACCAAAGTAGCCAAAAGACCGTAGGTTTCCCACGCCTGCTCTAGATTTTTTTTTATTATGTATCCAGTAGAGAGTTAATGTTTTCAATATTGCGTTATCCATATAATAAATTACAATACACTTCTTCTAGAATCTAGAATGAATTTTTCATATTATTTGATACATGAAAATAAATACAGTATTTGAATCCCCATAAATTGCGTTATTGATTTTAAAACGCATACAACAGTCGATAGTGTATTCAATCATTGTGTTTTTCTATATTTAAATACGTGCATTCATAACTACCAAATTCCATGTCGGTTGTCCCACTACCACTCTTTTTTATGTAAAAGGCCGCTGTTTCTAAATTGGTGACTCTAACGCAATAACAATAATAATGATCAAGGAAAAAAACAAATTTTAGTATTGTTCTTCCGGCCCCTGCTTTTGAAAAATTGATCCCATTCGTTTCTCAACAAAGTTGTTGACCCATGATCTAGACCAGTGTCTGCCAAACTGTGTGCCGCGGTACACTACTGTGCCGCAAGAAGTCTCAGGTGTGCCACGGTGCAAGAAACCTTAATATTTTGAATTACGCTTATTCATTTAAATTTTCTTAAATTTTAAATAAATTTAACGACTTCACATTTAAACCAATATTTGTCACATAGAAAATTTAAATTAACTTTGATTATTCCACGTATTTGAATACGTGGAATAATCAAAGGTAATTTAAATTTTCTATTAAAATGAACTTCCACAAAGTTACCGCCGAAACCATCGAAAGTAATATTTGTCACGTTCGTACCGTTAGTGAGTGTTTTTATTTTGTTTTTAATCTATGTCCGCTCTCATGGCCTCCTAATGGATGTATCTCAATAAAGGTTTTTCTAAGAAAACTACATAGTTATCATTTAACTTGTTTTTCTTTCAAGGAGAGTATAGATAAAAAAGAGGGCTAGGCCCTGTCAGAAATCAATAAATCAATTTTCAAAAAATGCTGTTCTTGTAGGGACTTTAAAAGTAAGATATTGTTGTATGTATGAGCTGGAATCTCACTTGATCCAATCACATGTACTAATATTTTAATCTGTTGTAATAGTATGCATATTTTTAATTAAGCATCCTTTCCAATAATTGTTTTACTCGCTTGAAAATGTAAAACTCGTTGACTGATTATGTACATCAGTATTGATTAAAATCATAAATTATTTGACTTTTAATATCAAAGCACTCGTGGTAAAAAAAAACATGTGTCACAGAAATAATCCTAAAATTCTTTTTAAATGACTCCGTAGGAAAATAATAAGTACCAACGAAGCGGAGAATGATAAGAGTTGTTTTGAAAGGCAGACAAAAGGTATTTGAAATTCGACATAAATTTAAATATATGAGGGTGGGGACTTTTTTTATCTGTCCTAAAGTATTTGTAACGTTTTGTCTTGTAGAAAAATTGTAAATCCCGTATAAATAACGTACAGTGATAAAGTATACCCCAAACTTTCACAGACAAAGCTAAGGCTTACCTTTTTAGGGCATCCAAAAAAATCTGGCCAATAGATAAAATTATTTACGGATCTGACGTTAAAAGTAAGATTTGAAGTAATTAATGAAAAAATAATTTAATAAATTATATCATTGTAAACACTTGGTAAAAATGCACTTTATTTATAAATAAAACACTATTTTGTTATTAATTCGACATTTATTTATTAGAATCAGGACCGGTCTTTATGAAAAAAAAATATAGATAATGTTGGAAAATTTGTTTCCTAATTCTTTATTAGTTTTTAATGCGATTGAAAATAAGAATATTTTTTAGGAGTTCTTAAATAGGGATCGCAATAGCGATATAACCGAAACCGGGACCATAGTTTTTGTGCGGTTTTTTTTCTTCAATTTAACAATTGGCATTAAAAAGAATTTACAAATTACAGTACAAACTATCAATAAGTAAATCTAAAATCACACAAATTAAAATGTTTAACGACTTTAAAATGTAATTTAAAATTTCGACTGAAGGTGCTTAATGGAAATTGAATGCTAATTTAGAATTATTTTCAATTTGTACACTTCCATAAAATTCTTGGTCTAACAAGACCTGGGTTTCGCCTCTCGGCATCTTCCGAATGCACTCGAACTGACAAAATGAAAATAATCCTAAATTGACTTTGACATGCAATGATGATTTTTTCAATTACATGTTAGAGGTCTTAAATTTTTTAATTTGTATGATTTAAGAGTTACTTATTGATAATTTCTACTGTAGTTTGTATTTTTTTCAATGCTAATTGTTTATTACACCTTTCAATTTCATATTGTTTTTGTATAAATAGCACTGTTGAATTTTATTTCTTATCAGTTGGCAATGCTCGCTATGGGCAAAACCGGTCCTGATATTGATAAATATAAGTGTAAATTAAGGACAAAAGAAGATTTTGTTTCTTAAAACCCTCCAAAGACGAGAGCTTTTTTCGATGAAAAAAATATTTTTTAAGTCATATTAAAGTCACGGATAACTTTTATCCCTAACAAAAATTAAAAAAAAAAACGCAAAGTCGTTGTATAGAAAGCCCGCATGACTACATGGTCATGCTCATCGATTTTTTACCGTGTAATATTGTGTACGGTCAGTAGTAAAGACGAGCGTGACCGTATGGGCACTCAACGGAGTTGAAATATAGCTAAACGTGAAATTTGTAAAAATATTTACAACTTTACCTCTTTAGATCAACATAATTTCAATACAAATATATTAACAAAAAAATGTAAATAATTTGATGTTCTGATAAAAAAAAATAACAAACAGTTCCAAAATGTCAGTTAAAAAACGAAAATTCAAATATCGCTTGTGCTTTTGGTAGCCGTTTCTGTCCCCACGGCTGATGACTCACTGAAGTCTGTAACCTTCTTAACCAAATATGAGTGAAAACAACGATATTCAGGTAGAAAAAGGATGAAAAGTGGGATCAATAGACAACGGTGTTTACTGTGACCATATGGTCACGCTCGTCCTTGAAAGATTAATATAATGCCTTTCCACCAAACATTGACAGTGAACACTCTTAAAGTGGTGAATCATAGTTCTAAGGCGTAATAGCAGTGAAATATATCTCTGGATTTATTCCAAGAAAATGCCAGTGTAATCAATATATTGAACTGAGATAAAGTCCGTCTGAGTCTGAAGGGTTAACAAATTGGTTGCTAAATGCCACATCCTTTGGTATATAAAGGTAAATTCTGGCATAGCGTTACCTGAGACACAGTCCAGTGTCAATTTGATCTCACCTCACGTATATTTGCTCAAAGAGATCGAGGGTAAGTATTCCACGTGCTGAAAATACCTTTACAGTCTATATCTTGTTCTGATTTTTTCGACTGTAACATTTTTTAAACGTATGTGTTTTGGCTTACCTACATGGCTGAATATTCGGACCTCGATGGTAAAAGTTTTTATTTTCATTGTATTTGAAGATGATTTACCTAATGAACGTATCGTTAAGTTCATTATTTTCAAATAAATCGTTCTTGTATTGTCTAGCTCAGCCATACTCAACCAGCGGCCCAGTCAGCTGTTATGTGCGGCCCAAAATAATATAGTCACCAAATATTTTTAAAAGATAGTTAAAATTTTGACTCAATATCAAAATTCATATTTATTTTTAAGTAAACGTTTTAATACTTTGGATACATTGGTATTTTTATGTATTTTTTATTTGTTGTTCATTGCTATTTTTTACTATGAAAAATACATGAATACATAATTGTATACATATGTATATATTATTTTTTTTAACCATGTCCGCTCCCGATGTGGAGCATATGGACTCCTAATGGAGTTTATTTCAACATAAGTGTTTCTACGAGAACTGCTTGTTACTCAGTTGCTCAACCTCTCTTTTTTCCAAAGAGAGTAGGGATAGAAGGATAGGGCTAGGACAGGATTAGTGGTAAGCTATTCGCTCTCGATATGCCCCGTTCATAGGATAGGATAGGTGAGAGGGGGGAATTCAAGACATCACATACATCCATGCCTTTGAACAGAAATTCATAAATCGTTTGAAAAATCATTTTATAAAACTGTCCGTACCGGGATTTGAACCCGAGCCCTCTGTAGCCGAAGCCAACAACGCTTAACACTCGACCACACAGGCGACATAAAATAAAAAAAATATATTATGACATCATAATACATACATATGTGTGCAGTATAGTATGTGCTATATTTACAGTTTACTATAAATATTTTGCGGCCCACGTAGAGAAGCAAAAATCGGAATGCGGTCCAGAGGGAAAAAGGTTGAGTATGGCTGGTCTAGCTAGACCAGGGGGGGGCAAACTTTTTGGATAAAGGGCCAAATTCGGGGATTCAAAATGAGCGGGCGGGCCGCAAGTAAAATACCATTTTATATGTACACCATTTTTTATAATGAAAAAATAACAATCTAATGAGAGGAATGTAACCGTTTTACGTCATTTAACATTTTTTTTAAATTCAGGTACTAATTTTGTATTTGAAATTCTTAAAACTGCTAGTAAATGTTCATCGGTGATGTTTGATCGTAAAAAGGTTTATGATTGAAAATGTTTGTTCACAATATTTGATCTAAAAATAACGCAGTTATTAATATTTATGTGATTGATGTTGATTTTCTTAAAATTACAGCACGCGCGTGTCCGACTCACATAAATATAAAATAGTATTTTTTTTAAATACCAAATGTACTTTTGAAAAAAATAAGGATTAGAATTTTTTAGGAATATTATTGTTTCATTATTGTATCATAAATTTAGATTTCTACTGCCTTGGGAACCAAATACCCTGGTATACAGTATAATAATACAAAATACTTACACTAACTTTGAAAATACAGTATCCGTGAATTAAAAAATCGTTAAATTTGACATTAATTTATATTACGGCTATTATTCAACGAAGCAACGTATAAAATCACCTTTATAACATAATTGGAAAAAAAACTGTTTTTTACCGTGTAATCTAATGTCGAATAGAATTAATATACGGGTTAATGCATAATTCATGAGTAGTTAAGCATTCTTGAAATTAGGTCTTTTCTTTGGCATACGTTACAAAAGCTGGCTGAAAAGCTCTCCAATCAAGGTTATGAGGTGGCTGTATTGCGACATTCTTATCGAGATTAATGCTCCGTGAGCGTGGCCGAAGCACTTTATCATAAATCAGCCAGTTTCGGACCGCCAGTTTATTATGGCATAGTCCCTTACTGTACGTACATATGAGCTTTTATTGTTCCGGAGCGGTGTCGCCTCGTTGTCCAACCTCACCCTTTACGTGTGACATGCCTTTTTCAAGAGTGATTTTTACACGGCCATAAATGAAAAAGTCCAGGCTTTAAAATGATATCACTATCGTGGGACATCACCGTTGTTGCGTTGGTACTTTTTAACGCTTTGTGTTTTTTTATTAATATTAGTCGTAAAAAAATAATAAGGCTTAATTATTTATTATACATCTAAAATTAACGTTACTCTCACAAGTAAAAAATCTTATTTTATTTTATTTATTTGATACAAAACCAACCTTGTATTTTTAAGCAATGCGGTAGTATCAATTACTTATGAAAGCTGAACATTTTATTGTTTTCTACTGTTCTATTAAACTTGCTATCGTATAAAAATTGCTTTGGTATACGCTTATATTTATGAGCATAGCCGCAAGGTTGTGGTGTTTTGGTTTGGATACAGACTGAGTTGCTTAAGAATCTGGACTGGGGTTCAAGTTGTAAAGTTAAAACCATAGCAATAACTGTATTTTAATAAAAACAATAATCCTTTGTACTTTATTCCACTTTATTTAATATGTCAGGACCGGTTTCGCTCATTGCGAGCATTGTCAACTGATAAGAAATATAATTTAACAATGCTATTTATACAAAATTGAAAATTTATACACAACAGTTGGCATTGAAAAGAAATTGCCAATTACATTAAAGTGATTCTAAAATAACACAAAATTAAAATGTTCAACACATCTAACATATAATTAAAAAGTCATCCCAGATTCATAAATTCAGAATGCGATTTGTCGCAATGCCAACTGTTGTGTATAACTTTTCAATTTTGTATAAATAGCATTGTTAAATTATATTTCTTATCAGTTGACAATGCTCGCAATGAGCAAAACCGGTCCTGACATATTAAATAAAGTGGAATGAAGTACAAAGAATTATTGTTTTTATTAATATAATGCCTTTCCACCAAGTATTGACAGTGAACACCCTAAAAGTGAATAACTGTATTTTTAATTGATTTAATTGGCATTTACTTAGTAGAACTCCATTATAATAGGGTAAACATAGCAACGTATTTAGTTCTACGGTTTGAATATTATTAGTTGATAGCTATTTAGGCTTTTGCCAACGTCAGAACTGTATAGTTCTATCTGAATAGGAATGTTACACTGATGTAACATTTTTTTCAGTATAATGTTTTTGGTACTCAAAATTTATTAATAGTGTCATACAAACCAGTGCTTCCCAAAAAATAACATTCCAAGACCTACTAAATCTGAAAAAAATAATCCGCCCCCCCCCCCTCAATACAAAACATGTTCAGTGGCGGCCCCCAATTTGGGAAGCACTGATCTAAGCAACGACGTCACTTTATGATTATTAATTTAAAAAAAATTATCCAGCCAACATAGTTAATCAAATTTGACTAGACTTTTCTGGCATAGACGCACAGCCTGTAGAGCTCATTGTTATTTTACAGCACGTTTCAACGGCAGATATTTTTTTACTAATTAATCTATTACTCTATTTCACGGTTTTTTTCTAAATATTTCAATGAATTACTAATTAAGGTTCCAGATTTTTATTTTTTTTCGATCGTTCATATAGGGTTATGTATTATGAATAATTCTCTACGAAAAGTCAGCATTTTATAATAATTTTCCATTGGCTTCTTAGATAAAATACAATAAATCAATATTGAAACGTATCAAAATTGGAAGGTGTATTTATAATATGCATGCTGTTCAAACAATAAAGGCCTATTGGCTGTTTCCTATTGGCTGCCATCGAACCCTGTTTTATTGATTAAGCATACATTTTTAAAAATCATAATGAAATGTTTAACTGAACATTGAAAGTATTTTTTTAACATGAATCACGGTAATATTTAACTTTCCAATACTGGTATTGAATGAATTTTATTGCAAAACAACAAAATACAAAAACAGGTACGATTCTAGATTTTTTTTTATAGCCATCGAACCTGATGCATTGAAATATTGTCAGAGCTTTATTTTCATTTCAATTTCACCTGAATGCGCCGGAAAGCTCACTGATTTGAAAAACATTTTGTGCGTCAAACTAAACTCAGAACCGTAAAACAATTTTCTGCGAGGATTTTCCAACCAATCGATTTGTTAGTTGAGTTGAATTGAATAAGCGAAGAGAAATCATAAAGCTTCGACGACCTAATGAAAATGGTTGCAAAATATTCATGAATTCACCAGTTCTCGCCCATATTTCCGTAAATGTGCTAGATATTGGGGTTTTGAAAATGCTTAAGAGCAACAAACCACAACTTTGAAATAGTTTAATATTTTTCTTGAGAATTTAATATCTTTATCAGAACAAGTACTTATTTGAATGTAGAATGCTACGACTGCTACGTTAGCTACGCTTGCACCTTCAAAAACTAGACTTGTGTTGTACCATATACATTATTTAAATATTCTGAAAGAAAATAATTTATAACCTAAAAGTTGCAAAATCGCAGACAATTGATGTTGAGTTTTCAAAATTGTATTCAACATTCTACAGTAATTCATTGAAGACTATATGCTATAACTTAATAACGAAGGGGGATTAATATACAATATTAAGATATGTGATTTTATAAAACTTACAGCATTTTAATTCTACATACCATTACATAAATAACTTATTCGGGTCCATGGCATGATGAGCAACGTTGTTGACTTCCATACCTCACGCGTTTGAATCCCAGTACGAACATCATTTTTTCAATCGGTTTATCGATTTTTGTTTAAGGGTATGGACAATTCCCTTCACTATTCCAATTTTCAAATATCAGGGTGTTGCAAGAGTGATTAGCTATATCCTTTATTGTCCTACTATATTTAAAAAATAAAGTGAGTAGGAATAGAAAGGATAGAAAAAAACTGTTGAAAAAATATTTTTATTAACTGTGTTACTATGACCTACTTTAAAATTTATTTTTTAAGCCAGATTATGTGTAAGAGATAATCACTGTCGTATTATAATATACGATATATCGTTATTAGGTTATATTAAATAAAATTGATATAAGCAACCTTTATAATAGGCATCAAATGTAACGATCCATCAGCTAGTATCATATTAATATCATAAATTATTCAACCAGTGGCATCGTCTAAGCTGTCTGCACCAATTATCTCTCTTATTGCACTACCCTTACGCTCATACTTTCAATATGGCATTTTTAATATTCGCTTTACATATCCGCTCCCGGCCGCATCATGGTAAAAAAGCTCCGACAGTACGTGGCCCGTGGAAAAAGCTCCCATAAATTTGCCTTTTGCAAGAATCGAATGTTATACAGCTTACGCATGCAAAATCTAGCGTTGAATACGGATGTGAAATCATTTGTAAGTAATCGTTTATCATCAAATATATATCATGGGGGTTATTTACTTTTATTGGTCATAAAACAGGTTAAAGGCTGCGCGGGTTTTTGAAAAAACGCGAGCTGGTGATTGGATATTCCAGACACTTTCACATAAACTTTATCAGCAGCTTTTAAATACCGAGATAAAGCTTACTCAAAATAGAAAAAAAGCCATTATAAAGAAAGCTTCTTAGGTCTTGCGTGGACATTGGTTGGTTTGTTCTTTTCATAAAACACAACCTGCAATAAAATACTTCAGTGAAGGTAATAAATCACAGTCTAGGTTTATAGTTAAAATAAAATGTAATTATTATCTTGGCTGATTACAACACTCAAGTATATAAATCACTTTAGTAGAACTCTATGAGAATTCAAGCGTAAGTAAAATCTTAAATTAAAACATAAGTGTATTTAACATCGCTAATGAATAGTTGTCTTTATGGAGTAAGTCTTTTTAGTTTAAAAGCTAACAGGTTTTTTTCTTTTCTTCTAATCACATGTATAAATTTTGTAGTTATGACATTATTGTTTTTTTAAAAGAAGAATCTCATGCGTTCAAGAGTTAAAACTAAGCTTTTCTAACAGATGTGGACCGAAAACGTTTGGAACCTACTTACTGCATTCACTCTAAAGTGAAGAAAAAATCAAATTATGTGAAAATAAATGTTGCTTCAAATTAAATAAAGTATTTCATTATGTTCTGAATGAAAAAAGGTTCAGTAGAAATTAAAATAAAGCGGTGCTCGTTAAAACGTACCTAATGAATAAAAATTGCTCAAGGATATTAGAAAGAACACTTTACACCGAGGCATTGCTTCTTAAAAAGATATTTTTCTCCCAAAGCATGATGCGTTAGTATCATCAAAAATTATGTGTTTATTGAATAGCTTACCATTCGGCAACGTATATATTCCCTTAATATTAAGATGATAATGAATGAATAAATTACCGACGAAAAAATCATTTAAATATTTTATTTTTTAAAATATCATTCAATCTGTTGTATTTTTTCCCAACTAGATATTTTAATTTCTAGCGAGTAATCAAGGAAACTATTGCACAAACAAACAAATGAACCACTTATATTTTATCATATCAGTGGATCGGTGTCGTGGATTATATTTTAAGAAATAGTTATGTGGCATAAATATTTCTAATAATATAAATGATAAAATATTAAATTGTTTATTATTGTACATAATTTGAGCTAATTCTTTATTTATATTTTTAAATTCATGTACACTCCCAACGTGGAAAAAATAGCCTTCTAATGAATGTATTTCAACGATAGATTTTTTGAATACAAATGCTTGTTACTCGGTTGTTGAACGTTTCTTATCCGAGTGTAAAATGCTATTCGTAATGGAATTTGATCCCGTAAAAACTGTCACGGAAGCCAACGACGTTGACCGTACTCAATAGACCAGACAATAATTGTAGTAAAATAGTTCTCAAGTTCATATTAAATTGAATTATAAGGGAATACAATTGAAGTAACAAAGTAATGTTATTAAAATATGTTTTTTATCTTTCTAAGTTTTTTTTAACGAAACTTTCAAATAAATGCTTATTATTGTTTTACAAACAAAATAATGTTTTAGTTTACTATTAAAAAATATGCTTTTGAAAAATAAAGGTGTTAATTTTGTCTAATTGTACGCTCAACAATGAATGGCAACTGTTGTAAAAAGGTATAAAGAAAAAGTGTTTCCGTTGAGAGTGTCAAAGCATTTGTGACAAATCAGGTGGAACAGTAGATATCCGAAATTTTGTTCAAAGCTTTTAGGAGACAAATCGATAGGGGCCGATCAAAAGTCTATCTAAATTTATCGCATCCACAAGTTTTTGAAGCTGTTATTTCATATCACAGTTATCTGTTTGTGTGTACGATAGAAAAAAATAATAAAAAAAATCATACACAATATTTATTATGATGATTTGTAACAGAATGCAAAAAAAATCACTAAAATCTTATATAATACAATACATACAATTTAACTGTTGCTAGTTTCGGCAACTTACAAAACGTTAACATATTCTATGAGAGTATTTAAAAGCCGTTGAATCCGTCGTTCAGAGGTTAACATCGTTGACTTTCGTGATGGTGTCGAGTCACAGTACAAACATAAGTTATTTTTGTTTAAATCAATTTCTGTTCAAAAGCATGGGTATTTGTTTTCTTCTACTATTCTATAGCAAGAGCTATAAGCTTACTATTAGTCCTGATCTAGATCATGTATCATATTTTTCAATACTTACTCTTTTAGATAAAAGGAAGTTTGAACAACTGAGTAACATGTGGAAATAGTTATGTTGAGAAACATCCATTTTTTTTTTTTGGATATCAAATTTATGGAGCTTCAAGAACCAGGACGCGCTAACGTCAAGGTTCTTCTAGTCTCCTTCATCGATAAAGTTTTTGAAGAATTGTAAATTGCATCCCCTTACCATCGTTTCCAGACAGAAGGGCGCGATCGCTACAGAAATAAAAAGTTCACGGGAACTCCATATGCACTATTTTGCAAATCACATTCTATATGCTTCCCCATACTGCATCCGTAAATGTACACACACATACGTATACATACATACACACATACATTGCACAAACTCTCCATAAGGAAGTTATATGCTTTACATTGGGAACAGATATGGATAAGAAACAGTCGTATAAAATCAATACCAGAGTATTTTTCGTTTGATTTCATCACGTAATCCGAAACACAAGATCAGACTAGGAACTTTACTATCCAACAATTATATCGCTGTGTCCAAACAGGTTTGACTACATGATGCGGATTTCCACCAAAAAGCCTGACTTATACTTTAGATCTTATTTACCCTTTAAAAGCCACTATTGAATATTTAGGCAAGGCACACCAAGCTAGGTGTAATCAGAGGCCGCTGGCAAGACTGGCAAGACTGGCAAGAAACCGAGGGACAAAGAATCTAGATAAATGACCAATGCATTTCATAAGTACTTGGATTTTGTTGTTACTATTATGCATACTATTTAATTTTATTATTGCTTACTTTAAGCCGAGCGATCAACGTCAATTGATAAGGTTACAGTAATCACAGTTTCAAATCCTCATACCGACATTGTAATAATTTTATTTTCTCAACGGTTTATGGGCTTCTTTTCAAAGACGAGCGTAGAATTAGCAGAGTTAATAGTCACGAGATTCGATCTTATCATCCATTTTAACTATTTTTTAAAAAAGAGGTAGACCAACAGTGTAACAAACAATCCTCGTGTTAATACATTTTAAAGATTTCTTTAATGATAAGTCTATATTTGAGCTGGACATAAATAAAAAATATTTTTAAGTCATTAATATTTAAATAATACATTTTTTGCACCAGTTCTATATTATTTGCTTATTTCATGACCGGTTTCGTTTATCGCAAGCATTAATATCACCTTTTTTTTTTCTTAAGTAATGCCTTTTTCTCTATCTTAATAATTAATGTTACATTAAAAAACAGGTTTTTCTTTTATTATCACTCTACCTTCATAAGCTTTTTCTAGACATCAAAAATTCGACTCTCAAGCACGAACCAATTATTTATTCGTATTCAATGCGTAAGAAAATTAAATCAACTCAAAGCTCAATTGTATTCTAGTTTGATTCTCCAAGAGGCATTGCTTGTCTCACTCTGTCTCATACTGTGATAAATTTAGTGACAAAAATCTCTTGTTCATTACAAATATGAAACCATTAAGATTATTGTGTTCGTGCACTACACTTGTCTTGTTCTTTCCATAAGCCTGTCTTGTAATTTCCAAATAATTAAGCAATGTATTATTGACAACATCGAACAATGATGATGTCGAAGGATTTAGAACGATCATATTATAATATGTAACAAGTTATTTCAATCAAAGTGTATGTATCGATACATCAATGTTCAAGTAATTTTGTGTCAATTGCGTTGCTGTCAGTTTTAATCTCGCGTTAATTGAAACGGAACTGTTTCGGTTTGGAGATTTTAGGCGATTTTTAGCGTCAATTAATCTTCATCGAGGTGAAATTGAGCGTCGACTGGTGCATTAATCTCACTAATGCGTTTTTGCAATTTCGCTTCGCCCGATGATTATTTTTAATTTTCAAAATAAACATTTATGCGTGACTGAGGTATAGAAAATAATCAGCAATCATACAAAAACAAAAAAATAATATTTAGTTTCAAACAATGATATCGTCGCTGCCGGCTTGCTTGATTAAAAACTAGTTTCACAAAATGAATATTATAATGAACTTTATTTTTTTTCAAATGAATCGATATTCATTGTTTGAAAAAAATGGTTTTATCATAAATAAAATTTGTTTTTTTTTTATATAAAACAAAAATTGACTAGTCTAAATATTATGTAAGCAGTGTTAATTGTTTGTACAAAATAGTAGTGCAGTGGTTAACGTTATTGGCTTCTGTGACAGATATCTACAGCTCAAGTCTCGGTACGAATCTATTTTTTTAAATAGATCTATGTTCGTTGACATAGGAGTTTATTGGTGTCGAAAAATTCCCTCCCATCGTTCTCCCACCTTAGCATAACGGGGCGTAGTGAGAGTGAGAGAGACCACAAGTATTTTTCTAGCTGTATCATTCATACTTTTACTCTCTTCGATAAAAAGATGTTATGCAACTAAACAGTTATGTTGAGATAAACTTCATTAGAAGTCTATATACTTCACATTGGGAGCGGACATGCAATGGACAAACAAAACGCATGTTTTATCTTATAAAAGACTATCTTAAATTTGAATCATTCATATTATTTACATTTACACAATTTTTTTCACTAACGACCCGGGTTTCACCTTTCGGCATCTTCAGGCGTTCAAATGCACGGATGAACTTGAACTTAGTTGTCACTCTTGTCAGTTCAAGTTCATCCATGCACTTGAACGCCTGAAAATGCCGAAAGGCGAATCCCAGGTTGTTAGTGACAATACTTGTGTGAGTGTACATAATAAGAACGAATCATATTTAATATTGAAATTTCACCAAGCACCGTCAGTCAAAATCTTAAATTAGATTATCATAGTATTAAAATGTATGTTTTTTCTAATTAAGCAAAAATCCGACAAATTTTATAAAAAATATGGTAGTTGTTTTATTGACTGATATTATGTTATGTTCATGATGTTTTAGTTAAGAAAAGCCAAATTACTGCCAAAAAAAAAGAAAGTGACCGCTGTCACACGGCGCCAACACTCATTGTATAAAGTTGAAAAAAAGTCTACTGAGACATTTTCAAGTCACTTCATCAGTGAAACGAATATTTCATATATTTTTTATTATCCGTATTATATCGCGTAGGACTTCAGCTTTCCTTGAAAACTCGAGCAAGAATGATAATTTTATTTTCCTTTAAAACTCACCAAAGATATCAAATTTCGAAAGCAATATATTATATTGTTTATAATTTAATTTATTTTTAATGAAAATTGTGAATACGAGCTGAACACTCTCAGCAAAGCGGCTGGCCGGGAATTATTTTATTTAGCTTATGTTTTAGTATAGATACCTATAAAACAATCAAAACAATACATACACGAGATCAAAATTCTTTTAATGTTCTTGTCTGTATAATATATGTGGAGCTGAAAAAATGGATTGCATATTATTATCTTTGAAAAATCTTTTTCGCGGACGAATCAATCTTTGATATTGAATATATATTTTGCTGATAGGCACATTCTTATAATATGAGCACAAAAATGTATACCTAGCAAGAAACATAGATACTATCGAATGTATAAAAAGACAATCTTTTAGATAAGTTCTTTATTTTATCAATTCACTGCGTTGGGTTGACTTTTCGGCTTAAATAAAATATGTAGTCGTGTTTTATTGAAGTCAACACAAAAAAAAACAATATCTTGACTATGATATATAACATAATTATATTGAATTATTTTATTGCAAAAATGTACCTTTTGGAAAGGACTTATTAATTTTATCCTAAGAAACAATTTACTAGATTTTTCAAACGTATCAGTATTCACAAACAACGGCTCAAGAAAGAGGTGGGGTAGTCACATGTATAATGAATATAACTGCTTCTATGATGTCTGTATGATATTCTTCTGAATTTATGAACGCGTAAAGAAATGTCTTGTTACAAGTAAGTGAGTGTTTCACAGCAATTAATTTAACTAAAAATGCTTCCGTACGTATATCCGTATAAGAATGTTTATAAATAAATCTTTCCCTAAATAATATGACGTTACTTCCAGTAAAATTAATAAAATGCATTTATTCCTTACTGTTTATGTAGCACTGCCATTTTAACTTCTTGCCATCGTAAAAGTAAATAAAATTTTGTACTGAAATACTTTACTGTTTTTAAGAGACTTGAGAATTTAAGATAAACGCTTAGTTTCACATTAAAATTCAAAATATTTTTGACGGTTTCTGCGTCTATTATGTGGAATGTAAATTCAATCCACGAAGAATATTAACAAATTTTAATGTTTTGTGTAACAGTTTTTTTTTACAATATTAAATAAGCATAATGACATAAATTTGTGCAGAGTAAATCGAAAAAAGTCATAACAAACACCGTTTTAAATCACACTAAAAGTAAAATGAAAACCTAAAATCAATTTGATTTTTGGGCTAATCAGAAAATACTAAGCAAGTCAAACGCAAATTACTAAGCAAGACTTTTACTTCTTGACTATACAATTTATTAAAACAACAAACCATGTTTACATTATTTAATATAAAGTAGTGTTGGGCAAGCTGATGATCGTATAATTTTGTTTGATCAATACGCACCAAACTTTTCTATACAGAAAAAAATAAATAAAATACCTTTTCTCATATGCTGGCCATTCGAGATGCCCGTTTTAGTCAATACGTTATCAAGCACTGGCTAAATGTAATAAAGTCGATACGCAATAAATGTAGATCACGTAAAATAATATAGATTAGTAAAGGTATTCGGATTGTCTCAAATGAGAATACACGTTAAATTTTGAAGTGGATCCTAATTTGTCTCCATTTTACTGTCAATTATTTTACAGTTCGTTGAGTGATACATTTAGGTCCAAGCTTCAATAAAATTTAGTTCCTGTACTTTGTAGAGTGAAAGCTTTTAAAATATAAATTATTCAGACGACATTCTGTCGAAAATTTAAGGTTGTGTCTTAATAGGTTGCTTACATTTATCCTTAGAGAATAGTCATGGCTAATATATATGTAATTGTGTTTAATCTTATAAAAAATTCGACTGTTAGTTTTATTATTGTGAATTTTTCCCAAATCGAGATTTGAAAATTTCTTATCTCTTATCAACAAAAAAATGCGTTTATTCTATAGATTTTTGCTAAATATTTTTTTTCGAAAGAGAATCTTTAAAGTTAGTGACATTTAGGGCCACCAATGACGGGAGTTTGTTATTTAAAATAACAAGTGAAACATTCACTAAATAAGTCTCACATCTTTGGATAATACTGTAATCTGTAAATTCTTATGTTTTTAAAGGCAGCCTGCGAGCTAAAAAAAAATGATGTTTCACCTTATTTCCGAGACTAAAATTTCTCAATTTCTGACTTTTTTCCCAGTGATCAATCCCGGGATCCCGATAACCTACATCCCAAATATTTTGAATTCCGAATTTTTCTAAGAATCTAAAACAATTGTGACACGATTTTATGGCGAATGATCAATCCCTGGATCAAAAAATTGAGTATCCCGAAATCCCGGGATTTTAAAAAGACTACGGGATTTGATGCCCTAGTTAGAATCTTATTTTTTTATGAAGTATATAGTATATGGATAAGTTTTAAGTGATGGCTTGTAAAACTACATGTGAATAACTTTGTTACCGACTTTTTCATTCTGATTATTATTTTTTAATTTGTACTTGATATTATTTTATGTGAAAAAATAAAATGGATTCTTTTATTTATAATGTGTTCTTTTAATTTAAATATTAACATAAATTATTGAATGATAATAAGTTAAATTATACATAGCAAAACAAAAAAAAAACACTTCTTTTCCGCGCATTTGTTGAATTAGCCTTCAAATTTTCCGCCCAGCTAACATATAGTCTTAGAGTTCCCTCTAATACAAAAGACATTACATGTCACTTGTCCGAAATTCGATATTCCAATCTATATATATAAAACAAAGTCGGGTTATTTACACCACTTATAACGCAAGAAGAGCTGGACCAATTTTTATGAGCTTTAATTTTTTGAATTTGTCTCCGTCCAGAATAGCAGAATAAGCATTGAAAAATTGGAAAAATATCACGGGAATAATTTGTATTAAACGGCTTTTCAACTGTCAACTTGTTTATAATAGATTTCAACAGTTTTACTCATAACGGTGCTTGAATGAAATAGTTTAAAATTGTCTAATAAATATGATAAAATTCTGAAAGTTCTGTTTCAAATAAGTAAGCATCAACAAATTACATTTGTGAAAAATGTGAGTGAATGTATTATTTTTATATACATTATTAATTCTAACCGTATGATTATTCTATATATATAATATGTATTAATAAATCTGAAATATATCATTTGAACCAAATGTTTTATTAGTGTGTTCAATATTAATTATCTATTCCCAATCTCGTGGCAATCACGGAGGTTTTCGTTAATTACTAATACCTTTATAGACCGTCACCTACCTGCCTAAGTAGAAACGAGTAGAAGTGGCGGTAAGTATTCTCTCTGTGGGATGTTTGTGCTAACAAATGAGCATTGGCTGTCGTTACCATTAGAGCACTTAGCGGTCCACACTGGACACCGTGGAACTACTGAGCCACTTTCGAATCTATCTGCCCTGGATTGAGATTGTGAGCACACTCTACTTAGTCAGTGTCACGTTACAAAGTTTATTTGTAAGCTGTCCGAGAGCTAAAATAAACATGTTTGAAAATCTAAAAGGTCTCTCTGGAGCATAATTAACTTTAGATTTTTACTTTATACTCAGTTATTGAAAATAATCTTTTACATATTCAAAAACCCTTGAAAAATTAATATTCACATTTGTAACACAATGAGTCTTAAACGTGCAAAAAATCGCAAAGAAAATATGGTAAATATATATAATTAGGGCTTGTCGGTTTTCAAAAACCGGTTTTAAAAATCGGTTTTTTGACAAAATTTGTGAAATTTGAAAACAGGTTTTTCAACGTAGTAACCGGTTGTGCCGAATTTTCCATAAACGAGTCCATAAACAAAAGGATAGAAAATTTGGATCTTCTATTTGATGGCTTAAAGACCAAATGCCAAACATCATTACCCAGCGAAAGGGTTTTTTAGATATCAGAAAATTTTGTTACAAAACGATCAGTGGACGCTTTGTGTTTTCTGAAGAGTCCGAACACCAAATAATTTATTGTTGTGTATTATTATGTACACAAATAAACAACATAAAAAATTGAACTTCTTCTCGCTATTTTAATTAAATTATCCATTTTATGTAAAACTTCGAACACCAGATAAAACCGAATGTTATTATTGTTCGGAAACCGGTTTTTTCAGAAATCGGTTTTTGTATAAACCCTATATGTAATTGAGAGATACATTAACATGCGATTTAATGAATATGAATCTTAAAAAAGGAAGTTTTCTGGGTGTTTGGCGCAAAATAAAAAAAAAAAATCACATACAGAGAATATTGCAAACATTTACATGGTTTCCTTATCTTCCTTACTATATGAATAATATCATAGGCCATAACAAGAATTTATATTGGATAAAGACATATGTTTTGTTTACTTTTATACATGTCTCAATTTTCAGCATTAGCCCACCAAATAAATTATCTCGATAGATTTTTTTAATAATACGGTTGAAAAATAACGGTTCCCGGTAAATTGCTCGAATAACAAGATAATCAATTTGTTTCCGTTTTTTCTGTCTTAGCCCTAATCTTTTATGTTATCTGGAAATATATAGAAACAGTTTGAGTGACTAATTAATAAGCAGTTCTCGTAGAAACACTTCTGTTGAGATAAACTCCATTAAAAGATCATATGTTCCGCATTTGGAGCGAACACGGTTAAAATAAATACTTACGAAAATTATTTTTCTATTTCACTCTCTAAACAAGTGTCGCCCAAGTTAAAAATGAAATTCGTAGAAAAAGTCGTGAAAAATCGTTTAAATAAACAAACAATTCGAATAATTTGTAATTCAAGCAATTTACCGGCTCCCAAAAATAGCAAAGCAACTGAGTAGACAAAAGATTTCATGCGATAAGTGATCGGTTACAGCAAAGACATGTCGTACCACAATAGTTTATACATGTAAGCAAACTATGAACCGTTTCAGTTACTAAAATACAAAGCTATTAAAAAATATATATTTCAGTCATATAACGGTCACATTTTCACCTCGATCTCCTTTCTGGTTTTCCAAACCGTTTTAATGAGATAAAAAATAGAAAAATAATAATAAACTCATAGTCCAGTATGAAGACATACTAAAAAATTAATGTATCTAAAAATTACAAAGCTGTGAAATAATGGTTATCTCAAATGTCATTATTTCAAACAGAATTGAATCAAAGTTAAACCAATGTAGAGCAATTTAAATGTCCAAGTATTCTGACTAAAGTTTACCGGTCCATTTGCACCGGATGTGCAATTCTCATACGACGATCAGCAAGAAGTGAGTTTTATTAGTATTTAGTTAAAAATATTTTTCAATTTCTCAATGAAGGCAAGATTACTTTTCATTTTAACCCATCATCCTCCCAAAATTTTTCAACATCCATCATGTACATTTAATTTCCAATTGTCAATTGTTAACTAATTTGGTCAATTTAAATAAAGAAAGTGACTGTCAAAGCTTGTAAAACATATTTGGAAATTAAGTATAAAAGAAGATATAAATATTTGCAATTTTACGTATTTTTTAATACAAAAAACAAGTTGTTTTTAATGTTTTACAAAAAAACTTTTAACTAAAACAATAACTTGACAGTATAATCTTGATTACCTGGAATAACTGAGGATGAAGGCAATCTAAATAATGAAAAATCCGGAAATCTATATACATATATAGTGAACTACTTCAAAATGTGTAAGCCCAATATTTCCTTCCACGCTATTCATCAATCATTTCTTTCAAAATGATCTAAGCCGTTTTGGTATATTGCGAGCATTATCAACTAATGAAAGCGAAGCAAGTCTTGATAACACCTACTAATTAAATTATGAAAAAGTGTGAATTCACTTTTTTGTGTTCTCATAAATCATCTATATATTAATAGCCGATAAAATAAGTTTTCACTTTTCACTTTTTACTTTTTACTTTTTACTTTTTACTTTTCACAAATGTGTGCGTACTGATGTCCTCGAGCGTATTTGAAAATTAGTTTGATAAAATATATATACTACAAAAAATGGTTGTTAGCAAAGTTGAACATTATTCCAAATATTAAATAATTTACGAAATTTCTGCTCCTACGAAAAATGGTTGTTAGCAAATTTGAACATTATTCCAAAAATTCAATAATTTACGAAATTTCTGCTACTACGAAAAATGGTTGTTAGCAAACTTAAACATTTCAATTATTCTAAAAAATACATTATTTACAATTAAATAGTGCAGGGGTATCGATATATGTCCCGTGATCTATTTCTTCTTCTACGAAATATATTTGTTTGCCAACTTAAATATTTCAATTATTCTAAAAAATATATTATTTCCAATTAAATACTGCAGGGGTGTTGATATATGTCCCGAAATCTATTTCTTCTTTTACGAAATATGTTTGTGAGCAAATTTAAACATTTCAATTAGTCTAAAAATAACATTATTTACAATTAAAATACTACAGGGGTGTCGATATATGTCCCGTAATCTATTTCTTCTTCTACGAAATATGTTTGTTAGCAAACTTAAACATTTCGATTATTATAAAAATTATATTATTTCCAATTAAATAGTGCAGGGGTGTTGATTTATGTCCCGAAATCTATTTCTTCTTCTACGAAATATGTTTGTTAGCAAACTTAAACATTTCAATTATTCTAAAAATTATATTATTTCCAATTAAATAGTGCAGGGGTGTTGATATATGTCCCGAGATCTATTTCTTCTTCTACGAAATATATTTGTTAGCAAACTTAAACATTTTAATTATTCTAAAAATTATATTATTTCCAATTAAATACTGCAGGGGTGTTGATATATGTCCCGAAATCTATTTCTTCTTCTACGAAATATGTTTGTTAGCAAATTTAAACATTTCAATTAGTCTAAAAATAACATTATTTACAATTAAAATACTACAGGGGTGTCGATATATGTCCCGTAATCTATTTCTTCTTCTACGAAATGTGTTTGTTAGCAAACTTAAACATTTTAATTATTCTAAAAATTATATTATTTCCAATTAAATACTGCAGGGGTGTTGATATATGTCCCGAAATCTATTTCTTCTTCTACGAAATATGTTTGTTAGCAAATTTAAACATTTCAATTAGTCTAAAAATAACATTATTTACAATTAAAATACTACAGGGGTGTCGATATATGTCCCGTAATCTATTTCTTCTTCTACGAAATATGTTTGTTAGCAAACTTAAACATTTCGATTATTATAAAAATTATATTATTTCCAATTAAATAGTGCAGGGGTGTTGATTTATGTCCCGAAATCTATTTCTTCTTCTACGAAATATGTTTGTTAGCAAACTTAAACATTTCAATTATTCTAAAAATTATATTATTTCCAATTAAATAGTGCAGGGGTGTTGATATATGTCCCGAGATCTATTTCTTCTTCTACGAAATATGTTTGTTAGAAAATTTAACATTTCAATTATTCTAAAAATTACATTATTTACAATTAAAATACTACAGGGGTGTCGATATATGTCCCGTAATCTATTTCTTCTTCTACGAAATATGTTTGTTAGCAAACTTAAACATTTCGATTATTATAAAAATTATATTATTTCCAATTAAATACTGCAGGGGTGTTGATATATGTCCCAAAATCTATTTCTTCTTCTACGAAATATGTTTGTTAGCAAATTTAAACATTTCAATTAGTCTAAAAATAACATTATTTACAATTAAAAAACTGCAGGGCTGTCGATGTATGCGCCGAGGTCGATTTATGGTACTTTGAAAAATGATTGTTAGCAAACTTGAACATTATTCCAAATATTAAATAATTTACGAAATTTCTGCTCCTACGAAAAATGGTTGTTAGCAAACTTGAACATTATTCCAAATATTAAACAATTTACGAAATTTCTGCTCCTACGAAAAATGGTTGTTAGCAAACTTAAGCATAATTGTTAGCAAACTTAAGCATTTCAATTATTCTAAAAATTATATTATTTACAATTAAAATACTACAGGGGTGTCGATATATGTCCCGTAATCTATTTCTTCTTCTACGAAATGTGTTTGTTAGCAAACTTAAACATTTCGATTATTATAAAAATTATATTATTTCTAATTAAATAGTGCAGGGGTGTTGATATATGTCCCGAGATCTATTTCTTCTTCTACGAAATATATTTGTTAGCAAACTTAAACATTTTAATTATTCTAAAAATTATATTATTTCCAATTAAATAGTGCAGGGGTGTTGATATATGTCCCGAGATCTATTTCTTCTTCTACGAAATATGTTTGTTAGCAAACTTAAACATTTCGATTATTATAAAAATTATATTATTTCCAATTAAATAGTGCAGGGGTGTTGATATATGTCCCGTAATCTATTTCTTCTTCTACGAAATATGTTTGTTAGCAAACTTAAACATTTCAATTATTCTAAAAATTATATTATTTCCAATTAAATAGTGCAGGGGTGTCGATATATGTCCCGTGATCTATTTCTTCTTCTACGAAATATGTTTGTTAGCAAACTTAAACATTTCAATTATTCTAAAAATTATATTATTTACAATTAAAATACTACAGGGGTGTCGATATATGTCCCGTAATCTATTTCTTCTTCTACGAAATGTGTTTGTTAGCAAACTTAAACATTTCGATTATTATAAAAATTATATTATTTCTAATTAAATAGTGCAGGGGTGTTGATATATGTCCCGAGATCTATTTCTTCTTCTACGAAATATGTTTGTTAGCAAACTTAAACATTTCGATTATTATAAAAATTATATTATTTCCAATTAAATAGTGCAGGGGTGTTGATATATGTCCCGTAATCTATTTCTTCTTCTACGAAATATGTTTGTTAGCAAACTTAAACATTTCAATTATTCTAAAAATTATATTATTTCCAATTAAATAGTGCAGGGGTGTTGATATATGTTCCGTAATCTATTTCTTCTTCTACGAAATATATTTGTTAGCCAACTTAAATATTTCAATTATTCTAAAAATTATATTATTTCCAATTAAATACTGCAGGGGTGTTGATATATGTCCCGAAATCTATTTCTTCTTCTACGAAATATGTTTGTTAGAAAATTTAACATTTCAATTATTCTAAAAATTACATTATTTACAATTAAAATACTACAGGGGTGTCGATATATGTCCCGTAATCTATTTCTTCTTCTACGAAATATGTTTGTTAGCAAACTTAAACATTTCGATTATTATAAAAATTATATTATTTCCAATTAAATACTGCAGGGGTGTTGATATATGTCCCAAAATCTATTTCTTCTTCTACGAAATATGTTTGTTAGCAAATTTAAACATTTCAATTAGTCTAAAAATAACATTATTTACAATTAAAAAACTGCAGGGCTGTCGATGTATGCGCCGAGGTCGATTTATGGTACTTTGAAAAATGATTGTTAGCAAACTTGAACATTATTCCAAATATTAAATAATTTACGAAATTTCTGCTCCTACGAAAAATGGTTGTTAGCAAACTTGAACATTATTCCAAATATTAAACAATTTACGAAATTTCTGCTCCTACGAAAAATGGTTGTTAGCAAACTTAAGCATAATTCCAAAAATTAAATAATTTACGAAATTTCGGCTACTACAAAAAATGGTTGTTAGCAAACTTGAACATTATTCCAAATATTAAACAATTTACGAAATTTCTGCTCCTACGAAAAATGGTTGTTAGCAAACTTAAGCATAATTCCAAAAATTAAATAATTTACGAAATTCCGGCTCCTACGAAAAATGGTTGTTAGCAAACTTGAACATTATTCCAAATATTAAACAATTTACGACATTTCTGCTCCTACGAAAAATGGTTGTTAGGAAACTTAAGCATAATTCCAAAAATTAAATAATTTACGAAATTTCGGCTACTACAAAAAATGGTTGTTAGCAAACTTGAACATTATTCCAAATATTAAATAATTTACGAAATTTCTGCTCCTACGAAAAATGGTTGTTAACAAACTTGAACATTATTCCAAATATTAAATAATTTACTAATAAAATAAAATAAAATAAAATAAAATAAAATAAAATAAAATAAAATAAAATAAAATAAAATAAAATAAATTAAAATAAAATAAAATAAAATAATATAAAATAAAATAAAATAAAATAAAATAAAATAAAATAAAATAAAATAAAATAAAATTAAATAAAATAAAATTAAATTAAATTAAATTAAATTAAATTAAATTAAATAAAATAAAATAAAATAAAATAAAATAAAATAAAATAAAATAAAATAAAATAAAATAAAATAAAATAAAATAAAATAAAATAAAATAAAATAAAATAAAATTAAATTAAATAATATAAAATAAAATTAAATTAAATAAAATAGAATAAAATTAAATAAAATTAAACACAATGCAACAAAAATCTCACGTTGCTGGGCAACGGGCTTACAGCTAGTCTATATATTAATAGCCGATAATGTCCGTTTGTTTGTTTGTCTGACTGGGTGTTTGTAAGATGTCCTCGATTTCCTCTCCCCCTGCCCCTCCCCCTCCTCCTGCCAAGCCGCGCTGTCACTTTTTATTCATACTTAAGACATATTTTTCCAATATACACTGTTACTTATGATTTTCCTCGATTTCCTCTCCTCCTCCCCCCCCCCCTCACCAGCCTCGATGTCGCCATTTTTTATTCCTACCTTTTCGATGACGTCATTATGTACTATTATTTGATGGAACATATCAAATCGCTGAAAAATTGAATTCTCATACAAAAAAAGCGCCTTGGTCTGGATTCGAAACACGGTCCTTGAATTATGAGTTGAGAGCTTTACCACTCGGGTAAACAAACAACTATGAAATACGATAAAATAACATTATATATATTGAATTACGTTCGAATTTTTAAACTTTTGTTTTTTATTTGAAGCAAAACATATATGTTCTAATTTTCGCACGTAGATTTAATTTCGCTCTACCCAAAAGGCAGAGCGCCAGATTCGAAAGCTGATGGTCAGTGGTTCGAGTCTAACCTTAAACGTTTTTTTTTGGGTTTATAACTTTTTTTTTTAAACACAGTACATCTTGATCGTATGAAAATAATAAAATCCGATTGATAAGCGTGATAAGTTTTTCAAAAAATAAATACCTATATATTAATATTCGATAAAATAATCACAATTAAAAAATTTACAACGTCTATTTCTGCTACTACGAAAAATGGTTGTTAGCAAACTTAAACATTATTCCAAAAATTCAATAATTTACGAAATTTCTGCTACTACGAAAAATGGTTGTTAGCAAACTTAAAAGTTATTCCAAAATATAATAATTTACGAAATTTCGGCTACTACGAAAAATGGTTGTAAGCAAACTGAAACATTATTCCAAATATTAAATAATTTACGAAATTTCTGCTACTACGAAAAATGGTTGTTAGCAAACTCAAACATTATTTCAAATATTAAATAATTTACGAAATTTCTGCTTCTACGAAAAATGGTTGTAAGCAAACTTGAACATTATTCCAAATATTAAATAATTTACGAAATTTCTGCTACTACGAAAAATGGTTGTTAGCAAACTCAAACATTATTTCAAATATTAAATAATTTACGAAATTTCTGCTTCTACTAAAAATGGTTGTAAGCAAACTTGAACATTATTCCAAAAATTAAATAATTTACGAAATTTCGGCTACTACGAAAAATGGTTGTTAGCAAACTTGAACATTATTCCAAATATTAAATAATTTACGGAATTTCTGCTACTACGAAAAATGATTGTTAGCAAACTTGGACATTATTTCAAATATTAAATAATTTACGAAATTTCTGCTTCTACGAAAAATGGTTGTTAGCAAACTTAAACATTATTCCAAAAATTAAATAATTTACGAAATTTCTGCTACTACGAAAAATGATTGATAGCAAACTTGAATATTATTTCAAATATTAAATAATTTACGAAATTTCTGCTTCTACGAAAAATGGTTGTTAGCAAACTTAAACATTATTCCAAATATTAAATAATTTACGAAATTTCTGCTACTACGAAAAATGGTTGTTAGCAAACTTAAACATTATTCCAAAAATTAAATAATTTACGAAATTTCGGCTACTACGAAAAATGGTTGTTAGCAAACTTAAACATTATTTCAAATATTAAATATTTTACGAAATTTCTACTCCTACGAAAAATGGTTGTTAGCAAACTTGAACATTATTCCAAATATTAAATAATTTACGAAATTTCTGCTCCTACGAAAAATGGTTGTTAGCAAACTTGAACATTATTCCAAATATTAAATAATTTACTAAATTTCTGCGCCTACGAAAAATGGTTGTTAGCAAACTTGAACTTTATTCCAAAAATTCAATAATTTACGATATTTCGGCTACTACGACAAATAGTTGTTAGCAAACTTAAACTTTATTCCAAAAATTTAATAATTTACGATATTTCGGCTACTACGAAAAATGGTTGTTAGCAAACTTAAACATTATTTCAAATATTAAATATTTTACGAAATTTCTACTCCTACGAAAAATGGTTGTTAGCAAACATGAACATTATTCCAAATATTAAATAATTTACGAAATTTCTGCTTCTACGAAAAATGGTTGTTAGCAAACTTGAACATTATTCCAAAAATTCAATAATTTACGAAATTTCTGCTACTACGAAAAATGGTTGTTATCAAACTTGAACATTATTCCAAATATTAAATAATTTACTAAATTTCTGCTCCTACGAAAAATGGTTGTTAGCAAACTTAAACATTATTCCAAAAATTGAATATTTTACGAAATTTATGCTTCTACGAAAAATGGTTGTTAGCAAACTTAAACTTTATTCCAAAAATTCAATAATTCACGAAATTTCTGCTACTACGAAAAATGGTTGTTAGCAAACTTAAACATTATTCCAAAAATTGAATATTTTACGAAATTTATGCTTCTACGAAAAATGGTTGTTAGCAAACTTAAACATTACTCCAAAAATTAAATATTTTACGAAATTTCTGCTACTACGAAAAATGGTTGTTAGCAAACATAAACATTATTCCAAAAATTAAATAATTTACGAAATTTCTGCTAACTATAAAAATAAAATAAAATAAATTAAAATTAAATGAAATAAAATAAAATAAAATAAAATAAAATAAAATAAAATAAAATAAAATAAAATAAAATAAAATAAAATAAAATAAAATAAAATAAAATAAAATAAAATCAAATAAAATAAAATAAAATAAAATACCATAAAATAAAATAACATAAATTAAAATTAAAATTAATACTATGCAACAAAAATCTCACGTTGCTGGGCAACGGGCTTACAGCTAGTAATTATTTAATACAATATGTTTATCACTATAGCTAATTGCTACGAAGACTGTAATGGCAGTGGATTTATTATATATAAACTTCTACTATTGGGCATTCGATATTGTAAAAAAATAATAAGAAGACTATTTTTTAAGCATTTCGTTCGGTTTTTGTTTATTTTATTGTCGGATTTTTTGATCAGTAATGTATATTTGTTCATTTCATTGTATCATTTCTAATAACCTACTATCATATCGACCTGCCATAGGCAGAAAATCGTAAACCATCTCCTTATAAATTTACAAGAGAAGATTTTTTTCAATATGTTTCGAAAAGAGAATTCTAAGTGCGGTCAGTAAATAATAATAAATTGTCAATACCTTTCCTGTTATTATAATACAATTGTCTGGCTATAATACTTTTAGTTCTCTAGATCAGCATATCTCAACCTAGAATAAACAATAACTAGTCAAAACACTAAAATGCACAAACCATTAAAAAGATCAGTCGAATGATATAGCGTTATATTTTTTGTCACTAACGCCTTAGGCAATGTTGAACAATTATTGGATTAAAAATTAATTAACCAAAATGTGTCGCTTAAATTATTTTACTGATTATTGATCGATATATTTTCAACGTTGATTCTTACAGTTTATATCTAAATTAAATTACGTAATATTATGATCATGTTATATTCTAAGTTTATAAAGCTTTTTGTCCATATGGGTTACACCACACCGCTTATTGTCCTAATACCATTACTGTAATGTTGACTCGACTCACATCCACTAAATACTCATCTATATGACTGTGACTAAGTGAATAGAATTGGGTATAAGGTCATTCATATGCCCGAGTGCCGACTCAGTGCGACTGTCACATTCTGATGTCAATAATTCAAAAGCAATTTCAGTATTGCAAAGTTCGCTCTAGCCCACCTGGATGGACGAAATTGTTACCAAACATTGACGTCAATTTGAATACGTTCCCCCTTTAGACGCGATACTATTTTTGATAAATGAAAGACTGTCTATCAATAAAAAGACATGGATGTGTGTGGTTGTAATTCTACCTCAACCAATTCAGAGTATAGTGAGAGAGGTCAGTTTACTTCTGGCCGTTTCATTCTTCTATTATATCATTACCTTCTCTGAAAGGAAAGATTGTACTACTGACATTAAATCAACTCTCGCTAATCGTGTCCTACAAATATGCTTCATAACTTGTTTAAAAAAATCTTTCAAATAAAATAAGCGATACAAAAATATCACTATTTATAATGCATAATAAAACAGGAATTTAAAAGATACCAATTTTCATAATTTGTTTTCACTTGTTTATAATACAGAATACAAAAAAACTTCAAATTGATATTACACGTTATGGGCTTGTTGGGTTTGTGGTGCGTCGTTGGCTTTCGTAATGGATTTCAACAGTTCGAGTACCAGTACGAACAGCATTTTTCAATTGTCTTATTGATTTCTGTTCGGCCATGCATTCTTTCAGTATGTCTTAAAAACTTCTTCCACCTTTCAAATCTGTTGACACCTACTGCTTAAATTCTTTTATTAGTATCCTTAATATTGGGACTAAACATAGTTTAAAAATAGATCTAAGTTTAGTAGGCGTTCAATAAACAATTAATAAGCACGACACACGGACATGAGTTCACACTGCACAAGCGTCTATCGCTTCAGTGTAAATTATGGATTTATGATATGCAGAGCATGACACATTCGTAAGGCCGCTTCATTAAGTCGATTGAACAATTGCGATTCGGCAATCTCGGTGGCCAAGTTGTTCCGCCAGTGTTGAACTTATTCCGGAACTGCGGAATTATTCTGCTGGGTACTGAATACATTTTGGTTGCTCAGGAGTAAGCTGGAGTTTGGTGCTCATTGTTCAAGTTACACGGTTCAATGGTTTACAGTTTGGTGTATCGGTAAATCTTCGAATGGAATTTAATACAGCATGCTTTTATAATGGGTATCACTAGCCTTTGAACCAAAGTTGAATAACCTCGAACTTCAATGATTGTTTTCGACTTCCTTAATGATGCTTATTTTAAATATTTATAAACAGACTTTCAAACAGTATCGTGAAATATTCTCTCTCAATTTAATAATATAAATTGATAAATACCTGTATTTAAAATAAAAAATAGTCACTTTACAATATTATCTTGATAAGCTTCTCCTGCATGAATTACGAATTAAACCTATCCTATTTCTTTCAAATTATTCTAAAAAATACATATATTTGTTGAAAATGTATTTTCCCCTGTGAGAAACTTTGAATATTTGTATCAAGTTGACCTGGTGTAATTTAAAAATTTAAATTTCTCATGTTTTTTTATGAAGATATATTATTAACAAAATTAAAGAAACGTACTTTAATATTGAAAAGTCAATATAACTAAAAGCGATGAATTTTAGTAACATTTGGCTTTAAGCAACTTTAATTAAAGAAGAGTTATGTTTTTTTTTTTGTTCAATTAATGATCATAATCATTTTCATATTATTTTACTTAAACACTTGAAAGGTATTTGTAAATGATACAGAAAGTATATAAAACCATCGTGATAAGGTTTTTTGCTATCGTTTTTTACTTACATCTGAATGTTTGATACAAATTTTCTCGTGAGGTAAATGACGTCTTTTATCTATGTTACGATTTTTTTTTTGTCCATTACTAATTTGTTAAATATCGAATAGTCTTGAGAGTTTGCATTGTTTTCAGTTGTTCAATAGTACAGGTATGGGGAGCACAGAAAAATGAGACACTCAAAGGGTGTCATGGGCCCATAAAGGTTGAAAACCACTACTCTACATAAAATCCTACAAAACTTATATTGATTGTTTTTCAGAAAAAGTTGTAGTTACACTACTTATGTACATCAATTTCATCTATTTCAAATAAGAAAACAACTTTCTTAGAAAACAGCTCATGCAAAAATATTTACTACATGAAACTGCGCGAAAATCTTGGTTAACTTTGTAAGTCAAATGTGTTATTTGACGTAGCATATTCACGTTTGATACTTCAGTACGAACAGCTTTTGTGTAATATTATTGCATCTCAAGCGAGAAAGATGATTTTTTGCTATTTTCAAAGTTTCTCCGGCTTGAGTTGAAGTGTTGACTGAACGACGTATGCACATAGTGTACGAACTTGCCCCTACACTTTCGAAACTTATTTCAACAATTTCAAATAATATAATAGAATAATATGGTGTACAAAAATATTTTTATATCTCAAAGTGAAATCTGGCAGTCTTTGTGATACCTTGTATTACTTATTATAGTGATGCTATTGAAAATATTTTTTTCCGATCTAATCCACAGTATTATTCATATTTTGAACTTTTTTCGGATAAAACTAACATAGTTTATTATGTTTATCAATCATTTTTTATTCTCCGCTCCCAATGTGGAGCATATGGTCTCCTAATGGAGGTATCTCAACAGAAGTTTTTTCTACAAGAACTGTTTGTTACTCAGTCGCTCAACTTCATTTTTTTTCCAAAGTGAGTAGTAAGGAAATAAGGATAAGGCTAGAACAGGACTAGTGGCAAACTAATCAATATTGCTACACCCAGTTATTAAAGGATCAGAAGGATGGGAGAATAGGAAATAATGTGAATTAACATCATAAATACCCAGCCTTCGATCACAACTTTGAATTGAATAATTATTAAATTCATTGAGATCTTACCGGGAATCGAACCCAGATTTGCATGATCAGTAGATCAAGCTCTAACCAACTGGGCCACAGCAGGTGACGGATTATTAGTTAGCTTAGTTTTACGCTTTTTTATACGTTACAAGTTCCATTCATTAATTTGAAAAATCAATGTATAAAATCATTTCTAATGAGACTTTGACTGGTTGAAATTAAACAGGAAACGAACAATGTGGCATTGAAAATTCGGCAATAGGTTGATATGAAAATTTGTTATAGGGGATTTCAAGTCCAGTTATGTCCAACAACAATATGCAAATTTTGGTAAAAAATTAAGTATTAACATGTGACGTGACGTTTCTTTTCAGTGATATTCTAAAAAAACACGTCAAGTATGATCAAATCAATTATTTTAACAAATGTTATAGAAAACTAGTAATTTTATAACGTAAGCAATCTACCGAATTAGAAAATGTTGTCATTAGAACCAAAAAAAAATAGGATACACTCAAACCATACGATCAACATAAGAAGACAAGACATCACAAACACCCATTTCCACGATCCCAAATATAATATTTAAAAAATAGGTTGATATTGACTGACGAGATCACAAAACTCGACAGTAAAAGTTTATTTTAGAATCTTATTTTAAAAAAAAAAACATCAAATACAATTACAAAATATTCTTTGAGACTTGATAAACCTATCTATCTGACAAACACTTTCGACATACTTGTTCAATAACCTCACCGTCGCGCACCATCAGTTGACAATATATGTCAATGTCGAACAAGAAGCTACGGTTTTGAAATATGCTTATTTTCACAGCAAAGAAAACAAATTTGTGGCATAACCTAACGGAAGGAAGGGAATGAGAGGTGTGTCAGGGCTTCAAAGTACCCAGGGGTATACCTTACCGGATTCGGTGACGGAAGTTAGGGATACAAATCCGCCTGAGGTAAGATTTTTATCACATGCCTGGCTTTTCCCTTTGTCCGCCCATCAAACGACTGATTTTTTCCTGTTCAAGGCCATAAGTTTCAAAAATAGCTTCTGTTAGAGATGTTCAACGGTCAAATAAGTCAAATATACGTGCAGACGAGAATCGATATTAACATACTCGATACTTTGATTAATTCAATCAATTTATAGACTTACACGGTTTGTCACTTCACTATTATTGGAGAAATGGGGATAATCCGTTCGGCAGTCAAATTTTCAAAGCTACATTTTTTTCAAATCTTCATTTATTTGTTATTCTATTGTGAATAAATCATGAAAAACTCTATATGTAATCGGTACAACATTTGAACAACTATGTCAGTTAAACTATTTAAATATTGTTTGTATTTAAAATGATATTGCATCGTAAACGAAAAGTAAGTATTAATTTTTTCTTTTAACATTTGGCATAATTTTCGTAGACGTAGTTTTCAACCAGTGAAAAAAAGTTTATAGGGCTATGAAAATTCGAAGAAAAAAAAAGTCCAAAACTACGCTGTATACATATTTAATAAATTCAATCCCAATAATTAAATTCGTACAATTCAAACAAATATAATTCAGGGCTGTTTTTTTTTAAATAAGTATTTTTTAAATTCATTCAATGGTATGGATGCTCCACATTTAGGTATTTTGGTTTGTCATGATTAATTTATTACAAATAATTCTTATGATTTGTTGATTTTTTGAATGGTGTAATGATTGCATAAGGGTGTATTTTTTATTGAATGGCAAAAAATATCTATTTAGTTTCAGTTTATAATTCCACTTTCAAAGTACAATAATATATTTAGTCCCACAATAAATTTAAGTTTTTGATTCGACACATCGTCGACTGCAAACTTTGTTTTATGTTATTATACCTAATAGAAATTCATAAATAATAGTCAATTTCATTACAATTTTTTAATATTCATTTAAGTTACTGTCCAAAAAATAATGTCTTCAAAATTATTAAAATTTTAGTACGAACAGGAAAATGTCTTCGATACTCAACACAATGTTACACATCCGTACTTTTGCAAAAAAGTATGTACTGGGAAAAGGATTTGCATATGGTGATGTTTTCTTTTCATTCTTGATTTTTGTATTTTCTTTTCTTTTCAAAAATATCATAACGAGGCATACGATATATAAAAATAAATCGAAATTTTTGTTTTTGAGAATACCCAGTTATTCAAAATACGAGTTCCAATCTCTCATAAAGCTCTATTTTTTACTAGTTATTTTAATAACATAGATTTCATTAAAGTTATAATAAAATTTTAATTACAATAATTTACATTGAAACCATTTTGAAATTTTGTTGTGTAGATATAAAATATTAATAATTATTGCCACTGAAATAATTTTGTAATCAAAATATATCGCAGCATATGTGTTTAGATACCGTTATTGAGTTAACTTGATAGAAATATCTACATAATTAAAAATATGTTTTATAGTAATAAAATATGTACGTATAGCAGATAAAATTTTGATGAGATCAATGAGAACAGTAATTGATATGTCTGCTTTTAGTATGTTAAAGTGAAATATTTAGTAAAAAACCGTCTAGCCTTATATTATAAAAAAACTTTCTTAATTAATTATTTAATTTGCAACTGTGATATTAACTTCGCTCAAGAACAAGAAAAATTCAGACGATCGCGTAGAGGCATTTGTTGTTGGCTGTTACTCACATGATATTGAGCTTTTGAAACAAAAGACCTTTCAACACTTCAAACTATTAATAATATTGGAGAATGCGTCAATAATAAATCTATGAGTGATGAGTGAATAAAAAAATAATCTAAACTTATGTATAATTTCACATTTTATACTGTTTTATAATTCATTCAAAATCGGCAAATAGTATCTTTCATTTTGTAAACATTTATTAGTTTTTTAATTAAATAATCACAAATTTCTAATAATTTTAAAATAGCATTTTAAATTTGATACGTTATACTTATTTTGTTCAATGCAAACATCTCTTCTCAAAACTGTGCAAATTGTTAATCGTTGTTTCTCATGTTTCACGTTCATGGAGCATTACCGTCAGAATGCAGGCGTTGATTAAACGGGCCTTGCTTCTTACTTATAATACAATTATGAGCTTTATGTACTGTCTACAACTTTCAACGAGTAAAAAACGAATCTTTTATTTTCTAATCATTACTTAAATGTACACATATAATGAAGTATTTAACTATCTTTCTACCCAATGTAAAAGAAATAAAAAAGTTGACGCTTACAAGCAAGGCATGTGGGCTCTTAATGTAGTTTGTCTCAACACAAGATTTTTTTTACAAAAAAATGCTTGTTTCTAAGTTGCTCAACCTCTTTTTTCGAAGAGAGTAAGTATAGAAAAAAAATGGTTAGAAAATAATTAATGGTTAGCTAATCCAGCGGTGGGCTGCCAATACTTAAACAAGGGGCTCGCTTAATTTCAGAGCTATTCGTGGTTTTCATTTTTTTAGAATAATCCCGCGGTTCTCCTTATTTTGAGTGTTCTTGATCCCCTCCCCAGTCCTGACTTATTATCTTGACCTTGACTTATTATCTTCCATGAAAATTGAAAACATTGTGAAAATAGACAAAAAACGGTTACATCTCTTTTATTATGCACCCAAAATAAATGTGTTTTACGAGGAATTTTAAAAGGCAACAACGTTTTATATTTTATAACGCAATGAAACCATCAATAAACATTGCAATTATGTACTCATTTGATTTGAGCTCCTGCGAGCCCACTTCGGCCCACCCCTGAGCTAATCGCTATCGCAACGCTACGCTATTTTTGGAGTGGAAAGTAGAAAGGAATTTTTGAACATCACAAATATTCTTGCCTTCGAACAGAAATCGTTAAAAAATGCTATTCGTACTGGGATTTGTCACAGAAGCCAACGGCTTTAACCTCTACGCTGTGGCTTTAACTAAATACAAAAAATAGACAAATACAACTTTTTATTAGCAACTAGTAATATTAAACAACAGATGTCAGTGATATCAGTCAACATAAGCTCAAAAATACGCTTACATACACAAATACTCTTTCTCTGTCATGTAGCATTCTAAAACACAAAGTTATGGATTGCAGGTAGTAAAATTCAAGACAAGAAAACATTTTATTGCAGTATTTAATAATGAAGTTCAAATAAAATAATATAGTCAGTTGGTTATGTTCGTGATGAGCAAAACCAGTTCTTATCCTAATAAATAAATACATAAATAAGTAAAAAGTAGTGCTTTATTTTTTAATATACATACTGTCTTTTCACCAAGTATTGACAGTGAACACTCTTAAAGTAAATAATATAGTGTTTAACCAATATACACTTTTCGTCGTGCCAAGACATTTGACATGATTGGATTGATTGCATTGTCCTGTATCAATAAAAAAAACATCACAAAGTAGACATGTAGGTAATTTAAAATATGAAATAAACTTGAATGTACTTCAATGAAGAAATTTCTTTTGACGTGAAGAATAATAAAAATAGCCTCAAACAAAAAACATCCATCTACACCCACAATTCAACATCTGTATTGGAAAATGTAGTGGAAAATGTATTTATTGCGTATCGCTATTTGTGTAATAGTCAAAGTTTTCAAATATGGGAGAAGTTTCTTCAGTTAAATAATAAAAATTGTTGATCTTTCTGTACGCACTTTGCTTACAGTAAAATACATTCACAACCAAACCATAAATTACACCATATATTTTATAAAATAAATAGTCAATAGGTATTTTTATCGGGTCCTATAGCGCAGCGGTTAGCGTTGTTGGCTTCCGTGCCAGATCTCATGGGTCTCTAGACCCAGTATTTATCGATTTCTGTTCAAAGACGTGGGTGTTTGTGATGTTTAAATTTCATTCCCACCTTTCCATATTTCAATAACTGAACGAAGGAAGAGCGATTATTTAACCACTAGTCCTGCCCTAGCCTTATCATTTTATCCCTACAACTCTCCTGGGAAAAAGAGAGGTTGAGTGAAAAAGTAGCAAACATTTCTCATAGAAAAAAATCTGCTGAGATACCTCCATTACGAGGTAATATACTCCACATTGGAAGGGAACGTGGATTAAAAAAACATCTGTAAAAAATGTTGATCGCACTTAAAAATACCGCTTAATATTTCAACAGTGAATATATTTATTTTTTTAATTTTACAATCAACCTTAGCATATTCTTAAACCTTGCGGTGTTATGTATGACGATACTTCTTAAAAAGTAAGTGTCACATTTTGTAACACGACAAGCGGAAAAATAAAGTTATCAAATTTAATTTTATATTATCTTAAACATTATTATTCTTACACGTTTTTTCATTATTGGTTAGTGTCTGCATTCATAACAAAATAAATACCTTTTATTTGTAAAATATAACCCTTATCTCCGAAAAACTGTAAATGGTTATATTATATTCATCTTATAGGACAGAGCACAGATCTAGGACAGAAAAAAATGGTTAGTTTATCGATATAATTGTATGTGTGAGAAGCAGTATTAGACATCACAGTCATATATGCCTATTTTATCCACTTATCGATTTAAAAATCAATTTATGAAACTGTTTTTATAGATAGCAGATTGTCATAATTTACTGATTTGTAAAAACAGCACATTTTGTCTGGTCTCTGTCGTAAATGGTATACACATATATCCATTTTTTCTCATACCACTTAGTACTACTTTCTTTTTCTAGTCGCTATTGCTAAAAAATGCTTTGTTTAGGACTTTATAATTACAGCATTGTTGTGAAATTAGTAAACATAAAATATAGATCAGTTTTCTTTGTTCATAGCTATAATCTTTAACACGGAACGTCGGTTAAATTTCAATCTTGTAGCCCGGGTTTTGTAGTGATGACACAGCTTAAAGTGTAAGTAAGGTATCTACAACAAGCAAGGGTAGTGTCTAACACAAGCAAAATCGACGCCCGTAGACCCGCCTGGCGATCAGCATCCGACAGGCGACGCCGGCTCACGAATTCATCCCCACAAAGTCACCCCAGAAGCCTCCCTAAACGACCAACCTCCACGCTAAGTTAGCCTTTAGGTGAAGAGTCCTATCCCGGAATCGGCTTCAAAGATCAGTGTTATTTTATTCATTCTTATGGAGGTGAGGAGTGAGAGGATTTTAAATTGCTTTTCTGGAGAGAAACTTAAACACTTTTGGTAACAAATCTGAGGTTTATAATTTGTTCCCTAACAAGGATTTAATCCAAATGAAAACGATTTGTCCTGAAAATCATTCAATTTTAACAAATTGTATCTCAAAGATAAGATATTTTTAAAAATTGCCGTCGTTGCTCAAGACTTTGCGGTAATTTTTAAATCCCCTAGTTTATTTTAACTTTAATGATTTCAATTTATTTTAAATTCTTGGTGCAAAGTTATTGTTCATTTTTTGTAGGTTTACATATAACTTGTAGATCGAGTCTTATTTTTTACAGTTAACAAAATAGAATGGTTATAAAAATATTACTTATAATTTTACAAATATTTTTATCAAAACATACGTTGGTAAATTATGTTGAAGATTCTTAAAAATATTTTTTTTTAATTTTCAATTACACGATTACATATTATTGCAATAAACAATAGTGTTAAATTGAAGAATTAAGCATACAAAAAATATGATCATAAAATCACAAACCTCATAAGGATGACATAAACTTATGTATAAAAAATAAAAGCACAAATCATGTTTAAAATAACCTACATTAAAATGTAAACAAAACAATTCATTGAGAGATTCTTGTTGAAAGTAAACTGTCATGAATTTAACAAAGAAAAAAAAATGACTTGTGAATGCTGATATTGTTTGCAATCCTTCACAAGTTATCTATTATCAGTATAGTCTCTTGATTGTTGGACGTCAGCTAGAAGCTTTCCTTCACTAGCTTTTACTCTACTCTACAACAGTATTTTCAATTCAATGATGCTATTAGATAGATGATATAGTTTTCGATAATAGCACTCATATCCACACTTTTAGTCACTTGGGGCTAACCACAGTAAATCTTCAACAACTAAATTCCCAGAACGAAATATTTGAAGCAAAATTTTACACTAGCTCAATTTTACTGCACTACTTCTGCGGAACATAAAACATTTTAACAGTAAAGGTGGAATGCTTACAACATAATATAAAAATATTGCGATTCTTCAATTCTACTGTCCATTGTTTTTATAGGATTGAAATGAAATAAAAGAATTCATTATTATTTTACTTGAGAGCAGACCAAAAACAATTTTTGTCTCCAAACAATTAAATAATACTAAAAATAGCATTTTGAAGACGGTAGTACAAAAAAAAGGAGTTCGCCATTCGTTTAGGATTGGCTGGAGCCTTTATTCAACTCAATGCGGGTTGTCTGGGACACACAGCTGTACTCGATTAAAATCAAAGGTCATTTACTCAACGCTTGCATTTTGCGGGTACTGCTTCACGGCAGCAAATCATGACACTTGATGAAGACTCAGAAAAACCGTATACTTAGCATCGAGAACAGATGTTTGCGTCGGATAATGGGGATGAGGTGGTTTGATTTAGTGAGGAATTCGGAGATAAAGAAACGTAGCGGTTATAGAGAGACGTTGGAACTGGCTGGGTCACGTGATGTGGAAAGCCTGAATCTTACATGCCTCTTCTTTCGACCAGTGGGATTCGGGTGCCTCGGACGTTCGTCGGTTACTATCCATAGGATGTACTCGGCGGAACTTAGGGATGCTGGAATGCCATAGGAGGAAGCAAAGCAATTGGCGGGACACAGGGAAACACACAGGGAGCAAATATGGTCAAAGAGGAAGAAGAAAATAGCAAAAGAAAAAATAAAAGACTTGTAAAACACATTCTTTTGCTTTCAAATTAAAGTTTTATGTCGCATTATCTCAACCCTCACAAACAATCTGCAAAATAGATAGATTTGTCTTAAAATTTCACTGTATACAAAAAACAGACTAAATTACTATGGATACATCTCCGTCTGCCGGTAATTGAGCAACGTCCAACAATGAATGATGTTTTATACAAACATTGTATTTTACAGAGACAAGTTTCGGTCTGAGGTAACAAATTGCAGAGTTAATTAAACGAAAAGAAAATTCGCCGGCACATTGAAAAAGCCAAGACAAATAAAACTCGATACAGCCTCTGAATCCTAACACAAAAAAGTAGCTTTAACAAGTTAATTCAAACAATCGGCTTCTTTTCTATTCCAAATAAGTAGCCGGGCAAATTGTTCACGTTTCTACGGCCATACGGAGTATGCACAGGGTACCCGGACAGGTATTCCATTGTTGTTCAACCTGTATACCTTCGGAATTGTCAAGGCGTTTGCCAATTACATTTTTATGTTGATTCGCTATGCTTTTGTTTTGATTATATACAAAATAGAAAATCTTCTTTTGTTTTTTTTCTAAGCATGAAGAAAACTACTACATATTTATAAAATGGTGACTTTTAATTTAGTTCCTTGTTGATTATTATTTTGTAAACACATTTCAATGAATCGTATATCAAAATAATTTTAGTTTAAATGTTTTATATTTTATATGCAATGAAATAAAACACGTCACATTATCTATCACATAAAGGTGGGAAAATGGGTAACGTTTATAAAATAATTAACAACTGTTTTTTATATTGCTAAATTTATTTCTGTTAGTTAGTTAGTTAAGTCTCAATACATACTGAAGTTTATTGAATATAAATCCTTTTGAAAAATTTAAATCGTTTAAATATAGTACACTTCAAATTATCCGTGTTATTGATTAGATGAAGACACCAAAAAGCGAAAACGAGTCGTTAATGACAAAACTTAAAAAATTGAAAACACTTTCAACCGATATCACAAAAGAGTAAAAGTATTAGGATACTAAATTTGAATCGTTCAAAGTATGTACATTCACACAGATTTTGTCACTAACGAACCGGGTTTCGCTTTCCGGCATCTTCAGGCGTTCAATTTTATCCGTGCACTTGAATGCCTGAAGATGCCGAAAGGCAAAACCTGGGTCGTTAGTGACAAAATCTGTGTTAATGTATATAATTTGAAAGATTCAAATTAAATATTGAAACTCCACCAAGCACCTTCAGTCGAAATCTTAAATTATAAAGTTACTATATGAAAAAAGCGATGAAGAAAAAAATAACGACAAACAAGACCAGGGGTGGGGAACCTTTTCATTTCTAAAGACCACATTCATTTATCTGATTCAACATAAGGCCGTATAAAGAAAACATTGACACACTCTCCCTTTTTTTTTCGACAGTCGATCATATAATGGGTTGATTACGCTCTTTTTCTACAGCTTGCGTAATTCAAAAGGCCGCATCAGAGTAGCCAAGAGGCCGCAGGTTCTCCTCCACCGTACTAGACCAATAATAACTAAATATTATTTTGTATTGAGAAATTTAAATAGACAATCGCATTTACTTAACCAGTATTGTTTTGAAACTGAATCATTTTTTCTCAATGTCGTTGACTTATGTAAAGGATAGTTAAAACAAATAAATAACTAATGCTTTATGTTCAAAATCTATTTATTCACTTGAAAACCAATGTTCAATTTCACGACATTAGAGCATTCAAGTGACATGTCGTGTCGTGTACATTTAGAGATGTGCGGTGCTAGCTACAGGCAAATGGTACGTGTCCAAAAGCGACGTTGGTAGAAGCCATGTCTCACCGCTTAGGAAGAGAACATTTCAAAAACATCAAACTTTGACACCAGATAGTAATTTAATGAAGTATTCTACTAACACGTACATTGAATTGTGTGGAAATATCAAATATCATTGCTTCTAATTAATTGCTCATAACGAAAACTATTAGAACAACTCGAAAGCAATATAATCACAATTGAGTGTTTATTGATATTTTTTACACTGTGTAAAAAAGTTTTCGTTAAATATAACAGACAAAAATTAATGTTATTATTTCACAGTTTTTTTTCTGTGTCTTTAATCTATGTCTACCGTAAGCAGTGGGTTTTTAAATATCTAAGCAAGACGTTTGAGAAAATAAAAATCATACACGCTTTCTTAGGAGTTGTATATTTGACATAGTAAAATAATATACATATGTATGGAAATTTTGGGTGCGGCGAACTTTGCGCGCGGGACTCTAGTGCGTTGGCATTATCGCTCCGAGACTAGCGCGCAGTACAACACCGACTTAAGCGCGTGTGACCGAAATTTTGTCTATATAGATGAGAACTGAAGTTTTGTTAATAATACTTCAACAAACTAGTTTATAATGACGCTGGAAATGAAAAAAAATGCTTTAAATATTTTTCATGGCCGTGCATGATAAAACTGTTGAGTTTTTGTACCATACATACATGAAGTAATAATAAGAGTGATTATTCTTTAAATTTTAGTTTATATTGATTAAACAGTTGACATTAAAAAATAAATCTTATTTTCAAATAGAAATAAAAACTTAACGTATATTCTATTCGATACCACTCGGAAAGTAAAATATTTTTCTTTTGTATATAAATATAATATTTTATTTTTTTCCAAAAATGTTAATTTCACATATATTTACAAAACTATCACATTCAGTATACATAACAGGTCTTTTAATTGTTGGTTTCTTTTGAAGTTTTCAACTAAGGGTATTTTGTATCTATGTCCGCTCCCAATGTAGAGTATATGCTCTCCTAATGACATATGCCATAGCAGTCTTAAGTTCCAAGCAGTGTTGTAGAAAAAACAACAAAAATGACCGGGCCGTTGAATCCCAGCCTCTCCTCACAAATTGTATGGCGGTTATACGTAGATCAACTCTAAATTCCAATTTATGAGCTTATTTTTCGTTGAATATAACATGTATGTTTGAACGATTTCTTGTATGGATATTCTGTGATTCTATGCAAGATATGCAAATTAAGTAATGATTGTAAGAAATATAGCGAATGGCAAGAAGTGCGATGTGTGGTAAAACAAATAAAATTTAGCTTCCCACTATTAAATATCACAGTTATATAAAACATTAATTGTAAATTACATAAAACAACAGTAACAAGCGGAATCCATATTATATTATATACGATTTTGACGCCTATTGTGATATTATGAAATAAATGCTGCGTCTTATCATATAATAATGGCAATATACCAAATAAATGATGATTTAATCAATAATATTATTTAAAAAACAATGAAGTGAAATGTGCTACCCTAGTTTGACTTACTGATTTTTGATTTTTGAGAAATCCTATGGAAAGATTGAGTAACGAACCAGTGTGCACAAATAAATTTTGAGATTAATTATTGATTGATTAAAATTCCAATAATGACGTTGATTTTTTTAATGAACTATCCAACCTCATATTCTGTATTGAAATATTGTAAAAAAAATAATTTTGATAAAATGATTTGCCTTCTTTGTTTGCTTTTGTTCTCCGAGATTTTTATTTAAAAACCTTGTGATTTTTTCTTATTTTGAAAAATAATATATATGATTACAATATGTATTTTCTACAATATAACAGAAACAAATGGTTTCATAATGATGTGATATTACTTGTGAACATTGTGAATCCGGACCGCTCATCTGAAAAAAGTACCTGTTTTCAAATCCATAGCATGGCTTTCACTATAGGGGACTTTGCATATGCTCGTTTCTCAGTAGCTTAACCTCTCTTTTTTGACGATAGTAGGATAGGAAGAATAGGGTTAGAACAGGACTATTTGTTAGCTTACCGTTCTTGCAACATCTCATTAAATTGAAATTGAAAGTATGTGAAAAAAAATTCAAACATCACACACACCCATTCCTTCAAACAGATATCAACAAATCGATTGAAAAAAATGTAGATCACACTGGAACTTGAACTAATGAGATCCGCCACGAAAACTAATGACATTTATTACTGTACCAGAAGCCAAACAAAATATTTAGTAACTAAAAACTAGATCGGGATATGGTAATATAAACACTTACTTACTCCATAAGATCTAGAGGTCCAAATACGAGCTGCAATTCATCACCTTTTGCACGGGAAACCAGCGCAAATTGGTCGCACAACTCTTCACCCGTTGATTTTACAAGAATTTTTAAAAGTTAAAGTGAAAAAACTCTGCTCACTAACCGTTTTAAATACTTAGCAAAGTCGATGGTTAAGTCCCTTCGTGGTAGAATTACCTATTTATTTTTCTCAGATATTGCTTTTCGTCAGAATGCAACCTGGCTCTTTCCAGACCACTGGACCTCACAATTTATCACCGGACACGGTGCGTTTAATGCCGAGTTACATAAATTTAAAATCAAACTTAGCCCACACTGCCCTTGTGGTGACAGTAATCAAGATTCGGAGCATATTCTCTGGAATTGTCCGATTATGTCCGTAGAAAGAGGTATATTGTTTTCATTATGTAGGGATAACCATGATGGTCCTATCGGGCATTCAGATCTAGTTTCGTCTCCAGAAAATGTCTGTCAATTCAAAAAAAATGCTACTTCTTTTGGAGAAAAAGTTTACCTTCCCTGCCCCTCACCGTTCAATCCTTAATCACATCTGTTCTAAATTAAAAGTTATTTTATTAGTGCCATTAACTATCATTCTTGCTTATTATTATTTAATAGTTTTTTTTTTTACTTGTAATTATACCAATTCTTTGTATTTAGTTAACCTTTATTAATATCTATATATTTGTAATTATTATTTATTATTGCCTATTAAATTGTATATAAATAAAATGTATCTTAACTGTACCATTCAGGAGATATCATCTTCGGTATGATGCATAAAGGAAAAAAAACAAGTTTATCGAATAAAAAAATAAAAAAAAAATATATATATAAACACTTACAAACATTTACTATCATTATTGCTTACTATTACCTAATTACTTTACTACTTATAGTTATACCAATTATATTTAATTATCATTTAAAATATTTTAAATTATTATTTATTGTTGCCTATAAAATTGTTATAAAAAATCTTCGGTGTGATGCAGAATGGAAGAAAAAGTAAACACTTATTCTCTTTCACTTTTAGGGTGTGCACTGTCAATACTTGGTGAAAATGCATTATATTGATAAAAACACAATATTCCTTTGTACCTCATTCCACTTTATTTAATAGGTCAGGACCACTTTCGCTCATTGCAAGCATTGTCAACTGACAGGAAAAATATTTAAACAGAGCTATTTATACAAAAGTAAATTGAAATAAAGGGTCTAAGCAACAATTAAGAATAAAAAGAATTTACAAATTACACTATACGTGACTCTACAGTTACACAAAATTAAAATACTTAACACCTATAACATACAATAAAAAAAATCATCAAAGACTAATAAATTATAAGTGGTGAATGATGGCAATTATAAACACAATTAAAATTTTGGAAATTTTTAACAAAGTGAAACTCTACATTACTAAAGTAAATAACTTAATGACGAATTTGTGTTTCTCTACATAAAATAAATATAAAAAAGGAATATAACTGAGAGCCTGGTTAACACGCTACAAATAGTTTCAAAAAGAAAATTTCACGATTAACAGTAAATATTTTGAATTTCAAAGTCTTTTCATTCTAAATAATTTCATTCACCAAAGGATTATTTTTTAAAAAAACTAACAAACCTGATTTTATATTTTATTTTATTCACAGAAAATGTTCTTAACATGTTTATTTTCGTTCAATAGTTTACATTGACCATTGAATAAAATCTGAGCGTGTTTCAACTAACAAGTTCCAAGAAAAGACGAGGATTTCGTCCCGACGAAAACAAATTCCATTTGCAAGTCTGGTGATATTTCACAAGTTGTGCAGGGGTGTACTTGGCAAACAAGGCAATCTGTTTTTTTTTATCTCGTCGTAAGATGAATATTTCATAGAACGCTACGGCCATGAGGACTTTGCGACTGTTCTTGGGACAGATGCCAAGACGCGGTTGGAAGGTGAGTTTAATTCATTCTCGCTTAATGCCTTTGTAATATTACAATTCGTTGAATTATTTTAGATGATGAATCAACACTGCTTCAAAAAGACTAATAACTGATTTATTCGTTTTAAACAAGTAACAACGTTCTTAACTACCTTCTTCGATTTGAAAAAAGGTTCAATTTATTCACTATTTTCTATTGTATTAAAGCATTTATCGTAGCAATAATTTTGGCTGACAAGTTATCTTTAATATTAATTTTATTTCTCTTTACACATATGAAAAGTTAACTGAATAAAAATTCAATGCTAAAAACCAGGTTTCTTTAAAATAAAGCATAAAACTTTGCTCTTGGCGATCTCCTGCGGTCTTGAAATTAAATTTAAAATAGCTTAAATTTTTTAACTCTTTTTTAATGTATTGAATCCTTCAATGTCACAATACTCTTGTTTTACAAACGGTTCTCTTTAAAATTAATATTTCTCTCCTTCATGTGTAAGTTAAATGTTCACTGAGTAAAAAATTGTAAATAACCAATTGTTTTAAAAGATAAAGCAGTGCCATTAAAAAGTGTTAAAAATAAACCAAGTGTGTGCAAAAAAGTAAACATTAAAAAATACAAATTATTAAAAAGTATTAATGTTTGGCTAGCTTTCGTTTTTGTTCAATAGATGTGACATGTTATTTCAATTTGGTATAGTCTTATAATTTTGAAAATTACGCCATGTTATCAACTACAATATTGATGCTACATTTAGCACCTTTTGTAAAAAATACATGTTTGTAGGGTTTCTTGGAATATATACATTACATTGTATTGATGGTAATTTACTTAACTACTTAGTATTGGAAAATGTCCGCAAGCTATTTTGCCACTTAAATATTTATTTTTGAAACACTGTATTAAATCTACTTTAATTCTGACACCACTCAAAGAACAGGCAAGATCTCAGTATTCTCGAAGTGGAAACATAATTTAAAATATTTTAACTATTCATAAATCTTCAATGAATGTGGTTAAAAAGGAAACTCACGCATACCACAGTGGTGGCTTCTGATATAAATATACAGTAGGATATTTCGCTGAAATTTGTGTTTAACTAATAACTAGGTTTTTTATAAAAAATATAAACCTAATTATTAATAACATAAGAGGACGATGGAAATCTCACGTATTTACTTTCAACATTATTTTGTTATAAAATGATACTAATATTCTTTCGTTCAGTGGTGGCCGGTCAATGTGGCATTGGATCAATGCACCCCTTGTATATGCAGGGGTGGTTATATTTCATGAAATAATATTCAAACATAACATTTATACCTTTCACTCATTTTAAATTCTTCATGTAAAGTTATTGATTTGATCATACTTGACGTGCTTTTTTAGAATTTCACTGAAAAAAAAATGTCACGTCACTATGTTGATACTTCAAATTTTACCAAAATTTACATATTGTTGTTTACCTCCCATCCAGTGGCGGCCGGTCAATGTGGCATTGTATCAATGCACCCCTTGTATATGCAGGGGTGGTTATATTTCATGGAATAATATTCAAACATAACATTTATACCTTTCACTCATTTTAAATTCTTCATGTAAAATCATTGATTCGATCATACTTGACGTGCTTTTTTAGAATTTCACTGAAAAAAAAATGTCACGTCACTATGTTGATACTTCAAATTTTACCAAAATTTACATATTGTTGTTTACCTCCCATCCAGTGGCGGCCGATCAATGTGGCATTGTATCAATGCACCCCTTGTATATGCAGGGGAGGTTATATTTCATGAAATAATATTCAAACATTACATTTATACCATTCACTCATTTTAAATTCTTCATGTAAAATCATTGATTTGATCATACTTGACGTGCTTTTTTAGAATTTCACTGAAAAAAAAAATGTCACGTCACTATTTTGATACTTCAAATTTTACCAAAGTTTACATATTGTTGTTTACCTCCCATGCAGTGGCGGCTGGTCAATGTGGCATTAGATCAATGCACCCCTTGTATATGCAAGGGTGGTTATATTTCATGAAATAATATTCAAACATAACATTTATACTATTCACTCATTTTAAATTTTTCATGTAAAATCATTGATTTGATCATACTTGACGTGCTTTTTTAGAATTTCACTGAAAAAAAAATGTCACGTCACTATGTTGATACTTCAAATTTTAACCAAAGTTTACATATTGTTGTTTACCTCGCATGCAGTGGCGGCTGGTCAATGTGGCATTAGATCAATGCACCCCTTGTATATGCAGGGGCGGTTATATTTCATGAAATAATATTCAAACATAACATTTATACCATTCACTCATTTTAAATTCTTCATTTAATTATTGTCTATAATAAATATTTTAGAAATCGAAGCGTATTAATTAGTTATAGACAATAAATAAATGTTATGTTTGAATAATCTTTCATGAAATATAACCGCCCCTGCATATACAAGGGGTGCATTGATCCAATGCCACATTGACCGGCCGCTACTACTTTCATCTGAAGCATCTAGTTATAAAAAGCAATATTACTACATCTAGTCAAAATCAAAAAAAAAAGTGCATATTATATGTGAAATTTTCCACACAGTTATATGTTCCAAAACTCAATGTTATTAAGTTTTAATAAGCGATACATGATATTCATGAATTTGATTGATTCTGGTATCTGGTTTGTACATATTTTTTAAATTGTATAGTTTGCTATCTAATAAGCGCTGTAATTTTATCTTTATTTAAAAAAAACGTATCTTAAAACAAGCAATTACCGCTTGAAACATAAAAACACTGTTTGTCACAAAGAAATAAATGTGTTCATATCGCCTTTTGTAATTAAGCGCTTCAATTTCATTAAATATGATATAATAAAATTCAAATAGTGCGTAGCTGGATTTAATATTCGTTACCTGTACAAACAAACGATTTATTTATTTATCATAAACAACTTTGGACGAAAGGTAACGGTCAAAAGCTGCCGTCGTTATATGTTTTACAGTCGTTGGCTTGAATCCCAAAATAGTCATTTTCATGCATATTTCTTACATGCTTACATCCATTTTCACCCACATGGCGTTTTGTTAACGCCATTTTTACTTCCCCTCCCTCGCAGCATGGTGCTTGGTCGACAAAGCCTTTCTCGCTAAACTTAGTATACTTAAATTCTCCGCTAGAAGCCGATAGAATCCAAATTTTAGAGCACTTTTTTTGATACACTCGTTATTTAAATCTCTATGAAATTTGATAATCAAAATGAAATGTATATATGTACTCATTTGCTGAGAATTTTATTTGTATGGGATACCCTATAATATGAAGTTCTAGGAAGCAAACAGTATCAATTTCATAAAATAAATGATCATTGCTTATTTAATGCAAAAAAAGTAATTTCCCATTTCCAATTAAAATTGTGGAAAATTTAACAAATAAAATATGTGTTTTATTTATTTAAACGAAAACAACGGATACGCTTGCATAATTTATGTTTAATCTCTAAATCGTAATTTTTCAACTAAAAATGAAAACTTTGAAACGTTCAAAATATAGATTTCAATGCTAAAAATATGTTTATGAAGAAATATTTTTAATGAATTTTCATTCGCAAACCAGATTTGTTTTTTAATTTCTTTTGATTTATTCTTATCATAATTGTAAATAATTACTATGTACCACAAACCGTGTCACCCACTGTGGTCTAGTTGATTACAGTTTTCTCTACCGATCGGGTGAAACTGAGTTTGATTCCCGGTACGGTCAATGTAAAATTAAGTTTTTTTTTTTTAAATATAATTTAAGGTGTCGTTGTATATGATGTTAGTTATTGTTCTTTAGTAGATCTAGAGTGACGTACAAAACATTATCTCATAAAATTTATATCGTATTATCTTTCAACTTTCAAATATTTAGTGAATTGGCATTAGCTATAATGCTAAGACGCTTTTTTTATTTAAAAAGAAAAAACTTAAATGGTGACTATATGTTTTTTTTACTATAAAACGCACGGTGGAATATTTAAAAAAGAAGCCAGAACACGTTACATGAAATTTTATGTTATGAAATGTTTCACACTAAATAGATAATTATAATGATATAGTGGATTTGCAAAATAAAGCAAACATGTTGAAAAAATAATTGCATTGGTTTTTCCCTAAATAATGCAATTTCTTTCAAGAAATAACGCAACTCGAGAAAGCTCCCGACAAAAACAAAAACGTAATGGCTAAACGAAGGAAAATAAACGGCCAGCAAAAAATTAAAAAACGACATCCTCGCTAAACCGGCGTTGCTGCAAAAACAACCCCGCGACGTGTTAATGACACCTCCGAAAAGGCTTTGCGGGAAATGAGAAAACGGTTGATAATACGGGCGGTGTAATGTTTTTCAATCCACCTCTATACCCTTACCACCGCCCGGGGGTGGGCGCAACTCAATGTAATTTGATAGCCGCCAAATTATCACTGTAAAACGAATATTAAATAATCAACAATAAATTTCGCAAACAAAGGTAATAAATTTGGCCAATACAATTTAATTTCATAAAATTCTAGTCGGTTTATTTATACTTGTTTATATCTTTACCTATTAAACTTTCTGTAAATAATTCCTACTAAATCCGTAACCGTTTTAGTGGAATGGTTTTAATTTTATTTATTCAATATAGAATTATTTTCACATCTGATCATTTTCGATTCACAAAACATTTCGTTTGATGTTATAAGTGTATATAGATATTATACATATATATATATATATATATATATATATATACTATATTAAAAGTACACAAAATGATGTTTTCATTTTACTTTATTATAATTATCCACATACATAAAGACAAAATTAAAAAAATTACTATTTTAAAAAAATATTAATCATAGACAGTTCTTTCAGTCAAATAAAACTAAAACTAGAACTACAGCTGAATGTATCCATTGGGAAAATACAACCATTTTATAATTCTATACCAACGAAATATTAAAAAATAGTTAAAGTACAATTTTTATAGTTTATAAACCAATTCATTTTTTTGTCAATGCTTGCTTTTTTTTTAATCCATGTCCGCTCTCAATGTGAAGCATATGGCCTCCTAATGGAGATATCTTAACAGTTTTTTTTCTACGAGAACTGTTTGTTACTCAGTCACTCAACCTCACTTTTTTCAAAGTGAGTAGGGAAAGAAGGATAAGGCTAGAACAGGACTAGTGGTTGGCTAATTGCTATTGCTACACCCGATTATCAAAAGATCAGAAGGACGGGAGGAGAGGAAATGATGTGAATTGACATCACAAACACCCAGTCTTCGATCACTGTGGTCTGACCGGGAATCAAACCCAGACTTGCGTGATCGGTAGAGCAAGCTCTAACCAACTGGGCTACAGCAGGCGACATGGGGATATAGCTCAGTGGTAGAGCATTCGACTGCATGCTTGCTTTACTTGGCACAAAACGACTGAGACAAAATTTGTTACATACTTATACTCTTACTACTTATTATTCATTTTAATGGTTTAGGTTAACAGATTTAACAAACTTTTGTATTCGGCAAATCTTTTTTTTTTTTTGATATATTTTGTACTAAAATATATTGAATTTTTAAATTTCTCCATCCTCTGTTTGATATTCTAATGAATTTGTGTGTTTTGCCAAAAGAGCGAGTAGAAAATATGCAAATTCTTGTATCGTTAATTCAAAACAACACTCTTCAATTTAAGCTTTCTTGCCGTCACAAGAAAGATAATATTTAGATTATTTCTCGAAAGATTACATTCTATAAAGTATTTTTTTTCCAACCATCGTTTTAAATTTAATTAATGTTTGTATCATTCAAAATCATTCAGTATCGATATGACTTTGAATCTTTTATAACTATATCAATAATTTATTCAATGGTTATAACTTTTCACTCGGACTATGGCATAGTAAAATATTTGATGAAAAAAATACTGGCATTCATTTTGCCCAAAATGTGTAATAGTTACTATTATTCCAACATAAATGTATTATAACTTAATGAGTATTATTATTAATTTTGTTTTTATTGACTAATCTACCACAGTTATTTGTAATTAATCAATATAAATATATTAACTGCATCATGTTAAATTTGTTTTATTTCGTAAACAATTTCAAAATTAAATTCATATTTATCTGTCGCATTCAAATGATCCATTTTTGTAAAGCACTAATTGTAATATTTGTTGAGTAGATAATGTTTATTTTATTTCAATGACTATTTTAATGAGTGTTTCACAAAAAAACAACAATATTTTTACAAAACGAATTTGATTTAACAAGCTGTTTTAAGAACACAATTGCGCATTGGTGCTGCTTAAATGTAAAACAATTTAATTTATACAAAAAAAAAACAAATTTGATACCTTTGTTACTCAGTGAGATGATACCGGAAGAGCTTTCAATAATTTTATATAATCCTTCAAAAACTTAATATTATATACTACCATTTCTTTATAAAACATGACCAGCAAACAAAAATAAATATAATATAACTTTTGAAATTACTCACCATTCAAATTTGTAGGCATTCCTCTGGGTTAATTCATTTCGCCAGCAATGGCTTTAAGCTTAGTGATACATTTATTAACTAAACGTCAGTTTAAGTTCATCTGTGTACTTAAACGTCTAAAGATGCCGAAAGGCAAAATCTGGATCGTTAGTGACAAAGCTTGTGTGAATGTACATAATTTGAACGATTCAAATTTAATCTTGAAATTTCACGAACTCCTTCAGTCGAAATCTTAAATTATTTTTAGTTCTAAAAGATTAAAGTGTCAATGTTGATATCTTCTTCTGTTCTGAATATGGCGTATTGCTATGAAATGAATAATAGAATCGTTATAGAAATAAAACTAGTTCTTATTAATCTTAAATAATAAATTTGCTAAAAATATTCAGTAGTTTGAAAAGAAATACACAACTTCTTGAATAGATGTGAAATTTTCAACAAGGGCCGGTCGTTAAAACAATCGACGCTTTGTTTTAGACGCCCGAAACAGCTCGGCGGCTCTTGCAAAGTATTTAAACTGAAAATATTGATAAGATCATTATGTATTCTCTGCTGAGTAGGCAAAGTTTGGTCGCCCACCAGCTTTCCTCATTGAAAGCTCGGGCATAATGAAAGCTCTATATAGCCAGTTTTGTTTTAAATCTTCGTTACGTCGTGGAATATTTAAGCTCAGTTTTCAGCGAGAAAATTTTAGCTGCAAACACATTATTATATCCTTTTCACGAAGGCCGTCAATTATGAAAATGTAAACATACTTTTTCAAACAAAGATAGTCCGGAGTACTTTCAAAACAAAAGTGTAAATACATTTTCGTCATTTATTTATGTTTATTTTTTACATTTATAATATTGTACTTTGAAAATAAAAACGCTTTGATCTCTGTTGTAACATTTGTTAACTATTTTCTTTTAACACTTCCTCTACAGTGCTTAAAAAATACATCCAATACGTTACGGTTCTTTAGGAACCAATTGAAAAATATACTTCATGGGCTTTAGCCGTCCATCAAAGGACGGTAAGTGTAAAACATGTTTTTTACTTGGTTTTTTAAGGGTCAGCAACATATCGGAAGTATTTTTTATCTCATTTACAAACAAAAGTATCTCTACATTACTTAAACTGTTTTCAACTTAGTTTCTCAGCCTTTTTTTACGACAATAAGGCTGAGCGTATACTGATTTACAAGCTGACAGCACAAGGTGGTAGAAATTCTTTATTACATGAAGAAACACTTGCGGAAGCTGCAAGGTAGTGCTGCGCTCCGTTGTAATGCCGACACAAATTCCTGCGTGATCTGTGCACGTTTGGACTAGGCCATCCAATCCGGGATCCCGTTCAATTTTCTGATCCCGATATTTCGGGATTGAGATGGCCGCGATTCCGGGATTTCGGGATTCAAGATTTCAAATTCTTCGGTGAGCTAAAAAAAAACGAGTTTCCGCGAGAATCTGGGAAAAAGTATACCAAATCGGGGATTTAAAATTCCTCGGTGAGCTAAAAAAAAAAACGAATTTCTGTGAGAATCTGGGAAAAAGTATAACAAATCTCAAAAATCTCAATCCCGGGATCCAGGGATTCAAAATTAATCAATCCCGAAATCCCGGGATTGGATACCCTAGTTTGGACGTGGTATTTAGATTTCACCGCAAAAATGACCAGTAAATTAATTAAATGTGTCATGTGTGCAAACTGAACTACGTTTAAACTATACATTAAAAAAAATATTGTAAGTCATTTTGTGTCATTCAGATATATAAGATAAGTGAACAAGCATTCTTTTATTTATTTCCATTGGGATTCACCACACATAATGAAAGTATTTAGTTTTTAATTAGTACTTTTAAAGTTTGTCTCCCACCCCTTCCCTGTGTTCAGTAAAAAAATACAAACCCCCTATTGTATTTTGTAATTTATAACATTAGAATTAAAATTAGTTTTTAGTTTATTCGTAAATGTTGCGATGGTCTGATGATGCTTCTCAAAGAAGCAAAAAACGTGCCCCATTCTGTAACACAACAAGTGTAAGAAGAATTTTGTCAATTATAATGTTGTGTGTTTTTTTTAGTTAGTCAAAAGTCGTACTAAATTGGAGAAATAGTTATATTTATTTCAAAAAAAAGATGAAAAAATAATAACATGCATTTAAACCAAACTTTAAGAAGATATTCGATCATCAAACAGGGAAATGAGTGGTTTTGCTCAGCTCGTTTTCAGGTTGAAAAGCGGGTCAAACTATTAGCAAGATGGAGCTTTGTGTACTACTGATTGCATGAAACTAATTACTTCACAGCGGCTACTCGTAGCTGAATAAGTAGATTATTTTGAAAAAATATTAACATCAATAAATGAATCATTGTAATTGTAATTTTTGACAGAAAGCATTGCTTAGATTTTTTATTTTATTTTTCAACAATTGAGTACTATTAAAATACTAAATAGGTACAATATCTAGAAAAATTATCTTTTCTTATAATTTATGTTATTCAGGATCCGAAGAGCAGCGGTTAACGTTTTTGACTTAAGTGTCAAATCTCACGGGTTTTAGTCCCAGTACGAACAGCATTTTTTCAATCGATGTATATTCAAAAGTATGGATTTTTGTAACGTCTAAAAATACCCTCCATCTATTTCAATCCTAAAATAAGGGGGAGTAGAGAAAGCAATTATTAAAATACTAGTCTTGACGTAGCACTATTTTCCTAACCCTACTACTCTCTTTAAAAAAAAAGTGTTTGAGCAATTGAATGTCAGTTCTCATAGAAAAACATCTTTTAAGATACTTCTATTAGGAGGCCATATTCTCTAGATCAGCCATATTTATAGTAAACTGTAAATATAGCACATACTATACTGCATACATACGTATGTATGTATGATGTACAATGGCGTCGCGAATAGCGACTGATTTGACGTAAAATGCAGTCACTAGTCGAGCCGGCACGCCAGTACTGCGGTTTTTGCATGTAAAATATTTGGTGACTATAATTATTTTGGGCCGCACATAAAAGCTTACTGGGCTGTAGGTTGAGTATGGCTGCTCTAGATTGAGAGCGGAGATAGATTTTTAAAAATATCTAAATAGTATCAACTGTCTTTATTATATATATATTTGTCAAGTGCATGGTGCTTGGCGTCAGCTAATGTAGTACTATGTACTATCCGTTTAGTTTTATAATAAACATTATTTAAACAACCCAGACACTAATATGTATAGCTTTAAAAGATTGACAAGATAATAAAACATTATACTCGGCTTCTTTTTATGAGTTATTTCTTGAATTGGAATCCTGAAAAGATGTGAAGTTTGTCATAACTCTGTTCTTTTCCAGACTAGATTTTTGATTGTGTACGTTTGATACAGTAGTTATCCATGACACGTGGCCCGCTTGATTGAGTATCATCTCCATGATTCATCGCTATTTTTTAATTTAAAATGTACGTCATAGCAGCGAAATATTTTCATACATGTCATTTAAATATTTTAATGACTTTGTCATATAAAATTAAATTTGATAATTTTGTTAATCCATTTTTCATTCCTTCGTGTTCAAAACAAGATTGTTATCTTTAACTATTTTCGTAAATAATATATAATGTTAAACTATCTATGCTTGATGTTGGTTTACTCTTATTTTATGTACTTGATACAAAGTTGTTGATTCATTAGCATCATACTCAAACAAAAAACGAATAAAACACTGTTCTAACGTTGTTTTGATTTCAAAATTACTATCAACATTTCCTTTCGCAATAATCAACTTTTGCGAAATCATTTGATATTTTAAGTCGATGTTAACTAATTTAACATTGAAAATAGAGATTACCTAACAAGAACAATTATTCTTAGCAATGAAAGATAAATTTGATTACAAAATAAATATTAAAGATTATAGTAATAAATTGGAAAAAAATACAAAAATACTTAATAGAAAATTTAAAATAACTTTGATTATTCCACGTAGTGTTAATAACTGTGGAACGTGTTTCGCCTCTTTCAGAGGCATCTTCAGACTTACTATCGCAAAGTTTGCTTAAGTAATAAAGCAAAATTGATTCTAACATTTTTAAATTATAAAATTATAAAATGGAGTTTGGGGTTTTTTTTTTCTTTAAAGAGGTGGTGATAGAATTGAATAAAGCAAACAAATAATGATACTAATGAGCTGCAATAAATCAGATTGGGACTTTTCCCTTTAAAGGGAAGCAAGGAGGGGGTTATAGAATCGAAACAATGTAAAAAAATATAATCATACTACTAATGACGTTAAACATTACAAACTAATGAGCTGCAATCAATCAGATAGGTTGGTGATTACTCTATTAATTGGAAACAATGTAAGTCATGGCGAACAACCTGTCATATTAAGAATATTATTAAATAGTATTTATTTTTTGTAAAAAATTACTTAAATTGTCAAATTCAAGATTTCAAATTCTCCGGTGAGCTAAAAAAAAAACGAGTTTCTGTGACAATCTGAGGAAAAAGTATTCAAAATCGGGGATTTCAAATTCCTCGGTGGGCTAAAAAAAAAAAACGAGGTTCTGTGACTATCAGGGAAAAAGTATGGCGAATTGAGGATTTCAAATTCCTCAGTGAGAAAATCTCAATCCCGAAATCCCGGGATTGGAAAAAGGCTCCGGGATTGGATACCCTAGTAGATAGCACTATTGAAATGTGTATGTTGTGTATTTTTGAAAAGTGTCATTTTTACGATACTTTTAGACGTGTAGAATATTATAAGGTATCTATTTTTTTTCTAAAATACCACATGGATCACTTCACCTCTAACGGGTCCATATTTCTCCCAAATTGCTCTGTTTTTCTAGTAATACTAAAGAATAGTTAAGTTTACATACGTTAATACATAAAATACTATTTATTGTATTTTAGTATTCGGATGAACAAACAAACATTAAAGCCGGTAATACTTTATGTTACAGGAGCTACAAGTTTCATTGTACGTTTTTATTTAGATTATTAAAACGCTGGACGGAAAACTCAGAAGCAGGTGCTTGAGAGTTTTCCTCTCGGAATCCACCCAAGAGATATGTGCCTGCAATACTATCCGGACTTGGAGAAACTTTCTTCAACTTGGTTAGCATTTTATGACGCTGCTTTAAACAGATGAGCACCTACAGAAAACCTGGTGAACGTAAAATAGCATGCCAAAACTTTTTTCCTGTTTCGCTGAATTATAATAAAGTATATCAGAGGCATGTGGCGGCTGCGGATCATAAACCTCGCGTTTCATGCCTTGAATAGTTTAAGAAAAGTTGTCTAATTCCCTTTGGTATGTATTCATTGAGTCTGGGCACGGCTGTAAAAGGAAATACTTAATGAAAGTTTTATTGTTTTGAGTTATTACTAAACACAAATTCAAGCAGATTTTTAAGCTACATAAATCTCTTTTGAAATAATTAATACTTTTAAAACTATTCAACTTATAAGAATTATTAATTCAGTTTGTTTTAATTCTTTGTAGTAAAAAGATTATACGTATTTGTAAAAAGTATTTCAATTAATAAAGTATGTAGTTTTGATTTTTTTTTCATTTTATTTTCTTAGGTGCACGGATGAACTTGAACTGACTCATGATAATCCGTGCACTTGAAATGTTAAATTATTTTTTATTGTTTTTTATCCATGTCCGCTCTCTATGTGTATCATATGGCCTCCTAGTGGAAGTATCTCTACAGATTTTTTTCTACGAGAACTGTTTGTTGCTCAGTTACTCAACCACTCTTTTTCAAAGAGAGTAGTAGGGATTGAGGGACAAGGCTAGGACAGGACTAGCGGTTAACCAACCGCTCTTGCTACGCCCATTTGTTAGAGGATCGGTAACGGTGGGAAGGACATCACAAATTTCCATGCCTTTGAAATGAAATCGATAAATCGATCGAGAAAAATGCTGTTCGTTCTGGGACTCAAGCCCTATCACATTCCTATAAATTGACCTCATTCTACAAAAATACATAGAACAAATAATAGTGTATTTTAAAAAAAAAAATGTTCTTGGTTGAAAAAATTGGATGGTAATTGGATGATTGGAAAATTGGATGATTGGAAAAATTGGATGGTTTTAAATAATTTGAATGCGATAAAAAAAATTATGGCTTCAAATGCATTAAATTAAAAGTGACTAGACCAGGCACGGGCAAACCATGGCCCGCGGGCCTTTTAACGCCTTTTTTAAAAATGATTGAAAATAAATATAATAATTGTTATTTTTGGATCAACCTATATGTGAACAAACATTTTCAATAATGAATCTCTTTACGATCAAACATTACCAATAAAAATTTACAGGCAGTTTATAAGGATCTTAATTACAAAACTAACACCAAACTTTTTAAAAATGTTAAAAAACGTAAAACAGTTCCATTCCTCTCAAAAGATTGTTTTTTTTTCATGATGATAAATAATTTACATACAATCATGGTATTTTACTTGCGGCCCGCCGCTCATTTTGAATTCCTGAATTTATCCCTTCATCCGAAAAGATTGCCCCCCTCAAAAATAGAAATAATTATATATTTTCTTGATAACACGATAGCAAGAAATATAATTCAAAATCTATTTTACTAAATGTAATATTTGCGAAAAAAAGTAATTCGATATTAAAGTTACGGTTCTTGTTTGCGGAAATTAAAGAAACACTCTTTAGTCATTTCTAATTATGTCCTTATTTGTCTTGTTTAGATCTCAAATTAAGCTACAAACGAAGTTTTCTAATCAATGTTACTGTCATTAGCCGAATTCTATGCTTGGTAAAAAATAAAACTTGGTTCTGTCACGTTTCGGTTCTTTTGAAAACTTCAGAAAGGCAATTAATTGAACCAGAAGCCTGGTGTAATCTTATAATCTTAGGAAAAGGTAAGCCTCCCTTTGTAATTGTTCTTTGGAAATGGTCCAAGACTAAAGAGTTCGTTTTATCACTATCGATATAATTACTTCCGTCCTATTTTTATGTCATAAGTTTTGTAATGATTGGATAAAGTTTTACATGGCCTTCCAATTTTCGGCCATTACGTGTCAATTTTATTTTTTTATTTCGGATACACCTTCCGGAACAGTGGCTAGAAATTCTGATTTTATATAGAAGTATATTTTGCCTAAAGTTAATTAAACTACTACTGCATTCCCCGATTTACTTAGCACCTTTTTTACGCTGATTCACTTTAACGCGGTCAAGAAAATGTGATTTGGAAACATTGTGTTAAAAATTGATGGTGTCAAATTTCATAGAGACCCGCAAAATCATTGTACACAGTATGAAGAAAAATACAAATAATATACGAAAATTAAGAAAACAATCACGAATTTTAATGAAAAAAAAATATCAATGAAAAAATAATGTGCTCAAGATAACTTAGACATTTCCGATAATTGTGCAATTGATCTTTATAATTCTATTGATGATGATTAAACCGAATTCAAATTAGTTATAAAGAAAATGGTTACATTGTTAAAAGACTGTAGATAAAAAAGTATAAAAATTTGAAGTTGTATTTTTTTTGTTAAAAAAATGTTATTTCTTAAAATACCTATATATATAAACTACAATTTCGAAAAAATCTTTTTTTCATCCATGTTAACTCTCAATTTAGAGCATATGGCCTCGTAATTGAGGTATCTTAACAGAAGTTTTTTTCTACTAGAACTGTGTGTTACTCAGTCGCGCAACCTTTCCTTTCCAAAGAGAGTAGCAAGGAGAGAAGGGAAAGGCTAGAACATTACTAATGACTAACTTATCGCTCTTGCTACGCCCAGTTGTTGAAGGATTGGAAGGTTGGGAGGGAACTTTTAGACATCACAAACACCCATGCCTTTGAATAGAAATCGATAAATTGACCGAAAAAATTCTGTTCGTACTGAGACTCGAACCCGTGAGGTCTGGCACGGAAGTCAACAACGCTAACCGATAAGGACCCGACAAAAATATATTGGATAAATATTTTCGGTTAACAGAAATACGGACCTTTTCCCAAAAAGCAAGTTTAAAATTAATATGAAATTAATGTCTTAATTAACGTGGTTTATATGTTATAATAGAAACCATTCTTTGATTTTCGCGGTTTATACTTATCTACCGCGTATTAGATTTATATTTTTAAAATGTCCATCTTGCCTGTGTGGAACATTTTTACCTTGACGTACTTTGTAAATAGTTTGTATTCAACTTAAATACTTATATGTATATATATTATTATATTTGTGGCTGTTACCGTTTCTTATTTGCAGCATATGTATTATTAATGCAGCATACGGGCAGAATTTGTGTACTAGAACCTGTTATAATTCATCCAATAAATTCTTACTTTCTGGAGAGAGTCATTACAAGGAAAATGAAATTGTTACACTTCATCACTCTTAAAACGCTGGACTTTTAGAGTCAAACAGGTAGTAAGAAATATAATTAATCCTCGACATAAAGTGTCCCCAACACATTTTCCGCTATCTGAGTGTATATTTAGTATATGTGTTTGCTTTATTTCCCGTGACCGGGCTTAAAATATAAAAAAATCAATGCTCTTTAAATCCGTTTTACCAGCTTTTACTACTGTACACGATCAAGGCTTTGATCAACTTATCTTAGCTGAATAGTTTTCATAAAACAACCAAGAAATAAATTTAATTCAATGGCCTCAATCTGCATTCTTTCTTTAGTTACATTTTTTTCGTTTGTCATTATAAAAACGGAAAATAGGGGTGTCGATCAAAATCTTGTCGTATAATAAAGTTAAAAGGTATTTCAGCATAATTCCGTTGTCAAAGTTACACATTTTTTATGTACTATGATAAAAAAAAGTTTTGACAATGGCCCGAATTACAATAACTGTCAACTTTTTTACTAAACTATTCAGGATATTTTTGTTGAAATCTTTTTTCTTATCTAATAAATTCCAAACCAAACATAACTGTATATAGATATTAAAATGATGGTAATAATTAACAGCAGTAGACACAAGACAGCGCCACCTGTCAATACTTTCACTTAAATGATCAAAAAACACACATGTCACTGTTTTAGCATCTTGAGCAAGCACAGTGTTTTTTTCTGTCTGTAGAAAACATAAAAGCTGAGAAAAATTTAGTCCGATTATGTTTATCTAATAAAATCCTTATTGTTAAGATAAAATATTTATTAATAACATATTCTGCCTACAACTTTACACAGTCTAAAGCCACGCATGAAATTAAGCAGCAGGGATAATATTGGGTACATGAAATACAGCCTATCAAAGCTAGATTAATTGGCGGGTCAGTTCTAACTGTCTGTTATATTGACTAATTGACGCAAGTTCTGTTTCAAAATTGAAAGCCCTTCAGTATCAATTGTACTTTATTCACTATACTACTTGCAAAGGGTCGAAAAATAAAAAAACAATACTTATACATGTATTACAATAGGAAATCAAGTATAAGATTTTTGTAAACAATAATTAAAGATATCAAATTCTTAATAAGTTTCCGGACATTAGATAATGACCCTAAAATTGTCATTTTCTGAATTCAAATATAATTAAAGCGAAAGTTAATTTTCTTAAAATTTGTTATAAATGAAGCTTAAAACATTTTTTTTAAAAATCTTCAAATAGACGATTTTAATGCTGTGAATGTGAAAAAATATCAAAGCCATCTCAGTTGATTTCAGTGTGACAGGTCTCTATGGAATAGAATATTCTCGAACACTTCGATTTAGATATCTCAGTCTCAAATAAAAGTGAATAATAATCCTGAAAAGACAACGTGATCAATCAGAATTCACAATAAAATGAAAGCTAATGATATCAAAGGGACCATTTGCGTAACTCTATTTATACAACCTCAAGTTCCTTCAAGTTCAAGGTCTTGAACTTTCAGATCAAGTTTATTTGTAAACTTGGACGTCTGAAGATGCTGAAAAGCGAATCTCGGGTCGTTAGTGACAAAATTTGTGTGAATTTTCATGATTTGGATGATTCATAAATCGATTTAAAAATCAATTAATGAAACTTCCCTTCAAACTCATAAGCTCCGTGACTGAAGCTAATGAAGTTTACCACTCAACCCCGTACACAACTTTATTTAAAAAATATATTATTTATTGCAGCACTTCTGTTATCTACTAGATATTCATAAATTTAAAAAAATATATATTGTTTGGCATTATATCAGTTGTAAACAAAAATATAAATAAAGCTTAAATTATTTTAAGGTCCTCTCTTCAATAAAAAATATTTTTCACTGATCAAACGTATTATTTACTGCACATTTATAATATATGACATAGGTTGGTGTTGGGTACATTTTACCATCAACAAAGATATAAAAGTGAACAGTAGTTATTAAAAAGTTGACGATTCTTAATTTATACTCTTACTGGTGCTTTCCAGTTGAAGTATTTTGAGCGTAACTATTGTGACCCAGTTGTGAATTTTGTAATAAACATTTAATAGCTCATCTAAATGTGTTTTCCCAAACTTTATACTATGAAGATTTATTTGCCTAATCCTTCACTTCTAAATATCTTCGCAGGATAGATGTGGAATAACTTCATCGGTGGAAATAAGTCGTGTACGTTTGCACAGAACGTAATTAAGGTCTTGAAACAAAATAAGCATGATATCTACATAGTTGCATCTACAGTGCTAACACAAAGTAAAAGATAATAAAAAGAAAATATTTTTTGTAGTAATTTCACATTTATTTAATATTATTAGGATCAGTGAGTGAATGAATCAGTTTTCAGTAATTTTCATCAATTGAAAATGATGTTTCACACATACCATTAGAACAAAACATTTTATTACATTTTTGAATACATTAAAAATGACAAAGTTGAACCCTTACAACGAAATATTACGATGAAAAACTTTTAATACGTAACAAATCTATCGTTCCCCTATATTTATTGATTTGGCATTTACTTGGTAGAACTCTATTATAATAGGGTAAAAACAGCAACGTATTTAGTTATACAGTTTTTATATTTATTTGTTGATAGCTATTTTGGTTTTCGCCATCGTCAGAACTATAGTTCTCTTTTTCCCTACTATCGTTCCTCATTTGGCTAAAAAACATAATCACAATAAAGACCTGATTTTAAATCATTCATTTAAAAAAAATGAAAATTTTTTCAGCTTTAGTAAAGTAATTGAGTAATTTCATACACAGAAAAAAACAAATAACGATAGCACAACGATCAAATTTGTTTTCAAATGACATAAATATATGATTACAATTTACAATGTAGGCTACGTGTAGTCGATAAAGGATATATATAATTAATGAAGATTTTTTTTAATATAGCTCAAGTAATTTTATAGAATATATTATGTTATGAATGACTTTATTATTTTCCAAAAACTTAAACTCTTTATTAATATATATATTTAATGAGGTATTTCAACATTTTTATCAAAGTTGTAATGATTTTATTTCAAATAATTCACTCCACATTTTACGTGTTAATTCTTACATTAAGGCTTCTACCTGTCTGCCCAACATAAGCAAGCAAAATAACATCATCAAATATATATATGTTTTTACTAGATCACGTACAACGTTACAACCAGCTTTTTATACCATTTACAACTTAGGAAAACTTTTATTAAATAGTGAAAATAAGTTTGAATTATTTTTTAAGACTGGCAAGCTGTTATTACCAAATATTTTTAATACAAATACCATAACATTTCTTAACTTTGTAATCACTCGGTGTTAAAGATTCGCAAGGATGCACCGCCACCAGCGCATCGTTCATGTTTCCGTAAAGTAATTACATTTGACTTGCACTTGTCCCACCCTTCCCCAAGTGGGTCGTTGAGGAGACTTGACTTTACCCCTTTACCTATATTTCCAGTTAAAAGATATAATCTCATTTCCATACGCCTGGTGACCGAGCATGATTACTTTCCGCATGCTTTTAACCCAGTGCCAACCTATAAAATTTTAATTTATGCACGCCGTGTCCTATTTTACGCTACTTTGTTTTTTGAACTTAAAGTTACCGTTATGTTTGTTTGATTTGATTCTTTGAATGAAAATATTTACTTTCGACGGAAATAGAACACGTTTTTTTCCCAAATTCAAATTGCTTTTTTTTTAGTAAGGTTGCTTGTAGACTATCCACACATTATTCATTAGGTGACTGAGAATTTAAAATTCGACAGTGGACAGTTCTAAAAAAATACAAAAAATAGCATTTAAAGAAAGACCAAGCTCTGTCACATTGCGGTATCAGTTTTACGTAGTTATATTTTATTTGAATTTATCTTGTCCCTGACTTTAAGTTGTTTACATCATTTCAATGAATTTGCCATAAATTCATCTACATTTTGGTATCATAATTATGTATGTAACATAAAATTCCGACGCTAGAGGCTTCGTATTAAAAACTTAAATTTTCATTTGCTGTTTATTGATTCCTATCAATGTGTTACTTACCAACTTCGTCCAGTACTATTACGTCATTAATACATTATTATATAATTTTGATTGAAATTACAATATTATTTCATATATTCAATCGATATAGAGTTATCACGAACGACTATACAAATGTGCTATGTTGCTAGAATTATTTAGGTACACAAGTAATTTCTACGCTATGCAGATAGTTGCATATAATAATAATACATGTTAACAGAAACTACGCAAGTTGAAAGCTTCTAAGGTTTACATTACAGATTAAAACAGGAGCTCGTTCCATCAGGACTGTATGGTATATCATAAGGAACAAAATTATCACATAGTCATTACAGTTACAAGTAGGGATTCTGTGTCGAGACGTTCCGAGACTTGTCGGTTTTTTTGCTGTCTTGTCCTGGGAACCGTGAAATGTGCTAATAACATGTACAATTTAATTTTGAAAAAAACAATTCTTGTGGTTAAGAAACCCTCAAAAGGACTGATGTGTATTGAATGAAAGCAGGTATAAGAGGGGAGCCCCAAGAAAAACAGACATGTCATGGTCGGGACTAGGGTATCCAATCCCGGAGCCTTTTTCCAATCCTGGGATTCCGGGATTGATTAATTTTGAATCCTGGGATCCCGGGATTGAGATTTTCTCACCGAGGAATTTGAAATCCTCAATTCGCTATACTTTTTCTCAGATTCTCACAGAAACTCGTTTTTTTTTTTAGCTCACCGAGGAATTTGAAATCCTCGATTTCGTATACTTTTTCCCAGATTCTCACACAAACTCGTTTTTTTTTTTAGCTCACCGAAGAATTTCAAATCTAGAATTTGCCAATATCGTGTAAATTTTCGGGTTTGCTCAAAATTTCTCAATCTCGATATCCCGGGATCGCGGTTATCTCAATCCCGGAATTCCGGGATCAGAAAATTGAACGGGATCCCGGAATTGGATGCCCTAGTCGGTACGTGACACTTGGACGACAGCCCTTATGTAATTCATTGACAGCACACTTTCTATACAATCCATGATAATCGATTTACAAATGAATTATTAAACATTATTAGAGATTTTCATATGTTTAAACGAATTAGTCGATCCGCTAATTTATTTATTTATTTAATTAACATTGTACAAGGTTGACAAATTATAAATTTAAAACTTTTACAATGGAGAAAAAAAAATAGTATAATTTAATATTAAAAGCAGTAAAAAAAAAAGTGGCAAGGAAGAATGTAAGAATGAGAATGTATGTTTGTAGTTGTAGCATTTCTAATTTTACTAAAATTATAATGTTATTGAAGGGGAAATAAAAGTCTCGAGTCCCGGGACTTTGAAAACCCCGAGACTTCATAATCCCTAGTTACAAGAAAGGTAGGAACTTTAATTAATTCAGATGCATCCATTATTTATACAATAGTCAAAAAACTTGTTATTAAAATCAAACGTAGTTTTAAAGTTATTAGTAATAAATTGAAAGCGTAAAAATATGCTTACTCTCTTTTTAAAAAACGACGATTACACTTCAAAATCTATTTTCAATACAGCTTTGTAAACACAAAGCGATGTATCAAACTGCTATTTGTAATACTTCTCTCAAAAAACGTAAAGGTTAACCAATACCTAATAAATTGTGGTGCTATCCATATAAGTCTAATATTTATATCGTTAGTAATATTATTCATTCAAATTTTCACTCGCGTATCACTGATGAAAAGTGTTTTTTAATGTTACGTTTATTTTTAAAGCAATGCAAAAAAATCCGGCCTAAGAAGGTTTTTTTACCTTTGGAAAGCAACGAGTCAATACAACGGTTTACAAACGCAGAACACTTGTATAGTCCCCTGAGAGGTTTTTTTTACGTATTTGTTGGGTTCCCTTCTCCTATGGGTCCACATTTCTATTCCTCTTTTCGTATTTCGAGCATGCATTAACGCAACGTTTTTTTCAAACGTTAATAGGGATAAAACATTTTCTTGTAATAATGCACTGCAATATAAATAAATATTTGTATGAATACATAAAAATATTTATGACTATTGTTAATCACAGCCAGATTCTAAGGAAACAAATAAAGAGTAGAGATAGCAATCAATGTTGATAAAACCAAACTAGTGGTTATTTGTAACGCAGGTCTGCATTTGCAGAAAGAAATTATGCAAATCATTTAAAATACAAAAAAAAATGTATTTAGACAATAATATAAGTGACCTGTGGTATAATAAAAAAATAATGAAGCCTTTCACACTCTTAGCATCATCAGCAATGACTCACATTACAGAAGTTTTTTTACCATAAAGAAAATAAAAGTATGGTAAGCTTTTTTTCCATATTTATTTAACTTCCTCTTCATAGTCCGGAGTGAGTCTTGACTACCTCAATCAATCTCCTCCATTCCACTCAATCCACCCTCAGTCGCTGACCTACAGCATTCGCAAGTCCTGTGACACACCATCTATCCAGCGTAGTCGTGACTTTTCAACATTTTTTCATACCGAAAAAAATGAGGACATTATTTTATCACAGATAAAGCAAGATTTGGCTGTGGTGTGCATTTTAGAATTAACGTGGACAAAGCGCAAAACTAGAGTAATATTATTGTAAGATCAAGACACCACTGCGATATTGGAAAACTCTCATCAGACTGAATGCAGTGTTATATTCAAACACACTAAAACTTTTTTTTAAAAATACGTAGTAATAAGTAGTTGGACATGGAAAAGCGTCTGGATTTCGCTACTCAAAGTTTCGGTAAAGAAGATACGACTCTTGAAGAGATTTGTTATATATTTTCCATAATTATGAAGATACTAAAAAAAGAGGTAAAACACCACAGTATTTAGATATTTTTAGATTGAAAAAACTATTATAGATGAGATATTATTAATTACTTATTAAATTACACCATTCAATAAATAAGTTTGATAAAAACAATATTTCTCCTTCATGCGTTTAACTATATTTTTTTAAGATAGGTGTCTAAATCACTAATTAGGGTACACATACTCTATACACAGTAATGTTGACAAGAATTGGTGATTATTAGCTTGCCAGATGGAGGTAATTAGCCCCCTTTTCAAGCGCTATGGGGAAGGGGTGTAAAGAGGAGAGAAAGGGACTTTAGGGATCTATTGCTAATAATTATTCGCTCAACGCTCATTTATCAATAGGAGGTAAAAGGGTCGAGTTAAATTTGTATACGAAATTTCTGACCCCTCCGGGGCTCGAACACGGCTCCACTAATTCACAACCTGAACGGTCTTCTAATAAAGCAGCAGTGGCTTATTAACTCTCCAATGAATTGAATTTATTTAATATATATTAACATATTAATAAAAACCCAAAAGTTTTAGCAGTTCAATACAAATATTTACATATTGACAATGATTTTTATTTATTATAATACAGTTAACGTGACTAATTAATAAATAACTAGTAATACATTGGTTTTTTTCTCTTCACATATTTTTTAACGTTTTCAGTGCAATTTTTATATTAATGGTAGTAATTTAGAATTTAGACTGAAGGTGCTTGATGGAATTTCAATATCAAATTTGAGTACACTTCTGTACTTGAAAAACCTGAAGATTCCGAAACGCGAAACCCGGGTCGTAAGCGACAAGATTAATGTACGAGTACAGCATTCAGACGATTCAAATTTAATGATAGTTGATTTTTAAAAATGCAGACATGATAAAGACAGTTTGTAGCACAATACGTGGAATAATCTAAGTATTTTTATGTTACACAACGTTACCGCCAAATCAATCGAAAGTATTTTCTAGACTTATTTAGGATATCTACAAATTATTATACATATTTTACAAATAAAAAAGCAATTTTGTTATGTTACATTGATGTGCATAATACTTTTACACTCTCAGTTTCATGAAATTTAACGTATCTATTTTATTATTTATAATTCGTTCAAACAGGTACAATCGTAATTAATTTTACACAGTGGTAATTCGGTTTTACACGACCTTTTAAACTATTATTATTTAATAATTATTGATGACGATACTATTCAACTAATAAAAATTTTAACACTTTTTTATGAACAAATGTAGATAGATACATGTGTGTGCAGACACGGATAAAATAGTGATATTTTTTATGAGGTTTATGTTTTTTAATATGAAAAGCTTAGATGTTTTTGTTTTATTAAAAGTTCCAATCGGAATATTTCTTCGGGTAACATATATTTACCTCTGTAAATGATTGATTACTTTTGGATTATTAAATTCCTGTTTAAAATATTGACCCAATATTGTTAATCCATAAATTTTCATAATTTATATTAACGAAGTTCTTACAGTGCTTGAACAAATCATAAAAGTTAAAGTGAAAAGAAAAGTTTAGTAAATCTTAGTACAATTAACACGACAGGACAGCAAGCGGCATACAACGTTGAATAAGTTTGAAGCATAAAGCACTTAATAAAAAAAACATCTTTAAGCTGAACAAAATTTTATTGAAAGAGCTTAAAGCACAATTATTCCAAGCAATACACCGCGTCTTAAACTTGTCAAACTTTGTTACGTTTTTCTGTATAAAATAAGCGTGACAAACCAATAAGCTTTCGTAACTTTTTTTAATAAAAATGTTAAACACTTCAAAGTTTTCCACTTTTCAATTTTCGTCATTTTTGTGTTTTTCGTCCTTGTCTTTGTCACCCTTTTGAAATAAAATTTCACCCCTGGGCCATTCACAAGTATCAATTATTGGGTAGCAGGTAAGTCGTGAAACACCCTTGTTGCTTGCTGTTCTAAATGAATGTTGGTTTGAAACAGATAAACACGCGGCCTGCAAAGCTCGTTTAAGGCTTAGAACAAGGGCTACCACTGAGTTCACGATAATAGCAATACCGTTATGGTATGTATAACCATCTTATAATTAACAATTTCGATAAAAGAATTTCAATAAGGTATAATTTGTTTTTTTTAATAAATTTCATAAATCTTATTAATCATACACAGGAGAAAATCAACAGCTTATCAATTCTTGACTCGTATAACGCTTGTCTAACAACTAATATAAACTTCTTTCATTGACATTTTTTTCATCAATGTAACTTTGACTTGTATTATACTCATGAAAAAGGTTTCCTAGTGCATTATGACACTATTATACAATAGGATACGTCTGGTTTAATTGACCATTCTAGTAATGCAGATATTCGTAAAGTAAATTCTTTTTATTTTTCATCTCATATTCATTTTTTAAAATTCCTAGCTATAAAAAATAATAAAAAAACCACGACATTCAAAACTAAATTAATCCCATTTTATGTTTATAAATAAATTAAATAACTTATCAAACAAGTTTATAATGATAAATGACATACGTACAAGTCTTTCTACTCAAACTCTTTCTAACACTACCAATTATTTTTTTGTGTCTTTATAATATAAAATTTATGGCAAATTTCAAAACTTTATGTGGAGAATCTGCTTTAGTTTTTTTGCAATACATCGATACGCTTTGAAGTTTTTACCAAAGACAACCCTTGTGTTGCAGGGGTGAGAGCTCGGTGGGTAAACTTTAGCCATTAGCAAGATCCGATTCGGATAAAGTAGAAGCAAGACCTGGACAAACTCTCATTACATTCGTAGATGGCAAACACTTGGCGGTTTCCTAAAGTCTCATTTGGATTTTATTGATACGGCATATTCCGGTTGCATTTTTGTTCACTCGCAATTTTTGTACAAAAATGCATAACAGTAAAACTTTATTAAAGAACATCATCCTTTTTTGCCGTCTTTTTCTTGCTGTACATGACACAGCTTTGCATTTAGCCGTATGTAACAGTGTACAAATTATGTGTATCCGTCAATCAACAAGCTTAATTTTCACTTAAATAAAATTGTTGTTATGTTGGCAAAAACAATAGTTTCTTATTTTATTATAAAGAAAGAAACAGATTATTTTGCATTGTAGAATCTATTTTTCAATGCAATAGATTATTCAAGTCACCCGAAATATGTTGGGTGATAATTTTGAATTCATTTGAGAATTGAAATCAACAAGATAAATGCAAGAGAAAAGCAATCGTAAACCGTATATCCAATACGGTAAAAATATCAAAGCATTTAGTTCTACATTTTTTTATCATAATAATGTATAGCTATTTCGGCGTGGGCCATCGTCAGAACTATGTTTAAACCTGAATTTACTCAGCTGGCTAAGAAGAAATACAAAATACATCTTGTTATTTACTCTAACATCTTTATTCATATTAAAATTTATTTAACAATAAAAAAACACTTTTAAGGTGTTCACTGTCAATACTTGGTGGAATGGCATTATAATAAAAATAATATAAGATTTTTAGCACTTTTTTCACATAAATTTATTTGATCAGGACTGGTTTCGCTAATCGCGAGCATTATCAGTTGATTGATCAGACTCACAATTTGCAAACCATTTTATTACAGAATCTTTTCAGAAATTTGAATTTAACGGCAATCTGTTTACATCTTTGTAACAAAGGCCTGAAGCTTTATGCATTTGAGCAATCAGAAATTATTGATTGAATAAATAATCATTTTTATATCAAATTAAAATTCCATATATAATATAAGACAAATGAAATACTACCTCGAAAAAATATCTAATTTCTCTTGCATAGACTGTATGGCGTGTGATTTTTCACAGTTTCATACTTCTTTGATGTTTCTGATACCTTTTCATATCAAATGTATTCAAATTTTAATTAGTTAACCTATCATTTTTACCAAATAATAGACCTAGCATACTGTTATTGAGCGATATTTGAAACCAAGAACACTTCTTTTACTTCTACTTTCAATACAGAGAGCCTTTATTTAGTTCCCGAAAATATCCCGGCGCATTTTCCATCACCAAAAGAGATCGAGATCCAATTACAATTATTGATGAGCCGAAATTAGATTTAAATTAATACTGTATAATCTAAGCCTCACGATTATTTCATCAAAAACGAGTTTATTGGTTTTAGAATAATGTTTCATGACACAAGTTTTTGATTGATACCTGGTTGATAAATCAACAATGGCATGCTTTAAAGAAGTTAGAAGGCCTACGGATTGCTTGAATCCATAAGCAACATTTCTTCTATAAAAGTAAACATCAACTTTGCGTATAAATTTTGTGTTTTGTATATATATGTAAGCGAGCAATGAAGATAGCACGAGTTAACAACCACCAGAAAAGTGCTGGGAAGAAAATTTATTTAAAAAAAAACGTGGTTTAACGATTCCGTACTTGCCAAGAGATTCACTGGTTCACGATGAACCTAGAAAAAATTCTTTTCACTGTCACTGTCATTTTAAATATGTATTTTTTGCTGTATTTAATGTTATATGAAGCATATATGTAGTTACAAAAAGGGATAGGTACACATTTAAATATTTTCTGTAAAGAAGGTTTTTGTGTTTCAAGCAACAAATTTTTTTCTATTAAAATGAACTTCTACAAAGTTACCGCCAAAACCATCGAAAGTAAAAAAATATTTAAGCTAAGATTCTTTTTCATATCCTATTTTGTCTTTTAATAAAAAAATAAACACTTTTAAAATTATTTTTAAGCAGATAAATCCTTTAAGCAAAATAAAATTGTACACACAAGATACCAGAATCAATCAGATTTTAAATATTCCGATAAAATAATATGTAGCTAATTAAGATTTAAAATACGTTTTTTTTTAAATAAGATTTCTTTTTTAAATTTATTATTTGTGTATCGGATGATACACAAATAGATATTCCGTTCCTTCAATAACTGGGCGTAGCGAGAACGATTAGTTAACCACTAGTCCTATCCGAGTCTTATCTTTCCATCCCTACTACTCTCTTTGGAAAAGAGAGGTTGAGCGACTGACTTACAACCAGTTCTCGTAGAAAAGGTATTATTGAGATACCTCCATTAGAAGGCCATATGCTCCAAATTGGGAGTGGACATGGATAAAAATATATGTATGTAAACTCAACTAAACGCCTCATATATCCTACGAGAATTATGTTGAATAGTTTTGAAATATACGTTAATGTTTTAAATATTCCACAATACGATTATTTGTGTATTGAGACTGTACATACTGCTGTATTTTTTTTTTAAATATATGTTATGAAATTAAATATTCCAATATAAAAAGCTGCCTTACATTATACCATTCCAAAAAAAAAATAACTCATGTGTACTAGCCGCTACCGGCAGAAGATTTTATCTTCATTCAATTTTAATTTCAATAGGCTTTTTGAGCGAAATTTCTCATAAAAACTAAGAATTTTATAGCTTACCGAGTTAGTTGTGAATTTATTCCATAGCGTTTTGTAGCACAGTGGAAAGATTTTTAACGCGTTTTTCTAATAACATTTTATGTAACGAAATAATAAACTTTTACTGTACAAAATAAAAATCCGTTGTTAAGTAAGTGGAATTATTTTTCAGCCGCAAAACCATTTCAAGGAAACTTTCTACAAAGACTTTAAATAACATTTTCTCTGAGTTTCATAAGCTATAAAGTATAACGTAAAGGGTTTTTATGATTTATCATATTTTATTATAACTATTATTCTTCCTTTTGCTTAAACTATTTTGTTACAAAAATTAATATAAAACATAGTTTGTCATAATTTATATAACGTTTATTTTTATTCAAAATAAAATACTGTTGAGCAAATAAACGTCTACCATAAGTTAAATAGCAAAACAGATATAAAATACATCAGTTATTTATAAGAAATAAAAAAAATCTGCAATTTATTGATTTTAATAACGACGGAATCATACTAGAACTTAATAAAAGCGTAAAAGTTAAATTTTAGCAAACATTATACGATTTTGTCGATAAGGACCGTCTTTTTTCAGCGAGCAGCAGTTTTTTTTTAAATTTCAAATTCTTACAAACGCTTTATTTGTATGGTATTGATTTTGCTATAATTGTTTTATATATGTACATACATAAAATATTACTTCAACAAAGATACTTAAAAATAAATCATAAATCATTGAGTTGTTCTTAGTGAATATAGTTTTACTGTTAAAGTTCATTTTGATTATTAATAAAAATTAATATTATTTTTATTGCACTGGATGTGTTACTTGGTGTGATAGGTGATTTATCGTTATTTTTTTTATATCTTTCTAATATCCCCTGTGTGGTCGAGTGGTTAACGTTGTTGGCTTTGGCTACAGAGGGCCCGAGTTCAAATCCCTGTACGGACAGTTTTTAAAAATTGATTTTTCAATCGATTTATGAATTTCTGTTCAAAGGCATGGATGTATGTGATGTCTTGAATTCCCCCCTTTCACCCATCCTATCCTATGAACGGGGCGTACCGAGAGCGATAAGCTTACCACTAACCCTGTCCTAGCCCTGTTCTTCTATCCCTACTCTCTTTGAAAAAATAGAGGTTGAGCAACTGATTAACAAACAGTTCTCGTAGAAACACTTCTGTTGAGATAAACTCCATTAGGAGTCCATATGCTCCACATTGGGAGCGGTTTAAAAAAAAAAATATAATAATTTCATTGACATAAACATATTTTTCACGTTGGTCATGCGTGAAGCCAGTTGCATGGGCTGTAACATTTTAGGAAACGACTATTAGGTTTTTTCTTCTTTATTTGAATGCAAATGTTTAAAAAATTGTTCTGTTTTAATTGTTTTATTAACGTATAAACTGGTTTTAATATAATGTTATTTTCTTTAATATTATTTGAAGATCGTTTAGCGTTACCGAGATAAATGTAGAATTAAGTATAAAACAGCAGACGAAAGTGTATAATGCGGCAAACTTTAATTGATTCAATTAGCATGCACATGTAAAGGCTGCAGGAAAAGTCATACAAATAATCAACAAACGGTCGTTTCACAGCTTTCGCTGTAACGAATGTGCTCATCCGTCGGCAGCGTCGGCGTCGTTACAGGTAGCGCCGTTATAGGTGCCCTAACGGCGCAGACCGCAACGGTAGCTAGCGCCGGGAAGCGCATAACGGCGTAACGAAATCCACAATTCTAATGCTCATTGCTAGCCAGACCGACAGACTAATGAGTCACTATGTGCAATGTTGTCACTGGGTAAGTGTGCCGTATTGTACGAACAAAACAAAACGTAGTTTGTGAGGCTTATTGCGAGAATACATTCTTATAAAATTCATTAGGAATTAAATTAACATGATGAACAAAATGAAAACAATCACACTGTTTTTTTTACGATATTATGATATGACAAAAAAATTAACAATTATTTGGCAAGACCACGATTAGGGACTCCAATGACCTTTTTGTGATCCCGGGATTTTGTGACTTACAATTCATTAATCACTGGATCCCGGGGATCGATCATTACTCATAATTTCACGTTTATTTTTTTTTACATATCCCTAATTAATTTTTTTATTTTTAAATCACAGTTACTTGAATGAAAATTCAATTTTTACATGTTATAGTAAACTCGGAAATCCCGGAACTTGTTTTAAAACAATATCGAGATTACGGGATCACATAATTGATTGGGATTCCGGGGTAAGATGTCCTAGTTGTGATCTTCGATTGCGATATCTACGGGCTCAATAGCATGAACACCTACTACTTTGGGCTCAAAGTCATGAAAGTCTTAATGTTATGTCTCTAATTTATTCTCATCTATTCGATCCTTGAGAACGGGTCACAGCGTGAGTTATAAGTTAATAGATTTTCCTGGAATAGTGTATATTCTAACTATCTTCATAAAGAAACATTTTTTTTTAATACAGTTCGTTTTGAAACCAGTTCTTGAAACATCCAGCTGATTTGTTTTAGCCTAATATATATATTTGGAATTACAGAAGTTCTTACGAGGTCAACTACGGGAATCAAACACAGACCCGCTTGATCGGTAGAGGAAGCTCTAAAAAACCAGACCACAGAGGTCGCTTACAGCATGGAAAAAATATGGAAATTTATCTTAATTTTTTTTCAGTTTTCTTCGATATAGTGACACATGCCTAATTTTTATTTTTTCGGTTTATTTAAAACAGAAAAAATGATCAAGTTAATTTTATTATCGTAGAATTAAGGAAGAATATATTTAGTTGGAACGTCTTAATAAGGAAGACTTTTCCTGCCCTACATTTGACATTTTTTTGCGGAATATTAAAGCATCCCTGTTTTTTCAGTTCCCTTGACACGGCATTTTAAGCTGGAAGATTCTTTCAAAAATAAACATTTCTAAGAATAAGGAAAAAAGCGTAGACAATCCATCATTTGAGTCTCCGTTTAGGGGAGAAAAACTTAATTTATTTTCCAATCTGTTACAATATCTTGAGAAAACTTATTTATTATTTAGTCATCCGTGCAACTGTGTAGTCTGTTTTATTTCAACAATGACTTTATGAAATTTTTCTACAGATTAGGAATGACAGAAAAAACTTGAATCTTTTTTGATATTTCAGTTTGGTTTAGCACAAACTTTGCTATCATTAATTTGTATAATGTTATGACATTATTTGGTATATACGATAACCAGTTTAAGATTCTTCTCAAGAAGGCGAAACACTTGGTCAATAAGTCAAAAAATCGTTATTTTATCGAAAATTGTTTATTAATATTTGTAAGTAAAGAATAAAAGTCAATGTTTACTTAATTTAAAAATAGTTTATTTGTTATATAAAATTTTATTTAACTACTTTTTTACTGCATTTTGTGATACAACAAGAGGAGTAATACAATTATCAATTTTCATTATATTAGTCTTACAATAAAAGTTGGTCTAAAGATGCTTCTCGAAGATGTAAAAGCACGTGATCTAATTCGTAAAACAATCAGTTAAAAAAAGATATCGAATGTATTTGTTTTTAGTACAAATTAATTACCTCTGAATATATTGAAAATATTATAATATGAATAGTTTCGAAAATTCCAAATCGGTTATTCGTATTGTGATTGCAAAACCAATTATATTGACACACTTAAAACGCGTATGTCAAACTTTATAAATCATAATATATAAGACTACTAAAAAAGTATCTGAAATACGTAAAATTCTGAAAATATACATAAAAAAAACGATTTTCCTTCGTAATATTTTTTTTTGATAAACTTGCCTACGTTATTTCTGATTGAGAGCCCATATAATCCACAAAGCTATTGAAATTTAACTTTCAAATATAACTGAGTATACATTATCTTCCAAGAACTTAAGAATTGGTACTTCATAGTTTTTATCACCGTAAAAAATATGTATGCTTCAAAGCGATTCCAACTATTCTATATAGAAGAAAAAAAATAGCATAGAGGTAAAATTTAATATTCTTGAACAATTCCATTGAATTTAATAAGTACTTTAACGTTTCTATTTCAACAGAAATCGTTTTTCGTTAACAATACGATAAAACGAAAATATTTATATGGTTTTGCATTCAGTATAAAAATATTAAACCTTATTCCACATTTCTATGGTTCCGTGAAAATCTGTACCAAATAGACTCCGAATGCAGCCTTCGTGAAAGTGCATCGCGGAATAATATATCTGAATGCTTTTACGGGGCGCGGTAAGCTCGCATTATATCGCAGATAAGTTTGCAGCCTGTGTGAGCTTTCGTGAAAAGCTCGCGGCAGAGGTTGCAGCGCTTTTCCGCGGTGTCCGACGGAGGTCATATCTCTCGCGTAATGACGGAAAATTCCATTTGCCGAAAAATTGGGCAATCGCCCGCGGCAACAGTGGAAAATTTTTATTAAACGAAGAATTACTATAAATTTTCAAGCACACTTTTTCTCATGAATATATATTACAGTTTGAATTACTCTTCTTTACCTATATTTGCTCGTTAAGAATTATGATTAACTTGTAGCCGGCTAAATTTAAGTAAATTTAAGTAAATTTAAAATAAAAGAAATTTAAATTAAACGTAAATAAAATTGTGTAAATATAGAAAAGGGAAGTTAAGAACCTTTATTTTGCTCTCCATAAATATCACTAGTGAATGCATCCTGTAGATCCCCAGTCATGCATAATAGTCGTGAGCCAGGCACCTACCTACACACCATATTTATAAGTGCAGGGATTATCTGTTGGTAGCTTGGAGTTGTTTTGGGTTTTTAATGAACATCGATGTATCTTTTTATAATTTTTATTGTGTTACGCTTATAAGAAAATGAAAAATAATTCTGTATTAACGAGGCATCAAATTTCTTTATAAATAAAAAAACAACACTTACAAAAACTAGTTAAATTCAAAACAACAACAAAAACATCAAACATCAATTACTAGTCTCAATACAGCTAAACAACTTTTTTATATTTTAATACATACAGTTATTCTGTTTTTATAAACCATCTTACAAAGTTTGCGAGTCAGTAAGTAACAATATTTCTATTCATATGTCGTATTTGTTCTACTTCTCATTTCCCTACTTTAGACTTTCATATTCTCAGACAGGGTAAGTAAACCAAAATACCTTCACAAGATTGTATGAAGCATATTACAAAGCTTATAACGTTTTTTCTAGAGTGTTTCTTTTGATAAATGTTATTTCTAAAAATCGTTAACGGAATTATTACTTTAATACGTAGGTGCATTAAAACTCTTAAAAGGTTATTTTTCAGTCGCAATTATTAAACGCGAGTTGTTTTGACGAAGTTTTTTAACCACTTTTTGTTGCTATACTATTTATTCATTAATTTATAAAAAAAATGCCCGAGTGGAGTTCGCCGGTTTACATCTTAAGCATTCGATATGAGAATTATTGTTCAGTGGTATATGTAACTAAAACTCATCAGCTTTCATTGTCATTGGTATCAAATTAATATAATTGAATGAAATAAGCAGGCTCAATAAAAATTACGGGACTTGATCAGTATACGTCAGTAGGGATTGTAATAACAATATTACCAAAACCGAGATCCCGGTATTCATGATGTTTTTACAATACCGAAATACCGATTTCGAGAGTGTACAAATACCGGTATTTCTTTAGTAAATTGAAGCCAAAGCGAATTTTGAATCCATACAATACAAATATAAGCCATCACAAGTTTAATAAAACGATTCACTTGCAGGCTCAACGGCAGGTTTTTAGAATTGATGAGCCGTTCAATAATATATTATTATTTAAGAAACCGTAAGTCATTTATAAAAATCACCCCCAGGTGTATGATAATAAAAAGATATTTTTTTAATTACGGTATTTTATACGAAACATCAAAATACCTATTTTTATTTACTCGATCGGTATTGTTATCATAAATGTCGATCTTTTTTGCTTTATTGAAACTCTCTTTGTATTACCGATATTGATAGTTTCAATAGATTTTCAATTAAATACGAAAAACCGAAATACCAGTATTGATATATTCTTCCAGTATTGCAATCTATATACGTGCGTGATCAAACATATAATAAATTGAGAGCCATACATGAACTAGATCAGAGTTTCCCAAACGTGGCTTAAACACAAAAAGCAAGGGTAAGATTTAATATAATAAAAATATCATTTGATAAACTACTCAATAGTTAAATTTTATCTTCAATAAAAAACAAATCATTATTTTAGAACAACGTTTAACTTAACATAAACAAAATTATTAATAATACATTTCAGTAGTTAACAATTATTTTTCATTTGTCTACTAATTGTGACCATCTTAACAACGCTGTATTACTTTTCAAAAATCTAATACGTGTAATTGACATTGACAATTCATCGTTTTAATATTTGAATTATTTATTTAATTGAACTATTTTTCGTATCAATTAACCATAGTGACAATTGACCGTTCTCAACAAAACTTTGCATTTACAAAAGGCACCGCTTTAAGTTAATATATGGACCCTAATCAGATATGTTATAAAAATAACTTTATATACAGTTTATGCTTGCATATGCAAGTAAAATTTGATATCACAACCTTACCTCCGATAATGTCATTCGTAGCTCAATTCAGAGCGTCCGGAGGGAAGGTATGCAAATGTTTGACTTCCGGTTCCGCGGGCCCCCAACAGCGTCCGTGTACTTAGTAAATGTCCTCTATGGGCTAGTGCGCTGAGCCCACCTATTCCCTGTCTCATTTTGAACACGGATGGTCACGGCAAATTACGTGCAGCGTCAGAATATACACCAGTAGAAAATAAACACGTATTAAAGAAATAAATAAATTCAATAACATATTTTTCTAGTTAATTAAATAAACTGATATCAATAATAAACTTAATATTCGAGTTCAATCAACAATGGCTGGCTGCATGATCGAGTGGTCAACATTGTTGACTGCGATTTCACGGGTTCGAATCCTTGTACGGACATTTTTTTATAAATTGATTTTTCAATCGATATATCAATTTCTGTTCGACGGTATTGATGTATGTGATGTCTTAAATTCTCTCCCTTACATGATATCCTAAAAACGAGACGTTGTAAGAGCAATCAGCTAACCACTAGTCTTGTCTTAGCCGTACCTTTTTATTCTGACTCTCTCTCTCTTTAGTTTTTTTTTTCATTTTTATGAACGCAAAAAAACAATTAAATACAAATAATGATAGTACTTATTACAAATTATTAAATAAATAGTGAGCCGTCTGTTTTGTTTCAAATTTTATTTATTAACTAGCTAGTACCCGGCATGCGTTGCAATGCCACTCAAAGAATGAAAGTGTTTGTGCTTTAATTCTGTTTATTGAAGTGCTTTTGGATATTTTTTTGTTTTTCTGTCTTATGCGTATACGAATAGATCTGAAGGTTTTCCAACGCGTGAGCAGGCCACATAAAGCTCTCCACGTGAAAAACATGGATTTTCAAAATTTGGTCCACACACTTGTAGCGATTGTTCCTATGCTTTGTTGATGGTCATTGCAAATGCGAGTCACACTGGAGACTGCAAAAATTTAAATTCGAATGGCATATCTGTTGAAATCATTACGATGCTTCTCAAAGAGGCGAAATATGTCTTTTTTTTACACAACCTGTGGAATTAGAAAATTAATAAATTTAGTTATATTTAACTCGTCACGTGTTTGCTGACTCGTTTACTTTAAGTGTATTTGAAAACATCTATGTATATACATTTGTTGTCAGTAATTAGTATGCATTTTTTGCATGTGTGCGTATATTTGTTTATTTACCAACTGCATTACTCTCGTGTCGATCTGTTATCCAAAATTAGTATTCGTGGCGGCGTCTCGACGACCACACTAATGCAAACAAGAAAGCGGCCGTCTATCATAAAGTTAAATGCTAATTCATGTATACCCCGCAAATTGAACACGCTATACAAATACATCAACGTACAAAATATTATCAGATTCCAAATTTATCTTATTCATTTATTTTATATATTATAAATACCGATCGACACCGTGTTAACAGATGTTAGTAAGCATCAAATTAATAGCTCTGAGTAAACAGCAAAACAAAAAGATTTTAGCTTATAGGATAGAGCCTCTAGCTTCGATGTTTATGTGGCATAGATAATTGTAATATAATAAAATATACACTTCTAATGACGATCTGATATAAATAAAGTGATATAATAATGAGTTCGGACAATTACATGACTTTAAATTAGCATTAAAAATAATTATAAAAATACTTCGAGCACAGCGGTTAGCGTTGTTGGTTATTAGAGATTTTAGAGAGCGATTATTTAAGCACTTGAGAAAGAAAGAAAGAAAGGTTGAGCAACTGAGCAATAAATAGACCTCGTAAAAAACGTTCCATTGAGATACCTCATAAAAAAATATCAGTGCAAAAAACTGTTTTTGTTAAGCTGAAGTTTAAGTGACTAACTAACAACCTGTTATTAATACACTTTCCATAAGCTTCACATAAGGGTACAAACGTGGATGAAAATAATCTTTTTTTCAGAAAGTATACTTTACAATTTGTTTTTCTTATCATGTTGAGAATATTTTTTTTAATTTAATTGGCTAGAAAAACATCGAGACATAAATAAAAAGAGCCTAAGATGTTAGAATTTTTCAAATTTCCATTTTGTTTATAATATCTTATTCGATTTTACCAAGTGAAAAGTTATATCATTCCTGAATCTTTTCTATATCAGTGTAGGTACATATTACATCAAAAAAATGTAAATATTCCACCGCGAATAATCTATGGAAAATAGACTGTCAAAGTATACCGAGTTTATCTCAAACGTTTGACTTATTTACGTATTTTAAAATAGTCCATGTCAATTCCTAACCCTTTTCAAAAAAGGGGCATAAAAAGCTCATACGTCAAGGAAATCAATAAGTTAATAATTATTATGGTTGAAAATAAAAAACAGATGTACTTATAAACCAATCATTTGTTTCACAAGAACAACAAACGTCAACTGTTTTTATAAATAAACTAGCAAAGTCTTATTCTGAGAAATGTCTCGTTTGCTGTCAGTACTACTTTAGGTTAAAATGAAAAGTAAATATAAATTGCTGAAGAACAATCTGACTATTTCAAAGAACTTAAACAGTTACTTTACGTTGAAAAACAAATGATTGTTGTTTATCACAACCCCTATTTCTCACAACAACAAAACACTGTGTATGTAAATTAATTAAATATTAAAAGTTATTTCGAATTATAATTTCTAAATTGTAGGCTTTATTTACAGCAACCGGAACACGTTCATTTGGTAAAATTGACGGTCTAACAATGGTACCTGAATTTTTATTTAAAGTATGTATCGCATATCTCGTTCAATCCTTAAATACATAGATGACTACGAAAAGTAAATACTTTTGTTTTGGTTTTTTCGTAAAACAGGAATCGATTTTACCTTTATTTTATACCTAATGGTAAAATACCTATATACCTTATAAATAAATAATTAACTTTTCATATTTTTTAAATATATGTATGTCTTTTCTACATGTGCTAAACCATTATGATCTTCATTCAAACGGAGCAAGCTGAAGTTTTGGCGGTCATTAATTTTCGACCGTTTTTTAATACAATTTTCACAATAAAAAAAACATGGTTCATGATAATAGCATAAAGTAGTTTAATTGTGTATTTTAAGTGTTACCTTTTTAATGCTTAGGTGCTTTTTAATAGTAAAAAGTGTTTTTGGATAAAAATATGTAAAAAAACTATCGAATTTTTTCAAAACTATTTTTCCTGCAATCACACTTACCCATTCATTGTACATGAAAATATTTTTTTTTATTGAAAAGTATCAAATCATGCATTTAAAGATTATCTAGAGTTCATAGCTGAAAGAACTCTGAACGTATCTAAATAAAACCTTTACTATCTAAATAAAAGGTACATGGGGGATTAATACAATTACAATTATTACATGTAAGTCATAATATATACATATATGATATAGTATCACCTTCGTACTGGAAGAAGTTGGTAAGTAACAAAAATGGCAAAAATGAAGCGAGTAGACAATAACATTCTTGTATATCAATTTTTTTTAAGAACAACTCACCCAGTGCATTTATTGTGCCAGTTTGACAAAAACAGCAATTTAGTTTATTGATAAGTTACTGATGCATTTCTGATGATTTTCAAAAGCAGTTTTTTCTGCCTATTGATTTTTTATTTTATTTGTGTTGTTAGATCGGCATAAGTTCACGTATATTCTGATATCATAATTATGTATGTACTATAAAATATCGAGGCTAGAAGCATTATCCTAAAAGTTATATTTTTTCATTTATTGTTCACTTACAATAACTATCATTTGTTTTTATTAAATTATGCCAGTAAGGTTGGAATGTAAACATACGTAAATAAAAGTTATATTATGTTTATCTTCGTCTTCAATAAAACTGAATGGGTGTCACATTTATATTTTCAAAAAAAGTTGCATACTTTTTTCATAGAACAACAAATCATAATTTCCTAAACAAATCAAGCCTAGTGGAAAAAGTATTTATTGAGTGAGTACAGTTATTGTTCATCAAGAAAGCAATTAAAAACACAATATGTATTTTCAGATACAAATTACGTCATTTACTTTTCCTTTGAAAATATTATTGGAAGGTGTTTCTGTGGACGTTTTCCAGCGTCGTTATTTTAAACGACAGCAATGTAATCATCGCCATCTTGTTACAAACCGCAAGACTTGGCGACAGCTGCGAGCAGCTTCTGCCCTCCGCCGAGTATCAACCCTTAAGTACTAGCACCCACCCCTGTTCTCAACCCTTTGTGAAGGTTTACGCTCATTTCACCTGCTGCTATTAAATTTTGAAAACGACAAATCGACGCCTTTGAAATTACTGCTCAACACTTAAATTTTGAAGACTTTCTTTAATGTATGACAATTATGTTCAGTAATCCAATTTGAGACTTCATAAATTTCGAATACTTTCGAACAATTTCGTTGAATCGGTTTCGTTGGATCGAATTTTGTTCATTGTCCGCAATGACAGTTATAAAGAAAAATTTCAACTACAAAAGCTCGAATGTTCTGAAAAAATAAATGCAGTGCGAACGATATAACGTTCATAATATTTTATATTTGAGGTTATTATTAGCAAACACGGCTCATTCCAAAATGGCTTAAAAATGAAACTTGAATTTAATTTTGTAAAACAATATACATTGTAAAAGAACTTCTTGTTTTTCATTACTTTGAAATGATATTTTGTATGTTATCAAGCCATGATTGAGACTGATTTATAAAATTACTTTCATTATTTGCTTTTATAGACTAAATAACATTAAAAGCAAATTTTTCAACAATTTTAAAATAAGCCGGGCTTGCAAATAATAGCCTCATTTAGTAAGTTAATAAATATAAACATAGTTTAGGTGATTCCGGAAAACATAAGTTTTACTGGATAGAAACAGACATACACAATTATTTGTTATGGGTTTATGATTGTGGATTCAACATAACCCTCCAAATATATTTTTTCCTTGATCAAATAAGTACTTGAGTACATCAATTTAACATTGAATGGTGATTGAATTAAACATTGTAAATAATAACAGTTGTTAAAAACAAAACTTTGGAGATATAAAAAAACGTAGATAAAAAAATACGCGATTATTTTTTTCTTGTTTTTACAGTATTAAACACGTTGTTATTAACAGTGATACACTTTTTTTTTAATTAGTACAAATTTGAAACATGCCACTTTTCTTTTAATAACTATTCTTTGTCATTCAATAAATCAAAATTGTATTATTTGCCTTTGCAATCACAACAATTAACATTATCAGACAGATAATACAAGTAATGACTTTTATTAATTACACCAACACTTTTTTTTAACAATATCAATTAAAGCATTAAATTATGTTTAACTTACACGATGTCAAAAAACATGCATCAATGTATAATAGACAATGCTCACCATGAGCATAACCGATCATGATCTTGATTAATTAAAGTGGAAATAAGTACAAAAGAATACTGTGTTTTTATTATTAAAATCCCTTTTCCACCAAGTATTGACAGTGAACACCCTAAAAGTGAAAAAAAAATAACGTTTTAAAGATGTTTTAATTTAACTTGATTTATTTTCATCAAATAAGATTTCGTCACATTTAAAAAATAATGTGAATAGCACACAATTTGTTTCGAGCATGCTTAACTTTCTTACTTATGCAACGGCAATATAAAAGTACATAATTGTTATGTTAGATTTAATTGGTTTATTTTTATAACTCTTTAAAAGTTGACTGTTCATTGATCTTCATAAAGCACACATTGGATAATTACGTAATTACAAAGAAATAAATATAAAAAGAACATTAAAAACAATTCGATTCTTTCCCATACACCTTAATGCGTTCATTTCCCGCTGTGTTTAACTCTATTAGGCACTTCTCTCAGTTGTTCTCTTACTGAGGAATATAATGGAAAAAGAAAAGGGTAGTAATAGTGCAAGTTTCAGGTAGATTGATGTGTCTGGCAAATCAATGGGCTCGCTCCACTGCCTTCTATCGTGCTCTTTCTATTTACTGTTGCATAATTGAGATGTAACTTGAGTTTTCTCATTCTTCCTTTTGATACCGATTCTCACCCTCTGTATTCTTATACCCCTTAAAAGACAGGGTGACGATGAATTCCAATCACATGGTTTAAGTATTTTTAATAAGTAACTGAAGACGTTTAAAGCATTACTTTTACATTATAAATATTTTTTATTAAGATCAATTGTTTTTTTTTTAACTATTTCGACTTCACTTGAAGAGTATGATAAATTTAAACGCGGTCTAATTGAGCGGTATAATATTTCTCCTTCGGTTCGATATGTTAGGAAAGGATTATAGTTTGTCGTTGCTTTCTCTACATAAATACTATTCCATTGAAACAGACGTATCCATAAATCTGTTGACAAAATAAAAAAAGTATATTAGCAAAATTATAAGTATATTAGTAAAAATTATATTAGCTTATTTGTGGTGTGAAAAGTTTTACAGCACAGTTTTATGAATTTATATAAAAATACATATAAAAAAAATGTTTATATTTTTCATATCGATAAAGATTCATTTATAAGTAACGCTTTAAAAGTTTTGGAGTGGTGTAATTAAAAAAAAATCAATTTGAAGCATATTGTTATATTAATTACACAAAAAACGCCTGCTAGTCAATTTTTCTTTAAATGCAAGGCTATAAAGGAAAATTAAGCTTTTGTAAAATTATTTTTACTTTAAAATAAAAATGATAAATTTTAATCACATAAAATTTGTTGACGTAAGAGAAGAGAACATTTACCTATTTGAAAATATTTTGTTTTATTTTAGTTTTGAGTAATCCTGTAGATTGCTGAAATTTATTTCTCTTGATTGGTAGAGTTTGTATACTTAGTCCTTTTTACGTAATTGATTTCTCTCAAATTGAAAACGGTTAATGTTACAGCAAAGCGAAAGGTTTACATTTTTTCTATCTTGGATATCAAATAAAAAAGATAAAATTCTTGGATACACATTTTTTCACTAAACCCTTTCACGAATTTTCTTTGGCAAGTTTTTACTTCGTTAATTCTCTTACAGGGAAAAAAATCTACAGATTCGTGCATGTCCTAGAGTTTTATTAATCCTTTTACTATTCAATATTGAATTATGTATTTTAAAAATAAATATTAAACATTTTTAAAGCTTCAACATATTATTCACGAGGACATGTAAGTAAATAGGGTAAAGGTAACATTATTTACACATTACATTCATAAGCATAATATGATATTTCGGCAAAGTCAAGATGTAAAGCTTATAAACGTTCCGTGATTGTAATACAAAACCTTTCAAGATATAATATTTTCAGACTCAGAATTAGAAATAATATGTTTCAATAATTCATTAAGTTAATATTTTTATTATCCGTTTCACATAAAGAATCAACATTTTAATCGATAAATAATTTATTTTTATGTGTAGTATCAGTAGAAAAGGAAGAGGCTCCTACTTTAATTTTATAATTTATAGCTAAAGAATAAGAATCATGTGTCAAATGATATCTCACTGGACCACGTCGAGCTTTCTTTCCAAGTTTTTCTTAGTAACGCAGTCAAAAAACAATTTTAAGCATTGACGAATTCCATCAATTGAATTTTTATTTAAAACTTCCATGCTTTAATTGATTTCATCTCATAATAAAAAAAAATGTAGCGTTTTTAAGTAACCGTCTAATATCACACCTATCATGTTCAATTGGTCCAGCAAATAGATGTTATAAACTTACTAAATGCTATTCCAAAGAAGTTACTCAAAATAAGTGAAATACGTGCCACTCATATTATTATAAACAGTGGTAGGTAGTTATAAAGTAATCAATTTGAAAAGGTAACAAAGTATTTTTTGTATGAACTCTTCTCACCAATTGTGAAAATACTTTCTTCTCCGTGGATTTGGTTCTTTCTATATATTAAAGGTAAAAAATCAAAGAAATGCATCTCCCTTTGGACATTATTAATGTCAAAAAGAATTTGTATTGAATAGACAGGTTTACTATTGTGTTATAACAATACAATATACCAATAAAATATTTTTATATTTCTATACAGTGTCGTCTTTGAAAGAAATCGAATTTTTCCTTTTCTTTGCTCTTATTTTAAATCTAAAACGCTTAATAGAAAACCTTTCAAAAAAAGTCTTTCAAGATTTTTTATCAATATTATAGATCTTTAATAATGCTATTTTTTAATTTAAATAACATTAATATTATTTTAAGTTGAGTAATATTATCATATTCTATAGGCATTATTTTACCAACCAACTAAGTGGATAAAAATAGAATTATAAATTAATTTTAAGCAACTCTTAAGCAATGTAATATTTCATTGAAACGTGTTTCTTTTTTTTTCAACAAATGCGCATTTTTTAAAAAATAAAATAATTATGTGATATAAATTAATCAATGGATTCATAAAATAACCAACAAATTGAATTTTATTAGTAATTTCTTTATCATGAATACACAATTATGCTAAAAGGAAAAACGTTAACATAAATATTTATGATTACCTTCGGCGATAGGTATATTTTATAGAATTTATAAAATTTTCCAACACAAAACACTTCGATTGATGTATATGTTATGTACACACAACATCAACCACTGTGTAATTTTGATTCTCCCTGACATAACATGTAATAATAAACCCTTCAACGGACAACAACGAATATTCATTCTTCTATACTATCTATGCTTCAGTTCCAATCGAGAGTTCAAATCGAAACGTCAAACAGCTTAGTAAAAACTCTTTAATACTTTCTTTGTGTTCTGATATAATTTAGATTAAGCGATTTAAGTGATTAACTCTCGCGGCTCACAAAATACTTCTCTACCGATGGGGGTCGTTTAGGGACCCCAGTGGTTTCCTCATTATTAGCCTTATTCTTATGAATTTCAAAAAAAAATAATCTAAGGGCTTTAAAATATCTCTCTGCATCATTCCTCATACATTTTTTATAAAAATCCGTAGTTTTTTAATAAACATTTCAGATTTCAAATCTTATTTTAAGTTGTGCGTAAAAAAGACGTCATCCCAGCACACATATGAATTTACAACTGACGAGTGTAGCGCAGCTATCTTACGAACGATCGCTTATCGCGGGCGCTTATCGCCTTATCGCGTTATCGCGTTATCGCGTATTTATATAAACTACAAAAGGTATGATATAAGAAAACCTTAATTATAAACATTATATCACCCATATTAAAATAGATATTTAAGAAAAAGTGGATATCGGGGACGCATTTCTTAAGCTTAGAACCGGAAAAGTTAAAAAATGAGTTAAAAAAATATAAAAAAGTCTTTTCAACACACAAACGTTTACTTTTCTTAAGGAATAGGTTTATTTGCACAATATTATTGATCTGTTAACTAGTGATAGAATTCCATGTTTGATTATTGAAATTTTATATACAATAGCCTATAAGTTTAATAAAATAGTATATTATTTCTCCTAAGCTTCACACATTTTTATCCCGCCAGTGAAAGGCTAACTATCATCGTAGTAATAAATATTATTTCTTAGTCACAAAGAGATAAAACTCATTATGAATATTCATCATATTTCGTATCTCAGGAAAGTTTTCACGATTTTCCTTTGGAGGATTTTTTTGCAAGTACCAAATATCGAAAAAGTAATTAAGATTAATGATCCAAACAGCTTTTGTGGAGTGATTTTTCATCAGCCAGCATGTAAATTCACAATTTCTGATGAAAAAAATAATCCGATAAAATTTTCGAGAATTTATTTTCAAAACTTGGCAGACGTCTGTGTATAAAGATCTCTAATTAGATTTAAAGAATCTTACCAAAGTTTTATTGACTGTAATTTTCATAAATTATAAGAATCTAGACAGTTAAAATATCATTTAATTATTGCCTAATTTAACGTTGGTTTTTATAACACCAAAATGATAAACCATAGTACAACGAATCACACGGGCGGCTTAGATTCAAAAATCATAAATTACATAACATTATATGTATGAGTATTTTATTTTTTAATGTAATGCCTATCCACCAAGGTATTGACGGTGATAAATATGTAATTTTTTTTTTTTTATTTTTTCTGAATAATCTTTTAATGTTTATTTTGCACTGTTTATTTATTTCGCTCCTAAAAGTAAATATAATATTATACGAATCATAAGATAACACAAACCAACACTGTTGATAAAACACGTATTCAACTCAAAAAACAAATAATGTAACTAAGTCAATCGAGAGTATCTACTCGAACCAAAGAGTTCCGGTTTCAAAGCTGTCATAAGAGGCATCTCAAGTGACCATCTTGTCCCATCCTGCCATGGAATTCCCTTCCAACCCCGAGGTGTTGACTGTGCACCTCCCAAACATGTAACTTGATTTCCCCTAAGAGCACAAACAACATCGCCATTGTCCTAGTGATCATCTGAATCAAAAAGATACCTTCATTAAAATTAAATATTATGTAGGTATTATCCTTAGTATTATTGTATAATGTAACAAAAAAATAAATTTGATATTTATTTATAAATATGAAAATTACGATAATGTTTATTTATAATGAGTTCAGCGTTTAAAATAAAATATAACGTGAATATTTTAAGGCATGAAAACATAGTTGGCAAGATCAGAAACTAATACTTGGATTCAAAGTAATATACATAACTGCAGACATTTTTTTTAAATCCATGTACGCTCCCAGTGTGGATCATATGGCTTTCTAATGGAGATATCTTAACAGAAGTTGTATACGAGAACTGTTTGTTACTCATTCGCTCAACCTCTCTTTTTGAAAGAGAGTAGTAGAGGCAGGATAAGGCTAGGACAGGACTAGTGATTAACCAATCGCTCTCGCTACGCCCAGATATGTAAGGATTGGAAGGGTGGAAGGATGGAACGGAATTTTTAGACATCACAAACACCCATGCTTTCGAATAGAAATTGATAAATCGATCAAAAAATGCTGTTTGTACTGGGCCTCGAACCCGTGAGATACGGCACGGAAGCCAACAACGCTAACCACTGCGCCATAGGATCCACAGACATTACGGTCTTACGAATATAAATGTTTTATTTATGATTTACGGTAAAATAATAATATTGGGTTTGCTATTCATACGATATTAATTTTACTTAAGTAGCGGGTTCTCAGTCTATATTTGGATTGCAAAAGGATTTTTGTATGGTCATCAAAATAAAAAAAGGTATTTATTAACGTCCGTTTTTAATAAGGAAGTGTAGCGAGAGTGATTAGCCAACCACTAGTTTTGTCCTAGTCTTTATCCTTACTTTCTTCGGAAATATGACAGTTTGAGCAACTCAATAACAAGCAGTTTCCGTTTATAAAACCTTCTCTTGAGATATCACTATTAGGAGGCCATAGGCTTCACTTTGGAAGCGGACATGGATTATATATATACATATATAAAGTGTGTCGAGTCTAAATATAATACAAGAATACAATAATAATACTAAGTCATTTCTAGCGATGAAAGTGGTTTATATCTAGTCCGTCATAAAACTCTCCGTAAATAATCAAGTACCGATGAATAGTATTAGCTTGACTTGACAATAATAATATTTAGTGTAATTTACTTATCGAGTCTTCATTATAACCTTTTCTTAAACGATTTTTTATCCTAGTTGTGACGATGATAAAAGCCGAAATAGCTATCAAGTAATATTATAAAAACTGTAGAACTAAATACGTTGCTATTTTACCGTATTATAATGGAGTTCTATCAAGTAAATGTCCATTCAATCAATAGATTTTCTATCCCCCAATATTAATATTTTGGCATATAACATGGTTTTTAAGTGCATGAATCCCATTTTCCCATCCCTTTTTGTACACTGTTTTTTGTAGAACATATCTACCGTGTAAAAAAAGAGTTGAGTGTACTCAATATAATAGTTGTTTATGGGGGTTGCGTGACGTTTGCAAGAAGGCCCTGAATGTCTTTCTACGCCACTTATATTTCTTCGTGTTTTTTTTTAAATACACATTACACATTGAACAATGAGACATTCATATTTTTTACAAATGTCGTACAAAAATGTCTGAAAAATATCCATCCCGCCTCGCTGTACAAATCTTTCATCTGAATTTGAGCACTGCGGCAATTCTGTTTTCATTGTATAAACCAGCGGTTGTCTAAAAATAAGGTCATCCTTTTATATAGCTATTGATTTTGGTTGTACAAATATAGCCATACGTGAGCCGTCAAAGTGTTGTACCTTTTTATTTGTATCCTCTTCTTAGCAGATCATTCGACCATCGGATCACGTAGAGTGCATAAATCACTCTCGATTACTGGACTATCAGCTACCATATTCACATTGGTCCTATTCTGATAATATGACATTGAAATGTCATGCAACATAATCGATTTCTTTCTCCATTTCATTGTGTTATTCTTCAGACTAATCACAAAATACGAATTTAACTATTCGTAAGTTTCATCCGTAAAGATGTTTCAATATTTTCATTTATAGAACGAATCGAGTGCTATTTATAATTAGTAATTCAGAGAAAAACAGTCAATCTGTAAACATTTACACAACAAATTTTATTTATTTTTGTTATTCTACAGAATTAGACGAAAATTGAATGAAAACTAATTATCAATCCTGACAAGATATTATCAAGGCTGCACTTGAGGGAACCATTCTAAATAAATAAGTCTTAAATTGAATTCAAACATTTCTTTTTTTAATTGTTCGTAAAGAATATTTTTTGGTCGATATAAATATTTATTTTATTTTTATTGTTAAAAATTAAAATTACAGTACATGACATAACAGCTGACGCCAATTCGCCATGCACTTGAAAAATATAATAAGACAAAATATAAAATAAAAATACACAGTACATCAAATTCAACATAAAAAATCAAGAAATACAAAAGAAAAATTATTACAATATTGGATTGATTAAAATATATATTTTTTTTTTTTACTCGAATTAGGAACAAAAGCTTGCTTGTCGCATTTTAAATAAGGACATTTTCACATATATCCTGATACCTCATAGTCCTTTCATTATATAAAGTTTAAAAAATACATCTGCTTATCTTTCAATACAGCACCCTGTCCTGTAAGCTACAAAGCTTAAAATAATCAAATATATCTAATTAAAAATAGCGTTCTTGTTATCAATGTATCGAACTGAAGTGAGCCTCGGCTCAAAATAATTAATAAACATTTGTTTTTTTAAATAAATATTCTATTATATGCTTAATATGTACCTCAAAGATAAACCATAAAAATAAATCACTTTTAAGGTGTTCACTGTCAATACTTGGTGGAATGGCATTATAATAAAAATAATAAAACATTTTTAGTACTTTTTCCACATAAAATTTATTAGATCAGGACCGGTTTCGCTCATGATGAGCATTGTCAACTGATAAGAAAAACAATAAAACAGTGATATTTATACAAAAGTTAAGTGATAAAAACAAGGTATGACAAACAATTGGTATTACAACCTAGCAAAAGAATTGAAGTAAAATACAAGGAAAATAAACTATAAATAAAAAGTTGAAGACCACTTAGCAATGAAACTATTATGACAAAAATCAATTAGGTGTGAATTATCATTACCAAAGTAAAAACCAACAATTAGTGTATATAATAAATAAATCTTAATGTCTTGTCAACCAAATTGAGTTTGGAAAATCCAGTAGAGTTTAATCCCGCAAAATTGATTCCTGCGAAAAGAATAAAGGCAATATCAATTCTTACAAAATAAAAGCAAACTAAGAAAATTAAAATTCTAACGAAATAAAACAGTACAAAAAAGGAAATATAATAGGCTAGAATTATGTTAATGAAACGGATATAACAAGGGTGATGATGCAAATACAAGCTGTTCATTTAATAAATTAGAGCCCGGCAAGAATTTATGTCTATTTATTTCTAAGATCTCTTGTTTATCAAGTTTTAAAGATTTATTGTTAACATGCAGGATTTTAAAGTTTTTAGAGATATCAAATGTATGCTTATTTAGGAACAAATGGTTCCCAAATGAAGATAATTCATTCCCTTTACGTGAGCAGGCTAGATGTTCTTTAAATCTGATATTAAAAACTCTTCCCGTTTGACCAATATACCTGGCTCCACAAGAATCACAATCAATTAAATATATGCCACTTTGGTTAAGAATGTTGAGTTTATCTTTAGAATTTACTAAAATGCGTTGTAAGTTAAAAGAATTATAAAAAGTGACATTAAAAAGGTTTTTGTTGAATTTCCTTGAAATCTTTTCTGAAAATTTACCAACAGTTGAATGGGTTGGCAATGGGTAGCCCTTTGTCTCCTATTTTAGCTGATTTTTTCATGGATTTTTTAGAATCTAAAATCAGTAATTTTGATCTCTTTAGAAATGTCATTTACTGGTATAGATACGTAGATGACATCTTAGTACTTTGGGGAGGTACAGAGAGACAACTTAATCAATTCTTAAAACTTATAAATAACGTTAACCCGCATATTCAATTTACAATGGAGTTGGGGTTGAATAAAATAAACTTTTTGGATTTAACGATCGAGATTATTAATAATCGGCATTGTTTCAGTATATTTAGAAAAGATTCATACAGCGATAACATCATTAACAATTCTTCCAGACATCATATCTCGCATAAATTAGCAACCTTTCATTGCTTTATTCATCGTCTCTTGTTGATTCCGATGACTAAAGCTAGTTATGATCTTGAGTTAAATACGATAAAACAAATTGCGTTGAATAATGGTTATGATTCGGATTTAATAGATCGTCTTTTATTTAAAAAACACAAAAAACTAGCTTTGCTAAATGTAAGCTCTAGTTTGGTGATTAATGCACCAGCTGTTGAGAAACAATGGGTGAAATTGAGCTACTTGGGTAGTGTTTCAGAAAAGATTTCAAGGAAATTCAACAAAAACCTTTTTAATGTCACTTTTTATAATTCTTTTAACTTACAACGCATTTTAGTAAATTCTAAAGATAAACTCAACATTCTTAACCAAAGTGGCATATATTTAATTGATTGTGATTCTTGTGGAGCCAGGTATATTGGTCAAACGGGAAGAGTTTTTAATATCAGATTTAAAGAACATCTAGCCTGCTCACGTAAAGGGAATGAATTATCTTCATTTGGGAACCATTTGTTCCTAAATAAGCATACATTTGATATCTCTAAAAACTTTAAAATCCTGCATGTTAACAATAAATCTTTAAAACTTGATAAACAAGAGATCTTAGAAATAAATAGACATAAATTCTTGCCGGGCTCTAATTTATTAAATGAACAGCTTGTATTTGCATCATCACCCTTGTTATATCCGTTTCATTAACATAATTCTAGCCTATTATATTTCCTTTTTTGTACTGTTTTATTTCGTTAGAATTTTAATTTTCTTAGTTTGCTTTTATTTTGTAAGAATTGATATTGCCTTTATTCTTTTCGCAGGAATCAATTTTGCGGGATTAAACTCTACTGGATTTTCCAAACTCAATTTGGTTGACAAGACATTAAGATTTATTTATTATATACACTAATTGTTGGTTTTTACTTTGGTAATGATAATTCACACCTAATTGATTTTTGTCATAATAGTTTCATTGCTAAGTGGTCTTCAACTTTTTATTTATAGTTTATTTTCCTTGTATTTTACTTCAATTCTTTTGCTAGGTTGTAATACCAATTGTTTGTCATACCTTGTTTTTATCACTTAACTTTTGTATAAATATCACTGTTTTATTGTTTTTCTTATCAGTTGACAATGCTCATCATGAGCGAAACCGGTCCTGATCTAATAAATTTTATGTGGAAAAAGTACTAAAAATGTTTTATTATTTTTATTATAATGCCATTCCACCAAGTATTGACAGTGAACACCTTAAAAGTGATCAATGAAGCTAGTACGGCTAAACTTACTGTCTTATTTAAGAAATACAAATTAAAACAGTGTTTAGCGTCACAACATATTTGGTTCAACCGAGAGTGTTTACGGCTCAAAGTTGTTCCAAAATATGTTAATTTGAAAACGAAGTCCAGTTCTCCAGCGGCGGTTAAAGCCCTCAAGTTGGCTCAGTTAACATGGATCAAACTGGAAATGAAGAAATGGTACAACGTAAGAGATTCGGTGAGTGTTTACTTGTTCCATATTCATTCTTTATTAACCAGTAAACTCCATCCATTAGAATTTGATTATTTAGACCACAATATTAGATATGATGTTAACTTCCTTGTACATAAAACTTTTTTGAATCAGAAACAAAAATTAACTCGGTTAGTTTACGTTGAAAATTCTAAATGTGTTAAAACTACTGTTGTTGATGTTGATAAAATTACTTTTGCTAAACGCGTTGTGAACACTTCGTCTATTAATTTTGATTCTAACGAAATGAATTTATTAAATAAAGGTTTAAAATATTGTCCTAATATTAAATTAACTACGAAAAATTTAGAAAATCTTACGATTGATGTAGATATTGCCATTAGGTCAGATATGGCGGCCAAATATTTATACTCAACTATTCTGAAGAAGGAAACTTGTTCTAACTTAAATAATAACTTAGTTGAAATGCGTGCACTTAAATCAATTCAATCGAAATCAAGAATTAATAATTTAGTAATTTCTAAAGCTGATAAAGGTAATACGACTGTTATTATGAATAGAAGTGATTATGTAACAAAGATGAATGATGTTTTGTCAGGCCCTTCTTTCGTTATCTTAAAACGTGATCCCACTGCATCAAGTGCTGAGAAGGTTAAAACTGTTATCGATGAGGCTAATGCGTGTTTCCCGACAGAACGAATGAAAAAAATGTACAAACTTATGAACCCCCAGTGTCCTAGACTTTATGGTTTGCCTAAAATTCACAAAATTAATACTCCCTTAAGGCCAGTAGTTTCATTCAATTCAGCACCGTCCTATAAACTAGCTAAAAATGCGAACCTACTTTTTAAATATAAATTAAATTTCAGTCCTAAATTAAGTATTAAAAATTCGATTGATTTAGTAAATAAAATTAAAGATATCTCAGTGCCTTTAAATTCTAAGCTTGTTTCTTTTGATGTAGTAAGTTTATTTACGAGTGTCCCTATACCTGAGTTAAAGTTAGCTTTTTTAGACTTTATAGATAGTAAAAACCTTAATCCCTTGTTAGTTAATGATATTAAATCTATTGTCAATTGTTGTATTGACCAAAACTTCTTTAAATTCAATGATAAAATTTACCAACAGTTGAATGGGTTGGCAATGGGTAGCCCTTTGTCTCCTATTTTAGCTGATTTTTTCATGGATTTTTTAGAATCTAAAATCAGTAATTTTGATCTCTTTAGAAATGTCATTTACTGGTATAGATACGTAGATGACATCTTAGTACTTTGGGGAGGTACAGAGAGACAACTTAATCAATTCTTAAAACTTATAAATAACGTTAACCCGCATATTCAATTTACAATGGAGTTGGGGTTGAATAAAATAAACTTTTTGGATTTAACGATCGAGATTATTAATAATCGGCATTGTTTCAGTATATTTAGAAAAGATTCATACAGCGATAACATCATTAACAATTCTTCCAGACATCATATCTCGCATAAATTAGCAACCTTTCATTGCTTTATTCATCGTCTCTTGTTGATTCCGATGACTAAAGCTAGTTATGATCTTGAGTTAAATACGATAAAACAAATTGCGTTGAATAATGGTTATGATTCGGATTTAATAGATCGTCTTTTATTTAAAAAACACAAAAAACTAGCTTTGCTAAATGTAAGCTCTAGTTTGGTGATTAATGCACCAGCTGTTGAGAAACAATGGGTGAAATTGAGCTACTTGGGTAGTGTTTCAGAAAAGATTTCAAGGAAATTCAACAAAAACCTTTTTAATGTCACTTTTTATAATTCTTTTAACTTACAACGCATTTTAGTAAATTCTAAAGATAAACTCAACATTCTTAACCAAAGTGGCATATATTTAATTGATTGTGATTCTTGTGGAGCCAGGTATATTGGTCAAACGGGAAGAGCTTTTAATATCAGATTTAAAGAACATCTAGCCTGCTCACGTAAAGGGAATGAATTATCTTCATTTGGGAACCATTTGTTCCTAAATAAGCATACATTTGATATCTCTAAAAACTTTAAAATCCTGCATGTTAACAATAAATCTTTAAAACTTGATAAACAAGAGATCTTAGAAATAAATAGACATAAATTCTTGCCGGGCTCTAATTTATTAAATGAACAGCTTGTATTTGCATCATCACCCTTGTTATATCCGTTTCATTAACATAATTCTAGCCTATTATATTTCCTTTTTTGTACTGTTTTATTTCCTTAGAATTTTAATTTTCTTAGTTTGCTTTTATTTTGTAAGAATTGATATTGCCTTTATTCTTTTCGCAGGAATCAATTTTGCGGGATTAAACTCTACTGGATTTTCCAAACTCAATTTGGTTGACAAGACATTAAGATTTATTTATTATATACACTAATTGTTGGTTTTTACTTTGGTAATGATAATTCATACCTAATTGATTTTTGTCATAATAGTTTCATTGCTAAGTGGTCTTCAACCTTTTATTTATAGTTTATTTTCCTTGTATTTTACTTCAATTCTTTTGCTAGGTTGTAATACCAATTGTTTGTCATACCTTGTTTTTATCACTTAACTTTTGTATAAATATCACTGTTTTATTGTTTTTCTTATCAGTTGACAATGCTCATCATGAGCGAAACCGGTCCTGATCTAATAAATTTTATGTGGAAAAAGTACTAAAAATGTTTTATTATTTTTATTATAAAAATAAATGTTTAAAGTCCCAAACTGATGACATAAAGCAAACAATATCCCTAACCAATTTTATTAAAGTTGACTGCATAAAAAAATTAACATTCGGAAGCTTTTAATCTTGTATCAGCAACTGTTTATTTATTTGATAAGTTATCGATCTTATCTATATTATCTTATCGATCTTGTCTTATATTCTATAGATCTTTTACATATACGATCCTCTACTAACGCGGTTTATAAAGATTTAAAACTAAATTTGTAACTAAAGAATTGAAAAAACGCCATAATGGCACAAGATCTTGATACCGATTGAATAAATAAAGTGTATTAATCGATGCAGGTTGCAGTTTTCTAATAAAAAAAACTATTATGTGGAAAAAGGAGTTGTTAATAAAAAATACATTAATATATGATCCGTAGAGTCTAACGATATAATAATTCAAAAGTATGCACAGAAGTGCGTAGAGTTGGTTACGTTCACTGTTAGCTTCTTTAGTTTTCTTTTATTTATATTTGTATCGTTGATTTTGACAACTGATAGTGAAATTTACTTTTAACTCAATTAGTTTTTTAAAAATCGAAAGCAATTTTTATATAACACGTGTTATTTTAAAGAGTATCAATTTCAATGTTTTTAAATTTACTCAGAAAAGAATTTATAAAACTTTATAGGTAACAATATTATATCTTTCTAAGAAATAAGCTCTTTTAAAATACTTCTTCTTTACAAAATGATTAAAATAAAGAGTTTTTGTCTACCTAGTTAAACTATAAATAAATAAATGAAGGTCTAAATAACACGGTATAAAGATGTTATACAACATTTAAAAATAAAATTTCTTTTTTCACGCTTAAATATTTCTTTTCGCTTTTGAATTAGTTAGGGTTAATATTAATTATAGCCGCATAATACTGCTGTGTAACTAAATTCTCAACAGTAATTATCATACGAAAACTAATAGTTACTAAGTACCTCAACCTTTCTATTCTTTTTAAAAGAGTAGAGACAGAAAGAATAAAGATAGGACTTCACTGGGTTATTTAACATTTAGAATGGTATGAGGTAAATTATCATTCATCTTCAATTTATCCTAGAATATCTTCGAACAGAAATCGATTAACCCTAAGCCAACGACGTTAACCACTCGACCGCTTATGCCACGAAACCTACCTTTTAAGTACTTACAGCCATTTCATGTGATAATTGTCAGTTTTAAAACACTAAGCAGCGTTACAAAGTGAGCTATAATACGAGAATCCGATGAGAAAATAAAATAAACAATATCAATTTTTATAATTTAAGATTTCAATTGAAGGTAGAATTTCAATATTAAATTTGAATCGTTCAAATTGTGTACATGAACTGACTTGAACTGACAAGTTCATCCGTGCACTTGAACGCCTGAAGATGCTGAAAGACAAAACCCATGTAGTTAGTGACAAAAGTTGTGTGAATGCACACAATTTGAATTATTTAAATTTACTATCAATTGTGACCAGACTGTTATTTTATTTTGAGCGTTACCTAAATTTACATATCTTTAGATTCCTCTTCAATAAATCGGTTTGCTTTCAAAATTATTAATCCATAGTATTAGTCAATGTCAAATTTGTAACTTAACAAATAAATAATAATATTTATAATGCAGCGCTTTGTTTGAGAGTTATTAACATAGTTATTAGTGTATTGGGCTTAAGTCTGGCAAGTTTTAATCCAAGAAAACTTACACCGCAATACACAAACATGGCAACTTTAACGAAATGCGTTGGTAAGATTTAACCCGTTCGGTGTTGAATACTAAAAAAGTCATAATTTTTCTACGTAAAATCGTCGCAGTTTTATCAAGAAACTCTTAAATATCATACTAGTTTTGATTTAATTAATGTTGAGTATAATGCTTTTAATAAATTAAATTATAGTAAAAACTGTTTTATTAAAATTTCCACCGATTATTATTAAATTTTAAATTGAGAAGATTAATTCTGTATTTAACATGTTTTTTTTTAATACAGTAGGCGTTAACAATTAACGTTGTGAATTCTAAAAACGTATTGACAGAATTAATTGAAGAACGACATTAAAGTCAGACCTTATCCATAATTTTTTATATTACTGCTAAGCGAACAGTGTATGAGAATCTCGTCTTAAGATTCAAATGAAAAAAGAGATTTTATTTTACTTTAAATATACTTACATATAATATGTTTAAAATATCTACGTAGCTCATACCTTTTTGTTTTTTTTGACTAACATTGTAGTTTGAACGATTATATGCGTATTTTAGATGATGCCTTGTCTAAACTTAAAGGTGTGCTGTAGGTGGTTCGACAGGACTGAATTTGACTTAAGCCCAGAGAGCTCCTTGTTAAATTAATAAAAAAAAACAATATTTTAGATAATTTGCATTCTTCGTAATTGTTTTATGATTAAAATGACGCAGAAAAACTAATGCATTTATAAATGACTCTTAACATTTATTTGGAGTGTATACATGTCATACAAATAAATTTTACTATACATACTTTTGCGTATAATCGTATTAGAATGATAAAAAAAGCCACCCCTTCTTCCAAACACCACAACTTACTCTTAAATTAATCTAGCTATTTGTTTACGTATTGGCAGCCCATCGCTGTCTTAGCTTGTATGTGACAAACCTCATTCGCCAAGCATCACCGTTCGCAATTTATTTTTAATTATCATGAAATCTAATATCAATTAACACTTTTTTGTTATTACAGACAGCTTTCGGGTGTTGAAATTGTTAATTACATCGTGAATGCATTTTTACATCCAGGAGCTCATTAACAATTTTCCAATGGATTTGCTCGTGATCACACAGCTGCAACAATTTTACAGTGTTCCGACCAATGATTTAAATGTATATAATATTGTCATAACCAAGCAGAACATTATGAAAACAGCATTACTTGGAGTCGAACTAATGTGATATATTATATCATACAACGGAAAGTTATATAATATAAAAAGTGATTCAGTCCGGCGCATAAGATTTTCAAATTAAAGGACCGGCTTTTAATATTTTTTATTCAGAGATTGCTCATAACAATTGATTAAAACTTATAATTACATAAGAAATATTTTCCGTTCTCGCATTTTTAATGATTGATAAAATATTGTGGATTCTGAGAATTTTATGATCACTTAAAAACTTGTATCACAAGGTAGAGAGCTAACGGTTTACTTATTAAATGATAAATAGTATGACTAACTTTAAGAAAACTCTTTTTTCTTTTAAGAGAATAAAATAATTCGGTATATAATCAGTCAAAAACAATATCAAGCATAGATATAACTTGTCGAAAATTGAGTTTTTAGTAAACTTTGATTGAAAGAGTTTAAAAATGTGCAATGTGGTATTAAAAATATCTCATTCATCGATGTGAGTTTCATAGCAACTGCTCCTTTTGCTTAACCATCTGTATGACCCTTGTTCGTGAGCTTTAAATTTAATAAACTTTTGATAAACATTAAAATACTTAGGTACGTACTACACACATAGTCCGAAGAGATTAATTATTTTCGGTAACTACCCTAAAAAGATAGATATGAAAGTTGATGATGTAATTTCGGATACTCGATGTATTGATTTCTAGTTTAGCACTAGATGACCATACAATTTATGCTTGAGGTAACCAAAGCCAGCCAAGGAGTGTATATATTGATGATGAATAATTCCATACACGCATCTCGTTTACAAAGCGAAATAGTACTGTATTGCAATGGTTAGTTAAATCTTTCTGTTTTTATTTATGTTGATTAGGTTTATTCGTAGTACTTTAAGCAAGGCAATGGCATAAAGCAAGTTAACAAAATGTGCTACAGCAAGTATTAAATGCTTTCCTCGGGAATTAGCGCACAAACATTGTGTATCTACTCCCATTACGAACTGTGCCCCTCTAGACGTTTTGAATAATTTAACTTCCAAGTCCTTGGCTTAAGAGATATTCAGAATGAGAGCAATAACATTGTGGATTTGTTTGTCATACCTAAGACACTAAATATTCTACTCTGGATGAAATCGTCACACGCAAATAGAACAGATTACTTTTCTTCTTGGTAGCTGTCTCAAATCAGTCTCTCTTATTTATATTATACTTTGCTTTATTCCATTAGTTTTCTTCGCATCGCTGTACCATACAAACTAGTTTTTTAAAAAATCGATATTAAATATGTACGTGTCAATCTTCAACGCTTAACCGTATTTTTTTAATTATGAGACAAGTGTTTTTATACACTTTGACTTTGGTGTCCATACCTTTGTTAATTGGTGACGCCTTATAATTGTTGTCGAAAATTCGATACATCATATACATATTTTGAGAAGGCTGGGACAAAATGATGCAGAAAAAAGATACTCTGAATCTGATGAAGTTTTTGGCTGCCACTAAGACAATGCGTATCTTATATAATTTTAGTACATTAAATACTTTAAATTGTAAGTATATAATATTAATAATACATATAAACAATAACGTATTTAAACATTTTGTTAAAAAGTTTTTGTTATGTTTCAATTATAAAATATTTTAAAATATTAAAAATTATATTATTAAAAAATAAGGGTATCTCTTATAATTAATTGTGCCTTATATTACCTTATTCGACAGGTCAAATAATTTAGTTAATCCATCTTCATTGATTGTGTGGTATCAATCTTTAATATTACTAGAATATGTCACACAAAAATTTATTATCGATTTCAAGATCCGTGGCATTTATAACGTTCATGACTTTTTCATAAATTCGACCCACTCATTTCGATTAGAGAATGTGCAATATTTTTAACTATTATAAAAGTCCTAAACTATCCACATTTTATTCTCTACGAAAGATGAGCAATTGACCGAGTGATTTATGATTATTTGTCGTAAAAGTCTCTCGAGTTCAACTCGAGGAGAATTGATTTTAATCATAAAATTAAGACTACTTTTTGTACCGATTTCAGAATTATATCAAACCATCAAGATTATTTTATATAATCAATCACGAGCATTTTTAGCTAAAATTGTGAAAAAAGTACGACTTTTTCTATTTATATTTTTTAAAATGTTCAAATATCTTAAAAGTAATAATATTTATTCGAAAAAAAGTTAGTTTCTCTGCTTTAGAATTTTCTTATTAATGAATAAACCGTTTTTGTCAAAACCAAACATTTGACAGTACTCTTTGCAAGATAAATTCATGTCAAAAACTCACATATGTATATGTTATGATTATCGGTTAACATTTTCAGGTGAATGTTTCTATGAATCGTAAAAACAAAACAGCAATTTTTCCAATCATTTTTAGTGCGTATTTTTGCCATGTCAATGTTTTATAATCTCAATTTGGGTTTCAGCAATATTTCAAATACAAAGCAAATTCCTCACAATACAATGTTTTTCCAAGCGTAAAAACAAATTGTACTCCATGACAAACAAAATGTTATCTATCAGGGATCTCACAGTTGCGAAAGTAGATTTTTCGGATATCCTTAAAAGTTGTACAACTTTTAATTATTAATTGATCGTTAACATTAAATTTATTATATCTAGTTACTTTTAAATATTTGTTTATAATTTATACAAAGTCTATTATAACAGCAATTAAATACTTCAAACCATGACTGCTCTCTAAGTAGAGGATGTAGATCAATTAATGTAACAACTAAAAAATCTTTTTTACGACATATTGTTGTTATATAGACATTTATACAAAGTTTATTATATAACAACAATGTAAAATACTCCAAACTATTTCCAGTTATTATGTGAAGAATATTGATTCTCAATATATCATTTTAACGTAGGTTGTTTTACTAGACCGGGTTTATTATTTAGTCATAAATGTTTAGTTTATTTTAAATAATATGATTTTTTTACACTCAGTCTACAGAACACTAGAACAGTAAAATATTTCAAGTCGTATCGGTTCGCCGTGCCAACAATATGGACTCTTAATTTAGGATTTTAACATAGTTTGTCTCATGAAATTGATACCCGAAGTATATTAAATAACAGTAAAATATTTCTTGCCGAGTCTTCTCCTTATGTGGAGAATATGTATTTGTATAATCTAACCAGAGTTATTTTGCGGAATCTGGTTGTTATTCAGTTATACAACCTATATTTTTACATATGCTCGCTGTGAATGTGGTGATATCGTAATAGTATTACGGTATATCAGAATTGTTATAAAACATTTTTAAATATTTAATTACACAAATGAAATAAATACAAGAAAATGATATACCCAAAGAAAAGTATCATGCTATCAAATTTTAAAATGAACAACAACCAAGTTTAAAACTTAAAACAAACAAATATTACTCCGCTCTGAAATCATAAATAAATTATTATTTCCTTTGGTTGGATCCAGATCTCTTGATATAACAATCCCATTCATTACAAGGCGCTGCTTTGAAATTAATGTGACATTAATTTTCATCCCGCAAGCCTTGCATCTGCTGCCTCTGCCCTATTCCTCACGGAATCGCCGAATTTCGGTCTTCCGATGAGAGACAAATGCGATAAGGCAAAGAGTTATTAGGGTCGCAGAGGGAGGCGGATTTATATTGTTATGTCCGGTTTGTCAAAGGTCACTCGTCATTCGGGTGGTTAGAGCTATCTACCTCTTCGGTCCTTATGTTTTCCGTGGATTACATACTACATTTTATTCGCTTACGATTTCGTTTTAAGTATAAAAAATCAGTGATCATTATCGTCAACTTTTTTTGAGAGCGTTGTTACTAAATAACGCTTATGAACAGATACAAAATACCAAAATACACTTGGTTCATAAAAGTAAATCACGATTTTTGATACTTATTTCAAATGTTTGACATTTGATCGGAAAGTTTTTACTTGACAAGAGATTTGATTTCAAATCGTTAACGAAAAGAATAGAAATAGTTTAAATTATTTATGATTTAGTGGAAAGAATGGTTTATACAAAAAACGATTTTCGAATTCAAATATTTCTTAAAAATTGTCTTCTTAGCAAAAAAATGGATAATTAAATTAAATAGTACGATTTTTTTTTTGCACAGAAAACTGACGTTGTATTCAGTGTTTCTTTTAAGAAAATATTTAAAATGTATTATATACATATAATCATTAATCGGCTTATAGATAAGTAAAATAGTATGAAAAAGCGTAGTATGTAAAAGAAATTGTTTTTGGGCAGGTATCCAGTCCTCAAGCATTCCTGCATTTTTTTATAAATTTCCGATTTATCAATTTTCCACACCTGCCGTGATTGATTAACATTAAGTTACATTGTCTAAAAACAATGTTTCGAACGAATAACATATATACGGAAATAATTTAAAAAAAAAACGTAAAAAAGCATTAAAAAATTCTGAACAAGAAAGATAATATAATTTATGAAAAATGTATTTTTACAGCTTACAACTACATGTTGAGTTAAATTTTGATATACAGCTTAAGTTTTATTAAAGTGATAAATAATTTGTTTTGCTATCATTTTTGTTTTACGTTCTTTCTCATAACTTGTTATGATTTTAATTAAATGTTTTTTGTAGTCAGGTTTAAAAATGCATTATCTTTGTAAATTGATATACCTACAGCACTGTTAGAGGAGGTAAAAGTAAATTAGTTTCTCGGTAAATAAAGCGGCTCTGTAAAGTTGATTTAATTAAAACATTTCACCGTATCGCTATATTATTCAAATGAATTTTATTTTCCAACATTATTTTATCTAAATCCGTCTAGTACTATAGAACTATATGCCTGGATGGAAAATTTCTAGATTACTCGAGTTTAGACTATTTGGTATTGTTTGTATGAATACATATTTAAATCTTACTTACTCTTATTTTAATATAACCCCCATTTGTTAATCTCAAATAAAACCATTATTAATAGCATGTAAATGAAAAGAAGACAACCATTTTAATTACATCGTCATTTGTTTGTCAACTATACTTTTTTGCACTGTCTACTGCTATTACTTTATTGAATTACTTACGGCTATTTAAAAACATAACAAAAATTATCTAGTTCAGTGTCTGCCAAACTTTTTTACTTCGCGGCACACTGGTGAATGGGATTTGTTACGCGGCACACCAAATAAAAATGCTTTAAAAAACGGAAATCTGGAAAATGTGTCGAGTCAACTACTTTATATGTATATTCGAACGTGACAACTATTTACTTGAATACGTAGGTGTTGAATTAATTTAAAATTGAAGAATATTTAAATAAATAGGCGTTATTTAAAATTATAAATTTTGAGGCGTCTTCCTCCTCGGCACACCTGAGACTTCTTGCGGCACACAGTTTGGCAGACACTGATCTAATTGTTAGTAATCAACAAAAGATCTGGTTCTTTAAATTTATAGTTCTACCTTTTTTTGGGACTCTTAAAAAAATGGCATAGCTACAAATAAATGTCTGGCGGCGGAATGCGACACCCAGGCAAAAAATTGTCACAAATTAAGTAAACTTATTTATGCACTATAAAAATAAAAATAAAATAATGTGCGGAAAGTTGAAAAACTCGAAAGGGTCACACAAAACCTTCAATAAGGCCACATGTGGCCCGCGGGCCAAGATTTGGGTATGCCTGGTATAAGGCATTTTTATTATTTTACTGGAAATAAGTGACAAATAATGCAAAAGCATTTCTTGAGACTTATGTAAACACTTTCTCACATCTGATCGTTCGCAAATTTAGGGTAGGTTGTTTGAAATTTTTAATATTAGAACGAATCCAATACTTGTTATTTGGCTTCTCAATATACTTGTTATATGATTCTTATTGCTCAAAAAATATTTCTAAACCTATTGTTGTATGTTTCGTTTCGTCAAAAAGTGAAGGATTAATTAAGCCTAGCTTCTTATTTAATTTTAAGTTCCGTTTCATCTATCAGCGATGATGATGATTTTTGTTTATAAAAAATACGAAATACGCTTCATAAAAGTTTTCTTAATAAAGGAACAGAACTGCGTCTTTATGCTAAGTACCTAAAAAAGACTGCAGTGGCGTAGCAAAAAAATAAATATTATCAAACACGTTCTTTGAAAGGTGAGAGAGTCAAAGTCAACCACTGTGTGAGAGGACAAAGAAAAGTTTAACGCCAGAACTGTGTGGTCGCTCGTTAAACGGCAGGAAAATGTGCCAGGCTTACCCAAAAGTGGTTCCTCTATTTCAATATTTACCTTTGCGAAAATGAGAAAATGCAAAGCCTAGGCTAAGAGAGTATTTCCGTTGGTAATATCAAAGCTCTTATCTTGATAAACATCAACAATTTTACATATTACGTTTTTATAACCAACTCAAATATTTAACTTCGTTGAATTGTGAAACATATTTTCATTTTGTCAATTACTATTCAGAACACTATTTTCAGTGTATAAAAACAAATGTTAAATTTTTAAATCTTTTTTTGAATATTTTAATTTAAATAAAAATGTTTGACAACACAGCTTATGTCAATGCGTCAAATGTATTATATTTGAATGATCTTACTAGGAAAAACTCGATAATTATTATTCTTAAGTCACTCAATATTAACTTGGAGAATTGACATCACAAACAACCACGTCTTAGGTCTCTATCTAAATTTAAATTTGACATTGAACTTACCGGTAATCAAACCTAGATCAGCCTGATCGATAAAGCAAGCTTTTACCCACTATACCATAGCAGGTGACAACGCTGTGTTATTAATTATTATATTTACAATGAATTATGTCGGTAACTTTTTTATTTCACATGCTGTTTGAAAAATTGCCGCATGTGTTTTTTAACACACAATTTTAACAGGACAGACGGCTCAACATTGTTGAGCTCATTTCTTTCGGATTTACTTTTCCTAATGCAAAGAATTAGTTTTTAATTAGTTATAACAATGTTTGTATCTTAACCTCATCCGTGCTTCGAGTAGAAAAGGAAAAAACTTAAGCCTGTGTTTTTATTTTTAACTGAATAATTAGAATATGTTTTTAGTTTATTCGTAAATCTTGCAAGAGACTTCTTAAATAAGTGAAATATAATATGTGTCACAATTTATAACATAACATTTAGCGTAACAAAGTTATCAAATTTATATTTTCAGCAATTTCCATGTCATCTCTTATAAAACGTTTTCAGTCATAATAGGAATAATATATCATATTTTTTCATCAAATTCCAACCAAGTGACGATTGTTTCATTGTTTTAGGTCTAGACAATCTCTCATTAAGATTAAATTTGCATAATTTATTCCACACACATAGACTTCGAATAACTTTGCAGATGACTGTGGGTGACAGGTGGATTCGTAAAGTCCTTCACATATTATATTCATTTGACTGCTCTAGATTTACTATCTAAATAGACTTTAACTATCTATTATGTACTAGCTGTAAGCCCGTTGCCCAGCAACGTGAGAATTTTGTTGCATAGTATTTAATTTAATTTAATTTTATGTTATTTTATTTTATGGTATTTAATTTAATTTTATTTAATTTTATTTTATGTTATTTTATTTTATTTTATTTTATTTTATTTTATTTTATTCCATGTTATTTTATTTTATTTTATTTTATTTTATTTTATGTTATGTTATTTTATTTTATTTTATTTTATTTTATTTTATTTTATTTTATTTTATTTTATTTTATTTTATTTTATTTTATTTTATTTTATTTTATTTTATTTTATTTTATTTTATTTTATTTTATTTTATTTTATTTTATTTTATTTTATTTTATTTTATTTTATTTTATTTTATTTAAATTTATTTTATTTTTATAGTTTCGAAATTTTGAGTTTAGAAATTTCGTAAATTATTGATTTTTTGGAATAAAGTTTAAGTTTGCTAACAACCATTTTTCGTAGTAGCAGAAATTTCGTAAATTATTGAATTTTTGGAATAATGTTCAAGTTTGCTAACAACCATTTTTCGTAGGAGCAGAAATTTCGTAAATTATGTAATATTTGGAATAATGTTCAAGTTTGCTAACAACCATTTTTCGTAGTAGCATAAATTTCGTAAAATATTGAATTTTTGGAATAAAGTTTAAGTTTGCTAACAACCATTTTTCGTAGTAGCCGAAATTTCGTAAATTATTGAATTTTTGGAATAAAGTTTAAGTTTGCTAACAACCATTTTTCGTAGTAGCAGAAATTTCGTAAATTATTGAATTTTTGGAATAATGTTCAAGTTTGCTAACAACCATTTTTCGTAGGAGCAGAAATTTCGTAAATTATTTAATATTTGGAATAATGTTCAAGTTTGCTAACAACCATTTTTCGTAGTAGCATAAATTTCGTAAAATATTCAATTTTTGGAATAAAGTTTAAGTTTGCTAACAACCATTTTTCGTAGTAGCCGAAATTTCGTAAATTATTGAATTTTTGGAATAATGTTCAAGTTTGCTAACAACCATTTTTCGTAGTAGCATAAATTTCGTAAAATATTTAATTTTTGGAATAATGTTCAAGTTTGCTAACAACCATTTTTTGTAGGAGCAGAAATTTCGTGAATTATTGAATTTTTGGAATAAAAAAAAAGTTTGCTAACAACCATTTTTCGTAGTAGCATAAATTTCGTAAAATATTTAATTTTTGGAATTATTTTTAAGTTTACTAACAACCATTTTTCGTAGTAGCATAAATTTCGTAAAATATTGAATTTTTGGAATAAAGTTTAAGTTTGCTAACAACCATTTTTCGTAGTAGCCGAAATTTCGTAAAATATTGAATTTTTGGAATAAAGTTTAAGTTTGCTAACAACCATTTTTCGTAGTAGCAGAAATTTCGTAAATTATTGAATTTTTGGAATAATGTTCAAGTTTGCTAACAACCATTTTTCGTAGGAGCAGAAATTTCGTAAATTATTTAATATTTGGAATAATGTTCAAGTTTGCTAACAACCATTTTTCGTAGTAGCATGAATTTCGTAAAATATTCAATTTTTGGAATAAAGTTTAAGTTTGCTAACAACCATTTTTCGTAGTAGCAGAAATTTCGTAAATTATTGAATTTTTGGAATAATGTTCAAGTTTGCTAACAACCATTTTTCGTAGGAGCAGAAATTTCGTAAATTATGTAATATTTGGAATAATGTTCAAGTTTGCTAACAACCATTTTTCGTAGTAGCATAAATTTCGTAAAATATTGAATTTTTGGAATAAAGTTTAAGTTTGCTAACAACCATTTTTCGTAGTAGCCGAAATTTCGTAAATTATTGAATTTTTGGAATAAAGTTTAAGTTTGCTAACAACCATTTTTCGTAGTAGCAGAAATTTCGTAAATTATTGAATTTTTGGAATAATGTTCAAGTTTGCTAACAACCATTTTTTGTAGGAGCAGAAATTTCGTGAATTATTGAATTTTTGGAATAAAAAAAAAGTTTGCTAACAACCATTTTTCGTAGTTGCATAAATTTCGTAAAATATTTAATTTTTGGAATAATTTTTAAGTTTACTAACAACCATTTTTCGTAGTAGCATAAATTTCGTAAAATATTGAATTTTCGGAATAAAGTTTAAGTTTGCTAACAACCATTTTTCGTAGTAGCAGAAATTTCGTAAATTATTGAATTTTTGGAATAATGTTCAAGTTTGCTAACAACCATTTTTCGTAGGAGCAGAAATTTCGTAAATTATTTAATATTTGGAATAATGTTCAAGTTTGCTAACAACCATTTTTCGTAGTAGCATAAATTTCGTAAAATATTCAATTTTTGGAATAAAGTTTAAGTTTGCTAACAACCATTTTTCGTAGTAGCCGAAATTTCGTAAATTATTGAATTTTTGGAATAATGTTCAAGTTTGCTAACAACCATTTTTCGTAGTAGCATAAATTTCGTAAAATATTTAATTTTTGGAATAATGTTCAAGTTTGCTAACAACCATTTTTTGTAGGAGCAGAAATTTCGTGAATTATTGAATTTTTGGAATAAAAAAAAAGTTTGCTAACAACCATTTTTCGTAGTAGCATAAATTTCGTAAAATATTTAATTTTTGGAATTATTTTTAAGTTTACTAACAACCATTTTTCGTAGTAGCATAAATTTCGTAAAATATTGAATTTTTGGAATAAAGTTTAAGTTTGCTAACAACCATTTTTCGTAGTAGCCGAAATTTCGTAAAATATTGAATTTTTGGAATAAAGTTTAAGTTTGCTAACAACCATTTTTCGTAGTAGCAGAAATTTCGTAAATTATTGAATTTTTGGAATAATGTTCAAGTTTGCTAACAACCATTTTTCGTAGGAGCAGAAATTTCGTAAATTATTTAATATTTGGAATAATGTTCAAGTTTGCTAACAACCATTTTTCGTAGTAGCATAAATTTCGTAAAATATTCAATTTTTGGAATAAAGTTTAAGTTTGCTAACAACCATTTTTCGTAGTAGCAGAAATTTCGTAAATTATTGAATTTTTGGAATAATGTTCAAGTTTGCTAACAACCATTTTTCGTAGGAGCAGAAATTTCGTAAATTATGTAATATTTGGAATAATGTTCAAGTTTGCTAACAACCATTTTTCGTAGTAGCATAAATTTCGTAAAATATTGAATTTTTGGAATAAAGTTTAAGTTTGCTAACAACCATTTTTCGTAGTAGCCGAAATTTCGTAAATTATTGAATTTTTGGAATAAAGTTTAAGTTTGCTAACAACCATTTTTCGTAGTAGCAGAAATTTCGTAAATTATTGAATTTTTGGAATAATGTTCAAGTTTGCTAACAACCATTTTTCGTAGGAGCAGAAATTTCGTAAATTATTTAATATTTGGAATAATGTTCAAGTTTGCTAACAACCATTTTTCGTAGTAGCATAAATTTCGTAAAATATTCAATTTTTGGAATAAAGTTTAAGTTTGCTAACAACCATTTTTCGTAGTAGCCGAAATTTCGTAAATTATTGAATTTTTGGAATAATGTTCAAGTTTGCTAACAACCATTTTTCGTAGTAGCATAAATTTCGTAAAATATTTAATTTTTGGAATAATGTTCAAGTTTGCTAACAACCATTTTTTGTAGGAGCAGAAATTTCGTGAATTATTGAATTTTTGGAATAAAAAAAAAGTTTGCTAACAACCATTTTTCGTAGTAGCATAAATTTCGTAAAATATTTAATTTTTGGAATAATTTTTAAGTTTACTAACAACCATTTTTCGTAGTAGCATAAATTTCGTAAAATATTGAATTTTCGGAATAAAGTTTAAGTTTGCTAACAACCATTTTTCGTAGTAGCAGAAATTTCGTAAATTATTGAATTTTTGGAATAATGTTCAAGTTTGCTAACAACCATTTTTCGTAGGAGCAGAAATTTCGTAAATTATTTAATATTTGGAATAATGTTCAAGTTTGCTAACAACCATTTTTCGTAGTAGCATAAATTTCGTAAAATATTCAATTTTTGGAATAAAGTTTAAGTTTGCTAACAACCATTTTTCGTAGTAGCCGAAATTTCGTAAATTATTGAATTTTTGGAATAAAGTTTAAGTTTGCTAACAACCATTTTTCGTAGTAGCAGAAATTTCGTAAATTATTGAATTTTTGGAATAATGTTCAAGTTTGCTAACAACCATTTTTCGTAGTAGCAGGAATTTCGTAAATTATTGAATTTTTGGAATAATGTTCAAGTTTGCTAACAACCATTTTTCGTAGGAGCAGAAATTTCGTAAAATATTTAATTTTTGGAATAATTTTTAAGTTTGCTAACAACCATTTTTCGTAGTAGCATAAATTTCGTAAAATATTCAATTTTTGGTATAAAGTTTAAGTTTGCTAACAACCATTTTTCGTAGTAGCCGAAATTTCGTAAATTATTGAATTTTTGGAATAAAGTTTAAGTTTGCTAACAACCATTTTTCGTAGGAGCAGAAATTTCGTAAATTATTTAATATTTGGAATAATGTTCAAGTTTGCTTACAACCATTTTTCGTAGTAGCAGAAATTTCGTAAATTATTGAATTTTTGGAATAATGTTCAAGTTTGCTAACAACCATTTTTCGTAGGAGCAGAAATTTCGTAAATTATTTAATATTTGGAATAATGTTCAAGTTTGCTAACAACCATTTTTCGTAGTAGCATAAATTTCGTAAAATATTCAATTTTTGGAATAAAGTTTAAGTTTGCTAACAACCATTTTTCGTAGTAGCCGAAATTTCGTAAATTATTGAATTTTTGGAATAATGTTCAAGTTTGCTAACAACCATTTTTCGTAGTAGCATAAATTTCGTAAAATATTTAATTTTTGGAATAATGTTCAAGTTTGCTAACAACCATTTTTTGTAGGAGCAGAAATTTCGTGAATTATTGAATTTTTGGAAAAAAAAAAGTTTGCTAACAACCATTTTTCGTAGTAGCATAAATTTCGTAAAATATTGAATTTTTGGAATAAAGTTTAAGTTTGCTAACAACCATTTTTCGTAGTAGCCGAAATTTCGTAAAATATTGAATTTTTGGAATAAAGTTTAAGTTTGCTAACAACCATTTTTCGTAGTAGCAGAAATTTCGTAAATTATTGAATTTTTGGAATAATGTTCAAGTTTGCTAACAACCATTTTTCGTAGGAGCAGAAATTTCGTAAATTATTTAATATTTGGAATAATGTTCAAGTTTGCTAACAACCATTTTTCGTAGTAGCATAAATTTCGTAAAATATTCAATTTTTGGAATAAAGTTTAAGTTTGCTAACAACCATTTTTCGTAGTAGCAGAAATTTCGTAAATTATTGAATTTTTGGAATAATGTTCAAGTTTGCTAACAACCATTTTTCGTAGGAGCAGAAATTTCGTAAATTATGTAATATTTGGAATAATGTTCAAGTTTGCTAACAACCATTTTTCGTAGTAGCATAAATTTCGTAAAATATTGAATTTTTGGAATAAAGTTTAAGTTTGCTAACAACCATTTTTCGTAGTAGCCGAAATTTCGTAAATTATTGAATTTTTGGAATAAAGTTTAAGTTTGCTAACAACCATTTTTCGTAGTAGCAGAAATTTCGTAAATTATTGAATTTTTGGAATAATGTTCAAGTTTGCTAACAACCATTTTTTGTAGGAGCAGAAATTTCGTGAATTATTGAATTTTTGGAATAAAAAAAAAGTTTGCTAACAACCATTTTTCGTAGTAGCATAAATTTCGTAAAATATTTAATTTTTGGAATAATTTTTAAGTTTACTAACAACCATTTTTCGTAGTAGCATAAATTTCGTAAAATATTGAATTTTCGGAATAAAGTTTAAGTTTGCTAACAACCATTTTTCGTAGTAGCAGAAATTTCGTAAATTATTGAATTTTTGGAATAATGTTCAAGTTTGCTAACAACCATTTTTCGTAGGAGCAGAAATTTCGTAAATTATTTAATATTTGGAATAATGTTCAAGTTTGCTAACAACCATTTTTCGTAGTAGCATAAATTTCGTAAAATATTCAATTTTTGGAATAAAGTTTAAGTTTGCTAACAACCATTTTTCGTAGTAGCCGAAATTTCGTAAATTATTGAATTTTTGGAATAATGTTCAAGTTTGCTAACAACCATTTTTCGTAGTAGCATAAATTTCGTAAAATATTTAATTTTTGGAATAATGTTCAAGTTTGCTAACAACCATTTTTTGTAGGAGCAGAAATTTCGTGAATTATTGAATTTTTGGAATAAAAAAAAAGTTTGCTAACAACCATTTTTCGTAGTAGCATAAATTTCGTAAAATATTTAATTTTTGGAATTATTTTTAAGTTTACTAACAACCATTTTTCGTAGTAGCATAAATTTCGTAAAATATTGAATTTTTGGAATAAAGTTTAAGTTTGCTAACAACCATTTTTCGTAGTAGCCGAAATTTCGTAAAATATTGAATTTTTGGAATAAAGTTTAAGTTTGCTAACAACCATTTTTCGTAGTAGCAGAAATTTCGTAAATTATTGAATTTTTGGAATAATGTTCAAGTTTGCTAACAACCATTTTTCGTAGGAGCAGAAATTTCGTAAACTATTTAATATTTGGAATAATGTTCAAGTTTGCTAACAACCATTTTTCGTAGTAGCATAAATTTCGTAAAATATTCAATTTTTGGAATAAAGTTTAAGTTTGCTAACAACCATTTTTCGTAGTAGCAGAAATTTCGTAAATTATTGAATTTTTGGAATAATGTTCAAGTTTGCTAACAACCATTTTTCGTAGGAGCAGAAATTTCGTAAATTATGTAATATTTGGAATAATGTTCAAGTTTGCTAACAACCATTTTTCGTAGTAGCATAAATTTCGTAAAATATTGAATTTTTGGAATAAAGTTTAAGTTTGCTAACAACCATTTTTCGTAGTAGCCGAAATTTCGTAAATTATTGAATTTTTGGAATAAAGTTTAAGTTTGCTAACAACCATTTTTCGTAGTAGCAGAAATTTCGTAAATTATTGAATTTTTGGAATAATGTTCAAGTTTGCTAACAACCATTTTTCGTAGGAGCAGAAATTTCGTAAATTATTTAATATTTGGAATAATGTTCAAGTTTGCTAACAACCATTTTTCGTAGTAGCATAAATTTCGTAAAATATTCAATTTTTGGAATAAAGTTTAAGTTTGCTAACAACCATTTTTCGTAGTAGCCGAAATTTCGTAAATTATTGAATTTTTGGAATAATGTTCAAGTTTGCTAACAACCATTTTTCGTAGTAGCATAAATTTCGTAAAATATTTAATTTTTGGAATAATGTTCAAGTTTGCTAACAACCATTTTTTGTAGGAGCAGAAATTTCGTGAATTATTGAATTTTTGGAATAAAAAAAAAGTTTGCTAACAACCATTTTTCGTAGTAGCATAAATTTCGTAAAATATTTAATTTTTGGAATAATTTTTAAGTTTACTAACAACCATTTTTCGTAGTAGCATAAATTTCGTAAAATATTGAATTTTCGGAATAAAGTTTAAGTTTGCTAACAACCATTTTTCGTAGTAGCAGAAATTTCGTAAATTATTGAATTTTTGGAATAATGTTCAAGTTTGCTAACAACCATTTTTCGTAGGAGCAGAAATTTCGTAAATTATTTAATATTTGGAATAATGTTCAAGTTTGCTAACAACCATTTTTCGTAGTAGCATAAATTTCGTAAAATATTCAATTTTTGGAATAAAGTTTAAGTTTGCTAACAACCATTTTTCGTAGTAGCCGAAATTTCGTAAATTATTGAATTTTTGGAATAAAGTTTAAGTTTGCTAACAACCATTTTTCGTAGTAGCAGAAATTTCGTAAATTATTGAATTTTTGGAATAATGTTCAAGTTTGCTAACAACTATTTTTCGTAGTAGCAGGAATTTCGTAAATTATTGAATTTTTGGAATAATGTTCAAGTTTGCTAACAACCATTTTTCGTAGGAGCAGAAATTTCGTAAAATATTTAATTTTTGGAATAATTTTTAAGTTTGCTAACAACCATTTTTCGTAGTAGCATAAATTTCGTAAAATATTCAATTTTTGGTATAAAGTTTAAGTTTGCTAACAACCATTTTTCGTAGTAGCCGAAATTTCGTAAATTATTGAATTTTTGGAATAAAGTTTAAGTTTGCTAACAACCATTTTTCGTAGGAGCAGAAATTTCGTAAATTATTTAATATTTGGAATAATGTTCAAGTTTGCTTACAACCATTTTTCGTAGTAGCAGAAATTTCGTAAATTATTGAATTTTTGGAATAATGTTCAAGTTTGCTAACAACCATTTTTCGTAGGAGCAGAAATTTCGTAAATTATTTAATATTTGGAATAATGTTCAAGTTTGCTAACAACCATTTTTCGTAGTAGCATAAATTTCGTAAAATATTCAATTTTTGGAATAAAGTTTAAGTTTGCTAACAACCATTTTTCGTAGTAGCCGAAATTTCGTAAATTATTGAATTTTTGGAATAATGTTCAAGTTTGCTAACAACCATTTTTCGTAGTAGCATAAATTTCGTAAAATATTTAATTTTTGGAATAATGTTCAAGTTTGCTAACAACCATTTTTTGTAGGAGCAGAAATTTCGTGAATTATTGAATTTTTGGAATAAAAAAAAAGTTTGCTAACAACCATTTTTCGTAGTAGCATAAATTTCGTAAAATATTGAATTTTTGGAATAAAGTTTAAGTTTGCTAACAACCATTTTTCGTAGTAGCCGAAATTTCGTAAAATATTGAATTTTTGGAATAAAGTTTAAGTTTGCTAACAACCATTTTTCGTAGTAGCAGAAATTTCGTAAATTATTGAATTTTTGGAATAATGTTCAAGTTTGCTAACAACCATTTTTCGTAGGAGCAGAAATTTCGTAAATTATTTAATATTTGGAATAATGTTCAAGTTTGCTAACAACCATTTTTCGTAGTAGCATAAATTTCGTAAAATATTCAATTTTTGGAATAAAGTTTAAGTTTGCTAACAACCATTTTTCGTAGTAGCAGAAATTTCGTAAATTATTGAATTTTTGGAATAATGTTCAAGTTTGCTAACAACCATTTTTCGTAGGAGCAGAAATTTCGTAAATTATGTAATATTTGGAATAATGTTCAAGTTTGCTAACAACCATTTTTCGTAGTAGCATAAATTTCGTAAAATATTGAATTTTTGGAATAAAGTTTAAGTTTGCTAACAACCATTTTTCGTAGTAGCCGAAATTTCGTAAATTATTGAATTTTTGGAATAAAGTTTAAGTTTGCTAACAACCATTTTTCGTAGTAGCAGAAATTTCGTTAATTATTGAATTTTTGGAATAATGTTCAAGTTTGCTAACAACCATTTTTCGTAGGAGCAGAAATTTCGTAAATTATTTAATATTTGGAATAATGTTCAAGTTTGCTAACAACCATTTTTCGTAGTAGCATAAATTTCGTAAAATATTCAATTTTTGGAATAAAGTTTAAGTTTGCTAACAACCATTTTTCGTAGTAGCCGAAATTTCGTAAATTATTGAATTTTTGGAATAATGTTCAAGTTTGCTAACAACCATTTTTCGTAGTAGCATAAATTTCGTAAAATATTTAATTTTTGGAATAATGTTCAAGTTTGCTAACAACCATTTTTTGTAGGAGCAGAAATTTCGTGAATTATTGAATTTTTGGAATAAAAAAAAAGTTTGCTAACAACCATTTTTCGTAGTAGCATAAATTTCGTAAAATATTTAATTTTTGGAATAATTTTTAAGTTTACTAACAACCATTTTTCGTAGTAGCATAAATTTCGTAAAATATTGAATTTTCGGAATAAAGTTTAAGTTTGCTAACAACCATTTTTCGTAGTAGCAGAAATTTCGTAAATTATTGAATTTTTGGAATAATGTTCAAGTTTGCTAACAACCATTTTTCGTAGGAGCAGAAATTTCGTAAATTATTTAATATTTGGAATAATGTTCAAGTTTGCTAACAACCATTTTTCGTAGTAGCATAAATTTCGTAAAATATTCAATTTTTGGAATAAAGTTTAAGTTTGCTAACAACCATTTTTCGTAGTAGCCGAAATTTCGTAAATTATTGAATTTTTGGAATAAAGTTTAAGTTTGCTAACAACCATTTTTCGTAGTAGCAGAAATTTCGTAAATTATTGAATTTTTGGAATAATGTTCAAGTTTGCTAACAACCATTTTTCGTAGTAGCAGGAATTTCGTAAATTATTGAATTTTTGGAATAATGTTCAAGTTTGCTAACAACCATTTTTCGTAGGAGCAGAAATTTCGTAAAATATTTAATTTTTGGAATAATTTTTAAGTTTGCTAACAACCATTTTTCGTAGTAGCATAAATTTCGTAAAATATTCAATTTTTGGTATAAAGTTTAAGTTTGCTAACAACCATTTTTCGTAGTAGCCGAAATTTCGTAAATTATTGAATTTTTGGAATAAAGTTTAAGTTTGCTAACAACCATTTTTCGTAGGAGCAGAAATTTCGTAAATTATTTAATATTTGGAATAATGTTCAAGTTTGCTTACAACCATTTTTCGTAGTAGCAGAAATTTCGTAAATTATTGAATTTTTGGAATAATGTTCAAGTTTGCTAACAACCATTTTTCGTAGGAGCAGAAATTTCGTAAATTATTTAATATTTGGAATAATGTTCAAGTTTGCTAACAACCATTTTTCGTAGTAGCATAAATTTCGTAAAATATTCAATTTTTGGAATAAAGTTTAAGTTTGCTAACAACCATTTTTCGTAGTAGCCGAAATTTCGTAAATTATTGAATTTTTGGAATAATGTTCAAGTTTGCTAACAACCATTTTTCGTAGTAGCATAAATTTCGTAAAATATTTAATTTTTGGAATAATGTTCAAGTTTGCTAACAACCATTTTTTGTAGGAGCAGAAATTTCGTGAATTATTGAATTTTTGGAATAAAAAAAAAGTTTGCTAACAACCATTTTTCGTAGTAGCATAAATTTCGTAAAATATTGAATTTTTGGAATAAAGTTTAAGTTTGCTAACAACCATTTTTCGTAGTAGCCGAAATTTCGTAAAATATTGAATTTTTGGAATAAAGTTTAAGTTTGCTAACAACCATTTTTCGTAGTAGCAGAAATTTCGTAAATTATTGAATTTTTGGAATAATGTTCAAGTTTGCTAACAACCATTTTTCGTAGGAGCAGAAATTTCGTAAATTATTTAATATTTGGAATAATGTTCAAGTTTGCTAACAACCATTTTTCGTAGTAGCATAAATTTCGTAAAATATTCAATTTTTGGAATAAAGTTTAAGTTTGCTAACAACCATTTTTCGTAGTAGCCGAAATTTCGTAAATTATTGAATTTTTGGAATAAAGTTTAAGTTTGCTAACAACCATTTTTCGTAGTAGCAGAAATTTCGTAAATTATTGAATTTTTGGAATAATGTTCAAGTTTGCTAACAACCATTTTTCGTAGTAGCAGGAATTTCGTAAATTATTGAATTTTTGGAATAATGTTCAAGTTTGCTAACAACCATTTTTCGTAGGAGCAGAAATTTCGTAAAATATTTAATTTTTGGAATAATTTTTAAGTTTGCTAACAACCATTTTTCGTAGTAGCATAAATTTCGTAAAATATTCAATTTTTTGTTATAAAGTTTAAGTTTGCTAACAACCATTTTTCGTAGTAGCAGAAATTTCGTAAATTATTAAATCTTTGGAATAATGTTCAAGTTTGCTAACAATCATTTTTCATAGTACCATAAATCGACCTCGGCGTATATATCGACAGCCCTGCAGTTTTTAAATTGCAAATTATTGAATTTTTGGAATAATGTTCACGTTTGCTAACAATCATTTTTCGTAGTATATATATTTTATTCAAATAATTTTCAAATACGCTAACAAATAAATTTCGTAAAAGAAGAAAAAGACCCGATGACATCAGTACGCACACATTTGTGAAAAGTGAAAAGTAAAAAGTGATTATTATAGATTTTATTTTTTTTAAAAAAGTGGAGACTGGAAGGTCGAGGACGTCCTTACACTCAGACTGACATTATCGGCTATTAATATATAGATATTTAATTAAAAATTCGAATTACTAATCCCACACCTTATTTAAACGCTTGCCTTAAAAAACAAAACCTAAAACCTACTTAAACCACGAGATATCGTTTTATTAATGCAGCAGTAAGACTATCGGCAAAATAACATAATTTGAGCTATGACCGCTACTATAAGCAAAATTATTTTGATAAATTCAATACAATCATAAACTATGATGTTATTTTAAAATACACACAATTTTAATAATATTTTAGAGTAAAACTAATAAATTGATTTACAAACATTGTAATATTTTTAATTTATATAATACAAATTTCGAGAAACACATCTACGAGAATACCAGTAAAAAAATAACAGTAATATTTTAAATCTTTATGTAACTCGTAATGTAATGTAAAACGGCCAATATCTAAGATTTTCAGATGGTCTTAACACTCCTAACCAATGTTTCTTCTAAGGCAAAAGATTAGCTACGCGGAAATTTCGAAGGCTGCGCGGACCGATCAAATATTAATTGAACAACTGTCTTGTAATGCGCGCCAACCCGGAATGAGTGCGCGGGGCTTCCCAACTACTGCGCGGCCGCGCACGCGCGCAGATTAGGAGAAACGTTGGTCCTAACTACATTTGCATTGATGTTGCGATGTTTATAAAGTTTTCAGTCAGTGGCGAATCCATAAATTGTCTCAGAAGGGGGCCATTCAATTTGAAAATAAACATGATACATAAATATTATTATAAACATGATACATAAAATTGTTTAGATTACTATAAATCATAGTAAACTAAACAATTAAAGAGCCCAATTCAAAATTAACTTTTAATAAATTAGAAAAATGGAAAATAATGGATCAGAGGAAATGCATACTTTCTGTGGTACCCAACACTACCCGATTTGGCTTCAAACTTTTCCTCAAACAGGGTGAATTCCGTAGCGTAAAAACCTTTTTCTTTTTTTCTAGGATTTTTTACAGTTGGCAGAATGATAAATAAAATATATGAATAAAGTTACATTTTACCAATTTATTATCTAACTGTGGTAAATATGCTTAAATCATTTTTTTCTTGACACGTTAAGATGTTGGAAAAAATAGGGTTTTGAGCACGCGCGCATAAAAAGGTTCGCCGCCTCTGCGGCCTTGTACAATCCGTCTTCTATTCCAATGTTTTAACAAATGACGTTGAGTGACTTAATAACGACCAGTTAAAACAACAACTTTAAAAATGTACATGTGAATCATTCATTGGAAGTGACTTGTTTGAAAAAAATGCATATGACCCATTTATCAACAACCAACCTCTTTACTATAAAGACGTGTTTTAAGAATTTATATGAACCACTTTAAGAATAGAAATAGCTTACATAAATCCATTTTATTTTCTATGGTCACATAATTTATTATCTCAGACATGTTCGGCACTAAAAGTTATTACTATCGTAATAATTCTTGTAAGACAATTCAAGTGACCTTACCAAACTTAATTAGCAAACTTTTGACCTTTTATATAAACTGTTGATCTTATTTAAGGATCAAGTTTACTTTTCAATCGCTTTTATAATCACCTGGGGATCCAAAGCCTGTAAGGCTTAACAAGAGAAGAGCCAATAAATTCTGAGAAAGTGTTTTTGGTACACACCTATTAAGTTTCACTTTAGCCGACCCAAGGTCGTATAGGTAGATATATTTCATTGATTTTTGCTATTATACCGCCAAGCTGTTATATATATATATAAAACTAAATAAGACTTTTTTTACATAATGAACTTAATCCTAAATTATGATTACTTAGTTCGTAAAAGACGATAGTTGTAAAAAATACGTGAAAAGTAAATTGAGACTAATATCTAGATACTACCAATTTTTTGAATGCCAAAAGGTGTAAATATATATGTAGATATGTTGGAAATATCGGGTATACATTTTTAGTCTGTAGCACAGTGATTAACGTCGTTGACGGATTTCGCGGGATCATTTCCAATTACGAACATTTTTTTTTGCAAACGATTTATCGATTTCTGCTCGAAGGTATGGGTGTTTGCCTCGCTTTCAATACTAAAATAACGGAGCGTTGTGAGAGCGATCAGTTAATCACTATTTTTGTTTAGCAACATGCAGTTTTCTTAGTAAAAAATGATTTTACTAAGACGCTATATGCTCCACATTGGAAACAGACATGGATTTTAAAAAATAGGTATAATGATCTATGTATTGATTCGAAAGCCTAAATTTATTTACTTAAGAAATGTGAAGCATGCAAAGTGGGCTCTCAGTTTCCTAACGTCTTTATTTTTAAGGTGGGTACCGTTACGTCATATATCCCTGTCATGACTACATCATTACTATGCCGGGCCTGTTATCGAGTGGTTAACTTCGTTGGCTTTGAATGTGGTGCTTACTGGATCAAATACTTATTTTTGTATATTTATTTTACAGTTGATTTAAGGATATGTGTTCGATTTCTTGCACATTTTAACTTTCTCTCACACACACATACGATCCTAAATATCAGGTTGGAGTCAGAGCGATTGACTTACCACCAATTTTTTATATAAAATATACCACCTTCTTGGTTCACATTTATTTATTAGGACTATAAACGATTTCATAAAAATATAAATTAATACAGGGTTATTTACACAAAACCAAGTAGGACCAATAATGTAAAAATGTAGCAAACAGTTGGTAATAGAAATATAATAATAATATTTTATTGATATAATAGATCAAAATAAAATACAATATGAATAATGCAAAGTAAACTAACTATAATTAAAATGTTTAATATTTCTTACAAATAAATGTTACTAAAACGCAAACTACGAATGTAAGAAAGTCCCATTGTTTTTAAAACAATTGATTATCATGTGCCAAACTGATTTTTTCATTTTGAATTTGTCTCCATTATAAGTTCTTCGTTTTAAAATTCTTGATTGTTTAATCCTTTATTGTACCTACATAAAAAATCTCGTAAAATTGTCAAGAGGCTGGTATAAGTAGGTACTCTACATTTATATCGGGAAAGAATGACAATTTGTCCGGTTTTTATGCGACCATTCTAAAAGATTCCCCAACGAGATCCGGCCGTCGAATGGAATGGAAATAAAGTAATTTCAAATTCATTATTTTGAATGGAGTTAGATCAAAATGGAAATGGAAGGAGTTACGATAATACTGCTCAATACGGACTGACAGAAGGTATGTCTGTATTAAGTCGTACAGGGAGAACTATTTGAATTGTTATCGGATATAAAGTAATCCGCGTTAGATCTCTTTATCCGGGGTTCTTTATATCCGTGCTTCGGCAAGCGTGGCGAAGAAACGAAAACACGGATGGGGAGGTAGGGTGCTTTCAAACGTTTGGACTTTAAAGTGTGATCGTTTAACAATGGCAAGATGGTGACAGTTTGATAAAATATTCTCCTTGTTTCTACTTACTCTCTATACAACGTAATTTCAAGTCGCTTATACAATTTTAAATAAAAGCGACAATAGTAATAAAAATACTTTCACCATCAACATCCGCGGTGGCCGATGATACAAAAATCTTTAAATGAAACGTTAAGCGCTTTCAGTTTAAGGTGTTTAATTTCTGATACTTCTTATTAAATTGACTATTTAAACAATATAGCAACAATTATGACGTCTTTGCGATGTACCAATCAAATGTCTATCTTTTCTTTGATATGGCAAGCAAATCTGTTTTTTATTCTTGAGCATCCATCAGTTGTCTTATTCCTTATTTGATACATAAAGATCCAATCAGAAAACATCATTTTTACAATTTTTTCCTGTCGACAATTTGAGAATAGTTGTCATTCAAAATAACTAATAACACATTTTTAATCTCAACTGATGTGTGTTTTCTTATATAAAAAGATGATGATTTTTTATTAACGTCACAGTACGATTCTAGACAGCTTAAACGATGTTTGAAGTTCTACAAAAATAATTGAATAGAATTACATTTTGATATCATGAACACGGTAAATGTCGCCCAAACGTTTTGTACATATATTACATTATCGATCTTTCCGACTGCAGACTATTTTTGTGTCACTCCACATAAAAATATTTAAATACTTTCAGTATCTGAAATTTATTTTAAGGGTTTTAATTTTGTATAAACTGAAAGAAATACTATTATACTTATATGTTCTTTAAAACAAGCTTGGATGGCTTTAGTCAAAATTTTGCACTAATTTTCATTACTGAATATTTCTAGAGTTTTCCAGAAAAATTGCTTGATTTTATTTTTCACATTTTTCCTTTTTTTAAACGTTGTAATATTTATTTATATATTTTTTAAAATGCCTGACGATACGAACAGATCACAAAAGCTTTAACGTTGACTGTGAAAAAGCGTCTCAAGGGAGTGCAATAAATTCCGCCCCTAACCCTTCGCCCGCCATTTCCTGAAGAGTCTTCCGTATAGTGAGGTTCTAACCATTCCGCTATTCACTAGAGTAGAACGGGTCAACGCAACGGTTACATCCACCTGCATTTACAGGTGTCCGAATCAACAGAGTGATTACATCATTGTTTATTGTATGCATAGTTGTTTTTTTAATAAATAAAGATTTTTGACATAGATAAACATTTTCACCAATTTGAGAGAGAAAAATAGATTATGACATATTTGAAGATTAACTTACGTTTAACTTTTAAATTTTGAAATATTTTTTCTTTAATACATGTCCACTTTCAATATAGATCAAATAGTTTCTTAATGGGGATATCTCAACATAAGTCTTTTACGTAAGCTGCTTGTCACACAGTTGCTTAACCGTTATTTTATTTCGAATAAAGTAGGGATAGCAAGGGTATTAATCTAGTACAGGAAAATTGGTAATAGAATCGCTCTTGATACACTCCGCTATTTTTGGATTGGAAGCGTGGAAGGCAATTTTCAGTTATGCCATCGTAATCGTGCTCATGAAAGAATACTGTTTGTACTGACAACTGAAATGCTCAACCTCTCTTTTTTTGAAGAGGCTAGAGATGTAAAGGATGGCGCTAGGACAGGACTAACGGTTAGCTAATCACTTTCGATACACCCCGTCATTTTACGATTGGAAGGGTGTGATGGAATTTAAAGACATTACAAATACCCATCACTTCGAACAGAAATCGATTAATCAATTGAAAAAATGGAATCCTTACCGGGCTTTGATCCCAAGAGATCCTCTACAGCAGTTAACGACACTGAACATTGCACCACGGACCCGATCGTTTTATATTTAGTTACCAGATAATAAGTTCAATTTATTAAAAATACAACAAAAAAGCTCTGGCTTCAACATTACGTTTTTATTTTCTTGTGTCTCCATTTGAATACAAGATACAACAGTATCACTGTTATTTTATAACACATTTTGAGGCTTAAGTAAGGGGTGGTTTTAAGCACCTCGTTTTTCTTTTTGTAAATCAACTGAGTAAGTCATTTTCGCAGACACACAATAAAAAGCCGCAAGTTTACCTGGCAAGTACAGAGCCAGTGGGTCGACAGCTTTGACCTCAGGTGTGGGTTTGTGTACCTTTCCCTAAACACATTACTTGTCCTAGTTTTGTTTCTGGCTAAAGGTACATAATGTCTTACTCGGGAATGTAACAATGTTATTCGGAATGAAACGTACCTTTTGTACACTTCGCGTGAAACGCTGTTATAATTATCACATAATAAAATTGTTAGCTTATGTTTTTAAGTGGAATATGATTTGATAATAAAATGTTCACATGTTTTTATTCAATGTGATTTTAAGCGTGACATGTGTTTCAACCCTCAAAGCTTATTCAGACTGACAGTACCGCAATAAATAAAAATCTAATGTGCATAATATATTAACTCTAATTTACCTACGAATATAATTATTGTAATCATACATTGTATTATTTTTATCGCACTAAAGGATTGTAATATTATCGGTTTTTCATATGATGTAACTATTCTATATATGCAGTTTACGGATTTTATTACTAGAATTAAACCCGTTTTTCCAATAGTTTACATAATACCGGTTTCAGTGTAAATATTTAATGATTTTCCTAAAAAGCGTTGTATCTGAAAGGGCTCGGATTTGAGTTAAATCTAATTTTCACGAAAGTTTAGATTGACATATTCAATCATTGTTGGATTGTTTCACTCGACTACTGAAACTTTGAAAATAGGATCGAGGAGTGGTGGGATACAAAGATGGGGACACCAGACAAATTAGCGTAATATCTGCATTTCATTATTTGAGGTATTATTGTATTATTGGTATTTAACGAATGGTTGATATAATTTTAATTTCATTTTGAAGTTCGAATGCGTCCCATAGGAACCCAAAGATGAAGGTCATATTTTAATTTAAAGATAGAATAAATTTTAAGTATTTATGAAAATCAACCGAATATGATTATGTTAAATTGTTTTTAATTCCAATAAATAATATTATTAAATTTGTACCCGCTTGGCGATACCAATTGGACGATATTAATACTATCATTTGAGGGGGTCAAAAGCAAATACACCAACATACCACAGAATTCTTTACAGAAAAACTTAAAATAATGTAAAAAAGCATTACTAATTAATTTAATTTGTGTGTACTATACGTTACAGTGGAATATTGTGATTCACAGTTAATTCTTCAAATGTGCTGGAGCAAACATTTTGTCACGTGACTTTTTTATTAGACGAAACGCTTAGAGTGAATAAGCTGTTTTTTTTCTATAGCGAATTTAAAAACAATTTTCTTTTTGAATAAAAACAGATTTGATACTAGAATAATAGCTCACAAGCTGAATAAATTTTAGCTCTATGATTCTGCATCTATATATTGAAAAAAAAAATTTTGCTTTTGACCCTCTCATTTATTTTTACTTTTTTAATCGTTTGTTGTAATACTCATATAATATTTCAAATAAAGTTACTCAAATATTCGTTGATTATTTCAGTTGTAGATTTCCATATGCTTGTAAGCAATATTTGCCTTTAGTCAACTTTTTTTTATATTCTTCATACATTTGGACAGCTATCTTTATACTTGACATTGTTGTTAATATGAGTAGTCTTAAATTAATACATTTCAACGTCTGTAAGTTTTATACGGAAGTAGGAAATAAAATATTATGATGTAAAATGCAGGCTCGTCGTCTCGTTAACGAGTACGGTCTTCGCTCTGTTTACACTCGAAAGATTTTCATTTAAATGTTAATTAAAGTAATGCACTTGTCGTAAAAACGGGGCAGTAAAGTGTGCATCTCTCTCTTTAAATAATTCCAATTGAGCTTCCTACTGGAGCACGGGAAACCAGCTGCCGGCGGTCGCTCTCGAGAAAATTTGACATGCTTTGCTTCTGAATCACTTTGTGAAATATTTTCCTATTTTTTATTTCACCATGAATGCCTTTCTGTGTTTTTGGCACAAAATTTAATTTTAATAAACTCACTTCACAGCCTGGCTTTTCATAGGCAAAGTTTTTAATGGTGTATTTAACATACTTTCCTTAACAATTAATTTTCTATATGATGAAAGGTACTATGCGCGGTAAAGCACAATCTTCAGCAGGCCAAATGAACGAAAATTCTCGGTATGGTTCTATTTTTGAGAAAAAATAATAGTATATTTAAATATTAATAAATAAATCACTTATTTTATTACTAACTAGCTGACCCGGCATGCGTTGCAATGCCACTCAAAGAAAGAAAGTGTTCGTGTTTTAATTATGTTTATTGAAGTGCTTTTGGATATATTTTGTTTTTTTGTCTGGTACGTATATGAATAGATCTTAAGGTTTTTCAACGCGTGATCAGGCCAGATACAGCTGTCCATGTGAGAAGCATGGATTTTTAAACTTTAGTCCACACACTTGTAGCGATTGTCCAAATGCTAGTCGCACCGGAAACTGCAAACATTTAAATTTTAATGGCCTATCTGTCGGAATTATTGGAATGCTTGGCACCAGTACATCGTTTCCTTTAAATTTTCCATTTAAAATTGAAGCTTAGATGATAATGTTCATTAATTTTTCACTGAAAGCCTGGTACCGTTGCAAAGTCGTGGTGGATTTATATTTCGGAGAAGAATGATAGGTACGCCAATTTTCAGTGTTAAAACGTGCGGTAGCATGCCTGGCAAATCAAGTGAGTTTAAAAATTCAGTTGGATAATTGACAACTTCGTCTTGATCAATTTATAGTATCGATGGACTTATAAGTTGTTTCTTTGCCTGGTATTTCGTTTGGAATCCTGAAGTTGATGGCATTACCGTTGTTTTTGACTGCTAATATAACACATTCACTAAGGCACTGATGATTTTTGTAATTCTGTGCGATATTTGGGAAAACTTTGTGCATCAATTCGCTTACGGTTCCTGTAATTTTACAGAAGCTTGGTGGTAATGAGTGGATTCATCGATTTCTATTTTTCATTACCAATATCTGACAATTGTTTTTTGAAACGTTCAGTGGATGGATCATATTGTAATTCTACACGCATATTAGCTTACAAACCTCTGCACATGTCACCATAAAACTGATGATTTGAGACATGCACTTGATTCATCAGCAGCTGTTGAACGTGGTATGACTGGTAGAGTTTGTCGAAAAATACCAGACGATAAAAAAGGTTTGCCACCAAAGACCAGTTCATTTCCTCTCAAATCTTTTGGTGTACATATAGTGAAGATTTTCTAATGCTTTTTTGTGCGCCATAGTAAATTCGTCCCATTTAATGAGTTGATATGATTAAAGTACTTCATCAATCATGATTTTTTTTTGATATTGCATGTTGGTGTTCAAATGCAATTTCTTTGCTGAATGCGCTGTTTGACCACCTTTCAAAATATTTGCTGCAATTGCAGATGAAGCGATTGCCAACAATATTGTTTCGTGATCCAACGTTTTGGCTTGTGTTTGATTGCATGCATAATTCTGTCTTACGCTATGCGTTGTTCTGGGACCAATTTCGGAAGATTTGTTTGAACGAATGTGCCCAATTTGTCGACATCAAATTGTGTTTCTCGTTCCTAATCACGGTCAAAAGGGTTGTTTGCATATCATTGTATCAGACGATCGGGCTTGAGCAGTGAAAACTCGAACGGTTTCCAAACTTGCTCGTCTGTTTCTGAAGCTCGTAATGCCGTTTTCTTTCGTGCTTGAGGTCTAGATCAACTAATAGCAAGTCTTTTAGGTGGCATAATTTTTTGACAGCGAAAGAAATCTTTTGTGACGACTATTAAAAATTCACTTGATAATTGTTTACTATAATACCCTTTGATTGTTTGACGTAACCGTGGCACGTATCAAACTTTAAAAGACTTAAAATGCTGCGCACTTAGTGCCATCTGTCATTCAACAACATAAATAATTTCGCTCTGTTTGAAATACGAACGACGGACGTCAAAAATATTGAAAAAAAAATCGAGATAAGGACATCCTTCACCTAGCGGGATGAAATATACTTTAAAACCTATTCTACTATCTAACAAATATACATTTAAAAAATCGGTCAAGCCTATATAGAGATAGAGATAATTTTTAGAATAATTGAAATGTTTAAGTTTGCTAACAAATTTATTTCGTAGAAAAAGAAAAAGATCTCGGGATATATAACGATAGTCCTTCAGTATTTAAATTGTAAATAATATATTTTTTAGAATATTTGAAATGTTTTAAGTTTGCTAACCAATATATTTCGTAGAAGAAGAAGTAGATCTCGGGACATAATATATTGACAGCCTTGCAGTATTTAAATTGTAAATAATATAATTTTTGGAAAAATGTTTAAGTTTGCTAACAATAATTTTTCGTAGTAGCAGAAATAGACCTCAGGGCATATATTGACAGCCCTGCAGTATTTAAATTGTAAATTATTTAATTTTTGGAATAATGTTTAAGTTTGCTAACAACATTTTTTTGTAGTAGTAGAAATAGACCTCGTGGCGTATATCGACAACCCTGCAATATTTAAATTGTAAATTATTTATTTTTTGGAATAATGTTTAAGTTTGCTAACAATCATTTTTCGTAGTAGCAGAAATAGACCACGTGGCGTATATCGAAAGCTCTGCAGTATTTAAATTGTAAATAATTTAATTTTTGGAATAATGTTTAAGTTTGCTAACAATCATTTTTCGTAGAAGCAGAAATAGACCACGTGGCATATATCGACAGCCCTGCAGTATTTAAATTGTAAATTACTTAATTTTTGGAAAAATGTTTAAGTTTGCTAACAATAATTTTTCGTAGTAGCAGAAATAGACCTCAGGGCATATATCGACAGCCCTGCAGTATTTAAATTGTAAATTATTTAATTTTTGGAATAATGTTTAAGTTTGCTAACAACCATTTTTCGTAGTAGCAGAAATATACCTCGTGGGATATATCGACAGCCCTGCAGTATTTAAATTGTAAATCATTTAATTTTTGGAATAATCTTTAAGTTTGCTAACAATCATTTTTCGTAGAAGCAGAAATAGACCACGTGGCATATATCGACAGCCCTGCAGTATTTAAATTGAAAATTATTTAATTTTTGGAATAATGTTTAAGTTTGCTAACAATCATTTTTCGTAGTAGCAGAAATAGACCACGTGGCGTATATCGACAGCTCTGCAGTATTTAAATTGTAAATTATTTAATTTTTGGAATAATGTTTAAGTTTGCTAACAACCATTTTTCGTAGTAGCAGAAATAGGCCTCGTGGGATATATCGACAGCCCTGCAGTATTTAAATTGTAAATCATTTAATTTTTGGAATAATCTTTAAGTTTGCTAACAATCATTTTTCGTAGTAGCAGAAATTTCGTAAATTATTGAATTTTTGGAATAATGTTTAAGTTTGCTAACAACTATTTTTCGTAGTAGCAGAAATAAGCCTCGTAATTTACTTTAGTTTTGGAATAATGTTTTAGTTTGCTAACAATCATTTTTCTTAGTAGCAGAAATAGAGCACGTAAATTATTTAATTTTTGGAATGATGTTTAAGTTTGCTAACAACCATTTTTCGTAGTAGCAGAATTTTTTTAAATTATTGAATTTTTGGAATAATGTTTAAGTTTGCTAACAATTATTTTTCGTAGTAGAAGATTTATAAATAAAAGTCGAAATATAGTTCAATATAATTTCCATACTGTCATTAGAATATTCCTAATGCATGTAAGAAATAAAAAAGATTTTCAAGGCAGGGTGCAAAATATAACCATAAATAATCGAATCAATGACACTGATCAAAATCTGTCAAATCAGCTCCAAAAAATCTTGAAATTGTAAATTATTTAATTTTTAAAATAATGTTCTAAGTTTGCTAACAATCATTTTTCCTAGTAGAAGATTTTAAAATAAAAGTCGAAATACAGTTCTATAAAATATCCATACTGTCATTAGAATATTCCTAATGCATGTAAGAAATTAAAAATATTTTCAAGGCCAGATGCAAAATATAACCATACCTCCAATAATCGAATCAATGACGTCACTGAACAAAATCTGTCAAATCAGCTCCCAGCCCTATAATTATAGCTTCAAAAAATCGAATCAGCTTATTCGATTATTTAAAAAACGTCGTAGCGATGCATACTTTAAAATAAAGTTCTCTCAATATTATTACGATCCTTCAGTTCTAAGCCAGGAAATTTGAATTTAAAGACGTTCATTTCAATTGTTTTAAATTACATAGCGATTCACGTCAAGTCAACCGTCAAAGTTTTATCAGTCTATGGTATAATGCAACCAACGCCACCTAGTGGATACAACGTCAACCGTAAACAGCATACAACGTATGTTCCGCGTTCCATTTGTATTTTTCAAAAAAACAAATTGTATGAGGACATTTATTTTCTTAATAATTTCTTTCCCGTGATATTTTTCCGATGTTTTAATGCTTATTCTGCTATTCTAGACGGATACGAATTTAATAAGACAAAGATCATTAAAATCCGAGCTGTAATTCTCGAGATATACGTGGTGTAACAAACCCCACTTTCTTTTATATATATAGATTCCACAATATTTATCTAAGATATCTGTGTTGTTCATCGCAAAGAAAATCAACTCATGAAATATATAACAAAACAGGCATTATATGTCGACTGCATTTTCGCTTAACTTACATATCTGTATACAATCAGATCATTCTAGTTGCCAGATTCTTCTACTTACTAGATATCTTACTAGAAAATTCAAGTAGATTTCACCAATGAATATGATGAAAAGACTAATATTTTTTTATTATTTTTCTAGGTTTTTTCTTAAACCGACTCCGACATCAGAACCCTGTCACTTAGTTGCTCAAATTATTTTTTCTAAATAGAGTAGGAATAGAAGAATCAAAATAATAGGGTAGAATAGGTGAGAGACATCACAAATATCCATTCCGTCGAACAGAAATTCACAATTCTACTAAAAAAACAATTTATAAAACACTCAGTACTGGGACTCGAACCCATGACCTCCGTAACCGAAACAACATCATCAACACATTGTGGTAATTTTTGCTATAAGTATATACGTATATATATTGAGTCATGAGTGTATTGTGAAAACAAATTTTCTAGAATGAATAACATGATATTGTTAGAATACAACGCATTTGTTTCGATTTTACTACGAGATAATTCAATTAGTCTCATTGTATTACATTAATCTCCTGCTAGCTGTGCAGTGAATGCATCCCGAATTCCAACATGTTGCATTTATTAAAATGTGTTTTCCGTGAAAATTCATGCTTTTCAGCGCAATTTTCGTCGTGGGACTGTCACGTGGCAATAAATTCTCGATGTAAACGTCATTCCGCATATGTTTTTTTCGCTCAGATTGTATGGCAGTCAAATATTTAATACAGAGCTCCTGACATATTTAATATTCTAGGTGATATATAAAAGAACACTAAAGCAGCATGGAATCCGTAAATTTCAATTTTTATGTCTTCTGTTTTTAGTGTCTCCAATACGGCTTACTATAAAGAATTTTTCGTACATAATAAACAAGGAATATTTTGGCATTTCCTTGTTTTAGCTAAAGTATATAAATAACTTAAAACGACCATTTTTCTAAAACGTGTCTAACTGTTATGTTTTATGACAAACATAAGAGTATAATTGATGTCTTAATGCAGGGGTGGAGATTTATTTTTATTTTGAAAGGCCGCATTCATTTAACTGATTCAACATAAGGCCGCAGATAAAAAAACGTTGACACCCCCCTCCCTTTTTTTCGACTGTCTAACGCTTGCGTATAACTTTTTAATCAAAGTGAATATTTGATCAAGTCAAAAGGCCGCATCAGAGTACCTAAGAGACCACAGGTTCCCCTCCACTGTCTTGATGTATTGATGCAATCCCAACCTAAAGATTTTTTTTTGGAATCACATAGCGTAACTTTCAATCCAGTACATTATTGAAGGAATGGTCTTGAGCTTAATGCACTTAAAAATAAGATATTTTAAGACAAATCAAACTAATGACATTTATAATAACCAAACAAATATTATTGCCGTCTACTATGGCGCAGCTTTGATAGTTTCCGTACCGGATTTCACAGGTTCGAGTCTCAATACGAGCAGCATTTTTTCGATTGATTTATTGATTTCTGTTTGCATGTCATGGGTGTTTGTGATGTCCAAAAATTTCATTCCACCTTTCCAATCCTTCAATAACTGGGCGTAGCGAGAGCTATTAGTTAATCACTAGTCCTGTCCTTGCCTTACCCTTTTATCCCTACTACTCTCTTTGGAAAAGAGAAGTTGAGCGACTGAGCTTAAAATGATGTTTGTAGCACTAAAATACTATGAAATTTGTTCACCTTTTCATATAATTATACAGCTTGCGTTCCGTTCGAACTCACAAATGGCCGCGACCCGTAGTTTATCAAGCGTTACTTTAAATGAATAATTTTAGAAAAAAAAATGAAAATAAGCTTAACTGAATTTTACAAGTAATAAAAGAGTCATCCATAAATGTACGATTTAATCTTAAATGGCAGTAAGTATGTGTATGCTGTATGATAAATCTAAAAAAAAAAAGGAAATCGTCAGCCGAATATTATTTATGTTACGTCAGAGATTACGAGTTCACAAATTTAACGACGATGTTTTTTAATGGCCGAGTCGGCGAAAGCGGCTTGCCAACCGTGCAATTTTCAAATGTGCCATGTCACATAAAACACAGTTTGCGAGCATGCCGCCGTAGTGGGGCCCTTTATTTTTTCATGGGCGCAGATAATATTCAATTTGATAGTCCATAACTGGCGTTTAAGCGGTCACGGAGTCACGACAGCCGTTTCGGCGATAACGCATGCTTGATTCCACTGTCACGCTGAGTTGCCCCATCCCTAATTTGCTGCTTAAAAACTACAACTCCGGGTATTTATTTGACTGTTCATAAAATATGTTTTAAATCTGTTTTTATAATTACAATACTACAGAATACAGGCTAATTTACCAAGGCTATGAAGTCGTCAAGAAATGAGATAAATTAAACTTAGCATCAGATACCACTATAATTATTTTTTTAGGCTTAGAAGCATCCAGTGGCGCCACTTTTGAACATAACAATTTTAAAACACATTTTTTAAACTTTTCCGGTTCTAAGCTCAAGAAATGCGACTCCAATACTCACATTTTCTTAAATATCTATTTTAATATGGGTGATACAATGTTTATAATTAAGGTATTCTTATATCATCGTTTTTTTGACCTTTTGTAGTTTATATAAAAACGCGATAACGCGATAAGGCGATAAGCTCCCGTGATAAGCGATCGTTCGTAAGATAGCTGGGCTAAACTCGTCAGTTGCAATTTCATATGTGTGCTGGGATGACGTATTTTTTACGCGCAACTTAAAACGTGATTTTTTATTAAAAACCACGATTTTTTTATAAAAAAAATGTACGAGGAATGATACAGAGAGATATTTTAAAGCCCTTAAATTTTTTTTTTAAATTCATAAGAATAAGGCCAATAATGAGGAAACCACTGGGGTCTCTAAACGACCCCATCGGCAGAGCAGTATTTTTCTAGTCTCCGAGCCGCGAGAGTTAAAAGGACTTGAAGTTATTAGTTTTTTTTCGATTCCTCTTCACAGCCCTGTAATTTACTCGGTTCCGAAATTTTGATATAAGTTTTTCCAAATATATCATAGCAACTAAATGAATTACAACATGAACCGATTCTTCAATATTATAATTTCAATAACAAGTCTACATAATTTGTTTATATTATACATTTACCTACTCTTTATATATTATTTTAATAATTTTTAACTTTGACAGTATGTATATGATTGCTGACAATAATAAATTATCCGGAACAAGTGTTTTGGGAAAGCTCTTATCCCTCAATTTACACGTAAAAATAGTGATATTATTCATAAATATAAATTGAAATCGTGTGAACTGGATTTATTGTGAATTACTGACTCGTCAAAAAACAAAATGTTTTGAATTATAGCTTAAAGAAAATGATAGACATAAAAACATAATTAATAACATTAGACCAAGATGTGTCTAGTTACACGACCAAACTGAAAGATCCATCAAGTGGATATCCAAAGAAACTGTAATTAAAAGAAGATTGGTCCAATGAGACAAGCAATTAGTTAGTTTACAATGTTACGTAGTATTCTATATTAATTTAATCTGGAGTAATTAAAAAATATGAAAATAAAATTGATTACTTAGTTATTGCACAGAATAAATAATTGTGACACATGTTTCGCCTTTTTGAGAAGCATTTTTAGAAAAACTTCGTAAGACTATTTAAAAATAATCTCAAAATAGATTTTAATTCTTAGCTTATAAATTACAACATGGAGGATGGGGATCTTTTCGTGTATACTGAACGCAAGGTGGGGGGAGGTAAAATACAAAATAAGTACAAAACTAATTGACTACAAGAGGATGGGTAATCTTCAAGGAAAATAAATTTAACAATAATAAGCCACCTGTCATTTTAAAAATATTTATTTACTGATGCTTCATTTCATTTAATGATATTGATAATGTCAAAGAACTCAATTTCAATTTCAGATTATTTTTTTTAGCCAAAGCAGAAACGTTTCTTATTTTTTGTCCTAAATGAATTAAATTAATTCGTCATTAAAAATAATAATCCATATCAAACATAAATTAATTGAATACTTGAGTTAAGACACTTGAGTTGAAGTCAGTACATATCTTATAACTAAAGACTCCAGCTCCTATCTCTAAGGTGTCAAGAATCAATGTCGGACTGTGGCACTCTATATATACGCAGATAATACTAACCACAATCAATATACCTAAGTAAATAAGCTAATTTAAAATTTCTCCAAAATATATCTATACAGTATTACTATTTCGAGACACCACAAATTATCAGAGGTTCAGAGGTAATATAAATCAAATTACTGATAAAAATACCAATGCTGTATCCGGGTCGAAGAACTTAGATAATTATATAAAATGAGGACATCATTGGTCAAACAAAATACTTCCTTTCTTGATTAGCCCGAACAAAAAGTGTATGGAAGTAATTTATTACCGGACAGGAAATGCAATCAGGAAATATTTAAATTTAGAATTTCCTCTCTGCGGTGCTTTAATTTGAATAAAATAAGAACGCCTTCCTATTCAAATGAGGTCAATCTTTTGGGAAAAGAATATTTATTTTTTTGCTCTGGGTTGGGAATACTGTTAATATTAAAAGAAAATTCTATTTAAAAGAACTGACTGCATGTCAATATATTATTTAAAATAATAATTCACAGTGGCGGAATAAGCACTTTGGAGGCCCCAGGTGCAATGAATTTTGGAGGCCCTGATTTTTTGAATAACATAAAACTTCTGCAAAACTCTTCGTAGAATAATAATAAATATTGAAAACTGAAATTAAAATGTAACGGTTTTTTATAATATATGGAGGCCCCCAAGATTTTTAGGCACCAAGCGCGCGCCTCTTGCGCTTATGGGGTAATCCGCCACTGATAATGCAGGAATAGCCAACGAAAAAGACATTTCGTAAACCGATCGCTTTATTTATCTTCTATCTAGATCGAATAAGGTAGGTAGCAAAAGGTAAATAAATGACGAAAGTTTTTGATTTTAATTGCAAATTCAGCTTTTAATAAATTGTTATTTAAAAGTGCATAGGCGAGGATTTGAACTCTTGACTACTCAACCGAATAAAATGAAAATATTTAAGCATTATCACTCAACTACATCAATGTTTTTTTTATCCATGTCCGCTCCCAATGTGGATCATATGGCCTCCTAATAGAAGTATCTCAACAAATATTTTTTCTCCGAGAACTGTTTGTTACTCAGTCGCTCAACTTTTTTTTTCAAAGAGATTAAGTGGCAATTATAGAGGGATAAGACTAGGTAATGCGAGGATAGGACTAGTGGTTAGGTAATCACTTTCGTTACGCCCAGTTGTTAAAGGATCGGAAATGGTGGGAGGGACATCACAAATACCCATGCCTTCGAACAGAAGTCAATAAATCGATCGAAAAAATTCTGTCTGTTCTGGGACTCGAACCCGTGAGGTCTGGCACTGAAGCTCACAATGCTAACCACTACTACCGCTACGAGACGTAATTGTATTTAAAAAATAAAACATTTTTTTTCTACTAACTCCGTGTTCTTAAAATTGTCATAACCCGTTCGGCTTATGGCAAACAGCTATACAGCTGAAAATACTCAAAACCAGACTTGGTCTCTTAAAAAAAATACTTAAAATATTCGTATATTCTATTGGAGTACCTGCAGAATTATTTTCGTTATTTTAAACTATTTTCAGCTATTGAAATTTAAAAAGTCTCAAACATTTTATAATTTACAATAATAATAAATAGTCAAAAATTTCTTCTTTGCAAAGGAAAAGATCACTTTCACAACCTCGAAAGTTGAAACAGTTCATTTATCAAACCGAGCATTCGTTGAAACGTTATGAAAATATTTTCTCCAGGGAAAAGATAATTTTCCTTAAGTTTCTTCTTCCCCATAAGACTGCGCTCAAAGTTATCCTTCATCGCTTCTGCCAGCCTAATACACTAATTCTCAGCAAGAGAAAAGTTTCGTACACTTTTCCGCAGACTTTTCCGCTTCACTTTAATTATTATGTCATGATATTTTGACCGAGTAGACTGCTCTTTATGTACTTTCGTTAAAACTTTCTCACGATATAAGACTCATTAATATATTAACTGTGATCCTTTTTTTAAGATATTATATGTTATTCGTAAACAGCCATAAATTTTTCTACAATATTAATCGATAACAATTTTTTAAAACCAACAAGTGAATTGAATACTTATGTTTGTTTGTATACCTTTACGTTATTTCATAATAAATATAAAGACAAACCTTTCATAACATAGTGAATTCGAGCCGTGTAATACGAAACTGAGAAGCAATACAAATCAAGGAACTACGTTTCTCGTTGTATGCTTTGAAAATGTTTAAGCGATATATTGAACCAAAACAAATCAGTAGAATGCGTTTTGAAAAATATAAATCTATCATAAAATTTTAACATACTTATATAGAAAAGGACACACATTTTCTTGAAGCTTTTTTGAAAAGTGTTCTTACTATATTAACATTATAACGGACAAAAAATATACAATTTTGGCACATTACTACTATATCGAAACGATTTTTCGGAGTAACGTAAATTAGAAGTTAAATTAGGAAAATTTATATTATGAAACCATACCGGTATTACTGAAACTGAGATATTCCGTCATTCGTGCTGTTTTTTCAACACCGAAATTCCGGTTTTTAAAATGTGAGAATACCGATATTTGGTATTAAAAATAACCTAGGCCGTATTTTAAATGTACAGAAATTATTACATATTTCAGTAAAATTGTTTATGGTGTATTGAATTATTTAAATTTACCAAGATTTGCATCAATATTTACAGGTTCGAGAATAAATGAGCTATTTTAATGGTGTATTATTAATTAACTCTCCAAGGACGAGCGTCACCATATGGTCACAGTAAACACTGTTGTCTATTGATCCCACTATTCATCCTTTTTCTACCTCAATATCGTTGCTTTTGCTTATATTTGGTTAAGAAGGGCACAGACTACAGTAAGTCATCAGCCATGGGGACAGAAACGGCCTCCAAAAGCACATGTGATTTTTTGAATTTCCGTTTTTTTTAATTTACTTTTTGAAACTGTTTGAATTTTTTTATAAAAACATCAAATTATTTTGCTAATATATTTGTATTGAAATCACGTTGATCTAAAGAGGTCAAATTGTAAATTTAAAAAAAAAAACACGTTTAGCTATATTTCAACCCCGAATGTTTGCGAGCCCATACGGTCACTTTTGTTCTTACTACTGTCCGTACTCAATATTACACGGTAATAAAAGGATGAGCATGACTATATAGTCATGCGGGGTTTCTGTACAACGACTTTGTGTTTTTTTTTTTAAATGTTGGATAGGAATAAAAGTTATCCGTGACTTCAATATGGCTTAGAAAATATTTTTTATCGGAAAAAAGCTCTCGTCTCTGGAGGGTTAATAAAATAAATCGTTAGTTGTTTATGAAAATCAAACACTTAGATATCATTAATGACAGTATTATACATGAAATATCAAAATAATGATTTTGGTTTACTCGGCGTTAGTGGGATTCCAGTTATTCGTATAGTTTTGTTTTATTCAAATATTGTTCGTAATACCGGAATTGATGTTTGCAATACCACTTTTCAATATGAATTACCGTAATACTAATATTGCCATACCTAATTCGTGAAACTATTATCATAGAAACCCGTGATATGCATATACTATAATATAAATGTAATATGGGCAGCTTAGTAATTTTTTTCGTTATATAATATACATGAATAAACGAACAATATGTTTACCATTTCCACTACTACATGGTCTTTCCAAAATTCTATATTTCTACCATTTTGTTCCAGCATCCTTCCGCTTTACCAAGTACATCATATGAATGGCCATCAGCAGCTTTCCAAAGTCACTGAATCAATCTGAATAGAAGACGAAACCGTGAAGACTTATCTTCGTGCTTAGAATTATAACATCATTATATTAAATATTATTATGCTGACAGCGTGTATAAAAAAATGTTTGTTTCTTGTATACAATATAGTTACCAAGCTGCTCGAACTTTTCCCCAATCTGCATTTTAAAGAGTTAGTAATTATCTAAAAATGGCCGCTTGTGTGGTCGAGTGGTCAACGTTGTTGGCTTCGGCTACGGAGGGCCCGGGTTCAAATCCCGGTACAGACAGTTTTATAAATTTATTCTTCAATTGATTTATGAATTTCTGTACAAAGGCATGGATTTTTGTGATTTCATGAATTCCCCCCTCTCACCCATCCTATCCTATGAACGGGGCGTATCGAGAGCGATTAGCTTACCACTAATTCTGTCTTAGCCCTATCCTTCTATCCCTACTCTCTTTGGAAAAAGAGAGGTTGAGCAACTGAGTAACAAGCAGTTCTCGTAGAAACACTTCCGTTGAGATAAACTTCATTAGGAGTCCATATGCTCCACATTGGGAGCGGACATGGTTTAAAAAAATATATCTAAAATATAAACTAATTATTTTTCATTTAAAAAATATCCGTATGTTATAAAAAGATTATCTAATATTTACATATAAGCATAAAAAAACATACATAATTCATGTAGATCGAAATATCTTTGAGCCCACTCGATTACGAAAAGTAACGAAAACGTCCCCATATATAAAAATAATAACAGATGATTTATTTCAAGAATTGAATAAAAAAACGTTGATTTAGTGAACATAATTCTTTCTTCAAAAAAAAAATGACAATAACCATTGTAAATGCGATAAAGTTAATCATATTTGTATGGATAAACCTGAATAAGTTTGACGTAGCAAAAAAACTTCCAGTGCTGATAGACGGCAGGAAAAGTTTGAAGCTTTTGGTTTCCTGGAACAGCGCTTCTTAAACATGTAGGATTATATTATTTTTAACATATAAGTCGTTGGGGTGCTGATAAAAGTTAGCTAAGAAAAAAAAAATATGGTTTTGATTACTAAATAAATAATTTGAGGTTTTACGATAAAGCCGATTATTTTTTTTTATCAATGTCCGCTCGCAATGTAAATCATATGACCTCCTAATGGAGGTATCTCAACAGAAGTTTTTCTACGAAAACTGTTTGTTACTCAGTCGCACAACCTTTTTTTTTCAAATAGAGTAGTAGCGATAGAATGATAAGGCTAGGACAGGACTAGTGGTTAACTTATCGCTCTCACTTTGCCCAGTTATTGAAGGATTAGGAAGGGTGGGAGGAAAATTAAGACAACGCATATACTCATGCTTTCGAACAGAAATCGATAAATCGATCGAAAAAAATCTGTTCGTACTGGGACTCGATCCTGTGAGATCCGGCACGGAAGCCAACAATGCTAACCTCTGCGCCATATGACCCGATGTTATATATATAATTTTATTATAATGTTAATTTATTAACCCAAACATAGTTATGAATTAATAAACAGAAGCAATTTCTTGCCTTTACACCTGCATTCATACTATAAAACTAAAAAACATTAAACTAATAAATGCACCAACATAGTTGATTCAAAAAGTAAATGATATCCAAGAATTTCATTGTGTACTTAACTAACTTTTGTATTTTTATTACTCAACGAGTTTCGCTCGTAAGGTTACGAAATACATTGTTATGACCATTCATTTAATTTCAAAGATTAGCAGCTCACTGCCTCGTAAAATAAATTACTTATTGATACGTAACATAATAAATAGCTCAACGAAAACTGAAAAAAGCCAATTGTCAAACTTTTATCTTTATTGAAGTGGTAAGGCGGATGGAATTCTAAAAAATAGCTAACGCTGGTTGACAATCAAACAAACAAAATCAATACATTGATAGAACTTCATTAAAATTTAGTAAACTAGTAAATATATCAAAGTAGTTAGGCTTCACACCATGGTTAGTTCTAACGTTGCGCGAAATCAAAATAGCTATCTACCAACTTACAAAATAGTTCCAGAATACTGTACAGTAATCATTCAGAGTAATTTTCATACCAATAGATATTTAAGTTTCTGTTTGTGGATTTGTGCACTTAACCGTGTAACCGAGATAAACGATATCTCTGGGGATATTTTATTTTGTTTTAGCTGATGGCATTTTGTCTAATAATATTTTCTTTTACGAAATAATACTTTGGAAATCCTTCTCGCAATTCAAGAGGTAAACTTTTATTTATCAACTCGTTAAAGCAGCACTGGCGTTCAGATGTTTTTTTTTTGTTGTTCGTTGTTACTTCCATCGTTGCTTTTCACAGCGTTGTTTGTTGCTGTTTGTTGTTCCTCGTTCACTTCACTTTGCTACACTTATATGAATTTAAATTCGGTTTTCTCACCCGGCCCAGCCTCGTCCTGCATTGTGCGACATACAATTGTTCCAAATACTGCTACATTTTGCAAACTAAATGCTTTTTATCGAAAGTAGTTGTAGAGGATTTTTTGTTTCAAGTAAATCACGAGTTTAAAAAAATTAACCCGTAAAACGTGACATAATTAATTACGTGTAGAATATATTATTCATGGTGACTATTTCAGAACTAGATACTCAATAAGAAAATACCATAACTAATATCAAACAATAGAAAAAACAAAGTAAAAATAAAGGTCGAGATCAACCCAGAAGAGAATAAATCAAACCCAAGATCTCAAAGATGTGTATACCATCCAATACAATTATTCATATTTCAATTGCTATGCTTTACCAGCTTTTTTTTCTTATTGGTAGGTGGACCGCCTATCGCTCTGTTAAAGCAGACGTCAGACAAGAATCGATGTTTTATAAAATGGACATTTTAATATGTTGAACGTACAAGGGTATTGAAGATTCAAAAAACATTTATTTGCATGTGAATTGTGTTTACTGTAATTCTCGGTGGAAAGGCATTATAAACATACAATAATTTACTGATTATTAAACAGCTAGTACTAAAATGAATATATTGTATTTAATAGCATTATAATTTGCATCAGATGTTTTGTACAACTTTAATTAGACATTTTCATAAAAAAAACTCTACTCCTTTTTGTATTTTTCATCATTTAAAAAAATTCTTGTCATGAAAAATTCTGTATGTGTTAAAAGCGCTCAATTTTTAAACCGTTAAATGATTTTTTATAATAGTGCGTGTACGATTTAATATTATATCACTTCACCACATAATCCCCGGACATAAAAAAACTTTAAGTCTTAACAATTTCCAATATTTAAGCATAATATTTTGTCTTCTCTTGAGTCCATGACTTAAAAGCTTAGAACTTAAAACACCACATGAAACTTGTGTATGTACATTATATTATGCAAATAGCTTGTTTGATTTAACGCAAATATTTGGAGTAGCATATTCTTAGGTACGTGAAAGTATATACCTTAGGGATTAAGCACACCCTTACATTCCAAATGTGTCCAGCCTTTTATCTATTATCTTAAATGCTAAAATATTCTTGTAGGTACAATATTATTACGATACCTAAAAGCTCTTTTAAACTTATTTTTATAACCATTTCTGCTTCAAATGTAGATTACAATATATAAGGGTATTACTTTCGAACACGGCTTATTACAAAATGGTTAAAAAATAAAACTTGAATTTCATTTTTAAAAACAATGTGTATTTTAAAAGTATTTTTAGTCTTACATTAAGTACTTTGTAATAATATTTTGGATGTTTTTAAGAGATATTTTATTATGGTTTCTTGGGAGTTGTGATCTGCATTTATCTTTGAAGTTGATACATTCATTGAGTAACTGATAATTATAGTTAAAGTCTATTTTTTTTATTATGAACCGACTGACTGAATTTCACGCATAATAAATAACTTATCAGAATTAATATCATTTATTTGGTGACCTCAGAACATTTCAATATAAATATTTCAAATAACTTTGGCAAACTGGAAAACTTGTAACTCCACAATCTACAACTTTGCAGGGGAGATAAAAAATGCAATCAAGTCGTAATAATGCGATTTCGTGTAAATTGAAAACATAATCCGTTTCTTCTATCAATAAATTGTATGAGCAATGTTCCGCAATATATATAAAGTTACTTTTGTATTATAATAAGTAATGAACAGAAGTTTTTTTTTATAACGTGACGTGAGATAATCAAATGCGACGCATTTAGTTTAATACTTGTAATCTTAATGTAATTATCGATGGCTTTGCGTACACATGTTTTTAGTGCCATTTTAGGTATAAATGAGTTAATAACATTTTCAATATCTCTTCATTACTGTGGCTATAATGCCTAATCCAAATTATTGTTTTAGTTAATCAATATTTACATTTTTTTCTTCTAAAAAAGCATACGAACCAAAATATACATAGACGTTTTCATTTTATATCGGTCCAGAACACTAACACACAATAATCTATGGTTGTATAGATGCAAATGCTTTAATTGATTAAACTGGCATTTACTTGGTAGAACTCCGTTATAATATGGTAAAAATATTAGTAGATAACTATTTTAGCTTTCGCCTAGCTATCAACTAATAATATAAAAAATGTAAAAATAAATACGTTGCTATGTTTACCCTATTATCAAATGCTTGAACACTTTTTTATTTTCACTTCAAAAATACTTCCGATATGTTGCTGGCTTTTAAAGAACCAATTAAAAAACACGTTTTTTTAAATATGCCTCCTGGGTTTTTACCGTCCATAAAAGGGCGGTAAGTGCTAAAACATTTATTTTCACTTGGCTCTTTAAGGGCCAGCAAGATATCAGAAGTATATTTTAGCACCGTATGGGAAGTGTTAATCCATAATTTTCAACTTGATTGGGTAGTCGTGTACATGTTGTCATAATATTTTTACGAAGAGAAATTTGTGTTTATATTTAATTTTGGTGTACACTAGTAATATTTTAAATTTTCACGATATCACCATCTTTTCATATATCTTATGTCACCGTTTCTTCCTATATTGTAGTTCAGTAATATATGATTGCGTTTGACATGACAATCCAAGTTGACCGAACAGTTTTTTACTTAGGTAACAGTATCGATGCATAAATGAGAAAAACGTTCTTTTATATCAGACAAATAGTCACTTCGTAAATTTTATACTTTAGATTTTTAATAAATATTAATCATCTGTGTGTTTTCCATACTTACCCATTATGAAGTATTCTCATATGTTTTGCCAAAGCGTTACTTTTATTGTTTTTTTTAAGTATAACTATTTTTATAGGTATGAGATAAATTTATCAAAATATTGGGCATAATTTATTGCAATCTTTCATTTTCAAATTAAACTCAACAATAATAATTAAAGATACAATGTAAAGCTTTGACGTAAGAATATTTGTCATTTAAATGACATCTTACTTTTTTATGATCTACAACTTTACTAAGACTATATTTTATAATTTTCCTCTGAATATAAGCTTCAAAGTGGTATTTCAATCTCATTTTCAGTATTTCGGGAGTCGCAAGCATGTCACTCTAAGGCCTAAGAAATGCTTTCAAGTTTAAGGCACTTTGTGTCCTTCACTTTGGTCCTGTTTCGCATCAAAGAACATATTAACGGCAATTCTTGGTTTAGCACATCACTGGGTGGAAACCATTTAGTACGATAAACTTAATTGTACAATATTGTTTCTCGTAAAACTGTTACGCTTGACCGTGCTTTACTTGAAACAATGGTTACCTTTCCTGGGACAATATTAATTCCTTGCAAATTCATTATACCGGCCCACCTTTAAAGGTCACAAGTCCAGAAACAAATATGCAAAGATAATAGAAATATGCGTATTATATTTTAGATAGCAAAATTATTCTGTACATGTAAGTATTAACTATTTATATCTTGATGTTTTTACCTTTTATGAAGTACTTAATATGTACTTGCTTTACTAGCCGGCTTCATACAATATTTAGATTCTGATGTTTTCATTTCTGTTCCTAACTTTGAGTGGAAACAATGTAGTCATCTAAAAACTGACAAATTTATTCATATATGTACACGCGTCATAAGCAGAGCAAAAATAGTGTAAGAAGTAATTTAAGTAGACAATTTGACAATATTTTTAAATTTACTAATTATTATTAACTGCTTAGAAAAACTGTTATAGATTGTAGATTACAATAATTTATGCTATTTATACCAGGGTTGTGGAGTCGGAGTTAGAATCGTGGAGTTTTTTTTTTTAAATAAGTAAATATTTTGATGTGTTTATGAATCATACTAATTAAATGACAATTTTCTAGACTGGTTTTGCTTTCAATACTATCACGTCATTGATTGGTGGATTTTTTTCTAAAAACATGCACACCGATAATGCTTTCATTCATTCTATCCCTCCTTTTCTACTTCTGAAAATGAGGCATTGGAAGGGCAATTCAATTCTAAAAAGACTTTTTCTGCAACTTTTTTATTTATAGATATTCTTTGAACTTTAAACAATAAAAATAAGTACAATGAATGACCAGAATTCCTAAACAAACGTAGTAAGATTCAAACAGATTAAGCAGGTCATTTTTTATGAAAAAAAATCAGTTCCATTTATTAAAATATTCCTATAAATGCTGATTATATTTGTCGAGTCCGTGGCGTAGTGGTCAACGTCGTTGTCTTCCGTGACGAAAAACATTTCTTAATCGATTTATAAATGTCTGTTTGGTGGCATGGGTGTTTGAATTGTCTTTTTTTTGTATCACACCGAAGATAAAATCTCCTCAATGATACAGCTTAGTTAAAAAATTTATAACAGTTTGATTAGCTACAATAAATTATACATATATATAATTAAAGGTGAATTAAATAAAATTGTAATAATTATAATTAATAGAGTAGTTGGTTAATAATAAGCAATAATAAATGACAGTAATAAAACAGTGATTAGGGATTAAGTGGTGAAGGGCAGGGAAGATAAACTTGCTCTCCAAAAAAAGTAGCAAATTTTTTAAAGTGACAGAAATTTTCTGGAGACGAAGCTATATCTGGATGTCCGTCCGTTTCTTCATAATGACAGTAAAATACCTTTTTCTATGGACATGTAATGTGCTCTGAATCTTGATTACTGTCACCACTAGCGCTGAAAAAAAAACTCTTCCATACACCCTTGCAATCCTAAATTAAATGGGGCATAGCGATAACAATTAGTTAACCACTAGTTTTGTTCTAGCTCTTTCCTTATATCTCTGATATGTTCTAAAAAGAGAGGTTGAACAATTGAGTAACAAGAATCTCTCTTTGGAGACCATATGCTCCAAATTGGGAGTGGACATGGAGTAAAAAATATGTATACTTAACAAAAAAATGTTTATTGATGTTATCAAGTCATTTATACAAAGACCGAAATCTTTTGATCCTAATTCTTTTCAATCATTCTCAATAATAAACATTTTTTGCCGTTTCCAAGCTTTCAATGCAGTACTCTATTGACAAAACAGTTTTTTTTTAATGTTAAATTATTTTTTCTGTCTATCAAAAGTTTCTGTCGTTTACAAAAAGTTTCTCAAATAGTTGTTGTGTCTTTTGAAGAACACAAACTACACAAACCAATAACCCCTCTAAAGTATCAGCTGAGGCTAAAACAGTTACAAGCTTTGCAGAAGAAGAACTTGTGAAAAGCTCCGGTGTGAGGCTTTGGTACAAAACAAATGTAAGGAGATATTTTCTTGCCTGTCGGAAGCTGTCTGGGCTGTAAGTTTCTCCGTGGGTAGTAGAAACTTTCATCTCGCAAGCGCTTCAGTGACAGGCGGTCAACTATGATTTGCTGCAAGTCCATGACAGCTTGCTTTTATGAGTTAAATTTAAATTTCCCACTCGACACCATTTAAAATCATTTTCGTTTTATTACACATGACAAGAATATCCGAACATTATTTCTTATAAGAATATTAATATTGATGGAATTGTGAGATGATAATAATAAATCGTCTATTTTTTTAAGTTAGTAAATATAATTTAAGATTTCGACTGAAGGTGATTGGTGTAATTTCAATATTAAATTTGAATGATTAAAGTTTAATAAATATGGTTGAATAAAATTAAGTTTAAAAATAAATCTGGCGTTGGCGTGAAACTAATATAGCTATCAAATAACGTAACTTATTAATTTGTAACTACAGTAAAACCTCGTTTTTACGTTTTCGGAATTCACGTATTACCATTGTTTGCGTATTATTTTATTCTTGTTTGGAAAAACATTTTTCAAAGATTTATTTTTCTTTCAATTTACGTTTAAATTCAATTTAATTTGTGAGCACTTGGTGAAGTACACGAAAAAACTTTTTTAACAAAAGAGTTTTACATGACATATTATATTAGAAAAATTTCCGTTTTTCATAAATGAATCTAAAAATGCCAAATTCATTTCTAACCAATACAAGAGTGATTTTAATAATAAATTAATTTATCAAAACATACTCTCTTTGTGACCGAAGTGCATATTTCAACACACTCCTATGGCAGAGTCCTGGCGGAAAGGCGATTGTGGAATTTTAAGCACTTTGCGAACACATCCATCGCTATTCTCCGGAAACGTAAAAAGCCGCGAAAAGTTCGGCATTCAAATGGCCGTAGATGTTTGATTATGGAATGCTTTGTTTGCTGCAGGGGCGTATTACTAGGCCAGTATTTATTATCCTAGCAAAGATAATAAAATTGATTTAAGCGCAATAAATCATAAAACTACGATAAAAAGTCCACCGCTATCATTTAGAGAAGATTTTTTGTTTATTCTGTTATCACTCTTAAAAATAGGCCTATCGTTAGTATTACTATTATTTAAACAATTATTATTTGTGTTATGTCTTATTTGAAACATTTTTTTCACTTTTATAAATGCAGGGGAAGAAAATAACAATGTAATTAACATAATTGTATGTCTGCGGTGATTAGTGCTTGTCGGAAACAATTGTGAACGCTTGAATTATGATTTCTGAATAAGAATATATAATTTTTAATAATCTGTCGATGTTTTTTCATTTATTAACACACTCATGACCAATCATTTTTAAAAATACATATTTTTAAAATACAAATTTTGATTGATATAAAAAAAGTCTATACAGCTCAACCGTGTGCCAGTTTATGTAAAAGTGAATTGATATTATATTCAATGTTAAATTCAATGTTAAATATGTATAAACATATAATTAAATTTTTCACATCCAACTAGAATTTTATCATACTGTCATACAATATTGTTCAGATTGCTAAATTTTTAAGATTCAATCATCTCTAATACCATTTTTGGACCAAATCCGCACTTAGCATGTTCTGTTTCCTGTGACATCGCTTTCTCCTGTGACAAGCCAGCTCTCCGGTCATCTGGAACAGTGGTCACTAAACTACACCCCACAGGCCGGATCCGGCCCTCGAAAGATTTCAATCCGACACCAGATTTGTAATATATAAATATATTACTCATACGAAACATTGATTGTTTGAAAATTTTAATAGGATTCCATCTCGAATATTTTTTTTATTTATTCCAACGAATTTGAAAAAAACATTCGGCCCTTTTTTCAAAAAGTTTAGTAAACCCTGATCTTGAAGGTCGATTTCCTACTGGTTCGAAGAAGAATCAAGAATGATTAAGACTATTCGGAGGCATTTGAAGCACGTCTACCAGCCAATTCCAACTTCTCTCCATGTCGTTTTTCTTCCTGTCCAAATTATTTATTAATAAAGACACTCTTCTGAATTACTTTTTACCTGTTTTAACGAATGATCAAAATATGTGAAACAGAACACAGTTAGCTTACTTTTGAATTGTATTGTCATGAAATATGCAGACTTTGCTTCAGTTATTTTTGTGAAAACAAATCTTTTTTATTATATAATATATTGTTTTCGTAAACCATTTTCTTAGTCCATTCCGTAGACGTCAAATAAATATCATGAAAATAAAACCCGCATTCCGAAGAGTAACAACAAAGCTCATATCTTTTTAAAAGATTTAGTAACGAGTACCAATAACAACGCAAGTTACACAAAATGCAATGTCAAATAAATCAACGAGCAAAATAGTTACTTTTCCGATTTCCCCGCTCTGGCAACATGACACTATTCTTTCCTCTCTCGCATTCAAACATGAAAACATTCTGGCGGACACTGGATAGGAATGGGGAAACAGGATAGTGTACAACGCGTTTTATTTAAGGCTTGGTTACATGGTGCCCTTTTTACGCATCGTGAGGCACAATAAAGAAATGATTTCATTTAAACAGTAAATAAAACCTACCCGTGATTCGGAAATTTCTACCATTTACGTCTATTTATTTTTGCATACTTTGCATTTTTATGATACGACCTAACAATGGCGAATGATATTCAACTGCGTCACAGTTGACCAAAGTATGTTTTATATTTTACATCTTATTTCTTGCATGAGACAGCAAATTGCTTATTTTAAAAATAAAATATACGCTCGTTATAAAATTAACTGTAATTCAAGTTGAGTACATATTGGCTTAAATTGTTATGTATCAAATTAAATCGTTTTCATCCATTTTAGATCCACGCTGTTTTTGCGTCTTACATATAATATTTTACACTTCTTATCTTAACATATATTCAACTCATTTTTTACACTATTTTTAAACAGCATGGTCCACTAAAAAGAAAAAATACGATATTTTACACGAATTATCTGTTCTAACATGATTCCCAGACACAAAAAACACAGAAGTGGATAACGGATTTTATTATAACAATAAATTCAACAACTCATGACAGTAATAACAAACAAGACGTTTCATTAGATTGAAGGAAATTAGACGTGTCAGATTTTTTTAGAGATGAATGTGATTTATCTCTAGTCTTTTTAAAATGTTCTTGTATATAATAATTTGGCGATGAATATTGTTATTTTTCTTATTTATAGTACTCTGCGTTTCTATTATTACCTTTTTTTACACAATGCTGTTAAATTAACAGCATTGTGTAAAACATAGGTTTATAATCCAGAAAACGCAGATACTATAATTTAATGAATTATAACCACTATTTTAGCACAGTTTATTATATACAGACATCTTTAAAAAGTGTTAAATGTATTTCTATGACAACTTCTTATCTTTAAAATGATATATTTGTATCTTGGCTAGCTATCTCACAAATATCGCGTTGTAATATCTTAACAATATAGTGAGCAATTTATCTATTCAGAAATAAGTTTATGTAGCTTTCCGTAAAAAAACACGAATGCATAAATACTGCAGCCGCAGACAATTGCGTTGGTAATTTGGCCAAAGAACCATAATTTTTATTTAAATGTTTAATTTAAATGACGATTTGAGACCAGCTTAAGATGCAAACAAAATTGCAAGGCAAAAAATTATATAATATAAAATAGCACCGTCGAATCGATGCATTACCGGAAGTTTCTTGGTTAGCGGGTGGGTTCGCATAGTTGAACACAGCTAAAGTTGTTTGCTGACGACCAACTTTCAAATGCTGTTGTTGTCTGGCATGAACCTCCAACGGATACTGGCGTCCGATCCTCCCTCTTCCTCGGATTCAAAAACATTATTTGTTTTGTTCATCCTTCTTGGTCCTAAAGTTTAGTTTGCGTTCCATTCATGCGCTTTTTACTATCTAAACTATGACAAGAGTTTTTACGAAAGATAAATTAAATTTAAAACAATAAATATGTGCCGTTACGACTGCTAATGCACACATCGATGAGATTTTTTGTAAATCAATTTAGAAGTGGGGTTCAATTAAATGTGTCTCGCGGTCCAATTATGTCCCGCGTGATTTCAATGTGTTCTGCAAGGTTTATGTTAAATCTACACAAAAAAAAACATACGAAATATTAAAACAGCTTTTAAAATAAAATATTTTCTGGCAAAATTGAAACACTTTTGTGTATGCGAATTAATTGTGAAGAGAGGAGGCCCAAATAACTACAAAATATTATAGAAAAGGTATATTTATCGGGCCAACCCGATAAATATTTTTGATTTCAAAATTGTCTTTTTATCGTTTTTTGGTAATGTACTACGTGTTTAAATTTATCTACCTGGATTCACAACTCAAAATAGCCAATTTTCGACGCTTACTGCCAGTATACCAACCGCAGTGCACAAAAGATTCACCGTGATTAATGTACAGTTAAATTATTTTTTAATATATATTAATAGATTTTTTAATTACATGTTAGAGGTATTAAGCGTTTTAATTTGTATAATTATAGAATCACTTCTACCGTAATTTGTAAATTCTTTTCAATGCCAATAATCTTTTATTACACCTTTTTATTTCAATTTGTTTTTGTATAAATAGCACTGTTAAATTATATTCTTTATCAATTGACAATACACGCCATGAGCGAAACCGATCCTGATCTTTATAAATAAAGTGGAAATATGTACGAATTGTGTTTTTATTAATTTATTACATAATATTTTTACGGATTAAAATCTTTTATTTTTCGAAACAACATGTACTATTTAAAAGTTCAAAAATCGAGAAAAAAATTACAATAAATGATGCTTTAAGAAAATATGTTTTAAATGTTTATCAGCTTAAAACATTTGTGTTAATTATTTGAACCGCTATTAATAAATAATCAACAAGTTGTAATCTGCATATTAACATTTTTTTATATTAATAGCGGATAATGTGTATAGCTTCGTAGAATGTAATTATGATAAATGATTTTATAAATATTTGAAATATCGTGTTTTTTCTTAATATAATGCTTTTCCACCAAGTTTTGACAGTGAACACCCTTGCGCACAGTGGTTTTATTCTCAAATTCTTTGATCAAATGTTTCATTACATTGCTCACTTTTTACTGTGACTTCTTTTTGTAAACTGAAATACGTTAATACGTGAATTTACTCTAGTCAAAGAGTCAACATGTACCAATCCCTAGATAATCCTTTCCATGTCCTATTTCACGCTCCATGTAAAGTCTTATTTTGAATACTCTTCCATACATTTCATTACTCTCTTGCCACAAATATACGAACCTCTTGGGTTCATGTACTACAACTTTGTAGCTTGGACAACAGTGACGTAACTGAAGCAAACAATAAAGGGGTTTTATTAAGTTAGAGATAGCGTTTAACGTGATACTGCTGGTGAAGAAACGAGACAGATTTAATTTAATAAGCGTTATACCAGTAAAACCAGTATTTAAGTTATTATTATTTATGAGTCCCAACAATTACATACAAATAAATAAACAATGTGATGATCGAATTAAAAAAAAACTGTCCCAATAAATGAGGCGTCTAGTGTCAAATAGTAATGTTTTCTTAAACTTTATTATAAATTCCGCTGAGGAATTTTAATATTCGTAATTCAATATAGCACCCTTCAATTTTAGAATCGTACTACAAGAGTATGAAAATCAACTTTGTAAAATATATTCTTTTTTTTAATTAAAAAAATATTTGGCATTAGAGCTAATGCCAATGCGCCAAATATTTGAAAGTTGAATAATCATACGAGAAAAGCTCGATGAGAATTTTATTGTAAGCCACTCGATATCAACTTGCAGTAAATTGACATCACAAACAAACAGTCTAAGATGTCAAATTTAAATTTAAAAAATCTAAATTTTACATTGCCCATACCGACAATCGAACTCAGAACCACCTGGTTGATAGAACACGCTCTGACCAACTAGACCACAGTACGATTACAACGAATAATAAAGATCATATAGGTATCGAAGAAAGGAAAGAAAAGGTAAAAAACCACCAAAATACAACATCAAAACACGCCAGAAGATAGATAAATATATTAAGAGCTCTTTTTTCTGTAAAATATGAAAGACATCAGTCAGTTAAATAACGATTTCACAATCAAAAGTGGCCAGTCATTGAGAACCAATCAAATCGCAGAATTTAAATCAGCTGACTGAATGGCATTAAGTATTTTGTGTTACAACGTAAACGTTTAAAGTTTAATAAGTTAACGTTATTAGTGTCTGGGTTTTCCGTAGTTATTAAAGTTGATTCACATTTAAATTTCAGTAAAAAGTATTCAAACAAACTTTCAACTCCTGTAAAAAATACAGTGAAACTGATTGAACCGTGTGTCTCACTCTTGTATTTGAAATACAACTTGGTAAATGTTGTTTTCAATATACGTCCACCACAAAAAACTATCTTGTCTCGCTATACTATTGTTTATCTTCTATACCAAACTTGTGCTTCCCGGGCATTATTAAAGTTTACACGACTCCAGAAAAGTAAATTCTTATTGACCTCAGTAACTTAAATAACCCACATTTTTGACAGTTAAAAGAAAATACTATACCACTGACTTCTGCAATTTACTTCTCTGGTCAAGTTGTCAAAAGACAGTAACTAGCCACGTTGATGACGTTGATTTAACTTACAAACTTCTCAGTCACATTCGATAAAAAAAATGAAGAGTTAAATAAAACTTTTCTCGAAAGCATTTTTCTCAGACATTGCTTCACTTTTTATAAGGATATTATATTAAGCACGGGCGTTTTTATAGTACTTTAAGTTTTTTAAATTAGTACATAAATTTAATAAATCTTAATCTATTTATAATCATTGTAATGATATTAGGTATTTATACAGTGTATTAAATAAATCTTTTTTTCTAGATATAACTCTCTTAGATTGATGTTTTTTTTTTGTTTTTACTATCCAATGATTTATCCGGTCTGATTAAATCCGTTGTAATGAATTTTGTTTTATTTTATTTTCGCAAAAATTAAATGAATGAATTGTTTTCAGTCAAATCGTACTATTAAAACCGAAATATTAAGCAAACTTTCAAATTCAAATATGAATCGGTGAAAATCAAATACTATGTAAGCTGAAAAAGTGGTAAGCATATTAATTTGAACTATTTTTAACTCTCAAAAGACAAATAAAGACTAGACAACACAAGACTTGATATGCATAATTAGACTTTATCAATTTATAAACAAAACATTAACATTCAGTACCCATATCCAAGATTTCTTCAAAGAATCGACAATTTTTTTTTACAAATATAAATATTTCGTTCCGCTTCTTCAGTTTGAGTAAGTTAATATGAGTAGACATATTAATGTAATAAATGTAAACATAGCGTTATAAATTCTGAAATTAAAAAAAAAACTTTCATTTATTATATAAATAAGTTTTATTACTAATATTAACTAAATAACCCTTCTTATTGCATTATTATGGGGGATACGCTACTGTGTGACATATTTTAGCTCAAACAAGGAGCGTGTAAAAAAATCCACACGAGTCCTTAATATTTTTTACGGCGCGGCAGTTCTGAGGTCGCCAGAGGTTCCTCGTCCTCCCCAAGCGAAGCCTTTTACGAGGGATAATTCTGTACAACATTTACAGGGCGGAGCACTGAGTCGACCGACCCTCTACTATGTAGAGACATTTTTATGGACGACATCAACACCCCCGGCTGACGAGCCGCAGACGGGGCGACCACTGTGTTTATTGTTGACCCCTTTAAGCCAACATGACACCGATAGATGGGAAGACGTAGGACATATATTTGAAAAAAATGTCATTTATGTTTTATGCAATCTTCCCTGACAACTTCTTCTTTTAAGCGTTGTGGAGAATAGTTGACTGGCTGTATTAAAAATATACTTTTAAAACTATTAACGTTTTCAGTTTGGATTTAATTATTTATAAAAAAGAGTGTGTAGTAAAAGAGTTAAAAAATGTCACCAGGCACACATCGTATGTTAACAATGTTAGTCACCCACACATCTTGTTTCAAATAAAAATGGTGATAGTGAAAAACAATCAGCTTATTATTCTTTCATTATGCGCCATTTTTCAGGACGGGATAGTAATTAGATTTCATGAAATGAAAACAGGCATAGTTACGTGTCTTAAACACAAATTCAAAGTTGAATTTAAGGTTTGTATTTTATAAGAAAAATTTCAAATGTACCAGAAATTTTCATATCAGATAATCTTTGTGCCAATCGAGATACATTTTAGTAATAAAAGTACGCCTTAAGACTTAATCCTGAAACTGCTTGATTTTCTAAGGTAATGTAATCACTATACTACAGAGCAGGGGTTACCAACCCCGTGCTCGCGGATTCTGCCCGCCCGCCGATTGATTCCGATGCGCCCGCCAACTAATTTATCAAATCGTTAAAATCGTAGGATTTTGGATCTCGAATTCCCTGGTGAGCTAAAAAATAAACGAGTTTCGGAGATATTTTAGGGGAAAAGTATAGGAAATTGAAGATTTAAAATTACTCGGTGAGCTAAAAAAAAAATTACGATTCATGATGATATTTTGGGCAAATCGGTAAATTCCTGGGTTTTGAGATTTTTAAAAAATGCGGTGCCGCCGCCCACCAATATTTTAGATTCCGGTCTAGGGACCAAAAAGGTTAGTAACCGCTGCTACAGAGGATAACAATAAGCAATATGTTGGGGAAAAAATGACACTATAAAAAATTTAGCTATCTCGTTTTTTTAAATTATAATATGTCTATTTTGGAGAATCGATAGAATAATAATGTTCATTATGTATCCTTTTAATAATTGGATATGACGCTTGCTTAGAGAAAAACTTCGATGGACAGAAAACATACTTTTTTCAATATTAATTGTACTATTGTACCAAATGAAGTAATGCAATAAATACAGTGCAATACACGGGTTCCCAACCTGGGGGTCGCCAAGGGTTTTCTGGGGGGTCGCCATTTTTTTTTAGATTTTAACAATATAGCAAATCGAGGATTTCAAATTCCTCGGTGAGCTAAAAAATAAAAGGAGCTTCGGAGACAATCCGGACAAAAAGTAAATCGAGGATTTCAAATTCCTGGAGGGGGGTCGCTAGTCACACGACTTTTATAAAAAGGGGTCACCGCCCGAAAAAGGTTGGGAACCTATGGTGTAATACAATACTCCAAATATTCTTTTTCACTTTTCGCTTTTTCATATTCATCATTATTTAAATTACTGTTTTAAAACATGCATTTCATATTTTTTTTGAGTGGCCCTTAATGAACGATAAATTGGAGCTCCACTGTACATTTATTTCCGAATATTGATAACATGAACCGAAAGAAGAACAATCTCTCATATATTGTAAGCGATGCGAGATGGGAAAACTTTTAAATTGCACAGTATCACAATAATATTATTATACACTAGTTAGCGATGTAAATTTATTGAAACATTTGGAAGTTTGCAATGGTATTATTAAGTTCACCCGTTTTCTTGTAAGATTTAACCGGAGCAAGTAGCAATAGTTTAGTTTGGTTACTTAAATCACTTTAAGAAAGTGAGAACGAACATTGTAACTAAAAGATTTTTGATTTTTCAACAGTACGTTCAAATTGTACGATTACTTACCTCATGAGATTATAATAATAATTAAAAAAAAAAAAAACATGTCCGTTCCCAATGTGGAAGCATATGGCATCCTAATGGAGGTGTCTCAACAGAATTTTTCTACGAGAGCTGTTTGTTACTCAGTTGCTCAACCTCTCTTTTTAAAAGAGAGTAAGTAAAGAATGATATGACTAAGACGTGACAAGTGGTTACGTAATCGCTCTCGCTACCACTCAGTTATTGAAGTATCAAAAGAGCGGGAGGGAATTTTTAGACATCACAAACACCCATGCCTTGCAACAAAAATCGATAAAAATGCTGTTCGTACTGGGACTCGAACCCGTGAAATTCAGCGCGGAAGTTAACAACGCTAACCGCTGCGGCACAGGATCCGTATTTTTACAAATCAAATATAAAATAATCTCTACAGACGCTTATCAAATAGGCGAAACACGTGTAAGCCAAGTTACACGATTAGTAGAATTACTTTATTATCAAATTTATATATTATACAAAAATAAATGTTTGCATCTTTCAGAAACGCGAACGTATTTTTTAATTTTGCTTGGAGATATTACCAACGAAGCCTCTTTTTGAGTGGCTGAGGGCTTAAAAACATCACATATATAATAATTCCGAGTACGTGTGCATGTGTATTCGTAATATAAATGTTAAATTAAACAATTCTATTTAGTAATTCATTCCTTCTAGGCTTAAAGGGATTAAGAAGATTAGATATTTAATATTTTCTTGAGGAAGCCAGACACTAAGCCATTCGGAAAGCATTATTTATGATTTAGAATTTTCCGTTAGTATGTACTTTTTTTAATTTGTGGAAATCAGCTATTTTTGGAAAACTCTGACCATGATCACATAGATTTCATAATGAGTCTTGATGAAGACGCAAATCAAAAGATCTTTTGGCCGTTGAATAATAGTTGACACTTTGGCAACGCATTAACAATAAAAATGATTTTACAGAACTCATTACCTTTATGAGGCAAATAGTTGCAGGTTAAAATAAAGTGAGTGATTATTTTAATGCACTAATGAAAATATTATAATAAACAAACATGCTCTTTCACAATCAACCTGGCAAAAATATTAGTTTTACCAATCTATGCTTTCAATACATCATAATGAAGTCAAACTCTTTACATTTTCATGTTTTAAACACGTGTATAACAGTGATGCAACCTTAATATTTCAAAATATAAATAAAATTGTAGAGAAATACTCTCAATTCTTTTCTTAGACGGCTTATATTTTCACGACTTTAAAATTACGCGGTCAAAATAATGCAATAGTTCTTATCTTTCATTTATACATCGCTCCATAGATGTTAAACCAACGCATCTGTAAATAACCTAGTTTGGAGATATTAGGATTTAAAGTTTCGTTTGTCAGGAAAAAAGAGTATAAACACATTATGAATGACGTAAATGCATTGTGTAAGCTTAACTAGTATCTATTATCTATTGTAAAACCGAATTATTGTTTGTTTGTTTATTGTTTAAAATCAAATGGACAGTACATGGCATTACAGTTGACGTCAGTTCACCATGCACTTGAAAAATATAAAAAATCAGTACATAATAATATAATGCAACAGCAAATAACAATTATCAATACGTTAAAATATTTAGGACATACAAAATCAGTAAAACATAACAAACAGTTTACAAATATTGTTACTAAAAATGTCCACTTCTCTAGGCAATGAGTTGATCAGTCAAACAGCCGATGGAACCGGCGACTCATACGTTTTACGCGAGTAATAAGTTTTCAGAAAGAAAATTTGAATTGTGTGCGGATAACTCGTGTTTTAAATTAACAGTACATGTAAATGTAACGATATATTCACTTTTCGCATTTTTTTCAACATAAAACGTATATATACTCCGTGTAAAAGAGGATTAAGTTAACCTTTACTTTAATTTCTCCTTGCCGCCCGAACCTATCTTAATTTGTTTTTATATCTCCCGCTAAAAGAAAACGGTTGTCTGGTGTAGGTACTGTATATTTTTAAATATATCTTTATAACAAATTACTTAAGATGGATCAATTTTGTTTTTTGTTTAACTTATCTCAGTTATGTATCACTGGTATAAAGTGTAACCCGCCGTAACACACTTCTTAAGTTGACCGCAAATTGTTTCGTGGTTTCAGAGACTTCCGTTTCCAGCGTATGTTGACAACTGCAGCCACTGCGACTTGGAAACGTTTTGCTGTAAACTGCATTTAGTTTGCTTAAACACAAATAGTCACCACGTTACTGCAATACTTCCAAATGTAGTATAAAACAGAGATTAAAAGCGTGTAAAGAAAAATAAATTACTTATAAATTAAAACATTGTTCTAATTTTCTTATTTCTCCAGAAAGATGTCTGCTTTAAACGTCGTTTAACGTACAGTTAAAACAGGCAACTAATCTTTCTTTTTGAGAGAGCTAAGAATAGAAAAATGAATACCAGACGAATTTGACATTACTTGCATTACAAAAAAAGATCTGATAAAGCGAAAAATAGTATTGCAATATTAGGCAAATAAATCTAAGTTGTTATTTCATAAAAAATACCGTAATTCAAAAAAAATGTAGTCTTAAACGACTTACAAGTGGTATTTTAAAATTATTTTCACAAATAACTTACGATTTCTTGAACTAAGAACACATCATTAAGATACTCGTCAAATTTCTAGCCTGTCAATACCAATCAATAAAATGTGTTACTGTTATGATTTTGTCTAATTTTCAATACCAATACACTTTCAAAGACGGTATTTAGGTATTTAAAAACATCATTAATACCGTACCATGATCCTGGTTTCAGTTTAAATAATCTTGCATTCTTTCGTTGGGAAATAAGCTTGGTTTTAATAGTTAAAAAATCAATAATATTGTTGTATTAAAAAATTAAACAAGCTTTTGCACTAATTTCACATTTATTTATTAGAATCAGGATCGGTTAAGCTCACTATGAGCATTTTCAACTGATAAAAATACATATAATAACAGGATTATTTACACTGAATGAACCAAATAAAAGTAATAAGGGTGTATCAAAAAAATGGTCTAAAGAAATATCAAAAGAATTTTTCATAATCATACTAAATGTGAATAAGTGACACTCTAATTAAAATTTTATCCTTCAACAAATAAATGTTGCTTATTTTCAATCGTACTAAAAAAAATAAGTAAGAAAGGTGACAAACAATAAATGTTAAGATATATATAAAACCTTTATTAGTTTTACTTGGATAGTTCCACTTAAATACAAATTTAAAAATGATGTAACTTTATACTTCTCTCCTAAGTATTTGCGTTTTTTTTTAAATGCATAAATTTATGTAATTTTGTTTTATTAAAAAAAAGAGGTCAGAGACAGAGTTTGTGTACAACTTCATCTCTACCCAAAAACTCTTATTGATTGTGTCTAGATACGCAATATCTTGACACGCCTAAGTCCGACTTTTATAAAAACAGGTTTGATGACAGCAACCTAAGGAGATAATGGTGAAATAGGGGAGATGCGGTCGATTCTGTTAATTGGCGAGACCCGCAGTTTCCAGAATGCCTCCTTCCCTCTTTTCCTACCATCCCATTTCTATTACTTGCCCATCTTGGCATCGACACGACCTCAGAATACCGATTACGAATTTAAGACCTTATGGAATGGTAGTTATATTCAAGAGATGTGAACGGTACGTTTAATTATTTATTGACAAGTTATTTAACTTTTTACCTAGCATTTTAGAATCTAAAAAAAACAAGGTTTATTATTAAATAAGCCACTCAGTTTTATCTCGTTTAAAAATATAATTACTGTAAATTAAGCCAAACTATTACCTATTTACTCACCAAAAACTTTTAATCTCAAAAAACGAAGACCGTCATGTACAAAGATTATACATAACATTAGTCTTACACACAATATCTCTTTCTTATTCGTTATTTTGAAATTCATTCAACGTCTCTTACCCTGTTGTGTGGATAGAATCTCTAAGATTACACTTTCATTTACTGATTTTACAATCAGCTTATGCATTCAAACCATTGTGTTAACATTATAAATTACTAAAAACTGGCTTATAATCATCAAATCACTTGCTGTCTCCGATTTATAAAAGCTTTTCGTTATATATCATATCTGATAAAATGATCATACGCTCGATATCGAGAACGAAAATAGTATAAAAAAGTGTTTTAAATCACTGATTCAATTAACACCTTTCATTCCGAGTTTTGTTTTGTATTACAATTAGTCTTGTTTATAATATATTCACTACACTTCATTTATAATTTTCCAAATAACGTCTGCCTATAAAATTTCAAAAATCTCTTTGCCCACGTGCCCACATAACCGAAGTGGTAAAAGTTGGCAAGAAATTAAATTGACAAAAATTGGTTCACTAACCCATGAGACTTGTTGATATCAATTCTTTGTTCGGAATAACTAATTTGTTGCATGTATTGTACAGTTTGGTATTTTTTACGATAATTATTATTCATGGAAATTTACAGTAGACAAATATCTCTTTCTAATAACTCTTACCTTTATTTCTGTAAGATCAGCATAAATCTCTATATATTTTGATATTATCTTTATCCGTGTTACATAAAATATGGAGACAAGAGACTTTATCCTAAAAGGTCATATTTCTCATTTTATTTTTACTCACAGCTTTCAATTTGTTGCTTATTGTTTATAAACTTCAACCGCAATGGTGTCGATTTCGCAATATTCAAGTCGTATTCGATTAACTATTGGATAAATACTTGCCTAAGCTCTTTCCTGATTTCAATCCTCATGGTGTTTTTCTCTACGATTCAAACAAAATTGGTTTTTACTTTAAAATATCAACCTTATGATTTATTCATAAATATAATTCAAACTTTATATACCCTACGCCAAGTATAACACTTCTTCGTCTTAATAAATTAAATTTATGAAATAAAATAGGTGTATAGCCTTAAATCGATCACCTTTCAATGACATGCACATAGACATTTTCTTATCATTCCTTCATCGAAATTCTAACAGATGTCGGCATCAAACGTACATTTTGAAAAGTGGGTCGTTTTAATAAAAAGTTATCGACAAATTCAAATTTTTTGTCTGAAGTTTTTCAGAGAAAAGTAACTTTTGTTCTCTATGGTTTAAAAACACACATAAAGGAAAACGTGGCAATAAAATTTCTTATCAACGCTAAGAAAACGTAATTCTTTTTTTCTCTCTCTGGACCTTTTGTTATTATTCAGAAATTTAACAATGTATATTGTTCATATTATCTAAAGGGTTTTGAACTACCGTATATAACAGGCTATTTATTCTTTAAAATTGTAATTATATATATTTCCCTTCTCAAAAAAGATACCTTAGTTTTATTTGACTTATGATACTTATTAATTATCTCTTCAAATATTAACAACTTAGCATGTTATTTTCAACGGATAAAAGAAATATTCACATTGCTCTAAATGTGGTTTGATTAAATTGATTTTCTTGTTTACATTTTTTTATGTTCATATTTTTTTCAGTAGATTCGCTGGTAGCTTCGTGAAAGTTCATTTGTAATATAAAATTTAATTTGAGTAGTAAAAAAAAACTTCAACCTTCATTTTGTAATTTAAAACCTAAAAAATTACATAAATTTTGAATTTATTTGTTTACCTTGCAATATTATATCTGGTGATTCTTAAAAAGGCGAAACATGTGTTAAAAAAATTGTCAAATTTAATTTTATGTTATAAATATTTTATAACAGTACGTTTACCCGTGCGTTCAATCGGTCCTGATAATTAATAAAAGTTGTGGATTAAACTTTAAAAATAACGTTTTTATATCAAAACATTCCTTTCCCGTCAGTAATTGACAATGAAAACCATAAAAGTAATTACTTAATGTAGTTTTAGACATAAATTACTATCGAATATAATTATGACGTATCCGATTGACACAATACCAAATATACTTGATACAAAACCCATTTTCTAAAAGTAATATTAAATTATTTTTTTATAGAATCGATTTGATTTATAAATTGTCTTTATTTGTCTTTATTCAAACGGTAGAACTATTGCATCGTGGAAAGTTTCAAAAATGAACAGTTAAACCAAAAAAAAACATAAAACACCTTATGGACGACAAACGAATACGTTAATAAATGTAACTAGCTGTAAGCCCGTTGCCCAGCAACGTGAGATTTTTGTTGCATTGCGTTTAATTTAATTTTATTTTATTTCATTTCATTTTATTTTATTTTAATTTATTTTATTTTTATAGTTAGCAGAAATTTCGTAAATTATTTAATATTTGGAATAATGTTTAAGTTTGCTAACAACAATTTTTCGTAGTAGCAGAAACTTCGGAAATTACTTAATTTTTAGAATAATGTTCAAGTTTGCTGACAACTATTTTTCGTAGTAGCAGAAATTTCGTAAATTATTGATTTTTTGGAATAAAGTTTAAGTTTGCTAACAACCATTTTTCGTAGTAGCAGAAATTTCGTAAATTATTGAATTTTTGGAATAATGTTCAAGTTTGCTAACAACCATTTTTCGTAGGAGCAGAAATTTCGTAAATTATGTAATATTTGGAATAATGTTCAAGTTTGCTAACAACCATTTTTCGTAGTAGCATAAATTTCGTAAAATATTTAATTTTTCGAATAATGTTCAAGTTTGCTAACAACCATTTTTCGTAGGAGCAGAAATTTCGTAAATTATGTAATATTTGGAATAATGTTCAAGTTTGCTAACAACCATTTTTCGTAGTAGCATAAATTTCGTAAAATATTCAATTTTTGGAATAAAGTTTAAGTTTGCTAACAACCATATTTCGTAGTAGCCGAAATTTCGTAAATTATTGAATTTTTGGAATAATGTTCAAGTTTGCTTACAACCATTTTTCGTAGTAGCAGAAATTTCGTAAAATATTTAATTTTTGGAATAATGTTTAAGTTTGCTAACAACCATTTTTCGTAGTAGCATAAATTTCGTAAAATATTCAATTTTTGGAATAAAGTTTAAGTTTGCTAACAACCATTTTTCGTAGTAGCATAAATTTCGTAAATTATTTAATATTTGGAATAATGTTTAAGTTTGCTAACAACCATTTTTCGTAGTAGCATAAATTTCGTAAAAAATTCAACTTTTGGAACAAAGTTTAAGTTTGCTAACAACCATTTTTCGTAGTAGCAGAAATTTCGTAAATTATTGAATTTTTGGAATAATGTTCAAGTTTGCTTACAACCATTTTTCGTAGGAGCAGAAATTTCGTAAATTATTTAATATTTGGAATAATGTTCAAGTTTGCTAACAACCATTTTTCGTAGTAGCATAAATTTCGTAAATTATTCAATTTTTGGAATAAAGTTTAAGTTTGCTAACAACCATTTTTCGTAGTAGCATAAATTTCGTAAAAAATTCAACTTTTGGAATAAAGTTTAAGTTTGCTAACAACCATTTTTCGTAGTAGCATAAATTTCGTAACATATTCAATTTTTGGAATAAAGTTTGAGTTTGCTAACAACCATTTTTCGTAGTAGAATAAATTTCGTAAATTATTTAATATTTGGAATAATGTTTAAGTTTGCTAACAACCATTTTTCGTAGTAGCATAAATTTCGTAAATTATTGAACTTTTGGAATAAAGTTTAAGTTTGCTAACAACCATTTTTCGTAGTAGCATAAATTTCGTAAATTATTGAACTTTTGGAATAAAGTTTAAGTTTGCTAACAACCATTTTTCGTAGTAGCATAAATTTCGTAAAATATTCAATTTTTGGAATAAAGTTTAAGTTTGCTAACAACCATTTTTCGTAGTAGCATAAATTTCGTAAATTATTTAATATTTGGAATAGTGTTTAAGTTTGCAAACAACCATTTTTCGTAGTAGCATAAATTTCGTAAAATATTCAATTTTTGGAATAAAGTTTAAGTTTGCTAACAACCATTTTTCGTAGAAGCAGAAATTTCGTAAATTATTGAATTTTTGGAATAATGTTTAAGTTTACTAACAACCATTTTTCGTAGTAGCATAAATTTCGTAAATTATTTAATATTTGGAATAATGTTTAAGTTTGCTAACAACCATTTTTCGTAGTAGCATAAATTTCGTAAATTATTGAACTTTTGGAATAAAGTTTAAGTTTGCTAACAACCATTTTTCGTAGTAGCAGAAATTTCGTAAAATATTTAATTTTTGGAATAATGTTTAAGTTTGCTAACAACCATTTTTCGTAGTAGCATAAATTTCGTAAATTATTTAATATTTGGAATAATGTTTAAGTTTGCTAACAACCATTTTTCGTAGTAGCATAAATTTCGTAAAATATTCAATTTTTGGAATAATGTTCAAGTTTGCTAACAACCATTTTTCGTAGAAGCAGAAATTTTGTAAATTATTGAATTTTTGGAATAATGTTTAAGTTTACTAACAACCATTTTTCGTAGTAGCATAAATTTCGTAAATTATTTAATATTTGGAATAATGTTTAAGTTTGCTAACAACCATTTTTCGTAGTAGCATAAATTTCGTAAAAAATTCAACTTTTGGAATAAAGTTTAAGTTTGCTAACAACCATTTTTCGTAGTAGCATAAATTTCGTAAAATATTCAATTTTTGGAATAAAGTTTGAGTTTGCTAACAACCATTTTTCGTAGTAGCATAAATTTCGTAAATTATTTAATATTTGGAATAATGTTTAAGTTTGCTAACAACCATTTTTCGTAGTAGCATAAATTTCGTAAATTATTGAACTTTTGGAATAAAGTTTAAGTTTGCTAACAACCATTTTTCGTAGTAGCAGAAATTTCGTAAATTATTGAATTTTTGGAATAAAGTTCAAGTTTGCTAACAACCATTTTTCGTAGTAGCATAAATTTCGTAAATTATTTAATATTTGGAATAATGTTTAAGTTTGCTAACAACCATTTTTCGTAGTAGCATAAATTTCGTAAAATATTCAATTTTTGGAATAAAGTTTAAGTTTGCTAACAACCATTTTTCGTAGAAGCAGAAATTTCGTAAATTATTGAATTTTTGGAATAATGTTCAAGTTTGCTAACAACCATTTTTCGTAGTAGCCGAAATTGCGTAAATTATTTAATATTTAGAATAATGTTCAAGTTTGCTAACAACCATTTTTCGTAGGAGCAGAAATTTCGTAAATTATTTAATATTTAGAATAATGTTCAAGTTTGCTAACAATCATTTTTCATAGTACCATAAATCGACCACGGCGCATATATCGACAGCCCTGCAGTTTTTAAATTGCAAATTATTGAATTATATTTTATTTCATTTCATTATCTATTAATTTGAAAATGTACGCAAACAAAATACATTTCGTAGAAGAAGAAGATGTCTCGAGGACATCATCAGTACGCACACATTTGTGAAAAGTGAAAAGCGAGTGATTATTTTATCGACTTTTAATATATAAATTTAGTATGAATAAAAAAGTGGAGACTGGAAGGTGTGAAATGGACGTCCAAACATACATTATCGGCTATTAATATATAGATATTCAATAGATTTATGTTTAAGGACATTAATATTATGTATTGTGGTTTTTCCACTATCACTCACCCATCCAATTCTAAAAAAAACATGCTCTGGGAGAGCGATTATGTGACTTCTAGTCATTTTCAATCACCTCATCTTCAATCCTTAACCTCTCCGAAAAAAAATTATTGACTGACTTGATAACAAGCAGTTCTAGCAAAATTATGTATTTAAATTGTTCTATTGTAGATCTTCATTGGAAACGAACACGTTTAAAACAACAACTAAATGTGTGTAAATTCTTGAGGTATATTTTTTAGCTTGAATTGTTTTGAGTGACGTTTGTCTCTATAAGTATTTGTTTATAATACGTTGTGTTTTAGCAATTTAATAATGTCAAATATTTTTGATGCAAAAAAATGGAAAATTTGCACTGGATAGTATAATATTATTACAACAAATTTGATTATCTTTACTGCCCATTTTTTTGCTGAAACCCTCTTCCGCTAAAATTACTAATTTGTTCGGGAAAATGTTCCATTTTAGATACCCGTCTACACGTTTACAATAATCTGCTATCGCTCCAAGTTTGCAATATATTTTCAACTTTTTAAGAGGCTTTGTGTCTGTCTCTCCTCCATTTCTTTATCCTTATCAAATTGTTTTATTATATTCGCTAAATTAAACTTCACTTTGACAATTTTTGAAACTTTTTGTTTTTTTTTTTTCTTAAACATTTTATAAACACAAAAGCCGAGTATTTTATAAACAGAAAATATTGCTGTCAGATACTTGAGGAAAACAAATAATCCTTCTTTAATAATATTATATTTAAATACAACCACAATGGGATCACATGGCCTCCTAATGGAGGCATCATTTTGTCTACGAGAACTGTTTGTTACTCAGTCGCTTATTCTCTCATTTTCAAAGAGAGTAATAGTAATAGAAATATAAGAGTAGAACAGAACTAGTGGTTAACTAATCGCTCTCAATCCACCCGGTTAACAAAGGATTGGAAAGGCGGGAGGGAATTTTAAGACCTCATAAACACACATGCCTTCGAAAAAATGCTGTTTTCGTACTGGTACTCGAACCCGTGAGATCCGGCACGGAAGCCCAGCGCTAACCGCTGCATCATAGAATCCGACCGGCTTATATATACATATATATATTTTTTAACATGTACATGTTTGTTTTAATCTTCTTACATTCAGTTTAATAGGAAATAAATATTCGATTTCTTTTGTAAAAAAAAATTAAGGTGATAAAATATCAAAGTATTTTAGTTATAATACAAATGCTATTTTATATATGTTTGAATGGTATTTCACCCTACACCCTTATCAAAACTTTCTTTAATCTTAATACTTTCGATGGATTCGGCGTAGCTTTGTGGAAGTTCATTTTAATATAAAATAACTTAGATTATTCCACCACATGCAGATGGTGAAGATGCCGAAAGGGGAAACCCGGGTCGTTAGTGAAAAAACTTGTGTGAATGTACATAATTTTAACGATTCAAAATAAGACGAAATTGTGCTGTTAAATTATGTTTTAAGTGTTCATTAAAAATCTTTTTACAATAAAAACATACAAATAAAATGAAAATACAGCACAACATAATAATGTAGTTTAAAATTTTAACTTGAAACAATGCAAAGAGTGATAATTTTTCAAAAGAGTAAATAAAGTCATCTGGCAGTAAAAATGTTCCCCGTGGTAAATAATGTGCTACAAATGAACACAGTCGTCTGTGAGGTTTCCGCAAAGCTTAACGAATTATGTGGATGTTTGCATTAAAACAGTATGTGGGTTTAAATCCGGACATCTGCCCAGTAGGGGACTGGATTCACTGGATACAGTGTATGTAATTGGAATTGTCCCGAAGAATAACAATGCAGTTCAATTAAGGGCTACAAGGAGCTTTATCAGGTATCGGGTTTACTGTTGGGTTCACAGATTTGGGACCGGGATTGTTCACACTGTGCGCTCTGCATTCAAATCGATTCATATTAAATGTACTTAGAGGTGCTCGTGCTAGTTTACAAACCGTATTCTTCTTTTATTGACTTCATTATTAGTACACAAGCAAGCATAGCTTCAAAACTTTAAAAGGATAACACTGTGCATACAAAGAAACGAATGTTGAGTTTATCGGGTGCTAGAATAAATGCATTTATTTATTGATGCTTATTAACAGTGTTTTCTCATGTAACGTGGTAAAACGGCGTTCCGACACCTTTTTTCTTGGCGTTTATGATGTTTAAAATAAAATATTTTTATTTTACTTTGAAAAGTTTTATTTTTTCATTTGAAACCATCGGTTGTTTGTCTGTATTTTTGGTTCTTTTTCTACCTCTTAAAATACGTTGATCGGTGGTCACTCAAAAGAAGACAAGGTTTTCGTGACTAAAATGAGTCTCTGCATTTTTTTCAATCGATTTATCGATTTCTGTTCGAAGGCATCGATGTTTGTGATATTTTAAATATTTCCTCTCATCCTTCAAATCTTAAAATTAACGGGACAAAGCAAGAGCGATTAGTTAACCACTAGTCTTCACCTTAATCCTAAAAGAGGTATCCCAACAGAAGTTGTTCTACAAGAACTGTTTGTAAGTCAGTCACTCGGCCTCTCTTTTTTCAATGCGTGTAGTAGGGATAGATGGATAAGCTAGGACAGGACTAGTGGTTAACTATTCGCTCTCGCTACACCCAATTATTAAAGGATCGTAAATGGTGGAAGGGACTAGGGTATCCAGTCCCGAAGCCTTTTTCCAATCCCGGGATTTCGGGATTGATTAATTTGACGGGAATCCCGTGATCCCGGGATCGGGATTTGCTCACCGAGGAATTTGAAATTCTCAATTCGCTATACTTTTTCGCCGGATTATCTCCAAACCTCGTTTTTTTTTACTCACCGAGGAATCTGAAATTCTCGATTTGCCAATTTCGTATCAATTTTCGGGTTTATTAACTTTTAGAACTATTGAATTAGATTGTACATCGTAGCATACAATATACAAATAAACCAATAGCAAATAGAAAAAAACATAAATCGGGAAAAGAATCAATTTGGAAGGAAACATTTATCTACCTGTAAACATGTGTCAAGGTATTCAATAAACCTCGATTTGATATATATGGACTTAAAAATGTATGTTGCAACGATGAAAATCAAAATTTTGATTTGCTTAATTTAACGCGCTTGAGGATCCAGAGAGCTGCAGGTTTCCTACTTGTGACTTTAAGACTGTCCTTGGTAGGTTATATTTTTGCCATTTGCCATTTGCTTCTCCTTATTGATAAATATGCTCACGTGAATAATTCTATGAGCAACATCAAGGCTTAACAACGCAGTTTGCGAAATGATGTAACACTAATTTTATGATCGATAAATAATAAGCTTTTCGTTACGCTTAAAGTTAATGAGTGTTTTTATGAGGATATTCCAAAGGATTGCTAGCAAACGCCAAATGCCAAACGATAGTCTTTTTAATCGTGATTTTGTTTGAAAGAAAATTACATCCGCTTGATGTGATACAAACTATAGCACTGAAGCATGGCATATCACAATAATAGCGAGCCATACTTGAATGATTATAATGTGGTATCAAATCCGCTAAAAAATACAGTTAAAATAAGCATTAAAAACAGTTATTCAGCGTCTAAAGCGAGAGCTTACGAACTATTACAGAAAAAGAGTTCGTGAATGAATAATATTATTACAATCTAATGTAAAAACCAGAGCTGTGGATTTGGGCAAAAAAAAATGAATCCGACTCCGAATTGTTTTTTTTACAAATATCTTCGTTTAACTAACATATCTGTATACATCAGATCATTTTAGTTACTAGAATAATTCTTGTAGGCTTAACCAATCAATATGATGAATCGACGAATATTTTTTCTCCGGTTTTTCCGACTCAAGCACTCAACTTCACGACTCCGACTCCACTACAGGGGTCCTATTTGAAGGCCTTACACTTACGGAGTGTTATACCCTGAGCTATGTATCCACATGAAAATCATGCACAATAGCAAAGTCATCAACTGCTTCTTTACGATCTACATACCCACATAGGTCTTGGCTTGCTTACCACCTTTTTATCCAATTTTGGTTAGGCCTCTTAACTCTGAATTTCGCAATCCGTGACACCGTCTTCGTAGTTATAAATGTTCGACGATTCAATAAGGATTGCGAAATTCGGTAAGTGAATATCTCTCCAATTATTACACGGTTTTAACCATATGTATTAAATTTTAAAAATATTCCGTTTGCAAATATTGATTTCCCAGCTAGTAAAAATCTTCGAATGTTTTTTTCAAACGATCAATAGAAATACATAACAACAATGTTTAAGGCGTGAGTATTCTTTCTATGTAAACCTTTTCTTTTTCACAACTTTTTCACACCACGTAATATATGATTTTCTAGCTGCTTTAGTATTTTTCCTCACGTTGCCCTTCCAATTTTTTCTTTCAATTACACCTTTCTTTTTTTTCTAAGTTTTCTCCTTTTTTTATCTTCTGTAATAGGTTTTATCGTAATTCGTCACTTAGTCGACTCTATTTATGTTATCTATTATCAGGTTATGGCAGATCTTGTAAAATACTTGAAAGTGTTGAATCAGAATTATTGCTCTTGGGGGGTTCATACTTTCATATTTGGGGGTTAAATATGTCACTTTCCTTATTTATTCTTAGTCTCTGAAATGTAAAAATGTAAAAATGTCAGTAATTAGTATTTCGCAAAAATGTGAAAAACATAACCTCAAATATATACTTAAATTAGCTGAATAATTTATAAATTGTACGGATTCTTAACCATAATTTGACATGCCTGTTAATACGTTACGTTTAGATGGCAAGCAGTAGCATCACCAATAAAAAAAAAGCTTTCTTGCAATCTTTAATGAATTATCAAAAAAGCATGTTTTATTTATTGAGTTGGTAATTCGTTAAGCTGGTAAAATTCAAAAATAATAATGTAAAAATAGTAATGTATTTATTTCCACAGCAGTTAACAAATAGTATTAATTTTACATTCTGCATCGCATAAAGACTCCTTGGTTGGACCCCACTGATAATCCTGTCATGGTATGTCCACCCAGTGACGACAGTGAACAGGGTGGATGTATTGAATACCAGCAGATACGGTTTTTGGTCCAGAGCACGTAGTGGGGAAAACTTTTAATTAGAAGTATGTGTCTGTAAGTAATTTGCAGTTTTAATTGGCTGTCGTAATACCGGAATACCGGCACTCGTGAATTAACTTCCCGGTAAATAAAAACGAACAAAGCGCTCGTCGCGGCGTCGGGAACGTGTGGTGCAACCGACGAAAACTTTTAATCACATACAATTTGCATTATTTTGCCAGTTACATGAATTGATATGTATTGGTTATCTGTGCGACAGGCAAGTATTGATATACCTCATATTTTCCAATAGCCGTAATATTAATAAAAACACAATATTCTTTTGTATTCTATTCTTTTTTATTAAAAAAAAAGGTCGGGGCCGGTTTCGCTCATTGCTAGCATTGTCAACTGATAAGAAATATAATTTAACAGTGCTATTTATACAAAAATAAATTTAAATGAAAAGGTGTAAACAACAATTGACATTCAAAAGAATTTACAAGTTACAGTATAACTTATAAGTGATTCTATAATTACACAAAATTAAAATGTTTAACACCTCTTACATATAATTAAGTATAATTACAAAAGCCGTAATACAGAAATAAAACGAAACTTTCGAATGAGTGAAAACGCTCGGCTGTCTTATTTTAAAAATATACATAGTTAGTATTAAGAAAAACACAATATTACTTTGTACTTATTTTCATTTTTTACCAAGATCAGGTCCAGTTTCGCTCATGGTGAGCGTTATCAACTGATAAGAAATATGATTTAACCGTGTCATTTATACAAAACAAATTGAAACAACGTATACATAACACTGTTAAATTATATTTTTTATCAGTTGATAATGCTCGCCATGAGCGAAACCGTTATTGATCTTGGCAAATAAAAGTGTAAATAAGCACAAAGGAATATTGTGTTTTTTTTTAATATTATGCTTTTCCGCCAAGTGTTGACAGTGAACACGCTAAATGTGACAAACCTTGTAATTATCTTTTTTCAGTTCTCTTGTAAATAGCGCATAATTCATACGTCTATGTTGAAATTTTGTATGAAAATCAGTGCTCATGTAAATGAACTCTATATTTTAAATTGTCAAACTTCTGTTGACATATCGTAAGAAATGTATGAACATGTTGTTTGATCACCTTCAAAATATTGCGTTAAAACGCTTCCTTATATTTGAAATCAACGTTTCTTCTTTCTTTGATTTGTCTTATTTGAATGTTGGCAAAACTGTCTACTAATATTTTCCTAAATTGAGTACGTTGCACTTTTATCTATTAAATTACGTGCCTCAGTAAGTACGTAGTACATTAATAGCACGTTGAATGATATTAAAGCCAATCGACGATTAAAATGGAGACTGCCATGTTCTAATTGAACCAAATACAAACTAAACAAAGCCCCTCTCAATCTGTTACTGATGTATGAAATAGAAGACCCCTGGAAGATGTGATATCGCATTGGACGTATTTAATATAATAGCGCATGAAAATAAAATAATTATCACGTTTTTCGCGAGATAATATTATATGAGGAAAATAAGTTAGCTAAAATGACCTCAACAGATCTTTTACCTGACAAGTACGTGTTTTTGTTTTAGTCGACTGCTTGGTTGACAAAATACAAAGACACAGATACTTGTGATTTCTCTATTCATTTCCACTAGGGTCTCCAATCCCTGAATTCATAAATCCTAGAATCCCATAATTTTTTTTGGTCCCAAAATTCCGGGATTGTGACAGTAGTAATCCTAAGATTTCGGGATTGAGGATAAGAAGTGTAAAATTCTCGAAAACTTTTTGAAAACAGCCAAAAAAAATCCGCGTGAGACCTAAAAAAAAGGGTTTAAATTTGTTCCATTTTAGGAAGTCCGCAGATCTCTAAGATTTCAAAATCGACGGCCAAATTTTTTTGGAATTCCATATTTTCCCACGATCAATGGTGAATGTTCAATCCCGGGATTGGAAAAATGTTAATCCCGAAATCCCGATAAGCGAAGCTCTAATTCCCACCAATCTGATTCTGTTAACAGGGTGTAGAAATAATTGTAAGGTAAATGTCAGTTATTTTACAGTATCATCATTATACACTATCCGTTCCCAAAAATAGGTAAAGCGACTGGTTTTAAAACAATTTTTGTTACGTGTCTTCTATTAAAATAGTTTTTTTTAAGATTTATTACGCTTCACATCAGAAACAGAAATGATTGTAAAAACGGCCATTTAAATAAACTGCGCGTGGTCAGCGAATTTAAATTCAATGCCATGACTGACTATATAGAATTATTGAAGATATCCCATAATTTGAAGAAAGGCTGTTAAGGACAGATGGAAGTGGAATTGTGAATACGATCAAGGTACACCACTACCGATAGAGATCAAAATCAAAAAATGTGATACGGCTAAACGTATTTCAAAGAAAACGACCAAATCACTCTTCAAAATGTTTTCAAAATAAGTTTGTTTTTCCTTTGGTCACGTGCATGCTTTGCTGTTCAAACGGATGTCAATATTGAACTTACTTCCCTCAAATAACATTGCGGTAGGAATACCCAGCCGCTGAACTGCGACCGGAAGTTATATAAAGTCTTATTCAATCACTCGTTGTATGTACTACTCATAGAATTTATGTTGTCCAACGTGTCTAGACGGCAATATAAATATTAACCACAAATGCTTTCTCACAAAAATCCAAGTAGGTATTATTATTTATCAATTTTATATGAAATATAATGCAACGTATCGAACATATTTTTTAAATTAATATTCGTTCAAAATATAGGTACTGAGGTATTCTCCGAATAATATCCAGGCATAAAAACAAAATATTTACAATTTTTACTATAGAGAGTGATCTCTTGCGTGTAAGTTTACAAACTTAAATTTAGTTATTTTGTAAATTACTGTGTTAATTCACTTATATTACTTTTATATTACTCTTATGTCTTCTTCGTATGTATTATATATACTCTTTATGTTAGCGTACTTGTTCAGTTAAAAAAAAACACACACACACACTTCAAACTAACTTGAAGTTCTTGACTGCAGAGATTTGAACGTGAGACAACAGAGACCGATAGACGATATAAAGGTTAGCGTATACTGAGACGCAGACGACGTTGGGCAAGGCTGCACAGAATTGGCAGGTACAGCCAGGTAAAGTAGACATGTGGGACCAGCGTATGCTGTGACAGCTACTTCACGCAAATGACAAACAAATGAGGCATAATTACCCACAATAACTCGTGTAATGTCTTTTAAAAATAGTTTCGTATAATCAATGTTCGTTGTGCACTAATTTCTTAGTTTCTCGGTCGTTTTGCCTATAAATCAAGAAAACACTTACAAAGTTCAAGTGCAACGTAGGAATGTGTGCCGGCACTGCAACGGAGCGCACAAGAGGGCAGACGTATGTTTGCCTCGCACGTACCTGCGATAAAGCATACGCAGGTCTGTGGTCTGTCATGTAATACAAAATTTGTGCTTTTGTCTCAGTATAAGCCATTGAAATACTCACCTAATTGATTAGAAAAATATTTGCTCAAAATAAAGAATAGAAGATCTCTGTGATTCTTGATGTATTATATTTTAAAATAATAATTTATGGGTTATTTTTTGACATGCTTATTTAACTTTTTGACATTCTGACACTCAATGAACGTGTAATATTATTTGAATAAATAAGTGGACAATGTGTTTTTAAAAAATATTTTCTATGCAATAAAGCTTTTTCCGGTGTCTGAAATAGAATGAATAGTGATTTATTACAATCATTTTTTGATATGTCTTTGTTAATTTTCATGGTTGTTTAATATAAATATATTTAGATTAAATAATAATAAAAATAATTGTGCAAACTTGTCGATGACAAAATGAATTCATGTTATGAAGCGTGTGTGTAAAAGTACCTTCATAAGTTCGTTGGTCGCCATTATGGCAAGTGACATTTCAAGATAATTTAGTTTATATTATTTATCGCAAAGATTAAGGATCACTGCATTTTAATATACTCGATGTAGTATATGGGAGACGAAGAATTCAGTGGAGAGATAATGCACCATCATGCAATACGTTACCGCAGGATACTCGCTCCTGAAATTTCTACTCCCAGGGTTCGTCTATGTGGAATCTTCGTGTGGTTTTAAACGGACTGCAAGGGGTGGTAAACATTGTTAGTATTTTAATTTAAATTTATTTTTGTATCGTCCGTCACATTTATGATCTTTTGGGTGTCTTAAGTATTTCATCAGCATTTTTTTTGTAGACGTTATTACGTGCTGCTATTTATAATAAAAAGTATTTTTTTAATTCAAACAAAAAATCCATGAATTTACTTTTTCTTAAATCCATATTCTCTGCATTACGGGTAAAATTAAATTAGTCAAATGAATCCATTGCGACAGATTGTTGGCTTCGGTTAAGGAGGGCACAGGTTCAAATCCTGGTACGGACAGTTTTATAAATTGATTTTTCAATCGATTTATGAATTTCTGTTCGAAGGCATGGATGTATGTGATGTCTTGAATTCCCCTCTCCCATCCATTCTATCCTATGAAAGAGGCGTATCGAGAGCGATTAGCTTACCACTAGTCCTGTCCTAGCTCTGTCCTTCAATCCCTACTCTCTTTGGAAAAAGAGAGGTTGAGCAACTGAGTAACAAGCAGTTCTCGTTGAAACACTTCTGTTGAGATAAACTCCATTAGGAGTCCATATGATCCACATTGGGAGCGGACATGGTTAAAAAAATAAAAAATAATGTTAAATTATAATTATAATAATTCCTGACATCAAACATACTTACTATAATATAAATTGAAAAATGAACGACGAAGCGTACTGAAAATTGTCATGTCTATCCGAATGCAGTTGAACTCGGTTATTACGAGGAAGATGAGACCGACTGAATTTGCTCGTTATAAGTATTACTCGTTATGTCCGAGAAGATTTCTTTTTAATTGCTTACAAAAATACTCATCACATGAAGGTATAAAGTATCTGAAGTCACATAACACAAAGATTCGCAATTCAAACAAAAATACACAATTAAAATTTATTTACACACCCGTTACACACTAAATTTTTTTGTCAATCCACTTTTTTATAAAATTAAAAATTGGAGCTCGTTTCATTGTTTTCACTCTCATTGTTTCAAATTTTTGACGATATTTTTGCTCTGTATGCCCGAGAAGTAGATCGTTATAAAAGTAAATAAATGTATGGAGAAAGCCATAAACTAAGTCAACGAATGTTTCCTCATTACATCTGAGATCTCGCTATTTCCGTTATCGAAATAACCGAGTTTGACTGTATAAATTTAATAGCGCTTCTGTTTTAAATAAAAAAAATTATGTGACGACTTAAATTAAGAAAAAAAACTATATTTCTGTCAAATTTATATCATTTTTACACAGCAACGAAATATATATTCGATTTATATTTCGTTTCATAACATTTTTTTAACTTCTACGACACTGAAAACATTAAGTGCTCTAGTTTGCAAAGATAAGCCGTGTAGTTTTAAGAAAATCACGATTCATTTTCTGAAAATGAACATCATAATATCTGTTGGTAAAGGTACCATAATACTATCATGGTACCGCTACAAACAGATTTTTCGTTAAAACGTTAAACTGTATGCTTAAATAATTTTATTTGAATAGTAATTTAAGTTTTAACACGACAGTTTTGAAGAATTAAAATCTATTTTGTTACAAAAGAGGCAGTTATTTAACGTTTTTCACAAAATAAAGTAAATTATATTAAAATACTAAAAGAATACTGCTAAATAAAATGAATAATGCATTTTTAAGACATTTTATCCGTAAATAAAAAGTTTGAATTAATTTTTCCAACATTTTATCATTATAATATTTATTTATTTTTTTTAATTTTTATAAAAAAAAATATTTGACATTACAGCTTACGCCAATGCGTCAAATACTTTTAAGTTGAAAGATCATACGAGATATACTCGATGAGAATTTTTAAAAGCCACATGAGATAAACTCAAGGAGAATTGATTTCACAAACACCCATGTCTTAGATCTCAAATTAAAATTGAAAAAATCCAATTTTGACATTGACCTTACCGGGATTCGAACCTAGACCCACCTGGTCGGTAAAGCAAGCTCTAACCAACTAGACCACAGCGGGCGAAAACAAACACTTTTGTTGCCCCAAAATTTAAAAAGGCTATATACATACATGCCAAAAAAGTGTGTATCTAACCCCTAGCCTTTCCCTATCCTTACTCTATCAGAATCCACGGTTAACATACAATTCTTGTATAACAACTTATGTTGGTATAAGTTCCGTAAAAGTCCATTTGCTTCATATTGGTAAGGTAGGTCGTTTTAAAAAAATATATATTATATTTGCATTTATTTGAAACCGTGTATAATATTTACTCGAAAATTTCATAACATCGTGCCTTCCAAAAAGAGGATCAGTTGTATGACAGTAATAACAGCTCAATCAATACTTTATAAGCATAACACAAAATAATATACATAGTCACAAAGGAGTTTTAGCGAAGAAAATTGTGTACCCATTTACGGAAATGTTTTTCATCTCTGTCCAATGTAAATGTTTGTACAAGGCTTTGCCTCACGCAAACGTTCTATTACACCTGCTATTTATTTTATACAAAATGTTCTTAGAATAATTGCTGCTTTATTTTAATACAATATCTGATAAAGACAGTTATGTTTAATTTAAATAATTAGATAATAATACATTTTATCTTATCTTAGTTTTCAATATGCCATCAACGATAATTGTGTTCATACAGATCACCCTTCTCAACAGATGTGCTGCCATATAGGGTTTCCAATCCCGGAATCCCGATCAATTTGGCGATCCCATAATGCCGGGATCACTTTGATACCAATCTCGGTATTTCGGGATTCGCTACAACGTGTAAAAAATAAAAAAATAAAATTTTCAATCTAAATACTTAATAAAATAAAAAGCTTCCTATTTATAAAATAAATTCTTTTGATTCTTATGCGTATATTTGTCTTTAACATCATTTAAATCATAGATTATTGTCTGATACTTGATAAATTAAAAATAAAAAAAAATCGATGCTTAAAAAATATATTCAAATACAGCCAATAAAATACTAAAATTTAATTTGAAATAAACATTACTTTGTCGGCTTCTGTGGTCTAGTGGAAAAATGTAGCGATCTGATGGTATTGGGCTCAAATCTCGGAAAGCTTAACACAGATCATTCAATTTTAATTTGAGATATTGGACATAGGTGTTTGCGATATGTCTTCTCTTTGAATTGATCTTAATTATATATGTTCTAAAAAATAAAAATAAATATTTCACCTTGCCCGTTAGCTTTAATGCCAGATCTATTTTTATATTAAAATTTGAGAGATATAAAAAAATGATCTTGAAATATGGTAAATTATCAATCCCGGGATCGAAAAATTGTGAATACAGAAATCGTATTGGATGCTCTACTACCATACACTGATGTGTCGCAAACAGATACTATGTGATTAGAGAAGTTTTGTGGTAGATTATAATTAAATAATATTATCTAAAATGGAATTTAAATATGTATAATCGTTCTGAAATATACTTCTAAGGCAGCGATTTCCAACCTGGGAGGCGCGGACTATTGCTAAGGGAGGCGCGAACAGTCCAAAATATGTATTTCTCCGTTAAAACGTATCATTATTTTTATATAAAATAACGGATGGGGAGGCGCGAAGATATTTTTTTCTTCAAAGGGAGGCGCAGTAACATAAAGGTTAGAAACCACTGTCCTAAGGGATTGTTCTTTTAATGGTGTTATTCTTGATTATGTGTATATCAAAGTGACTTAATAAAAAAAGTCAGTTCGGTGATAGAAAGTATCGACTGACATTTGCACTAAAAACGTCATTCAGAGAAAAATAATCAATATATTTTTCCATTATTTTTCGGTGACATCACAATAGTGCCGTACTGAATACAAACATTTGAGTATAGCGGAGCTGTTACCCCGTTGTTTTCTCATACAAATATGTTTGCGTCGTAAGTTTTTAGTGCGTTCTCCTCGGCTGCAAACAAGGGTACTGGAGCAATGCGTAAAGACAGCAAACCGACTGGTTTAAATATCAGAACGTACTCTTGCCATATTGGATATTTGCCGCGCGAATTAGTTTTTACGACAATAGTGTGGCACTTTGCCAAAGACGACAATCTCAACTATTGATATAGGCTAAGAAGCAATATAACAGACGAAGGAAACAGTTTTTATTTTATATAAATGTTGAGTATTGACACAATATTGATTGAAAAATTGTTTCAGTACTCATTAGCTTTAGTTTTAGAATATTTAAAATAAAACGACTTTTAATTAAAATATTTCCCATATATATTATATTTACAAAAAACTGATTTAAAAAATATATATATTACACTATGGATTCGTGATTAGTAAAACCCAAAACACAAAAGGTTTTACAACAATTTATAATCACTATCAAACAGAAAATCACCTTAGAAGTCATTCTACATCGTTATCTCAGTACAGTAAAATCCCCATTTACGCGAAAGTTGGGAACGCGTGATTGGGAGTCACGTAATTGGTGGAGTGAATCTCATACAAAAATTAGAGGTTACGTTTTTTTTTTGCGAAAAATGCAAAACTGCCAAAACTAAGAATACATGAAAAAATATATAATGACGAAATATTTAGTTATCTAGTGGTGAAATACATAGCGGTTACCAACGTTTGACTATATGCACCACACAGACAGCCGTCCGGCTGTGTGTGTATAGCCTGACACTTGCAGAATACACAGACGCTCGCCAACGTTTGACTGTATGCACTACACAACAGCAACGACAATGGAATGCGACCGCGCAATTGGAGGATTTGCGGCGAATATTTCTGTTCGGCGCGTAATTCGAGGAAGCGTTATTTGGGGTTCCACTGTATGTTATTACAATCTTCAATATTTTCATCAATTTTTAAAAAAGGGTTCATGACTCGAAAAAGTTTGCAAGTCTGTGTTTGATATTACAAGAAAGATCAGAACAATATTATAAAGAACGGACGAATTTCATGTAGGTATGCGAAAAAATATATAATTTTTCGTTTAATTCACCTCATTGAAGAATATTTTTTTGAGTGTTGTAGAAATTCATTATTAATTTCATGTAAAATAAAAATAAATATCGAAATCTGTATATAAAATAAATGAGATATTCCTAAATAATATACCAAGTAATTTTTGAGGGCTCTGAGATCCGGAGACCCTGTGTGCCTTTGTGTTTGTGTCAATCCACAAAGTGTCAAAGGGATCAAGTCCCAGTAACGATTGTGAATTTGAGAGACTTGAAATATATATTTTGTAATTTTGTCTTGGCTCTCATCTCGGAATATTTAGACCGCTAACTCCTGAAATTATTTTAAGGCAAGCTGCTTGCAGTCACTCAATCTCTCTTCTTTGGAAAAGACATAGATAGTAGGATGGTACTAGAGAATGACAAGTGATTTACATATTGCTCTCCCTCTTTTTAGGATTTGATGAATAGTAAGATAATTAATACACCACAGACATCCATTTTTCTGAATAAAAATTAATAAATTGTCTGAAAAATCAATTTATGACAGATACTGTTCATTTGGGATCTCGAACCCGAAGGCAGCGTAACCCAATAGACAAACACCTAGCAGCGTTACCAACTTGACAATAGGAAAGCCAAACTGAACTCAACATTATAAATTGTAATTATTTTATATTGGTACCTGGACATATTTTTCACATTATTGTTTCGCAAGTGTAAAATTATTTTATAAATTATACAATGACACAATTATTAACACTTAATACCATACCAATTTGCCAACCTCAAGGATAATAAATTTTTCCAATTATTTCTTGAATATATATAGTCCAGTGTTAATACACCATTATTAATTTTAATCTGTCATTTATACAGCTTACTAAGAAAAAATGGTTTCAAATCCGTTTTAAAAATTATGTTATGTTATTTGCTTTCAAAGTTTATTTCTTATTCAATTTACATAATCTCAAAATTGAAAAATTAATAATTTCAATTGACCCAGCTGGAGAGCAAAATTGTTTTATTACTTTCAAAACACAGATGGTGCTAATTATGTAGATATATTTGATTTCAATCTAGATAAAAATATAACATAATAGTATTATATATAAGATAATCTTTAAGGGCTATGTTTTCCTTTCTACTATTACGGCTATGTTTTCCTTTCTTTTCTGAATGAATATCTTTGTCGATTTCAATAACATGCTTCTAGATATATATAATATGCTTCTTTTCCGGTTCTTCTATAGTAAGTAGCACAACCAGGGGTTTATGGTATGTGGCTCAATGTATATGTTTTTAAAATAATTTTGATCACTGTAGTATTGACAACAGGGGCGTATATTCAGGGTGTGCAAGGTGTGCGCCGCACACCTGGAAGATACGCCCGCAAAATCTAGAACATAAAGTAATATATTTGAAGTATATTTGGTGCGCGGTAGTATACCGTATTTGAAAAGGCGAGCGTTGTCCCGAGCGCACAACCTGCCTTCCCATACAACTGCATACAAACGCGCAGTCTAGGTACGCGTAGCGTGGAGCGAATATTTTTGTATGCAACATTAAGGTACGAACTTGTCCTTTTTCTTAACAGCTCACACATCATGTGTGAAGTTTCTCGGGTGTTCTTTCGAAAATTTCACGTCTCTACTTTTGTATTAGATTATTCTAACAGGTCATTTTTTATTTATATTTTGTCATGATATAATTTATTACTAATATTTTACTTCTTTATTTTATTTTACCCTTATAATTACAAATTTTTCGACGAGAACTGCATGTGATTCAGTTAGTCAACCTTTTTTCATATACCTAATTGTTTTGTTTAGTTTTTTTTTTATTTTCATACACAGCACACCCAAAGCTAACACTTACCATACGCCACCGATTGACAATGCAATGCCTCAATTTATTCAGGTATCGCTTATGATACTATTTCTCTAACAGCCAGTAACGGTACAAAATATATTGTCATTTTTATTCACAAATTTTGATAAAGCTTTCCAAAGACAGTGAAGAAGTTTTAATTAAGAGATGGTTATTGATTAAAAATAATGTTTATGTTTTATATGAAATCATCAAATGCCAACATTTATTTACAATAGATGTCACTACTATATAAAATTCAGCTTTTCTCTTCCCTTAAACTACAGTTAAATCAATCAATAAATCCAAAAAATACACATATCATAGTGTAATTTATCTTTTCTCTACTTATAATAAATGCTGTGTTCATGTTTTTTCTTAGATTTTTTTACTTTAATTTATCATTTAATTACTTCACTAGTCAAAACAGAGAAATGAGTTTTACTGATTGCTGAAATTGAAACATTACCTGTTTGTCTGTAATAGAGCAAAAATGCATTTAAATACTTTATCTGAAAGAATTTGAATACATGGCTCCATCACTATGTACTAATATTTTAGTTGGTTAGTTTCACTACGTTTTCAGCTGCTCTTTTCTTTTCATCTGAAAGTTTCATTAATTTTATTTATAAAATAGCTCTGCATGTTTGAGAGTTACCTAGAAAAAAACTTTGAAAAGCTTGACAATTTGATTGAGTCAGCTATTTAACAAACCATTTATGCGAACAAATGTTCTATAAAAAGGGGTACCCACGGTGAAAATCAGCCATTGTAAAAAACGCCATATAGGTATGCCATCTACATATAACTTATTTCACTATTCAGTTTGATATTGCAGTGAATAATAATATAATCTGCATTATGAAGAGATTTAATCTGGAAAAAATTATTCCAAATCCATGTCTGCAAAATCAATTGGCATTGATTACAAAAGGATTAGGTAATATTGGATTGGATACATACATGAACTCTTACAATGCAGGTAAATACTTATAGGTTTAATTTGTATTTACATGTATGTAATTCAGATTTTCTCATGATATCCCATATATTTGTATTCTATTTTTGATACCTTCCTAAACTCGAAAAAGTTTTAGTTCCCTGCAATAGTTACACATGGTCCAAATGGGACAAATTTATTCCATCGTTATCATATTTACGCCAGAAACTAATAAGAATTCATTGATCCAATTAAAATAATGGATATTCGGTAACATCCTGAATAATTGATGAAAATGCTCAATAAATCTATTTTTTTATTATAATTGCTATATTATGTTGACTTAACCCGATGTCTTTCATCCAAAGCTCCGAGCTTAGACTCCTTATCCTGTTCTTCTCAGGTGTGTTGATGTTTGGTGAAAGTATGATGGAAATGCAATGGATAGGTCTCGAGAGTGACACTATGTGTTATACTCTTTTTCAAATTTTATTTCCTACAGCAGGGCTCAAAACTTTATCAAACCTTCTATAATAATTAATAATTCTACTGCCTTATTCAGAATAAATTTATAAAAAAAGAGCAAAAAATCATTTTGTATAGATTATAGCGATAAGCTAATTTATTTGTCAAATTACTTTAATTTAAGGAAAATTTATCTATTCCCTATTTTGCATTGGCCTGGTGGCATACTTTTTTACAATATCGGCAATCTTGAAAGGTTTGGACGTTTACCGAGATCCAATTAAGTTGGTTGAAGTTCTTGGCATGTTGGTCGGCTCTACAGGATGTCTCGCCAAAGGAGTATGGTTTATTGTACAGAGGTATGCAACATTGAGTTACAGAAATTATCATTTTGTTTTTATTTACTTTTATGTAAAACACAGCAGTACAAAAAAGTTTTCTATGTGTACAATAATTAATCCAATACAAAATTACATATTTCGGTCAATGAGGATTGTATGTTTTCCTTAGTATTAAAAAAATGGATCAAAACATCAATTTTTGTTAGTAGAATTATAATAGGCCATTTTGTCAGCTTCATTATGTTTACAAATTAAAACGAAATGTTACAATTTTAGATATCAACTGACAGTACTTGATGAAATTTTAATATCAAACTGGAATCATTGAAATTGTGTACACTTCCATAAGTTTTGTGACTAAGAACTTATGTTTCACCTATCTATATTTTTGCACGGATACAAATTTAAGAAATGCTTCACTGAATAATTTTGACATAGTGACATTGATTAATGAGATAAATTATGATATTATCCAGCTGTAAAGAATTTCTGTAAAGAATGTTGAGATACATAAGTGCTTGTAGAAAATTAACGATGATATGTTGGGATTTAAAGTATTTTCACTACTCTTCAACTATTATATCGATATAATATCATATTTGATTGTTTTTTGATATAATACCTTCATCACGCCATTGCATATTTCACATAATTCTCGAGTGCCAAATACATTACTAGTTTTCAGTCTTGCTGATTTTATATTCAAACAATAATTAGAGATGGCTCTGTATTACCTTCCAGAAACAATTTGAAAAAAATACTCATACTTGCCTTGGATCATTTTGATTGCATTATAAAAAACTCTATGGAGGATAAAACTATGGCTATTATTTTGAAGAAAGGCAGAAACTTTGTCATATTATATGTGCTGATCTTAGTCATTGGTGTTTTGTTTCTTTTGATGGATTTTTTCACGAGACCTGTCATAGCATTGAATGGGTTTCCAGGTAAACTGGCAGGTATTGTTCAATTTTATTATTATTTAATGCCAACCTCAATGATTAGTATACTTTCTTTTTTCCAACCATTTCAAAAAGATTCCATACACAAAAGACTATAGCTTCTCAACTTTTTTGGGCCTACACTTTGCACACTGAACCGACTCTTGTATTTTTATTTTTAGGACTTCAGCCGCCTGAAAAGCATCCTAACACAGAAATCAGTTTAATAATTTTGACTGCAACGTGTTCCCGGGGTGTCTTAATAATATTCTGTTACATTGGTCTATTTATTTTGCTTGTAAGCTACGCTGAAGGCAAAATAATGTGGCTATCTGAAGTTGTGACATTAATAAAATTCAAAAGCCAGGCAGAACTTAAAGATCTCTCAAGGACAATAAGCAAATATAATGAAACAATAAAAAAAAAACAGAAAACTTCTAATGTGATTACTGTATATGATATAATTTGTTATTTTGTTGATAAACATTGTGATGCAATGGAGTATTGCAGAGCTGTGAACTTTATTTACGGCGATATTATGCTTATGGAATATATTTTATACCTGGTATGTTTATGCACAATATTGTGTCAAGGCCAAAGCCCGAGAGCAATAAACGTATACTTGGCAATTATAAACTGTCTGGGAAGTATGTTCACTTACTGTCATTTTGGTCAGCGTTTGATAGATTCATGTATGAAGCTAGAATATGCCATTTATAACAGCGGTTGGGAATCCTTAACTGTCAAAGATCGCAAGGCTCTTTTGATGTCGCTCAGAATGGCTGCAGCGCCTCCTCTTTTGACTATCGGTGGATATTTTACGTTATCGTATGAACGATTTGGCTCAGTATTGCATTCAGCTTATTCTATTTACACCGTGTTTAATAATTTGACTAAAAAAACTGACACGGGCTAAGTTACACATGATATATCATTTTAACTCAATCTTCAAGAATCGAAACATGTCCTTAAGATTTTTCAAGATATTGATAATTTTATCCACAATTTTTTTAGTAATGAGCCAGGACTCAATTACCAAATCAGCATTATAAATTGAAAAAATATAGATTTTAGCTATTCATACGATTTTTTTAACGTCAAAATCAAGTTCTACAAACAATATCTTCTTAAACATTTTTGAATTGCAACTTTCCTCTGTAAATGCTATCATGAAATTTTAGGTTTTTTGTAAATCTCATTATGGAATTTTAATCAATTAACATTTTTAATTCACAAAAAAGAATTCCTTTTTTAAGTCCATGTCTATGCATGTCTGTTCCCAATGTAGAGCATATGGCCTTTTAACCACTTGGATACCAAGTGGACACAGGTGTCCAGAACATATGCAAGCAAACATGGATGTCCAAGACATTTAAAAAATCAAATACTTGGTATTCTAATAGAATATAAGCAATGTTTTGATGAATATGTATAGTGCCATCTATACTGAGTCAATATAGGTTTTTAAAATATCGAATTTAGTGTATATTAGGCAAAAATATTTTTCTTAAAAACATGCAGTATCTCTGGGACCTATTAATGATTTATTTGCCCGTAGTCAAGCGGTTAATGAAAGTATGTCAACGGCAGTTTTTTATACAATAACTGCTTGTTACTCAAATGCTCAGTCTCTCTTTTTTGAAGATACTATTAATAGAAGTATATGGACTAGGACACGACAACTGGTTAGTTAATAACTCTCTCTATGGCCTGTTATTTTAGGATTGGAAGGTTGGGAGGGAATTTTTAGACATCACAAACACCGATGCCTTTGCACAGAAATCTTTAAATCTATTTGCACTGGGACTTAAGCACATTTCACACGTCATGGAAGCCATGTTGACAACAGCGTCAAGAGAGCCAAGTAGTAATCTATTTGACTTATAGCACGATTGTGTCTTTACATGATGATTTATTAGATTGTATATTTTTGTTTTATGTAGGTTACACTACTGTAGTCTGTATTTACTGTGCTTACTCCACTTTTAAGATGCTTTTATACATGTAGAGTATTATAATGTAACTCCTCGTAACTCAGTTTTTCCTAAATTATCACTTGGCTCACTTCACCTCCTAGGGGTTCAATAATAAATATGTATATTCTGATACCTAAAAGGAGATCTTTACATTAAGGTACAGAGATGGAGATGGCGATATATTAAACTAATCCAAGTTGATGTATTTTCTTCTCATCCACATTTCAACATCCATTGAGATACATTTACAAAAATATTCTTATTAACATGAAGTTTTACTGTACTACTTACACTGCTTTATATATATTTTGAAAATGTTATGCTGATTTAGGATTTTCGGCACAATTAATTCATTCATTAGAAATCCTGGTAGATAAAACTCTTTGGTATTAGGACAACTGCCTGTTCTCAGTGCATTAACAATGAAAATATTGTTTGTTTCTCTATTTATACTTTTATTGATGTGTATATATATCTTATCTTATCATTCTTATCATATAATCCACTCAAATTGTAGTACATCTTCTTTATGCACTGAACACTGAATATATTTTCAAATAGTATTATCAATCTATAGCCAAGCTCTTTAGAAGTTCCTGCATAGAAAGAACACTTAATATCACTCATTTGGTGATGTATTATCATCATAATTACTCTAGCTGTATTTTAAAATTTCTACTGTCTCATTTAAATCGAGTAATAGTCCATCCAATCACTAGCACAAGCCAAGAATGAAAATGCACTTATCAGTGGCTGCACTTAAGAAGAACAGCGATGCATTTTACCTGGTGAAAATAATAAACACAAATCACCACTCGCTTTGTTTTTTTGCATAATACTAACTGACGATTTCTTACAATTTACAATGCTGTATTTAAATCATTTTGATAGATGTCAGTGGGGCACTTTAATAAAAGAAAGCTTACATGAGGAGTGGCACATTAAATTTCATAGGGCACTAGGTTGTATTGCATTGGTCATTTTCATAGTGGATAAAATTGACCTTTAGAACTGTCATTTCGAAAACTCCATAATTGACAGAAATCAAATTTGGCCCAAGCAATAAAAAACTGTTTTTCTAAAAAATTTCTGTTCTAAAAAGTTTCTGTTCTGTTTTTTGTTTTGCTCTATCCGATAAAACTTCATGATCTAATAAAATTGGGTTGCATATTCACACTGAAGCTGTCTTCGGAGATAATGATAGTGTTACGTTGAATTAACAAAAATCCACAATAAAGCCATTTTTAATTTTTGTCAGTTATTGTGTTCTCAAAATGATCAGTTCAATTGAAAATTTAAGTCAGCTAAATAATTTACGAGATAAAAAGATTAATTCCCATCCATATCTCCGGCATAAAATATATTAATGTCCTTGAAAAGGGACATTTAAGCCCTTAGCATATTTAAGAAATATATGCACATTACTTTTTCAATAAATCATCCTGGAATTGAAAGAAGTTAAGCATGCTTTACTTACACGATAAAGAATAAAATATTTAAGTTGATTTGCCTATAGCTAAACAAAATTATCTCATAAGAAACAACAAGAAGCTTTTGTATTTTTGCTATTTTGAGCTGCTATCTCATTACAATTAATGATGAAAATTCTGTTTAGTTTTTAAAAAAATGAAAGTATGTTTCTCAAATTATTACCTAGATACTTTATTTTTTAATTTTCTAAAAATTTAAGAAACATTGGTAATAAGTTAGTGTGTTATGGAAGTTTGTAACACAATAGTCTTAATACCGTAAGCCAGCGATTTCCAACCTGGGAGGCGTACCTCCCCGGGAAGTCGTGAAGTATTGCAAAGGGAGGCGCTAACAGTCCAAAATACTTATTTACCTTTTAAAATGTATCTTTATTACTATATGAAATAAAGGATGGGGAAGCGCGAAGATATGTTTTTCTTCAAAGGGAGGCGTAGTAACATAAAGGTTAGAAACCACTGCCGTAAGCAATATAATAAACAATTTTATCTTACATAGGAAAATTGTTTAGTGAACTGCAATTACATTTTAATGTCAACTGTTAAAACACCTACTTATTATTTCGTGTAATGTTACATTATCTGATGTAAAAATAAATGGGTTTAATATAAAAAAATAAAAGAAATATATTATTGTTTATTTTTTTATTTGAATCTTGAAAGCATTTTACACAACACACATACACACATCTTACATACAATCATAATTCATTAAATTTACAATGCTTACTAGTAAAGTGCTTAAAAACTAATCTTATAAAATAACTTAGATTTATTCTAAGTCTATAATAAATTCTTTATGTTTTATTTACAACGCTTTGTACACTAACAAATTTTTTACAATTTTCTTTGTTTTTTTATTGAAACCATCATAAAATATTTAACAATCCAAACCAAACATAATGTTAACTAACAAACAAACAAACGGAACAAAATAAATAACAATCGAAGCACCTACATTAAGTATCCATTTTTACATAATTTAACAGAAAAAAAAAATACTTTTGTTATAAGTTAGAAAAAAGTTTATTTCTAAAGTTCAATCAACAATGAAAATGTATATTTATATTCATATGAAATTAGATTTGAAAACAGTTTTGTGATACTAAATATAAGTGCTTTACCAACATAACAATCCAATAACAACACATGTAACAACACAACAATTAATATTTACTATGATTAGTAGTAAATATTAGTAAGAATATATTTCATATTGTCATATATCACATGAGCTGCTTAATAACGGATAACTTTCTCATTCAAACCCAGAAATATTAATAACCAAACACAACAAACGTCTGCTGAAGATTAACCTTCAATCTAACAATCAATACTTTTAAGCTGATGTCCACAATGAAATAATTTCGAGGTTCAGTCAAAATTATTATTGCCTTGTATGAATATTTTTAAACTTTGAGTTTAACTGCTCATAATTACTAAATATTTTGATTGAAAATATTATTTTGTTAATTACGAAAATAAAATCATGATTTGGTTATAAGATCATACAGCTCATATAATGTATAAGATATAAATTGATTTGCAATACATAAACATGACAAACAGGACAACATGAAACAAGAAACATAACGTGAAACAAGTAACTCAACATGGGACAAGAAACTCAACATGAAATGAGAAACATAACGTGAAACAAGTAAATCAACGTGGGACAAGAAACTCAACATGAAACAAGAAACATAACATGAAACAAGAGACAACATGAAACAAGAAATTTAACGTGAATCAAGAAACTCAACATGAAATAACAAACTCAATATGAAACGAGAAATTCAACATAAAACAAGAAATTCAACATGAAACAAGAAGCTCTGCATCAAACAGAAAATACAGCAAGAGCCATAAAACTTAACATGAACAAAAAAAGAAAAGAAATTGAAATGATAAAATTATAAAGAAACAAAGTTGTGTGAAAACAACATATTTTAGTATTTAAACAGTAATTTTGATAACCAATAAAATATAGCGATGAATAAGAGATAAAAGTAAGTTTTGATTTAGTGTATTTGTTTAATGTCGATAAATAATATAAATAAAAATGAATGTAAGATTTACAAAATAAACAAAAGAGTTTAAATAATTAGTTTAAAAGATGCTATTTGGGCTATCAATAAAAACTAGTTGAAGTCAATTGATTTTGTAATATTGGATAGAGGCTTTTGTGATAAAAGAATACCAGATTAATAAAGTGAACCAAAATAAAGTGAAAGGTAAACAATTACAATGTAACAAGAAAACATAACAATACTAATTGAAGGTTAACATAACAGAAAAAAACGTAAACATAACATTCAGATAATTCATAATTTCAACCTGCAGAAAAGATTTTCCATACAGAACACTGAGTTTTACTATTTCACCAATGTAGGTATGAAAAAGGTAAACTATTTCTGGCAAAATATAAAATATTTAAGAAACAATATTAATGGTTATACTTTTGGGATGGTTTTAATAAATTATTAGGTTATTAGTAACAAACCCAGGCTTTAATAATATTGAAATATATAAAATTTAAGTTGCTTGATTTAATAAATTTAATTTTTACATTCAGAAATGATTACTCTGTTTGATAAATAGTTTAATAGATAGATAAAAGCATCATATTTATGTTGCAAATTTAGAGATTTGACGGTTGATTTTAACTTTTAACAGCGTAAGAAAGGGTAGGGTTAACTACAATAACGGTTGTAGAAATAATGAATGAGTTATTGTGTGTATAAAACTCAACAGTGATGTACAGGTAAAACAGATAAAGATTAACAAAACAAAAAATCAACAAGACAAATGGAAAAATCAACAGAGATAACAAAAAATCAACGTAGACAACAGAATGATGGCAGAACAACAAAAAATCAACATAAAAACAGACAACGAGATATTAACAGAAATAAAAAGTGATCGGTAGTAGTACTAATAAAACATCAACAATAACAAATTTAACAGTCAAATTATTGTTAGAAACAATAATTAAAACGTTGGTGAAAATGTAGATATTTAAAATAACGGAGATAACGAAAAATCAACAGTGCGTTAGTAACAATATGGAATAATAAGTAAGTTTTTTATATCGGATAAACAAACGTTTTAGTTAATATTATATAAATCGAGTTGTATTTGCAATAACATAATAAAAAAAAAATTTTAGTGATATTAAATTATGGCATTCAAAAATTAAAGAATTAAAAAAAGATATTCAAGTGCATGGATGAACTTGAACTGAACATTTGCCTGAAAGGCAAAACCCGGGTCGTAAGTGACAAAACTTGGATGAATGTATATAATTTGAACGATTCAAATTTAATATTGAAATTCCACCAAGCACCTTCTGTCGAAATCTTAAATTATATGTGCATAATTTATTTTTATTCAATGGTAATGATTCTAACGACATGATGATAGAGTAAAAAAATAATAATCAATTTAACACCGAATAGGTAAATATATAATCAGTTATAGAAAATGCTATAACAAAATAAGTACGGATTATTTGAAAGTACGGTTTTCAATGTACTACATATAGGTTTGATAAAAGTGATCAAAGACTGCTATGGACATGATTTTTGGTTGTAAAAATAATAAAATAACTGTAATGAAAGTAAAACAATCAAATAAACTAAAAAATATGAGAACAAATACTCAGTACGAATGATTTGAAAGTACGGTTTTCAGTGTAGTGCGAGTAGATTTGATAAAAGTGATAAAAGACTGCTTTGAAAGGATCCATGATTCTAAAAATAACAAAATAGTTTTAACGAAAATAAAACAATCATATAAACAAAAAATTATATAACTTAAACAGTACGGATTTTTTGAAAGTACTGTTTTCAGTGTAGTATAATTAAATTTAATTAAAGTGATTAAATAAAGACTGCTACGAAACTATCCATGGGAAAAAAAATTAAAAGAAATTAACGTAATAGTTGTGACTAAAATAAAGCAATCAGATAAACCAAAAATTGATTGATGATTTGAAAGTACTGTTTTCAAATTAGAAAGAGTAGATTTTTTGAAAGTACGGTTTTCAATGAAGTACGCGTAGATTTGATAAAAGTGATTGAAGACTGCTTTGACATGATCCTTGGTTGTAAAAATGATTCTTAGATAATAAAATAGTTGTTACTAAAGTAAAACAATCTAATAAACAAAAAATTTTAAGACTAAATCAGTATGGATGATTTGAAAGTACGGTTTTCTACATAGTACGATAGTTACATTTGATAGTACAGAAAATCTGGGCAAACTAAACGATATATATCCTAATTACAACTAATTATTCAAGATTCTCACAGCCGGTCTAAATGATAATATGGTTGACTAACCGTCTAATAACTTAAAGATATTTGTAGGGAGTAGAAAAAATAAATGAAGAACTACGGATAACTTATTTAAAGATCTGAGAATCATAACCAACAGATTATTTAGAAAATATTAAACGTGTTATCAAAACTATTAAAAGACTTATCTTTACAACAACCATAAAGAAGGAAAGCATGTAAAAGTCGGTTGTAAAATTAATCTACAAGATGTCACTAGCAACTAAGTAATTTTAATCTTATAATAATGTAAGGCACACAGAATGCTACTCTACGAGATAAACTGAGCAAAGATTCAGATGAAAAGAGTATTGGAAAAATAAAAATATTGTAGAAGTAATTATTATTAACATAAACTATTACAAGATATTTAATTGGTTCACACTTGACAATCTGATTCGGGATTAATTAAATCAAACAAAAGGAAAAATTTAAAAATCAAAATAATGATATTGATGTTTTGAAATAATAAATAAAAACTAAATAAGAGATTTAATTTAGAATTCAGGTATGTACTGTCACGTTAATTTATATAAAGCTGTATGTTGAAATCTTATTCTATCAAAGATCATTATTTCCATCGCTCGGTCGGATAATTTCTACATTTTAAAGCTTATCAAAAACTGTTTTATATTTAAAAGAATTACTAAAAGTACTTAAAGTTAATTTTCACACAAAAAAACCAAAAAATCAAACCACGTAACCTATAAAAACTAAGAAATTACAGCTAGAAATGTTAAATTAAACCTAAGCTTACGAAAAGTTACAAACTTTTGAATTTAAAAATTAAACAGTATTAATTAAATCTTACTTAAATGTTAATGGTAATGTTTCTTGTTTATAATATTATATAAACATAAAAATATTATGCAAAAATTATACAAATACATACAACTGAGATTATTGTCTTACTTGTCCATTTTGAATGCTGGAGAGCGAACCGATTTGATATTGTGATGATGGAAGAATTCAAAACTTCTGGATTTCTCAAAATCGTTTCGTGTCTTTCTGATGAGTCCTGATAGTGACTTGACAATGTTGATATCAGCTGATGACCGAAAACTTGTTTGTACAGCACAAATTCTTGCGAGAGTTCCTTATTATGTTTTTTTGATTTTGTTTTTTATTTATTTTTTTCAAGATTTCAAGATTGTAAGTACTGTTCCTTGTTATAATTCCCATATTGGTTGTTTTATTTAACTAGGGTGTCGTTTATTCAATTTCGTTGTTTTTTCTTTTTCAAAATATGTATATTCAAGTACATATTGAACTGAGAATAATATTATTATTTACCCGTTATTTCCATGGTTTTTATAGCTATTAAAAATCATTAGATGTTGCTATATTTAATTGATCAGGTATCATAAACTCTTGTTTTCAATTTATTCAAATTTTGAGTATTATTTCAAGAATGATTACATTGGTAAATGCTTCTTCTTTTTTTTTAACTTCTTTTGGACAATTTCGACCAGATTTTTTTTCAATTTTGAAAATCATATCCAAATTAAAGACGAGTTCAGCAATGTTGAAATTGATCTAGAATAAATAAATTTAAATCAGTATACACGTATTATATAATTTTAATAATCCGTTAAAAAGTTAGGTTTTGTGAATCATGGTAAAATCATTAAATAATGATTATAAAAAACTATTCCTGAACAGAGAAAATTGTATAAAAAGGTTAATGAAATTTATTAACCATATTCAGGTATTTAATGGTCAAAATATAATTATTCAATCCTTACTCGTCAATGGCTATATTTTGAACATAGAGAAATACTGTTATTTAAATTATATGAAATTGTATTATCAATATTTAATACAATTAATAAATGTTTATACATAGGGATTAACCAAGAGTATAATGAATAATATCTACTTTTCGGTTCGATTTTATTTTTATTGAAAATTGCTGACAATATAAACAACAGCATTATAATCAAAAGCAAAATATAAATTTTATTCCTAATTTTTGGTCAAATGACCATGAAAATACATGCAGTTTCATTTAAAGATGTCGTATTTTTAATTGCATTATCAATAAAACTTCAGAAGGAAATGGTAATTGATCCTAATCATGTCATATAAGTTTGAATTAAATTGTATTTTTTTTTTTGTACGAGGTCATTAATTATAATATTTATATTGATAAGATAAAAAAAAACAATTTAAGAGTACAACATGAGAGCGCGCCAATTTCAAAAAATATAAAAGTTATTTACCTGAATTATTTTGTCCTGTTGCCTGTAAGTCCGTTTTGAAAGTTCTTGTAGAGTATTTTAATCTTCCGTAATATATAATTAACTTCACTTTAACTTTAAAATCGTACACTTTTTTATATTATTTCCCAAGCTTTCTGCCATAAGGCAGAAGCCGGGAGAGCTTTTAGTATATCTCTTGTTGCCTATCGTAGCACTTCTGACATATTGGGCGCAAAAGCGTAGTTTATATAGGTCCGTAAACATCCCCTCCATGAGTGTTTTTTTTTTAATTTCTAACCTTTGTGCCATTCGTGACCCTCCGAATTGAATTTCTTTGATAATAACAAGGTTCTCTCAGCAAACGGGTATTTTCTTCGGACCCCAAATCCATGACGAACAACGATTTTATTCGTATGCAATAATAACTCCTTAGAGTTTTTATTACGTCAATCTGGTTTGCTTTTAAAAGCTTTAGGGGAGCTTTTTAAAAGCGTGTGAATTTTAAAAACTGCTTTAAAATTAATTAAAATATTCAACATACAATTGCAGAGAAAAAAGAATAAATACGAGCACCATTTTTTTAATCCTAAATAAATTACACAATTGCTAAATATTATACAAAATTTCTAATAGTTAACATCTTATAAACCTTTCTGTATAAATACATCAAACGAATTTATCTCAATTAAATAGATAATAGTATCAATAAACATAATTTTGAGATGACACTGATACTGGACTGGTAATCACCCATAGCTTATTAATCATTTTGGGCTTCATTTTCAAAGGTTATATTATTCTATAACATTACGATTTGAAACATTTTTCAAATAATATGTAAAATTTTTAGAATTTTTGGCAAAACCTACAAAACAATGAATACTTAGTCTAATTTAATTACTATTTTAGTTTATAGACGGTGTAAGGATTTGCACGAAGATTAGATAAGAGACTTCGGAAGTTGGACGTGTGCAACCTCTAGTTACGCCACCGCCTACAATATCTACACTAGCTTTCAGTTCGATCGGTATTACGACCGAAATATTAGTATTCCGCAGTGCTTTTTTCTCCATCTCACACGTTGGAACGGCACTTTTTTTCTCGAAATTTTTGATGTTAAGTGTGAAAAAAAATATTTTTAATTTCCTTCGAAAACTTTTGATTTTTTATGCCGAAAATAAACGTATAAAAATATTTTTTAAATCATGATATCCCGAAAAAGTTATTTATAACAGTAAATAAACGGAACGAAGATTAGATCTACAAGTTCGATTTCTGTTTGAAGGCATTGGTATTTGTGATATTTATCCCTCCCATTCTTAAATCCAAAAAATAATAAAAATCCATTTTAAACAAAATTATCCAATATTCTGAGAATAAATTATTCAGTCGTAAACATGACTATTTTAAATAACAAAAATAGCGAAAAATTGTGTCATTTAACTATTTGACTATCTGAAGAAGGAAGAATTTTTCCATTTGAAAACTTTGAGTCGATATTTACATTTCCAGTTTTATATTGCAAGGAAGTATAGGGTTTTGAAGAAACGAGTTCTTTGTGCAATAAAACTGGAAACGACAAATAATAATAATATTTCTAATCTTTATGTGAAACGTCTCCCTCCCGATTAATGTAAATAATCACTTATAAAGGGGAGATGCTTCGATTTTCAATAGGAATCAGAGTCTCCCATGATAGGGTCCGATATTTTTACACGGCGGAGATTTGAAATAGGGGGAATGACGACACCTTGTCTCCAGGTCATGGGAAAAAAGCGAAACTTCTGGATTAATCCAGGGGGAGGGCTTTCGTGAACTTTATTGAGAAACGAAATCACGTCAAATTTTAACACTATTTGTGCAAAATATTAACATAGATATATATTATGGAAACCATTTTTCATAATAAATGTTAAATCAGACAAAAATTTGCACATCGTCGAATAAAAAAAATCTTTATGGGAAAACAAACAAATGGTTATGGTTACCGAACGATTGAATTAAAAGACTATGGGTATCCGTACATTGTAGTAAATTCTTTAAAATTTTAAAGTAAAAAACGATTAGGTACATGTTAACCAACAATATAAAATCCTTCTTATATAGTGTTGTGAGAAAAATTGTTTGAACTCACTTTGAAAATTATTTTGATTACGTCTGCCATTTTTATTCTTTTGGAATAAAGTGACATTGTCTTTTGCATGTTTTTTGAAAACTCAACATTGTGCGTGCCTATTCTCATTTATTTTAACATAACATAGTAAAAAAAGTATTTGAATCCAATTTAATCGATAATCTTCTAACCATCGCGGTTGCTAAATTGTCTGATATATTTAATCACACTACAAAACAGGACGTAGAAAAAACACTAAGATAACAGCCAGCCCTCTATAAGCCTTATCATTTTATTCGAATTCATTCTGAGAGAAGGCTTACATGATACTTAAAGCGATTCTTCGTAAACATTAAACGATCATTCGTCAGAAATCACATAATATGGGTGAAGACTAGAAATCCCAATACCGGTATTCATGGTGTATTTTAAATAGTGAAATACCGGTCTTAAAACAAAAATACCGGATATATATTTACTGAAACCAAAAGAATAGCAAGCATTGCGTATTTTGTTAAAATTATTCTCGTTGAATTGAAATACGGCAGTCTTCCAAGTAACATTATTGGTATAAATTGCTATTTTTGTTTCGTCAAAAAAATTCACATATAACCTTGTAGTACTCGGGTCGCGAGTAAAGTTGTCTATGAAAATCACCCGATGATGATTATCTATATTTTTTTAATGGCGGCATTTTATATGAAATATCCAAATACCGATTTTAATTTACTCACCCGGTATTGAGATTCGAATTGGTCATATTTTTTGTGCTACCGATATTGATATATTCGTTCGATATTGCAATCCTTTGAGAAGACTAAAATGGGATGATAGACGATTTTCTAACAAACAATCATACCCAATTAAAGTACGAACTCTATTCGCAGTCAACATAGGTATTCAAAGAAAAAATCAACAACTAATTTTTCTAAGTACTGGTAATGATAATAATTCTATTACACCAATCAGCAGTGATTTGATTGAAGCACGTTCTCTTTTTGATAAAATGAACAATTACATATAAATCGCTTCGCCCGTATTGTCCAATCAAACTTTAGCGCCATTTTCCTTTAATATGTAAATCAATATTATAATCTGATTTTGAATTTTATAGGGGTCGCGTGTTGGTAATTCACGCCACACAAATATTTTTCACAGCCATTTTTCAAAATCTATACAAAAAATCACTCCCCCCGCCAAATTCAATCAAGGAATCAATTTTCCAAAAAGTGGACACGTGTCGTTGATGTAAAATTTTGGCTAATGATGCTGGTTGACGTACGTACGTTTTTTTTTTGAAACTACATTAACAATTTATGTTTCCTTCTCACTGTAATTTCACACTACTTCTCTTATTAATTCTTTAAGCAATACATAATGTGCTTCCTTTTTCTTAAACTATACTTTACTGTTTTATGAAAATGATACGCTATGCAATATGACATGTCAGTCTTGACCGGGAAAAAGAAAGATTAACTTCTATGGCAAAAGTTGTTACTTACAATCAAGACACTACATGCTACTTTTTTCTATCTAAAAATGAGCTAAATACCGCATATAACAATGCAGCTATCGGTTTCCTTGATTCCAACGTTGGTTTTTAAATATTAAGTCACATAATAAGTCATTTTTCGGAGACGAAAATAGTGGCATGTTGTAATTTATTGTAAAGCACATTTAATTAACAAAAAAAACTTAAACATTGAACCGCAATCTGACTCCAGTAAAAAATGAAAAATTGATTTTTTGTCAACAATTCATCTATAACGTACTAAATATCATCAAGTTGGTATTTATTGTAATTTGTAACTACATGATTACATAGTACATTTTGACCAAATTCAACAGCATACTTTCATTCTAATGAAGGTTTTGAGTTGCCGATTTTTAAAAATAAATTTATGACTTTATTTCAAAAGGTATGTTATTTAATCATTATTTCTTTCTACCCTACCCAATTATCAGATATTTTTAAAATTCAATATTGTTAAATAATTGATAAATAATATTTTTTTGTAAAATATATGAAATACCTTCTGTTGAAATACTCATCTTAATCATCATCAAAATAATCATATATTTAGTATCCAACCCTTATTGAGTTAAACTATTAACTATCGAATAGTACTCGAATTACATCACGGTTAACGATAAATTTGTTCTTAAGATTTAACCACTGTTAAAATACTGTATTGTGCGTTATTTAAAATGCTTTAATTTCTTATATTGAGTATAAATATTTTAACATAAATTTATGTTGATTGACGTTGATAAATATGCATAAAAATATAAAAATAGTGTCCTTATAAATAACAGAAGCTAAGAAATATTTATCGCTTGCTCATAACAATATTTTATTTCAAAAAGATAATAATTTACAAAGATTATATCAAATTATTTCCCTAATTGACATCCCTAAATAGTTTAGCGCTATCGGCTCTAGACATCAATGTTTTCATGTTTATTGTTTATTTTCAAAGTGTATTCGGGGATCCCATACCACAAGAGACTCCGCGATTAGATAAGTTGTAGGAAATGTTATAAAATATTCTCAGCGATACGCAAGGATTCTCGATGCTTCCCCTATTTATGTACATCTGACCCTGAGGGCGAAACGAAGATAAAAGTAATAATATAGAAGCGATATGTATTTTGGTTTAGGACGTTTAGGTGATAAATACTTTGTGTCGGTTGTGATTCCAGTATTTCTAAGTAAATAAACATAATCGTTACTGGTTTCAAACGGATAAGAAGTCACTCACTTCAATAATATTGTAACTTTAGATTAACACATAGGTTCCCAACCTTTTTCGGGCAGCGAACCCTCTTTATAAAAGCCATGTGACTAGGGGACCCCGGGATTGGGAACTCTACGTGAAATCGTGTATAATTTGAAAGTTTTGGCGAGTCGTTTTTTTTTTTAGCCCACTGAGGAATTTGAAATCCGCTATACTTTTTCCCCAGATTGTCTCCGAAACTCCTTTTGTTGTTCAAATCTAAAATCGAAAAATGTTGGCGACCGCCAGAAAATCCGTCGCGACCCCCAGGTTGGGAACCCGTGGATTAGCATCATGATCAGCCACGAATTATGAACCCTTTATTTATTATATGTATTATTAATAAATTTGTACTATCAATAATCTCTGTATGTTTTTTGTTTTTTAAAACTATCTTTGTTGTTGTTCTTAAGCATATATTATAAATATGTATTGTAATTAAACTTGCGTAAGCTTCTTTCTCCCTGTTTTATAAAGTGTACATTTACTTTGGCAGCACAATGCGTGTACCGGTGTTATAAGTATAAGTGAAGCTTTCCAAAGCGTGCTCCGGTCGCACCATCGCTAGATCATATACGACTGAATAAACATTTTAATTTTATGATCTAAGTTAGTTCTGATTCTAAAATTGAACTGAAATGGTATCCAAAGTTGTCAAGATGTCAATCCAAACCAAAAGAAAGCTTTCAACTGGAAACAAGAAGACTGTTAATAAGAAGAGGAAAGAAAGTTACGCAACCTATCTCTACAAAGTATTGAAACAAGTCCATCCTGATATTGGAGTTTCTAGCAAAGCAATGATTATTATGTCAAGTTTTGTGGATGATTTATTCGATCGTATCGCTTCGGAGTCGTCACGTTTGGTTTCTCATAACAAGCTGAAGACAATTTCCAGTAGGGAGATACAGACCGCGGTCAAACTACTCTTACCTGGTGAACTAGCGAAGCATGCTGTCAGCGAGGGTACGAAGGCCGTCACCAAGTTTACCAGCTCAAAATAAATACAGCCAACATCTATAAAGCCGGACAGGATTAAAGACAAACGATACTGCATTAAAAGGCCCTTTTCAGGGCCACCAATGGCCTCTATTCGAAAGATTCCGACCGTTAATCATGCAACAAAAAAATGCTTGATACGATTGATTTTTTTTTATCATAATGTTTTTACTCTTGTATCCGAATGACAATTGTAACAGTTATTAATTGAGCCCTTTCCGGAATAATGTTGTATCCTATAAAAATAGCATTATTGAGTTTTGTGAAAAAATTAAATCGAATTTATTTTTCTCACCATTTTAAATGTAAAGATATTAAGAATGGTATGTTTATTGTATTTTAAATAAAGAAAATATTTTTTTGGATAAAAATTTAAAAAATATATTGAAAAACAAAGATATTTTTAGATACAACATTGTTCCGAGCAAAAGCACAATTAATTGTATGTTTTTTATACTAACTGTGAAATGTCTTCTTAATTTTTTTAACTTGTATGCGTTATCAGGTGCTTACATAAAAAATATATATTTATATTAGACAATTTTTTTTTTGAACAAATAAATTTATTTTTGAAAAAAATTGCTCGAAAGTGACATTTTATAATGTTTATTTGATTTAAGATTTACATGCGTCCTAATTTGAGGTGCTCAAAGAACAATTGGCTCAATACACATTTTTCACTTTCTTAATTCTACAAAAACCATTTCATAAGTGGATAAATAACCCAAGCCAACGTTTTACTTGCATCACGTGCTATACAAGTCCATGTTCATTTGGGCCGTTATTCTGTTGTTTAATAAATGACTTTCGTGGCTTTGGTGTATGATTAACAAGCTGTGCAGATCTCTCAAAACCTTCCAATTTGAAAGAGTGGAAATTAAATTAGTATCTTCGATATGTATAGCTTTTTGTAAGTAGAGAAATTCTGTTGTTTGATTAGAAATAGTAAAACATGCTTACTTAAAATTAATTTTACTCAAAACTTTGCTTTCAGCCATGAGCCGTTTGTCTTTTGAGTCCCTCATTTATAATCCAGCGTGATTTTGGTTCCTGGCTGGTTAATAATATAACAATACTTATTAAATATTTTCATAATTTCAAGCAATTAAATTTAGTGACAAAACAACTTGATATTGTATTGAAAAAAATTGTTTCCTAGAAAAGTTTACTTACATAAACTTTTTTGCTAACACTAGTTGGCCGTGCGTGGGAATGTACAAATCACAGGTGGGGTACATGTACATATATGAGTAAACCTTTAAACATGAGACCTTCCATACGCCCATGAAAGTTAATAAATGCACCCTTAGTATGACGACCCCCTGTTGCATATTTATAAGTTTTATATTTGGAACTGTTTGTAAAGGTAGGGTTATTGTAAAAAAAGTTTCACCAGGTATTAGCGTGCAGTTATTTTCCATACTGTGTGCTGAGAAATTACTTCAGATAAAAAAATGTATTGAAATCTACTACGTTGGATCATTTAACCCTTCTAAATTCATTGAATGTTTTTTTCTGATAGCAAAGGCGGTGCGTAAATATTCGTTAAACTAAATGTTGGTAAACCTTGGCTTTCACGGCCGTATTCTCTCTTCGTTTATTATAATATTGTACTTAAAAAAACACCATTTTACAAAAACATTACTTTTTATCATGCTATAATTTTTGTTTTCAGGTTAAAACAATGTATTATTTTCTGGAATTATTAAAGTACCGAACTCCAAAAGGAACACGTTATGATAAAAATGTTAGGAGATAAGAAAAAACCTTTTCAGTGCGTTGTACACTTCGAAACATTGTGTATTCATGATCATTCAAAGACGCAATCGTGTCATTCAGGAATTTGTCGGTTATAGCATATTATTTTTATTTTTATTGAATTTAAACCATTCAAATATTCTTTCAATATATTTTACTCTTCAAAGTTAATCCTTTTTTTAGATTTTTTGAACGTAGATTTTCTATATAGCAAATATTTCACTAGCTTATAAAAAGAAAAACAATCGACAGTATCGTTTTGGCCTAGTAATCAGATGGATCAGGGTTCATCTACATACAATATATAATATATATTTTTTCAATTCAACTTTTGAGACCATGTGTGCAGGGCCGTAACTAAGGGATGCCATACAGCACGGTCACTATAGGCGCCGAGGCGCTGGAGGAGCATAGGGGGCGCCAAAACGATGCCATGAACTTTATGTAAAAAAAATACAAAATACCTTTTTAAAAATAGATTTTTTGTAGCGTGTAATAATCGTGATGGTCCTATCGGGCATCCAGATCTAGTTTCGTCTTCAGAAAATTTCTGTCACTTCAAGAAATTTGCTACTTCTTTTGGAGAAAAAGTTTACCTTCCCTGTCCCTCACCATTCAATCCTTAATCACATCTGTCTCAAATTAAAAGTTGTTTATTAGTACCATTAACTATCATTCTTGCTTATTATTATTTAATTGTTTTTACTTGTAATCATACCAATTCTTTGTTATTTAATTAACCTGTATTAATATATATATAGTTGTAATTATTATTTATTGTTGCCTTTAAAATTGTACCTAATGTATCTTAACTCTGTAATGTATCTTAACTGCATCATTGAGGAGATATCATCTTCGGTGTGATGCAGAAAAGAATAGAAAAAGTTTATCGAATAAAAAAATATAAAAAAAAAAAAAAGATTTTTTGTAGCAAAATTCACCCATTGCCTTGGGCGCCAAAGAGCCTCACTATGGCCGTGCTTGTACGGTTGTATATGTTTTCTTCTCGCGTATATCGGTTGCTATATTTTAAAAAAATGAACATGCTTTGTGTTGGGAATAAGCTAGATCGTTAAATATAAAATGCGTGCAAAAACGCTGGTCGAGACTTGTGTCGAAAATACTTTTTCTCATTTTGTACATACCATGTATTTATTATTAGCAACTTTAAACGTTCACTTTACAACATACATATGTATACATATATATTTTTTTAAAACATGATCAAAGAAAAAATCATTTGACGCATTCGACGTAAGATAAAGGACAAGGTATTTTGAGGCTGGTTGCTGCGCCACTGCGTTTCAAATTAAGGGGCGAGGGGTGTGATACTCCCCTCTGATTCAAAAATTGAAAAGTTTGTGAGGAAGTCGGAATCAAGATCATTGCGGTAGACGAGAGCGTGAGAACTTTTATTTTTGTGTATTGCGTGTTTAATAATACTAATGCGTAATAATTCATTGAACGTAAATTGACATCGATTGTGTTATCTAGTCTGCAAATATTTTTCAAACTCCTAATTTATGGGTATAGAAATATGAATGGATATATTTAAATATTACTAATAATTTGTAAATAATGCTTGTGATTTTTTCTCAATTCGTAGTTTTTCCTACAATATTTATTAAATGAATCTGATTTCAATACATAAATACAAAACCAATATATCAATCAATTGAAAATGATATTGTAGTTATTCATAATTATATTGATGTCTACTTATGCAAAGATTTATAACTTGTTCTCCCCATATGGAGTATATGGCCTCCTAATCAGTGACGGGCTAAACTTATGAGCGGCCCCAGGCGCAATAAAATTTGGAGGTCCCATTTTTCTAATTAAAAGCATTAAAACGTCAAAAATTCCAAGAAAAAAATTAAAAAATATTATAATCTGAATGAAAAGTATATGCTTTATATTATATAAGTTACTTTTGAAGCCCCAAACGCGCGCCTCGTTAGCTTTAAGGATAATCCGCCACTGCTCCTAATGTACATAGGTTTCTCAACAGAGATTTTTCTACCAGATAGTGGGGATAGAAGGATAGGGCTAGGACCGAAAAAATGATTGACTAATCGCTCTCGCTACGTCCCGTTAATTTTATAACTGAAGAGGTCAGTGGTAAGGGAATTTTCAAATATCAAAATAACTTCTGTATGTTTCATATTGTAAGTAAGATAAGTCTTAAAAATATTTATACATTATTTTTCGAAAAAATGCGATCGCGATGAAAACTTGGTTCTTCGTGAATGTTGTAAAATACCTATGTTTTATTATTTCGCCTTTATGATACAAACTACGATATAAGTAAACTGAATCTAATATTGATTTTATAATTTGAAAGGATAGAAAGATTTAAATTTCTTATTTCATAAATCAAGTATAATAATAAAATATCAAAGGACTGTAGTAATAAATTTCACTGTAAGACTTTTCTTCGCTGCCGAAGGGGGACTAAACAATAGACACCGCTAGGACTTACTCCTTAGTTAGCGAGTAGTTCTTTAGTTTACCTTTGCCCCTTTATTCTTGGGACGTCAAGCAGTTAACACGTGTCCCTTATAAGGACCTATGTACGTAACGATGACTCACGTGGACTATATCAAAAGGAACTCGTGTACAAAGCAACGTAAGAAGTGTGCTAAAATTCGGACCATTCTTTGGAAGGCATAAAATACTATTTAAAATTACATTATTTTAAAGTATTATTCAAGACATTTAGATTTGAACAACTTTTTGTTTTGTATGTGCCAAGTATGTTACATAGAGTAGTTGTTATCCATTCCATTCCCATTTAATTTAACGGTAGGGTATTTAACTTAATTAATTAATGCCATAGAACAGTGATGCGCAAAGGGTACTTTTGAGCAAAGCACTTCTCGGTGGCACTCTAAGAATTGAAAACATATATTTATTTGATATAAAAAAAATATTTCTTTTTTCCACACACACATACGTTAACATTGTCATTGTCACACATTTAATTTGAGTTTCAAGCCAGCTTCTACAAGTCATCCGCATCTTTACCTATATAACTGAAAACAAATGTTTTTTACGATTTATAGTTGAGTATATATTTTTTATTTATAATATTAAATATGTATTGTAATTGAATTGAAATAATAGTGTTGATCCTGTTAATACAATACGGGGAGGAAACAAGTAAGAAATTATTGTAAAATGTATTTTCCATTGACAACAACAAATTTTACATTGGAAAAGTGGCATTTGGATAAAAACTCAGATGTTAAGTTCAAAATAACTGATAACAAAGTATTCAGTTTTTTAGAATTTAATGAAGAAACCATCAGTGGTTTCAACGAGGTGTCATTGTTAGTTTGACTATCACTTAACCTCCCCTTTTAGAGACGATTAAAACACAATGATGTTGCTTATACTAACCAATCATTCTACGCAGTTTTTTGGAGTGAGTTAAAAGCATCGTAGCACAAATTTATACCTAATTGAAATTAAACATGCAAATGTTCAAGTGAATTATTCATGGAAATATTTTATTCATGGACAACAGTGATTTAGAACGCGGAAGAAAACAAGGAATAAGAAGCAATAAGTTGTTGCTCTAAGCATGGCTGGAGAGACAAGAAGGACAGCCGTGATAAAATTATAATATGCATTATTGATAATTGCTCGGAAATATTAATAAACCTCACCACTTTATTGTAACACGAAACAACTTAACGAAAATTCATATATCTACTTGTATTAAAAACATTTTTTTATCCATTTCCGCTTTTAATGTTTAGCATATACATAGCATTGAGCAAAGAACAAATATAAGTTTTTCTACGAGAATTGATTTCTATTCAGTTACTCAACATCTCATTTCAAAGAGAGTACAGAGAGAAAACTAAGGCTAGAACAGGACTAGTGGCTTACTAATCAGTCTCGGTATGCATCGTTATTTTAAGATTTAAATGTTAAAGAGGATTTTTTAAACATTACCACAGTCATATTTTCGAACAGAAATCGATTGAAAAAAATGCTGTTCGTACTGGGATTTGAACCCGTGAGCTCCTTCACGGAATCCAACGACTTTTTCCGCTGTGCCACGGACCCGACAAACGAAGAGAGTAGGTAGAGAAGAACAGAAGAAGTGGGTAACTAATCGCTCTAGGTAAAACTATCAAGCAAATAAAATGTAGTAAATAATAAAATTATGTTGTTATGTCTTCTCAAGGCGAACCTATTTAAACACGGTAAGAAATTCAGTTATTGAATATAATCTTCCCATAATGTATTTCAAAGATAAGAAAACAATATCAATTCTGTTGATTTACGACATTAAAACTTTATCTGCAGCTGCCATAAAACTACAATCGATGTTATTCTTATTTCTTAATCTTGGAGAACTCGTGCCAAATATCCATTTTTTGCAATCTTCTATCAATTGTATGCTCTATTTTTATATTAATTTTCGTGTTTCACTTTTTGAACATCTGCCCCATAAATTTCACCAAAAGACGTTATGTTTTCTTCGAGCAGACTGAAAATCTGATGTATGTACTTTATAATTCTATTGTGCGTATTGATCCAGATCTAGTTTTGTACAAAATCTTTACAATAGGATCTCACCTGAATGGGATATAATGCAATGTTATCTAAGAAAGCTCACTACAATGAAAGCGGTGCGCCAGTCGATTGGAATAATAATATATGAGTAAATGGGGGTTAATGTATCAGTCCAGGTAGCGGGGTAAGAACAGTTAAAAAAATTGAAGTATTTACTTAAATCAACATTGAAGCAAAGACAAATATTTTTCAAGGAAAACTATTGTAAATTAGTAACAAATGCACTTGTGCGTGCTTTGAATTATAACTTATAATACACATTGTGAACAAACTCATACTAGTATTAGCTTAGTAATATGTTAGTATTTATAACTAGGCAGTATATTTCATTATACTTGATGAATAAATTACCAACTAAAGCCGTTTTATTTTTTTTGTAATCAATAAAAGAATTCAAAATTTACTTATTTACATCACGTATGAGTAATTTGGAGATTTTACTTTAATAAATCTTAGTCTTTTTTATGGAAGATCAGTTTTTATTTTCACGCAATTAAGAGCACTTCAATCATAGTTATGTGTGTTCATAAATCTTTTGTTTCAATTCAATTCGTTTTATCTAATTTATGATTTCGACTGAAGGTTTTTGGAGGAATTTTAATATCAAAATTAAATCGCTATTTTTTTACATCTTTCCATACGTTTTGCTACTAACGTTTCTGGCATTTTCATGCATTCAATCAAGTGCACGGATGAACTTCAATTGATCAGTTCGCAGTTCAAGTTTGGATATTTGTGATAAAAAGTATGGAAATGTAAAAAAAATAATGATTCAAAACCTTTTTATCGATTCACGCAATCGTCCCAGTTTTAAAATTGTATGCTTCGATTATGAAAAACACTCTCTATATATATATTATTATTTGCCCCGTTGTACTCATGGGGGATATAAGCAGACAGATTCCGTTAGATATCTTTACAAATCATCTTCAATGAAATCAGACACTGCTAATACATCCGACCAATATATGAAGAAGAAATCCATCCTTGCAAAAAAAATAAAAGTTATAGCTAAGTAAATGTAAATGTACTTGCACTTTTATTCTGGAGCTTTTAACGAAGGGTAGAGAATACCGTTATATTCCCTTATTGAAAGAGGGACCGGAACTACAAGGTCAGTGTTGGAATATCGGCGCATTTTAATATTGACCTTGTATCTTTATAATTGTATAAATTATATATTTTAATCCATATAAACGGCGTTTTATTTTTTGCGTCTCAATCAAAACTTTTGACAAAAAAATGACAGCGATTCCAGAAATAGGTAATATTACAGACATCACTAGACGTCGTGACTAGGGCATCCAATCCCGGAGCCTTTTTGTGACCCCGGGATTGATTAATTTTCAATCCCGGCATTGGGCACTCAACATGAAATCGTGTATAATTTGAGAAAACTTTTGGTGTCGGAATTTTTCATTATTTAATTTATAATTTCAAAAACCCAGGAATTTGCCGATTTGCCCAAAATGTCACCGTAACTCGTTTTATTTTTAGCTCTTCCAAATTCAAAATCCTGTAAATTTTCGGGATTTGCTAAAAAATATATCAATCCCGGGATCGCGACCATACTAATCCCGGGATTTCGGGATCACGAAATTGGACAGGATCACGGGATTGGAGAGCCTAGTCGTGACTCGTGAGGGCAGTTCCTTGATTATCGAGATCAATGGATAAGAATCTTGTTTATTATGTTTATTCAAAATCAATTAATTTATACAAATAAAAAAGAGCCACTTTGGTACTGTATACAGATATGCTGAAAATTGACCCAATTAGCATATTGTGATTCTCGTTTTGTAAGGCTTCTGAGAGCAACAGGTGTAAGGTAACGAGTTCATTTTTCTATCGCATTGCTTTCGCGTAAATAAAAATGTATATAATAAAGTTATCGGTATTCCACTTTCACTACTTTTTTTTATCATTATTAAACTTCACAAATAAACTGACATGTAAGATAAATTTAATTAATTATGAAATGGTCAATAAATTGATTCAGACGTAATATATGAACATAGGTATTCCTACTGAATGCTGTTTTATTTTGTTGTTTTTCAGCGGTTGTTACATATATAAAAGAATCTCAAATTCAATGATATCATTATGTGAAATCTGTATCGCTTAAAATTCAATAATTCTTCTTCTCCTGACATTTAAATGACAGCTGTCATTTCAACATCACCGTCTGTGAATTATTCGATGTTCAACTTTTTTTACGATTTTTATATTTTACTATTTACCCAGATTTTGCAAAGAAAAATATCCTCATAGAATAGCTGCTTTTGACAAGGAAAATAAAGAATGGTAAAGAAGCTCTGTAAACAGTGTAAACTATTCCATTCTGGTAGCCTTATCATTATCATCTAAACTGCCATCTACTCTTAAATCAAGTATTCTACATTCACTTGAACGAACTTGATTTTTACACTATAAACTATTACTACAACATTTCCCGCTTACGCTGCCAATTATAAGTAGTTTGTTTAGTAATTAAGTATTTCGACTGAGGGTGTTTGATGGAATTTCAATATCAAATTTGAATTGTTTGAATTTTGTACTTTTCCATGAGTTTTGTCGCTAACGACCCGGGTTTCGCCTTTCGGCATCTTCAGGCATTCCAAATGCATTTCAAAAAATCCCCATAATTATAACAAACCCACTTAATTCATTGAAACTTCTATACATTCAATTTTCACTAATTTACATTTTAATAGCCTTTTAACTTAGTGATCTACTTATATTGTTGTATATAAACGATACAAACTGTTTACTTCGTGTCAGTTCAAGTACATCCGTGCACTTGGAATGCGTGAAGATGCCGAAAGGCGAAACCCGGGTCGTAAGCGACAAAACTCATGGAAAAGTACAAAATTCAAACAATTCAAAAATAAATTTAGTTTGTTTAGGTTTTACGGCCAACATCCGGTAAACGGTTGAATGCCTGACTTCCATCTTTGCCTTTCGAAAGTTAATTTTTTCAGTTCGTTTCACATTATACAAAATCCTGGTTAAATCCTTTGAAATAGAATTTTATTTCCGAATTAATATTTATGTAATTACAATCTATCAATCTTCACATTCTCGAATCCGATCAGAAATTCAATAAATGTTATGAACATTTGGTAACAGTTACAAATTCATTATTTAGACTCTTTCGCTTTCTCATTGATCAACTTTACAAGATTAGCGAAAGTAAAAAGTGTCCCAGTCACTTTTCCGTCTAGAAAAAATGTGATTTAGAAGAAAATTAGCGATACATCGTGGAACACTCGTTTATCAAACTATTCAAATATTCAAATCATGTTCGTAAAACAATTGAAATTCAATTTTAGAAAATGATCGATTTCAAGCTGACGGCAGTTATTTTTGGGTTGTTCATTTATTTATATTCAACTCCAATTGGGATACATGAAAATCAAGCAGTAGTGGAACGTGTCATTTTTAATATTTCACGGAATGATATTTTTGACATAGTTACAAATCCGGATTGCTTTGATAAGGTAAATATAGTTGCTTTGTATTTTGAAGTAAAAAATATAATATGTTGCATGTATTTATTTATTATTAATTATATGACATGTTACACATATTGTGTGATAAATATTTTATACGATGAAATCGTGTCATTTAAATAAAAACTATTAGAATAAAATATTATGATAATAATAAGTATATTTTCACAATAGAATTGAGTTAAATTAAATAATGTAATACAAGTGTTGTTGGTGTAATTTATGTGTTTATCCAAAGGAAATACGAAATATGTCCCTAGTATTCATAACTTTAAAAAAACCAGATCGCACCTAAGATAAAATTATAATACTTATTTAATATTTTATAAATCATTAGCATGTACAATTGCCGTCAAATATTCATTTGTTTGTGATACAAAAGTTTCAGCAAATAAAAATGATTTCAAAACATTTAATTTTAATTTTATACAAATTTAGGTGCGTGCGTGATTTCTTTCACATTCATTTGGGAAGTTCATTTCCGTTAAAAATAAAGGGTGGACATTTGGTAGGTGCATAATTAATAATTGTTAATGTGCTTAATTAACAATATTAAGTTGTTTTAATTTTGCTATGCTGTTTATTATAATCACTTCCATAATTGATTAACATTTGAAGATTTAATACGAAAAAAATACCTTAAATAAAAGTAGAAGGATATAATATTGTTACCCAAGCCAATAATTATATTTTTAATGATAAATGATATACTTGTAATACTAGACTTTACTTTTGTTATAAGTTGTAAGGTGCCAACAATGTATTTGGTTATTAACTAAAAATATGTTCAATAAACTACCTATGTTTTGAAGTTTAAATATTTTGCCTCAACACCAAACATAAAAGGCAATTATCAATACAAAATAAAATAGTTCCATGTTAATTATGACGCTCTCTCTTTCCCTCGTAATAAAAACAAATTCATTCATGGGTTATACGAAATCGCCTTTAGGCATTATTTAAGAAAGCAACAAATATTATGACAATATTGACAAATATTTTACAATTCTATTGTTAACGATGGAATTAAGTAATTATATGTTTACTGATTTCGCCAAGTCTATTCAAAATTCAAATTGAAATAGGCTAAGTGTTTCTTGGAAAAAATGAAATAAATGATTGTTAATCTACATTTAAAATAAACACATACATACAAATAGCAATCATACCATTTTAATGATTTGATTGTTGACTATCTACAAACACTCGTAAGTCAATACGAGATTTTAAAGATTATTTGAATAATATAAAAAATTAAACACTTTTTTTACTACCTTCTTTCTTATTTATTATATAAAATCAGGACTGATTTCGCGGTCATCACGAGCATTTACATATTGATACTTTTATAAATAGATACAGAGATATTTTATAAAATAGTTTCATAAGTTTATAATGCTCGTGATTTTTATTGAAAAATGTGGACTTGCAAAACACACAAAATTGTTTTATTTTTTATTTTAATGCTTTTTCACCAAGATTTGATTCAGAACGTATTAACGTTAGTATTGTTAGTGGTTATAAAAACATTTTGTTTTCAGTGGTTTCGATGGATTTCAAAGGTCTCGTACGCTGATGCAAAGTTTTTTGGCGAAGGGAAAAAGTACAGCGTGATTTTTGTTAGAACACCAATAATTTTCAATACCACCCAATTGTCTGCCAGCGACAACGAATTACGAATGGAATTTGAAGCAGATACAATTTTACGACCTACATTTAAATTGAAAATATTTAAAACATGTTTATATTTGAATTATCCAAGAATAAAAATATCACTGATGATTAACTTCCGACGAAATTCACAGCTATTTCATATTTTCATGGGACAGATTATAAAATCGGTAGCCAAAGATCGTATGCAGGAAGCTCTATTCAATTTGGAAAACATTTTAAAAGGCTTTCAATTTTTACCTATTCATAAAATGCTGTAAATTATTTGAAATAACAAACAAATAAACCATTTACGTTTTAGTAGGTTACCCATGTAAAGAATATTTGATTATTTTACCTACCTATAAAAAATCTAGTTTCCCAATCACATGAAAGAAGAGAACTGTATTTATGGTAAAAATATATGGTTTGGGTATTAGGATAATAAATAGTATTTTTTATGTTCCAAAGATGGTATTATTACAGAACTCTGTTTTATCAATAGAAAATATTATAAGTTTTTATATATGCTGAAGTTGGTAACCAACAATTCTCGCATTTGTTTCATTTATATGACAACTTTTCCATGTGCGTTGATAAGTTAGGTTAAAACTGTAACATTCTACCGGATTACTATGTAGATATTCATAAATAAGGTAAGTTATAATTGATTTTATATTTATAATTGCTGTAAATTTTGCATTCAGTATTCGATTTTTACTTTGTGTTTTTGTATCTTCGTAGACTTAATATTTCGAGCATGGCCAGTTTTTAAATTCTTTCATTTGAATGAAATTTTATTTTATAGCATCACTTCTGAGGCAATAATGGCAAGCGATGAACTGCCAGGCTTTGCCGCCTATGGAGATGATGATGACGTCGTTGGAAATGGAGAAATCACCAAGAAGAAAGCAAAAAAGGGTGGAGGGTTTCAAACCATGGGGTTTGATCCTGCCATCCTTAAGGGTATCAAAAATAGAGGCTACAAATTGCCCACCCCTATTCAGAGAAAGGTACACGCTATTTTCCAACTATTTTAAAGCGAACACAAACATAATATTTTTATCACATGTGCTTTTCATACAGGTGTTTTATTCTGAATGCATACCTGATTAATGCTACAGGCTTTCAATCATTTACTACAATATTGTTTTGGAAACCAATGCTCTTCAAAACTGAATTCATATCTTGTTTCAACAAATTTAACTTTTAGGTTATCTGAATATAATGTGTTTTTGTGATCATTCAAAGATCAATCATACTATGTTTAGTGTCACTTTGTATTAATGCTGTATAAATATTTATCTTCCAGAGTATACCCCTCGCACTGGAAGGCCGAGATGTAGTTGCTATGGCTAGAACAGGCTCAGGCAAGACAGCTTGTTTTGTTCTTCCAATGTTAGAAAAACTTCTCTCGTCTCCGGGAAAGACTTCATCAGTCCGAACAGTTCGAGCTCTCATTCTTACCCCAACCAGAGAACTCGCACTTCAGGTAATCTTATTGAACATACATACCTTTATAGTTCATGGCATTTTTTAACTCTAGTTCTACAACTCCTGCATAGAGCTTTGCTGAACCCTGAGATTGGAGTCTTCTAGCTGCAAATGTTGGTAAAATAGGGTTCCTCTGCCATGGTTCATGTATTGTTTTCGTGCCGAGTGCATGGTATTAAAATATACTAAGCATCTCATGCCAAACCAACTAATGTGCTAGTTGCTGACTGATTTTATTAATCAAAGTTAGCATAACAGATGCTGTGTTTGAAATCAATCACGTACTTTTGCCTGAAAATCAATAGTATTGCAACTTTTATGCTTAGTATGGCCAAGAGCAGGCGTGGGGAGGTGAGGTTACTCAGGTGCGGCCTTCTGGCCAATTCTTAATTGATGTAAATTTCTGACATCCTGACTGTAAATGCCTGTTTCTGGCCAAAGATTCCCTAGGCAATGTTTACTGCGGCCTTATGTCGAATCAGAAAAATGAATGCGGCCTTTAGAGAAAAAAAGGTTCCCCACCTCTGGCCAAGAGTCATTTTTAGCCACACATATAAATCAAGCTTCTTTTTAAAATTAGCCAACCCATTCTTATGAGAGAGTATTTTACACTTACAGCCCCAAAGCCCCATTCAGATCGGTGCGCCTAGGTTGTGTTAACAAGCCTCACGGCAGATCTACCAGTGCATTCAACAACCACAATAACTATATTATTGTTTCTCTTATGATACATCAAAGACTGCATTGATACATAGCTCTATGAAACATTTCATCAAAGTCTAGGCTAGGTGTTAGCTTGGCGCCCTTGGGCTAAAGACAGTCAAAGTTGGTACAGCAATGTTACTTATAATTAAATCATACTGATTTCATTGCAGACCCTGAAGTTTGTCCGCGAGCTTGGAAAATACACTACTCTCAAAGTGAGCGCAGTTCTTGGTGGTGATTCTATGGAGCAACAATTCAGCACCATGCATATGGGGAAACCAGACATCCTTGTGGCAACACCAGGACGATTCCTTCACTTGTGTGTTGAAATGGAATTGCAACTCTCCAGCGTCGGTATGTCAGCTTACGCAATTTTTTTTAGTTAATTTTAATGGTATTTTGAATTTTATTATCTGATACACTGATTATTATCTTTTGACTTTTTCTTAACTCTAGCAAGAATGGAATTCACTATTTATTTGTATAAAATCCTACACATATTATTAATTTAAACTCAAATAACAATTTTGTGTCCATTTATCTTTTTCAAAAAATATTATATTTTATTATTCATTCCTCTTTTCAGAAATGGTGATCTTTGATGAAGGCGATCGTCTCTTCGAGCTTGGCTTTGGTGAGCAGCTTCGAGAAATATTAGCTCGACTTCCCACTTCACGACAAACTGTCCTCTTTTCTGCTACGCTGCCTTCAGCACTTGTAGAATTTACTAGGGCAGGATTGTCTGACCCCATCCTCTTGCGGTATGTGTTTAAGTCTTGATTAAGTACTTCAGTTCCTTTATTCTTCACAGAATTTTCCTTACAAACTACTAGAATTTGATTGAAAGCATGATTTTTTTATCTTCAGCTTTAAAATCTGTTCGTTAAATAAAACCCACCAAAACATGATGACATTTCTTCCGACGGAAAGTTATTTAAATTAGTATTTCAAATCAATTCTTGGATTTTATAACAGAATGTACTCATATGAATTCCAAAATTATTGAAATGTACAAACCACCCTTATATTTGCATCAATATGATACATACACTGTTTAATATGACCAGATAAAAAATATAATCCTTCTGTTTCAGACTTGACGTTGAATGGAAGTTGCCCCCAGAATTATGGTTGGGATACATTTACTGCAGAGGCGAGCAACGCGAAGCCACTTTGCTACTCATACTCATTCGCGTTCTGACTAAAGGTTCCCAGGCTGTTGTATTTGTCGCCACCCGCCATCACTGTGAATACCTACATCTAGTAAGTTTAATTTAGTATTTGGCATTTATTTAAAAATATTATTTCTCATTCGCAAATTTTTGTTTTTCGAAAATATGAAATTTTTTGAGAAAGAAAGCTCTACTCAAATAATAGAGCCATCAGAAGTATTCTATCAGGTATTGTCTTTTACAAAACTCTTCGTTTCTTTCAGATACTCAATCGGGCTAGAATTGAATCTGCCTGTATCTACTCCGGACTCGATTCGTCAGCAAGAAAAATTGCAGCCGCCAAGTTCACTACACGCAAATGTGCCGTTTTACTAGTAACAGATGTTGCCGCCAGGGGTCTCGATCTTCCCGCTTTGGACACCGTTATCAATTATCACTTCCCTGCCAAACCTAAGTTATTCGTCCACAGAGTCGGTGAGTCCGGTCAAATTTCTCAGTGGTTGATCCTCCCTTATCAAACAAACACTATTTTGCTCTTTGCAAAGGAATAATTATTTTAATTCTGATTGTTATGTCTTGTAAACAGGAACTTTTAAAGCTTTCACCACACAACTGGTTTTGATGATTGTTACTTTTTGGATCAGAATGTTCAGTGCTTATCGCTAACTAATTCAAAGTATGCTCAGGGTCAGTCAGGTTGTACAGCATTACACGAGTATTGAGGTGCCCTGTAAAAAAATACAGAGATGAGATACTTGTGTATTCATGGTCCAGCAGGCTATATTGAATCTTAGAAAAATCATATAGCTATTGTAATTAAGTTATTCTAGCTCTCTAGCAAAACATAAATAGCAGTATTTCAGCATCTAAACAAAACACCCAGTGCTCAAACATTTTATTTCTATTAAGTGTTTTAAACCAAATGTTAATTCATGGCTTATCTAAAATATCCATGTACCAATCTAAAGTTATCTTTTTTGATATCCAGGAAGAAGTGCCCGTGCTGGTCGTTCAGGTCGTGCAATCTCAATTGTCTCACCAGAAGACATTGCCCATTTATTAGATCTTCACTTGTTCCTCGGTACAAATCCTATCGCATCGGATTGCTTGGACAAACCTGCACACGTCGATGACTGTCCATCACTAGTATGGGGAGCCCTGCCTACAGATCAGCTCGACATGAGGCAGGCTGATGTGCTCAATTGGCAGCAGGATTCCTCTGATATTGTAAGGAAACATCTGTTTACTTTTAATCTATGAAGTGATCAAGATCGATTTCTAAGAACTGTTATTTTTTACATTTTATTGAATACTTTATTAAATTTAAGTAATTTCATCCTATAATTTTTCATTCTAGACTGACATGCAGCGTGTCTGTCGCAATGCTTGGGGTCAGTATCTTAGATGCAGAGAAAATGCATCCAGCGAATCAAACAAGCGTGCCAAACTCCTCAAACCACCTGTCAAGATTCATCCATTCTTTTTGAACAAAAAAGATCCTAAAGACGAGACGCAAGCCACTACGGAAGATTTTCTTTCGCAAATGAAAAACTATCGTCCCAGAGGAGTAAGTTACTCAATTATAAAACATTGAAAACTGTATTTGTTGTCTTTTGGCTATGATTTGTAATCATTGCTTTGTTTCTTGTTGATTGACATATCTAAATGGTTTCTTCTTTTAATTGCAGACCATTCTAGAGCTCGGAGCTAAAAATGATGCACCTAATTACATTGCAATGAAAGCCAAGCGACTATGGCACAAAGATAAAATTAAATTAATTGTGAAATCAGAACTCAACGGTGGATCTCTACCTTCTCGGCCACAGGTAATATAACTGTCACTCATGTTTTATAATATGTCCAAAGTTGACGCATCCAATTGGTTACGTGATATTACCTCCGGTGGGGAGTGGTGCTAATATCTAGCTTTTTCCCGCACACTGTTTCAGACCATTTCTATACACTAAAATAACAAGTGTTGTTTTTATATGTTAAACTCAATTCATTTGTTACCAGAATGCAAAATTTTACGTGTTCTAACATTTGTTTTAAATTATCCATAGAAACTATAGATATGTATTGTCCAGTGTCGTATGGAGTTACTCCAGTGGTTACTGATAATTTCAATGTCATATTTATAGCAGTATTTCAAATATTAATCTACCCTTTTCTACAATCTCAGCCTTCCAAGAGTGATGAAAACACAGAAGAGGATCTGGCAAAAGCTTTCCCCACGATAATTGGAGGACATACCAAGTTTGATGAAAATAAAATATACTCCAAGAAGCGGAAACGGACCAAGGAAGTTGTGAGAGATCCAAATTACATTCCTCATCAAGCAAGCGATAGTCATACAGAATTAGGGTACAGACATTTATATAATTACTAATACCAAATAATATTTAAATTCACAAACTTTTTTATAGTTATGATAATATCTATATTCAACATCTTGTTTGGTATTATAGGTTAGCTGTTAACTTTGGTTCTGAGGCACAAAAAGCGCAGTTAGAGTTGGCACCTGATACACACGAAGATTTAAGAAAAGGTCATCAGAGTATGAAATGGGACCGTAAGAGGAAAAAGATGGTTCATGTTGACCCTGTAAGTATTAACTGTCAACTTATTTTTAATAAACTTAAATAACGTTATGATTATTTTTCTTGAAAGATATTGAAATGATAATTGCTGCTTGTACAATGTAATATTTTTAAAAATATTTCATTCCACCATTCTGTGATATATGAAGAATGGTGTATAGATTAACTTTAAGTATTCTGTGCTAAAACATTCTGCATTGATTCGTTTATAACCCTCAGCAGAACTATTCTTCATTTTCATCAGTCTGCATTTTAGTTAAATATTTATACCCTCTTATTGTAATTATAACTAAAGTCAATTGATTATTCCATAATTAAAATACATAATGCTGTCTTCTCAAATGGTTCTTATGTACATATGTGATAAATACATCTACGATTGAACTAGTGTCCAAAGAAAAATTGCTACATATATTGCCGAGAAGTCGTGTGTTATCTAAAATTACATAAATAATAATATGATTGTTTTCTTGTAGGATAATGGTAAAGGTAAAATGATTAGAACTGAATCTGGAGGCCGCATACCTGCTTCATACCGCAGCGGTCGCTATGAGGCATGGAAGGAGAAGAATCATCAAGCTGAAGAAGATGTGGGAGGCGATGATGATGATGATCCAGGTCTTCAGTCTCAACAACAAAATAGACCAGGTGAATATTTCTATGACGGCTTTTAAATGTATTTTCAAGTATTGCATATGAATGTCGTTTACTCATGCTTTTACTGTAAAATTTCTGTATAATGGGTGAGTCACTGATAGTTAAAATCATTTTGTAAGTGACAAGAACGAGACCATAGCTGCTACAGCAATTTTAATGCTTGTTGGCCATTGATTTTAAATATGAAAAAATGCAGTACATATGTTAAGTCGAATATTTCATTTTGATATGACGATATCGATATGTTTAATTAATTCATGCCTTTTATTTTCTCCCTAAAACTTTTTCGGATAAGCTACATTATTCTTTATTCTAGTTCGACTTAATCGGACATTCTTTATACACTGGACAGATGTTAACTATAGCTTTTTTTGTTTTTATTTGCAGTATCTGAATTCAGACCGCAATGGATTAAGCACAATGAGCGGTTGGCCCAGAAGAAAGCAAACAAGTCCAACAACGAGCTGAAGACCAACCAACAGATTCTGAAGGAGAGGTTGAAAAAGCAAAAAATGAAATCTAAGAAAGCTAAAGGAAAGAAAGGGAAAGGAAAAGTGAACAAGGGTAAAAGCCGTGGAAAGAAACGGTGATCCACGAAATAGTATTTTTGTGCAAATTAAAAATAAAATATAACTAAAATACGCAAAGGATACTTACTAAATCTTAAGTGACTTTTTTATACATATGACAAAGTTTTCCAAGCTAGCTATATTATATGTAAGAAATCTAGGAAAGACGCCAGTTGCAATTCAAATGTCGCTTATATATTTTATTAAATATCCTTTGTGAAATTTCTCTGAAGATATTGTTTTGCATTTTCAAGTAATGTAAATGCTTTCAAGGTGCTCTTCTATAAAATAAAAAAATATTTTATATATATTATATTTCATTGTTTTTTTTTCCTCTAACCTTATTCCTGGTAAAAAAAATATGGTTTCTAATTAACTCAGTCACCACCACTAAAGGCCTGCACACCAGGGCGAACAGGTTCCAGAACGTGTTCTGGAACATGGCCGCGCGGCCATAATTAATAACAGGCGATGTACTGAAAAATATTTCGCATAATTTATCAGTGTTCTTCGTAATAATGTGTGGTTTTAACGCGATTATCAAAAATTTCTCGAATATTATCATTTATTGAAATTCTAAGAAGGGCAAACATTTGTTTACATTTTAATTATTATGTAACCACATAAAATGAAATAATATTCTGGTTGGGTTCCAATAAGAATTTATTTGTCGTCCGGCCCCTTAGTTATTGAAAAGTTTAATCCAGCCCGCTTCTCAAAAAGTTTGGTGACCCCTGATCTATGGTATAAGAATAAGCTGTCATAGTGGACGATAAAATAATTGTATTTTAATTGTAGAAAGTTTATTTATAAACATTAGTAACTAACGAAACACGTGTCACAATTAGTAACACAATACGTGGAATAATCAAAGTTAATTTAAATTTTCTATTAGTAACTAAATTTACTCGCATTTTTTGCATCCAATAAAATCAAAAAACGTTCGTCCGGACACTGCACTGTACAACATAACCTCAACGGGTGACATTTCTGTGACCCCTCGTGTGGTCAAGAACATGCTCTGGAACAGGGATGGCGAACCTTTTTCGCAAGTGGGTCAAATTTGATTTAAAAAAAATTAAAAATCATATTGCGGGTCACAGGTTGAATAATTAAATAAAAACAATCATTTCTAAAAGTTTAAGCGGGTCAGATAATTTCTCACGCGGGTCCCTTGTTCGCCATCCCTGCTCTGGAACATAGTTTTTGAAAAATTACGTAGGTAGTTCCGGGAACAAAGTTTTTTAATGTATGGGGCCCTATTATACTTTTTTTACATGGTATGTGTGTTCCACTGACGCCATGTGAAAATGTATATTCTTCAAAATGTTATTTACTCATCAGTATATTATTTAGGAATACTTATGACGGATTGGACCTAAATCGCTAAAAATCTCTCGACACGTCTCATGCGTTAGAATCTAATGAAGACTTTGGTATGATGTTATGTCATCATATGATGCTGAATTTATTGTTATTAGGAAATCTGTTACTCATTTGTTTTTGTGGTAATCATTTTTTTTATAAAATAGGAAACATACGCAGACCTGGCTCATAGCGTGTGCAAAGTGTGCGTCGCACACAGGTTCCGCATTAAGATTTTAGTAGGTATTAGCCACTTATTTAGTTATAGTTTTGCGAGAAATAATCAAGCTGGCTTTGCATGTACATATATGCGCTTGTTTACAGGCATTTTGTATTCAATATTGTGGAGTTTTTTCTAGTATTCTCCAAAAAATGATTTCTTATTTTTTTTTATCGAGGATTATTACAAAATTTATTAAAGGATTTATACAGTGCTTTTTTTGAAAAACATGTACCTGAACTCGCTTATTATACTTTTTTCTCATACATTTTTGTATCCAGTGTGGAGCATATGGCTTTCTTGTGGAGGTATTTCAACGTAAGTTTTTTTACGCGAGCTGTTTTTTACTCAAATGCTCAACCTCTCTTTTTTTCGAAGACAGTAATAGTAGGAGGATAGGACTAGGACAGTGCTAGTGGTTTTGCCTCTTAATTGAAGAATTAGAAGGAATTTTTAAGATATCACAACCACTCATAACTTCGAACATAAATCGATTGAAGAAAATGCTGCTTAAGAGATCCGTCACGGACGCCTTGCATTCCTCTGATAGACTACTGACTTAACGTATTTTGAAGGATATAAAAGTGTCAAAGATGCACTGACAAGTTTGATGAAAAAAAGTGACAAAAATATTTCAGAATATATATTAGAATTCATGTGATAACAAAATCGCACTAAATCAAGCATTACACCAGTATTGGCTCTGATTATACCCCTGGTTCTGGTCACAGAGTAAGACTGTGGACCTGGTATTGCTTTTTTTATTATGGAGTTAATTTATGAGTGTTACGATGCCCGGTTCTCTACATTTATAAGGGACATATAAAATTTTGTCAATATTTATTAGATAGCATAATTATATTTATTGTGACTGATTCTACCAGTAAATAAATAAGCCCTTAAATATAGATGAGTGTACTTCCAAACAAAATTAGTACATTGTCGCTAGTTTGTAAAAACATTTAATAAAAAGTTTCAATTATTGAAGTAAAGTACTCATTTTTGCCGATCGATGGCGCCGCCAATAACAGATTAAAACTTTTCTAGAAGCTTCGAAAGCTCTATTGCCTATTTGCGAATTCCTAGGGTAAAACCGACTATTATGAGCCATCTTTATTTATTAGCCATTTGAAAATAAAATCTAGGTTTAAGATATAAAACCAACTCTTTCACCTCTTTACATAGTAATCAAACTCACCCTGCGTTGGGCTGCCAATACGTTTAAAAGGGTCTCGTTTCATGTTTGAGCTATTCACGATGATTCACAGAAGAGGGGAATTTATTTATCACCCTCATATATGTAATAATAGCTAGAAATAAATAAAGTAATCGAGCGATATTTAATAACATACTATTATCTCACTAAACTCAATATACCGTAACACAATACATGAAAAATGCACTTCCTTATTTACCTTAGATTGCAACAGTGAAGAGTTCTAAGATCCACACAGACTAACTTACAATACTTATTCTTCTTTTCACTCCAAATAGATGCTTCAAGCGTCACACTTAAGTCGTTGTAGATAGTAAATAAATGTCAAATATTGCCGTTAGCTGCTCATTTGATCTGAGATTTTTTTTTCTTGATTTAACAAGGTTCTCACTGGTATGCTCCAAATTTAACGAGGGGCTCGTTTATTTCAAATTAACAATACTTAAATATAAACAAATCAAATATGGTTGTGAAAAGGTAAAAAAAGTATTGTTGTATTGGAATGAATACAGTAAGTACGCTATAGGCCAGCAGTCGGCAAAGTGTGGTCCGCGAGAACATTTTGGTGGTCCGCAGAGAAATCTGACATTATTTTATGAACTTGGTGCATTTTTAGACACATTTGATCACTTTTATTTCAATATGTATTTAATACAAAAGTCCAGTTAGTGGTCCGCTAGATTAAAATTGTGAATCTAGTGGTCCGTGAGCCCATAAAGTTTGCCGACCGCTGCTAAAGGCCATGACATCCGAAATATATAAAAGAAACAATGAAAAATTGAAAAAAGGTGGCATTATTAAAACCTTGAAAATTTAATTTCAATAACATAGTATTTCCGAATCTTTGAAAATAACTTTCGATTTTACTTACTCTTAATAATTACTATTTTATTTTTGATTAGTGTTTTCTGCAAATTTTGAGACGACCAATATTTGTATACACGGTGGCTGATAATTGAAAAAAGTGGTTAAAAACTCTAAATTTATTTTTTGTTAGATATTATAAAATCAAAATTTTTATTACTTATTTATTATAAGCACATTGTTTTTATTTCACGCCTCTAATAATAAGTATACACAGTATATGATTATTATTTGAAACACAATGACCAATAGCTGTATGTGTTACCCTATTTTAGGGTTGCAATATACATGGTGTAGGTTTTCATATTTAAAAAAAACGTTTCAATATGGCAGTCAATGATTGCAATTCCGGGATGTCTTATAAAATGGAAATATTTACACATTTAAAAAATATTGAAACGATTTTTGTCAAAAATTTACTGGGCCCAATGTTTTCATTAATATAAGCACTAGCAGGCGATTAAATACGATATTTTTGCTGGTCAAAAAAGCATAAGTGGAACTCAAGTATTTTGCGTTTCTGTTATGATATAAAAAAAATATAAACTATTATTTTAGACGCTTTCCCTATAAACGGATTCGAATGATCAAATATTTTTTGCTAGTTCCCCGTTACTTTATCCATTGCATTAGCCCTTGTTAACTATTCTTTTATATAAATTAAAAAAATAAAAAAATAAATATAGATTTCTTTTGTTAGAATTGATATGGTCTTTGAAAAATTTGTTTTTCAGAATCTTCCTGGCTGTCGATTTTGTTTAAGTGATGAACACACCAACTACTTGGAAGCGGGGAAAACATAAAACTATCATTAAGCATATTCACTTTATTAATGTAGCATTTTATCACTTTGTCAAAAATTTCCCAAATTTTAATTATGTTTGTAATTACTTTCAATCGCCATTCTGAATTTATTAATCTGGGATGACTTTTTAATTATATGTTAGATGTGTTGAACATTTTAATTTTGTGTTATTTTAGAATCACTTTAATGTAATTGGCAATTTCTTTTCAATGCCAGAAACAATAATATTTATGAAAAAGAAGGTAAAAAAAAATATTGATTGCGCTCTGTTGCAAGACACGCTGTATTTCATGGCATGGCGATTCAATAAAGGCGGCATACAAGTTTTCCGATAAAATAAGCCATTAATGACAGATAATGCTGCGGTTCTAAAAGTAATCGTCGACATTTTATAAAGATATAACCGTAAGAACTTTGTTTGCAGACAATACACGTAATGAAAAAAAAACACCTACAATTATTAATGTTTCAAAGAACGTTAGTATTCGACTATACGAGGGGTCGAAAAACTTTGGAGTGAAAAGAGCCAAATTGCAGAAACAGAATAGCAAATATGTCAGAGAGTAATATGTCAAATATGCCAAATATGTTATATAAAATATGAAAACTCGTCAAGGTTAAAAGTCAATAGTCAATGAATACTTTTTAGTTCTGGCTAGCATCATTAAAATTTACATTTACTCTGACTAGTTAATGTATGAATTAACTAGTCAGTGTATAAGATCACTGAAAAGTGCTGGCAAAACTATAAATGACATTATAGTTTAAGTTAGGTTGGGCTTGGTTATATATGTTGAATAGAAAGAGGGCCAGAATGACAGAACAAGACGTTGACATTTTTGAGGTTATGTGAAATATCAGATAACAGTATAACACAACAACTACGCGATTTCCCGCACATTATCAGTAATCATTTAACCTAAGCACTTAGCTCTAACGACTCTAAGAAGCTACGAGCATTTGAACGAAAGATGCGAAAGATTTATTTAGTCATTTTATGAGTATTATGGTGTTTCATGAATTTTCCAACAATGATTGAGTTTAATTGAAAAAAAACGGCTATTTGGAATATTTAATTACACATTATATACCCATTGCTGTTATTACGTACGGCAAATTATTGTAAAAAAATTCTCGTATCGATCACTCTCAAATATTCTGAAAATATTGTTTCAAGAATAAATTATTAAGTATGTAGGTTTCTACTATATCAAATGAATAATATGCCGGTAGAAAATATAATTTCAGAACGTCAGCCGTAAAGCACTTTGGATAATGACTTGATTTCCGCTGCATGCAGTTTGTATGATAATATTTATGGTCAGACCTAACCAATAGTTTTAGGGTCGTATTTTTCTGGTCAAAATTCATATTAAATGGTCATAATATATCGGTCAGAATAGTCATAATTTAAATGAAATTTTAAATAAACCTAACCTAATCTAACCAAAATGGTTATAAAATATTCTGACCGTACATTTTTACTCTGACCGTTCATATTTTTATTCTGAGCAAAAATTGATTTCAATTCTGACCATTTAATTTGTTCCCATAGTTTTATGTACCAGCTCGTAAAAAATATGTTAAAATTGTATTGTTCTGTCAGCCATATTATCATTAATTTAGATTCACAGTTTTTAATGTGATTTTTCATATATTTTTTTAGATACTTTTGAATCGAATTTTGTTATTTTAAAAATGAATTAATAATTTTGTAATAATTTGTCATCAAATTTAAAAACAAAGCAGTTTTAACAGTACTGATTTAAAAACATATTTTTTAATATAATATATAATTTTTATTTTTATAATTGGGTAAATTGTGTTACACGTATATAAAGATATACTGTAAGTCCAGCATTTGCGCCCGGATGTTTACTCTTATTAGTATGTATACACAACTACTAATTTTATTGTATACAATATTGTTTTGACAAAAACAAATTTTTGTAATACGCTGTGGATATTGTTTTTCACTAATATATTGATATGAAATGTGTTAACGGCCCAAACCATACCATGAATAACATATTACAAAGAAACATGTAATAAAATAATAGATTTTTGAAATAATCATTTATCAAATAGTAAACAATTTGTTTTATGCTGTTTAATTCAAATAAAATATTGACCTACTATCCGGAGATTATTCTTATTTTTAAATACTAAAACAAAAATAATTAGAATAAAGTTCAATATTGTAGTGAAGCTAATAAGTACACAAAGTATTGCTTGCACACCTATTTTCAATCAATTTTATCAATTCAAAAACTTTGATAAGGAAATTTAAGGTTCTTAATGGTAATTTAATGGTAATTCTTAAAGGTAATTTAGGTTAACATCTTCTCTTTTTGTACATTTAATTACATAAAATTAATAAAGATTGCCGTTATGTTTATGAAAGAAAATAAAAGAATTTTATTTAAAGCAAGAAAATAATTTCTTTAAATAGCAATTATTTTATTTCCAGCTGTTTACTTTGCACACCCCTGCCAATTTGATGCATAAACGTATTATTACTGTACTTTTTGTAGGCAATAAATAGTCTCACTCGATACATTGTTTATATAGATATATAGCAAAATACCAATGTATTTTTTGTTAAATTGTGAAATTTAATATTTCATTGAAACCAAGCTCTCAAAAAATACAGAATCCGACAATTTTACATAAACACATTCTTTCATTCGTTTTTCATTAATCGATAAAAAATATATTCTAGTATTTAGATATTTTTTTATGATCCATTGACTAGTTGTAAGCCATTAGCACAAGTTAATATGGTAAAATGGGTAGCCTCAACTAGGCTACCCTGTATAGGGATTCTGTGTCGAGACGTCCCGGGACAAAAGTCCCGGGACTTTTAACGTTTTTTGCTGTCTTAAGTCCCGGGACATTTAACAACAAAGTTCCGGGACTTAAGACAGCCAAATTGGACATTTTTAATTTTGAAAAAAACATTCTAACAAATAAAAATTGGATGCAAGCAATCGCTAATGTGACCTAAAAAGTTAATTTTTATTTAAAATAAAGTTACATTGGTGTCTATCCGCGGGATCAGTTTTGAAAAAAAATAATTATATTTAGGCTAAGGATTAAAGGCCGGGGTTTTAACAAAATTAAGTAAAATCATATTTTGATAAGCAAAAATAAAATATTAACTTTTGTGTAAAAAATACATACTATGTATGATTTGAGGTTGTGACTTTATTATTGAATTAATTTAATATTTTTATTATTAATAAATAAATGTGTTCAAAAGATGTATTTTTTTAATTAACGCATACTTTCGCCGCCCTTTTAAAGTACGCATGAAAAAAAAATACGTCTAACTGCGTAAAAAACGCTCAAAAAAATAGTTTAATTGAAACGAAATATTAAAAAACGTTTGGGAGAAAGATATCTTCATTTATGTTTTTAGAAATTTGTTTAAATAAATTTATAATCGTATTAAAAATATAACTGTAGCAAAAACAACTTAAAAAATAATATAACTAAGTGTTCATACCTGATGTTGTTTTATTTACAAATGTTTTTCATTATTGTACAAAGTTACCAATGTCTCAATAGGACAAAAAAGGTATAAAAGCTGTATTGTGATTTGTGAAGTAACGGTCATAATTTTACCCAATTCATTGTTATTTTTTCGATACATGAACCGTTATCATCCCTTTTTAGTACATACATACAAATATTTAATTTAAATAAATTTATAATTTTATTAAAGGAAGGGGAAATAAAAGTCCCAAGTCCCGGGAAGTCCCGGGACTTTGACTTTATCACGTCTCGTGTCCCGGGACTTTGAAAAACCCGAGACTTCAGAATCCCTAACCCTGTAGTTATGTGAAATAACTTCGTCGCCGGCTTTATAACTTCACGGATATTGCGGCAGACAGGGATTCTTCAGGGATTCACTGGACACATTCTGGATTAAGTTATTGAGCTAGACAGATATAGTAGAAGAAGAGTTTCAAAATAATTTTAACTACTAAAACTCAAAGTTATTTAGAGACGGATTGTAGTAATAGATGGATTGATAATTAAATGACACAGTAGCTATTACTTTAATTGTGTTTAAGCATTTCAAAAATGGTTTAAATTAAATACATCATCATAAAAACTATCGAAAAAAAGAGTTTTACTTCGTAAGGCGACAGTCAAATGTAGTCGGAATTATAAACGCGCTGTACCTTTTTACAGCACAATACACTCATATCGTAATTAGAAGCAATCTCTGGAAAGAAAAGATCTTTAAGCCAAAACATTGAATTTCTTTGCACTAATGGTGAAAGAATATCAACATCTTTGATTTCATATAATAATAAAAACATGTTTCAAATGGTGAAGAAATATAAGCTGTTCGCGTCTCCACGCCTCACCATGGAAGCGCGCATCCCAGTTTAAAAATCGATGTTCTAAAATCTTTTGTAGTTTTTGAAAATAAACTATAGATTCTAATACAATTTGAAAACATTAAATTACAACTATGGAAAGAATCCAATGGTAGCCAGGCAAGAGGCTGCCTATTTATGATGCCACGCTCTGGTGGGTGGGTAGGGGTTGGTTCTGATCTAATTTGACGATTTGTTACAAATGTGAAAATGGTGGATAGCGAATTGTAGTAATGGGGGGGGGGGGGGGATTAAAATAAAGCCAAATCCCTAGATCCTTAAAAATGATATCGTAATACTGTTGATAACTATGTATTTCGGGACCCAGTCAGGAGATCTGACAATGTTGTGATGCCAAGAAAAATCAATTATTTTTCGAAATGCTTGAAGTAACTAATGAGAAGCTTTGCAATTACAATTCTCTCAATAAATGGTGTTTATTTTTTCTTAACATCGCAATAGACTTGCTTTTTTCGTAATTTTTTGTAAGTAAAAGAGTAATGACAATACCAAATAATAAACTGACTTTTGGGATCCTGTATTTACTACACCAACTTGAGATTCATTTTTGCCTAATATTTCTGCTGAAAGTGTTTCATTTTGCGCGCAATTTGTTCTGCTAGGTAAAATTTCCAATCACTCTTTTGTATTCTTTCTTGTTTCGTAGAACAAAAAAAAAATACTCGAAAATACACCTTTTTCGTTTTTATTCCTTTCAATCCAGAATGATTAAGGCCGTGAAATTTTATAAATATTTTTCTTCAAGGTAAAAAATGTATTATTTGACTAAAAAAATGTTATGATCGTTTATTTTCAGCGCAACAATACATTTCAGGCGTATGTACTATGAGTTATCGGGCTTAGAAAAATATTTGTGATAATCGAAAGTTGGTACCTAATCCTGTTTAAATATTATATATAACTAGCCGGTACCCGGCAAGCGTTGGAATGCCACTCGAAGAAAGAAAGTGTTTGTGTTTTAATCGTCGCCCGCTGTGGTCTAGTTGGTCAGAGCTTGCTTTACCGATCAGGTGTGTCTGGGCTCGATTCCCGGCAAGGTCAATGGCAAATTGGATTTTTTTCAATTTTAATTTGAGATCTAAGACATGGGTGTATGTGAAGTCAATTCTCTTCGAGTTAATCTCATGTGACTTCCAAAAATTCTCATCGAGTATATCTCGTATGATCTTTCAACGTAAAAATATTTGACGCATTGGCGTTAGCTGTATTGTCAAATATTTTTTTTTTGTTGAGTGCATGCTTTCCTTTTCTGTCTGTTTGATGTTTGCTGCCGATTGTCTATGGTAAAACACACGCGACACCTACTGTAATTTAATTGTACTATAACCTTCGCGCAAGTGTAAGCATACGTTGTCAAAATGAACTGTATGGCAGACATACAAAAATTGATTATTATATATGAGGAGCAAACATTCAAAAAGTGTTTTGTCACAAATTTTGAAAAATGGCGTTTTATATCAATTCTGATAGCCCATAATAAAACCTATGAAAGGAAATCAAAATTAGTGTTCAAAAAGGTTTTTTTTCATATTAAAATGAAATCATAAAGTTAACACATTCATACAAACCGTCCCTTTTGCAACACTTAAATCATCATTTTCCAAGCTTTGTATTTGTGTGACAAAACACTTTTTGAATGTTTGCTCCTCATATATGACCTATAACCTTTCCGGAAGTGCAAGCAAAAAGTTTGTCAAAGTTTCATTGCAATCGGATGAGCGGTGTGGCAACGCATAAAGTACGAACAAACAAACATTCATTTCCATAACTTTCCGCGATTTGTTCCATTCTTTGATCATCAAAATGGCCGCCTTTAAAAGAAAATCGAACGGCGGCCATTTTTGTTTTGTTATACTGCAGCGTAAAAAACATGGAAATCTACGAATATTTTAGTTTTTTGAAACTGCAAGTTAATTTTAATATGCCTATAACTATGGCATCCAATCCCGGGATCCCGTTCAATTTTCTGATCCCGAAATTCCGGGATTGAGATGGCCGCGATCCCGGGATTTCGGGATTGAGAAATTTTGAGCAAATTCTCGAAATTTACACGAAATTGGCAAATTGAAGATTTCAAATTCCTCGGTGAGCTTAAAAAAAAAAAACGAGTTTTCGTGAGATTCTGGGAAAAAGTATACCAAATCGGAGATTTTAAATTCCTCGGTGAGCTAAAAAAAAAAAAGCGAGTTTCCGTGAGATTCCGGGAAAAAGTATAGCAAATTGAGGATTTCAAATTCCCCGGTGAGAAAATCTCAATCCCGGGATTCAAAATAAATCAATCCCGAAATCCCGGGATTGGATACCCTACCTATAACCTCCCTGGAAGTGCAAGCTTAAAGGTTGTCAAATTTTTATTGCAATCGGACCTGTGGCGCTCGAATCCATAGACACCAAAATGTTTGCAAACATACAAAAATTCATTTATGTATATAAGATTAATATTCAAATATTATAATCATTCAATATTAATGATAGTTTATTGAATTTCATAAGCCTTGGCTATAAAAAAAATCAATGAATGTGCTGAAAATATTTTATTATAATTATGTTTATTTTTTTTATATATTTCAGTTATGAATTTTGACTTGGATACACTTAGTTCACTGTAGAAAACGAATACTAAAAAATATTTCTTAAACTATATCCTAAAATTATTTCTTCGCTATTTACATTGAATTACCCCTTTTATGAAATTTTGATAACCGGATTAAGCCGGATTTTCAAATTTTGATTTTGTATAAGCCCTAGTATGCATTCAATATTTACTCCACTTATCAAGGCTTGTAATGTGTGATTTTAGTATAAGTACTATACATTATGCGAATCCTTATTTGTGCAATCGTCTACATGAAATATTAGTACTTAAAAAACATCCATATACAAGTCGAAAACATAAAATGTTGAAAAGAGCCAAAAAGTACATACTGAAAATTAAAGTAATGAGCTTGAAATTCGAATCGCTTAAATTGTGTACTTTAAATTCGCTTTGTCACTAACAGCCAGGGTTTGTCTTTTTGGCATCTTCAAGCGCTTAAGTGAAAGGATGAACTTGAACTGACTGCCTGATGCCTAAATTCCTGGCATTTTCAAAAGGTGAAAACAGGTACGTCAAAATAACCCTCTTCTTCTGTTCAATTATTTATTTAAAAATTGAATTTGTATTAAATATTTTTTATTCATGCCGCAAATTATCGACGCCCAATAATAAGCTTTCTCAGTGATTTTCCATATACGAGATATATTATCACTGTATAGAATCATAACTGTCTACACGTATACTTTAATAGGACGACTATGGTTGTATGTACGACATTATACAATATCCCACAACTTCTCAACAAAATTTCATAGTGGAGGCATGAAGACAAAATAACATATTTACAAAAGGTGTTTTGATTTATCGCCAAATTTTGGTATGATTTTTTCACTTTGCAGATATTCGTAAATTGTTTTCTCATTATAAAATAGGGTCTAAGTTGAGATTATAAAAACAATTTTGATAAATAGCTTTTTTGAACATAATATACGTGTATTTATATTACACTTTTGATGCTGGGTTTTATTGAAACGCTTATTTAAGATTTAATTAACAAAATATATAAGTTATGTATTAATATAACATTAGAAAATAAATTCACCAAGCGTAACTATTTAACTGCTTTTCAAATGACATCAGGATCCCTTAGGTCTACGTGTGACCACGTGTTTTATCTTGTGAATTTGGCAACAAAATTATAGAACAGGAGAAATCATTGCAAATCGTTTCTAGTTACAATTGTATATTTTGTATTGATGTAAAGATAATCTATTACAACTAAAAGACTTTTTTAAAAAGTGTTTTCTCTGCACAAATTATTCAGTTATACGTTATTTTGGCAATACAGAATCTAGACTTCATACAGTAAATGTTATAAGTTGTCTCATAAATCGTTGTGTATTTTGAATACACTCGCAAAATTTCTTTTAAAATTTAAGCTATTTTCAGTATTATTTTAGTATTAAATGTCAACGATAATTTTGATTTGCTTTTTGGAGGAATAATAGCATGTTTTTTCTCCGTTTAAACCTATACAAACTATGGAAAGCTAGATGATAAAACTAGTTTCAGTGCATTATATTGAATAAATTCAAACGTGAACATAGTGGAAGTATGGCCTTTAAAAACGTATTTACCGCAATAGGAAGCTATGCAGTAAAATTGAAGTGTTAATTTTAATTTTTAAAAATTGACCTAAAAGTATTAGTATAAGGCTAGACCGCAAGTAGCTAAAAGTGAAGATATTGGTGATATTTTCAAAGAAAATCCAAGATTAACGATGTTTAAGGTTTTTCAAAGACTAGATTTGCATCCAGCAACGGTTTACATGTATTTGAAAACGTTGGGAAACTTTAATATTTTTAACTCTTTAAAGTTACGCACAAAATACGCAAAGACCTATAAGACAATCAATATATTAATACTTAATCATTACCAACTGAAATGTCATAAATGTCGGGAACTTTGTAAAGATTACTGGAGGTCTCAAATTTGACATTGTGACCTGCTCATCTGAGCATCTCTAAATTAGATAGAAGACTTAAAAAAAGACGAATAACTCAGTATTTGTAGACATGCGCCATTCCTGTGTCATTATTACAATAAAACTGACCTCTCCACCTTTCTTTCGTGTTTTCTTTTCCGCGTCCACGGTCTATTTCTCGATTATTACTTTGGTTATTTTTATTTCTGTTTTAATCACAAAAATATAGTTGATAATACCAGTCAATTACTACATCTGCTATATCTATCTCTCGCAACTTGCGCGATTGCGGCGCATTGTTTGGGAGCAGCTATATTAGTGTGTCATTGTTCCAGTGAAGTGGAAGGATAATAATTATGGAAGGGGAATAATTGTCATCAGTAACCGATAATTATTATGACCATGTTATTGTTATTAGGTGTATATCAAAGGAGTCGGCGTTAGTTGAAAGCGGTTTATTGACTTGGCAATGACGAGTCCCGTACTATACGGGACGATGATTTAGAACAATATACGGTGATAGCAATTATCGATGTTCAACATATTGTGATATTGGTTTGAAATTCATGAATAAATTAATTGTTATAAAAAAAATTCTGACATAAACAAGACAATAAAGATATTCTAGATATTTGAAAGAATATCAAAAGAGTTGTTTCTAAATATTCTAACAAAGTTGGTCGTTAACGAGAGATTATCGATTGGTTACTGAGAAAATAAGTACATTTATCAAGCCTGACTTTTCAGTTGTTTGATTTTTTCATTACTTTGAACTTCTAATCCATAAAAATACATAATTAAAAACTAATAAATATATAAGCACAATTGATAAATATATCGTTTGAATTATTGTACACAGTAGTCGTATTTAATCACATGTGCTTTCACTTGCATTTGAGTAAATAGTATGTTTTAAAACGAAAGAAAATCTATGTAAATGAAGTGTGTGTTTTCAGTTTGTTTACGTTTAAAGGCAAATTAAAAAGTTTTTATTCTTCAAAACAAAAACGACACACCTTTTCTGTTGGCTTAAAATCATACAAAACGACATAGTTGCGTGTCAGAGCGCTTGTGTGTACACCCGTTATTGAGTAGCTTAAAGTTTCAAAACGTTTTGTTAGATTCACTGATATGATATCGTTGAACGTTAATACTTTGATGTCTCACTTTTAAGGTGTTCACTGTCAATACTTGGTGGAATGGCATTATAATAAAAATAATAAAACATTTTTAGTACTTTTTCCACATAAAATTTATTAGATCAGGACCGGTTTCGCTCATCGCGAGCATTATCAACTGATAAGAAAAATACAAAAACAGTGATATTTATACAAATTTAAATTGAAATAAAAAGGTGTAAGCAACTATTAACAATTCTAATAAATTTTATGTGGAAAAAGTACTAAAAATGTTTTATTATTTTTATTACTTTGATGTCTAATATAAACAACAATTACGAGATATTTAATATTTATTTTAATACAGGTCGAAGAAATAATAAATTAATAAATATATATATTTTTAATAACCCAATACCCGCAATCAAAGCATTTCAACAGAAATCCTTAATAATGTACTGATTTTCCTCTATATTTTCTAATGAGATTGACTAATAATTTACTAGAGCTCTCTTCAAACTTCTTTCTCCGGACAAAATACAGATGCCAACAGACGAATCTCCAACAGTTACTTAGTGCAAAAATCATGTGTGGAATTGTTACAAAACATGTTTTATTTTTTAAAAACAATGCTCTTCCACCAAATCTTGACAGTGAACACCTTAATGTGAATAGTACAAACATATAAACAATATTCAATTGACGCCAAAACCCACCACGAGCTTACATTGCATCTCGATAATTCCCATCTAAAAGTCATCCCTGAGGGTATTTGGATGCTGTGTTAATTCACAGCTTCATTATTACCCTTTCTTCATCGGAAGCAATCATATTTTGTCTCGTAACCGAAGCCAGCTAGTATTATATTATATGCTTACTAAAATATCATATAACTTCCTTTTGTGTACATACAATCATTACGGTAAACAAATTCATATGTATTTCTATTTTTACAGCATATAATATGTCACCATATTCATGGAAGTGTCATATGAATTAGGACGAACTTTTTTAATATATTAAACATACCGAACGAGAATCGTTACTATGGAGCACTGTTGACTTTTGGATCAAAAGTATCCTTTTTAAATTATGTTTTTACCACCATTGCAATCGAAATAATTCGCTTTTTAATGATTGCCTAAATGTGACAATTTCTGCAAGTCCATTTGGTTGCTAAAAGTATTTCGTTTTAACTTTTGAGTAAATTAATATTTCGATTTGACGTGGGTAAAAAAATACGTGGCAGCTGTCATAACTTCCTATTATTTTTACATCCGAATAATTAAAATTTCATGCAGTTAAAAGTGAAAATATGTGTTGTAACAATAAGAAACGTTTTTTTATATTTTGCGCTTTTCTGTTCTACGTAGTGGCTTATATTATTTTTAAGAAAATTCTCCCAGAAAATACATTCTTTTCAGTGCAATAAATAAACAATTAAAAGCTTTTTAACACCACTCTAGATGGAGTGGAAATCGCTGCTTAAAGTAACATTACTACTAGGGTTACCATACAAAATTTATAAATTTAAAAAAAATATTAGAGTTAATACATCTTTATTGGAAATATCTTATGACCATATTTTATTCCTATTTGGTACACATATAATTATAAAAGAGAATTTAAATATTATTTTTACAATTCAAAGCTGTAACCTAGAATGTTACCACTTACTCACGAACAAAAGTTTTGGATGAGCAGCATTAAAAATACAAATAATCTCACCTTTCAAATGTACGGAACTTTTTTGTACTAAGAATTCGTGTATGGAATATTCTGTACGGAGAATTTGAGCTTGGAAAAATCTTATACGGAAAAATCCGTTCACCTTATTTAACGAACAGTGATCAATCAATCGAAATTTTCAAAGACGTCTCTGATAGAAAGATAAGATTAGGAATACTAGTTCAAAATCAATATTTCTGTAAAAAATCATAGTTCATTGAAACCTATACCAATAGATTTTAATGTAAATGCTACTAAAAAATTTCAACCTTAATCTGAATATTCGTGAACTGCAAATTTCAAAATCAAAAGTTTTTTCTTCATTTCCTATACATATAATTGACAGCCTAGCGAAAAGTTTTGCAAACAGTTTGCGAGGCTTCCTGTTGACAGGCGAGGCTTACAAAAAATATTGTTTTTTTGTACCTTAGGCATGCATAGGTTTAAATACGTTTTCGCCTTGAGTTAATCTCAAGTAACCACACTAATTGTCTCAAAATATAGTATTTCGTCAATACGCTGTATATATACAACGTAATTAAAAAAAAACAAATCATTTTCACTAATGAGGTATTCCCTTTTCGTTTTAAATATTATGATACGATTATAATCCTTCTTTTGAAAATTATCACTAATACGGTAGAGTTTTCCCGCGTATACATATTGATTTAATATTACGATTAATCTTTGTGCAAATGAGTGTCACCCTGCTTCGAATGCAGGGCGCACAAATCCTTGGATTACGCTGTAGATACGGAATGATAACACGGCGTGCTAGTTCGCTCGCCGTAACTTAGTTATAAAAGCGCTTATTTTAATCCCAGATGAGTCGTAGAAACGTCATTGAGCTCGGATTGAGGTGAATGCATCGCATCTCAGCGCCACCCTCATTTTGCGGACGCTTCGCGAAGCTCTTTGCTTTCAACTCTGAACCCGTCCACCAGGGGCGCTTGAATACGCGATGAAGAAACACAAGGTTTTATGAATTATTTATGCTGTGATACATTTAAGCAGTTGTTGCATGATTTAACTCTTGATTTTAGCCTTGGAGATTGCAACAGAGGTAAGTTAGAAAATATGTTGTCACAGTAAAGTTGTGCCCTGCGTGCGGCGAACATCCACTAACGGTAGACACAACATCATTATGGATTGTGGTAATGTGACAGATGCTAAAAGTATCGAGTAAGGAAGATCTTTAAAGTTTTTATACAGCCATTTATGATTCATATTTTCTTTGCACCATATTCAAAGCTAAAAACGGGACGTATAAAAAGTATCTACTAGTAATTACTGTTAATAGCCATTTATCAACATCTTTTATCTTCATCTTCTTTGGTGAGGCGATGAGTGATTGAATTACAACTGGTCATCATTGTAATCACTATTGATAAAATACTCCACCTGTTACGTAGATATTTTTTTCTCCAACAGCAATAACGACATTTCAAACCATAATTTCCAATAATAAACATGGATTTAGATTTATACATAAAATGGACTAATCAAATTAATCTCAATTTTCATTTGGCTTTTTCATCTACTGATGAACTTGAAATAACTATAAATTATTTCAATATAAATTTAAAAAAAAATGTCATTTTTCTAGGCATTTATCTTGTTTGAAAATCAAAGTTATATATTACAATAATATGTAAGTATGTTTCCAGTAAGGCTTAAGAAATTGAAAATCATTTCATTGTATTAAATTTAGTTTTCAGTAAAATAATGAGAACATGATATTATTGGATGAGCTCCATAACAACCGTTTATTGTTTGGAGCAATATTTATAATTTAGCTGGAAATTGTGGTGAAAATAAAATAATAAAAAAATGTTTTATTTCCGAGAACATTATCATGCTGAAGCTATGTATTATTTTACTCTTACGTTTTAAATCATAAATATCATTTAACGTTAGTTGTCTTTTAACCACAAATCAATTTCTACAGATGGGTGTCATTTATATATCGACACCCCCAACCCAACAAAAAAAAGTTACTCAATTTTCACGAGAGTGAAATCAAATGTTTATTACTAGTAATTGAAATGAAATCTACTTGATAAACATCTCAAATAATCCAAAGCAGATATTTTTTTTTGTTTCGCTCAAGGAAAGAAGTATGATATTTACGCGATAAAAGAAAAATGAAGCATAATATCACTCATATTTGAGTTTTTATATCTATCTATCTATCTATCTATATAAAACAAAGTCGGGTTATTTACACCACTTATAACTCAAGAACGGCTGGACCGATTTTTATGATCTTTGATTTGCTGGCTTTGTCTCCACCCAAAATAAGCATCAAAATATCAAAAAAATACCATGGGAAAGAAATTATGAAGAAAATTTATCTTCTCATCCACTTTGTATTGAGCGGCTTTTTCAACCGTTAACTTGCTTGCGTCGGTGGCGTGTAAAAGGTTGGCTCGGTAGTCATCATGCTTCAAGTTATCAAGTTAACACAACATTTATTGATTATGAGGCGGTACGAAGGTCACCGGGTCACTTTGTTAATTATAAAAAAACACAACTAAATGAAATATAAAAATGTTTGCCTATTTGTTACTACTAACAAATCATTCTAACTTTCGTGGAGTCGTTGTTTATGAAAAGTGTAAATACCTACAATATACTTACCGCGGGTATAATAATTATTAAATACAATGTAAAAAAATGCGGTCCAGCATTTTAGCGCTTCTACCATAGACAATGGAAAATATAACGCTGAGATTGTTTTTTATTTGCGAACGTGATTCCACCTAAGTTATGTGAGGAATATATTTATTTCGCCGAGACGAAAGAAAGTAATAAAAACTTTTCTCGCCTTCAAAGAAAGATGACTAACGGAATGATTCATAAAAAAAATTTTATCTCGAGCATCACTCAATTAGAGAATACGAGAAAGCCTGAAAGTTCTCCCAGGAAGACGTTTCGTATTTAATTGGCTTCTTTTTGTGAAACCAGTATCAAAATAACTTCAATTAAATACATGCTCTTGTTTTCTTTTTAATTTAAAATTATTTTCCCATATTGACGACTCTTACAGTAAGATATAATTTCGCTAAATATATTCTGTAATTGTTTGTGTTTTTATAAATTATATTGTTAAATTTCTAATTTTGGATAAACCTTTGAATTTTATTGTTACTGGGTGACCTGTCATACTGAATTGTGTTTTAATATGATTAAAAATAAGTAGATTTTATTGGTAAGAGGTCTTCAAGATTTTAATTACAGTCAATTAAGTGTTTATTGTTAATATATTACATATGATCAATAAATTATTTTCACATTTTTATTACTAACTTTTTTTTACACACTTGTAAATCTCTCTTGAGTTTCGTATAAAAAGTGCTTTATCGGTTAAAAATTCTCTTGGTGAGCGAAACCTGTCATGATTTTAATAAAAAAAAATGCGGACAAAACAAAAGAATGTTTTATTATTATTCAAATAATATACTTTTTCAACAATATTCGCTCTCAATGTGAAGATTATTAATTCTTACTGAAGAATATTAACAGAAGATGTATGTATCATTCATCTCTTTTGCAAAAATGGTAAGGGTAGAAAGATGGGGCTAAACAAGGACCAGTAGTAAGCTAATCACTCTGGCTTAAAGGGTTGAAAGCGATTTAAACTTCACAGAATTTCATGACTTTAATCGAAAACTCAGTAAATTAAATCGGTCGTATTAGAATTCAAACCTGTTGATAATTTAAATATTCCTATACAACTGCCGTATGACCTTTATGTTAGTATTTTAAAAATCTAAGAAAGACTGCGTTGTTGAAATTCGAGAGATTTATCACATCATAGTATAATTTTACAAAAACAGTCATATCTGTCAACTTTAAGGAGACATTTGAAGTTTTTTTGGGTCAGTGTATCTGATTACATGTGCATTTTTTTTTACTTGACAGTTAGCACTAGTCATGTAAACAAAAATATCCCTCTAATAATACATAGGTTCCCAACCTTTTTTGCGTGGCGACCCCTTTTTATAAAAGCCATGTGACTAGGGGACCCCCCCGGGATTGGGAACTCTACTGAACTCTAGCGAGTCGTTTTTTTTTTTAACTCACCGAGGAATTTGAAATCCTCGATTTGCTACTATACCTTTTCTCCGGATTGTCTCCGAAACTTCTTTTTTTCTTTAGCTCACCAGGGAATTTAAAATCCTCGATTTGCTATACTTTTCCACCCGATTTTCTACGAAACTCCTTTTGTTGTTCAAATCCAAAATCGAAAAAAGTTCGCGACCCCACAGAAAACCCGTTGTGACCCCCAGGTTGAGAACCCGTGCTCTAATAGTAATTTGATATCGGTCATTTATTTGCACATAATAAATACATCGCTCGTTCAATGCAAAATAACCAAAACACGTAAAGCCGTAGATGAAACTTTTGATGCTATTTTAATTACTGTTTTATGATCAAATAACATTTTTATTATTTTTAAAATAACAAAGCTTTTTCAAACTTGTTTTACCAAACTTAAAATTGTTTATATATATACTAGCACTGTACTTATACTGTTATTAAAAAAATCCTTCGTATAATTTTACACGTAAAAAGAAAATCAAGATTGTTATTTTATTTGTGTTTTACATTGAGTGGAAGAAATATTTTATTACCTACTTAAAAAATTAAATAGGTTGTTATTAAATGAACTAAGATCTTTACAATATTTTTGTTGAAAATTTAAATTATGGATATTTATTGGGTTATATTGTAGACTAAAATAATATTATAGAGGTCCAAATATCACCCCCGAGAAATGAGAAAAAATGATTATATTTTTGACGATAGTACGCAAGAAAAGCATCTGTAGCTGTACTCATTATTTTTGTTTCAAATGAGATTTCAAAAAAAAAATATGAAGAAAATAAAGAAAGCAAGAAATTCCTGCGAAAATAAAAGCGATCTATCAAAAAATGGCGCGTGAAAAATATGAGCGAATGTATTTATTCAGAAAACGGAGAAATACCAAGGAAAGCCTACTTTGTCTTGGTTGACAACGTATTATTTCATTTCGTGTTTTTTGGACGGAATATTATACAGAGAGTCCCGAAAACTGTCAGTCGAGATCTGGTAACATATGTGTGATTATGATGATGATGATAGATGGTGCCACAGTGCGTATTTCATAATATTACTATTTTTCTACCAAATCAGTATATGGTACAAGAAAATTGGAGTATTCCATATCACAAGTAAAATGAAAATAAGTATAAAAATTATTATTTTGACATAATCGCATTTATTCACATATTATAAATATTATTCTGTTTACTAGGCGGAAGACGAGTAACCTTTCAAAATTCTTGGATGTGTCTTAGTCTATTACAGAAATATGGTGAAGTAAAAATTACATTTAGAATTGATGGAACAATATTTAATTTATCACTTTTATTGTGTTTTGTTCTTATTTGCTAGATAGAACTGTATTATGAAGTTTTAATGCTTACATAATGGTACATTCTATTGATTTTCAATCTCTTTATGAAAATTGCAATTAAAGACGATCTTCAATATTGAAATTATTTGATTGCTTCGGTCTATAATTTATTTCAAGAATGTTTAGAAAAATCGGAAGCGCTTTTTTCAAAAATTGAGAAACACACTTGATGGCAAGTGTTTTAATTATTGCAATATTTTTCTATTGAATCTATCATCATCAGTGATAAAGTTGAAGAGTTTGCAGACAGCCTTGAAAGCCAATTTACACCCAACACAATTGACCCAAGCAATTTAGTCATGAATAAAAACGCGTTTGATATAGAAATCGCTGCAAAGTTAATTCTAGATCAATCTCAAGATGCAGATGGCGAAATTATCTATCCCACCTCATTTGCCGAGGTGGAATGTCTCATCAAAAATCTACCTGACAGGAAAGCGTTGGGCAATGACAACATTGGTAACAAGGCTCTCAAGCAGCTCCCGGAAAAGGGCATTAATTCGCTAGTAAACATCATCAATGCGTGCTTGCGATTACAATATTTTCCGGCACGATGGAAAGAAGCTGATATTATTCTCATTCCAAAACCTGGAAAAGATCATACACTTCCAGTAAATCATCGACCAATAAGTCTGCTCCCCGCAATGAGCAAAGTCTTAGAGCGTGTAATTAAGATTAGGTTACAAGAAGTTGTTACGGTGAAAAAAAATAATCCCAGACACTCAGCACGGCTTTCGTGCTAGCCATTCGACAAACCACCAACTCCTCCGAGTAACGGAGTTTATCACAAGTGGATTCATTCTTAAAGAAGTCACGGCTGGCCTCTTTTTAGATATCGCAAAAGCCTTCGACAGAGTATGGACTGAAGGGCTTGTATTCAAAATGTCGAAGGCTGGCATAGGATCACCACTGGTAAAAATTCTCAATTCATTCATGACAGGCAGATGTTTCAACGTTAAAATGGATGGAATTCGATCTTCACCAAGGTCAACTCGGGCGGGAGTTCCGCAAGGCTCTGTTTTGGGACCCATATTATACAATATATACACCTATGACATTCCTTCCGGCGGAGAAAACGACGCAATTATAGCACAATATGCAGATGATACGGCTATTTTAGCTAAATCTCGAAATCGACAAAGCGCTGTCACGCATGTTCAATCAGCTGCTGACACAATTGCAGACTGGTGCGACAAATGGCGAATCAAAATTAATACCGAAAAGAGCGCGGCAGTAATGTTTTCCAAGGGTTTTATCAGAAAACCTAATTTTGCTTGCATACGCATGCACAACGCAGAGATCAAGTGGTCTAATTCGGTTAAGTATCTTGGACTCACACTAGATAATCGACTTAAATTTAATGAACACGCCGCGATTAAAAAACGTCAAGCTAACGCTACAAAGGCAAGGTTGTATTTTATGCTTAACGCGAGGAGCAAACTTACTCTCAAAAGCAAGCTGCTCCTCTACACAGCAATCACTCGACCAATCATGATGTACGCTGCTCCAATATGGACGTATGCTCACCGTAAACATATGAAGACTCTCCAGATTGTCCAAAATAAATCACTGAGACATATATGTAACGCCCCGTGGTACGTGCGTAACACGCTGCTTCACAGAGACTTGAAAACACCTACCATCCGCGAGTTCGTTCGTGAGATATCTCAAAGGTTTCACAGCGAAGTAGGGAAACATTTTAACCCAACGATATCTAATCTCCACAATTATGACGAGACACTGCCTGAGAATCGTTTTAGACCGAAAGCAATTCTGCTCGACGACCCTCCATAGATCTTATGTCGTCTAAAATTGGCACTTTTAGAACGAAATTAGCATCACGAAAATGACTCTCTTTGTTTGACTTTCCTTGTGCACTGTATGTGTGTATGTATGTATGCGTATGTGTGTGTACATGTACGGATGCAGTGTGGGGAAGCATATAGAATGTGATTTGCAAAATAGTGCATATGGAGTTCCCGTGAACTTCTTATCTCTGTAGCGATCGCGCCCTTCTGTCTGCAAACGATGGTAAGGGGATGCAATTTACAATTCTTCAAACACTTTATCGATGAAGGAGACTAGAAGAACCTTGACGTTAGCGCGTCCTGGTACTTGAAGCTCCATAAATTTGATATCCAAACAAAAAAATCATTTTGAAAAATCAACAAAACACGTTTTCTTATTACCTTAATGTTTCTACTTTAAGAAAACAAGTTTCTAAATAATGATTTTCTAAACTTACTTTCGAAGACAGATTGGGTCTTGCCAAAGCAAAGTCAAACTTTAAATGCAACAAGGTACTTATCCTTATTCTGAGATAATAATGCCTTTAAGTTTTATGTGTTGCTAAAATTTGTGGTATTCTTAAACAGATATTTTGGAAGTTAAAAAATATTGAAAGTTATTGTTTCTTTATATTGACTACTGACCTTTTGCTTTATCTGAGGAAATGAATGCATTTTTTAACAAAAAATATTTATCGGTTTTTTGTTGTACAGTTTTAAAAAAAATGTTGGTTGGTTCTTCCAACTTACTTAAACGCGTAGCGTAGCTCTTCTGAGCAAAATGACACTTATAAGAACTTCATATTTGAATATTTTGAGGGTTGGTTCCTTGTTGCAAAAAACCGTCCAAATCAAATTGCAGACATTGTAAGAATTATCAAAAATGTAAACTGAACATACGCACGCAGTATTTGTAAAGGGGTTTTTTAGACAGTGTTTAATAAGACATTAAATAAATATTCAAAAAGACTACCTACCACAAAAATAAAACAGCCAATAACTTTGGGCTCCATTAAAAAACTCCACGTTGTTACAGTAGGTAAGAACGTGGTAATAAAGAAAGAAAAAAACAGATGTAAAATACTTTATTTAAATAAGTTAAAAATGCATTGTTTCACCTGAGAACGTTAAAGATTTTCCAAGTAAATATGTACACGAAATAAATACGATTTAAGCTATAATATTACAAAATTAGTTAAGAGTATCCAAGGTTAAAGTATAGTAAGATATTTTAAGAGTGTAAACCAACTTTGGTATGAGATGAACTTAACGCCAAATAAACGAGTCGATGGCTTGTTCTCATGCCCTCGTTAAAAATAAGCTTTTGTGAAATTTTAGACAAAAGCTGTAACAGAAACTATTCATTCAACTTGAAATTTTAGCCGAGTTCATTATGACGTCAAAGTGTCTTAATTATTATTGAAGCGAGAGACAAAAACGTTGAATATCGAAAGTGAAGACAAAAAAAACTTTAGATCTTACAATTACGCAAGAGTTTATATTTTAGGACATTAAATATTTAATGGTTGCTTTTGTATCAAATTTAATGTCAAATTAATTATAAAATTTCGTTACTTGATCAGTGATAGTTGTGAGAAAATAAAATTAATTCAAACCAACTGTATAACTGAATCATTGCGTTGCAAAAGCCATTCAGGGCATTTTTTTATGGAAACGAAGTATGAACGCTATATTTTTATTATCTTAAATTCTGTCTAGTTAAGCGAGTGAAGGTTTTAAATAACGTCCTATAAGATTTAAAAAAATGCCAGTTTGAGAATCGAGTTACAAAAAAAAAGTAATCTGCAACCAAATTAAATGGATACATTTGCTAGCACAGATACAGACAATGACAAAAAATAATACATCTAATGTTAGGTATGTATGCAAAGCAGTTTTTCGTCATTTACTCAAACATAAAAAAGCTCCCAAAGTGCTTTTTGCAACTTAATGATTCAACTGTCTAATTTCACTTATGAAAAAAAAAACAAATGTTAATTTTTCAGTGAGTACATGACTTTCTATGTAACGACACAGTTGTGTGAGATACAGACAAAGTGTAAAATCTCGTCACTGTATACATTCACTATTCGATGTATTTTAACAGTTTTTTTTGAATTTACCATCATTACAATTCAAATTCACTTTGCCTGCTATACTGTTCTGTTACTTTTTCAATTGATATTCTAATTTCGATAGTTATGGAATCACCAAACACTAGGAGAAGATCGAATTACTAGATTAAAATAATTAATGTCTCGTTGAAAAGTTTTTGTTTTTAATATAACTTGAGATTAGTGTGAAACATAATTGTAAAGTATATAATAGAATTAAATCGGTTATAAAACAATCATAACATAACCTAAAACACAATACACACATGCCCAAAGATAATAAGAGTGTGCAGTAGCAATTTTTGGCGCACAACACACACACACTCTTTATCTGTGCATCGTTAGCGTCGAGCATATTGAGATAATACTGAAAGGAGGCACCAACTCTAGGTAATAATTTCCAATTTTATTGTTTCTGTTTTCATCGAAGGTTCAAATTATTCCCAAACTTCAAAACAAAAAAACATTAAGTTGTAATAAGTACCATGTGTGAAACGAGTGAAATTCTCATTCAGTGCTCCAGAGAAAAGGAATATACATTTGAAATGTTCAATCAAAACTATCAGGAAGACAAATCAGGGCCGCTCTATCCTGTTTATTCCAAATCATTGCTTTCATCAAGTGTAAGCGATGTTTTCACAGCGGTGGCAAACTGATCCCGATACAGAAATTGTCATTTATACGGCTGTATAAAAAAAATATGTCAGAAAAATAAAACTGTATGTCATTATCTGCAATATGTATTCGACATAAATCCATGTTAAGCAACAAGAATATATCAAACTGCCAGAAGATAATATGACATATATAATATTACGTAGATCAATATATTTTTGTGACATATTTTTCATTGGCTATATTGATGGTGTTTATTGTTTTGGTGAAAAGAAATAAACAAATATAATGGGATATTAAAGCGATGAGCACTCATTGTAAGTGGCTTTTAGGTAGGGGAAAGTGGTGTATATAGGCTCATAATGTATGTACTTGTTTTTGCAAGAACCAATTGTAGTTCAGTCTCTTAACCTCATTATTTTAAGATGGTAAAAATACGATGCTTAAATAGGGTTTGAAATTGGGCTGAAAATCGTTTTGGGAGTTGGTCGGTATGTAAAAAATATCATATGTAGATATCCGTTGGATTCAATGAGCGTTGACCACTCGATTACGGAACCAACGAGACGAAAAAGATTGGTCGTAACTTTAATATTTTGAAGCTTTTCATTAAATGAATTCTTTTATCCATGTCGACTTCCAATGTGAAGCTTATGGCTTTCTAATGGAAGTATCTCAACAAAAGTTTTTCTACGAGAACTGATTAGTTATTTAGTTGTTCAACTTTTTTAATGAGAGTAGGGATGTCTAGTATAGGGCTAGGAAAGTATAAGTGGTTGGCTAATAATTCTAGCTACACAACGTTTTTTTAGGATCAGAATGGTGGTGGGAGGGAGAGGAAATTTTGAATTGGAAAATTTTTACATATCACAAAAACAAAATTCAATAAATTGACTGAGAAAATGCTGTTTGTACTGGGATTCGAACCCGTGAGGTCCGGCCTATGTCGGGTTCATGACACAGTTGTCAACGTCGTTGATTTCAGTACCGAACCTCACGGGGTTCGTACAGTAATAAAAACATTACATCTTAAATGTGTACTACCATTTTAAGAAAACAAATATTAAATAAAGACGTATTCTAATGATAAAGAAACATTTATACTTTCTTCGTATTTTTATACACCAATTATAGACAATTTATCCCTAGTAAAAAAAATACATAAGAACATACATTGAGATTGGAATTCTGCAACCCCGTAAAGTAGAAAAAATAAAGCTATTTGTTTAATTTTGTTTGTATAAAAATCGTGATTTGTCTCTACGAATTTAATTTGAGCAGATTCTGCCTGCATTTTCAACATATAAATTTAATATTGCCGAAACATTTCTACCGTATTTTCCAGTTCACGCTCATCGCGATATTTTCGTTGTGTTTTTTTAAACCAATATTTCCCAGTATTCAAACCGGAAAAAATGTATTTTCATTTTCGCTTCCACGAAATTTATTGTAAACAATGTAGGTGGGTTTTACACGGGTAGGTGTTCCGCGGGTCTTTGTTTAGCATTCAATATGGAGGCGAGCTCCCTCTCGATGCTAAGCCCGCTGAGCAAAAGCGATAGACCAGAAATCTCATTCCGATAAACGGAAATTGAATGTGATACCCTGCCGATAATGCCAGAGAATAAAATGATAATTTATAAATCCGCAAGAGTTGTTTTTATTTTTTTTTGTATCACACCATCTATTGGGAGATATTTGAATTAGCATATTCAAATAAGAAGTACCTAGATAAAACAAAATACGTTCGATAAATCGATTTGAATATCGTTCACCAAAGATTTTGAATTTTTCCTTTATTCGTTAAAATGTTGCCATCGGAGAAAACCCAAATAATTGAAAAGCATTCATAATTTACTATTGTATAACGATTAAATTTTGATTTCGTTTACATAGTTAATATCAGGAAGTTACATGTTATATATTCTCCGTAGTTACATAGTCATTCAATTCCGAACCCTATTTGATATTCCGGGTTTTTCAAATTCACAATTTTTCAATCCCTGGATTTATCATTTATCATAATTTCATGTTTTAATTTTTTTATATATTATCTATCCCCAATCTGACACTAAGTTAACTACCAAATAGACATTCATTTAAGCGACAGTTGATAAAATCAATTCAAGGAAAAGGAATATCGTAACAACTTAAAGATGTCCGTGGCCATTATTTTCTGCAATTAGATATACATATTTGTTAAGGTATTAAAATTTGAATCTCAGTATAGACGGATTTTTCATAGATTTATGATTTTTTTCGTTGATACAAATGTCTCATATGACTGATATTCTTTCGCAAACATTCAATTATAAAAACGGGATATGGCGAGAGCGATAAGCTTTAACCAATAGTCCTGTCCTAGTCTTATCCTCCCATCCTTAATATCTTCGAAAAAAGACAGATTGAACGATTGAGAAACAAGCAGTTTTCGTAGAAAATTTCTGTGAAGGTAAATTTTATTAGAAGTTTATATAGTCAACATTGGGAGTGGACACGGTTGTAAAAAATCATCAATTGATTTTTATCCAAGAACATGGATTTTGTTGATGTTTTTATTTCCTTTCACTCACTCCCTATCCGATTATCAAAACGAGAAAAGGAGGAAGCAAATATCTAACTTTTATTCCATTACTTATCTCGTATATCTATTACACCAATTATAAAAAGATAGCCCAAGTATTTTATTTATAATCATACCCCGTTCTTCTAATTATGTTTTAAAAATAAGCGTTTTTTTTAAGTTATTTATCTCTGCTTATTTTGTTCAAATTTACTAACGTCTTTTTTGAATCTAAATGCCAATTTAATGTATTCATAATATTTTGATATAACCTATTTGATGACGTTTACATCAACATAGATTTTAAAACATTATATTTATATGAATATAAATATATGCGGGTTTTTATAGCTAAAAGTAAAAATAATTGTCAGGACCAACATACATGTTCGTTAATTGTAAAATGTCTCATGAATATTTAATAACGTGACATTATTAAAAAATGACGATTCAAATATAAAGTAATGAAGATTGATTGGCTGTTTCACCTTCCCTTATATACGACTCATAAATCACCCTTGAATGAAGTATAAGGGTGTCTTTATAATCTAACGCGGAAATGAAAAGGAAAATAAATTGAAACGTGGCATTATAGGCATAGGTAATTTAAACGTATTCTAAATAAGATTTTTTTTCAATATTGGTAACAAAGTAGTTTTAATAAAAAGCTACCTAGTTTTGAAAAATAAAACCCGATGTGACGATGTTATTCTCATCTTGCATTTCAATGAAAGAGCAAAGAATGTGCACGTATTTTAATTCATATTTCTATTGAATAGAACTGTTCCATTATGATTGTATTTCTACGGGCTCGAGCTCGTCTTCTCAAGTAACAAGATTCAAAGACTTTATTTAATGAAAATAAAAATTATAATTGATTTTTCGTGTCCTTTGAGGATTATAAAGAGTTTCCTGGACTCCAAATGAACGATCACATGGCATATATTTTTTGGAGAACGTGTCGTTCCCCAATTTAAAAATTGAATGTGTGACTCATAGCTACCTTTTTTAGTTGATTAATTTTTAATATGGTTTTATTTTTGATCCTAAAGTTACAATCCATACCCACTACCAATGTGAAGCAAATGGACTCATAACGAAGATATCTCAAGAGAAGTTTTTCTACGCGAACTGGTTGTCACTTAGTTGCTCCAACTTTCTTTTATCGAAGAGAGTCAGATGTACACGAACGGTAGAGCAAAGAGATAGCTAGTGATTACTACTACTATCGCTCTCGTTTTTTGAAGGGTGGGTGCTAATTTTTAGGCATCACAAACATCCATTCTTTGACCAGAAATTTTAAAAATGCGATTCGCTTTGAGACTTGAGTCCGTTTTATACGCAACGGAAGCCAAAGACTTTGACCATTTCACCACAATCCCCGATATAAACTTTGTATAGATATTTAAGTTTTATTGGTAAATATTTTGTATCATTATTTATTATTTTCTAATACTTCAATCGCCATTGTTTGTAACATCTTGTTAGTAGTCTTCAATTTTGTATACACAAACATATATTATATTTTCGATGGATTCAGTGATAACTTTGGGGAATTTCATATTTAATATAAAATTAAATTTGATAACTTTACTGCAAAATTTTTAAAATGCTTACATTCGTAAATTTTGTGACGTCGTGTCTTATTACGATTATTAAAAAGTCAAAAGTCGTGTCACAATTTGTAACACAAGTGGAGCAACAAAGTTATTAAATTTAATTACATATTTACCCTGTATCGATTTATATTTTCATCAGTTGTAAATGCTCGTGATGAGCAAAACTGGTATTGATGTCGAATCAGTAAAAAAATGTTTTTGGAAAAAAAACAATTTGGTTGTGATTTATATTCACTTCTTTTGGTTAAAACATATACATAATTAACTTAGATACAGCGTTTATACAGATATGAATCTTAAATAACTATGATTACAAATGTTTTAAACAGTTAATTCTATTGAATCAATATTGAGTGCAGATAACAATAATCCAATTTCTTTGAAAGAAATGCTACCCAAACTGCATTAAGTGTTAAATAAATTTTACTCTGCACTGATTATATCTTCGGCCGTCCAAGCGTTGTCTGATAGGGGATGTAATTTATTGTTTCGAGATTCACATTTCACCGGCTTGACAGCGAGACTGGTTATCTTTAAAAATACCGCCATTGTTTTTAATTAAGAAACGTTCAATAAATCACGCAATCTCAATGATCGCCAGTGCACCAAAATAATTGATATATAAATAATGTATATATAAATATTCATAAAGGCTTTTATTGGTTTAAGCTTAAATACAAACTGAATGTATAAATAGATTCATAATTATATTTTATAATATACGCCGATAAAATGTATTCCGTTTGTACTTATTAGAGTTTGTTTTAATGACAACGTTTAATTTAATTAGTTGAACTTTACGATAAACACATGGTGTTTATTTTAACCCGTATTTATTTTCATACGTATTTTGAATGTACGATTCAAAATTGTTTTTGGAAAACATGGCTGACTCTAATCATTTTTCAACGCGTTCTAAAATTTAAGAAAGAGTATATTGTAGAAAATAAAATTGCCAGATTTTAAGCATACTATTTTTTAATATAAAATTAAATTTGATACCATTGTTGTTCCACCTTTTTGCTTCTTTGAGAAGCTACATTTTGTAACACAGCAAGTGAAATAACGAAGATAACCATATCAGTCAAAACTATGTTTAAACTTAAATAGCTTCAACTATATATCAAATCAATATTTGTAGAACTAAAATAGTTTGTTATTTCTTCACCGTAGTACAAAATTATTACGTGATACTAAATGCTTTTACAAATGATTGACTTTGTACCGTAACATTGACTTTACTCGATAGCTAAAGCTGGTACGAGGCAACAAGTCAACAAGAGCTGCATTATGTGAATTATGAATATAATTTGAGTCAAGAATCTCGATTGTGAATCGTCGTTGAGTTTCTTAATTTAAAAAGCTGATATCAGGTATCTTATAAAATCCAAAATGGCATGACATCGACTGTAAGAAAAATAACACCGGGACGAGATAAATAATATATTCATGGAAATTTTCATGATGCGTTTTTCTTCTTTTCCTCGACGTCGAGCTTTTTACTTTCTTCGCTTGATAAGAATTTCACACATACTAAGAACGTCATTGTCAGTGTGTTTATAAAACGCCACTCCAATGATAATAGTGGTCCTAGGATTGTGAACTTTAGATCTCAATAACTAAAAAAGAAGTACTTTATCTAGCATAAATATTTAACATCGTAAATCCACAGGTAGAGTAATAAGCTGTGACTCGTGTATTACTTTTTTATCAATTGACATAAATAAAGCATTAATTAACAACATTTAAAATATAACAGGCGGCTTATCATTGCTAAATGTATTTCATGTGAGATTAACTCTTTCTAAAAAATGTAATTGATTTTTAATTATTATTACTATTTCTAGTATCTAACCCCCTTTCTGCATCCAATATAAAGGAAAGAAACGCAATCTCCATCTCGTAGTTTATAAGTTAAGGATCAGATTCAAATTTTTCTTTGTTTGTAAATAGCATTACGATAGTTTGTTTGAAAACTTCTTTGTTTTTCATAAATAATGTGAATGAGAACTTGAATACGCTGTTAAATTGTGATTTAAAATCAAATTATGTATTTTTTATTACTCCAGTATAAAATTGTGATTTCTGTATTTATGGTATCTTAATACCAACGAAATTCATTCTAATATAGAGAATTTTTGAAACATTGTTCACCGAAACTTATTAATTAAAGAAAATTGTTGAATAGAATTTTATTTTCTAAAATAGTATCTTAATATCATCGCACTCGGTGAAAATATACGAAACTCTACGAAGCGTAGATCCGTAACGAGTTTATTTCGTATTCAAATACACAGCGTTTATTTTGTAGCTAAATCCACTCTCGGTGCATTAAAGATTTTACACAAAACAATTTATTACTCCTGTCATAATGGCTTGACCTCTTGGTTGGTTACCCATGGACGTAAAACGGTATTTTTAAGTTGCTAAGAATGGAAGATAAACTATAAAATATTTTACCATTTTTTAACTACAAAATATTTCTAATTTGAACTAAAACAGGATCTTATTAAAGTATTGAAATATTTGTACTGTTGCCATGGCTTGAATAAAAACAAAAAATAATAATAGTGTAAAAGCTTTTGTGCCGGACCTCACGGGCTCAAGTCCTAGTACGGACAGCATTTGTTCGTTCTGTTCGAAGGCATAGGTGTTTGTGATCCTTTGATAACCCGGCGTAGCGCGTGCGATTAGTTAACCAATAGTCCTGTCCTAGCCTTATCCTTCTATCCCTACAATTTTCTTTAAAAAGGAGAGGTTAAGCGACTGAGTAACAAGCAGTTCTTTTAGAAAAAAAATCTATTGAGATACCTCCATGCTCCACATTGGGTGCGAACATGGATAAAGAAAAGAAAAATATGTATCTAATATATGCTGTATAAAGAAGTTTTCTGCAAGTTTTTATAAATAGGTCAATCAGTTATATTCCTTTTAAAACAAAAACAGAAATGGATGGTAGCTGTCATTGTCTAACAATTAAATTAAATTTATACTAGGACTAACGAATGGAATAACAATGAACATAGTAAATCTTTCGTATTCCCAATAAACCAATTGCCGCACCAATACGAATGTCACCATTTACTCTTCTATATTTTTAATTTAACTATTTCTTAACACAACAACCAAGAGTAAAGAGTTTTTTTGGAGGAAATTTAAGCTTATTTTATAATATGTGAATAGTAAAACAAATCACTTTAAAATTTATACAAAATTAAAAAATAAGAAAATAACCAGTCTTACAGCCAAAAGTTTGTTATTTCAATAAGTTTATGGATTTATATGCAAAGTTATTTAATGTTATCTCTTCTAACAATATATTCCAATACAAAAATGAACAAAAACTGACGGCAGGTGAATAGTTTTTGCCTTGTTATTTAAGAAGTTATTGATGTTCTCAATTAATTGCATAATTGATTTTTGTCCGTGCACTTGAATGCATAAAGATACTGAAATTCGAAGCCTAAGATATAACGTGTGGAAATGTACACAACTTGAACAATGTAAATTTAATATTGAATTTTTTTCAATGGAAATCTTATTTTGAAATTCAAAACGTTTCATAAAGACGCATTCTAAGAAATGATTTTCTTAATATTTAAAAAAAGTAATGCTATTTTAATTTTTTCTTCAAAGAGGCTTATTTTGTAAAATGACCATTAATTTCTTAGAAATTTTCATCCAAATGAGGCATTTGTAAACAGCGCTCCTGTCTCTCGTTTCTTTCGGCTGGCAATCTCACTACTTAGCATCTATATACATAATTGTGAAATATATATGAAAATTTTGTAATCCCGTTGTAATGAAGTCGGCTTCACTTTTTGTGATCTTCTATTCATTTTCTATAAGTTAATGAAACCGCGGGAATGAGAGTAAAACAAAGAAAATGAATTTTAAAAAGCAGCTTGAAATAATGACCAGAGCCAGTCGGATGCAAGCCCGCCCGCAATAATATTATTCATATATTCATCTGGGAATCTTTTTTAATAATGGGCTTTCATATTTCTCGTTGAAGGATCGCTGAGAGGTAAATTAAAAAGTTGCCCGCCATCAAAAGAGAGAAAACTCACCGAGACTTAAGGAAAAATGATGTTGTTCACTTCTTCTACGGCTAAAAATAGTTTATGATATGCACTACTTTTCATATAACAGTTTTATTAGGTTTCTAAACTTTGTATAAGACATCCATACACTAAATTATATCGATTCGTTATGAGAATTGGGTTTATTGAAAAAATCTCTCATAATATTACAATTTCGTGTAAAGTTTTTTTTAATCGATGTCTACTCCCAATTTGGAGCATATGGCCTCCTAATGAAGATATCTCAACAGAAGTTTTTTCTACAAGAACTGTTTATTACTCAGTCACTCAACCTCTCTTTTTCAATGAGAGTAGTAGGGATAGAAGGATAAAGCTAGGACAGGACCAGTGGTTATCTAATCGCTCTCGCTACTTCCAGTTATTGAAGAATCGGAAAGGTGCGAGATATTTTTTTAAGCAACACAAACACCCATGCCTTCAAACAAAAATCGATAAACCAATCGAAAAAATACTGTTCGTATAGGGACTCTAACCCGTGAGATCCGGCACGGAAGCCAACAACGCTAACCGCTGCGCCATAGGACCAGTGTTCCCTCTAAGCTGTGCGCTCGTGCGCGCACACACATCACAACAGAGCGCACAAAAAAATGCTTTTTCCGAGAAAAGTCGGGAAAAAAAAAATTCCCGACTTTTACTTTCCAACTGAAATTATGCTAATTCTGTTATTCTATATATGTAGTACATTAAATATAATCGAAATTATATAGACGCGCACAAATTTTTTCATTTCCTTTCAAAGCTGCACAGCCAATGTGTTTTGCGCACATAACCTCCAGAAAATTAGCGGGAATATTGCATAGGACCCGTAAAGTATTAAAAAATAACCAATACGTCTGGACAGATAAACACATTTTTATGGCAGAACTATGAAGAATGTATGACTTTTTTACAAACCATATAAACGTACACAGTTCTTGAATAAATAGAGTACTGTAATTTTGAATTGAAAGTTTTCTCTCTTATTGTTAAATAATAATTACTGATATAATCTACCACAAAAGCATTTTTCGCAAAATTGAAGACGATATATATACCACAAATAATTGAGGAGCAAACATTCAAAAAGTGTTTTGTCACAAATTTTAAAAAATGGCGTTTTATATTAATTCTGATAGCCCATAATAAAACCTATGAATGGAAATCAAAATTAGTGTTCAAAAAGGTTTTTTTTCACATTAAAATGAAATCATAAAGTTGACACATTCATACAAACTGTCACTTTTGCAACACTTAAATCATCATTTTCCAAGCTTTGTATTTGTGTGACAAAACACTTTTTGAATGTTTGCTCCTCAATTAACGATCAAAGCTGATGACCACGTTACATGCTTGACACGTTAACTTAAACAAGCGTGAACGCTTTAGCGTATTAAAGAATATCCTTAACTTGATAGCGAAAGCTTTGTTTTGAAAGGCAGTATTCTCGTATGACGATATCCGCCTAAAAAGCCGTCGGGACGTCGCTTGGAAAATCCGATCCATTAAACCTTTACTTAGTATTCTATGATATTATAATATGTACTCTACGCGGTACTACGTTGGCGACAAACTGTTTTGTTTATCATTTCCTTGGATATACTACTAGGGCTTGTCAGTTTTAAGAAAACGGTTTTAAAGCCGGGTTTTTTGCCAAAATTTGTGACATTCGAAAACCGGTTTTTCAACCCCGATGCCAGTTGTGCCGAATTTTCCATAAACGAGTCTATAAACAAAAGTACAGAAAATTTGCATCTTTTATTTTGATGGCCTAAAGACCACATGACCCACATCAAATGGTATTTTCGATCAGGAAATTTCGTTACAGTGGACGCTTTGTGTTTCCTTAAATCATATTTTCTGAAGAGTAACACCAAATAACTTATTCTAGTGTATTATTATGCATATAAATAACATGAAGAATTGAACTTTTTCTCGGTATTTTAATTGAATTCTCCATTTTTCGCGAAAATTCGAAAACCGGATAAAACCGATTTTCAAACAATATTATCATTCGAAATCAGGTTTTCTCAAAAGTCGGTTTTTGTATTAGCCCTATATACAACCACATATAAACATTTTTTGGCAAATGATAAACAATATGCTAACTATTCTATTGGTTACCAACCCAATACTTGAGGTAAGTGTGAATTGCATTTATGTTAAATTCACTTACTTTTAATATTTAAATATATTTTTTATTTCACCGATTGTGTTAAAAATTTCAATGATTGTGTTTCACCTCTTTGAGAAGTATTTTTAGACTGTTTAAAGATGCTTTTAACAAAATTTATGCTTAAATATATACAATATTAACAGATAATCATTTTTACACTAAGGATTTTAATACTAATTGAGTGATTATTATGCTTTTGAATTGAACAGCATTATTAAGTTTCCAAAATTATCTATTGCATGATATTTATAACTCAATTTATGAAATTTTAACTTCTTAAACATATGTTTGTGAAACCAGCGTTATCATTAATGACTACAATTAAACCTAAATATAATTACAACAAAGTAAGTATATACGCATAGATATTTTATAAATCATAAAACTGTGAATTAATAAAAGTACATTATTAGTTGTTGTGTTAATTAGTTTTTCAATATTTTTAGAATGTTTTTATTTTGCCTATTATATATTTTTTAATTTACATAACTTGGCTTATAAGGTACTGTAATTTAAACATTTAGATATTTTTTTTCAAAAGGGGTTCGTGAAACTTCGTGGGAGGCACGTGGTAGCAAAAAAGTTGGGGATTACTGCGCTATGGGATTAGTCCTAGGACAACTAAGCCCACAGAAACATTTCTAGACCTTGCGTATATGTTGTGCAGCTCCAAATAAAACAGCAGACATTAATATCTTGGGCTTTCTGATAAACAATAACACCTATCTTTTTATTATTAAGTCTTTAGGGATAAGTTATTAATTGTGGGAAATAAACGGAAAAACAAACATGTCTGAGAAAAAGCAAAACTTGCTATAATTTTTCAATTAGCTAAAATTTGGTTTCATTGGAATATGAACATGGCCAACTAGTCCAAGTGATTGGCTCTTTAAATTACTGTTTGGAATACGAGCCATCAGAATAGTCACTGTCAAGCAGTGTTCAATTGAAGCACGATCATGAATGGCTATTTAGGTAAGTCCAATAACAACCAATTCTCGTCAAAAATTATATCAATCTTAAATAACTTTAAGAATTTGTAATAATAAGAAAGAATTTACAAATTACTGTATATTCATTATTAATTGTTGTTTACACCTTTTATTTCAATTTAATTTTGTATACATAGCACTGTTTATATATTTTTCTTATCAGTTGACAATACTCGCAATGAGCAAAACCGGTCCTGATCTATTAAATAAAGTGGAATAAAGTACAAAGGAATATTGTGTTTTTATTAATATAAGCCTAATAAATTCTATAATACATTATTTTCATTTTGATTTTGTACACTTCTATAAAATTCTTGGTCGAACACGACCTGGGTTTAGCCTCTCAGCATCGTCCAGAGCTAATCAGTGCGCGAATGCACTCGAACTGAACCTAAATAATTTTAAATAATTATAAATTATTAGCCACCTGTGTGGTCGAGTGGTCAACGGTGTTGACTTCGGCTACGGTGGGCCCGGGTTCAAATCTCGGTACGGACAGTTTTATAAATTGATTTTTCAATCAATTTATGAATTTCTGTTCAAAGGCATGGATATATGTGATGTCTTGAATTCCCCCCTCTCACCCATCCTATCCTATGAACGGGGCGTATCGAGAGCGATTAGCTTGCCACTAATCCTGTCCTAGCCATATCCTTCTATCCCTACTCTCTTTGTAAAAAGAGAGGTTGAGCAACTGAGTAACAAACAGTTCTCGTAGAAAAACACTTCTGTTGAGAAAAACTCCATTAGGAGTCCATATGCTCCACATTGGGAGCGGACATGGTTTAAAAAAAAATATTATTAAATTTCCATCAAGCACCTTCAGTCGAAATTTTAAATTAAAAAATTCCAATATACATATTTTATTAGAAAAATACTATTTCATGACACGCCAAGTTGTTAAGTGAAATTACAATAGCAATAAAAAATCCTGACATGGAATCCGTAGACATTTATTTTTTGTTACGAGGATTTGAGCGTGCCTTGTATTTAGTGTTTACAAAGTTAACGCGCGTATTAGTGAGTTCGTATTTTATTAAATGTTTTTCTTGGCTTGTTTCTAATCGAATTTTTCGGAAAGCAGTCTCTACAATGTTTAAACTTCGTAAATATTCTATCCAATTACCCTTCCTTTTCTTCGCAGATACAAGCAGCACAAACTAAATAAGAGAGAGGTAGTGGTGGGGTGTACATCCGTTGTTGTTTTAATCCGCCCTGAACAACAATAATTTAAGCCAAAGAGGAGCAAAATACGGGCTAGGCAGGCTTGCTTATATTTACGTACATATATCATACATAATAATTGAAATGAAAGTAAATAAACGTTTGCCAAGCAGTATCTTAAAAAAAAACATAGCCCTGACAACAGAGTGTATAATAATTGTATTTAACTAGTATGATTATTTTGTTCGTAAATATTATATAGATTCAAATATTTTTTCACTAAGATTAAATAATTAAATTTGAATCGTTCAAATTATGTACATACACGTTTTGTCACTAACGTTCCGGGTTTCGCCTTTCGGCATCTTCAGGCGTTCAAGTTCAACGCGGATGAAGGGATTAAAATGCTACACCCAAATACAGATAGGCATAAACTATTTTTTCAGGAAATTTTAGAAATCAAAATGGCAGGGTGAAATTGAAATGAGCAAGTAAATTTGCCAAATTACTTATTTTGTGATAAACTCTATAAGTTTTTTAAAATTGATAAGCTATTTTTTGAAAAATGGCATTACAGTTTATCGGCATACGACAAATATTTTGAAGTTGAAAGATTATATGAAAAAAACTCGATGAAATTTTTTTTAGTCACTCTAGATCAACTCGTGGATAATTGACATCACAAACACCCACGTCTTAGATATCAAATTTTAATTGAAATATTGTTTCATTTAATATTGATCTTACTGGAAATTTAACCTAGATCAGCTTACTTGGTAATGCCAATCTATTATCAACTAGACCAGGCGTGGGAAGCCTGCAGCCTTTTGGCTACCCTGGTGCGGCTTTCTGACCAATTCTGTAATTGTGCATTTTTTTTGTAAATTCGTAAATTCTTGAGAATCTGAGAAGTAAGTTCGTGAATCCCAGCCAAAGATTCCCTAGTCAATGTTTACTGCGGCCTTATGTCGAATCAGAAAAATGAATGCGGCCTTTCGAAAAGAAAAGGTTCCCCAACCCTGAAATAGACTATAGCGGGCGACCAGGAGTCCATATGCTCTGCAGTAGGAACAAAAATGGTTAGAAAAAGTCACGGTGATATAATAATATAATTGTTATCATTTATTTGGTTTTCTAATAAATATGTAATGTTTTGCAGCTGATTAAAAATAAGGAATAATAGGAATATACTTTTTACGGGCTATGGCTGTTTTAATCAGGATTACAACATGGCATTTTTGTATCATGGTGACTCTATATTTGGCATTGGGTACCAGCAAAGATAGGATAAAACTGCGTGACTAGAATCAGAAGACCCACATTTAACATCAGATAGTGAACTCTCCTTTTACCTTTTGCGAAGTTCTACTTAATATTAACTTAAATTGCGTACAACGAAATAAAAATTCTTGCATTCGTTTGATTACCTAATACAAAAAAGAATATTAATTAATGAACGTAGTTTGTAACCAGTATCACGGAATTGGAAAATGTTTGTGTTAAATACTTTGCTTCAAGCAAGTGGTCATATTTTTTACAAAATTTATTTATTTATAACCGGCCATGGCAAATTCAACTGTAAACTATTTGGGCTGGGCAAGTTGGTTGAACGGCCGGATTGCACTTGTGGGCACAACCACCAGAACGCCAATCACGTACTGTGGGACTGCCCTGAGATGAATGCCGAACGAGCAGAGCTGATTCCTGTGGTCCATACTCATACGGGCCCAATAGGCCACGCTGACCTGATCTCAAGCAAGGCCAATTTTGAGGCATTCGATACATTTGCAACATCGTATGGGGAACGGGATATTCTTGATTCTTCTTTAAACTCAACGCGGAGTAGATGACTAAATGACTGAGCAAGTCACATTCTCTTTTTTCTTTCTAACTTTATCTTTTAAGCACAACAGTGCATGGTTAAAAGATAGGTCCCGTGCAGCTCTGTATCGTGCCAATAATATGAGAAATAAATTCTTTTATTTTCTTGATCGAATTGCGTTTTGGAAGGTGGCGGTGAAAATGCGGCTGCATACACATAACGGGTGGTGATGGGATACTCAACAACCCACTTGTATTTAATACTCGGTAAACTCAACAAGTAAAAATATCAAAACCCACAGAACAATTGTTATTCAGTGTTATGATTATTCAGTTTTTTTTTCTTAGGATAACCTGTTAAAATGCACAGGATTTTTATCACATACAATCTTTAACGGTTAAGAAATATGTCTAAGTTTTTTTATCTATTTCTAGAAAAATGCGAATTAAGAGGGCAAAAGAACACAACATAACTTTTATATCAGAAGAACTATTCACTCACAAATATAAAAAAAGCATAATATGCATTTTTCAATTGGATATTGCATGAAATGAAGACGTTTTACAATCGGCTGTGAATCATTTATTTGTGAACTTTTAATTCAAAAATTATAATCGTACAAAATGTTTATGTAAAAACTATTTAAAATAAAGCTGAATCGTTCAATAAAACGACTAGCTTTAATTATCCAGCTTGATAAACGATTTAATCAAATTTAGTATGTTTTTGATATATCCATGTCCCAATCTAGAGCATATAGCCTTCTAATGAAGGTATTTCAATAGATGTTTTTAAACGAAAACTGCTTCTTAATCAGATGCTAGTAGCAGTAGAGATAGAAAGAATAAGTCTAAGACATGACTCGTGGTTTGCTAATCACACTCGCTGCGCTCTGCTATTTTAGAATTGGAAATGTGGTAGGAAATTTCTGATATTACACACATTCATGCCTTCGAAAAAAAATCTATAAATTGATTTTTTTTAAATATTGTTCGTACTGGGATTAGACCCAGTAAGATACGTCACGGAAGCCAACGGTGTTAACCACTGCACTACGAGAACCAACTATCTAAATAATTTTATTTCATAGCTGTAAAAGAAGATCTTAGGATATCGTATTGTTAATTACATAAATAGCGGGATTTATTTAAAGAATTGTCACATTCGATAAATATACTGATTCAATATAAATTTACCTTAAAAATTCTCTTTAGCTCACAAGAAGTAACTTCATACAAAGCGAGCGCTAAAAATCTTTTTTTTTTCAGTTTTTATAGCTATATTTATGTAACTTACAATACTAAATATAAATTGCCATGACAATAAATGAAAAAACGTTTCTTTATTTAGATTTGTTACGTCTTGTTCCATTTACAAATATAAAAGATGATTCAACAAAGTTTTCTTTTATTTATGTCTTCAAAGAACTGCTTGAAATATATTCAGCGGGTATTTACTAGCAAAGCTATTTATAAGGTTTCAATCGTGTAGCCCTTTATGTTGAAAAATTCAGATATTTTAAGTTTAATTTAAAATTAAATGTTGAGTCAACCTTTAAAATCTAGCTCAATTTTAACTAAAATACAAGAAATTTATTGTTTTTCCGAATCATAAATTTACTGGCGTAAACAATTAAATGCACATTTACATTTTGAATATACTAAAATACTTTTACAATGCGAAAATGTTTTTAGAAATATATGGGAATGGGTAAATAAAACAGTAAAATTAAGATTTATATTTAATATTGTTTGTTCAAAATCCGCCGATTCTTATTAATTGTCAGAAATTTTCGACAACGAAAACTGACAATGACTCAGTATGAAAATGATTTTAACCTAAACTTTACAATGTGAAGCCTGACTATTTTATACTATATTTTGGGCAGTCATCCCACGCTCTTTCTTTCCTGGTTGCTATCCTTCAATCACCTATATTTTTAGAAAAATTTTACACTTAACTCTAAGCTAGGGTTTCCCAAACATTTTCTGGAATGGAACACTTCGCAAGTCCGGAAAATATAACGGAACACTTAGCTGAATTTTTAAGATTTTTTAAAATTGTGTTGCAGCGTATAAAACCATTCCAATTTTTTCGGAACACCTACTCTGGCTCCACAGAACACCAGTATTCTGCGGAACATAGTTTGGGAAACCCTCCTCTAAGCCATGCTACACTTAATTGACCATGGATGAAAACCAATTGTGGAAGAAGAAGACATACTCTATCAAACGTTTGACCCTGTGATTTATTTATTTTCATAACATCAGCTAATTTAATGCTGCTGAACTGCTGCCCATCTGCTGCCTACAGAGATTAAGGAGATCAGTAAAATCTGATGATTGATTACGTATCTACATACTATCTAACAACTTCCAACTAATAATTTATTGTAAATTCATAAATTTGATTGATATCGATATGAATACATAATATGTAATGATATCAATTTCAATATATTATATCAAAGTATATAAATAGCTGAAACCTGTCAACCTTCAAAGAACCTTGACGATCATAAAAGGTTTAAATAAGTACATCTAAATTATTTTGAAATATCATTTCAATAATTGAAACACCCAAGGGAAGCAATAAAAGGTTCTAATAAGCAATATTAGAGCCTAATGCGAATGAAAATAATAGATGTTTTGCTTTTCAATTATTTTTAATAATTGAAAGTTTGGGGTCTCTAGAATATTATTAATTTCATTTGATATAATATTATTATATAAGCCCGTGTATGGAAAATACACTTATCTAGTTATCAAATATTATTATATTATATCAAAACGTCGACTTGGTATTGTGAGTTCTCTTGTAATATAACAAAAATCAATACGTAAATGTATTATTAGCCAAGATGCTTTGAAGCTAAAGATCCTGGGAAAGAGGTTACTATATTTTGTATCTCTTCTAAGTCATTGTATGTAATTCACCTTCTTACCTTTTATAAAAAAATATTTGTAGAACTAAAATGTTTTGATATTTTTTAATTTTATTACAATGGAGTTATATCAAATAAACGACAATTCAATCAATAAAAAAATATGAATTTTAATGTTTTCTTTACTTTCCGATTTGATAAAAAAATTTTGATTGTAATTCTTTCTATATTCCATTTTTTGCATCAGTTTTTTTAATAATGAAACGCAGTCCTATATCGAAAGTTCATAAAAATATTCAAAAAGAACTGTTGTGATTTTGAGTATACTGTATTTCATTCAAATGTAACATAAGTGTTAAAGGTTATGGCAGACAAAATGCATTGTTCTTGTTTTCAGTGGGTATGTTTCTTCAGTTCACCCGTTTGAAAGCTGGGCAAAGCTTTCGTTGTTGAGTCGTTGGCACTAGCAGAGCATTATGTAAACGCCTCCGTTATATGTTTCCTATAACTTCGTAACGACCGTTACCAGAAATGATTACAGCAGCACTTCACGGCGATGTTTGGCAAATCACGCTATTGAAGGTTGTATACTACCCTTCTAGAGCCTATATTGCTTTTTAAAAATAGGAAATTGGCATTTTCTCAGATATGCGAGTAAGTGGTTTGTATACAAAAGTTTGCAAAATTCTTTTACGTTATGATTTTTACATCGGTAAATTTTAACAATATACACCTAAGATGGAATTGAAGTTTAATATAACTTTTTTATCAGAATAATTTATCAACGTATTCATATAATCATTAGCGAGTTCAGGTGCTAGAATATTTTAAATCTTTAACAAAAATAGGGAAAATGAATTATGTTAATAAACTATTCAATAACTTTCACTTTCAGGAACTTGGTGGAAAGGCATTAGAATAAAACACAATATTCCTTTGTACTTTATTTCCACTTTTATTTATCAAGACCAGGAACGGTTTTGCTCGTGGCGAGCATTATCAAATGATTAGAAATATAATTTATCAGTGCTTTTTATACAAAAACAAATTGAAATAAAAAAGTGTAATAAAAGATTATTGGCATTGAAAAGAATTTAAAAAATACATAGAAATAAGTGACTCTTAACAAATACAAATTAATTTTTTTAGCTCCTATAACATGTAATTACAAAGATCATAAAAAAGTAATAAAGTTGAAGTGGTGACTAATGGTAATTTTAAACATTTTTATCCATGTCCGCTCCCAATGTAGAGCATATGGCCTCCTAATGGAGGTATCTCAACAGAAGTTTGTTACGCAGTCGCTCAACCTCACATTTTTTAAAAGTGAGTAGTAGGGAAAGAAAGTTAAGGCTAGAACAGGATTAGTGGTTGGCTTATCGCTATTACTACACCCAGTTATTAAAGGATCAGAAAGATGGTAGGAGAGGAAATGATGTGAAATGACATCACAATCACCCAGTCTTCAAACACTGTGATCTTACCGGGAAGACCTTTTTTGCAAAGTAATCTAAAATGATATAATATAGTACGTAAACATTTAAAAAAAAAATGATAATTTAACTCCTTCTGAGACGTAGTATGTATACTTTTACAAAATCGACAACCACGAAGATTCTGATAAAGGTTTTTTTTAAAACCATATCAATTATAATAGACAGTTTTTTAAAATATATGTATGTATATATAAGATTGGTTAGCGTTGGTTAATGCAATGGATCCAGTAAAAGGAGAACTTACATGAGCGAAACCGGTCCTGATCTTGATAACAATCTGAGTAATAAAAATTTAAAAAAAACATGATAGAGCACGGCTTGTAATTTATGACAGAATGGAGTATAGTTTAATCTCATGTTTTTGAAATCACTAATTAGCAGTGCAAGGCGTAAATTATATTCGCCCAAAAAGTTGGCTAGAGGAAGCCAAGACCTACATACAAGATTATACCATTTGACTACTTAATACATAGAGGCTAAGCCATTATTAATTGCTCTTGATATGTACATTCCTGGCAATTCACTGATTGTGCTTGAATCTGTCTGTACCGCGTTTTGGTATTCTTGCAATACAACGGTCTGTTAACCTGAAGCAGGTAATGGTGCTGATGCAGATTTTCTGTGAAAGATAATAGTCAGAATGTGAATTATTGTTTATCATTTATTTTTTAATTAAATATTGACTGTGGAAAGGAAAAAGGACGTAACCCACACATATCAATTTTTACAGGAGGTGCAAAAAACGTGTTTTGATGATTTTGTTTCATATGTAAATTATGAATTATAAACAAATTGAAAGTGCACTGAGACTTCTAAGCTGGTGTTTAATTGGAATAATCTAATATTAATTAAATAAATCGTATAGGGAAAACCATTATTTCAGTCTTTTTTCTTGGTTTTATGTTTTTACAAGGTCAACCTTTTCAAACTTAAAAGGTTAATTTGGATACAAATTCGGTATTTGCAGCTTGCATCCTTTTGATGGAATGTGTATCATGTTTGATACATTGTGATTATCGAAAAAACTGTGCTTTACGTCCTTTTTCCTTTCCACAGCCGATATATTAAACGTATTATCTTACAGTTGAGAAAAAATCAAGACTGTGAAGATTGTTAAAAAAACGACTCCGACTTTGAATTGATTTTTTTCAATCATTTCCTTATAATTTAAAAGTTTCTTAAATAGTTCTAGTCATTATTTCACCAATCAATATGATGTATAGAGTTATATATATATTTTTAATGGGTTGGAGTCGTCAGATTTTTAACAGGTCGTCCACGACTTTACAGCCTTGAAAACATATCCTTATTATTAGTCATTCTGATTTTAATAAAATTACTATACAAAGATACATACAAAATTATATCAAATTTGGTTACGAAATATATTTAATATCCTACGTCGATAATATTAATTAAGTTTATAAACCAATGCTTGCTGTAAAGATTTTCAATAGCAAAACCAATATGTTATTAATTATTATTGAACAGAGTCTCCCGAAACACAATAAATATTTCCAGGAAAACAAATATCTCTTACAGAAGTTTGCCTTTGCGGAACAAGTTTGTGTTGCAATAATGAGAAATTTAACCCTTCAGCGCAAGTTAGGAAGGAATAGAACAAACTCATTTCGGTAGAAAGTACTTTGCTGTGTAGAAAGCACATACAAACAGACAATGAGACATCTCGCTTGACAAATTATTTTACATCTTGAATCAACAAGAAAGATGTGGAATTAGAGGGTCAAATAACTTTCGTCTCTATTGTAATTTATAATGTGATATACCAACTAGGGTATCCAATCCCGGAGCCTTTTTCCAATCCCAGGATTGATTAATTTTGAATCCCGGGATTGAGATTTTCTCACCGAGGAATTTGAAATCCTCAATTTGCTATACTTTTTCCCAGATTCTCACAGAAACTCGTTTTTTTTTTTGCTCACCGAGGAATTTAAAATCCCCGATTTGGTATACTTTTTCCCAGATTCTCACAAAAACTCCTTTTTTTTTTTTAGCTCACCGAAGAATTTGAAATCTTGAATTTGCCAATTTCGTGTAAATTTTCGGAATTTGCTAAAAATTTCTCAATCCCGAACTCCCGGGATCGCGGCCATCTCAATCCCGGAATTTCGGGATCAGAAAATTGAACAAGATCCCGGGATTGGATGCCCTAATACCAACGTAATATAATTTAAATATACGCATACATATGTAGTAAAGTAAACAAAAAAGTTTGAAGCGTCTTTTAAATTAAATACAATACATCAGTATGCAAAATTTATAATTGGTTATCAAAAACAAACATTGTTATTCAAACACACTAGCTGTAAGCCCGTTGCCCAGCAACGTGAGATTTTTGTTGCATAGTATTTAATTTAATTTAATTTTATGTTATTTTATTTTATGGTATTTTATTTTATTTTATTTCATTTCATTTTATTTTATTTTATTTTATTTTATTTTATTTTATTTTATTGAATTTAATTTAATTTAATTATATTTTATTTTAATATATTTTATTTTTATAGTTAGCAGATATTTCGTAAATTATTTAATATTTGGAATAATGTTTAAGTTTGCTAACAACAATTTTTCGTATTAGCAGAAACTTCGTAAATTACTTAATTTTTAGAATAATGTTCAAGTTTGCTGACAACTATTTTTCGTAGTAGCAGAAATTTCGTGAATTATTGAATTTTTGGAAAAAAAAAGTTTGATAACAACCATTTTTCGTAGTAGCCGAAATTTCGTAAATGATTTAATATTTGGAATAATGTTCAAGTTTGCTAACAACCATTTTTCGTAGTAGCATAAATTTCGTAAAATATTGATTTTTTGGAATAAAGTTTAAGTTTGCTAACAACCATTTTTCGTAGTAGCAGAAATTTCGTAAATTATTTAATATTTGGAATAATGTTCAAGTTTGCTAACAACCATTTTTCGCAGTAGCATAAATTTCGTGAAATATTTAATTTTTGGAATAAAGTTAAAGTTTGCTAACAACCAATTTTCGTAGTAGCCGAAATTTCGTAAATTATTGAATTTTTGGAATAAAGTTTAAGTTTGCTAACAACCATTTTTCGTAGTAGCAGAAATTTCGTAAATTATTGAATTTTTGGAATAATGTTCAAGTTTGCTAACAGCCATTTTTCGTAGTAGCAGAAATTTCGTAAATTATTTAATATTTGGAATAATGTTTAAGTTTGCTAACAACCATTTTTCGTAGTAGCAGAAATTTCGTAAAATATTTAATTTTTAGAATAATGTTTAAGTTTGCTAACAACCATTTTTCGTAGGAGCAGAAATTTCGTAAATTATTTAATATTTGGAATAACGTCCAAGTTTGCTAACAACCATTTTTCGTAGGAGCAGAAATTTCGTAAATTATTTAATTTTTGGAATAATGTTGAAGTTTGCTAACAACCATTTTTCGTAGTAACAGAAATTTAGTAAATTATTCAATTTTTGGAATAAAGTTTAAGTTTGCTAACAACCATTTTTCGTAGTAGCAGAAATTTCGTAAATTATTGAATTTTTGGAATAATGTTCAAGTTTGCTAACAACCATTTTTCGTTGGAGCAGAAATTTCGTAAATTATTTAATATTTGGAATAATGTCCAAGTTTGCTAACAACCATTTTTCGTAGTAGCAGAAATTTCGTAAATTATTGAATTTTTGGAATAATGTTTAAATTTGCTAACAACCATTTTTCGTAGTAGCAGAAATTTCCTAAATTACTTAATTTTTGGAATAATGTTTAAGTTTGCTAACAACCATTTTTCGTAGAAGCAGAAATTTCGTAAATTATTGATTTTTTAGAATAATGTTTAAGTTTGCTAACAACCATTTTTCGTAGTAGCAGAAATTTCGTAAATTATTGAAATTATTGAATTTTTGGAATAATGTTTAAGTTTGCTAACAACCATTTTTCGTAGAAGCAGAAATTTCGTAAATTATTGATTTTTTAGAATAATGTTTAAGTTTGCTAACAACCATTTTTCGTAGTAGCAGAAATTTCGTAAATTATTGATTTTTTGGAATAATGTTTAAGTTTGCTAACAACCATTTTTCGTAGTAGCAGAAATTTCGTAAATTATTGAATTTTTGGAATAAAGTTTATGTTTGCTAACAACCATTTTTCGTAGTAGCAGAAATTACGTAAATTATTTAATTGTTGGAATAATGATTAAGTTTGCTAACAACCATTTTTCGTAGTAGCAGAAATTTCGTAAATTATTTAATTTTTGGAATAATGTTAAAGTTTGCTAACAATCATCTTTCGTAGTAGCAGAAATTTTGTAAATTACTTAATTTTTGGAATAATGTTTAAGTTTGCCAACAATTATTTTTCGGATTTTAAATTATTTAACAATTATTTCCAATAAAAATCAAAAGATCAAATCCAATTTTTCAATAAAAAATCAGTTGCACATTTTGTCCAAGTGTATGAAAAAAGCAAAATATTATTCTATCATATATCCATATCATAATTTGAATATTCTTAATGTATTAAAGAATTCTAACAGATTTTCAAGGTCAGACGTGAAAAGATTCATCATTATGATTCAATTGATCAAATCCGCTCCAAAAAATATTAGTCTCACATCGACTCACACGATCAGACGATTCATTTCGATAGCCCTATAATCATAGTTTGCAATAGTCGAATTAAAGTCTTTGATTATTCGAATATTATGATGTATGGTGATACAATACTTTAGCTCTACACCAAGAAATATCAAATTTTCAAACGTGGCGATATCAGAACATTCACGCCCGGTTTAAAATAAGCCGCTCCCATTGGATAGAACAACATTTCAAAAATGTGCTGTTCAGAATAAATCGAAATCATTGGTCTGTACCTTACTGCGGACGTCCTTACAGACGGACCTTATCGGCTATTAATGTTAAGATTGTTCATTTATCAACCAATCATGGATTAAACAATGAGCACATAACAAAAAGTCGCACACACCGATACTTAATATTAATAGTAAAAACATATCTTCACATGATTTAGATTTTGAAATTGACGAAGTTTTATAAAAATATTTCACTAATGAATGTTTATTTTTAAAATAATAATTTGAAAAGGATTTTTTAGAAATATATTGCTTAGGAGAAATAACAAAATCGCTCTTCTATGCACAAAAGCATTAGTGCTTTTCTTTTTTATCGTTTGTCATTGTTTGCCATATTTTTTACAATTAAATTATTTGTTGCTAAATAATATTGATTTTGATCAATATAGTTAATCGGTCGGGTCGGTAGCGCAGTGGTCAACGTCGTTTCTTTCGAGACAGATCTCACGGGTTTGAATACCAGTACAAACAGCATTTTTTCGATGCATCGATTTCTGTTCCATCGAGGCATGTATGTTTCTAATGTCATAAATTCCCCTCCTACCTTTCCAGTTCTAAATTAACGGAGTGCAGTCAGAGCGATTAACTTACCACAACTCTTCTTCTAACGTTATTTTTTCTATCTATATTCTCTTAAAAAAGGAAGATTGAGCAACTAAGTGTCAAGCAGGTATCTTCGAAAAACTTCTGTTGAGATACTTATATTAGATGGCCATATACTCACCTTTGGGAGCGGACATGAATTAAAATGATCGCTTAAAATGCACATACAAAATGAAATGCAAATCGTGTGAAAGACGCGAAACACGTGTCACATTTAGTAGCACAACCGATGGAATAAAAATGCAATTAATTTTATGTCAACATTATAAAATTTAAGCAAAGTGTGCAAAATTAATTGATGAAAATTACAAAAATATACAACTGTGTTTATCATCAAATTACTCAATGTGAGCATCTGATAAAAACTTCAAAATTTGAATGATATTGAGAACGCATCATTTTTTATAATATTGTGTTGAAAAATGGCGTCTTTGCTTTCGACATATTTCTATTTTAAGAGAAATGGTGTCAACAAGCAATTTACCGTGAGTATAGAAATGATTGAAGATTCTTGAAAGTCAGAAACGTCTTCTAAGCCTTCAAGAGTGGTTCCAGAAAAGCGACGTCGTTTCAATATAATGAAAGTGCACATTTTTGCACTTGCTGAACAAATTATGTTTGCACCCATAATGTATCTACACGTTTTCATGCATTTGAAAGCACAAAATCTACTGCATGTTTAATATTTAATGTATTCGGAATGTTAAATTCAAAAATTTAATTCCAACGTTTTATCACGAATGAAATTTTAGATGTATTTATTGACTTGGCATTTACTTGATAGATCTCTTTCATGATAGGGTAAAAATAGCAACGTATTTAGTTCTACAGTTTTTATATTTATTGGTTGATAGCTATTTCGGCTTTCGCCATCGTCAGAACTGTTCCGTAATTCTGACGATGGTGAAAGTCGAAATAGCTATCAACCAATAAATAAAAAAACTGTAGAACTAAATACGTTGCTATTTTTACCCCATTATTATGAAATTTTAGAGATTCTTTATCACTCACAATAAGAAAATGCACTCAGCTTTGTTGTATTGCATTATTTAATTGAATATTATATCTGAGTGTTTAATATAAATATTACACAGCTTGAATAAAGTAAAAAAAAACCTATTTAAATGTATATAGTTAATTTGAAACCAGAAAAAAAAATCATACAAAACATGAATATTGTTTGAACACTTAAAAATATATAATAGAAAAGTTCAATTTTATTTATGAGGTAAACATTTGGTTTTCAAAATTGATTGTTTTATCCCATATTAAAAAGGACGCATAAACTTACTAGGTGTCTTTGTAGGTTTAACAAGTGGAAATATCGGTAAATTCAACAAAAAAAACACTTATTTTTTTGTTTTTTAAGTGGCTTGTTTATATAATATGTTATATTGGTTTAAAACATGAACGGATATCGTTTTCGTACTTTTTGTATAAAATCTGTTGGAGAGAGTGTCTAACAGAATATCTTTTCTATGGACTGTTCAAAATTAAAAAACAGTATTTTTTTAATATCTTTTCTTTAATTAACATAATATATTGTTAATATTCTATCTTATATACGTGAAAATAAATTCGTACATTTATGAAACATTTAAGCTGACGTGCAATACAATCCTCTGCAATAATCATTGCGTGATAAAACAATAAATACAACCCGTTGATGGTTTTTAATCTTATCTTACATAACACATCCAATGCAGCTTTTATACCCCACATTGCAATGTTTTCATCCCCCTTATCAACACTGACCTGCGAAAACATCTGCGCATGCGTTCGAAGAAACAGCTGTAAGTTGGAAAATTCCTATTAATAACATACTGTGTAATTTTTGCGCTGTCCGTATACCAATTATTTAAAATAAAATACAATTTAAAAAACCTTGGAATGTGTAAGATGTATTGGTGAATTATTATATTGTTATTAGTGTATCGAGCTTTTGTTATTTTTGGAAGCTTTTGAAAGCTTTCGGCGCATGTGCGAGAACGTGTATAAGAAAATACATGAATGTGGATATCGCAGTCTGCCATTCGGTAAAGTACAGCCTTCGGAAAAGCTTGTGTTTCAGTTGCTACGCCGAAAAAACCTCCGTGTTATTGTTTTTGACAACTGAATTAGAGTTCACGAAACGTTTGACAGTGCTTCGTCTTTGTTTCGGCTGAGAAGTTTTTACTTTATGCCATGTAGTAACGTAAGTGTAAATTTATCGTGTCGATAATACATATAAAATGCTGTCTTTAATATGGGTCACGCGGCTAATTTCTATCAAGACGTGCTGTATGTTAGGTTACATTAGGATCGGTGATATTTTTTACCTTTATGAAAATTTTAAAACTATTAGTAACAACTATTCTCCTGAATATTTGACATATGAAACAATAAATATAATATTAAATATTTGAATACACATGAATAACGTCATCAATATCAAACAAGACTGCCAGTAATATAAAATATGTACTTTGTAATGATCGAAATTGATCAAAGGTGTTTTAGATAGATATCAATTTAAGAATCTTTATTAAAAAATATGGAAGTTAGAAATTCTATATTTTTATATTTTCACAAATTACTATTTTTAATTAATACGCCAATGACCTTCCACAAAATAAACAGCTGATTTAATAATGACTGCAATATTAAAATATTGTTTTGATCTTACATATTTATATCATTCAGATTACCTGTCAAAAAAAGCATTTTTATATATTTTTTGAATGATTTAAGTTTGGCATTAATTGAAAATGTTATAATAAAACTCTTTTAGTTTAAAATGAAATAATCATTAATAAACGTTACATAAATTTTTCAATCATTTGAAGCAATTTAATTTTGGTTAGGACACAACTTATAGGTCAAAAGTTTTAAATCGGATACACAAAAAGTGAAATAAATGAAGACATGATTACACGTGATAAAACATTTATTCAAAAGATAAGGCGATATTCAAAATGCTTCAAAGAGTTTACTGAATAGGGTAAGTTATTTATTTTCAAGATCAATCATTGATACAAAAAGAACAGCTGTTGTGATTGTATTTTATTTTACGCTGTTGTAATGTCTTAAAATAAACAGAAAAGAAATTCAATATGTTTACATTAAAATCAAATTATGTATAATGTTATAGATGTCACTATTTTTATATATTAAAGTGTAACTAACGTTTATTATATTTAATATTGGTTAACATTGTTTTAGTCGAACGATATTTTTAAAAGCATTAAAACAACATTAATTTAATGTGGAATATGCATTTGTTTGAATAATAAGTTTACATAATTATTTGAATTATTTTTAATTAAAATTTAACGTGTTTTAATCGTATCATTTTTCTGTTATATGGATATAATATTAATGTTGACAGTAAATATATGGCGTTATAAATTATTTTTCAAATGCAATATCGTGTTAATAAGTTGAAAAATAAATTTAATTTCAACAATTTTTTAATAAAATAATTTGACATTTGAAAATTTGTATTTATTGTAATTGTAATAATTTGTATAAATTTATATTAAATTGTGTTTCCTCCAATAAAAATCAACATTACGCGATGGAGACAAACAGCTGTTTATTAAAAAATGACCTAACATTTTTTTTTCAAATCTAAAAGCTATTTGTGTATTGAGAATGTTTAAATAATACAAACTGAATATGTCTACCTACATATTATAATTAAAATATAAAACACTATTATTTACTTCTACCCCACAACTATTTATTGGGATCGTAACCGGTTTTGCTCAACACGAGCATTTTTAATTGATGTTATATAATACATATTCACCTAGTATTAACAGTGAATACGTTAAAATTTTCACTATTATTAGGACAATCTGTTATAAAAAGATATATCTACGTTATTATTATGGCTAGTGAAATAATTTAAAACGTATCTCAAAATTAAAATTTAAAAAAATCAAATTAGGAACGCAACTCAGACACGAAAAGTAACTCAAATACGTTTTTGTATTAATGGAATTGTTCAAAAACACATCTTCACATAATTGCCACAATGACTTGATTTATGAATAGCTAGCTGCCTGATAATTTGAATGTAGAAAAAGTCCTCACGTTATTTATATATATACTTGAAAAATATTTTGTTAACAAAGTTGCAATAAATATAAAATTATTATCTATTTCTATTATATTACATATTTCTCAAATAGAAGACAGAATCTAAAGATATTCAAAATCGTCGATCTTGAGATGCTATTGTTATTATTTTTTCGACTATTAATTCTTGATAGAATAGCATTAAATATAATCATTAAGTCACCCGCTGTAGTCTAGTTAGTTAAAACTTTCTCTACCAACCAGGTGGGTCTGGGTTCGATTCCCGGTAAGGTCAATGTCAAATATTGATTTTTTAATTGAAATTTGAGACCTAAGACGTGGGTGTTTGTGATGTCAATTTACTTCGAGTTTATCTCGAATGACTTACAATAAATTCTCATCGAGCTTTTTCTCGTATGATATTTCAACTTTAAAATATTTGGCGCATTATCAATAGCTGTAATGCCAAATATTTAAAAAATACATATACTGATTGTCGGGTCCATTGCACAGTGGTCAACGTCGTTGGCTTTAATGCCAGATCTCACGGGTTTGAATCCCACTACGTGTAGAATTTTTTCAATCCATTTTTGGAGGCATGGGTTTTTGTGATGTCTGAAAATTCCCCCCTTCATTTTTTAAATCCTTAAATAACGGGGTATTGTAAGTGTGATTAAATAACTACTATTCTTGTCCTAGTCCTATCCTTTCTACCCCTTAGTAACAATCAGTTCTCGTAGAAAAGTATATGTTGAGATTGTTTCACCAGGAGGGCATATGATCTACATTGGGAGCGGACATGGGCTTAAAAAAATGATTTATAAAAAACATATTATATTTTTATAAAAATAGTTATTGACAACCGTTGAAAAAGCCCTGACAATGAAGTTTAACTCTTTTGATATTATACAGTAATATAATTACGTAATGCGTGTGTGTATTGGTTGATTTGAAAAATTGCGTGCCGCCATTAATGTAATTTATTTCTGAATATCGAATACATTGCCCCTATCGAATTCTTTGTTTTGTGAGTACCAACCAAGTCTCTACTCGTAAACCATTTAGGCATTTGCTTAATCAATCAAACAAACTTGTAATGGCACCTCATCATTGGTGGACGCGGTGGAGGAGTATGCTCCTTCTATGAGGAAGTGAACGCTGATCGAGTGGTCGTGACAAGGCATATATTAAACGTGGTTTAAAAAAAACATATCTTGGCCAGTGAGATTTTAAAACAGAATACAATTAAATTTACTGGAATATGATGAGATAATATAGACAAAAAAAGAAATTGTCGGGTCCTATTGGCTTCTGTACCGGATCTCACGGGTTCGAGTCCCAGGACAAACAGCATTTTTTCGATAGATTAATTGATTTCTTCTCGAAGGCATGGATGTTTGTGATGGTTTAAAATTGCCTCTTACCCTTTCCGGTCCTTTAATAATTGGGCGTAGCAAGAGCGATTGGTTAACCACTATTCCTGTCCTAGTCTGATCCTTCTACCCTTTCTTCTCTCTCTGAAAAAGAGAGGTTGAGCGACTGAGTAACAAACAGTTAATGTGAAACACTTCTGTTAAGATACTAACATTATTATACCATATGTTCTATAATTTCACGTTTAATACGTAGTCTGCCCTTCCAGGCTAGAAGGCAGTTAATCGCAAACAATTTGAAATTGAGTAATAAATGTTATTTGATAAATATTTTTTATCACTTCAAAGAAAAAACTCTGCTAAAAATCAATAAGAATAATGGAAATCTGATAAAATTATAAATGTTCCATAGTAAAAAGACAAATATTGTAGTTTTATTACCAGATGGATAGTTAAAGCACATACTTATTTTAGGTATTGCTTGTATGCAACGAGGTGTATTTTGTTTGATAAGTTTGGTACTCTAATTTAAGTGTAACAAATAATGACACGTGTTTGCCTTAGAACCATCACCAGACCACCGTAAATTTTACAAATGAATTTTTTTTTAATGTAATAATGTTATAAATAACAATCTTAACGTAGACGGTTTTATTCCTTTCTACTAGATACAGAAAAGAAATATACAAAAATTGTTATTACTAATCACAAATTAATATATTCTATGAAGTACGGTAAATCCATATGAAAATATATATATCAATGGTGAGTTATTTACTAATGTTTCGTTAATATTCAAGATCTTTTTAATTTCCGAAAGCTCTAATCTGTTAAAGACTCTTAGCTGTTAACATAAATAACGTTATGTGATTTTTTCGTCAGTTACTGTTTTTTTCTTTGGAAGAGCAGTATCGTACTACTTCCATTTAGAGTTCATGGACACGGTAGAATAAAACGTTATTTTTGTAGTAAATAATAGATATTTGTTATATTTTTATATATATGATAGATTTTTAAGAGAGTGTTTACTTAATTAGTCATCCCTCATCTTTGTTCGTGCTACTTTCTAGAATTGGTATAATTGCGCCTAAATAAATCAATCGAATAAACTTGCAAACGAATTAGTCTGTTAGTTAGGAAACAGGACGCACAAAGGAAATGGCTACATTTCAATATCCTTTGATCAAATATGTTGCGTAATTATTATCTTGCAAAAGTAACTAAGCGGTTAAGCGTTTTGTGCTCGTTACTCTTATCATCATCATTGCCGTATATAAATGATTCACAATGTAAGAAAAATTTCGCCCTAATGACATTAAATCAACCCTCATCATCTTTATAAGTAGTCTTATGCTGCAAATGATAAAGCTAAAAAACGAGGCTCGGGAAACAAAAGCGGCAGTTTTTAAATTTTAAAATGTTGGAAAATTGTTGTATAACTGCCGTGTTTGCTATACAAGATGATATTAACTACCGCTTTTCTTATAAAATCGTTTTAATTCTTCAAAGATGTACATTTCGGATTCTTATTTCAATTTTAATAAAACATACTATTATTTGCGTGTAACCAATTATACGTGATGAAATACCTAATTTACTTTTGACAAAGCATGGAGACTGTCGTATTTGTTCCCAGAGCCTTCGCATTCATTGGAATCAGAGTTTTGAGTTCGTCATGATTTTAATAATTTGTTTTCTAAAAGAACTAGCTTAATATATATTCTATCGGTCGGTTGACATTTCATTTAATATGATTTAATGAAAAACAGCTATGTGGTATAAACGGAAACAAATCAATGTAAAATCTGATACTTGATGATGTTTCTCTAATAAGAGATATGGGAAAAATTATTGGTCTTTTTTAGTAAATTAAAGACATTAATTGTATTGCTAGTCTCTCTTTTATAATATTGCACAGTCTAAAAGCGAATTGTACTTGCCTTTGGTTACAATAAAAAAAATGGAATCATAAACTAAAAAGCTCTCTTTAGAGCAGTGGTTTCTAGACTTTTAATAATATGACATTTTTTGAACAGTCAAAAATATATATATATAATACATACAACTTAGCTTTTAACTTAAAAAAAATAAAGGCATGTGAAAATTGCGACCAGGAAAAAAGTTTTTTTATATAAATATAAGATTGGATCAATAAAACACCAGCCTCTCAGTCTCCATGCATTTCAAGGTTGTCTATGTATATTTCATAATTTGGCTTTGGCCCAAAATCATCAAATAACGTTTTTTGTGTCTCCTGTAAAACTTCAACCTCTCAAGTTTGTCTAAAGATGGTGAAACAGATTTCACAACTTTTTTTTATATAATCAATGAAATAATTAAGTTGTAGATTTTAATTTTCAATTATATCTATGCGTTTGAAAACAAATGAAATATTGGAAATGTATCGATTCGGCTACTCAATACTGTGGACCGTGCGATTGATATGGAAAAAATCTGGAGAGTTTTACTAATTGACCACAGTGACCGAATTAAAACTCGTATTGAAATATATTTTTTTTTTTAGTAAATATAATATACATATATCACTTTCTCGGTTTACTGGTATATCTGGAGAGTGGCCACTTCACCACGACGAATTATTATCTTTCATCCCTTAAAGTGTTGAAAGTAGAATTATTATTATTCTTGAAGAGTGGGGATGGGGAGCAACTTTATGGGCGAGGATAGTTTGTCAGGCAGGGTCTACTAATGACGTACTCACGGTGGCATGGATAACGACCGCTCTATTGTATTCTGTGGTTTGGGGTAATTTATTTGAGGGAACGCACTCAATCAAACGATATGAGAAACTGGCGAATGGTGTGAGCTTTATGCCAGAAAGCCTTTCCAGCAGGATAAGGTACGACAGTCTACAAAAGAAAAGTCCCACGATAGGGCCATATACCAAAAATAATGGACACGAGTAAGTGTGGAAATATTCCTACACAAAACACAAGAATGATTTTTTTTACTCCTAAAGCTATTTGCGGACGGAAAACGTTGACGACTGGGGTTGTAAAACCTTTTTTTAAAATAATACATTTTTTACACATTCGCTCTTTATGGGAGCAGATATGACTCTTCGGCGTGATAGTTGTTTATTTGAATGACATTATAAATTAACATTTCTAAAGAACGACTAAAAATTTTGATTTACCGAAGAAACTATTTAAAGTATTTTGGATGCATTCGGCGGTAACTTTGTGGAAGTTGTTTTTTAATTTAAAATTTAATTTGATAACTTTGTTATGTAGTCAATTTGTTGGGTTAGAAATTTTGATACGTGTTTCGCCTCTTTAATTATTCATAAGATATAATATAACAACGTTTAGTTTTATTAGTAAACTTAGCGATGTTCTGTCTGATGATGTTTCTTCAAATGGCGAAATACGATTTGTAGCACAACAAATGTAGTAACAAAGTTATCAAGTATGTTAAAATCTTTTTTTACTTTTTATGCTAACATTTTAATTAATACTAATAGAAAAAAACTATTAATGTTAATAGCCTAATTTGCCAGATATATGAAACTATTAGTTATAAGAGTAATCAAATTTAGTACATTTTCATACGCTTTTTCTCTGACAAAATGGGGTTTGCCTTTTACATGAACCCTTGAAAGGTGAAGTGAGCTAACTCGTAAATTGGTAAAACTTTTTTCTTGGACTTCTAAGTACAATCACGACTTTAATTTGTGTTTTGGTGGATTGCATATGTTTATTTTACCGAGATTACACTATTGCAATGTGTATCAACTGAGTTTACTTAATTTTTACGAAACTGTAAGACGTGTAAAATATTACAACGTATCTAACTTTTTTTCTAAAATAACACTTGGCTCACTTTACTTCTAATGGGCCGATATATATGTTCAACATTTGAACAATTAAAGTTTGATATTGAAATTTCATAAAACAACTGCAGTCAAAATCCTTAATATAGAAATATTATTAATACAAATTTGAGATCGAATTTAAATAAACAGAAGTGTATTATTAAAATCTAGAAAAACCATGCATGATGGTAACAGCATATGTTAACATTAGCTTAAAGTATAAAACATTCAAATGAAATCTGTATCAATTTGATGAACAGAATAACAGTCATGTTGAAAAAATATAAATATTAGATACGACAAGCTTCATTAAATGGTGACATAATCTGATACAAACACACAGTAAATGATATCTATGACTTCAGATATTACGCCAACAGCGAACATGTCGTCATATCCTGCCATTTATATACACAGAGAAAAGAGGAAATATGGACTTTATCAAAATTATCCTCGGTTATTTTTTCTCTCCGGATAATGAATTAGATGGTTGGTTATTTTTTGTAGGGAGTTAATAGTTTTGCTCACGACCCCTACAAATCATAAGCCATGTCATTATTGAGCTTGTTTTTGCATCCTATAATTTTCTACTTTATGGTTTCGACATTTTTTATTCTGCTTTGATTTTGTAAACGATAAGTTTTCCTGTCATTGGTTTATTTACAATAATTTATTGTTTGCACTTTAATAAATGTTCGTTAATCAATTTTTATATAATATACAAACTTTTTGTGATTTTATCATTTATAATTCAACTTATAACGAGGTTTATTTAATTTGATTTAATTTAGGAATTAAAAATAGCCTTACCAGTAGAGATTCCAACTATTCGTCATTTTCAACTATCCGGATATCGAATAGTAAAACTGAAACTATCCGGATATATCCGGATATCTGGATATATCCGGATAGTTTCAGTAAGTATGAAAATAACAAAACATTAACTACATAAATAAATTTATGTACTAAAAAAATACATTAAAATGAGTTCATTTGTAATATAAGTCATTTATTCAGATTTTAACAATTCATATTTTAAAATTAAGAGAACATTAAATGTATCATATTTTAAATTTGATCTTAATTTAGTTTTAATTTGTCCTGCTGTTGAAAATACTCGTTCCGTTGCTGTTGATGTTGGTTTTATTGTTAGAAGTGTTTTAAACAACACGTCCAACTTTTCCGTCCTTTTTTAAAATTGATCTAAGTATTTAAAATCTTTTTTCAGATTATTTGTATTGTCGTCAGTTTCCGCGAGAGATAAGATAGAATTACGCATTTCATGTTGCAAGTTGCATTTATTATCTTTTCTCATAAAATGAGTCCATACTTCCAAACGTCTTAACATGGCTAAAATTTTATAAAAAAATATTAAAATTTTAATATGTAGACAGTAGTCTCGATTTCTTGGTTTTCAGTGATGAATTGTAGAACTCACACGCAAATGACGATGTTTCACGACCAAACGGCATTTCTTCCCATAATACCCAACTAATGATTTCTCCCAGGTAGTAAATACCTCAGTATTCATATAATCTTTCGTCAATTTTGAAAAATATTTCATTAAAAATTATAACGAATACTTATATTAATATCAAATAGTTAGAAAGGGCCGGATATATCCGGATATCCCAGTTGGAATCCCTACTTACCAGGCATGCAGGCTTGAGTGCATAATTATGGTAGGTAATGATATTTTGAGAATGTACTCCGGGAGTGCATTAAATTATCTGCAACATTATAACACAAAAATCTCTTACCTTCACTATTATCATGAGACAATACTTTTTAGAATTAATTTAGTCTGAGAATTTTTCTGCTCAAAAACTTTCCAAAGGTTTGATGTTTCTTTTAAAAAATAACAAAACTGAAAAAAACGGCCTGTAGCATTAAAAAAATGATTTTTCTTTATTTACTTACTTGTAAATTGTATGTTTTAATGTATTCATCCGTATGCATATATAGTATGGTTTATGGTATAAAAGGAATTATATATATGTATAATAAAAAAAATGTATATAAATAAGACTCGAAAAACTAAGTTAATCCTTAAGTATTTTATATTTAATGAACACCATGAGACGTTTTTTTAGCTGTTCTGAAAATTTCGAATCCAAAATCTCAGGAATTAACGGGATTCGGAAAATTTGCCAGTGGCCCCCCTTAAGATGTACTGTGGCTTCCTTAAAAGACTATCTCCGTGGCCCCCGTTGAGAAAGCCTGTCTTAGGTAATGTCAAATCATCAGTCAGTACGCATCAAAGACATTGCAGCCTTTACAAGTGCTTAATTTACGCAGAACGAATACTCATTATCATTCAATAACATATATAGACTGTACGAAATAGGTTTTACAGTATCCTAATTCAACAAGTATATTTAATAGTAGGTACAATCATATTTTCTTGTAGCAATTCCAGTTAAGAACCATCAGCACATAAGCAAATGTCCCATACTGGTTGGTGTCTACAACAATTGTAAGCCTAAAAAATAAAAAAAATAAAAAAAAGTACAAAATATTATTTATTAAAACTGAAAAATAATCTTGAAGCGTGTTAGCGGCTTTACAAAAACGTTATAACGAATTAACCAGATCCTTACTTTTCACAAAATGGAAATAAATACTTTATAGCAATGAAACAAAACACAATTTATTTACATGAGTGAACATTTTTATATTATTACCAGGGCTGTGTAGTTGGAGCTGAAATCGAAAAGTACGAGTGTAGAGTGGATTTTTTTAATTAACCTAAAATACAAAAAGTCATGAAACATACGCAGACTATAAATTACATATTTTCTCAATCGAAATCTGACCATTTGTAAATACTGGAGCCGGAGTCACGACTTATTTTATGACTCCATAACCGTGACTATTACATTAAAACTCAGTATTTTAATTCCCATTCGAATAAAATCCTTGAATTCACTTACAAATTTCTTTTGGAAATTCAGGTTATATTAAGGATAATATTCAAATAACAAGAAACAGCTGCCTGCCGGTATGACATACTAAAAACTAAAAACACTATATTTAAGCGTTTTACAATTTCTGCATAGTGGCTTGATAGATAATATAAAAAAATACAATTTCTTTATTAATTAAAACAAAATATACTAAAATAAAAACGCTACTGATTTTGTGAACAATAATTAAATTGTGTTGCCATTTATGCACAAAATCAGACTACGTTGTTCGTATCAAAGTGCACTCGGTTCAAAAGCTCTTCTATTGAAACTATCGTCACATCATTACAACTTTTACAGTACGCAATATAACTAGACGCCAAACACATTGTACTACATGCTAGAGGTATTAAAGTCACACCAATTGAATGCTTTTCGGAATTTACGTATTTTACGGAATTTCGGAATTCTTAATTTACATTTGTGCTCCGTTTTAATATTTGAAAAATTGATATCAATGAAATTAGAAACGAAAATAAATCTTCTTTCATATAAAAATATGTATAAAAACCTCAATTTCAAAGTGAACGAGGTCAATATTTTGTTGTTTTAAATATGGGAAAATGCTTAGAACACCGGTATTTGTTTTAAAATGTATAAAATGGTAGTCTGTGGCTTAAATCCAATCTGTAAAAAATATGAAAATAATGGGAAAACCTCAAAAAATTCTTATTATTAATGTAAAATAAAATAAAAACTATCTTGTTTGTTATTGTTATCATAAAAAAAACAGTTAAATTTTAGTACAGTAGACTATATAACCTTCTCAAAATTTTGTTTCATAATTATCGCAAAACATTGCTTGTCTAACACTTTAGATCCAAGGTAAATAATAAATCCGGTCTTACAAACGCGGTAGTGCTCTTATTCTTTGTTCTACTTGGTGACGTGTTAAGAGGTTCAAATTTCCACACCGACATGGTAAAAAATTAGGTTATCAATCGATAAACCCAGAAGCAAGGATATTTTTAATTGTTGTCTCCGGAAACAGGGCGTAGAGAATAACGATATTCTTCTAATGAGTAAGCAATGTCTTTCTTATCTACCATCGATCATGTATTATTTTTTGTTGAAATTTTCTTCGTTGAAAACTATTCTAACTATTTTTACCTGTTTTAAATTTCCATGGGTGAGCAGTAATTCTCATGTTAGTCTAAGACTTTAATTTCAAAATTATTTGGAGTTTATTTGTATTTTATAACAAATTGAAAGAATAAATCTTATCCATCATGAATTAAGGTCCCTAAAATTATTGTTTTAATAACTATTATTCAAACATGGATTTGACTTAGTAAGGACAAAATTTTAAAAGAACATCAATATAAAACTGACTACGTTCGTTAATATATTTTAAATATGAAAATGATTTTTTTTTCATTTCATAAATAAAAATTGAATTTTAGAGTCCTTTAATAATAATTTTATATTACAAGCCTTATAAAGGTAAAAAGCTGAGTTATCAATCACAAAAACTATCTATTGGCTTCAGACGAATACCGCTCAAAACAGAATATAAAAATAGGCTGAGCAGAGAGAATTTTTCATATTACTTTTCAAAAAAATTGCTCCGTAACACGCAAAACATAGATGAAAATGCTATTTTCAAACACTGTCATTTGAAAGGAAATTATTAAATGGCGCCGAGGCATTACTTTTGAATAAATAAATGATCGTTTAAAATATATTAAACGGTAGTAAAATTGACAATATATTACATTTACTTCGAATATGTTTGTATACAAAATAATTACTTTTAATGAATATGACATTTGTATTGGAATTAAATTGATCAGTTTTACATAATGATTTTACATAATATCCCCATTAGTATAAGACAATTAAATGTATTCGATCGACGGAGTATATATTTGTACAAGGTTTCATGACACAAATCTAAATTTCGTATAATACTCGTAAAATAGAGTCCACAACTGGTTAAGATCATTTGTAAAAATGCAATAATTTGTATATCTCGTGTGGAACCTACAGTAAACTTTTTTCAAAGGAATGTTTGTAATTTAGGCACTCAGACTTTTATGATAATTAAATAATAGTACTAGAAAAAATCCATCGCTTAATCTCGGCTATTCGATTCAATATTAGGGAAAAGGAATGTGAGTCTTTGCAACTCGTCTATGTACATACAAAATCTACTTTCTCGATAGTAATTATCGAATTTTTATATATTTTAAAAAAAATAAAAACATTATTGAACTAAATCGTAATACAGAATATTAAGAATTTCAGTATCCTTAAATAACTTTTTAACCAGTTGCATTAACATTAGCTGGCTGGTTCCTTCAACAGAAAACAATATAATAAAAAAGACATTATATAATAAAAAATACTTTTTTTGTGAATTCCATATTTAAAAAAAAATAAGGACCGGTTTTTCTTTCACCACGAACGTTATCAATAATAATCAGTTGATAATTTATGTGCTCAGCAAAACAGTTGCTGATCGTTATATTTGTTTATTCTCAATAATAAGAATTCTTTATTAACAGAACGTGAATCGTAAAAATTTCTCATCAGGTAGCCTATTCGACGTGAGCATTCTCAAAATCAAATCAATTGATGCTGATATACTCCGTATACGGAGTGGGCATGCACAAAATGATTTTTAAATGAGGTCTAAGCTGTAAAGGAAATAAAAAATGTTATATTTAAATTATTTATTTCATTGAACGGAACTGTTGAAAAGCTGCCCAGTTCGAAGGGAGAAGCTTTTACGGGTGCTATAAGATTTTCATGACATGACGAGGGTATTTCTTGCATAATATCTCTCACACAAAACACTTTCGTGGGTAGGAAGATTTTTTCATTCCGTTCAACTGAATTCGAAAAATGTTCTGACAGATATTTTATTCAAATACATGTACTCTACGAATTTATATTTGGATGTCAGAACTTATAAAATAGTTTGCTGTGTTCCGTGTATGCCATCATATAAAATAGCTTGTGAATGAAAATATTTCAATGATAGTTAGTTAAAATGGAATTCAATTATTGAAAATTCATCAAAGGTACAATGTAAGACAAGTAAAGGAAGGTGATCTATACAATTGTTGCCTTGATGTAAAGCTACAGGAAACTTATTGATATTATTGCAACGAATTTCGATTTATCATTCTACTTTAGGACCAAAATACATCTGAGTATATTTTTATACAGTTTATTATACTTTTAAAATTAAAATTCCGTATAGTTTCTTTTGACAAGAAAGTGACATTGAATGATCTTTTTTTTTATTTATTTTTATATAGAAAATACAATGTACTGGTATTTCGGTTTTGAAAAAAAGCCAAAATCGAACTTTGAATGTAATAAAATCATTCCGTATCTTGATAAAAAAAAATCGTCGTGAATTAAAGTATTTATTATCTGATCAGAGTTGTATCAATATTAAAAAGTTTTTATTGACGATTGAATGATGTGTTTTTATTTTAAGAAATCGAAAGCTGTCTAAATTACGATGAAATAAATTGAGTTTGATTCGGATTTTTTTTATTTATATTAGAAAAAAATATTAAAACTTATGGCTACTCAAAGATAATATATAAATTTAGCAGATCTCTCAATCCTGGTGACAATAGATACATTTATGAATCGTACCAAAGCAAATCTGAGATTTAATGCTTTCGACAAACTAATCTAAAAGTTGCGCTGTAGAAAATATTAATAGTCGTAACAGTAGCTTCTTAACCAACACATTTAATGTAATAATATTGGTATTATATTATAACATTCCTATACTACTAACTGACGTTTTCTCCATACGTTTCAGCCCCATATTGTAATATACTATCTGAGATAACAGTAAAGGTTTCCTATTGTGACCTTATCTAAAAAATACTTTGTCGTACAATGGAAAGCTCATTTCACTACCTTTTGTGAAAATGGTGATACGGTGATGGCTACATTAATACATTGTTATTGAAAACAGACGGTTTTTTTTATTGACGACATCTAGTTATGGAAAATAGAATATTTCTTTAGAACCTTCTTTCATAGCGTCCAACTACAGTGGGGTACACAAATGTGAGCTCTATTATATGATATGTTAGTCAGTTTTCAATTTTTTAGGCAACTGGTGGAAGAAGCCCAACCAAAAAATTTTCAAGTCGTTACAAAATTCTTTTCTTAAAGTAATTTTAATTTAACTTGGTAATTATTGTTTACTGAACAAATAACACACGCTTTGAATTTTATGCATTGTCAGTCAAAATTGCATATTCAAAATGTACTTATAGTTATAGACAATTTTGTGATTATTTAATTTATCACGTAACTCTAAGAGGCAACCACAAACGTAATTATAAAGAGTTGTTCAAACATTTAAATTTGAAACCTTTTAACGGACTGTTTTTCTTAATTAAAACAAAAATAAAATACAATAAAATAACTACTTTGCCTTAAAAATAATTGAATGATTTCAGATGAGTTAAATATATTTTGACTCAAAGGTTTTGTCTGAATAATGTATAAAATTATTATTTTACTATTTAGCTAATAGTAAAATAATTACAATACGAGTTGCTATGTAACATCATTAAAAGGTTTTTATTTAACATTTTACAAACAACATCTATGTTATGAATTAAATTGTATGTAATTAAGAAACGGGCATGGTTAAGATAAAATAACTTAAGCAAAAGGAATCAAATTTAGGTGGAGTGGTTACGATTGTAAAAATATACAAGCACAAATAATAAAAATACATTTCTAATACACGTTCACAAAAAAAAATCAATTTCATGGTTCCACAAATAACTTTGAATTTAGATTACACTTGCATAATATAAAATTGAAGCATTTTATTTAATGTATAACAATACCCATAACTTGAGATTGAGTACACAATGCAAAAGCGACAAGAAAACACATCATCCGAGAAAACCTGAGCGAAAGAATTTATTTAAAATGTTATTTTATATCCCCAGGAAGCTGTATTTCTGATGCAATCGTTCTTATCTATCTACCGGGAAATAATTTAGAAGTTGTTCATCCACTTGTCGCTGATGGGCCAAATAACATGAGCTACGAAGCAGAAATATTTTGAAACAACTGAAAACAACTATCGAAACACTAAATCATGTTATTGTCTGTAGTTTCATTATAAATATTTGATTCTTTTGCAAGAATGAGAGTAGAGTTGTAAGTGGATTTTCTATTGAATTATAATCAGCTGATAGTATATCTTTCTTTTATCAAACTTTTCGGAGCCTGGATTTCGGGCTCTCTGTTTGTTATCTTTTTTTTTTTGATTTCTAGGGTGCGTAAAGATTAATATTAAAATCCATTACTGTAATGCTGGGAAAACAAGTGAGAAAATCCTTGACGAATACAGATGACAAGTGTTCAATAACCAAAGGTTTTCAATTCGTATCATAAATTCGTAATAGTTAGTAGTTAAGAGTCTGGATAGAAGCTTTAAAAATACCTATGGGCATCATATCTTTCCTTTTCTTAGCGTACTTTGTAATGATTTTATAGTTGCATACTAAGTTTTTTAACAAGACACCGTGTTTTGGTTGATGAATATAGCTTGCAGGTTTCGCTTGTCGAATATAAAGTTTTGAGAATTTATAAAAGTAGCATAAAATTATGAATTAATATTTCCAACCTTAGAAGAAAACTATTACTGTATTAATTAAGTATTTCGGCTGAGGGTGCTTGATGGAATTTCAATATCAAATTTGAATTATTTGAATTTTGTACTTTTCCATGAGTTTTGTCGCTAACGACCCGGGTTTCGCTTTTCGGCATCTTCAGGTATTCCAAGTGCACGGATGTACTTGAACTGACGCGTAGTAAACAGTTTGTATCGTTTATATTCAAAAATATAAGTAGATCACTTAAAAGTCACAGTTAAAAGGCTATTAAAATGTAAATTGAATGTATACAATTTTCAATGAATTAAGTGGGTTTGATATAATTATGGGGATTTTTTGAAAATATTAATGACCAGATAATAACATAGGAATGTTTAAAATAAATCTAGGGTTTTATCCGACCTATTATTGATGAGTTGATTTGTTTTTAAGCCTTTGAATTAATATTTAATGATAGCGACAAAACTCATGGAAAAGTACAAAATTCAAACAATTCAAATTTTTTATTACTGTATTGTTTTCCAAAAACGGTATGCTACAATTCGAGGGCTTAGTATTTAAGCTCAATTTGTGCAATGCCCATGGTCATATCGGCCGCTTGTGTGGTCGAGTGGTCAACGTCGTAGGTTTCGGCTACGGAGGTCACGGGTTCGAATCCCTGAATCCGAATCATCCGAATTGTATAAATTTATTTTTCAATCGATTTATGAATTTCTGTTCGAAGGCATGGATGTATGTGATGTCTTGAATTCCTCCCTCCCACCCACCTTATCCTATAAACGGGACATATCGAGAGCGATTAGCTAATTACTAGTCCTGTCCTATCCTTATCCTTCTATTCCTAATCTCTTTGGAAAAAGAGATGTTAAGCAACTGAGTAACAAGCAGTTCTCGTAGAAGCACTTCTGTTGAGATAAACTCTATTAGGAGTCCATATGCTCCATATTAGAAGCGGACATGGTTAAAAAAGCTATATCTCGTTAATATAACCGTTTAAAAAACAGTTAAACATATCTCCAAGTGAAATGATAATGTTATAAGTGTTGTTAACAATTTAATCACCTCTTATTAATGAGTAAATTTAAAACTATGTTTTTTTATAGATAGACTCTTCGAATTTTAATGAAACAATGAAAATAGCAAAAGATTTAATTCATCAAGAATTATAAAAAATATTCTAGTTTACGGTTATTTTTATTTTTGATAATATCGAAGTTCTTTAAACTAAATGCCGACTCAATCGAGCTAAAAATGAGTTTTTAAAAAAAAGCGGTATATTTTTTTCTTACTACATTTTTGCTGACTCAACGACTTTGTATTATACATGGCAATTCAGTTCGTTTTAAATATTATATATTTATTTCGAGCCGTATTAAAAAAAGCCAGAAAAAAATCTCGATACCACTCAATTCGCACGTAACTGACTATAACGGCGAGAAGGTATCTTATGCTGTTTTTGTTTCCGCATTTTCACCGTCGATCCGCTACGTTCCTCTTCATTAAAGGTCCGCCCGATTCCGTAACAAACGCTAAGTGCAAATATTTGCTTAACGGTAGCGCAGTCGCCAAGTTTTTCCGAGGGAAATATTGAAAATGACATCGGGATTGGATGTACGTTAGGAAAAAAACGCCAGAATATCACCGGAGAAGTTGAGCGACCATTCGAAGTCATAATTTTTTTACTGCATCTAAATGGTGTAATATTTTATTTTATTTCAGTGATACGTTAAAGCAGTGTCTGCCAAACTTTTTTAATTTACGGCACACTGATGAATGGAACTAGTACCGTGGCACACCAAAATGCTGCAGATTATCTCCGAAACTCCATTTTTTTTTCTAGCTCACCGAGGAATTTTAAATCCTCGATTTGGTATACTTTTTCCGCAGATTATCTCCACAGCTACTTTTTTTTTAGCTCACTGAGGGATTCGAAATTTTTGATTTGCCACCGTTTTGCTTCCTAAATCCTACATGCAAAATATTTGTTTTTGAATAGGCATTATTTAAAATTGACATTTTTAAGGCTTTTTCCACCGTGGCACACCTGAGACTTCTTGCGGGACACAGTTTGGCAGACACTGCATTAAAGCACTGATTAAGGATCTCTTTTGATTTTTTATTGTAAACTAGCGAGAACCCGGCATGCGTTGCAATGCTACTAGAAGAAAGTTGTTTTAATTGTGTTTATTAAAGTGCTTTTGGATACACAATAAAGTATTATATATAATTGCATAGGAGTGATAAAAAAAACTCACTGCATCCCCACAACACCGAGAATTGCTTTGATATAAAACGAGCCCTGTTGTAAACGTATTGGCAGCCCACCGCTGGCTCTACTTATTCAGAAACCTTTGCGAGCGTCCACGCAACGATACATAAAAGTTTTATCGCAATCGGAGGAATGGTATAGGAACGCATACGGGAAAACATTTATTTTTGTATATATAAATTTGAAATAATTTGTTAAAGCAATATTACTGTAGGCAAACTATGAATTTTGAGAGATATGCGCAACCAGCACTGGAACTTAATCAGTTTCTTAGCCACGTCTGTTATCGAAGATCGTACGCTTAGAATGATGGGCTTGTTAGGTTTTTTGTTCTTACTTTCCACTCACCGTTTTCAAAATTTGAAAGGAATCTGAAAGCAATTTTAATAAAATTTTAGATTTCCATCTGTATAGATAGAGAACAATTACTCCATTAGACCAGCGGTTACAAATAAGAGCCGGATCCGGCCTTTCAAAAGTTAACATACTGTCACCGATTTCAATTTTAAAATGTTGTATATATTATACTAGACATTAACTTTATTTTAAAATAAACAGTGTACATTTCAAACGTATTTTAAGTCGTTATATTACTTTGAAATGATATTTTGAATGTTGTCAAGGCATGTTTGAGACTGATTTCTAAAAATAATTTCAAAATTTATTTGTACCTACTAAATTACATTCATGGTTTATGTTTTAACAACTTTGGATTGAGCTGGGTTTGTAAGTAATACCCTCTACTATTATTTAAATAAACAAACGAAAGAAAAATCATTTCATTAACAGTTGATATTGAATGTTAACTTGAGCAAATTTTTCATGATACAAATTATAAGTTTAACCAAGAAGAAGTTTTCTGCAAAAATTAACGCAATTAAGGTAAGACGGCTTAGTTTGTAGATTAAGCCTACCATTACATTAATATCTAATTTTATTAAATTGTGTTCATTATTTCTATACGTATAAAAAAGTGGGGAGAAAAAATTACATGCAAGCTTTCTTAAGCCGCATAACAAAACCTTTTAATAAACATAAAAAAACGATCAGATACAGGTCATTTCTCTGAAATCGGTGTTCAAAGGTAATGAAGCGTGTCTCAAACTGTATGAGATAACGAATTGACAAAGCTCTTCTGTTTCCTTATGCAAAATTTTAGAGGAAAAAAATTCTCTCGAAGGCAGTTACTTTTTATTTTCCAATCTTTTAATACAGCGAGATTATATACCATGAAAATTTGATGAGAAAATGACAATATTATGAATACTCGATAAATTTGTTTACTAAGTATAATGTATTAAACATCTAAATCACTAATCACTGAGGTGTTCCTCCACATTCTCTAAAGTCCAAACATGGTTATTTATATCAAATTGAAATTGAATAATGGCAGCACGTAAAAGAATTGGTAAAATAAATATAGATTATTACACAAATTATAGACAAACAAATAACTAGTTGATCTTGGAAGCTTTTAATCTGTGCTCAGGACTGTCAAGCCAAATATATAAATATTTTTTTTTTTTACCTAAATTATAAATTAAAACTCCGACTACTGTTTTTGGATTATATTTTGATATTAAAATTATTTATGTGACATAAAATTTTAATGGTAGAGGATTTATCCTAAAAGCAGATTTTTTCATTTGCTGTTTACGCAGAATTGTCATTCTATTAAAAACCAACTTCTGCGAGAACAATGATATTGTGTTCTGTCGCGTATACTGTAACTATTTAAAATTGACCATTTTTATATCAAATAACTCATTTTTTCATTAACTTAATTCATAATTTAAATATAACAAAGTAAAACGTATGTGTTTGCAAACATTAGAACAATGTTACAAGTTACAACTGAAGCAAGCTATGCTGTTACAAGCTCTGTTGGAATTGCCAATTCTAAAAATCTTTTGCTCTTATTCATCCGCAAGTTAAACAACTGACACTCGTTGCAAATAACTGTAAAGTTTTTTTTAATCAGACATAGAGGGCGTTTGCATTTTTCTTTTGAACACAATCAACGTAATTGCAAGCATGTGTCGAGCTATTGCTCTAGTCTAGTCTTATGACACTCGCAAATTACTGCTACATATTTGGCTGAATAGAAGAAAAAAGTACAACTGATGCTACAAAGTACGAAGACATTTAGAATTTTTGGTTCCACTATTTTTTTATTTTATTTGATGAATAACTTTTCTAATTTTTGTGAATATGTAGAACTTTTTTTATGTGTGTACATATATTGCTGATTCGTCACTTAAAATTAAATTAAATAGATCGATGTGTTTGAAAAATTCTTACTTACCAATGAATGCATATTTTCATGATTATTTACAAATTTAAATTTGAATCATTTGATTTATTTATTAATTCCACCATTTTGTGTAATATAACGAGCGCTTAGGAAATATCCCCAGATGGCCATCGATGATTTTATGAAAATTATTACGTCTACTGAAAAAAACAACAATATTTGAATACTTCCATTGCGAAATTTAAATATTGGATTGCAGAACGTTAAAAACAAGATAAATATTTTTAGCTCGTCTGCTAAGGGAACCCTTTGAGATTTGTAACAGCTTCGTTTTTTAATGTTGAATGTATTATTTTTAAAAATGTAAAACAATAAACCAAACACGATTGGTTCCTATTATTTAAAGTCTGTTAACGATTTTTCGAGCTAATATTTTGGTAACCGGATAAAACAGAACATCACAAAACGTACAATATATCTTTAGAAAACACTAGTATTGATATGTTTTACAATCAATTAGAAATCTCTATTTCGTATTAGATACAATAAATAAAACAGCAATCGTGCATATCAATAACACTTTCAATCTGAAATTGTCGTAAATACACTTATATTCGACGATTATAATAGTCACCATTGACTGATAAAGTAAAGCGCACGTTATAACATACTGTTCTGAAATTATTACCTGTATGATATTCAATTAATCTATAATATTTTTCCAATAAATAGTTAAGAAGAAACAGGTATCATTCAACTAAAAATTGAATGTGTTCTGAATTGTCTATGTTCTATGTTCTCATGTTCTGTTTTATCATGTTCTGTTTATTCATGGAACCAATATTTTGTATTGACTCACAGCTTACTAAATGTAAAATTGCATTAGCAATGTATTAAATCCAAAAAAAAAACATCGTCACGCGAGAACTGATGTTGTGGTAATATATTATGTACTTTAAATATTCACACGAAAATAATATGCATTTTCGAGTCTCATATTAAATTGGTAAACATCGTTTATAAACCTTTCGAACTCAGCTAATTGTAAATAAAATTGGGTAACAAAGCACAAATAACTTATATATTAATTTAGTCAAAAATATAATGAAAGACTGAATATTCGGTCAAAATTTTCTCTTGCTAATGCCATTAAAAAAAACATGAAATTTAATGAAAAATGGCTGACAAGATACTAGTTAAAAGTTTCATATGCACTTTTCCACTAAAATTCACTTCAGCATACCTTTTTGATTAAAAATATACCGGTTGGTCCATACAAAAACGATTCCATTCAAAATTGCACCGCTTTTGTCAGTAATATAAACTAACGAGTAAAATATATCTCACTTTGGTTGAAATCAAAACAGCCAAAACCAAAAGGTTATATTATGTAATAGAGATAGATGATAATTAAAGAATGCATAACAAAACTAATGAATTTTTATGTTATCAGCACAGAAGGATTTTACTATTTTTTTGTTTTTTTTTAATTTTAAAAAGAACTTCGTATTTTATTGTAGTTAGAAACACAACAATTGATGCCCCGAGATGTGAAGTTACTCATGTAGTAAAACAGTAAAACCTCTCTATTAAACTTGAAGTACAATTATGTCGTTATTTAGTGTGGTGATTGTATATTTTTATTTTACAGACATAAAACTATTGCAAAGTGTATTTACTGAGTTCAGTTCACTTTTACGATACTATATGACATGTATCATATAACACTCATTTTTTTAAATACCACATCACTTCTCATGGGCTCAATTTTATGTATGTAGCCACTGAAATTTTCTAAGTGATTTGAGTGAATTATTTTATTAAAACAACTAGTTATTCGTTTTATATTATTATATATAATACAGACATATTCATTGGGTAGTGTGTGTGTGTGTGTGTGTGTGTGTGTGTGTGTGTGTGTGTGTGTGTGTCTGTGTGTGTTATCTAACGCTAATACAACTGTTTCAGCTATAAAAAGTTAAAAAGTGCTGTCAAACAAGTGTACTGGTCATTTTGTTTTACTTGAATAAAATGACGATAAAAAACATTTTTTGGGAAATTATGTGACTTAATATTTTTTGATGATTTAAGAAAACGTGTTATACTGACCTTCCTTTACGTGCTGAAATACTTTATATAAATACTATTTTCTAAATTGAAAAAAAAACAGTTATTTTGTATTCGATACGCAAAAATACAAAATACTACGATACTTAATGTTAGGGCTTTTCATTAAAAAAAATATATTTTGCAAATATGCGATTCATATTTTTCTAATCAATAAATAAAATTACAATTAAAATAAAAATAATAAAACATTTTTAGTACTTTTCCCACATAAAATTTATTAGATCAGGACCGGTTTCGCTCATGATGAGCATTATCAACTGATAAGAAAAACAATAAAACAGCGATATTTATACAAAAGTTAAGTGATAAAAACAAGGTATGACAAACAATTGGTATTACAACCTAAAAAAGAATTTTAACATTTCACAAAATACGAATTTAGAATTATTTTGTTAAATAAAATTGATAGGCCCGTAATAAAAAATAAATACATTTCGTGCTTAGCACACTATTTAAAATGAAATATGATTATTTATTTAACACCATTTTTAAAATATCAGAAAATTTGTAATAATCAATTGCAAAATAGCACCCTTTTTATCTGACGTTGTGAATATTTACATTACAATTTTTTAGAATTCGAAGCTTTGAAAGCAGTTTTATTTAAATGAAAGGTTTTATTCGCACCCGCTTTACGCCACACTGAATAGGTAACATTTCAAAAAGTTCATTCGCAGAATTAAGCTCAGGTAATATCATCGACTGTTCAATGACAGGCTTTTTCATTATAGTGAAAGGCAAACAGCGGCGTCTACGAAGCCTATATAACGGACCGATTGTCGTTATTGCAGAAGCTTTTGTTTGTTTTTATCACTATTTGCCGATGGAAAAATATATGACAGTTCCTGACACGGACGACGCCGTAATGTCATCAAAAAGGAAAATTAGCCTTTTTAGTGAACTTTTTAATCAAGAAAATAATAAACACTTTTAACTTTAAAAAGTATCTCTGGCATTGATTGACTACCTGCAATTACTTTCGTTCAAGAAAGTGTTAGTCCAAAGATCCAAAATGTATCATAAAATATAATATATTGATACAATATTAACCCAAGAAATTATTTAGAGTGCAATAATTTTAGTGCTCTTGGTAATGTAACCAAGTAAAAACTTTTATTCACACGGCATCCTCACCGAGCTTTTGGCTTGCGACCTACGATGCAAAAACTGTTATCTTTCTTTGAAGAAATATTGAAATCGCCTTTCAGCCAAGGAAAACCACATTTCTGAAACATGAAAGCTTTTAAACGTGAGCCCTGGGAAAGCCTCTACGCCAGTTATTCAGAACCATTCTAACAGAAGCAACCAAAAACGAAATTTTTTGATAAAAAAGTACAAATAACTTTATTTTATACATAGGTTTTTTTAAAATTTCCAAATAAAATAAGATTTTTTGCATTTTTAAGTCATTCAAAATCAACACTTTCAATTTTAATTTTAAGTCTTTATTTAACTGAGGCTTCAGTAAGTTTTATCAACCTTTAGTATAATTCGTTCACTGCATTTCGTTACAAAAACGATATTCACTTATTTATTATAAAAAAATATTTTTGCTTACTTTCTTTAAATAATAATAATCATTTTTAGTATTAGCACTTTTGTAAATGTAATAATTCTTAAAATAAGTAAAATTTTATATTTTAATTAAAAAAAATTAATGAAATGGGTAAAATGAATTTCAACTTTTAAATACTATTTTTATATAAAAAAAATGTTTTACTGACATTATTAATAATAAATATTTTATTCTGTGATCATATTTGTATTGGTAGAAGTACACTCTTATCTTATTTATATTCGCTTTCTCCTATTTTTTTTATTCTTAAAAATTCACATTCCTTGCGTTATCAACAACGCCTTTTGAAAAGATACCATCAAAAGCTTCAGAAATATACCTTAGAGTGATGGGCACGTGTAATTTTTATCGCGGCCTTAATCTGCGCCCAAAGAAAACGATCAATAGTAAATGACACTTCTCTTCACTTTCTTACCATGGCATTAATGAGGAGACTTTTATCTTACAAGAAGCCTTTCTTTGAGAGAATCGTTTTTCATTTTATGAAATTGAAACGACGTTGAATTATAATACACCTTTTTACCGTAGAAGAAACCTTTGAAAGGAAATATTATAATGAATATTAATACGTTTAACCATCATATAACTCGTATTTTGTGATTTTATTTAACGTAAATCATAACAATTATGTTTTCTTAAACTCTCATTTACATATTTAGAACATGTTTGTGATTTTTTCTGAAGACTCGCATAAAATAATAATACTGTGAAGACATTTTAATATATTTTTTTAAATAATATTCATTAATTCTATAAAATAAAACATGTTACAACATGAATAAAGTCACTCGAGGTCTACAGTTGAGTGAAATGTTCTACCCGACCCAGAATCCCGTTCAATTTTGCGATCCCAAAATCCCGCGATTGTGATAGGACTAATACCATGATTTTGGGATTGAGGATAACAAGTGAAAAGTTGGTAAAATCCAGTAAAATAGTTGGGATATTGTTTAATTATATTAAATTTTAATGTATATATAGTATTATTAATTTAACTTATTTATATAATAATATAACGTTTAAAATATAATATATAATTTAATATTACGTTATTTAATAATATAACTTTTTAATACAACTATATAACTCCCAAAATTTTTCATAAGGAAAAATTCGTAAATTTCAAGGTTTTTTAAAAAAATTGAAATGAGATTAAAAAAAAGGTGAAACACCTTTTTTTGTAGACGTTTGTATTCACAAACTTTATCCCAAAGATCAATACCGGGATCAAGAAAACCCACATTATAAAAAAACAGTGACACGATTTTATGGTGAATGATCAATCCCGAAATCTGATATATTGTGAATCCCGAAATTCCGGGATAACAAAAAGAGTCTTGGATTGGATGCCCTAGTCTACACCGACACATATTGAAAAGAAAAAAATGTTAAATGAATAAAATCAGGTTGAATAGAAATTCAAAATAAAATCCCAGTTAATAAAGGCATTCTCCAACTCCAATTATAATAAGTTCAAAATAACACTTTATTTTAGCTCCACATTTTGTTTATTATCTTGATAGCTATATTGAATAATGTTCATGCATTCGTCAGTAAAGCTTAAATAGCAAGCTTATAAAAAATGAACAACTAAAATATATTGTTTTTTTGATCATATTATTAGCTTTGCAAAAACTAAATGGGTTCTAGTCGTAGCTATGTAAATAGATAATCAATATTATTTTCAATTTATAATTTTAGATATGCATGTGTTTTTGTGGTGTCTTTTTCTCATGAATTTGATATCAAAATAAATTGGCAATTTTCATTGAGTATGTTTTGCGTAATAATACCTAGCACTTTAGTTATTAATATAATGCCTTTCCACCAAATATTGACAGTGAACACCTTAACCATATTATTGTAATGACAATGCTACAAAGATGGATTATACAATATTAATTAATTCATTTAAACGTAGCTTGAATTCTCTTTTTACAAAATACAATAGAGGGTAATTTTTTGCAATCGTAGTGAAAACAACACGTTACTGAGAATATTATGGAGTAAATGAAGTCAGAAAACGCTTTTCTGTTCACGCTTTATTGCTTGCACAGCTTTGTAGCAGAGGATTCTGGATTATTGTATTCTCTAGAAACTTAATGCATACAATTTCATGATGTATAAACAACTAGTTTTTTTTAAAAGAGGTGTTAAAAGTAAGATTATGAATACGTAAAAAACATCACAATATGACATATCCATTTTCATCTCAACAATGTTCTTTAATTCATTATTTTTCACGGAGTACTAATTATGTGATTCGTCAAAAAATTAAAGATTAGACAAGTATTTATACAAGATATTGCGATCAATTTCATCAAAAACCGGTGAAGGAACAGAGATATAAATTTAATATAATGGCTCATCAGATTAGCATTTAAACTTTTTCGTTAGACATTGTTTCTATTTGATTAGGTTGAAATTATTATAAATGATTTTAATTAATGAAATCGAAGAACTTTGTTTTTAAACTATACTTGTTAACTATCTAATTATGAGTATATAGTATTTTCTAACTGGAGGCTGTGAAAGGTTAGATAAAAAGGATAACTGTGATGATTGGTTGTGTGTAGGGGAAAATCCTTTTGCAATATGACAATAAGAAGCCGAAAAACAGTTGTCTTATTTAAGAAGTTATTCAATTATAGTTAATATATTTTAATTCTTGATTTCTGAAGATTTATTTTTTAATCTTTGACTTTTTTCAATGTAATGAGTAAAGTGTCTTTTATTGTATTCTCATTCAGTTCTTTACTGAAATATTTAATAAAAAAGAAAAATGTTCGTGAAATCTAGTAGAAGACCTGATTCTCGAAAAATCTGCACTTGTAAAGCGCCCTAGCTGTTGTGTGCTTTATTCTGGTTATAGTAGCTTAGTGCGTGCGGTAGTTGCTTGTTCATGATAGTGGTCTAGGTTTTGTTTACCTTTCATTAGGATTACGCGGAAAGCGTGATAACTTGGCGGAGCGTGGGATTTTGGTTGCATTTTGGTGCAACAGAGACTATATCCTGTCATATAATGTTATATATAATTTGATCGTACAGCGCTATTCCATTGCCAGTATATTATTTGAATTACATGTCCAACTACACTGCTAACAATACAAAGTGTACTAATATTACAAAACTATTTGTTATATTGGGTAGATTTTAGTATATTTCAATATTGATTTCTGTAGTATAGCAAACAACTACAAATATTTTTTTAATCATCGTCGATCTTATGAAAAACCATTTATTCTTCTTAACTTATGTTCTGATTATTGATTTTAAAATGTATTTAACTTCACTGATCAAAGTGATTCAAGGCTTCTGGTTCTCAATTTTCTAGATCATATTTTTCATCGCATAAACGATACAAATAAAAAGTTCAAGTATTTATGTTATATCTTTATCTTTTTATATATCTCTGCAGTTCATATTGCTTGAAAAATTTATTGACTACTATTAAAATATAACATATAAAAAAGGTGAAATGTCAGTATTCTGTTCATTTACCGAGCAACAGAATCTCTTTTTTGTGCATAAAAAATAACGATAAAATAAAAAAGTTTATTATGTAGATTGGACATTCTTTAAATTTAGTCTTGCATTTATTGTACTGAATGAATTATTTACGTATTTTTATTATTCTAAATTTGCTCCCAACGAAGAGAATACGGCCTCCAAATGGAGGTATCTCAACAGTGATATTTTTACAAAAATTGATAGTTACTCAGTTGCTCAACTTCCCTATTTTTGAAGAGATAGAAATGATAGGGCAAAACAGGAGTTGTGGTTGGTTTATCACTCTCGTTACACTCTGTTATTTAAGGATCTGAAAGGTGGTTGGGAAGATAAAATGCTGTTCGTACTGGGATGCAAGCCCGTGAGGTCTGGCATAGAAACCAAGGACGTTGACCACTGTGCCATAAACTAGGTATGAGAGATAACTCTATTTTTTTAAAGATCGAGTGCAAATGCATTCACCTTCTTCTCTATAAGAGACAGTGCGTTAGATTGTTAAAAAACTTATTATTATTATGTAAAATAAGAAGTACATTTGAAATTCTGGATGCCACTACAATGAAAAATAGACACATAAATAAAGACAACGATGTAAAAAAAAGGGAAATATTTGGAACGAAATTTGTATCCTTTGTGTTAAAAACGAGCTCATTAAATAATAGGAAACATTCGTTTGTCAACATACGTAATTATGACAACGCTAAAAAGTAAATAAAACAACATCAGATGTAAAATACTCTACAATCAAACACACAGCAGTAATAATAAACGATGTAATTTCAAAACATTGTCCTCCGTATAACAAATGACTTAACAAAGGGTATCCCTTTGGAAAACTTTACTTGTGTTTGCTTTGGGGAAATTTATATTGTCGTTAAACACGAAGATAACAGATCTATGACGACCTTTGAATATTTCATGTTATTTTGTTTTGCCTCAATCGCGATGGTATCTGATGTTAGGAGTGCTTTGTTTTGAGGCCAATACACCCGCGAAGGGGAAGTTATAAAACCCATATGTTTATCATAGGCCAATTTAAATCATTATACACTTAACATTCATTCGAGTATTTATTTTGCAGTCAAATTGCATTTATATTTGAATAACTTCAGTTTTATTTGAATTTACTTAAGCTTATGTATTTCTATGAATACTTTATACCGTAAAATTTGGTTCCCGGTAAATTGCTCGAATGGAAATTGCTCGAATAACAAGATAATCAATTTGTTTCCGTTTGTTCTGTCCGTTTGTTCTATCTTAGCCCTAGTCTTCTATGTTTTCTGGAAATATATAGAAACAGTTTGAGTAACTAATTAATAAGCAGTTCTCGTAGAAACACTCCTGTTGAGATAAACTCCATTAAAAGATCATATGTTCCGCATTTGGAGCGAACACGGTTAAAATAAATACTTACGAAAATTATTTTTATATTTCACTCTCTAAGCAAGTGTTGCACAAGATAAAAATGAAATTCGTAGAAAAAGTCGTGAAAAATCGTTTAAATAACCATGCAATTTGAATAATTTGTAATTCGAGTAATTTCCATTCGAGCAATTTACCGGCTCCCGTAAAATTTGATGTCCAAGCATGTGCTCGACAAAAAATATTACTAATTAAAACTGTAAGTATATTAGTACGAAATGTAATTAAAATAAACAAAGTTCAAACACCAAGTAGCTTGATCAATTAAAATTTTTAGAGTATTATCTTCGAATGCTTCTTTTTATTAATGCTTTATATTTAAAAAAATATTTTTACTATAATATAATGAGGTGCAAACATTCATTTGTCACACAGAGATTGAGAAATGATGATTTGAGTGTTGGAGAAATCACGGTTTGCTTGAATGTATCAACTTTATGATTTAATTGTAATTTACATTCATAGGTTTTATTATTGACTATCAGAACTGATATAGTCGCCCGCTGTGGTCTAGTTGGTTAGAGCTTCCTTTACCGATCAGGTGGGTCTGGGTTCGATTCCCAGTAAGGTCAATGTCAAATTGGATTTTTTCAATTTTTCTATTGAGATCTAATACATGTGTTTGTGACGTCAATTCTCCTTGAGTTAATCTCATGTGACTTACAAAAATTTCTCATCGAGTATATCTCGTATGATCTTTCAACTTCAAAACATTCAAATATTTGACGCATTGGCGTAAGCTGTAATTTCAATTATTAAAAAAATATATATATTGAATGGCATTTTTTTAAATTTTTGACAAATCACTTTTAGAATGTTTTTCCTCGATTATCATTATATATTATAAGGTTTGACACAAAAAAATTGTAGACATTCAAAAAAGATAAGAAAATATCTTGACATAGTAATGAAAATTAAAACTTATATTAAAAAATGCGTCAGACATTTCGAAAGATTTATACCAGTCAAACTAAAATTGATAAGAATTTTTAAGTTATTCGAGATCAAATCAAGGAGAAAAACTTCAAGAGCACGTATATATTAATTTGAAACAAATGAATTTAATTTATTGAAAAATGAAACACATTATAAATTAATAATATTGATGTATTTCACTCATTACAGCATTCAAGTTTTATGTAATAACCGTCAATCAATACGGAAGAGCAAAATATAAAAAAAAAACACATCTCCAATATCAAGCCAGTTGAATTAAATTTATTTTGTGTTGACACAGATTTCACATTGTTTTTTAGAGTTGAACAATTGACGAAGCAGTATTTGAGAACACTTTTTACGAATCTGTAGCTTATTTGAAAAAGGCTGCTTTACACACGTTGGAGTAAACAATGTTTGCTTTCAAAATACAAACGGATTCATCTCCCGACATTCGCACACACGGTAGCCGTGCTCTTTATGAAAAATAAAATTGTATAAAAGAATGGGGCACCGTTCAAATATAAAACATGTACCATTCGTTTGGTATATTTAATAAAAAGTGTTTTGTGATACAGCAAAGAAAATTCTTCGAGTCGAGCGAGTATAATGATGTACAAATATCTGTACGGAAGGTTTATTCGAGAGCCACAGTCTTGTTTTTATAACGACGACATTCATTTTATTCAATAAAAATCTTTCAATTTTGTTATTGACGGAAAGTTGACATCGAAGCAAACTAATTACTTATCTCTTATAATGTGCTCACTCTCAACACTCGGTGGAGAGGTAATATTAAAAATCTTTTTTTTTTTTTAGTAGTAATAGATAAAGACCGGTGTTCGTCATCACGAGCATTTTCAATTGATTGATATGGATTTCAATAAAAATCATTTGAGTTACAGCTTGGCCATTGGATAGGTAAAAGCATTAACACCGCTCAACTTGAATGTAATACTCTTTTTTAAGTTGTTATTATAATAGTTTTTTTGGTATAATAATTAAGTCACCTTTCTTACTTTTGATTTTTAATATGATTGTAAATTAGTAGCATCATCATTATTTATATACTCTTTTCATATTTCAATTATCAATTGTTTGAACCATATTTATTAGTTTTTCCTGGTTTTGAATAAATGACCATGTATCAATAAATATTTTTATTAGCTGAAAATGACCAAACAGGTCCTAATCATAATACAGACACGTATGATTAGAGCAAAAGATTGTCTTATTTTTAGGATTCGTTATTCGTATTTTTCAAGATCCTTTAATATTTCGCTAATTATTGATCTCAACGATATATACCCTATATCAAATGTAATTTTATCAATTATACATTTTTGTCGGGTCCTATGGCGCTGCGGTTAGCGTTCCGTGCCGGATTTCACGGGATCGAGTCCCAGTATAAAAAACATTTTTTCGATCATCGATTTCTGTTCGAAGGCATGGGTATTTGTGATTTTTAAAATTCCTCCTCACTTTTTCCAAATCTTTAATAACTGGGTGTAGCGAGCTTTATCCTTTTATTCCTACTATTTCTCTTTGAATAATAGAGGTTGAACGACTGAGTAACAAACGATTCTCGTAGAAAAACGTCTGTTGAGATACATCAATTGGGAGGCCATATGCTCTACATTGGGAGCAGAAATGGATACAAATAAATACATTTTTTGCAATTATCTATATTAAATAAAAAAATCTTATGGTGTTTAATTGACATAATCTAATATTAATTAAAGAAATTGTCTAGGAAAAACTTTTTTTTCAGTCTTTTCTATTGGTTTCAATTTTCACAAGCTCATCTTTTTTCAAACATAAAAGCTAAATTTAGATACTAATACGGCATTTGCAGTTTACATCCTTTTGATAAAAGGTGTATCAAGTTTGATACATTGTGATTATCGAAAAAAGCTGTGGTTTACGTCTTTTTTCCTTTCCGCAGTCGATATGTAATGCCAAGTTTATTTTTATTTTGAACAGCTTTACGCTTAAATAAAATGAACATAACTTCATAGGTGCTCACTTCTAATTCTTGGTGGATAGGAATGATATTTATTTAAAAATATTAAACTCCACTTGAGCGATAAACCAAAAGAGTTCTGATTTTCAAATAATATGTGATTAATTAAAATAACTATCATCACACGAAATGAAAAATGCCAACGTTGCTAGCGTAGTATTTACTTTCAATAATGTATCGATTAATTTAATTAAAAAAATCTATTAAGTCGTTTCGGTTACTGATATGAAAATAGCAGACTTCAAAATTTACTTAAGTATACGTAATAAAATATTGAAGATTTTAATGTCATCGAAATATTGGGATTATTAAATTTTAGCATCCATTGCAAAGCTGAAAGAAATACTGTGACTATTTAAAAAATGCACGTGTTTAAATAAAGATTTAATATTCATAAAAGCAGACACATTTAGTAATAAAAAAATTGTAAACGAAAAACAATAAACGGAAAACTAACAAAGGAAAAATTTCGCGATTATTTGAAAAGGAGATTTTAATTTTCCTCTTGCGACTAGACAATAATTTGTCTACGAAATTTGTTTACTTTTCCGCTGCATTAATAACAAGGAAATGCTGCAGGCTGCTCAATATTCACGGCTCCGATAACAGGTGCTACAAAATATATTGGCCAAACTTCAAAAACGTGCTCCGGGATAAACTTCTGCCACAGTGGTTAAGGGATAAAAAGTTTTTCAACGTCGTGCCCGCCTTCGAGATTTGTTTGCTTACAAGGGCGAAACTTAGTTAATTACCAATTTTCTGTATAGAGAGAGCATGCTACAGGGCTATTTGATTGATTAAATAAATTATGCGTCGTGTAGTCGAATGTTTAAGTTGGACTTTACTCCAAAAACTACCAAACCAATACGTTTATTGCATTGAGAACTTATTGAATTTAAAGATTATTATATCCGTAGTGTCTCTTTAACTTATTTTAAGCCACGTCCGCTACCAAGGTTGAACATATGGACTTCTGAATTCATTGAACAAGAGGAGTTTGTTAATCAGATGCTCAAGCTATTTTTCAGAAATAGTAAAGATATATATCGGGTCCTTGGCATAGTGGTCACGTTGTTGGCTTCCGTGCTGGATCTCTTTGGTTCAGATCAGTGATGTAGCTAGAATATTGGAGACCTCATGCAAACATCTTACAAGGCCCTCCTCTAATATTATAACCCCCCCCCCCTCTTCGCTGGGCCCTCGTGAATTGCATGACTCCTGCTGGTTCTGTCGTGTATGTCAGTACGATGATTTATTATATATTTAAAATATCTAACATAATATATCCCAAGTTTGTGTAGTGCAAAAGAATACTCATTATTTATACATATTATGACGAGCTATTTTTTTTATATTGAGAATGTAAAACTTTGGGCCATCGTGCATTACATGACTCTGTTATGAGGTAGCTACGACACTGGTTTAATTCCAATATAAACAGTATGTTTGTGATGTCTGAAAATTCTTTTCTACCGTTCCAATACTTAAGTAACAGAACGTATAAAGAAAGTGATTAGCTAACTACCAGTTTTAGTATCCTTCTTTATATTCCTAGTACATAAAAAAAAGGTGAGTATTAACCTAAGTACTACTAAAAAACTGTCGAGATACTTTCATTGTCGACCATTGTGGTCTAGTTGGTAAGAACTTGCTTTACCGACCAGGTGAGTCAGGGTTCAAATGTCAAATTTAGATTATTTAATTTAAAATTTGAAATCTAAGACGTGGGGGTTTTTCTCGTATAATTTTTCAACTTTATATTGCATTGGCATTAGCTGTAATTTAAAATATTTTTTAAAAAAATTTAAGAAATCTTATTAGGAAGCCATATTTTCGACTTTGGGAGCGGATATGGATGAAAAAAAGTAAAGATAGTAGGATGGGACTAAGATATCGTAAATGTAATAGTTAACATCGCGTCATCTCGTTTTTTAAAGATCGGATAAATAAAAGAGAATTTTTCCTTGCTTATAATATTTGAACCCGACAACACTCAGTTTGGTAATTAAAAAAAAGATACCATCTAAACATCAAAATGTGAGTAACTATATAAGCGTTTATCTTGTATTTGAAATAATTTAGGATTTCGACTGAAGGTGCTTGGTGGAATTTCAATATTAAATTTGAATCGTTCAAACTATGTCAGTTCAAGTTTATCCGTGCACTTGAACGCCTGAAGATGTCGAAAGGCGAAACCCGGGTCGTTAGTGACAAAATTTGTGAGAATGTACATAGTTTGAACGATTTAAATTTGTATTTGAAAGTTTAACATTTTGCAATGTTATGTATACCGTTTGAGTTTCCCAACATATAATTTCATAAATGACGATTTAACGCAAATGCAATTCATGTTCATTACTTTATAAACACTGCCGGGTGCTTTGAGCTTTGTTTTATGATATCTTAATTAAGAGCACCTGAAGTGAGACAATAAAAACAAACTAACAAAGAATTCAAAGTTTAAGTACAAGGTGTGTTTATAGCAAGAAACACCTGTTCGTTTTAATTATGACGCCCACGTTTTATCATAATCATAAATTGGAACAGCGGCCATGGCAGAAGAAGGTAATCCCGTTTCGTGAATAAATATCCGCGAGAATAAATTGTGGCACCGAGCTCTGGGCCATACTGTATCCAGGGGCGTTCCAAGCCACGGGTCTTAAAACCAGACTTTATTAAAACTGGTTGATTTATGATGCGTCACGCTGAATTTAAGTTTTTTTTTGTTCAAATATCAGTATGAAATCTCTAATTCCATAAAGTGAATTTATAAATATGAATTTAACAAACCAAAGCTTAAGATCACTGTTGTCCAGTTACTCTCGTTTCGTTAATGCTTATTTTTTCAATGTCAAAAAACGCTATCTAGTAGATTATAATTGCTTAAAAGATATGTTCGGACAGATTATCTACAAAAGTAGTTAATATGAAGTTAAAAATACAACGGCATATATTTACTATTGTTTCTTTTGGCTACGTTTTATATTAGGTTTTATTTAGTCATAAATAACTACAAAAAGTTTTAACAGACTTTGTAATTTTATTATATTTTCCAATAAAGCATAAAGTAACAACGCTGATTTATTTAACTTTACAGTTTTTTTGACACAACTAATTATCAACATTTTAAAATGGCATGTTAAAGATGGGTGTACCTGCATCAAACTTAAAAAATCGTACGTTTTTGTACATTAGTACATTATATCTAATGATTCTGTGTTGAATCAACCCGAGCAAAAATTCAAAATAAGATTACTCGAGGATTGAGATTTTAAAATGTATAAAGTAGATTTGATTCATTTGATTCACAAGTATAGTTTGAGAATTTCTGTAAAAAACTTTCCATTCACTGTACTTACGTGTGAAATATGATAGTTTGCAATAATAATCATACAATATCTGACCCAGTGTGTTACTCTTTTAAGAAAATGGTTTCATAGGATCTGGAGCAGCCATACTCAACCTTTTTTCCTCCGGGCCGCATTCCGATTTTTGCTTCTCTACGTGAGCGGTGGGCCGCAACATATTTATAGTAAACTGTAAATATAGCACATACTATACTGCATATATATGTATGATTTACAATGGCGTCACGACTAGCGACTGATTTTACGTAAAATGCAGTCACTAGTCGAGCCGGCACTCCAGTACTGCGGTTTTTGCATATAAAATATTTGGTGACTATAATTATTTTGGGCCGCACATAAGGGCTTACTGGGTCACGGGCCGCATGTTGAGTATGGCTGATCTGGAGCTTACTGCCTTTTGGCTACTCTCATGCGGCCTTTTGACTTGATCAAAATATTTACTTTAATAAAAAAAATAGCATAATCATACCATTATATGTTCAACAGTCGAAAAAAGGGGGGGGGGCGGTGTCAACGTTTTATTTACAGCGGTCTTGTGTTGAATCAGATAAATTAATGTGGCCTTTTGAAATGAAAAGGTTACCCCCCTCCCTATTTTAGACGGTAGAAAATTGAAAATTATCTTCGAAAGAGAGAAACTTTAGCATTATATGTGTGATATTATTTTAAAAGTATCATATTTTTAAAATGGTTATTTTAAAGACGAAATCGTATCACTTGAGTAAACTTTTTCTTTTTTGTTAACCTACCACTGAAATAATATAATTTTAAGCTTTTCAACTGCAGTGTGTAAAACGTTAAACTTTTATCCTTCAGTTTGCCATAAACTGGCTTTATGAAGTAAAAATACTTAAAAAGTTTCACATTTTTTTGCCAACACGCGTCAAACTTTGGCCCGCTGAATTATTGTGTACTTAACGTTTTTAAAAACAAAAAAAATGGCATAAAAAAATCTGAAACGGCAAAGATCTTGAGGCGAGGACGCAACATGTTAAAAACTTTTCCCGATGTTGTTTTTGTTAGCCAACAATATACGGCATTAAAAGGACTCTTTTTATGGACCATAAGTTTTTTGGCACGTAAAATATACGCAAGCTAAAATGTTTTAGTTAGTTTTGACGCACTTAACCGACGACGTGACTCATTATCAAATAACTATGTCTAATTCTGTTCATAATTTTGCTATTCGAAACCAAATAATATCACGCTTATAAAGTTTTCCACGTTGAAACATTTCAGCACTAAGCAGGCTTCTAAAAATCATTGTTTAATTAGAGTTTCATTTTGAAAAGTTTTTACGAATCGTTAAAAATTATTGTTAAAATAAAATGAAAGCTTTGTCTATGCATAATTGTAACGTATCTTATACTTTCAATGGATTCTGCGGTAATTTTGTGGAAGTTTATTTTAACATAAAATAACTTAAATTATTCCACGTATTTTGCTTCAAACTGTGACACATTTTCACAGTTTCGACTTTTTCAGAGGCATCCTAAGAAAGTCTTACTTTCACAAATGCTTGTCCCTCCAGAGACGAGAGCTTTTTTCCGATAAAAAAAATATTTTCTAAGCCATATTGAAGTCACGGATAACTTTTATTCCTATCCAAAATTAAAAAAAAAAAAAAACGCAAAGTCGTTGTATAGAAACCCCGCATGACTATATGGTCATGCTCATCCTTTTATTACCGTGTAATATTGAGTACGGACAGTAGTAAGGACAAAAGTGACCGTATGGGCTTGCAAACATTCGGGGTTGAAATATAGCTAAACGTGATTTTCTTAAAAATGTTTACAATTTGACCTCTTTAGATCAACATAATTTCAAAACAAATATATTAGCAAAATAACTGTAAATAATTTTATGTTTTTATAAAAAAATATCTAACAGTTTCAAAAAGTAAATTTAAAAAAACGGAAATTCAAAAAATCACATGTGCTTTTGGAGACCGTTCCTGTTCCTACGGCTGATGACTTACTGTAGTCCGTACCCTTCTTAGCCAAATATGAGCAAAAGCAACGATATTCAGGTAGAAAAAGTATGAATAGTGGGATCAATAGACAACGGTGTTTTGTGTGACCATATGGTGACGCTCGTCCTTGGAGGGTTAAGTACGAATGATTTTCATTTTACTAATCTGATATATTATAAAAATTTAAAATTAAATTAAAACGCGAGGCAAAAAGGGGTCACGTATTTACATTATTCAACGTAACTACAACATAATAATACCACGGGTAGAAAGTATTGCTATACTTAGCACAACAAAAAAAGAATATAAGTAGAGTAGAGAAGTGGCAGAGCGTATGTTGTCCGTACCTTTCAGTCTCTCTCTCATAAGGTTGCTTGGGCTTATGTGCAATCGGACTTCATATCTGAAGAGCCGTAAACGCCTATGCAAAGAGACTTTCGTTATATCCTTACCCTATTTAGTAAGAACGTTTCAACATATGGTTTCCATATAGAACTCATTATTCCACAAGAATGTTTTTTGCTCGATGAAGTTTGTAAATATTCAAAGAAGGTAAAAATCTGTTAAAAATACTACTTCACTACGCAATACCGGTTTTGACCAAACTATAGTTTAAAAACAGAATGATGAATACATTGTGTTTTAATATAAAGTAAAACTTTTGTCGCGTAATCGAATATAAACATACGTTGTACATATTTATTTTCAAAAACTCAACGCTTGGTTTTGAAAAACAACACATTACTTTTTTTATCCAGAGGCGGCCGAAAAAGGTGAAAAAAAAATATTTTCATTTATTCAATTTTTTGGCACAACATCCATCACTCGAGTCTTTGCTACGTTTCAACATGAAAAATAATAAATATGAAATAACGAGGCAAACGTGAGCGTAATGGAAAAGAAAGAGTGAGATTACCCCTCGCTTAATCCGAGGAAATTGTTTCAGAGCTGTGGAAATAATGAAAAAAACTTCACAAAACTTTTATTTTCTAGATTATGATCAATAAAAAGCAATATTTGAAATGAAGTATTTACTAAGCACGGATAAAAAATACATATGAATTTGAAATCATGAAACGTTATTTAATAATACAATTAATATTGGTATATTTAAAGTGATATTAACTGATCTGTCTCGCTTTTTATTGTTTTTAAAAAGGGGCAGAGAAAATTGCTTTAAGTAGGCAAATATAAAAATGATTTGAAAGTCAAATCCGTTTTTATTTTATGGTAAACAAATTAGACAAACCAAAAAAATATGCTGCAAAAAACCTTAAATCTTATGGCTTTTCTGAGTGACAACGTTCTGTATAAATTGTACAAATAGTCAATACAAAAATTGAATTCTTAATTTAAAATGCACTAATATTTAAATTTATATCTAAATCACTATATACAGCAATGCGTGATTATGTTTAAATATTGTAAACTTTTTTATGCCTGAAAAGGGAAAAAGAAGACACAATTATCAAACAACCAGGCTTTTTCGAATTCTTTTATTTCAATTCGTTCTTTCTTTTATCCGAAAACATATCGAGTCTTCGTTAATTTCCTTAAGTTGATGTATTTAAAACTTAGGTGGTTTTTATTAAATACATCAACTCATTTTGATGTGGAAATGATCCATATGATTATTAATTACAAGTTAATTTACTATCAATGGCTTTAATTTCTTAAAAGATCGACTTTAATTAAACAAATACCCTTTTTAACCATTTTACTTTTTCCTATAAGAAAACGCTCGATGGAGATAATAACCTAATCAAGTGTTTCATCTAAACGAGGTTTTTATCACTGCGCCAAAAACTTCCGTTTGCTTCCATTACCAAAATTAGGCAATACTGCTTTGGAAATCGCTTTGATGGGTCACCTAGATAAGAAAAACCAAGCCTGATTGGTTTTATATCTTTTTCATACTATAAAATTATCGTTTATTTTCATTTTATCTCCACCACCAGAGATCGCTTGTTCTTTCCCAATTAAAATTTCAAAAACGATTTTCTCTTATTATTTTAACGAACCGTAATTATTGTGTGTGCTTTATTTTTTTACTAAGATTTAACATTTTTTACTAATGTTTTGAAAGCTTTCTAGCGTTCTTTGCTACGAACAATAACTGAATGAAACAATTTTAAGTACGTATTTAAGTATAAAAATTAATAATTTAGGAACATAAATATGACAACGAAGAGCTTAAAAAGATCTCGGTTGACACGAAAAAAGAATTTTAAACTCATGAAAATTCCCTTGAACCGTCACTAAAATCGTTTGATTAATCATACGTCAAACCGTATAGGTCATCTTATGATGTTACCAACGATTTTAACTCGTTATTTGTTTTCAATTAGTAAAATTTGTATGATATATTTTTGATTGTCCCAAGAATCGAGATACGTGAAAAGCATATAATTTTCGGATTGTCTTGGCAGAAGATTGTATATTGGAATAGACCATATCGTTTGAAATTAAATAATTGTAATGTAACTACTGACACGATTTACAAATGTTTAATTGGGATACGAGATTATCAGACACTTCTTCCTATATCACCAGCAAATGGATTATAACATTTTTTAATTTATTGAGCAGGCTTATGATGTTCGACAAAAAACCAAAATCTCAATAGTAATATGACGATATTATCGTCAGACGTGTTTAATAACAACAAATGTTACCAAGACGTACATACATTCTAAATCTTAATATTAGAACTAGGGATCTGAACGCCAGACAAATATATCAATAATGATATTTAATAATATATTAAAACAGTTATAACAAAAAATTAAAAAATAATATTTTCAGCCTATTATTGCGATTGTGACGTTCGTAAAATGAATTGCTTTTTAAAGAAACATTGACCTATTTATAACTCAATACACACGCCTTTGAGTAAAGTAGTGTCAAAAACGACTAAGACAGGAAGTGGCTATTTGGATGCGCTTAAACACTGTGCTCCACAATGTCATTGTGTTTAAGAATTAATCAATTTCATAGTTACGTCCCAAGTAAGATCTGTAGATAACAGCGTTATTTTAACACTAAACTTACTATTGTCGTCTTGGCTTAGTGGTTTTCGAGTCTTGGATTCCGGATTGAATTATACTCGGACTGTGGTGTTGGTGTTGGAGTCAAAAAAATCTTACAACTTCAACCTTTTTTTTAATTATTTGGTGCATAGTGTTAACATTGCTTGCTAGACTGAATAAAGATAATCCAATGGTATACATTCATATACGTAAGTTAAACGGAAATGATTTGAGTCAAAGTCGGTTTTTAATTTAAATGCAGGAGTCGGAGTCAGAATCGTTGCTTTTTACTCGATTTCACAACCCTGGAATATACATAGTATATCGATTCGACAAAAACATTTTGTGATGTTGAACCGCATGTAATTGTGTACTTTTTATAATATAATTGCCCAGATGTTCGTTTATCATAAAAACAATTGTAATTTTTTATTAGACATGAAATTTTTTAGATTTGCAATGTTTGCCGGAAATTCCACTCATTATTACGAAACGCTCGTGTACGTGTAAGAAAGAAAATAATACTACTGTAAAATAATTTTTATCGTGATTTTATTTTAATTCTTTTATCATAACCTGAATATCTTATCAATTCAAAACATACTATCGTCGTAAATTATGTGTCACACCGTACAACGTATTAGGATTATCCTTGCAGAAATATCTACTACGGGTATAACACACCTTGTCCTCCAGGTGTGGCCAATACGTGACATGAGCTGCTAATTAAACGATGTTGTTAAGTCATACATAATATTTTCTTAACTCAAATATTATGTAAATTTATTTCATACAAACTCATCACCAGAACCCAATTTTTGTGAATCTATAATTTGGCTGATTTATGTTTTATTTGTAAGCGACTAAAAAATACTTTTTTTGTTAATAAAAGTGTTTTTTTATGCATTCGCCACATCTTGATCAGGTAGAATTCATTTCCTCACAATAAATAAATCGAAATTTACAACAAAGAGAAACTAAGGAGCTAAGATGCAGTCCTGTCTTACCCTGGTTGAGAACCCAAACCATTCAGAAGATATGTTACCGATTCTTATGCATCATTCACTGCCCTCGTGCAGGCGTTTGATGATGGTCATAACATAATGCCTCCTGTTGCTCTATGCAAGCATCTTGATGGTGCGTATTTACGGTTCCAAATTAAGGCACCAAGTAACCGTATACTGTGCTTTGAAAACAGATGATTGCTGCGAATACTAGGGGTACGGTAGTCTGTTTTTGTCAGGAACACGGAGATAAGAGAGACAACTTACCAGACCCTTATTATGTCCAACATAAAAAATCTCTTCTACCAGCCGGTTGAGTCTTGTCGTCGTGGAAAGTTACTGATGACCATCCAATATACTTGGTAAAGCTACGGAGTGCTAGGATGACCTGAGAGGAATGAAAGGGATCAGCGGACGATAGAAAATATTGAAGGAACCATGTGATACTTCAAATAGAGAGTGGATATAGATAACAAAAAACATTACCTCCGAATGATTCATTCGTTTCAATTTTTTAAATAAAAAGATTCTGGTTAAGTTTTAAAAACATACTGGGGTATAATAAATGGCAAATTAAAATCGTTCCCATTGAATCTAAATTTATCTACGTTTTGATAGTGTGTTACCATATTCGCTTTCAATGTTGAGATTACAGACTATTAAAATAGTATCTTTTACTAATTGATTTAAAGCCAGTTTCTTAACTTATTTGTTGTTCAAACAATATTTCTTGTCAGAAGAAAAGGTGTTATTATAGGACAAGTGGTTAACTAATCACTGTCTTAATTGTTTACGGGATCGAATAGAAAGTGGGCCAAAAATTTTGGAAGCAACACAGACATCCATGCCTTTTAATTAAATACACAATGCTGGCTTGTTATTAAACATCTTATAGAGAAAATTATTTATGAGGAATTTCACTAAATATAAAATCTAATCCAAAAAATACATTCAATCGCATATTATGTGATAATATTTCTTACTTATATTGCCAAAGACAGATCAAAGATTCGCATGTTGGTAGTCAAAATAAAAAAAATCAATTAGCCTATATTTTAATAAACTTAATTGACTTCTGAAGCAAAGGCTTAGATATAAATATATTTTATTTATACTTCCTGATTCTACGCTATCACTTAATTCAGGAGACTTGCGATCGTCCCGGGAAACACTCAGGGTTGCCCAACTTATTAATATTTCATATAATTTTATTGAAGAGGAAATAAAAGTTTCGAGTCCCGGGATGTCCTGGGACTTTGACTTTATCACGCCTTGAGTCCCAGGACTTTGAAAATCTCGAAGCTTCAGAATCCCTAATCTCTATTGATATATTACTTTTAATTTTTGATGAAATGCTTACCTTAAAACTACTTTATGTTATTGAATGATACTTTAATTCTTATGTATATTCATCTTGTTTAATCTGAGAGCTTAATATTTGATTTTTTTTAAAGACAATTATGTATTATTGTGAATCAAAATTGGTTTTAAATTTTTTGATAATATAAAAAGAATATCAAAATTTGAAACACTCGTGTAGAAAAATAATTTTCATCCATACCGTAAATTTTACGATTCGCCATAGAATTTAACCTCCCTGTAGAATGCGGACTATCACCTAAAATTATGTAAATTAGTACCCGGGTCCGCCGCCGCATCGCGCTCCTGACTTGCGGGTCAAATTCACCAGATGGCCGCAGCTCGAGTGTTCCGAATTTGAAATTGTAATTTGGCGGGAAGGAGCGTAATTGCTTCAAATTAATCAATTGATTGTATTTGACTTTAATAAGAACGAAAGAGGGTGATGTTAACTAATTTTGTTCAAATCCTAACAATACCTCTTACGCAAGTGCACTTTCATTTACTGTACCGATCGCTATGCCCGATTGGTTTAGATACAAATCATTCTGATTTAAAAAAAAAAAAAAAACACACGGCAAGTTTGACTCATTGTGAGATTTTAAAACTGTTACCGTGTGTTATAGAGTAAAAAATCTTATGTTTAATATTTTTGAGCTAGTACTACATTGACGATCGTTATTCAAATATCCATTTTGGAATAATAGTAATATCATTTTCAAGCGGTTACATTATCTGGCAACTCTTGATGGAAAAGCATTTTCTTTTATTAAACAACAGGTTGTTGTATACTGACACAATAACTTTATTAAATGATTTAGTCTACTTTTGCTCACCGTTGACATTGATTCAATTATTCAATAGAACAAAGATATTTGTAAAAAAAATTATAACAATGCCTCATGATATACAGAGCACCAAAAAATATAAGGAATTGAAATAAAGCTTTTAAAAATAAATATTTTAAGCTTACAAAGTAATTCTTTAATTTTTTGTTCCATTTACATACATTTTTAGGTTTTATTCTTCTGAGTTGAAAAAACTCCATTGCAGCTTAAAAACATTCAAAATAACAAAAGTTTTTTATTATACATAAGCAAAAGTTTCATTTTATCAATCAGCTAATCACTGATTGGCATTGAAAATATTACGTTAATGTTTTGCAGTACATTATAATTTATTAGGAAATTAGTTTAAATGAGTGGTCACAGATTTAAAATACAATATTATTTTATTCAAATGAGAACACGGTGCTTCGAAAAGCCTTGGAGTGATTTCTCTTTCGAAAGCCTTAACTCTGAAAGAATAGCTCGAAGGTTTTTTTAAGTCTGCTTTATGGTGGTCATATTTCTTCACTACATTTTCCCTTCCAGCCGAAGCGATTTTCCAAAGAAAAATCGTCAGATTGAAAATTCGGAGTTACATGGAATAACTAAGTGGTCCTTAAACTTTGTGTCGCAAATTCGGATAACAATTAATTTGAAAAATTCAAAACGAGAAAAAACGAAAATTTGGACCTCGAAAAATATACAATTTATATTAATATTGTCTGTACCCACCTTTGGGCGCTTGAGTTTCAGTTACTTTCTTTGACTTGATTAATCTTTTCTATTTATAATTTTTTGTTGTATGAGACTTTCAAACATTGTTCTTTAAGTATTTTTTTTACATATCCCAGGTTTTACTTGGAGGGCTTATATCTAATACTTGCGATGGTTTCGGCGGCTTATATCTAAGCTATATCTACAAGATTAAATCTTACGCCATTTTCCTGGAACAATTATTCAATCATTTATGAAATACTTTTGCGTTTTGTCTTGCGTAATGTGTTTTTTAATATTTAATATAGCCGAAAGCCTTTTCAAACACATTACTATGAATTCAATTAACCCAATTATTAAGCATAATATACATACACAGGAACAAACTATGAAAAAGTCATGCTACATGATTTTCCTTTTAAATAATAATTCTACGTATGCTTTGGTTTACCCAATTTTCGGTCGCTTGGGGAACGTTTATCTTTTTTTCTAAAGATACATTTACTATCTGTTTATTTTTGTATTTCAAATATATACATTAGTGATTCATGAATTGATTGTACAATGAATTGTAGAATATTGTTTGATACATAAGATATATTTTTTTTTTAAATCCAGTTATAACAGTAACAAGCCTAAACATGTATAGCAGTGGCGCACAAGATTTTTTAAAGGAGGGCCAATTTATCAATTTTCTAACCTTTCGCGGGCCGCAGAGGGTAAAAGTGTTGAAAAATAATGATATATTAACACATCACTCAATAAGATCGTAAGATAATACAAAGATTGCACTACTATTGACAAATCCATACAATTTTTATAAATTACTAACCTTCAAATAATACGAGTCAAAATTTCATAACAATCTGACGTTTAGTTTGCATGTTACAGTCGTTTTAGTGACGCTACTTTTGTGATTTTTAAAACAAACGAAAATATCTTAATTTTGGGTCTTGTTTAAGATTTTTTTTTCTGATGATAAAAAACCGTTCAAACAAAACAATGGTTTGAAAAGTGTTATTTGTACTCTGTTCCATCCATCGAGATAAATGGTAAAAAAGTGGTTTACTGATTTTCGAACGCTCACTTTATAATTTCTAAGCTGAACGCTCTGGTCGCTCGAATTCGGTAGTTGTCCACAAAATAGTTTTGGTTGATCGTAAATTAAAGTTTCATGAAATAGTTCACACCTTAAAGATATCAGAAGGCAACACAACAATTATTTTTTCCATGTTTCACAAAATTAACTTGACCTGAGTATGAAAAGTTTGTGAAGCAATGGAATATGCAATAAATTACCGGCACGTCATTGTGACGAAAAAATCTGCATAAATTACGTCATGCCACTCCGTCACGTGACACATGTTACCCCGTTAAGACGTGCTCTCGTGGGAAAATGAGAGGCTTTTTTACGTACACGTATTCCTTGGGAAAATTTCGCCTTCAGCTTAGCGATATATAATTTTTTGTCACGTCAGATAGAGACTTTGCTATTAATCTATGACTTGGAATACCATTATCAATCATGTGTTCTTTTTGTGTTACCCTTAAAACGAGCTTTTATATTATTTTTTTTAAACTCAAGAGCTTTTTATTCTATAAGAAAGCACTTAGTTATTTTGAATTCGTCGCATAAAAACTACTCTACAACATTCCAAAGTCCTTGTTTTTGTGTAATATTTAAATAAATTCAGATTCGTAGTTTTTACACAAAAACACGTATTTTCTTGATTTTTGAAGAAAAGTTTATTACTTATTACTGAATGGTTTTTTTTTAAGCTTATCGTTACAAAACATCAAGTAATATTCTAAACACCAATTTACACGGTAAATATACTTAGATTATTATTTTTGTGTTTTTTTTATATTTTTAAAAATATATTTAACATTACAGTTTACGCCAATGCGTCAAATATTTTGAAGTTGAAAGATCATACGAGATATACTCGATGAGAATTTTTGAAAGTCACATGAGATTCACCAAAGGAGAATAGACTTCACAAACACCCATGTCTTAGATCTCAAATTAAAATTTAAAAAAAAAACAAATTTTGACATTGACCTTAACGGGAATCGAGCCCAGACCCGGGCTCCGATTGGTAGAGCAAGCTCAAACCAACTAGACCACAGCAGGCAACATTTATGAATTAATGAATCAGTCATTCTATCAAAAAGCAAAATTTACAAAATTTTATGGAAAGTTTACGATCGTAAAATGTGTTTTATTATATTATTATTGTTCATAGAACATTTTCGTTATTGCATTTGAGCATAGCAATCCAATTTACTTCAGTTGACTTATCGTGAATAAATATAATAAAATCTCATAAGTCAAACCTAGGGTATCCAATCTCAGACCCTTTTTGTGATCCCGGGATTTTGGGATTGACAATTTTTCCAATCCCGAGATTGAACATTCAACATAAATTTACGTATAAATTGTGATTTGAATTTTGAATTCATAGCGCAGTTTCAACGTCGTTGACTTCCATAACAAATCTCACGGGCTCGAATCCCAGTGCTAGCAATTTTTTTCAATCGATATATCGATTTCTGTTCGAAGGCATGGATGTTTGCGATGTCTAAAAATTCTCTCCCACTTATCAAAAAATAAAAATAACGGGACGCACTAACCACTGGTCTTGATCTTTCATTTCCCTTTCTATTGATTCAAAAAAAATATTGAGGAACTAAGTAACAATCAGTTCTCAAATAAAAAAAAATGTTCAGATACCTCCATTAGGAGCCCATTAGCTTCACATTGCGAGCAAATAATAAAAGATAATTAGGAAAAAGAACGTGTCTAGTCATTAGTGAAAAGTTTTTCATAGTATAGTATGTTAAAACAGAAATCTATGTAGTGTTCGTATTGTGATTCGAACATGCTGCTTTTCTCCAGAGAAATTACGCCATTTCTCATAATTCGAGAATACATGATTGCGCAGTAGAACAACATTGTCCCATCTGTATCGGTCATCTTATGATGCATAAATTATAGAAGCTTATTGTTTTGGACCCATCTGTACATATAAACGCAACACATTGATGTTTAGTATTCAACATCTGATACAATATTGATGTTGCTAATGCAAATACCTGCAATAATTAGATTCAAACATATTGCTTGTTTCATGGCATGCATAGCAATCGAAAATGCTATTTAACGGCCGATATAAAAAATATCAGAAAATAAAACGAGAAAACGGTTTAACATTAACATATTTGAAATATTCTGCAAACATTATGCTGGTGCGCTTAATGTTATATAAGTAGTATACGAGATAAACTCGAAAAGAATATTTTTCACTTATTATTTTTTAAGTCACTCGAGATCTAATCGAGGAGAATAACTGATATAATCCAGGTCTTAGGTCTCAAATTTACACTGAAAAAATCTTAATTTGAAATTGACCTAACCGGGAATTAAGTCTAGACCAAACTGATCAATAAAGCAAGTTTTAACCAACTATATAAAAGACATCTACGATCTGAATATTGCAGTAAATAAACAGTAAAATAATTAAATATTTATTTGATTATTACTGTATTAAACTATAATATGATAGCATGAGCTACGCTTAGTTTTAATTGTAAAAAAGAAAAGGGATATCAAAATTTATTATAACTAAGTTTAATCGAATATATAAAAATCAATGTTTGCTTATTCGTACTTTATGCGTTGCCACACCGCTCATTCGATTGCAATGCAACTTTGACAAACTTTTTGCTTGCACACTCGCAAAGGTAATAGGCATAGTAAAATTAGCTTACATTTGGTCTTATATATCAAAATCAATGTTTGTATGTCTACCTTACAGTTCATTTTCACAACGTATGCTTGCACTTGCGCGAAGGTTATAGTACAATTAACTTACAGTAGATGGCATGTGTGTCATCTCGTACCATAGACAATCGGCAGCGTGAAACGTCAAACAGGCAGACAAAGAAAACATACTTTCTTTGAGTGGAATTGCAACACTAGCCAGGAACTGGCTAGTATAATATATTTTATATGAGATTAAGGCCGCATGTTTTCCTCTCCTACCATCTTTCTGATCCTTTGCAATAACTGGTTGTATCAATAGCGATTAGTTAACCATTAGTCCTGTTCTAGCCTTATCCTTTTTCTCTACTACTCATTTTAAAAAAAAGTGAGGTTGAGCGACTGAGTAACCAACAGTTCTCATTGAAAAACTTCTGTTGAGATACCTTATTAGGCGGCCATATGCTCTACATTAGGAGTAAGTAAAAAAAGTAACTATTGGGGTCCGAGCGCTCAAAATGACCGCTCTTAAATAATGATAAACGAGTTTTTATGTATAATAATTGCTTAAAGCATTTTGAATTTAAGAAAGCGAAAAAAGTCAAAATAAATTAGCCATCAATAATTTATGATGACTAAAAAAATCATGAATAAAATGTTTCTTTTCAATTTGATTTATCCCAAGGGTACACAATGAATAGTCACTATTCTAAGGTTTATTTCAAATTTGACAGAATTGTTCCTCTAAGCGCTCTATAGAAATTGTCTACCAATGGTACCATTGAAGTTTTGTGAAATAAATTGGAAATGTCACATCGCAAATTCAAATAAAACTAAAATTCATCCTTGCCATGTCTACTGACAATTATTTCCATATCTTTGTTTTATTCGGGAGGCTTTACCCGAGGAAAAGTTTAGCAGGGTTTATGGGCCGAGAATATTTCGCATTGTAAATTTTCTTTCATTGTTATTTCTTAATTATTACTTGATGGAAATTCTTATTCCTAAAAGTAAAGTCAGGTAGCTATTGTCTTTTGATCAATAAAGGAGCGGTTTTTCGTAATGCAGAAATATACGAATTAAAATAAAAAATGTTTCATTACTGATTTGAATTAAAATGTATGAAAACATTTTTAGAAAAAAATGCATTATTTATTACTTCTTTTGCCAAAATATATATTAAGCTTTTTATAAATAATCGATTTTATACTACATTAAAATATGATATATGCGTTAATAATAACTTCTTTGAAAATATTAGTTGATTTACTTTAAATATTGATATATTACTTTTATGATAGAATACTACAAGTGTACATAATTATTGATCGTTAATTTAATTACGAACTAAAATTGGTGTATGATGTTATTTTGTTCTAATAAAAATGAATTTTTTAATACATCAGAAATGTCTGATAGATTGTATTTATTTTTTATACATTTTTTTTAAATCAATGATTTTAAATAATAAATTGCAACCGCAAAAATATAATTGAAAAAAAAACTGCTTAGTGTGTATTACTTGTCAAAAAGTATTAGTAAACGAATAAATACCAAAATTGAACGATTCAAATTTAATATTGATATTCCACCGAGCGCTTTCTGTCGAAATCTTTAAATAAATACAATTCGAAATTGATTTAGTTACTAACCGTTATCACATATTGTTACACAAATAATAGTTTGCTGTGAAATAAATTGAAAGAAACAGTAAATGTGCAAAAGTTGATTGATTTTCTTGCTCAATTTATGATAACAAAACCTTTTGTTAATTTATTTCACAAAATGTCAACACAATTTAGTTTATCCATCTAGAAAAATATCATTATATCATTGTTCGTGATTTCAAAATAAATTAAAAAATAAAAATAAAACGTCCCTGGTTACAATAATTGCAAGAAAAACAAATTTTCGCACGGGAAAAGTCGCCGTGCAGGCTTTGGTGTTAAATATTTCATGTAGTTAGAAAACTTTTTTAGCTTTACTTCAATATTTACTTCATCGCTTTCAAAAGCGTCAACGAAAGCTTTCGCGGGACTCACAACTTGAAAGCTTTAAGGTACTTATATTATCTTTGTCTTTACTTAAATGTTAATAAAAACAATAATCCTTTGTACTTCATTCCACTTTATTTAATATGTCAGGACCGGTTTCGCTCATTGCGAGCATTGTCAACTGATAAGAAAAATAATTTAACAATGCTATTTATACAAAATTGAAAAGTTATACACAACAGTTGGCATTGAAAAGAAATTGGCAATTACATTAAAGTGATTCTAAAATAACACAAAATTAAAATGTTCAACACATCTAACATATAATTAAAAAGTCCGGTCCTGACATATTAAATAAAGTGGAATGAAGTACAAAGGATTATTGTTTTTATTAATATAATGCCTTTCCACCAAGTATTGACAGTGAACACCCTAAAAGTTTACTTAAATGGATTAAAAAATATATATTCATCGTTCACATCGTTCAACACAAATGATTGTTTAATTAAACTATAAAAAATATAAATAATAACTCATTTGGTGTTAAGATAATGTATTATTTCTGTTTTAAGTTCAAATAAATTTTACCTACTATTTTAAGCAAATCATGCAATTGTTAGGAAGTGTTTATATACAAATGTATGGAATAAAAGTTTACTTGTATATTTGTTTCATTCAGTAATAAAATTAAATATGTGTGATACGCAGACTATAGCATGAACATATTTAAAATTAATAAAAACAATAATCCTTTGTACTTCATTCCACTTTATTTAATATGTCAGGACCGGTTTCGCTCATTGCGAGCATTGTCAACTGATAAGAAATATAATTTAACAATGCTATTTATACAAAATTGAAAAGTTATACACAACAGTTGGCATTGAAAAGAAATTGCCAATTACATTAAAGTGATTCTAAAATAACACAAAATTAAAATGTTCAACACAACTAACATATAATTAAAAAGTCATCCCAGATTCATAAATTCAGAATGTGATTGAAAGTAATTACAAACATAATTAAAATTTGGGAAATTTTTGACAAAGTGATAAAATGTTACAATAATAAAGTGAATATGCTTAATGATATGAATATGCTTAATGATAGTTTTATGTTTTCCCCGCTTCTAAGTAGTTGGTGTGTTCATTCATTACTTAAACAAAATCGACAGCCAGGAAGATTCTGAAAAACAAATTTTTCAAAGACCATATCAATTCTAACAAAAGAAATCTATATTTATTTTATTTTATTTTTTAATTTATATAAAAGAATAGTTAACAAGGGCTAATGCAATGGATAAAGTAACGGGGAACTAGCAAAAATTATTTGATCGTTTAAAAGATCTGAATCAGGTAAAAATTTGAATCTATTGATTTCTAGGATTTCTTGCTTGTCTAGTTTGACAGACTTGTTATTTAAATGTAGAACTTTAAAGTTTCTACCAATATCGAAAGTGTGTTTATTTTGAAACAGATGGTTTCCAAATGAAGACTGTTCATCCCCTTTCTTAGCACAATTCAAATGCTCTTTGATTCTAATATTAAACGATCAACCTGTTTGATCAATGTTGAACATTTTAATTTTGTGTTATTTTAGAATCACTTTAATGTAATTGGCAATTTCTTTTCAATGCCAACTGTTGTGTATAACTTTTCAATTTTGTATAAATAGCATTGTTAAATTATATTTCTTATCAGTTGACAATGCTCGCAATGAGCGAAACCGGTCCTGACATATTAAATAAAGTGGAATGAAGTACAAAGGATTATTGTTTTTATTAATATAATGCCTTTCCACCAAGTATTGACAGTGAACACCCTAAAAGTGATATTTAAAATTATCCACCGTTGCAAGAACAAGTGGCACTCGCGATAAAAAATATATTCTTCCCCCGAAAAAAGGGTATACAAAATTATATACTGCGAGAAAAGGTTAATTTAAAATCAAAGCCTTCATAATAAATATTATATTGCCGTTATGTCAGAATGAAAATGAAAAATAAGCGAATTAAACATTAAACATAAATCGGGAAAATAAAATGATGTATTTTTTGTGTATTAAACAAGAGTGATTCAGCAATAAATTAAACGATTTTATTAAGAATTATATAAATTTACTATTTTATGCATGTAAAACTTTGTTGTGACTAAATTGGCCTTCTTTATCATGAAGATATATAATATTTATATTTATATTTGATAGAATTATAATATGTATACTGTTTGGCCGTGTAGAACAATTTCGCTTTGAAGCAATCAAGATGGCGTCAAATTTGGAAATTGATGAGAAGAGAGATTGCTTTAGTTTATCCAATTCCGCTTTTGATATATTGCCAAGTCAATTGCTAGATTATTATTATCACTCGAATTATTTATTTAGAATAATAACAATCTTAATCTCTATGCAAATTATGTTTTTATTTTTAAAAGTATTTTAAAAATACGGTAGACCGGGCATAGATAAAATACTTTAGAAACAAGTATTATAAATTCCAATTGAATATTCGAATTTGGTTTTTTAGATATTCGGATATTTGATCAATTATTCGAATATCATCAGATTTTAAAAAAGTCAAACTTTTATTTTGTTAAAATATATGATGTTTTGTATCGATTCAAAATTTGCCTGGACTAATTTTCAATACTGAATTACTGGTATTTTTGTATTTCGATGATTCTCTTTTTCACAATGCTGTTATTTTTTTTTTTAAATAATACGATTTTTTAAATTTATTGAACCAACCAACCTTTACTTTTTCTGGAAATTCCATCACTTTTTTTACTCGGTTTTTTACACACAGGTTTTAGTCCAAAGTATATACCGTGTAAAAAAAATAAGTGTTTATAATATTTTGAAGGCTCCAGCGCTTAAATATTTAATGAATATTACTGTATTTAATAGAAATCTAGTTATGAAATCTTTCCCCAATAAATTTTGAAACATGAAATTCTGAAGGCCACTGCGACACAGTGCTCTTATTAGAATAAGGTAAAGGCGGGCAAACAGTACCTGCTAATAAAACCTTTCAGGCAAAACGAATAAAGTTTATTCATCCATTGGAATGGAACCGCTCATTCGTTAAATGATGCGCTATAACTTTTATCTTTCCAAAAAGCCAAGCTTTAGAAAGACAGCGCGTGGCCTGTGTGCATTCTGCCAAAAAAATATGTCACATTGATTCATATTCTCAATAATAACTTAAGAGATACTTTAGTACACTCTCGTAGCTCAATTTTTTCACCATTTTTCATGCTCCTACGTTTTGGATTTACGATATCTCAATTTGTGGGGAGTTGATAAATTGTGGTGCATTTGAGTGAACACTGCCAGACACGAGAATCTCTACATAGTTTCAAGCCGTCCCGACGATATAACACTGTCAGTCTATAAAATTTCTAGAAGATAAAATAAACAGTTTTTGCGAATTCTTTTCAAACTGTGTTAAATCATTTATATCGGGAAGTGTATATAAAAATAACTTCAAATGACTTACTTATAATGTATATAAATTATTTGAAAGCTTTAGCTAGCCACGATATATTGCTTTTTGTCAAACGCAATGGCTTAAAGAGAAACTTTAATATTTTCATGGTTTTTACAGCCCGACCAAAATAAGTGTTTTCATCTTTAATTTTCAACTAGTGTAGATATTATACGACTAAAAAGTGTACGTAAAAAGAATACGGTCAAATTGAACAAACTGATTTTCTCATCCGTTAATTTTATACGACAGTATCTAGTGGCGCGGTAAACGTTAAGCATATCTACAGATTTTTTTCCTTGACTGGTAGTGTCTTAGGAGCAGCTGCCCAAGATTTGGTGACGCGCACTTAAGTGTGCAAAAAATCAATCTCTCAAGATAATTGAAAAGCTTCTATGAGGTAAGGCAGTGGTTTCCAACTTTTATGTTACTGCGCCTCCCTTTGTCTTCGTGCCTCCCCATTTTTTCAGATAGTAATAAAGACACGTTTTAAAGAATAAATAAATATTTTGGGCAGTCCAAGCCTCCCAGGTTGGAAATCGCTGAATTAAGGTGTACTTACTATCCGTATGGCGCCGAAAAAATCTTAAGAATTTTTGCACAAAAATGAACATAATTATATTTTTAAAAAAATAGCAAGCTTTTTGTACTTATTCGATATTGCTTATTGAAGACCAAACCCTATTACTAGCTCCAGAAAAATCAGCTAATAATGCTGTGTTTTTTTAAATAATGCCTTTTTACCAAGAATTGACATTTATCACTTTAAAATTGAATACAACTGTGGCTTAATTTTTATTGTGAATTGAATACGATATTTTATAAGAAAAACCCTCGCAGGATATCACCAAATATTAAAAGAAGAACCAAATATTATACTTCTGAACTTTGCCTATGACGAAATAATATGTCTCTCTATATCTCTCTATATCTCAAAACACGTATTTATTCCTTTGAAAAGAAGTCCATAAATTTATTTATAAATCGATTTATCAAGCTGCCCATACGGACTTAAGCTTATTAGCTGCATAACGGGAGGGAAAGACATTTCCCAATTGAACACAGATTCGACGTATATTGAATTGTTTATTGAATTAATGACAAATATTTTGATTAACAAAATCAACATCAACCGTTCATTGTTTGTCACCATTTGAAATTTTTAAAAAAAATATTCGGTCAAAACAACGCAAATGTTGAATGTAGCAATGACGAAGTGTTGGGTTCCAAATTTAAAAGTTGACATAATTTTCCCGCAAAAAATATTCATGCAAAAAAACATGCTCCCGTTTTTCTCTTCATGCCTTAAACGTCAACACAAACATACGACAATGCAAAAAAAAATGCTAGTACGTGCTACATGCGCCTAAACGGACACCGCGGGGGTAAAAGGAACAAGAAAAATGTATGCATATTCCTCCCCCAGCCGACCGTGGCATGTAAATTAACCTTTAGTCCCGTATAATATTTAACGACTCATCACGTACGGGAAAAGACCTCTCGAGGGAGATGGAAGACACGGTGTTTCGTCACTCGAGCGTACGAGAGGGAGCGGGACAGACTTTCAACGTAAATTACGCGAGTCGACTTCAAAACGAGTGCTGAATGTACGACGTTAATATTGTAATTTAGTTATATTGTCCAACATAAAGGAACGTTTCCATTTTGAATTTTTGCCCAAATATCCTGCATTTTTTCGCAGCAATAAATTCAAATTTATAAAAAAATACTCGTGAATTTTCGTCGCAATTTTTTTATGTCTGATGAACCAAATCTGCTTGTTTTCAAACCTTCAGTGTAATTTTAATTACATAGTGCGTTGTGATATCAAAAAATAATTTTGAAACATTATTTTCATAAAAAAAGAAAAAAATAGTTTTAAATGTAAAATATTTCAATATCTTTCAACCAGCAGAACAAAAATCAACATAATTCAGAACAATAAGGTGAAGTTTTAGTTCTACGAATGTTATTTTATATATATATCAACTAAATTTAAAATAATATTTTTTTAGGATTAAAATAATTTGTTATTTTAACGGATTTCTGCCAAGTAAATGCTAATTCAATCAATAATTCAGAGCAGTTCAAACTCTAGATAAAAACCTATTTAAATTTTATTAATTTAAGATTTCGACTGAAGGTGCTTGGTGGAATTTCAATATTAAATTTGAATCGTTCAAACTATGTACATTCTCACAAATTTTGTCACTAACGACCCGAGTTCCGACCCGTCAGTTCAAGTTCATCCGTGCACTTGAATGCCTGAAGATGCCGAAAGGCGAAACCCGGATCGTTAGTGACAAAATTTGTGAGAATGTACATAGTTTGAACGATTCAAATTTAAATTTTATTAAGTTTATATTTTAAATGTTGTGCTTGGTTAAGTTAGGTTAGATTAGGTCTCCTGGCGTTCATCAAATGTCTCATTTTTTTCAATTTTCATGGTCTTACGTTCTCAACCGAAAATCCTTTTTGGACGGAAATCAGTACTAACGAATTCGTTTGATTGAGTTTGAATTGCTTCCGTTCTTAGGCCTTTCTAAAACACGTTTTCGCATAATGCATTTTTGGTTGACGATATTTAGTTTGGCGCTGCAACAGAACGATATCGTGTTTAGTTTTGAGATAAAATATCAACAATGTAACTCGTATAGGGAAAAGCTCTCTGAGACCAAACCAGTCAGTACATTAAAGGTGTACGTGCCTTGTATCAAAAGAGTGGGTCGCCTTTTTGCGTTACACTATATGAGTTCTGAAAAATTACCCAGCTTAAAAATAAAGCAAAAATATTGTCGAAATCAAGCGTTGATCAATTTCATCAATTTTAAATACATAATCAATTAAATTGTGTAAATAATTGATATAAAAAATTCTTTTAAATATCAACCCATACTAAGCAGAAAATTGTCGCCGACAATTCTTAAATTTTACAGAACAAGATTTTTTTAAATTACTCAGCTAAGTTCGATAAAGGAATTCCTTAAATGCGGTTCGTAAATAGTTATATATGGTCAATGCCTATTCTGATATAACACTGACTACTTTCAGTTCTCTAAATCAGCGTTGCTCAACCGATTACAAGCCAAAACACTAAAGTAGACAGGCCCTTAAAAATATATCAGGTGAATTAGATAACGTTCAATTTTTTTTAGGGTCCTAGGGCCTTGGGCGTTAGTGACAAAAAAAACCAATAAAAAATATTGGTTTAAGGCGCAATTATCTTATTGTGTCGCTTAAAAAATTGACTGTTATTTTTTATCTAAATAAGAAGTCTGTCTTTGTTGAAACAGCGTCCCAGATTTATATATTATAGTATCTATAGTTTGTAAACACTGTCACTTTATTTAGTGGAACCACGATCCATCGTTTCTACATGCATCGTTTTCTCGGATTTTTATGGTTGGTTTTATGACTTTCTGTATTTTTTTTCTTACATTTATCGTTTTTGTAGGGATCCATAAAAAAGTCCTTTCTTGATATAAAAAATCGACTTTTTACCAAGGTTATATTTGGGCTAATACCGCTCGATTAAGGACTTAAATGAGGAGCAGGTGTAATTATCAATGAACAAGACTAAATGATTTGGTATAGTTGGGACGTCAAGAGGTAAAGTGAGCCAACTAGTAACATGCTAAAACTTTTTTCTATGACTTGTAAGTACAATCACGTCTTTATTTTGTGTTTTGGTGGATTGCGTAATTTTATTTTATGAAGATTACATTCTTATAATGTGTATTAACTGAGGTTACTTTACTTTTACGATAATTTAAGACGTGTATAATATAACAACGCTTCTAAATTTTTAAAAATCTAAAATACCACATGGCTCACTTCACCTCTAATGGGCCCAACTAAACAAAACACCCGATGAATTAGAAGTATGGCGTCTAAGTAAGTTTAGTAAGACCGTGATTGTTAATTTATTGATTTGTAAAAATCAAATGATATAATGAAAATGCTTTTTCTTTTCTAAATATATTTTATCAACATATTCTTTAATATATATCAAAGCTTTGATTACTTATCGTGGAGTACCTTTAGAATTTCTAAATTTGTCAAGTGCTCATTACATTTTCTTCATACAAGATTGTTGAGTTTATATGCCTGAGCTACCATTGTTCGAGATTTCTTTAAATATCAACAAACGTACCAAATAATCCAAAATGGTATTAAATCCCTTAATTTTCATTTGATTTTCGAACCGTAAACCAAGATAAGAAATTCGTATCTAAAGAGAAATATTTTTTTTAAATTAAAATGTTTTTTGGGTCACTTGTCTTTTAATATACCAAGGCATTTAAATTTCTGGAAACGACATAAAAAGCTTATGTTTAATATTATTTAATTCACGTTAAGTTGAAATGTCCTGAATCCAAAAAAGAATAATTGATGAATGGAAATTGCACAACTACCATACAATAATCGTATGGAAGATGAAAAGATAACAAATAAGTGACATTGCATTTCTTGTATTCTAATTCAAATATAATTCGTATTGAATAGAAACCCAGTAATTATCTTCTTTTGTTTAAATATCGTTATTGGTAAAAATATCATTTTTATTTAAAATATTTTGTTTTATTTACGTAAAATTTTATGGTTTTTACTGTTGATTTGGTATATATATTTAACAGTTTAACTGTTTGCGATATATTCATGGGTCGAAATATTTTAAATCTAGTTGATTTTGGTATCTGGCATGTACAATTTTATTTAGCCAATCTCTATTTAATGCAATGATTTTTCAGTTAGAAAACGTTATTACTTTGTTTTTATTTGAATATATAATGCAATATAAAAACAAATCTTAAATTAAAACGAAGAATTTTTGCTCGAAACACTTTTGTTTTGCACTGTTAGTCGCAAGTATTGAAATGTGGTCATGTCGAGTTTTGTCACTAAACTTTTCATATAAACGATAAGCTTACTGTATTGCTAAAGATGCTGAAAGGGAAAACCCGGGTCATTTGATACATGACATTTGAAAATTTACAAATGTTGAACAATTCAAATTTATTATTCTTTATCGTCAATCATACATAAATATTGTACATTAAACATTATATCAACTATAAATGGAGAGCACTACATTTGATACGCTGAAAATATTCCTAGTCATAAGATATAATTGAAATAATGTTTCATTTTGTGTTTTAATGAATCCATGGAATATAATGAGTTTTGATATGAATGCTTAGTACTTGAGAATCAAACAAAAATACGTTTCACCCAAGTTTGTTTTACTCAAATTGTATGTACATATAGCCCACCCGAAGTTTCCTCCATGTAAAAACGCCCGTAAATATCCATTTTATTTTTGCAAGATCCACGTCATTCGTCATAATAATGTTTTATTGGTCATTTGTGGTCATTAGGTCTCTTATTTATGGGGTAGGAGCATTGCCGTTTTTTGTTCGAGGGGATATATTTATTGGCCGGACACCAACGCAAAAGCACACATTTTGCCAATTTATAGTTACCCGTGATGTATTTACTGTTTGACCATCTGTCAGTATTAACGATTTGCATTCAAAACGACAGAGCATTAGTTTTTTTTTCTTTCGCGTGTATACAAAGCTTAATTTGTGATGTATTATTAATTTATGTTTTTAAAGAACAATATTTTACCACGACGTCACGCGGATTCCATCACCAACAGCTTTGTCACTTTTATCACATTTTTTCATCAAACTTGTCGGAGTACCTTTGACACTATTGTATTCTTTACAATATTTTAAACAGTGGTCACTCAGACAAAAACAAGGCTTTCGTGACAGGTTTCATAGATTCGAGTAGTAGTACGAACAGCATTTTTAAAAATCTATATAACGGTTTCTATTCGAAGAACTAATCTAATCTAAAAACAAATCTTCCACCCTTCCAATCTTAAAATTAGCAGAGCAAAGCAAGAGCGATTAGTTAACCACTAATCCTCTACTAGCTCTATCTTTCTGCCTTTACTCTCTTTAAATGGTTGACCAACTGAGTAAAGTGAAGCCATATGCTTCACATGAGTTAGAAAAAATCTTCTTGATAAAAAGTGAATTCTGGTATCTTATTTTTTTTAAAGAAAAAGCACTATTTACATATAATAACTGTAAGCCCGTTGCTCTCAGCGGGGGGGACTTTGTAGCATTTTTAAATGGCCAGAAAATTTACTGGCGTCAAAAATAAATTGCAAACCTATTTATTGAATAAGCCAGAAAATTTAAACGTAATTAATTCTCTAAATGATTTTTTTAAGGAATACACCTAATTCTCTAAAATAACTTAAATACACCGGGACTGCAAAACGAAATATGCAAATAGCGGATATAATAAAATAATATTCATAAAAATCATAATTGAGCTGCTCTGCTGAGCTGCTATGTCCAATACCGACAGCCCTGCAGTATTTATATTTTATATTTTTTAGAATAATTCAAATGTTTCAAGTATGCCAACAAATATATTTCGGAGAAGAAGAACACTACCCCGGGACATATATCGACAGCCCTGCAGTATTTCGAGACGTCATCATGAATGCTAATGAAAATCGGAAAAAAAGGCGAAATCGCAGACTTACACTCAGCCAACACTCAAACATTATCGGTCATTAATGTATTATATAGATGTATATAAAACATTTATTTTAAATCTTTTTGTATATGTATTTAATTAAAAATGGATGCGACAGAAATATTATTTTTCCCCTTGTGAATTATTACTGTTCTGTTTTGGCATGTTTTGTTTAACATATTCTGTTTTGTCACCGAACCGAAATAATGACTACAATAATCAGGACCGTAATTTGGTATACGGGAAGTAGTAAGTCACGGAGTTGACTAATTCTACTGTAGAAAGCAAATGTTATTAATAGCATTAATTGTACGCTTTGACTTTTAAGGTCAAAATTAAATCGTTGTTTGTGGACGAAATGTTTTAACATATTTTTGTCACGTATATTTCTACCACTTGTTATGTTTTACTTGTTCCCTGGTTAGCATGTAGTGCTTTAACGGAAGCACGTAACAGTTTTTTAGCGACTATAAACATTACGTTTCAGTGTTTTTCACTCAAAATGTCACGTTTTTTCACATGCAATACTTTTTGATATTGAATCATTCCGCGACCACGTATTACTATTTTTTTATTATTTGTGAAGGCTTTAAGTGCTCATGTAACAAGAAAAAATGTATTTTATATAAATTTGTAAAACATGGAAGGCACACTGTTCATTTTCAAGACAAACAGAAAAATACATACGCAAAAATTTACAATTTTTCACTGTCTCCAAAAAAAGCTCTTCAAATGTCCACAATAATATGAGGGTATTATTTGCAAACACCACCCGTTCCAAAGCGGTTAAAAAGTGAAACTAAAATTTAATTTTGAAAAAAAATGTACGTTTTAAAAGTATTTTTACTTTGGAATGATATTTTGTATGATATCAAGCCATGTTTGAGACTGTTTTCTAAAAATACTTTCAAAGTTAATTTTTATCAATTAAACAAATTACGTTTATGGTTCATGTTTCAATAATTTTCAAATCAGCCGGGCTTAAAATAAAGCCCTCATATGTAACTGATCACGAGCAAGTCACGTCCGTTACAAAACAAAATACAAGCAATGAGAATAATAATGAATCATGTTCTTATTTCATAAAACTTCAGATTTTGATTTCTGTGGGTGGGTAAAACAAATTTGTGTGTAGGTATTAAAACACCGGACCAATATATCAACATCGGTATTTTATATAAATTACCGGTATTGCAAGTGTTAAAACCTGTTTAATATATTTTTTTAAATAAAGCAGAAAAATACCAAAAATTTTGATCGCAATACCGGATGGGTAAATGAAAATCGTTATTTCACTATTTCATACATAATATCATTTTTTTTAAAATAAGTCACAATCATTAACGAGTGATTTTTATAAATATCTTAAAACCTCGTCTATTAAAACATCATTTAAAGAGTATATGGCATCCTAAAGGAGGTATCTCAACATATATTTGAACTGCTTGTTACTCAGTTGCTCAACCTCTCTTTTTCGAAGAGAGAAGGGATAGATAGGATAAATCTAGGACAGAACTAGTGGTTGGCTAATCAATTGGAATGGTGGGGTGGATTTTTTAATAACATAACAAACATCTATGCTTTCGAACAGAAAATGATATAGCGACCGAAAAAATGCTATTCGAACCCATGAGGTCCAGCATGGAAGCCAACGACGTTGACCATTATGCCATGGACCCGAGCATTCAAATATTGACCAGCAATATGTGATTGAAATGCTCATCAAATATGTATTGTCAATATTAATACTTTTCTTGGCAGGCTTAAAACATTTCAATTCATCGCGATGTTTTTTTTTTAAATTCCTTCCTAACCTGATTCTTCTTTACTTACTGTATGTTTTTTTCTCCAAGATTTTTTTTATTTCAAGATATATACACACTTAGTAGAAATAAAAACAATTCAGTGGATATCCATAATTCAGATCATATTCATTTATCAAAAATGTCAACTTCTGACATGTCTGCTTTTTTTACAAAAATAATTTCATAATATATATTTAAGTACTATGTTCTTCAAGAATTTTGTGCTATAATTAAATACATTTATAAATGAGTTCTATAAAGTAAGTGTATCTAAAAAACTAAATATATATCTCACAGGGAAAACGATTTTAATAAGTGATTACGTATTGGTGTTCAAGTCTACGATTTGGTAAATTATTTTCTGCTATACTCCAAAAAGCAATCCTAACACCTTTATGACAGCGCATGTCGATTCTCTAAGTTTGTTACATCTCAATCGTCTGACAAAACGGGATCAATCATACTCATAATTGATTAACGGGGCAAAGTCGCCGTTATGTCCCGGCGTGAGCTGCTCGTCGTTACAGATAACGGCCGTTATGCCGCATCTACACTGCACTTTTTTGACGGTTTAATACCGTTAATTGAATAATTAACTTTCTTACGATATAAACAAACAATACCACATTCATCTGAGCGTACGAGTAGAAGGATTAAATTTATTTGATTTTATATCGTTAAGAATTATTGTGCATGCTGTTACACCCTTGTTTGCAAAGTGCCCGAAGCGCTTTGAGCCCCGTCTCTTTTACAAAAACAACTGGTAGTAAAATAAGTAACTAAATTTAATTAAATAATTTTAAATTAACATTATCGTGTAAGTTGACTTGATCGAGTGATGTTCAAGCAATACTATAATTACGCCAGATCGAAACCAGAGTATTCGATTGCCTAAAAACCGTTCACTTTGATTCAAAGTGTTACGACGAATTTTGACAGTAATTCTTCTTCTTCTTTATTGACTAGTCAGGTGTAAGGACGTGCCTTTGGCAAGGCAAAGGTTTGGCTGAATAGAGCGCCCTATTTCGTTGTGTTTTTTGTGGTTGTTGTTAATAGTGTTTCGTTTTAATTTTAATAATGTGTAATTTTAACGAATTCGAATATCGTAATTCTGCTTTACCGTTCGCGAATAAATATATAATGTATTCCAGCAGAAGTTTTTCAACGTATTAAATATTTTAATGCTAGTGCTGTTTAATTAACCTGAAACCTAAATGTGTGTCGGGTACTTTTTTAAAATGTAAATTCCCTTGTCTAAATATTTGTGTAATGTAAAATTGTAGTTGATTGCAAATACATGTAACACTTGAAACGGGTGTATTCATTTTTTAAACAACTGTGTGCACCAGATTAGTTCTCAAAAATTGTTTGTTGAATTGCTTGACGTTTCTTTCTCTAAATATCACTTTTCGAGAATTTTGAGACTGTTACAATGCACATTACCAATATACAACATATTTTTTTAAAAACTAAATGTTTTGGTTAGTAATTGTTTTTTTCATAAAAAACACAATTTAATTTAGAAAAAAATAGTTTAGAATTACCCATTCTAAGAATATCTTAAGGTATGTTTTGAATTTTATTTTTTTGGATAACTACAAGAGTACATATGGTTTTCATTAATTATATTGGTATTCTTTGTGCGTTTGGAAAAACAATATATATTTGAGGATTTGTTGTAAGGGAAGTAAAAAATACTTGTAAAGTGATTAACGTTGATGTGTCAGTTTTAGAGCCACTAAAACCGTGTGGATGCATCTCAAGAATGGCGCCACGAAGCCAATGCGATCTCGTCGGTCGTTATGCAAATAGCGAAGCGCCTAGTTTGCGATTCGGGAGCTATTTTGCAAAACGATCCATACGATCGGGAGAAGGCCTCGCGATAAATTACAATAACGACAGCTTTCGCCGTTATTCAGGGGGGCGGGGGAGCTTTCAATGGGTCTCGCGATTGAGTCGAGTTCACTTTAATTAGCAAAATTAATCACTTAACTATTATAAGAAGGCGCCGAGCCAACTGAAGTGGGTGCTTGAAGTATTGGTCTCTTCTTTTTTTGCGAAGAATTTACAATACGATTCAATGATAGTGGATATTTAAACGAGAAAAAGGTCAAGATTTTTCGATAAGCGGGAATTTCAAAAGATTTACAAAATCTTTACGAAACGGGAATTAAGCAATCTGAAAAAAAAGTTTTTATTTTATTTTTCCTTCTACCTAGATTTAATATTTTTTCGTTTTATGATTTTTTAATTAAACTTCTGTTGTCAGTCGACATTAATTGGTATCATCAATATAGCTTATTAATTAGAAACTATTACTGAATTTAAATCACAAGCACCCAGTCTTCGACCACTTTTTTCAAAGTGAGTAGTAGAGAAAGAAGGATAAGGCTAGAACAGGACTAGTGGTTGGCTAATCGCTATTGTTTCACCCAGTTATTAAAGGATCAGAAGGAATGGAGAAGAGGAAGTTAAGTGAATTTAAACCACAAACACCCAGTCTTCGATCACAACTTTGAATTGAATAATTTTTACATTAACTGTGATCTGACCGGGAATCGAACTCAGACCTGCGTGATTGGTAGAGCAAGCTCTAACCAATTGGGCCACAGCAGAAAAAAAATATTTATAGTATGATGTATAAAGATTTTTATAGTATATATAATAAATGAGTCGCCATCTTGGAGCACCGCTAGTTAACAAGGCTTAACTTTATTACAATAATTATAAAATATAGAGATTTTTTTACCATGTTGGAACGGCGTTGCACTACCTTTTTTCTTGACATTTTTATTGTTTCAAATCAATATTCGTCAAACTTTGTTTTTATTTCAACACTAACATTAAAAACAATACCAGGTTCACAGAATTACTTTGCGTCCAAAATCCGGGAGCCAATGCGTGATCAAGTGTGTTTTTTATGTCATGGGCATTACACCCACATCAGATTTTTGTCACTTTTGTTTATCAAAATTGTCGGACCACCTTTGACACTTTTTAATCCTATATAGACGACCAGTGGGTGCTTAGAGTAAGACAAGGCTGCCGTAACAGATCTCACAGGTTTGAGTCCCAATACGAGCAGCACTTTTTTAATTGTTTTCAAAATAACATTTTAAAGACTTTTTTTTGAAGACATTGGTGTTTGTGACTTGTAAGAAAGTTACTCATACCCTTTTTATCCTAAAATTAGTGGGGTAAAGCAAGAGTGATTTGTAACCACTAGTCTTGTACTAGCTCTATCTTTACTACCTTTGAAAAAAGAGAGGTTTCTGGTAAAAAACTTCTGTTGAGATGCTTTCATTAGTAAACCATATCCTCCACTTTGGGTAAGATCATGGATTAGAAAAAGTCTTTAGTCAAATGCTTGAAAATAATTGAGTTTCGGCACCTTGTTTTTTTTAAAGAAAGCACTGTGTATATAAATCTATACCAATGTTTCCCAGATGTTTCTAAAAACAATGTGAGCTAGGTTTTAAAAATCTTACCAATTATGCAATCATGTTTCAACCATTCAAGCTATGGTGTTGCAATAATATTTTTAGCACTATTTTTTCTTTATAATATATTTTATTTTAGAAATGAAAATGATATTTTAATTAATTCACAGAGTAAAATAAAATAAAAATCGTAACTGACTGTTCAGAGTTATTAGTTATAGTGTTGTATCGCTAAGCCATATAAATCGTTCGTTGAGAGGATAATTCAAATGCTTATTTCTGGAATTTTTATTGTTTCTTTGATACCGTTTCTTTCAATACGACGAAATAAAATTAAAAATAATACTCTTAAGTATATATCTTAAGGCAGATATAAAACAATCAGCCTACAAATAGAAACCTGCCCCAGCGTAAAAAGGACTCGTGCGTTTATAGCGTAGTTAAGCCTTATCACCTACCATCACACTTTAAGGCTTTCAATTGCTTAAGTCACACTCGAAGCTTTTTTTATTGGCTTTTAGCTTTCGATTTCTTTCATTCGATTGTTCATAAGATCTTCAAAGATACTGTTTGTATCCATTTAAGGGTTGACTGAATAGGTTACCATAAAGGCTTTATTGAAGCACTTCAAAGAAGGTCAAGCAAATCAAATATTCTAAATGTTGAAGAGAGTTTTCATCACATACAAGATTGGACTTACCTTTAAGCTGATTAGGTTGAACCGAAGAGCCTCAAAAGACTATAAATAAAGAATCAATATAATTACAATTTATTTTTATACCAAGTAAATTAATATTTGTAGGAAAATAAAGAAGTGTAAATTGTTTTATTTCAGTGTACGAACACTAGACTCTCATTCATTTACTTGCTAATTAAAGACGTTTTACAATTTCCCATGCAACATGACGAAAAAGTATTAAGCCGTTTTCATACTATCCTTAAAGCTAATTCCAAGGTTGTTGGAACAGTTTGTAGATATATTTTTCGGGGATGCTTCACAAGTAAAATAGTCTAGATTCTGAGCGCTTTTCTGAACAGAGAGAGTGGACTGGCTTTCAACCATTGTTCGTTAAACCTCTTATCCTAAGATGCTACATTAGAGTCCATGTGCACATTGAGAGCGGACACGGTTAAAATAAATTATTACCGCTTTTCAAGACAAGATTGCCAAGTTCTGGTTATAACAAAATGTCGACCGGATGCTTTTCTTACAAACACAACTTCGATAGATAAAATTTTTAAATAGCCATTTACTATTCTAAATGTTTACCTATCTAACGATGAAAAAATCAACACTTTTAAATAATTCCACCTTGTGAACGGATAAAAAGTATTCGTTGGCAAATTCAGTTAAACCTTTTCGCAACACGAAGTAAAGTATATTCGTTAGGTACGTGGCACCAAATAGATAGCAAGGAAAGGGAAGTGACAATGAAGGGTAGAGGCGACCGACGAAATGAATGAATAATTTCACGAATCGCAAAAGCGGAAGAAATGCAATCAGACTCTCCTGCCCCTAATTCGAGCAAACTGGGAACTCGACATTTTACGCCTAACCTGCTACCGCCGGCACATGAACATGCTATTACAGTCACGTACAGCAATATGGAATCGAGTCAAAAGATTAATTTTACACAGACTAATAAAATAATATAAAAACAGCTAACTGCATTATTATTTTCAACAACATATAAACACCTAATTTTTTTATCCATGTCCACTCTAATGTAAATCATATGGCCTCCTAACGAAGGTATCTCAACAGATTTTTTCTACGAGAACTGTTTGTTACTCAGTCGCTTAACCTTTTTTTTTCCAAAGAGAGTAGTAGTGATAGAAGGATAAGGGTAGGACAGGACTAGTGGTTAAATAATCGCTCTCGCTACGCCCAGTTATTGAAGGATAATAAGGGTGAAAGGGAATCTTAGACATCACAAACACCCATGCCGTCGAACAGAGATCGATAAATCAATCGAAAAAATCGTTTCGTACTGGAACCCGTGAAATCCGGCACGGAAGCCAACGACGCTAACCGCTGTGCCATTGGACCCGAAATCTAATAGATCATCTAAAAAAACTAGAACGAAACGTTTAGTTATTAAGTCACCCATCTTCTCTTTATAGAAAATAATGACGGGAACATTTTTTAAGCTCTTTCATTTTTGTTATATAATTCTGCAGTAAATGCAGAGGGTTTTTTTTTGTACAACTTTGTCGGATGAAATATAAGTGTTTCTTTACTTTAGGGGTCTAAAACTCTAGGGAGCGTTTTTTTATATTAAATAATTAAATATTACGATTATAGATTGCAGAACCGGTATCCCGGTATGCATGGTACTCTTCCAATACTTAAATACCAGTTTTTAAAATGCAAACACACCGGTATTTTAATATTGGAAATTAACTAAAAAAAAATTACGAATTTTGGTAGTACCTAGTTGATATAAAAAACAGCACATATTTTAATATTTTTTCAGTGATGATTTGAAATATTGTATTCTACTAAGAGTAATATCAATATAAAAGTGTTTCAGAATTGATATGTTTATGATAATAAAACGTAAGCTACTTATGAAAAATCACCTGTTTGTGCTTGTGATATATTTTTTATTTTGTATTTTATACTAACATGATACTGCGAACATAATTGGCCGTACATTTTTGCTTTATCTAAACATATTTTGTAATCGAGTATTGATATTTTCGATACTGTTATTTTCTATAAAGTATTGATACACCGGTATTATTATGTTCGTCCGGTAATCCAATACCAACCTTGGACACGTGCAAAAATTAATATTAGGTAAACACACCTTAGAAAAAATCATTTTATTGCCATTCAACAATAGTGGACATACAAAATAAACAAGACATAATTGGCCGGCTGCGATGTTTACAATACCGATATTGAAATACTTGCCCGGTACTGCTTGATCAGTTATATCTAGCCGACTGGCGTGATCAAGCGGTCAACGTCGTTGACTTAGAATACGGATGTTATGGGTTCGAATCTCAGTAAGGACAGTTTTTGTAGATTGATTTTTCAATCGATTAATAGATTTCTGCTCGAAGGCATGGATGTATGTGATGTGCTGAACTCCCTCTTCCTATACATCATATCTTACAAAAACTGGGCGTAGCGAGAGTATTTAATACTAGTCCTGTCTTTTACACATTCTCTCTGAATAAAAAAGAGAGGTTGAGCAACTGAATAACAAGCAGTTGAATCTACAGTTGAGACAAACAGTAGTTGAAAAATCTACAGTTGAGACAAACGATATACTCTAAATATGGAGCTTTACATAGTAATTCTTGTGAGACGGACACGTTTATATCTTTGGTTCAGTACATTCGATTTCTTCTGTATTTTTCTCGTATTTTAATTACTATTATAAATACATAAAAAAATCTTTTTAGCATCTTTTTTATTTTTTTTACGCATAAAAATTTGTAGGATTTTATGTTTATTGATTAAAAATACACGTTCATTATTTACAACCTAACCTGGCAGTTTATTTGTTTTTTGCTTCATTTAATTTGTGTCATCAATAACAATCTGTTTTAATAAAAATATGATCAAAACATCGATTGGGTGGAAACATTTTTACGAAATATAAATCATCTCTTTCTTCCCAAACGCTTCGTTAACGTATTCTTCGTTTTTCCGCTTAATACTTCCACTTAGTGCGATTTTTCCGATCGCCGCCAGGCAAAATTTCGATGGAAAAAAACGTAATCGAAGTCCAACTTTGTGTAATAAATCCCTCGTTATAAATTCTCGGGTTACATAAATATCAAAGTTACTACGAATTTTTATCGAATATTTTTCAACTCAAGTTAAACTTTGAAGCGTGTTTTCCTAATGAAATTATTTAAAATAAATCACACTACCTATTTTAATCGTGTCAGATTTTTCTTTAACTTTACTTGGAATAATAAAAAAGGAGTTTGACTTTATGTCACGTTTATAAATAAATCAGTAATTGAATGTCTTTCGACTTTAAAATTTTGATTGTCTTATACAATTTTTCTTTCTTGTTCTAAACGTTCACCAACAATTTTATAATTGTCTTTGTTTAATTTAAAAATATATATTACAAATTTAGAAACAAAAATATATATTACAAATTTTATGAACACGGATAATTATTTTGAAATCAATTTAAAACTCAACGGTCAAGTAAATGCAACTATCAAAACCGCTTTGCAAAATGTGTTCACATAAATATTAACCATTCTTTACTAATTAATACGCATATTAAAACAATAGAAGTTCAATTTTTAAATACTAAAATACCTCAAAGGTTGGTCCTTCAATACACAAAAATGTCAATCTTGGTCGAATCTTCCTGCAAATAACATAAGTATTCTTCCAGAAGAAACTTTCCTAAAATTAACGTTTGATGGACATGCAGTCATTAAATAAATGTATCATTTTGTATTTTAATACTACTAATAAGCATTTTTAATACTGGTATTTTTGGTGGGAAATACTAGAATTTGAATAATATCGTTATTGAGATTTTTAACTGTAGCCGCATACAGTTGTCCCAGTGTAAGAATATTGGTATATAATTTTATTCACAATTACCTCGTATCAATTTTTTTTGGAGGTAGCCGCTCTTAATCTTATTTAAACTATATGTGCTCCCTATGACAAGAATATTAACACTTTGCTGTGTCTCAGCTTATATCTTTAATTCCTCCCATGAAATGTCAGCATTCTTCAGTTCCGCCGAAAATCATTCAGGACGCTGGAGCCCCACCAAATTTGGAGGCACTTGCAAAATATGATCCAACTAGTTGTGACCTTCAAGAAAGGACGCTGTCTACAAAATAAAACCACTCAATATTCTACATAAGCATCTATTTCCGAAAATCAATACACAAGACTTGCCATGGTTATCAATCGTACAGTATTGATTGTATGTTATAATGCAATCGTTGTACAAGTGCAATTTAGTTTTAATCGTATTAAACAGTTTATCTTTGATCTTAACCAATATATTTCTATTTTATTTATATTTTTCATGAAAAGTATAGGTTTATTATAACAACTCCATTTTGTTTTTTTTTTCAGAATAAATAATAGCCGCATGTCAGCTCTATCCGACTGTCAGGACGCTCCGTTTAGGTAAGTGCAGAAACGTAGGGTAGTTGCAAAGGATGGGGGGGGAGGTAATTAGAGCCCTACTCCCTTTGGCTATGACAAAACATGAAACTGAAACTAAAACAGCTGAAACTTATATTGCGGGTAAAATGTATACACACTTTTTTAGCGTATATATGAAATTTATTTTATTATTGTTTCTAAAGTGTGGATTTTAAAACTTACTAATAGAGCTACATTTTATAATATATATTTTTTTTTCGAGTCCTTACCCTCTTAACCAAAGCCTGACTACACATCTGCTGAATTGTTATTAAAAAATGTATATATATTATAATCATTAAAGATAGTTTTAGCGTAGTTTATAGTACCTACTTTTATTAACTATTTTAATTACTCAGTATTTTAATGGTTTAATTATCAGTATTTTAATAACCAATATACAGTTTTATCTGTTATTTGCTCATTATAACTAAAGCAAAGTCCAAATTCTTTTAAGTTTGGTCGATTGCCGTGTTCATTAAAATAGTAAGGCTTAGTTATACTTGGTTTTCAACATAAAACTGGCCTATTGGTTAAAATACAGATTAATATGAACCTACTACAATTACTGGTTATTCATTATTGTCCATAAAAACTTAATATCTAATTTTAAAAATTGTCCCAAAAGTTAGTTTAATTTTGAACATTCCCCTCATTTTATATATTTTACATATTACCTTTTAATAAAACTGAAAAAAATTTGAAATTGTGATCACATTGAATTATTATAGATACAGATTTTTAGCTTGCACACGAAAATTATGTTGTCGCTGATAGTTTAGGAACACTGATTAATTGCACTTAGTGCATAGTAGAAAGCAATTACATTAGGTTTTCCAGGTGCGTTGAAAATGTGAAAATTATTCGTTTTATTAATTATTTTTTTATTCTATGAAAACATATTTTTTTTAATAATCTATTTTAGTATGCAATATTAAAGAAAACTGATCAAATTTCAATGTTTAGTGTTTTAAAATTGTTCTTTATCAACATATACACATCGACAAAGAATTGAGAACTTTGAAGTCTAGAAAATTTTACAGTTACATAACAAATGTTTTTATAAATATATTTTTATTATTATTACGCTTCTAAATCTCCTAGAAACAGTACTGAATTTAACTTAAACTTTCCTTCATTTTTCCTTTTTATAATATTTCTATTTTTGTGTTATTTTTTGCAGATATTTTTAGTTTAAAAACGTATTTTTTTTCCTTAACATTGTTACTTGTTTATGATTGAACAAACGTTTTTACACAGACATGAACTTCACATCATTATTCTCATATTTTTTAATACAGTTTTACGTGACTTAGATATTAAAAATCAAGCTTATTGTTATTGTATAAACAAAAAAATTCATTTGTACATAAAAGCTTAGTCTTCCTCCCTTAATCTGAATTACAAAACCGCACTGTGCAAATAACTAAAACGTATTTTTTATTATTTAAGCAAAATATAATTTAAGCAGCATGGTATCTTAACAATTCAAATACTACTTCTAAATAACAATAAACTCTTATATAATCAGATAATTGTATGCAGCTGTATTCTGATAACAAGCAGGGATAACATTCGCCTGAGTTATTGCCTTACTCGAGTTACTGCAGCATGCATTTCCAGATTCAGTTTACAAATTGCAACACAGATCATGTTTGCACCGTTATATTACCTGCAAAGTCTAATTATACCACGAGAGATAACGCTGGCTACACAATGCAGACTTACTTATACACAAAAGAGGTGGCACTGTAAAGAAATTAACAAGTTTTTATACAAGAAAAGCATAGCGGAAGAAAATAATAAAAGGTTCGTTTAGAATTGCAGCTTTTCTTGAAAATTTGTACGTCGGAACTATGAAATAAAACTGCAGATTTTAACGTTGCAAGTCTTAGAATTGAATAGAAAAACTTTTTTATGAAAAAAAACTAATTACAAATCGCACAGACATTTTTCAAGAAAGGAATATTCTTTTATGTTTTATGTTTTCTGATGCTTATAAAATCTATTCTATGTATTCACTGTCAATAATTAAAGAGAGAAAAAGAACACTTGTTTGTACTAATTCCACATTTATGTATTGTGATCAGGGCCGGTTTCGTTCATTACAAGTATTTTCAATTGTGGTTAACAATTCACAAACAATTGCTAATAGAAATTTAAAATGAATGTTTCGGCCAAGATGAAAATAATACAGTTTTTTACCATATTCGTTCCCAATGTGGAGCATGTGGACTTTTTATGGAGTTTATCTCAACATACGATAACTGCTCGTTACTCAGTTACTCAACATCTCTTAGAGAGTAGGGATAAAAGTATAGGGGAATAGGAAAGGACTGTAAGGGTTAGATGGTGACCTCAAAATATCACATTCATCCATGCCTTCGAACAGAAATCTATAAATTGATTAGAAAATCAACCTATAAATTTTGTCTGTACTGGAGTTCAAAACCGTAACCTTCATGTTATAAGCCAACGACTTTGACACTCGGTCACGCAGTTGGCATAAGTGACACTTACAAATATAAATTTCAAATTTCCAATAGCGTTAAAAAAAGCGAGAGCAATCAGCTTACCACTAATCATGTCTTAGCTCTTCGAGCTATTCTTTCTCTATTTAGAAAAAGAGAAAGGTTGAACAACTGAGTCACAAGCAGTTATTATAGAACATTTCTGGGAGCGGGCATGGTAAAAAATAAATATACCTTGTTGGTATGACCTTTTTCCTACTGATCAGGTGGACCTTAAGTCAAGTATTAGTAAGCTCAATATCAAAATAATGTTTGTTATGTCTCTTCTATTTGTATACAAATGTAATCCAGTTTATCTCGTCCAATTTTCTAATTTCAAAATATTTGTCGCATAGGCATTAGCTGTAATGAGAAATATGTTCATAACAAATAAAAATATAGCCTTTGGTAAGAAAGTCAATTTATAAGTACTCTACTAAATATATAAATATACAATGAAGCATGCATCACATTAAGGTGCTTTCTCAAATAGCATTGTAAGAAAACGTTCGGCGTGCATTTTTCACCTCCATACTTAAATATTCTACCAAATAAGAGTTGCGATACGGAAAAAGTTTTAAAGAAGGATTTATGAACACTAACTTGCATGGGGTTTTTCGTCAGAAAAAAACGCTGAAAAGTTTCAGGTGTTTCAAAATCCCATTGCAAAATTTGTTTAGCAGCTACAGGTAAAATGAAAACACGAGAGAGCTTTATAATGGAAATTTCATAAATATCCGAAGAAAAGTTTCTTCATGAAAAAACACAAAGCTTTTACAATCATTATTATAAATAAATTATAAAAAATGCTTTTGACAGTGTTTCACTTTAAGGCCAACATTCTTTTGTAGCCATATTAGTAAGTATTGAGTATCGGACCTGTTCATTTTTTTTTTTAAATATTAATCTTTTCCCGTGGTAAAATATACATTTTTAAGCCCATATCCACTTCCAATTTAGAGCATGCGGCTTCAAATTTCATTAGATAACTGTTAGTTACTCTTTTTGAAGAGACTAGAGATATAAAAGATATGACCAATAATATGAGATAATCGCTCCCGGTTTTTAGGATCGGAAACGTGGGTGTGAAAATTGATATTTGTTTGATGTTATAATGTTATTCTATCAAACAAAATATACTTAACATTATATATAGCATTAATTTGCTAAAGAGTAAAAACTTTTTTCAAATTTACTATTTACCTTTCGATTAATGGAATATTTAAATAATTTTGAATTAGACTTTTATTCGTTGAAGGCACACTTACAAGGCATAAAATATTATATAGATAAAGGTTAAATACTGAACTTTTAATACAATAGAAGTATTATATTTTAATGATATAAAGCCAAATTGTATTGTTTTAAGAGATGAACTTTCTTAAATCTTCAAGTTTATCTTTTGCGAATAAAATTACTCGCCAAGTCAATCTCACGGACATCTGTGGTAATAATATCCCTTCAGGATTGTTTAATAGATGTTTAGATTCGTCTGTTTATCTTACTGTCATCTTAAATGAAAAGCAAGAGGCTTTAATTAATTACGGAAAACGATGTCAGCTCCCCCAAGTAAAAGTTTTCTCGGTTTCATAGACGCTGCCTGGAGCTTTTCCAAGAAATCAGAAAACGTAACAAAAAACGTTTTCCCTTTTTAAATACGAGACCAGTTGAAAAATCCTTCACTGTTTCCCTTATTATTTGCAAATTGTCAAAGAGTTTAGAAATACAAGAAGGAATTTACGAGATTTATGGGCAGTTGAGTTGTTATTTTAGTTTAAAAAATCTTCTTTTCTTAAAAATAAAGGAAAAAAAGCAAAGTATATTAATTTATTTTAAAATGGAAAACTTTTTAACATTTACTTAAATGATTTTCTCCTTTAATTCTTTATACTGTCTTAATATTGCCATTCTACTGCATAGCGCTTAGCGATTAAAAACATCAGAATCATAAAAGAAAGCGTGATACGTTAAATTAAAATATTGACTTTTTAAAGTTTAATTATCTATAGTAGTGTCTAAGTAAAGGTGTTTTCTATGCACTATTTTCAATGGAGAGGCGTCAAACGATTAAATTGATTCCGGGTAAAAATAGTTTAATTGTCAGTTATTTGTTATTTTAATGATATTGTAAATTATTTTGTAAAAAAATCCCATACTATATTTAAATTTGAATCAATCGTTACTCACTAATTTGAATTAATTGTTCTATAATGAGATTTCAAATTATTTATTAATTTTTAATAAGTAATAAGCATTTTAATTATAGTGAATTCAGTGCCACCGATTCATTAATTATTTTTAATGGGCAAAACCGGTCCTGAGTTCTAACGAGTATTTTTTTGAGTTTAATATCATACAAAATAAACTAATCATAGTATTTCGAGCAATTATAAAATTCTTTATTTGATTCGTTTAAGTGATTTATCACGTTTATCAAAAACTCTTGCAAAAAAAATGCAGTTCTTCAAAAATAAGCCGGGCACGCGAGATAGTTTCACGTGGCTCTGACCGTAGATGAAAGAGTTAACTACGAAGAGATGACGTAATTTCACCTGATTTATTCTGTTGAGAATCAAAAATAATTCATTTTAGTATTGAAAATAATAATTAATTATTTAGCTCCCTAAGAAAAACGTGATGCTACTTTGAAGTACAATATGAAATAAATTATACAAACGTGTAATGCAACGTTTCAAATGCAAATAAAAAATAGCTTTTAAATTTATAATATTTGATGTACATGGACAATTGGTTAGATACTATATTTAATATGTAAAAATTACTGTTCCAATTTCAACTTTGGTGTATTATTAAAGCGATATTTATATTTTCTTTACTAACAAATCTAATGACGGAAATAATCGATTAAATTGATAGATAAATAGTTCCAACGAAACACTATGACTACCAACCATTTTCACGTAGTTATATTTTACATGTATAGAATTTCCGCCTTTAAAATACGAAAAACATACCTAAATTATTTATTCTTCACCAATGATATAATTGCAAGCAGTAGGTAGTAGCCGATAGCCATTAATCATTATATCAAGTAGTCATTACTAGAAAAAAAGTCTGGTAAACCCTGCTATATATACAAGGTTAACTATTTTTTATACTATTCCTGTCCTAACCGTAATAAATTCAACCCCAATAGCCACATTATCCTGAATATTCATTTTAATATGAGTGATACAATGTTTATAATTTAGGTATTCTTAAATCATAGTTTTTTTGATCTATTGCAGAAGAAAAAAAAAATGATCGCTAGTTACGTCTCTATTAAATAATAAAGAAAAGAAGTCGGTGCGTCATTTTATATAAGTTCTGGCAACATGAGAAGGTGCGGTAAGTGGTCACGCGTGAAATAGCATACGCAATGATTCTGATCGTTAGTTGCGATTTTCTATGTGTGCTGGGATGATGTCTTTTTTATGTGCAACTTAAAATACGACTATTTATAAAAAAGCAAAGATTTCGATACAAAAATGTATGAGGAATGATGTTTAAAGATATTTTAAGGCCTTTAGACTAGTTTTTAATCACTGGGGTCCCTAGACGACCCCTATCGGATGACGTTTATTTTTCTAGTCTTAGTACTGTAAAAAAATATAATATGAGCACCTCCAGAGGATCTTTGGTTTCTCTTTTTCTAAAAAACTAAAAAAGTATTAACATGTAATGGATATTTAAAAAAAACGATTGTTTTTTTTGTAGTGATGTAGTGATATTGGTTTAGTCATTAAAAAAGTAATTCCGAATTGTGAAAAAAGCAATCATTTAATTTAAAGCTTTCGTAAACGTTATAGTTAAAGTTACCATTATAGGTATGTTTTTCTCTAGCAATTTATTTAAATGATGGTGAGCGTATGTAACTGCCGTGCTCGTCGTTAAACTACAGAAAGCAATCCATCCGCAGCAACTTATTTTCCTCGAGAAAACTCCTATGATCAAGGCAGCGGGTGGTTCGTTCTGTTTTGGTTTAAGAAAACAATGTTTTACCAAAAGTGCTTTTGCGAACTCAAACAAACACATACGTTGAATAAAAGATAAGATTAATTTAATTCCACGAGAAATCTTTACCAAGTCTTCACACACATTGGGAGAAAACTCTGCCATAATAATTCCAAGGGAATGAATTTAATAAATAAACCAAGTCTCAACATTTATTTTTTACTGAATTTATTATACATCTGTGCATTAAAAATATTTTCTCACTGACGCTTTTCGCAGCTTAAGCACTTTGAGAAAGGAAAAAAAAACTTTACCATTATTGACCTTGGACCTTCAATAAACAAAAGTGATAAAAAAGCACAAAGCAATCACTTGATTGCTTTATAAATTAAATATATATTGTTGTCGTATTGACAGAATTTGGTAAGAAATTCTTTAAAATGACAACACAATTATTTAAGTCTTTGTCTGGTCTTACTCAGCTGGTGCATTTATTGTAGTATTTTGATAAAAGCAGCGTTTTTAATCGGTAATTTTATATATATTTTAAGTCAGGCAATTGCCAATGCCTATTAACTCCTGACTTAATGTGTATCAGATTGTCATAAATGCATATATCGATGAGCTAGTTTCATAGAACAATAAGTCAATATTTTGATATTTAGAGTTCTATAACACACTCCACAAAAATTCAACTATAACAAATCACTAGTTTTCTCTCGGTAGACAGATGTTTGGATATGAAAATAATAAAATATAAACATTCTTCTCTCATTTACGTATGTATTACATGAAATATCGTCTAACGGTTTTGCCAAGTTGCAACAAGTTTGAATTGAATTGAGATAAGTGCCTAAATGATTCACTAAAAGATGAGACCAATAAAAATGATCACTTTTTTATATCTCAGTTTAGATGCATCAAAAATTTGGTCAGCCATATCTCAAAACTACCAATTTCCAGTTGTAGTACTATGGATCTAAGCTATTGGTATTAATTATCTATTTAAAAAAGGTGTCAAAGCTACAGGTTCTATCCTAAAATTTCAAATTGGCTGTATACTCAAAATGATCAATTTTTTACTTACCAACTTTTGACAGTATGGTGACTGTATGTTTAATTGAGCTACAACTATTTTCATAATATCTGTTAATACATGTTTTTAATCAACCTTTTATTTTTTGTGTTTACTTCAAATTCAAAAAGTAGATTAATAAACATATTGTTACATAACATATAAAAAATACCTTTAGTCTTTCAATCTTAAAATAAAGCTACCTTAACAAAACATTATCAATTTCTTTTTTCGAGTATAATACATACTCAAAATAATAGTTTATGTATAGAAGTTATGATATTTTTAACAAAAAAAAATTTTAGAACATAGCATAAATTTTACTATTTTTGCACGTATTGTTATTTATTACCTTTAAATAATGATATACTTACCACAAAATTTAAATTAAATTTGTCAAATGAATTATTTAACAAAAATAATCTTATACAATGAGTAGATAACTACATTGTTAACATTTTTAGAGAAATAATTTGCCTAATATTTATTTATAATTTTCAAGATCATAATAAGCATATAAATTCTGGTAAGGAGCATATTAATTTAAGCAAATGAATTTGTAAGGCACTTTTTATTTATTTCTTGAATTCATGTAAAACAAACACTAAAATTTTCCCAGCGTATAATATTTGTCAAATATTACCGTGCCTTTATATTATACTACATTATTAAACAAATTTACATGATCTCTTTAGTGGTACTCCTTATTTTTACGCTCTATCTTCTTAAAGAGTACATAAGCACGTAGGTACCATGTTTTACGATATCAAACAAAACGTGGAACGTATCCAAGTTGCTCCGTGGGATATCGCGTCTACTTTTTTTTTTATCACAAAGTGTCCTAATTTGTCCTTTTTCCCCCTAAAAGGCACAAAAGTTTTACGACATTCTCATGCAAAAGAAAACATATAGCAACGTTAAAAGGAGCCTTTTAATCAGATAGAAACTCTAAGCCGTTTGCGTTTAAGTATTGTTTCTTTAATTTAAGGAAAAAATAAGTTGCTGAAAGATATTTGAAAAGACGAAGCGTTTAAGATATTGTTTTACGGAAATAAGCAATCAGATTTTTACTTAGGCGTTAATTTTGCATGTATAAATCTTTAAATATGAGTTGTTCAGGTTAAAAATAACAAAGTATTTTAGTTCTACAGTTTTTAATAATTTTATGTGTTGATAGCTATTTCGGCTTGCGCCATCGTCAGAACTAGTTCTGACGTAGTAGTTCTGACGATGGCGCAAGCCGAAATAGCTATCAACACATACAATTATTAAAAACTGTATAACTAAAATACTTTTTTATTTTTAATCTGTTATAAATGGAGTTCTACCAAGTAAATGCCAAATCAATTAATAATGACTTGTTCACTTTTAGATTGTTCTATGCCAATACTTGGTGGAAATGCATTGTATTAAAAGGTTACTCAGTATTCCTTTGCACTTTATTTCTACTGTTTATTGTGTTTTTTTTTATAACAATTGCTTGAGTTTGATTGTATTGATAATATATTATTATAATACGATTGTTGAAAGTTTATATTTGGTTTGGTCATTTATATATAAACTTGGTTGTTTTCAGCTTGTGAGCATTTTAAACTGGTGTTTTTAAGTTTTTTCTCAGTTAAAGTTTATTTTTTACATATAACAATGTCTTTCGGGTAAATAATTAAAAACAAAATGTGTTGTTTCTTGGTGGCATAACGAAAATTGTTCTAAAACGGCTGGAAAATTGTTATGTTCTTAGTAAAGTGTTTATTTTTTTCTTAAACTTAATACATACATATTTGTTATGTTATGATTTTTTATATTCTTTACAAAATTCTCAACAAAACGTTATATAAAATTCGTTAAGACTTTCACAGTAACAAAGAGAACAATTTTCACAAGCTTGTTAGTATTATGTTATTGTCTGCTAACACTTTTTTATGTTGAATTTCAAAGCTACTAACGTCTAAGATGATGCAGATAATTATTTAAAGTGCTATTTCTTTGCCAAAAATAATAACACTACCAAAGAAAACTTTGTACAGTCCAAGAAAATATAACAATTTGCTTGTAAATACTGCAGACAATATTCCGGCAAGATGTAGCTTCTTTTTAAATCAATTAACATAGTCTGTATTTCCCATCAGTCAAGTCTAACGTTAATTCAAAGTGCAATTCTTAAATGATATTATATTATTTATTATAACTTCACTTAGAATTTAGTTGTGAAAATGTAAAGCGACTTATTCAATTTGCAGATTTTTACAACAGTATAATTTAGTTTAGTTCAAAATAATCAACATTTATAAAACAAATACACTGCTTTGAAAGTTGATTATATTCATAAGTTTTAAAATCATTATTTCAATCAAAAGGTTGTGGTTATATAATGAGAAGTTTTTTAAACTCTACATTGGAGGTAAACGAAATTATATATAAAATAACAGTTTTTTCCTATGGCTATTCAAAATTTCTTCACAAAAAAATATGCTAGAAACATTAACTTTATTCTACTATTTGTTAAGATCATTGGATGTATTTTTCTACAATATTCTTTAAAAAGATGTCGTGAAGTATACAACATAATGTCGATATCTCAATCTGGCCAAAATTTTCATTATGTGGCTTACCTCCCATGCAAAGATTTATAACCTTATCATTTTTTTATTATTTTTGTGACATAGGCATAGCCGGTTTCACCTGAAAAAATGATAAAACATTTAGCTGAGTGATAAAAATCATGGTCATAATTCCAAATAAAATAATAGTTAATTGAATTTTCTTTCTTTATTATGGATTTTTACGATTGATTGGTAAATATAACCATTCAAGTAAGTACATGAAATTCAAAATTCTGTAATACAATCTAATAAGTAATATTAAAAACAGTTTGAATATTCTTTCTAATAATACCATCTGATATCAAGTAGCTGATTCTATTTTTGGAAAAAAATACGGTCTCCACGTTTCGACGCGAAAAACGATAAAATCTTTTAATCCTTCACAAAACAGCCATTATAACTTTTCGACAATTCATAAGGAGTCGCTTCAGCGATTACAAAAATATAACTCATAAAAAGTTCGCTAGAGAGACTTCTTTTCAGTTCCACTTGTAATAATTTGAATTTCATCCAGAGTTCCACAATAGGAGTCCTAGCTCTATTATGCGAGCATTGCTGTAAAGCTTATTAAGCCATTTGTCAAACCAAACCTGTCCATAAAAGCCTTCGAGTACAATGGCACTTTTTCCGCGAGTAACTTTTCCCTGATCTTGATTGCGCTATCCCGTGTAACAACTTCTTCTAAGGGGGTTGCCCTTCTTTATTTTTAGATGTAATCCTCAAACGTTTGTGTTCATACTACGAACTTATTAAAAACTCACAAACCTGTTAATATTTCAAAAATACTTTAGAATCGACAAAATACAAAACAAAATCTCGTTTTTTTAATACAGATAACATATTCTTCAGTAAAATAAACCTTGTGTTAAAACTTAAAAAAAAAATCAGTAAAGTCTAGAAACCATGGTTATCTCGCCGTAAATTTGATAAATAAAGCATTTTAGTATCAATACATCAGTACAAGGTAATCCAATCCCGGGATCCCGTACAGTTTTCGATACATTTCAATCCCGGGATTAGAAGGCGTGATCCCGATTTTTTCGGGATTGGTTTTAATACAGAAACGTGCTGGTTTTCAAGTCGGCAGTTTACGCATATGCAATAAACGATGCCCAATTTAAATTCTTTGCGATTAGATTTACTACAAAAGTTATCGCAAAAGATAAGGTAATTTGATGCCTATTGAATTTCTTCAACGTATTTTAGTAAACTGTATTTAAATGCATTTGACAACAGTGATTACTTTTTTTATTGTTCGTTATTTTAAAGCTTCACATTTCAATATATCAGTGTTTTGGCTTTCATGAGTGTTATCAGAAAGATATTAATTGCACGTGTTGGTTTTGCGAGATTTATTTTTCTATTGTTCATAAATATCAATTTTCAACTGTAAACCGAAACTTAAGACTAAATTGCAAAACAATTGATGCTTTGGTACTTTGAGTATATTTAAATTACATCTATTTACTCCAATAAAATTATTAAGAATGTATGTACACGACAATTTTAGAACTCTTCACTCTTGCATTCTGAAGTAGGTAGGTACTTTTTTCATCTATCGAAACTAATTATTTTAAGTTATATTGCGTATTTTTACATAATGTATGCATATTAAGTTCGTTTAATAATTATGGCGCATGTTTTTTTAACGAGTAATTAAAAAGTCCACACTTTTACCTGTTTATCGCGAATAGCTGAGATTTAAAGAGCCTCTTGGTAACGCATTGGCAGCCTACAGCTAGTTATATAATATAATAAAGAATAAATTTATTTATTTATTTTTGGCCAATATCATCAATTTTTATTTCTGAAAAAAACGTATTTTAATGAAAATTATTTCGGGACTAGTCCCGGGATCCCGGATTGAAAAATTCTAATCCAGGAATCCCGTGATCAACATTTTGGCTCGGAATTGGATTCCCTAATCAGTACCCACAATAGATCAGTACATGGATACAATTATTTTAATAATAATGGAATAATATAATCAGCCTTTTGACGTAAATAGATTTGTTCGTCTGTTAATGTTTCTACTCGAGACAGTTTTTTTTTTCATTTTCCAAAGTTGGTTATTTACGGACGGAAGTCAATTAAAACAAAAGTTAATCAACATATTAGTTTTTAGCACGACCAATTTGACTCTTGTGACATTTTCAAACGTGACGTTCGATGGTTTGTATTAAACATTTAAAAGTGGAATATGTCAAATCATGGGGTCTACATTTTTACATTCCGTTTAAATGTGTTCTGTGCAGTAGGTGTGATAAATTCAAAATAAATGTGTTTATTAATGTTGTTATCGCAAATAAGTTAATTGTTCTTCTATGGTATGATAGGTCATTGTAACTCATTCAAATCTTCAGGATAAATTCACAACGAAATTAAGAAAACATATCATATTGTAAATAAAAATAACTGATTCTAATAAATGTATAATAAAATGACATGTTCAACTTAAAAATAATCCATGAATATAGTTTAGTTTAATTTTGTGAAATAAGTATGTGATGTAAATAAAACTGATTTTTTGTAAAGGAAAATAAGCATTAGCTTTAATGGAATATATTTTGGTGTCATCGCTTAGTCATTCTACTTGAAAGAATATTTGCTTGATTTTGTATACATACTTTTATTATAAAATTCTTTGGAAATTAATATTCTCAAAGGATTTCAGTGACACTAAAGTTCGACATTCGTAACGTGCGAATGAATAACTGACGAATAGTCGCATAGCTGTGATGGTAATGAGGTCGTTTCATGCACAATGCCATCTAACGGATTTCGTAGTAAATTTCTCCCACATCTGATAAAGCCGTAAGTTGTGCGTTGCAAAAACAAGTAAGCTTTTCACTAGCTAGAGCTTAATGCACTGTGCTTTATCGAAGTTAATGATAATAGCAAGTATACGTTTACGTTGCAATAGCTTTGTATTTTCACTATTACTTAATATTATATGAAATGGATATATTTTGGTCGTAAACTTGGATGTTACATAATGTCCATTTCGTCGAAATCCAACAAAAAATACGTTAACATACATTAATGTATTTCAAATAATTTGTCATGATTAATAGATTAAAAAGCCTTTAAACTGTTGAAACTCTTATAATATCAAATATTCTATACCAATATGTCAAATTGTATTTTGTTGACAGCAATTGTAGTTGATTGTATAGTAAAAATTAAGGAAATCAGTATTATTTCAAATGCAATGCAATGTAAAAGAAAAACTATTAAGCGGTTATCACAAAAGCGTCGTTTATCTATAGTTACTGAATGGATTCATCAGTTTTTGCTTTTAGATGTATCATTTAAATTAAATATCTAAAATAATGAATGAAAACACAAGCCACAAATATTTTATTTTGTAAAAAATATAAAAATATTTGCAAGAAAATCCTTTTGAACATAAACGTAAAACATCTTTTAGTTTTTTTTTTAGACAAAGTTTTTTGTGTATTCAATTTTGTATGTACATAATATAACACAGCAAACCTTTTAAAAAATATTCATTGAATACGTAATTACAAAAATCATAACGAAACATCAGATTAAATTGAATGCATTTTACTTTTGCTGTGTGGAATTTGATAAAGCTTCTCACGTAAGTTATATTTAAAATAATATCTTTTGAAACTCGCAATAATTGCATGCAATGTATTTGAAATATAGCGGCCATTGTCACCCCTTTCAGGGGTTTTAAACGAGCATTGTAAGTTAATGAGCTATCATTAATTATTCAAGTGGGGAGTCAGAAGATAGGCAGCAAAATGTCATGAAATTTATACGGATATTAATTGTTGAATATATTTTAGTCTTTTATCCTTATATGGCTCATTAAGCACTAGAATTATTTTGCTCATATTTGTATTTATTTATAACAAAAGTTTTACACGTTCATATTATCATTTTATCTATCTTTCGCAGAGTGGTATTTAAAGCCATAATGCAAGTTTTTAATGGACATCGTAATTAAAATAACTAATGTGTTTTCTTCAGTCAAACATAAAATAAAGTTTTATTGTTTTGAAATGAAAAAAAATAAATATGAATGAAAATAAAATATTGACACACAGTTCTTATTAGGGCATCCAAGCCCGGAGCTTTTTTGTGCTCATGGGATTTTGGAATTCAAAATCAAATTTTATCGTTATGAAGAACAGGGTCTTTTTTATACATTACTGTTTTTTAGTGTACAAAGTAAATGTTTTCTGAAAGATTTAATACCGTATGTAAAGATTAGTTAAAATGTTACTAAATACTTTGGATTATTTATAATATATTCTGATATTCGACGGTATTTATCTTTTAATATAATCAAGTAGTAAATGAATTTATTATTTTATGATGGCTTGTGTTTTCTGAACGCACTCTGTATTAAATTTCCTTAACTTATTTTATTTTTCGACATGGAACTGCAGTTTGTTCAATAAATTCCAAAGGAAATGACTATTGATAGAATTTAAGTACCTTTTTCGATAGTTATCTTTTTCCGTAGCACGAGTTAGCAGCGATATTTCAGTCAGAAAACAATAGTTTATAATCACGATAGGAAGAACGTAAATTTCTACCTCTGAGAGTTATTGCTTGCGCAAAACTTATTGCGAGTAAAAGAAAGTATGAGAATATCCGTTTTAAAATTTTTAAATTCTTTTAGGTTTTTTTTAAATTCTTCCAATAACATTTTATATTTATTTTTAAATAATTTTCTATGGTTCAATATAAATAGTCTTGATCATAAAACATAAATATGGAACTAGTACAAATGAGTGTTTTACTTTTTCAATATAATACCTTTCCAACAAGATTTGACAGTGAACACCTTAACAGTGATTAGCAAATTTGTTATTTATTGTCAAAATAAATATGCAAAACTGTACACAATATATTATATTGATCTATTTTTTGTTTGTTAATTACAAAAGCACGTGAAAAAGCGGAAGTAATAAATAAATGACATGTGTTATTGGTTTTATGTAACAATATGAGTTAATTAATTGCACTAAAACCTTTCACAGTGCACCGTTTTAAATTTTGTATTATTTATGAACAAAAATCATATCACAATGATTTATAGTTTCATTTGTCATATTACATTATTTGACAGGCACACAATTTAAAAAATGTAATTGTTTTTCAATACCATTTTGGAGCTTTTTCCTTTTCACCCCTTAAATTCATGATTTTCTACTTGGTTTTAATTAAATTACACACAAAATTGGAATATTTTATTTATTGAAAAATATTTCGACTGTTATTTTTTCTTAAGTATTGTTTTTATTTTTTTAATTAACATTGCATAAGATTGACAAATAATAAATTTAAGACTTTTACAATGAAAAATAAAACAATTTATTATTAAAAACAGTAAAAAAAATGGCAAGGAAGTAAAATGGGTAAGCTCCGACGAACTCTACTTAAATAAATAAAAAATAGCATTCGTCGACATATAATAATCAATAAACATGTATCAAAGAATGCAGTAATATTTTTTTACCAAGGAAAATCAAACATTTAACACTTAAAAGTGAATTTGAATATTGCCTAAAATCAAGATTTCCTCAAACTCCGGCTCCCTTCCTTTGGTTGCGTATTAGAAACAACAACCTTTGAAACCACAACATTTAATAGGAAAATTTGAATAATGATTTGTAGTTTACCATTTGGTATAAAATATTTTCTTCCTCTTTTTTCCCTTCGTCGGTCTTATCCTAGTAAATACTTTCATTATATCTTCACTCTCTTTAAAATGAGAGGTTGAGCAACTGAGTAATAGACAGTTTTCATAAAAAAAAACTTCTGTTTCGATACCTCCCTCCAATAAGAGGCCATTTGATCCACATTAGTAGATGGATAAAAAATATATTAAATTAGGTTTTAAAAAACACATTTTTTTTTCTAATTTTCAATTTTAATAAATAATCACTAATTTAAATAAAAGGGTTATAAATAGCAATATTTCGCTATTGCAAAATATCGTTTGAAACAAGTGGCATATAAATACATATAATTAAGACGTACACGACATTGTTGCTCCAATTTTTGTACCAAAATCGAGAAGTGTATCGAATTATAATTGACTAAGGCGGCTGAAGTCAAGTGGTCAAAGTCTTTGAAGTCGGTTGCGGTATTTTTGGTAAGAATCCTACTACAGACAGATTCATAATCTTATGAACTTAAATGAAGTAGCGATTGAAAACGTGACTGTCAGCGTTGCCTTAATTCTATTATATTCATCCGATCCTTGAAACGGACATAGCGAAAGCGATGAGACTTATTTTTTCTAGCTTTATCCTCTATTTCTCAGTCTTAACTGATTTTTTTAAACGAATTTTTTACTACTATTGATTTAAAAATAAGCAAAAAAGTTAACTTAACCGTTGTGCTTCATTGCTTCTGTAAACATATACACATTAAAAAATGTCAAGAATATCGACTGTGGAAAATAAAAAGGACATAACCACAGCTTACCAAAAGAGCTTTTCTTCGATAATCACAATGTATACAACACGTTGTATCAAACGGATGTAAGCTGAAAATGCCAACTTAGTACGTGAATTTAACTTTTTAAGTTTGAAAAAGAAAGGCCTGTGAAATGTGCAACCAGGACAAGGAACATTAAAAAAGGTTTTCCTTGAACAACTTATGAAATTAATATTAGGCTAAGTCAATCAAAAACTAGTTTATCAATCACCGTGCACTTAAGGTTGTGTATATTTCATAATTTGACTTTGTCCCAAAATCATCAAAAGACGTTTTTTGTGTCTCCTGTAAAAAAATGTATGTGTGAGTTATGTACGTTCTTTTTCCTTTTACAGTCGATATGTATTCATAATTATAAAATAAGATATGTCAGTGAAAAAAATACAATGACAATAAAAATAAAACTTGCTTCATATCACAACTGTTTCTTATAAGTACAGCAGGAATAAAAAAAATGTCGTTGGACGCCTCGAGTTTCCGAGGATAAGCGTGAAAAAAGCGTCGCCTCGCTACCCCAAGAAATAAGGGGAAAGCATTTGTTATGTTTCCGCGATAAGGGAGCTTCCCGAAAAACGATCGGGAAATGTTTTTCACCGAACCAGTTGAGATCGATGTTGGGGTTTCCGAGCATAAGAGCATTTATTCTTGACCCATTAGGTCCTTAAACATATAAAAAATAGTCACACAAATATATTTGATATTTTTTTTTCTCAAACTCATTTAAATAAAGCACATTTTATTTAATCAATAGTTGAGTATTATCATCTATTGTTTTATAAATAAGTAGGAATCTCACCTGCTCAAATTCAAAATAATACCGGTTCCCTCAAATATATAAATAACACTATTGGAGGTTGGTGACAGCTTATTTTTTTTACTGCATAAAAACAAAATATATAATAAATTTGGAAAGAATGAAAAATTGAGAATATTTATATGGAGACTTTCCAATAAATAATACACATTTTATTGTATAAATCACATGCTATCAAAATTAGCTAGAAACTTTGTGATACAACTTCCATTTTTTTATAATAATAATTAGAACACAATATTGATTAAAACTCTTTATTAATAGGGTAGGCAAATAAAAAAAGAAGAAGAAGAAAGTGGTCAGCGTTGTGGGCTACTGTGCCAGATCTCACGGGGTTGAGTCCTAGTAGAAAAGCATTTTTTCGATTGATTCATCCATTTCTGTTCAAAGACATGGGTGTTTGTGATTTCTAAAAAATCTTTCCCACCCTATCCGATCCTTTATTAACTGGGCGTAGCGAGAGCGTTTAGCCGTTTGAGCCACTATTCCTATACTAGCCTTATCCTTCCATCTTTAATACTCTCTTTGAAAAAGAGAGGTAGAGTGACTGAGTAACAGTCATTGTAGAAAAAAACTTCTGTTGAGATACCTCTATTAGAAGGACATGGAAAAAAGAATCTATTTGATATATTTCAGCTTTAAGCCATTGTCAGAACTAAGTCCGTAATAGCTAGCAAATACATCCTATATTTTTTACAAAATAGTTTTTCATTGAAAAAGTTTTTTTTTAAAATAGGTAATAATATTTTTTTATATATCTGAACTGAATGTGTTTGTGGTAGTTTACCTTGAATTATATCTCTAAGGCTTATTTAGGAGTGCGATAAATATATCAGAACACAGAATATATGTTAGAATGCTTCATTAACTAGCCTTCTTCCTTTATAGAACGTAATGGAACGACAAGAGGCATAGCAAATCATCTCAGTATAATAGAAAAGTTATTCGGCCACAGCTGTATTAATGATTTTATTTATAAGAGCTATGTTTTGACGGAAAAATTGGCTCGTAATTTGCTCAATTTGATTTGATACAATTTTTTTTCTTCAATTATATATTTTTATTAAGAAACATTGTTCATATAATTAAGTAAAAAAATATCAACGTATTTACTTCTACAATTTTTTATAAGATGAGTTTCTAGCTATTCAAAGTCAAGTTGAATAAATGTTATAATTGTAAAATAGATAAGGAAGTTACATCAAATAACAAGATGTATTGTTTATCCTTTCTAATGTAGTATATATGTATAGCTGAGTATATGCAAGTTTAAAGATAGTTCTGGCGATGGCGCTCGCCGAAATAGCTACAAACTCATCTTATCAAAAATTGTAGAACTAAATACGTTGATATTTTTTAACTTTTTACAATGGAGTTTTATCAAGTAAATGTCAATTCAATCAATAAACATAGTTTGATCTATACGTGCGGGAATATACCAATATCAAATTTTATTATATATACATGCATATAAACAATAGATTCTCTCACTTTAAAGGTGTTTATTGGAGTTTAGGCATTGAAAAAAAACAGTCTTTTATAATAATTCCACATTTATTCAATTTGATCAGTACTGGTCGTTTGGTCATCACGAACATTATCGATTGATAATCATAATTATTATCAGTTGATAATGCGCGTGGTGAGCCTAAGCAATCCTTAACATATTAAATAATTGTGCAATCAGTAAAAAATAGTGTTTTATTTTTGAAGATTTATTTCATACAAATGTATTTTGTTGATATAACCTAATATGTTATATATCAGCAGAACATCGTAAGCGAAAATTCATATTTTTTTCAGAAGAGGTTGTTTTTTTGACTTAAACTCGTAATAAGCTCTTCAAAAGAAAATTTAATTGTACTAATATTACCACAATTAAGGACATTTTATTGTGAGATTATCACGAGAGGAAATTAATACAATCATTTGTAGTGATTAAGACCTAACCATTTCTGTAAAAAATATAAATTGTCGCTTACGTTGTTCTGACGATTACGGGTCAATATGACGACGAATCAGTTGCTCAACATCTTTTAAATCTTTTATATTGATATCCAGTTCATTAGTATTGTTTTGTAAAGAAAAAAACAATATTCTCATGGTCACAATGAATCAAGAAATATTTGTCTATGCCCCATGTGTGAACAATTTTTCAACAGCTACTTACAGGTTAAGTTCTTAAGTCTGATTCAATAGTAGGATATACGAAATATTTACGTCATGACTTAGACAATGTCAACAGTTTGCTTAGTTTATTGGAAGTTTGTTAACATTGTCATTTTTTTATTTTCTGATTATTGGACACGATAAAGCGCAGAATTTAACACATAATTGCACATTTTACATATTTTTTAAAATAATGAACTACTTCAACGGTATAATGCTTTACTTTCAATAATTGACATAATCACTGATTATATTTAATTAAAAATATTTTTTAAATAATCTCATTTTTCGTAACATGGAAGTTTCTCATTGACAATTTTACTGGCGTGTCCACTTCCATTGCCCCCATGGGGAGATTTTGTTTTTGTGAAATGGGCTCTTTAATTGTTTAGTTTACTATGTTTTATAGAATACATACTTTATTATCTATTGATTATTTTTATAAAGATATATTATTTTTAAATCTTCAATTTTTTAATGTTTTTTTTCACATTAAATGGCTCCTTCTAGGGACAATTTTTGGATCCGCAAATACATAATATAACGAAATAATGATAAATTTATTCAATAACTTAATGAAAACGAGAACCAAACAACCAACATAATGTAAACAAATGATATAGTAAATAAGTAAAACAAAGCATTCAAAGAATGTATTTTATACTCCATTGTGATGTATTTAAGCCGTGTTCGCTCCCAATGTGGAACATATGGACTCCTAATGGAGTTTATCTCAACAGAAGTGTTTCTACGAGGACTGCTTGTTACTCAGTTGCTCAACCTCTCTTTTTCCAAAGAGAGTAGGGATAGAAGGATAGGTCTAGGACAGGATTAGTGGTAAGCTAATCGCTCTCGATACGCCCCGTTCATAGGATAAGATGGGTGAGAGGGGGGAATTCAAGACATCGCATACATCTATGCCTTTGAACAGAAATTCATAAATCGATTGAAAAATCAATTTATAAAACTGTCCGTACCGGGATTTGAACCCGGGCCCTCCGTAGCCGAAGCCAACAACGTTGACCACTCGATCACACAGGCGGCATTGTGATGTATATTACAAGCTTTTTATATGTCCAAAATGAACAGCTTTATTTTTAATTCTAAATATAGAGAAATTCTGTAAAACCACATTACAAAAACTTTTTATACATCAAATAATAAAAACTACATTGTTTGTCGCACAGTTTACATGTAAAACAAATATCATGGAGCAAAAGTTTTCCGGGACTTTGATCAAAACCACATAATCGAAAAAGGTGTAAGAATATTCCACAACTTTCCCCTTATATTCACAATAATAATGCGCACATATATAAAACACGAACAGGTGTTAACATTAACCACCCGGTTTTCCGAGGAGGAAAGAAAACGTGAACATGTACAATTTATTATGTTGTTGTTGTTGACCCAACCAAATAAATTTTCTTCTATAAGGATACCGCGCCAATTTATAAACCAAGGTGCAATTTATTTAGACGATGTCAACGCACAATATTGCCGTTGTACACATTAAACATAACGTCATTTTAAAATTTCATCAGTTGATTGCGTCAAATTTTCATTACACAAAAGAATTTTTGATGTTATATTTGAGGCTACTATTTGCAAACCCGGCTTATTTTTAAAACATGAACCATGAATGCAATTTAGTAGACGAAAATAAATTTTGAAAGTATTTTTAGATATCAGTTTGAAACATAGCTTAATAAAATACAAAATATCATTTTAAAGTAATGTTAAACTAAAAATGCTTTAAATTGTACGAGGCGTGTTTGTTAGTAGGTACTCTCATCTAATAACTAACTTTAATTTACGTCTTTACAAAGAATAAAGATGTTGTATCTTCTTTAACGCATGACTAATAAAACGTATACCACGTAAAACTTATACAAAGTCAGTAATATTTTAATTAATTTACTTTGAATGTTATTAATTACAAATTTATTTGTGGTCAATCTCAATACCAACAGCATCTTTTCAATCATTGTTTAATCTTGATTTTTGTTCATAGGCATGAATGTTTGTGACCTTTGAATATTTCTTTTCAATTTTAAAATAACGGCGCATAGCAAAAGCTAATAACTAACCCATAATTCTGTCGTGACTCTATTTTTTCTTTCTCTACTCTCTTCGAAATAAAAGAGAGGTCGAGAAACTGAGTAACAAGTAGCTCTCGTAGAAAAACATTTTAACATACCTTCATTAGAAGACAATATTCTCTACATTTTATTTTATAGGAAAAAACTAAAAATATGTTAACTGTCTTTGATTGATTGATTGATTGGATGCCATAATTTAAAAAATGTATATGTTCCAAATTATTTAAGCAAAATAAATCATTTTTCATTTCATTTCTAATCTATAACTTTCCATCACTTGTGGCCATGTCCTGTTGTACATTGTCAGATAAAAGGCATGTAATTTGCAACCAGAAAATGTGCGCTAAATCAATCCAAAACCTTTTTGACAAGCTTCCAACCCCTAGCTATGGAACAAGGGTGAAAAGAAAATATAGCCTTACAAATAACGCCGGTTAAAAGATTTTTTACGAATGAGTTGAAAAACTGGAGGTTAGTTGATTTCTGTGACAATAAATAATATTGACGACGAAACTTTTTACTTTTAAAGATTTAAAGCTTTCGTAGTTTTAAAATAGAAATTTGTTTTATGAAGACCTTTTCTTTTTCTCCTAATAACCGTATAACGTTTTCGCGAATGTATTTTTCTAATTTTTTGAAAAAGTAAATCCACTTTTTTAAGCTTCGCATTTATTTTGGGGCTAAAAAACTCTGTGTCGTCACAGAAAATATATCTTCCTCTTAGAATTATTACAAATATGCCAAAAAATAGAGTTAAGAATAAATTAATGAAACGGTTGAAAAAGTATTAATTTATTTTAAAAAATAAAACGCTCTTTTGTTTTAATTCCTTCTTCTTCTTCTTAGCTCTACAGTAGAGATAAACCTTGGCCGCCTCAATCGGTTTCCTTCACTCTTCTCTATCTTCCATCCGCCTACGCCAGTCGCTGACCTCTAGCACTCGCAGGTTTGTGTCACCCCATCCATCCAGCGATGTCGCGGTTTTCCAACGTTACTTTTTCAAGAGGCAGTAAATGTCTTTGTACTAATTCCACGTTTATTTATTACGAGAACTTCCACCTGGTAAGCTTATATTGTGTATATGAATGCAGGGTAATTTATACTTAGCCGAATAAGAGTGTAACAAAAAATTGTCAATAGGAACATGAAAAGAATTTTTACATAATGGTACAAAATATAAATAAATTACACTTAGCTGATTATAATTAAAATATTTAAGATCTCGTCATTTCTACATGTATTAAAGCTTAATAATAATTTATAGAGATAAATACTTATACTACTATATATATATCTACTTCTTACCGATAAAATATCTCGAATTCATTGTAGATATTAATTACCCATCAAAAAAATCTTTTTCTAATTAATTTACAAAGTTGATTTTTTTCCTATCGTGATTTTTTTTAGACAGTTTAGTAATAATTAAGATACTAAATTTTTAAGCAAAGAATTTTTAATCATGAACCTGTAATGAATATTTATATAATAAAAAACATCAAAGATTGAAATGCATTGATGTATTGGCAACAACTTCGTAAAATATTCCAATTTATATTCTTCAAAGCGAAACTGCGATGAATAATGTTTTATTATTTTTATCCGTTTTTTCAATGTCCGTTTTCGTTAAAAATTATGGAAATTAAAATCGAAAACGAACGAGGATATTGATATCTGAAATCTACCGTTCCACGATACTGAGATTAATTTATGTTCTCCATAAATATCCACGACTGATACACGGGTTTTTTCAACTTGGTCGATTATGAAATATATCAGTATTTGAAAAATATTAATAAAACATATAAATAGTTGTACATCATCTTATTTAACTGTTTATTATATGCTAGAAAGTTATACGTATTTGGTTTTGTAAATGAAAACTGGTTTTCAGAAATGATTATTTTCTACAAGAGAAAAAAGAATTCACTATGACTTTTCAATAAAACATTTTGTATGTACTCTACATTTAAAAAAATGATCAAGACTCGCTGCGCATTTTACGCACATAATCAGCTAATAAAGAATTATGCAAAACAGGTATATTTATAAAAAATAATGTACAACTAATAAAATGGCTTACAAAACAACTTTGACAAGAAATATTATGGAAAAAGGTTATAAATAATCATTCAAATTAATATTGTCTACAATATTTTTTATGGATAGTAGCTTAAATTTGAATGTAAAATTTAATTTGAAAACTTTGTTACACCAATTTTTGTGACGTGACACAACACTTCAAACGTCATCCGACAGATCATCGCAAGTTTCAGGTAATTTGAAAGTCTTGCGATATTCTTTCCGATGATGCTTCTTAAAACGGCGAAACACATATCACAATTTGTAACACAACAAACGGAGTAACAAAGTCACCAAATTCAATAACATACAATTAAATTTGAATCGTTCAAATTATGTACATTCACACAGATTTTGTCACTTACGACCCGGGTTTCGCTTTAATTTGATATTTAAATTCCATCAAGCACCTTCAGTCGAAACCTTTAACTACATACAATTAAAATGTAAAGAATTTTTCTTTAACTAAATAGCATTCAATTTTTTATTTAAAATAAGCCACATTAAATGTAAATTAAGTAAAAAATATATATATTATGGGTTGCTTAATATGTTATAACAAAAATCGGCAAACATCAACTCGTGTGTAGTATCACGCAAAGCGGTATTTTGAAAGTAGAAACTTTGAGAATAGTTGTAGGATTATTATCAGTTTACTTTCATATGAGATTTTCTGAAAGAAACTCTATTGATTTAACAAAACTTTTTTAAATGTTAACTTATAAATAAGCTAAACTAGTCTGACAATTTTCCAATATTTTTCTTTTTAAATACTCAAATGATTTGAATTTTCAACATGCTTACAAAATTGAGAGATCTTTTTATAGCTTTAAAAGTTTTTATTTAAATAAATTTACACTTTTTATTTTTTTTTAATTCTAGAAAAATAGTTTGTTAGCCTGGCTTATAAAGAAAGCTCTGTCTCTAGGTTCCCAATTGCGAAATAGAAAGAGCTTAGAACACTGCAAAGCCTGCTTTAAACATCAAAGTCAAAACATTGAAAAGCTCGACATGGATTTACATGCACTTAAATGATTTTCATTTGTACATTCTAAAAGCTCTGCGATGTACGAATTTTATCAATGAAAGGTTCTTTGTTCCATTGTCAAAATATTTAAGATATATACAAGGAGTACGTAATAAAATGAAATATACAAGCAGATTAAATCGTTCATTAATTTAAAATATATTACTTTTACATTTTAATACAATCATGTATTTTTCATCATATTTCCATTTCTTTTATTTATAATTCATAAGATTATGTGATAAGATCGTCACTGCTCTTTCAAAATTTGGTAAGTAACAGATTGATAGTTCTGAGTAAAAAGCAAATGAAAAATTTCAGCTTTTATGATAAAGACTCTAGCATCGATATTTTATGTTACATGGATGGTTATTATATCAAAGTATATGTGTATTAACGACGATATGACACACGTAAGTGTTCAAAATTAATATACAGGTACAATCAGCTAACTTAAATCAGCATTTATGATAGTTGCTTTAAATGCTATTGAAATAAAGATTATTTTTGGCAAACTGGTGTGTACCCAATGCACCGACGGAGTTATTTCAGACAGAGAATTTATATCAAAGAACCTCTTCGTATACTTGACCCATTTTTTCAGTTGTTACCAACCAACTTTTACCTGAAAGGTGATGAGATATTGTGATCAAGGTACCATTTAACATATTCACTTTTTAAAGCGTGTATGTTGAATTATCATTAAATCAGGTTTTTAAACAATATTTCAAAAGCTCTCTCACCGTTCACCACAGAAAAATTCAACGATCTCCTCTATCTCGTAGGTACGAAGTAAAAAAATAGTTTATACTATGTCTTTAAAATTTAACTGATCTAATGCAAAAGCGTTTGGACATATTGTTTTAAATAAATGTCGGGTTTTGTGGAAATTGTCGGGTAATATGGCGTAGCGGCTAGCGTAGTGGGCTTCCGTGCCAGACCTCACTGGTGCGAGTCCTAGGTGAGCCGGTAAATTGCTCGAATGGAAATTGCTCTAATTACAAATTATTCGAATTGCTTGGTTATTTAAACGATTTTTCACGACTTTTTCTACGAATTTCATTTTTTTCTTGTGCGACACTTGTTTAGAGAGTGAAATATAAAAATAGTTTTCGTAAGTATTTATTTTAACCGTGTTCGCTCCAAATGCGGAACAAATGATCTTTTAATGGAGTTTATCTCAACAGAAGTGTTTCTACGATAACTGCGTATTAATTAGTTACTCAAACTGTTTCTATATATTTCCAGAAAACATAGAAGACTAGGGCTAAGACAGAACAAACGGACAGAACAAACGGAAACAAATTGATTATCTTGTTATTCGAGCAATTTACCGGGAACCAAGTCCTAGTACGAACAGCATTTTTTCGATTGATTTATGTTCGAAAGCATGAGTGTTTGTGTTGTGTAATAGTTCTCTCCCACCATTTTCGATCTTTTAAGCACTGGGCGTAGTGAGAGTTCTGTCCTAGCCTTTTCTTTCTATCCCTACTACTCTCTTTAAAAAGAGAGTTTAAGCAACTGAGTATAAAAAAATTCTCGTAGAAAAAACTTATTTTGAGATACCTTCATTAGGGGGGCATATTCTCCACATTAGTAGCGTACATGGATAAAAAAAACGTTCGTCTCACAAGAATTTATATATATGACATTGCAATTTGCATGTATTCACTCAACCCACTCAGATTTCAGTATCGCTCTTAAAATGGTGAGCGTAAAAAAACAGCGAAACAATTTTTTTCTACTCCTATATTTATGATCCCATTAAAACACTGATATTAATTGTTATGAAGTTTCCATGGAAATAGGTTACTAAAATTACTCTAGTTTGAATGAATTAAATAATTTATAAATTTTCCCGTTTCAAAATACTGACGCGGCCTAAGTACCTTGTGAAGGTTATTAAAGTTGTCTCTCATTTATTGCACGTCACTCAAATTCGTGACAAGGATAAAACTCAAGTACAGGAGCTTTACATCAAAGCTCTGCATTCTCACTAGAGAAATCCTTACTCATGTGTTATATTAAATTTGTCGTTAGTAATCTATTTACTTTTTCTTTAAATGATGTATTCACTATACTATTGTTTCAATGTTTTTCATGAAATTTATTTTTATACATCATTGCAGATCAGCTATGCACAACCTCAACAAAATTTATGATGAATGTGAACTAGTTTACAAAAATGATTTTATTGTAAATATTTATAAATCATAAGTTAAGGCAATCTTTTTATTTGTAAATGTGAAGCTTATTTCTTAAAATTAAATTCAATACCTATTTTACTAAGCTGCAAAATCACATTCGAATTTTCCATCAGTAAGCCAATTCATATGAACCAATTATTCTGCATCATCAACAAAAAATCTTGCTCACAAATAATTCTGCAGCTTTAGATTTAAGCGATTGGCTGACTTTTGAATCAATTTTTATAGTTATCGTCTGAAAAATACTTACTCGTTATCACTGTAATTCAATAAAGAATAAAATATTCTTTGAAAACTGTTACCAATGTCTAAGACTTCTCCTTACTCATCCGACCATATTATATGACTTTACGAGAGCGACTGGCTAGCCACAAATCATGTTCTAAGCCTTACCTTTTTTAAATACGCTAAAATGTATGCCGAGTTGATTGATACGGAAAAAATATGGTCCTTTTTTCCATCGATATATACAGAAACATAATAACGCAACCGAAGAGATCTTACCTTACAAATTAAGTAACAGTTCTGACTCGGTGGTCAATCTCAATACCTCGGGGTCAGTATGAAGACGATACCAGAATTTTGTTTTTAGGATTAGGAACTCTCATTTGAACCAACCACACCAAACGTTATCAATTCAGTTTACGCAAATCTCTCAAAAATTAAGATATTTATATTTAAGTCTTTTCAAAGTATCAAAGTGTTTTGTCATCTTATTTAACCTTACAAAATTCCTCATGTATTTTTTTTATTTTGTTCACAGTTTCATATAAAAAATATTTTATGTTTACTTCATAACTCATTTAAATTTTATGTTATAAAAATGATATCTTTCGAAATGTGTCGACTCTTAAGCTATGCAATCAAGTTTTTAGTTCTATTTCTTACGTTCAATGGTGAGGTTTCAAAAACATGCCAATTTCTCGTTTTTCTTGATACGACCGCCTTTCCAATCAGACGGACTGACATCAACGACTTCAATCGCTAATCCAATGCTCTCACACTTTTCCATCTAGTTTCTACTACTATTTACTGCAAAGTTACTTTAGTCAGTAACTCGGCTTATCTACTAAAAAAAAAAATATGTGTAACTTTTTATAAAATGATTTGCAGTAGGTATATGTAGTTTTCCAGTTTTAATAAAAAAAATATAATATATAATTATTGTTCAAATATATAACAGTTATTTTTGATGAAACGTACAACATTATTTTTTATTTGTTTACTTATTCAGATATAAATGGTAGTACGTGGTAGTACGTGGCATAAAAATGCACTTGACAAATATATTTCAGATAGTATATGCATAAAATTATAAGACAAAAACAATACGAGCATACAAATATTTTAAAAAAAAAACGTTAAAAGGTTCACACTGAGTTTGTTACTGAGAATGTTCATCTCTCTAAGCAAATTCATTAGTCAGTCAAACAGTCCTCAAAGCTGGCGACTTGTATGAACTACATAAATAAAGTTAATACAAATTGTTTGTTTATGGTTTTGGCTACGTAGATAAAAATTGGGAGCATTTATGTTTATAGTCTTGAGAATGCCAGGATTATTTAAGAAGCCCTAATCTTTGAGCTTCAAGAGAGTGAAATGATGCCATTACTAAAATAAATTTTATAAGGGGTAGTATTATAGGGAATTATGAAAAGGAAAATGTAATCAATGCATTATAAATTGCTGAATATCAAAATAAATCTATCTAAGACACTAACTGACCTTTTTTGATGATGGATAATTTTATATGTCTTCAAAACACTGTTTACCATCAACATCGTTCTAGTTATATAAAATTATGAACACTAAAGTAATAAAGTTGTTTGAATAACTTGAATTGAATACTCAATCTTAATTTGGACCTCTTACACTGAAATACATTGTATTGGTTAAATTGGTATAGCAGCATTATATTCAGTAAAAAAGGCAATGAATTCAGTTCCAAACGAATAATGAATTAATAATTGTCGATGACTACATCAGTATCATTTCATCGTTATAACGTGTTGTTGAAAAATTTATGTTATAAATTTTCTATAGTACTTCGTAAATTGTTTTATTGTCTCTTACTTGTGAATGATTTTATTTCTTTGCCGGTAGACAAAATAAATATATTATTGATTTAGCATTTACATCAATGAAATCGAAAATAAATCAAAACATTCGAAGAAAAGACATAAGACTCCAATAAAACCCATTATTAGAATATTATGTTTAATGAGGTAGACGGAAAAATCCTAAATAAGCTTCAAAATAGTTTTATTTTTCCCATTTCTTCGATACAAGAAAATAATGGTATATTATGTATGTTTACGGAAATAGCATACATACTTTTGAGACCACGCATGGTGGTTTGACTATATTTTATAAGTTTTATTTATGTCTATTTGAAAACATTTTGTTCAATCCCTTTTTTACGAGGCTTACAAAAGTTTCAAACGGTGTCGTTCGTTGAAAAAATCAAAATAAAGATTCGACCTATTTCAAAATCATATTCTCAGCCGAGTAACTTGGTCTATCAAAATTTCCACATATTATACTTTCCTACCGCCCAACCATGCATGGGAACCGATTTATTCCTTCCACTCGTAGAAAATTTCTCTCAATTTTCACGACAGAATTTTTTGCCGTGCTCGCGGCAAGTGTCACCCGCATCAATTTCCCTCTCTCAAAACTTGAAAGCCATCTTGGCCTGTCCAATATATAAAACTGTCATTAAACGTAATGACTCCAACAGGTAAAATAAAATAACTTCTACAGGTGACATTTCGCGATAACTTTTTTAATGAGATGTATATTTTTGCGGTGTTTCTTTATCACACTTCTTTCGAATATATTTTTTTTTATATTTCTCAAGCTTTGTGACTAAGTAAAACAACAGTTTTTCAACCTTTGTACACTTCCGAAATCAGAATTAATTTAATTTGACTGAGGTAAGTGGCATCCTTATTTGGTGTATACACTTAAAATAAATAAATCAACGAAAGTTATTTTACGAGAACTGATTCTTTTTTACGAAAGGTAATAAAGATTAGATTTTGGCAGGTATTTATTAATATTAAAGTACGTTAATTGATTTGTAAGCGTCTTTTTTAATCATCACTAAATCGATTTAAAAATCAATTTAGAAAAATGTGTCCGACTAGGGATTTAAGTCCATGGAAACTACAATATAATAAGATTTTTTTATACGAACGATGATCACTTACGATAATTATTTGTGAACTGTGTAAGAGTCATAACTGGCTTAATAAATTATTTGATAGATTTTTTCCAATATTATATCTTTATTCATATTAAAGCCATTTAAAAACAAAGGTCTATTTAAGAGTTCATACAATATTTACCACACGGAGACAAATAGAGTTTTTGTACTGGGACATGAAATGCTTGTGAAATTATTATATATGATAATCAATAAAAATTATTGCTGACTAAAGCAAACATGTCAAACTCTATATTTTTTGCAATACTGCGGTATATTTCAAGTTTTGAGGATTTGTTTGAGGTAAGTATTAAAAGAAATGGTTACTCTTTACTTCTGCCTTATGCGCAATACTTAATTTAACCTTAGCGGTGATTGAGTTGGACATACCTAGCATGATGCATCGAATTATTTAAATCTTCGTTTCAGCAACTTTCTGCTTATTTTTGAATTATTTAAATCAAAGTGCTTTCTTTTTAAAATTAAATTCATTTAATTAAGCACTTAAATCAAACTCACAAATACATTGAAATGAAAATCTTCTTTAAAACACAATAATGTATTAGTATTTTGTTACATTTAAAAGCTTATTCTTACAGAATTTATATTTTGCCATTTCGATATAGAAGAACGTAAGCAGATGAATATCATTATAAAATAACGAAGTTAAGTATAAAATCTCCTTATTGGTGAGTTAAAATGGCTGATAAATGAATTAACTGCCAACAGAAAAAGCACGCACAATATTGAAACAGGTTGATGCACAGTAATTAGTGACTCCCGGGGGCTTTTATCCGCTTTTGTATTTACAAAAGAGCTTTTACAATGGATAATAAAGGGGACGAAATAAAACAATAATAATAATTATTGTTCCTAAAAGAGCGAACTAACGGTGGGTAGCTGTATGTAATCACCTTTGTGTTAAGACAATGGGGAAATTTATTGAATGAGTCTAATAAATAAAGAGAATGTTTTTTTTTAAATTTAAACGCAACCTTCTGTCAATACTCATCTTTCTTGAATCAAAAATTCGCCAGTGTAAATTTGAGTATTTATATAATAATTAAATATTTATTCATATGCGTAAATATGAGATTAGAAAAGAAATCAAATCCGATCGTCTTTTTCGGATATTTAGTAATATTTATTTTATATTCATTCAGTCAATATGCTTTTTCATTAGTAAAATATATGTAAAAATATATCTACTCAAGGACACGTAGTAAGCTTATCCCAGTGTTGCTGAATACAAAGCTTTAGTAATTAATTGATTTGGCATTTACTTGGTAGAACTCCATTTATAACAGATTAAAAATAACAAAGTATTTTAAATTTGAATTGTTCAAACTATGTACATTCTCACAGATTTTGTCACTAACGACCCGGGTTTCGCCTTTCGGCATCTTCACGCCTGAAGATGCCGAAAGGCGAAACCCGGGTCGTTAGTGACAAAATCTGTGAGAATGTACATAGTTTGAACAATTCAAATTTAATATTGAAATTCCACCAAGCACCTTCAGTCGAAATCTTTAATTAAAACAAAGTATTTTAGTTCTACAGTTTTTAATAATTTTATGCCTTGATAGATATTTCGGCTTCCGCCATCGTCAGAACTACGACGTTAGTTCTGACGATGGCGCAAGCCAAAATAGCTATCAACGCATAAAATTATTAAAAACTGTAGAACTAAAATACTTTGTTATTTTTAATCTGTTACAAAGCTTTAGAGCTTTGACCAGTTAGCTATAATTCTGGGGAAATTTCTTGAATTCAATTACTCGAAAACATATTCCTTGAAGCAAATTTCTCGAAAGAAGATGGCTTGACGTACAAGTTTCTCAAAAAACGAATAACTCGAATACAAAACGAGTGGTTGAATAGTCAACGTCGTTGGCTTTGGTTACGGAGGTATCGAGTTGGAGCTCTAGTACGGACAGATTTAAAAATTTATATCCCAAACGATTAATAAATTTCTGTTCGAGGCCATGTTTTTCGGATACCATAAGAACATCAGAAAATTCCATAAAAATATTTAAAGCCCGAACAAAAAGTATATGGGTTATATAATTATATATGATTATTTTTTGAGAAATCGTGGACATGAATTATTTGTTCTCCCAAGGTGTAGAACCAGCCTGCCAATGGGGATGCCACTGGGGAGAGCTTTAACGGTGTTCAACAATATTGCTTCGGATGTCGACATATTCCACGTAGACGTGGGTGAGTTCCGACGAATACTATTTTTTATGTATTAAAGTAGAGTTCGTCGGAGCTTACTCAGTTGACTTCCTTGCCACTTTTTTTTTACTGCTTTTAATATTAAATTATACATTTTTTTTTCTCCATTGTAAAAGTTTTAAATTTATAATTTGTCAACCTTGTACAATGTTAATTAAATAAATAAATGAATAATATAAGCCATTTTTGAGGACCCTAAGATTGACACGCTCCAAGTGCGCACCTCATTTGCTTATAGGGTAATCTGCCACTGATTATTACACATATAACAAATTCAGATATTTCCGACAAATTGTGAGCAAATCTTATTGCTTACTACTACATTTCCAAGCTACTAAGCATGTGATATTTCGAATCACAAACCTTGGAAATTGATGTATCATGTGCACGTAATACACAAAAGCGGAAACAACAACGACACGTTGATTACGACTGAAAATCTATAGCATATCGGGAGAAATATATACGAGTGTATGTAGTAAAAATAAATAACATTTACAGTAAACATAGAAGTAAATATACTTGAATCTTGTTTAAACAAAATTATAAAATCTCTAGTATACACTATAAGGATACAATGAGTGGATGGGAGTTCAATACATCATATACATCCATGCCTTTGGACAGAAATCTATTAATCAATTGAAAATCAATTTATAAAAACTGTCCGTACTGGAATTTGAACCCGTGACTTCCGTTACCAAATCCAATGACGTGGACCACTCCATCACACAGCCTGCAAAAAATGAGCGTAGCGAGACCGATTAGCAAACCGCTAATCCTATTCTAGTCGTAACCTTCTATACCTAACCTTTTTGAAAAAAGAAAAAATTAACAACTGAGTTACAAGTAGTTATATTAGTAACATTCCTGTTAAGATAAACTCTGTTAGGAATCCATTTTCTCAATATTGGTAGCGGACATAGTTTTTATTTTTATTATTTATATACTTTATTTTATTAATTGTAAATATACAGTCGTGGTCAAAGTTAATGTAAGCGATTGTTTTAAAACTGCACTTCAGAGAATCTTACTTGCAATTTAATCTTTACGGGTTTATTTAAATATTTTTTTATTATTTTCAATCATTGAAAACCCATTTTTCAAAGTCTTATTTAAAAGTGGTATTGCATCATTTTTGCTGAGATAGATATCCACGTTCAACGACTACTCGAAGTTAACTTTGAAAATATCCATATTTTTACTCTGTACAAATAAATGTGCATTCGCCACCAAAATATTCACATCACTGCACGTGCACACGTGATCGCACCAGTACCCTCAACTTTTGATAGTGGATCAGTAGGATATGTTAAATCATGAGAAATTCTGTTACCATAAAGTTTATATAAAAGCAAATAGTTTATTCGTGTTAATTGACTTACTTCATATTTGCATTACCAATATTTTTAACATGTTAATTTTTGTTTCGCTATAATTGTTAAGATCTCTCTCTATTCCTAATAAATAAGTAAGACCGGAATAAATTCAAGCTTTTTCTATTGGTTAACTATTTATTTTAAATTATTCAGTATTATTAAAAATATATATATTAATCTTTACCTTCTTAGGGACTTTAGGTATTGGGTTATTATATGATCATCATTTTCTACACCATAACTCTCTTCATTCTTCGAGAAACAACCAAGTTTAAAAAATATCCATAAAAAACCTTAGGTGGTATTTTGATTTCAACTTAGAGTTAAAGATAGTTTTTATATATCTAAGGCACTATATTCTTACTTTTATCACAGGATAAAATTAATTTAAACTTAGAAAAAATTGTCTTCAGGAAATATACCTTCAGTTTCTGTCTGCCAAGTAAGATGTCACGTGTCAGTAATAACAGCATATTTCCAAAAAAATTATATGTTACTGTTTGTGATGATGCATAGGTGTTTGGAAATCTTGATAACCTTTAATAAAACAATCAATTTTATAAAAATAATTACTTTTTGCTTAAGAAACAAAGTTTTTGTTCAAATTTTAAATCACACGAAGAACAACCATGTGCAAAGCATCATGTTTAAATATAAAAAAAACATCTAATTTGAATGTGACTTTTCCAAGACTCTAACCCAGACCAACCTGATAACAGTTTTTTTTTAATTTTATACTAAAAATAACACTGTGTTATACAAGTTTATATAAACATTTATCACTAGACCACAAAGGACGGCTTATTAGGACTAGTTACACTTTATGCAAATATTTTAAACTAATAAACAATAAAATAGAATAGCTCTGAATATAAATGAATGAGAAATATAATCACAAATCACGAATGTTCTTACAAATTACAAAGATATAAAAGTAAACTTTAAGAATTAAAATTTTAGCCACCCCTTAAACGCTTGAACATTGATAAAAATATAACTATTTGATAAATAATTCTTTAATATTTATTAACAAAATTGGCAAATCGGAGTTTTTTTACGATCAAATTGAATGTAACTTTCAAGAACAGTGATTTTTTCATTAAATCAAAAGTTTTTAATGTAGTACGTAGGTAACGTAATAATGAAGACTTTTTTGCGGAATGTGATTTAAAAAACGTTATAAATTCCTTCAAGCAAAGTATTTTTAATATTTATTAGACTAACTTAATTAAAATAGCTTTAACGGTTATAATAATGACAAAAAATCAAAATGATTTAAGAAACAATTTACTCAAAAATAGCTGAAAATATTATAACGCCAACAAATTTATTGCGATGCTTACACAAACCTATCACTGTTGTTATTATTGACTGTATATAAATAACTTATTATTAAATTTTAATGGGTATTATTATTATGTTTTGATTATTTGACAAAATTAATTCTTGAATGTTAAGTGATATAATAATTGCTTCGATGCCATATCCTTCACACCCGATATGCACTTATGATTTGAACATCGCACTGCACCCGTTGCATATTTTTAGAGAGGCAAGAGTAAGAAGCATCTGTCCTGGGCATTACATCCCTAAAGACACGCTTTATTTCACACGGATGATCCAGCCAGATACAGATCTTGGAATATTTTATTCAAGAGGCGAGTCGCGCTGCACTGAAGAACTTCCACCAGAATATTTTGTAACAAAATATTATAATCTATATCCCAATATAATTTATAATCAAAAATCACTCAATTGATTTATTTAACGTGGCGTGGCGTAGTGAGAACGATTAGCTAGCCTGTACTTTTGTTCGAGTCCTATTCTAAATATATTTAAAATGAGAGGCTGAGCGACTTAGTAACGAACAGTTCTCGTAAAAAAAAAATCTGTTTGAATTTTCTCTATTAATAGTTTATATATACTCCAAATCACGAGCAGACAAAGACAAAATTGAAAACTTTTAATAATAAATCGGCATTAGAAGCTTTTCAATACTTTAATTACTTTATTATACTGTCATAATTGAAGTTTCGATTCGAAGAATGTCACGATTAATGAGTACAAACATACAAATAATATAATAAACATATTTATAGTTACATTTTATTGATGTTTGATATGTGAACAGTTTCAAATGAAACATTTTGAGATAAAATACCTTTATGAATAGAAATAATCTGTGCTTCAAACAATTTTAAGTGTACCTGCTTTATGCTTGTATTATATAACATAATTCAAGGTTAAACTTGTTTTGTCAGTTATTTAATGACGTGATATTAATATAGCTTTAAGATAACTGAGTTGAAGACTCTAAGCTGAAACTAAAAGCTATAGTTAGAACTTAGAACTAAATATTAAACAGCTAACAGAATATTTAATGACTTTCTCTAAAATGCGCAATGAGATTCTATGGGTTTACTACCTTGAACATGTAATAAGATATGTAAAAAAATACAAAGCAATACGTACATTTAAACAATCAAAATAACGTTTTAATTAAAATATGTAACGTATTTTTAATAGAAATAATGCTCTGCATTATCGTGTAAGAATATCTTGAGTGGGACAACAACCCCTAAATTTGGTTACGTGCGCAACAACACATAAAATTAAAAACATTTTTCCCTGTCAGCATTTAACCTTTTTTGATATTTCACAGCCTTTATAAGCAATGTATAGCTTCGCGTGGTATAACGTTTTCATTTTATAAACCAAAGTTTACTAACAAAACAGTATTTTTCCTCTATAAAATATTAATACAGTGTTTCAACACATATAATAATTACATTTAAATATATATATATCAAAAGAGTGTCAGTATGCAAACACCTTTAGCTTACTGAAAGATTTCAAATTTCTGTTAGAATAGAGTTTTGTTGAACGAAAACTTTGGCCAATAGTATCTTTTTCACTGTTACACTAGGTTTTAGGTGAGCGAAATTGATCCGAACGCAATTGTGACGCGGCTTGAAGCGATATAAAGCGAAGCGATAACTCCGTCTTACGTGCCTACCGTTTTATCCAATTTTAGCAGTCATCATTTATTCACAATGGGGTTTTTTTTTAATTCAATACCTCATATTTAAGATACAAAACTTTAAAGAAACAAATATTTAAAAGAATTGAAAGTAATAATATGTATTTAAAAAGTAACACTCATGGAGAATTTTATCATTTTTACATTTGACTTGATGAAATAGCAAACACCGCTGCGACTACTTCAGGCAAAAATACCAGACCAACTGATCGCATCGTTGAAGTTTCGTACCGCTTCGCACCACTCACCGCGTGGTATCTATCACAAACTGTTGCTATAGAATGGCGGTTTAGTGACAGAAACCGTTTAATATTTCTATGCAGCGCCGTTTCGCACTTGCTTCAATCACGTAACTGTATGTCTTACGTGGATAAAATCAAAGCGAATGCAAAGCGACTCGGCGCGACACGAATATATCAAATGGTCTCTGCCGCTATAAAGTGTCCTTCGTGACAAAAATGACATTTGATATTTTGATTCGCTTTAAGCCGCTTTCCAATCGTGTTAGCAGTGAATTTGCCTACATAATACGTAACGTTGGACACTGTATTATTTTTATCTTAAAAATCTATCGGAAAACCATTGTCTAACATTACCAACTTAAGCAGATTTCATAACATTGTGAAGTGGATACAAAGAAAACGTTTATTTCAATAAGTTTATTACGTGCTTAAAAACATCGCGGTTTATATTTTACTCCGGTGCTTTTTCATTTTGGTGTAGGGACTGCTATGTTTACCATACAAAAGGTTATTTGTTAGCACTCAAATCTGCATAAAAACACCATGACTTTATTTGTACCCATATAGTAAATGGTACACTTTCCGAGCGGGCATTTTTCAAAGTTTCGCATGCGAAGCAACAACACTGTAGCCAGGCAGTGTAGTGGTCAGTGCACGGTCGCTGTTTGATACATGCACACCGCAGAGCTTTTGAAAGCTGGCAAACTTAAAGTTTATGTTTCCTCTGTAAACGTTTGTGCGCGCTCTTACTTCATACGGATTCCTTTATTTCGGAAGCGGTTTTGTGTGAAACCGACAAATGTTCAGCGGATTTCAGACATGAAATTTTCAGGACGCCATTTAAAGTGTGCTTTTGTTTCGCTCGAATGCTGTGTGATGTAAATAACCGTTTGCTCTGAGCATACAAAATAACATTCCTTATACGACACTAAGTCTTGTATTATTCCATTCAAAATAACACAGAATCGTCTCATGATATACGGGCCACTGTTTCTAAGACCGTGAAGTCTTTACGAAGTCGAAACTTTACTGCCGGTACCTGATTTCAAGATTTTATCCCGTTATAACATTAAACCATTTAAAAGATAAATTATTTTGTTGCTAGCAAAATTTAAAGGACCAAAATTATGTTATCTTATAATTTACTTTAATTCAAATCGGCTCTCAATATTGTACATATGGCATTCTTATGAAGGTATATCAACTTGAACAACGAAAAAATCTTCTGAGTCAGTTGTTCAATCTCGCTTTTTTCTAATAGAGAAGGGATGTAAAGGAAAGGAATAGAAAAGAATCAGCAAATCTATCATGCTTGCCCCCTTAATTTAGGATTTGGAAATCACAAAGATTTTTATAAGAAATCAATAAATTGAATGAAAAAATACTGTTTTTACTGGGACTTGGACTTGTGAGATCTGTCACTGAAGCCAACAACGTTTACTACTGATCCAAAGACTTGGCTTATTAATTAAGCTTAAGATATTTTAGTTATTTACTTACAAACTGCTTTTACTTAAAAAGACAGTCTAGCGAATACAACTGAAAGAATTTTATCCGTATATGAGCACTCTAAATTTACTTATGAATATAGTTTGTTTATTATACAAGAAACCGCTAGAACACACAATTTTCCAACACACCCAGTACAAACCGCACTCACGTCAGCAAGTTTTGAGATAAGCGGGAAAAATATTCGATACAAATTTCAAACAGATCACACGTTCAATAGAAGAATTTATTTTTACTTTGTAGTGATTAAATAAAATATAATTTAAGCATTAAACAACACAATTTAATTAAAATATATATGCAACAAAAAATAACTAATTCTATTCGGAAAATAATTAAAGCTTTAGTGATATCGGTAGAATCTCGTAAGAATAGTTCAGTTTCTACGTTGACGTGATCTCACCACAGAGTTTGCTACTGGAAACAAGAAGCATGCTACGGCGCCTGCTAATTATGGGATTAAATGTCGCACACATCTGCCTTCAGAATATAGAGCCAGCTGTAGGCTCCTCTCACCTGTGAAGGCTGTCGTGGTGACGTCGGCCTGAGGCGGTGCCAGCTTTGACGGCACTCCGCGACGGCTGCAATGCGCCGCTGAGCTTTCAGGAATACACCTATGTATTTACTTTTTTTGACTTTATAAAATGGGATATGCACACGGTTTTTCGGAACCTATTTAATTTCTATTAAAAAAAATTCAAGCACAACGTTATAAAAAATATCCAAATCACCAACATATTTTAAGGTAACACAATATATGGGCAGAGTTTAAATCAATTTTTGGCCAGAATTAAAATAAACTTTTGGTCTGAATAAAATTAAATTTTTGGTCAGAATAAAAATATTATAAGGTCAGATTTTTATAACCATTTTGGTTAGGTTAAGTTAGTTTTTTAAATGTTATTTCATTTAAATTATGACTAGTTTATACAAATTCTAACCATTAATTATTAATTCTGCCCGATACATTATGACAATTTAATATAAATTCTGGCCAATGTATTAAAAATTATGACCGGAACTGAATAAAAATTCTGACCGGTTAAATACGAGCTATATTTTTATTAAATCTGTGAGAATGAACATAGTTTGAACGATTCAAATTTAATATTGAAATTCCACCAAGCACCTTCAGTTGAAATCTTAAATTATATTTTTATGTTTGAATTTATTGAAATGGAAACGTATAAATTTTTATTTTAATATAAAATGAACATTAACATGATTAATATTTTTAATCAAACCATTGTACTAAAAATATGAAAAGGTTGTATTAAAGATACGAAGTATTGAGTAAAACCGAGTATACAATATTCACGAACCGATTCTTTGATATCCGGTATAAAAAAGGTATAACTACTTTAATTTTGTAGACAAACTTCGATAGAGATGGCGCTAAGAGAGCGCGTCGCTTGATACTTGGGTTAGTTTGTAGTAAAAAGTATAAAAATGCTTATATTTCACGGTAAACTTTTTTTATGTAAAAGTATCATTCAACAAACAAAAAAAAACAATAAGATCTTGTTAGAGTCCGAACCATTAATCATATTTTTTGGATTTTCCGCTGCGCTCAGTAGAATTTACGGTCACCCTGGGGAGGCATTCTTTTCCACCACACTCTCGTTGAAAGGATGCAGGAAGCATTTTTTTATTTCATTTTCCACTTGCCGTTTTTGGGGAGAAATGTTTTTTCATGAACATCATTTGCTTTATTTCGTTTCATTTGGCAAAAGCTCGCCCTTTGATCTACAACACAACAATGAGGACTAAAATTCTTTTGATTAAATGAACAAAATATTTCATGAGGTACGCGCTTTCATTGAAATAAATCAATTATTTTGAAAAGACGTCCATACATTTCACTACTACATGTTAAAAGAAACACTTTCTTCTTAGCTGAGCAATTGACAATAAAAGATTTTTTAAAAAAATACAATGTAAAAATTAACATTAATGTATATCGAAAAAAAAACTTAATACGTTAATAAGTGATCAATTATACATATTTAAAAAAAAGTACTTTTTATGCTTTTTGTTTTCTAGCTTTGATACTATGATTAATCAAATTACCATTTACACCTTATTTTCTTTTTGCACTGGGGATAAGTTACATGCAAAAATTCGTGCACACAAAACAACCATGTAAAAAATATTGAGTGTACAAAGAGAAATTAAAGATAAACCGTGTAAAAAAAACCCAAGCAAAAAGAGAATTAGGTGTACTACTTACACAATATTGTCTATGTGTTCATTTTCTTCGAAGAAACTACTTAATAATATACAGAGTTACTCTTCCGAATTCTCTTCGGCTTGCGTTTGTATCTAAAAGCGGTCTCATGAGACCTATAGCAACAAACGTCTCGTGTATGGGTAAAATTACATTACATTTATAATTGTTTGGTATAACTGATGGAACAATTTAATTAGTCATTATAATGGTTGTCATGTATTGAATAATGTTTTGGTTCTTCATCATTGAACATGAGATGTACGCTTTTTTGTTGTTGATATAAACAATTGGCGAGAAAACTGCTATATCAAACAGATCTGACTTATGATTGCAACACCAGACAAATATACATATAATATCAATTTGTATTTTGGTTTTTCATAAATAACGTATTAACAAAATAAGTTTAATAAAGCAACAAAACACTCAAAATAAAATCACAAGTCATAAATAAATGAAAAGTCAAACACTGGTTGTCTTCATAAATAACTTACGGTTTCTTATCATAATAATACATTGTTGAAATGATCATAAGTTCAAGAATCTTTCAATTTGAATACAACTATTGAAGGTTTTAAATATTTTTATTTTAAAATGTGATAGTATCTATAAATTTAACTGTTAATACCAAAATATCTGTATTTTTAAAACTAATACTTCAGTATTGAAAAACGACATCAATAATGGGATCTTGGTTTCAGAAATACCGGTATTGCAATCCTTAGATCTGAAGATTGGACATGCGTTCGGTAATGATAAAACTCCATCTACACAAAATATTGCAAACAACCCAGCTTCTCTGATTAATATTACTGTCGTAAATTTGAAACTTGCCGGGTTCTATGGCGCCGTGGTTAACGTTGTGGGCTTCCGTGCCAGATCTCACGAGTTCGAGTCCCAGTACGAACAGCATTTTTTCGATTTTTTTCTAAGACGTTGTGATGTCTGAAAAATTCTACCCCCCCCCCCCCCTCCCCACTCTTATCGATACTTTAATAACCGGACATGGTGAGAGCGATTAGTTAACCACTAGTCCTGTCTAAGCCTTATCCTTTTTTCTCTACTTTTCTCTTTGAAAAAAACAGGTTGAGCGACTGAGTAACAAACAGTTATCGTAAAAAGAAAAATATCTTCAATAGAAGGCCATATGCTCCCCATTTAGATCGGACATAGATTCAAAAAAAAGTTGAAACACGATCAACTTGTAAACACTGCAGCATACACTACTTAAGATAAAAGGTAGAACTGTACTAAGTGGCTGTGAGCACAAATTTTAGTACTATAAAACAAGTTTCATTAGTAAGCAGAATAATAATACTGTGTGTTAAAATTCTTGAAACAAAAAGCAGCACTTACAATTCTTTAGTGTAGGCTAACAATCAATTATGAACATTTGTATGTGTTAGGACCTTTAAACAATTTGCAAACTAATGCATTCTAACTGCAACTTAACAATACATGCGATAATGCAATACAAAAGTTGTGAATGTTTTCGGAACGTTAAAAGCATTTTGTAACTGTGTGAACATTGTTCTGAATCAGTATATCATAATAAGAGACATACTTGTTCATACATATTGTATCTGCAAGTGTGACTCTAATTTCAACATACTTTTATAGAAATTCTATTCATTCAAAATGCTATATATTTATATATCGATATGTGGTTTATGCATACAATCTTCATCAGAGTGCTTTTGTCCCACTGCAGCTCAATCGAAATTTAGTCGTTTGATTATTATTTTTACCAAACTGACAGATTTTAAAGCGTTTTTGTCTGAGCAAACACAAAAAAATATTTATTTTTCTAAAATGTATATAGTAAGAAGTATATAACATTTTTTTTAATACAAATAATATATTAAACACACAAATATCTTCTAACAAGACATAATAGTTGGCATTCTCCTGGTCCAATTCCGGTCAGAGATTTAAATTCTGATTTACTCAAATAATATATCAAATACGTAATAATTATGTACATTTGTGTTAATATCAAATATCAATCTACATATATGCGATTCAAATAATAATTAAATACAATGTTAACTTTGAACTAAGCTAATTTTGTTGGGCTGTAAAAGTGTCAAATTTACGAACAATTAAGCTCTCTGATAATTTGACTGCGGAATCGACAAGCACTAGTCACGAATACAAGTGGTAACAATTTTATTATGTATTCAATACAGAAAAATTTTTCATTTGTCAGATTTAAATGTAAAGCGAACTGACTTGTAATGGTGTTCATCTCAACAAAATTGTTTTTGCAAGAACTGCTTGTCACTCAGTTGCTCAATCTTTATTTTTTTTTAAAAAAGTAGATACAAAAAGATAGGACTAATACAGGATATACTAATAAAATAGCTAGTGGTAGAGATTCACAGACATCCATGTCTTTAAACAGAAATCTTGAAAACGATTGTTTTTTTTCGTTATTGGGTTAGAACTAGTGAGTTCTTCAACTCCCAGCGATTTTGATCACTCAACTACGTATCTGACATTAATTTTTTTATCAAATTTCAAAAGGTGTTAAATATTTTTGCAGTTTTGCCATTGCTTAAACTTGCAAAGTATTTGCAAAGCGCAACTATTTGCTGGCAATAAATTTGGATAGTTTGTAAACTCAGTGCGGTCAATAGATACTCTGTTCAAATTAAACTGTTTGTGAAACAATTAATGCGACAGTTTCTATGGCGAATGAAATAACTTGCAGCTTTTGTGAGGCGACGCTTGCTGCCAAGTAAATACGAATAACATTTTGCTCCCATGTGACTAATGCATTTTGTTGCTCCAACTTACTTTGATGTTGGATCCGCATGACTTTAGCTTAGACTTTGTAAACTTCGTGCCAAGTACAAATTAGTATTCTACTAAAACAGCTGATTATTTCGTATGTAACTTAACGCAGAAAAATCGTTAATTATAAAATGTATTTTTCACTATTCTAAATATCGTCACTGTTCTGGCAGAAATTGATAAGTAACAGATTGATGGTTCTGAGTAACAAATGAAATAATTTAACTTTTATTTTAAAGTCTCTAGGGTCGATATCTTATGTTACAAAGATAATAACAATATCAAAACATAGATGCATAAGGCCGATCTGACACAAATGAGAGTTAAAAATAATACACTGAGAAAGTTTCCTGCGTTAAGGTCAGCATTAATAATACTTGGGATTAATTGATTAATTTATGGGTTGAGATTTTAACGATTCTTGTTCGAAAGAATCAATGTACGGATTATTATGATTATATACAGAAAATTCGTATTTAGAATAATTGTGTACGTAACAATCACGGCACCCATTGAATTACTTGAATACTGTACAAAAATTTTGAATGCAATGCAATTAAACAGTATTAAACGATTTATTTACAAACGGTAACCTGACATTAGATCTACTTCGACCGAAATAAATGTACATCCATCTAGGAACTACTTTAAATGAATTGCTTAGAAAAAAAAAATAATATTCCGTTTTGCTTTTGTTTTAGGCGTGGCAGACGCGCTATGGCGCGCGCGCTTGGCTCGAGAGTGCTTGCGCGCGCGCTCCTTCTCATATGTTCACTATCGCTGCTCTCATTACTGCTCCTGAGCCACTGCGGACTTGAATCAGCCAATACATCTGAAGACTTGGACGATGGTTAGTATTATACATAATAAAACACATAAATGTAGTGTAATACAAAGCTTAATAAATTTGCAATACTACATAAAAGTTTGTTGAACGTATCTACATGCCAAGCATATGGAATTACTAATAAAATAACATACAAATGAAAATTTACACTGACCAAGATTTAAGCCCAGACTCGCCTGTTGAGTCAAGTTTTTACCAACTAAAGTGGTCTAAATTAATCTATCAATATATTTTTGGGTATGTTAAGTTAATGATAAGTTAAGGATACCTGTTATATCTCTTCCGCCCACCTGCTTTGGTATTGAAAATGAGATAGAGAAAGAATTAAGCTTATACTTGTTTTATCCTTATTTCACCGTCGTTTTCTAATCCACTTATATAATAAAGGTTGAGAAACTGATTTACTGCCAATTCTCATAAAAATAAATACTTTATGGTACGTCTTAAGAGTCCACGTGTTGCACACTAAGAGTATGTTGAAAAATGATTAAATGAAAACAGTGTTTATACATGAGTTGCCCATTTCCAAAATTTTCGGAGACCATTTTCATGATTTTTAAAAGACTTACAAAAAAACGTGTAGGGAAAACTCTTAATTTAATAAATATCTATTTTAGTTAATCAAATTGAAGTACATAATATATTCTGTAATTTTATTCAAGAAAATATGTAAAAATTTTCAATACAACGTTTCCCTACAACTTCTTATGAAAGTATGTTAAAAAAAATTTGGGCAAGGTGAATTTTAGAAATGGGTGACTCATATATGGAATACGATTAGTCTAACAAAAATTCATTGTAAAAATAACAGTATGTTACTTAAATATTTATTTAAGCTTCAAATATTTAGTGCAATCTTTTATGATATATGTTAACTTTTTATATAATTTACTCGAAATCAAAATTTGGCCATCTTTAAGACTAATTTTGACTAAGACCATATCGAAATTCATAACACAATATAAAAAAAGTAAAGTAAAGGTTCAGTAAAATTACAATATCTGTGTTATGCTTGTGAATATTTTGACGTCGACAAACAGATTTGGGGATATTTTAGGACGTAAATGAATACATAATGTCTACTAGATCGTCAAAAACAAACCCACATTTTATTAGAATTTTACTGCTGTTTATTGTGGAAATTTGATGATTTTATTTTTATTTCTTTTTTACTGTGAAAATTGACGTTCCTGTATTATAAGCCGTAAAAACGGAAATAAAAAAAGCCGCCTTTGAACTAGCAAGCAAAAACGTAATACTGCTCAATATATGTAGATCTAAAATAATCAGAATATTTTCTAAAAAAAATTAAGAATGGTATTTTTTTTTTGGTATTTGGTGGCCGAAAAAAAACGAAATTAAAAATATGTTGAACTTCATGTTAAGCTATCAATAAAATGTTTGATATTCTTTTAATTTATTCAATATTTTTATCATTATTATTGTCAATATTTATTTTTTTTAAACCATGACCGCTCCCAATGTGGAGCATATGGACTCCTAATGTAGTTTATCTCAACAGAAGTGTTTCTACGAGAACTGCTTGTTACTCAGTTGCTCAACCTCTCTTTTTCCAAAGAGAGTAGGGATAGAAGGGTAGGGGCTAAGACAGGATTAGTGGTAAGCTAATCGCTCTCGATACGCCCCATTCGTAGGATAGGATGGGTGAGAGGGGGGAATTCAAGACATCACATACACCCATGCCTTTGAACAGAAATTCATAAATCGATTGAAAAATCAATTTATAAAAACTGCCGCCTGTGTGGTCGAGTGGTCAACGTTGTTGGCTTCGGCTACGGAGGGCCCGGGTTCAAATCCCGGTACGGACAGTGTCAATAATACCAATACATTATATACTTTGAAAAGTTTTAATCAAATAAAATGTACTCGATCATCACAAACATCCATTGTCTAAGATTTCAAATAACGTTTAATTGAAAAATCTAATTTTAATATTGATGTCGCCGGAACTTGAACTCATAACCAATTCATAGTCGTTTGATTGCTAGAATAAAGCCCTTACGAGTTAACCACAGGACAGGTGATAATTTTTTTTTTAATAGTGAATAAGCATAAGAATCTTTTATGGAAATATGCTGCTGAGCATAAAATGACCACCAAGTTTATAACTCACCACCACTATGCACTATTGCCTCCAAATAACTAGCCTAGCATTCTAACTGTATGCTGCCAATTTTTATTTTGTATTACTCATACTTGCCGGCAGCAAAATTTGACGATATTTTGCATATCGATCGCGATTGAGAATGCAGCTTCATTGCCGATATAAACTTATTTGCCTTTCTTCAACGCCCACTGCTCTCCAATACCTTGATTTCATAAATAGTATTCAGTGTCTATAGAAATATATCTAGTATCTGTTTTTTTATTGTTAACCGAGAGTGTTTGAGGAGAAATTGCTTAAAACTTGCTGACGTGCACTTGAATGTGTAGAAAATCAAAACCCTGGGCTTAACGAAAAAATTCTATGAGTTTAGGTTTACTGGATATCCATATAACTCATTTTTACAAATAGCCAGAACAACGGAATTTAAGAAAGGTTTCTTAATGTTGGTGTTTTTCATCGCGTATAAAGTAACCAGGCTAAACCTCATATTCTCTTCGTCTGCGTAGAATTGTTATTCTTCTTTGATAGTGATAATGAAGTGGTGTTTGAAGGTGAAACTAACCGCCTATTTAATAATCTAGAGATTTTTATGGTGTCAAATTTTTATTTCAAAGTTTTAGTATATATTTTACGTACACTTTGTTAGAATTGCTTTTACATATTTAAAAAAAAACAGCAAGCGCAATCATTAGATACTTATTCAATTGCAACAGTTTACTTGGATTTTAGGCCTCTATAACATTTTTTTTATAGAATATAGAAAATATTCGTTCACTTTGAATATAAAACAATAGATTAGCTGAATCAATTAATTATTCTAATATTGCTAACCCTACATGTATTTTCCTGACCATCAATCACATGTGAAAATTAATATCACAGCCTGTCAGCTTTACGATTTGATTTTTTGTACGGCCAATTCGAGCGATCACCGGTCAAAAAGAATTAACGACTAACAGAATTAAGCAGTGCGGGGTTTTAGCTACCATCACTTGTTAAGGTGAATCTACACACACAATTTAAACGTCTACTTATCATTTGTTTGCCGAAACATTTATTCTTTTGATAATCACTAATATCGAAGTTGGAAGTTCATAAAATATTGTTAAACTCTTACCTTGAAATTATTACTTCATATTAAATCAAACCACTCACCAGTATACCGCCTATGAAAGATAATCTGTTTTTGCTTATCTTTTAGCTACCTTTTTTTCTTTGCATGATGACATCAAATGGTACTTCAAATATTAAATGTTTTCAGTGAGATTGATAAATTCGATTATACTTACAATGTGAATTATACGAGCTCTTGAAGGAGCATTTTAATATAATTTGCAAAATTTTTGTATCTAAATCTTGCAAGAAATTATGAGAAATAGTTAACGGCCGAAAGAGTATTATAATAATTACCTTACAGTCCAACTTCGTTTTGTTTAAGAGTTGGATAAGAAAGAAGTGTGTATAAAGGAAAAAAAACACGATATAATTTGACACAAATGCTTTAATCGATTAAAAATCGAATGTATGAGATTAAGTATTCAGAAATTTTAACTATTAACTTAGTATAACAAAAACTCAAGTGATCTGATTTCTCAGTTTCAGAAACAATTCTAAATTAAAATAATAAAAAAATCACAAAAATTACGTAATATATATGTAGTTGTCCAAATAGCTACTTCTCAAATAATTCAGTCATTTTTGTACGCTTTTTTTTATTTAAACACTACTTTTTATAATGCTGGAAATGAGCAGAAATTATTTTTATAAAAAAGTAAAATTAGAATAAAAAAGACGTTTTTATTGTTCGGGGTTTTGCTTTATTTCCACTAATTAGAATCCAGTTCTCCCAAGTCGATAACAGGCAATCAATAGACCATTGTTTTATATTACAAACACTGTTGTGACTGAGAATGAAACAATGATTATTATATACAATCACAACCAAGTGGCTTTTCAAAAAAAAAGAATTCTTTTTTTTTTCTAAAATAAGAAAGGAATAGAGTGTACATCTACCTTAATGGATAAAAACAACGGCCGGCTTTAGAGATGCGATGTTTTCACGCGGAGTTTTTCGACTGATTGTAATTGAAAGGGGATATTAGGCCGTCCGATTTTTTCATTTGGGTAATAAAAGATTTATATTCTGAGTGACAGGCCTTGGTAGGAATATTCCAGAAATTAAAGTAGACTCAATTTTTCTCCATCAGCTACGGTTGATTAATTTGCAAAAAATCCTCAGGTTTTTATGACATTATTGGATCGTGATGATTTATATAATACCCAGCACACAAAGTATTTGATAGTGTTTAATTTAACTAAAATGTTCCTTTATTTAGAAAATTTAAGGATAAAATATTACGAATATCCTATCTCTGTCGTATGTGGTCCAGAAGTAAGAGTTTTACTTAATAAAAACATAAATTTATTTGCGTGGAAAAAAACATTTAAATAAGTAAATATCTTTATGATTTCTTTTCTTTGTATGGATTAGTATTATAATAATATAAATTGTAGCGATTTACCCAGTCAAAAACCAAATATCAAATTGAAATAAACATAATTATAGCTCAGTATTTTTTATCGTCTTTTTTAATTAAAATGATAAACAATGATCATTTTTGATGGACTTATAGAAATAACTTTTTAAATAATAGATTTCACTAATAATAATAGTATATAATTAAAATAAATTTTGTAGCACATATGCTACACCATGCATTTAAGGGTTTTATTGGGATGAAAAACTTTGGCTTTAATGCTTTATGTACAAATCGAAATAATTATACGCTAAATACTTTAAATTCAGTGAAATAGTTTTGGATTAAATTTGTTTTCTAGTAGGAAACTGTCATTGAAATAATATTACATTCACGTCAGCAAAGAAGTATTAGTTAACTGCGTACACATAACTTCTCACTATAAACACTAGAAAGTGACTATTAATTTAGAAGACGTTACAATTATGTTGTATGTCATTAAAGGTCCTTCGCTGATTCAACAAGCCCAGCAAGGCAGCGAACTCGCAATGCAACTAGAAGGCGCTGGTATAGGTGCTGGGGGTATTGGAGGAATGGCTGCAGCAGTAGGATCTCAGCAAGCAGGATACGTCCAACTTCTTGTACAGCGTGAAGAAGAAAGTAGACAGGAAGTGGATAGGCTAACTGCTGAGATTAGAGCCCTTAAATTACAGCTTTTACAACTAACTGGTGAGTAATTGATATCTGTTTTTTTCTTTCGATAAACTCTTTTTTTCTCTTTCTGCATCACACTGAAGATGATATCTCCTTAATGATACAACACTTTCGGCCCCGGCCCAAATCAAGTAAAATTGTCTCGTGTGCCCGGCGTATTTTTGAAGAATTACATTTTTTCTTAATGACTTACTAAAAAGGCTATAACTGTGAAACCACAAGCTCAAATCAAACGTCACGTAAAAACACGGTTCCGGGACTCAACGCTCGGCTAGTTTATCACGTGAAAACACGACTCCGGGATCCAACGTATTAAGATACATTTTATAAAAAAATATAGGAATCAATACATTATAATTAAAAATATATAGATATAATAAAGTTTAATTAAATAGATTTGGTATACCTATAAGTAATAATGTAATTAAGGAATAATAAGCAATAATTATAATTAATGGCAGTAATAAAACAACTTTTGATTTTGAAACAGTTGTGATTAGTAATTAAATGGTGAGGGGCGGGGAAGATAAACTTGTTCCCCAAGAAAAATAGCAAATTTTTTTGAAGTGACAGAAGTTAACACTTGTTATTTTATGAATAAATCTTGTTTTCAAATATCAATAAATGATTTTCAATATCTTAGTCTATGTGACCGTACTCTTTATTTTTTCTTATATTAACATCTGATAGCAATTCAAATATTTAATGTGTTATCCTGTTTATGTCAAATATGTTTTTATTTCTAAGCTCTTAAGTGGAAATTCCACAATTTACTTCGTTTGATATTATCCGTAATTTAATTCCTTGTCAAAATGGGACGAAATTAAATAACATTTCGTTTAAAATAGCTTTTAATCAAAATTCTTACACGATATGACGTACTTATAAAAGCATAGCTGTTTGTTCATAATTTACGCAATATCGAATAAATCTTTGTTCAAAAATGCAATTAATTAACAAATTACTCCGGGCCGAATATCCTTTGTGAAACATTCTCATTTGGTCTCTTTGTGAAAGGAAAGTCGATATAAAAAATCTAATTAAATCTTTTGATAACATCAAACAAAGGAAAATAAAAAAACACACTTTTATAATTAAAGTAAGTCGAGTTTGTTTTTACAGAGAAGTGTAATCTGGTAATGGGTACTGAAGAAAAATGTATTTCAGAAGAGTAAGGAAAATTGCAGTAGCCAATTAATTCGCACTAATGAATGACTGGCAATTTTATTTTACGTTACAGTAGAGAGAAAAGTATTTTAAAATAGGCACCTACGAATTTATTTGTACTTATTTTAACTACTAATTTATGCTTTTCGTCACCATTATCAGTCGTCGATAAAAGAAGTACACATTTTTCCTTGGGATTTTCGTATCAACTATTTTGTTTTAGAATATATATCGGACGAATAATTGTTCAAATGTATTACAACAATTGCTTTAAAAAATATGGTGTTTTGTATCAAGAAAAACACAATATTCTTCTGTGCTTATTTCCAGTTTTATTAACCAAGATCAGGATAAACAACTTAAGTTGATAATTCTCGCCAAGAGCGAAAGTGGTCCTGATCTTATAAAAAACGTTCTCCGCATGATAATGACTTTTTACCTTTTACACTTGCACATGTTGTACCCTTGAAATATGGACAAACGAAACAGAATTAATTTATCGTTAAATAAGAAACTTTTACAAAACGGACACCTTAAACCCTCATAAGTCCGTTGTACCGAAGTTTCACTGTAGTATAAAAGCCAAACTCTTCATAATTTATAATTTTAGCACCATTTAAAAAAGTGCTTTGGCTTAGTTATGAATTGTGGAAAAGAAAATTTAATATAGCTTACGATGGAAAAAATGTTTTTTTTATGTTTTTATAGACTGTTATGTTTTAATCTCCCACTATTAATCTGCATGAAAAAGCAACACTAAAACTCAGTTGAAAATAACATGTTTAGTTTTTTTGTTACACAAATTTAATATGAAAATTATTTTAAGATCTGCCGGGACTGTAATAGTAAACCTGTTTTGTTTACGCCGCAAAAGCGGTAACGCTTTCATGCAATAACATCCCGTACAAGATTCCATCTCACATATTGTCCTAAAACGACGCGACCCATTCTAAGCGTCTCTCAAATTTGTCACCGCGATTTGTCGGATGTAATCTGAAACACCTGGAGCGGCATCAAAGAGGCGAGGGGTTGAGAATGTGAAGGGGTAACTTAGGCCAGAAAACTAATATCGCAAAGTAGTACTGGAGTAAAAGCTAAAAAGAATGTCGGCGCGTGATGTAAATCCAAAATGACACATCGACGATTTTCCCATTCCCTAATGTGACAATCTTAACTGACGTAATATTTTTTCAAGCCATCCATCCATATTGAAAGGAAATTTGCCTGAAATCAACATAATCATTAACATAGCCTTGTTTTCATATTTTGCCTTTTGGCTGCCGTAGAAAAAAGTACACTTGTACTTTGCACAATTTTTAATTATTAACTTAATTAGTTTTTTTACAATTTCCGATCTCAATTTTTATTTCAAAATATGTTGTTTTGCAGGATATGGGTGTCATTATTTTTTTACGTGTTAAACGTCAAAGCTCTATTTTACAGAGACAACGGGTGTAGTAGTTAGCTTATGGCTCTGATATATATTTTAAATTAGATAAGTATATGGGAATTAAGATACACCACGACAAATATTTGAATTATTTTACAATTGTCATATTATCACAAACGAGTCGATTTGACGATTATATATAAAGCGAAAACTGCTACTTTTCAATTTGTTGTTTTAAATATTTTCAATTAATTTATCAACGTCAGACACATAGCACAGTTTCAAACGAAAGCCCGAGGCAATCAAACATGTGTACTGGTAAGTAATGATGAAATTTCAATTGATGAAAATTTAGTCATAATTAATATTTGTTTAATTACGAAAAATTGTAATTAGCACTCAATTTATTACAAAATTATTTTTTATAAAAAAATAGACTCTTGGTTAGTTAATCACATCAAAATACTACAAAGAATATAATTTTGACTGTAAAAACAAAATTGAAAAGTGACAACTTATTTAGTTTATTGGCTTAGATTGTCTGATTTTTGTTCTCTTTATTAATATGAAATGATATAAAACAATAGTTTTAAAGAATATTAAATGGTTCTTCTCTTTGAAAATCACTAGGGATTATAAACATTTTTGCTCCCTATTCACAGCATTTGCCGCCTGAGTGGTCGAGTGGTCAACGTTGTTGGCTTCGGCTACGGAGGGCCCGGGTTCAAATCACGGTACGGACAGTTTTTTAAATTGATTTTTCAATCGATTTATGAATTTCTGTTCAAAGGCATGGATGTATGTGATGTCTTGAATTCCCCTCTCACCTATCCTATCCTATGAACGGGGCGTATCGAGAGCGATTAGCTTACCACTAATCCTGTCCTAGCCTTATCCTTCTATCCCTACTCTCTTTATAAAAAGAGAGGTTGAGCAACTGAGTAACAAGCAGTTCTCGTAGAAAAACTTATGTTGAGATAAACTCCATTAGGAGTCCATATGCTCCACATTGGGAGCGGACATGGTTAAAAAAAAAATCACAGCATTTGACCACGATACGGTTTTATCAATAATTTCTTTTTTGTGGCTTTTAACGTTAAAAAAAACGGTTGATAGAAAAGACAACGAGATTCAGGCCCAGTAGAGTATACGATTACTCTATGTTTTCGTAATGTGCCATGATTTTCAACACAAAACCATCACTGCCAAGATCCATGAGACGAACAGAAATCATTTGGTAATAACATCTGGGAGTCTTAGAATTCTCACATTGGGTTGAAGATCGCTCTAGCTATCCCGTGTCGGATTGCGTGCTATTTTCATCAAATAATTCATTTATTTTTACAAAAACCATCGACAAACTTAATTTCACTTTGGTTAAAATAATGAAATTCTTTAATACACGAAAACCGTATTAATATATTGACAACTGAACATAATAAATAAAGAAATCTTTGTTTGTATGATTTATTTTGGTCGCTTACATTAACAACTTTTTTGATAACGAATATTTTTTTGTAAAACTTTTCCTGTACGACAGTAAAGTTATAATTATTTTTCTGACTTTAACAGATGTTGAACATGGTGCCATGATTATTAATTGAAAACATTATTTTATTATATAAAAAAGGCTAACCAAAAGTATCATTAACTGACAAGTTGCCAACTACAAAACGATGTTGGTACCACGGCGGCAGCTTTACTCGACATCTTGCAGTTACGTAACAAACTTAATTAATTTGCAAGTCAGCGTTAATTTGTACTCTTGACCGCTGTCTGGACACCAATGAGTACGTGATGGGAATTACAGAGTAAGCTAGCGGAGCGTTAATCACATTTTGCGAGCGCGATGCCGCCCTGGCGAGAAAAAAGCATGCCTTTGCTTTATTTTGAGTTTTTAGCAACAGATTTTTAATGTAATTTGTTTAAGTTAAAGTGAACTTAAAAATGTAAACGAAGTTGAAATATATTTCAAGAGTAATAAGATACATCCCCTCAATTTTCTTTAACTCGATCGCTTTTAAAAACAAAAAAAATGTTCATTTATGCTCTTCAGCACAAGGTGAATTTTATTTGTAAATTAACAAAAAATTTAGCTATATCAGGAAAATAAAATAAACAAAAAATTAGCTCTCTATAATTTAAAAAGCGGTGACTGAAATACTAAACATTTCAAAATTCATGTCATTTGTTTTTGGGAGCTGTGGTTTTGTAAATATTTGACAACAAAATCAAAATACAATATTTTAAATAGAAAACAAACTCAATTTTGTAAAATAGCGGTTTCTAAATAACGGGAAAAACAAAACCTATGATTATTAACCACATGTTTTGTTTTGCACGATGTTTCAACATAATTAAAAATAAACTGTAATAATTATTTTAATTTAAGATTTCGACTGAAGGTGCTTGGTGGAATTTCAATATTAAATTTGAATCGTTCAAACTATGTACATTCTCACAAATTTTGTCACTAACGACCCGGGTTTCGCCTTTCGGCATCTTCAGGCATTCAAGTGCACGGATGAACTTGAACTGTATATTTGAACTTGAACTGTATAACTGTATATAAATGTATATTTTAAAATACAGTGGAATCTCCGATTACACTACCCCGAATTATGCGCTGGCTTGAAATATTCGCCGCAAATCCCCCAATTGCACAGTCGCATTCCATTGTCGTTACTACGAGACGGTCGTCTGTGCCACGCATACAGTCAAATGTTGGCTAGCATCTGTGTATTCAACACGTGTCAGGCTATACACGCATAGCTGGGTGGCTGTCTGTGTGTGGGATATTTACTACTACAAAAACTAAATATTTCGTACAAATATTTTTGTTGTAAAACTAAAGGAGATCTTAGTTTTGCATGTTCCGTGGAAAAAAATCAAATCCTTAATTTTGTATGAGATTCACACCCCCAACTACACGGTCCCGACTATAGTGTAAATGAGGGTTTTACTGTAAATAAGCATTATTCGCTTCAAATAATTAAAAATCGGAAGATGATACAATATAAACTTGATATTTTTTTTTAAATCAAACTGAGAAGAAGAGACATCTCAAACACCCATTTTTTAAACCTGAAATATCAATTTATCAAATATAACGATGACCTTACTGGGACTTGAGCCACCGGGTTACCATATCGCTAGTTTGTCCAACTAGACCACTTTGATATAAGGCGATATATCTATAATATGTATTGTCAGATAGTGAAACTGAATATTTTAATATCAAGTTTAATCAATTTCGATAGTTATTTCCCTACACGTTTTAAAAATTAATTCATGAAAATATAACGATGCAATATTTACATAAATATGTTATTATTTATAAATAGTATTTTCAGTTTATGCGTTGATATATTATATTATAGGCATTGATTTTTTTGATAGCAAGATGGGCTTATTTCGTGTAATCGAAAAACTTCGTATAGGTCTTCAAAAATAAACTTATAAATATCATAAAATTTCATTTTGCTCGAAAACTATGCACATAAATTTTAACCATTTACATATATTAAGGGAACATTTGAATCAAAGTTTTCTTGTAACGTTAATAATTAAAATAATATCAAAAGCACTCTTTGTCTTCATTTGATTTCAATTCAAGTTTGGTTAAAACAGTTTTAGTTGTCTTGTATAAAATACGACGATTAGCAAACTTTATTAGTTTATATGAAGATGTAATATTGGTATACGAACAGCCCCCTACAAATAATATATATTAACCTCGTAGACGTAACGTTGCCTATGTTCCTATACGCACATTAAAAGTTATTCAATTCCGATTGAACAAGCAGTTGCCTCAAGGCATCCAGCATGACAAATAATAATTTATATCCGAAGTAATTCCTCAAACCAAACTAAGATAAACTGCCACAAGTTTTGGTTGCCAACTTCAAGTTCGGCCCAGTGCTTTACACCAGAGCTCCACAACGGCAACTACTGTCTTTACAAAGAATCGACAACCTTTTATGACACATTAGTCGCATTCAATCTTCATTCATTAATATTAGGTAACAAACTTCAAAATTTAATGAAGAAAAAAAGAAGCAAATGGAGTTTATTTATTACTAGCCGGGAACCGGTAAGCGTTGCAATACCATTGAAAGAAAGAAAGTGTTTTAATTCTGTTTATTGAAGTGCATGTTTTCTTTGTCTATTTGAAATTTGACGTTTGCTGCTAATTGTCTATGGTAAGACACACGCGCCACCTACTGTAAGTTAATTGTACTATATATAACCTTCGCGCAAATGCAAGCAAACGTTGTCAAAATTAACTGTAAGGCAGATATACAAACATTGATTTTTATCTATAAGACCTACTGTAAGTTAATTTTACTATGCCTGTAACCTTTTCAGAAGTGCTAGTGAAAATTTTGTTAAAGTTTTATTGCAATCGGATGAGCGGTGTGGCAACGCATAAAGTACGAACAAACAAACATTATTTTTTATATATTAGATTTAAATCAATCAAAAATTAAATTGAGTTTTTTTTTGAGTATTTTACGTAGAAATACTCTAATACTTAATAAACATTAAAATATAACCATGGAAACAAAAGCGTTCGTTTTATGTATTTTTGATTATTGTAGTGTTTGACATTGGTTTTCTTTTGCCAAGTTGACTATACCTTTTCATAAACTGAGTTGTATATTTCAATTGATGAATGCAAATTTTGATAACTGTTGCAATTTTAAAATGTCTTAAAGTTTCCACAAAAAATTCAATTCACACGCTTTGTTAGTAAAATAAATCGTATACGGGCCGCCGACTTTATTGTTGGGGGACGCATGTGACTCTCTGGCTTCCAGGTTTTGATTACTATTCTACAATTTTACTTCAAAAAACAGTGAAATTTTAAGCAATATCGTCATTTTAGAACGAATCAAGTCACAGCTTTATAAGAGGAATGTTTTTCGAACAACGTTTTATAAAAGATTAGATTAAAAGCATAATCTGTCGTTGAATGTTTAAATATGTCAATTTTCAAAGCTGTTTTTCAAACAACGTTCATTATACGTATATATATATATATATTTTATTTGGTAAATCGAGTGTTGCTCACCACTGGTATAGAAACATTTACAAACATTTTATTTGCAAGGCGCAAGTTAATTTATCACATCATTTGATTGATTGTTTTTAGATATATTTGTACAACCTGAAAGCCTGTAAGTGTTTCTTCTTACAGTGGTTCTATCCTTTTATTCTTTATTGAATAAAAGGCTTAAACACTTTTTCATATATGTATAATAATGTATTGAAAGTGTTTTTTAATAACTCTATGCAATATAATTTAAAATTTTGACTGAAGGTACTTGGTGAACTTTTAATATTAAATTTAAATCGTTCAAATTATGTACATTCACACAAGTTTTGTCACGAACAACCTGAGTTTTGCCTTTCGGCATATTCAGGCTTTCAAGTGCATGGATGAACTTGAACTGAACTTGAACTCAGTTGAAGAAGTCAATTACATAAACACCTATTACTACGTTGCATCTTCAAAATACTGTTTTTTCATGTATCCAGAATGTTTTGATCATTATAGGAAAAAAACATGTATGCTACTAACATGAAAATCTATTGATTAGACAAAAAAGCAGACTTTATTTACCGTAAATAGCCGTCTAGTTTATCAGAAAAAAATTTCAACCTAATTGAAGAAGGTCTAAGGAAATGCACTACGATAAACAGTGACAATTTTTTTTCTTAAACTTACTATAAAAAAATCATTAAGTTCATTCTTATTGGGAGTTTTATGGAATAAATTGCATTCAAACATATCTTAAACTAATTTATTTTTGTATTCTTGTTTATTTACGATACAAGACTGTGCGTGCAAGTAACCATTAAATAAAAAGAAACTTTTCCGTGTAAGAAGTCTTGAGGTCATTAACTTTACTCACTCTTCATAGATGAAAACAAATATAAGTTATATTTATTGCATGCATGTCTGCGTAAAACTTTGTAAAATATTTGTTAAATTTATATCATTTAGTAACACAATATCGTAATACTTATTTTATGATGTACTTATCATTGCCCGCTTTCTACATCAGGGCACGTTGCTGAATTTTTAATAAAACGACAACCAGTTTTTGTAATAAAACTCATGTGGAAAGTTCCATTAGGCTTATATACGTGTCTCATTGGCGAATTATTTATGAACATCTGCTCAACGTTTTTTTACGCTCCTTTTCACATATGAGTTAGGTAGAAATAAAATCAAAAAATTCTATGACTTATTCGCTAAACTTAACTTAAAATTCAATGTATTTTTTATTCCGGGATCTAAATCATTGATATCTGATGTTTTAAATTGGAATGTTAGAAGTGTTTACACGATCCATATTACCATTACTTAGAATCCATTAAATCTATCATAAATAACTCACGTAGTAATTAAAAAACCTCTAATTTAATTTTCCTTTTAGCTACCCCCTGAGCTGTTATGTAAGGTTATGCTATAAGGTCGTTTCTTTTTAAAGTTAAAAATAATCAGAAAAAAAAAATTGTAACAAATTCTCATTTACACCTCCATGCTCATGATGCGTTCATCGCTAGTTGAGCCATTAAATCATTCAAGCATTTTAAGCACTTGTGAAATGAGGGTGAAAATTAGACCTAGAATATATTTTCAAGCATATATACATTTTTTAAATTATTTTTTAACTTCTAACTTAGGTTTAAATACTGTCAATAAACAGTGAAACTGAGATGCCATCATAGCAGGGAACGTGATTTTTTAAGATGGCATGTTACGGGTTAAGTATATTTATTTGTATTCTATGATGAGAAAAACTTTTCTTGTTAAGCATTTTTTGTATGCCGTAATGAGAAAACATATCATTCTGTTGGAACCCGAACACTTTTTCATGTTAATCGATGCTTCATGTTGACCGATTTCTGCCATAAATGGTATATGGGATAATAAAAACACATGTATAATGGAAAAAAAAGCAAAAGCTACAATGTCTCATTTTATTCGTCGTCTCCTTATCCTGGAACGTATCGATCTTCCCTTTCTTCTGAAAGTAACAAAAATAATATATCATATCGTATAAAAGAAAAATGAATAGTGTATAAATGAAGAAGGAAGATTCTGATGCCATAATAAATGTAACATAATAAATTGTGGCCTTTTACGGCAACGCTAAGAGGCTTTCGATGACCCGAAGATCCTTATTTATGGCTTATTTTTGTATTTACCAAATTGAAGGTAGCATATATATCAGGCATGCTCAACCTCTTGTGAGATTGATCATGACATATTTTTTAGGATTTTCTGAGATTGAATAAACAATTGATAGAAGAGCGTCGTTTAATTTTACTGTTTATTTACACTCTTAAATCGGCTTTATATGAAAAACATTTTCGAGTGGTTTTTACATTTTTATAGCTTAGAGATAATTTTATAATTCTGATCAAATGTGTTTATCATATTTTTACTATAACTATGTATAGCATCATCAATTGCTTAAAATGTATAAATAAATGTAGTATTTTGATTTCATAGATTTAAAATAAACTTTATATTCTAAAAACCTGTATTTATAATAGCTCATTGTATACAGAAATAGAAAGTCAAATTATGATAATTGACATATCATATAAAAAAATATTTTGCTTAGTTTTATATTCATATATTTTATTTTCATTTTAGTATTTCTATTTAACTTATTATTATTTTTAAAGACAATCAATTCACGAGAAATCGATCGAAAGACTCGAAAAGAAAAAGTTACTATTTTTAAAATGGTTAAAAATCCCTGAAAATGTGTCTTGGAATTGTACATAAATTTGTGTACATTTTTTGTAACTATAGACAATTTATAAAAAGAAAACCATCCATTTCAAAGAAACGCTTATACATACATATGTACTGTATGTTGTTAATTTATGGGCATTCATAGGAATGAATACTTTTTCTATTTCCGTTGTTTTCTTCTCTCTTATTTCATAAAAGCATTAAAATAGATCCATGCCAGGCTCGTTTGTCCTATATTATAAATATTAAAAAGTCCACAGTTGGTAAAAGCAGTACAGAAATATTTAAAAGACGTAAAAAACTGAAATTGAAAAACCTTCATGTTATTATTGTTGTGGCATCATAACTTTTGCGAAAATTTTTACTTGTGTCGAAGCAGTGGCGTAGAAGAGGGTGCGTTCTGCTATTTCCTTGCAAACGAATTTACATTTGCTTCCTTTACCGGCGGAAAACGGAAATCCAATAAACAAGAAGAGGGTTCTAGAATAAAAATTCAGTGAGAGGTGCGTGCTTGTATGTTATATCGAATTTTTAATGTGACATCTAAGAAAACTATTAACAATACCACAATTCTCCAAACATAACGTTTGGTGACTGCTTAAATATACATGATAATTTTTTAATAATAATACTATTTCGGTGATGACGTCCGCTCAGTGTGAAATTAAACACATTGTCATCTAGACATCTTTAAATATAAGTTTGTTTTAATCATGTCCTTTATCAAAGAAGCATACATAAAACTCCTTTTGAATCGTTCGAATTATGTACATTATCATACGTTTTGTCACTTACGGCCCAAGTTTTGCCTTTTGACATTTTCCACAAGTACCGGATCCCACAGGTTCGAATCTTTGCACGGACAGCATTTTTTCGATCGATTTATCGATTTCTGTTCAAAGGCATGGGTTTTTGTGATGTCTGCAAATTCCCTCCCACTCTTTCCGATCCTTAATAACTGGGTGTAGCGGTGAGAGCGATTGGTTAACCACTAGTCCTGTTCTAGCCTTATTCTTCTATCCCTAGTAACAAACAGTTCTCGTAGATAAACTTCTGTTGAAATTCCTCCGTTACACTAACAAGAGCGAACATTCATTTTAAAAAATATATCAAAACATTAGTAAAAATAATCAAAATCGTCATCAAAAACTTTTAAATTTAGTTTCGTCATATTTTTATTTTTAACAAATTGTCAGTTCAAGTTAATCCGTAAACTTGAATGCTAAAGATGCCGATAGGTAAAGCCCGTGTCGTGAACGAATTTTGACAATTCAAAATAAATTTTATCTAGCAGCACGAGTTTAATTTTTGTTCTCTTATCTACTTTCAGATTTTTTTTGAACTGATTTTCACGAATGTGTAATTAATAATCAATTATTTCGTTAATAGCACATGCGAGAACGTTTTGTTATATCAATTTTTAAACTGAGAATTAAATTATATTTTATAATTTAATATCTGTATCATTTTCAGATTTTATTTATAAGTTCCTATAGATTCAACCTTGAGTACGTTGTAATTGTGTGAAATCAGTATTTTTGTGTTTTCATATTCAAATACTGACAATGTGAAAATCTCATTTAATAAATTTTTTATTCATGTTCGCTCCCAATATAGCGTATTTGGTCTCCTATTTTAGGTGTCTCAACAAAAGTTTTTCTACTAAAAGTGCGTGTAAACTTCAATTTTTTTATCTTTTAGCTGTGGTAGATAATTAATAGTAATAATCTAGCACGCCGGCTATAATTTGTTACTATTAATTTAATTAGTTATCGACGAGATAACTCTTCTTTGGTGTGTTGACCACGAAAATTTTTACGAGATATCTCGTATGTGGCAGCCATCGAGTTAAATAAAAGTTCGGATAAGACAAATTATGAGCTCATCGCTGTTACCATGGTGCGTTATTTAATGATTAGAAGGTAAGAAGGGAATTATTAGACATCACTAACATTCATACCTTAGGATAGATATTAATAAATTGATTCTAAAAAAGATACTGTCCGTACAAGAACTCCTTGAAACTTGCCACGAAACACCTTCCAAAAGGTTTCCCTATGGTGCAGAGGCCAACAAGGCTTTCATAAAACCTTTCACATGATGAAGTCTCACTACAAACAGCATTTTTTCAATCAATTTACCGATTCGAAGGCATGGGTGTTTCTGAATATTATTTGGTGCAACTTATTAATAACAAAAAATAAGTACATACTTGAGTCACAAATTAAATACACAATATACTTTTTATTTTTTTTCTTTAAATTCGAAAAGGAAATATATATTAACGTTTATTAATATGGGTGAGTTATAGCATTACAGAAACAATACGCTTTTATGTCATAATAAAGCACATTTTTTAACTCGTACCATAAAACTGTTATGTCTTTTTTATTTTGCAAGCTTTATTACCTCCAGTGTTTATTTTATATTGATATTAAAACAATCATAATTCAGAACAAATATTTTTTAAGAAATATTTAAGTAGCAATAAACAATGCGATTGTAAAAAATGGTAAATCAAATTATTTGTCAAGTGATTAAATATCGTATTTTTTTTAGCACCGTAGCAACTTATTATTTTACTGAGAGTTTTCAATAAGAACAAAAGAGTTTGAACTCTTTTATTTTATCAAGTCATTTTACCCTAATCATATTACGATGAAATGAAAAATAAATTATATTAATATATTTATTTTAAAAACTGTTCTGAAATATACTTCCAAATATATAATAATTTCAAAGTTTATTTTTTACAGTCATATTTTTCCTTTAGAACATTTCTGAACGAATCCTTTTTAAAAAACCGTATTAAAACCTATTTACGTATTTTCTCACATTTGCCTTAAATTCACATTAATTCTTGCATCTTGTGTTTTTAAGTAGAAAATTTGTATAACTTTGTTATAATTTGTAACATGATACCGTTAAGGGCTCCTCGAGGAATGAGTTTTCAAATTACCAAATTTTAACACGACGCTTATGACTGTTGGATTACAAAATTTCAAATGAGTTTAGCAACACTGCGTCGTATTGTAATTTGTTAAATTGAAACTCCCTACAGGCGTATAGTTTTTTTCTGGTGTATCCAATTGTATAACGTTTTATAATTATTTTATCAAATATTCATGCTGGGAGCGTATGTTCGAACATCCGGACAGATTTTATAAAATCGATTAATGAGTTTCTGTTAAAAAATTTGGATGTGGGTGAAGCTAATATATCCTTGCACCAATCCGTTTTTAAAAATAGGCGTAGCTCATTATTTATTTTCCCAATCCATTGGGAACGCTAATTTTGAGCATATTACCTTCTTATTGCGGTATTTAAAAAGAAGTTCTTTGACGAAAACTCCTTGTTACTTAGTTGCTCAACATATCTTTTTTCATAGAAAGTCGGGATAGAAATAATAGGGGTAATACAGGATTAGTTGTTGTCCAATCGATCTCGCTGCGCCCCTTTATATTAAGATTTAAATGTTGGGGAGGAATTTTTAGACATCACTAACAACCATGCCTTCAAACAAAAATCGAAAAACAATGTTGATCAGACACGGAAGCCCACAACGCTGACCGTTGCGCCATAGGACCCGGCACAAATCACAAATCCTTTTACAAAACTTTAAGCTTTAACGTAAACGATATAGTCGTAACTTTTTTGATTATTTTAATTTTTCAAAATGGAGAACGGGAAGTTGTATTTTTTTTTAATTTTTAAGGATAGTGAGACACAGACAATACGAAAAGTTGTGTGAGTATGGAGTGGAGAGGAACAAAATTTAATTTACTATTAAATTTATTTATAAATAAACGATTTGTTTCCCATTGAAAAGTCACATTTGATTCACACACAAAGTCAATTATAAACATTAATGTTCACATACTCAAAATACATTATACAATAATGTACCTGCGTATTTAATCACGATCACATTGTGTTCTGCAAAGCCAATTCCATTCTTGACAATTCACGATCAAAACATTTTCATTTAATCCACGTCGATTTAGATATTCTCTAATTAATGTTTCAAAACGATTTGATGTGAATATTCATATTCATGCAGATTTTGAAATTATTTCAAACGGTTTTGGGGATACATAATTTGTATTGTCACGGGAGCTTAATATTCATTCGAATATTAGAGCAGCTTTTGATTAAATTCATTGTTTCTATTTTTTAAAGCTATCAAGTTATTATATGTTATGAAATCAATTCTTAGTAACATACATATACAATACAGGAACAAAATATTATTACAATTATCATTCAACTTCAATAAATATGTAAAATATAGTTTTTTTTAATCCATGTGCGCTTTCAATTTGGAGCATATAGCCTTTTAATGGAGGTATCTAAACAGTTTTATTTTCTGCATGAGTTGCTTATTAGTCAGTTGTTCAATAAAGTAAGTATAAAAAAGATAGTTCTGGGATAGGACTAATTGTTAGATAATCGCTTTAGCTGCGTCACGTTATATAAGGATTGCAAAGGTAAGAAGGATTCACAAACAGCCATCCATGTCTTTGCACAGAAAAAAAATTGATAGAAAAAGTGCTTTTTGTAATGGAAATTGAGCTCGTGAGATGCGTTACGGAAAAAAACGACATTGACTACTGCACCACCAACCCAAAATTATATAAATACATAATTTAAATAAAAATTCAAAATATTTTTTTTGCTTTTTTATTGAATTATAAAAAATAACATAAATCAGACATATATGTACATATATATTGTATATCAATAAAACCCTTTTTAAAACAACTGCAGCATTCTGGTATGTTATCCAAATATCACAAAAGGCAGAGTGTAGTTTTGTTCATTTGTTATTGACATCGTTTAAAAAATGTATTTTTTATCGTTTAATGTAGTTTTGAATGCCAAACCATTAAATTCATGTACTATGTTACCACGTTATCTAATGGAGTCTTTTGTTTTTAAATGTCTTGTTATTAGGAAATCCGTTAGTCGTTTCTTTACTTTTTTTGTTTCAGGGAGTCGTGATAAAACAAATAATCTGTGTAAAATTATAGTATTCATTTTTTTAATGAACCGTGTTATTTTTAAATTTCGTAAAAGAAGAATTGAGTGCATATTAATTAAATAATATATTTTTTTTTTACCACAAATGAAAAAAATGTTTTTCATTCGATCCATCACTTTCAAAAATTTACCTTCCACATCCGTTCAGTGAAAACAGCTTGTAAGTCCACAGCCTTATGTAGATTGCCACTTGAAAGGAGAGAAGCCTACAATGAAGCTTCTGTTACATACCCATTCAGATTGACAGACGGCCAGTTGATGCAAATGTAATGTCTGAAAGCTCTAGTACGCATTCGTATACCAACGATTGTAGTCGACGCATTATACAAGATACATTATTATACAATTCAGACCACACAACTCATTTATCAATTCTTTATACCATTCCATAACACAAAGGATTTTATTTAAATACATACAGTGTGTCTTTTTGTCTATTTGAAATATCAAATAAGTAGTCTTTGAAAACCACTCAATACATATTTCGCTGAGTCCGCTTATGACAATTTAATTATTTACTTGTTAACTTTAGTTTAATATAATAAATAAATAATTTCTTTTCCAGCGTTCAAAACAATACAAACTTAACTCCCAACGAAGATCTTTACAGTATATTTAAATTGTATTTAAAACCAGTTGCAAGTACTAAGTCTCCATTTTAGCTAAGTCAGGACATAACTAATAATATAATCATTGCTCTAAATCGTGTTTTCAGATATTTTGTGTCAGGTAAAAAAATAAAAACGATGCAGTTTCCTTTAGACCTTGCAATACAATTTTAATAGTATGCATGAATTGTATCGGCTTATAAAATTATTGACATATTTAGAAACATGGCGCATATACCTATATATAATTGTGACTAATAATAAATAATTATTCTTTATCTTAATTGACATTGCAGGTTAAACATGATAAATAAAAGATGTGTGATTGCTGTCAATAATTGGTGGACAGTCTTTAACTGATAAAACGATGAACTTTCAGTTGAAAATGCTCGTTATGAGTGAAACTCGTCCCGACTGTGAGATTCGTAAAACAGTGTTTTTTTTTCTAAATACATATTTGTTAAAAATGAGTGGCTTATTTTTATTTGATTGTTTATTTCACAGAAAAATCAATGTATCCAAATCTTTTTCATAAGTCATCGTTGAATAACATAATTTGATTACATCGTTTTTAATCTGCTTTCTTTGACAATATTCTGCGGCTGGGTATACCGATTTTATTCGAAGTCTTACCGGAACTGACTGAGAGATAAATCCCTTCATTGTCAAAGCGGGCGATCCTGAACAGCATTAAGTCGTTCGGTCGGGTTCATCTCATTAAGACAAAATGTATCTCCTTAGATGCTCAGTTTCCCGCGACCGAAAAATGTCCGTAACGTTTAGATACGAACAAGATAGCAGCTAATCCTCGCTGTGACGCCCGTCTCTTGTTTAAACTTAATCTCCATCAATCCATTTATGTTAGACGGATATCTGGCTGGTAAATTTTGCGTGGGTTTTACATTTAAATGAATAAACCACAGTGGAAATTTAGTCTTTCAAATAGTGTTTGACAATTAAAAATTTATTTTCAACAGAAAGTTTTAAGCACAACGCGTTTCTAATAAATCTCTGTCACTGGTAAATTTTAAGAAGAAGTTTAAATAGGCTTATTTTTACTGTAAAAAAATAGAACAGACTCGTGATAAACAAATGAGTATTTGATGTTACGTGTTTATAAATGTTAATGTAATATAAAAGGCGACCAAGAAGTTATAAACAAACGAATAGAGTCTGTTAAAACGTAAATTTAGCTTCCAATGCAGATGCTACATTAAAAAGCTTACATTTTTGACTTTTTATCAGAAAAAAAATCAAACTAGCAGTAGAAAATGACGAAATATTTGGGTGAGGGTTGCAACAACGTCACTTCACTACAGTAAAAGTTAAAAAAGTGAAACTTTAATATCTTGAAGCTTAAACAAAAATAAACTGAGAGACTTTTAGCGAATATTTTTGATTAGATGCAATAATATCGTGCCACTTTGAACCTTTTTTATTTATCTCCACAATTAATTATACTGTATCTTTACACGTAGTTTACAACAAGGCAACTTCTTATAAAAATAATATGGCCACCAACAAATGGTACTTCCAAAAATCCTTGGAGCTTCGGTTTATTTGTTATCTTCACGCGATAACATACTACTATCATTTCGTTGAATAGTTCATATTCAACCTTTCAGAAATCAGAAATCAGAAAAAACGCAAACATAGTTAAAGCTATTTTATGACAGTACGTTGAAATACCACGTTTTATCATAACCTAAAACAGCAAACGTTCCAGTTTATTCTTTAATATTCAAACATTTGAAAAGATTAAGCCACTTACACTTTGATATTCCAACGTAAACTAAATTGTAATCTCTTGTACGCATAACATTAAAAATTATACAATTGACACATTAGATTGCTTAAACTAAATCTATCTCGTTTAAATGGTTTAATAATTTAGTAATTTTTATAATCATAAACAAATTTACTATACAAACATAGATATTCGTTGTCCAATATTTTTTTAGTATCTAAAAAAGTTTAGTAAAATAATACTTGTTTTTTTAAGAATATTATTTGTCGGTAAACTGGTTTGTATCTTTTTATTTGATATTCAATATTGATACAAATTAAAATAGCATTACATTCTTCCCCAAAGATACAAAACAAATTTAACTAAATATAGAAACAATTTATCATTTTTAGTTTTACTTTATTTTTTATATGGCTGAGAATATCAGGTGTGATTTGGATTTATTTAAACAATGTTTTTGTGTGTTTTAAATTAAAAATTTTATGAACATAACAACTCTGATACAATAATTTATATTGTTCAAATAATTTACTGCCAAACAGCATTAACTCACCCCTATCAGTAACCACACGAAATAAATAAAAACTGCGTTGTCACATTAGGGGCAAATGTGTTACGTCGGAAAAATTCAGCGCTGCAAAGTGACGTCGCGGGCGTCCGGAAGTAATGTGCTCGAATTCCACCTCTATTTATTGTATTCGTTCACAATGAAATTTATGGCTTATTTATATGCGCGAAATATCGTTATCGCCAAAATAAAAGGCTGTGTTTTGCGGCTTGTGCACCGTGATATTTTTTTTTTATTTCCGATAGGCAGATGATCGTTGTTGCTGTCGGTAATAAATTATTTATAATAGTTTTATTTACGAAAAAATAGTGTATTGTTTGTATTGATAAAAATGATCAAGCACAATTGTGTTATAAAGTGGATTAATATTACACAATCGATCAAATAAAAACAAAACTTTTTTGTATCTAATGTATCGTTTTTCTTTTTACAGTAAAATAAGTAAGATAAAATAATATATTAATGATTTTGTCATATAAAATCCATTTGAAGAATCATAATAAAAAAAATATTTACAAAAAAAATGTTTGAAGTATACTTTTATATTAATGTATGATTATAAAATCAAATACTTGAAAACATAAAACCATGTCGACTATGGAAAGGAAAAACGACGTAACCCACACATAACATTTTTTACAGGAGACACAAAAAGCGTTTCTTGATGATTTTGAGCCAAATGCAAATAACAAAATTCCCACAACCTTGTAGTGCACGGAGACTGATAAACTTTTTTTTAATTGATATTATCGAATATCAATTAAATATATTTTTTTTAAAAAAAAAACCTTTTTTTCAAGTCTTTTTTCCTGATCGCAACTTTCACAGGCCATTCTTTTTTGAATCTTAAAAGCTAAATTTAAAAACTAATTCGACTTTTTTCAGCTGAAATCCTTTTGATAAAACGTGTATCAAGTTGTATACATTGTGATTATCGAAAAAAAAATCTGTTTTGAAAAAACTGTGGGTTACGTCCTTTTTTTCCACTGGTGATATCCATTCTCACATTTAAAAATCAACGAATACTTCACTAGAAGTGAAAAAATAAAAAAATTGTAAATTGTACGATTATTCAATAGTTCAATGAAATTTAACTTCAATACATAATATTTTTTAAATGTATGTATATCAGTTGTAACTTCGACTAAATCTAGTATTCAATTATAAAGTCAGTATTTTGTTGAATAAATGGTCAATATAAATCGAATATTTGGTCAGTGTTAATGTTATGCTTGGTGAGTAAGAATATATAAGTCAGTTTTTTTTAAAATTTAGTCAAATACCGTTATTATAAAAATGTGGTAAAGAAAGGTTAGGATATTTTTTATAAACTATCATAAAACTGGACTAAAAGCTAAAAACAGAAAATCTCGTAAAAAAAGCTTTTACCATTTTACGCTGGCTAAAATTTGATTTAAATACTCACAAGATAAATAATTCTTTCAAAACACTGGTTAATTTATTTATTTAATGTTACGATTAGAACTTTGAACATTTTAATATCTTAATATCGCGTTGAGTCGTGGACCATTACCCGCTCGCGATATAAATTGCGACATGGAAACATCGAGACAAATCGTAGCATCGTAGCGTCGTAGAGTCATCGTAGCATCGACAGCAAATTCTAATAAAAGAGCCCGCCAAACCGCACCAAGGGGTGGATATACAAAGCCCGAACACAATGTATATTGCGTTGCAATCTCAAACTGCTACGCTTGACAGGAATACTGAAAAGTGGTTTCTCGGTATACATATTTTGTAACCCTATAAAGTTTTTTTTAATTGTAGGCAGTCTAAGCCCATTGGAATATTAGCCTGCTGAGAAGTGTTTTAAGTAGCATAGTTGAATTTTTACTGTTGGACTTGTAGGTGCACGTATTGTTTTTTTGCATTGCATATTTTTTATTTTAGGAGTAAAAACAGGTCCATAGACTTACTCTGTGACCAGAAACCAGGGGTCTAATGCTTCAATTCTCTTCTTTACAACACCTGTTCCCATCAGTCGAGTTCATAGCGCAGTGGTCAACGAGGTTGCCTTTCGTGATGTATCTCGCGGGTTTAAATCACAGTACGAACCAAATCAAGAGTTGTTTGTTAACCACTGGTCCTGTCTTAACTATACCCTGCCCTCCTATCCTAACTCTCTTGGGAAAAAAAGAGAAGTTGAGAAACTAATTAACAAGCAGTCCTTTTAAAAAAACTTCTGTTCAGATACCTCTATTATGAAACCATATACTTGATATCAAAAACGGATAATGTCATAGTAAATATAATCATTCAATCTTTGCCGACAAACAAATAAATATAATTCTTGAAAATACTTACTTCTCAAATCTGTGGGCATTCCCATGAGCTTACCCTTTTCGCAAGCAATGGCTTTAAGCTCAATGATACATGTAATTCTTATATAAACACAAAACATTCATTTACTAAGCGTCAGTTCAAGTTCATCAGTTCACTTGAACGCCTGAAGATGCCGAAAGGTGAAACCCGGGTCGTTAGTGACAAAATCTGTGAGAATGTACATAGTTTGAACGATTCAAATAAATTCACTGGATAAACTTTTTGCTTTTCTAGCATTTAAGCTCACCTTGTCATCTGATTCAAGAAACTTTGCCATACGATATATATTATACAACGATAAAATATACCTCCGTGGATGGATAGGCCAATATGTAGCATCAGATAGGCAACTGAGAATGTGTTAGGCCTTACAACTAGACGGCTTTTATAAGCTCACGTCAAGTCGAACGTCAGGTATAAAAAATATTTCACTAAACGCCTATTGACTTTCTCAACGCGGTGTGGTGATAATAAAAAAAAATATTGTTACAACAATGTAATAAAATTGGCAAGCTCTTTTGAAATAAAAAGTTAACAATCTCAACTTTTTATGAACACGATATGTCAAAGAATTAATTTTCTTTAACAAGATACACTCTGTATTGTTCAAATGAAGTTATAAAAATAAATTTTTATTCATCATGAACAAGAAAAGCAAATTCAAATTTTGTCTTTTATACGATGGTTTTGAAAAACAATTATTTAATATAAAATGTAATTTCGTGTTTTTAGTCCCACTTGAAAAAACAAGATAAAATAAATAATTACCATTTAACGATGATCTCATGTTATAATTTATAACAATTCTAATATCATATTTGAATTAACTAAAAGCCTAATTTAAGGAGTTTCAAGCTTCTAGAGGTCAAAAAACAAAGAGCCAAGCCAATTTTTGTTATAAATAAACTCAACATCATAACGTTTTTTTTCAGTTCAAACTTCAATAACAAATTAAACATAACATTATAAGTTAACAAATTAGTTCTTAATAAAACTTAGTTGACTCAAAGCAACATATTGCGGTAACTTTTAAACCTCAATACAGAGACACAGCAGTAGTTTATTTTTATTTCTGATATTTCTTAACACTTTTACGCTATTAATATTAGTTATTTTTGCTGCGATAATATCAATAAAACATTATTCTTTCAGCTTATTTTCGAAGAAAAGTCAAAATATTAATATTGTTTATTATAAATTCATAAATAACTGACAAGTCAATTTCAGATTAAAGCCACTTTAAAAAAAATCAAGCATTTTCTAATACTGACTTACAGACCAGGTATTTCAAACCCCATTTGGTGGAACAAATACCGTTCTTCACTAAGTTGAAGAGGGTTATATAACACAGGGGTATATTAAACCGCTTCAAGAGAATCTTATTCCTACCTAAGCATTCCAACGTCACAGTGTTTTATTAGAACCAGTTTTATATGTTTGTGGAATAAATAGTACGCTCTGAATTTGTTTCATATAAGTAAGTTAGTGAAAGTTATAGTGGTCTTTAAAAGTTTATTCAATAATTGTTTAATTTTCAAAAGTGCTTAAGAGATCTATCTGTATTTAAAATTTTTGCATATATATTGTATATGTAAGGTTTTTAGCAATATCAATTTCAATAAAATTTTAATAATAACTCAAAGATTTTATACTCGTTTTGAAATTGTGATGACTGCAAAATTTTTAAGCTTTTTTGGTTGGTTTTGATTAGTTTTATTGTTAAAGTAAAAAATATATTTTTGTGTTACATATAATATTTTATATTCAATACAACATTACACAAACTGACGCGTATATGCGTTACAGATATAAATATTACTGCGTATATTAAAAACATGTATTTCTTATTGTTTATGCTAAAATCATAGAAACAGTCACTTGTTATGTGATATTCAAAAAATATTGTTTGAATGTTTTTTCATACTATAAAGTTTTTAAAAATAAAACATCTTTTATTATTCTAGTTAAATATTAAAGATGTGAAAAATTGAAGTAAATCTAAAAAAAATGTTAGCGTATGTGTCATAAGAAAAAGATCTTTTTTTATTTTATTTTTTAAAATTTCGATATGCGGCACACTTAAAGTATCTTCTTAATACAAAAATAACTAAAATAGTACAGCAAAATTAATAAAAGAACACTTTGAAACTTTTAAAGTAATTCTTAAACTTCTTATATTGCATTCAATTTTTTGATTTAATTCTCACATACTTTAAGTTGGAGTTGTAATGTTTTAAGTTTTTTTCCCACTTAACTTATATATATCCGATATCCGAAAACGCCGAAATTTTTTTCAGTCGTTAAGCTGTTTAATCCATTGTTGAGACAGTTCAATTGGTCACTATTTTGTGTACGGCGTCGAGATATAACTTTCCTTTCTCTATGAATATTATGTGTAACATTTTTTATAAACATGATAAGCTTTATATATTCCGTTGCATCAGATTGTTTTCTTTTAATTTAATAAGGCAATACAGCGTTTAGAAACAAGACAAGCAATAAAAAGCTTTTTTAAAATAAAACTATTACTTATGTCATTGTAATCCTTTGCACATTTTTATTGTTTCAGGAAACGGAGCACCAGCCAATCTAATATCTCAACCACTTTCTCCGGACACTTCTAACTTCAACGTCAACTTAAACACGTCATCATCGTCGCTATCTCCAGGAAACGGAGAATGCGCACAATATATAAGAAGACAAGTCTCATCATCAGAAATTCTAAGAGGACTTCCACTAAACAATGAATACGAACTGATACCATTTAATCATTTTACATTCAGTAGAGTATACCCAATAGATTTGGGTCTAGGAAAACGTGTAGTAGAAAAACCAATCGGTTTCAAAAGAAAAGACTTGCTCGAAGCATTAGTTAAAGCGTTAGATACGCTCAATAAAAATTCAACTCAATCAAGTAGTAATAAGAATGTTAAATATATGCTAGATGATTTTTTAGAAGGTTTGTATAGATTAGAGCCAACTACTGGTACGCAGTACGAATTATACTTTAGAACTAAACTTGTAAAAAATAGTAGCCACAACTCTGTGGATCATCATCATGTATCACAAATGTCTAGTTCTTATCATAATGTTAACGGATATACTAAAGTAACACTGATGAGGCCGTTTGCCCCTATTCAACATATAGGAACAGAAACTTTGCCGATTGCCAGGGAGAAAGAATTAATTCATATTATACTACCGTTGTCTGGTAGGACGACTACATTTCAAGGATTCATGGATAAGTTTGTTAAAATAGGACTAAAGAACGACAGGAAAGTCCTGTTGACGGTCGTTTATTTCGGTGAAGAAGGTCTGTCAGAAGCCAGAGCTATCATGTCTAGAGTTCTGATGATGAGAAACAGTGGTGGAAGTGCAAATAATTTGAGACTTTTGGCACTGAATGAGACCTTTTCACGAGGAAAAGGATTGAGGGTTGGAGCTGAAAGAGCCTGGCCGGGACGCGAGGAGAGTGTTGACTCTTTGCTATTCATGTGCGACGTCGATATCGTCTTTAGTGCAAGATTTTTGGATAGATGCAGATGGAATACAAAACCTGGACTGAAGGTGAGAAACAATTTAAGTAAAAATAAACCACTTTTTATGTATTTACTGTCAACACTTGGTGGGAAAATAATAATTTAAGATTTTAAAAAGTAATGCATTAAAAAATAATAAAAAACTTTATTTTAACTTATTTTACAAATTTATATAAGGATCAGGATCGGATTTTCTCATCAGGAGATGATCAGTTGTATATGACTTTATACCAGTTGCAATCCTAGTACACAATTGTGAAGTAAGAACAAAAGAATGTTTTATATAATATTTTTCAAAATACTTATTTGTATGAAAATGTATTTATCATAAATGTAGTCATTAATGTATGCGTTTACTATTGTTATCATACTAACAATTTATTAAAAAATGTAACAAATGAGACGGAAAAAATGTTTTTGCGTTCAGTTTATACGTATTCAAAAACATTTTTCATACAGAAAAGAACACTTTTTATCGCTTGTTCTCTCTCTGGAAAGAGTTAAACTTTGCAGTACACCGTCGCTTGATAAATAATGACCGAAAATTTCATTCAAACTTTGGCGACTTTATGTGACAGTAACTGTAAAATATTGAAGACGTTCTTTGAAAGTAACAGTCTTCTCCCCTTTCAAATAAAATAATTAGTTAATTAGTAGAATTTACTTCTTGAAAAACAAGAGATCACTTGAAAACTTCAAAAATATTTTTGGCTTCAAAATAATGTTCAATAATTGAAATATTGCTTCAATGGAACATTTATTTTGTTATTAATAACAATATTTATTATAGAAATTATTTTCTTTAACCATTAAATAATAAATCATTTAATATTGTTCAATTCTCAATTTCTCATTCCAACAAACCTGTCTTTCAAAATAAAACTCGAATTACATTCATATATACAATTTAAAATATTATTTACTGTCTTAGTGCAAATACGTTTTTCTTTTGCTACTATATTCTCGTAGAAATGTATCAATACTATTTATAAGTTTTGACTCTTATCATCTTACGAAGGTAAAATATTTTTTTTACTAAAAAACGTGGCATCATTTTAACATATTATACATGAATATGTACATAATATTATGAATTTATTGAGATGATTTTTTACGAACTAATTATTGAAATTACTGGAGCATATTTCAATGAATAAAAACTTCAATAGAATTACAGGGTATTTAAAAATATTCTCCATGTGCATGTGAAGTGGAAATAATTGATAAACACCCCATATTGTATTTTAAGCCATATTTTAAGTGCTTTACGTAAAACAAGAATCTAGCGATTCAGCCAATCCCCTCATCTAGAACTCTGAAATTTCCTACTGGCTTGGAGCCTTTTTTTAGAATTCGATAAACTTTATTTCTTTTGTATCACGCCGAAGATAAAATCTTCTCAGTGATACAAACCTGGTTTTATGCATCCACAAGTCCAATTTGGCCAATGTATCCAATCAGATTTGTCAATTAGTCTAATCTGGCTTTTGATCTGACTTTTCCAGCTGTTAAGCCGTTGAACTTTCCATTGCCGGTTAGAATCTGACAAGTCGAGTGCTCGGATGTCAGACATTTCACCTTAAGCCATCTATCCATGCCAGACTGCTAGCGCTGTCTGTATACGAGTGAGCAGCAAGAAAAATTGTCTGTCTCCAGTTACTAAATAATGCATAAGATGATCGCATGGACTGGTTTCATCTTATATTACTCACTTCTATAGCAAACATGTTTATTTGTTTCGATAATTTTGTTGCAACGATAGAAAGAGAATTTAAAAATTCAAGTTAATACATGCTAGAATTCCGATTTGAATATACAAAAAAAATTGTCACTCAAATTAACTCTACTCTGAAGTTTACTGTAGATGTCAGGTGCGTAGTGCAGTGATCAACGTCGTTGACTTCCGAGACATATCTAACGGTCTTGAATCATAGAACGAACAGCAATTTTGTAAAAGTGATTACCGAACCATAAGCCTTATCCTAAAAAAAGTTAATAGGGTAAAAATAGCAATGTATTTAGTTCTGCAGTTTTTTATATGTATAACTGTAGAACTAAATACGTTGCTATTTTTACCCTATTACAATAGAGTTCTACCAGGTCAATAAATAAAAAATAAAAAAAGCTAAAAAAAGTTGTCGAACAAATGAGTCCTCGTAGAAATATGGCCATATGCTCCACGTTAAGACCACACATGGATTTACAATATTTTAAATGCACTTAATGTGTATTACAATATTTATTCTAGTTATGTGTATCAGACGTAGATTTAGTAAAATGTTTTATTGCTGTTGTGATTATTTTCCTCTGCTTCTTAGTTAAGTAACTTTTAATTTGTATTTAATGATTTTTTAATATACCATTATAATATGAGCACACGCTATGTGTTTATTACTCACAGACGCTATTAAAATCGCAATATCATGCACAATTCAAACAAAAACCCGTGCATTGAGGAAGAAAGTCAAAGTATCTGAATAAAACAACCATTTTTTTACAGAGATTTACTAAGACAGTAAAGTTTACACACCGACACGGCGGTAAAATATAAATTATACGTGCCGTTAAAATTCTGAGCCGTAAAAACGCGCCGTAAAATAAAACAACGGAGTCCTGCGTAATAATTTCCACGCCGGCAGTTTGTTGTGTCTTTAGCTGTTGCGGGGTGTTAAACTTGCCCGAAAATTAATATTCGTAGCATGTGGTTGGCAGCGGAAGGGTTAAGTTTAGTTACAAGAAAACACTGGATTGTCTGGAGACGTACACGTTTTATGTTAATTGTAAAAATGAGTTGTTTCAATAATTGAGTGAAAAATACAATAAAAAGTTGAATATTATTAACATGTATACATTTAGATAAATGTTTTTTTATGGATGCCCTCTCCAAATGTGGAGCATATGGCCTCTTAATGGAGGTATCTCAACTGAATTTTTTCAACGAGAATTGTTTTTTACTCAGTCGCTCAATCTCTTTTTTTTCAAAGAGAGTATTACGGATAGAGGATAAGGCTAATACAAGACTAAGCAAGTGGTAAACTAATCGCTCTCGCTATCTATACAATGTACAGCAAAATAACAATGTGTATGTTGTTCTTCAGTTTATCTTAATAGAAATGTATCAATACCAGTAATAAGTTTTGATTCTAAGCATTTTTTTTTAATCCATGTCCGCTCTTAATGTGTAGTATATTGTCTCCTTATGGAGGTGTCTCAAAAAAAGTTTTTCTAAGAAAACTGTTTATTACTCAGTCGCTCAACCTCTCTTTTTTCAAAGAGAGTAGTAGGGATAGAAGGACAGAACTAGTGGTTAGCAAATCTCTCTTTCTACGCTCAGTTGTTAAAGGATCGGAAATGGTGGAAGGGACATCACAAACACTCACAGCAAAACAAAATCGTGTTCGTACTGGGACTCAAACCCTCGAGGTCTGGCAAGAAAGCTCTCAACGCTAACCAATGCGCTATAGGACCAGAAAATGATTGCCCTTAATTTCATGTGTTGTGTAATCAGGCGTTATATATTTTTCGTCTTCTTTTTAAATTACAAAGTTGATTTTAATTACAAAATCTTTGATGTGATTATTTTCCAACCTCAATACTGTAATTTTATAAGTTAACAAAAATAATCTTAAGCAACCTTACGTGTGAATTTGTTTTCCGTCACGAGCGGAGTAACTTATTTATCAATTTTAATTACATATCAAGATTATTTTTTTTTAAACCATGTCCGCTCCCAATGTGGAGCATATGGACTCCTAATGGAGTTTATCTCAACAGAACTGTTTCTACGAGAACTGCTTGTTACTCAGTTGCTCAACCTCTCTTTTTCCAAAGAGAGTAGGGATAGAAGGATAGGGCTAAGACAGGATTAGTGGTAAGCTAATCGCTCTCGATACGCCCCGTTCATAGGATAGGATGGGTGAGAGGGGGGAATTCAAGACATCACATACATCCATGCCTTTGAACAGAAATTCATAAATCGATTGAAAAATCAATTTATAAAAATGTCCGTAGCGGGATTTGAACCCGGGCCTTCCGTAGCCGAAGCCAACAACGTTGACCACTCGACCACACAGGCGGATTTATTTATTTTGGTAAATTCTTCTTAGAATAAAACAAAATACAATCATGATTTTAAGCGCTAATTTATTTAAAAAAAATTCTAAACTGGGATTCAAACCAGTGAGTCTGCAATCAAGAACAACGACGTTGATAGCTCGACTATGTACTCAACACTATAAAGTTATACATTGAATTAGTAGAAAGAATTCGCCAAATAATTTTCGTACACTTTTACGTACCCCTCTATAAAAAAAACATTACGTTGGCCTCTTTAGCCAAAAAGCTTTTTTTTACAACAATGCTCCACTCCAGTATTTATTTTGCCCCTTAAGTTTTACTGTTTGACTTGATGTCGTGAGAATAATGGATGAAAATTAAGACCGTATTAACGTTCGAGCTAATTTTTCCCTGTTCTTCATGGTTTTATTACGAGGTTATCTTTTTTATTAACACGAAAGGTGTACAATTCGAGAGCGTGCTTCGAGAAAGTAATTTTAAACTCGCTTTTCAAGCATTATCATAAGAAATTAGTCGATAATTATTTACAATATTGTAGGTCAATGCTTTTTAGCCACGATATAAAAGAATTTGAGTATTTTTATTTTCCGTCCGAAAATAAAAATTATTTTTATGTTTGTGTGCTAATTTAGCGGCGATTAAAATATTGAAATAATCGTAATGTGCGAAATAATAATTATTCAATCACATTATTATTTTTTTTTACTAATTTCAATTGTTTATAAATATCTGTTGATAATTCTGAAATACTTACTATTTTTATAAAAAAAATACAATAATTAGTATAAAATGTTTTTTTCCTTTTATATAAAGAGTAAATATTAATATATTTTTTTATAAATAAAAAATCCATTGACTTTGCAAAATTTTCATACTTACGTTTGTTTTTTTTTCTAATTCCAGGTTTACTATCCAGTTGTTTTTAGTCTGTATAACCCCCACGTGGTATACACTTTACAAGGACGAGAAGTACCTCCTGAAACTGACCAGCTCCTCATTTCCAGAGATACAGGATTTTGGAGAGACTTTGGCTACGGAATGACATGCCAATACAGGTATAATTTTTGAAGTATTATTGTATCTTTTATTACCATTTTAAAATATTTAGTTTTATCCTTATTTTTCACTCTAAATAATTGGCGTACTAGTGTTAGTGCATACTTTTTTACTTTCCCTTCTGAATCACACTGAAGATATGTCAGTGCATACAATAAAGTTTTTATTTTTTTTCGATTATTAGTTAAAAAAATATCACATGATAAATTAGAATTAAGTGTCACTTTCTTGTAATACATTGAAGTACTACTTTTTCTTAGGGATGTCGATGTTATTTACTATAATTAGAATAACGTTTAAACATATACATTTTATTTAATTAATCAAAATATTGAATTCAGTAAAAAAAGAATGGCACTCAAGAACCTACAAATGAAATACACAATTTAGTCGAATCGGGTATTTTAAAAAATACTTCAAAGCTAGAATAAATTAGCCAGATAAAATTTTCTGCGGATGTGTTCATAAGAGAACGAGATAAAAAAAGATATCTCGATAACAAATGATCTAAATCTTAATTAACGAAAATGGAACAAAGTGTTTAAGGCCCTTCCGTAGCTTTGCAAGAGTTTTATTCGACTTTTAGGGAATTTAATGAAGTGGTCAAAATGGATAACCATACCATCATTGTAGTATCAAAACAAGAGAAACGTATTTTTTATAAAAATAACAATACCACTTAACAAAAGTGTAGGTATATTGAGACTAAAAATAGTCACTGTTCACTGTCAACACTTGGTAGAAAGACATTATATTATTATATATTATTCAAAACATAAAATAATTTGTAGTAATTCCACTTTCATTTTAAATGATCAACAATTCAGTTGAAAATGCTCTTCATGAACGAAACCGGTCCTGATTATTTCAAATTTAAGAAGTGCGAATTAGTACTTTATTTTTTGAACATAAATTAGTGTTTTTCATATTTTACAACTAAATAATACAAAATACGGAAAACTCGTTTATAAAATGATAGAAGCTGCGACTGAATTTTCAAATAAATGTTAAATTTCAGTATAACTTATATTTTTTTTTTTTGGATATCAAATTTATGGAGCTTCAAGTACCAGGACGCGCTAACGTCAAGGTTCTTCTTGTCTCCTTCATCGATAAAGTGTTTGAAGAATTGTAAATTGCACCCCCTTACCATCGTTTGCAGACAGAAGGGCGCGATCGCTACAGAGATAAGAAGTTCACGGGAACTCCATATGCACTATTTTGCAAGTCACATTCTATATGCTTCCCCACACTGCATCCGTACATGTACACACACATACGCATACATACATACACACATACAGTGCACAAGGAAAGTCAAACAAAGAGAGTCATTTTCGAGATGCTAATTTCGTTCTAAAAGTGCCAATTTTAGACGACATAAGATCTATGGAGGGTCGTCGAGCAGAATTGCTCTCGGTCTAAAACGATTCTCAGGCAGTGTCTCGTCATAATTGTGGAGATTAGATATCGTTGGGTTAAAATGTTTCCCTACTTCGCTGTGAAACCTTTGAGATATCTCACGAACGAACTCGCGGATGGTAGGTATTTTCAAGTCTCTGTGAAGCAGCGTGTTACGCACGTACCACGGGGCGTTACATATCTGTCTCAGTGATTTATTTTGGACAATCTGGAGAGTCTTCATATGTTTACGGTGAGCATACGTCCATATTGGAGCAGCGTACATCATGATTGGTCGAGTGATTGCTGTGTAGAGGAGCAGCTTGCTTTTGAGAGTAAGTTTGCTCCTCGCGTTAAGCATAAAATACAACCTTGCCTTTGTAGCGTTAGCTTGACGTTTTTTAATCGCGGCGTGTTCATTAAATTTAAGTCGATTATCTAGTGTGAGTCCAAGATACTTAACCGAATTAGACCACTTGATCTCTGCGTTGTGCATGCGTATGCAAGCAAAATTAGGTTTTCTGATAAAACCCTTGGAAAACATTACTGCCGCGCTCTTTTCGGTATTAATTTTGATTCGCCATTTGTCGCACCAGTCTGCAATTGTGTCAGCAGCTGATTGAACATGCGTGACAGCGCTTTGTCGATTTCGAGATTTAGCTAAAATAGCCGTATCATCTGCATATTGTGCTATAATTGCGTCGTTTTCTCCGCCGGAAGGAATGTCATAGGTGTATATATTGTATAATATGGGTCCCAAAACAGAGCCTTGCGGAACTCCCGCCCGAGTTGACCTTGGTGAAGATCGAATTCCATCCATTTTAACGTTGAAACATCTGCCTGTCATGAATGAATTGAGAATTTTTACCAGTGGTGATCCTATGCCAGCCTTCGACATTTTGAATACAAGCCCTTCAGTCCATACTCTGTCGAAGGCTTTTGCGATATCTAAAAAGAGGCCAGCCGTGACTTCTTTAAGAATGAATCCACTTGTGATAAACTCCGTTACTCGGAGGAGTTGGTGGTTTTTCGAATGGCTAGCACGAAAGCCGTGCTGAGTGTCTGGGATGATTTTTTTCACCGTAACAACTTCTTGTAACCTAATCTTAATTACACGCTCTAAGACTTTGCTCATTGCGGGGAGCAGACTTATTGGTCGATGATTTACTGGAAGTGTATGATCTTTTCCAGGTTTTGGAATGAGAATAATATCAGCTTCTTTCCATCGTGCCGGAAAATATTGTAATCGCAAGCACGCATTGATGATGTTTACTAGCGAATTAATGCCCTTTTCCGGGAGCTGCTTGAGAGCCTTGTTACCAATGTTGTCATTGCCCAACGCTTTCCTGTCAGGTAGATTTTTGATGAGACATTCCACCTCGGCAAATGAGGTGGGATAGATAATTTCGCCATCTGCATCTTGAGATTGATCTAGAATTAACTTTGCAGCGATTTCTATATCAAACGCGTTTTTATTCATGACTAAATTGCTTGGGTCAATTGTGTTGGGTGTAAATTGGCTTTCAAGGCTGTCTGCAAACTCTTCAACTTTATCACTGATGGTGAAAACAGGTCCCTTTGGTCCGTAAAGTGGCATCAGGGGGTGTTTTTCTGCGCGGAGGGCTTTGGAGAGGGCCCAGTATGGGTCACTTCCTTTAACAAGATCACTTAATCTGTCGTCAGAAGTTTTTCGCGATGTGTGAGATGCGCGGGTGACCATTCTACTAATGAGTGCACCTACACTAGGGCTAATGGCCCAGCTAAATGCGTAAACTGTGGCGGATCTCACACGGCAAACTATCGCGGATGCCCAAAATTTCCAAGAAAATCTCTTAATTCTAGGCCGCCGACACGCAAACCTAACGAACCGCCCTTGCCAACTCTTGCCAATATGGCGAGGCAGGTAAAACCTGTTTCACGTATTGATCAGAGTGAGGTAAACTCTGTCCGCTCAGAATTGCCACACGCGAATGTTGCCCTGGATTATAAATCCATGCTCAACGAATGGCGCAAAATTGTGAACATAGGAAACCAATTTCTGGTAAAATATTCCGCCCAAGAGGCGCCCATTGATACCAACAATGGCGAATAAAATCCGGCCAGCATCCTTACAAATTCTTCACTGGAACAGTGGAGGTACCCTAAGACATGACAAACTGGAGATAATTGACGTTTTATCAAGGTATAAAATTGACATCCTCCTGGTGAATGAGACTTTTCTCAAACCTTCACACCGTCCCACAATACCAAACTATTCTTTGTACCGCTTTGATCGCACCCGTACCTCAGGAGGAGGCACCGCAATATACATAAAAAACACATAGACCATTGTGCAGTCCCATTGCCAGCACTTGAAGGCAAACTAGAAGCAAACGCGATAGTCGTTAATACGAAATATTCCGGCCTCATTAGATTCGTTTCTATCTATAGCCCTCCTGACGGCCAAATATTGACTAGGGATCTAGAAGTAGTCGTTCCTATCGGTGTACCTACAATTGCCGCTGGTGATTTCAATGCAAAACACCTAGACTGGTACAGTAGACTAACAAACTCACGCGGACGACAGCTAAAATCTTATATTAATAATATTGAGGCAATTGTAGCTGCACCCTCCGACCCAACAACTCTACCGAGAAACGGAGGAATACCGGATGTTATAGACATTGCTATTCTGAGTGGAGTCAACCTTCCTTATGAAACTCATATAGTACACGAGCTTAATTCGGATCACCATCCTGTCATTTTGAGGTTAGGTGATCCAACATACCTTAGTAGTAATAACTTAAGCCAAACGCGAAAAATAGTCCAATGGGATGTATTTGAGACCTTTGTTGACGATATGATAATTCCTCATTGTGACTTAAAAGATAACCAAAGCATTGACTTTGAGATTCTTAATCTCAATACAAACATTAACTTAGCTGCCGCGTATGCTACAAAAACTTTACAAAATACACATTACAGTAAACCTCTACCGATAGACATTAAAATCCTTATTAATGACAGACGGCGTGCAAGAAAAGAATGGAAAAAATTCTGTAACCCCTTAGTTAAGCAGCGCGTTAACCGTCTGTCTGCTGAAATCCGACTCGCTATGAAAGCTTACCGCGAAAAAAAAAATAACTTATATAAATAAAATGTATGTAGCACTTGTGATTCTATCGTTGTATATTTCACAATAAAACTTTAAAGATTATCGATTTTTGTGACGAGTTTCTTGTGATTGATTGTATTTATAAAAGGAAACAATAATAAAAAAAATACGGTCAGAATATTTTATAACCATTTTGGTTAGGTTAGGTTAGGTTTTTTTAAAATTTCATTCAAATTATGACTATTTACACTGACCGATATATTATGACCATTTAATATAAATTCTGACTGGAAAAATACGAGCCTTTATAAAACTTATGGCGTGGTCATATCATTCTCAAAATTAAAATAACTTCATAAAAGAGTTATTAAAAATGTGGATTCAGTTTTGAAATAACAATCTTCGTCTTTATGAAACTTTTCAAGTATTTTTGTGTCATATCTCGCTTGTCAGTTTTATACGTGTCATGGCAATATTTCACAAAATAATACATTGTCATATCGATAGTAACAGATCGAATCATAAGATGGCAGACTCGGCATCCTTCGGTCGGAGCGGTAATGTTAATTTAACCGTGAAATGATGCTGATAATCCATCAACCCTGGGTCAGATCTCTGTCAGGCTGGGATTGGAGCAAAACCGCTTCCTTGACAATCTTTGCGATCCCCTTTCACGGGCTTTGTCATAAATCTTAGAGATGCCACACAAAGGGTGATAATTCTGATATCATGTTTCGTTTATTTCACGATATTCATTTGCTGCGAGAAAAAGTGACCTATCCGTTTATAACTATTATGATGTATACATACATAAATATGATTTTAATATTAACTGATTAATAATATACTGTATTTAATCAGTTCATTTTATTTTTACCATGTCCGCTTCCGATGTGAAGCATATGGAATTATAATGGAGTTTATCTCAGCAGAAGAGTTTCTAAAAAAACTGTATATTACTCAGTTGCTCAACGTCTTTTAGATAGTAGGGATTAAAAAAAATAGGGGTAGGACAGGACTAGTGGTTAGCTAATCACTCTCACTTCATTTTATTTTTGAGGATAGGATAGGTGGGAGGGAGAATTCAAGACATCACATACATCCATGCCTTCGATCAGAAATCTATAAAAACTGTCGAAACTGAGATTCGAACTCGCGATATCCGTGTTTTAAGCCAATGGTTGACACTCAACCAATCAGTCGGCATACCGTCATTACAATAATTGTAAACATTAAATTCATACCATCTTTGTATAGTTCAACCGTGTATATATTATATTATGCTGTTATTGTGATTTAACATTCAATTCAATCCGTAAACTAAAAAAAGAATTTGAATTAATTCTAAATAACATTCGAGTGATATGTTTGATGAATTCGACAATAACGGTATGGTATTATATGACTTTTGAAATTGATATTTTTTACGCAAAATTTCTATGATATAATACTCATCCTGTACTTCTGAACTTATACCTATCGCAGACGGGTCATCCATACAATAGCTGATAACATAGTACGCCTGAATGGATATAAAAATTGTCTTCGATATTAGATTTAGATTATAAAATGTGTTGACATTTATTTCTAATAATCCCTGCCTTCGCCGATAAACACATTACACAATGGCTTCATAATACATTATATGAAGTTATAAAAACCATTTAATTTAATATTATTATTTTATGACTTTTTTTAAAATATCAATATCAATAAATTAATTCATCAGAGTCTTTCCGAATGTCAAAGAGGGGTATCTCATTTTACCCTACTTTTCAGAAGAGCCAATAAACAGATTTTTCTAGTAATCTGTTACATATTTTTAAACAGGTGAAAAATTATTTATTTATAATTAAAAGGGTATTTTTTTAGCTTTCTGATCTATTTATTATTTTAATGTTAATGTTTTTTATTTATTTCTTTCCAGAAGATACGTATTGAAATATCTTTTCATTTACTGCTTATATTGTTATGTCTCTTTGTCACTTTATGTAATATGTTATTTTATATCCAGTACCATATCCACTGTGGAAAGGACAAAGGACGTAATTCACGGTTTTTTCATAACAGATTTTTTTCAATAATCACAATGCATACAACTTGATATACGTTCTATCAAAACGATGTAAGCTGCAAATACCAATACTGCAACATTAGTGTCTAAATTTAACTTTTAAGTTGGGCCTGTCAACCTTGCAAACAGTAAAATAGACGTAAAAAAAGGTTATTCTTAAACAATTTTAAAATTATTATTAGGTTACGTCAATTAAGCACCAGTTTACAAGTCTTCGTGCACTTCAAGTTTGTGTATATTACATTATTTGCATATAGCCCAAAATCATCATAACAGGTTCTTTGCGCCTCTTGTAATTTTTGGTATTTGTGGGTTACGTTCTTTTTCTTTTCCACAGTCGATATGTAACTTAAAAACGTTAAAAATCTAGTGAAGTTTCTTTGATCTTAAAGAGCCGAAATACAAGTAATTATTGCCAATCCAACAACTATCACATCAGTTTTATTTGATGAGAAAGTTTACTCCTTTTAAATATCTCAAATTTTGAATTGAAAAAATCTATCTATGATGATTACCTTTCAATGAACCAAAAACACGCAATCGCTAAAATATAAAGTAGAATACTCGACTACATATTCCAAATAGTTGCTTTTCGAAAATTATACAATAGATATATAAAAAGACTTTCAATTTATTTGGAATGCTTTGTTGAACTTTATGGTAGGTTGGACCGGAGATACTACCATAAACACTTACTTTTTAAATTATAAGAACACTTTATAAAAAAATATCATATATCTTTCAGCTGATGAGTGAAGACTTATCATTTACTTTGTGAAACAATATTATAATTGTGAAATACAATTATATACATGAAAAAAGCAATAGTATTAAGCTTATAAGTGTACTTAGTTTAGAAAGTACCTTTTTATTTCTAACATTATTTTATTATATACTCATATTTATTGACGTAAAAATGTTCTATAAATATATTTATATGTGAGAAACGAAAGCTTTCCGCTACAAAAAAGAGCGTTGTAATGGGACATTCACCAATTACCTATTTATGGACTTTTTTCAAAGCACCCAAAACTTTTTTCGCAATCCTTCCGCTACAAAATAACAAAAAACACAGAGATTCATAACATTTTCATGAAATAAATAATACTTTTCAAATGAAATATATTACAACTTACTGTGTTATTTTTTTATTTTTTTTATTCGATAAACTTTTTCTATTCTTTTCTGCATCACACCGAAGATGATATCTCCTCAATGATGCAGTTAAGATACATTACAGAGTTAAGATACATTACAGAGTTAAGATACATTAGGTACAATTTTAAAGGCAACAATAAATAATAATTACAACTATATAGATATTAATACAGGTTAATTAAATAACAAAGAATTGGTAGGATTACAAGTAAAAACAATTAAATAATAATAAGCAAGAATGATAGTTAATGGGACTAATAAACAACTTTTAATTTTGAGACAGATGTGATTAAGGATTGAATGGTGAGGGACAGGGAAGGTAAACTTTTTCTCCAAAAGAAGTAGCAAATTTCTTGAAGTGACAGAAATTTTCTGAAGACGAAACTAGATCTGGATGCCCGATAGGACCATCACGATTATTTTTACATGACAAAAACAATATGCTTCTTTCTACTGACATAATCGGGCAATTCCAGAGAATATGTTCTGAATCTTGATTAATGTCACCACAAGGGCAGTGTGGGCTAAGTTTGACTTTGACTTGGCATTAAATGCACCGTGTCCGGTGATAAATTGTGAGGTCCAGTGATCCGGAGAGAGCCAGGTTGCATTCTGACGAAAAGCAATATCTGGGAAAAATAAATAGGTAATTCTACCACGAAGGGACTTTGACCATCGACTTTGTTATTTATGTATGACAACTGTGTTATTTATTAGGAACTTATTAAATTTGACAAGAGACTAAGTACAGATAGGTCAATTTACTATTCGAATTAATTTGCTTTAACATATCGAAGCGAAGTCTTTGTTAGTTAGTATGTTCCATTATAGGTAGATGAAAAACGTTTTTTTTGCAGGCTTATGTACATACATTTTATATAAGATTTTTTTAAAATTCTTGTCCGCTCCTAGTGTGAAGCATATATTCTCCTAATGGAAGTGTTTCGACAAAAGTTTTTCTGTGAATAAAAAGACAGAAGGATTGGGCTAGGACAGAACTAACGGTTAAGTAATCGCTCTCGCTACATCTAGATATTTTAGAATTAAAATGGAATGTTTTACCATCACAAGCACCCATGCTTTCGAATATAAATCGATTGAAAAAATTCTGTTCTTAATCCGTGTGATCCGTCACGGAAGACAAAGACGTTGACCGCTTTGCTATGAACCTGACAAGTTTTTTACAACTTATTGATTCAAAGCAACATTATTTTTTCCCTTCTCCAGCATTTATAATTTATTTCATATGGCTTTCTTAAACGATCAAACGGTGGTCGTGAAGTTGAATCGCATGCAGGCTGAGTACCTAAGTAACACTCAAAAAACACATACTGCATTTAGAATTCACTGAAATGGAAAGCTTAGTAAAACAAACGTTTCCATATTTTTTATAGCCGAACAATTTTTTAGCTAACTCAACATAAAAGGTTTACAACTAATGACAGATTCGACACAGCACTTTACTTAGTTATGACGCCTATATGTTATGTTCAAAAGCTGGCCCATAGTGTATTGAGGATAAAAAAAACTTAGCTATTGATAAGGGTTTTCGATAGATACATCCTGATCTTGAGTTAACGGCGAAATGATTTATGCAAGAGATTTTCGAATGGAAAAATATGTTAAAATAACAATTTTATGAGCGACCCCATGAAAATTTACGAGCGCTTCTTTGCGGAAGTTTTCATTTTGTCTTTAAGATTTATATATTTATGTTACGAAATAAAAAATACAACTCTTTTGAAAATCAATAACATAGCTATACTTTTACAAGTAGTGATTTATGTTATACAATGAATAATACGGTGCAAAACGTAGAAAAACAATTTTAACATTAAGAAGAAGTTTTGGTTATTCAAATAATAATCATTGAACAGGAGAGCGACTTAAATAGATAACGAGCTTTAAGATTAATTCGATACATTTTTTTGGTATCACGACATTTATACAACATCTTTCAAGAGAAAAATACAATTTCATGTGGTGATTGACTTGACCTTCATTTGGTATGACGACATTGTGGTAAAGTATTTTGTTACACAAGCATTGTGTAAAAAAAAATATAGCCTATATTGACACTAGACCGTCGATAGAATTGACAAATTTATGACATAGTAGATAATTTAATACTTTTATAGATTTGTACTTCTAACTATTTTAGATATATTATCATGATGCGTTTGGAAGATACAATGTGACAATGAAAGTATTTTTTTTTTTTAAATTAGCTTCCAATTCATATGTAGTTGGATATGATTTCAAGTCTTTTAAATTAACGAGGCAGGATGTAAAATATGGCTATTTTGAGTACACATATGGCTTCAAAGCTGCACAAATGTGTCTAACGAATAATCAAAGTAGTAAAAAAAATATTTGTAATGAAAAACTACTTCTATTTAAGTTTTTATATTACGTTCACATGCTAAATTGAGAGTGGATATAGATAACAGCTGGTTTTTTTGAAAAAAAAATATAAAAATTCTGCTAAAATCCGCTCGAAGCTATTTGGTAATCGACACATACACGCATAATCTCACGGTTATTTATTCATGACACAAAACAGCTTTTGCTTGCAAACTTAATACATTTGGGTCATTTTTATGTGTTTAGATTTTGATTAATCATTTTTGGAGTTGCCTTCGATATTGCTTTCGGGATTAAACCCCAATATGTAAAGGTTGTACTCTGTCGATCAGTAGGGGTTGAGTTATGGATGTAAGAAACGTAAATTCCGGCAACTCGCCTCAAGATGAAATCAACATTTATTTGACACTTCTTTTTTATTTATTTTGTCAATTTTATTTATCAATAACATCTGTTTTTTAATGTTCGATAAAGTTTTTAATATTAACAAATAAAATCAAAAATACAAGTACATTTAATTTCAACATGTAAATTTAAATAATCCAATTTTCTCTCTGATATAATATTCTCAATAATCTTGATATTTAATGAACTTATCTATATATATAAAACAAAGTGGGGTTTGTTACACCACGTATATCTTGGCTATAACTTGGCTGATTTTAATGATCTTTGATTTATTAAATTCGTATCCGCCTAGAATAGCAGAATAAGCATTAAAACATTGGAAAAATAACACGGAAAATAAATTATGAAGAAAATTAATATTCTCATACAGTTTTCAAATGGCGAACAGCTTGAAATAATGTAAATGTCATCGTTTGCAAATTTTATCCGCTAGATGGCAAGTTGTTTCCAAAATTCATTTCTTTCTGCTTCTTTTGCATACTTTAAAATAGTTTTAAATTTAGAGTATGGATTAGAAAAAAAAAATCGACGATATGAAATGAAAACGAAAGAAAATCGGATAATATTGAAATAAGGTTATGTTTATAATTAGGTATGATAACTGTTTGCTCTACTCTGAGATGACACGTTATTACACTTGGAAAGCTACATCGAAGAAATTTTAACGTCGAAAGCAAGGCGATGCGATTCCTGATCATCCGAATGACTACTGATTCTCTTGGTTGAATTTACACAGTTCATCCGAAAAATGACGAATGCTTCTACTTGCATGTCAACAGCTTGATTTGCTTGAAAATGATACTCATTGGGAAATGACAATTGCTGAAGAAATTTTTCTGAATCTATTTCGCATATTATTTTCTATCATTATTTTGAAATGCTTCCCATGGAATGCCCGTGAACTGTGGAACAAGTACAATGATGACATGTCCGAATACATTTTACATCGAATTCGTGTCAGTTCAGGGAATCCCGATCTCGATATGAATGAAAAGGTACATAACCAGGCTTTGATTTTGATCGAAGACACGTGTTACCTTATGTGCGGCAGTTTGTTAGTCAAGTTAGGAATGCCAACGCCAGATCGTGGAATGAACGACGCTTTCAATCGAGAATCGGACGTGAACGTGGACGTGAATATGATCGAGATGCATTGAACCAATCAGTTTGAACGAATGTACCACTGTTGAACCCTCAACAGAAGGAAATGGACAATACGTTGATGAATGGTGAATGAATAAAATGGTGGCTTATTTTTCCTCGATGCGGCCAGTGGAGCTGGAAAGACATTCCTCATATCATTGATTATGGCCACTGTTCGTGCGAGATAAAAAATTGCTGTAGCAGTTTCTTCTTCTGGAATAGCGGCCACGTAGAGATAGAAGGCGAAACACTCGGCAATGGCAAATTTTTTGGTAGCAAATACAATCATCACCTGGGATGAATGGACAATGGCGCACAAATGCGCATTGGAAGCACTCAATCGAACTATGAAAGATCTGTGCAATGACTCGAGATCTTTTGGAGGCGCAATGATTTTACTATCTGGCGATTTCCACCAGTCATTCCAAGATCGACCGCTGCCGATGAAATACACGCTTGCCTCAAATCATTGACTCTGGTGCTATGTGAAGAAACTTCAGCTGACGACAAACATGCGAGTTGCATTGCTAAACGATCCATCTGCCGAAGATTTCTCCAAGCAATTACTGACTATTTATTTATTTATTTATTTATTTATTGTTAAAAATTAAAATTACAGTACATGACATAACAGCTGACGCCAATTTGCCATGTACTTGAAAAATATTATATGACAAAATATAAAATAAAATAAAACTACATAATACATCAAAATCAACATAAAAAATCAAGAAATAAAATAGTAAAACTTTACATACAGTTCACAAATATTATCACTAAAAATGTCCACTTCTCTAGGCAATGCGTTGATCAATCTAACGGCCCTTGGAACTGGTGACTCATACCTCTTAATCGAGGTATAAGTTTTTAGAAATAAAAGTTTTTGCTCATAGTTTTTCCCACGTAAGAATAAATTGGGAGCATGCAAATTAATAGTCATGAGAATTTGAGGATTATTAACTCGGCCCCGAAGGAGAAGAGAAACATGCTTTAAGCTAGAAAACGATCTTCGACTATTGTCGGTAACGACCGTGTTCCTGTTGACGAATCCAACGGATTGATTTCGTTTTCGCCGAATTTTAGTAATTTCGTCTCAACGAAGGACGGCTTCATCAACAAAATGTTCCCAAACATCTAATTACAAAAATCACAATTGGTTGAGTGAACGAGCAATTCTTGCGGCGAAGAACAAGGATGTGGATCATTTAAACTTCACAATTCAAAATCAAATCGTTGGTCCACTACATTTTTTCAAATCTATCGAGCGTGTAACAAACGAAGACGAAGCAACCAACTATCCAACTGATTTTTTAAACTCATTGGATCTGCTTGGCTTGCCACCGCACAATTTACAAATAAAGGTTGGCTCGGAAGTCATCATATTTCAAGTTATCAAGTTAACACAACATGTATTGATTCTGAGACGGTACGAAGTTCGTCGGGCCAGCTAGTTTTAAATATAAACGTTGATTGTAATCTCTGATAAATAAAAATTATACTTTAATTTGTTAATGGAATGTAGAGAAATTTATTTTTATAAATATTTAAGCCTAAGAGAGTTTTATTATTATTTCCTTGTTCCTTTAAGAAAAACACAATCTATATAATTTATTAAATGCCATTGTTTTATCTGCACCAACTCATATTGCTTCGAAAAAACACATTTTTTCTAACATTTATTTGAAGTGAGTTGATGAATTGTTCGCTTAATAAATATTCCTAACCTGAACTATACAACCCCATGGCTTGTAAGATTGAAGGAAAGGCAACCAAACATTGTCGGGTACAGGATTAGGGGTAGTTTGGCTTCCGGCAAAGGTTCTAAAGGCTAGCGAAGGGAAGCAGATTACAAGGTTTGTCTTGTCGGTATGTTTTCAAAATAGGTACCGCAGGTTTTGTTTATTGAAAACCATTTGGGGCTGAATATTGGAGTCTTGGCAATATTAGATGTTTTCCTAATTTTTGGATTCTATTCTAAAACAAAACAAAGTAGAGATAACAATTTTTTTCTACAATATATTGAGCTTGAATACTTGATAGATATATCACCCAATGAAACTTCTACGTCCGTACATATTGTTGTTTTTCTATTTCTATCTCTCATTTGTACTATTTTTAATCCAATGTCTTATATACCAATACATACTTTGATATTTTTACCTTATTAGATATCTGTAAATGACATTTAAAAATATATTTAATTACAACGTGTTCTATTGACCTTAATACAGTAAGAATAATCACGCAACATTATATGAATTTTGAAAAAAAACATGTATTTTTCATACATCATTTTTACTTTATATGTACATATAACCAACGCCCTATAATTTACAAAAAAATACTTGTTATCTGGAATTTAATGTGTAAATGGATTTTTTTCAAATATTACACTTAAATCCTAAAAACAAATCATAAAAATTAAAGAAAGTGTTTAATGTGTACTAAATTATATTATTAATGGTGCTTTTATAATAATTTTAGGCTAGTTTATTAACGTACTTAAATAGAGACATACTTATGTATGATATTGAATTTAATATTACTGAAGAATGATACTGATACTGAAGTCATAAATGTACGAAAAAAATATAATGAAGAATTATTCAGCAAATGTTTTCATCGTATTCTTTTAATTGATATCATACTGGTTCAAGTGCTGTCCCATAAATATGATTTAATAAATCTTTTCCCAAAAAGCTCACAAACATCTTTATATTAAGTAGATTCTGCAATTTATTATATTTTGTTGTATTTGGGCTAGGAAGCCGAACAAAACACAACAAATAAATACTCCTGTAAGACTCAAATGCTATTAAGAGGGGAAAACTTTTGTGGAACCTCTTTGTGTGAGAATTTCCAAAGAAATCTTTTCTCTTTATATTATGACGAGCAACCGTTACCCATAATACATATCTGCCGATAAGTTTTGTATTGACTGGTCTCTTATTAATCCGCAACTCAAATATTATTTTATGCTCTATTGAATTAGTAAGTTCTTCATAAACGGCGCCGAAAGGAACAGAAAAGATAAACTTTGTCAATAGGTTATTATTTTTTTTTCATCAATAATTCTTACATAGAAATAAACATCCATCTCTAGACTCGTGTATGCTCTTAGCCAAACCTTTCAACTGTGATATAACTCGTAAGATAACCATAAAATTGAATTAATATATAACTCACGAAAACAATTTCTATGGATAACTTCACTTATCAGAAAATGTTAAGAAATATTTTCCATTAATTGATAACCAAATATTTTATCTTCACAATACAAACACTATTCTTTCAATTAAATTAAGAATTTTGGATATTTTTTTTTTAATAATTATCGAAAAAAATCAAACTGATCTCTAATATAAATTCCAATTTAATGAATAAAAATCTTACATTTTTAATATGACACAATTTTAGTTATCATATATATTTTTTGCTGGAATTTATATATTTTTTTTTATTATAATATTTGCTGAGCTAATATATTTCAATCAAAATAAAATGTTTTGTTATTTGAATTATTAAATGGTTTTTTAATGTGTAAAGTTGGATAATCGCAATCGGAAAAAAATATTATTAAATATTCTAATAAGTACTATCTTGTTATCTATAAATGATTAGCATTGTATTGATATAATTAGCATTTACTTGATAGAACTCCATTGTAATATTAGTGTTTCGCACGTAAACCAATTTTACCTGAATAATGTTTTTTTACAAAATTGCCACGGTAGTAAATAATAAATTCCCTTTCAAATAATTATAAACCTATAATAATTTACAGCCGTATCATTAAATATTCCCTAATAAAGTTATGATAATTTCGTTCGAATACTTTATATTAAAATTGCGTGATTTATTCATCAAGCCTTCATATTAAAAGCTTCACATAGCTTCCTGAATATTTCAACCTCCTTGTCATTAAATCCAAAAACATATTAGTTCCTTGGAATATATTCAAATTTATTTCCACATAAATTCACATAACTCGGGTCTCGTAGGGTTGAGCAACTTTAACCATTCTGATTCCGAATAATAATAATTATATTTTACAAAACGGTCCGATATTATAAATTGCATTATCGACTGTAGCAAATATTTTTTACGAAGTGTAGCATTCGTTTTTATATTTCAGTGTAAATACAAAGTCAATTTCGTTGTAGGATTGATATTAGTTATCATAAAACATCTTAATTTTGAGTTTTCATAGAAAAACAAACTTGTTGATTTTTTTATTTTTACACTTTTCACTATGTGAATTCTTTGAAACATAAAAAGTGTTTAATTAAGTGTTGCAGTAATGAGTGAAGCTGGTTCTGATATTATTAGATAAAAGTAGAATTAGAATAAATAATTATTTTATTTTTTGAAATATCAAGTTTTAATATAAATGTATTTACGTCGATTGCTTACGGCACTTGTGATGATTATTATATTATCGATTTATATTTCAACTTCAGCTATTTTCTCAAAAACAACAGATTTCTATAACAAGACGTTTAAAAGTATGGCTATTTCATTATAATTTAGTATGATTTTTTTTTTAGTTTTTATCATACTTTTATACAAGTGAGACTGAAAATAATAGTTTTAGTTTCGAAAAAAATCTTTTCATATAATGTTAATAATTCGAAAATGTTTGATAAAATAGTCGTTCAATTCATTATATTCATTACCATACTAATAAAAAAACTTTTTTGTATAATTTTATTCTGATAAAAATAACAAAATAATGAGTTTTATGTTAAAACATATCAAAGTAAAATATCACAAAAAAATATACTAAAAATAGCATTTTGATATATATATATATGTATATATATATATATATATATATATATATATATATATATATATGTACATATATATAGCAGTGTTAAATGTTATAATTGTAATTAAACTAAGAAAAATATTTCATTTATTATCGAACAAAGTGATACTCTAGACCAGCGTTTCTCAACCGGGGGCCATGTGGCTCCCTTGGGGGCCACAGCATGCTCCAAGGGGGCCACAGAAGAAAATATCAGTTTTGGGGAGCCACAGCAGACTTAAGGGGGGCCACGGCCACTCAAAAATATAATAAACTAAAATTTATATTACAATCAAATGTGATAAAGTAGGATAATAATACATTGTAGCAGAAATAATGTATTTATTATACATATTCGTTAATATTTTTTCAATGATATTTAAGGATACCATAATAACTGCATCCAAAAGTAAGTGTCGACAATATTGTATTGACTATCTTGTCCACGGATTTCTTTTGTCACCCCATGATATTATGAAACTCGTGCGCGTTAAATATGTTTTGCTTCACTAATGCTATCCATTTTATACAAAACACATAGACATGAAAGAAAAGCCATTTTAATAATTCAAAAAGCTTTAAGAAGTTTCCGCAACAAAAAAATAGGATTTATAGTATTCAGTGAAAAATTAGACACTGGTTTAATTAATAGTTTCTTACGAAATTTCTAAATTAATTGCAAAAGCTAGAAAAACGCATTATATTTTCAAATATTTGATTTTGCAATTTCAAGAGTTATGAATCAGAGTGAAAATGCAATTATTCAGGTGATTCCTCTGAGCAATTCCGTTCAGTATCAAGACGTATGTATGAGATAGCAGATGATAAAAAAACAACTAATTGAACATTTTGCCTTGCAAATTGACTAACCTAAAACGATGTGTCAGATTTTTGATGACGAAAAAGTTAGTTAAGATAATTTAATGCTCTTTACCAAAAATCTTAAGACACTAAAAGTGTAACGATTGAACAAGGAATTAAGATTTTTTATAAATAAAAAATATAACGCTTCAATTAATGGAAGTATTAAAGTTTAACTATTTTTTTTGAATTCCCTGCGAGATTCATCCTCAACATTGGGTTGTAAAAAATGGGACCTTTGTGTAAAACCCTTAATATTGTAATAAACAGTAAATTTCATAAAATCCCATTGACTTCAAGAATGTCTTTTTCGAAATATTTTTTTTTTGTAATCAGCTCGATGCAAATACCAATAAGCAATACTTAAGACCAAAACTGATCATTGGCAAAGCTTTGTCCCTTCGCTTAGTGGCTAGTGCCCTTAGGGTCCTCCATGGGGCTGAAAATTCAAGTACCACCCCGGGCGGGAGGACCCCTTCCTACACCACTGCATATCATTCCAAAACTTCTTGCGTGGTAGGTATTAAGTAATTGAAGCCTAACACCCAATCCATGAGAGTGGCTGGTAAAGTACGTGATACAAGGTTCGTAACCTTATTTTCTTACAGAAAATTCTTCTTACCGAATAATACAGTGCATTGGTAGTCTTTACATTAAAGTTCAAGGCGCAACAGCAATGCTACATAATGGGAGTCAAATCCCAGGTGAGGATAATTCTTTGACTGTCTTCTTTTCGACCAGACCCTTCATTCTTAAGGCCCACAGAACTGTGGTGCACAGTATTGCTACAGACGCTGCTATGCGAATTTGGTAAAATTTATGGGAAATTATTTTAAGGACAGGCATTCTTATAAATTCTTTCAAAATTTAAAAATGCGAATGGAGACCAACGCTTCGACTCCAAATTTTTGGATAGACCAATTTATAACTAGCCATGATCACTTCACTGCCAAGCTCTTCTAGGTCGGGTGATTAGTAAATAGCTTCAGAATGCTGATCGCATTTTTGAGAATGTCCAAGCATGAACAACGAACGGGAAGAACTCCATAAGATTATACGACCACAGTCGCATCTGGTGGTCCTTTTGGTCATGCCGAGTTGCATCTAGGGAAAATTACAAAGCATTCAAAGAGTTCACGGCGTCTTATGAAAAACGAAAAGAATTCATTTCATAAAAACTCTTTTGATAACGTCATTTTATTTCATTTAGCATTCTGCACCCTGCAGTGCATGCAAACTAGTTTTCAGAAATTTATGCATAATACGCGCCCGTAAGAATAGTGTGAACCATAGCGGGCTGTGATGGGTACAACGTTGGGTACCCTAGGGATTTACAAAAAAATGTAATATTATAAACTATTTTGTAAACATATTTTTTTTAACAAACAATTTTATTTTATTGTATTTTTTAAAAATAAATTTACCTACTTTTTTTTTCATTTTTCCGAGCCCCGAATATTTTACTACTATGGTTAGGGGGGCCACGGAAAAATATGAGACTCAAAAAGGGGCCACGGGCTTAAAAAGGTTGAGAAACTATGCTCTAGACGAAATCCAGTCATAAAATCATTTTTTTCTGTGATGTTTTGACATAAATGTATTTTTTCATTGAATTTCACTATGATAAAATATTAAATTTTTGATAACGGATTCAAAAACCATTTATTTATTTACTATAGATTTGTGTAAACCCCAGAGCTTCCCTTAAATGACAGCACTGCCCTTAGCTTTATAATTACAACCCTGCGGTGGCTTTCAGCCCCTTCTCGCATCAACCTACATGCAGACAATATATTTCACTGCTAATTATACTTAATTGAGCATAAAGGTTTGCTTGTAATAATTGTATATTTTTTCTTTATGAGTTTTGTAATTATCTATTTTTATGGAATAACTTCTCTAAAAAATTTTAAATTTTCTCATGAAAAACTTATTGAAAAACAAAACATGTTTTAACTTTCTTTTTTTAATCAGATTCATTTAATATCGGTGTCTTAAATCTAATTATGGGGACGATAGAGCCTGTTATGCAAGTGTACAATAATAGAAAGAATATAGTGGTAGAAAAAATATAAGTAAAAAGAGAAATGAACAAAATTATACATAGTGGGGTTACATAGTTGTAGTGGGTGATGGTCGTATTTGTTTTCATTTTGTGACCCTGTTGGATAATTCAATAACCTTGAGCTGCATTTGATTAGTTGGGGCTATGCTTATTTGATCTAACTATATTTTATCTATATATAGTCTGTACTCATCGCTCAGTATTTATTGTTTCAACTATTTATATTGTCGTCGATGATTAACTAGGAAAAAAAACATGGTTTTCCCAAATTAACTTTGTTTACATAAACAAACAACAATATGTAGATATTTCATTACATACATAAGTAAAACTAGACTAAAATAGAAATTTTGTTTTACACTGAGAAACTTAATCAAAAATATCTTTATGTGAGGTTAAAATATGCCAATTTAGTATTTTTTTCATTACTTGTTTTTAAATTTATCAATACTTTACAAACAAAACGTTATGATAAATAAAATTACCCATTATTCTATTAACTCAAGTAGTGAAGAAGATCAAAATTAATGTACATTTAAAAATTATAATTTTTTCAATAATTTTATGAAATGGAAATGAGTATTTACTACGCTAACATATTTCTTCCGTGAATGCTATGGTCTTGAATTTCAAAGAACTTTTTCAGATACCAAATTTTTTTCTCTTCTTCTACGCCATACGGGTCAACGGTCTTTCAATTCTTAATAATATCAACTTATATGCTACAAATATGTAGGTCATGATATTTATTCATCATATTTTCTTATTGTTATATGACACGACAAATGCAAGGATTGTTATTCGTGAAAATACAGGTAAAAGCAAACGACACACTGTAATCAACGAAATATTTCACTTTTAATGTCTTCACTGTCATATCTAAGTACTAAAATAATTATCATAATAAATGCACAGTTTTTAAATAATTTCAAATTTTAGATAATATATTAGAACGGGTTTAAATTGATAATGCCAGTGAGTAACAAACCCTCAAAAATGGATCTAATTTTAAAGGAATAATGTGGAATTAGTACCAAGAGTTCCTTAAAGCATAATTTTCGGGAATATTCAATAAACTGCTGAGCGTTCTTAAAATAAGACTAATTTTGTAATATTTTTTTGTGTAACATATTAATAATATTTTATAAAACAAAAGGAAAATTAATAATTTAATGTGATCTTATCGATATTTGTCTTTTAAAAAAAATCACTATCATTATTTATGGCGCGTTCTTGTCATCTTGAGTATCAGATACTGTATAAAACTATTTAAATCTTCGTTCCTAAGAAATTGAGCACAATAAAAAAAATACCTTTTCTTTATTTAAATAATTGTTTCAATCTTTTAAGTCATACAAGGCTTGTAAACGAAGGGTTGGTAACGTCGTAGTATAAATATTATTCTAAATGTTAATCCTTACCTTGATTCCATTCCACAACTTCTAAATTAATGTTCCAGCCGCCACAAATTTCACACCGCCAAATATATGTTTACATTTATGACATTCATAATTATTTTAATCTTTAGTTACGAGTTTGTTTCACATACTTATTTGATTCGTTACTAAACACAAAAATTAAAAAGTAACTAAACTAAGCATCAACTATTTTTTTTTATTATTTATTCTTAATTTTTAATTTTAATTATGAATATTCTTCTTCTATAGTTCTTTTCAGCAGCATCCATTGCCACTTAGTGTTTCTTTTCATGTGTAATGTTCTTTTTTTGATTTCTATATATTTTTTTAAAAATAAGAAATGACATTACGTATTAAATTAAATTAACATCTCGATTTATGTGAAAACCTAAATAAAAAAATATTAAACAAACTACACATGAAAAAATTAAACACTTTTTTTAACTAATTCTCTATTATTCGTTGGATCTAGCTAACATTAACTACAGTTAATAATATTTGCGATAATCAAATCCGTTCATGATCTAAAATGAATAATGAAAAATTATTTCACAGTGTTTTATTGCTTAAGATACATTTACCCTATGAATTAATAGTAAGCACCTTAAAAGTGACAAACTAGAATACTAAAGGGAACAAATTAAATGGTCAGAATAAAAATATGAACGGCCAGAGTAAAAATATTATACGGTCAGAATATTTTATAACCATTTTGGATAGGTTAGGTTAGATTTCTTTTTATTTTCGTTTAAATTATGACTATTAATTCTGACTGATATTTTATGACCATTTAATAGAAATTCTGACCAATGTAATATAAACTCTGACCGGAAAAATACGAGCCTATACAAAATGATTGCGTGAATAAAAAACCCTTTTTAATCGTTTTTTTTTTCTTTTCTTTTTAATTTCTGAGTGTATTAAATTGTTTTATTAAACAGGGTGTTTGTGAAAATTCATACAAGGATTCAATCTTAGTCTCCGGGTTTTTTTTTTGTTGAATCCCGCTGTGCTCTTAAATGGAAGTTGTATTATTCAGATCATAACATTTCATCTTCGGTTCGGTAAGTTTTTATGAAAACCTTTTTTGCACACGTATCGTAAACGCAACGAGAAAATCGCAAGAGCTACGTGTCACTTTATTTTTTAACATTTCAATTTATCTTTTGAAGCAGGGTTGAAAATTTATTCTCTATCCGTCTTTCGTACCGCGCCAGACCCTTCTTGGCTCACATAATTCGTTTAAAGGGCTGAACAAGCAAACCTTTAAGCAAGCCTTCTCTTTGATGCAATTTATTTTTCAACGAAAAATCCAGAATTCTCCGAAAACTTTCATTTTAGAAAAAAAAATCATGCGTGAATCGAGAGAACTACTTTTTGATTTGCATTTAAACAAGAACAACTTTATTTACATTTCTTGTTTTGGGTATAAAACAATTCTATTATTTTCGTTATTCAATTTTTTTCAATAAATACACATTGTAATTAGATTATGAAAACAATACATTTACTTATTGTCTATTCAGAACAATTGATAATAAAATAATATCACTTTGTTATTACCGGAAGTATAATTTCGAACAGGACCAATTTGGTTAAACCTTGAAGGGTTAAGCCAAATTGGTCCGTATTACGTGCACAACACTGAAACCAGCAAGCTCTGTATACGTTCATTTTTAGAATGAATATTTATCAAATAATTTGTTTTATTGTAATAATTAGATTGAAGTTATCATTTATAATACATTATGTCGTTTTTTTATAATCTTAAAAAAATGTAGATAAACTGTCAATTTTGTTTACGGAAGGATATGGAAGAATAATATTATTCGATTATAGTTATAAAAATAATTATTTGTATTTAGCTGTGCTTCCACTTGTTGTTTAAAACGGTGGAAAAAATATATGTCCGATATTACGGTTGAAACTTTTTAGCGTAACCATATAGCGTCGATAAAGCACCGGTATTTGAGTAATAACATTAAATTTAAAAAACTTGACAGGTTTTACCCAGAATGTCACCAGAATTTTTTTTCTAAACAAAAAAACATAATTTATTTATTTGAGTATGTGCTTGTCAACCAAATGTTTATTAGATATGAATGATCCGCTATTCAAACTTTATTTTAGGTACAGTGTTAAAATATAAAACATAAATAAGCAATGCCAGAAAATGCGCTCAAATTTATTTGGATTTTTTAATATTCATATTTTGTTTACCACCTCCGATCCCAATATAGAACATTGTGCATTTATAATAAAGCATGTCAGAGGAGTTTGATTTTGAAATAACTGGTTTTAATTCAGTCGCTTCACAAAGAAGAATGACAGTGTCCTAGTAGGAAGACTACCAACATTTAGATATTCGCTCACTCCTCAGGGTGAGTAAAAAAAGTGTATCAAAGAAAGGCAGAAAGAATTAATCAAAGTGTATATCTTTAGTTACCCGTTTTTCTTTGATAGTTTCAATAGTTATGCATAGTCTGTTTAAATAAAAAAAGACATAATCCACAAATAAAAAAATTAACATGACACACAACGTTTTCTCAATGGTTTTGAGTAACTAGCAAATTATGAAATATACACATTCTTGAAGTGCACGGACACTTTTAAAATGGTTCAAAAAATAGAATACTCGTTTTTACTAATTCCACTTTTGTTTAATATGATCAGTACCGGTTTTTCTCATGACGAGCATTAATACATAAATTTATTAATTATAAATTAAGTGAGATTGGTAAAAATAAGTATTTTAATATTTTATATAAAATCTAATCTACCAAGTATTGACATTAAATACCCTAAAAGTGATTTATAAAATGGTGTTTAACTGATTTAATTTAATACTTATTTAATTATTTATTTCAGAAAAACTATCTATTTAGTCTTTTTCTTGGTCGGAATTTTCAAATGCCCTTCTTTTTTCAAACTTAAAAGATAAATTTAAATGTTAATTCGGAATTTATAGACCGCATTATTTTGATACAACGTGTATCAAGTCCAACACAATGTGATTATTGAAAAAAAACTGTGGGTTACGTCTTTTGTCTTTCAACAGTCAAATAATAGTGTTTTTTACTTTATTTCATGAAATGATACTGTTAATAATAAAATCAATATAAAAGTAATTTAACCTGTGGTTTGTTGTTTTAATAAAAAATCTTTTTTACTCTCCTGATTCATGAATAAAATGCAGGCTTTGTATAATTCGAATTTTATTATCCCTCGCTTTATGACAATTATATTTTACGACAAATCTCTGTTGCGTATAACTTTTGCTTAACCCTTTGAACGTCGCTCGCGTAATATACGCACCGCTTCATCATTCCTATCACCCCTATCACGTCCTATTATGCCGCCGATGAAATCACATACGGCCCCATAAAAAACGCTCACTTAGTATTGTCTCACGTATAAACGAACATATCTGTGGTGCTCGAGTGGCCGGCGAATCAATATTTATTCCGCAACCTTCACTGCAGGGTGGTTTGTGCGCGCGTCCGGTGGCAGAAACGGTACCCTCATCTGTATTCTGACGGTCTACTGGCGGCTTCCGCACGCCAAACGTGTACCGCGAAGGCCTGTCGGATATTTTTGACTTCTTCGTTTTTCGCGAATTCATTTGATAGGGTTGCTTTAAAGTTAAAGCAATACATATTCAGGTTTTTATTAAATAACAGAGTAATTTCATAAAACGTTTGACATCCCGTTTACCGCGTAAGTAAATAGATTTACTATGCTGTTCGTTGAGCCATTAGGGTCCGCTGCCAAGGAATCAAATCGTTATATTTATGTTTAATTAATTTAAAGATTTGAATAAAAAAAAAATGATATGTTAATTCCTTAGATGTTACTTTTATGCAGTGCTTTTTTACCCATTTAACGCGGTGGAACGGCGTTCCGACACCTTTCTTCTCGACGTTTTTAATATTTCAAAATAATATTTGAAAAAAAAAACTGCTTTGAATTACGCTTTCCGAGATTTGCTATAACTTAGTTTAGGCCTAAAATATCTAAACTGTGATGTCAATGTGAACTTATAAGTCAAAACACCATATTTTTTACTTATCTTTTTATGGAACTAAGTCATCGATGTATTCGGAAAACTGTGTCAAAATATAATTAAATAAAGACTTTATTATCTTATAACAGACGCATATGCATGAAATTTGTAGCTGATGGCTTGAGTTACAGATCCCACAACAAAAGAAGCGATTTTTCCGTACAAAGTTGTCAACGTTGTCAATTAAATGTAAAATATATGTGTATCAATAAGATAATAAGCTTTGTATTTGAATTTTCAATATTATATACCTACATATATGCATGATACCAGATGATATGTCCATTAAATATAATCCAAAATATCGACCCTATTTATAAATATCGACACAATTTTTAAATAAGCCAAAATACGTATTAAATGGTTAACTGCTCATACACACTATAATAAAATATTTTTCATGTTTCTATTCCGAAAAATATTTGACACAATTGACATTAGACATTACACATTATAATAAAACAACGATTTTTATAATTAAAATATTTAAATGTACGGAATATTTTGTGTGCGGAGTATTCTATGTACAGAAGGTTCGTGTTTGGATAAACCACGGAGCCATTTTATCATAGAACCAATCTATGTTACATGAGATATTTAAACAGGAGACTTTATCCTATAAGTCCAAACTTTTCATTTTCTATTTACTCAGAACTGTCAATTTTTTACTTCTCAACTTCTGCTAGTTTGGTGAAAAATTGCTATCAGAATTCGTAATATTTAATAGTACATATTTGCCAACGCTCACCCCTAGCACTTGCGGTCCCCATACATTATCATTATGGCCAATACAATTAAATTACCATTTTTATCATCTTCTTTTGCAACGTTATTATTAAGTGATTTCTTTTTAATTATACATCAATACATAATAACGATGGAAGTTTTTTTAATAGCTAAATACGATTGATTTTTTATACATACAACTTTCCAATGCGGCATCAATAAACACCCGGTATTTTTAAAAACGAAATATATTTACTGATTTTTCACTAAAATTAAAGAAATAGCAACATATTTTTTCGTTATTAAAAAAAATAGCTTTTGTTTTTCAGTAATAAATTAGATGTGAAAAATGTTATTCGTTATATTTATAAGTAATTATTGTATTAATGGTTGGCCAATTTTCGCTTGTATTTTGGATATAAATATTCAACATCTTTTCAATAACCATAATTCATAGATTCCTTTTATTTATTCACTATACTACCTATTCAAATTAATTGGCGTATATTATTTTTATGAACTTCGCAGTACCTTTGTTACGATAACAAAACTAAAATGGTTAATAAAGATTTATTTCAACAGTGGTTAGGATAAATATTGCTGCCAAAAATACAAAAGCGTGGCGTCAAATTGTTCTTGGATTTTCATCAGTTATATTTATTCTGGGCACGAACGTGTTGATTTAACTCTTTTCCCGACGGAGCATGTTGATTTTTGATTCCTATGCTTTTCTATGAGCTAATTAATGAATGACCGGGCGAGAGTTATATTAACTTTTGTGACGATATTTTGTGTCTCTAAAAATGTTTTTTTTATCAATCCTGAATAGAAATGTAATTACGATCATAATTATGAACAATTTTTTGTCTGCACTAATTTAATCAAATCCTTGCATGTAATGTATGTACATAGCTTGCTGTAGAACCAATTATTTCCGCATTTAAAAAAGTCGTTGTTTTTCATTAACCTTAAACTAAAAATAAATTCAAATGTTTCATGTTTTTTTTCTACGCTAAAAGCAAAAATAGTGAACCTACTACCTACCTGTGAATTCTAAATTCTCAGCGCAGTAAAAACTAAATTTTTGAACTTGTCAAAGTAAACACATTTTTTTCGATTCTGCTGCTATGTACCCACATGTTACCAGTTAAATTTCTTACACCTAATGCCACATATCGTCGGTAATTTTCTACAATCTCGTATCTCAAAAATTATAAGTTTTCTAGAGTTACATAAATTTAATTTAATCTGCCGCTTTTGCTAATGCTTTCTTTTCACTTCAATACTTCAACAGATTGACTACTTAACCTATCACTTTTTCACATCTTATGAATTTTTAAACATGTTTTGGTACAATCGTTACTTTGGTCTTGTAGTTCCAGCGTCGTAAGTGTTGTTTTTTTCAATTAATATAATATTTGAGTTCGTATTTATGAATGAACAAAATATTTCATCAATTTACAAAATAAATTTGCTTTTATTTGACCTAAAACCTTTGTTTTTCATAAAAAAGTAGAATTTTCGTTAATTTTTAACAAGGTTTTACAGTTTTTATTTCATATGAATCAAAATTAAATTATTCATTAGTAAAATCTTATTTCTATAAAATAATTGGGTTGCGAGTTAATCCAATGAAAAATGGTTTTTATTTTCACGCAAAGCTTTGGCAGGATGTTCAGTTAGGAGCTTATTTTTAGTTCCAACACAACACTGTCCGAATTCAAATAACGCAGAAGTTAAGCACAAGTCTTACCGGAGGATTCTGAAATACACGGTATTTAAAAATAACATAGCTCATTGCCAATGAAGCATTTCTGTATTAGATAACAATTATTTCAGATGCTATATTGTTTTGTTTTAATTCCAATTTCAATACTTTTTTTGTTTTCGTAAAACCATTCATTGCTCAAAAAATAAAAACACTTTTTTAAATGATTATATATAAACAAGTTACGAGAAAAAAATAAACACACTGTGCGTAGCTGTAGCCATAAGATTTATGGCACCAAATATATTCACTTTGTAAGTTTGCCTTCCGTAAATTTATTTATTAGAAAACCTTGTACATGGTGAAAATTTATTTTATTTATTCATACGGTTCTTTTTAAACATACTATGTGGATTGCCATTTCATCCCCACATGGGAATAATCCACTTACATTCTCTTTGGGTAGGCTTGCAACTGCCATTCTTGCAGGGTAGGTAGACACCCTTTTTACGTCCTTCCATTTTTCGCCGAACTTACAAAACCACTGCTAGAAAGGTTTTAAATATCTGTCTGCCTTTTGTTTACTAACTTTGTATCAAAAAGTAAAATAAAATGCTTACACAATATGAATCACTTTGAAAAAAGAATTATTAAACCAGCATATTGCTACATTAATGCAACTGTTTTGAGCTTTGAATGCCGTTATATGAGATATATTTTATTTTCAAGGTGAATAATGTTGGCAGGGTTCACTCTTATTTTAACATTCAATCAATACGGGGTATCGTCTTTCAGTGATACTCAAAACATGTTAATTTAATATCAATGCACGAGTAACACAAAATACTATAATTTAAACATAAAAATTATATTGTTTTTAATTTGGTTGATATAATATTATTTCATTGTAGCACAACATTTAATCAAAAACACAAGTCAGAAATTATGATTACTCTTATAAAATTATGTGTTTTAGAAATGAATTAGAATTTGTCAAACGACTCTTATTTTTTTGAAACCGATTTTTTTGGATTTTCTTACTGTTGCATTGGTGTAGCAACATTCATTATACTTCTCCAAAATTTTCTCCATATTTTTTTACCGATAATTTATTGAAGTGCAAAGTGCAAATCAGGATACACTGTACAATGTGTAAAGCAGTAAAATGTGTATAAATAATTTAGATAACTCTGTTTTTTCCCAAAAATAAGAGTTGATAACAGCAATTGTTAACTTATATAAAACTACCCAATACACTGTATAGATACAATTTTACTTTAAATCAAATTTACGTAATACACGATTCTAGACGTGATTTGAAGTTGTAGGTACTTCAAACATAAAATAAGCACCGCAACATACTGTAAGATGAATGGATTTAAACTTTTAACGGCGTAAACTTTTAAAATTATGGAATTTTATTCAAAGTAAATGGCAGCAATCCATTACGTAATATATAAAAAACTCTTTTTGCAACTGGCAGAAAAGTTTTTAAACTTATTTACTTAGCATTATTTTCTATTAAAACTCTTTTACCATTAAATTCACCTGTCATAAGCTTACTGATAAATATAAAGTATTAGGTTTTTTATGCTTATAGAAACTTTAAATAAGATAAAAAAGTAGAAATAACAATACATCGTCGATTCCTTACTAGTATAATCAAATAATAATTGTATATGAAGCTTGTGAAGTCAACTATCAGTATTCTGGCTTTTCTCGTGCTGGGCACAGACTAGTCTAGTAAGACTATATCAAATTCTTACATCTGATTAAGATTTTAAGTGGAGTTAGTGTTTTTACGGTTAACGAAACAGTTCATTATAATTATGACGATGTAATGTGTTTTTAAATTTGTAGAGTTTGTCTTCAACTGTCCAGTACTTAAATCACTTACAAGAGTGAAAACTTGAAAGCGTCTTTTGTTTTGATTTGACTTTTTTTTACATTATGCGATGAATTTTTGGCTTTTCTAATATTCAATGCAATGAAAAAAAAACATTTTTAAAGTTTTTACTGTCATTTCTTGGTGGAAAGACAATATAATATATCAAAAATGAAACACTTTTTCAACTAATTCCATAATAATTATAAAAGACAAAGACTAGTTTCCTATATCATGAGCATAATCAATTGATTACAGTTATATGGTTAGATGAAAAAATACTTAAATGTTAAAAAGTGCATTTGACTAACTTTGGTACTGACCACCTCAAACATTGACTGTTGGTTGGTATGTAATGATAAAAAAAACAGTAACATGAAAGAATATCACTGTACGTTTGTCGTGAAATATTCTAAATGAAATTTGAACAAATTTAACTCTTTTTCTATTTGTAAGTTTCATTATAAATAAAGTTCGTTATACTTAAAATATTAGACAGTATTTTAAATTTAATACAAATTCATTGTTTTTACTTTTTGTCCACCCATGCACGTAGAATATCTTTTGAGTCAAATGTAGGCAGTTAGTTGATTCTTAAAACCACTCCATCAGAAGTACCGACGTCATAGCTGGTTTTAAAAAGCTCGCCTTCCTTATGAAAAGAAAAGTTGAGAGTAGCTTTCCGCATTTCAATAGCAGCTTATACGAAAAGTTTTAATGTTTAATGACTTGATAAAAAGTTTTTTCCTGGCCTCAATGTTGTGATATTGGCAAAATTTGTTACTGATCATACTTTTTTCAATAATCAATTTAATTTTATTTGAAATTTGATTCGTAAAGTTTTTTTAGTATCAAAGAGGCAGTATCTACAGTCCAATATTGAGCAGGACTTTGGAAAAATAATTTGCATTTTTTGATTCGTTATCATATTAATGAGAGTATTTTTTGTTAATTTACATCAGATAAAAAAATCGATTTTTGCGCGACGCGCTAAACATATATTTAGGTTTTCTTTGGTTGCTTTTATCACTATTAAAACTGTTGAAATAAAACCTGTAACGGTTTATAAATATTGAGTTATTGTTTCTAACCACAAAATGACATCTTTTCAAATTAAAAAGCGTACAAACTTCATTTATTTGCGTATTTTTATTAAAAAACGTGAAATGGTTTCTGTAACCCGTTATTTTTTAGTTGCGACAAATTGCTTCCACAATATTGCCACTGTTGATAATCGTCGGACAAATTTCATTTGTTTTATATTCCTGTATAAAATTGTGAGTTTTAATTAACTTTGAAACTTGATAAATGGAGCACGTTTTTGCAGCCAGCGTTAAAAACTATCTGTCAACTGCAAGTCCGCTATGACACTTCAAATGAAGCTGATTGAAAGTTTTCAATTAAAAATAAAATGCATGATTTATTTTGACTTCGTTCGAAAACAAATAATAAATTATGTTTTGCGTTATTTTTTGTATTGACTTTTTTTATTTGAAAGCCTTTAAGGCAAATTGTATTTTATTACGTGAAATTTAGCGAAATTTTAAATTTATGAGAGCTTAGGATACTTTTCAATGAATATGAATTAAAATATATGGTCTTCTAAGATATTATAAAATTAAACAACAGCAAAACGAGCTGAAAACTTACCAAGCAAAATAAAACCAATATAAACAGACTTCGCTCCTTATGTTAAGTTTATTGAGTTTTGCTTATATTGAAAACGAAGAATAAAATGTATTAAAAATTTCAGTAATAAAAAATTGAAATAACGGATATATTTTCAATGGAGTCGGCGGTAACTTTTAACGGTATTAAATAAAACTTAATGACATGGTTATTTTACTGGAAGTGTAACTTCACTTGTCAAGTGTTTTCACTGTTTGCGGACACAAATATACTTCGCATTTTTTGGCTTTCAAACTTCAAAATTAAATGCTTCTCGAATGGCTTTAGTTTTTTTAAAATATGTTATTTGTCTAGTAACCGTGTCGCAAACTGTCAAAAATTGTCAACAGCAGCTTTTTAACTTAAAAAATAAATGTATATACAACGAAGCATAAAATAATGCAATATAAAACAAATATATGATTTGAACCGTTTTCTAATAATGGTTTGCATTGTGTGATGAGCTTTATCTAATTACTAACCTTGAATATGTATGTTAGGTACAAAATTTATTACGAATTTATTATACAAATATTTGTCAAAAGTAACAAATATGTTTAAGATAATTATTCAAGATGGAAACGAAATTAGTTGAATACTACTTAATAAATTCTTAAAATAAATTCAACAATTCAAAACTTTATTTCACATAATTTTGTATCGTAAAACAAAAATACCAATTTTGGTAAGAAGTAAACATTTTATGAAAACGATATATTAAGAAATATAAATTTGTGTAACGACTGTTTTATTTTCTTTTTATAAACATAATAACGTTTTGGTTTTTTATATTAAATTTCTCTCTATAACAAAAATGTAGACATGAATATACATAAATATAAACATCGATGTGTTTTTTTCTAGATCGGATTTCCTAAACGTTAGAGGCTTCGACGAAGATATCGTTGGATGGGGAGGAGAAGATGTGATGCTGTATAGGAAATATGTCAGATCAAACATGAAAGTTGTGAGAGCTACCGATCCTGGGATATTTCACATATGGCATCCAAAGGTATGAATTACATTTTATACAAACTCATGTTACTTAAATAATAACTTATCTAAAAGAAGCGTATTCTTAAAAAATCGTCAGTAAAAATTATTACAAACATACTCACTATAATATATTACACCCTTTTACTATATATTCTTCTTAAAAATAAGGTACAGTGAGTTCTTCTTGTTCTATCACAATTTTCATTGAAAACAAGAAGTTGAGCGCTCCACATTGTGATTGGTCATGGTTTAAAATAATATTATCGTCAAAATAGTTGTGCAAATATTATATTGAGATGTTTAATACCATGATAATGAATGGACCAGTGAAGGGTAACTTGCAGCCTCTTGGCTACTCTGATGCGGCCTTTTGACTTGATCAAAATATTCAGTTTGATACGCAAGCGTTTAGAAAAAGAGCATAATTCTATGTTCAACGATCGGGAGGGGGGGTGTGTCAACATTTTCTTTACTGCGGCCTTATGTTGAATGAGATAAATGAATGTATTCTTCAAAAATGAAACGGTTCTCCACCCATGGAATGGATCCTAATTTTTTTTTTCACAATTTTTATGTCTTTATCCGCCATATCCTACCGTAATTCATAAATAAACTTCAAGTATCTTACCAATGATTGTATTTTTTAAGTTTGTGTATTTATTAATATTTATTAAGAATACTTCATACTTTGATCCCTTTCTTTATTCTACTCTCAAAAACATTTAATTTACAAAACTCGTCGAACTCTCTTACCCATTGTATGTAAATATCTTTGTTAATTATCTACATAAACTGTTTAAAGTTACAGTTAGATTAGAAAATCCGGTTTTATTGTTAAATTAATAATTAAGGATTATTTACTTTGTATAGTTATCTACATTTAAGCATCATAGTATTCACTTTAAATAAACAACAATAAAGCCGAAGCTTTATTCACGAAAACTTTTCTCACAGCTTCCAAAAATGTTTCACATCTATCACAACTATAATATTCAAACAATAAAACGGCGCCTGTCAAAATATTAATGGTGCTAATTTACTGCCAGTGTATTTAGTTATGTAATTAATATCTTTGAAGGTCAATTACAACACCTGGAATGCTTTTTTGACGTTTATACTAAAGTAATATTATTTTATACAAATTTAAGGCGTATCCCTTGAGAATTATTATGATTAATTACCTATTCTTGTAAAATATTAGAGGCATCGTAGTAACTTAATTAGATGATAGAGCAATAATAATTAACATTTGAAATATTATTCCGCTGCGTTGTTATGAAATGAATATTAAAATAACTTTGATGATTATGTCCCTATTCGTATTCGAAACAGAACTTCTATTACACTTTAGGAAAAAACCTATCTGGAAAAATATCTTTTTATTTCGAAATGTTCATTTATATTTTTTAAGACTGTTTAATTTCACAGTTAGTGAAATTTATTTCGCTTCTTTGTGAAACATCTTTGAACTGAAAAATGCTAAGCTATTTATTCATTAAGTTATACATTAGTTTAAATTCTTAACATATAAATTATAACAAAATGTAGATCGAGATTTTTTTTGTATATTTGAAATAAAAAGGTGGATAGTTGCGAAAAATAAAAGTACCAATTATAAATTAATCGAATTTGTTTTGGGATTCAAAACTCACAACAAATCAATCAAATAGTGATAAGTTACTTGTAATATTTGATATATTATTTATTTCAATACGTTTATTGATTTTATTAAATGTTGTATTATTTTTTATTTTTTTTTAAACCATGTCCGCTCCCAATGTAGAGCATATGGACTCCTAATGGAGTTTATCTCAACAGAAGTGTTTCTACGAGAACTGCTTGTTACTCAGTTGCTCAACCTCTCTTTTTCCAAAGAGAGTAGGGATAGAAGCATAGGGGCTAGGACAGGATTAGTGGTAAGCTAATCGCTCTCGATACGCCCCGTTCGTAGGATAGGATGGGTGAGAGGGGGGAATTCAAGACATCACATACACCCATGCCTTTGAACAGAAATTCATAAATCGATTGAAAAATCAATTTATAAAAACGGTCCGTACCGGGATTTGAACCCGGGCCCTCCGTAGCCGAAGCCAACAACGTTGACCACTCGACCACACAGGCGGCTGGATAGATTATTTCTTTATCAATAACCTGAAGGCATAATAATTATATCACGTCCGTTTTTACCAATTTCCAGCAATGTATATTCTTCGGTACATTATTTTATCATTTTCTTTTATTTATCATATTCGTTTCCTGAATCGAACATAAAAATAAAATGTTCATAAAATGAGTGTCAATATCACCAAAATTCACAAATAAGCCGTTTTATGATTTCCTATTAAGTTGTTTAAATTTACATAATAGACCTCCCGTGCTTTTGGGGTACTGGAAAAGTACCTACCACGATCAGTAGAATGACAGCATTATCTAATATAATTTTATGCTAAAAATGAATCCTACAAATCTATGGGAAACGTATTTTGAATGTTAATTTTATTCATTATAACGCCAAATACATCCATTTTTAATTAAAATATTTGAGCATATGGTCACTTACCATTATTTTATCAATAGAATAAAATAAAATAACTTATATAAAATATACAATTACATTAAATTGAAAAATATTTTTTTGAAAAGAGTAGCATTTCACAAAATATATTTGTATAATAAGGATCACCAGTAGTTGACATTTCAATTTTGAATATCAAAAAATACTATGAATATACATATTAAAATTTTTAATCAATCCTTAGAATTATCCTGGAGTGATTTCTCAAATTATTTTACAAATATCTCATTTCAATAAGTTAACATATTTTTCTATAAATTTCCATGAAAAATATTTCAAAGAACTTTATATCCTTCTTTGACTTTTTAAATCCATTAGCCGTCATCTGCGTTATCGGAATAGCGAAAACCGCAGCTTTTTAACTTTAAAATGAAATTCAATATTCAATCATTTTATACAGTAAAGATATGAAAGATGATCTAATCCAACCCTGCCCTAGCTTTGAAAGTCTGTACCAGGAATGCACTATTGCATAATGGAAAATATCAGAGATATTCAATTTAATATTATGGGCTAGGGTTGAAAATCAGCATCGCTATAGATAAATCAAGAGAAACACACTTTTGTAACTATTGTCATGTTCCGTTATTAAAGGCTATAGAAGTTCATAAAAAAATTCAAACAACACAAATACGTCTCCTAAATTTTTATATTTATCTTTACTTTTAAGAGGCACAACAAAATGAGCATGCTTTAATTAAATATATTTTTTTAATACATGGCCACCTAATGGAGGTATCTCAAAACACATTATTTTATTAGAACTGCTAGTTGCTCAGTTGCTCGATTTCTCTTTTTAAAAAAATGTATAAGTAAAAAGAATAGGGCCGCAATAGAACTAGTGGTTAACTAATCGCTCTTACTACGCAGCGTTATTTTAATATTGGACAAGTGGGAGATACTTTTAGCTATGGCAAACACTCATTTCTTTGAACAGAAGTCGATAAATAGATTTAATAAACGCTGTTCGTCCTGTGATAAGAACTAAAGGTGTCCATCACGGGTTTGAATACCAATTGAAAACCATTTTTTCAATCGGTTTATTAATTTCCGTCTGAACATATTGATTTTTGCGATGTTTAAAAATTCCCTCCTACGCTTCTAAAAGCGAGAGCTATTAGCTAACCAACAGCGCTTACTAACCTTATTATTTATATCCCAACTCTCTTTTATTTTATATCTCCCAACTTTACATAACCTAACGGTATTTTTTCTATCCCTACTTTCTTTGAAATAAAAATTTTAGCTACTGAGAAACAAACAGTTCCCTATGGCGCAACGGTTATCGTTGTTGGCTTCCGTGCTGGACCTCAAGTCCCAGCATTTTTTCGATTTATGTTCGTAAGCATGGTTGTTGGTGATCTTTCAATAACTGGGCGTAGCGAGAGCGATTAGTTAAACACCTGCTCTGTCTCAGCTTTCTCCTTTTATCCTTACACTACTCTAATTGGAAAAAGGGAGGTTAAGCAACAAAAAAAATAGTCCTCACAGAAAAACTTCAATTGAGATCTCCCCACTTAGAGGCCATATTGAGAGTGAACATTAATTAAAAAAAGATTCTGTATTTTAATATTCCAACTGACAGTATATTGATAAATATAATAATTACACTGCTCGTTTTAACGAACGACACTGATCATCATATAAAAATTAAAAATGGGGATGTAGAGAAATGAAAATTTTCTTTATTTTTATCGATATAAAATCCTTATTGAATACCTCTGAAGAGACTTCATATTAAGTTATGAAGCTTTTCTATTATATCTAGTCAAGAATGTGGTTACGCGGCGAGAACGTCTATGGTAATACGACATTTTACTTAAGAAAGAGGTTCTTTGGATCTCTGGCAAGCAATCTTCAGCGGGTAATTCATTTCCTACGACGGACATTATTAAGAAGCATAATAAGTGGCTTCTCTTCAGTTTGAATCACGAACAAGTGTTCAAGAAAGGAATATATTATATGAAACAAGCTAAATCATGTTTCTTTTTTTTTCACTAAACCATGTATGTTACGATTTTTAATATCGTTACGTGGCCATTGAAATTTATATCTTATAATATTTTTTCAATATCGCAATGCCGTGGGTTCCTCACAAATTCTTTGACATGTAATTAAATATCAAAGAAAACTTTTGAAAACAAAAATTGACTTAAAAAATTCTACAAGCTAGTAATAAACTATAATATCCTTATCTTATAATTAATTTTTAAAGCTCTAAGATTATCCGTATAAGTTTAATCTAAAGGATATGGACATTTATTTTTATTTGTATATTTATGTCTCTTTTAAATTGTTATCAACTGATTAGATAAAAATAGTTGTTTCACGTTTTATTGTTGTGAATGTGAATAATTTGCTATTTTACTTATCCCAATAATTTATCACAAAAAGTGTCACTACATGAAAGCGAACATCGATTCAAACGGATCGGACTGTAAGTTTTTTCACATAGTTTTTTTTAATCTTTGTAAGTGATAAAAAATAATGGTAATTTCAAAACGTCTATTTTTTTAAATCCATGTCCTCTTCTCATGTGGAGCATCTTAACAGAACTCCTTCTTCGAGAAATGTTTGTTACTCAGTCGCTCAACCTTTCATTTTTCAAACAGAGTAGTAAGAATAGAAGGATACCGCTAAGACAGGACTAATGGTTAACTTATCTTTCTCGCTACGCCGAGTTATTGAAGGAGTGGAAGGGTTGGAGGGAATTTTAAAAAACTTCTACTACTTGTATGTATTTGTCTATGTAATTGGTTTTTACTAGATAGTTCCACCAAGTATTGACAGTGAACACCCTAAAAGTGATATAAAGCTGTGTTTTGCGTGCTACAAAAATTATAATTATCTAATATTGTAATCGGTACACGAAATCATTCAATTAAACTTAAATCAGTTCTCATCAAATTACGAAATGTCACTAAATCAAGTTAATTATTTTATATATTTTTTCTTTCTACAGGTATGCTCAGGTGGTTCTGGTGGCCAGAAACTATCGACTGAGCAATACAGGGCGTGCATCCGTTCAAGAGCCTTAAATGAAGCATCTCATGCCCAATTAGGTTTCCTGGCATTCAGGGAAGACATCGCTGCCCATGCCCCGGCGCCTCCAGTGAACTCGCATCCTCCGCGCCCAAGTACTTGATCGCGCCGCACTCAGCCTCCCTCCAGCGACCTATGGAAAATAGAATTTTAAATGACAAGCAACACTTGTACAGGAAAAACAGATTGGCAAATATTCGATGACTGATTATTTTTTGACTTCGAAAGAAATATAATAATGTACATTATTTTCAAAAAAAATTACGGATATCATCAATTTTAAAATCACTACAACATTGTAAATGAAAACATCACTGATTTCAGGTGTAATATAAAAAAATCTTCTCGTAATCGTTTATGAAAATTGCTACAATTATTATGAAACTATCATACTTATATCTGCTATCAGTATACTATCAGTCATAATTTTTTTTTGAAAAAGTAATATTCAAATTGTCAAACATGCATTTTTAACAAATATTTTATTGTTTTTACATATCACGTAAATTTAATTTGCAAATTAATGCATATGGAGTCCCCATGAACTGGCTTCACTAAGAATTTCTTACCTATGTAGCGATCACGCCCTTCCGTCGTGACCCAAAATATTAGCGATGAAGGAGACTCGAAGAACTTTGATGCTAGCGTTTCCTAGTACTTAAAGCTCCATTTATTTGATATCCAAAAAAACTACATTGAAAGTATTATTTTTAAAATGTTTTTTTTTATTGAAAGAGTCATTTACGTCAATTTCGAAAAATCTCAAGATTTTTAAAACGTTAAAAATACTGCGTACATTGGCGATGGGTGTATATATAAATATTTGTGTAATTAATTTTTATTTGTACACATTTTCGTTTTTTTTATATGGCAAATTTTTTTCACTTGGTGCGTTATTTTATATAACAAAGAAGTATGTTAAATATTTTTTTTTTTTCATTTATAATCATAATTTAACGACGCTATAACACAATGAATAAGAATGTTTGGAGTAGATACCAATTGAAAAAAAATATTATAATTTTATTATAAGGTATACCGTTAAAATAAATATGTATGTATATTTTTAGTGTATTGAGGTGTCGGCTTAGGTTTACGAAAAATTTGAAATAGATATTAAAAATAGTCACACTTCATAAATTTTATCAAAACTTGTAAATAATTTTGAAAAATAATATATTATTATAAATAAATTTAATATATATCTTAGCATCACTTTTATACAAGTAAAAATAATGTCAATATTTATTTGTATGTTGTTAATTTTTAGGTGATGTAAAAAAATATCGTTATTTCATTTTTTTTTAATACCGCATATTTTTTTTAGTTATTTATTTTTAAAGTTTAATAAAAAATCTTAATAATTTTGTACAATGAGGTTTGTAGAGTTTTTTCTAAGATAAGCCAATATATTATTATAATAATGATATTAAATTAATCATATTTGTGATAACACACATCACATCTGTAAATACAAATTTGTTAATTATTAATACTGATCATCAAATGGTCTTGTCAAAAGATTAATAAAAGACTTTAAAAATTATCGACTTTTGTTTTATAAGGTTTCCCAATAAAGATAATTAATCAGTTGATTTACGATGTAACAAAATACAACAAAAGGAAAAAAAAACAATTCGTTTCTTTTCTTGAACATTATTATTGCATTGTAAAGGACGCTTGTGATTGATTACATACGCATAACAAAGTGATGGGACAATCAACAACCAACTTGTAATTATTCTTGTTAAGATGAATCAATTGAGAGCTCTGGAAAAAAAGATTGCAGTCTACATGTTTTGACATTCAAATATTTCATCGTGTAAAGCAGGCAATCCCACATACATATAGTAGTAAGCTAAATTTAAAAAAAGGGAAGTAACATTTACATTCTTTAAGAATGAAGAACCAATTTATAAAAAAATCAGTAATTTAAATAGTATTGAATAGCAAACGTGGCAGTAATTAAACGTTTTTCACAAAACAATGCAAATAACCTTAAAATGGCAAGACAATACTTATAAGAATATATTTTAACATTAGTCTTTTCAGACGTTATATATAGAAAAGAAAAGATGTTTTTTTTATTTATTATCCAACATTTAAGAAGTATGAAAACTGTAGTAATTGTTTGTCGTCCCCTAATTTTATTGAAGCCTAGTTTAGGAATGATTTAAAATTCAAAGCCCACTGGTCCCCTACCCAACCTATTCAGTAGAAAGATAGCGTATACTTATATACAAAATTCGATTATCCGCTGAGATATTTTACTTCACCAGATCATTGAATGTTTGATAAAAAAATATATTATTTCTTACAGAATATAAATGTAAAAGGTAGAGACTTCATACAGGTTAAATAGAAGTTCAACAGTAGGTATACATCGCAGGGGAATAGATTATTCCGTAAACGAATAAGTTATCTCCAAACCGATTACCCCTAGCTTTTTCACATTGCAGTATTTTTAAAAATAGTATTTATTATTGAAATAAGGAAGCAGTTTAATTAAAAACTACAGGAATAATCTATAGGGGGAGAATCTATTTGCGGAAGAATCGCCGAAACAATAATCGAATAAATAATCTTACCTTTGCATACCCCTCACAGAAGTAATTAATACAAACTCATTTACAAATAACTATGTATTGATGCAAAATCTTGTCCCAGAATCACAGAAGAAGTCCCAGTCAGTTATTTATGTAATGCTCCATAATGTTACCATCGTCGTAATACAGCAAAAACTATATTAAATATTCAAGATCAATCGAAACCAAAGCAGCAATTTATTTTTACTATCGCTTAAAAAATGTACTTACTTTAATAGAAGAATGTATATGTAACATATTATGAAAATTTAGTTATTTATTTCACTTAATTTCACATAAATCTTTGGGTAATTTAATGCAAGTGAATTATAGAAAAACCAATAAAACTGCTTGTGAGCACTAGCAATGTTCTGATGAAATTTTACTAAAAAAATGAATCACTCGTCGTTTGTGTATTGGGTATCGAAAACTCTAGAAGGAATCACTCTAAAAAAACAAAAGACTCACAAATCGACGCGTTGCCAAGGGCGACAACCATAAATTATAATGCGTTTTTCGTAAGAGCGATTCAAACAGACATTTAAAGGTTGGGTAGTGAAACTTTATAACATTTTATCATACAAAAGATCATGCTTAAAGAAATTGAAGTACACTTAACTTTTTTTCAAACGATTTTAAAATTGCATGGTCCACTAAAAACAATAAATACTATGTTTTTCAGCAATTATATGTTCTGACACGAATTATTGGTTCTGAAGCGAATCTCAGGCAAAAAAAACGCAGAAGTGGATAACGTATATTCTAATAACAAAAAATTCAACAACAAAAGACAGTAATAACAAACAAAAAGTTCCATTAGAACACATTTGACGAGTCAGACATTGCTAGCAATGGAAACAATTTATGTTGGTTTTCATAAATGTCCCAGTATTAAATCAAGTCGCAATGAACACTTTTATTTTTTCTTAATTAAAACACTTTTTGTGAATTACATTTTGTGTAATTCACTTATTGAGCCTTCGTTATCACATTTTTTTTACGATTTTCTATACCAAAATGTTGTACTTTTACACAGCCTTTTGAACTCAAGGAACCAATCATCATTTTTTTCTATAAATTCTATTAATTGTTTACACGGAATTTTTTGTAAGGTATCTACAGTGTAAAAAATACTTGAATGTATTATTCAATTTTCATAAAGATTTTAAGTATAGCTTTCAACTTTCACACGTGTATTATTCACTGTACAGGGGTGGGCTGGGGGTTGGGTTCGGAGTTGCTCTCGCAAGCCTTTTGCTTAATTTTTCTATGGCTGGCGAGCCCCTTGTTAATTTAAGAGAAAAAAATATTCTCAAATAAAATTAGTATATAAGTGCAATTTCTGATTTATGTATTATCTACGACAGCTTCAGTAAGCACAGTAGTAATTTTGTATCCATTTAAATTGGTTAGTTTACGGTAAATTTCATATTGTTACATATTATAAATATATTAAGTAGCATTCGATTGCTTATTTAAGTATTGCATATATTTGCATAAGATTGATAAAAAAAATCATAATTAAATGAGTCATTTGTAAACATATTGGCAGTCCACCGCTCCGTATAGTTTAGTGAACGAATTTGATGTATAACAAACATGTTGTTATTAATCTGCTTAAATACAACAACTTTAACTATCGATAACAATTTATTATTGTATAATATTTGTAATGCATCTTGCAACATATTACAACAGCATTAAATTACAGAGTTAATTACAAAGCTATCATTAAGTAATTTCGATCGTATCACGCTGTAATTAAGTTGGAAAATTGCTTATTATATTTGTACACATCGTCTTTGAAGGGGAATTGAAAATTCATCAGAGTAAAGTGGCTTTTAGTATGGCTGCGACATCATGGGGATTGGGTGCATGTGATACAGAAGCCTCTATTAGCGAAAGCAATATCGATTAAATTTATATCGAAGATTGATATGTGTGCTTAGTTAACTATTCGGAAGTGTTATTGTTGTTAACATAATATGGCTTCACGATATTAAATTATATCAGAGTCGAAACACTGCGGCAAGAGTATCAATTACATTTCTTAATAAAACATTACAACTCAAGAAAGTGTTTTGTATAATATAATGTAAAGCCCTATAGCGTAGCGGTTAGCGTTGTTGGCTTCCGTGCCAGATCTCACGGGCTCGAATACTAGTACGAACAGCATTTTTTCGGTCGATTTATCGATTTCTGTTTGGAGGCATGGGTGTTTGTAATGTCTGAAAACTCTTTCTTACCCTTCCATAACTGGGGGTAGTGAAAGCGATTAGTAAATCATTAGTCCTATTTTAGCCTTATCCTTCAATCTCTACTACTGTCTTTGGAAAAAGAGAGGGTGAGTTACTGAGTAACAACAGTTCAAATAAAAAAAATATTTATTGAGATACCTCCACTAGATGGCCATATGCTCCATATTGGGAGCAGACATGGATTATATAAAAAAATCAATTTCTTATATTACGACTTAATATTTGTAGTATTAAGCCGCAAAATGGGATACATTTTTTCATCAGTAAGCTTTGTCCATTTCAATCAACTGACTTATTTTGCTTCAACAACGAAAAAGCTTCCTCAGATTTATAAAATTCAACGATTTACTTTAAAAAACAAGTAATGTAGTTAAATTTTAAGTTGAGACAATCGGGAGCCACAAAAAAATCAATCGTGCCGCATCCGTGGTATAAAACCGACATGGACAGTGTATAGACCGGTGGTGGAAAACCTGCGGCCTTTTGACTTGTGTCAATTTTTTTTTTTAATCTCGATTGCACAATTTTATTATGCGATATATTCACTTTGATTTAAAAATTTGTCAACAGGTTTCAACGTTTTCTTCACTGCGGCCTTATGTTGAATCAGATAAATGAATGTGGCTTTTAGAAATAAAAAAAGTTTCCCTACCCCTGGTATAAACTATAGAGCGTATAATGACAGCACTGAAAGCTAACAAATATCGATGTTCTCGAAATTTTGCCATCAGCTTTTCCATAATTTGAACTTTAAAACGGAGTGTTTCTTTAGCGGTGTCAATTATTCTTGGTAGGATACAAACATTATTTTGATTTTTTTAATAACGAAAATCGATTAAAAGGTTTTTTTTTATTTCATAATTATTCTAAAATCCTGGAAGCTATATTATCTTGTAGCATCTTGGTGGATCGATGGAATATTTATTTTTAAGCAATAGAGCATATCGACTGTGGAAAGGAAAAAGGACGTAACCCTCAATTTTCCAAAACAGCTTTTATTCGATAATCGCAATGTCGCAACCTTGACACACATTCTATCAAAAGGATGGAAGCTGAAAACGCCGAATTAGTATCTAAATTTAGCTTTTAAGTTTGAAAAAGATGACCTTGTATAAAATTAAAACCAAGAAAAAACACTGAAATAAAGGTTTTTCCGAGACAATTTCTTTAATCAATATTAGGTTATGTCAATTAAACACCAGTTTTGAAGTATTGTGCACTTCAAGTTTGTGTATAATTCATAATTTGCATATGTCACAAAATCATCAAAACACGTTTTTAGCGCCTCCTGTAAAATTTGATATGTGTGGGTTACGTCCTTTTTCCTTTCCACAGTCGATATGAAGACCGCAATTGCAAAACCTACCTAAAGACCGTTTTTAATTTTTTTCAAATTTTGATGCCAACTTGTTTTCTATTTCAATATCTACACAATCAATTATTTCCTATTTCAAAACCTCTTTTAAAACAGAGAAAACGTATTTACAAAAACGTGTTTAGTCTCAATACGTACTTAAATCCAAAAAGCCCACAGTAGTTTTTTGCACTTTGCCAACAATTTTAGTTTTTGGAGTTAAGTTGGTTTTGAATCTAAGGCGCTCATATCTATACTAACGATGAAAGGCTTGAGTTTTAAGTATTATAGCTATGAGCCATGGGTAGTAAAATGGTGCAAAACAGTCGTTAAAGTTTATAAGTCATTTAACAAAAGAATGGTTTAAATCAACGCTTATCTCTCAAAAATTAATTATTCTACATTGAATTCGGAACTAACACAATACAGTTAACTATTTTCCACTGAAATGTCAGATAACCACTTTTACACGAAACTCTATATTAATGTGAAACGTAAACTTAATACACTTTGTATATCTCATTAATATAACAGCACTAAAGCGACAGTTTTAATAGTGGTAATTATAATACAGGGAAAACGACTTGTATTTAGTGAGAGATTGTTTTGTCAGATACTACGATATATACAGATCCTTGTGGTGCAACACCACTTATCTGCAAATTGCCACAATCAACACTTCTCAGTATATTAGTTAATATAAGATATTCAGTAAATATATTTTTTTTTTATTAAATTGATATTTTAAGCAGTGGCGGCTCGTGGATAAAATATCTGAGGGTGCTGCATAATATTGAAAAAGGAAATTTGGATTGTATTTTATTTTATCAACAATTAAATTTAATATGTATTTTACCAAAATAAAAAAAATGTCATAATTTAATGTATTCAGTAAACTCAGAAAATATCGCATTCGTTAGAGTCGCTGCGCTCGCGTCGATCTTGTACTCGTTTGTACTGCCAGTATGGCAGTACAAATTATGCGCTTAAACTCCAAGCTCTCTCCCCGCGCCCCCCTTTCACGCATGCGAGCATATTCCATCGAAAACGGTACTGTACAAAATGTACGTGTGCGTTGTTTTCTAATATTATTACTACGGTTTATAATATCTAATTGATGTATGTACGCGGGTGAGCTTAATACACGTTTAAATATTATTGATATTTTCATGTAACGCACATAAAATTATTATTTTTTTAATTTGCTTGGGGGTGCTGCAGTTCCACAGTGCGTATGGACGAGCCGCCACTGCTTTTAAAACTAATACAGTTTATTAAAATATGTTCATTATTACGTTCACTTTGCGTTTATTATTTTTTTTAGTTTGGTAGATAGGCGGTATTCATCTGTGCGTGGAAGTAGGTTTTCCGTGCCATACTTGCGTGTAGGAATTATTATTTTAGTCACTTATCTTGGTAACATGCTCTGAGTGACATTGCCGTGCTGAGCCTTATCTATCAGGAAGTTAGAATTTTATAATGTAACCTGATTTGTCTATTTCTGGATTTAGATATTTATATTCATAGTTTTGTTACGTGATGTTCCGTACTATAACTAATAGGCATGATATAATTTATTTATGCATCATTGTTGTAAATTAATGATTCTCCATTTTCATGGCGTAAACTAATTAACAGTCTAGATTTTATTCGGCTTAATTGCAAATTAAGATTTTATATATTTTTTAAAAAAGTCATTTTAACTGTTCAACTGGAAGATGTCATTTAGATATTTTTAAAAAAACTTGTATTAGTAGATAGAGTAATTTGATATCGAACAAAAAAGCTCGTTTTTAATCTGTATTACATAATAAAATAAAACTAGATCGGACAATCATTAGACTATTTTTAATCAAAGATAAATAATATCAAAAAAATCTTTCTTTAATACAACACAATTCTTCAGGAAGTTAGCTTATGGTTTATTGGATTGGTTTATTCAATCTCTACGAGAACTTTTAGTCACTCAGTTACTCAACCTGTCTTCTCAAAGAAAGTAGTAGGACTAGGACAGTACTAGCGCTGTTAACTGATAACTCTCTCTACGCCTTATTTTTTTATAATTGATAGACTAGAGGGAATTTTTAGATATCACAAACACCCATGCCTTCGAACAGAAATTGTTCGTGCTGGGAATCGAATTCGTGAGATTCGTCACGGAAGACAACAGCGTTAACCACTGCTCTACGGACTCGACAGTGTCAAGAAAAAAATCCTGAATATAACTTTTTTTTACAAATTAATTTAATTTATGAATTACTCACAAAATTATAAATTACTTGTTTCGATATTTGTGATTTTTTTTTCTGTTTGACCATTTCTAAGAATGTAAATAAAATAAAATGAATGTAATAATGCTTATCGACAGTTTTTCTTTATATAAGAAAAGTATCACCTAACACACTTTTTTAACATTGCTGTTTTCTTTGACGAGCGTTATTTTTTTTAATTTTAAAAGCTTTTCTCATTAGAAGAAACCTCTAACATTGAAAGCGGTGCTGTTCGGTAGGAAAAAAAATGCAAAGCAAAGGGTGCAGATAATTAATCACTTGCCTTTCATTACAATAAACGACTTTGAAAAGTAAAGTTGGCAAAAGTTTGCCGTGAAAAACTGCAGATGGCGCTTACTGCCACTTCATTTTATCTTAGATAATGCGTCAGCGGTTCTCAATCTGATCGTGATATTACATCATTAGAAAATTTATGTAGCTGTTACTAAGTAGTGATTTGGAAGGGCTTTCGTTCTGCTGCAAAACTTTGGATTATATACAATCAAAAAATAAGCATTTATAAATTTATTTCTAATCTTTTAGAACATTTAACTGAATTGTAGTCACTTCGTTATGAAAAAATAAAAATGAAATGTTTAACACCTGGCTGACAAACAGATGTCATTAAACACATTCTGTTTAAATATTCTATAATATGCATCTTACTCTCATAGTAAACGATTTCAAAAAATGATATCAATGTTACAAGAAATATATAGATTTAACAGAAATCATTTCTATATAATGTTATATATTTTGGTAAAAAGCTAATGGAAATAGGTTCAACTGATAATACTTTATTTTTTCGGCTTAGTCCAACAGCCTTACAGGCCAACAGGCTTTAATATACAATCCTAAAATATAAACGTTACCATGATTGTAAAAAAACATAACTCATATTTCGATGTTTTAGCTTAACCAAAAGCATGAGAAATATTATATCTGGAAGGATTTTGTATCAAATTTTACGGCTGTCTCGTGCCCATACTTGAATTGTGTGGCTCAACAAATGAAGCTTCTGCGGTACTATTTTTTTTATTTAGGATATGAAAAATCATGCTGTACTTTAGCATTGGTGTTAGTTAAAAACATGTAACAATATTTATTAAAAAATACAGAGCAGCTTTAATATATCGAATAATAGTTATGGAGAGACGTTGAAACTGACATGCTGCGTATGCCTCCAGAAACGGTGAGATTCCAGATGACCGTCGAGTACTATCCGTAGGATGTACTCGGCGGAACTGAAAGACACTGGCATGTCATGGGTGGAAGCAAATCAATTGAAGGGAGACAGAGAAACATGAAACTTTATCATACAATAAAAAAAACGACATTATAAATGTATGCACAGGATTAGTGATATTTTCAAGACAAAAATATATAAATCATCAACCGACACGCGATAAAACTGTTGCAGCTATGTGACTACGTACTTATCATACGCACAAAATCGATTGTAAGATTTTAAGTATAAGTTTTAATTCTAATTACAGGACTATTTAACAATTTTTCCGTCAAATCCAAATCCGTTGTCGTGAGATTATATTGTATGTAAAATTGTAAATCAAAAAGAATAAATAATCATATTATAAAATTCAACGTAAAAAAAACCTCTCTTTGGACGTACAGCTGAATTATTTTTATTGAACACTTTGTTGTATTTAATTTCTTGAATTAGTCTCAGCGCCCCACTCTTGTGACTGAGCTTTTTAAATAATCAGAAGGTTTTTAATGACAGAGGTATAGAGCATTTATTCTATATACCAGTAGATTTGATCTTTGTTCAATAGTCTTTGAGCTAAGTAAACTAATTAATTTTGAATCGTTCAAACTATGTACATTCTCACAGATTTTGTCACTAACGACCCGGGTTTCGCCTTTCGGCATCTTCAGACGTTCAAGTGCACGGATGAACTTGAACTGACGCTTAGTAAATAAATGTTTCGTGTTTATATAAAAAATAATTGTATCGTTGAGTTTAAAGCCATTGCTGGCGAAAAGGATAAGCTCATGGGAATGCCCACAGAGTGATTTTTTTTAAATACCTATAAATAATATATTACTTATTTAAATTCTTGAGTTATGAATAGTTTTGGAACCATTGCATAATACGCAAAAGCTCTATATTTTGTCAAGGGTTCTGTTTTATATTTCATAAGTGCATTACGTTCCATACAACTTTATTAGTTTGGCAAGCATTGAACCGTACGACGTATTGGCTAAGGTTATTAATTACCCTTCTTCTTGCTTCTAACAATGGGCACACACTACTGTATACTGTTCATTCTCTTCCATGGCACTGCAAGTTTGGCAACATTGTCAAAATGAATAAGCTATTAATATAAATATGACCTCTATAGAAACCCAAAATCACAAGGATGATGATAATAGCGTATGATATTTTCTATTCTAGATTATTTACAAGAATCTCTATTGTGGAATTTATAAATATTTAAAATAATTTAAATAAAAATGTATAATTAATTTCATACTGTCTGCATAGTGTAAACTATTTATTATATTATAACTTGATTCCTTTCATGGTATAAAATATAATTTAGAGATTTTGTTTCCATGGAAATTGTACATCGACATCTTGATATTAACACTCTTTCCTACGTTGCTAAAAAATACTTTCCATATGCTGCTGGCCCTTTTGAAAGCAAGTGAAAAAAATGTTTTTTAAAAATACACGTCCTGGGTTTATAGCGTCCATCAAAGGGTAGTAAAAGTTAAAACATGTTTTTTCACTTGGTTTTTAAGGGGCCAGCAACAAGTATTTTTAGCACCGTAGGGGAAGTATTAATAATCTATGGCAGGGGTCGGCAATCTGCGGTCCGCAAGGCCCTCTAGATTAAAATAGTTGTCTACTCATGTAATTACAGTAAAATGACATGTGACCCAAGTGTGGCCCGCACTTATCCCCACGTAAAATATTTGGCACTTTTACAACAAAAGGTTACCGACCCTTGATCTAAGCTACTCACTCATTCGAGTTATTTTATATTTGCTAGGAAACTGAAGTGATTGAATGTTTAAAATGTAATCATGAGTGTGGAAAAATCATTTAAAAATAACTCTTCTAAACGTCAATTCAGAGGAATTTGTAAATTGTATGACTAACAATTCAATTTTGAATTAGATTATATAATATGAAAATTTTGGGTTCACAGTTTGTATACATTAATATTTTTATTATGAAGTAGATATATATATATGTTTGCATCCAGTTAGGAAACTTAGTAATCCTTACTCTACATAATATTCTCATCCAGCCCTTGCCATTCTAAAGAAGCGACGCTGACTCTTGCCATTAACGATATCTTAACAGACGTCGCACACTCACGGAACGAAGAACATAAGAAACACTTTCATCTTAACGTTAATTTCGTGACAAATTTTCTACGTGCTGTGTGAAATAAACATTAAGATCTCGGATTCGGAATTGTGCACTAACGTTTGTTTCAGTATAAATCATTCTATGATGTTAGTGAAAATAATATGTTCTTTATATTTCAGTTTCTTGACTATTTTTTAATTCAACCGGTAATTATTATGTGTCAAGAGTTTTTTTGTAATTTCAATGCTTTAATCGATTTTATATATAGAACTTTTTTCTTAATAGGAAGAATAATCGTTTCAAAAAACATATTCTCATTTCAGCATGTAACGAGAATAAAAACATTAATTCGAGATTCCATTGAAACATGCCCGACCATAAGGTCAATCGCGGTCTTCGCAAAGGTGGTGTTAGTTAGTACAACATTTTTTCACAGTCTATAATATCTAAAAGTAATAATTTAATATGAAGCATTCGTATTAAAATACTCATCAGTCGGTCAGTCACTGTTTTCAGGATAAGATTTAGTTATTGAGTAGAAAAAGTTTAATGATGTTTATAGTTTATAGTTTAATGATATATATATCTAAGATATTATTATTTCAAAAAATTTAAATTCTTTCCCTTTGATAATTCCTTAAAGGAATACTACCCCACCAAATTTCTTTTAGGAATGTTATCATTTCACTCACTTGAAGCTCGAAGATCGTTTTCAAGCTTAAAGCATTTTTCCCTTGTTCTTCGGGGCCGAGTTAATAATCCTGAAATTCTCATGACTATTAATTTACATGCTCCCAATTTATTCTTACGTGGGCGAAACAATGAGCAAAAACTTTTATTTCTAAGAACTTATACCTCGCTTAGGAGGTATGAGTCACCAGTTCCAAGGGACGTTCGACTAATCAACGCATTGCCTAGAGAAGTGGACATTTTTGGTGATGGTATTTGTGAACTGTTTGATAAATTTTTCTTTTGTATTTCTTGATTTTTTATGTTGAATTTGATGTACTGTGTATTTTTATTTAATATTTTGTCTTATTATATTTTTCAAGTGCATGGCGAATTGGCGTCAGCTGTTATGTCATGTACTGTAATTTTAATTTTTAACAATAAATATATTGAATAAAAAAATCGAAGAATATAATGTAAAATCAATTACTGTTGTCAGGTCTTAAGCCGAGGTCTTTGGCTAGAAAGACATTACGGACATATTCATAAATCAACATTTTAATCGATTTATGGTTTTTTATTTGAAGGAAGGATGTCTGTAGTTTCTACGGTTTTTTCAATCATAAAAACAACAAAAGTGATGAACTTACTGCTAGTCCTGCCTTTCCCATATCATATCATGAAAAGAGAGGTTGATTTACTGAGTAACAAGCAGTTATCAAAGGAAAACTCACATTTACTTACATTGCGAGAAGACATGGTTTAAAAAAAGTATTTTCGGGTATTAAAAACTATTATCAACACAATAGACAAAAAATAATTCGTAAAACATTTGTTTTTACCAGGCAGCTGTACTAATAATTATAATCTACACAACTCCATGTTTATACATTATTTATATGTACATTATTCAGCACAAGTATATTAAAACTGCACTCAACGGTTTTAAGTCTTTCTGTTAAAAAGCATTTGTTAGAAAAGAAAACTAAAGGTAAAAAAATAAGCCAGGTTGCATTTAGAGAAAAGTGATGAAGCGGCGTTCTCAAAAAAGCTAATCTAGAGTGTTAAATTCTTAGGAAAAATCTGTCTACGTTTCATTTGTTGAAAATACTTAGTGCGCTAGATTTTTCTGTTTTTGTGTCCCCCATAAACTATCGTCACTTGGTATTAGAATAAAAGATAAAGAACGTATTGTAGAAAATATCAAATATAAAGTACAACGCAGCTTAATTTTTTTATCATTTGTTTCTTTAGGTAATCAGTCTAAAAATCTCACTTTTCTTCTAAGCAAAAATTGTACCTATTCTTCGTACCGTCTTCGTCTTTTTCTTTGACACCACAATCTGGTGTCCTATCTTTTCCGATAATAGTTGATCAAGTTATAAACTGTTCTCGTTTAACAACTGTTATTCAGTTGATCGAATTGGTAGAACTTCATTTTAATATAATAAGGTGAAAAAATATCAATGCTTTTTAGTCAGACAAATATATTTGTTTACACATATGCTTGATAGCTATTTCGACTTATGCCCTCATCAAAATTTTGTTTTAACTTATATTAACCTAGCTTTATATATTATACTGACTTACAAGAGGTACACAATACATCTTCCGATCTATTTGTAAATTGACTTTAGTGTTTTTTTAGAACGACAATAAATATGGGATTATTCAAAGCAAAAATTAATTTAAATTTTAAGTGATAAAAAATTATAATTATTTACATTAGCGTCCTGTGTTTAGCAATGACTATAAATGTGTTCGGTTATTGGTAACGGTAAATAATTATTACTTATGTTGAAGATAACGACCATTGTAATTATGTGCTTAGGGATCTACACAAATGTATTAATTGTGATAATTTTCATTGTTTTTTCATAGAGTAATACACTTGTTTGTTTTGATTCATCTGTCAAACACATACAATGTCGTAGTTTGTGGCACCAGGAAAGAAAAACTGAATTGTATTCAATTATTTTAAATGTCTATGCAGAAAATGGCCACTATTCTAGACATCGCATGCGTTTAACAGATCGACTATGATAATCAAAATAACTTATATGGTGTCACTAACAACATTTAAGCGTTTGACAGACAAAATATGACAGCCGTGAATATAGATTCAATTGTGTATATCAAACGTTAAAACTAATACGAAACGGCGTTGCGTATTTCAAACCGTCCAAAATAAGTGTCTAAGTTTTTATTCACATTAGAATAGCTCCGCAGATGCTCTATATTGGCAGTGGGTAAGGCTTCCAACCTGGTTTATTGCCTTTATAAGAAAAACTAAAAAGCGGTTTATTTTGTTCGGTTAATAGGGTTTTATTGAAAACCTCATTTCGCTTTAAGTACAATTGATTTTTATACAACTATTATGGGTGGGTTCCGTGGAGCAGTGGTCAATGTCGTCGATTTCCGTGACGTATCTCACAGATTCAAGTGCCAGTGCAAAAAGCATTTTTTCACTGGAAGACATGCAAGTTTGCAACATAAATATTCTCTCCTTCAATTCCAATCCTAAAATAACGAGGCTTAGAGAAACCGGTTTGTTAACATTTAGTTCTTTTCTAGCCTTATTCTTATCTCTACTCTCATCTAAAAAATAAAGGTTGAGCAACTGAGCAGTCCTCGTAAAAATACTTTTATTTGGATAAACTATCTATAAGCTTCACATTAGGAGCGGACTTGGTTGAAAAAATAAATAAGTTAATCTATTTTTATGCATCTTATTAGTTAATATTTAACTAATAAAAAAGCCCTGTATTTTTTGTTTTGGAATATTGATTTGTGTGGTACTATAATTGATTTTATTTAATAATACCGGTTCAAGACGGTTTATTATTTGAAAAAAAACCGAAAACCGGTTAATTTATTTGGACGGTTAATTGGATACCTTTGCAGTGGGTGTACAATTAATATGACGTCTAAATCAAAACGTTATCAATCATCGTACAGTCAGAATCTTCTTCATTAATTAAGCTTAATTTACATGACGGAATTGATATGTTATTTTTTAACAGTTGAGAGATGTTATCCGTTGTAATTAATACATGTACATTACAATTACAATAACTTCCCAACGTAATAGCTTCATGCAAGTTTCTCGCGTTGTTGCCTACCACAAAACATCCAGTCATCGCTACGATCTGAGTGGTTGGTATAATTATTTAGTTATGACAATAATTTCACCGCTCGGTCGGTGGTTATAAAAATGCTTTCATACAAAATACACGGTGGCCGTGAATAAATTAACTAAATATGCTGCAAGAGTACTAGAGCGAAGATCCGTTTCCGTGCAGTTGAGCGACTCCGCTTCTTTGTTCCTCGTCACCCCGCACACCATTCCTTGTATTGACCAGACAAAGGTCAATGCTTTGATCTGATTGCATTTTATATATCAAAATTAAAACATCCATACACTTTACGATTTTCAACGATATTGAAAATACCAAACGCATTGCCCTCCAAATGTCGACTTTTATTTCAGTAGCGAGCTTGGCTGTGACGTCGATATAATATAGATAACTTCAAAGGTGTTTGCTGTCAATACTTGACTGAAAACAATACAAAGTCAACAAAATAAAACATTCTTTTGTACTAATGCCACATAGTGTTTAGGGTTCCTGTTTCGTTGTGTTACTCAATTTTATTTATGTTCATCAAAGCCAACTTTCCAATATGCTTTGATCTAACATACATATTGAAATTCTTAATTTTCAACAAATTTAATGAAAAACATTAATTCAACATTATAAAACAGACTTCAATGAGTCGCTGATGATTTCGCTCATTGCAAGCATTGTCAACTGATCATCAGTTGACAATGCTCGCAATGAGCGAAACCGGTCTTGACCTATTAAATAAAGTGGAATAAAGTACAAAGGAATATTGTGCTTTTATTAATATAATACCTTTCCAACAAGTATTGACAGTGAACACCCTAAAAGTGAGTAACAACATTAATCACCAATTGCTTATTACACCCTAATATTTTAATTTTGTTGTGTAAAGTTAGCACTGTAATATTATATTTTCTTATAAGTTAATAATGCTTGTCATGAGCGAAGCCGGTCCTGATCATATAAAATAAAAGTGGAATTAGTAAGAATGATTGTTTTATTTTTTGAAGTAACCTATTGTATAATATTATACGATCCGTTAAGTCCAGCTACCGATTCTATATAAATATTATGACGCAAAAAGCACTAGAAATGTTACATCAACCAACCTTGACTAGATAGGAATTTAATTTCATGCTTCCTAAATCAGAGTCCATAAAATGATCCAATAGTTTATGGCTGCAAGCATTCAATGATTTCCAAAATCTGTTCAATGACACCAACGTAAGGCCATTTTGTATTGTTTTACAACTATTAAAAAGCAAAAAAAAAACCTTGAATATCTTTCCATCTATAAATGTGTTTTTCCTATTCGGAAGTTGTCAGATTAGGTAAAAAATAAATGCACAATTATGCATAATGAAAAAAAATACTAATAACTCGTTAACTACAGTGATGAATAAATAAATACGTGGAATCAATTCGGAATTAAATTTTATAGTCATTTTATGAACAGATAAAAATCAAAAATATTTTAGCATATTAGTAGTTGCCTCATATTCAATCAAAGGTTGTCAAGCATATTGAAACATTAATGAACCAACTATAGCCGAATATATCTTGGTCTAGTGCAGCCAGCATCATTTATTTTCGACCAGTTCTAATGAAGCTGCTCCACATCAACATGAACTATAAATCGACTTCAATCTATCTCACCGTAAATTGTTTTTTATGTTTTTCTTGGCAAAGTTTATTTTATGCCAGTATAAGGTTACCCAAATGTATACTATACCTACTAATGAGTATCGAAACTATTTTTTTGGAATTGACACTATTGAACACTTATTTTTTGACTTTTTTAACATAGGTTTAAAGTTTGAAAGAGCTAGCGTTATTTTTTTAACAAACAATTTATTAATTTAATAAGTTGTAGTTTTAATCAACCTATCTATGTACGCAAACGTAAGAAATTCTGTTAAAGTTACGACAAAACCAATATCAAATGTTAGTTTGTTCAATTTAACAATTGAGATCAAATATGCCAATAATCTGTCTTCTTCTGAGGATTTTGTGTAAAAAAAAACATACACATTTAAAACTTATTCAGTATTTTTATGTGTTGATAATATTTGTTGAAAAGTTAATGTTATAAACTGTTTATGAATGAATGTTTTAACCCTAGTTTAACATTATGTAAAATACTAATCAGTTTTATATTTTGTTTTTTTTTACGCTTGGTAAGCTCAAAAACAATATGTTTAATTATTTCTACCCGTGTTTTACACATGTTATGAATAATGATTAATAAATGAAAAATGGAACAAATAGTTTACATACATTTATTAAATGAATCACCAAATAAACAGGAAACTTGACTCGTATGTTACCATAATAAATTCAACCAATTTTATCATTGATAATATCTTTTATTCATCATGCATCATATTTAGTAAAATTAAAAAAAAAACTAAAAATAAAAAATCAGACTTTATCACTAAGTAATTTTTGGTTATGAAAGTTGTATTAAATAATATAAAATGCCTTCACAAATAATATGTGTCATCTTTTATTTGAGTGGCAACTCTGTAGGGCTGACCTACTGCTTGGTTGAGGGTTTACGAGCTCGTAATCTTCGAACCTTTATAGATTGATTTTTCAAACGATTTATGTAACTGTGTATAAAACCATGCATGTCTGATATTTTCATTTATTCCAATCGATTATATACGGTCAAATAAATTTTATTTTGATTTATTGATTAGTTATCTATTACTCTTTTTATATTACCATCCTTTTATTGCTTTATCCTGTTAGTTTGGGTGACTGACTTTGTTGATCATCTCCTGCAAAAACACTTTATTGGGATACATATGCTCCATATTAGGAGTAGACTAATGATTGTAATAACGGTATTACTAAGACCGGAATCTTGGTATTTTATTCTGCTTTTTCAATAACAAAATAACGGTTTTTAAAATACAAAAAAATCGTAAATCCGGAATTGTAAATAATCCAAAATCTAATTTCGATTGCTAAGAAACTTTTGTGTAATGAGTTTTATCAAATATGAACAGGTTCCCGAATTGATAAGCCTTCCAATGATGTATTGTTACATAAATAAATCGTAAGTTGTTTAAGAAAATCAGCTGCTTGTGAATATCATACATTTTATAGTTATTTAATATTAAATATATGAAATACACCAGCTGCGTGGTCGAGTATCAGATGTGAGACTTTTTGTGCAATACCGGTATGTAATAATGTATTTGTCTGGTATTGCAAACCTTACAGTCGACAATACCAATAAAATTTAAAACGATATTTTTATAACGTTTGAAATCAATCTGTTCCCGTTTGAATTTTAAACTAGTTTTTCAATATGTATGTTAATATAACTCCAGTGCTCAAAATATTCATAATGATATTTCAATTATGTTTTACAGTATTCGAATATGTATTCTAACCGTCACTGCAATTGGCGGTTGATTGTGTTGTATTATGTCAGCGTATCTAATGCAATTTTAATTTTTAAAAAAAATCTCATACAAAAAACATGAATTGAATACAATAATCATACAAAGTGTTGTGAATTCACCGTTATATCACAAATCAAACTGAGGGGAAATACACTCATTTGACAAAAATATAAAAGATATAAAACTTTTTATTTTGCAATGGCATATTGGTTTATGGTGTTTTATTAAATAGTTTCTTGTAAACATTATGTTCTTACGATCGATAGCTCTACAGAATTTCATTGAAATACTCAAGTACAAAATAGTTGATTAAACTTTAAGCACTACTAACATCATTATATATAATATATTCAAGTATATTTTTTATTATAAATATTTGTTCTGGGATACACAGCATTGTAGTCACTACCACTCACTACAGCTTTACATTTTTCTTACTTTCTTCACACGTTTGTAATTAAGGATATTTGACGCGTTACAGGGTCTTTACGTAAAAGTAAATAAAAGTATTTATGATAGTTTTCAACTGCCTTTATAACGGCTATGTGTTTCTTTCACACAAAATTCGTTCGAATCTAAATTCTCTAAACAGAATACTTCGTACACAAATTTTTCGTAATAAGCCGTAATCAGCGTATTCTGGACGAAGAATTCGTGTTCAGGAAAATCTTGTACAGAAGGACACGTTCACCCTTTCTAATGGTGCAAATTTAGGCTCGATTTTTCAAACTGTTAATATCTTTTCTTGTTAGAATACATTACTTGATAGTATAATTTATTGTTCTAAGAATAATTAGTTATATCAATAAAATATATTACAGATAAATCAAGCAATTTTAGTACGGTGCCGTTTTTTTATTATTTTGAAACAATTTGTAATACTAATGTGAGCTGTAAATTTTATAATAATAAGAAAATATTAACCGGTATGAGCCCATTATCTACATATTTAAAGCTACAAACATCTGAACTATTATTAAAATTATTAATTATTAGGCCATTAAACACGTATCATTGAAGTGAAGCATCATTTGACAAGGCTTATTATTCAGCAGTACCCTGATAAAAGTGGTGTGTCATATAACCTTCTGTATTAATGAGAAACGGAGTGATAGTTTAAGAGTATCCTTCAAGGAATGTAACAAGGGTAGATAAAACGTTTAAATGTATAAATTCATGTAGCTCATATCATTTCAAGTTCTGCTCAATTTCATGAAAAATAATAACATGGATATTATATACTATTAACTTAAAAAGATTCTCATAAATATGAGGGTTAAAAACAGTATTTAGTCTGTAAGTAAATTCGTTTGGACGTCTAATTAGTGGAACAGACTGGTCCAGTTGATTCCATTTTAGGGTGTATTCAAGCAATTATTATTTGTTGGGTGGCGTGTGCCAACTTTGCAGGAGTGCATCATCAGCTAGTACTGGCCAGCAGTAAGGCTGATGCAATGCAAACTCTCTTTCTATTAAGGGCAGTTCATTATGGCAATACTTAACTTTCTATCAAAAATATTTTAATGTATTGTTTTAAAAAGCATACTCGATATTAGGTACATCGAGTTTGTTAAACGATGACTGTTTATTTATTGTATATTTTTACTGCAACAGTAATTTCCATTTATTTATTAAGATCATTTAAAACACTCTGTGGGGTATATTTTGGTTGTAATATCTTATTTTTACACACATTTTCATCCAAAGTTAATATAATTGGAAATTTGCCAAAACTATATACTGAAAAACCATTTACATTTTTTTAATCAATCACTTTTTAACATATCACTAGTGCTTTGTGATGGATGTATGAAGACATGTAAAAAAACATTTTTAAATTATGTTGTTATCAATATAAATATATTTGTAACGCTTCTTCGTCATTAACATTGTAGAAGTTTCAATAATAATAAGTCATTAACAAAAATGGGACATTAATAGATACATTTTTAAATAAAATAAGCGGCTCACCATTATTTTATTTTTACTGTACCTAATATAAGTAATTAATTTATAACGAAGACTATCAATGTTTGTATCTTACCCCCCTTTCTGCGTCCAGTTGAAAAGGAAAACCCCCAAATATTATTTTGAAATGTATAACATACGAATTACAATCAATTTAAGTTTATTCGTAAACCTTGGTATGTTCTTTATGGTAATCGATCTTAAAATAGAAAAAAAAAACATGTGTCACAATTTGTAACACAAATGGAGTATTACAGTTATCAAATTTAATTTGACATCTTCTTGCTTTATTTTATCTTGGGCACACAATAGGTTGCAGATGACAGTATTTAAACCCAATCCGAATATTTCATCATTTAATTCTTACATATAAAGCAGCAGATACTTAATTTTCGAAAGATTCCATTGAGAGCTTCTCAAGAGATGCTGCGGAAACTAAAACTTATACTACTGGATAGAGATACCATCAATTCAAAGGTCATTCTCAGACATCATACTATGAAGAAATTAAGCGATTGACTATCAAAATAGTTCCATAGAACGATTAATCAAAAATGTAATTATATAAGTAAGTTACTAGCCGATTCCCGGAAAGCGTTGCAATGCCACTCAAAGAAAGAAAGTGTTCGTGTTATAATTGTGTTTATTGAAGTGCATTTTTTCTTTTCCTGTTTGTTTGACGTTTGCTGCCGATGTCCTATGGTACGACACGCGCGCCACTTACTGTAACTTAATTGTGCTATAACCTTCGCGCAAGTGCAAGCAAGTATGGCAGACATACAAACATTGATTTTTATATATAAGACCTACTACTGTAAATTTGCTATGCCTATAACCTTTCCGGAAGTGTGAGAAAAAAATTGTCAAACTTTTATTGCAATCGGATGAGCGGTGTGGCAACGCATAAAATACAAACAAACATTCATTTTTATATATATTAGATTTTACGTATTAAATTTTGATACCTTTCTTATATGGCTCCAAAAAATTACAACTGGAAAAAATACTAGTTTTCTCTCGGCATACAGATGTTTGTATTTGGAAATAAAAAAATATAAACAATCTTTTTTTCAATTCCATATAAATATAACTCGAAATATTATGTTATAATCAATATTACAATGATTTTGAATTGATTTGAAATAAATTACTAAATGATTCACGAATACAGACGAAACATATAATAATTATCACTTTTTTATAACTCAGCTTAAATGTGTCAAAACTTTGGTCAGCCATATCTCAAAACTACCATTTTCCAGTTTTAACGCTAAGTTATTGATATGTGCATTTTATTTAAAGATAACATGACATACTGTACTAAAGTAATAACAAAGCTACATAACATTCTTCACGTTTATAGCGGGTATAGTCATGGAAAATATCAAATAAATCCAAAAAACGTCAAGATAAAAACGAACAAATAAAACTGTATATCTCTGATTTATTATACACAAACTAATAAAAAGGCAGTGAAAAAAAAAATCAGTTACCATCTTTCTCTTGGGTATATCATCCGCGACCCTTCGTATGACATCAAGTACGTGATGTCTTTTTCTACACGAGCCATATTTATTACGAAAATATCTCAGCCTTACAACCTCAATTTCGACACAATCCCGAGCCCATTATCTGCGGCTTTATTTATTCCCGAAAAAAGATATTTTTTCTCCGCAAAAAGTTATCGGCACACATAATGTGACCCACCCCAGAATAATGGAGGACTGCCGTGTCCATTTGTTTTTATGAAGTGGACGCGGCTTGTGGCTAACTGCGCACGCGTTTGCTATATAACTATGGTAGCACTATACCAATTGCACTTATATTTTTACAATAACACTACACTTGTATCAAATTTACAAAATATTAAAAATATATGTATTAGGAAATTTTTCTGTTCAGTTAAAAATTCATAATAATTCATACACATTGTTAGAGTACCAATAGTACTCAATCATTTTCTAAAATAAATCCAATCCAATTTATAGTTGAGGTCATAGAATGTCCTTTTGGGTTTTTATGAAATGGTATCAATCTGTGGCTTTATTTATCATTTATAACTACTCGACATATATATTTAATTTAAACTTTAAGTGATAACGAGGTGCGAGTGTCATCTGTCAAAGTTCCCTCGATGTCTTCGATGCGAACGATGCACAGACACAGAAATTGATCTGTGCGTCGAAAGATCACTCGACAATTACACACTCTCTGCATAAATTTTATCCAAAAACAGAGAGCTGAATATATAATAAATCTACTAAATAAATTCACCCTAGAAGTCCGTCCGTTATTCTAAAGAGAAATAATTTACTGTCATATCATCAAAACCAATCAAGTCCAATGTAATAATAATTGAATCAGATCAAGAAAGGAAAAAACACAAACTTGGAAAAACAGCATTTTATCAAACAAGTCAGAGCAAAATTTAACACTTTCGTTCAAAAATACACGAACGAGATATATAAAAAGTTTGTACAACTATGCATATGTATCTATTTCTCAAGTATATATTAAGTAAAGAAATAATGGTTCATATGTTAAAAAATACTTTTTTTGCGTGAATGTCAAGCGCAAAATTTTATTTTTTCATACATTTATGATACGTTCTTACGTGATATTTTGATTTTTGGAACCAATTTATCAACTTATATGAAAATGAGGATTTTTACGCGTCAGTTTCTGGAACCAATGTATCAAAAAAAGTATTGGGTGTATTACTAACAAATTATTTTTTATTTATTTAAAAAATCTTTTGTCTTACGTGTACACTTTATGATTTGTATTTTTTTGAGAATTACATTTTTACTACTACTACTATAAAACAAAAAAAGTAATAATGTACAATCGAGCTTACTATAATTCGACGGTATACTGACAGGAGGCGATAAGTCAAAAAACCTAGCTTTGAGAAAATCGTCATTTTCGATAATCAATATATTTTTACATCTCTATTTACGCAGTATAACCATTACATATCGAGTGTGAAAAGGAAAAAGGACGTAACCCACATATATCAAATTTTACAGGAGGCGTAAAAAAACATGTTTTGATAATTTTGGGCCATATGCAAATTATGAATTATTCACAACCTTGAAGTGCACGGAGACTTCTAAACTGGTGTTAAATTGACATAACCTATTATTAACTAAAGAAATTGTCTAGGTTAAACCTTTATTTTTCTTGGTTTTAACTTTTTACTAGGTCATCTTTTTCAAACTTAAAAGCGAAATTTAGATAACCACTTTGGCATTTTCATCTTCCAAACTTTAGATAGAACGTGTTTCAAGTTGTATACATTGAGATTATCGAAAAGAAGCTGTTTTAGGAAAACTAAGGGTTAAGTCCTTTTTCCTTTCCACACTCGATATCATCGTAAGCATTTCAATAAACTTCATAATGATTAACGAATTCGATTCACATATAAAACAGCCAGTTTTTGATTTAACGCATTTTGCCAGCTTACCTATGCGTATAACGTATTATGTTATACGCAAACGATGTTGCGTAATACGTTTTGCGTTTTAACGAAGTAAACATGTAATTTTCGTTGACCCTTAATTAAACGATAAATCAAATTGCCGGATAACCATCTAAAAGCATTAATTACATTCGAAGAAGACAAAATTCGTAATGAAATTTAATATTTCCTTTATCGTTTACGTATCGGACAAGAACAATTGACTCAGAAGAAGAATACGCAACACTAAACATGTGCTATTGAGGAAACCAATCGAATAGTAAAAAGGTCAAAAAAAACAAACGGAAATGGATATTGTGAAAACCTATTATTCATTACACAATACTGAAAATAGAATATTAACTCTTCATAAGGTACTTAAACTTTTTTATACATGACGTTTTACAGAAGGTCTTTCGGAAGGACACGTCTAATTTTGCTAATCACTTAATTTCGGAAGGACACGTGTTCAATCAGGAACAAGGGATAAAAATTTTACACCCAAATACGGACAGTCATAAGCTCTTTTTCCAAGAAATTTTAGAAATCAATAGAGCACAGCTGGAAAGTCTTCCGATTTTTAATGAAATATTAAACTTTCCCGCATCTCCACTTCTATATCCTATATAATCATGAAATCATATAATCATAAAACCTTTGCCGACAAACAAATAATATAATTCTTAAAACTACTTACTACTCAAATCTGTTGGCATTCGCATGAGCTTATCCTTTTCGCCAGCAATGGCTTTGGACTCAGTGATGCATTTATTTCTTATATAAACACGAAACTTTCATTTACTAAATGTCAGTTCAAGTTCATCCGTGCACTTGAATGCCTGAAGATGCCGAAAGGCGAAACCCGGGTCGTTAGTGACAAAATCTGTGAGAATTTACATAGTTTGAACGATTCAAATTTAATATTGAAATTCCACCAAGCACCTTCAGTCAAAATCTTAAATTATACATTCTTAATGTTGTATTTGCCTTTCGCTATACTTTGTGACTGTAATTATTTTATAAGTAAGGTGTTAGGCACCAAGTTAATGGAGCTCATATATAACGAGGATGGTTGTGATAGATGTTTTTATGAACACAACAGTATTCAATTTTGAAAGGAATAATTCAGCAAGCGATATTATAATGCTTTGAAACATGGCATACCATAAAATTGTTGATAGATTGTGATAACTAATTTGTTAAGCTATACATGCATGTAAATCTATATTGTAATTTTAATGATCAAAATTCATTTTTTTTTATTTCATTAAATATTTTTTGTCGGATCCGTAGTCAAGTGGCAACGTAGTTGATTTCGATTACTGTGCTTTCAAGCTCAAATCTCAGAACTGACGGCTCATTAAATACGTTTCCAATCGATTTATGGATTTCTGTTCAAAGACAAGACAAAAAAAAAGTTCAATTAGTTAATCACCGATCCAGCCATATCCTTATTACTATTCTCTCTCTTCAAAAAGGAGAGTTTGAGCTACTGAATAACAAACAGATCTCGTAAAAAAATTCTCTCAACATAAATTACATTAAGAGTCTATGTGCTTCTTCTACACTGGAAGTGGAAATGGAATTCATTTCGTTACGTAAGTGTAAGTTTCAAGAGACATCAATAAGTTTCGTATATATTTATCTTTAAATTTTTATAACAATAACTCACAATTACGAACCCGCGTTTTAGAAGTGCTTTTTGTAGGAAATAATTAAAATACTAGCAGATGATGTGTTTACAAGTTTTCTAAATATCGGACAAGGTCGAATATCTAACTTTTGTTCCAAATACGCGTTATTATTACAACACCGTATATTTCATTCATACAATTAAACGGCTTTAATTGACTATTGTCATAAAATTGTACATCAAAATACAAGGCTAACATTACTATTGTCAATCTTGGCGTTGAATATATGTAGTAGTATTTTAAAACATGGAGATGTTTCAATTCTGCCACGAACTAGACGGTCAAGAAACACGAAAATAAAACTTAGCGTGCTGTAAATTGCATTATTATATCCCTTGTATTAATTGCTTTTCTTGTAATGCACTTTTAATAAATGAAGCGTAAAATATTTATATAATAATTTTCATAGTGATACAATATATTAATAATCTATCTTTTAATAGTCGGGTCCGTGGCATAATGGTCAACGCCCCCGTGACGAATCTTACAGGTTTGAGTCCTTCTACGAACAGCATTTTTTCAATCGATATACGCTAACATACGCTCGAAGACAAGGTTGTTTTTGATGTCTAGAAATTCTATTTACACCTTTCCAATTCTACAAATTATTTATCGCTTCTCTCATCGAAAAAAAAAAGAAATAAAAAAATCTTTTGAGATACTTCCATCAGTAGATGATATGTTCTTCACTAAGAGCATACCTCCTCCGTGTACCAAAATATTTTTTATCTACGAGAACTGTGTGTTACTCAGTTATGGAGAGAGTGGAGATAAAAAGTAATAAACACCTCTTTAGTTTAGGATTGGAATGGGAAGGGGGCGGATTTTTTTGACATCATACAAACACCAATGCCTAACAGAAAAACAATAAATCGATTTTTTAAACGCTGTTCTTATTGGGTCTCAAACACGTGAGGTCCGGCATGGAAGCTAACGATGTTCACTACTGTGCCATTAACCTGATGATAACAATCTGAAATAATATTGACTTTTTAAAGTATTGCAATTTTAATGTGTTGTTCTCTGTCATTACTTTGTGAAAACGCATTACATTTAAAAAAAAACAAAGCACTATTTTGCACTAATTAAACATTTATTTAATTCCAGTTTCACACATCACAAGCTTTTTTGCAAATGATAAAAATGCTCGTGAAATATTTATTAATCTGGAATAAATAAAGAATAGTGTTTTTTTGCAAAATAGAACCTTTCCACAAAGTATTGACAGTCAACAACACATTAAAATTAATAAATTAAATTTGTAATATAAATCAATCCTGTTTTTCCTTCTTCTTTTATTGAAATTAAAACAAAAGGTTGGGCTAATTCTGCATATTTTTTTTTATTTACGAATTAAATACCGTGAAAATGCTTTTTGCAGCTTTGCCTTGACCCACTTTTTGTCAATAATTTATTTTTAAACGGCTCATTTTCGGCGGCCTTTTCTCGTGACCGAGTGAAAGCGTGGGCCAATATAGAGATAATAATTTGAGTCCATCCGTCGTGGTCTGTTGCCCAGCTGAGTACGCTGAGTACTCTGAGTACTACTTGTGTCACGTTGTTGCCGTTGCATGACTCTTTATATGACTGTTATTAATTTCCTTTTTATTGCGTAGATAATTAATGTGCACCAAGACACGAATGACAAAAAAATGTCCTCTAAAATCAATGATGGTATTTTAAAAGAACCACACGAAACTGGTTTGAATTTTTTTCAATCTTTATTTAATGTACTATATTATATTAATTATATAAACTACATTAAAAAAAACATGCAGCATTTTACAATACATCTGGGGTTGTCAACTGCTGATAGTTGCGGGCGCATAAGAGGATGGACAGCAGCGGTAGGCTGCGAATACACTAACAAGAGGTTCGCTTAATCCTAAAACTATTTTCGGTCTTTCGAGATTTTTTTATTACTCGTTATGTTACTTTTAGAGCATCTACTACCGATCCTCTTTGTGATTCAGGAGTCGGTATTGAGAAATTTCTGTTTTTTTTCGATTTCAATAACGCAGGAATTTATTGAATAAAAAGACGCAAGACCCTTTTTTTTAGCTCTTCCAAGAATTTTTGAATCCGAAATTCTATGAATTTGCGAAATCCCCAAATTGAAAAGACGCGAAACTATTTTTTTAGCTCTTCCAAGATTTCCAATTTTGAAGATCCAGGATTTCCGGAATTGCCAAAATAAACAAATTTTGTTGGTACTCTCACAATCTCGGGATTTCAGGATCACAAAATTGGACGGGATCCCGGGATTGGAGGATCTAGTTATTAATAAAATAAATACTTTTTATGAGAATCTATATATAACACATAGATCTGAGAATAATGTTTTTTGTAGACTAACAAGGTGCGAGCCTTTTCCAACTCATACTTGAGTGACAGGTGCATTATATCATCAAAATATAAGTTATTAGATATTTTATCTGTTAATTTTTAAAAAATCTTTTAGTTGAATGATAATCAATATATATTTATATCATCGGGTAGAAATAAACATAATTATATCGAATTAAATTTATTATCATAATTGTTTCCTCTCCTACTTTATTTTGGATTTGCTATGATCATATGCCCAAATCGCAATGCCATTCACAACCTTTGCATACGACAATTGCGGTTATCAAATATCTTTTATTGCGTGTATGAAACGAATAAACAAATTAATTTTAATCACATTTTTGAATCTTTTTTTAAAAACCCATTGGCATACCATCAAAAAAATCAAAAAGACAAAATGGGAGTTTTGATTATTAACGCTTGTATTAATACTATTAAGAAAAACACAATATTCATTTGTACTTATTTTTACTTTTATTTAGCAAGATCAGGACCGGCTTTGCTCATGGCGAGCATCATCAACTGATAAGAAATATAATTTAACAGTATTTTTTATTTAAAAAAAAGATGTAATAAACAATTGGCATTGAAAAGAATTCACAAATTACAGTAGAAATTATGAATAAGTGACTCTAAGCTAACACAAATAAAAAAAATGTAATACTTCAAACATGTAATTACAATGATTATAAAAGAGTAATAATATGAAATGTGGTCTTAACGCCGTCCTACATCCTCTCTTTCACCTGATGGCCAGGGTGTGGGACGGTGAGCGTTGTCCTAGGGACTGGGTGGACGGTGAGGTGTTAGCACTCCACAAAAAAGGTGATCCCCTCAGCTGTAACAATTACCGAGGCATAACTCTTCTCAGTATTCCTGGGAAGGTAATGGCACACATTCTCTTGGCGAGAATAAGAGGTCCCATTATGAAAATACTTAGGAAAAATCAAGCGGGCTTCCTCCCTGGAAGGTCGTGTGCGGACCAAATACACAATCTTCGATGTCTCCTCCAGCAGAGCAATGAATTTAACAGTGCTCTTGCCTGTTGTTTCGTCGACTATGAGAAGGCATTTGATAGTCCGCACAGACCCTCTTTGTGGAGGATACTGGATGCCTACGGGATTCCGCCAAAGATTGTGGCCATTATCAAATCCTTACATGAGAATAGTGCATGTTGTGTGAGAATCGGTGACTCAAATACCGAATGGTTCGGGGTCACAACCGGAGTGAGACAGGGGTGCGTTCTTGCACCGTTCCTGTTTATTATTATCCTTGACTTCATACTTCGCAGGTCAATTCCGCCTGATCGAGGTGTGGCTGTTGGTCCCGGTCTGAAGCTGTGTGACCTCGAATATGCCGATGATGCTGTAATATTCGATAAATCCATTGAGGGCATCCAGGAGACTATTGATGGGTTAGGAACTAACTCAGGTCGCATTGGTCTAAAAATTAATACTAGTAAGACCAATGTGATGTGTAACCAAACCTGTCATGACTCTGATAGGACCCTTACTAGCGCGGGACAGATCATCGAGAGGGTTGACAGCTTCAGATACCTCGGCGTACATATCCCCGAAGACGGTAGTACAAAAAACGAGCTCGCCATTCGTTTAGGAATGGCTGGAGCCACATTCAACTCAATGCGGACTGTCTGGGACACACAGCTGTACTCGATTTAAACCAAATGCCACTTGTTCAACGCTTGCATTCTGCCGGTAATGCTTTACGGTTGCGAATCATGGCACCTGACGAAGACTCAGAAAAACCGTATACTGAGCTTCGAGAACAGATGCTTGCGTCGGATAATGGGGGTGAGGTGGTTTGATTTTGTGAGGAATTCAGAGATAAGGGAGCGTACAAGACAGCGTCCCGTCACGTCAGTGGTTATGGAGAGACGTTGGAACTGGCTGGGTCACGTGCTGCGGATGCCTCCGGAAAGCCTCAATCCTGCCTGCCTCTTCTTTCGACCGGTGGGATTCCGGCGTCCTGGACGTCCGTCGGGTACTATCCATAGGATGTACTCGGCGGAACTGAGGGATGCTGGCATGTCATGGGAGGAAGCAAAGCTATTGGCGGGAGACAGGGAAACATGGAGGTGCCGCGTGGCGGCCATATGCTCCACATAGGGAGCGAACATGGCCAAAGAAAAAAAAAAAGAATAATACGTTGAATGACGACACGCAGAGAAAAAGACTTAAAGGAATACTAAAATGACTCTATAAAGATTTTTTTCTTATGTGAATTTATATTCCATTCTTTTTGTGAATGTTTGAAAATTTGAAGCTTCGTTTTTGTTTCATTGATAAATGAAAACACGGTTGATTTATTGTATGCATATTCCAGATGAAAGGGAGATTGGAGCCCAGCTCTACTTGTCCCCATACAAGAATGAAAAGGCACTCATTATGATGACAAATCGCATCTATGATATGAGTTACTACTGTCACAAAACAGTTTATTTGAGTTCAGCTGTGGTTAAATAATAATATTAAAATGATTAAGTGACTGGCATATATATGATCACTGTTCAAATAATAAATAAAAAAATCGCAGTGCAATCGCTTTATAAAACATTTTTAATGAATAGTTTCGAACAACATTTGTACATTTTTATACTTTTAAACGGGGACAAATTGTTTGCACGCTACTTCAACCAATGCTACGGAAGTGACTGACACGAAACCAACAAAGGAGAACGCAGGGCTTTGATTAACAGGTGAAACTACAAAGTTCCTGTTTCGTCCCTTTTATTATGCGTGAATAATAGGAACTCGTTCCGAATAAAAAAATAATTATGATTAATGAAAAGAAAACCATTAGGTTACACGTTGCATATTTCCCATCCTAGCTCTACGGGAATACTCAAATGAAGGAATTTTAGAAATAAATCAGATTCCCACTGAACATTTGTTCAAAGGTTTTTCATTTCATACGATAAAAAAAATATTAGGTGTTATAAGAATAATGTTATAAATTTAATAGCTGTTTTGCTGTAATCATTCCTCAGTCAAAAACTCATAAAAAGCCTAAACTGGTTTAAGATTAATTTTTTTCATGTATTTGTTTAATAATCTTTAATTTTTTTGTGAATTTTGTTATCAGCATGTTTATGGCGCTTTGACGTCAGTTGTTATTTCACAAAATATTTTTTTTCTTGGATCCGAGCAATTATTTCTTTTTTTATGGAAATGGTTACAATATTAATTTCGGCTTATATTAGGCCAAAATGAGAATTCCACCATTCTTGAGAGTGTGAAACTAAGTGTTAAGATTATTTTTTGAAAAATCTTGGACATGAATTGTTTGTTCTCCTAAGGTGTTGATCCAGCCTGCCAATGGGGATATCACTGGGGAAAGCTTTAACCGTATTTAACAATATTGCTTTGGATGTCGACATATTCCACGTAGACGTGGATGAATTCCGATGAATGCTGTTATGTTTTAAAGTAGATTTCGTCGTAGCTTACTCAGTTGACTTCCTTGCCATTTTTTTTTCTACTGCATTAATTATTAAATTGTATTATGTTTTTTTTTCTTCCGTTGTAAGTCTTAAGTCTTATGTTTATAATTTGTCAATCTTATGGAACGTTAATTAAATAAATAATTTTGACACAAAGTTAACACAGCTCAATTTCATTTCAGCTCACTTTAGTGCATATCAACTATTTATTAAGTTAATTACTCCTAAGATAATCCACGATTTTTTTAAAGCGCTATAGGATACTTCACAAAGGTCGGTGACTCCGTAGCAGGTGTTTACCTGTACAACTTTAAGTGCACTGACACTATTTAGAGTTTTTCTAACACATGAAAAGTGCAAGCTTATTTTTAAATCGATTCCGAGATGAACGTTTATCAATTGCTATTTTTCAGTGTTTTTTATATTACAGTGTGTTGGTTGGTAAATTTATTTAATACACTTTACTGCAAGCTGCTGTGAAGATTTCGTATGGCGATAATCACAATAATTACTATTGTCTTGACATTTAAGTGCATATAGAGGTCGACCTCCAAGAAAAACAGCATGCTCGAGTGTAATAATAACCTCTTTCAATGTATAATAAAAGAATCACAATAATAAATTTTGAGCTGTAGTAAATTTTTAAGAAAGTGTATGAAGCGGGTTCAACAACACACTTTTAAAGAATGATTTTAACATACTAAATCACTCATCCACGTGACATTCGTCAATATTATAAGCAATGACATAAAAAATAACAATTTCTCTGTAACATGTACATTAGTAGATAAATGATGAATGTCCTCAATATTTGAAGTCATTATTCTGGTAAAATATTATTTGAAAATAAATGACCAAATAAAATAAATATTTCAATAACTTTTAAATATTGATTGACTTGGTATTTACTTGGTAGAACTACATTATATTGGGATCAAATATAGCAATGTATTTAAGATATATTTTTTGTAAATTTACTAAATGACTCTTTTGGCTTTTCGTTCTTTGTTTTAGTTCTGACGGAAACTTAAGGCCAAAATAATAATTAAATTATTAAAAAATCAAACACATTACATAGCAACTATTATAAAGTTAAGAAAAATGTGAGAACTTATAAGCAGTGGTGGATAAGTTTATAAGCGCAAGAGGCGTGCGCTTGGGGCCTCTAAATCTTAGGGGCCTCAAAAATAGCATACATTATTTAAAACCTTATATTTTAATTTCAGTTTTCAGTGTCCACTATTGTTCTACGAATAGTTTTGCAGCACTTTTATGTCATTCAAAAACAAGGCCTCCAAAATTTATTGCGCCTGAGGCCTCCAAAGTGCTTGATCCACCACTGCTTATAATGCCATTAAAACTTATTTTACAATATATTATTGTACTATTTTTTAGAAAAAAATACATTTCAAAAAATGTTTTACCATCAACGCCCAGTTAAAATGATTATTGTTATTTTTGTTTGTTTATCCAAATAACTTAAATAACAAAAGCAACTCTAAGTGTAAATTTTGTATTCAAGAAGATATGATTTTTTTTAAACTTTTAAAACTATTATATTTAAGATTCGTTTAAGTTTTAGGTAATCGTTACTAAGCTATTTTTGACATGTTATTGCATGTTATTACAGCTAAATAAAAACGTAACAGCAATGCGGAATTCGATGTTTCTTAGAATAAATAAAATATCTGTTCGTAAAAGAATGCCAGGAAACAACAGAAGAACATTCTCGATCCACCTACAAGGCGATATGCGATCCCACCTCGTGTCCTCGGACTTAGCATTGTTTATCACAAACTAATTCATTGTGTACAATTTATTTTGACTAAGGTTAAATTTAACGGGCGATAACTCTTGTCCTAATGCTGCAAGTTAGTTTCACTACACTCTATATGCAAATTTTAACGCTCTAAGGTAACTTCCTAATACGAGCAATATACATTTTTCTCGTTGACCTTCCCGTTAATAAAATTAATGACTTATATTCGATGCCATTACATGATATTCGGAAGAATTTATAACTGAATGTTGCGCAATATGTTTTCTGGATGTTGGAATACAATATGAATGTTTGTTTGACCACGTCAATTTCCATTAGTAAAAAAAGTTCTCGCTAAGCTGTTCAAGTATGAGTAAAATTGTCGAAGAATAAAACAGAATAAAAATTACGTTGTTTTCAAAGCTTAGATCTATAGAAGTGACGTGTTTAAGACACGAATGTTTAATTTCGTTGCCGTGGCTGTGATCATGTAATGAATAGCTCTGACTAAGATTGCAACATAAGTTCAAACGGAACATAAATGAACAATCTATTTATCTGTAAGAAATGCATCTGGAAACTTCCCGCAGTGATGTACACCTTTATTAATAATATAATATGTCAGTGATGTACACACCGCATGCTGCCCGAAGTGGCATTTGTTGCGCTCCAAAATAATAAGTACTTCGTCACCAAACTTTTCATTGAATATGATAAAAATCTGTGTTTGATATGTGAAAAAATCATAGAGTGGCAAAGGTATATATTCTGAATCGTCACTGATAGAAAACACAGTGCTCTTCTTTATTATTTAATAAGATTCTATTTTTACGGGCAGTGGCGGCCGGTCAATGTGGCATTGGATCAATGCATCTCTTGTATATGCAGGGGTAGTTATATTTCATGAAATAATATTCAAACATAACATCTATACCATTCCCTCATTGCCCGCGAAAGGTTAGAAAATTGGCCCTCCTCTCAAAAAACTTGTGCACCACTGGACTTTTTGAATAATAACATAATAATAATGAGCCTGTGAGAAGTGAATTAAGCCAAATGGTATTTTAGGAAAAAAATCGTTGGATGCTTTATAATCTTCTACATGACTTAAAATATCGTAGAAGCGGAGTAACTTTAGTAAATACACACTCAATTGTAGTGTTATATTCCTAAAATATAAATTTGCAATCCACCAAAGCACCAAGTTAAGATGTAATTGTAGTTAAAAGTCCAATAGAAAAGTTTACCAACTTAGTTTACTACTTGGCTCACTTCACTTATTGAGGGCTCATTATTATTTACTGGCAGTATATTTTTACCCAGTGATGAGTCATAGATTTCTTTGTTACCTAATGTTTGTCAGAATCACAAATATTTTAAAATTATCGCTCCATTATCTGCGACTCTAACATACGCCCCCTTACTAAAAAAAACCATTTTGCATGCAATTGGAACTATTTTCTCTAACAAGCAAGTTTAGAGGTTCGCAAACATGCAACATAAAAACAATATAACATTGTTATTACAATAGTGATTTTTTAAGGAAACATATTTAATTCATGGTTGTTTTAGATATTGTCACAAGTAATTCTTACATGACTAAGAGTGACTCGAGATTTGAATCATTGATATTAATAATCAAGTTAAACATATCATAAAACTTCTATTTCTCGATCGTGATTCTTCAATTATTACATTTTTGCCGATTGAATGGAATTAAATTGAGATGGGGAGGATTCACCAAACGTATCAAACAAAAAAAAAGAAAAAGAAAAGGAAAATCTCATTTTTTTTTTAAAACTAAGTCCCCTTCTTTATTTAAACTTTTTATTTATGTATTTGTAGAATGTACATATATAGTGAATACATATTATATTATTCTTGTGTTCAAGAATAATTATTTTTGACTTGTTTTATATATACTACCTATCTGCTTTTACCAAAATAAATACTTAATTATAGATAACTCATAACTCGCGAATAGAAAGACTCAGTGGGTTGAAAATAGTTACATTCGTTCATTTTTATGCAGCGTAAAAATATTTGTTAAAAAATCAATATTAGCACTTTGAAAACCCTTTTGTAAAGAAAATTTTATTTTAATATAATAAAATAATAGTAAATATTTTTAATCGTATCGGAGAAGTTTTTTTTTTTAAAATGAATTTCCAGTTAATTTGGCATTAATTTTTAATACAAAAATAAATTTTATAACTTATATTATTTTATAACTTACTCAAATTGTGACACACACTATATTAATCGTGTTGTGTGAAACTAGGTTATTTATTAATAAAGTAAATACTAATGCTAATTCTCAACTAAATTAGAAAATTAATAAGGTAAAAATATCAAAGTATTTAAGTTCTACAGTTTTGTAGAACTTGACTGTAGAACTCTCTTTTGTAGAACAAAACTTTAGAACTTAAATACTTTGATATTTTTACCTTATTATAATGTAGTTCTACCAAGTAAATGCCAAATCAAATTATATACAAAATTAATGATATGATTTTTTTCTTTATTACTTACTTATTACCAACAAGTTACTAGTGTTTGAAATGATTTATTTCCTGTAGGATTTTCACAGGAAATACATCTCACAGTGGTAAGCCACCTGTTCTATTCAAAAAAAAAAAAAATCTGATCAAAATTTTGTTGATTATTTATTTGATTTTGTTATTCTATCCATCATGCTGTGATAATTAAGTCTCGCATTATAATTAAATGCAATATGCACGAACATGGTCGTCCGTGCACTTGCCGTGGATGGTTTAGCTGGGCAATAGGTATACCAACCCATGTTTATATGAAAGTATACCCTAGGAACATTACTTCAGCGGTTTTGTGACCTATTTGGCTCATAGTCAGGAACCCCTAACTAATGGTTGTCCAATGAAATTAAATGACGTAATTTTATGTTGCCAAGAGCATTATATTTATTTTATTCCGCAATTATTTATGGCCGATTCTAGAGAATACTTCCTGTTGTGTGTTGGCGTATTTTCTGTTTTCATAGCTTTTCAATACAATGCAGGCTGGAGTGTTTCAATAATTCAAACATGTAACGTTTTTATAAAATAAAGAAACAAATTATTACTATGATATATTTATTTAGTAACATAAATATATTGCGACATTATTCGAATTGTAAAAAATATTTTTCCGCATTAAAGTTGATTCATTTTGCTATAAAAATTGAATACTTACGATTAATAAGACAATATGAACTAAAAAATCAAAATCTAACCAGACTATTTTAAGATTCTTTGTGCCATCATTTTTCGAAAAATTCCAATGTACAACAAATAATGCTGTGCCTGAAACTAAATATATTTTTTATATATTGTGCTGCCTTCCGAAATGCCTCACAAGCACATATAGTTAGTCAATTTTATACTATGTCTATTTTGCCCAAATTGAGATATCGACATAGTGTTTTGTACCTTGAGATGCTCTTTCCAATGATGTTGAAGAAAAACACTTAAAGTTTCAGTTAAAATATTATATTGTACAATACTAGATGAAAAATATTAGTGATTTTCAATTAAAAACTTCATGAAGAAACTTTGACCAGCCAAATTTATAAAAAAAAATAGCTTTTACACGTTAAGACAATTTTTAAATCGGAATATTAAATTACACATGATTTATAGTATCCGGTTTTATGGTTTTGCTTATATACTTCTTCTTTGATAGTATTCCAGTGGATTTTGGATTTATCGAGTATTGGTACGTATACTGCAAACAAAATAAGTAAATTGCACCTAAGAGTTTTTTTATCTGCCGGTGAATGACGAAAACTCTTGAAATTTTTTAAAAAATATATTAACTCTAGTTGACTTAACTTAAAGTCATTGAAAAAAATCATTCTAGTTTATTTGTATGAATATTACGCTGCAAATGCTGAATCAGTTATACTGAATCAAATAATAAAAACTTAAGTTATACAACATAAAAACCCATAGTACTTTGAGTATTTTTTAAGTACTTTGACAACATGTTAATCAGTTATTTTTAATTTGAAAGAGACTACGGTATATCTCACGTGTTGGCAAAAACATCGTATTTGACGCAGTTGAGAGTAAATACTGAGTATTATTAAATTAAAAATTCAATAATTAATAAAAAAAAAATGGTCGATGACATCTTAAAAATTTCAGTTTACAGTAACAACTTACTATGCAAGCTTAAATTATAATTGCCAAAAAGTGTGCAATTATTGGCAGTGTGCTATTATGATGTTTATCTAAACAACACGCTGAAACTTTACAGTCAGTAGTTTTATTTCAGTTCCAAATAATTGATTCATTAATTCATGAGATTTGAATTAATTTACATATTTTACGGGTAAAAATACAACAAAGCATAAATTCATATCACTTTGATATCTGTAATTATTGCTAATTCATATTTTACTGTTAGTTCTCTATATATACTATTCACTGAACCATGAGGCTTTGCGATTATTTCGCGAGTGGTATTATTATAATTCAAATCTTGATAAGCTCTCAGGTGTTTAGCTATATAATCAACTCAAAGCTCATTAATAATGTTTTACTGCAATGTAATGTACATATGTACTCGGATACGGCTATTATGAAATAAAAATCCAGCTCCCACGACCGCAAATCGAATCAAAAAAAGTATCAATGAAAAAATATTCCCAGCTAGTTTAATACGCTTTCTACAGCATCGGCACTAAATTATATTATGTTATGTAGGCACCTGATTTTTGGATCATTCGATAAGTTGTACTAGTGAATATAATATATTATATTATAATAATAATATTCACTATTTTATATTTTCGATTATCCTCGATTTGATCTCCTTTTTAAAATTAAAACAAAATTTTATATTTCATAACATAAAACTTAACAAAGAACGCAAAGAAATAAATTGACAAGATACAGACATCTTCTTCCCGTTTCTTGAAGATAATTGTTTTTTGAATATCTTATTATAATAAAAATATATTTGCTAGTGTATACACATAACCTTTTGCATGTTATCTTAGTGTAATTTTAATCAAGTATTTAAAAAAAAAAAACATTTTTTGTTGATTTTAAAGCCATGAAACGATGTAGTATTCTATATACTCCTGTTTACAATTTAAAAAATATGCATTTTATGTAAATGTATAGTATATAGTCTTCTACGTACGCACGACTCATTTAATGACTAAAAAATGGGGCGTGGCTGTGTCATGGACACGGCCGTGTGTTGTACGTGAATACGTCTTGTAATAGGTGATATTACGCCCCATTTTTACGTTGCCGGCACTGCTTGACTCGGTCATATGGTGTTTCAATGGTACCATTCGATTGCTCTTGAGAAGCCCTTTCCAACTGTATGCGATCTTTGTATTTTGACTTGGCTTTTGGACTCGTTAAGCCCGACATTATATATATTTTTTTTTGAACACCTAATTATTGTCGCAGTCACAATATTACACTATTTTTATCTATAATCGATAGATTTTGTCAAGAGCTAACGATTGAAACTTAAACGAACATCGCAACTTCTTTGAGTCAAAAGTTATAATTAATAGAAATCTCGATACGCAGCAAAATAACCTCAAAATGGCGGCGCTTCCCCCTCCGCCCCGCGCGATGTATCACAGTTCTTACATAGCCCAATAAACTTTTTGATTCTTTAGCTTTCTAGTGGTGCAATTAAATTTTGGATAGCGATGATAGATATGAAGCTGCAACACCAAACTGTATCCCCCGATTTTGTTATCATTCGTTTTTTTGAATTGCCTCCATATAGAAGCAATTTTAAAAACCTATTCACGTCAAAAAGATCAATTAATTGTAGAAAATTTGTGGTGAAAATGTTCACTCAAAAAAACAACTAAGATTTAGAATGCGTGTCACTTTTTACAGTAGCACAATTTACACGATTGCCAGTGTTAATTGAATTGTTTATTTGGCCTCACAGTAGTTCTTGTAGTCGTATCTTAGCTTTGTGATTTAATAGTCAGCGTCAACGTTTACAGGGATCCCAGTACAATGCGGTCCCGAGGTACAAACATGACTTTCCTGGATGCCCCTCCGCCCTCGGCCACTTTACAACCAGCTATGATTAAATTTGCATCGCATTGTCCTGTTGGAACACAACAGCGAGCAGTGGTGTAATAGATAGCTGTAGAGTTGCCCTACTACACCAATAGATAGATATCCAATAGTAGTAATTGATTAAGTGATATGATGATTTTTAAAAATGTTGATTCATAATTTTAGTTTATTCGTTTGCTGTCTTCCACTGCACCTGACCCTGCTTGCTTGCGTCTTGCGATCGGCAGCCCACCTTTGGGATGAGTTTTTAAAATTTCCGAAAAATTCAGGTTGTTATTTTTTTGTAACGAATATTTAAAAATAAATCAATGTAGTGTTTTTAACGTTAAATACGATGGCTCATATGTGGGAAATTAAAAAATGTAATAAGCCAATCAGAATTATTCAAACTGACTAGCATGTTTCAAATATTTTATTGATTTCATACATAAATTGAACTGTTAGTAATGTAATTGGCACGTTTTTTGATCTATTGAATAATACAAATTATTTATAGGACGTGTCTTGCAAGTATTGATTTTTTTAAATTTATTTCGCACGTTAACACCATAACAATTAATTAATTTTAGTGGTTAAATTTGAATAATGTATACGGTAATCGATTGTAAATGTTTTCAATATGGAATAGAAAATACCTGAAGCAAAATTCAATATAATTTTCTATTTAAAACTCTATAATTTTCGTCCAAAATACAATACTTAAAGATTCATTTATTATTATTTTACCTTTGGACCTCTTACTGTTTACTGATGAATTTCAAACCTCTCGGTGTTCTTTCAACAAATACAAATAGAAAATGATGCACTTTTTTGTACAATCATCACATTTTTTAATAAAGATTTCGAATTATGCTCGTGTTGATTAAACCGGTGTTTTTTAAATGTGGAATCGTTACAAACATGTGTTATATTTTTTTTATTTATCATCATGAAATATCAATAGTAAATAAAAATTCCCAAGCCTACTGAGCAAGCATTTGAAATACAGTATTGATTAATTTATTTGCCTAGTTAAAAATTATCCGCGTTCTATAATTCTGTTTTTTTCAAAGACGAAAAAAATAGTAAAAGAGTTTTTCAATTACACTGAAGAGAACATCTTAAGTGTAATTTAATTTTTCGATCTAACATTTCTGGAGACACCACTGTCTTGTGAGCACGTCGAGGGAAATACGCACCTTGATCCAACGATGTACAAGCACTTTCTAACAATGTTGTTGAGGGACTGGAATATTCATCAGCGAAGAATGCATAAAGGTAGTTGAAATTAGAATTCTACGTATTAAATGTGTATTCTTACCGATAGTGTTTGCTTTCACTATTAATAAAATTAGGATTTAAAAAAGTTAAAGTTGATACAATTTCAACCATTTATGTATTGTATGTGTTGCAGTGAAAGTGTCGTGTAATGGATTTACAATTTCTCTGATAAGTATCAGCTAAATTGTTTTTAACAGATGCAAGAGACACAGTCTCTCACTTACCTATCAAAAAGCTGAAGCATAAAGCTGAACACAGGGATAAAATAACTAGGATTGAATATTTCATCAGATTATACGATTTCACAGCTCGTTTCACAACTGCTAAATTTATTTTTTATGACAGCTTGGAGAAGTTTGTGATGTCACCACCTGACCGTCAATGAAAATATATTTTGAATATTAGAAATATGTATTTGTTGGTAAAAAATATGTTTGTATTATATAATTTCGCAAAAACGACAGGAAAAATGTAGTTTCACTTAAAATATTCTGTGGCTTTCAGATATAAAATATATGGACATAAAAAATAATATGGAGCATAATACATGTATCTGTTATAGAGAATCTGAATAACAATTTTACAAGGACTGGTTGATATCAAATATCTCATCGTCTCTTCAGCAATGGTATCAGTTATTCTTCATCGACGTGTAATGTATTTAAGATTGAATATGTGGGAGAGAATACAAATATCACAGCTTTCGTGTGTTTGAGAACATATCGTTTAATCCAGCGGTCACCAAACTACGGCCCGTGGGCCGGATTTGGCCCGCCGAAGATTTTCATCCGGCCCCTGAAAAGTTATGGATTTTTGGATAGAAATTATTCATATAAGAAATATAAATTTTCATGATTTAGTTGTGCATTCACGACAACTATTTATTTCAAATCTTCAATTGTCATACAACTATCTGGTAGGGGACTCAAAGTGAAGGAAGTTGGATAGAAATTGGAGGCGAGACGACCAGATGTTCGTTTACTCAAAAATTTCTCGAATATTCTTATTTATTGAAATTCTAATAAGGGCAAACATTTGTTTACATTCCAATTATTATGTAATCACATAAAATGAAATAATATTCTGATTGGGTTCCAATGAGAATTTATTTGTCGTCCGGTCCCTTAAGTTTTCAAAAAGTTCAATCCGGCCCGCTTCTCAAAAAGTTTGGTGACCCCTGGTTTAATCGATTGAAAAACCTATAAATAAAATTTTAATTAAAATAGGACAAACGCTAACGAACGTGTACCACTTGACCATGGTGTGATGTATGTGTAATTCATAGTATACAAAAATATTGGGGTAGTATTATATTTATAGCATCGCAAATTTTATGGTTATTTCATGAGTATCTAATTGTAATGAATAATCAAAAATTCTAATGCGAAAAATGGCCTGTTCATTTTGTTTTTTCACTCATTAAATTCACTTTATTTTATCATTCAGTTCAAGTCATAAAAAATTAACGAAAATATCGTCACAGTGTACAAAAATAATTTTTGATATTATTTCTTTTTCTTGCTTCATTAATTATACCAGTTTCCTAAAAACAGTATTTATTTTTCTAGGCAATTCTTATTTAAAGACAGGAAATTCTCCCAGTTTACTATTTTTAAACCCTTGTGTCAAATCGGCATTAATGCATATATATTTTAATATTATAATTATCTATGTAACCTAAAGTATTAATGCTAGAAGCTTTACCCTGATTGCTGACATCTTTCGTTTGTTGTTTACTCAGAACTGCCAATCTGTTACTTATAAACTTCTGCCAGAACACTGACGATGTTATTTTATTAATGCAAACATTTGAGAAACAATTTTCAGTTAATAAATTTAAAACCATTTTGCAAGCTTTATGACAGTCCGAAGTAAGAATATTGATTATTTCATGTGTGTACATAAATATCAATTATACGGCTTTTGAATCAAGATGATTATACCTTAAGCCTTTTTGTTGGTTAAAAGATGATTTACTGACTACCAAACATTTATAAAAACAAAATAAATCAACTTCACTTGTTTTGCTTATCGCAATCCTTTCATTACATACCTCCAATGGGGTCTTTATTTTTATTAATATTTAAAAGGGTTCAGAGATTTAGGCTATTAAAAAAGGTCCGCACACAAAGAATGCAAAAATAATTGACCGGTAAAAAACAACAGCGCCCTAAAGCAATCTTTCAACTTTTTTATTATCGGGCTTTACCAGGAGCACATAAGCAATCCCAGGTATCCCTTTTCGCGAAACCAAAATCCGCCGGCCGCAATCGTGTTAACTGCCCACTTGTCCGAACCTCCGACGAACCTAATTATCTCGGGAAACAAATAAAACAATGGCCCGAGAGAATAAATCTACCAGGGCCATATAAGCCTAATGCGGTTGTATAGAATAAACACTTGTATCGTGGCCACCGGTCAGAATGCTCCGCGTCCGGTATCACCTCTTTCAACTTATTAACTACATGTGCGCCTGATACAAATAACTTATTTTTGTTGATTTAATTGAGTAATAAAAAGTTTTATCACATTTTTATTTATTTGAGTGATATGTGTTTTAATTCAAGTGCTTTTTTAATGTGTCCAGCATGATTAACCATAACTTAAAACTCTCTTAAAATTTTTGTGATTATAAAAAAAGTTTAGCTGGGTTTTTTTTTTGTTTGAACAACATGGATTATATTTTCAACAAGGTTGGTAATTTTCAAATTACTTTATTTATAGTTAATAACTTTATCATTTTAACATGTATTTGGAAACCAAGTTTTCATTTTGAAGTTCGTAATTCGATATTATTAATAAACATGTTTTAATTAAAGTTATCGTATAATTTAGTTCAGCCTCAAACAACTTCATATACATAGATTTAGTATTGTTTAATTATAATTGTAGATAATGAATTTTTTTTTTATAATTATCTTCGTATAGTAAATCAAATCTCTACAACTTATATTTTTGCGGTTGGTTTTATGAAATATGCACTTAAACATTGTTTTCCGTTCACCATTGGTGATATTATATAAAATTATTATATAGGCTTAAAAAATCAACAATTTTCGCGCCTGAAACTGATCAGGCAAAACTTTTTTCCTGCTGAGCGACAGTAACGTAAACAACAACTACATAATAAACATCGTTATGTGCGCATATCTTTAAATGTCAATATAAAATTATGATACACATATCACGTTACTAGTTTCTCTTTTACATTAAAACTTGCAATATTTTTTATTTTAAATAATGTTTTTAAAATCGCAATAAGTTTAATCACAGTGGTATAAATTTATACTAGGCATTTTAGAACTTATTAATAACTTATGTTGTTTTTAAAACAGATTAACAGCATAATCTAGCTAGATGACAAATCACCTATGATAGCTCATATTTTATCATTATAATGTAATTTGAATATGAGCATATTCCTGAAAATACATAGGTTTGTATACTCCAGAGGTTATTAAAATATGTTTTTCAATATTTTGTAGTATTATAACATGAAAATTGTTTAAGCAATAATAAGTGAAAAATAAGCATCCCGCTATTCATATTCTCCATCCAAATTACTTTTTACAATGTTTAATAATCGAAAAACACGGATAATCATAAATATTAAATTTGATTTCTTTTTTAAATATTAATATTATACTATACATTTCGAAAGCTGATCAATAATTTTGATATGCTCAATACTTACTTTCTTTTACATTTTTTTTTATTTCGGTTTTTTACAGGAACTATGTACTTTAGAATATTGTTTTAGATTTCTTATAAGAACTGTTAAATAAAATAAAAAAGACACCCTTTCTATTAATTCCACATTATTTGTTAAAGATCATTCATTACTCGTTTCGCTCATCACAGGCATAATCAATTGAACTGATAATTCTGATTATTTGATTCAGGCATTTTCACCTACTATAACTTTACATTAAGTTATTCGGTATTTTTACAAGCATTTATAAATCAATGTTTCAAGTAAATCGTATATATTTTTATAACATATTGCTTGAATTCATGCACGGATAATCCATACAAGGATAATTGGCAGTTAACTGTCATTTATTATCGAGCTCTTCTTTATTATTACATTCCTTAATATTATTTAACACTCATATACTTGTAAAATATCTCAGTATGATAATAAACATAGATGCGCATTACTGCTAATCGCCAAGTTGACATTGTTAATGGATGTATAATTACATAATAATTATGAAACATAAAAATATCTTATGTCGTCATCATATATTTATGTCATTAGATCAATTTAGTCCTGTGATTGTGCTTTTTTATACTCTTTTGTGTAATACAATAGGCGTGGGTTTTACAAAAACACTGTCGTTATCACTTGTTGTTTTTTTTTTAAGTATAAAAGAGGCATGATCAATCTTTGCATTATTTTTCTTTTGACGGCGAACATGCAAAATCGTTAATGATATGCAAAGTTGTGTTGGTAATGCAAGCATGTATTGTTTTATCATTTATAAAAGAACCTTTGACATTTTGTGTAAGAATTTATTTTTGTTTTAAAATTCGATACCGTATATCAAATACCTTATCAACTTTTGCATACACGTGAACAAAAAATACTAGAAAAATATTTAGTTTTATTTGTTAAAATTTAATTCAAAAACAGTTCAATCAACGCAAATACTGTTATATTACATATTTATTTAATTTAATCTATGTCCGTTACTTGTAGATCTTAACACATGTTTTCCAACGACAGTTACTACTTAGTAGCTAAACTTCTCTTTTTTTCAAAGAGAGTATGGATGTAAAGGATAAGGCTAGAAACGGACTAGTGGTTGGCTACGCGTCGTTCTTTTAGAATTGGAAAAGTGAAAGAGTTTTTTTACACTACAAACACAAATGCCTTCAAACAGAAGAAACGATAAATCGATTAAAACAAATAATGTTCGTACTGGGAGCACGTGCCGCTCGTTATGGAAGCCAAAGACCATTGTGCCACAAACCCAACATATTTATGAATAATTTAACTATCAATTATTCAATTGCAGAAATTTTCATTTAATTTTAATATTTGTAACAGGTTTTACATAAGAATTTAGTTAGCAAGAAAATAAAAAAAAATACACCTTATTGCCAATGCATTTTTTCAAATAAAAAACATTTTTTACAAAACCACCCAAGATTTAAAATAAGAACGGCAGCTGTGATTTATGACTTTTCCTATCAGCACAATAAAAAGGCGACGTCAATTGAAAAATATGAGCATGAATCAAAATTATTTGATTTAATATATTTTTCTCCGATGTTCAACACGAAAAGATTATTTTATCTTAGTTGAACTAGAAATTGCAACCTAATTAACTTTAGAAACTTTTCGAAAATAGCTTATACTTTCAAGCTACCATAATTTAATCAATTCACATATAATAGATGGCTCCACTTTCAATTGTTCTCGTCGAAAACATGCAAAATAAAGAATCCATACAGATGTATTACTGTTTTTCATTCGCTATCATTTTGATGTACTCACTTCATAGCATATCATTTTCAGTATTTTTTATATCATTATTAAAAGCGAAAACTTTTGTTTCACATTGTTAACTCACCTTGACAGTAAAAATACTGGAAATATAGTATTATTTCTGTAAAATCAGTTTTATAATACACACTCAAGTGTGTGTATTATTTTGCTAGACTTATAATCAACTGGCCATATTTTAAAAAATCATTTTGAAGCCGAACTTAATAGATTAGATTTAATAGTTCACGTGTTTTTATTATCTTACTAAAAACCATATGCTTAATCTATATTTAATATTTAGGTTGAAGACGTATTAAAAAACCACCAATACTCTAAAAATGAATGCTTATTAATTTAGCTTGAATAAGAACTAAATGATAATTAAGTTTTTTATTTTTATTTACGTCTACAAACATGCGTGTTTTTTCATTAGACAAAGGTTTAAAAACAAATAAAAAATAGTAAAATCGACATAGCATTACTTTGGTGGATCATTTTTTACCTGAACCGCATGTTTATTTTATTTATAATATATTTTAAATGCATTTATTAAAAAAATAGCACAAAGTGATTTTCCATTACATTATTGTTATATTATTAGAAATAAGCCGAGTACAGTTATATAAATCAATTAATTTAATGAACTTCATTTTGATAATTGTTATGATTATATCAAAAGAAATAATTATATTACTATTCAATTTTTTGAAATGGAAAATATCAATCAATCTGCTGATAAAATACATTTTTAGCCTTCGTTTATTTAAATGAGTATTTTTTATTCCAGCGTTGTGTATTATTATTTTGTTTGATCGCCATATTTACCAGTGCTATTCGTTTCCAGATAACATTCGTGAAATAATAAAAATAAAAAATAGATCTAGTAATAAATAATTCAAATCAAATAGGAACTCTAAGGGTAGACGTGTATTTTTTGTATGTATAAAGCTTTTGTTCGAACACAATACAAAAAAATAAATAGATGATCCCGTGTAGCATGACTAAAACATTCCAAACGCTTTTAAAAACATGGTGGTATAATTTAAAATCGGTGTAAATAATTATGTATTTATTTTTTTGTATTAAATTATTATAAAGTGTTATTTTTTTCCCAAAAAAATTGTTCCTACTTTCAACTACTTTCGTCGATATGGTTAAATACAAGACAGTATTTTCCAAGTTAGTGACAGGTTTTTATGAATAATAAATAGTACATGGTTAAAAGCTACAAAGCCAAATTTGTACTACAGTGTAAGTTCCTACATTTAAAAATATTATGGAAATATTTTGCAGAAGATTTTTTCAGTCCAGCAATACCTCGCCGTCGGTATAATATCACTTTTTAGTGCCCTCGCATTTGATAGTATGAAATAGCTTGCAGTATAAGCGTACTTGCAAAGTTTACTGCGTGAAATATATTTTTCCGGTCATTTCATTCCTCGCAAAGGTGGTTTACGACCCTCCCAGGTGAATACAGAGCTTTTTGTGTGCAACTACACATCTTGCACATGGAATTAGTACTATTTTTAAGGCGATCACTTTTTATTTGCGTTTATTTGTGTATACATAACATAGTATGTAACATACTAGTTTACCGTTAGCATCGTAATTAATATGAAGAAATAAACGGTGATAAAACTTTTAATAAATAAATTATATACAGAACATTTCGTTGTACTCTACGAATTATTCTACTCACTTTTAGGGTGATCACTATCAATACTTGGTGGAAAGGCATTACATTAAGAAAAAACACAATAATCCTTGGTACTTAATTTCCACTTTTATTCATCAAGATCAGGACCGATTTACTTCTTGACGAACATTTTCCACTGATACAAATTGAACAGTGATATTTATACAAAAACAAATTTAAATGAAAATATGTAACGAACAATTGACATTGAAGAGAATTTACAAATTACAGTAGAAAAAAACAAAATATATGCTTAATCCTCAAAAAACCTATTTATTTATGTACACTTTTTTATTTTCAATATATACTAGCTATAAGCCCATTTGCCTTCAACGGAGGATTTTTTTTATCTGCAGTTTGGCACCTAAATTATAGCAGACTCTTTAAAGCCGCGTACGTTTGTAAGTTAACTCTTTTTCTCCTGGTAATTTTCCAAGGTCTTGGTTTTCTTTTCAGTTTCTTAGCTAGATTTCTATTTTAATTCATTTAGGCATTTTAGTTGTGAATTAGAAAAAATGACGAAACGAGATGTGAAGTAAGACGAAAATGAGCGAAATGAGACATATTCATCAAAAACGAGATAATATTTGGGACGGAACCATAATACTTAGACAATAATTCGGGGAACGATTAATGCGGGATTATTTAAAAATTGTTCTTATGTTTGTTTTGCCGGGACTAAGAAAAATAAACGATACATACGGGAAAATGAATAATACGAGAACGGTAGAAAGGAGTTCCACTGTAGGTCCAGACTGTGAATTTCGTTCAATTGAACATGTAATTGCTGTTTAAAAATATGAGGAAAAGCCATGTTTTAAGTAATACACAGAAACAAATTCAAATAACAGTTGAACGTGATTTTAAAAAAGTAATAAATTCCTATCGTAATTTTTGTGAACACGTAAATTGTTTGTGAAAATTCCAGTACGTACTATTTGTCAATTTTGTTAATTAGCAAAAACTCTGAAAGCTTTTCGGCGTAATTTAAAAGGTGCTTGGATTTATTCCCCGCCAGTTTTCAAATTTATGTTTTATTTAATATCAAAAAAAATGTGCGAATTCTGCCTTGATGTACTTAATTGGAAAAGTTTTTAATTTATGAAAATTTCAAATGAATTTGTTATGAAAGTGTACGATTTTCAAATTACATATCCTTTATCAATGACAGCCTATATTTGATAAATATTTATTTTTCTCACATAAAAAATAACATATTTTGCAGGGCAAGTTTTATTGATAGCTGTTTGGGAGCAGGCAATCTTCAATGCTATGATTTAACTTCATTTAATGAATATCAATAAAAAAAATCCATTAATCGAATTAAAAACATCGATTAACGGCACTTTCGGCAATTGTTTGATAAAGCAACTATCCGTTGCTTAAATATCATTAATTCTTTTTAATGCGATTGATTCAGGGCTGTGGAGTCGTTAAAAATAAAACGACTCCGACTTCGACTCTCATTTTGGTTTTTTAAACATCCTTTCTCGAAATATATTACATAACATATTTATGGCTCTCTGATACCTTTGATATCCTATTTCCATAACAATTTGGCTCTTCTCGCTCGAACGTTTGCCGACCCTTGTTCTATGAGAACGGGGGTGGGAAGTTCTACTCTCACTAGTATTTTACGATAAATAATTGAGAAATTCTTACTTGATTTTTTAATATCGTTACAAAATACTATTAATTTATTAAAGAGTTTATTTTTTTCAATATGATCGGCTTTCTAATATTTTTTAGGTTTATTAACATGCTGGATCTTATGGCGCAGCGGTTAGCGTCGTTGGTTTCCGTTCCGGATCTCACGGGCTTGAGTCCCGATCATCATTTTCTCGATCGATTTATCGATTTTTATTCGGAGGTATGAACGTTTGTGGTGTCTAAAAATTCTCTCCTGCCCTTCCGATCTTTCAATTACATGCCGTAGTGAGAGCGATTAGTTAATCACTAATCTTGTCCTGGCTTTATCATTCTATCCCTATTACTTTCTTTCTTAAAGATAGGTTGAGCGACTGAGTAAAAAACAGTTTTCGTAGAATAAATCTGTCAAGATACCTCCATTAGGAGGACATATGCTCTACATTGGGAGCGGACGTGGATTTTAAAAAAAGTTGTTTTTAAAGATATTATTATATTATAGAATATAGTAAAACGGTTCAGGACCGACTGTGTTACTTAATTAGAATACTATGCCTCTGCCGGTTATGGCGATAAAGTGACATAAATACAGGTAAACTTCCGTCAAAATTAAACGTCAAACTGGCAAAAAAATGCAATTTGCCAGTTGTTTAAAACGTCATATTAGCTCGGCTTCCCGCCCGGGCGTTTCAAATTAGCATCGTAATAAATTTTCCAACTCCAAACTGCTCCCGCCTTTTACATACAGCGTAGTATGTGTGTTATAAAGAACATATAATGAGAATTTGCCAAACAGTATTGTTTGGAAGTGCTTTAATATTAAACGTGGCTGGATTATTTAATTAAAAGCACAGTTTGTGATGAGAATCAAAAAGAACAACTATTTGTAATATATTAAATTAATATAACACGTAGGAAATTTGTGACAGGTTTATTTTACCTTCGTGTTTTTTCGTTTCTTAGTTACTTAGTTTTGGCCAAACAAAATCATTGTTAAAATAAAAAAAGCAAATAATTACTTAGTCTTATTTCAACTTCTAAAACTGACACTAGTCTCGATCAGTATAAAAAAATGGGAAATAGTATAAAATATTGTTTATTTTTTGTAACGTCACGAATTTCCATCAAAAATGTACAGTCAACACGTTTAAAGCGAAAAACATTATTATAATATTTTAACTATGTCCGGTCGCAACGTATAAAAAATATTCTGATACTTAAAATAAATTCAAGGGACGGAGTTTTAACAAGAACTCCCAGTTATTGAGTCGCACAATATTTTGAGACTTTTTTAAAGCTATGTCTGCTCGAAATGTGGAGCATATGGTCTCCTACTGGAGATATCTCAGCAGAAGTTTTTCTACGAGAACTGTTTGTTACTCAATCGCTCAACCTCTCTTTTTTTCAAAGAAAGTAGTAGGGACAGAAGGATAAGGCTAGGACAGGATTAGTGCTCAACTAATGGGAGGGAATTTTTAGACATTACAAACACCCATGCCTTCGAACAGAAATCGATAAATTTATCGAAAAAATTCTGTTCGCACTGGGACTCAAGCCCGTGAGATCCAACACGGAATCCAACAAAGCTAACAGCTGCGCTATAGGACCCGACAATAGACTACAGATAGAAAAATACTTAAAGTAAGCTGATTGCTATTCCAACGCTTCTTTTTAAGGGTTGGTTGGTTGAGAAAAACACAAACATCACATTCATCCATTACTTAGAATACAACAATAAAAACCTTCAGTCGGAACCTTTGAAAAAATTAAGAATCAAGGTATGAAAAAGTTTGGTCAGGGATTTGACTCAATCACCTTCAGCCAAGGACCACAGTAGCCGATGTGAACGAACACCCTTAAAGTGTTGAAAGGCTTTAGATCTTTTTACAGCACACTTACTCATATTTACTAAATTGTTATGAAATAAAATGTATCTTAACTGCATCATTGAGGAGATATCATCTTCGGTGTGATGCAGAAAGGACAAAAAACAAGTTTATCGAATAAAAATTTAAAAAAAATGTTATGACCTCCATTGTTGCAATAATGGTATTTCATTTATTCATAGAACCTTTCAATATTGACACGACTTTTAACAGAATCAAAATATTTCAATTAATCACAGACAATTTCGTTAAAAAAAATGATGGTTATGAACGATTCAAATCTCGATTAAATATGTTAGTTTCCAATACCGATATGTAAGTATTTTTTTGCTTTCGAAATCGGTGTTGAAAAAACATCTCGAATATCTGAATCCCGGTTTCAGTATTGTTATTGCTATCCTTCATTGCACCCAATCAAAGCACAGTATCTTTTCAAGTTTGTATTTATTTTGCAATTATAAGTACTTTTTAAAAAAGTATAAATAAAATCGCCAGAGAGCTCACAATCTGAAATGTGGTCTCATATAAAGCCAAGTGGGAAACGTTTTCCAGTAACTTATCACAATACAAATCTCTTTTAATTGCAATTAGTTCTTTGATTTATCGTCATCAATGCTGCATTTATAAATGGTGGAAAGTAAAAACAATATTCAGCCAGAAGCATATACCAGGCTAGTAAAACCTTTGAAGTGCATACATTTTCAAAGAGTATTTTGTTCGCTAATTACGGACCCATTCGTTTTCCATTGAAAGCCGGAAAAAAGCAGTGGCGTCGAATTATTAATATTTTCGATGGTTTCGGCGGTAACTTTGTGGAAGTTCATTTTGATTATTCCACGTATTGTGTTACTAACTGTGACACGTGTTTCGCCTCTTTCAGAGGCATCTTCAGACTTCAGACGTGTCACAGTTAGTAACACAATACGTGGAATAATCAAAGTTAATTTAAATTTTCTATGCGTCGAATTATATTAATCAGCAAACAATTATTGTTTAAATTATTTCAATTATCTTTTGTCGGGTCTATGACACAGTGGTCAACGTCGTTGGCGTCCATGCCGGACTTCACGGGTTTGGATCCCAGTACGAACAGTATGTTTTCAATCGATTTATCGTTTGTGATGTTTGAAAATAACTTCCCTCCCTCATCATTCTAATCCTAAAATAAGACGGTGTAGCGAAAGTGATTAGCCAATCACTTCTAATATAGTCTTAGCTTTATATTTCCTATCCTTACTCTCTTCAATAACAAGAGAGGTTGAGCAACTGAATAATAAGCAATTCTCGTAGAAAAACTTTACTTGAGATACCTCTACTGGGAGGCCGTATGCTTCACATTGTGAGCGGACACAGTTAAAAAAATCTTATTTTTAATGTAAATTTAATATGAAATATATTGTATTTAATTTTTGTTTCAAATATCGAAATACTATTTGATTTGCTCGCCCAGTATTGCGATCCGAATGAGTCTCATATTTTTTTGCCACTGTTTTATTAATAGCGATGATGGTATGGGCTTTCGAGAAAAGATGTGAGCCAACTTATAAAATGGTAAAACATTTTTTTCAGATTTTTAATTACAATCACGTCGTTATTTAGTGTTTTGGTGGATTGCATATTTTTGTTTTACGGAGATAACACTATTGAAATGTGTATGGACTTACTTTTTACTTACTAATTACTTTTTACGATACATCTCAAAAAATTATGACTCGATTTATGGTGAATGATCAATACCGGGATCCCAAGAATGAAAATTTTTAATTCCACAAAGGGGTCCGGGATTAAATACCCTAGTTGACACCTATATAACTAATTATTATATTTTATTAATTGTAGTTTTTTTTAATTTCTATGATGAAACCATTCCATTTGGTTAATTTTTTTCTTATTTCAGTTAAATTTCAATTCAAAATTTTGAAGTATTGACTAATCACGTACATTATTTAATACGAGTACTTCTCTGCTTAAAATACCGCCTTCAGCCATTTATAAATACATTTCAAACTTATTTGCAATAGTACTAATGAGTCCTTTGTTGTATTGGTAAAATGTTATTACACACACTCATATATTATTTTGCCGTATAAAAACGTTACCAATGTTACCATGAACATATTGTTTCGTTTCCAAACAGTATTTGTTTCACATCATGTAAGATCATTATTTGTATTCTAAGTCAAGCAATCGTCATGATCATTATGGTTATGAACATTTTATTAAATGCAGATTATTTTACTGTTTACATATAATTAACAAAGTATTTTAATTAACCAAAATAATATAATATCAAAATATAACAATATGATTAATTTAGATTTCAATATTATAAACAGACAAGAAAACTTTTATCAAAAAAACTGTCTTAGAGAAAAATTTAATTGCAAAAGTTTCAATTATTTCGTATGATTTAATTGCCTTTAGTAAAGAGCACATTTTAATATTATATTACCATGGTAACATAAAGCTAAAATTTTATTTATCTGTTCCTCCTCCAAATCAAATATTTTGACTATGGCATTTATTATATTTTATTTCACCATTTTTTCAGATGAAGTCGCCAAAATCAGCACCTCTGATTACCATACTAATCACAGCATTATTGGAATTGACATCTGCGGCCACATTCATTCCTGTCCCGCTTGAGACAACAACTACAGTAACACCTTCTTTGTATAGAAAAACAAGAGGAGAAAATCTTGTTGTCACTAGGTACGGTGATGACCAATCCGCTGTTGTACAGAGAAACTCACGGTCAAATAATCAGAGATGTAGTAGTCGATGTGATGATTTTCCACCGAGGCGAAGTGATGATAGATATGATGACAGAAATAGATACGACGATAGAAATAGATACGATGATCGTAACAGATACGATAAAGATAGATACCCGGATGAAGATAAGGCAAATAACGGGTATGGTCCTACTCGTCCACCTGGTAATGGTAACAATGATCACGATTCTGGGAACAAAGACAAAGGTTACGGCAATCGTAACGATGATAAAAGGTACAACAATAAAAATGATGACAAAGGTTATCCTAATAGAAACGATGATAAGAGATATAATAATAGAAACGATGACAGATATCAGGGATCATATGGAAGGCCTTCGGAAAGTGACAGAAATAAAAGCGGTTCAGGAGTACATGACGACAAACATTGGATAAGACCAAGCAGTCCTGATACAAAATTTGATAATCGATATGATAATAGAAATGATGATGATAGACGGGGAGGAAATAGAGACCGTGACAGGTACGATGATAGAGACCAAAATCGAGATAGAGATTATTATCGTCCAAACACTCAAGAGAGAGATCACGATAGAGGGAACGGTTTTGACAATCGCAGACCTTCGACAGACGATCGTTACGAAAAAAGGCCGGCGTACAACGAAGATCGGTACGCAGCAAGACCCGGTTATCCGGAAGACAGGTATGAAAGTCGACCCCAATACCACGATGACAGAGACAGAGATCGCGATAGGGATGGTTGGCAAAGTTTTGACCGTTACGGAAGACCCAACGCTGACGACAGAAGACGACCAACGGCCGATAGAGACTACCGTCCAGATACAAGATACGAAGCCGATCGATACGACGATAGAGGGGGAAGTCGTTACGATGATCGCTATGACAGAGGATCCGGATACGATAACCGAAGAGAAGAAGATAAATATGGAAGTAGAGGAGGCTTTCGGCCGTGGGACGAGACTTACCGGGGAACTTCGGGGTTCGATAACAACGGAAGAGGTTATTACTTTGCTTCGGGAAGACCCGACGTAGGGGCAACATCCGGATGGGGTCAGGGGTATGACCGAGGGTATGCGGCCAGCTGGCAGTACGGCGGAAACAAGGGGGTGGCCGACAGGGGCGACACGGGTAGTGGAGGGAGGTGGCAGTCTGCTAGCGCCGGAAGCGGATGGAGCGATCAGAGGTGAGAATAAATCTATCTGTCAAATGCTATTCTTAACACATGACCGACGTTAATAAGAATTTATTTATCTTTAAGGAAAAAGAACATTCCAAACGTTTTCCCATTTTTTTTTACTTAGTATTGACTGGTGTAATTTTTTTAATCTTTTAATAATCGAACTTGAAGTTTTTAAAGATTGCAAAAAGCTACCATTTAGAAATAAATCTTATTGTTGATATTAAACAATACCTAGATGAATCAATAATGTCACCTTTAAAAACAATGTTTTAATGAAAGAAGAAGAAAAAACATTTATCGTTTTTACTGAACACCGACATATTTTGCAACATTTTTTACAATAAAATTGACATATCTGTTTCGTATATATTTATAAATATATATTTGTTTTGATATTTAGTTAAGAATTTTTCTAAATTATAAAAAAATGTTTTTTTAATAACATTTGCCTATTACCTAAGACAATAACAATGTAATTAGTTTTTAGTTAAAATTGAAACGGTATGCATTTACTTAAAATTAAAAATAATTAACATTATATTGAATTTTGAGCTCAAGCTATATTTGTTATACAACAGTTTGTTTATAAACATAATGTAATAATAATCTAACTGGATCTTAAAAAAGGTAAATTGTTCAAATTCAATTTATAAAGAATAGGTTCATGTATTTTCAATCAAATATTTAGATATATATGCCTCTACTCTTTTCTTTAGTGCGTCTTTGTAACTTTACCATATTTGATTAAATATCTAACAAACAAATAATCACCGTTAAATAAATTCTAAAAAATACATCACTATATGCATATAGACTCCAAATCAGAGAGTATAAAAATTAGTGTAATTAACGATTATGATAAAAGCTATGGTGAGTTAAAAACGTGTAGGATTTATATAATGTAATTTTAAAATGCCCCGTATAGTAAACCGTCGCAATTTTAGCCGTGTTAATTACACAAAACGGTTTGGCATGGGCATTAAACCTTTCTAAATAATTAGTCCGGACGTCCGGTTTGCAAAGCGAGAGATGAAAAAGCGACTACTGTAACTACGCTCTACGAACAGTCTACGCTGCTACGATGCTACAAAATACAATCCTCTAGCTGACTTTCGCTCTCATGACTGTTGGCTTAGTAATATAGACTGACTATAAAACGAATGACCTGCCTATTAGCTCACAACATACACAGCATAATACTTGGGTAAACTATTATCATTCGAAGCAATAAGTGAAGTGAAAACAAATATTAAAGGACGTCTAAGTGGCCAGTTTCCACAGCTGTTCGACTGATTAACTCATTGCCTAGAGAAGTGACCATTTTCTGTAACAATATTTGTAAACTGTTTTTTAGGTTTTACTTTTTTATTTATTGATTTTGTGTGTCCAAAATATTTTTATATGTTCTATTTTTTATTTAAATTGTATTTGTCAAGTCCATGGTGAACTGGCGTAAGCTGTGATGACATGTACTGTACTTTAGATTTTAAGCAATAAAGAATTAATTGGTCAATATTATGAAATTATACAGTTTAAAAAATAAGCTTATTTACAAAATTCAATAGAGATAACAAATAAAACTGTACAGTTGAAATATCAATCTTCCGCCTGATTTAGTCTGGTACGGTTAACGCTTACTCTACCGATCAGGCGTGTCTGGGTTTAATTTCCGGTAAGTGCAATGTCGAATTTGGATTTTTTTCAATTTAAATTTTAGATCTAAGACGTGGGTTTGTGAAGTTAATTCTCATCTAATTTATTTATTATTCATTTTTTAAATATTTACCGAACTGGCAATAGCTGTAATGCCGAATACTTTTTAATATAAACAAAAATAAAAAAATTGCGCACCTATAAACGTTTTTAATATATTTTCGTACTAAAAAATATTTTTTTCTTGATTACATAAACAGTATTTAAATTTGATTCTGCAGTGGTATGAACATAGCGATAAGATAGGTTCGGATTCAAATGGCGGAAAGGTCAAAGTCAAATTCAGATTTTTTCAATCTAATATTTAAGATTTTGGGCATGGGTTCTGGTGGTGTATTTTCTGATTCACTTGATATTGAGTGACTTGTGAGTGACATAAGCTGTTTATGCGTAATATCATTTTTGCTTCATAATCTTCTAAAAAAATAGAAACATTTTTTCACAACAATCAAGATGTAAGTAAGCACGGGTGAATGGTAGAGTGATGAGCAAATTTATAGTATCTTCCTAGGACCATTAGTTTATTTTTTTCCCCATCCGAAAAAAATATTTAAACGACTAAATATAACTTTTTCTCATAAAAAGAAGCTTGCTTATCTGCCACTTAAGGTGTTAATTTCTTTCATATATGTAGAGTGCTGCTGTGGCTATAACTAAATAGTATCAATAATAGTAGTAAAACAATAAATAGTATCTTCATATAAATAACATTGCTAATCTAAAAATGTATTTTTTCATTTTTAGAAGTGTCATGTTCATAATTTATTTGTGACAATGATAACACATAATTTTGAAACCAAGAAAACTCTTTTCGATTTAGCGTTTTACATGAACGCAAAAGTGCTTTGTAAATACGTTTTGTGGTCGGTAGAATCAGGAGTTGAAGAGGGAAAAATAAATGCATCTTTCAAATAAAATATTTTTTACCTGTTAAAATCATCAGTTAAAAAATGATCAAAATTTCTATTGTCGTTATAATCTATCTTCTAATGGATTCAACAGCTTAATTTACGGTATTTCTTGAAGACATGAACGTGTTTTTTTTAAACAATTTATTCATTTTATTACTGATGGATTGAAGTAATTGCACATGGCATAATTGATTAATTAATTAAAAACGATTTAATGATTTATTAATTTACAAATGAAAAATAATATACGTATATATATTAAGATATCTTTATAGACATTCATTATGTCTGAAGATGTTTCTCAGGTAGGCAAAACACGTGTGATAATTCGTTACACATCTTGTGGAATAACAATGTGATTAAATTTTATTTTATATTATTAATATTCTGAAATGTTGTCTCAAACATTAACGTAATGAAAATTTTTATCGAGTTAAGTCAAATAATTTCGTTATCTGTGGTTTCAAACGTCGCGAGCATTTCGGAAAATTTTTGGATTCCTGATTTTTTGGAATATGTTTTCTAGCGAGACGACTAAACGGCTTTATGACTTATGTACCGCTTGTTAATTGCTTATAATATTGTATGATACAGTGATTGAATTTTAATATATTTAATATTTTAGTATATTTATCTATAATAAGTCGTTTTGATATAATTGTCTTGATTTTTTTATACATTATGGTTTCATTCCGTTCAATTTATTTATAATACAATTTCCTTCTCACACATGTACATGTCATAAGTATCATTATTGTAAGTAACTTCTTCACCGGAGCCAGTTAAAGATGACATCTCGCTCTTTTTTATTAAATTAAAAAAATAAAATCAATGTATATGTTAAACGTCGGGTCCATGCCACAGTGGTCGACGTCGTTTATGTCCATCTTGGAACTCGCGGGTTCGAATCCCAATACCAACAGCCTTTTTTTAATCCATTCTTTCTCTAAGGTATTGATGTTTCTGATGTCTAAAAACTGCTTCTACTATTTTAATACTAAAATAACGAGGTGTAACAAAAGTAATCAGACAATCACTTGTCCTGTCCCGCCCTACCCTTTCTATATTTACTTCTCTCTACGGAAAAATAGAATATGAGTGACTAGGTAACAAACAGTTTTCGTATGAGGAGGCCACGTGGATTTAAAACACGTTAAAAATATTAAACAAATAGCAATAATAATACGGTTATGTACGGTTTAAAAAAATCATTTTTAATTAGTTTTATCAATCATCCATTTTAATATTTCATATGATATGAAATAATGATTTCCTCCCAAGCAGCTTTTGAATTCAAAGAAAATATTACAAGGTTCATAAAAAAATGTTTTACCTTCAATTTATTTTAGCAGTTTTAGTTAAATATGGTATTTTACTGCCAAAATTGAAATCTTACTCGAATCCCAAGCAGTTTGGTCGGGTGGCAATATTGGCTCAGAATTAATCTTTTCCCACATATCCATTTCAACCACTGGCTGTGTTTACCATGAAACCAAAAATGTACCCCAGTAAGAGTAGCAGGATGGGGTAGCGGTCGTCGACTGTTAGCGTTAGACATCGAAACCGCCAAAAGATAAATGACAATAGAGGCAACACTGGCGACTTGTTCAACAAATTTCGCTCGGACCGACTCCGCTCGAGCCTCTGTGTAAACTCGGAGAACGCCGCATGTCACTCCGGCCCGCTTGTACCAATAAATTAGAAAATGGTTCAAAATCTAACATCGTTTTAAGGGTGATCTATTGCATAAACAACTGCAAACTGAAGGGTTGATTCAAGAGCGTTAACTTACTTTTGCTTTAATTTGAACCATATAAACAATACAAAGAATTTTTAAGTTGCTTAGTGTCAATACTTGTTGGAAAAATATTATATCTAATCAATTTTAGGGGGTTCAATGTCAATACTTGGTGGAAAAGCACTATATTAAGAAAAAAATACAATATCCTATTGTACTTTCTTTCCACTTTATTTATAAAGGTAAGGACCGGTTTCGCTTATGGCGAGCATTGTCCAATGGGCAATGACATTGTAAGCATTCGAGCATACTGTTGTTACTTGTTCATTAATACTTGTTGGAAAATATCATATTTAATCACTTTTAAGGTGTTTACTGTCACTACTTGGTAGAAAGGCTCGCTCATGGTGAGCATTGTCCAATTGACACCGACATTTTAAGCATTCGCATTGACAACGCGAAACCGGTCGTGTCCTTTATAAATAGAGTGGAAATAAAGTACAAAGGAATATTGCGTTTTTTCTTTATTATATTTAATGTAATAAAACACTCTTTTTTACTTAATTTACAATCATTTATTAGGATAAGGACTGGTTTCGCTCATTATGAGTGAACACTCATTATAACTGACAAAAAATAATATATATTAATACAGAATGAAATAGTAAGAGTGTAACAAACAATTGATAATGGAAATGTGGAACGAACATATAATTAATATGAATACAAAATTTAAATAATTTACACTAAATTGACTTTAATTATAATACTTGACATCTTAAAAATAAAAACAAATAAGTACTCTATACATATTTTTTGTATCCGTTGAAAATGCTTGTTATGAGCGAAAATTGAATAAAATTGTAGATTAAGTACAAATGAGTGTTTAATTATTGTTTTATAAAATTGACAACTATAACTGAAAAGTATTGTAAATCTAGTCGGTACGATGGCTTAAAGTTAGGTTATTAATATAATTAATTGCTATTTTTTCCTATTATAGAAAAGATATTTTACGGCCCCTGGAGTTAGTGAATTAACATCACGATCTTCTATGCTAATTTGAGTGTTATTCTTTTTTCTCTGTGTAAGATTTTTGCATCATTTGAAACCACACTGGCGGAAATGGTTTATATTTCAAATCCTAAACAAATACAAGATTAAAGAGCATTACTCTTTCACCCTTTTATTTAAATTTAAAACAAATGTCATGAATTAATTAACTGCCGGATATAAACAATTTTGATTTGTATCACACAATGGTCGTAATATTTTAAAATCAACTTCTTACAGCTTCATATGTGTACATATTTCATACAAATTTACAAAGAAAACTATTTTCAATTAAGTCAGACATGTAATGGCGCTCCACATACAAAAGTTGTTTTTTTATTACAGACAAATAGTTTTAATATCGTTATCAAATAGGATACTCAAAAAGAAAAAACATAAAGCTAGATGAACGTGTCACTAAGAAAGGCAGAAAGTATTTATTTTTATCAATTCTTTAAGTATTGGCTAGAAAACAGGTGTGACTAAATAAACAAGTAAAATTCACCAAGCTTGACATTTCGAGAAACAGAGTAATTGGGTCAATTTGCATTCAATAACATTGCGTACCGGCAGTATTGATACAAAACCTGGTTTATCAGCTTAAAACCAATATTGATACCGATCTAGATATTATTCTCCTTTCGTATCCAACCGGAAGACTAATTGACGCGAAAACAATCCGATCCGTGACGTCAGCATACAAAAAACTCAATTTACTGTTGCACAAAAACATGCGGAAAATTTTAACCGATTTGGCATGCATAACTTGTACGTGTAATAATAGTAATTCTTTATCACAATGGAAAAATACTACCGAAAATGATCAATTATTTGTTTCCCACAGTTGTGTGGGGCAAAAATAGATTGAGGTGATTGGCGGCGGAACATCACAGAATAAAAAAAATGTGAAAGCATTTTTCATTACCTCCGTATAATTAACAAACACAAAAACAGCTTTCACCCACTACGAATTGTAACATTAAAATAGATTTAACTGTTTTTACGTTGTTCATTCTCTATGTAATGACAATTAAATCAAAGCTCATTGAGCAACAAAAGGTTTTTCAAATATGTTTTATCTATGTCCGTTGCCAATGTTGAGCATATGGAGTATTTTTCAATCATCCTAGCAGAGTAGCAGATTCTTTCATTTCATAGAGTTTTTCTTTGATTAATATAATATAATATCCGATAATATAAGTGTAATATTAACACAAATTTTCTTCAAATTAGATATCGACTGTGGAAAGGAAAAAAGACGTAACCCACAGTTTTTAACAGCTTTTTTTCAATAGTCACAAAGTATACAACTTGGTACACGTTCTATTAAAAGGGTGTAATCTGTAAATGCCGAATTAGTATCGAAATTTAGCTTTAAGTTTGAAAAAAAAGGCCTGTAAAAATTTCGATCAGGAAAAAAGACCTATCAAACAAAATATATATCAAGCAAATATCAGATATAGTAAATTTTAAAATTAGTTTACTTATCTCCGTGCACTTTAATGTTGTTTATATTTTATAATTTGTATTTGACCCAAAATAGTCAAAAAAACGTTTTTTGTGTCTCCTGTAAAATTTCTTATGTGTGGGTGACGTCGTTTTTTCTTTCCATATTCGAATCCTTATGAGTTGTATATGTGTAATCATTCCCTGAATTTCAACAGTATAGACCAACAGTTCGACCATTTTTTTGGTTAAAATTATGTATTTTTTATTCAGTTACAAATAATATTTTAACCGCTTACACCATAGGTATTTAAAAATTAAAATAAAACCATAACCAAACTGTATTTTTTGTCATTGTAGGGGTGGAATAAAGGTTACCTTTAATCAACTTGGAATGAAAAGACATCATAATTATGTCATAGATCCAATATATTTAAAGAAACTTACTATTGATACCTGTCTTGATACCTAACCGCAGCTTTTTTTTAAAGAATAATCATTTTAGTCAAACGGCGCTTCTAAATGTTGAAAAATAAACATATTTTTATATGCTGTATAAATGTTTGCAATTCATAATGTATTTAATACCTGGCTAAATTATTTTATGCAAATATTCGCATTTGATTACTGAAACAAAAACATATTTTAAAATAGTTTTCTGTTGGCAAAATAGCGAAAAATATTTTGACATATTTATTATGTTTGTGTCATTATGCGCATCATTTGCATTGCAAATCAATCCAAACAAACATATTATATTTGAATTTGTTTTAACTCTATGGCTTTCATGATAAAAATCCATTCAATATTCAATTTAATTGTATTTGCTTCAATTCGTAAAGCTCAAAGCGCTCATAATAAAAGCCATTTAAATATGCGACGCGCTTCATCAAACATGGCTGAATAATAAAAATATCAAAAATATCGTTTCCTTTTTTCAATAACCAAATTTCAGCACTGCACTGAGTACTTTTACGGCTTTGTTTTCATCGAATAAACTTATATCAAGGAACGTCACTGTTTTATAACAGGTTCGTTTTTGATGAAAATATTGTTTTTCCCTTCCTAAAATATTCATATACATTTTTTCCGTTATTAATTTTTGATGAAAAACAATTTTTATATGTAAGAAAAAAAGAGGAAACAACTATGTTATCAATATATTCAAGAAATCTATTTTATTAAAAGAAATAGTTACTTTAAAGCGGCTGTTTTTTCCAATAAAAATTGTGAAAACATTATATTCATCTTAGCTTGAGACAATGTTTAGTAAGAAATTGATCAATATTACCACTCTTTTAGACCTGATATAATAAAATGTTTTATCATCATTGTAATAACAATTGTTTATTGATTATATTTTGTATTGTCAAGTCAAAAGTTCATATCAACTTATTACAATAATATAAAAATAACATTGTATTTAAATTCTACACTTTTTGTCGTTACTTTCTCGTTAGAACTATGTTAAATTAAACTAAATTTAGCTTAACTATTACTTGAAGAGATAAACTATGACAGACTTAGAAGAGATACACAGTACACTTAATCTAACATCTTAACTTTGTATATTGAAAACTAAAGTATTAAATGTTATAAACTTACTTTGTGTTTCTAAAGCAAATGTGACAGCTCTGGTAAAATAATTATTACATTTCTTATTAGTTTCAAAAATATTGTTTTTGTAGACAATAAAAAATGTTTATTTGATGTTAATAATTACAGAATCTCAAACATGTATGCAATCACTTTTAAGGTGTTTACTGTCAATACTTGGTGGAAAGGCATTATAATAAAAATAATAAAAGATTTTTAGTACTTTTTCCACATAAAATTTATTAGATCAGGACCGGTTTCGCTCATCGCGAGCATTATCAACTGATAAGAAAAATATATAAACAGTGATATTTATACAAATTTAAATTGAAATAAAAAGGTGTAAGCAACTATTAACAACTTAAAGGATTAGCAAATTACATTATAATTACAAAAAATTAAAATGCTTAACACCCATAACAATTAAAAAAAAAAAATCATCATCAAAGAATAAGAAATCTAAGTGGCAAACGATATCAATTATAAACACAATTAAAATTTGGGAAATTTTTACACAAAGTGAAACACTACATTACTAAAGTAAATATCCTAATGATGATTTGGTGTTTTTCCCGTTTCCAAGCAATGATGTACTTCAACAAAATCAGCAGTATGCAATCTTTACTTTTTTAATCACAATATGTTATATATATTATACATTGAAGGCGGATTTTTTTGTCTTATTTCACATTTCGAAGCTCTTTTCTTAAAGCAACGCGGTCAACCAGTAATCTCTTGACTGACATAACATAAATATAATCTTTTTTTAATGCATGTCTATTCCTTATTTGGAGCATACGGTCTTTTAATGGAGGTATATCAAGAGATTTTTTTTCTACGAAAACTGCTTGTTACTCAGTTGCTCAACGTGTATTAAATACATATGTTACATAACTAGGACATGGTTAGTGGTAAGCTGATCGTTTTTATAACGCTTCGTTATTTTTATAATTGCAAAAATAGGAGTGGAAGAGAAATTTAATACATTACAAACAACCAAGACTTCAAACAGAAATTGATAAATCGATTTCTTAACAATGTCCCCTCTGGGGGGAGTCGAACCAATGAGTAATGTCACAAAAAATATCGACTCTGACCACTTTAACAAGGTCTTGACAAATACGTACGTGGTAATAAAACAATGACACTAGCTTATTCTATCAGTAAAAAAAAACAATAAGCTTATTTTGGCTTGAATGTTTAGTGCAGTGGAGGGTAACCTGCGGCTTTTTGATTTTATCGACCAATTTTAGTATTCTTGGTAAATCCGCAAATTTCCGGGTTTTAAAAATCGCCGACCAAAAATTACCCTAGTGTCAATGTTTTCTTTATTGTGGCCTTATGTTGAATCAAATAAATGAATGTGGCATTTAGAATTTAAAATATAGTGCTTGGTATTTCATTGAGAGTAAAAAGAAAAATTACTTAACCTTTAGTTTAACTAAGAAAACTAACCTAATCAGCATAATTGGATGGAAATGGGGAAAAGCGCTTATTTAGCGAATGCAAAACTATCTACCAACGAAAGAAGCGTACAACCTCGAGAATCTTAAAGCTGATGGCAGTAAAGAATTGCCAAGGAAAATAAATGAGACGTTTTCTGTTTTTTGATATCAGTGATATTTAAATAATAAATTTGCAAAAATGTTTTATATTTTCAATTTTAAAAAAGTGATTTGTTTAAATTTGAATCGTTCAAACTATGTACATTCTCACAAATTTTGTCACTAACGACCCGGGTTTCGCCTTTCGGCATCTTCAGGCATTCAAGTGCACGGATGAACTTGAACTGAACTTGGGTCGTTAGTGACAAAATTTGTGAGAATGTACATAGTTTGAACGATTCAAATTTAATATTGAAATTCCACCAAGCACCTTCAGTCGAAATCTTAAATTAAAAAGTGATTTGTTTACTTTCTTGTCAATTTAAATTTTTCACCCTGTTTTTATGATTCATACCTTTGCAAAAGCAATAAACTTATAAATTGTAATTATTTTTACTGTTTTAGCGCACTAAATCATGATATTTCAAAAAGGATTCAAATTTTGCTTGATTGAAATTGAATTGAATAAATGTACATTTTATTTTTAGTCAGCAAGCGCATTAGTATCTTGATAAACTCACAATTAAATGGAAAAGCAATGCTAAAATTTTGGACAGCTTTTAAATAATTCAGGGAGATGAAATAAATCGCTTTTATTTTTAACATCCGACCACAATGAGAGAATACTCAAGTGACAAATAGGCGTATCAACATTTTTTACCGAAACATGAATCAGTTTTAGATTTTAAATATGTAATTAAATTATACTCATATTTTTTTACTTAAATACTTTACGTGCACAATCTATATTAAATCTTTTCTCAATTTCTGTTTCTGTAAAATAATTTTGTTGCATAAAAACTGCAATTTCGTGGTTGTGATATTTTTAACGTGTGAATTAGGGCATCCGATCTCGGACCTTTTTTATGATCCCGAGACTTTGGGATTGAAAAATTTTTAAGTGTAAAAATTTGGGATCGAGAAATTTTTTCTCGGCCTTTTCTCATATCCTGGGATTTTCCAAACATATTTTTGTCGATTTAGAAAATCGGACATTTGTGGATTTCCCGAAATGTAACGACATGAGACCTTTTTTGTTATTTTTGAATCTTCCAAGATTTGACAAAAACTTTTTTTCACCCTTCGCACAACTTTCTCTAATATTCTTAATCCCGAGATTTCAGGATCCTAGATTTATATATTTCAAACATTTACAATAGCGACTAGCATTCTTCACTTAGCAGGATATTTGGTGGAGTGGTAAATGTCGTTAGCTTTGGTTGCGGAACTCACAGGTTTGAATAAATGTACAGACAGGTTTTTCAATCGATTTATGAATTTCCGTTCATAAATAATGAAGGTATGAAAATCTGTAATGTCAAAATTTTCGCCCTAGCACTTATCCGATCAAAAAATGGAGCGATGCAAGGGCGATAAGCTCATCACGTCATTCTTAATGTTTATCATTATAAGTTGTTTTAAAAAACCTATTATATTATATCAAAATATTTAACATTTTATAAGCCTAGCAACATTTGGCTAGCGTAATAAAAAGCATTTTGCCTAAAAATTAAACAACGCTAATCTTAAAACGTAACATACTTCTCACATTATGTATAACTGATTGTTCCAGAAAATTCTATGCGGTCTTCCAAATCTATAAAAAGTGAAAAATAATAAGTTGGTCATGATTGATGTTAATCCACTTTAGTGGGTAACACCTGTTCGAGATTTAAATTAGATAAATAACTGAAATAAATATTCATCTGGCCTAAGGTGTCAACTTGGTTATTGATAATCTGTATCCAACGTTTTTTTTTTAAATGTCATTTAGAGTCATACGACACTGAAACATCGAATTTAATGTCCGCAGAATAATTTGTTTACACCATTGCCGCGAATTTCTATGGACTATAAATTCATTGGACCGATAATGGCACGCATACCGCATTTTGCCGTCAATGTTTATTTTACTGTTTTTCGATATTAACTGGATTTAAATTTGTAGGGTTTATTATTACCGTTGTGTAGAATTCATAATGAGTCAACAGAAACTGACTATTGATTTTATTCAGGTCATAAAAAACGTAATAAATTATATTTTAAATGTTGTTGAATTAAAAATAATAAAAGACGAAGCAAACGTTTTTAAATAAAATAAAACAACAATGTCCAATCGGCAATTGCGAATTTTAAAAAAACGAAGAAAATATTATAAAATATATTCCCTTATAACATAATATGGGCCCAGGGTGAAGTGAGCCAAGTGGTATTTTAGAAAAAAAAAATAGACGCGTTGTAATATTCTACGCGTCTTAAAATATCGTAAATGTGAAGTAACCTCTGTTAATACACATTGCAATAGTATTAATTATATCTATAAAATATAAATACGGAATCTACCAAAACAAGTCGAAGAAAAAAGTTTTACCATTTTATTATTATTTGGCTCACTTCAGCTCTCGAAAGCCCATATAATATTTATTTTTTTCAAAAATCTTTAAACTTTTTACATACGTGGTTTACATATATTGCCTTTTTTTCGATGTATTTTTTAATATTATAAAATACCTCATAAAAAACTATTTCAATGTCTTGTTCAAACATTAAAAAGGGATTATAAATAATTAATGTATTTTTTTAATTGTCGCTATATACTACATTAAGTCTTTAAAAGGAAGATTACATAGCAATCATTTTAACAAAAAAGATACAGTGTTGTAGCAAATCGGCTCCGTATTATAAGGTTCTGATGAAAATATAATTTAAGCTGATGGAAAATTTATGGCAATTTTCGGGCTGAAATTATAAATAATGGAACGCATTGGTTTTTCTCTTACACAAGGATTACATCCCTCACAAAAGAGCAGTGAATAAAAAGGTAAAAAGATACAGCGAACATAGAAAAACAATAAAAAAATATAATCTCCATTAAATTTAATCGTGCTATTTTAAAATTGTATAAAAACGAGGGCTGTGGAGTCGGGTAAAAAAGACGACTCGAACTACAAAGTAATTTTTCATCATTTCATTTAGACTTGTATATACAATATGTATGTATACCATCAGATCATCTTTAGTCAATTTAGCATGCAGTGACAACACTATGGACTATTGTTGGCTGAATGCACATCATTATTTTATTTTTTAAAATGGATCTTGAATCGTCAGACTTTTTCGACTCCAACTACAGACAAAACCCGCGACTCCACGATTTCCGACTAGCTCTGATAAAAACATCGTTCAAATAAACAGTTAGGTGTATGTAAACTAATTTTGATGCAATATTTAACATTCAATTGTGTACAAGTTATAACGAATTAAAAATACTGAATATTTAAAAAAAAACATTGGCATTATAGTTTGCCAAATGTTTTAATGTTGAAAGATCACACAAGAAAAACTCGTTAAGATTTATTTTAGTTCACTCGAGATCAACTCAAGGTATATTGACATCACAAACACCTACTTCTTAGGTCTTAAATTTTAAATTGAAAAATATAAATTTTACATTGACCTTACAGGTAATTGAACCCAGATCCGCCTGTTCAACCCACAGCGGGCGTTAAAATTCATATCAAAATGTTTTTTTTTATCGTTCAAATTTAACTAAAATCAAAAATTAAAGAGAAAATGTCCCACATGGTTTTTGAATTTCATATTTAAATCAAATTAACTAACACGAAGTCTGTTTCTTAATCCTTTCTTAGCCCTTCGAGTGGGGGCTGGAGACGTCCAGCATCTCGACCTGCCTCATACGGCGATACCAGCTATCTATACGACAGGCCAGCTCCTGGACGAACGACACCAGTTCACCCGGAGACGACGGAGCAATCTTCCAGGATCACTCAGCAGATAGAAGTCGAAACAAAGGCTGCCAATGACGTGGGAAATACTGTCAATGATAAAAACTAAATTTGTGTCTATGACATAGGTTTTATTGAAATTTTATATTGCATAGATTTAATGTTATAGTGTAATCGAGATAGGTAGAAAAATTACATCAGAAAATAATTAGATCTCATCGAAAAGATGATATGGTATTTCATTTATTCTATATTTTTTATTTCAAATGATTGAAATTTCTTGGCATTTATGTAAACAATCGATTCATTTTTAGGTGATGATATACAAAATTTTACGATCGTATACCTATTTCAATACAAATATTCGATTTTAGTTTAAGTTATTTTTAAAACAATCTTAACCCCTTGAAATAATTTAAAATAAATATTGGAAAAAAAACTAATTTAAAACACTGTATTGATACTATTGAAAAAATAATTGTTTTCATTGTATGCAATTAAATATTCTATAAAATGTTACATTAAAACTTAATTTATTTTTTTGATCAAAATTTGGGGGGTTGATAAATGTTTTTCATTGAATAATGTGATTTATTTTTACTTACTAGTCTGTAAGATATCAGTTTATTTATCATTTATTGAAAGACTAACATAACTCATATATTTTTATAATGTAAGCAGTATAATACGTATTTTATTGAGATTAAACGTAACAGTGATTTTATAATTTTATAATTGTATCATGTAAAAAAGTCTATTCTCTGATAATAAATATTTTGAAACAGTATACAAATGTTTTTCATTACTAAATATAATAAATAATATTCATATTTTTTTTGAGTCCTTACTTCCTTCTGGTGTTATGTGCAGTTTTTTTTTTATTTTAATAAATGTAATCACTCTTCATAAAAATCTTCTAGTAAGTATGATTAGTCTTAGATAATTAAAATGCTCATTTTTATTAGCACAAACATCGATAAAAATTAAAAAAAACATAATTATATCCTGAAAAAACTCTTTGCTTTCATTAGTCATTAATTACATTGAATTTTCTCTTTGGCAATACTTGGTGGCAAGGCATTGAATTAAAAAAAAAACAATTATTCGAAGGAAATCTATATCAATTTATTGATTAATCTTACTTTTTTTGCTATATTATATAACCCTGTATTCATATATATTGTTTTCAGTTGAAAATTTTCGCGATGAGCGAAGCTGGTTCTGATTTTAATAAATAAATGTGTCAAAATTAGTTCAGAAGAGTGTTTTATTTTTTCGATACCATTAATTAATCATTATGTGGTCCTTACATTTTGAGTAGACATAAAATACGACGAAAATAATAAAATAAGAGAAAATCAATGAAACACAAAGCCAACACTAATTATAAGGAAAGAAATTAGTATGTCAAACTTCATAAAAAAAAACAAGGAGCGTTTGTTGAACGAAATAAAAAGTTTATAAAAACATTTCGCCTGCTAAATTTCAAGTTATTATTACACAAATCTTTTCACTTGTTCTTTCGTTACTTTGTTCAAACACATTTTAAAATGAGTTTATTTCTTTAATAAAACAATATTACAATGTGCAAAGAGCTTTGTTTCTTTTTTTTTGGGTAATGGCGTGCATGTATAATATGATTTGAAAGACAGTAATGAATGTTGCCGATATTAATTACCACGAAAAAACTAAAAAAATCAAAAGTAAATAAGTAAAAGGAGATAAAATAATTATAGCCCTTCTGGTGGTGTCCTGGCGGAGCATCTGTTGGGGTTCAAGATCCAATACGAAAAGCATTTTTTATCGTCCTCTATTGAAAGCAATGGGTGTTTGTGTTGTCTAACAATACTTTTTCTACCATTTCAATATTCAATAATGGCTGTGAGAGCGATTAATTTACCACTAGTCCTGTTCTAGCTCTATCCTTTTATCCATATCTAAATGAATTATTCGAACGAGAATTGGCTGCTATTTAGTCACTAAATTTCTGTTTTTCGGTGAGTGTAAGTAATGAAAGATGGGGCTAATAATTGCTTATTGCTCTCGCTCAGGTCTTACTTGGAATATTACAAAAACATCGCAGACAACTAACTATACATATGGATCACTTTTGAGGTGTCAATTTGTGATGGAAAGGAATATTCATAAATAAAATACTCTTTGGTCTTAATTCCACATTTATTTGATATGATCTAGGCTGTTTCCGCTTATCATGAGCTATTTCAACTGATGATAATGAAAGTTTTCGTGTTAATCGAAACCGGCTCTAATGACATTTAATAAATGATTAATAATAACAAAAGGGTGGTTTTTTTATACATTATGGATTTAAATATTAAAATCGATATGTATCTGTCCTCACTTCCCACGAGACAACAGTACGAAGAAAGAATACAAATAAATATGTAAGAATGAAACTCAGTTATTTTATGAATAATCTTCAGAGTTAATTAATTTAACAAATAATTGTGCTTACACTGAAGTTATTATATTGGATATTGTATGGACAAACACACATACATACATTGATATTCTTGCATATTAAATCTATACAATGATTACTTATCGACCATCTTGGACAAGCAAGGGGAACCTGCGGCCTTTTGGCTACTTTAGTGCGGCCTTATAGTCAATTCTCTAATTCTATAAATTTTTGTACTCTTCGTGAATTCTTGGGATTTTTTATGTCAAAATCTTTGAAAGACCTTATAAAAATGTCCCACGCTGGTAATTTTGGGAAAACCGCAAATTTCTGGGCTATAGAAATTGGTATGAAATTGTTTCCGGCCAAAAAAATTCTAGTCAATGTTTACTGCGGCCTTCATGTCGAATCAGAAAAATGAATGCGGTCTTTGGAGAAGACGCACTTCATGATGTAAACGTTATTCTGGCAATATATTATATTCTACCATGATATAGAAAGATACTTAGACAATAATTCTATTAGCTGCTGCGAACTGTTTTCGTTACATGTGTATATTTTTGCCTTCCCAGAATTTATTACTAATTACAGTCAGGATTCAATTTAAGTTGACATCGATCAGCAATCAGCATGAAACGAAAACATCCTATGTTTTAATAATTACAGACTCGTTTGCTAAAAAAATTGTTTTCTTATGTGCTTAAACGAAATCTTAACTAATATTATCATCGCAGCATAAGCTCTGTGAAGGTCAAAGCAACTTTTAATAGTGAAATAAAATCAAATCGTAATTTGTTGTATTTAATATTAGCTAAACGTTGGGTGTAGTTTTTTGCAATCTCAATTAACACAAAAAATAACCAACCCACTTTTAATATAAGCAATCATTTTTATGCTTTCCACTGTCAACACTTGGTGAAAAGAAAAATTATATTGTGTCTTAAATACCAGTCCTGAAAAAAATAATAATAGTGGAATTATGTATTACAAATGTTTATATTTTTTTGAATTTATAATGTAACTAATCAAGTATTTTAATAGTGGTAAAGAAATTTAACCTCACATAGAAATTCAAAAACAAAAAGCATGAGATGGTAAGTTTTATTTAAATTGTTCAAATTATGTACATTCACACAAGTTTTGACACTAACGACCCGGGTTTCGCCTTTCGACATCTTCAGGCGTTCCAATGCATAGGTGAACTCGAACTGACGGTAAGTTTTATATTTAAATGTATTACGTCAAATACGATTTTTATTCATACGACCAAAAACTATTTCCTTTTTTTGAGTAAAGTATAATAAAATTACAAGGACTCAAAATTTTCTATTTAAATTTGAGATCTTTGACAAAGGTGTTAGCGAAATCTCATCTACTCCGGTTGATCGTGAGTGAAGATACAAACAATTTTCATTTGAAACTGTCTCGTGATTTTAAAAATATCATAACACCTGACACCTTCGCTATTAACTGTAGTGCAAGTTTTTTATTTTATTTAAAAAGCATACATTGTTTTGCAATATTTACCACAGTATGCTAAATAATAGTTACATTCCGTTTAAAGTAATATCAAATTGAGATATCCATTTATAATTGCTTCACAATTCATTGTTGTAAAATTTGCAATTTACTATTGTGTTCACATAACTGAAGGTTGCAACGATTCGTCATATATGTATATAATTTACGTTGATTCTGAAAAATCCTTATTCAAAGCAAAAAGCACGCACCGTCGGATAAACAATCGTCAAAAAGCGCTTTTTAATTTCGTTGAATTACCTGTATACTTAATGGGATTTTTAAATTAGTATTTCGGTTTTCCAATGCTAATGACCTTTAAATTAATGACATCGAAATAAGGACAAAGCATGCTAAAATTATATGTGTAATCATCATTGCTAATTTGTTTGTACCTAATTAAAAAAAACAAAATGATAGAATTATAATGATATATAAAGATTTCTGACTCATCTGCGTATGACTTTTTTTTTGATCCTATGCTGGAAGGTTCTGTCATCCGATATAGTATCCTGTAATTATAAATGGTATAAAATACCACTGTGGTATAGTTGGATAGAGATTGCTCTATCTAACAGGGGGGTCTGGGCTCGATCCCGGTAAGGTCAATGTCAAATTTTGATTTATTCAATTTTAATTTGAGGCTTAAGATGTGAGTGTTTGTTATCACAATTCTTCTCGATTCAATCTCGAGTGACTTACAAATCGAGTTTTTCTCGTATTATCTTTCAACCTATAAATATTTGGCGCATTAGCATTAGTTGTAATGCCATTTAAAAAAAAAAAAAAAAACGCGGTGTATAATCTTCCTCTAAATTACACGAGTAAACTGTCAAACGGTTAAATAAATTTCAATTAATAATTTTAACAAAAAATAAAATAAAAACAAACCATTGGAATGATTAAGAAAAAAGGGTAGAAATTTATTTAACTTCATTAAATTTAAATTAATAATTTAATTAAATAAAATCATTTCATACATAAATCTATCTATCATATATTTTTTTATTTCGCCATCCGTTTCAAGATTTTAAAATCAACAGGTTGAGCAACTGAGTAACAAGCATAGATAAACTCTATAAGCTTCACATTGGGAGCGGACATGGTTAAGCAAATATGACTAAACTTATATAAGTTTCTGGACAGTTTTATTATTGTGACCACAACTGTGATCAATTTTTCGCGATTTGCATTCTTTTTTAAATTGAAATATTGCATGTATGTTAATGTGCAAATCGGTACCACAATGCAACATTGGGTAATTTTCCATCATAAATAAAGATATTTTGTAGCACGCAAACGTGATGTGGTAATTATTTATTTCTTTACTCTCGTTTGTTAACGATGAAAATCCCATTTCACTCGGTTATATTTAAAATTTATACTTGTTGGGTCCTATGACGTTGTGGGCTTCCGTTTTAGATCTCACGAGTTCGATTCGCAGTACGAACAGGATTTTTGATCGATTTTTCGATTTCTGTTCGAAGGCAATTTGCATTTTAAAAACCGTTATTTTAAAAACACTATGAATACCGGGATCCCGGTTTTGGTATTACCCGCATTGCGATCTATAGTCTCGATAAATTAATCTGCTTTTTTCGATTTTCTAGAGAATTTTTTACTAAATATTTTATATTTTGTATTATTATACCGAGTATATGAGTGAAACAAATAATATAGTGTAAAAATATTTTTTTATTAGCTACTACTCTACATTTCTCACACAATTCAAGAATACTACTTCTTCTTTATTTAGAAAATTTAATATAGTGTTTATTGTATGGAAACCTTTTTACTGGATCGGCGTTCAAAATGATTTGCTTATGAACAAAGGCACTATATTTTAATTTCGCCAGGTTGTTGGTTCCATGGATAAACATAAATTATAAAACAGAACATGATAAAACAGAACTATGACAAAACAGAACAATGAAATTGCATAAACAGAACAAAGACAATTCAAAACACATCAGTCAATTGCAACTATTATAACTGTCGAATATAAGTTTATTTACGGCAACTTCAGTTTTAAAGTGTTATTTATATGCACGATCGCTGTTTTTGTGCTAACATAAAGGTAAATTAAAAATTGATTTAAAAATCGTTTTTAATTTCCTTGCGGTAGTTTTATCAATGTTATCAGTCCAATAGTAAAACTAATACGTAAACAGATCATTTTAACAGATTTATTTCTTTATTACTCATAATGTATGTATTCTCAAATACCACCCAGTTACATTATCATAAGAAATCGATATTTAAATTTAAATAATTCTATGCCGAACAGTTAATGATACTACATATGTTCTCTGATTCTGAAAACCATTGATCTTTTACTGTCGTTAGTGACAGAATTTGTGTGAATGTACATAATTTGAACGATACAAATTTAAAGTTTGCAGAGCAAAATATACAGCAACTCTAACATATTACAAAAAAGGCCGTCAAACTGTGGCTAATAGATTTTTTTCCACTTAAAACAGGATTATTGAATAAAAAACATATTTCTTAGGCAAGCCCATAGTTCTCGACTTCTGGTATAGTTGATAAAATTGATATTTTTGCAATCCATTCAATTATGTCTTATCATTTAGCAATCTTTATCTGAGCGTAGTATTATAATAACAAGCGTATACAAAAAATAGTTATTGTTCTATTATTAATAATAGACAAACTTCTTGAGAAATAAATAAAATACATTATTTTACTTGACTTTGTACTTTAATAAATTGTTCACAATTTTCTTAATGTGATAAGATATGTGATATTTATGTTCATAAAAAATATTTTATCTTTAAATAACAGACACGCAATTATATAAACATGTCGTAACTAAGTGTTTATTTGTCTACTAGGTGTTTACTATCAATTATTGATATAAAATCATTGTACAGTAAAAAAAAAATATGTGATATAATATGTAAGTTCTGACCTTTATAAATTATTTGAAATTAGTACCTACAAAAGTGTTATATTTTTTCGATCATGAGAGATAAAATTAATGAAAATATTATTATGGTTTGAATTTTCAAACGAACACATAGATCTATCTCCATTCTCCTGTTTAGTGTTTTTTTTTTTAATAAAAATTGAACGTGAATTGAAAAACTTTATTTGAAATGCTCTAACAGAAGTGCATATTTCACACATTGAAAGTGGACCAGGTACAAACAGGAGCATACGTAGAATGAGCTGTTTGAACTGAAGTTGTCAAAATAACACTAATTAGCAAATATGACGCAAGCGAACTATGTATTGTTGTATCCCATTACAATTTGACTGAAATATAAATAAACCTTCCCATAAATTAATGTATAAAATATTTTTAATACACGTGGCTCACATACCTTATATACAAAATCATCTGCCACTTTAAACTTAAAAGTATAAACATATATTTATAATCCATGCCCGCTTTACAACGTGGATCATATGTCGTCTTAATGGAGGTTGTCAATAGAAGTTATTTCTACGACAACTCTTGTTGTTCAACTTTTCTTTTTCGAAAAGAGTAGGGATAGAACGATACAGCTAGGCCAGAACTAATGGTTAACTAATCGCTCTCGTTACGCCCAGTTTTAAGCATTTGAAATGTGTGAAGGAATTTTTAGACATCACAAACAGCCATGCCTCCAAACAGAAACAGTTAAAAATGCTGTTCGCACTGGGACTTGAACCCGTGAGATCCATTAAGGAACTCAATGACGTTGACCACTGTGCAACAGAACCGACCATTAAATAGTATTACTGAATACTCATTATTTATTCAATCGGCATTCATTTGGTAGATATCCATTTTAATAAGGTGTAAAAAATATCATATCAAGTATTTTAGTTCTACAAATATTATTTTATATTATAGTTGATAGTTATTTTGACTTATGCCCTCATCAGAGCTATACTATTTAATTTCTATTATTAAAGTTTATATAAGTTTTTTACCCTATTGTATACAGACTATACACAAGATACTTAATATCAACTTGATTTAAGTGGCTGAGCTAGTCACACTTTTATTATTATTATTGTTTTAAGCACATTGCACAGTGCAGTTCAGCTGGGGCCATGAATGTGAGTAGTAGGCTCCTTTTTTTCTGTCGATAGCGTTGTGGAAGGCGGCTATTAAACGTTGGCTGCGTATACACGACGGGTGGTGGTGAGAAACCAACTTTTCCGTTATAATGGAACTACCTCTTAATATTTTGTCAAGTATTTGAATGAAAATTTACAAAATTTCATTGTGGTATAGCGTGCTTAATATATCAGTTATATTTTTTTATACTGACACTATGGAATCGTTTCGTATGCATAATAATGCATCGTTTCTCTTTGAACAACAGTATTGTTTGTCAGAATCTTCTACGAGTACAGAGTAAGTCGTGTCCCATAAAGTGTGTGAAACAACGCTCTCTTGTTACTGCATTACATCTTGGATTTTACGGAACAGCGTTTGTCAACCCCTGGATACATTGTTAAATTAATGAATAATACATGTATCGTAAATATTTCATATTCAAAAGAAAAAATACGAAATCGTAGTCGTTTGGTCACATATAGGTTAAAATACTTGATTGCATTGCAACTACTGCGGAAAATTCTGCTTTGCATAAAAAATATGTTACAAATAGTAACAGTACTTACAGAGTTCGTACTGAAACGTTAATATGCGTGGGGAAAAGATTGGTTTTAACTTAACTTAAAGTATATTATCATACTCAGCGCGTTTCTTTTTAAAATAAAAAAAGTGAATGTTTTATGTTGTTTTAATAGTTTATGGAATTGTTTAAATCATCTTTGCACATAAAATAAAACATATACGAATCGTCTTTATATCCATTTTATTGGCTATCTTTGAAAGATAATTTTATGCCATTAATGCTGAAATATTTCTTTAGACATATGGACGCCGCAGCCGACTCGAAGAAAGCTCATTTTGCAAGCCCAATTTTTTACCACTTTTTGGAGCAGCTGGGGCTTTATGTCGGAATAACGCGGTGAATTTTGGCTTTTAAGCAGTCTACCGTCTCTGATTTGTCAGGGTCATCAAATTGGCTGTCGCTGGAAAAAATGTTTCTTATTCAAAAACAAACCAAAATCGTTATTAGAGCAATCACAAAAGCTATCATGACTTAAGCTTTAGGACTACTGGTGAGGCATACTCGTAATTAAATTTAACTGATTTTCGTACAATTAGTGTGCAATCCCGAAGTAATGATTTTTCTAAGTAAAAAACATAATTCTGTGCCCGTGTTAGCTTAGCACGTATATATAATAATACTCCAAACATGAAAGTAATTTACATTATTAGAATGCGCTTAAAGAAAATATGAACACTTTATTTAAAATAATATTCCTTGCATAGTTCGTAAAATTTACTATTATTTAAAAATAACTCGTTATAAAAGGTTGCGTATTCCTTCTCGGTACAGTGTGTCATAAAAACAGAGTGCATGAATTGCGCCGAAGAGCAGACATAGTTGGGTATTTGTATTGTTAGTTATTTTTTATTGAAAGATATTTTAATTAAACACGATTAATTATTTTCATTATATTTTTCAGATAAGCACATCACACTACAAAAGTTAAGTTTTTAAGTTTTTTTATTAATCTCACATATTTTGTCACTAACGACCCGGGTTTCGCCTTTCGGCATCTTCAGGCTTTCAAGTGCAATTGAAGATGCCGAAAGGCGAAACCCGGGTCGTTAGTGACAAAATTTGTGTGAGGGTACATAATTTGAACGATTCAAATTTTATAAATAACACTATTAAATTTTATTTCTTATCAGTTGATAATGCTCGTCATCAGCGAAACCGGTTCTGATCTTGCTAAATACAAGTGGGGAAATAAGCACAAAGAAATATATATTTTTTATATAATGCCTTTCCACCAAGTATTGACAGTGTACACCCAAAAAGAAAATAATTGTTAATCATGGTGCTGCCATATATAATTACTTTATTACTATATATCTAAGGTTATTTAAAACAATTGCATACGTGTAATATTAACATTGAAATATTTTAGTGTATGTCATTTAAATAGCTCTCATTTAACGTACAATATTAAAATTGAAATATTTCATTTAAAATTGTTAAAAAAGCATATTTGAATATGATATTTTAAACCCACGCGCAATCTATCTCTTTAATGTGTTTTCTTTTCCAGTGATCCACTTCAAAGACGGGTACGTTCAACAAAACACGCCGCGGAAACACTACACCCCACAAAAGTAAAACATATCCTGATGCAAATCTAAGCTGTGCGCGAGTACGTGAACCTACACATTCGCAAATCTCCACAAAAGGATCGTCCGTGAATTATTAATTTATGACTTACCTTCCTCCTTATGAATCCGAAGCCAAGAACTCTCGCATTTCGCTCCAGCGTTCCTGTCATACAGCAACTTGATATTGTAAATTTAAATTATTGTTATTTCGCGGCACTGTAAATTTCTCAGCACTTTACAATGTGTAACTTTAAGCTTACAATAATTTACGTAACTACATGCAATATGATACGTACTCTTCTTACACAATGGTTTGTGTAATTCTTTGAAGCGTCGTAGCTTAAAAGGATACTCGACAAAAATACGTTACGCAAATTATATTTACAGTTCACTTTGATATGAATTCATAATAAAATGTTTTCAACTGTATAAGATTTCTCAGAATTACTAACAATACATTTGTGAGATTTGGATTGATTATGAAATCTAGAAGATATATATATATGTATGTTTATAAAAATATTGAACATACAAGATATTGAATGATACGAGAATGAAATTTTGACTTCTCAACATTGCATTAGATTGGATAAGAGCACACCCATATAAAATATAAAATTAAGATTCATAGCTTGGTTATTTCACTAATTGTGATATGTGTTTTGCTTGTTCGATAAGCATGTTCAAACTATATTTGTGTATAATCAATTTAAAAATTCAAAGTTATCAAATTATTTTATATTCAAAATGAATTTTCGCAAAGTTACCGTCGATAATACAAGATTTACTCGTTTCCGTTCATTGGAAAACCAACTCAATGATCTTGTTGGATGAAAAAAATAAAATATATTTTTTGTACTAATTCTCAATTTTATTTAACAAGATCATCATCAAGTATCAACTACTGATATAAGAGGACACAATTTCACAGGTATTTATACAATACAATATTAAATTTATAAAATTTAATAAACAATTGAAAATAAAAATAATAAAACATTTTTAGTACTTTTTCCACATAAAATTTATTAGATCAGGACCGGTTTCGCTCATGATGAGCATTGTCAACTGATAAGAAAAAACAATAAAACAGTGATATTTGAGGAGCAAACATTCAAAAAGTGTTTTGTCACACAAATACAAAGCTTGGAAAATGATGATTCAAGTGTTGCAAAAGTGATGGTTTGTATGAATGTGTCAACTTTATGATTTCATTTTAATATGAAAAAAAACCTTTTTGAACACTAATTTTGATTTCCAATTATAGGTTTTATTATGGGCTATCAGAATGGATATAAAACGCCATTTTTCAAAATTTGTGACAAAACACTTTTTGAATGTTTGCTCCTCATTTATACAAAAGTTAAGTGATAAATATCACTGTTTTATTGTTTTTTCTTATCAGTTGACAATGCTCATCATGAGCGAAACCGGTCCTGATCTAATAAATTTTATGTGGAAAAAGTACTAAAAATGTTTTATTATTTTTATTATAATGCCATTCCACCAAGTATTGACAGTGAACACCTTAAAAGTAAACAATTGAAAAACAAACACAAGTACAAAATAGGAATAAGTGACACTAAATTGACTGCAATTAAAGTGTTTAATACCTCTAAAATGTAATTACAAAATTCGTATTATTAAATAAAAGTGGGAATAAGTACAAATGTATATGTGCATATATATTTTAATATAATGTATCAAGTATATATGGGCAGTGAACACGCTAAAAATGATCTAGTTGTATTTGTTGAAAACGTACCTTACCCAATATATTTTGTTAGATTGTTGAAATTAGTACTCACCTGAATTTCGATTTGTTGATATAATTTTTTTTATCGGTAACATAACTAGATGTGGCACGTACTTCATTTCTTTGAAAACCATCATCTTAATTATACGATTATTAACATTAACGTACACATAAATCTAATAATTATGGATCCATTTTAGTTGAAGTCTAACAATAAATAAATATGTGGTACATTTAGTTATGTTATTGATTTTGTAATCTGATCAATCATTTATCGATTTTCACTTAGTATTAGTAACTCTCTATTTTATAAAAAAAAATAAGAGAAAGGATAAGTAAATTTATTACGTCGTCGTTTTTTGTCGAGAGGAACTCGATAAATTAATACTAAACTTGAAGCACGCTTACAAAAATTGTATTATATTTCTTATTTCTAAGAAAAAATGGTAAACCTTACATTTTATTTTAGTGGCACATGAAAAGATTAAGAGTTTTTCATTTGCTTTTTTCAGTTGTAACTTCTAAAATTTCAGGTCCAAAACCCGTTGAATAGAAAAGTTTCTCTTGGTTGGCAATGTAAGGCCGACCCGTATACAATAATAATACGAATTATAAAATAAATATATTTACCCTGGTTTCAAATAACATGTGCGCTCACATATGAAGTAAAATATTGTACAAAAGAATTGCTCGATTGAAAAGAAAATCTTACAAATCTGTTGTGATAGGGTTTTTGTTGGCTTTTAAGCTTTTCTTTGCAAATATCAGCATTAATATTTCAAAAGAAAACTTCGAGAGAATAATATATAACAATAAAGATAAAATACATAAAAAATATAACCATTCAATCGTAATGACACTCAATAGGTAGAATTAACTTTAATTATATCGAATCAAAATATATTTCTTGCAAAATACTATTTTGCTTATCAAAATAATATGTTATTGACTGGAATTCATTATATAACTCAAATTAAATTGATAACTTTGATATGCTACTGCTTGTTTTACTAATTGTGACGCGTGTTTTGTCTATTCAAGGACCATCTTCAGACTAACTATTATATAAAAGCTTATTTTTCGCCGCACAGGTAACATTAGCATTTTGATGGATTTAATGTAAATTCGTTTCGAATATAGTTTTTTTTTCAATGATACGATATTAAAATTATCAAATTTACACAGCATTGTAAATTGAAAAATAAATAAAGACGATTGAATGGTAATTTTTTTTTTTTGTCTCTATTTTAATTGAATCACTTTTTTTTGAAATCCAATTAACTTTTATAATTCGCTATCATCAACAATATTGAGAAGAAAATGAAATTAAGAAAACAATGAGGGATATTTGAATATTTTTCACATACTTTCTACTGTTTCTACTTTTATTTGAAGTTATTATGAAACTTTAGATAACATCTTACTTTCTCAAATTATTTTTTTTTATTTTAAAAAAGATATTTTTAATAATTACAAAACATTTAATTGAATTTAAGACATTACAGTTTCACAAAAGACTTTGTTTTCCATACCCACATAAGTACCAAGGGAAGTTATTTGTTCCGCAAAAACGCCAAACATTTGCTGTGATTTTTAAGGGTCGGAAAAAATAATGCTCGGCCCATTTATTATGTGGGGCCTTATCTCTCCGCTCCTAAAGTACCTTCATTGTTGAGAATATCATTTAGGGTGAAAATTAACGGCTCGTGTTTTGATGGGCCTACTAGCTGGCAGCCAAGTATGAAAATACAACACTTTTGTTAGATTGTTATTTGTTAAGTGATACAGATATATTGCAAAAAGAAATCCAGTGTACTTAGCATTTGGAAAAAAAATAATGTATCTGCTTATTTTTCTTCTTTATCTTACCTGCTCCCTTTTAGTGGATAACATATGACTACCTTGTGTTACCTGCAAGACTAATTGTCATATTATCTCAATCACTTCACTTTCTGTAAAGACAGTTCAGCATCTTTTAGTTTCACCGAGTGTAGAGTGTCTATTAATACGGAATGGCTTATTGTCACCTGCTTCTAATACCACTTTTGTTATGAAAACTGGTAGAAATTTAAAATTTGTAGCTAAATTAATTGTGCTTAATTTTTTTTATCATGATATTAATCAATTTATATTTTTTGATATTAATCAATTGCAACATTTCATTTAGTTTATGGCCTTAAATGGCAACATTTTTTTTCGATACCCGATGTGATTTTTGTTTCTTTCTTTCTTGCTGTTTGGGACACTGTCCGATTCTAGGACTTGGTTTCAGAGACCTTCAGTTGTAAATTCACTTGCTTCGTCCGAGATGAAAGAACTGATATTTTTACGAAAATTAAAATTCATTTTGTTCCCGCGCGGGTGGTAGCTTCAATTCTTTTTTTTAACTTTTATAAAATCGTGTGAGCAAGCTAAGTATTAAAAATGGTTATTGTGTGTTGTATTAATTCAAAATTTTGTCTGTAATAAAACTTCTAGAGCGGTGGGTTTTATTTCATTTCTACCTAACTGTTTAACGTCGAGTTTATACCAACTGTATTGTTCTTAATGACTTTTATTCATGGGGATTTATTCTTGGGGCTTAACATCGTGAACAATAGTAGAAATTTTTCACAATAAATGAAACTCGCTCTAAAATAAATTAAGAGTAATGTCACTATCGATAATATTCGATGGCCGTCTGGGACACCGTAATATCACTGGTCGGGAAAAAAGGCTCTCCGGAGGCTTGCTCAGCAAGATTTCCAGCAAATCTATCGTGAATCCATGACTAGCAATTTATCACGGAATTTTATTTACTAATAAAATTATTTTTACTCTTATTTCAGTGAGAGGTGGATTGTTTCTAACGCATAAAAAGAAAACCAATATTATGTGCAACCGCACATGTCATAGTTTCGTTTTTAGAATCGACCCTGACCAAAGTGGCTCAGATTATTGATAAGATCACCAGCTGTATCTAGAAGTACACTGAATTTTTCTTCATTTCGCTTAGCAATATCTTCAACTACATCAATTTTATGACTGTTACATGACTTACACAAAACCAAACAACCGGGTAGAGGCTTTGAAATAATTAACTTTTTGTCTTTGATAAAATATGCTGTCATTAGATATCGAGGTATTCAACATTCAACAACACTAGCAACATTCACATCTAGAAAAACTTTCTTGTCTACTTATTTGCCAGTCAGTTTGTTTCCTCCTTGGTAATTCCAGCGTCTCGTAGCTCTGCCAAGTACGTTGTATGGATAGCCATCAGTGGCCTTTCACGATGACGGGAATCATCTGGTTGGTAAAAGAGATGTTTTTTTTTCGAAAGAGACGTCACTGTTTTATTGTAGACGTAATAAAGAGCTGGTTAGTCAGTTTTCAAGTCAAACTAACTCAGCCTTAGTATTCGTCATAGACATGTTTTTAAATCATAATAGTCATTTTTCTGAAACACCAATATTTTTTATTTAAGTATTTTCGTGTGCAATTCAATGCAGTACGATTCAGATTGTATCTAAAATAATTTTATACTATAAACGATATATCAAATTATATCAAAACGACTATTGAGCAAGGATTATCTAAGCTTAGAACAGTAAATGATTTCCTAAAATCATCAAAATGGCCGTCACTTAACGAGCGTCCATTGTTTCAATCGTGACAAATTATAAATCATTCACTCCGATAACACAACAATGACGTTTAATCGTCGCGATGAATAATTTTCTAAACAATGGAGACCAGCTGTGATTGCCAAATCGCAATTATTATTATGGCCATTTAAAGTCATCACATGCGTAAATCTATTCAATATTGGAGACTATAAACAAAAAGCTGATGTTTTCACATTGTGATTTCACTAATCGTTGTAACCCGAGTCATAAAATAGTACAATAACTAAATAATTAACAGCATTATACAAAATGTAAGCACGCATGTGAACCAGGAGTCGATTATTTTTATATTTAATTTAATTGCATATTAGTACACTGTATAATATATTGTTCTGCTATGTAAACGCAAAAAATATCGTATAAGCAATCATTTGATTGTTGAAATCCAAAACCGAGTTACTACAGCTATTGATATTTTATTCACTGTCAAACACTTGGAGTGAAAGCTTTATATTAAAAAACAAAAAACTTATTTGTACTAATTTCACAATCAATAATTTGGATCAGAACAAGTTAAATTCATCATGGGCATTTTCAAGTGATAAATCTGTTATCAGTCTTAAATGCTTATGATAAATAAAACCGGTCCTTATCCTAATAATAAATGTAAAATTTATACAAAAATAAAAAAAAAATTATAAGAGTCACTATTGATTAACTTAAGTAATCGAATTGGCTATTTTTGATGATTATTCTATTGATGTAAGACACAAAATATTGACTCGCTATATACAAAAACTACATCTAATACATTTATGAATACCTTAAAAAGCCTTAACACCGTCACACTTTTTAATCAGTATGTTTTTGGCACTCCTAAAATTGGTATTTTGGGACCAAGGGAGAGAGGAATGGTTGGGGTTAATGGATGATTTTTTTTTATATGTGCTCGCTGAAAGCAGACAGGCCTTTTCTCATCTGACTACCGAAATAATAATATAATATACACTACCTAACTACCATTTTATATTCGTTGTACCTACATATGTGCTATAAAACGTACAAGGTGATAACGCGAACTAGTTTCACCATGCATTTACTCTCGCCATCATCGCTCAGATGAAACTACATTAATTGAAATTAAAGATGAAGGTAAAGCACCCTTACACTAAAAAAAATAGTTTTTATGAAATTCCATGACAAAAAAAAGTACATTTTAACGCTCGTCTTTAAAATATTGCTTTAATACCCAACCAAAAAAAAATCTAGACTAATTAGTATAATAAACACTTTTTTAATGATTTCTAATGATAATTGATTTATTACAATAAAGTCTCAATTGGGTCAATTTAAGCTAAAGACAAGTAACAACCGACACCCAGAAATACTCATTTGAATCAATCCTTAATTTTTAAGGAATGAATACGAGATGTTTTAAACTTTTTAATGATTTTAACCAACATAATGCCAGTTTCTAAATACACATACAAGAAAAATATTTTAAGGTTGGAGTATTATTGAAATGCACGGAAATTTACTTGAATCGTAATTACTTTCAACTGTGGGAATGTAGCTTCTTTAATTAAAATCTGCCGTAATCAAGAATATTAATTAATTCATAATTAAGATTCACCTTTGAAGTCAGACTTGAAATAACAACAGAAAGAAGAGTATTACTCAATGCGTGATGGGAAATGTAATGCAATTAACAAACAATGGATAGAAAGCTTAACATGCGTGAGAACGCGTCCAAGTCGCCACGGCTAACGGGTCAAGGCCTCCGTCTAATTGGAAGAGAAGTCTCAATCTATTTACTCTCTTGCATGACATGAGCTATCCCAGAAACCAGATCATTAGATAAGAGTCCGCCGGAATCCCAACAACAAATGACGGACATACATCATATCACTACAGATATTTTGTAAAAATGTTAGTCGTCAATTAAATGTATATTACAAGTTGATTATCACAAATACAGTATTAAGGCATTTTTTAAAAAATCCATGTCCACTCCCAATGTAGAGCATATGGCTTTTTATGGAGATATCTCAACAGAACATTTTCAACGTGATCGTTTTGTTACTCAGTCGCTCAATCTCTTTTCTCCAAAGAGAGTAGTAAAGATAAGACTATGACAGGACTAGTGGTTAACAATTCGGTTTCATTTGATTCGATTTGATTACAGGTTGTATAGTATATTGTGCGTAGTGGAGTGGTCAATGTTGTTGGCTTTTGTTGCGTTGAGTTCAAATCCCAGTAGGGAAAGTCTCATAAATTGTTTTTTTATCGATATAGACCAGGGGTAGGGAAACTTTTCTTCTCTAAAGGCCGCATTCATTTTTCTGATTCGACATAAGGCCGCAGAAAACATTCACTAGGGAATCTTTGGCCGGAATTTACGAACTTACTTCTCAGATTCTCAGGGATTTACAACATTTCAATTTCAACGGAAACAAGAATTTATGGTCAGAATATGTCAGGAATTTACGAATTTACATACATTTACAGAGTTACAGAATTGGCCATAAGGCCGCACCAGAGTAACCAAAACGCCGCAGGTTCTCCATGTCTGATATAGACGTTCAAAGACATATAACGATATATCTCTTATGTCAAAAGACTCTTTTGCCCATTCAATTCTAAAAACGGGACGTAGCCAAAGTACATGTTGAACCACTGTTCCGTTCCTAGCGCTGTCTATACTCAATTCAATGAATTGAGAGATTGAGCTACTGAGTAACAAGCATTTCTCATTAAACTACTTAAGATACTCCATAAGTAATCCACGAATCGAATTCGAATATCACAATGTATCAAACTTGATAAACGTTCTATCAAAAGGATGCAAGCTACAAATGCCGATTAAGTATCTAAATTTAACATTTAAGTTTGAAAAATATGATCTTGTAAAAAATGAAAAATCAAGAAAAAGGACTGAAATAAATGTTTTTCCTAGATAATTTCTTCAATTAATATTAGGTTTTGTCAATTAAACACCAGCTTAGAAGTCTCCGTGCACTTCAGGGTTGTGTATGATTCATAATTTGCATATGGCCCAAAATCATCGAAACACGTTTTCTGCGCCTCCTGTAAAATTTCATCTGTGTGAGTTACGTCCTTTTTCCTTTCCACAGTCGATATAATGTAATAATTTTCGATGGTAACTTTTTTGGAAATACATTTTTAATATAAATTTATAATTAATAACACAGCAACTGTTATACAACAGGTTGTTTAAAAACCGTTATGTGAATAACACGTTTCACAACACAACCAGTGGAATAACAAAGTCATTCATTTTATTTATTTACAAAACAAATGGTATTATTTACTGCCTGGTTTTAAATAAGAATAATAATGTATTTAACAAAAAGCGATAGATTCAGCGGAACTCTCTAGAAAATTATTTATTTGATAACCTTTTAATTTCACCGGTTGTGTTGCTAGTTGTGTCACTTTTTCACCTCTTTAAATTCGATGACTTTTTTGAGGATTCATAATTCGATTTTCGATTATACGAAATCGTCAAATTTTAAATTTGTAATCTCTCGTGACAATCAAACGTGACTTAATTAAAGTGTATGTGTGCATTCTGAAGATGCCACTTTACGTCTGCAAATGGGATTTCAAAATAATCATGAAAGTCATATTACGTTTATTTCACTAAAAATTAGGTTTATATTATGCAAACGGAAACGATAAATACCGACCATAAACATATTAAATACTTCTGCGGGTAAAAATGTTGTATGTCGCACTTTGACAATACAAAATGTAATTATGGTATATGTTATTTGAACAGCAAGTTTAAATACATGTTATAACATTGTTGTACACTACTCAATTGGACTCAATCTAAAAACCCGATAGGTCACGCAATAAAATGAAAGTTATACATTTACACTTTTATTAATCCTCATTATCATTGACAAACGATTATATCTGCATAACATTCCACGGTTCGGTGGCCACTGTCCATTAACATTCATTTTCACACGATTTCCAACTCTACAATGACTCTCCCACACACTTTTGAACTGGGCCGCCCTTGGTCGGAGAGCTAGCCAGAACTACAAGTGTGTAAAACTCAAATAAGCTTAGCTTGATTTTCAAAAGTTGAATGATTATTGTTACAAATAATTTATCAGTTTATGCCACATTTTTTGTATCCATGTCCGCTCCCAATGTGGAGCATATGGCCTCTTAATAGAGGTATATCAACAGATTTTTGTTTCTACGAGAACTGTTTGTAAGCCAGTCGCTCAACTCTTTTCCAATGAGATTAGTAGGGATAGAAGGGTAAGGCTAGGACAGGACACGTGGTTAACTAATCGCTCTCGCTACGCCCAGTTATTGAAGGATGGGAAAGGTTGGGGGGAAATTAAGACATGACTAACACACATGCCTTCCACTAAATCAACCGAAAAAATACTGTTCGTTATAGTAATCGAACCTGTAAGGTCCGGCACGGAAGCCCACAACGCTAACGGCGTGCTACCGGCTAATACCATTGACAAATGGTTAGTGATATGAGATTGGATTCAGCATCGCTATATAACGACTTCAATTAAATATTGACCATGGTTCTGACAAAGTAATGTAAAACGTTGAAGTTATTTTTAAAGGGAAAAATTATTACGTATCGTAATTAAATTGAAATGGATATAATTTAAGATTTCGACTGAAGGTGTTTGGTGGAATTTCAATATTAAATTTGAATCGTTCAAACTATGTACATTCTTACAGATTTTGTCAATAACGACCCGGGTTTCGCCTTTCTGCATAGTCTTCCGATTTTAAATGAAATGTTAAACCTTCCGGCATCTCCACTTCTATACCCTATATAATCATAAAATCATAACATCATAAAACCTTTGCCGACAAACAAATAATATAATTCTTGAAACTACTTACTACTCAAATCTGTGGGCTTGTACTACTCAAATCAGCATTTCATCAACAGCTATGTTTAGTCGTCTTTTTACTTTTCAGTAGAGCCTTGAGTAAAGAAAGAATAGTAAAATATTCACATTATATATGTAATATTTTGACCAATTGTTTTAATGCTTTAATTTGTTCGAATAATTTACCATACAAAATATGGTTAATCCTCTTATAGCGCCTCCTAATATAGAGCGGTTTCGTATAGCACGCGCGGTAGACCCCAAAGTAATAAAATCAATTAAAAAATATATATACATAGTACAATGTATTTTATCTGAAGAATGTACGGATGTACAAAAATAGATTTTGTATGGGTGCCTAGTCTTCTACGGGGCAGGTTTCTCTGTCATCGTCCCGAGATCTGCGCTATAGGAGGGTTGACCGTACTCCCTTCAGCTTTTGATAACTACATTTCAAACTAATTGCAAATAGTATTTTTAAGTGCATTTTTATGTAATATTCAAACTAATACATTATTTCGAATTCTTCAAACAACATATATTTTTTGCAAAAAATTACAACAGTAATGAGTGCTATCTCTAGTGCATATATTTTGTCCAACAATTTGCTCCAATTGCTTTACGTTAGAATTAAATACACGCTATTTTATTTATCTAATATATAAAAATGAATGTTTGCATCTGATTGTAATAAAACTTTTACAAAATTTTTACTTGCACTTGCGCGAAGGTTATATGCATAGTAAAATTAGCTTACAGTATGTCTTATATATAAAAATCAATGTTTGTATGTCTGCCATAGCGTTCATGCAACTTGCGCGAAGGTTATAGGCGTAGTACAATTAAATTACAGTAGGTGGCGGGTGTGTCGTATCATAGACAATCGGCAGCAAACGTCAAATATACATAAAAAGAAAACATGCACTTCAATAAACACAATTAAAATACAAACACTTTCTTTCTTTGAGTGGCATTGCAACGCTTGCCGGAAACCGGCCTGGGTATAATAAAAATGAATGCCATTAAATTTACTTTCTCACCGAAGTTTTATTATTCTCAAATGTTTAATACCCATTTACTTTCTCTATCAATCGCTATCAACTTCACAGCTACGACATGCGTCTTCTTGGCAAGCCTTTTTAGTTTTCTTTCAAAACATGAAAATAGTACAATAGTTCAAGTTCTGTTATTTCAAAACATTTTTTACACTCGTACCTGTTTACGGGAGCGAATAAAAACAGACAATGGTCGGTCAGATTCGACTGAATAAATTACGTGAGGCAATTTTTCGTCGTCGCACGGTTTTCCAACAAATATATGTACATTCATGCCAATACACTTCTGGCAATAATAAAATAAGATATTTTTCCAGTTTTTTACCAAACCATATCTTGATTTTGCAAGGCGTCGAAATCATCAAATTTGATTTTAACAGGATCTGAAACACATATACATACAGGAAGAATTAAATATTAAAAAAATAACAATAGTGTACGATTTTGCTCAAGTAGGAATGTAAGCTAGTTCGTTAAACTTTAAAGTTGATTATAATAATAAAGGTTCTGGTCATGCATCATTTTCATTAGTCTTTTAGCTGCCGTAGAAAAAAGTACGTTATTACCTCAGTTATAATTTGCAATTATAATTTTCATTAGTTATTGACGAGTCAACTCGTAACTGGCGTGTTGAGCACGAACGATTTTACGAGATATCTCGTCTGTGGTAGCCATCGAGTTAATGAAATCAGGCAGAAAATAAATGAATGTACATATATGTATGATTAAATACACAGTCATTAAATCTTGGATCTCTAGTTGATGTCCATAATAAAGTTCGTGAGAAAATAAAAAATAAAATTGATGCATTGATGCGTACTGCTTAAACAATTTAAATCCTCCCACTTATCACGAAATATATTACAAAAACTCTCCTTTGCAAAACTCAAATAAGACCAGTCTTTGGGTATGGATCAGAGACCTGGACGCTTACCCTTAAAGACTTACAGAAGCCACACGTTTTTAGCGTAAGATCCAGCAAAAGATTGTTGGTGCTGACTGCAAGGATGGAATTTGGTGATCTCGACAAAACCTCTACAGCGTGCCACATATTGTCAGATTTGTCAAAACTTGACGCCTAAGTTGGGCTGGACATATATCACGTATGGATAAAAGTAAGCCTACAGGTGTCTCACATTCTGCTATTCTTGAGGGAAGAAGAAATGTTGGAAAACCTTGACTTTGCTGGATGAATGGCGTGTCACAAGACCTGCGAGTGCTGGAGGTCAGCGATTGAAATGATCGGGTGAAGTAGAGAAGACTGATTAAGGTGGCCAAGGTTCACCCCGTACTGTAGCGGCAAGAAGTTTTTACAATGCGTCAATATTGTCAAACTTGATTTCAACAGGATCTGAAACACGCATACAGCAAGCATTAAGTATTTTTATTTTTAATCAATGGAGTTTGAATTTGATATTAGTTTGTTAAGTTTCAAATCACATTATTATTAATGACACTTTCTTGTTATATCGATACATCATTGAAATAATTCAAATTAGCTTTAAATTTGAATTGTGTTAAAAACTTACTCAATTATGTTATAAGATTAGGTTAAGTTTGATTATAAAGATGATATAATTAATATAGGAAGATAACGGTATAGTTTAGTTAGTTTTGCTGATAAAAAGCTGATGGTCTACGAAAACCAGTATTTGATTTTTTATATTTTGCGTGTCATATCTCATAAATAAAAATAAACGAATGCATTAAAATTTAATTCAAATGATGTTTATTTAATCTATATACAAAAACATTGCAAATTCATAAAAAAATCTCTTAATTTAAATTAATTTTGAGCAAACACTTTTTAATTCCAACATATTTTCAGAATATAAGCATGATGATAAGACGTAAGCAAATAACTATTATCAAATTAATGTACTTAACTGAGCTTGTTAGCGCACGTCAAATCACTGACTAGATTTAAAACGTGTGCATTTGTGAACAGGATATTATATCATTACATTTTTAACAACTTTTATATTGGACGACAACTTTATACCAAAGTAGTACCGTATTAGTATCTTGTAGTGTGAATGCTAAGTGGTTTTGTTTTTTCACTTCTTTAAAAACAAAACCACTTAGTGTATACATATTATACGAGTAGTGGAAAACACACGAATAATTAAATTCAGAAAGCGAGTGGGGCGACGCGACGTGGCGTGCGGTGTGTATTGCGTATGGTCCTACGACCATTGTCCGGCTCGACTCGCGCAAATGTACCTTTTGTTTGTCGAGTGGCTTTCTGCCGGAGCCAAACCGATTTTATTCGGAACGATGATTCGTTTCGTTGCCATGCAGAGCAACAAACAAAAAAGAATAATTAATATGATGCTCGTTTATTTTATCTGAATAGTTCGAAATTCGAATTTCAAAATTACTCCGTTTGCGGGTGGATACGTTTTGACATTTCGACAAATTTGCAACGCATTTATTCAAATTGGCAACATAATTTATTCAGAAAATTTTAGTAAAAAGTATTTAAATCATATACCTTAAAGGTAAAATTGTAGACCGTTAATATGATAAATCATACAGCAATGACAAAAAACTCAATCGAGTTTATTTCGAGAGATTTATTTGTATTCTAAATATTTTGTAACTATTTTTTAAAAAAAATCATTATATCCATTAAAATAAATTGTACAATATAATTATTGAGTCTTTACTGTAAAACTTTCGCATTTTCGGTAATCGAGAAAAGTTTGCAAGATATTTAAGTAAAAATTCAAATTTTGCAGCAAAATTACGACTGGCGTAATCAACGACTACGTTATGTATAATAATTTTTTTTTGTGATTTTTTTAAAACAGTTCCGCTTGTAATTTCCAAAAAAAAAACATATTCTGTTAAACACCTAGAAATACTTTATCAAAATATCTTCTGTTCGCTTCCTATTGTTCGATACTTACCCGGATAAACACGGATAAAGGAGTAAAAAAAATTCACCATAACGCGCCAAAAAATTCACCATAAATTTCATAAAATAATTATGATTTTTTCAGCAATGTTATATGATTTAAACGATAATCACATTTTATTTCAAAGACTATTTGTTTAAGTAAATATTTCCCCAATTAATTGCACGGCATTAGTAAAGTTAATCCATATCGCCATCAACAGTTTTTTTCTTTCATTTATTATATAAACACGATACACTTATTTACTAAACGTCAGTTTAAGTCCATCTGTGCACTTGAACGCTTGAAGATTCCAAAAGGTGAAATCCGAGTAGATAGTGACAAAAATTGTGTGAATGTACAAAATTTCATATTTTAATTCCACAAAACCGCCAGCAATGGCCTAAGACTTCATGGTACATTTATTTCTTATATAAACACGATACATTCATTTACTAAACTTCAGTTTAAGTCAATCTGTGCACTTGAACGCCTGAAGATACCAAAAGGCGAAACCCGAGTAGATAGTGACAAAAATTGTGTGAATGTACAAAATTTCATGTTGTAATTCCACAAAAACTCCAGCAATGGTCTTAAACTTAATGATACATTTATTTCTAATATAAACACGATACATTCATTTACTAAGCGTCAGTTTAATTAAATCCGTGCACTTGCAACGGCTGAAGATGCCGAATGGCAAAACCCGGGTCATTAGTGACAAAATCTGTCTGAATGTACATAATTTGAACGATTCAAATTTAATATTGAAATTCCACCAAGCACCTTCAGTTGAAATCTTTAATTACTACAACGTATCAATTTAAAACGAAGAATGGAATGATGTCTGATGTCATAGTTTTTATAGAGCTATAGTCCCATGGACATTCCGTTATATTTTCGCTTTCATTTATCACCACAATTGTTACAAATTGGAAAACGTTCGGCCATATTGATCGTGGAAATTTTTACAAAACGTTCAACAGGAAACGGCATTGAGAGGCTTTTCAGGGACCGGCGCACATATTCTTATGGGAGCACGCTCACAGGAAAAGTTTATCGGTTATGTTCTACGGTTCAGTGATCACACACCCTTACTCTTCCTTATAAACTGAAACCTGGCATCCTCTACACTTGAGTCCTGAAGTTAACCTCTACATTATAGATATCAATCATTCATACTTTTTTCAATCGTTTATGGCGTATTATATGTAGGTACACATTTTCAGTGAACTTTATTATCAGAGACGCTTTTTCGTTTAATACAAGATAAAGAAACATTGAACATTGCTTCTTTTTAAAAAAACCTAATAAATAATTTACAAAATCTGGTTTACGAAGTGGGTACTGGAATTAAGCTGGCAAACATCACATCTTGACTGCAAGCCATGTAAATATTTTTGCAATTTACCCAGTCCTCTTTTGCGTGATTTCGCTTTTATGCGATTTTTTTGAACGTCACAATTCCTTTTATTTACGTGATTTTTTCTCTTCGAAAAATAAATAAAACAGCGCAGTGAACAAAATAAAATTATGGTGGTGTAATTTGTTTTGTATTAATAACACTGTACTATTGTAATCTCTTATAAATTGATAATGCTCATCATCAATAAAACCGGTCCTGGTCATATTTTACAAAAGCGAAATTAGTACAAATGAGTGTTTTATTTTTTGAATATAATGCCTTTTCAGCAAGTGAACACCTTAAAAGTGATTATATTTCGCAACCGTCACTGACAGCAGCAAATATCTCCTAACAAGTGAATACGCATTTTATTATTTTTGGGACCAAATTATTTTTAAATGAGGTTTATTTTACGCGATTTTTTATACGCGTCGAATTTTGGAACCAATTTATCGCGTAAAAAAAGGATCGGGTGTATTCATATGTTTTTGAATCATAAATAGTTTACCATTACTGTTTACCCAGTCTGTAAGTAAGCTCCTACTTGCAAACGACAAAAAGTTTTTAGCTGATCTCCTTTGATATGATAAAATAAAAACAACATCGCATTTTGAGCAGTTTTGAAACAGTACTCAAGAAGTTGTTTGCTCTATGGAATTGGACTTCGGTTGGCAACTATCTCCATAAAATTACGTCTTATTGTGTTTCAACCCTAAACTAAAAAAAACATAGCTGCTGTCTTCAGCATTGCCACATATTTGATTGGTCTTATTTTATTTCAACAATATAACATACTATTTTTAATCCAAATTATTACAACAAAACGATAGACACTTACTTTGAAATGTAACATTTCAACATGCATCCAATCCTTTTTTACGGGCTACATTTGTACCAGAAATTGACGCGTATGAAAAACGCATAAATAAATCTCACTATCATATTATTTGATAAGTTGGTTCCGAAAATAAAAATATTCCTTAAAAACGGTACGGCAGCCCACAACGCTAACCACTGCACCATGGGATTTTTTATCCATGTCCGCTCACAATGTGGAGCATATGGCTTCCTAAGTGAGGTATATCAACAGATTTTTCTTTCTACAAGAACTGCTTGTTAGTCAGTCGTTCAACTTCTCTTTTCTAAAGAGAGTAGTAGGAATAGACGGATAAGGTTAGGACAGGACTAGTGGTTAACTAATCACTCTCGCTACGTCCAGTTATTAAAGATTCGGAAAGGTGGGAAGGAATCGTTTTAGACATCACTAACACCCCATACATAAATCGATCAAAAAATGCTGTTAGTACTGGGACTCAAACCCGTTAGATCTGACACGGAAGCAAAACACGCTAACCGCTGCACCATAGGACCCGAAAATAAGTATAGTAGTAAATTGGAAATTATTGATATATCAATTTTTTATGTTTTCTTCTCGTTTCCCGAGTTCAGAGTTTTCCAAGTATTGGTATTAAGGTAATCCCAGGATTACAGATTGCCAAATTGAACGGGGTCTTGTGATTGGAAACCTCTATCAATATCGATTTGACACACCGAATGAGATTTTTCTAACTGATGAAAAGTATTATTTTATTCCGACTAATTGCCTTTTTTGTTAGCATTCGATTACGTTGTGCGAGTGAGCGTTTTATCAGATCAAATTATTTGATATTGCATACATTACCGAATTGATGAAAACAAGTAATTTGTTATAACGATTTTTTTTAAAATAAGGTAAAATAAATTAGTAAGGTAAAAAAATGCATTACTCACGCGTCCGAAATTTTGGTGCCGAATTAAATATAAAATATACGACACAATTGTATTTTCACAAAACTAAAAACGACTCTTTTTTGCTTTTAAGTCTGAAATCGTCTTAAAATTTTTTGTGTTTTCAATAAATTTAATTACAATATGTATTTTTTTTAATTTAATATATAATATAACTAATTTGATTTGATATGAGAAATCGTAAGATGGATGTTTAATGTGATAAAACCTATCTTTCAGTTTCTTATCTAAATATATTTCATTAACATGGTTTTTTTGTGCACGGTATTGTCTGGGAACGTAACTTTAGTGCAATAAAAAAATTTGTTTGTGTATATTATATCGACTGTGCAAAGGAAAAAGGACGTAACCCACACATGAAACACAAAAAACGTGTTTTGATGGTTTTGGGCCAAAAGCAAATTATATTTTAATATATTTTTTTTTTTAATATTTTACTTTAAATTATAGCTTACGCCAATGCGTCAAATATTTGAAAAAAATTTAAGTTGAAAGATCATACGAGATATACTCGATGAACATTTTTTTTTAAGTCGAATGAGATTAACTCAAGGAGAATTGACGTCACAAACACCCATGTCTTAGATCTCAATTGAAAAATTGAAAAAATCCAATTTGACATTGACCTTACCGGGAATCGAACCCAGACCCACCTGATCGGTAGAGCAAGCTCTAACCAACTAGAATGATGAATTATATGAATGAATTATGAATTATACCCAACATATAGTGCACGGAGACTTCTAAATTGGTGTTTAATTGGCATTATCTAATATTCATTTTAAAAATGTCTAGGAAAAGCCTTTATTTCACTCTTTTTCTTGGTTTTAATTTTTTTATAAGGTCATCGTTTTCAAACTTAAAAGCTTAATTTAGATACTAATTCGGTATTTGCAGCTTGCGCATCTTTTTGATAGAACGTGTATCAAGTTTGATAAATTGTGATTATCGGAAGAAACCTTTTTGAAAAAATTGTGAGTTACGTCCTTTTTCCTTTCCACAGTCGATATATATTTATACATGAGAGGTTAACTATATCAAAAATTGCAGTTTATCTCGATGGCTGTTCAAAGCTTTTTCATTAAGTCAATGTTAGAAAATAAATAGTTTTCTCCTAATATTTGTTAAGATCGTTGGTCACTGATTTAATCATACATAATTCAAAATTGACGCAATGTAGTTTATCTCCCATGTGCACATATTAAAAAAGGTTTTCACTAATAAATGAGAATTTCAAAGATTCAAATTAAAAGTGAATCTCTTTATGGTAACCGAATCTATTCCAAATATTCAATGTTCTACTTTGGCGATCACCGAATAAATGCGGCCTTTATTAATGCACCGCACAAACTTGGAATTACTTTCACTAAAGTCGACGCAAAGTATCGCAAAGTTTAGCGAAGCTTTGCAGCGCGAGAGCTTTCTTGTCGGACCATTTGGTAAATTTGCTGGCATTGACAAAGACGATGTAACTCACGTGAACTGCACTGACAACTTTTAGCCTTTACTACCCAAATTCACATATTTATATATATCGTACGCATACAGATACAAGCGAAATACTTATGATGTTTGGTGACATCTAAATTTCTACAGTTCTTTGAATTATTTTTTTCTTAAATGTTTCAACAATTCAATTAAAACAAAGAGTATTTTTTAAACTATTACATAATTTTTTAGCTTTGGTGCTCGTGGTTTTCTTCCATTCGATTGCAGGGTCATGAGTAGAACCTCTATGCACTATTTTTTAAATGTACAGAGGCATGAAAATCTGTGATGCTTTAACCTTTTCCATTCTGGTATTGACTATAAAGAGAGCGATTAACTTACTAGATTTAAATTCAAATACTCGCCAAACGGAAACTATTACTCTATTTAAAAAAAAAATTGTAAATAGATTTTAATATAACATCATGAATACGAGTTTTTATGTAGACTAGCTGTAAGCCCGTTGCCCAGCAACGTGAGATTTTTGTTGCATAGTATTTAATTTAATTTTGTTATTTTATTTTATTTTTTTATTTTTTATTTTGTTTTATTTTAATTTATGTTATTTTATTATATTTTATTTTAGGTTATTTTAATTTATTTTATTTTTATAGTTTTTTCGTAGTAGCAGAAATTTCGTAAAATATTCAATTTTTGGAATAATGTTTAAGTTTGCTAACAACCGTTTTTCGTAGTAGCAGAAATTTCGTAAATTATTGAATTTTTGGAATAATGTTTAAGTTTGCTAACAACCATTTTTCGTAGTAGCAGAAATTTCGTAAATTATTTAATTTTTGGAATAATGTTTAAGTTTGCTAACAACCATTTTTCGTAGTAGCAGAAATTTCGTAAATTATTGAATTTTATGAATAATGTTTAAGTTTGCTAACAACCATTTTTCGGAGTAGCAGAAATTTCGTAAATTATTTAATTTTTGGAATAATGTTTAAGTTTGCTAACAACTATTTTTCGTAGCAGCAGAAATTTCGTTTATATTTAATTTTTGGAATAATGTTCAAGTTTGCTAACAACCATTTTTCGTAGGAGCAGAAATTTCGTAAATTATTTAATATTTAGAATAATGTTCATGTTTGCTAACAACCATTTTTCGTAGGAGCAGAAATTGCGTAAATTATTTAATATTTGGAATAATGTTCAAGTTTGCTAACAACCATTTTTCGTAGTAGCCGAAATTTCGTAAATTATTTAATTTTTGGAATAATGTTCAAGTTTGCTAACAACTATTTTTCGTAGGAGCAGAAATTGCGTAAATTATTTAATATTTGGAATAATGTTCAAGTTTGCTAACAACCAAGTGTGCAAACAAATATATTTCGAAAAAAATGAGGACTCTGGGACCATATATCGACAGCCCTGCTAATGTTTCAAGTATCCAAACAAATATATTTCGTAGAAAAAGAAAAATATCTCATAAGTATTTGACATATTCTATTTTCAATTATTCAAATTCGTTTAGTGCAATGCTTCAGATGTCATTGTAAGGTCACTAAGAAATCACTTATATCTCTTAGTTTGAAATTTTTAAAGTAAGTAGACGTTCCACTTCACTAATTTTAATCGCTTTGTGGAACAATGGATATTTGTTCAAACGATTAGAATGAAAAAGGGACATGGGTTCGATCCTCAGCTTGACAGAATATTTTTGGTCAGTACGAAAATTAATTGTTTTGTCATGACTTCAAATATTCACTAATAGACGTCAGAGAAAAATGAACGGATGGCGTAGCGGGCAGAGGGGTGGGGGAAGGGGACCGTCTTCAGGGGGAGGGGGAGGGGAAATCGGTGACAATCATGCAATCAAAACGGACATTATCGACTATTAATAAATAGAAGATGACACTGAACAAAATCACTGTCAAATCAGCTCCAAGCCCTATAATTATAGCTTCAAAAAATCGAATCAGTACATTTGATTATTTAAAAAACTTCGTAGCCATGCAAACTTTCAAATAAAGTTCTCTCAATATTATTACGATGCTTTAGTTCTAAGCCAGGAAATTTGAATTTTGAATATAAAAAGACGTCCATTCCAATTGGCCGAAAAAGTGTGGTGTTCAAAATAAAGCGCTATCATTGGGCGAAGTGGACATCAGTACGCACACATTTGTGAAAAGCGAGTGAAAAGTGATTATTTTATCGGCTATTAATATATAGATTAATATCATTAATATTTTATTTCTCACCGATGTCAAAAAAAAATAAGTTTAAGACATTGGTTAGATTAAAATTTTCATTTATCAATATTTCAACAGTTTTCATTAATCTGTAATTTCTCTTTGTACGGGATTTCAGAAGATTATAAAATCTATATTTTTTTCTATGGTATGTAAGTGTTTTTAAAAATATTTTTATATTATTGTTTAAATTTATTAAAATTCATTTATATCAAAGGCTGTGTAAAAAGCTTAACATTTTCAAAACTGACAATAATTAAAAAGTATCTTTTTGCAAATATTTATATAATTCAGCTATTCTCAACCTACGGCCTAATCAGTATTTATGAGTAGCCCAAAGCAATCATAGTCACCCGACACTTTTTCAAATCTGATCTAGAATTTTTTTCAAAACTAATAAAAAATAATAATAATATAATTTAATTTATAGGTATTATTTGAGGGATAAAAGAATACTGAATAAATCAGTAATTTAAATGTGACATATTTACTTTATTTTTAACTAATTCTTTCATTAAAAGTAAGTATTAATTTACTATAATAGGTTTTAAAAAGTTTCAATCGGTCGACCAGCAAGTCGCCACGTGGCCTGTTGCTGAGTAGTTATGCCTTTTTACAAGTAGTTCTCGTAATTTTAAAACTTTGTTATTTCACGTGTTTTGTAAAAAAAAATGACGAGCTTGTCATTGAGAAGCATTTTCATATATGCTATTGTATGGCTATTGATGACTAAATTAAAAATTCATGTTTATTTTTAACCTATAAATTACCACAACCTTCACTCCGTATTTAATTTCATATCAATAATTTTAAATAAAATAATATATTTTAATTAAACTTTTCTATTCAATCATATCACAAGTGTAAGAAATATGTTTAATTGCAGTAATATCAATACTATTTTATCATTGAAATCATAAGAAAGTTTCAAAGTTCAACCGAGAGAAATGGAATTATTACTCTCGATATAAGTTCCAAGCCGACAAAGTTTGTCATAACTTATTGGAACATGTTAGCAACTCGACCACTCGCAGAAGTGGTACCGACTTGCCCACTTTAACATCGTTTTCAGATTAGACATGGTCGATGAAGCCTTGTTACATACATGCAGGTAACGATATTTTCACTTACTTCTATGTCGTCATAAATGTGTGAAAAATAGTAGAAGAAAATTCATATCGATTTTCTGCTAACCTTCATCAAAGTGGTTTAATATACAAACCCTACATTTTTTTTTAAATATGACAAAAGTTACGCACAAATATTTCCGAGAATGGCCTATGATAATTTTAAGAAAAACGCATCATATGAAACTCTACTCATAGATTCATTTATTTTCAAAATACAGTAAATCCTGAGAACATATTTAACCGATTATTTTTCGTAGGAATTTTTCACAGTAAGTTTAGATAAATGTTATTAACTTTTTTAACGTGTGTGCATACAAACATTATCGATTCCAGTATCGATTATTGACAGAAGCGCATATTTTATTTGGATTAGTAATAGTCAAAAAATAAATACTTTTTTGCTATCGCAATAACAATAGTATTAAAGGATATCGGTCACTCGCACCATAGAAAAGCATGCTATTAGACTTTATTTTAAAGATTAGATTGTGGCAACCTTTTCCAGTAAGACTAGTATCTTAATTGATTTGTTTATAACAAAGGACAGTAATTATTTTATTTTAAGCGAGAATCTAGCCTTAGTTTTTTTAAACGTTACCTTATGTTATACTAAATTAGTTTTTGCCAAGTTTTTATGATCCAGTCATGTTTTGTATTTATTAAAAAAAAATTGTCAATCTTGTTCCGTGATTGAATATTTAAATTATTTAAGAGAATGACAAAAAAAATGAATAGCATGGTTCAAAAAGAGGAAGCGTAAAATTGAATAAATTCAAAAAAATAATTATAAATATCCGCTATGTACATGTGAACGTGATGTTTAAATCAAAGAGTAGAGTGTTGAATTATATTATGATTTACACAATCTATTTTTTAATGTATACATACAAAAGTAAATCATGGGATAATAATACCTATATATAAAATGTCTTTTCTCACAAGATGTTCTCGGTGAAGGTTGAAAACTATCCGAGAAATGCGATAGTGTCCTTCTTAAAAGAAACCTCTTGAGATCAAGTTGTCTAAAAGTCACTTAAGTAATATGGTCGACCTGTGGTGTTACAACCTAAGAAAACAGTTTAAACGTATGTTAATTCAATGTTAAATAACCTTTGCCAATGATCAGTTTGATATATTAATAACTTAATCGTTTTTTTATAACTACGTACGGAGTGAATGAGGTAACACTTTCAAGACGTAAATTAACCATGCAAGTTATAGTTACTTAAATGATCACATAGAGAAACATAAACTAGCTGAGAATCAAGTTGCAAATAATTTAGAGAACTCTTCTTCTTTATTCTTCTAATCATTACTCTTATTATTTCCATAGCATGTACGTTTTGGAAATAAAAAACAATTACATATCATGGGTGGAAAATAAAATAATGTCGGGTTACATTAAATCTTAAAGCTGGCGCGTACTTGCAATGTGTTCAAGATTTAAATAATATATTTTATTCATAAAAATATATATATTTGAGAAACACTGCAATTCGGAATGGCTGATGATGGCAGTTTCTCATTAAATAGGTTCAAAGCTTAGCATAAATCAAATTATGCAGCTTCTTAAACTGCAGATACGTTTTGGCATGCATTACACATCGACTTATTCAAATATGGCAAAGAACTTGGTTCGCGAGTTTCCGAAAACTTTCAAATACTAAGTAAATGTTAAAATTTTACTTCAAATCAGTAGACTAACTTTTGAGCATGCTGCATGAGCGCATGCATGTCATTGAATATAGTTTTAAAAGCTATACGGAATTTAGTTAATTAATCTACAAAATGTGTTCATTATTCATTAAAATCAATTTGTATCAATATATATATGGCTGAAAATGATATATTAAGCCTAAATTACCTTATTAACTTTACGGTTGCTAACTTTCTGGATCAAACGGACTTCTAAAATCAATATTCTTAAATTCTGAAGACCATTTTTCAGATTCACATACACTTGTTTTTGCATTCGTTAAAGTTTAAAACAAAAAAACACAGATTTACTCATTCTGAAAAATTCAACTACAATCTTCGTTTTTAACTAAATTAATAATGTAATATTATTGCTAAATGAGCTTTTTATCTTTTTTTTCCAATCTTTCCAATCTCGTATTGTGGAATACGTGCAATACGTAGAATAATCTAAGCTATTTTTAATTTAAATGAACTTTCACAGTTAGCGCCGCAGTAACAATTTAAAAAAGCCATCATTGAAATCAAAAATAGATTGACGTGAAGAGATCATCTTTACTATGGTTTGTCGGTTTTTTTTGGCAAAATTTTCGACACTCGAAAACCGGTTTTTTCAACATTCTAACTGGTTTTAAATAAAACAATACTTTTCATCAGTACATTTTCAGGATACAATTTTGTTACAAAAATAAGATCATCACTAAGTGATCGATCAGTGGGAGCTTTTTGTTTTCTTAAATCATATTTTCTGAAGAGCAACAGTGTGTATTATTATGTATATAAATAAACAAAATAAAAAAGATTTTTAGACGTTTTTTTCGCTATTTTAATTAAATTATCCATTTTTTGTAAAACTTCGAAAACCGGATAAAACCGGGTTTTCAACATTATTAACATTCGAAAACCGGTTTTTCAAAAGTCGGTTTTTGTATAAGCCCTAATCTTTACCGTATTCAAAAGTATATATTATTAAGTTGTATTGAGAACAGAATTTTTTAATATCAGTTATCATATTAATTAATGGCATACATTTATTGTTTTAGAAATCAACTGAAAGGATTTATTAAAATAATATGATTTTTAGTTTTATATCAAAGACCGCCAACTCACTGTCTTTCACCGGAAATTTGATATGTGAGAATATTAAATTTCTTTAACGTCTTCTCCACCTACGCTTTTTGTCAATCATTTTCATATAGTAAAAATAAGCATTGTGACATTTTCCGAAATTAATGATTTCCTCGACACGTGACACTATTCATTTACCACGGTTTGTAAGCGTGGTAGTAAAAAATTATCACCGCAATACGTTTCTCACGATTAGAGAATAGTACAGAAGCCTAGATTAAGTACAGATTAATGTTTTGGTGAGAGGGAGCAAGAAATATGCAAATTTGGCACAAGATCCGCGGTGTTCATTTGGACTTGATGAATAAATTCCGCCTTCTGTTGCTATGCAAATTTAAACGTATGTTTTATTTGCTATTGCTTTAAACGTTGCAAAAAGTTCTTTTAACACGAAATACCCTATTGTCAAAAGTATAGATTTTTTAAATGAAACAGGATCTTGGAACTGTAACATTTATTACGAATTATTTTTTTATTCATATCTATATAAAAAGAATGTTTTTTATTACCATTTCCGCTCCCAGTGTTGACCATATGAACTTTTAATGGAGTTTATTTCAACAGAAGTGTTTCTACGAGAACTGTTTGTTACTCAGTTGCTCTAAAGAGAGTAGGATTAAAAGGATAGGGCTAAGAGCTAGTGGTTAGCTTATCGCTCTCGCTACGCCTCATCTTAGAATAAGATGGGAGAAGAAGGAATTTTATGAAATCACATACATCCATACCTTATAATAGATATTCATAAACCACGCACGAGCGCAGCTTAGAGGGATCAATGGATACGAGATTCATCAGTCTATTAGTGGTAACTTCCAAGTCCTTTCCGTATATATTTACTCTCTTTGAAAAGCAAAGGTAAAATATTGAATAACAGCCAGTTTTCGCACTTTGCAACCACTTTTATTGACATATTTCAATTTTTTTTTGGATATCAAATTTATGGAGCTGGAACCAGCACGCGCTTGCATCAAGGTTCTTCTAGTCTCATGCATCGATAAAGTTTTTGAAAAATTGTAAATTGTATCCCTTTACCATCGTTTTCATACGGAAGGGCATGACCACTACAGAGATAAGAAGTTTACGGGAACTCCATATGCATTATTTTGCAAGTGCACATTCTATATGCTTCTCCACACTATATGCGTATATGTACACACACATGCTCAAAAATACATACACACATACAGTACACAAAAAAGTCAAACAAAGAGAATCATTTTCGTGATGCTAATTTTGTTCTAAAATTGTTAATTTTAGACGACATAAGATCTATGGAGGGTCGTCGAGCAGAACTGCTCTCGGTCTAAAACGATCCTAAGGCAGTGTCTCGCCATGTGGAGATTAGAGATCGTCGAGTTGAAACGTTTTCCTACCTCGCTGTGAAACTTTTGATATATCTCACGAACAAACTCGCGGGCGGTAGGTATTTTCAAGTCTCTGTGAAGCAGCGTGTTACGCACGTACCACGGGGCGTTACATATCTGTCCCAGTGATTTATTTTGGACAATCTGGAGAGTCTTCATAGGTTTGCGGTGAGCATACGTGACATATTTCAATAGGAACATAATCCCACATAACACAGTTAACATCACTCAACAGTTGGAATTTGTAACGTATCCCTGTTTCCATTTGTAGAAAGCCTAAAAATAAGACCGTCCTGTATATTTTCTTACTGAAAAGAAACACTTTGCCTGTTTCATGTTTTCGAGGGTCCTATGCTAATGCGAATGAACCTCTTTGAATTTTTGTCGCGTGGATTGCGCTATTAAGAATGGTTTAAAAAACATACTTAAGAAACGTTTCAATGCAAATGACTATTATACAAGAGCTTAAAGTGAATCGATTGAGGAAATTTGGTAATTAAATAGGAAATTAAGATCTTTTTTGAACTAATTATCGTCAAAAAATTCTGCCATGTCATAGTGTATGCTATAAAAATGAAATAACGTTAATTATTTAGTAATTATATCCTTATATGTAGACATATACCGAGGGCTTAAAGTCAAACTACGTATTTTTAAAAAATGTGTTTTTCTCTTTTTGGTCGATTACTTTATTTTTCATTCTCGGCTACACGATAGTCAAACAACATTATGTCAATCTTTGTTTATTTTTGATGTTTTTTTTAGACTATACATACAAAAGTTAGCATCGCCACAAGCAGTATTAATACTGTATGCAATAAATTATAAAATTTGGTTTTAAATTAACATATGCTTTGTAAAGATTCAAAATAATAGAAACCGTTTTTTAGGTCTCCTGAAAAGTTACATTTTTGTAGATAGTGTTATTTGACTTTAAGCCCTCAATACGTATCCACACATTTGTTTTAGATTTCGACTGAAGGTGCTAGGTGGAATTTCAATATTAAATTTGAATCGTTCAAATTAAGGACATTCAGACAAATTTTGTCATTAACGACCCGGGTTTCGCCTTTCGGCATCTTCAGGCGTTTAAGTGCACGGATGAACTTGAACTGATTTGAACATGCTAAATGGTATTTATTTGTGATAAGAAGAATATAGTGAGCTAAATGTAGTTAAATCCGTTTGATGAGTATTATTGTCATTCTCAGGCTTTTTATTGAATTTTTATCATTTATTTATATATAGATAAAAACGCAAATATTTGTGATTTTTTCATTTCTTTTTTTGACGCGATATCTTTCCTGGAATTAACGTCAGTAGAGTGCGACATGCCTACATATGAAAGGGGAAAATATTTAAACTCCAATTGGAAGTAATAGTTTTTTGAAAACTTTTAATTATGCGTTGTAAAATTCTAAAACATATATTTACTACTTGAAATATAAGGCAATATTCTTCCTAGACTGGGCGATAAGCATAAAAAATTTGTTTATATTTTTGTGTGTATTAATGGAAAAAATAATGGAAACATCCACAAACCGTATTTAGTAAAAATAAATCACCACTCAAAAGGTTAATAAGCCATCTATAATAAATTGAATTTCAAATTCGACCGATTTAAGGTGACAAAAAAAACAGTGTTTAAATTCAGCAATATTTCGTATTGATTTGACATTAATTTTTAAACGCGTGATATTTAAATAATTTTTCGTGTAAAACTTTTTGTTCTTGCTCGCCACATTTTCTCATATATTTATTCCGCTCCCTCTGAAAATTTCCAGGTAATATTCAATCTCCAATATACAATGTACGCTGGCTACGAAAATCACGCAAAAATCGGAGTCAGAAATGTTAAAGCCATTTATCAACTCTAAAATTATGTAGAAGAGAGAAACTTAGCCGGAAGAGAGGTTTCTTGGCGAGGAAACGACATGAGACGAAGAAGAACGACTTTTACCGAGGTGCAGACCAAGTGAACAGGGAAAACGTCTACACAGTGGTCTGACTTATAATTTACGACCCCCAAATGCACCTATGAGTGTACGAAGAGTTGGGAATTAGACACTAAACATACTTCACCCCAAAAATGTTGAAGAAAATCGATTTTTGATATTTTGTTATCGATACTTATGGTAAGTTATATAAATGTTGAACGCTTTACTGATATTTGAGTGAATAACTATTTTTATAACGGAAATAATTAAAAACGGTCGAAAATCAATAGACGACAAAAACTCCAGTTTGCTCTGTTCGAATGAAGATTATAATGGCTTGGCACGTGTAGAAAAGACATATATTGAAACAATATGAAGAGTAAATATGTATTTTACAATTGGGTATAAGAATAAAAGGTAAAAATAGATTTTTATTAAAAGTAGATAATTAAAATAAAGTATGTTGCATATCTGCAACACCATGCATTTAAAGGTTTAAAATATATGGACATAATGCCTTTTTTAACAAAAATTAACGGTGAACACCATAAAAGTGTATATGAATATATATTGTTAATAAAAGAACACCAGACAACGACCTACTATATTAATTTATAATGGATAATCTTCATTCTGCATTACCATGTTTAAACGTTTATTTATTCAAAAGACGCTCATACAAATGCACTGAATTTTAAAATATGCAGTAATGCAACGAAACGTCATACAGAAAAGTGACATTTATACGTTTATACTTTTTCGAGACAACGAAGGATTTATTACATTCGGAATAAAACGCAGCATTGCTGTACATTTATTTGGCCTGGATAATAAATTCTGACTTTATGTTTTATCGTTCTTTCAATTTAATATTTCTATCCGCCTTGATCAAAAAACTTTTGCGAAACAAGTCGAGTGTGAATATGCATGTTTTTATTTTAGAGCTTTTTATACTCATGTCATGAAATTGTATGTGTTTATGACTATTTTTAATATTAAAAAATAATCTTGTTATAAATTTTGGAAACAATAGCAGTTTAACTGATTTGATTGACATTTATAATAAGATATAAAACCATTACTTACATTAAAGTAAACAGTAGAAAATTATTTAGTTCCACAAGGTTATTTATAGTTGATAGCTAACTCGACAACCAGCCGACGGTGTGGTATGTCAATACTTTATCACATAATTTCTGTGGAATTTTACTTGCTTCGTGTGATAATAAATAGTCTTCAATCTAAATTTTAGAAAACCCACCCCTAAAATTGATTTGCCAATACGTATGGTTCTATTTTGTTTTGTTTACTTTACGTCTTATTTTTGCTCTTTTTTCAACGCGTAAATTCTATTGTTGTGGCTCATATTGTGGCTATGAAATAATGCTTAAGATATCTGTTTATTTGATGTCGTGCTCGTGGTGACTCGTAAGCTGAGGGCTTAGTCATTATCTGATATGAATACAGTTTTTATAATAAGATGGGGAAAAATTTGTAATTTGATGAAATTGTTGATGCTGAAATTATTGCCTAAAAAATGCAAAAAAATGATATAATAAATGCAATTTTTATGCTTTACGAGAGTGAAGGAATATCTAGTAACATATGTTACCGAAATGGTAATAATAAAAAAACAGCAAATCTGTGAGAAAATTTACTTTTCACTTATACATTTTGATTTTCAAGGAAATTGACAATCGCATTTTGATGTTTCTTCTTATTTCTGAACTCAATAAGTCAAAAGAAGGAATCATGTATTTAATGTTATCTTGTTTCGTTGACTAATTTAGTTATACGTAAAACTTTGCAGCTATGCAGCAGTGGTTAAAGCAGTGATTTCCAACTCTCTCCGAGTCTTCGAAACAAAGTTCAAATATTAAAAAAACGTTTATGGCCATTTATTATGAATAGTTAAATGATTTCAATGTTGACTGTAAAGATTTTTTTCAAAATATGCAAATAAATTCACAACACACAGTACACTGGAATATATATACAATGCTCTTTTTCGCCGCGTAAAAAACATGGCGAGTCCGTGGTGCAGCGGTCAACGTTCAAAGACATGTGTTTTGTTCATGTCTAAAAATTTCCGACCACTTTCAATCTTAAAACATTTGGATCGTACCGATAACGATTAGTTAACCACTACCACCACTAGTCTTGTTCTAGCTCTCATATCCTCATATTCTTACACTCTTATAGATAAAGAGAGGTGAAATAACAAACAGTGGACTTAGAAAAAAAAACCTTTTGAGTTTAGGTTTTATATGGTAAGTTTAAACAACTTTACTTAACTTTTACGTAACAAAACTTTTACTAAAATTAGGTAAATTGTGAGTTCAAATGCTCCAGACTAGGAGCAGATATGCTTAAAAATAAATAAGACATAATAAAACTAAATTGAGTATATTGTATAATTAGGTATACAGTAATTTGAAAATTTTTTTTTTTACTGTCTCACTCAAAAAAATATTGTGATTGAATTATTTGTCTTTTTATATGCTTGACCTTCTCAAGAACTAATATTTTATTTGACCCACCAAACGATTTCAGTTAGACATCACTGAATTCTTTGAGAATTCTTGACTTCAATCAAGATTGTACTTCGTCTTTCAGTCATGACATACAGTACACCCATATGTGAACAAGTTTTAGTTTTCGCACCAGCAGACCAGACCTGCATTCACCTGCCACACGCGACTTGGTTTTGGATGTAAACTGATTAAGTTTCGCCCACGGTTTGTGGGTTCAGCAACAAACTTCCCGCGAGTACGTCGGACCAACGCGACATCCACCGCCGGCGTTGATACAACAAGCCGTCGAAGTATTCTAATGACGTAACAGCATGGAGTGAATCGAACTTGCTTCTTCCCTTAATGAGTTGAATTAACCTTTCGGCTGACGTAGAAAAAAGTAAGTTTGTACCTTGAACGCCGGCCATAATTTGCAAGTATTAATTAAATTAGTTATTGACGAGGTAATCTGTCTCTGGCATGTTGAGCACGAAAAATTTTACGAGATATCTCATCTGTGGCAGCCATCCAATCAAATAAGTCAACGCGAGTATTATGTGGCTCGCTTTTTATGGACTTATGCATTTACAAGTTGTATACTTGCTTTTTTCAATTGTTTTCAACGCACCAAAACCAGATCTTATTTGTCATTAACTTGACATGTTTAAAAAATGTATTAGTTTAAACGGCTGATAACCATAATATAACTCAAATGACTATAGGAAGTATATAAGATACTTCGCAATAAAAACATAATTAATCAAGCTTAAAACTTTACTCCGAACAATTCTTGACGAAGACTAAAAATACCCACAACTGCTATTTTCGGAAGGTGCCCTCCAAGGACGAGCGTCACCATATGGTCACAGTAAACACCGTTGTCTATTGATCCCACTATTCATCATTTTTCTATCTGAATATCGTTGCTTTTGTTCATATTTGGTAAGAAAGGTACAGACTACAGTTAGTCATCAGCAGTTGGGACAGAAACGGCATCCAAAAGCACATGTGATTTTTTGAATTTCCGTTTTTTTTAATTTACTTTTTGAAACTGTTAGTTATTTTTTTATAAAAACATCAAATTATTTACAGTTATTTTGCTAATACATTTGTATTGAAATTATGTTGATCTAAAGAGGTCAAATTGTAAATATTTAAAAAAAAATCACGTTTTGCTATATTTCAACCCCGAATGTTTGCGAGCCCATACGGTCACTTTTGTCCTTACTACTGTCCGTACTCAATATTACACGGTAATAAAAGGATGAGCATGACCATATAGTCATGCGGAGTTTCTATACAACGACTTTGCGTTTTTTTTTTTTAATTTTGGGACTTCAATATTTAAAAAAAAAAACGGAAAAAAGCTCTCGTCTCTGGAGGGTTAATTAAGAGAATCTTTAATTAGACTGTACTTAATATTTCTAAAATGAATAAGGAAAACAAGTACAATGACTTACAAAACAGAATATGTAGAGCTTGTTTAATAGGCACGACATGGTTTTACTAGGTATAGAAATATATCATCAAATTATATTAAATTTTCCATGATTTCATTTTATTTAATTTAATGCTTTCGTATAGGTAAATTTCATGAGTTGTACAAGCGTTTGATTACAGAAATTATTACAAAAAATACTTATTCAACATTATTTAATAAAGAGCAGCACTGGTTTCACTCACCACTAGCATTTTTTTCAGTTAAATGATAAAAGAAACTGGTGATGTTCTTTGTTAATAAATGCATAATTTATTAAAACAGATGTTTTAATTTACTACTTATAGTCCCTTTTCGCCAGTAGTTGACAAATACTTCTTTTATTCGAATACTTTTAGGGAAAGATATTCAAATATAAGAAGTATGTAAACTGTCAATTCTTCAGAGAAAATTTATAAATATTAAACACAACTATACTAGTTCTTATTTTTTTTCTTTTTAGTTCTAAAACGTACCTATATTAAAGTAAATAGATTTGATAAAATAAAAAATATAATCAAAATGTTTAAAGATATTTTATCATATTCTTCTTTTGTTTTTTTGCATCGACATAAAATATAGTATGATCAATTATGAATATGTCATTTTTTGATGCATGCATCTCACATCAAGTAAATCGAAACGATGCAATATTCGGTGTGATAGATATACCTTCAAGCAGTTTCTGCATTTGCCGCCAGCTAGCACTGCAATCGTGGAATTGATCAAACGCCGGATGTTCATCTTCGTAGAGCTAACTCTACGCAAACATACGTGGACGACCGATTGGTTTCTTTATATCCGAGAATTTTCCAAATCAAAAATTTCAAATATTCGCTCAAAACAGGTATTTGAATATACTCAAATAATAAAATTGAATAGTATAATATAAATATTCATTACTTTTAAATATGTTTTTGGCCAAACGTATTATTTTTTGGCACATACTAGACGCTAGCACATGTCTTGAGTAAAGTATTTAAGTAAACAAAATAGATACATAATATCAAAATCCAATTCAACACCAAACACCGTGGTTGAGTAAACAACGTCGTTGGCTTCAGTGTAACAGAGTTCATATGTTTGAATCCTGGTATGGGCACTCATTAATTGTTTTTTCAATCGATTTAAAGATTTCTGTTCGAAGAAATGAATGTCAATTTGTAAAATTACTTTTTACCCATCCTATTTTAATAACGGGGCGTAGTGCAACCGATTAGCTTACTAATAGTCTTGTCCTAGCTTTATTCTTATATCTCTACTCTTTTAAAAAAAACAAAAATGAACAACAATTGGGAACAGACATAATTAATATATATATACACTTATTATATATTCCAATGTAATATTTGATTTATCACATAAAATTATTCAAACTTCACTTCTACTTTTTATTCACCCCTCAAATTTTTCTCATCCACCCGAAAACGGTTTCCAATAATAACAAAACGAACATGTGGCAATATTTGGATTTCCCATTTCGTAGTCTCTGATTTAGTTTTCGATCTATATGTATAGGTAAAAACGAGACACTATTGGAACGCAAATTTAAAGAGAAATTTAAATCTTGTCCAAAGTAAATTTAGCATGTAAAATTATAATTAAACGACGGCAAGACGCACTCACCATACAATTTGAATGTATTTTTTTAAAACTCAATACCGGTTAAGAAATAGTTACTTTCCTATTGATCGCTTGTCTTGTTTAATTATTTTATTATCAACTGGTTTTTTTTGGAGGATTATATCTTCAGAACATAGAGCCTTACGATTTGACTATTGCTGTTACGTACGTACGTAAGTACGAAAACATTTGTTTAATTTATCGATTTCTGTTCGAATGCATGGATATTTGTGATGTTCTAAAATTCCCGCCCACCTTTCCAATTATAAAATCACGGGGTGTAGCGAGAGAGGTTACATTACCACTTGTCCTGGCCTAACTCTATCCTTTCTATTATTATTCTCTTCTAAAAAATAAAAGTTTAGTAGTAACTGAGTAACAATAAGTTCTCGTAGAAAACTTCCATATCGGGAGAGGACAAAGATTAAAAAAATATATTTGCTAGTTTTTTTCAATTGGAAATTGGCTAATTAAGATAAGCAACTTATCTCTTATATAATATTATATTATATTATATTATATGTAAACATATATCGACTGTGGAAAGGAAAAAGGACGTAACCCACAGTTTCTTCAAAACAGCTTTTTTCGATAATCACAATCTATACAACTTAATACACATTATATCAAAAGTATGTAAGTTGAAAATGCCAAATTATTATCTAAATTTAATATTTAAGTTTTAAAAAAGAAGGTAACGTGAAAATTGCGAACAAGAAAAATGACTGAATAAAAGGTTTCTTTGAAAAAAAAAAAATTAATGTTAGATAAAATCTATTCAAAACCAGTATATCAGTCTCCAAACACTAAAAGTTTGTGTATATTATATACATATAATCATCAAAAAACGTTGTTTTTTTTCTTCTGTAAAATTTGTTATGTGTGGGTTACGTCATTTTTCCTTTCGACAGTAAATATGTATTGTGATAACATCTTGTTTTTAAAAATGTATTTTTGAACGAACGTACCAAAGCAAATGAAAGTCTAATCGTATATTTTAAAGTATAATCTTAATAGCGTATGTTGGGTGAATTAATTGGGTACTTAATATGTTATACATATTCAATCATTTTTCATATCGTATACTATGTGGAACCAATTATTTTATTTTATTCGATGTTGAACGAGGGTAACTTTTCCAATATATTTTTCTACTTCACCGTTATGTAACATAACATTTCATTGGCCTAATAACCGGTAGAAAAATCCTGAGGGAATTTTGCGACCTTTGTCTATTACAAGAACCGTCATTACTGGTTTTTATTACTCCGTGTATTATTTATGATGTTTCAAATATGAATTTCGTGAAGAAAACATCGTTGAATATTGAAAAGGAATATACTCGATAATATTTTCGATGAATTCTTCTGTTACTTTGTGGAAATACATTTTTAAAATACAATTAGATTTTATAAAAACAATCACTGATTATCTTGCAAATTGTTACACGTGTCTTGCTTTTTGAGAATCATTTTCAGACTAACTATCATTAGTTTATTTATTAATAATGTAAATATTGATTGTAATTCTTAACTTTATAGTAACTATTCACAAATATTGTTTTTTTGTTATTTTTCCTTATTTTTTTTTTCATTTGGTAGGACACGACATATTTTATTGAGGCTGAACCGCGTAAACTCAAGTATCACGATGTGTTTTTTCGCTTTCACAATTATTCAAAAATATCTATCTTTTAAAAACTTAGATCACAAACACAAATAACAAGTATAATGTTGGGAATGGAAAAGTGATGAATGTTGGCACACTCCTTAAAATCTTCAACCACCAAAAGAAAACTAAAGAGCAGTCTGGATCGAAGAAAACGATGAAGGATGCAAATATTTGTCTTATGAAGCTGCAGTACCATCAAAAAGAAGAGGGTTGTGGTAACGGCCAATAGAAAAAAAAATAAACTGAAGGTGTTTTTTTTATACATTTTCGCTGTCAATGTGGAGCGTATGTCCTTCTAATTGAGCTATCTCAACAGAAGGCTTTTCTACGAGAACTGTTTACTACTTAGTCACTCAACTTATCTTTTGTTTAACTAGACTATTGTTTAACTAAGCACTCTCGCTATGCCCCTTTATGAAAAGATCGGACAGTGGGAAGAATTAGACATCACATAAATCCGTTGCAAAAAAACTGTTTGTACTGAGGACTCAAAGCCGACAACGTTGAACACTCATCATGGACTTGACTTCAATCTTAATATCCAACCTTCGATTTGCAGTTAATGTTAATATTCTATTATGTATTGGACGTCCACTTTCAGGAAGAAAGCTTTTTTCTCATTCAAAAAATATTTTAGATTCTTTGTTATTTAAAGAACTTTTAATTCCGGGCTAAGCTCAATACTCGCAGTATTTTTCGTGCACATCCGGAGCAAACCGGATCCACTGAAACCGCATACAAGCCGAAATGTGATTTTTGGCTTTCGGTTAAAAAGTTTCACGCGGGAACTTACGTCAGTTCAGGTAGACGCTGTTGCCATTTCTCATATTAAATTTATGAATCGGGGTTTTTCCTGGAAGAAAATTTGCCAGTACGCAACACAAACAAATATTTATTATGCGAGAAAGGGCATTAAAGGGTATCCCCTGAAACAAATCATATGAATTACGTGGAAGGATACAGGATGATTTTCAAAATTTTTGGTGTTAAACACAATTAACATTATTATTAAAATTTGGTTTATTCTTAGAATATCATGTAAAACAAAATTCTTTTAACTACATTTCTAAAGGAGACCAATGTTTTGAACTGTTGGTTTTCTTTATTAGCTTATGAATATTTCAACATAATTTCATAAATAGTAAAAAAAATCAAAGATCACTGATATTTTTATAATGAGTAAGTTTCTGTGACAGTTTCGATTTTTAGTGAGATAATTTTGTCGACTATTTTTGGCAATCGCATAATTGATAAAATCATATCAAGGTAAGGTATATCATAAAAAAAATACTTATTATTTCATTAAGTGGTGTTTTTATTAGAAGTTATTACCAAAATATTTGTGATTAAGTGATTAAATATTAATTGGCATTATATATTAATTTCAATTATCTAATTCGTAATTATATGTAGTTAAATTTTATTCATTTCATAAGTTTAGTCAATAACAATTTCGTAATCGCTTAAGTATTTTATTATTGAAATGCATCATACCAGTACAAGAAAAGTGTTGTTTCCGGAACTTCTTAAATATCACAGATCACAGATGTTTCATAAATGCTTGTTGCCAGTAGTAATAATCATTGCTTTCTTTAATTAAACTTTTTTTACGGCTGTACACAGCGGATGCTTTTCAGTGGGTAACTTTTGCTGGTAGACTATTCTACGCCAGTAAACGTATACATAAAACCGGAAAATTTGATTTCAGATATTATAATTTAATATTTATTTAATTTTTACTCTTATTATTCGTTCAGTTAACTATTTAACAACACGAGCTGAATATTTCGAAGATCGCAATTATTTCTATTCGATAGGTAACAAACTGAAAAAAATGTGTATTTTAATAACCCAGAACGTATCGACATTGTGGGTTTTTTGTATTTTTTTTGACTGACTTCCTAGGTTAAATGATTTTTGCAAATGTTTCAATTAATCCCTAGTTTCATGAACTGAAACTAATATTACTTGTTGACTATTCTTCACTGATAGGAAATCATTTGTTTTTTGTAAATGAGCAAGAAATTTAAATTTAACTTGTATTCTTAAGTATAATAACACGGTTTATTATGATTGTCTAATGAATATTTTCAACATATTATAAAGCTTATAATATGAAATTAAAAATACACGGGTTTTTGTTGTGTACAAATATCTGACTTCTTGGGTTTTATAACTTAGTATACCAAAAATATGTTTTCATATTTTTTTATTTCTAATCTATTAATTAAATTTGTGTAAAAGGATATAACACTAATTTATAGTTTCAACGTTTAATTTTAAATTAATCTGTATCTACTTATGTTATTTTTATACAAAAAAAAACATTTTTGCTTATTGGGCGATTGTTATAATAGTGAAAATCCCTGTTGATTTTCCATCCGTCACAATGGGCAAAGAAGGAGTCGTCGTCTGCCATGGAAACCTTTTCCTTAAAACGTCCGAAATCCCATTAAATCCCCCATTCGGCCGACCGCTTCCTCAATAAACACGGATAATTGACATTTGAATCTAACAAAGTACTTTGCGCGTCACTCGGAGAAGGATCCTAACTTAAAGCAAATAGCTTCTTGCGGAGTCAGCAATGCCACATTCGAATAAGGGATAGGAAATTTTGTGGGGAAATCATATAATTTCAACATTTCAAATATTTTGATTTTAGAAAATGAAACAATATAGAGTTACGAGGGATTGTCGAAGATCAAAAACTTACTAGGAAAAAAAATCACTGTAAAAGGTCTCACTTATTTGTCAATAATTTGTGTAGTAGTACCGGAAGATGCCGAGAGGCGAAACCCGGGTCGTGTTCGTTCAAGATTTTTGTGGAAGTGTACATAATGAAAATAATTCTAAATTAACGTTGAATTTCCATCAAGCACCTTCAGTCGAAATTTTAAATTGTCTCACTAATTATTGTATATTGTTGTTTATGAAAAATACATCTATGATGATAAAAAGATATATATTTAATAATCTCGTTGGCAATGTGAAGTATATGGAATCATTATATTTATTTTCGTTAAGACGATATTAAGAAATTCGTTAATTTTTAAATATCGTCATTTTTAGTGACAGTAAGAAGAAACTAGTAAAATGATCAATGCTCTTTCCTTCTCAAATTTTCAGGCATGGGCAGTGGATGAGTGTGAAAGAGTTAAAATATCACAAACATGCATAACTTTGGATACAAATTTTACTATATCGTTTAAAGAACTAAAGTTTCTTCATTTTCTCAAGTTGGTTACTTAACCATGAATACAAATAAGTGTTCAAGGTAAATTGATCAAGCTTTAAAATTTTCTGCTTTGTAATGTTGTATGTTATGTGTAAAGTCAGTTAAACTAACACTACTAAAGCTACTCATACACTCACAGTTCGATTGTTACTATATTATTTTATTAAACTCACTAGATTGAAATCAGCCCCTTAAAAAATAAACGTTTATATACTATTGACAGATAATACTTGATTTTTTTAAAGTTTTGAGTTACATACAAGTCTTCCTTTAGCCACGTATGTCTTTATTGTTTGTATATTTTGCAACCTTTTACTAAACTTCTATTAAGGATATTAAAACAATTTGTCCTTTTTTATTTGCCTTTCCTACATAAGCAATATGACAGTTTTGACAGGTGAGACGATAGATGCCACTCTGCTCTTAGAAAATACTCTTGCTCATCATTAATAAATAATAAAAGTTTCACTTAGTTGCCTCTGGAAGAGGCGAAACACGTGTCACAGTTAGTAATAAAATACGTGGAATAATCAAAGATAATTTAAATTTTCTATTCCCTAAGTTGTTAATTATATAATTTAGCTGGTAACAGTTTTGATATATTTAAAGATGTGTCTCCAAAATAAATGATTTTTCGCCAGTTATTAATCTTATTAATCGTTTGTTCCTTACCCAATTAAATAGTATTTACAGCTATTTAATGATGTCTCACTAAACTAATAATTAAATCGGGATTGTATCCTTTATTACTTGCTATATGTTATATTGAAATGAGTTTTCGAATGTGGGATACTTAAAAGTCTGTTGATAAGGGGGTTGTTTAAAATTGAGGTGACGATATATACTTATATTGTGTAACACACTCCAACGTTTGGTTATCCCTCCCTTACTGCATATATTATTTTACCTCTCTTTTATGTATCTATGACCGAAGGAGAGTTCTGGATCATTTGTTTGACTATCTCGTTCGTGGGTTGTTATAATGTTGGCAGAGACGGCTGATCGTTATTCAGGGCGAGGATTTACCACTCACAATTACGACTGGCCTGGCGAGAAGACTTCGATATCGGATTAATGGATTAGTGTGAGAGTTAAATTATGTACGCATAATCATTGGTCCGAACAAGTTCATAGGACTCGAATAATTCGTATAATATTTCTGATATTTCTATAAAAAATGTATATATATTTAACATATGTTTAATGATTGAATAATTTTTGCAACAAAAAAATATTGTAGACGAGTGGTAACGCTATAGCGCTACCTGGAAGTTCAGATTTTAAAGATTTAAAACTCCGAGTGAATTATATAATTTAAATCGAATATTTTTTTTAACCAAATTGAATAACTATGGTAACAGCTATGGTATTTATTTATTTTTCAGAGATTATTAATAATTTAATTGTGTGACACGCACAAAAATGGGTTTCCTTTCTTTATCCATACCCCAAAGTTTCGTAGTATTTTTATCACTACCCATTCTCCCAATAAATTGAGCTTATAATCAATTACCGCATTATCCTTTCATAGTTAATGGTGATGTACTTAAATAATTTGTCATAATGCTTTGCGTGTCACAGATTGGAAGTGGAAATGGTTAAAATGTAACAAAAACGTTTTTATACAAAAAAATACTTGAGGACGTTAAACATGTTAATCGAGAATTTTTCAGTAACATACAATTTCATAGTAGAAAACTTTCCTCTTAATGGCAACATTGTGCCTTACAAAATGGCAACAATGTGCGTTACAAAAAGTAAAATAAATTTAATGCTGATAAAAAAAATATTTTCGATTTATTCTGCGGTAACCTATGTAACTAAAAAGTTCATTCCAAGTATAAAACATAAAATTTTGAAACATTGTTATTCCATAGGTTTTGTAACATTTTCTAATAAACAAATAAATATTTTTTAAATTTGAATCGTTCAAACTATGTACATTCTCACAAATTTTGTCATTAACGACCCGGGTTTCGCCTTTCGGCATCTTCAGGCATTCAAGTGCACGGATGAACTTGAACTGACGCTTAGTAAATGAAAGTTTCGTGTTTATATAAGATATAAATGCATCACTGAGTCCAAAGCCACTGCTGGCAAAAAGGATAAGCCCATGGGAATGCCAACAGATTTGACTAGTGAGCAGTTTCAAGAATTATATAATTTGTTTGTCGGCAAAGGTTTTATGATTATATGATTTTATGGTTATATAGGGTATAGAAGAGGAGATGTGGGAAAATTTGATATTTCGGAAGCCAACCTTCTCTGACACTGTAATCCATAAAAATTCAATGCACCCATTTTCTTATAAACTAGCCGCTTTTCATTCAGAAATACATAGACTTGTGAGTGTTCCTTTAAACGAAATAAACTTTAATATCGAATTGAAAATCATCAAACAAATCGCCATAAACAATGGATACGATATGTCTCTTATAGACAATCTTTTATCAAAAAAACAAACTAAACTTGCAGAAAAAATGTTATTTAAAGGTATAGTGTCAAAGGACATAGATCATACTAGGTATTGGCGTAGAATCATTTTTTTAGGAAATACAAGTCTTAAAATTAAAAAACAGCTAGCTGATAGTGTAAGACCTGCTTTTTACTGTAAAAACTCTTTAGGCAAATTATTAGTTAATAATAAAGATAAAATACATTACTTAAATAAATCCGGGATTTATAGATTGCAATGCTCTTGTTGTACAAAGTTTTATATCGGCAAAACAGAAAGAACACTGAACATCCGGGTTTTAGAACATATGGCAGCCTTTAGATTGAAAAAAGACACGTCTACTTTTGCTAATCACTTAATATCGGAAGGACACGTGTTCAATCAGGAACAAGGGATAAAAATGTTACACCCAAATACGGACAGTCATAAGCTCTTTTTCCAAGAAATGTTAGAAATCAACAAAGCACAGCTGCAAAATCTTCCGATTTTAAACGAAATATCAAATTTTCCCACATCTCCTCTTCTATACCCTATATAACCATAAAATCATATAATCATAAAACCTTTGCCGACAAACAAATTATATAATTCTTGAAACTGCTCACTAGTCAAATCTGTTGGCATTCCCATGGGCTTATCCTTTTTGCCAGCAGTGGCTTTGGACTCAGTGATGCATTTATATCTTATATAAACACGAAACTTTCATTTACTAAGCGTCAGTTCAAGTTCATCCGTGCACTTGAATGCCTGAAGATGCCGAAAGGCGAAACCCGGGTCGTTAATGACAAAATTTGTGAGAATGTACATAGTTTGAACGATTCAAATTTAATATTGAAATTCCACCAAGCACCTTCAGTCGAAATCTTAAATAATTTTTAAGTTAAGATTCAAATTGTATGAAGAAGGGTAGGGTCAAACGAAATAAAATTAAAAATAGTGAGCCGTCTGTTCCATTATATTCAAAAAACTTTGCGATACCTCCAAATCTTACTTTGTTTGAAGATAATTTTCAAATAGGTGAAACATTCTCACAATTTGTTACACAACCTGTGAAATAACAAAGCTATACAATTTTACTGATAAATGTATTTTTTTATTGTCTTTAAATTATTATAACAGATGCTGTAGATCATAAACAACAAATCAAAACAGAATGTATTCAAGTAAAATACCTATATAAATGATTGTTCTAGAACGACAGTAAAAAAATATTTTTTATATTTCTATAGTCTTATGACACCGTGTGGTTTTTAATTATTTTTTATAAAATGCCATTTCTAGATCAGTACAGATTCGAGGCTGTTTTGTGGAATACTACATAATTTAAACAACATGAATTTATTCATTATTGCGTGTACAAAAATTTTCTTAAGCCTTATGGAGGAATAATATTGCGTTCCAATAAAAAACGTGAACGACAATGGATGCTTATAATGAATGATTTCTGTGATGATTTGAACAATTTTAAACTCCGCTAAAAAATTTATTGTTATGCATGTAATTTTGAAGTACAACTTGCATTTACTGTCGGTATATATTTAAACTGTTAATACCAACAATGGTCATCAATAAATTTCACCAAAGCAATATGTCTTCTATATGAGTAAATGGCTTGTTCTGATCACACTCCGGAGGCTAAATATTAAGGTAAATATCACTAAGCTTCTAAAACATAGGTTGGCAAGGTTAAAGTTAATTTAATTATTATGTGACAACACTGACAAGATGCTGCTGGTCAGTAAAATAAAATGTGTAGGCAACAAGAGTTGAAGAAAGCAATTTATGCTTAGAGATCACTGTTCTCTGAAGCTTAACGATTGTACTTACACAAAAAATAATACTTACTGACTTTAATAACTAAAAAAAAATACTTCTAATACTTGTAAGAGGATTTAAAACTCTGTATTTTTTTATTATCATAATTAGACAACTATGTGCCGTATGACAATAATTATTTTGTATTATGACGATTAATAAAAATAATAAAAAGTTTAACCTGAAAAAAATAATTCAAAAGAGGTGTGAAATAAAACGTAAAAACGTTAAATAACATTAAATTTGAACCGTTCAAATTTTATACATTCACACAATTTTAGTCACTTAAGACCCGAGTTTCGTCTTTCGTCATATTCAGGCGTTTAAGTACACGGATGAACTTGAACTGAATAAAGATCTTTTGTACGACTTATGATCTGAAATTATTAAAAATACTATCCTGGCTCTTGAAACGTGAACCATGAAGATAATTTAGTAGATAAAAATAAATTTTGAAAGTACAATTTTTAGAAATCACTCTCAAACATGGCTTGATAACATAAAAAATATCATTCCAAAGTAATGTAAAACTAAAAATACTTTTAAAATGTACATTGTTTTTCAAACGAAATTGAAATTTTATTTTCAAACCTTTTTGGAATGAGCCATGTTTGCAAATAATATTCCCACTTATGGTATTTTTTCATTCACTTGGTAGAACTCCGTGAATTTTTAAAAAGTATTTTCGTTCTAAAACTTTTATTAAAAATAATAAATGAAGAACTAATATACCTCATTACTTTTGATATTTGATAAAAACAATCGGTATCGAGTGACATCGTTGACTTGTGTGTCACTTAAAGCGACACCTGTTTTAACAAATTAAAATAATCCTGTATCTATTGTTAACGTCGCAACAGGAATACGTAAAAATAAATAAGCATTTAGTTACAATGTGAATATTGTTTTACTTGGAGCTAATCAATGATATTAATCATTTCAAAAATATGTTTCATATCAAAGTTATGGTACCAGTGCCTAATCCACACCACATGTTATATCGTCCAGTTTGAAGCGACGCCTTCCACAATGGCATCCCTCGAGGGCACTAACAAACCCCGTGACAGAACAATCAGACGGAAGCTCTTGCCACCCCGGGAAACTTCCCCCTGCTTCTGATACAGCCTCCGTTGAGCTTTATCGTCGGACACAACCACGGATTAATATACCATGCTGTCTCTCAGTCGGATGTAACTAATTAATAACAATTGTACGACCGGCAAGATTAATTACAACATCAAAAATAATTGGTCTGTTAATATTTTATTTGTTTTTTGACCATTACATCGCTCTTATTGAAAAATATTTAGTTATTGTTTCCAAAATTGTGTTAATCATTGTTTTTTACAATGTCCGTTTCCAATATGGAGTATATTGACTCATAATAAACCAAATATCAAAGTTTTTTATGAGAACTGATTATTTATTTTCCAACCTACCTTTTTTTATTATTAGATATAAAAATAATGCAGCTTTTTTAATGTCTGGTTGTAATTTAACCACTCACCTAACGTCATATTTTTTAAGAAATCGGATAAAAGTTGGATAGGAATAAATAAAGAAGAATGAGACACCCATGTACTTTCGTCAATTTTTCTTAGTGACAAAATTTTTTAAAAAATTTACCTTCACACAAGTTTTGTCACTAACGACACGGCTTTCGCTTTTTCGTATCTGTAGACGTTCACGTACAAAGATGATCAGAATAAAAAGACAAGTTCAACATGAGAATATAAAACATTTGAACGATTTAAATTATATTATTGCTGTCGCAGTATATTTTCTTGTATCTCGTTTGCTATTATTTGATATAACATTAGTACAATTGTGAAATACGTTAACCTCCTAATGCTATCAACTTCAAATAAATAAGTTTGAAAAACGATATTTCGAAATATCAGACTGACATATTTTTTAATACAAATAAGCCTACGTTAATAAGTAGGCATGTCTGCGTAGTACCATGAAATTCTCTCCACTTATACGATACAAAAAACGAAATAAAACAAGAATGATAAGTAAACTACAAGTCTTACCCTTAACATTTTTTATCTCCACCACCTCCAAAAAGGAGAAATTAAGTGAATGGGTAACAAGTATTTCTCGTATAACAAAAACTGTTGAGGTAAACTCAATGTGGAAGCTGATAGGGTCTACATTAGAAGCGGAGTTTGTTATTGAAAAAACTTAAAATGTTTCGAAATCCCTCTTAAAAAGATTATATCCATCGCATTATCCGATCATTTTTTATGACATTTTTCATAAAAGTAGATAACTTGGGCGCGAACCCTATTGACAATAAACGCGCGATAGAAAGTGCCATAAGTCGTTCCTCAAAAGCTTCTCCATCGTCGTATTTACATTTCAAAACAGTTACTCAGTCGTTTATTTTGCGTTTTTTATCTCTTCGAAAACCTTTAGAATAAGGCTCACTATCTGAGATCGTGTCAAAGCCTTCGATGATATCTAGAGAAAGGCTTTTCACTGCTTTTATTTATGGCTTCCGAAAGCCCATCGGAAATTTATTTTTTAAAAGTTTACAATGCTTCGTGTCGTGTTTGACGCTTTAGAATTCAAATATAATAGCAACTTTGTTAACAAAATTTACAGCATAAACAATACCCTGTTTAGTTAATAAATAAAATTAAAAATTATATCAGAAATTTTTTTCATATTTCGCAGCAAAAAAAACTATTATTTTTCATTTAGGGTTCACAAAATATATAAATTTAAGAAGAACGTGGTATACTGTAGATCATACATTTATTCAAGAAGAATAAAGATAAATTGTGCTGTAGGTATTCTGGCACCAGAACACTCTTATGTTTCATCTAATTATTATGTTTTATGGCGTAGCTCTGTCGATGGTGTGAAACCAAAACAGCGATGAAATATATAACGATAGTTTTACTGTTCAATATAACATTACGAACAGTTCCTGATTCCCAATACCGAATTGCACACTTTTGTTTACTGATAGGTTCGCAAGAAAAAGGTTACATTTGACAAGTGAATGTATAATATATGAGTATTAATAAGATAATAAAATTATAAAAATTCACATACTGTGTACGTGAATTTTCAATATTAAATACCTATATGAATGATATTTATTTTCAATTTCATCAAAAATATTGACCTTTTTACAATACAGCACATTTTTTCTTAATTAATAAGCCAAAATAAATCGCCTGCTGTAACCCAGTTGGTCAGAGCTTGCTCTTCCGATCACGCAGATCTGAGTTTGATTCCCAATCAGATCACAGTGAATTTGAGATTTATTCAATTCAAAATTGTGATCGAAGACTGAGTGTTTGTAATGTAAATCCACATTATTTTCCTCTCCTTCCATCTTTATGATCCTTTAACTGGATGTAGCGATAGCGATTAGTCAACCACTTATCTTGTGCGAGCCTTATCCTTCTTTCCCTACTTACTCACTTTGAAAAAAATCTGTTGAGATACCTCCATTAGGAGGCCATATGCAACACATTGGGAGCGGACATGGATAAAAAAAGTATTGAATGATAAACTATTCATATACATTATAATTAAATATTTTCCTTGTTTTTATTGGAAAAAAATTGTTGCATTATTGTCATAAGACATTATAATAAAACAATGATTTTTTGTATTTAAAATGTTTAAATGTATAGAGTATTCTATGTCTGAAAGGTTCTGTGTTCGGAAAATTCGGTGTACGAAGTATTCTTGTTCGGAGAATTCGTGCTCGGAAGAATCTGTTCACGGAAAACTAAGTCGGTACTCACACTAGAAATAAAATTTGAATAAAATCAGAAAACTGAGAACCCGCTTCGCATAGTTCAGTATCTTAATTATAGGCGTGAGGAAAAAAATGAAATAATCTTATTGCTTTTTACAGTATGAAGAAACAAACAGCAAATTTTACAAAATTCTATTTTATCGCAGTATTTAAGTTTCTCCCCCAAAAGGATTTGCTGATACACGTCGTTCGTCTGGATTAAGCCGCAGTCGGTGAGGTAACAAGCCTGGTCACCGGGGAATGAGGCCTAAGGTTCAATCCTGGCACTTTCTCGATCGGCTAGAGACCAGAGATAAGGCTTTTACCCTGCTACGGCTTACTCTGTCCTGTATTAGACATTGTAAACATTTTAATAATGACTTGTTTACGAAATTTAATAAGATTAAGAAAAATAAGTAATAAAAACAATACATTGAATATTTGGCCGTAAAACTCATATTTTAAGCACATATTTAGATTAAATGAATGTTTCATATCGCAATAAGTATAAATTAAATGTCGAAATGTCGGGTCCTATGGCGAGTCTATGTTGGCTTCCGTGCCGGATCTCACGAGTTCGAGTCCCAGTACAAACAGTATTTTTTCGATTGATTTATCAATTTCTGTTAGTTATGTCTCCATTTCTCTCCCACCCTTCCCATCCTTCAATAGCTAGGCGTAGCGAGAGCGACTTTTGAGCCAGTGGTCCTGTCCTAGCCTTATTCTTTTATCCCCACTACTTTCTTTGGAAAAAGAGAGATTGAGTAATAAGCAATTGTCGTAGAAATACTTATCTTTAGATACTTTCGTTAGTAGGTCATATGCTTCATATTGGAAACGGAGGTGGATAAAAAAATGTCGACAATTTAAGTAAATTTAAAATAAAATATATTTATTAAAAAACCATTCAAATTTGTTTTCTCGAAAATCTAGAGAGTCTTTATTATTTTGTCTTGCCATTGCAAAACATTAAGAGCTCTTTATGAAATGAATGATTAATCTTCACAGCAAAATAAATGCAAGTGATAAAAAAATCAAGAAGATTGTATGCTTGATTACGTAAACGATCAACATAACAATAAATGACGTTAAAGTACTTTAACAATATAGTAATATGTTCTGTATTTTTTCAGTTAAAAGGAATAATAATTATATATAATTGAGTATCCTGTAAAATTGTTATAACAGGATATGCTTCGAACCTTTTATTTTTCATTTAATTAAAATTTACTTACCGTAACTGCTCTTGGTCTAAACAAATGCCGAATTTATCTCGTCAAATAATCGACCTAAATTCATACGAAAAAATAAAAGTTCATTTTCGTACGAATAATTTAAATCTGTATAAATATTATCCACGGAATAGTTCCACCTGGATCAGCTGTAGAGAGGAATTGTGTTTAATTTATGCTGCGCATTCTTCAAAGACCTAAGTTGTCATCCACTGCAGTAAGCTGCATATTCATGGCGACATAATATTATATATAAAGGATTCTTTTTTTTTACAACAACCACGCTGTGCATAATAATAACTTGCATTTGGATCCGCATAAGGGGCGCTACTGTCATGTTTGGCAAAAACAATACTAAATTTTATAAACGTCACAATTTTTTTAAAATAGAAAGCACCACCATTTCAAATTGAGCTGCGATCAAACACATGGTTCACAAATATTGTCAACATACGTCAGTTGAAGTAACATTTTTTAGTGTTTTTCTGGACCCGTAGCGAGTATTCAGTTATCCTTTAGTTTGTTTTCGGCCACTCGATAGCGTGGCTAAGAGCTCGAATAACAGAATGTACATTCGTATATTGATCATTTAATTTATTTATGTAAATTCTTTTTTTATGTAGTGATTAATTTATTAATGATTTTTTATTTTAAAAGAAGATCTTGCTAGACGCATATTATGGAAATGCTCCACATTGGTATTAGCGGTGTGTAGAATATTTATAAATAATCTTTACTTGTTGAGAAATTATCGATAGATTTACTATCGTACATAGTTAATAAATGAATTATTACATTACAAACATTATAATAGTTTTTTTACTAACAAGTATTTCCGTATAGACAGACAACTGTTTGACGAAAAAAAAATTGTCGCCTGCTGTGGCCCAGTTGGCTAACCAAAGCTTGCTCTACCGATCACGCAGGTCTAGGTTCGACTCTCGGTCAGATCACAGTGAATTTAAGAATTATTCAATTCAAAGTTGTGATCGAAGACTGGGTGTTTCTGATGTCAATTTACATTATTTCTTCTCCTCCCATCCTTGTGATCCTTAAATAACTGGGTGTACTAGTCCTGTTCTAGCCTTATCTTTCTGTCCCTACTACTCACTTTGAAAAAAGTAAGGTTGAGCAACTGAGTAACAAACAGCTTTCGTAGAAAAAACTTCTGTTGAGATTCCTCTATTAGGAGGCCATATGCTCCATACTGGGAGCGGATGAGGATTTAAAAAAAATGAATATTTTTTAATAATAGTCGTCTTCTTGATTTTTATAATATTTAAAAAAAAATCAAAGCGTTCTTTATTGATGTAGTTTTAGTCTCGGAAAACTTCTCACACAAGCTGTTTGATTAGTATACATTATTTCCTGCTTCAAAAATAGCGTTATCTCGTATATCTTATATTTAATAACCATGTAATTCCTTTCTTAGCAATCCGTTTTGTATGCATGCTAATCTGCGCATTTTTTCAAACAAAATATCATTTTTTATTCGTAATAATGTTCTGCTTTAAATGTTAAGACGGGAGTAATTCTCATAAAGTTATTGCTAGCGCTTTTTACACGCTCCATAAAGCGGCTTAAAATAGCGTGGTATGTTGTAAATATTATGCACATTCGTTCTCGTGCATTATTTACCTTGCGAAATTTGTGCATCTATTATAAATTACTGACTGGAAGATAGTAAAATGCGACAGGCAAACATTTATTTTTAGTAGCTTTGAAGTTCCCAGTAGATGTTTTGGATTTGAATCGTCAACTTTACTGTTTTAAATTGAAATCAAAAAAGTAATTCGTCTTGGGATATGTCTATAAATCAATGATAATCTACCGTTTACAATCAGTCGACTAAAATCATAACGATTGAATTCGACAGATACGTCAATATTGCGAATAATTTGTTTGTTTTTCTAAACACTTACTGTATCAAAAACTGTATTTTAAAAGTTTTTGTCAAAAGTAATATATATTTTTCTTACAATATATAATGTTTAAGCTCCTGGAATAAGCTTATTTAGGGTCGATAACCATTTAACGGTCAGCTGTGTGTTACCAAGATTTAAAATGTTATCTGCCGGTGTTTGTGATGCCTTTTTTGTTGAGATAACGTCTAGTTACTCTATTTAGTTTTGTCTATAAATTCTAAATTCACAAATCTTACTGTGCCAAACATTTACACATTTGTATACAAAAAAATACATGCTTTAATAAGTTTTTCTTCATAAATAATTATATCTTGTCTTATCAGTTGATTTTTTAAGGAAACATCCATTTTAAATGTTTGCATTTAGTTTCATTCAACTCACATGCATTCTTGATTAAAAATAGTATTCATAACTAACTACATTTCAGTATTTTTTTCAATAATATAACGACTCACAAAACATAAACGTTGTATAGATATTATTATTATTGTTGTAAATATTTATTCATATACGTATCTTCATTTATTGAATTTGTCGAATGCGTTAAATTTCAATTCCACCAAAAATGCCGATGATTATCAGTCTAATTTCAAAAAGAAGATTAACTAATCAATATTTTCATTTATTTTTAGCTATATAAAAATCATAATAAATAACATTATTCTATTGAATAATTATCGCACACTGTTTCTAACGTCAAAATATAAACATAATTTACCAAATCTAACAGAATTGTACGTTCTGAAAACTAACCTACTCACTAAACCCAAACCAACTGGGTTATGAACGGATAAGAGGATTCAGGCTCGCCACAAGAGCCGTATAGAGGGATAAACCATCGGCCTTAAACCTTTGGGTGAGCCATTCGGGCGGAGGAACACAAACCAAAGCACGGTTTTAACAATATTAATGGCGAACTATTTGCCTGGACTTTGCGAATATTCAATTATTAATTTCAAATTGATTAATGTCTGCAGACAGTAAAATTTACATTTCTGCTGATTTATGTTTGTAATAGATTAAATAAGACCGTATCATTTGGCTCGTATATTTTCGTTTACTTCGATGAATTAACTGTCAACCATTTAACGTCTTAACTAATTTACAAATTATCTATTAACAATATTCAGTGGTTTGATAAATATATTACGTTTGACATATTAACCAATTCTCTGCGGTCGAACTTGATTTGTATTGATTATCGGTATGACAGAATACTCAAAGCGACAAAATAGCTATCAGCAAAAAAAAAATATATGTTATTAAACTAATTCTACCTCTAATGTAGAGTGTTAAGATTCCTAATAAAAAAAAAAAAAAATGTTTTGTCACAACTGTTCATTTACCCTTTCTCTTGGAAAGAGAGGACGAAGTTAAGAAATTACTATTCTGTGGCACAGTGGTCAATGTCGTTAGCTTACGTGACAGAGCTCACGGGTTTTCAATCAAATTATCTATTTCTTTTCGAAGGCATCTTTCCAATTTTAAAATTACGAAGCGTAGTGAGAACAATTATTTAACTTCAAATCATGCCCTGGCGTTATCTTTTCATCGCTACTTTTTTGAAAAAGACAGGCTTAGCCAATGAGCAACAGTTCTCGTAAAAAAAAAGAAAATTTCTGTTTAGATACTTTCGAGACCTTATACTTTACATTAGGAGCAGACATAGACTAAAAAAACAAATTACTTTTCCTTTCGCTTCATTTTAAAAATCATATAGTTGAAGGGTAGAGAGGCACGAAATATTTTCATTAGGGTTTCCGATTTTTTAAACTATAGAATTAAGAACAACTCAAGCCCACCAGCTATGAACCAGAATCTCGATATAACGAACTTTGGTCAAAATATCTGATCAAATTTGAAAAACTTCTGCCAATATAGTACTAGTGTCACCGTTGATAAGCCTATTATAATCACGTCATACACTTCAATTTAAATCATGATGCAATGCCTTTCTGCTTGTAGACTGAAAACTAACACTGAAGTTTACAACGCTAGTCACTGATTCACACAGCTGCACAGCAGTTAAATTTATTTACTTAAATTATTAATTTGTAAATTACAATTGAGCACATAGTCGTAAGCTTACCCTTAAAATATGGACAAACCGTAGACAACTAATTCAACGCTACATCAAAAATTGGAGTCATACAAAAGTTGGAGTCTGGAGTGTTTGTATCTGGTATATGTAAGCTATGTAGCATAAGAAAGCAAGACAAAATAAACAAATTTGCTTTGATATATATTTTTATATGCAAATATTGGAATCCATAAAACTTATGATATTTTCTTGATTTTATATGGCAGACTGGCGGCTTTAACTTTTCCGGTTCTTAGCTCAAGAAATGCGACCCTAATACCAACATTTTCTTAAATATCTATTTTAATATGGGTGATACAATGTTTATAATTAAGGTATTCTTGTATCATAGTTTTTTGGACCTTTTGTAGTTTATATAAATACGCGATAACGCTATAGGGCGATAAGCTCCCGCGATAATGATCGTTCGTAAGATAGCTGCGCTACACTCGTCAGTTTGTAAATTCATATGTATGCTGGGATGACGTCTTTTTACGTGCAACTTAAAATATAATTATTTATTAAAAAAACCACAGATTTTTATAAAAAAAAATGTATGAGTAATGATGCAGAAAGATATTTTAAGGCCTTTAGATTATTTTTGTTTTTAAATTCATAATAATAAGGCCAATAATGAGGAAACCACTGGGGTCACAAAAGATCCCCATCGGCAGAGAAGTATTTTTCTAGTCTCCGAGCCGCGAGAGTTAACGGACACCCCATTACTGACATTAGTCCTTTATATCTTAGTTTTACAGTAAATACATAGATTTTCTTTTAAATTCGTACAATAAAATGTATGTATTACTTTATTTTTTTAAGCTTTAACCAAGTAGAACTGTTGGTCCAAACAATTCGCTTTGAATTAAATATGGCTCATATTGCAAGCAAACAATGAGTACTCAGCTTGTTACAAATTGTGTACTCCAAAGTATCCAGTTGTTGAACAACATGTTATTATCCTCTCGATTAACGTATAATACGCGTATTTGTATATATTGTGAATGCTAGGTTGTAGCGTTTCAATGAATAGCGAGTTTTTATATCAGTTGCAGAAATGTTACAAAAAGGTAAAATTTACGTCAATGATAAATATTCTTTTTTCAACAGCAATTTTCACTTTCATACGATTTTCCTTGAACTGATTATGTACGGAAGTTCAGGGCTATTTTTTAAATGTTATCCCTTATATAGTGCCGTAGAATTATAAATGAGCGATACAGCTTGCCTAACTGAGTTGTATATAAATTCCAAAAAAACATATTTCATTTTATTAAGATTCTATTGGATATCGACTGTGGAAAGGAAAAAGGACGTAACCCAAACATCAAATTTTACAGGAGGCACAAAAAACGTGTTCTGGTGATTTTGAGCCATATGCAAATAATGAATTATACACAACCTTGGAGTGCACGGAGACTTCTAAACTGGTGTTGAATTGACATAATCTAATATTAATTAGAAAAAAAATATATTTTAGTCTTTTTTCTTGGTTTTAATTATTTACAATGTCATCTTTTTGAAACTTAAAAGCTAAATATAGATACTAATTCGGCATTTGCAGCTTGCATTCTTTTGATAGAACGTGTATCAAGTTTAATTCATTGCGATTATCGAAAAAAACTTGTTTTGAAAACTGTGGGTTATGGTCCTTTTTCCTTTCCACAGTCGATATGTAATTCTTTTAATCAGCATTCAGCTTAGCTGCATAACGCTATATAAGCAGTCTTATTTTCGTGCTATCGACGATTGGTCGATTTCTCCGCAAGAATTGCCATATCCTGAGTCGCTGCCCCACTGACAGCTGCAGGGATTGTACCAACTCCAATTTCCTCTTTGCGACGTGACGGGCTAGCCAACACTAAGCTTTTAGCATCGCTTGCCTTAGGGCTGGCACATCTTACTCACGATTCACGAAACTATTGCGCATTTTCTCCGTTTTACAGCAATTATTTTCATTTATGTTTGTATCTATATAACAAATAATATAACTTCACACTACTACTACTTTTGAAACATATAAACAGTTAAATAATTTAAAAATGGTTCGTCTCGTCGCACTGTCATCGAACCTATGTTTTAAAACATTTTTTTTTTTAAGTAAATGCTTATTTCAAAAATAATCGGTTTGCTTACACACAATAATCAAGCCTAAGGGTGTGAAGTCGTGATATAATTGAAAACATTGCAGTCAAAAAAATCAAATGGCCCCCGACTTTTCTTTTTTATCACATGAAAAAAAAATTGATAAAAAGGTCAATTAGAAATTTTAAAAATAGGAGTTGTAGTAGAATTGTGAGTTAAATTTGACACTTAATAAACAGTCACGTTTTTAACGACGTCACAACTCTATGGAATATTACGAATTTACAGAATTCGTTTTCTGAATGATATGACAATTCAATCAATGATACGTGCGCGGCCACAAAATGCGTAATTTAATTATATAAGTATACATCAGATAAAAAAATTAATGACATATGCAGCTATTTTTCTACAATTTATTAAAGGTCGTTCTTTTTAATTGGATCGTTAAGTCAAAAACAAATACCGCAAAAATTACAATTATAAGTTATGTCATTACTCATAAACACTTGCGGTATCGTTTTTAATGTTTCCTTCAAAATTATCAAATCGTAATTTAACGGATTTTGAAACTGGTAGCTCCAAGTAAACAAAAAAACATTCATTAACTTGAATGCTTTATAATTTTAGCTGTATTGCATATTCCTAATATACATTGTGCTCGGAAGTGAAGTCTCCGATGAATTGCCGAATGTGAGCTCGTTCGATCGCCTCGTGAGAAAATTTGGTTCACACTACATAACAAACGTTTACCCTGTTGTTTAGGAAGACAAATCTTCTTAAAGAAGTGTAGACGTGAACGTATATGTATAATTTAAAAAAATAGTTTATCAGGCAGAATATTTATCGCTTATCCATATTCTTGGGTTTTTGTATTGATAGATATTTTCTGACGGTGTCAACAGCGTGTGGTGAATATTTTTTTATCTTCATCCCTCCCTCCGCCTCACCTGTATACGACCGAGTGAGACAAGACAGCGAACGCCATCTTGTCGTTGTATCTCGTTAATTTCGTTTATCTAACATTGTAAGTACTATATTGTAATTAGCATAAACTTTATTCCGTACGCAAATTATTTTAACTCAAATGTAAATAACAACGTCGAATAAACTGTTCCTTAACGTGGCTCACAACATGACGCTGCAACTCTGTCCTCCCAACGTTGCACGCAACATCATGGGGCATTTTGGGCATAGAGATATGTCGCACGATTAGGCTCCGGGAGCAAGTGCATTGATAAAATTTATGTGCAACAATATGTACATACAAGTGTGAAAAACATATGCTTAAAAGAAAAATCGTGATTTACATTAATATTATTTTTCGACTTTTTTCTTTCTTTTACATAGTGTATCGCTGTATATATAATATACTAGCTGACCCGACGAACTTCGTACCGCCTCAGAATCAATAAATGTTGTAATAAAAATAATAAAACATTTTTAGTACTTTTCCCACTAAATAAAATTTATTTGATCAGGACCGGTTTCGCTCATCGCGAGCATTATCAACTGAGTTATTATCATCTGAGCATTATCATCAGTTAATAATGCTCGCGATGAGCGAAACCGGTCCTGATCAAATAAATTTTATGTGGAAAAAGTACTAAAAATGTTTTATTATTTTTATTATATTGCCATTCCACCAAGTATTGACAGTGAACACCTTAAAAGTGAATAAATGTTCTGTTAACTTGATAACTTGAAGCATGATGACTACCGAGTCAACCTTCAGTTGTAAATTGCGCGGTGGCAAGCCAGGCAGATCCAATAAGTTTAAAAATTAAGTTGGATAGTTGGTTGCTTCGTCTTCGTTTGTTACACGGTCGATAGATTTAAAGGAATGCAGTGGACCAACGATTTGATTTTGAATTGTGAAGTTTAAATGATCCCCATCTTTGTTCTTTGCCGCAAGAATTGCTCGTTCATTCAACCAATTGTGATTTTTGTGATTAGATGTTCGGGAACATTTTGTTGAATGAAGTGAAATTGCGAAAATTCGGCGGAAACAAAATCAATCCGTTCGATTCGTCGACAGGAACACCCCCATTACCGATAGTCAGCAATTGCTTCGGCAGATAGATCGTTTAGCAATGCAACTCGCATGTTTGTCGTCAGCTGGAGATTCTTTACATAGCGCCAGAGTCGTGATTTGAGGTAAGCGTTTATTTCATCGGAAGCGGTAAATCTTGGAATGACTGGTAGTGTTTGGTGGAAATCGCCAGATAGTAGAATCATTGCGCCTATAAAACATCTTGAGTCATTGCACAGATATTTCATACTTTGATTGAGTGCTTCCAATGCGCATTTGTGCGCCATTGTCCATTCATCCCAGGTGATGATTTTACTTGCTACCAAAACTTTGGTCATTGGTGAGTGTTTCGCAATATTGCATGTCAGTTTTTCAGTCGTTTAAAGCAGTTCTCCGCAAGCGGTGTGCCGCGAGGCGATGCTGGGTGTGCTGCGGCGCGAATCATAGAGAAGCAGAAATAATTATTTTTTGGTTGAAAGAATATGTTATATGTACAGTCTGCGCAAGAATGTTTCGCGCACCTTGCGAAAGTTCGCTAGATTTGATGGAATGTAGTGGACCAACGATTTGATTTTGAATTGTGAAGTTTAAATGATCCACATCTTTGTTCTTCGCCGCAAGAATTACTCATTCAATCAACCAATTGTGATTTTTGTGATTAGACGTTTGGGAACATTTTTTTGATGAAGCCGTCCTTCGTTGAGACGAACTTGTTAAAATTCGGCGGAAACGAAATCAATCTGTACGATTTGTCAACAGGAACACGGTCGTTACCGACGATAGTCGAAGATCGTTTTCAAGCTTAAATCATTTTTCTCTTCTCCTTCGGGGCCGAGTTAATAATCCTCAAATTCTCATGACTATTAATTTACATGCTCCCAATTTATTCTTACGTGGGCGTAACTATGAGCAAAAACTTTTATTTCTAAAAACTTATACCTCGCTTAAGAGGTTTAAATCACCAGTTCCAAGGGCCGTTATATTGATCAACGCATTGCCTAGAGAAATGGACATTTTTAGTGATAGTATTTGTGAACTGTTTGTAAAATTTCACTATTTTATTTCTTGATTTTTTATGTTGATTTTGATTCCGATATATTATGTAGTTTTATTTTATATTTTGTCTTATTATATTTTTCAAGTAAACGGCGAATTGGCGTCAGCTGATATGTCATGTACTGTAATTTTAATTTTGAACAATGAATAAATAGATAGTCAGCAATTGCTTGGAGAAATCTTCGGCAGATGGATCGTTTAGCAATGCAACTTGCATGTTTGTCAATTATTTGAGGCAAGCGTTTATTTCATCGGCAGCGGTTGATCTATCTACGTGGCTGCTATTCCAGAAGAAGAAACTGCTACAGCAATTTTTTTATCTCGCATGAACAGTGGCCATAATCAATGACATGAAGAATGTCTTCCCAGCTCCACCGGGCGCATCGAGGAAAAATAAGCCACCATTTCCATCATCAATTACCTTCATTAACGTATCGCTAATTTCCTTCTGTTGAGGGTTCAACAGTGGTACATTCGTTCAAACTGATTGGTTCAATGCATCTCGATCATATTCACGTTCACGTTCCGATTCTCGATTGAAAGCGTCGTTCATTCCACGATCTGGCGTTGGCATTCCTAACTTGACTACCAAACTGCCGCACATGAGGTAACACATGTCTTCGATCTAAAGCAAAGCCTGGTTATGTATCTCTTCATTCACCTCGAGATTGGGATTCCCCAAACTGACACGAATTCGATGCAAAATGTATTCGGACTTGTCATTCTTGTACTTGTTCCACAGTTCACGGGGATTCGATGGGAAGCATGTCAAAATAATGATAGAAAATAATGTGCGTATCTGACTTGGAGATTGAGAAACAATTTCTTCAGCGATTGTAATGAGTATCATTTTCAAGCAAATTGAGCTGTTGACATGCAAGTAGAAGCATACGTCATTTTTCGGATGAACTGTGTAAATGCGACCAAGAGCATCAGTAATCATTCGGATGAGCAGGAACCGCATCGCCTTGCTTTCGACGTTAAAATTTCTTCGATGTAGCTTTCCAAGTGTAATAATGTGGCATCTCAAAGTAGAGCAACGTTCGTGCAAACAGCGTAATATTGTTGTCAAAAAAAATATCACACCTAATTATAAACATAACCTTATTTCAATATTATCCGATTTTATTTCGTTTTCATTTCATATCATCGATTTGTTTTATTCTAATCCAAACTCTAAATTTAAAATTATTTAGAAGTCAATCGTATGCAAAAGAAGCAGAAACAAATGAATTTTGGAAAAATTGCCACTTAGCGGATGAAATCTGCATACAAACGACATTTTCATTATTTCAAGGTGTTCGCCATTTGAAAACTGTATGAGAATATTAATTTTCTTCATAATTTCTTTGCCGTGATATTTTTCCGATGTTTTAATGCTTATTCTGCTATTCTAGGCGGATACTAATTTAATAAAACAAAGATCATTAAAATCCGAGCTGTTATTCTCGAGATATACGTGGTGTAACAAACCCCACTTTCTTTTATATATATAGATATGATTAATAAATCATTACGTTGATAGAATTTAATTTATATATTACTCAAATATTTATTTTATTTTTGGTACAGAAAATGTCTTTATTTTATTTATAAATTTCCAATAACTTTGCTACTTTCATTGTTAAATTTCTTCCTTTTTGTTAACATGACATTATGACGTGGCAACTCGCGTCTCGTATAAACAATCATCATAGATAATTGAAATGGCTTATTTTTTAATTGTGGGGAGGTAACAGACAATAGTTTTACTTAATTCGAATTTCTTGCATCCAATAAAATCAAATAACGTTAGTTCAAACGCAGCACTGACCAACATAACCTCAACAAGTGACATTTCTGTAACAACTATGCGAACCCTTGTGTATTTATGACAAATGTTTCGCGACATGTTTCCGGAACATGAAAGTAAATGTTGAGCATTGTGACCCGGAACATTTGTTACTCGGTGTATATCAGCCTTTAATATTTCATAGTGCTACGGTTCATACTTTACACACATCCAATTACTGTTAAGCTTTAAAATAAAATAGCAAGTTCGAATATAAGACCATTCGGATTATATTGAGCTCGTTGTATTCAGTAACCTGGAAAGTTTACCTTAAATCTATTTTACCTTTTCTCTCTAGTTAGTGTTTTTGGTTAGTTCTGTTTACATGTGTGTTCACGTAAACTTCTGTAGTTTTCTAATTTTCGTGTTGTTAATACTTAATTTGCTATGTACAGTTTGCAGTATACGAGTGTCTGTAGTTGTTCAAATATTTCAACAAAGTTTAGCTATACTGCGTAGTCTGAATTTTTAAGCAGTTAACATTTTATAGTAGTTAATCTTTACGACCCAATATTACAGGAAGTTTATAATTAGGTATGAAGTGTTTTTTGTATTCATTGAAGACATCACAGGACAGTACTATTTTTACTTTTATTATAATACTTTTATACACGACTGCGTGGAATTTTTAATTTATATTTTATCTTTTTCAATTCATAACTTGGGACGATAACAATGCAAAAAAAATAGTCAAAGGAATAATTCCACACAATAATATTTTTCAATGTTTACTGTAAATCTTTGGTGGAGGAATATTATATTTATAAAAATTAAACGCAATTTTTAGGTACTAATTTTACATAAATTACGTAAGGGTACTAATTAATTATGTTAAGGAATTCTCAAAACATCCCTATTGTTTTAAAAATGCATAAACGTTTGTATGTTTATTTATTTACATATAAACATATATGCATTTATCTCTAGTTTTAGTTCTTTATAAACTTTATAGTCTTAAGCTCAGAAATTATTTTAACTCTCAATTGAATCGTTATGAAATTTTATTAGATAAATTAAGTTCCTTTTCTATTGTTCTACTTCTCTGTAAGAAAAGGAATAATGGATTAAGTCTTAAAAATTAATTAAATATGACACAATAATTACAGTACATACATTTATGTTTGCGTATAAAAATTTGGGGACGAATCTTAACAGCCTTGCCGAATTAGTAAATTTCACATTTAACATCTAAGTTCATATAAATTCAAATTTTGTTATGGCGTTTCTGAAAAGTACCGATTAAAGATTTAACATTTTTTTTACCTTTATGCACACAAATTTGAAAAAAAAATAGCTAAAAATTACAAATCCATTTTTTATAAGTTGTTTTATTCAGTTGTGCTATTTATTGCATCCCTGTCCGGAGACTAACATATCTGCACGATTTTTTCGTTGTTTTTTTTTTGTCTTAGATCTCTTTCGTGTCGGTGCTTTGTCTATCTTATGAGGTTAGACTTTGTACGTGGGATAATAAGTCTTGTTGTCCATCTGTCAGCATTTGTGAAAATCTCACAACTCCAAAACAATGACACACTGTAACAATACTATTAAACCTATTATATAACAACCCAGACTCATCTTGTGACAGTGGTTTTCAAACATAATTTTGCAAATTGTATATTATATTGGATTAGGCAATAAATAATTATTTTATATTTTTATTAATCTCACGTGTTTTAATACCGATTGAAGAATTAAGTACAAATTTTAATCGGTTACTTATTTCAAAATACAAATACAAAAAAAAATATGAACATGACCATAATATTTGTATAAATATTCGGTCTCATTCCACAGTCGTTGCTGCTGTACACACACAGCCAGGCGGCTGTCTGTGTGGTGCATAAAGTCAAACGTTGGCGAGCGCTATGTATTTTATCACTAGATAACTAAATATTTCGTTCATATATTTTTTTCGTTCATTCTTAGTTTTGGCAGTTTTTTCGCGAATAAAACGTAATCCCTTATTTTTTATGAGATTCACTCACCCAATTACACCACTTCGAATAACGCGGTCCTGACTTCTACGTAAATGGGGGTTAAACTTACTTAAAATAACAAATTGTGTTGTGTGTAACCTTGTATAACGTTTGCATGAGAGCCCTAAATTTCCATTTACGGTACGGTTCTAATATATTAATATAATATAATGCTTTAATATAATATAATAGTATGTTGTGTAGAGAAAAACATATTGAAAATACTTTTTAAGAATAGGAAAACGTTTCTTTAGAAGTGCAATATTGTACAAAAGCCAGATATGATTATTCCGCCAAAATCTTGTCACGATCATAAGGAAATATAAAAAAAAATACTGTTTTTGATTGCTCCACTGGCATCTTTCCAGCCAACAACAAACTGCTTACGGCGAAAAGAATTCTCAGCATTTTTCATTTTCCAATAGAGACTCTTCGCTCATTCTCCGCAGTTTTACAATACACACAATATTAATAAAAATAAAAACTATTTGCGGAATGTGCCATCTGTAGACGATAACGTAGAATTACATGTCACGAAATCAACTGGACGAAATTTATATGACAAAGTTCTCTGTTCTGTGTTTTTAATATACAGTACAACTGTGTTGGTCATTGTTTTATCCCATACACGAATCATTTAAAAGTCTTTTTATATTTTATCAGAAATTCAGTGAGGTTATCTAATGATTAAAAGACAATTTTCTTCCTCTAATGGCTTCTGGGATGTCTTATGATTTCATTCTTCCTCACTCAACTCCCATCCGATACAAACAAAAAAAAAATTACCGGTAGGTATCAATTCAGTAAAATTAATCAAATAGGGGGTTGAGCGACGGAAGAACAACTAGTTGTTGTCAAAAAAAAAATGTTAAAATACTCAATTATGAGTTGATATATTTGTATTGATAAATCAGTACCAAGCTATAACGTACATATTCGTCGAATATGAAAAAATGCTTAAAATATAGATATTAGCATTTCCAAAGCGTATCAATTGTCAACTGTGGAGCCACATTTAAATCAATACGGACTGTCCGGGAGATACAGCTGTACAGGGTTAAAAACATATGCCATTTGTTCAACGCTTTCATTCATCCAGTGCTGCTTTACTTTAGCAAATCGTGGCACTTACGAAGACTCTGTATCTATACCAGTGGTTCTCATGTGCGGCCACCAGAGGATTTTGCTGCGGCCACCAACAGTTTCATAGTAAATCAAATAAAAAATGTATTTTTACAAATTCATTTGTAAAATAAATATTTTTTAAAATTGATTGAATGCACCTGACTTATCGAGCATTTAGTCGAGTTATTTACTCCAAATGACTCACAGAGGTATCATCATTCATGAGATCATTCAGTGTAATGCACTTTATAAAAAATAAATATCGAAACCAGCTGACAGAACTTAGAAGCGGCGATGCGGCTTGCATTGGAAGAGAGAACTGTTGAACAATTTCCATTTGAATTGCTTTTAAATAAATAAATACCAATATCTTTATATAATGTATTTTATTGAATATGAATTAATCCTTTTTTTAAGTAAATGCAACTGCTATTGTTATCACATTTGGTGCGGCCACGAGACATTTCCATAGGACCGCCGATGCTTATAATGCGGCCACAATGAAATCTTACGTGAGAACCACTGATCTATACGAAACCATATACTGAGCTTTGTGAACAGATACTAGCCTCGGATAATGGGGGAGAGGTTGTTTTATTTTGTGAGGATGCCTCCGGAAAGCCTTAACCTTACATGTCTCTTCTTCAGACCAGTGGGATTCCGGCGTCTTTCAGGTAATATCCACAAGATGTGCTCGGTGGAACAGAGGGATGCAGGCATGTCATGGAAGAAAGCAAAACAGTTGACGAGATACAAGTAAATCTGGAGGTACGGCCATATACTTCACATAGGGAGTGAATATGGAATTCTTATTTAAACATGTTCGCTCTTTAAGTCTCGAAAAAGAACAATTCTTAATTTGTGGTTAATTTATAATGGCAGTTGTTATTGTTCTTTAGATCTTAACTGTAACAACTATGAATATGCTGTGAAATCTCAGAAAACTATTCATATTTTTAAAAAAAATATTATGTTAAAAAATTGAAAATATATTTTGTTTTATACAAAACACAATTATATATTTTTGGTTTTGCCATGAAAATGACGATATGTATTAGAATATCAATATTTTTATACATATTCGTAAATATTTAACTGCGAACCAATTCGGTAACCAGATTGTATTTCAATGGTCGCATTTTAAAAGGATTTAATGATAATATTAAAAGCACAGCCTTTGATAATGGAGACAGCTCGACGGCGACGGCGCCGCTTTCTTCAATTTAAGCGTCGCGGCGAAATGGAAAATAATGAATAGGATTCGCGGATGGCGTCGCATGACTGTCTTATTTCCTTATTTTGAAATCAGCATAAAATTTTGTAACCCAAATTATTAATAATTGTGTCACTAGGAATATTTTACTTATACATCGCAATATTTACGTTTTAATCGATCAAGTGTTGTAAGCTTATTAGGTTTTGTCAGTTGAAGCATCATCATCATTGTGTATTTTTTCGTTGTTGGAGAAGTCGAGCTAGGCTTTTTCATCTCAAGTATGGTAAAGTTTAATCGGTGATTTCTGGCTTAATTTTTGAAGCTACTGAAGTTATTCTGAGATGAGATGAGAATGGTTATCTCCATCCCTCCGTGGGGACAACAATCAATAACGAACAACCAACAACCGGTGATGGTAGACATAATCAACCGAAACCAAAACATTGAAAAAAAACATCCCCTGTTCTATTTTGATGTATAAAGGGAGATATTGAAAAAACTCCGTTGGCTCTGACGGTTGAAACAATAATATCGAGCTTGCACTTGTAATGGGGATATGCAATAACTTTATTTTAAATACAACAAGTGCTTCAGTCTATGCAATACGGGTACTAGGTAATAAATTAATCATTTGATATTTTTATACGAATGCCGATCCTGTAGTCAAGTGTCCAACGCAATTGTTCATTCGTCACACTTTCATACATTGATTTTCTAATCGATTTACGGATTTGCATACAAATCGATGTATGTTTGTGAAGTTTACATTGCCTTCTGTACAATCTGATGGTAAAAACGGTGCTTTAAAGTGCTATTATCAAACTATTAGTTCTTTCCTATACCCACCCTTATATTTGAACCTCACCGAGAATGACAGGTTTTGCGACCTCGTTGTACCCTTTGTGTGGAATTAGCATGTTTAAAAATGACTTGATAAGAGTAACAGAGCTTAACATGCTAAGTGTTGTTCAATGAGAAGTAGAGACATAAATGTGTTGGGACTCAAATAAAATTTGAAAAATTCTGATCGCTAAGCGAGGTTTTTGTCACTACCGCACGGGACCCGAGACGGAATGTTATGTTAGGCATTCAAAGCTTATTACATATATGAAGCCTACTTCTCTAGGAAGTCATTGAATTTTATGTTTATTATTCACCTAGCGTTCTCATTTTCTTGAACTCTTCATTTTTATTTTGTTTGCAGTAGTATGGGAGTTTATTTAAATAAACTTGTATACACCTTCAATACGAGTCAACTGTATGTTATGTATTAATGAAAAAAAAACTATTTAGCTAGATACATGAACATTTTGATGATTAATGGTTCGAAGAAAACTTCAAAGACACCGAAACCAAGGTAATAAATAATACCTTTATAAAAAGAAAATCAATATAATATGTACACATTTCTCAACTCGTATTCGAGTCTAATAATTTAATGTTACCGTGATTATTGATTTGTGTTTCAAAATTCAGGCATATTTTATTCTTATTTTTCAATATCAAACGCCTATGTGGAAAACATAATCAATACGCGTTACACCCAGGAGTCCATGTCACGCGCCAACTTGCTCTGCTTCCACTTATAGCAGCATATTTTCATTTCGTCAAGTACACCTTGTATATAGCAGTGAAGCAGGATTTTAGGATTCCACGTGTTAGAAGGAGAGGATAAATTCAAGAATCGTTGAAGCTTTTTTGAAACAACATTCTCAGATAATTCTTATCTAACAGGGAACTGTTATATCATTTTAATTGCAAAAAACTACGGATTTTTGATAACTGAGGAAAAAAAAATGGATAAAAATGCCTAGAGGTGATTTAAAAAATATTTGTTTTAACAAAATTACAATATATCCATTTCAATCTAAAAATTATTCGTATTTGATAAAATATTATAACAAACCGTTTCGAATAATCGTACACGCTAATGAGACATTTTAAATTAACCATTCTCAAAATTTGGATTGAGGTGAAATGAATATCAATGAGCATGAGACTCGAGTTTAGTTATGAAGAAAGAAACTAATCCACACAAAACTCTTTATTTTGTATTCTTCGGTATCGTTAACTGCGAGCATTATCAACCAATCGCTTGTGTTCCTGATCATTAGAAAAGTCTATAGAAGTACGAAAATATGTACGTATTACAAAAAATACAATATTTTTCCATCACGCCATTGACAGTTGTTAATAAACACCTGAAGAGTGATTTTTATTTTCGTTTTTTGTTTCGAAAAATTTTCTACAAATATTAGCTTCAGATATTCAAAATAATGTGTGGGATCAATCATATTAAAGTATGAAAAATTGACATATAACGTAGTGTTTTTCGTTTAATTATTTTGAAAATATAATAACTTTTCTATAATGTGAGTTGGTTTTTTTTGTAACGACACCATATGGAGTAGCTAAATATTTATGTTGACAATAATCAATCAATCGGTCTTTTTATGTTCTATAAGAAATAAAATTCATAATGAGTCGTCAGTTATTCGACGCAATATTTTATTCACCGGGAATTCAAAATGTTGTGGCTTTTTACGTGTCAAATTCATCCAGGAGCTGATATCATTCACTTAACGAGAAGAAATATTATATTTTAAAAAAAAATGCCAAATAACAATTACTGTATGAACAAAAAGATGGCTCATATTTTGTTAAGTAAGCAAATACATATAGAAAACATTTTGTGCGTAATAATTTGGTGACGAAATTCAGCAGTTCCTACTACACCACGGCTGAGATTAGGGATTGCACTAATGATGATACCGAAACTATTACACCGGTATTTCAAAGAAAAAATATATTAAACATTAATACCGGTTTTAAATATATAAAAAGCAGTACAATTCGTTAGTCTACCGTCACCCATTATGATGTGTTAGCGATGTAAAAAAACGTATTTTGTAAAAACACTTTATTACGCTACACTCAATGACAGATTAAGCACCGGGTGCAATCGAGGACCTATTTTCTGAATTTAAAATATTGTATGGGTTTCATAAAATATCTTCTATTTTAATGCTCTAAACGCGGGTCCCGTCCGCTTATGGAGTAATTCACCACAAGTTACGGTCAACTGTGACTGTTTACTCAATCACCATTAAATTTGAGTGGGTTTTTTTTTGTTGCTTGACTCATAATTTACGCGGAAACCCAATCAAAATTGACTGATTCTATAAATTCAAGAATTTGTTTTTTTAAGACTACATTATAATTCAAAGAAACATGAATATAAAGTATTTACGAATGCCAGTATCGTATGATTATATTATAAAAATGACTTTAAGAAAATAATAATGCTGTTTATTGTGAAATATCAATATCTTGATCAATAAAAATAATAAAACATTTTTAGTACTTTTTCCACATAAAATTTATTAGATCAGGACCGGTTTCGCTCATGATGGGCATTGTCAACTGATAAGAAAAACAATAAAACAGTGATATGTATACAAAAGTTAAGTGATAAAAACAAGGTATGACAAACAATTGGTATTACAACCTAGCAAAAGAATTGAAGCAAAATACAAGGAAAATAAACTATAAATAAAAAGTTGAAGACCACTTAGCAATGAAAACGATTACAACAAAAACCAATTAGGTATGAATTATCATTAACAAAGTAAAAACCAACAATTAGTGTATATAATAAATAAATCTTAATGTCTGTCAACCAAATTGAGTTTGGAAAATCCACTCTACTGGAAAAAGTACTAAAAATGTTTTATTATAATGCTATTCCACCAAGTATTGACAGTGAACACCTTAAAAGTGATCTTGATCAATATTGCGATTTTATTTGTATTGCTCATTTTGATATATTTTTTTAATGCCGGTATTTAATATCAAAACAGCGGTGTACCGGTATTGGTAATACATTCGTTCGGTATTGCAATCCCTAGCTCTGACACATTCTTTCGACACATACCTTGCCAGATTTAGCCTGCTCGGAATTGTTTCGCCCCTGAAGTAGGCAACAATGTTAAATGTAGTGTAGAGAACATTGCCTAGCTCACGGCGCAAAGGTTAAAGCGTATTCGAGAAAGAAAACGTAATTCACTTTATATTAAATCATGGCCGTTGATACATAGGTATAGTGAAATGAAGGGTTTTCTAAAATGTAGATTGTTTTGCTGGAAATGTGGCTTGGAACGGAAAATAAATGTTAACGTGGGTAAGAATGATGTAAAGCAAATGAAAATTTATTGCTCACATATTTAAACGTTTAAATATTACTTTTACAACAGTTAAGTAATTAAATTAATGTAAATGTGAAATACGATGAGGTTTTTTCATGTTTGAATAAGACTTACATTAACACAATAAAATGAAGAAAGATGAGCGGTTTATGTATTCTATTATCCCAATATTCAAATATAATATTAAGAAATCTGAATTTGACATCGGTCTCCCCTTGACACACTAACCCAATTGTCCGAAGAAGTGCATTTGCTCCAGTTTGAAAATATATCCTATTTGTTAATTTAATAATTTAATCTTATTAATTAATGGTGGTTTGAATTTTTTTTACTTAAGTTTCAAATGTGTGTCAGAGACAAGCATTGATAAGGAAATCTATAATAATTTTTCCTAAGCGACAAACAATTATTCGTCATAAAAATCATTATACTTTGTATATCATAATTTTAATATTATAATACATTAAAGTACATAAATATTTTTGCGATTTATTTTGTTACATTTTTGAGGAGAAATCTTTCAATTAAAGTGAGCTCAGTTTTCAATTTGTTAATTAAAATATTTTGAAATGACTGGCTTTTACTGTTGTAAATTACATTATTACTAAAAAGAAAAATCGCACACGATTTGTATTTATACTTTGATCTATCTGATACGCAGACAGAGAGAGAATGTGTGTGTTAGGTGATTTTTAGATGTATTTTAACAGGCTTCACTGTCATCTGGAGGGGTAGATTTTTATCATTACAAGTTATGTAATAGTACACTAAAAGCACGATTGAGGAAATCTAATCGACTTTATTTGATATGGTACAAAAAATGTGTTTGTAGAATAAAAAATAAACTACTTTCAATATAGATAACATATTTAACCAGTTTTATGATTAAAATTGAAACATCTTCGTGTATTTTCAGCGCTGTCCCTTTAACCAATATTACTTCCATTACTTGGCTTATTTCATTACTCGGAAATTGAAAGTGCATTTAGAATTACTTTGCCAATAATACCACGAGTCTCCAGTGTACATGCTTCCCTTTTCCAATGAAGGGCTACAAACAGTCTCAGGAAGACATCATGCACGGTAGTGACATCTATATAAAGAGCATCTCCTGAGTTCCTTTAGTCATTTCGCGTCAAAAGGTAATTGAGTTTTCAAGTGTTCGGGGGTAGTCACTCGCTCCGCTGGTATTGCTAGGGTTATACACTATTGTAAGATGACTTGCACTGCGATATAGAATAATTTATTCTCATATTCGTTTATTTGTTGCTGATAATAGATCTCTTGCTGAATACATTCGTGTACATATATCATTTATAGTATACTTATCCCACAATTGACAAATATTATAATGACCGGTTTTAATCGAAGAAAGATTTTTTATATGAAATTTACAATGATATTAAACAATTGTACTTTTTAATCAGCTTTTTTATTTGAGTATTTTTATTTAAACTTTGCCTATTTTTTATAATAATAAACATATCTTTTAACAACAAGAATCAATAGTAATCAAAAGATATTCTATTTTTAAATCACTAACACAAACTGAACACAAATAGGTTGTTCTTTTGAATTAGCAACACTTTTACACTCGATTTGACAGGTGACTGCTGATTTATGTTCAGTTTGGTTTGCCATTTCACCTCGAATAGACTTACGCCAGAACAACGCTTGCAGATTTTTTTTTTAGAAATGATGCTGCTAAAATGGAGAGCGCTTTAGATTGATGATAACTGTCAATTTTGGTCTCCAGTTAAATGAAATTAATGTGGAAAACTGTGGTTTCAACAAATCAACACAACATGCCACTAAGCGCACGCCACAAAGTGACTGTCGCTGGAAAAAGTGTAGCTAATTCGAACAAAAAAAAGCATATATTATTGTTTAATTATATAATAGAACTTGTCTCAGGCTGTGGGTATATTTTTAAATGTCCAGTAAATGTAAAACTTTACGAAAAAAGTAAGTTTACAAAATATGCCATAACTACTACATACATAAAACACTCAATATTTACAGATATAAAGTATTTTTTTTAAAGGTCCTTTGGCTCATTTTTTGTCAAGATTTTTTTTTGTCCATGCCCATTCCCTATGTGGAGCATATGGCTTACTAGTGTAGGTATTTCAACATTTTTTTTACGATACCATATTGTTACTCAGTTGCTCAAACTCTCTTTTTGTCTCCTGAAGTGTAGCTCCACGAAAACGTAGATCTCCTGGATACTGTTTTCATATTCCAATATTATGAGATATACATCGATGTTTGAAATCCAGTATTCGGTTACCTTCTACCATATTTAAGTTTCTTTTTAATGTTAAAATCTATCGTCATATTCAAATAGCGTCGTCAATTCCAAACAATCCGCCTACTGTATTATGTAATTACTAACAGTGAGTTAACAGCTACCCTTGAAGGAAGACAAATCATTAGAAGACCGAGACTTCGCTGAATGGATAAGGTTGCAATAGAAGCTGCAAGTGCTGAAGTTCAGTGACTGGCATAAGAAGTTGGAAAATCGATTTATTAAGGCAGCCAAGAAGAAGAAGCAGAAGAAGCGTTATCAACAATGTTGATTAATTTTTCTTAATGTAGGTTTCGTGTTTACAGTATCGTGCTTTGTCAAATATAACAATGTATATATAGATTTATTTTAAATATCACTCATCTAGTACCAAAAGATTTTTAGATCTTATTTTTTTTCATTTCAAATATTGTGTGTATTTTTATAAATTTAATTTCCACATTTTCTTTTACAAGAACAAACTTTGACTCCGATGCTTCTTCGTATGTTTCTTTATGCTCGCATCCTTTGTTTTTATTTTGATCATTGACAGTCCCCCGTGGCCAAACTTTACTATTGCTTTCTTTTAAGTAAGGTTCTCCAGAGTCCGAATGCTTGTAGGGAAGTTTGAACTTTACCTTGGATATTTTCCCAAGCGTAAACTATTCAAGAACATTTCTTTTATCTTCCGTAAACTGGTGCGAAATTTCCAACCATTTTAAATTCTCAATACGCCGCATAAACTGCATAATTAAACTTAAAGGAGTTGAATTGTTTCGTTCTTCGAGGCTTTTACACGTTTTTTACAAAGGCGCAAATAATTTTGTGGCAATTCGCTAAAAAATTGTTGATTATTTCACTTGAAGTAATAAAGTGAAAAAATATCAAAGTATTTTAATTCTGGTTGATCTCTATTTCGGCTTATGCTCTTATCACCTTATTGACCAAACAAATATTAATCAATCACCGTTTCTCAACCCTTTACAGGACGCTAATGTATTTTTTTTTATAAATGATCAATTTTTACGTAATTTTCTTTTAATAATATAATATTTGTTACAGAAACATTTTAAGTCAGTTTAACCCTCCAGAGATAAGAGCTTTTTTTCGATAAAACAATTATTTTTTAAGACATATTGAAGTCACGGATAACTTTTATTCCTAACAAAAAAAACACAAAGTCGTTGTATAGAAACCTCGCATGACTATGTGGTCATGCTCAACCAAATTCTTAATTCTCAATTCAATTAATAACCAGCAGAGTATTCACACATTTACTTATTACTAATTTTCTTGTTTTTCAAAATTTTGGTTAGATTATACTGCCTTTTTGAATGGCTTTTGTTATCTCCTTATTAGTGCAAATTCAACTGATACCTTCTATTTCATAATCTAGATTTTTAATTCATTATTTTATTTATACTTTGTAGTTTTAGGAATATCTTAAAGGTTCCAAGCAATTCTAAATGTCAGTTACTCGGGGACACGTGATTATTTTTAATGATACTTGTTTACTTCTCTTCAAAAATATTTCTCAGTTAAACTGTCATATAAATGTCAATTAGTTCCAATCTTCTAAGGTAGTAAAATTATGAATATGTTACCCAAATAACAGTTGCGTTTTTTTACGATTAACAGTAAATAAATATTAAATTTCTGTTTCACGGTGTCAATGTTAAAGTATTAATATTGTATTTTTTGTAAACCAAAAGTATTCCAAAACTCATATTCATATTGGCACTACTGTTTTGGGGTATCTTTATTTTTTATTCTCAGTCTCAGACCCAAACTTCGCAAACTAAAACGCCTTGAAACATAAATAATTTCCATTAAAAATAGATATCAATTCAATTATAACTTTTAGAAATACCAACCCTCCAAGGACGAGCGTGACCATATGGTCACAGTAAATACCGTTGTCTATTGATCCCACTATTCGTCTTTTTTCTATCTGAATATTGTTGCTTTCGTTCATATTTGGCTAAGAAGGGTACAGACTTCCTGTTAGTCATCAGCCGTGGGGACAGAAACGGCCACCAAAAGCACATGCGATTTTTTGAATTTCCGTTTTTTTTTATTTACGTTTTGAAACTGTTAGTTACTTTTTTATCAAAACATCAAATTATTTACAGTTCTTTTGCTAATATATTTGTATTGAAATTATGTTGATCTAAAGAAGTTAAATTGTAAATATTTTTAAACAATTCACGTTTAGCTATATTTCAACTCCGAATGTTTGGATGCCCGTACAGTCTATTTTTTCCTTACTACTGTCCGTACACAATATTAGATGGTAATAAAAGGATGAGCATGACCATATAGTCATGCGAGGTTTCTATACAACGACTTTGCGTTTATTTTTTTAAATTTTTGTTTGGAATAAAAGTTATCCGTGACTTCAATATGGCTTAAAAAATATTTTTTTATCGGAAAAAAGCTCTCGTCTCTGGGGGTTAAGGTTGAAAATACATGGTCAATACGATTTTTTTTACTAAAAAAATATCAACGATCCCAGTTGATAAATTACACCGATAACAATTTTGTTTTTTGACAGACATATGTTAATAAAATCTCAAAATATATTTCTTTGATAAACATACAAGCAGTATACTTTATTTTTTCCGCTTTTTTTCCGTGGGTAAAGTCACGCTGATCAGAAAACTATCATTCATTTAAATTAAACTTGCATAGCAATAAAGCTATAGCGATTATTTCAATCCATTTAATATGGAATAAAAAACACATCGTAAAGTTCTCGTAACTCTTTTTTATATGTTGGGTTCATATTTTATATTACTGAGGCTTCGCAGAAAGAAGAAGGCTCTGCTTAACGTCTGCAGGGTCGTGCGGAAAATCTTTATAGCCGCGTAACTCCTGCGAGGAAAATTGTTTTTTTTTTCTTCACCTACCGTCGGACGTTTTCACTACTGTCGCGGAATAAAAAGGATAATGCAAAGTGAAAATTATGCGCGCAGGATCATATTGGGAAATGTAGTTTTTTTCCGAGCGTGTAAAATATGTTCACTATCCATGCGAGGATTATAATAAAGCTTTTCATATGAAATATCGCTCCGCAGAAATAATAAGGCCAGGTACTGAAATTTTACGATACTTATTTGTTTGCGAAATGAAATGACAGACGAATGTCATAATCTTCAAACGTATTTTCTTTATTATAATATGATTATATTTGTTAAAATAATGAAAGTTTTATTAATTTTGATACATTAAGTAAACTTTTCCTTAAGTAACAAAAGCAGCTACTACAACAATTCGTCGATTAACGCAGTGTCACATTAACAAAATCCAGCATTATATATATATTATATTTTTAATTTCACGAATGTTTTTTGATATTAATTATATATTGTGTATGTGTGTGCAATACATAATCGTTGATAACGAAATCCAAATAAACAGATCATCTAGTCAAAGTAAAATTAATTGGATTATAAATTGTTTTTGAATATGATTTTGTATCAATAAAAAAAATATAAATAGAACAGCAGCAAATATTATGGTATGTACATTATCAATCCTTGGGTAAATTGGATGACAGTTTTATAATTAAAATAAAACAAATTGCTGCTTTTTTACGTGGTTTAAGGTGGAACATATCTACACTTATTTGACATTATCATTAGTTAGCATTTTCTTGTAATACACAATGTTAATTTATAATAAGCTTACTATATATATATAAATGTTTAGAGAGGTAAAAAAATATTTTTCGATATTTCTTATAAAATACCATTACCAAAAGATGTATCATCATAATCAAAAACAGATGATTATCGTAAACATCATACGGTTTCTTAAAATAATAATACCTCATTCAAAAGCTCATGAATTCTGGAAACTGTCAATATTGACATAACTTTGAGTTAAAATATTTTTATCAAGATGCGTGACGGTTTATATACAATCAAAATAAAATTTTGGTTCATTTTTAATACCGAAATATTTGGGTATTATTACAATTTCAAAACAGGTATTTCCGTATTAAAAAGCAAACTGAGTGTTGGGATTTCGATTTTAGTAATTCCGGTATTGCAATTCATAGTATCGACAGATAGAATTTCACATTATCAAGGATGGTTTTAAATATTATTTTACGTTGTAACATTTCGATATTCTTAATTTAAGCAAAAGTTGACTAATTACATTTACAACGTAGAAAATTCCATGTTTTTAATAAATTCTCGACAGATCATTTTTTACCAGTTGTAACAAAGACTACGTTTATAATTTTTCACGTTTTATTAAACGTAATATTAACAAAAACAATGTTAATTCTTTGATAACTTCATGCAAAGATCAACTCGTTGTAAATTAAGATTCTGGTCGATGTTTATCTTTGACGGTTCGGTTCAATGCTTCAAGGCGTAGGTGGGTTTCGTAAAAGTGTTAAGGAATATATTTTTTTGTGTCTAACTAAAAAAAATACCCTTCAGCGCTTCTGTTGGAGGACGTGAGCTGAAAGTAAAAATCACAAATCAAGTCATCTTTGCTTCAGAGCACCTTTCTCCTTTCTCCAGGTGAACGAACGCTTCGACGCCTTAACTTTTGCCGAGTTTCAAAATTTTCAATAATACACATTTTTGTGACATTATCAATCACTGTTATTTTTAATCATTTTACTCTTCCATTTGGCTGAGATTTGAAACAATTTCCGCTACTCTTGAGGTTTATATATTTACAAACTGAATTAAATATTGGCGTTCATTTTTTGCTCGTCAGGTTTATATGTTTTTAAACCTGTTTCTAATCCATGTCCGCTATAAATGTGGAGCATATGGCTTCCTAATGGAGGTTTCTCAACAGAAGTGTTTGTACGATAACTGTCTGTTAGCCATTTGCTTAATCTTATTTTTAGAGTAAGGATATTTAAGAGATTAAGGATATAAATAAAGGGCTAGGACAGGACTAGTGATTAACTTATCGCTCTCGCTTTGCCCCGTTAATTTTACGGTAGCGGAGAATTTAGATATGACAAACACCTACGTTTTTTAACTTAACCTGAACCTGAATCTCTGCGTATCCATTTAGTTCTTGGAGAATCATTTAAATTTTCAATATATTGAAAGATCTACTTTCCTATGTTGATTTATATTATGCGGATCGATTTTTTTCTCAGAAAGAAGTCTTTGAATGATATTCCAATAGTATGTCGGCCAATTATATTGGTCAGCTTTTATGCTTTGGCAGCGATATACAAATTGAGTTTAATTATTATGGATCACTTTAGCAGATATCGCAACCCTATAAAACATAGTTTGGTACCGTCACTCTCCCTAACAAGGTAAAACTGTCAACAAGGGTAGAAACTCCGTCGCCTTCATATGACATCAGAATCTTTAAAAAGAAATATTACAAGGAAATATGCACCGATGCGACTGAAAATAAAATATATTTTACTATCGCTTTTAATACTTGGTGGAAAAACATTATTTATGAAAGATTATGCGTTTTCGACAAAATGTCAAATTGTCAATCGTTCGCAGTTTGTGTTTGAAGAAATATTGTCTTGCATTATAATTAGTGATGCGAGGTGGGAAACTTTCCAGGCTTAAGCCGCGTTTAATCCAGGAAAATTGGGTGGGAAAAACGCATTCGAAGAATTGAGGATAATCGGGAATATTGAAAAATATTATTCTTATATCGTACTGATAATTAAATATATTGCTTAGCATTCGGTAGCATATATTTAAAAATGCAAAACCTGTATAACTTATTCTATCCGCAAATTAGAGGTTAATATTAATCCTATAATGTTATAGTAAAACACATTTTTAACCTATGGCAATCACTTGTATATCAATTTTACCAGTGATATTAAGGTTTATTTAAATTCAAAATAAAATATTTGAGACGATCTTGTTTGTATGTTACTGGCCTAAACGTGCACATAGACTTCAGTGTGTTGAAAAAACGACGACAAATATCATTTAGCATATTGTTTTTAATATGTTTCGTTTTTCCCCAACTTTACCTGTTTTTCCCAATTATCGGGTTTATATGACTAATCAAACGCCATTCCAAGATTCCTAGATTTTGCATCTCTAATATAATACGTTTGTATATAATGTGTACATTTATTATTGGTTGATTTTTCAACAACCATTTAAAAAAGTATAACAGCTTAAAAACGTATCTGAAACACCACATTGCTTTATTTTATTGCGTTTAGTTGTTTTAATTTTGCTAAACACACTTTAAATTACATTAAAAATATTGAGTCACATACTAAGGCTAATTTAAAAATATTTTAATATCAAAGCTATTCCCGCACATGACTGAAAAAATCATTCTTTTGAAAAATTACATTTAAAAATCACCTCTAAATGAAAAATATTTTTTCAATTGCTATGTCACTGGGAACCGGTTTGATTTTTCTCGAGGATATTTGCAATATCTTTATTTTCCACGTGGTAAGACTACTTAAATTTGATTGCATTACATATTTACATCCGTTGCCGATTGGTCAATGCTATTGACAATCGTAATGACACTCTACGTAGAGAGTTAATGAGCTACTGTCTTAGAACCTAATTTTTTAATTGACGTTCTTTTTAGACGCTTAATTTATACCTTTCACATTGACATCAAAAGAGGTTGATGATAAATATTTATGTTGTTTTGCAAAAGCAGGAACATTATGTGTTGTTTGAAAAAATCTGTAATTAGATCTAATAATACAGTTCAAATTTTGTGTAAATCTCAACGACGTATTATTCTATGTAATATGCTCTTCGATACATCACTGAAAATAGCAGCAAAGCGCTTTGCAAACCTTGCGAAAATTCCATTCTCCAAGTCAACTCGACGCTGGCTGTCAACTTGCTGACAGAGTATTGTTAATCGAGCATGGTTGGTAGTGTATGCTCTATTTATGTGACAATAAAACGAATATAAAAAGGTCATTGTGAGGGGAGAAGTTGCTCTATCAGAAAATACAAATGCTACGATTTAGGAAATGTGTTTCACTAACACTGTTTGATTGTTTTGTCAGACATTTCGCTTTTTTATTTTTTACGACTTCACGACAACATAACATGTGTTGGTTTTTTAGATGTGCATTTTGTTATTTTCATAGCGTTACTTAATTCTTTCCTAGCCAATAAAAGCGTTATTAAATAAATTCTTGCTGTTGTAAACTATTTCCACTTCTAATGTGGAGCATATTGATGGCATAGCTTACTTACATGCTAATTACAAGATTACTCCATTAGAATAAACATAACCTTAAATTTGTTTCACAATAAAAATTGTTGATTAAAACATTTACATCCATACTAATATCGATTAAAGTATGTTATAGTATTCTGATGTATGAAATGTTTTAAATCCTCTTTCCTCCAATCAAATCCTCAAAACGGGATGTAGCAAGAGTGATTATTTAACCACTTGTCTTGTCCTAGCCCAATCCTTCTCTTCCTACTCTTTTTGGAAAAAAGAGAGGTTGAGCAACTAGCAACGAGTAACAAGCAGTTCTCGTAGGTTTCTACGAGACTACTTCTGTTAAGATAAACTCCATTACGATTCCATATGCTCCACATTGCATACTGATATAAAATATTTTTTTTTAGAGAAAGAAACATTAATATTTCAAATGATCATGCGTACATATTTTCAATAATGAAATTTTAGTGGAATATCACTCGACACGTATTGTCACATGAAATATGTTCTTAAATATATTGAAAATGTGTTAAGCTTATCAATACCTCAAATTGCAAAAGATGAAAATTTAGCTAGGATTATCAAATTGAATTTAACATTAAAAATAAATTTGACAAATAATGAATCAATGCCTGATAAGGTGAAAAGTAAAACAGGGGTAGTAAAGCACTTCTTAAGAAATAATTGTCCTACTTTACTTCGTCAAAGTACAACAGTATGTGGAGTTTCTTGTACAATTATAATTTTGCAATTGCATTAACAGGAATCGTCGCATTAACCATTAATTTTCGCTGCCGAAGAACACGAAATTCCTCTTTGTCTTTGGTGTATCATGGCAAGTAGTAATTCTCGCTTGCCGCAATGGAAGGGTTAATTGTGTTCGCGACACAAATAGGTTGCTGAGAAGATATAAGAGGCGGATCAATCGTAAAATCGTGCACTGACGAATTTTTATTTTTAATAATAGTTTGCCAAGCGCTTAAAAAGAGCTTGGCAATGGATTAATTATTATATGCAAATTTATTATATTTCAGATTAAATGAAAACAAACTTTCTTATTAGAAAAGTATTTTTTTTAATTTACATAAAATTTGAAAAAAAATAAAAAGAAAATACTTCTGGGATAATATGCTACATTGTATTGTAGTAGCGATTAGTATTAATCATTTTATGATATTTAAATCGGGAGTGTATTTATGATGTGTGATACAGTTTTTTGTTTAAAGAATCTATAGTTTATTGAAATTCATAACCCCATACCTCTTGCAGAGTAATATCAAGCAATCAGTAGGTAATGCTTTTTGTTTGGTCATGTAACATAACCTGTTATTCTCCACTTAATTATATTTTTCAATAAACTTAACCATGTTTTTAGTGAAATCCTGACAATATATGTCACCCGCTGTGGTCTAGTTTGTTAGAGCTTGCTCTACCTATCAAGAGGGTCTGGTTTCGATTCCCAGTAAGTCAATGTCAAATTAGATTTTTTCAATTTTAATTTGAGATCTAAGTCATGGGTGTTTGTGAAGTTAATTCTTCTTGAGTTAATCTCATATGACTTACAAAAACTCTCATCGAGTATATCTCGTATGATATTTCAAAAATATTTTACGCATTAGCTGTGAGCTGTAATATCAAATATTAAAATATATATATATAAAGAAACAGCACATCTTTATTATTAATAACTACATTTCAAATCGACTAAGTTTGTCTCTGGTAATTATATTGGAGTCTGATGAACGAAATCTTAAATTGCCACTCAAGTAGTTAGTTATTTCAGCGTGAGGTTTATTCCCGCAAGCCCTCCATATTTAATTATAAAATGTTTCAAAATGGTAAAGATTATTTTGAATCGTTAATTTTCTGTTACATCTTTTTGAGGTTTTACCCTTTCCAGTTAAAGAACAAACGTATTTTAACCGCAATAATGTTTGCTGAATTTCTGATCTTACTATGATTATTTATTTATAAAAGTTATTATAAATCTTCTTTGCTATCCCTACAACCAACAATAAGACTTTAAATATCACAGACGACTGATTTAGTAATATTATGACATATTATGCATGAAAATACGACTACAAATATACACAAATTATTTTTTTGTGGTTTTAAATTAAAAAATCTGCTTGCAATTATCTATCATGTGATCTCCAAGTCTACCTACAAAGGCAACAGCCAGCTGTTTGACTGTGATTACTAAAAATATATCAAAAGAGATTCGACGTAAAGACCTATCCCATAGGCAGCAATGCCGGGATAGCTAGTTTCTATATATATATATATTATAATAGCAAGAGCTTGCAGAATTATTCCTAAGATTGATTCCTGTATCTTAACCTTAAATATTAATTCTTATTTTCATACGAGCTCACTTAATGACGTTTTCGTTTTTTTTAACTTTAAAATTGGCTAAAAGATACATTTATTTTGTAAATAATAAAATAATAGTAATTCGAGTATACATACATACAATGAAGATTTGTGTAATATTGGTATTTTATCAACAAAAAAATGTGAATCCATAAAGCAGATTAATATTTTGAAATATTTAAAGTAATTTGATCGATTTTTTTATATTTGTAAGTACACTTTCAATCTTGTCACGCCAACAAAAATATAACACGAGATTTTACAATTGATTTTTTTTTTACACTATGCTGATCAAAAGCTACAGTGTTTTTCTTTAGATCGGAAAACTTAAACCTAGTTAAACACCTGCTTCCTTCATTGAATAGTCAGAAAATTTCATTTTCTCATTGAGCAAAAGAAGCAGGAAAAACAATGAAATAATTTTACAAGATAATTGAAAGAAGACAAGACGACGTTTATTTTTCTTTCGGATCTTCAATTGTCTTTATAGTGCTTCTTCATGACTTCTACTAAACTTTCAAAAATAATAGCAAAAATATCATCGCGTTTGATTGGAAAGACGTCTCACTGAGCGAAACATTTCGATTTAAATGCAAATTTAAAATGTGTTTTCAATCTTTTTATATTGTAAGAATATAAAAATACAACGATGCTAGGGTTGCCTCCTAATTATATCAGAGAAAATATATTTATTTTGTTAGTTCTAACTCTAAAACTACCGAGCATTCATTACTTGTTATAAATGGCTATCATGTAATTGGGGCCATGAAAAAAAAACTAACAAACTCATGTTTTAGGTAAGTCTTTATTTACAAAAAAAATATAACTAATAAATAACTTTTAATGGATTTATTTTTCAGTATTTAATGGAACCTATCGACGAAATTTCATTGAAACACATTTAATATTTAAACAAAACTGGGAGAAAATATTTAAATAAAGAATTATAATTAGTATTTTAAAAAAAAACAATAAATATTAATGACGTATAGAAATTTCAATGATTTTTTTATAAAATGAAAACAGCCATACATGATTTAATATACCTCACTGATTTATTTAATAACTGGATCAGTTTCTATTTTCTAGTGAACATTTTCAACATATTGATAAAATTTAACAGGGCGAAATTGTTTTAAAAATAGTTTTTTTTTGTAAATAATAGTGTGGTATAATAAAAAAAAATCTCTTTTCTACTCACTATTAAATTTAATATCCTTATTTATTTTAATTTTAATGTACGAGTCCATCTCTGGTATCTGTAAAAATTCTAATAAACAACCAAAATGTCACCTTCAAATATCAAATTTGAACATTTTTATTATTAGTAAAGTATTAATCTAATAAACTTTTATTTATGCTGAGCGATATTGTCGAATTACTCATTTGATAATTTTCGAGTGTTTTATCAAAAATCAAAAATGTTTGGCACAAACTTCTGTCGACTAATTATTAAAAAATTACAGACTAATTATATCTCGAATAGTTAAATAAAAAAATATATAGAAAAAATCTATCTTTCATGTGGGTCGTAAGCCCTGAATCAGGCTTTCATTTTTCATTCAATTCAAATCCCATCGATTGCAGAGCTTTAGTATTTTTATAGTAGTAAGTTGAACGAGCACTTCATCACTTTTTGTAAGTGTCGTTCTACAAGAAAACTGCAATTTAGTTTGAAGTAAGTTATTTCAACGGACTCACAGAAATAAAAAAAAAATGCCATTCTATTTCGCCATTCTATTTATAAGATAAAATCGGTATAATCTACGTTTTACTTTAAAGAAATGATTATCGTTTTACAATTTCAACATTGTGCTTTGAAAATTGAACATTTACAATTGACAAAGTAAAATTATAAGAAGTTAACTACAATAAATAAATGTTTACATATAAATTCTAAATATCATTAATGTTCTAGTTTCTTTAAATTTCTAGATCAATCTTTTTTTAATTAAAGACTGAGACATTTTTTTTGACAACATTAATAATTAAAAATAAACGATGGGCCGCAAATAACATAGTAATTTTAAATATTCTTTATATATTACCATAAATAGGGAATGTAAAATTAATTTATAAGAGACAAATGGGCCGTAATATTGCCTGACTACGTATCTCTCAGTGTATTTAATTATGATCTTACAATGTTTAAATTTTGTTATTTTTGTCGTTTAAATCGCAATTCCTCTTTTGTTAGTATTCCTAATCAAAATGTAATCTGTCATAAGTAACATTCAAATGTATTCCTACAATTTAATTCTTTACATCTTTTATTTTAATTCTATTTAGCCAAAATATTTACCGTTTTGTAAATTAATAACAATGAATTCAAAAAATATTACCTACCCAAATATCGATTTTTTTTCAATTCTCACATGATTAACAATATATTTTGTGATTTGGATTGATTACTATCAAGCCATTGTAAGTAAAATATTTTTTCAAGAAACTTTTTACTATCCAATAGTTGTATTATAGTTAATAATATTTATTAACTATAAGCCTTGTTGCATAAATAGATATTCGATTGACAAGAAAGGATCAAAGCACAAAATAGTGTGTATACTGGCGAAGTTGAAAGTCAAGAAGAACTTTCTGATCGAAGAGCTAGTTAGTTGAAATTTTCAATTTATTTTCTACCTGTAGTAAGTTCATCTACTAGAGATTTTAAAGTTTGACGTCATAAACAATAAGCTTACAGCTTTCGGATAAGTTGTATACCACAATTTACGTCATTCTTATATTTCAAGCTTTTTAAAGAAAACAGGTTATAAAACGAGCTAATCTTTTTATTAAAAAAAAATTGTCAATCAAAATGAGTCATAATTATTTTAACATTATCATGTTAGTTCAAATATAGCGCAAAGTCGATGTGCAATACTTATAGCAGGGTTTTGGAGACGGTGTCGTAGAGTTGGACTATTTACGATCGGAAAAAAATAACGACTGTAACTAATTTTTTATTTTGTTGTGTATAAAAATCGCTTGTCAAATGTGGCGCCACTGCATGATTCTAAGACTAAAAAATACCGCAGGTTCAAACCCGTTAAAAACAAATGAAATATTTTAAATAAACAGTATTTTGTTATAATAATAAAAATCAAAGATGAATTTATTTTAATAGAAAATTTAAATTAACTTTGATTATTCCACGTATTGTGTTAATTCTAATATTAAAGTTTCTACCTGTCTGTCCAAAATAAGATGCTTGACAGTCTCAAATTGTTTCCAATTAATAGAGTAATCACAAACCTATCTGATTGATTGCAGCTCATTAGTTTAAAAGTTTGTAATGTTTAACGTCATTAGTAGTATGATTAAATTTGTTTGCACTGTTTCGATTTTATAATCCCCTCTTTGCTTCCCTTAAAAGGAAAAATCCCAATCTGATTGATTACAACTCATTAGTATCATTAGTATCATTATCTGTTTGTTTTATTTCGATTCTACACCCCCCCCCCCTCCTTGCTCCTCTTAAAAGAAAAAAACCCAAACCTCCATTTTGTAATTTTATAATTTTAAAATGTTAGAATCAATCTTGCTTCATTACTTAAGCAAACTTTGCAAAATTTAAATTTTCTATTAAAATGAACTTCCACAAAGTTACCGCCGAAACCATCGAAAATATGAATTTATTTGTTCTTTATCGAAATAATTAGATTAAGTACTGATATGAGGAATTCACACCCATTCTTCACCTAATAAATTATAATCAGTAAGACCAAAGTCAGCCAAACATATTTGGTAATTAGCCTATGAATCGTATTGATTGGTGAAATAATGACTGTATGTACTAGAAGGAAGGAAAATTGAAGACCATTTCGAGAAAGGAAAAAAGTATCTTTCAAAACCGAATTTGTAATCGTGTTTTAATTCAAAGTCGGAGTCGACGTCATTTCATTTGTTAACGTTTCCAAAGCATCGAATACAATTCAATTGAGTACAAACATTGGATATAGTATTACAAAATTAGAACTCAATTTACGAAATTATCAGAGCAGTTGGAAATTATCCACTTATACGACGAGGAAAAAAGTCTACTGACCTTAACCGCATCTAAGAAAATTAATTGAGTGTTAATTGTTTTTTTTTTTTTTGGATATCAAATTTATGGAGCTTCAAGTACCAGGACGCGCTAACGTCAAGGTTCTTCTAGTCTCCTTCATCGATAAAGTTTTTGAAGAATTGTAAATTGCATCCCCTTACCATCGTTTGCAGACAGAAGGGCGCGATCGCTACAGAGATAAGAAGTTCACGGGAACTCCATATGCACTATTTTGCAAATCACATTCTATATGCTTCCCCATACTGCATCCGTACATGTACACACACATACGCATACATACATACACACATACAGTGCACAAAGAAAGTCAAACAAAGAGAGTCATTTTCGTGATGCTAGTTTCGTTCTAAAAGTGCCAATTTTAGACGACATAAGATCTATGGAGGGTCGTCGAGCAGAATTGCTCTCGGTCTAAAACGATTCTCAGGCAGTGTCTCGTCATAGTTGTGGAGATTAGATATCGTTGGGTTAAAATGTTTTCCTACTTCGCTATGAAACTTTTGAGATATCTCACGAATGAACTCGCGGATGGTAGGTATTTTCAAGTCTCTGTGAAGCAGCGTGTTACTCACGTACCACGGGGCGTTACATATCTGTCTCAGTGGTTTATTTTGGACAATCTGGAGAGTCTTCATATGTTTACGGTGAGCATAAAAGGTTTCCTGGGACGAATGCATTTTTTAGAATCTAATTAAATGAGTATTAGATTGCATAAGAAAACATTATTTAAGATTAGGTATTTGTTACAGTTATTACGTATCAAACATTCATTATTAAAAACGACTATTACTTATTTAACAATGGAAAAGTGCATAAAACAGAAACAAATTAGCTAAAAATATATCATTCTACGGTTATCCAAGGATCCAAGATCAAACATACGAACGATACTTTGCCTGAGGCTAGAACCAAACCATGATAGAAAAGGCGATCATCATTATTCTCGCACTTTGAACACGTGCAGAATAATAATGAAATTCCTCTGTGCGTGTAACATATTGTTACATTGAATGATGTTATTTGTTTTCTTGGTAAGCAAGAACTCTTTTGTTATTAAAAACAATCTAAGGAAAGCTACGTCAGATCAATATATCTCTGGAATCCAATAAACCCTAGTAATTGAATTGGTATGCTTGCCGTACGCCATCTTTTTCAAAATCTCGTTCTAGTAGCAATATCGTAATGTTCGCACTTGCGTAATAATGAACCACATAAACAATTACTACGTGTAAGTATTTTGTAGGCTAAGCAATACACGAAAATAATAAATTCCACTTCCACATATTTTTGATAAGCAATCATTGTACAATATTTATTATATTTTTAACCATTTAATTAAGTAAAAAGATCTTTATTTTGAAATAACGACATCTTTTAATGAGAAAAGGTGTTTTCATCTGCGGAAATTCGGGTAATAATCGACAAGAAATCTTTTTAAAAAACGGTATATAAATAAATTGCATTGTTTCAGTCAATTTATATTCCAAACGAACAGACGTCTGTGATGTTTTCATTTCTCTTTACTTATCTAAAAGCAGCATTAAGAAAGATGTTTGTTATCTACTGTTATTTTCTTTAATCCCGATTCATGTATCCATACTTTCTCTGAAAAGTGCGGTTGGAGAATTAATTTAATAAATGCAGCAGTTTTTATCTACTATAAATTCATTTACCCGCTATAGCTCTTTTCATGAAACTTTATAGTTTAACTTGTTGATCATTTTCAGTTAAAAATATTATTTGTATTTGTATTCGATATATTTAAAAAAGGCAAAAGTTTAAATCATAGATTATTTTACAAATTCAATGTCAACTCCCTTTAAAATTCGAATGGAATTGAGATAAATTTTCTTGATTTTCAACTTTTGTATGTGAATACATGAAAGGTCACGAATTGTATAATGCCTTATGAACTTATTGAGTTGTTGGTTACTTGTATATATTTTGATTTGATAATATTGTCATAAAACATATATTCGTATTTTTAGATGATTACACAAGACAGTAAGTAATATTTAAAAAGATAATATACATATATATCTAGAATTTACTAGTAGTTGTATAAACTCATTAAAAATGACATAATGACTTACATAGGTTATGTTAGTATACTGACAAGCGCTAGACAAAGTAAAATGACATTGCGACTTAGATTAGGTTAGATATTCTTGATAGAAAGTGGGTGACAATGACAAGAGTCAGTCACGTCAGATGTCAGTAAAACACAACAACTACGCAGAGCAGTGACTTAATATAATTAAGTTTATTTTTTCTCGAAATTAATCTAATCTGAACGGCGTAAAGGTAACAACAACATCGAATAAATAAAATATGTAATCATTATTTTATTTTAAATTATCAAAACGATGTTATGAAAACTAATTAAGGAAACAATTTGTTTTAATCTAGACATTTTTTTATGTAGCGGTGAAGTTATTAAGTTTTATAATGAATCTTTTACTGGTTCGTGCGATTAGTTTTTATTACATCCGTTTTGCTCTTCGCCGCTTAGCAGAAAACGGTTTTATTTTCAACAGAAATTCCGACATCGAAATACATTTGTGAATCGCCAATTTACTCTCTATTTTCCGCTAAAACGCAGGAAATCGGGTCGGGAAACTTTTTTCATTAATAGTTTCCATCGTTGAACTTTTCCGCAGTTATGCCTCCAGTGGATAATTTTTTATCGTTTCTTTGCTTTACAACTGTGTAATATTTATTTTTTCACTCTCGCGAACGAAACTCGATAAGTTTTGCCCTCTGGACCGAATGATAAACTGCTTAGGAAGTTTTACTATACGATTCTAGGTCAGATATATGCAACCATTGTACAAAACAATTTCTCTCGTCGTATACAGCTATTTTACAAAGAAAGCATATTCACTTAAAATAACTCAATAAAAGATAATATAATTCAGACAGTCTGGGACGCGCAGTTAGTGTTACCAGGGAATAAAATAGGAAAGCCGATCCAGATGTTTATAAAATTTTCGGTCGAAATTAATAATTTCAATAGCAGTAATTAATTTAAATTGACACTTTATTTATCTACAATATTTTGTTTTGTAGCAAGAAAAACAGGGTCTAAGGTGTTAAAATCTGGTCAGATGGTAACCGTCCGCGAAGCTGAATTTAATATAAATTGTAGCAAGCCAGTCGTTCATCTTTTATTCTTCACATAATCAAAGGGAAGAATAATCATGTTAGGAAAGAACTAGTTTGCTAATCGCTCTCACAGTATTTCATTTTAAGGATCAATAGTAAGATATAATAAATTTGGAAAATACCTCTCGGAATTCTATTTTATTAACGTTAACCTTTACTTGATTTTCTGGAAGTATTTAAACTATCATAAAGTTGGCGATAAAGCGAGATGATGAATTTTCAAAATGCAATTACTTTTTTAGTAAACTGAAAAGAACTATACAGACGGACCTCGATTTTCGCACATTCAACTTTCGCACAATTCGCTTTTCCGCATATTTTTAAAAAAAATCGTTCTTTTTATATAAAAAATTTAATAAAAAATTTAATGGACAATTTTTGGTGTTTTTTTACCATCCCTCTACTTTCGAACATTCAACATTCGCACACATTTTCAGGAACCAATAATGTGCGAATGTGGAGGTTCACCTGTACTTAGAATTTTGGCTATTGAACAATTTTCGGTAATATCGACCGATAAATAGTAGAATTGAGAGTAGTACGTTCTGACGCTTTTGCTATCACATCTTAGAACTACTATATTCACATACAGAAATTTATTTTATAATATTATAGAATTTCATATCAGTAGGTTTGTCAGTTAGTCGTTATTTTTATTACAATTTTTAATTTAAAATTTTGTAATTTTTTTTTATATTGCAGCTAAAGCAGATCGGACATAGATTTTATAAAGTGGAAACCCATACTAATTTCATTTCATTGAGCAATCAAAAATCGAAATTGATTTTAACTAAGACTTGAATTCAGACTGGCCTGATCACTAGAACAAATCTCTTACCTTACTAGATCATAGAGGGTGATTTATTATTGGGCGAAATATATATATATATATTATAATGACCCTTGTTTGAGTTGCTTTAAGTTCATTTGAGGTGGTAACTTACGTAAAAGTCTAATTCCAACCAACAATGACTAATTATATTGTACAGTTAAATCTCTTTACGTCATATTTTTTCTTTGAACCGATGCTTAAGTATCACTTCGCTGGATTCTGAGTGTGTTGTTACTGTAGTCGGTAGAACGAAGCTGCGAGATTTCTTTCCTCCATTATCATCAAAAGAAAAAGTGATTCAATCTGCTTTTATTTACTGTATTGTGTTTCTTTTATTCTTTAACCTGATTGGCTAAGTTTGAGGGCCTTTTATTTAGCCATATAAGATTTCAAGAAGGAACATTCTTCATTCTCTACAACAGTTCTACTAATTAAGAAATTTCTACTGTCACTAAGGGATAAACATTTTCTTTCGTGATTTATTTTTTGGCATAAAATAAACTCCAATTATATAGTAATTACTAATGTTATTTTTTTAATTTAGTGTAGGCACAAAAGTTTTGAACATTTGGGCAGATCACTAATCAAAGCAGTCAACGGAATTAAAATTAAGGAAGGATTAACATATCTGGAGAATCTGATGAAAATTGTAAACTATTTCGTTTCAGTTGTTCTTTAGAAAACGTATAGCAGTAAACAGTATCAGTTTAATGAAGTGGTCTAGTGAATTTGTTTACGATGAAAATTGCGTTGAAAAGCAAAGTATCTTGAGAAAATGACTATGGTAAATTTTTTATTATTAATGAACAATGTTCAATCATATTTAAGAACAGGTCAAATTTTTGGGCCCCGAGAGATTAGAAATATACTCTTCTAGTGAAGAAGATTCAAAAGAAATTTATGAGAATCTTTAATTTGATTGTTCAATTGACCATGGCTCTATCAAATTTTCTTTCTCTAAGATATTTTAATCTAAAATAGTTTGATCGCTCATGAGAACTCCACCATTCTTGAGAATGTGAAACTTAATTTAATGATAGTTTTTTGAGGAATCGTGGGAATGAATTGTTTATTCTTCTAATGTGTACAACCAGTTAAACAATGGGGATACCACTTTTCAGCTCTTCCCATAATTTCCGATTTCAATAGGAATTTGCGGAATTCCCAAAATAAAAAAAAATGTGGAGCTTTTTTGCAGCTCTCGCTCAACGTTTTGTTGCACTATAAAGAGTAGTATTTTTTGTGATGGCAAAGATTTCTTTAGTTTTCGAGCTACTGCTTGATGCTCACTGCATAGATATTTAATATTATTTATGTATGAAAAAATATTTTAATCCTCCATTTATGCGCCCTAGGCGGTTGCCTATTTCGCCTATATAGTGGCGCTGGCTCTGACTGTATTCTTCAAAAGGTGTTCTTAAAATCCGTGCTCTTGGATAATTTGTTTTTGTGATAAGCCGTAACACCCAGGACGTATATAAAATAAATTGATATTAATTTGAAGAGGCTAGGAAACAACTTTAAATGAGCATCATACTGATCAATATTGTATTAAATTACTGAAGCAATGGGTATGCAATGTGCAGCCAAAGGTGAACGGCTATAAATTTAATAAACTCGTTGGCCTATCAAGTTTTCAAAGGTTTCTTGCGCTCAAATTCAATAATCCTTTTCGGATTAGAGAACACTAAAGAGGTAAGCACTGATTTTAAATCATCCTGATTGGCGCAAATTTTGCGAGAAATTATTTTTAAATCGTATTTTATCGGTGCGCGCATATTAACAGATATATTTCCAATGTGACCTTCCAGCAAAAAAACATTAGATATTGAAGGATGATTGATTGTGTTTGATGATTTACGATACACAAACTAGCTGTTTCAGATCGTATTAAGATTACATATTGGTAAATTAAAAGACAAACACATAAAAGAAATAACTTTATTTTTCAAAAATATCATTTCAACTTATTCTAATTACAATATCACCGCACTTTTATTTTATTGTATAAAACATTTCGCTTAGATTTAATTACATTATATATTATCCAAACAGATTGGTTTGACATAGATAGCAAAATATTGATGAAAAATAGTTTTAGAATTTTTTTTTATTATACATACATACATTGTTTTCAAAATATATAAAATGCATGAGCACTAGCCAATTTTTGGATTATCTCTGAGGAAAACGATTTTTTCATCGTCATACTATTTTAAAGATGCCTTTTATATTGTGTTACGTTTTCATGTGCTTTTAAAAAAAACTACCTAATGTGGTTCACCTTGATATCAAAGAGAAATATTCTTGCATGATACAAAAAACAGGACTAACACTTAATCAAATAAGACTTATTATTTGTATCCATTTTTAACTTGATTCAAAAATTCTAAGTATTCTCGATATTTGCTTATTTTCTCGGTAAAATATTGAACTTTTTTTTCCAAATATTGACCATTTTCAAAAAATAAAACACTATTTTGTACTAATTCTACATTTGAGTCCTTGAGAAGTGAAGTGTTAGTTGCAAAAATGGTAAAACTTTTCTATTGGACTTTTAAATACAATCATGTCTCTATTTAGTCTTTTTACGAATTGCATATTTTTATTTTATGAATAAAACAATATTGCAGTGTATATTTACTAAGCTTACTTCACTTTTACGACACTTTAAGACATGTAGAATATTATAACCCATCCAACATTTTTTTTCCTAAAATACCACTTAGCTCATTTTACTTTTCAAGGACCCATTTATTTTGTAAGATCATAACCGGTTTCGCTCATCATTAGTATTTTCAATTGACCTTTCATGATGCTATCAAATGAATGTGGAATTAATACAAAATATTTTTTACTTTCGTTAATACAATGCCTTTCCACTAAGTATTTACAGTACTCATTTAGAAATAATGGATCATTTTATAAACATTAAATTTTACACCTATTTTTATATCACTTTCATTACTCATGTTGCTAATAGATACTGTTATGTATAATCTGTTATACCTATGTATTATGATAATAAAAAATAATATTTTTTTAACCTAAACTTATTTTATTACATATCATTATAATTAACACTTTTAATCTCTTCCCTGTGCTTTAATATCGTATAAATAATAGTAATTGAGCTATAATTTTAATAATTTAGAACTATATCAAAATAAACATTATCAAACAGCGGTTACCAACCGATGGATCGCGAACAGTAATCGTCCGCCAGAAAACATTGGTGGTTGAATGGTGGAGACATGAATCCATTTATTTATAATTTAAGATTTCGACTGAAGGTGCTTGGTGGAATTTCAATATTAAATTTGAATCGTTCAAACTACGAAAGCGTTCAAGTGCACTGATGAACTGTCAGTTCAAGTTCATCCGTGCACTTGAACGCCTGAAGATGCCGAAAGGCGAAACCCGGGTCATTAGTGACAAAATCTGTGAGAATGTACATAGTTTGAACGATTCAAATTATCCATTTATTTATTTCAAACAAGTAGTAACAAATATTATATGTATTTGTTTATTTCAATTACAAAGCTTTATTTCAATATCATAATCAAAACGCAACTTTAAAACCGATATTTTACAAATGTCTGTGCCAAAAAATAAATGATTGATCGACTGGATTCATATGCGATAGTTGGTCCGTGAGTTCCAAAAGGTTGGTGACCAGTGTTAAAATAGGTGTTTTTAGCTGTCGATTCACTTATTTCAAATCGATTTAAGATTCTGGTCAGCCGATGGTCGCAAAAGATTAGCTGAATTCTGTGCGTGATTGCTTGATATTGACGAAACCTGAAACCATGTTAAATGAAATAATTTTAATCGAAAACTTTATAATAACAATATAATTAATTATAAACAACATAATATAGAATATGGGCTTCAATTAAGAGAATTGCGTTGTATTTAAATATATTATTGAATTCCATTTTTTTTCATGCGAGATTAATAATTATAATCTAAGTAAAGTTAATTCAGCTCTTATAACACCTTCATAACTATAAAAATATATATCAATATCAAAATACAATATGATTCTTTACTCATATAATGGTAATAAGATTAAAATCTGTAACCTAGTTTTTGATTCCATTTCATGAATTGTCACATTAGTTTTATTAAATAAATAAATAACAGGCGATTCTCAGCTATTAATGTTCTTCATAGAACAGAAACTTTGAACATAGAACATAGAAACATAGAACAGAAACTTTGGGTTTAAAAAGTGATGGGTGTGTTTAGGTGACATGGTCACAGAATTGCATTCGAGTGACGGAAACTTTTATTTAGTAAAAAAAATACAATATACATATGTTTACTATCGTGTTAGTTTTAATTATATAATCATCTAAGAACCTCTGTATTTTGTTTAAATTATATATAAAGAAAGAAGTTTTATTCTTCCATTAATATTAAACACGTTTCTACATTACGGTATAAAGCTTTGTGCAAAATGGTGGCAATATATCCTTTTTGAAAAAGTGTTTGCTGCTTTATTTTAGCATAAGAATATAAATACGAATTTCACGACTGTGTGAATATTGCGCAAAACCAGTTTAATAAAATTACCGCAGTGTCTGAGAAATTTCTAATCAAGTTCTCATAAAGTTGCTGTGAGATTCCCATCTGCGTCAGACAAGGCTGAAGAGTAGGGAAACAATTTTAGAATTTCAAAGTGCATAATAGGTATAATGCAATGTATGCACTATTCCACTGTGAAATGCCTATACCTCTCTGGCATCATATTTTTCTTTATTAATGGAAATGATATATCATAACCATGATCATGATTTTAATTTAAAAAATCAATATTCTATAAAGTGTATCTTGCTGTGACTTTAGTTCCGGCTCATTAAAGTGTACTTTAACTGCACAAGAAAATTTGTAACATAAATCTTAAAACACAAAACTTGACTCGTAAGTTGTACAAATCATGTTTGTATAATATAGTCTAGTTTTATTTTCTAAACGAACCACATTTTATATGTATAATATATATTTTCAGTTCGTTTGTTCAATTATCAATTGTAAACTTACGTTGAAACCACCGGAGTTGGCTATATGCTCTTCTACTTCAGTCAATACTCTATCTAGTAGGCTTATCAGTCTATTCACGTTGTCTTCATTGAATACCATTGGAGGCTTGAACTTCAAAACATTGGAGTCAGGACCATCGCTGCTGATGAGGACATGCTCTTGCTTTAACCTATAATATTTAAAATATTTTTTTATTATTATTAAAGGAATAAAACATCATTAGAGTTATTTGCTTGCGTTTCCTAAATTTTATAGGTAGTCTCACTGATGCAATAAAAAATAATGTCTTTTTAACTGTAAGCAGTGTGGAATTTAAAAAAATATTCAAGTTTTAGTTGAACGACGAAAGAAACATATGCACTTAATTCTTTTTTTTTGCACGGTTTCGAAATTTTGCACAGTTCAATGTTATGGAACTAATTTTTATTTTTTCTATGTATTGTTATGTATACACAACATAGCATAGAGTGTTATGTTAAATTATCTATGACAACATATAATAATAAACTTATATCGATATCCAATTCCTTCTCCAAATCTAGCCAGTTCAAATCGACAGTTCAAATCGAAGTTTTACAACGAAGTAGAGACTCCTCGATACTCATATCGTATCGTTTTGATTAATAAGATTAAGTGATTTATCTATAAAGTATAAAAATTATCTATATGGAATAAAGTTGAAAGAACATTGAATAAGTGTCTTAGTAAAAATATATCCATAACGATATACTTCATCTATTTTACACGGTTTTTGCATGGTACGTACCTCTCGTGTGAAAAGAGAATTGTCTCAATTGATGAATCAAATAAAGCTTTCACTATTTAAGGTTCGTCTCTATTTATTAAATTTATTTACGCACTTACATATCGACTGTGGAAAGGAAAAAGGACTTAACCCACAGTTTCTTCAAAACAGGTTTTTTTCGATAATCACAATGTATCAAACTTGATACACGTTCTATCAAAAGGATGCAAGCTGCAAATGCCGAATTAGTATCTAAATTTAGCTTTTTAGTTTGAAAAAATGACCTTGTAAAAAACTAAAACCAAGAAAAAAGACTGAAATAAAGGTTTTTCCTAGACAATTTCTTTAATTAATATTAGATTATGTCAATTAAACACCAGTTTAGAAGTCTCTGTGCACTTCAGGGTTGTGTATAATTCATAATTTGTATATGTCACAAAATCATCAAAACTCGTTTTAAGCGCCTCCTGTAAAATTTGATATGTGTGGGTTAAGTCCTTTTTCCTTTCCACAGTCGATATATATATGAATATCTTGATGCCTCAGTCCCAAAGTGTAACAATTGAAAAAAAATGTTTTGATTAAGTATGAAGAAATGCTTCAAATATCGGAAACCAGTTCCAAACTGTAACAACAAATGGTAATTTTGAAATGATAACTTTACATCCAAACTGTAACAATTACGAAAGTGCTGTAAAAGCCCCTGAAAATATATATAAATATATACATATTCTTTACATAATCCTGGAATTTAATTAAAATCTAAAAAACTATATGTATAGTAGAAGATAAGGCCTGCTCAAAATCTTGTTTCCTAATTATATCAAACTTTTGAGTTATCCCACTTCGAAACCGAGATATATATTTTTTTATTTCAAAATATTTTTTCACTTGATCAGTTAATCAGATTAAAACTTTACCTATTAACAATATGTGTCGCAATGTCAGTGGCGGGCGTCTTTTTCTTTCTATCCAGCACCAATTCAACACCTGAGAACAATCCAAGTCCTCTCACGTCACCAACCAGCTGATGCTTAACGCCGAGTGACCTCAAGGCATCGAGAAGCTTATTCCCGACCTTTTGGGCATGCTCCATCAGCTTCTCGTCTTGGATGACGTCAAGAACAGCGTTGGCAATGGCACATGAGACTGGATTACCTCCGTACTGTAAACACAATATATCATATTTGTTTTGATTTATCAGTCTGCCTCTTACATACATATTTATATTTTAATCAAAAAACCGTGAACTATGGAAAACGTTTTTTATCGAAATTTTGCTATAATTTTTAGTTAGTTTACGTATATAGTTTTATTTTTCTAATTGTAAAATTGTGAGCCATTCTGTGACTGGCTATAAAAAAGATAGAATTAAAAATGTTTTTTTAATTTATAGTATAGTTTTTTAGTTTATTACACGAACGATGGAATGTCAACATGTGGTACTACAACCTGGTGTATGATAGTGTGAATTTGATTTTCATATTGTTTTAATAACGTACCAGGGTGGAATACATTCCAAATACATTTTAAGTAAAGCTTTACCATTTTTTTTACCTTGATACTTTTATAAAAAAAATCTTAATATGTAGACCTTTTTTTTGCCATATCCGCTCCCAATGTGGACCATATGGAGTTTACCTCAACAGAATTCTTATAAGAGAACTGCTTGTTACTCAGTTGCTCAACCTCTCAATTTTACAAAGAGAGTAGGAATAGAATGATAGGGCTAGGACAGGACTAGTGGTTAGCTAATCTTTCTCAATACGCCCCGTTTATAGGATAGGATGGGTGAGAGGGGGTAATTCAAGACACTATATACATTTATGCCTTTAAACAGAAATTCATAAAACGATTGAAAAATCAATTTATAAAACTGTCCGTACTGGGATTCGAGCCCGTGACCTCCATAACTGAAGCCAATGACGTTGACCACACAGGCGGCTAGATTTACTCACACGGCACACCTTTATTCGAAGTAAAAAAAGAACAAATAATTTAAAAAAAAAAACGAAATGAAAATGATCCGTTGGGAAAAATGACCACAATCGACCAAAAGGCAGAAAAGAACTACTAAAGAGCAAGCTTTAAATGAAAGATTATAATCTTTTACCTAAAGCTTGCAAACTTACGTCGTTTAGCCACCTCATAGCATAGTCATGCATAAGGACTCGAGACCCAAGTTTCTACACACTCAATATAACAAATTACGTGGGGAAGCCTTGCGTGACATTTGCATGAGAGTCACAAACTATAAGCTACGCCACTGCAAGTCTTCTTGACATTACGGAAATTTGGTAACGTGCCACATATTTGAATTCTTATTACTTGGATGTCAATACAAAATCTTCTGATCGTTAAGCGGTGTTTATACCTATACCTAAATTGTGTGTTAAAATGAGGTTAAGTTCAGCTTCAAAGATTTTAAATTTGTCAATTTTCATATAAAATTGTTGAAGTATTGTTTTTAAATGTAAGTAAAAATTTTGGTATCACATTTTTTCATTTTCTGGGCTGAGGGAATAACTCTATCATTTGTAGCACTCTCTCTCTAGCACTGTACCCGCTTACTCAGTGGCGTAGGAAGGGGTCTTGCCGCCCCAATATTTCCTCTAATTTTGTTTTTCAATCACTTTTTCTATTTTTTAACAATGAACTAGGAGTTTTTACCACAGGTTGCTTAATTTTGTTTATGTATACACTGTACTATACTATATGTAAATATAATATCTCGAAAAATATTGTATTTATTTTTGAAAATGCCGCCCCCAAAAATGTGCCGCCCGGGGTGGTCCGCCCCTGCCGCACCCCCCTTGTTACGCCACTGCGCTTACTTACTTGGCGTTTTTGAACAGTCGTTCATCGAGTGGCGAGTTTACTGAGAACACTTATTACGTAGCGTATGTTTATTTATTTTCATAAAATATAACTTTTTCTTCGTTATATGCATTTTCTTGTTCAGATCTGCTTTTTTCGAGTTTTTGAATCATCTTCCGGTAACTTTATCGTCATTGAAGAGTTGTTTTTTTCATTTAATGGCGGCTTTTCATGTTAGGATAGTATTGAATAAGACGAAACGTGTAAATAAAATAAACTGACTCGCTTATTATATTGCTGCTCGGCCGAGTAATCGGCTGAGGAGACTCGGCAGCGTATTCGTTTGGTGTAAATGAGGCATTACCAGGAGTAGTTACAGACTAATTGCAGCCGCGAGTAATGAAACGAAATGAAGTTATTAGAGAGAAAACTACAGAAAACCCATCGCGATTATCGTTTATATTAATGACCAGATGCAACGCTCAAATGAGATTTTCACAACAAATTTGAAACCGTTGGATAGTAAAAGAGGATGTGAATTTTCCATACAGCTTTTCATACTGGCTCATTTATTTTTTCACGTTATGTTATTTCGTTGACTTCTTAAACAATGTGGCAAATTACGAGTAGAAAGGTAATAGACTATCGGCTAGGTTTTAAAGACTCTTCTTTTACAGTTACTATAATATAATAGTAATCCAATTGATTTAGTAATTTTATATGAAACAAATGTTTTTTTATCCAGATTAAATTTGAAGAAGGAGTTTTTCTTTATTTTCTTTTATTTTTTTGTATCTATGTTCTTTTCATTGTCGTGTTATATCAAATATTTGTTGTTAATCCAGAAATAATAAAGTGACGATTTTTTAACACGATGAAAGATATTTATACTTTCTAATGGTACTGTCGTGTTATTTTTTTTTTTTTTTTTATATTTCAAGTTAAATAATTACCGGTGACAGTGCCAATCATTCAACTCATTGGATTTCACTACAACATTATTTATACTCTGACTTTAAATTGGAAAGCAATGTGCTTGAAATTAATTGCAATCGTAGGCTCTTGTTATTTTTCTATTCTGCATGGTGCATAAGCGTAGAAAACCAATATCTTATAGAATTTCAATTTGATTTTTTAACAAGGGGTGGGAAACTTGCTACCTTAATGAATGATCTTTTATTTTAGACGAAATATTTTTATTCATTACTATAAAACACAAATCTAAAAGAATTAAATTTTATTTTGGATAAAACGGTTCGATCTATACTAAATATATATTTGTGAAGAATAGGTAACTTAACGTAATGCGGCCTTCCAACATAAATAGTTTCTTCTTCACCTGGTAACTTAAATATTCAAATCTTTATTTGAAAAAAATTCCCATTTAAAAATAAAATGTAATTCGATTAATTATCAATAAATAGTCAATTAAACACAGAAAGTCCAATCAAATTTTGTAAATCTAATGCCTAAAGATATTGATAAAAAATAATCAAATATAAAAACTATAGTAACAGTAATACGTTTGTCGACATAATCCTTTTTGATGTTGCTGTAGGTGAATAGAAAAACTTTTTCCTTTTTATAGATGAGTTTCTATAATATCTACATCGACGTTTTTGTGTGACTACTTCTGGTTAAGATGATCTGACGAACACAAAATATAAATAAATCATAACAAAACTTGTTAAAAGATTTTTTCTATAAAAACTTGACAAGTTGATAATGCTGATCTATATTTTTTTATTTTGTTTTATTACACGATTTAAATCACATCATTTCTTCATAAACACATCATTCACAGGACTTAGAACGGCCATGCAATAAAAATGTTCATATCATTTGTTTATTATCATTATTGAAGCATGTAAGAGTGCATACTTCACGTGATAAAAACGTTTTTAGCTATATACATCGGTTCTCAACATATTTTTAAAAATGTTTTTGACTGATTTTTTTTTGTATTATTTGATTTGTTTAGATATATATAATTATACATCTGTATAACATTAACGGTGACTGATTTAACTTCTGATTATTGGTAGAAATAAAATTTTATAAAAATTTAAGTCATTTGGTAATAAACATCAAATATCAGAACTGATAAAGCTCCGTCAAGTAGTATATTCGAAAGCTTCATATTGATTCAACTGATAACAAGCATAACATTTTCCTTTTAAAATTATCTTTCATTTTAAAAATATACATTTTTTGTATGATTTTTATTCACATTCAAATTGTAAATTAAAACATTAAAATCACTGAAGTTTCTCAATCAGTTGTAGTCACGTCTATTATAGTATACGCAATTGCTAAAATATGACAAATTTAAGTACATTCAAATAATTGCAGGGAAACTCTTAGGAGTAATTACGGAAGACTTAGTTACTATGCGCTGAATCGTGTTGAAATGATAACTAAGTGTCACCCAATCACGCGAAGATTCTGTTTATTTAAACGGTTCAGTATTTAATAATTTCAATAAAATCACACTCTTTTTCATTTAAATATTTTTTTACTGCGTTATTTTTCATCCGGTCAACCCTTACAGATTCCTATTTTTTCCAAGCATTTTTCCTATCCTATTATATTCGAGGAAGCATTGAATAGTTATGAAAACTGTGAATAATTCAGTAGATTAACAGATTTTTTATACAAAATCAAAAAATCAATTAAAGAAACAAACGATAAACTAAAGTACACATTCAAATTTTGAGCACTTGGTTTCTTAAACTAATAGGACATAGTCCACATGGCCACACTATTTACATTTCTTTTTGGGCAAACCAATTCGGACCTTGCAAAAAGATTTAATCGATGTTCATAATACTTGTATTGATTAATACGTATTGTAGCCATATAAAAATATTTTCTAAAACTAGTTTTTAATCGTAAAAACATCTTGAGAATCTTTTAAACAAGTGCAATGACATTTTCTCACTTGACATTATTATTAATGCTGACATAATTCATTCATATTTATCAGAAACACGTATTGATTAATCATCATGGCTGACATAAATAATGTACTTGCCAAGTGATAATACATACTTGAAATGTCACAATACATGATTTCTTATCTTAAAAAATAAACAAAGCAATGTTATTGATGATAAGTGATTTGAATTTGAAGCTATGAATATATTTGGGGACTAATGTTGCGGGACATGGCGCTCGACATCTACACGTCCATGTCTTGGGAACAATGTCGTGAAACATCTTGCTTGCACACTCGTGTTCTCACTTACATTAGTTGTTGCAGAAATGTTACCCATTGAGCTTATTTTGGTCAGTGCTTTGTACATTCGAGCGTTATTTGATTCCATTTGATGCAAACAATGGAAGTAAAAAATAAACTCATCCATTATGACTGCTTATACGCGAGGCCATTTACGCAAAATCATATTTTTGACAGACGTCTTGTCATAATGATATCAATAAAAAAATAATAAAAAAATAATTTAAAATTGTTTAAATGATTTGTGGACGCAATTTTTAGCTTATTAATATAAAAATATGCACTGTACCATTCCTTTATATTATTTTTATATCACTCAAGCATCGTATAACTTGAAGTGTATCAAAGTAATGATTTTAACATAAAATACATTTGTAAACAGAAATATACAACATTAAAGAGAGAAAGACAATCTATAAGTAATGTTGATACGAGTAACGATTTTGCTTTTTAATAATGTACATGCTGCCATGTTACGTCAATACATTCGCTCCCAGAACGTAAACTGCAACATACCACACTATGTTTCGTGCAACGTTTGGGAACAGTGCTCAACTTTGCGTTATGCTGCGCGTCATATTGGAGAACAATTTGCCTTGATGTATTCGTACTTTAAGACTTTCTGTTCAATGTAATGAAAAATAGTATGTTCTTGCTACTGTCGCACCTGTCACTTAATAATCTTATTTATCTCTTGCGGCTCGGAGACTAGAAAAATACTTCTCAGCCGATGGGGGTCTTTTTTGACCCCAGTGGTTTCCTCATTATTAGCCTTATTCTTATGAATTTCAAAAAAAAAATAGTCCAAGGGCTTAAAAATATCTCTTTGCATCATTCCTCATACATTTTTTTATGAAAATCTGTGGTTTTTGAATAAATAATCATATTTTAAGTTGCGCGTAAAAAAGACGTCATGTCAGCACACATATGAATTGACTACTGAAGAGTGTTCTCAGCGTTCCAAATTATCATACGAACAATCGTTATCGCGGGCGCTAATCAGCTGATAAGCGTTATCGCGTATTTATATAAACTACAAAAGGTCCAAAAAACTATGATATAAGAATACCTTAATTATAAACATCGTATCACCCATATTAAAATAAATATTTACGAAAATGTTGGTATTGGGGTCGCATTTCTTGAGCTTAGAAACGGAAAAGTTATTTACAACATATATTTACAATATGTCCGATGAAGCTATTTGGTTTTATATCATTAAGTCAAGAATTGATTACAGTATATTTTCCGCTCAATCCCCTTAAGTCCGCACATTTTTTAATCTTCAACTTTATTTAGAAAATATAGTTTATACCTCATAAATAAATGTGTATTTTTGTTTTATTCATCTAACTCTATTTTTTTGGAAGGCACATTATATTCATTGACGAATCCAGTGGAGTTCTCATAACCAATCCCTTCCTTACATGCCGTGAATGTGCCACTATGCTTATGCTTTTTGTTTTATAATGCACAGCCAATTTTACATAAAAGTAGTTGCGTCATAAAACTATTATGTGAACTAAAAATTCATTTCTCACCGTGTTGAAGTACCGCACTCCGGTATCCCTGAACTTGGCTGCAATGGCCTTTGTCGTCATAACACAAGCCACTGGATGCCCGTTTCCCATCGGCTTCCCAAGTGTGACGATGTCCGGTACAACGCCTTGAGGCTCGAAGGCCCACATGTGAGAGCCTATTCTTCCGAAGCCTACTTGCACCTCGTCAGCAATACAAAGACCGCCGGCAGCTCGTACATACCTAAAAATAATTATTCCTTAAATATCGGTTTGACAGCGTTCCGATATTCACACCCTTAATCGACCCACTAAATATGAATAATGCTTGAGAATGTAATGAATCGATTTAATGAAATCGCATACAATGTATTTAATGTTTACATAACCACTCCAACAGATTTCCACTCAAACGAGGTGTAAAGAAAATGTTTAACCAACTACTTAATAAAATGGTTGACTAACTATATAATTCTCTTTGAATAATTTACGTTTAAATTCTCTATAATATTTATAAATGATAGATTAAAAAAATGTCCAATTGCCACACCTGTTAACATTGTACAATAACTAATGCGTAATTTTATCTGTACAATTTAGTTCAAAGCAATTGAAACTAGGATAACTACTTGGCAAAGATTTCTATGGAATTTACTTTTTCGGTAACGCATACTAAAGGTTTACGAAAATTATAAGCACTTATGTATATTAATCAATGTTCAAAAACCCCAGAATATATTTTAACCCGTATCCGTTAGGACTGTCATATATTCAACCTCCCTTAAGAGAATACAATAGATTATCCGAGAAACTACCTCTTTTATTTGACCAAAACCGTGGTTTACTTTCACTTTATTTATTACTGGGTTATTTGGAAACCCTGTTCCGAAAGAATACTAACTCATAAACTTTCTGCAAATATCCAGGCTGCGGTATGATCTGACCTCCGCAGCTCTGAAGGCTCTCGGCGATGAAAGCGCAAACTCCCTTCCCAGAAGCTTTGAGTTTCCCGCAAATTTCTCCAACATCTGCCGCAAAAAGCGCGCCGAGCTCCTCTTCCGTATTTGCATGCTCGCCCATGCGATATTTGCCGCGGTACGAGTCCGGCACTGGAGCCTGAAATCGATTGATGTTATTAGTTTTCCATGTATTTATACTATACCATAAACGTTGCAAGAGATAAATTTATCCTTATGTTGCATATCCAATATATATCCTATTGAACAAATTAATAAACAAAAACACATTTAACGAGATTCAAAATTACTAAAATTTCCTTAATAATTTCAAGAAGAGAAGTCTCGATATACTTTAATCTTACTATTATCAAACTTTTCAATTTCTCAACAGACTTCGAAGTTGCATTTTCAGGCAAGAACTTTCATTTAATAAAGTTAATACTAAGAATTAAGATGAATCAAGAACAACTTGGCTTTGCGGGCAAGCAATTTCTAGTTAAACATTTTTACTCGCTTTGGAGATTATCAATAAAGCTACGACTATTTTTCAGTCTTTGTTTCATCATTAATTTACTTCAATCAAGCGAGGAAAGTAATTCAATTAAGAAATTAGTAGTGTATTCGTCCAGATATCTCCTGACCTAGAATATAACGCAACATATGTATTCAGAGCAAGACTGAAAGAAAACACTTGCACATACATAGTTTTTTATTTCGTTTTGTTTTATATATTTTTTACCACCATAGTTTTGAAGTATCTTTAAAATAAGATAATTTTTGTAGCCCTAAAAAGCTTTCCGGCGATTGTTCTTTCTTATATGATAATTCTGCACATTTGCGTAATACGTAATTTGGAATATAAAAACGTACGATTGTGGCTTATAAACAACACATCACATTATTCACACCGCAATACGTCAGTGAAACTAATATAATTATGTAGCGAGAAAATTCAATCAGACTCACCACATGCACCCAATCACGCTGAGGGGTTCCCCCAGGCAGCTTAAACTTGTAGGGGGAGATGTCAATCATCGTGTTTAGATGCCCATGGTATGCACTGTAACAACACAGGGTATATGACACCCACATGACATATTTTGAACGCTTGCAAAGGGTTAAATGAATAAATGTGTTTGCTATTGGTGTTCCGTTCGTATTCTTTTTCTCTATTCATAATAAAAATGATCAAGACACCGCTTTATTCTTGAGCAGCATAAAACATTATATATGTAATGAAAAATAAATAATATTTGTTCCTGGTTATAGTTTGTTTCCAATAGAAACTGATTCAATTAAAATTCAATAGAGAAATACATAATATGTAATATGTATTATACATCCACGAAAATGTCTGAAAAAAATATGTTTATCCTGTGGTAAAAAGTTGTATGAAAAGGTACTGAAAATAATATCGCTCACTTGAAAAGATTAGATTTCAATTATTTATTTTTTTGAATATTTTTTACGGACTAATATGGAAATTTTTCACAATTAATTTTAAACACCGTTAATTATCACGTCATGATTTTTTTAGAATTAAATATCACTTTGGATTTTAAACAATAACACTATTTGAATATCACTTAAATTGTCACATAACTGAAACAATGAATGCTCAATAAAATACTTTAAACTCGTAAAATACTTTAAATTCACTGTGGCGAAATCTTCATAGATGAACACATCTAACTTTGTTGAGAACACACACACACACATACAAAAAATCTCAGGTTCTTATAAGATGAGAAGTATATCAAAAGTTTTAAATATTTTATGACAACAAAATTTAACTGTTTTTGATCATTGTCAACCAAATCCAAAACCCGTTACATTTTTATTTGAGTCATCAATCTACTCTTAAAAATTATGATTTAAAGCAGTGCCGTCGCTACACGTAATTATAGCAGGTGTCCACGTGTAGTGGTAAATTTGAAGAGATTACCAAATGCCTAAGAGTCCAGAGGCAATTTATAAATAGGTCAGAAAAGGAGTGTAAAAATACAATCTTGTTTGAGGCGGCCAAATGTCTAGCGCCGGCACTGATTAAAAGACAATGTTACAATTGTTTCAATAATTATTTAATGCATGTATGCCCATTATAACAACTTTATATTTATATTTGAAATCAAAATAAATAATTTATAACAGTGTTCATCTGATAAGAAATTTTATTTTACCATGCCCCCTAGTTGTAAGTGATGAGAAAGATATTTTTTCGTTGAGTTCCGGGTTGGAAACGGCACTTATTTCCGTATTTCATTTACAGAAAAAATATTCACCAGAAATACTTCTCATCTGTCAAAGAGACCTTATGTAGAACATATATAGCAAATATATTATGAATACGGGATGTAAATAATGATTACAATGACTTTTATGATGTATCGTCGTTAGCCTTTTTGTAGGCATTTTGTTGGGTGGCCTTTTTGGGCTTTCTTGCACACAAAGCCCAGTCTTTAAAGACGAGCTGTGTTTTCTTCTTTTGCGCGTTTTTTGATTTTTGATCAACGTAATGAGCTGAAAGAAACAAATAAGAAAACAATCGGATTAGATTCTGGTTTGATACTCCTTATAATACCACTCCTATATGCATTACAAACTTAACGTTAAATAACATATATATACAGATGATTCAAATAATTTAAAATGCTTCGTCGTACATCTTTATAAAAACGAATATTATCACAAAGTAAAGTTTAAAAATTACAGACCCGCCTCATGTTTAAAGCCACCCGAAATTAATAATGCCAAATAGGGTATCCAATCCCAAAGCCTTTTTCCAATCCCGGGATCTCGGGATTGGGATTTTCTCACCGAGAAAATTGAAATCCTCTATTTGGTATACTTTTTTCCCGATTGTCACAGAACTTCGTTTTTTTATAGCTCACCGAGGAATATGAAATTCTCGATCGTGTAAATTTTCGGGATTTGCTCAAAATTTCTCAATCCCGAAATCCCGGGATCGCAGCCGTATCAATCCCGGAACTTTGGGATCAGAAAATTGAACGGGATTCCGGGATTACGGGATTGGATTGGCATTGCCAATATGCTCGATAATAAAAGAAGTTTTCCAACATACTTTTTTTATCTGATAATAGTGCTCTTTTGCATTTTTGAGCAAGATATATTGTTTTTTTGCAATTTAAAGACAGCTGGTTTATAAAAAAATACTGTCTCAAAGTTCAATTTCATATAGGGTATAGCTATAGAGAAAGGGTTTCCAACCTTTTTTGCCCTGGGATCGACTTTTTAATCTTAAGTTTTCTCGCGATCGACTTCTAACATGATTCTTATAATAAATTTTATTTAGTATGGTTTTTTCCCTTCTTCAAACATATAAATGTTTATTTTAAATGTGCAATACATATCATTAGATAGGTATGTGCTTACAAAATAATTCAATTTTAGTATTTTTGTATATTTTATATTAAAATTATATATTTTTTCGAAATTCACGGACGCTTTCGGGATCGACCAAATTTTGCCTTAGGATCGACTGGTCGATCGCGATCTACCGGTTGGGTACCCATACTATATAGGATGTGATAAATCAAAACGAATAATATGTCGCCACAATCTCTTATTATTGTTTCTTTACGTATATGTTATAAACATATACAGTAAATTTATTTAAAATTAAATATATAAAATGATGTAACTTTTTTTCTGACATTTTAATTTGTTTGTAATTTGAGAAATCCATTTTGAAAATTGAAACACGATTTTGACCGCGCCTTGCGTTTTGCCGCAATAAACCGGCGAACAGATTAACGTGTTGAAGGTGCGGGCCTGTAATTTTTTAAATTGATTTTATTCATTATTTTTTTTAATTCAAAGATATAATGAAGACACATTTTAAATTATTAAGCATTATTTAAAAAAGCCATGCACAGTGTTATCATTATAAATTAAATTAATTATCTAACATTATTCCAGACTAAAAGAATTGACAACTTCTTGGTTGCGGGTCACCGAAAAGCAATCAAAATGTTATCAAGTTAATTTAATGAAATTAAAAAGAGGCGCGTTTTTATCATGTTTGTAATGTTATTTGATAAGTGAATTTATATTATATTAATCATTTTAATGATGACGAAAATTCATGTTTTATCTCCGTAATGTGTTCACTGTACAAAATAAGATTTGAATCTTTTACGCGATAACGTCAATGACAACACGGGCAATATGAGCAATAGGTTACGTTCCAGTAAAACACAATCTTCAAAATAACATTATGCAAGTGCCATTTTAGCTTCCTCAAAACGCCATCTGTGGCACAATAAATAAATATCGACACGGTGAATATTCTCAACACGTTCAAAATACTAACTGGTCGAGTGTGACAACATCTTCGTTTCCTGTGTAAGTCCGCGCCAATCTCAATGCCAAGTCGTTGGCTTCAGATCCTGAGTTGACCATGTAACAGATGGAGAGACCCGCAGGCATCAAGTTTGTAAGCCGTTCGGCCAGGATGACCAGCTGATCATGGAGATAGCGGTTGTTTGTAGACAGGACCGCCATCTGCTGGCAACCAGCCTCAACCACACGGGGGTGACAATGACCAACTGTTAAAAAATAAAAAATAATCTACATAAACATACAGTTTATTATATATATACATATATATTTATATATTGTTTTACACCAATACTATTTGGGTAACAAGCAATTCAAATCATATGATAGTCTGCCACATCAATATTTAAATAGTTTAATTTCTTGAAAAAATCGATTTCAACCAAATCATAAAAACATTTTTAAAAAGTTTCGATTAAAAAAAAACTTTAGTCGGCAGTATGTGACAAAATGTGCTGCAAACAAGCACTGACACAATCAAACATGTCGTTTTCAACGCAAGAAAACAAAAGACAAAGGAAAGAAAAACAAACATTGCGATAACACTAATCGTATACGCTCTTTTGTTTTGTCGCTCTTTTGCTAGGGCAAAAATAAAATTGTTGTCTTTTGAGCATAAAAAAAAGAACTTGTAGAAACAGAAACTTGTTTATTTTATCGTGATGGTACATTGGCGCTATTAGGTTGTTTCAAAGTTTCAACTCCGGAATAGTTCAACTATATTATTCTCTGTCCTTATACAGGTAAGTTGGCACAGTTGTATAACATATATATTTCTTTTTTGAAAAAAAAAAACTATGGCAACACTGATGAAAGAAAAGTTTTTCGTAAAAGTCTTAGGGTACAAGATTTATTATACAACGTAAACATTTTGTATACCTACTTACATGAATACTAATTTCAGAAATGTAGTTTAACTATCGAACATTATCATCTGCTTATAAGAGCAGATTTGGCACGAAATTGAACACTATTTTTCTAATATAGCCACGTCCTGTCGTAATGAAGAGCATATGGACTCCTAACATATGTAGCTTATTTCAAGAAAAAAATCATACGAGAATTGCGGCGTTCGAATGTTCGGCTGTGCCTAAAATTTCTCTTTTTCAGAGAGAACAAAAATAGAAAGATACGGCTTAGGACAGGACTAGTGGATTGCTAATCGCTTTTGCTATTTATTAAAACAACCATGAATTCGTCTTGTCACAAATACTGACACTCAACATCCAAGAATGTCCATAAAAGCACGAAACGCGGCGATGGCAGTTGCCTCTAAAGCAGCGGTCACCAAACTACGGCCCGCTGAAGATTTTCATCCGGCCCGCAAAAAGTTCTAGATTCTTGCATAGAAATTATTCATATAAGAAATATATTTTTTTATGATTTGACAACTATTTATTTCAAATCATCAATTGTCCTACAACTATCTGGTAGGGGACTCAAAGTGAAGGAAGTTGGATAGAAATTGGAGGCGAGACGACCAGATGTTCGTTTACTCAAAAATTTCTCGAATATTCTCATTTATTGAAATTCTAAGAAGGGCAAATATTTGTTTACATTCTAATTATTGTGTAACCACATAAAATGAAATACTATTCGGATTGGGTTCCAATAAGAATTTATTTGTCGTCCGGCCCACTTAGTTTTTAAAAAGTTCAATCCGGCCTGCTTCTCAAAAAGTTTGGTGACCCCTGCTCTAGAGTCAGTTAATGCTGTAAGTAGGGAATCCAATGCCGGACCCTTTTTGTAATCCCGGGATTTCGGGTTTGACAATTTTTCCATACTGGGACCCCAGCTTTGAACATTTACTATAAAATCGTGCAGAAATTTGGGATTCGGAGTTGAGATTTTTTTTCCGAGAAATTAGCGGAATTTCCAAAATGAAAATTATCTCTCTCACTAATTTCAAAAATTAGGATTAGTATTATTGCAATCCCGGGATTAGAGGCCTTGGCTTCAAGTGTGTGCGACCGACGGCGTTAATTGCACACCGACACCTAACACGGGGTTCTCGTAAATAAAATGATTTGTTAAGATGAGCTTCTATTGGATCCACATGATTCACATTGGAAGAGGATATGTTAAAGCAACAATAATTTTTCCAAAAAGAAATATTAAAATCCGTGGTAAGCGAAAAAGTACCTTCAAAGTCTAATCCGTGCTTACAAACCATCCATGAAATTTTATTATACACTAAAAATAAAGATAAAAAATTCTCAACCTTTGTACGTGTGATTTAATAATATAATACATTTTCATATCGTCTATTCAAATAGTGTTCAATCATATTTAACGATTTAAGAAAATACGACGGTGCTTTGTTTTTCTACTGAATTTTCACGAAACAGCCCGCGGTCACTGATATTACTATGCAGCATAATCAATGGGAAACTTCGATACGGTATAGTTAAGTCAAAGTTTTCGGCTCCTAAATAATAAGTTTTTAATCAATTTAAATCAGTTAAACGTAAACCAAGTATAAATAAAGGTAAATATGTATATAATACAAATGTTTTCTCTTATCAAATAAGAAATTTATTAAATAAGTTTAATTAAATTTATTAAATAACACCGCCGTACATATAGCCGCCTAACATAACGCAAAGTCAAATTTAAATTTGTTGTACATGTTTTTAATGTACAACATTTTTTCAATGCTCGCAATTCAGTTGACAATGCTCGCAATGAGTGAAACCGGTCCTGACCTAATTAATAAAGTGGAATGAAGTACAAAGGAATATTTTGTTTTTATTAATATAATGCCTTTCCACCAAGTATTGACAGTGAACACTCTAAAAGTGATCTACATTATTTATATAAAATTAGTTCATAGCTAATTCGGCGTGCGTTACTCAGCTATATATGTAGACTGGCTTAGAAGAGATACACAGGGGTGGGGTGGAGGGGGCTCAGGGGGGCTTGCCCGAGCCCCTTGTTAAGTTAAGAAAATCATTCGTCTCAGATCATCTTCATTATTATTATCTTTTTTACGCGATTTTTTAAACAACGACATCGTTATTTTTAAAATAACACAGTTTTTCAAATCAGATCAGATCCGGAACCGATCTTCAATTTTCCTATGAATTATATCACTATTCTACACCGTTTTTTGTGGAGCGTATCAACCACGTTAAAAAAAATGATTGTATACGATATATGACCCGAACCCGATCCGGACCCGGAATCGGCAGGTTTTAAGACTCGGATTTTCAGAAACCCTTATAAAAACGACACCGTGCAAATCTCATACGTTATTTAGTTTGATCAATGAAATATAAACTATTTTTTACAGAACACGGTAGTAAAGTTTTTATTGCAAAACTAAGTGAATTGTCTCGATTTATGATTCACGCATCAAATCAGTCAGCTCGGTTTTCTCAAAGAAGATACTTACTAATATTGAAATCACAGCGTATGTTTCATTGCTCATAATATGACTTCTTCCGTAAGCTATCGGTTTTCTTATGATAGCAGTAAATAAATCTAAATAGCACATAAACCCAGAATCGAATGAAACCCAAACGTTACGACACATTTAACAATTCTGTAACTGAAATATTCTTTGAGAGTTTTTTACTTATTGGTGGTTATGACTGTGGAGTACTTTTGCGGTTGGTTGGTCTTAAGTAAACGATGCTCTTGTGGTATCCCATTTTAAAAAGTTTGCGAAACACCAGATTTCATCTGGGATAAGTTTCAGAAATCACCGTGCAAAAAAAACGGTGATGAAACGCATTTCAAATTAAGATACGAGCTCAATTACTTTAAAAAACAATACGATTTCTAAAAGTAGAATCATTTGTCACTTTTAATGTGTTTACACTATATTCAAAAAATTAAATACTCATTTTTTAACTAATTACACTTTTATTTTATATAAGCAAAACCGGTTCTGATCATAAGAAATAAAAGTGGAATTAGTACAAAATTTAAAAAATATCACATTCTTTAGTGACTGATATTTTTTTCATATTCAGTGTAAGCATTATTTTAAGAGATAAAATCGTAACGCGTATCAACACTAATTGAAAATATTCGTAATGAGTGAAACCGGTCCTGATTTTGATAAATAAATATGAAGTTACTACAAAAGAATGTTTAATTTTTTAGTAGAATATTTTTTCTTCTTATGTATACTAATATTTTAGCGTGAAAGAACTAAAAACTAAAATATTACAATAGTATGCATACAAATATTTCTCACATTCATGTCATGCATATAAAACATTATAAATCTTTTTGATTTTTTTTAATTGTTTTTTTACAACACTTAAGACCATGTTAGTTTAAATTCACATAAAAATAAACGTGCAAAAAAAGAATCAGGTACATTAACATATTATGTCTTACCCAACACATAAGTATCTTAAAGTCTTTCGTGCAGTATACATTTCATACACTAGAAGTCTTTTACACTTTTTTTTTGCTTTGGGTAAACGGGTGCTATTTACCATGGTCTATTTGAATTGCTCGATTATTCAAACTACGTACAAGGTTTCTGACAGTAATAAAAATGAATTATGTACACACTTTTATGGTATATAAATAATCTATGTCCATTTTACTGTACAAATCGAATAATAATATGATTTGATTTGCATCAATCGTCACCTTTCATTTTTTCTTTAACTTACTGCAGTAAATCAAATAAGCATACATCATTCATTGGAATAAGGCAGCGGCGGGCTGCCAATACGTAAACAAGGGGCTCGCTTAATCTCAAAGCAATTTTCGGTGTTCTGGAGAAGGAGTGAATTTTTTATCACTCCTATTCAATTATATGCAATACTTAAATAAGCATTCGATTGTGACTAAATACATTTATAATATGTAAAAATATCCAATTTACCGAAAACTTATCAATGTAAATGGCTAAAAATGTACTACTGTGTATATTGAAGCTGTCGTAGATATTGAATATGTCAAAAATTGCAATTATGTACAAATTTGATATGAGAATATTGTTTTCTCTTAAATTCACAAGAGGCTTGCGCACTTTAGCAACATTTTACAAGGGGCTCGCACGAGCCTTTTCTAGCCCATCTCTGGAATAAGATTAATAAAAAATCAAAGTATTTTATTTCTACAAATATTTCACTTTGATATGGAGTTCTACTCAATTAAATGCCAGTTCAATCAATTATTAGTTGGCTTTTTAATATTTTATGAAAATCATTAGTTTTTAAATATTAAGTTTGTTAGTTAATTATGTGTTTTGCTCAATTCTCTTTGTCAGCCATTATTCAAAGTACAATTTTCTTATTCTAATTCAAAAAACACATTTGAAATATTTTGCATTATATAATATTAAATTTCTTTACTATGTTGCATCTATTTCTTCCTGGGAAAAATTTCCACCGATGGGCATCAATCAGGATTGCTTTTTAGACGATTTAGTTATGTTGTAATACTGATAGCATTTGGCTAGTGGCTTACGCATCAGACGTCCGTTCTGTGATCCGAGATATGTATCCATAGCTGAAAATATGCGTACATAAACTTATCTTTCAGCATTTCCGTATAGTGACAAAACACACATACGCTTGGCAAAGCTCCATAATTACCTCTTTCAGAACACATATTCGACAAGAAGCTCGTACGGCAATTTTCTCACATTACTGAACTAATCCGAACACACATAAAAATACATTAATTTGTACGAAACCAAAAATCGTAGATCTTATTCAAATATTAGAAACGCTACTCTACATAAAAGAACTACATTTCTCCATTCCGTAATGTGTTTTGTATTTCTTGTATGTACTTATAATAACATACTTAATATGAATAATTCAAGATGAAGTGAAGATCACATTTTCATATGAATAAAACATACGTATAAATTAAATCTCTCTATGAATACAGAAGGTGTTTATATTTTATTTTATCACTATGAGAATTTGTATTGTTTACTGCGAAATGATAATGAATCAACGATTTATTATACTCTTAAATAATACATATTATTATGCACCCTGGCTTAGTTACAAAAAATGTATGTGTCACTAAGCAAGTTATCATCAAAAGTATAAAACACGATAGGACAAAGCGGTCACCTTACGATATGTAATATTTTGGCACTAAGATCGAAGGTGAACGTACAGAAATCATATGTATTCTTATCAACAAGTGCATTCAAAAATAATACGTTATCGTTTTTGTGATCTCTTATAATTTTTATACATATAATCAGTGGTTTTTCCCATGTAACGCGGTGGAACGGTATTCTGGCAACTTTTTCTCGTAGTTTTTAATGTTTAAAACAATATTCGCAAAATTTTATTTTTATTTTCCTTTGAAAACTTTTCTTATGTTTGAAAATATTTTTTTCAATCATGATCTCGGTTTTTGAAATTCGATTGTTTATGGGAAGACGTTTATGGAGAAGGAAGAAAAATAAAATCACTCAAAAGGGGCCATGGGCCAAAAAAAGGTGAGGAACACTGCTATAAACAAATGACCTTAGTGAAATTAAAATATAATTTAAGAAATGTGTATTTGTTTTACTATACATCAACATTTTTTAAGGTCATAGTTTGTCTTTATAATTTAACCGATAAGTAACCGAGAGTCTCGATTTTCGAGAATTTCCGGGACTATTGTGTCTCGAGAACCGGTATTTGAAAAAAACCGATACTTCAGAATGCCTACTGGATAATACATCGTCTTTGATTTTTAATTATATTAAAAGAAATCATAAATTTGGAAATTATCATATATCCTCAATTCGACGACTGCTATTCGATAGTTTAAACGATTGATTACTGCAAAATAACACCACTTTCTAGTTTTAATAACCGTTCAACGCATACAACATACGACGTAAATTAATCATGGCGTGTTACAAATTGTGCTGTAATTGGCTGCCATATCCGTCGAATTGATTTGATTTCAATGGAAATGGAAACGCGTTAACTGGTTAATAAACTATTAATCATGCTAACTAACCTGTAGCGCTTCAATATAAGTACTTAATAACGTTAAGTATATCATAGGAACATTGTTTTAGCGCAGAGAATTTCAAATCTCTAAGATCGACATTTACATTTAAAGTCGAACTCGGTTATTACGATCACGGAAATAACGAGAAATCAGATGTAATGAGGAAAAATTCGTTGACATTTTAGTTTATGCTTTTTTCCATACATTTATTCACTTTTATAACGACCTACTTCTCGGGCATACCGAGCAAAAATATTGTCAAAAATTTGAAACAATGAGACTAGGGAATCCTATCCCGAGCCAAAATGTTGATCCCGGGACTTCGAGATTAGAATTTTTCGATCCCGGGATCCCGGGACTGGTCCCGGGATCAGTACATTTTTTTAAAAAAATAAAAAATGATAATATTGGTGAAGAATAAATTAAAAAAATATATTCTATATTATATTACCAGCTGTAAGCTGCCAATACGTTACCAAAAAGCTCTCTTAATCTCAGTTATTCGCGATGTAGAGGTGAATGAGTGGATTTTTTAATTATTCGTAAAAAATAAGCGAAATCATTATTAAACTAACTTAATATGCAAAAATACGAAATATAACTTAAAATGGTTAATTTTGATAGCTGAAAAAAGCAATTACCTACTTCAGACTGCAAGAATGAAGATTTCTAAAATTTTTGTCTATATACATACATTCTTAATAATTTTATTGAAGTAAATAGACGTAATTTAAATATTAAAATATTCCCAGAGTCAGTACCGGCGCGAGGTTATTTGGCGCCCTAGGCAACGGTTATTGGCGCGCCCCCTTTTTAACAAACTGAAATATTTTTTTAATATGCAAGTCCGTTTTTAATGTGGATTATATGGCCTCCTAATGGCGGTATCTCAACATAAGTTTTACGAGAACTGTTTGTTACTCAGTCGCTTAATTTCTATTTTTCGAAGTTTATAGAATACGATACATAATTATAACGAAAAGGTAACAAGCATAATAAAAAAACGTACTATTATATGTTATTAGATTATTATTTTTTTATCATGTCCGCTCCCAATATGGAGCATATGGACTCGTAATGGAGTTTATCTCAACAGAAGTATTTCTACGAGAACTGCTTGTTTCTCAGTTGCTCAACCTCTCTTTTTCCAAAGAGAGTAGGAATAGAAGGAATGGGCTAAGACAGGATTAGTGGTTAGCTAATCGCTCTCGATACGCCTCGTTCATGGGATAGGATGGGTGGGAGGGTGGAATTCAAGACATCGTTTTGATATCTCAATTTATGCGCCCTAGGCGATTGCCTATTTCGCCTGTATGGTGGCGCCGGCCCTGCCCAGAGTAACAAAGCATCGATTGTTTCACCATTTAATCAAAGGTTTAAGTTTACGGTACAAAATGATTTTTTACGAACAATAAATTCCGCAAAACAAACACCATTGATATCTGGTAATATTCATTGATGTAGGAGAACAAAGCGAAAAATAAATTTAAAAAATATCGAAATATGAAGCATTATAATAACAAACAATAAATATTGTCGACAAATGCATTCAAATACAGTACACGTGCGTATAATGCATTGAAGAAATTTAATAATTGGCATCATGTTACCTTTTCGGCTGCAACTAGCTCTTATCGTAAACTTTTATCGCAAAGTCGTCTTAATAATAAAATTGGGCATCGTTTATTGCATATGCTTGAACTGCCGACTTCAAAACCAACACGTTTCTGTTTTAAAATCAGTCCCGAAAGTTTCGGTATCATGTCTTCTAATCCCGGGATTGAAATGGATCGAAAACTGTACAAGATCTTGGGATCCCGGGATTGGATTCCCTAAATGAGAGTGAAAACAATAAAACAAGCATCAATTTTAAATTTTATAAGAAAATTAGATTGACAGAAAAATGGAATATGTGTGTAACGGGTGTTTAACTGGTGTGTTAATAAATTCTAATTTTGTATTTTTGTGTTATGCGACCGCTCCAGATACTTCATGTTTTTATGTGATGGGTATGTTTGTAAGCATTTAAAAATTCATATTCTCTGATATAACAAGTAATGCTTATAACGATCAAATTCAGTCGGTCCCATCTTCTTCGTAATAACCTTGTTCGACTGTATATTATCTACAAGTGTCATATCTTTTGGATTTAGCGATAGTATGAAGTACCCCATTCTGGGTGTCTCCGAACTTTTCCTGAGACTGATGGCTTTTTAATTTCATGTTATTGTATGAGACACCAATAAAAGAAGGATCTAAAACTCGAGTTTACAGTTGTATTTGGTTTTTATGGTTGGTATAACTTAAATTAAATAATTGTGGCTATGTTTACTTTTGTTATAGTTGATCTGTCAAACTCCAAAGGTTAACAGATTCACTCAGTTATTCAAAAGTGTGAATAATCAACAAAATACAAATAAAAATGGATTAACCAACTTATTGCATTTCACACAATATCTTTAAATTGACGAATCAATATTTGCATTCTTTCCTATTATTTTAACAAGCCCGATTCTGATCATTAAAATAAAATAACCTTTACAATCATCAATATCAATTTCACATGAAGAGTTACATTACTATTAGCATGCATACAGAAATCGGGTCATTCAAATCAGCTTATTGATAAGGGAGTAGACTAACAAGGATACGTGCTATATTATGTATTGAGTGCAACACTGCAACTAAACACACGTGAAATAAGCACACTGTTGCCTGGGACGATGAAGCAATCTACAACGACAACGACACTGTTAATAATATATGGGGGACCTCGGTAGATCAATTCAATTAACATCCATTAGCATCTGCAATTTGCAGGTGATAGCGAAATGTATTTCACTTGTATTCTTAATCCGTTAGCGCTTATTCAGTTTAACCTTTCTTCAAGTTTATTTAAATAAAAATATATTATATTATCTTTTAATAAAAACAATAATGCAGTTTAATATAATTTGTACACATCTTGTGTGCACAATGTCACCAAGAGCAATTTCTTCAGCGAGTACGAATTTCAGTAAAAATCAATACAGCTGAAGATGCTTACGCACTGCGCGAATCCGGTCATAACACTCCAAAGAATTAAGCACATTTTTATTGACATTTTATAGTAAATATTCGCCAGACGTTTTTCTTAAACGTTTTCTCATCACCCGATAGAATATTTAATTAGATAGTTTTGTAGAATACACCCGAAAAATGTATAATATTATACATTTGTATGTGCTTATATCATGGAAATTAGTCGACTAACGAAATCAGAGCCTTCTTATAAACTAGGAGTTTTGTTTCTTCAAACATATTGTATTTCACCATGAACGGCATTTATCAATATTTAATTTAGACATTATTTATGTTTATTTGCAGGAAAAAAAGACACATTCAAGGGTTACTTCAAGCAAAGTGTCATTCAATTATTTTCATTACAGAAATCAGTTTTGAAATTAAGTGTTTACACAAAGGAAATTTCGAATGAATTTACAAACAAGCAGTAATTATGTTGCATCAAAAAACATTTGTAAAAAATGCATATTTCTCGTAAATTATCATTATTCATTGATAGCTTATATGACGGCAAATTGGTTGACCTATAAGTCCTAGCACCACCTGCTCTACATTACGCTAATATTACGGTAATTGCAACCACTTATATTACTGTAGTATAATTACTTTCATTAAAAATTGAGTACGTTCATATTCATGACGCTTAAATAAATTAAAAAATACTTCAATGACAAATGAAAGAATTTTTGTAATCGTAGAAATGTGTTGTCATTTATAATTAAATGATTTCTTATTGCGAACAATAAATCAGTTTAAGAAATCTTTAATAATGCTGGTATCTAGTTAAAATAATAGCATATTGCGAGAAATGTTATTCTTTGAAGACAAATTTCGAAACTGACTCAATAAAACCAACTTATCAAATTATCAATGAACTTTTCAAATACTCATAAAATACATTATCAAATAAAACTAGCCATAATAAAAAAAATATAAAAACGGTAATTATTTTCGACCTTCTCGATTACTAGTTCAAATACGTAAATATAGAAAACAGTTAAAATGATAACTCATGAATTATCTTTATTACTATTCCATTGACTATCATATTATTTCTTATCAATATTGCGTAATGTTTCTGTTTTTTTTATAATTAAAAAAATATTTATCAAAATAAATAACATTAAAAAACAAACGTATTGATACGGTTAATGCTGTTTCATAATATGAATGACTTATTTTTAATAATCGATATAGAATTAAAAATAGTTTTCTCGCTCAAGTTTTTTCAAATCAGTTATAAAAAACTAAAACGAAATATTTCATTCGAATATGATTTTTTCACTTAGTGTTTTCTCAAGCTTGTTTCAATCAACTTATACGACATACCTAACATAATAGTATGTAGTATAATATAAATTTAATATTTTAAACCAGAACCGAACTTAAAACCGGAAAAAAATGTTATTTTTGCCGGAACGAAAACTGAAAGCGATATTTTTTTCGATTTACGACATTTTTTTTTACTAAGGCAGCTATATCAATCTCGATGTTTGTGGTTGCTAATCGCAGTAAATTGGAATTACTAAAAATGAATGTTTGGCGGCGGAATGCAACACCTAAGCAAAAATTACAAATATTCGTTACAAATATGGTAATATTTTTTTTATGTATTATACCAATAAAAAAATGCAAAATCTATAGAAAGTTGAAAACTTCGAAAGGGTCACACAAAACCTTCAATAGGGCCACATTTGGCATCCGGGCCAAGACTTGGGCTTGTCTGGTCTAGGGAGTCCAATTTAGGACGAATATAAAAATATCAGAATTTTGATATTTCATAAAATACTGATAATGGATTAAATAAAGCCAAACAATACGACCATTTTGAATCTCAATACTGGGCGAGCAAATAAAAATCGGTATTTCGATATTTTTTTTAAAATACGGTCATTAAAGTCATACATCATCACAATAGTGATTTTTTTAAACCGGTATTTTGATAATGAAAACACCATGATTACTGGCTTCCCGGTTTTCATAAAAACGATGTTGCATTCCCTATACAGTGGAACCCCGATCTACCGTTCTCGCATTGTTCGTTTTCCCGCATGGATCGTTTATTTTTCATAGTCCAGGCCAAACACCCATAAGAACAATGTAAAAGAATCCCGCATTAATCGTTCCCCGATTTAACGTTTTCCTCGATCTATCGTTTACATATTTTGGTCCCGTCACGAATATTATCCCGATTGACCGTTTTCGTTGAATATTTTTCATAAATAGATTTGCCTCGCACTCCATTTCGCGTTTTTTTTCAGTGGAACCCCGATCTACCGTTCTCGCTATCTTCGTTTTTTATGCATGGATCGTTTATTTTTCACTCGACCAAGACCCCGTCATAACAATATTAAATAATTTCACGTTTATCATTCCCTGATTTACTGATTTCCTCGATATTATTGTCCCGTCCCAATTATTATCCCGATTGACCGTTTTTGTAGACATTTTTTTTACATGCATAAATAAACAAGTTATTAAAATTAATCATTTTTTGGTATTAGTTGAAGATTTCCCGCATTATCGGTTTCCCTCATTATTCGTTCATTTATTACGGTCCCTTGAAAAACGTAGAATCGAGGTTCCACTGTATATGGACATTCGTAATTATGGACAATTCGATACATTATAGAAGCGAACATGTATGAAACAGTTATAGTTATTAAGTCATGGCAAACCGCTCTCTGTTGTAGAAACAATTTAGTATTTAGAGTCAATCGATTGATGTAATTTTAGTTTAGTAAAATGATTGTATTGCTTACCGTGCGCGACATTGTTGATGCAATCCAAATATTCTTCTCCGTTTTCATCGTACATAAACTGCCCTTTCGCCTTTACAATCTTCAAAGGCGATGACCCAAAGAAAAGCTCACAATTTTGCCTGCAATTAAAATAACATCATATTTAGTTTAACGTTCTGAAAACGAAGATTATGGGAAACTTTTTTATCACTGTCTATTAAATTGTGCAGTTATAATTTATAAGAGTAGCAATTTGTTCTCCGTTGCATTTTCCAAATCCCAAAACAAATATAATACACTAAATGTGTTGTTTTTCCAATTTCGAAACACGCTCGTATGCAATATTTGGTCAATGCTTCTTTAATCGCAAAAATCAACAAAGCAATGAACTTATTTGCATTCGTTTTATTATTTTGCGGGTAATGTCTTACAGTGTAAACATGTAAAAATATATGAAATCACAAATTATCATTCCATTAAACTGTTCCTTATTTTTTTACTCACTTTTTAAATTCATTTGATTTTTTAAGCCCGATGAAAACTTTTCGACCTTATGGCTTATATGGAAATTTTAAATTTAAAAAAAAACGTCAATACATGATGTTTTCAGTGTACCTTTCCCTTTTTGCCGTTGTAAATTACCTGAGCATGTGTGAATCAATTTATTTAACTATATCAATCGCTTAATAAGTTAAGTCGCTCTGGAATGTTATTTATGAACATCCATACTGCAGGGTTTCCCAAACTTATTGTGCAATGGAACACTTCGCAAATCTGGAAATGTTCCCGGAACATAGCTTATTTATTAGGTCGGGTAATTCATTATGTTGAACAAATATGTATTATTAAATCACTTAATATTTATTAATCAATTATGTTTAAAACATGTTACATAAAAATATGAGTAAATAAAGCTCATGGTGATTGAAAATACCACCTGTACTAAGATAATTGACGTTTTTACCATGAGTGGAGATTTATCATCACTCAATTTTTAATAATATTAAGTCGAAGATGCTTAAATGTGTTTTAGCGTACATTACCATTCTAAATTTTTGCAGAACACCTATTTATCTTCCACGGAACACTAGTGTTCCGCGGAACATAGTTTGGGAAGCCTTGATTTATAGGATGTAATCAGCGGAGTTACGGGAAGCTAAGATGACCTGAGAGGAATCTCGTAAAAAATTTAATTCAAATATTTGATTTTTTCTATTATATCAAATATCGACTTTATTTTATTTTCGATAACGAAAAACCGGTATTTTCACATTTAAAAAATCCGTATTTCGGTATTGAAAAATTAACATGAATACCGGAATCCCGGTTACGTAATATCAGTATTGCAATCTTTACTCGAGACTTTGCTTTTAACGTGTTTTTTTTCGTTAAATTTTCTTGAAAGTATCAATAGATAATATTTATATCATTCAGCTAATACGCTCATAGAAATAATTTAATACTCACGCGATGTGTTTATCCCTCAATCGAATCGTCTCGTCTTTGCACATACGTTCCTGGTCCATCATTTTGTTTTATATTATACACTTTTTCTCCGAGAAAGAATACAAATTCACCAATCGCTTTGGCTCAAGAATTTTCTGAAATACGAAATCTTTGCAGTCTTGGAGTTGCGTTCTTATTTTCTCGGTGTTTATTTCCCAACAGGAGATCGATTGGCGGCAGCTTGATCGATGGTCCCGGTGGAGTTACTGCAAATTGCAAACACGGAAAAATGCAGTTAGACTAGAAGGAAATTGCACCGAAAACCGTTTACCATCGACAAGAGAATTTACAAGAGGTCAAACTAAAAATCGACATGTTCCATTTTTCAACACTTTTTAATGGTTTACGTTTACATACTTGAACTATTTTTGTAAAAAATATTTAATTTCGTGTTCTAATGGCACTTCTATTAAGTATTATTAGTGACAATAATATGTCGTTATTCTGAAGTTCACAAAAATGGAACTGTGGCAGGATGCTGAACTCTGAACAAAAGCTGCACAATTCGATCCAACCGTCCGTTGGACCGATCGGTCACGCCAACTTGGTGACCAATAAGCTAATAAACCAGGCTTTCGTGGTGTAATACGGAGGGCTCATAAGCCTTCATTAATAAAAGTTTTCAGTGTTTCTATGTTAGGCTATGTGTAGAGGGATGGGTTTTCTGTACAAATGTAATTGCACAAGCAGTCTTCAAGAAGCGAGCCAAGTTGTCACAAATCTACTGCTAAGCTGATCCGCAGTCACTGCATTCTAATTATGTATATTTGTAATTCACTGCGGTTTAGCTTAGAAGCATTTAGCCAGTAAAAGTTGTTTTAATAAATTATGGTATTCGTTGGCTGTTCTAGCCGTCCATTAGACCAATCAGCCTACTTAAAGGCTAATGAGGCAAATTGCCATATCTTTAAAAAATACAGTACCCTAGGTAGAACTAGTATAACTTAATTATTGGAAGGTTGTTTTATTTAGATTGTAGAGCTTTACATTTTTCATCTATAAGCTGGGCCGGTGCCGCCATATAGGTGAAATAGGCAACCGCCAAGGGCGCAAACCATTGGGAGCGCATAAATGGACTATTCAAATTATTTGGATATACTCGTTTGTATTTGTTCGTTGTAATTATAAATCGTATTATATATAGTTCGAAAAAGAGAGGTTGAGCGACTTGTAACAAACATTTCACGTAGTAAAACTTCTGTTGAGATAACTCCATTAAGTGACCGTATACTTCACATTGGGAGCGAACATGGATGTATAAAAAATATGTCTATGATCCAAAGTTATTTTTTTAATTATTTCGAAAAAAATGGAACGATTTGTTAAAAAGGGGGCGCGCCAATAATTACTGCCTAGGGCGCCAAATAAACTTGCGCCGCTAATATCTGTAAGTACTCTCAAATGCATGCTGCCAATTCATGAACCGTATCCAATGAGACGTTCCTGGTTAGCGATAAAAACTATAGTGTTTTACTATGTCTATGTCTCATTTAAATTAACGGATGGGAAAGCAGTGGTTAATGGAGAAGAGCAATCAAATTGAAATCTTTAGTCCAAAAACTGGTTATTTCATTGAAATCAAATTTTACAGGAGAGACTAAAAACCGTATATATTTCGTAAATCAATGAATGTGACATTTTTTTTAAATAGCAACTCTTGAGAATATGCATAAGCATGTGAATGAAAAAAAATATGTTGACGAGAACCGGCTGTAAATCATACGCCCAACCTGCCGGCTTTTGTCTCTTTATATGGATATAGCTCATAATATCCTAACGATTTATAAAAATATATGAATTTCTTTACTACATGACTGAAAATGCATGTTTTTTTCCAAAAGTCCACACGCAAAATATTGGTTAACCAAAACTATTTTTACTATTATTTTATCGTTAATAATAATTAATAAATATGTAATGAGGAATACAGAAACATTTTTTAACGGTTAAGGGTGAATTGCAATGACTAAAATCAAGATTTCCAGAAATTTCCGGCTCTTTGATTGCAGATTATAACCAATAATCTCCGTTAAAGAAATTGGAAGAATGATTTGTATTTCACCATTGGGTATTTTTATTTTGATTTTTATCCATGGTAAAATTGACCAGTTTTGCAAAAAAAAAGTTTGTATTTTTCGTAGAACATGCATTTAAGGGTTAAAGTTTTAAAAAAGCTTTTAATTTGAAGATAACGACGTAGCAAAATGAAAATAGTTACATTCATCCGGATTAAATGGTGTACATCTTATGACGCTGGAGCTCGCCGTTTGGGAGATTTTATGCAACAAGCAGATGCGATTATTTCGTGCTTTACATATGAGAACAAATTTCATAAATTATTCATATAATTTTTCATTTTGTATTATACAATCTGTTTCAGTATAACCACGGATTCACCGCTGTTTAGTTCCTAAAAAACTATGAATACGAGAACGATAGTTCAGGGTCCCACTATATTTACTTTAAATGAAAAGAAAAATTGATATTATTATATATTATTCGAGATCTGATTTTAATTAATTCAAATACAGGAAATATCTTTAAAAAATCTCGGCATCTAGGCTGCAACAATATGCAATTATATAGCACTTATTGAACGTTTCCAAAACTACAGTGATTGCAATCTTCGGAACATACAAACTGGTTATAAGTGGTAAGCTATCGAAATAGTTATCATTTTTTTTTAAATAGTTGAATAATTTTACAAAACTAACTATACAGTACGTCACTACCTGCTTACGTAAAACGCTATTGAGAAAAAAGATGTCAGTTTAGGGGTGGTGACATTTTCCAGACTGTTGAGAAAGCTCAAGTAAAGCTTATTTGTTCCTAACTAAACGTTTAAAAACTTTGAGTAAGTAACTTTCCAACAGAAAAACGTATTCGACAGACTAAGTAAAAACCTTAAAAGTTTTCTTGTGATAACGTTTTATACAATGAAAGCAAGGACTGAAATTAGGGATGGAAACCAAACCATCCAGTCGTGCAAGACCGTCTTGAGACTTAGAACATCTACAAATTGAAAATATTACATCCGAAAATGAAAAGATTATTTATTATTTAATCAGCGATGTTCCAATTCAATCAGGGCCAGATAAAAATATACCAATGATCTTTTATGAGCTGTATATAAAACAAAACAAACAATTCAATATTTAAAAAATATTAAACAATAATTAATATGTGTCTTTCACGCTATTCGTTTTTGGGGTTCATGTAAATTTTTAAAACGTCATGTTTATTGTTAGGAATAATTATTTTTAAAAATATTCTAAACAAAACCGTTTTCGCTGTTTGCCAACTTTTATGCTCAAATATCAACGTATTTTCGATTCATAAGTTTGTGCAAATAAATGATTTTTAAATACTTGCACATATAAATAAATCACTATATGTATATATTAACTGTTCAAATTATTACTTTGAATTTGAGATAATTAAATTTATAAAAAATTTAATGAATATACGTTGGTCAGATTATAAATGCATTAAATTAACACCGTTATTTATCGCAGTCTTTTTTATAATTCTAAAACGCGTTGGTGCGTTAAATGAGTTTTATTTTCACTTTCTCGCAAATTTCCAATTATGTTACAATCAATGTTCATAAACTCTTCAATGCTCGATAAGTAAACATATCGAGCCGTAATCGGCAGAACAACGTAAGCAACAATTCATACATTTTACAGTAATGGTCAGGTTTTAATCATTAATTAAAGTTTTATTAACTTACTCTCGTAATAAATTCGCAAAAATAGTTCTTTAAATGCACTTATTAATATTAGGTCAATTAAAGTTACTTGTACTAACTTATTACGAGAGAAAGTTAAAGACAACATTCTTCTGTAAACTTTATGAATTGTCGCTTACAATTTTTTGCCGATTACGGATCAATATTCATGTAAATTGTATGGATATGTCCAAAATGTGAATAAACGCTTTTTTTTATTTAAATCGTTCAAATTATGTACATTCACACGAGTTTTGTCACTAACGACCCGGGTTTCGCCTTTCGACATCTTCAGGCGTTCAAGTGCACGAATGAACTTAAACTTGTTTTTGATTAAATTAAACATCAAACTAATAAGAATAAAAATAAAAATAAAAAAGGCACTAAGTACCAAAAAAAAAAGTGAATATGCAGAAATGTTTTATGTGACACATATAACATATCTTCAAACTGACTTTTTTTATTTTTTTTTGTTAGTGCATTTTTTATTTCTTGTATTCATATGTGAATACCCATTTCATTGCCGTTCCCATGCTGTCTTTAAATTCATATCTTGAACTAAATTTACATATAATCAATAAAAAATTCATTTTATACTGTACAATTAAGCGTAGTCGAGTGGTCAACATCGTTGGTTTTGGTTACGGAAGTTAAGGGTTTGAATAACAGTACTGGCAGCTTATATAATGTATACATTGATTGTTCAATCGATATTTGAATTTCTGTTCGTAGGTATGGATGTAAACTACTTTAAGATCTATGTTCCACACAGAGCAAACATGGTAAAAAAATCAATTTACGTTTCTAACTTTTAATCCATAAAACTGTCAATTTTTGGAATAGTATTATTTTTCGACAAAAGAATATTTTTTAATACACATTTTATACCTATGTTAATACTAGCGATGAGGGAAACCAGTCCTGATCACTATAAAAATGTGAAATTGGCGCAAAAAAAGTATTGATTATTTCTAAACTGTAGTGTAAGCATACGTACAAGATATTTGATGTACGATATTTGGATAGTATTCTATTTTATTTGAAGGTACTCACCAACAGTTCAATTTGTGCTACCGAAATTAAATAATTGTTTGATATAAATAAAAAGAAGCAACTTTTTATTCAAGAAAACAAATTACAACAGCAAAGATGCTTGGACAGCTTAAGATTAACATTCATTTTGAATAAGGAAAATTTTTCTGTCAACAATTTTTACGCGACCAAACTATTTTCCACAATAACAAACAAACAACGCAGCGTGACGTAAGTAAGATTGAGCTTTAAAAAATGTCAACTTTGTTATTTTTAGGCGCGCGAAAATATCAGCGTAACAATTAATATTGAAAACTTCGGAAAAACTAAATTATTTTTATTTTGAAACCATTTTTTTCATAGGTCAACACACGCTTTTTCTTGACATTGCGAAAACGGCAAAAGTGATCTGTCTGTCTTACCTGAATTCTCCGATGTTCTTAATTCAAATTTCACATATAGATATCACATAATAGATCCGATAAAAATAAAACAAGTAACGCACCAACTTGTATGATTCTACTCGCAAACTGTTTCAACTGGCAGCGAATAAAAAAATAAGTTGGCGCTGTGCTTGTGACGTCACAATTCATAGCTTTGAAACAGAGGCGGCGAGAGGAATTTTCACGCCATATTATTTTTTTCCGTATTTGAACAGCATATTTTGTATTGAATGTAAATACTGAAGTTTAATAAGTCTGTATAGTGTCAGGGTTTTTCATAGTAATTAAAGTTAGTTCACATTAAAATTTCGTTGAAAAGTAGACAAACAACTTTCGACTATTCTGAAAAAAAAAGTGAAACCGACATGGCCATGTTTGATACTGGATGCCTCAGTATTAAGCGATGAATCCGGAGAAATGTGACTATGTTGAGTTTCTTTTTTCAATTCCAAAATGAGTCAAAGAAGATCTAAATCAAAATCTAAATTCTGGACTTATTGGGGTATTTTTTTTATAATGTTCTACATTCAGGTCTGTGGAGGGGAGGCAAAAAGGGCACCTTAGGCTTCATAAACCTTTAGTCTTTAATTTGTTAGCCATTTTCTAATATTTTCAATATTAATAAATATTTTTTTTATTCATTTATGTAATGTGATATTTTCATTACATTACAGAAATTATAAATGGAAAGAACACAGAATTTCTCATCTCTCCAGCTTTAAATTTTATCCGAGGCCATGCCTACATAATTTCTTTATCACAATCAAATTGTTTGAGAACTTCCAAGTATTTTTACTTTCAAGCGATAACTTCTTTATTGTATTTTGGATCATAAAATTCAGTTAGTACTGCTTCTTAATTTTTTTTAAATAGTGAGGTCCATCAACGCATTGTTAAAAATTATGAATATTATTTTTTTCTTTTCTTATACATTTTCCTTCAGATACTATCATAACAAGATGAATACTTAGATAGCAGTTGTTTTTGCCAATGATAACAATGGAAACAATATAATATTATCAATTGGTGATAAATTCATTTAGTTAACACATATTAATTTATTGTTTTCCAGTGACTGTTGGACAATGTTCAACATATTATCAGTTGAAGAATTGGAGTTCGATCAGCATTAGAATATGAGTTATGAATACAAACATAAAACAAATTTAATTCTATTCAGTCAATTGCTGCACTACTAAAATGTTTTTGCTTGTGTGAAGATTAATTAAAAAAAGGACAAATAAAACCTTTTTTACAACGACCCATTTGTATGCTATGGTGAGATTCAAAATTTGACACCAAAAGATATACAATGTTTCTTAATAATTGTCAATGTGCACCATGGACAGATTAGGAGGTTGTGAAAAAATATGAATGGAAAACAAATATTACACATTAACGTTACCACAATATGAGTGAGTACACTAATACAAACAATAGTACATTGTTTGTATATACAGATTTTAAAAAATCCAACTGACTAACTTAGAAGTGCAATGGATAGTTCAATTGAATAGTTCTGAAACGAGAAATTTATAGTTTTGTGATATGGCTGACTAAATTCTGACCAGGGCTGTGGAGTCGGAGTCGTGAAAAATGAATAACTCGACTTTGAAAAATATATTTAATGATGTGTATTCAAACAAAATAAGCCAGTGTTGACATTTCATGCTTGGCTGACTAAAGATGATCTGATGGAATACATATATAAAAGATAAAATTAAATTATTGAAAAATCTCCTCGGAGTCGGTCATTAATTATTTTTTTACACGACTCCACGGGCCCGATTTTGACACATGTAAACAGTGTTGTAAAAAAGCGATAATCATTGATAGTCTCATCGTTTTATTGAATCATTTAGTCATTTATCTAAATTTAATTCAAATTTATTGAAACGTTAACATAACCATATAATAATATTTCAATATTTATTTTAGGGAACTGAGAGAAGATTGTTTATATTGTTTTTTTACATATGTAAACATCTGCCTACCGAGAGAAAGCTATTATTTTTTTCTAGTTGTGCTTTTGTGGAGAAATAGAAGAGAGGTATCCGAATATAATGGGTAATATAACTGAAAGCATCAAATTTGTGACTTATCATTCTAGGACCTAGGCCAAGAGTAGTCCACCTTTTTACACCTACCGCCAACTTTTGTATCTCTGTTAGTAGTAAAAATTTCTAACCGCCCACCGGCTCAATGATAGGGGTGACATTGAACCATATATCTATTTAGAGGTAGTTCAAAGGATACCTACAGTTATCCCCTGTTATCTATGTTTACCCATTTCTGTGATATAAATAAAATATTTTTTTTATGCAATGAATCATACTTTTCTAGAATCATAATAAAAAAGACAGCATAAAAGAAAGAGCATTTTTTTATTGCTCAAAATGTGTTATGCTGTAAAGTCTTTTCACAAATGATGGCAGGTATTATAGACAAAGTCATAGGATAAAATAATAAACCAAAGATGAATTTCATAATTTTATTCAAATTCACTCGACACCAACATTTAATAATAGACCAAAGATTGACAAACAAGTAAAATGAGCCAGGATTAAATACATAAAAATTAGAGGTAATTTTCAGTAAAAGTGTTATTTCCACACAAAATTCATAAAATAAAAGTAGAATTATTTCATTATTATGCATTTATTATTCATCTAAACAATTACCGGTTTCAGATATTTGTCGGACTGAGGTCGAGAAACAGAATTCGAATATTTTTTTCGAGGATAGGATAGGGTTGCAATATGTAATAATAAAACAGAAAAGGATGACACAATCATCACAACCAATGTATGAGCAGAGAACTGGCAACACCAATACGATTCAATTTCCAGTCACACAATACTATACAGCTTTATGATAATTTTAAAATATTGCATATATGCTTGATTTCTTTTGCCTTAATATTTATTACAAATATTTGTACCTTATTCAAATTACATATTAACGATGGTTTTTTTCCAATCGGGAATGAGATCCATAAAATAAATCCGTGAAAAACGATCAGTGCTCGAAACACTCTTGAAAGGTTGCTAAATGTCTCAAATAGAGTTGGTTATGGTATTGTGTCATTTTATACAGTTAATCGGAATTGCTTTCGGTAAATATATTCATATTTAGGTCCAAACGACCCTAACAGTATGAAATACTTCTATAATACATTCATCTGAAGTGTAAAAATAGTCTTTATATAATAAAAATTATGACGTAAATTTAATATATCCATATTTTTTAATGTATATATATATTATAAAGTATTTCATATAGAGAGACAAGATCCTGAAATATTTAACACGGCAATATTGCTGCATGTGCAAAGCGAATTCCAAAATTCAACTATAAATAAGATATTATTCTTAATGATCGACTTTTTTTAATCATTGCTTTCTTTAACCTAACTAGCCAACTACAATTGTCTATCTATTACGCTATTGACACATCCAACTTACATTATTTTATCACTAGAATAAAGAACTTTACGAATCTCAGCGGTTGAAAAAATATCCAGGATTTACGAGAAGAAAAAACAAGTATGTATTATCGAAAAATGACGGCAATTGTGAAGTTGACAAGAAAAATGTACATTCAGAAAAATTCAGTAAATTTCTGCGTGTAAGAATCGAGAAGTGTGTAAAGTCTTATTAACATGCAGTGAGAATGATTTAAAAATAAAAACATTCAAAATTTTCAAACACAAAACACAATAATAGAGAGATCATTTCGTCAGTACCTATAACTAAAACTAACGCTAAAAATGTTTGTGACATCAATTAACGAACGAAAACATTTCCGTTATGCAGTTACTCGTTCTATGCTACAAGTAAGAAAAAATATTACATTTAACCGTTTCTAAATAAACTTACATGTAATATAGAATATTTATATATTATATGTATCTATATATGTATATATTTTGAATTAATCATTATTGAAATACTTGATGACGTCATTCCTCAATTTAGAGTAGATGATGATGTATGTAAAAACATTGAGTCAATAAGCATTAGAGGCACTGTTATGTTAAAAATGGCTTTCAGCGAATCTCACATTTTTTTAATGAAAAGTTAAACATCAAAAATCGGCAATATATAATATCAATATCACACCGAACAAACGAAAAAAGCATTGAAATATTACATTTTATTGACATTCAAATTAGCTCCGTTTTTATATTTAAATTCTTAATAATAAGTGAGCAGCTTTGCATGTAAAATGATTGCCATACAATTCTTTGTCATCTTTAGGTACGAGAGTGAATTAAATTTCACTTTATTGCTTTTACACGTAAATAATCACTACAGCGGGAGCAAGGTGTCTTAAACTACATTCTAATTGTATTCTAAAAGATATCAATTTCACAATATACCATTGAAAGTGTTCCACATAACGTAAAAAATAGACTTCATATTGAAGATTTAATCCTTTTTCCGCTTAAGATAAACGAGAAAACGTTGAAAGCCATTTTTTTCTTCATATATTAACTTTATGGATCGAAACAATTTTGTCAATGTTACGAAAAATAGATTAAGCCTAAATTTTATCTTACCGTACCTAAATAAAATAATAATCAGCTCTTATTCCTCTCATGAAAGATAGAAACTTGTGAATCGTCGCCACAACTTCTAATAAAACGTTAACCTACATTAATTAAAAGTCCACAGATATAAATGTAAATATAATATTATAAATCTGAAGAACTCGTTATTAGAATGCAATGTTTGGACAATTTAAAAACATTTTCGGTGTCGGCCGCCAACGCGGACTGTTAATATCCTTTTAATGGAACCTGCAAATGATATTTGATTTCGAAACACCGCTGCAACGCAAAAACAATTTCTTCAGATTACACAGAACCGTGAATGCCTCAAAACCTTCAATATTACGATTATTCTTATTCTAGAAAAGACAAAGTAAAGACGGGTGATATGTACATAAACCGCACAAAGCGGTTTCGCATAGACGACAGTGAAAATGAAAATACTGTCATAACTTCATTATATTCTGTGCTATTTTTTGATCAGAATTCAAGACAATTCAAGGCTATAAAAATACACTGAAGAACGAGTACAACTTATCTTTACAAAAATGCAAGGCCTGATAATTGAAATCAATATAAAATATCCTCCTTTCATCTAAGTAAAAACAAGCCACCGTTCATTATCGGTAAAACAAAATAACTTCATCTTAAAACACAAAACATATTTTCAATCTTATATTACTCGTCGAATTTGCAATCAAATATTACACTACTTATACGTGATAATAGAGCCGAGTCGAGGCATCGGATTGCAATCATACTAATCTAGGCATCGGTGGCATCCGAGTGGAGCCCAAAGTCTATTTACTGTAATAAACAATTAATGATGTGTTACTCAGGCGAAGCGGTCTATTTTATAGAAAGATTAATGACCACACAGTCGCGTCGAGTACATTAAAGACATTACTAGAAAACTCGTGAAAAAAAATATGCAGATACAGTTGAATGTGTTCAAGTACACTTATCTTAAACATTTTATTTATTTTTAATATTATGCATATAATGATAATTAATCAAACGTATTCATTGATGGCATTTCGGCAGGCCTGATTAGTAAAAAGCACACTGCCTTACTGTAACTTTTTAAATATTTTAATGTTAAGTTTCTTACGTGATAACATAAATCACTACACTTGTGGAAGATCAATGCAACGGATATAATTTCATCTCATAGCTAAATTGTGGCTGTGAAAAGTTTGCCTAGAGTTTTAACAATAACACCTACAACGCCACGCATGTGTAAACCGAATTCTGTTCTGTATATCTGTGTATCAAATTCTGTTATTCTCTATTGCTTCAACTGTTATAGTCTAAAAATGTTTGAAAGGCAATTTCAAATGTCTATGTCCACATTTATAGTATTTAAAACGTCTAAATACTAATTCAATTCTAATCGATAAACGCCGCTGGATAATTTCCGTAAGAATAATAATTATTAACTCGCAGTCATTTTACAATTCGGAGCGAATCAAATGTTGTTTAATCTAGTTTATATATTTGATCGTGCGTGTCATGATTGACGAGTCAGTCTGAGCATGTTCGAAACGTTCATCGCTAAGCTATCTTATTTAAGTGAAACAAATTCAACTTACGCATTAGTTTGAATGAAAACATTAGATCATTAAAACCGTCAACGTGGAAAAGAAACATACACTGTAAAATATCTAGGCTAGATGTATAACTATATTATGACAACCATTTCATTCCATTAAGGCGAAGAATATTACCTCAAATGCAAAAATAAAAGCTATATAGTGAATATTGCCAACGAACCAGCTGTACAGGACGGTTCGCTTATAAATAGTCTCATGCATCACCCTTAAATCAATAAATGTATAAAACGTTCTGAAGATACATCGTTGCCAACATTAACAAGAGACATGAAACAGGCAAGTATTGTTGTTGATATCAACAATGACAGTAATAGGCAATGTAGAGCTGATTTTTTTTAATGCTCATTAATTCAAATGTACGCTATGCTACATTCGCAATATGTAATACAACAAGATGATGCGAAAAACCTTATTGGGAGCACGATATATTGGAGCGTTAGTCGAGCGGCATAATTCTCTATATAGTTTCTTCTGCCGTCATCAGGTTACATAGAGAACCTAAATTTATTGTAAATTTCATTCTACAATGGCCATCCAGTCGTTTGGAACAGTATTCTAAGAGCGCTTATAAATTATATTATGAAATATGCAGATCGGTGACGTGCAGCGTTATTAAAAATATTACGATTTTAATACTTACGCTAATCATGCAAGTTACTTCTTTTCGATAAAACTATCATGCCGTTATATAATAAAAAAGAAACTCTAGTTTCAACTACGAAACTGAAATATTATGCGCACTCAAAGGTACCTAAATTTAAAATATCAACTTTATGCTACATAATAATAAATGTGTATAATAATTTTTTTTTTCATACAATCCTTATTTATACAAAGAGGCTTCTTTACACTAGTCAAATTATAAGTAAACATATTCATATAATAATATTTACACCAAGAATTTTGTTTAACGTAGAAAAACGATTCAACAATTCATGAAAGGGGGGGGGGGTTACAAAAAAAATAATACTGAAATAAAAATGGAAAAAAATCAATAACACAAAATGACCGAAATAATACATTCGTCGAACTACCCTATACGGGTTGTAAAATAATAATAATACATATTGCAAAACTGACAACAACCGATAATTCATTGCGAGTGATCAAACAGATTAATTCAAATAAAAATATCAAGTGCCCATTCTTAAATTGTGATAAAAGGACTCTCTCAACAAGTATATTAAAAAAGCTGACAATAAATAAGACTCCGTTTATAAAATTTACACAAACAATTGCTATCGACATGGTGTAAGATCCGAAAATTCATCGTGTGACAGTTATTTCATTTTAGATTATCTTCTTGCAACGTACAGTTTAGATAATAAAACGTTAGACAGAGTCAGGGGTCAGAGTGACGCGGATAATGAGAGGGCCGTGAAGGATCGCCTCGCCATGCGTCAGCGGGTCGTCTGCGCCTAGAGTTCCAAGCGGCTTCGCCTTCTTGAACCAGATCAACAACATTCTCTTCCACTCTATCCTCGATGCGCTCAAAATCGCCTTCTCTCCTGGGTTCTACACGAAACGCATTTCCGTCGACGCGAGGAAACTGAGCATCTTCGGCCGGAACGTAAGGCGGAGGGCGGAAAGAGAGGAACGCCGGACACTCTTGGGGCAACGGCCGCGCGGCCATTCGGACGGGTTGCAATATATCGTAGCTCTGCACGTCGTTGTAGAAGAGGGCGCAAGGCTGAGGCACCTCGCGGACCCCCGAGCCGTACACCGGCTCTGCGTGAGACATCGGCCGGTTGACAGCGAATTCCATCTGCCCCTGCTGAGAATGCGAGTGGGAATGAGGAAGCGGGAGGGGAACGGGACGGGGTCGCGGGTAAGAAAGAGGCGCAGGGACGGGAACCGCGGGGATGAGGTCGGGATGGAAGGGATCTTGGGGAGAGACTTCGGCGGAAGCGGACGGTCGGGTGAGGGGCGTATCGGAAGCCGCCTCGCCCTCCAGACACCTTTGTCATTTGCCGTTAGCCTGCAGAGCCATGTTCACCTGCGCCCACAGTTCCTTTTGGCAAGATTTTGTTCTGAAAATTACAATCATATCGTGAGGCCAAACATAAAAAATAGTAAGAATCTAGCAAAATAAAGAAAATATATCCTCCACTGACACTCCACTGATTTAATTTGATGCCCGTTATTTTTAGATCTTACTACGTTGACAACCAAATCAACACTTCAATCTAATTTATTATGACAGGTCAGGGTGATAAACACCGAGCAAATTTACATTACTATAAATAGATAGAAAGGTGTAGATAGAAAAAGATAGAGATAAAGAGAGAGAAAAGATAGAAAAATAATAAATCACAGTCACTTCATAAACAAACTTTGCAAAACAAAAATAACTCATTTATGCAAATATTATTCTAAATGTCTTATGAAAAGATTTTCTGTGAGACTCATCAGAATACATAAGCAATTATTAGATTCAATAAAGCCAAGAATAATAAGCCATTATGTAAATAATTAACAGATTAGAAACATACAAGACTTCATGTTTGCTCGGACGGAATGATTTAAAATCGATAAAAAAAACTTACCTGCGAATACACTGATACCACTCTTTGAACTGCGCAGTGCCCTCAGGAGTGAGTTGCAAAGCAGTCCTGGCCGACACCACCACATTTGTAAACTCATCGTAGTCGGCTGACGTGAGATGATATAGCATCTGATGCATGCATTGAATATACCTTAGAACAAAAGAACAACAATAATAGATCAACGACGAAATAACGAAAAAGTAAATTTCATAAGAAATAATCACTATTACAATTCCCATGCTTGCATTCCGGATTCACTGATATCATCCACTGTAGAGAAATATGAAAGTCTACCCTGATTCAAGGAACACCATCAAATTTCAGGATGCCAGAGTATTAATTACTAGCTCAATATTAGCTGTTTCGTGAATGCTTATTATCCATTTTTGTGGACAAATAAAAGGTAGATCAGTCATTGAAAAACAGATACTAATTTTCCAGATACACTTTTGAATGCAGTCGTTTATAGATTGTCGATAAAATAAGACATATTGAGTATGTATACTACAAATCTTCTATTTCGCGACAATGTTGGCGATTATTTCTTTATGGATGTTAATTTTAATGATTATTGAAATGGTCATTTAAGTCAACCAAGAATATTTTGTCAGCTATACTGTTGTCACAAGAAAACAAAGTAGCGAATGGTAAAACACATTTTATTATAAATGTAGTATTTATCAGGGCGGCCGACTTCACCGCCCTATCTAAAATAAAAATCTAATCCGAATTGATATTTTCAATCTTTCCCGTTTAACTTACATATATCTATCAGGGGTGTATATTCAGGGTATGCAAGGTGTGCGCTGCACACCCAAGATCAACACTTACAGTACGCTACTGACATTTATACCATCAGATCATCTTGAGTCGGCTTAGCATGAAGTGACAACACTATAGGCTCTTGTGGTTCGAATACAACACATTAAATATTTTTTTAAAAATGGGTCCGAGTCGTAAGATTTTTGTAAACTCTGACTCTTGAAAAAAAACACCTGACTCTACAACTCTTGACTCCGACTCCATAGCCCTGGTATTTATCACCTCGATTTATTCTCGCCGTAATTGGAATCAATGATTAAAAGTTTCGAAAAAAAAAATACTTTTCAAACTATGAAAAAGTTCAAATTCACAGTTTGCTTCATTGTTCAGAACACATATACTGTTTGCTGTCACCTGCGTTTTTACTTATAACAGTATAACCATCATGTATACGAATATATCAGAATAGAAGATTATAGCCAGCATAAAAGTGAATAAAAAAAACATTAGTCTTGTCAGGTTTTGGTCAGCTGTTGTATTTATGTGGACCCACATTACTTTAGCTCTTCCAATAAACCATGCTTCGTGAGCATATAATAAAAAACGATAAATATTTTTTTCAATAATTAGCGTTTTACTTACATCTGTTGACACTTCTGGACTAATGGTGACAGGGCACCTCTGAGATGTTGCATAAACAGCGCCTGATTGTTCCTCGAGAGATACGCCGCTGACTCCATTGTCAGCTCGTATAGAATGAACGGGCTGACGACAGAGTTGACAGCGCACAGGCAGAACTGGTGTAGATATTGCGTTCCCAATTTCTTCGATACCCTCAGGAGCCATTTAACATTTTCACCATACGGCGGCGCTCTAGAATTTAATATATTAGTATTAATTAAGTAAAATTTTATAAACTACATAAACATACATGAATTTCGCATATTTGATTGTATTAACCCTTTGCCCGTGTCACCAAATTTAGCGAGCATGCCCTGTACGCTGCTGCCATTTTGCGGATTTTGTTATCGCGTTTTCGACTATAAATATAGGTTGTAATATTTTTTCAACTAATCAAATATGTTAATTGCCACCCAAAGTAACTTTTTCAATGATAAAATACCATATATTTCTAGTATTTTCGGTTTAATTCAACAATAATCATTCTTCATACAATTGCGGCGTGACGTCGCCATATTGCAAAACAACAGCCACGCGCGACCGAGAACACTGCGCCAGCACCATACCATGCTTATAATATTAAATTCAACAATTTCAATTTCATCCACACTCAATTGCTTATTTACATTATCCAAAATCTTGCATTGGTGACGTATGTTCAAAGCGTGTTCCAGAAATAAATTATTTTAGCCTATATTGAATCTTTTTTGACTAATGCCATCTATTGAATTTGGTAAAATATACATTTAGTAATATTTTCAACCAAGTTATACAATTTTAGCACAATAGATAGCTCTTATGTAAAAGTCCATTAATTCGAACAACGATAATTCGTAATTCGAAATTTTCATAATTCTGCGGTCCCAAAATTGACTTTTCTAAGTAAATTCTACTGTTAATTCGAAATATCGCATATTTCGTAATTCGTAATGTTTTTCGTCAAAATGTACTTACGATTTCCAATAATTCAAAATTTTCGTTGAAGCTTTTGTTACACTAATGTGGTAAACAGTTGGTAATAAGAAAGTACTGACCGAAAACACAAAAAAAATCTCAAGGCTGCGTCAAATTGGAATTTGCCAAGCAAATATGCACCTTAAGCATGAACCCTTATGCACTTTAGAAATGTTACCATAAGGGGAAAAGTGAGACATCAATATAAAGTGAAGTATGAAAAGAGACATGAGAAAGAATCAGTTGTTAATTCGATCGCATTAGTGCAAGTGAGACATCTATATATTTGGTATTTCTCTTGAAAATATCACGTGGTAAAGAACTGTCAAAAACTTTGAATGGTACATTGTCAATAAGTGACGTCATTCTAAACAACAAATACCTACAGTGAAAATGTATATACAAGTGACTGAAAATCAATTAAGAGACAATTATGTAGTGTTTTTTATTATAGCAGAACGAAAAAATGGCCGTGATGCAGGCAATTGCCGTGATTTTTTTTTGTGATCGCGTAATTTGTAATTCGAATTTTTTCCGGAAATCCGGTCCCTTGAATTTCGAATTAACGGACTTTTACTGTATAGGGTTTGAAATTCCCATGACATCTATACGTGTCACGCGCGCTGAGGGCATGTTCGTTAGGACATGCATAGCAGTCATATGCGGTGAGAAGGTTAAGGATACCCGGAATCTTTAAGGACTGTATTTTCAGTAATTCATGTGGATAATAATTGATGAATAATTGAACTTCTTCCCTTCTCAGTGCCATCTTGGAGCGAAGGTTGTTGACCGATACGTCTTTCTATCCTGGGCCAGTCATATCCGATCATCGGTTCCTCCCACATTGACGTTATCTTTTTAGCTGCCAAGAAAATCTTCTCTCCTACGCTGAAGCTAACTAGTTTTCCTTGTAATTTGTGTCGCATATAATATGGAAAATGTAACCCAAGTTTGCAACATTTTTGCATTTGAAGATCGCTATAAGATTTTTCAATTAAAAAGCTCGTCTCAAAAACTTAAATAATTGACATAACTGAACAAAGTTTACGGAGGAAAAATAGTCAAAGATTGAACTATTAAAATTATCAAAATACATTTTTATGATATTTTAACAGAATTTGGAAATAAAATAAATCAAATTTGTATGGTACAAGCACTACTCGATTATTTTTTAGATTTTTATAAAAAAATTGAGAAAAAATCAACGAGGGCTTTGGAATCGTTTCAAAAAGAACAGACTGATTTTGACAGTATAATTTTTTTTCATCTGAATTTTACCGTTGTAATTTCACCATTCGCTGTGATGAATGAGCTTTGTTTCAACGCCTTAAAGTCTACTGATGCAGATATTTATTTTCTCTGCCGGCATCAATCAACTCATGAAAAAGAGCAATATTAAGATAAAAAAAAGAGTTGAAAACAGTTAACATTTAATGACTAAATACTACAAATCCATACCACTGGAGTTGTGATTACTTCATTAAACTCCACGGATTTCTACACTATCGAGTGTTTTAAATGAAAGAAGACTTTAAATGATGCATCATCAATCAACACTGAGTGAAATTTGTGCCTCTCAAAATATTTAAAATCTTAATGCATGCTCCATACAACTATGGGATAAAAATAAACCTAATGACAAAGGCGAGCGTGGACATGGGGGATTGGGGAATGATGAATTGTGATGGTGGTCACCTAAGCAGATACCTGCTGTACTTGTTCTGGGGTCGGTCATCGTGCACACGGCGCGCCTGAGCCTCCAAAGCCAACATCCCGACACGATATGCAGCCAAAAGTGCCCTCACTTGCCCAGTACCGTACTGATGTGGACGCACGGGTGGCGCACGAGCTCGCACGGGCGCCGGTAAAAAGTAGCGCACGCCCGGTACTGGAACCGGGACAGGAATCGGAGCATAAGGGACTGGTACCGGTGCTGCATATACCTGTAATACAAATACTTGACGGGTGAGGAAATATTTTATAAATAAGAAATATATAAGTTATTTTGATATCAAAATTATAAGATCAAAGCTAGAATACGTCACACGGAGAACGAGTGGATCTCAACTGTCATTGTTTTAACTCATTTTAGCGCATGACATGGGTAGCTGCTCCTAAGACACTGCTGCCAATCATTTGAAAGTGGTTAACGCAAGTGTGTAACAGGAAATATCTAACATGGTCTGTAAGTCTGTAACAGGTGATACTGGGTACGAGATTCAGGCACATGCTGTGAACTTTTCTCTTTCTCGCTTAATCATATGATAAATAAAGGGTGTAAATGAGATATAACGGCACGCTGGTGTTTTTTTTGCTCACAGACGAGCAAGGCTGTGTGATGGAAATAGATACACGACCACAGCACGTTGATGATGTAAATATACAGTATAATCATTAATTTTAAACAAAATTACTGCGTAAATATTCAGATATTCCAATGGACAAATATGACATCGATTTTATGGAAACTTATCAAACTGCAAGCCAAATTATGAAAGTCTTTACAAATGAAAAACAAGGCCAAGACCCAAAACATATTAGTCTATTTTAAACTGAGTAATTATTTATTTAAGAGTAATGTAGCATAAAATAAGCAATGACAGCAATAAATAAAACTAGAAGTTTGTTCCATAATTATACATGACATTATTTTATCAGAAAACAGAGGCTTAGTTTTTTTTACAATATCCGCTCCCAATGTGGAGCATATTAACTCCTAATGGAGTTTATCTCAACGTAAGTGTTTCTACGAGAACTGCTTGATACTCAGTGTTTACAAAAACAAGCCAACAACGTATTAACTGAATAATGATAATTAATATTGGAAAAAAGGAAAACCTGAACATGATGCGGGGGAGGCTGCATAGGAGGCGGCCGATGAAACTGAATGTGCAGCGGATGATATGCAAATCCAAAAGGTGCCATTCCGAGGGGGGCCATCGGGGTCATGGAAGCCATGGGACCCATAGGCAGAGGAGCGATGGCGGTCATAGGCTGAACGGAAGACTCAGGTTCAGGATCCATGTCAATGTCCATTTCACCAGGCGGACCGTGCCTCAGGAATAGCTCATACCAATACTTGGCAACTGTGAAGAGAACTTCAGGATAGACACCGCCACCTTTAGCCGCATTCTCGACTGTCATACAAGCCCTTTCCAGCATGGGATCGCTCTGTTCTTTACATTGGAGGACGGCACGCTGGATTTCGTTGTGGTTTAAGGCGTGAGCATGAGGCAAACAGGATAAGGCGAGCTCCGCCGCTGCTCTCACCAGAGCAGGATCACACGCTTGAGAAGCTCTATCGGCAATGCTAGCGGCTTCAGGCGGAGTCAGGTGACCTTCCCAAGTATCAATCAGAAAAGATATCGCAGGAGCACCGATATCCATTGCTTGACCTGTAAGTTAAAATTAATATGTATATATAGTGAAACAACCGGGCGGGTGAAGTGGGAGACAGAGAAGTTTATTAAATATACAATAAATCCTCCGATAATGCTGAGTTAGGTTAAGCATGCCTCTAATATGCATAGGTGCTTTTTAAAATGACTAAATGTTTTTGAATAAAAAAAATATTTATCATGAAATCACACCCACTTATTCTATATAAAAATATTTTTTTTTTTTAACACATTGTTTACGGCTTTTTTTTTGAAAATTTTTTTAAAAATCTGACTTTAGATAAGCGCTCCGCGCTAAGCAATCGACCTTAATTACGTCAGTAAACTCGAAACTGTGAGGTGCGTATCAATAAAACGAACTTTGTTTGAATAAACATAATAATATATAATGGAAAAAATATATTTAGACGACGTGAATAAACTGTTTTCATAATACAGTAAAACTTTTTACTATAAACATCTTAGACTTGCTGATCCACAAGCATTTTTTTTTTCGATAAATCAATATTTGCAGAATATATTTTTGAAAATTTAAAAAAATCCTAGCAGGTGTCTAGCATTCTGAGCATGCTTTTTTTAATTCTCGAATGGTTACATCGGTTCATTTACGTGCATGGGCTGACCTCAGACGGTTGTGATGATTTTTTTCCCTATACGTATTTGTATCCTTGACTATTCTTTCAAATAAATCAACACATATGAAGAGTGATGTAACATCCCCTACACTTGATGAATTTTCAGGGAAAACTTTCAGACCCGGTACACCTTCAAAATCAGGCAAATCCTTAGGAGGATCAAACTCTGCCCAATCCAACGTTATATCTGGGATTTCTGAAGATTCTTCAGATGATCCATTTTAAATAAATAAAAAATTCACACGAGTCCCAAAAACTAATCACAAAAACCGTAAAAACAAATCACAAACTTGCTTACAAACATCTAAATAGTAAATAAATTCAAATACACATTACAATATTATACGAATATGGTTTAAAAATCTCTAATGTCTCAAAAACAAATGGCAAAAGTTCACAAATTATTTAGTATAATAAAGTTAAATACACTTCATATAATATTACAAAATAACGCTCGTTAGTATGTAACACGGTTTAACAAACGCTGCAAAAAATAACTCGGTGCGGAGAATATTGATAGGTAATGCGCTTTGAAAGAATGACGATTCTAGTATCATTTTCATTTAAATATTTAATTGTGTTATTGAACCAACAAAGAATCGATAATCGAAGTTTTGCCTTTGGAGACATCTTTCTATCACACAGTAAAGTAAACATGTCAAGAAATAAGGTGTTTGACGTGCGTTTTTTATATATGACGATGAAAAGCATAAAAATATGCACGCCGCAGCAATACAAAGTTACTGAAACACACGAATTTGTGCACACCGTACGCAACGTGTTAAGTATAAAATCATGCATGGGTTAATTTTTGGAAGGTTAATTACACTTTTTTGAAAATTTAGTTTGAAATGGGGTAAAAGCAGATACTCTTCTTCTATAACTTGCCACAAAAATCAAACATTTGGAATTCGGTAATGCTGCCATCCAATCCATTTGGTGTCTTCCAAATAGTGTTCATGCAGAACATTTCTTTAGCATGTATAATCTTATTTTAACAGACCAACATACTTGGCTAAAAAACTCATCTATTGAAACATGTTCTATGTAAAGTTATAATAAATTTTAATCTTTTTCTTTTTGAATCCATGTATTTTCATTATATTTAATTAATTTCTTTGCTGTATTGTATTTTTTACAACAATTTCAAACGTTTTGTTACTCATCAATTGTCTATTTGTACTTTTGTATTTGTTTTTCTCTATTTTCTTTGTTTTTGTATTTTTTGTAATAAAATCAAACCTTTTCTATCAATAAATTGAGTAGTAAATTATGTTTAAATTTGACTTTTTAACTTATTAACTATCTTAACTATGACTAAAAAGTAAACGTTAAATATATGCTAAAATTCAGTACAGAATCAAAATAATTCAAATTAAAAATTTGTAGTTTTATTTGCTTCAAAACACTAAATTCAAGCGTCAAAAAGCTATTTTTATAAATAATAGATACTAAATATATGTGCCGAAGCATGAGCAATTTTCAAATTTAAAAGTTGCACTGATGGGACAAACATTGTCTATTACATATAAGAGAAAGCAAGACATAAAACGGTATTTCAGAAAATAAATTTCAGGTCCGACTCCAGAATTGAGAACGCTGTTTAAAGTTAATGCATGGATGTACAGGAGTACTTTGAATACGACAGATTTTATATACTATCAAATTTCTATGAAGATTGTTAGTACAACTTTTGAATACAAGTAGTGAGGGTCAAAGTTAAAAGGAAATTAATATTCATAATACCAGTAATCCAGCTAACGTGAGAAGAATAAGTTCTGCTGAGCCAATTCGCGCTCACACAGTTGTGCAGACCGAGGGCGTAGAGTCCTAATTGGAATGCCGCCATATGAAGGCCTCTGTGAGGCATGTGCTGGTCACGGCCACCGCTCGTTGATGTCACCGCAGCCTGAAATGTAAACCAAAGATTACACAATTAGCACAGATAGCTAAGAATTCATATAATTTAATAATATTTTTATAATAAAGAAACTTTGCTTACGAATACTGAGCAACTGAAGGACTGTCACAGATATATCTGTAACTCAGAGGTAAACCATCCCAAGTCACCTTTTGACATTATTTACAGAAGCAAAAATTCAATTATTTTACAAGATTCTAATAAATCAAAAGCTCGTGCAATTCAATTAACGCAGATTCTTGGACCAAAAAATTGAAGCAGCATCACACAATGTTAAAATGTCATGGCCATATGATTCACGTAGGGAGTGGATATGGTTAAAAAAAATATTTTAATCTTTTAATTTTACCCTTGTATGGTTGGTTGTTTTTGAGATAGTTTTTTGTATGAGAGACCTATTTTAAACCTCGATAATACAAAAAAATGCTTGGACAGTGATCTACTGCCGTTGTGCACCTGATTACCTGAGTAAATAAGCTCGTACTACTCGATCCTCCAGCTTTACTGAGAACAGATTTGGCTAACTCAAACATGAAGTGGGCACTCGCTTCAGAAGGCTGGTTCGGTATTGATGGATAAACTCGTTTCCCTTTGTACCTGAAAAAAGTTAATTACCAATTGAAGATTATTTTTAGAAAGATTATATCCTCATTTTGACAAGACTGACTGGAGACTGAATTTGAACACTTCTAGATGGTCAGTTGCATGATGTAATATCATGAAAAAGAAATGGATCAAAGTTATATTTAGGCCTATATAATACAGGATAAATATCTAAAATCATTGCAATCGATTTCTTATAGCAGTATTCCTTATTGCAAAGATGATTTTTTCGGGTTTTTCAGTGCAATAAAATAACCAATCAGTAGAGAATATCAAAAAGCTTAGTTTAACAACTGCTTGGTATGAAATATCACAAGCTCCCAATGTGGAGCGTATATGTTACGCCGAATCGGTGAAACTGCCTATTTCACGTATTCGGCAGAGATTTTGCCGAATGCGTGAAATAGACACAGGCTTGCTTATTTCACGCATTCGACGAAATCTCTGCCGACTGCGTGAATTCGCCAAGGAGTAATAACTATTGTCTATGGTCAGTGTATAAATTCTTTAACTGTCAACATGACAGTTGAACAAATAATTTTGACACAGAAGTCAAATCTAGTGCAGAATGATTGATTTAAACACGTTCACACATGATAAAATAAATCTATGCTTATTTGATGACAGAATTATTGATGTTGTTCAATCTGCAACTCCGTAAAATATTTTTTTGCTTTTCTTGTAAACTTAACTCATTCGCATCGGGGCATTTTTGCGAAATTTTGCAAAAAATTAGGTACTTTTGAAAAAAAAAAATAACTTTAAAACTATTTGACATTCAAAAAAAAAATTTGGACACCAGTTGTGCAACACTTTGTTGCATAATACTTTATATATTTTAGCCTGCTTTTATTAGCGATACTCATCTTTTGTATTTTTTAATATAGAAAATCGGGTATTTGACATAGAATTATATATTTCATCGAAAACGTAATAAATAACAAGTCAAATAAACATTTACTCCTGTTTATTTTATTTCAAAACAAAATTAGAAAACATAAAAGCCTATTTTTAGCCTACAATTGCTTATATTTTGGTGGCCTATTTTTTAAAGTTTTATTTTAACTGTCTGCTGATTTTTCATCGCCGAAATCACCGAATAAAAAAAATATTTGTGCATATATTTTAATATTTTATTTTTTAAATGATGCATCAATCATTTGTTACGCAATCTAAAACATTTGTCGCATTGGATGTATATATTTCAACGCGTAAGTCAGACCGGCGAAAAGACTCGTATACGAGTCATCCGTAACCAATGTGTTAATGCTATGAAAATTACACAACACTGAAAAAATTGGTGTGAAATTTACTGAGGACGAGGAAGCTTGGCGTGAAAAGGGGATTTAATTTTGATAAATATGGAAAGTAACACTTTAAAAGCCTGCACGGTTTATATTGCTAAAGAAATACCAGATAAAAATGCCAAATCATATCATTTTTATCATAATGCTTTGTGATACAAAGGGTTTTATCACAACCATCTGTATTTCTAAAACAGTAAATGATTTTGGTAAAATTGCCATACTTCTGAGCACGGACTATTGGGGCGAAAAACTTCACAAACTAAGCAAAAAACAACGCCACGATTTAAAATATTCATTGAAGCATCCCGGAAGCGCGTTAAAATCACACATTATTATGAATAACACTGATAAATAAATTATATAAATGATATGAAATATTTTCAATACACATCGACATCCTTTGTGCCGTAAGGTGTTGCTCAGAGCAGACAACTTCAGAGCATTGTTAGTGCAGTGCTACCAACTGAGAGGTTGCTGTCTACTTCACGTACATATTGATAATAGACAAAGACAGGGGTGGGGAACCTTTTCTTCTCTAAATGCCGCATTTTATTTTTCTGATTCGACATAAGGCCGCAGTAAACATTGACTAGGGAATCTTTGGCCGAAAACAGTAATTTACAGTCAATATATGTCAGGAATTTACATACATTTACAGAATTGGCCAGAAGGCCGCATCAGAGTAGCCAAAAGGCCGCAGGTTCCCTACGTTGGACAAAGGTATAAAAAGTGTATTATGTAGTTATTGATAGAATACAAACCTATGTCGATATTATCAAAATCTTTAATATATAAGCAATAAAAAATGGTAAATATGACTAGGGAATCTTTGGCCGAAAACAGGAATTTACAGTCAACATATGTCAGGAATTTACATACATTTATAGAATTACAGAATTGGCCAGAAGGCCGCATTAGAGTAGCCAAAAGGCCACATGCGGCCTAAGGCCGCAGGTTCCCTACGTCTGGACAAGGTATAAAACAAAGATATATTTTTTGTTTGATTTGATTTCGAATAAGTAATGCATATTTTAGCAGAAATTTAAACAGCAGGAATTCAATAATTAAATAAAAAAAATAATCAAATCAAACAAAAAAAAATCTCACGCGCGCGAAATCGGTCCAGGTATATTTTTTTTTGTTTGATTTGATTTCCAATAAGTAGTGCATATTTTAGCACAATAAACAGCAGGAATTCAAAATCAGTACAAAGGATATTGTGTTTTCATTAATATAATGCCTTTCCACCAAGTATTGACAGTGAACATCCTAAAAGTGGTCAACCGTTGAGATTATGTTGTACAGTGCTGCGTCCGAACTAGTTATCTCTGGTCAGAACACACGTTATTTGATTTTGTTGGATGCAAAAAATGCGATTAAATTTAATTACTAATGATTATAAGCTTTCTACAATTAAAATACAATTATTTTATCATCCACTATGACAGCTTATTCTTATACCATAGATAGTTGAAATATAACTTATTATGGTTTATGGTTTATTTTGACATCTGTCACGTATGGAGACATTTAAAAGTCGAAAATAGATCTCTAATTGACGGCCGATGAGTTGATGTCGACGAGTGCTGCCTATCATATTCCAGTTTTAACTTATTTGCAAGTTGTGTGGAGATGAACGTCATTGTAGTTAATTAACAATATGCTTTTATATACTATGAAATGACATTTGGTTTAGTTGCAAAAAACACCCCCAGAGCGCTGTGATCATAGACAACCTACATAGTTTCTATCCATCTACCTTACTGAATGCATGAAATAAGCAAAAGATTTTATACCGAATTCACGCAGTCGGCAGAAAATTTACCGAATGCGTGAAATAGACAACGGGCTTGCCGAATTCACGCATTCAGCAAAATTTCTGCCGACTGCGTGAAATAGGCAATTTCACCGATTCGGCGTAACATATACACTCTTAGTTAACCTAAGAAAAATTTGTTCTATGGGAGCTGCCTGTTTCTAAGTTATCACGAGAGAGTAAGGATTGACAACGCTAGCACAGGACTAATGGTTAACTCATTACTCTCGTTACACAAAAATCAATAAATCTATTGATAAATTAGTATATGAAACTGTCTATATTGGGAATTTGAACCCATGAACACGTGAGATAGAAGTGAGATATCATGAAATGAATTGAAATACATAATAAAACTACAAATAGAGACAATATCGTTTATAACCGACCTCATAAGATGAGTATCTTTTGAGTGAGACCTCTGAGAGGTAGATTGTTGAGCGGAAACATTAGGCGGTGGACCGAGGGGTATCGAATTCAAAGGAGAATGTCCAGCAGACATTTGCTGGTTCTGGTTCTGATTGGAATTGTGGTGTTGTTGTTGATGCTGTTGCGTGTGCGGGTTTTGATTCTGATTCTGTTGATTTTGCTGCAGAGGAAACTGTCCCATGGACAGTCCGCCCATTCCCAAGCTGTTGGCCATGTCCACTTCGGCACTGGTACAACTCTGAGGCCTACTTCCTGCTCCCGCCGACCAGTCTTGCTGGGGAGGCGTGGCCGCTTGTTGACCGACATTCGGATAGCCACATTGCTCCGACATCTACAATGCAAAGCAACCGATAAATCATAATAATTAAAATACACATAATTATTGCATAGAGAAGTTTGATGATTAAGTATATTATTTGGGATGATTGGTTATCGTTCATAACATAATATATGGGATTCAAAAGGTATTGTCTAATCTCTACAGGCTATAATTTTTGTGGTAAATTCATTTGTCAAATACAAATTTGATAAAAATGGTGTTTGCATATTGTTCGTAAACAAGGATGAAAAGCAGCGTCTACTCTCTCAGAAACTATAATTATACGACTGATATAAATATCGTAGGAATTCAATCAACTGGACTTGTATATTTATATGACGGATTTTTCGTCAAATCTCTTAGGACTCAGGGTCCCCAATGGATTGAACATCTTGACTAATAGTATGAATTCCTTTGAGGTGCATGACCATGTAAAAACCTGAGGGAATACAGGGTTGGCTGACTGTAACGAGATGTTTGACAAAACACAATTGACAGAACAAATTGCGTGTTAGAGAATACTGAAGTTATTTTGTTAATAGCAATCATTCATCCCAGGCTGTTACGACACGTGACTAATTAATTTGTAATGATTACTCACTTCAGATGGATATGCGGGAGGAGGTACTGCAGTTCTGGCAGGGGCATTCCCACAGTAATAGACACTCATTATAGGAGATTTGACAAGTCGATGAATATCACGATCCAATAGCTGCAAAAATATATATTCAAAAAAAATTATATCACGTTGGCTTTCATTTTGGAATATATTATGAAAGAACAACAGAGCATCTTTAGGGGAATTATTTTATTAGTAAATCAATCACTCAACCCATATTTTTAGAAAGGGTAAGTGCTTACTGCAGCTCTCTAGAATTTATTATTTTTTTTGACTTTATAGATTCGTAACAAAGTATTTTATTTTCTCACCTTGTTCATGATGCATGCCAATTTTTGAGGCTCATTCTTATAATGTGTGAGGAGAGTCAACGCAAGATCGCCTCTCTGTCTGCGAGCGCCTTCACAGAGTAACGGATGTTCAGCTTCAGAAACATTTGCCTTAAGACCCAAGGTCGTAACGGCTGCTTCAAAGCCCAATATTTCATCTGTAGGTTGACGCCCATTTATCATATACAACTGAAAAGAAATATGCGCAAAATTATGGAAGTTCTTCGACTTAACTACTTATTAATTAGAAGAAATCCCATTTTCAGTACACCCAATTCTTTTTTTGCACTGAAGATACGTAAAAAAAATCAAAAAAATATAGTGAAAAAGAATATGTGCAATAACGGAAATAAGCATTTTTAGTTACAATCGATGCATAATATTATTGAGTGAATTTGAAAATCATTAAGAGATGTACTAAGTATTGGTTTTCCATTTCATTTATTTGTAACTATTCATGGTTGCTTTCTGTCAATAGATATCGCACTGCTAGTACAACACAGCCACAAACTGAAAAAAATCCATTTTTAGTTAGTCGAAACTCAGATCATGATAGTTGGGATTGTGGCGGTGTTGTTCTAAAAGTGCGATATATAATATTAGTAATTTTGTTTTATTTTTGAATTTCCATTAAAGCAAAGCATGCAATGCAAATGTAATAATTCATCCATTCTCTCATAACAATGCAAAAAGAGAATCAGGTATATAATGCTATTCATTTTTATGAAGCAGTGAATTCTGTTGTAATGGAATTTGACTGGCATTAAGTAGTCTATGAGCATAATTGATAATTTGTATTGAATATGGCACTCACAATAGTACTTTTGTTTTTCGTTGAACCTGCAATAGGAAGATTGAAACTCACAGCTTTTCTTTCCCTTCCGATGACGCAGGGCACGACTAGGGCGTCGAAGACGAACGTGGCTAGCATAATTGGCAAGAGGGCCGGTCCTCTCGACCTCAGCTGGCCGTCCCTCAACTGCTCAGCTCTGGACCTGGTCAGGGCGAATTCTTCGGCTCCCAAAGATATTCTCCTCAGCAGAGCCATCAGCTCTGACTCCTGATTGGCCAGTTTAACCTCCAACGGTTTAGTGCTGGCAGGAGGGCGAGCCATCTCCAGGCCGAACAGACCGACACGGAAAGCCAAAGACGAATGTTCTGTTGTCTCGGCCAAAACCTTAAATAGGTATAACAAAATTAGTAAGGCTTACATGTAAATGCATAATTTGTTATCAACATATTTTCCATATTTTTAAAAAAAATGCTGTTTGACAAAAAGAATACAGCGATCAAAAAGTTTAAGAAAATGTCCTAAATAGAGTATACAGAACAATAAAAAATACTAACCGTACAAAGAAAAGCGCATCTGGCCAGAGTAGCAGTGGCTAAAACACTCAAACGATGAGAAGAAGGATTGAGGTGCGGATGCCTTCTTCCTTTTCGTCTGATCTGACTTGAGGCAAGGTCTCTAGTGCCGCTGGCATTTCCACCGCAAGCTAACTCCGGCGGTTTCTGTAATAGCTCTCGAGCGAGCCTCACTCCTAAGCGCCGGGCCTCTCCGCTGTGGCCATGGGCGTAGAGCCCTTCGGCACGAGCGAAAAGAATCTCCCATGCATCTGACGGATGCTTGAGGCTCACCTCCGGTTTAGGCGGATCACTTTCGCAATTACCTTCCCAGTTGAAAAAGTTTTTGTCTTTGGTAGGATCAAAAGCGGGTCCAGGTGAGTCTTCAGCCGGTTTTTGTTCGAAATAATAGAGGTTTCCTTCGTCTCCCGACTGTTGAGATTCGGAACTGGAAACACTCTCGTCCTTTGAAGGTCTTCGGGAAGCGTCTTCGACTTGGGGGGTTCGTGCAGTACTGGGTTCTGAATTCGGTCTGTACGGAGCGCCGCTACCAGAAGTAGACCCGTTGGCGGGTTCACTTTTGGCAGCGGCGAACGGTCGGCTGCAGCCAGACTCCCCGCTGATATTCCCCGAGCTGAAGTTTCCTTGAACGTGTAACCCAGCAGAGCTCGAATTGGAATCGCTACCGCCGCCTTCTTGAGAGTCGGTGTCTCCGCTTCTTCCGGACGATCCCTGATTAATTACTATCGAATCATTCAAAATGTCATCGTCATTTTCGCAGAAACCTTCACTGGACACACTTGATCGGTTTCCATCTCCACAGATTTGATCTGTTCTCATACGGGAACCCATAACCTAGAAATATAAAATATAATATTTAATATGAAAGAATTGTTATATCAACTAACTTAGAATTGATTATCCCACCACCCGCTATGTGTATGCAGCCGTTGTTTCATGGTCACCTTCCATAACACAATACGATCAAGAAAAGAAACGAATTTACTCCTCATATTCTTGGCCCGGTACAGAGCGGCACGGGACCTATTAACCATGCACTGTTGTGCTTAAAAAAATAAAGAAGAAAGAAAAAAGATTATGGGACTTGCTCAGCCATTTGGTTTAAGTGATATTAAGTATCCTCTGTATACTGAAAATCTATCTATTCCACGTTGAATTTAAAGAGGAATCAAGAATATCCCGTTCTCCATATTATGTTGCAAATATATCGAATGCCGCAAAATTAGTATTGGTTAACCCTTCCCTTACTATGCAAAAAAAGCACAAGCTCTTGAGCTGTGTAGTCGTTACACATCAGGCAAACGGGAGTGAATCATGACAATTATATGTAATACCGCTGTAGTAGTGTTATATAATTGTCATGATTCACTCCAGTTTGCCTGATGTGTAACAGATACACAGCTCAGGAGCTTGTGCTTTTTTTGCATAGTAAAGGAAGAGTTAAGATCAGGTCAGCGTGGCCTATTTGTCCCGTATGAGGCCGGACAACGGCAAACAGCTCTGCCTGTTCGGCATTCATCTCAAGGAGGGCATTCCCTCAGTACAAAATAAAATTATCAAAATTTTCTTATTTATTACCTGAGCAAATTTTTCCGGTCTCAATCTTAGTGCTCGGTAATCAGGAACAGGCGCCTGGTGTGCAACATGGCGTCCTCTATGAGTATGATGAGCACTCTTCGCAGCAGACATGCGGTATGCCATACCCAATTCATTATTTAACACCGGTTTGGAACAGTTCACCTGGCAAATAAATTAAACGACCTATTTTTAGTTTCAGAAAAACCATGAAATTTTAAATAATTCATGACAGCTTCATCTACACCCATCATGGTTTGAAAAAGAAATCTTATAAATCAATCTCTGAAACAGCCAAGCTTGTGAGGACTGCAAATGGAGCCAACGACATTGACCTCTCAACCACAGACCCAGTTATACTTAACCATTTGATTACCAAGCGGTGATTTATCACCGCTGATTTAGGACTCGTGTTGATGGAATATAAAATTACCTATGGAAAGATGTCGAACTAGTAATTGTTCCAATATAACAGTCAACACTCTTATTTGTCTTATGTTAGTAAAGATATATTTTTATATACAGTCAAACGGAAATAGCGAGATCTCAGATTTAATAAGGAAATATTCGTTGACATTTCAATCAATATTTTTGTCTCTGGTAAAATATTTCTTGTTCTCCGCCGTTAATTTTATAAGGCGTTCGTTATTTTAACCCAACCCTCATAAATTATAATGGGTTTAAAATGGGACTCAAAAAGGAATATGCATTTCATAAGCGCTGCGTGGAATGCAGCGGCATTGTGCGTAGTCAACCAATGAAAAATATCAATTTATGGTACTCTTTTAATCCTATTATGCATATTGTTTTTAATTGGTAACAATTTATTTTTTGACTTAGCTCAAAAAATAGGAATATACATGATCTTCCTTGCCTTCGACACATTAGAAATTGGTAGTAGTCTTTTTTTTATTTAGTGTTTTTTTAATGAAAATATTAGTTATAACCATATATATTTTTTTTATATTTATTCACCGATGTTCTATATTGAATAAGGTTAACATAACCAGTTTTATGTACGGATAAATATATATTTTCATCGCAGTGTTTCAGTTGCAGAGCTCATGAGTTTTATACAACCCATAGAACTTTTTTTTCACACCTAACTCCATTAAGAGTCCGTACGCTCCACAATGAGAACGGACATGGTTAAAAAGACATCTTATTGGAATAATTTTTGTAAAATCAAATAAATTAACAAGTAACACAAACCTGATTTATATTCACGTCCTTGTTGTTATCGCCATGTCTGAAGCATGTAAAAGGACAATGAAACGCTGGACTGCAGTCGGTGCTGTAAGTAATCCCCATTATCGGATAATCTTCCCAGTCCGTGAAGCAAGCCTCCATCGCAGGTCGAAACCCGGGAAAGACATCCGTGTCGCTCGACACGTTCACGATCGCGGGTTGTCGGGGTCCACCCCCGGCCCCGAGAACGTTCATGTGTGACGCACGAGACTTTGCAACCTGTAGGTTTAGGGAAATAAGTAACCAATTTAAAAAAAAAATGATAAAAATCACTTTCGTTTTTGTCTTTATTAGACATAATTTCATAGCAAATTTTGATCCCAAAACATGCTGTTTGGCTAGCCTGGATTGGCCTGGCTCGGACTGGGTAATTTCATCAAATTTTGCCCCGTACAGACCTTAAATTTATAAACTGCCGAAATGATATAAATTACAACAGTTGAACATTTAGTTATGGTGAACTTCCATGGAACTTTTGTTTCGATCTATTCTTTTTCGAATGTCACAATTTTAAAACCTATTTTGAATGTCTAGTTCAGGGGTGGGGAACCTTTTCATTTCAAAAGGCCACATTCATTTATCTGATTAAACATAAGATTGTAGTTAAGAAAATGTTGACACTGCCCCCCCTTTTTTTTCGACTGACAAATATACAATGGCTTGATTACTCTCTTTTTCAAATTGTATATTTTGATCAGAGTAGCCAAAAGGCCGCAGGTTCCCCTCCAAAGGTCTAGTTTAACATTTTCATATAAAAACACTGAAATTTAACAAAAGTGCAATTTTACTATTTCACCTAGTTCAAGATTTTGTTAGATACTATACAGGAATTCACCATACTATAAATTTGATTCCAGATTCAGATCCAAACGTACCTTTTCCAAAATTTTGTAGTGCCAATTGGAGAACTGGGCATGAAAAACATCTCTTTCCTTCGGACCTAGCCCGGGATTGAGAGCAGCTAATCGCCACAGAGCGACGAGTTCATCGCATAGTGATGAGCACGCATGTTGAGAAGTGTGAGAATTACCCCCTGCTCCGCCGCTGCCTCCGCCACCGCCTCTCCCGCCGCCCCCACCTCCTCCTCCGCTACAGTTGTTTCCCGACCCTCCCCACGCTACTAGAGCTGCTTTTGTATTGTACCACCATACTAATACCTGCAATATAATAATGACAATATCGTTAGTAAGTTTGTTTTTTTAACTATATCTGATACCAAATGTGGAACATACGGAAGCGGACATATCATAAATGAGTTTTATAACATTAAATCCAAATAGTTTTCACAATTGAAAAAAAAGGATTATGATTTTTTGTATGACAACGTAGAAAATTTTATTTCTAGGGTGAGTTGGTTAACCCTTCAGGCAAGCATGTCTGAAAAAGATTCTGCTATTCATTGAGTATGAATAATGGCTTATTCATACTCAATGAATAGCAGAATGAGAGGCAGATGAACAGATTAATGAGAATTGATTTTTTGTTTTGACCATACCTAGTATCAAATATATTTGTTCACCATTTTAAATAGGACTTGGATACAAACCCTCATAAAAATAATTCTTTGTACATCTTTCCAAACTAGGTATCTACTTTTTTTTTAAACATTCTATGATTTTTTTGAACTTATTACCACAGTATTTATTACTAAAACTTCAATCTAATCTTTATTATTTGAATGAAATTGGTGAACTTTTGCTTTGATAAATGGACATCAAAACAGTGTTTTTTGACACGGTTTCTTCTAAATAATCAACAGCTTAACCATTTCATGGTAAAAAAATAAATAAATTTAAAGATATATTGTTAGTTGCACTGAATCCAAAACAAGTATTTTTTTTAAATTATACCTGTTCACAAGCCATGCATTCATCTGTAATGATCTCAAGAAGTGGAACAGCATTACGATCTCCCCTCTTGAACATCTCTCTCACTATGGAAAGTAAATTCCACATTCCCTCTGGCTCCCGTCCCCGTAAGGGTCGAAGCAACGATGACCATTCGGCTGCCGCCGGTGGAGCTGTGGTGCTTAAGTAATTCACATCACTGCAAAATAAAAAAAATCAACAATACGGTATAAATCACTGCAATTTTTTTTATCGATTGAATTGGTATTTGCATGATTATATAGTACGGTAAAAATATCTAAGTATTTATTTTTGCAAATAATTTTAGGATTTGACTGTTTTAGCTTTATGGCATTTTTCAAATTTCATTCAAGCTTACCATAAGCAGCATATCATCATAAAAATTAGAAACACGTGCAACAGGCAGATAATCATTTGTATTATATGTTTTCGAAACAAGATTGAAGTTGTAACATTAAATTCCGATCGAAACATATATATATAAAATTTCATAACACGTGAAACAAATTCAACCATATACAAAAAAAAACACGACACAAGGACTTGTATTTTTTTCTAAGATATTATTACTCTTCCAATTGCCGAACCTGGCCACCGTCGACAGTATTAAATATTCATATTATATTTCAGCAGGCAGTATTTAATATTTTTTTACTTCAGCTATACAAACCAAAAATAGCAGTAATGATCGAAAAATCCATCAATCACATTTAAATACTTTGATATGTTAAAATTCATAATCGTCCCAAGTGTTCACACAACAGTTTTGCGGAATCTATAAAGATATGATTTATTAATTCGGAAGAGGAATCAATCACTTTTATTTTTGAACAAAATCGGTAAACCGGCTTTTATAAATGGTAAATAAAACAGAACATGGATTTGCGTGTTGAGTACGCATCCGTCCTGGGAGTAGTTTTTGATCCGCGTGCACAGCACGTTAACAGAGCTTGAAGGAATAATTGTGTCAACACATTCCATGTGTACGATACATGTACAGTAGAACCTCGATTATCCAGATTTTTGATTATCCAGATTGTTTTCCGGAACAAAATTTTTACGAATTTGCTAAGAGAGCAAAGAAAGAGATATTGGTCCTGCTCATTCTAAGGATTTTCAGTGCTAAGATGTCGCCATTAAGTGGTTTGAGAGCCAAGAAGAGCGTATCTCAGGATAACTTATATGTCTTAAAAGTATTCGCGATTTGGCAGCTTCAAAAAGAACAGCTAGCTTATTTAAACATAAACTAATAAATGAATTTCTTGATAAAAAATAATTTAATACTAAAGATTTATGTAAATCAATACCAGGTGTGGGGAACCTGCAGCCTTTTGGCTACTCTGGTGCGGCCTTCTAGCCAATTCTGTAATTCTGTAAATGTATGTAAATTCGTAAATTACTGACATATTCTGACCGTGAAATCCTGTTTCCGGCCAAAGATTCCCTAGTCAATGTTTACTGCGGCCTTATGTCGAATCAGAAAAATAAATGTGGCCTTTAGAGAATAAAGGATTCCCCACCCCTGATCTAGACAAATAAAAATTATTTACACTGATTGTACATGTATTTCCGTGTAAATTATGATTTTTTCGATTATCCGGATTTTTCCTTATCCGGACTACCTTTATCCACAATTAGTCCGGATAATCGAGGTTCTACTGTATGTGTATTTCTGCAGTGGTCTCGTCTTACTAATTAGCCAAAAAGTGCTTTATTTATATGTTAAGATGGCTATGAGTTTTTACAAATACACGACACAAGCAGTGTTCCCTCTAAGCTGTGCGCACGCACACAACTCGCCAAGCGCGCGCACATGCATTAGAACAGAGCGCACAAAAGTTACACCAGTTATTCCACTATCAGAATAAATTATTTGTCATTTTATAGTGTTGTTAAATATTGTCACTATAAAAAATTAGCCATTTCGTTAAGTAGGTCTAAATACCGTTGTGTGGCGCACAAATTTTTTAATTTTCTTTCAAAGTTGCACAGCCAATGTATTTTGCGCACATAACCTTCGGAAAATTAGAGGGAACATTGGACACAAGTTATTGTATCAGCCTCATTAATATACGGTGAAAGTGAAACTAATTTGCTATGAATAGCAGAGATAAAATCACTCAACAATGTTTCTAGATTAACTAATCAAAATATAAATTTAAAAATTAGAAAAGTATAATATATAACACCAGGAGTTCTATTTCCGCATGCATAAACTTATTTTGAATTATCTGAAATACGCAATAATAAAATTACAAATTTACTGTTGTTGTAATTCAAATATTTATGTTAACATACCTAAAAACAATGGGCGCTGGAACACAGAACTTGATGAGTATTTTGTTAATGTTGTCGTGCAGGGTCTTCTCATCCAAGTACCACCACGTCTGATCGTTGGCCGACGCACCGGCCGTCGGATCGGGTGCACCGCAGACCGTATTGATGGCGGTCGGTTGAGCTGAAAGCAATTCATCTAGCAGTCGTTGCGCGGTTGGCAGAATCTGCTGCGGTAATTCTGAAATTAAGTACTGCGCAAACTTCTGCAGCTGATCCCGCTGTAATCTTTGCAGTGATTCTGACACAGGAGCACGAAGTGTTACCTGCTTCGGCTGAAATAATGTTTATAAACTTCATTAATTGAAAATTTGAATCGTTCAAACTATGTACATTCTCACAAATTTTGTCATTAACGACCCGGGTTTCGCCTTTCGGCATCTTCAGGCATTCAAGTGCACGGATGAACTTGAACTGACGCTTAGTAAATGAAAGCGTCAGTTCAAGTTCATCCGTGCACTTGAATGCCTGAAGATGCCGAAAGGCGAAACCCGGGTCGTTAATGACAAAATTTGTGAGAATGTACATAGTTTGAACGATTCAAATTTAATATTGAAATTCCACCAAGCACCTTCAGTCGAAATCTTAAATTAAAAAAAAAAATTCATTAATTGACTACAAAAAACCAGGGCTGTGGAATCGTTAAGAAATAAGAAGACTCCGACTTAGACCACAGCTTAAAACATGACTTTTATTATTTTTTTAGACTTAGTAGCATTCAGTGGCGCCACTTATGACCCTAACAATTTGAATACACAATTTTTTTTAAAAGGTTTTGATGTTTTTAGTTTTTTTTCGAGCATGACTCCACAGCCCTGTAAAAACATTTACTAGTAAATTTATTATATAATTTAAATAGTTTTTTCAATAGAACACTATCAGCTTGCATTGTCTTTTAATTAAGTGTCAGATAATTCATTGTTGTCCACGTCTAACCATGAAATATATTCTGCATGGTTGACGGCGATTATTAGACACCATAAGACATATGGCAAAGTCTGAGACTAAATAAATCGAAATTACAAAAATAACAGTCAATGAAATAAATACTTCATTGAATATAAAGCTTCCTCAGTAGACAGAATTAATTAATTGTACTGATGTTTGTCAAAATTTCAGTGTATGTTGGCTACTGATAACAAAATTTATAGGAACATATACGATCGCATTTAAGATAAGATGGTAATAACTTGATACACCTGACTTGATTTTGATTTAGGATGATAGCAATATGTTTTACATGATATCATAAATAGGGTTTTATTTAATCACGCTTGTATCACAATGCTAGGTGTGTCGAGTGGTCAATTCCCCTCCCATCCATTCGATCTCAAAAACGGGGATTACAAGAACAATTAGATAACGACAAATCCTGTTCTAGCCCTATCTGTCTATCCTTAATCTCTTTAAAAAAGAATAGTTGAGGGATTGACTAATAAGTAGTTCTGTTGAGATACTCTTTGTCTATGTGATTCACATTGGGAGCGAGCATGGTGACAAAACAAAAAAAAAAGCACATAGTGATTGAGGGGAAAGCTAAGATATTTTTGACTAAGAATAAATTAATACAGAGGAACCCTAATCTACTGTTCTCGCATTTTTTTCTTCCCACAATGATCCTTCATATGGGCTATGATTTGTCGACTTCTTTAACGATTATGATTCCTCTTCACTAATATTATCCTGATTAGCTGCTTATGTTGAATATTTCCATTTCCCTCATAAGCACGTTCCACCTTATCAACCGGTTCAAAAAAAAAAACGACAACAAAAACTACAAATGCCAAATGACAAAGAGACAACTGAGTATTTAGGACTTTAAATTTAGGAAAAAATATGATAAAATAAAAAAATCTTGCTGTTTCCCGCGATCAGTTTTCGGCATTTTTCGTTTTTTCTAGCGTCCGTAGAATTGGGTGTCACTGTCTTATGGTCAAATACAATTTTTATATTATGCACAATGAATTCATGAATTAGTAACTAATGAATATTCTTTTCCTTACCAAATGGATGCGATGAAGACACACGGCAACAACATGAGAACACCAATAGGCAGTGGAGAGACAAGTACAATTGCACGAAGAAATCCGACGGCGATCGAAAGTTACCGCCACATTTAAAACTTCACGAGGCTCTGGCATCATCACCACACTCGCTGACAGATGAAAACCTTGGCAAAAAAAAAACCTTTTTTTTTGAACCGATGAACAAATCAAAAAAATGAACATTATGTGGCAGCAACCTGTACTATTTTGTTACTGCATGAAATGAAAACTTTACTGTGATCAACCCAAGTTTAAGTTGAAATAACTAACTTTTAGTGTGTTCACTGTCAGTTCTTGGTGGTAAGGCATAATTTTCAAATGAGTATATTTTTTTAATGAAGTCAAAATCGATTTTTTTATCAATCTCACATTAATTCAATGAGGAATCATCGACTTGATTCTCACCCATTCAAAACATCAAAAATTAATTGTTGGGCAGTAATAATATTAAAATACAACACAACATTATTCTACTATTCATTTATATACTGACGTTAGATTGTCATGACATAAATAAGTTTATTGAAGCTTTCTATGCAAAGATAGAAAACAATTACAGTGACAAATTTACTTTAAAATATTACAATATTGAAAACATCGTAAGAAGACATCCAATATCAAGAATCAGGCCACAAATAAACTAATTACCTAGTATTTGGTAAAAAAAAAAAAAACAACTTTACTAGCTTTAAAAAACCATTCAACTTTCATTAATTTGTATAATATTCCTGCTACATTAAAAAAACCTTTTTCTTTCATGGTTTTAAAAATATAAATTCTGCCTTACTAATTTTAATGCTCAATATAGCTCTCATATTTATTCAGAGACCACTGCTTTAGAGAATGACATCAAATTATTTAATTATCAAGAGATATTAACCTATCTGAAGGGCATCTTTAACAGCCGAGTTTCTGAACAGATTTTCACCACGTTGAAATTCATCAGCCGATCCGTTGGCCAGGCACGAATAGAGACGGATGTCTTCCTCGCTGTCAGCAAAACTCCAAAAAGCGATGCGCAGCTGCAACTGTTCTGGCACAGGTGGACTCACATGCTCCACTAACTCGAATGGTATATGTGAGGCCACACAGCGCGCGCATAGCTCTGTCAGTGACTGGACAGCTGACCTCTCTGTATAAAAAAATATTTATTACAAATCAAGTTTTATGACAGCATGTTAATGTTTGAGTTCTGCAGCTCATCACATTTCAACTGTATGCAGTAGTTTCGAGGCTGGACTACTTAAGCCAGTATTTCTTAACCCATCAAACCCAGATGACGTGCATAGCACGCCAAAAACATGCTTTGTTTTGATGTCTCATTATAAGTTTTTGGAAATGACGCATTCTAAGCAAATAAATAATTACTTTAAATCAGTGGTTTCCAACCTTTATGTTACTGCGTCTCCCTTGGAAGAAAAAAATATCTTCGCGCCTCCCCATCCTTTATTTCATATAGTTATAGACACGTTTTAAAGGGTAAATAAATATTTTGGACAGCTCGCGCCTCCCAGGTTGGAAATCGCCGCTTTAAGTGATATTTAAAGTGATGGAAAAAAATTATATGATACTATGGTTTTATTAATGTTAAACAAAAAAAATTGCCAACCACTGATTTCAAAATTATTTTCCTAGAATGTCAAAAGAAATGTTTTTTAAGACAAAAAAAAAACAGTTTTTACACATATTTATTTGTTCATCTATGGCTCATTATGCTATTCATCGGATATAAATCAACCGCTATTCAAAATCTATGTTGAGCATCCGTGCCAATTATATCATCATGTATTGCCTGATGCAATCGGTCATATCTCCTCGAGGTACGGGGCCGTTCATTTCTTTAAGTAAGTGTATCTCAGTTCTTCTGCATGAAAATCAGTGCAATATAAAATGGTTTTTATTTGAAGAGATACATACAAGTGTAAGTAAAGTGTTATTTTCCATTTACTTTGTAGAAGTGTTGAATAGTTTCACTGCGGAGAAGGGGGCTTCTATAGGGTTAAGAAACACTGACTTCAGCCTTCTTGTAGCATATTGCACAACTGATGCACTTCTGTAATTTTAGCTACCAGGAGTACTGAATGGTGTTTTTTGAGCTTTTTATCATGAAAAAAAACTACTGCCATAACTGGAAATATATCATGTGCCAGAAGAGTGTTTCATATCATAACTCTTATCTAGCAACTGATATTTTCCTTTAAATCCTACTCCCAATATGATATAAATCACATTATTTTCGAAGCTTCATTAAATTTGGACTAATAAGTATGTCATTAAATTTTAAGTTTATTTTTGTATCTGTAATATATTAAAAAATATAGTGATTCGACTTAAGTGTTATTTTATTACTCAGGTCATTTACAAATATTTGTAATAAAAACAAAAAGTGTTATATTTTTTTTTTTGATTAAATCTTGGATATGCACTTAATCAGGCCTCCGCAACCTATGACCCATTTGATGATTTCAAGTGACTTTAAAATGTGATGTGAAAATACCCACTGACCCGAATAGTCTTCTTAATAGTCACATTTTTTTTTTACTTTGACCCCACAGCCAAAAAAGGTTGCCGAGGCCTGCACTAAATGTACAATAATTTTATATGACAATTACACTTACTAAATACTACTCCAATGATGATTGTACTGGGTAGAGACGAAAAGTGACTATTGGTGGGTATTAGTGAATAATATGTAACAATTTGTGTTGTTGATTATTCAATACAAACATTATAATAATGATAAAAGATTTGTATTATTATTTCAAGTCTCATTCTGTCTTTTTTTTATGAAGATCTCAATAAAGAATGCAGAATATTTGCTTTCATGCTAACATTATGTAATTAGCCATACCAAATCACTCATACAAGTGAATTCAATCAATTTAAGTATCACCAAATATACCATGAACAAATAAAAAGCAACAAATGTCTAACCACAAACCAGGCACCTGCTCATTCAAATAGGTACCTACATATGAACTACCTGAAGTACATTCACCCAGTCAAACAAAAATAAGAACAAAGGATTCTTAAAATTTTGAGACTTTCTTAATGTAAATCATTTAAATGCAATAATAAATCATTGGTGATATGTTTATCGAAAGATTTAAATAAAAACATCGAGAAATCACTGTCGAAAGTAACTAAGTAATATTGTGCAAAAATACAAATGTCACGATCACACAAAGAAAGAAACTCGCCTTCCGATGACTTCTTCGAATTTCCGACCCCGAACGCTCCTGGAGGGGGCGGAGGTCTTTTCCATCCTCTCCAATTATTGGAGAGACTCTCCGGCTCCGAACTCCAGCTGCACAAAGAGTCTTCTTCGAATCGGTCTGAGTCGTCGAAGCTAGAAGGGTCGCCTTCAGCTTCCTCCCAGTCGCGCAGCGCATCTTCCACATTGGCCTGTGCCGCTCCTCTCCCAGCCCTGTCATTATTCCGTACAGCACCCGCCACTTTCAGACAGTTTAAAAGGGATACAGGGTTACTATCGGTCACAGAATTCGCCCTATCGACTTTATCTCCGTGACACTCAGTTGGGTTGAAGGAAACACGAATTTGCCCGCATCGTGCCTCTCAAATCTCATCCGGGATACAAAACAAAATTGATATTTCAATAGTTTCACTCAGTGCAAGAACTCGCCTCTCCTATCTGCTTTCGTGCCCGTGAACTCCCCCACCGACGACAATAACAAATATGGCTGACGAACAGGGAACACAAAAGATACCTATATTTCTCTTTCTCAAATGTCAATTTGTCGGTATGGTAGAAATTTACAAAACATATGGCAATTTAAAAAGTGGGAACACTGTATTCATGACTAAATAATAATAACAGTAATTTTAAAAATTTTCTATATAAGTACCGATTTTTTCCAAAAATAAGACACTGTCTTACTTTCTTGTGCCAAAATATGTGAAAGGTCTTATTTTCGGGGATGTTTTTCTTTTCAAGTTTCCAAATTTATATTTAACTTATATAATATAAGAATTAGAATAAATAATATAAGTTATAATATAAATAATAATTATAGTAATATAAGTTTTATTTTATAAGAATTATAAATCTCGTATTTTAATTTCTATAGCATATATTAAATAGGTTTAGAATAAAATAAACCTTTGGTTAGATCATTTTTATTTTTAGTGTAGCTCTTCATAGAACTCTGTTTGGCTTCAATATATTATTTTTGAATTTAAATAAAATATTGTATGCATGGATGGTTGTGATGTAAAATATATATTAAATATGTATTTTTTTATATTTGTATGATTTCAACTAGGGCTTATTTTCAAAAAAAGGCTTACATTATAACAATCTTGAAAATCACGCAAGGGCTTATTTTCGGAGGATAACGTATTTTTGGAGAAACGCAGTATCATCACAATAAAATAATATTTTAATATTATTTATTAGATTTTGTACTAACACTGGGCCTGTATTTAATGGGTCTGTATTTAATTCGCAGTGTGGTCAGCAAATTAAATGAATTGTCAGTAGTATATCAAAATGGTCAGTTAATATTATAAACAATACGTATCCACTGTATCAGTATGAATGTGGTCAGTTATAAAATAAAACGGTTAGTTAATTATGTAAAACGGTTGGTATTTAAATAAAATAGTCAGTAATTTAAGATAAATGGCTAGTTTTATTTTGACAGCTGTTAATTTTATCAAAGATGGTCGAAATTATTACCAGTACAATGAATAATTAACACTTGAAATATATTAATTTCTTAATTTAAGGTATTTTAAAGCCGATAATACTATTTTAAAAAGTCTGAGGTACTAGAATGTTGATCCATTTGATGAAACACACATTAGCTTAAAATAAATGTTAATTCTTTCTTAAAAATAATAATACACGTTTGACATGATGTTTCATTAAAAGTATATTACTAATGAAGTCTTATATTTGTTTGACGTTGCTCTGATACTTAAAACTAATTTATTGTTTTTTTAATAATATTGTTGTATAAAATATGCTTCCACCGAAACTTAATACATAGTTACAAGTTAGGTTATATTTTTGAATATTCGTCATATTTCAAATATGCTCTATGGTTTGGTTTAAGTTCAGTTTGACGTCTTATTCTAACCTCTATTGTTTATGAGTCTTATGATGATCTTATGTCAAACTTATAGACTAGTACATATACTCTTTCATACTGGTTTCAGATTTGTATTTCGCCTGAATTACCTGGTTCACTTGGTATCCCATGTATGGTTATTTTCTATTTTCTTATACGCAATTACATGTAGTATCGAACTGCATTGTTATTATCACCATTTAGTCAATTTACAGGGAAACAGAGTAGCTAGCATGTAGTTAACAATTTACTTTTGATATTATCATTAAATTTCTTTGTCTCGCGTATGAAAATTTGGTAATCATTAAGGTAAATATGGCATATAGTAGCACGTCAACTACTGCGGCGAAAAACTTCACAACTACGCTAAAAACAACGCCACGATTTAAAGTTATTTTTTGAGAACTTAATAATCGTGTTAAAACCACACATTATTACGAAGAACACTGATAAATTATGCGAAATACGAAATATTTTTCAGTACAGCGCCACTGTTTTCCATTTTGGCCGCGCGGCCAAAATGGAAAACAGTGGCGCTGTACTGAAAAATATTTCGTATTTCGCATAATTTATCAGTGTTCTTCGTAATAATGTGTGGTTTTAACACGATTATTAAGTTCTCAAAAAATAACTTTAAATCGTGGCGTTGTTTTTAGCGTAGTTGTGAAGTTTTTCGCCGCAGTAGTCGACGTGCTACTATATGCCATATTTACCATCATTAACACTAGAGTCTAAAACTAAGTGACAGCTAATTTGGTGTCATTGCTGCCAACAGAAAAACATACTTTTTTTTTCTCTCTCTCGCACTTATACGTAAATATTATTGTTTATACCTAAGAGCGAAACGCCAGTTTGGTACAAGTAGGACTTTATTCGGGTCCTATTTGGATGAATTTGTGTTTAGGAATTTATAATATTTACGTATAAGTGCGAGAGAGAGAGAGAGAAAAAAGTATGTTTTTCTGTTGGCAGCAATGACACCAAATTAGCTGTCACTTAGTTTCAGACTCTAGTGTTAATGATTACCGAAAATTTGGTATTTTTTTTTTAACCATATCTGCTCCCTATTCAAAGCATATGCCCACCACGTAATTGATAAAGACGATTTTGAAAAGTCAAATTTTAAAACCGCTCTAGTACACAATTTACCAAATATGAGTTCACCTAGATTTTTTTTGTTTTATTATATCAAATTAATAATTTCTGAAGCCGTATTATTTGGTAATTGTAGAGTATAGCTGGTCATGGATTATTACGGCGAAAAAAATCACAAACTAAGCTAAAAACAACGCCACGATTTAAAATTATTTTTTGAGAGCTTGATAATCGCGTTAAAACCACACATTACTACGAAGAACACTGATAAATTATGCGAAATACGAAATGATTTTCAGTACATTGCCTCTGATTTCCATTATGGCGGCGCCGCGCGGCGAATGAATTTTTCGCATTTTCTCAGTTTCTTGAAAAGTGGATTAAATCAAATTTAAAAATTGCCTCCTGAATTGTCTATCGCCTTATAATGTTTGCGTTTATGTTCCAGGGTATTGATTGGACTTCTTCAGTGGTTCGTCATTGCTGAATTTATTAGTCAAGAAGTTTTTCTTATTAATTGTGCTCTAATCATATCTAATTATATCTGTATACATCTGTACAAAAGAAGTATGAAATATATCACAACATCAAAATATTTAATTCTGTATAATCCCCTTCCATGTTCTTTTTTTAGTTGATGAATAAGTTTTGATCTTGTTTTTTATTTAATCGGGTAACAAGAATAGTCCTTTGGGAGAATTGAGCCCCCAGCTCAAATCTACAGACATATCAGGATTGCTTAAAAGCCTCAGAGGTGGTCTGTTTGTGAAACACAATCTCATCGTACTGATTGGTCTGGAATTTGGGTCACATACAAATAGACAGATATCACATTTATTAATAACAGTTTTAGGAGTACATGTCAAACAATACTCTTTCTCTTATAATGAGAACAAACTATTTCATGAACTTGTAAAAGCTACATGAATATGTCAACTGTGGAAACAATACAACATTGATTTTACAATCCATGCCATAACCGGTTGGCGCAATTAATGGAGTAAAAAAACAGTTGTTTCGGCAGATTCGTTGATGTTATCCTATTTATTTATTATGTATGACTTTATGATTTATAACTTTTTCAAAGAACCAACCTTTATTTGCTCGGCAAGATTCAACAGTAATATCTGCCGAAACGTAAATACGTTGTTTCACTCATTAAAGTGATTTTTTAAACACAAAATCCGATATCGTAAAACACGTGGCAATATAACTCAAAGTGGTTGAAAAAGAAAAGTATTTTTATTTTTTCTTATAATATAATAAAGAAAGATAGCTAGATACATTCACAAATTTTGAACAATATTCCCACTAGGGAAAAAGTTATGATGATTTAAAAAAGACCTGACTTTTATCAAGTGCTTGAGGCATATTCACCCCTTAGCCAATGTGTTTATAGTGATTATTAAAAATGGATTTAAAGATATTTTAACAAAGGTAGTCAATTTAATAACATTATTTTTTACTATACTAGCAAGTGCTCGGGTAGAAAGATCATTTCCTACAATGAAAAAAATAAAATCATTCACTAGAAATAGTCAAAGTGAGAATAGATTGTCACCTGTTGCAATATAAACCCTTTGATTATGGTGCAATTCAGCAAAGTATGTGCGAAAATACCAAATGATGTTTTTTATTTTCATGCATTTTTCGAAAAAAAATATATTTTGAGAATGATTAGTATTATAACATTGAAAACAACCATATATCAAAAATATAATGCACTATGTGGAGCCACTGTACAGTTTAAAGCGACCACGGGCAAATTCTCCAAAGAGCTCAAAAACAAGGTCCCCACACTGTTCATTTGGGTAAATCAGTAAATTCTTGGGATTTTGGATTTGGAAATTCTTTTGGAAGAAAAAAAAAAGTCCCATGCTGAAAGTTTTGGGATATCCGAAAATTCTTGGGTTTTTGAAATTCGAAAACAAAAATTGACACTCAAAAAGCGCTACGGGCCCAAAAAGGTTGAGAAAAACTGCTGTAGCGAGTTAAGGTTTTGATTTTAATTTAACCTAACATTCGCTGTGAAAGACAGTCCCAAAGCTTGTGAATTAAGGCAAACAAAGGCATTATTTTCATTGCCCCACATTGCTCATATTTTTTTTTTCAAAATATATTCACACTATCACATGTTAACTATTTATGTAGCTGGAAGAGTGTGTAAGCATATCGACACACCAGGACAAGTCGAAATAGGTGGTTTTGAGATATTAACGTTTTAAAATTCTAATAAGAGTATGAAATATACTGAAAAGCTAGAATTCCACAAAGAAACTTCTGCAATATCTTAGCTACAGTATTGAATACGAGCAATTGTTTTATGAAGAAATCTAGATCTTGATATGGCAAATCCAATGATGTTAATAACTCAAAAAGATGTTTTTCGACTTTTTCCAGTCTTGAACTATTGTATCGATATATGTGTTTCATTATTACCAAAAATACCTTTTTAACAGAAAAAAGAAATTTATTTATTGATTATTGTGGCTAAGAGTGTATTTTATTTTGCTTATAATAATTTTATATAATGATTTAACAATTCTCTTTTTCACTCAAAACTCTTATTTATTAATTATATGTAACGATATTTTTTTCATATATTTATATACATATATACTTTTCGTTTATTAAATTATAAAACATAAAACAGTGCAAAGGCTTTACAATTCACTTTTTAAAATGAACATCCTTTCAAAGAAAGCCACAAAATTAACCAAATCATATTGCCACTTCTAACCACTGACAGTTTATAAATATCTACTGATCTTTTTACTAATAAATAATTACCATTTAACTATTAAATCCTGACCAAAATGCATTTTTTTTACTGATAATTAATGTTTTTTACTGATCAATTATTATTTTTAACTGATCGATTTATTTATTAATAACTGACAATTTCTTTAATATTTACTGACCGTTTATCGAATAAAAAACTGACCAAATAATTAGTTGCCCTAACACTGTAATGTGCGAATATAAAAATCAACCCTTATCTATAATAATTAGTCTATGGTAACATATTATCTATGATGGTGATCTAGCACACATGTTCATAGCAGCATATCATAGATAAGATATACACTTGTTGTTTCTGGTTATACGGCTGATAAATGTTTTGAAAGAAATGTGTTTCACTCTTATGTCAAATCAATCTTATCCGTTTTAAATTTATCCACCAATCATGGCATTAGTCACTGTTTGTAAAGAAAATACTGCCATAGCCTACGGTCTGAACATAAAATGGCAAAGTTGTAATTTATCGTCATTTCAATCTTTTACCATGCCAGCTCCAATCTTACCGAAAGATCAGCACAATTTCCAAGAAAATGTGGAATGTGGTAACGTTATAAAGAGTATATGTTTTTCAGAAGATGGTGAATATTTCTGTGCGATGACATCGTACAAGCAGCTGTGCATTTTAAATGCTAAAGATTTTACTATCTTACACCATAGTATGCTGCCTAGAGCTGCAAGTAAAATTCGCTTTTCTTCAGACTCTGAATACCTGCTCGTCGCAGACAAAACCGGCGATGCGCTAATTTTCCAAATGAAAAATCTTGATCAAGGAGGCCGAAAATTTTTAGGCCACCTGAGTCTGCTCATAGACGTTCTACTCAGCAGGGACAATAAATTTGTCATTACCTGCGACCGGGATGAAAAAATCAGAGTGTCTTGTTTTCCCAATACATACACAATCGAATCGTTTTGTATGGGACATAAAGAATTCATCACATCCATAGACTTTTTACCACACAGTGAGAAATATTTAATCAGTTCTTCGGGTGACGGTACAATAAAAGTCTGGGATTATCTTGTTGGAAAAGAACTATGCACCATTGATGCAAATGAGACGCTTTACAATTCTGATGCAGTTGAATCCTTTCAAACAATGATGAAAAAAGAAGATGTGGAAGTAGATTGTTTGCCCGTTAGTTATACGTCGTGTTGTAAATTCGATGAAGATTCATCCCTGATTGCTGCATCTCTGTATCTGTACAGAAATATTTTGATTTACAAACTATCTGGAGAAGGCGCTGAGATTAAATTCGATGTATTTCACACTGTGAATCTTCAGAGTGATCCTACTAGCTTTTATTTAACTAGAGACAAATTATGGGTTTGCTTTCAAAACAATGGTGTGGAATTGCGAGAGAGTAGTCTTAAGGAAAATGAAGAAAATGATGTGAAGCTTCAAAAATTATCTTTGGATTCTGATGACGTTAAAGTTGAAATCGGTGAAAACCTGATACCTAGTGCTAGAGATACTCCTATATTAGTTCTGTATAAAAGAAAGTTTGATAATCTGCGTGATTATCAAGAAAGAAAGAAACAAAGACTTGAAGGTCAACCTAAATAAAGCAATTATTAGGATAACTGTTTTTCATTCAATAATATCTGAGACAACTAAAATATTTTTACAATTTTAAAGTTTATGTAAACTTTGTTTATTTAATTGTGAAAAGCTTAAAGTTGATGCCCATCTATAAATTGCCTTATAGATAATTATAACCTGTGATAATTACACCTCCTTTGATTTGCATGACATTATATTATAATTTTATTAAATTAAATATATGAAATCAGTGTTGGCACATAGTAATTATTTTAAACCAATAAAATATAAAAATGACATTAAATAAAAATATTTTGAAACACGACATGTATACCTAACATTTATTTTATATTCATTAAATCTTGTATTATTTATTATTGAAATTTTCTTTCTATCACTATTTTTTTATTGTAGAAGTCAGCAAACTTTCGAAGCTCGCAGATCACTAAATTCATAATTCCTAATCCCGCGGACCACCCATAAGATTTTTTAAAAGATGAGTTTATAGCTATTTCAGCGTGCGCCATCGTCAGAACTATGTCTTAGAGATACACTACATCTTGTTATTTGCTCTAACCTTTTAATTTATATTACAATTATTACATTTAAATAAAAATTCTATAACTAAATACGTTGATATTTTTTACCTTATTACAATGGAGTTCTACCAAGTAAATGCCAATTCAATCAATAGATTTTTTAAAGTTTATATAATATTTGGAAAAAACATAAAAAAAATACAATGCACCTTGTGAGAAAAATAAAACCATTAATAGTTAACAAGTCATTAAGGGTGCAATTAATAGCACAAAATTGTAAGAACAGAACAAAGAAAGATGGTTTAATTATATTAACATTATACATTTTAGTGTGATTGATGTTCTGGCTTGCTTAACAGCTTAACGACCGCACATTTTTTTTTATAAAATTTCACCTGGCGAAATAAAAATTCGCAAAAATTGTAATTTTATTAAATTCACTATAATTTGTAAACAAATTGAGATATCTTTACAAAATTTAATTTTCTTAGCTTCCAAATACTTCGCCTATATACATAAATGAGTCCGCCGGCCAGCAACCTTTGTTTTTCAAAGACTCAAATACGCGTCCGCGGTCGTTAAGCTGTTAAAATAAGATTATGTATAATTGGCTGTATATTGAGTACTGTATATTGAGACATTTTAATTTATCAATGGGTATTTATTTTTTATGGATAAACTAAATTGATGTTTTATGGATGAGACCGTCATCAGATTTATGGTTAAATTAATATCATGACATTAGAATATACATGGTTAAGATTTAAGGACATACCTGCCTTAAGTCATGCACCAATATACAAAAATCTCCTTAATAGCCAATCCAATATATTTTTTACTGAAGACATCTTACAGGATGATCTTATGCATCTCTCATCCTTGATTTGTGTAACTCACTTGTTTTTTTTTGGTAGTTTGCTGTAGATAAAAAAATGTAAAAAAAAACACATTTCTATGCGGACCATGTCATTGCCGCTCTGTGGTGAAGAATGTATAATTATATAATTAATAATGTTTAATAATGAAACAATGTTGTTTTTACATCGAAATGATAGTTAAGATGTACAATAGTTGTGAATTATACTGAATGTTGAGGAAATAATCTTTCATGTAAATCGAGGAATATGCATAATCACATAGGTTTATATTATTTTTTAAACCAACATAAGCTATTCATTACTTAGGATACCAATAAATGTACCAGAAGTTCACTTGCATTGTTAAATAAAATTTAATTGTATAATGTAGAAAGTTGATAATAAATTTTATGACTTATTTATTGCATCTATTATTATACCACTTAATCTATTATATATAATACTAGCTGACCCAGCATGCGTTGCAATGCCACTCAAAGAAAGAAAGTTTGTGTTTTAATTATGTTTATTGAAGTGCTTTTGGATATATTCTGTTTTTTTGTCTGGTGCGTATATGAATAGATCTTAAGGTTTTTCAACGCGTGAGCAGGCCAGATACAGCTGTCCATGTGAAGCATGGATTTTTAAAATTTAGTCCACACACTTGTAGCGATTGTCCAAATGCGAGTCGCACCGGAAACTGCAAACATTTTGATCCTAATGGCCTATCTGTCGGAATTATTGGGATGCTTGGTAACAGTACATCGTATCCTTTAAATTTTCCATTTAAAATTGAAGCTTAGATGATATTGTTCATTAATTTTTCACTGATAGCCTGGTACCGTTGCAAAGTCGTGGTGGATTTATATTTCGGAGAAGAATGATAGGTACGCCAATTTTCAGTGTTAAAACGTGCGGTAGCATGCCTGGCAAATCAAGTGAGTTTAAGAATTCTGTTGGATAATTGACAACTTCTTTCTAACTCAAAAATTATTTAATTTTTGAAATATTGTTTAAGTTTGCTAACAATCATTTTTCGTAGTAGAAGATTTTAAAATAAAAGTCGAAATATAGTTCTATAAAATATCCATACTGTCATCAGAATATTCCTAATGCATGTAAGAAATTAAAAAGATTTTCAAGGCCGGATGCAAAATATAACCATACCTCCAATAATCGAATCAATGACACTGATCAAAATCTGTCAAATCAGCTCCCAGTCCTATAATTATAGCGTCAAAAAATCGAATCAGTATATTTGATTATTTAAAAAACTTCGTAGCGATGAAAACTTTCAAATACAGTTCTCTCAATATTATTACGATGCTTCAGTTCTAAGCCAGGAAATTTAAATTTTGAACATAAAAAGACGTCCATTTCAATTGTTTGAAATTCGAACGACGAATACCCGGAATATTGAAAAAAAAACTCTGGATAGGGACACCCTTCACCTAGCGGGATGAAATATACTTTACATTCTATTCTCATATCCAACAAATATACATAAAAATCGGTCAAGCCGTTTCGGAGGAGTTTGGCGATAAACATCGTGACACGAGATTTTTATATATATACCACTTTTAAGGTGTTTACTGTCAATACTTGGTGGAAAGGCATTATAATAAAAATAATAAAAGATTTTTAGTAATTTTTCCACATAAAATTTATTAGATCAGGACTGGTTTCGCTCATCGTGAGCATTATCAACTTTTTTAAGATATATATATACATTCAAAACTGATTTTTACATTTTCAAAACCAGTATTTCGGTATCGGAAAACACCATGAATACTGGGTTCCCGGTTTCAGTAATACCGGTATTGCAATCTTTACCCTCCATGCATTGAACAGTAAATTTCTTTTAGTCCAACATTTGTACTGACATAGGTGTTACCAAATGCAGATTCTCAATTAGATGCTTGAAAAAATGCTGGATTTTAATGCAGCCAGATGCTTCTGATGCAGTGACATCCTCTTTACCATTTATTAGACATATCACATAATTGTGATCGGGACCCTAAATTGTGGACACTGTTTCGGAAGGTTAAATAAAACACAATTTTCATGTTACTTAAATAAATATATATTTATTAAAGTTTTAATGGCCATCGCATATAGCCTTTTCAGTTGTTATTGATTTTTCATTTTTTTTATTCAATGCAGAATGTAGTGATGATGACCTAGCTATCTATAACTTTGTCAAAATCTACATTTTATTGCAATAATTACATGCATAAATAAGCATGAATAATATATTCAGTGGATGTTAAATATTACAATAATTATAAAATAAATATGATAACGTTTTTACAATGATACCACTATGTCCAATTTAATCTCGGCTCGACATCCCGGCTAATAAAAATCCACCAACTAAACTGCATTTTTATTTGTGACATCTAATTCATATATCTATTCAAATAGTCAATTTATTTAATTTACAACAGGAATAATATAAAATAAAAGTTGGGGAGACTGTAATGAGTCCCAATCGATCTAAAAATAAATTAATCAAAAATCAGTTGAAACATGTTTCATAAATAGCTTCCCGTTTTGCAAGTTTTGTCACATAATGAACCAAAAAAGGATCTTAAATAACTATGATCGATATTTCATTAATCAGGCTATGTTGAAACTAAACAGCTTCACAATAAGGGCAAGTATAAACAAAATAAAGTACAGATTTAGCTCTTCAACAGAATATACAGATAAGATTTTATAAAGGAGTAATAATATGTCATCAGTTCAATTTAGCAAATAGCATAACTACACCAAATTAATTGTCCAGGATAGTGCATCTAGTCGAGATTCGTTTGTAATCTGTTGAATTTAAGATTACAACATTATAATACAAAATCGGTTGAAGACATTATTTGGAAATGAAAGCGGATAGCAAGTTTCCCAACATTCTCCATGCTACTTTTATAATGGAACCTCATACTTAAGTCTGAAGTGCGTCTTTCATCCATGCGTTTTCAGTATTTATTGCAATGTCATTCCACCGAGAATTAACATTAAACAATATCAAGTTAAGAATACAAAGATACCTTCATAGCAGCCAAGGAAGTGTGAAGCCAAGGACCTTTTTGACACAACACATAACAGAATTTACAGAAACCAAATGGTTCCAGGTAGCAATTAATGGCCAAACTCTAAATGAAACAATCACAATGATAAATACCTGTATTTTGGATGATCTTTTTTCATGTTTATCTACCACATTAATATATTATATTGAGTGAAAAAATTACCCAAAAAATTTCAATATTTATATGAATAATCATTTTTTTCCATCTTCCATAATATTATCATAAAACAATGCAATACCAATATGCTTCTGAAATATTATTGAACTGAAAACCTTCAGATATGTCTTATTGATTGATTAGATCTACTTATTTGTTATTAAGTAATCCGTGCTTAGTAAACATGTTTGCATAATATATTGCACCATATTGTTCCAAATATAAACATGAAGTTTAAATTGATTGACATGAAGCTTTTAAAACCTAAAAATAGAAGGGTGATGTTAAATAAGTTGGTTGTCTAGTCATTTTGTTTTAGTAAGTCTATTGAAAACTAAAATCTTGTTAACAGTCAAGGCAATTTCTGAATGTTAACAAATTCTTAGCAACACCCGCGAAATACACATATCAGTTGCAATAGATTCATTTTAAATATGAGCTTCAACTCATAGTTTATCACTAGGGTCGGCAAACTATCAAGTGAGAAGGACCAAGATGTCAAGGAAACAGGAAAGCAAAGTTAACGGAGAGTCATACATTTGCAATATATAATATACAGTCAATCCTCTTTTTATGCGGTAGATGCGTTCCACGATATATCGCATGAAAAAAGACTCGACTTCCACATAAAAAATGGGGATACGTTCCATGAATTTAAAAATCCGCATAGCTTTGAAACAGCGAGTTAAAATATACCCAGAATCGCATAAAAAAGTGTAGCAATAAAGTTGGGCATTTCGCGACCCGACACGGTTCTATGTGAAAAAATGTGAATTTAGGGTGAATGCCTATTCAAAGAACGCCAAAGAGCTGCGGTTTGCCGACCCCTGTTTTATCATATCGACGACTCTGACTCCAGCTTTAAAATAAAAAACCAATCCGACTCCAAAGAAATTTTTCAATCATTTAATTTTAAATTATATATATGTTTACCATCAGATCATCTTTAGTTAGCTTAGCATGCAGTGGCAACACTATGGACACTTGAATACACATCATTAAATATATTTTTTTAGATGGATCCGAGTCGTAAGATTTTTCCGACTCTGACTCCAGAGAAAACCTCCAACTCCACAGCCCTGGTTTAAAATCCCCATCTTGTAAAATGTGTTTTGGTTGATTCGCCTATTTACAAAACGATATATCCAATGACATTTGTTCAAGAATAGCAAATAGCATCATACATGTTTGAATATTTACATACACAAACAGTTAAATATTCTACAGACTTCTTAATGTTCATTTGTTCATAATTTTAAACATTTATTTGGAACAATATGGTGTGGTATGACTTAACATAGAATTATTTCAAAAGAAAGTATTGCACTGATTTCAATCGTTGTGAAGTCAATAAAATTATTGGATAATATTGTTAAATCAATCAATAATATATGATAATAAAATGATACAATAATGGAGTTTAAATGACACAATTTATGCAAATTAAGATAACTATCGGATTGTCAGTCGAACTGTCACAGGCGACTTAAAATTTACAGTACTGAAAGACAGATAAACATGCCAAGGATATAAAGTAAAAGTATTTTTATGGACAGCTAAATAAAAAGATGATGCTGATTAATTCAAACTAATAACTCCTCGCATCACCGACTATTCACGTTCAACAGCTTCTTACGAATCACGAATTATCACTAATCATTACACACTATTCAGTATTCACTATACATTCGTAAAAATATCTTACAAAAAAAATCTGCAAAGCGCGCAGATTTAGCTTGGCACCTGATACACTGCGGATCAGGAATTTAATGCTGACGGTAACAGTAGACGCATTTTTCAAAAATACATCGATGTTCAGTATTATTAATGATTTGATACGGTTACATTTTCACACAAACAAAAATAAAAAAGCCAAAGCGCTGAAAATAAGAATGAAAAACTAAATGTATTTTTAAAACAAAATATCATTTACAACAAATCTACACAAAAAAAATATTCAAGTTGATTTATAATAAGATTCTTATAGTCGATTCACAAGTGGAACGCACATCTGGAAATACATCGCCGTCATCGAAGTCTGTTATCTACGATAAGTGGATGCAACGAAACATATGTATACCGTGGATTAATATTGTAAACAAGTTGTAGAAATATGCGTGTAATATAATATCACTTTTATATAATTAGGCCTATCGTTTGGTGAATAATAATACATTTTTTTTCAATCGCCTATTGAATTCACCGCAAAGGATTGCCTCCGAGTTAACAGGAAAAGAGAAGTTGGCATTTTCTTTGGATTCAAATACTTCAGAAGTGAAATAATAATAAGCGAATACATCTCGCAGGCACATCTCTAATATTATTCCTCACAGCTATTGAAGTAGTTAATGCAACGTGGGCCCCGACCGGTAGTTTCATTTCTATGTCGATAGACGTGCATATTTGATAACAGTTCAACGGTGTTCTGTTAGAAGAAATACGTGCCACTCTCGAGACAGTAATAAATAATGAGCAACTATTGAATGCTTTGTTTATCTAGATTTAAGTACATTTGCAAATTTTCTTAAATGGCTCTGCAAGTTCCCGTTGTGACATCGAAGATTTTCATCCAGAATTTTCTTCAGCGATAACAAGTCCGGGAGGTGGGAGCAATCTTTTATATTTAAAAGTGTTAAAAATACTTTATCCCATAAAGCTGACTTCATGTACCTGGAATAAGAAAACAAATGAACTATTAATACTGATCAACACTATAGATGTGTTCCTGAGATATGTATGAAAATCTATAAACAATTTCAATGGGATGGATGCTTGATGATGAAACTTACACCAGCACAATATCAGATTTAAAATTTCAAAATTAAATTAACATTTTAACCCATCCAACTAGGAAATGTTCTTAAAAGATGACTTTCAGATTCTTTGTCGATTAACCAATTTAATAAACTTGTCTCATGATTTCATTTGAAACATGTTTCCATGTAATATACATACATACTAATGTTTTATACATAAGCCACAGTTTATGGCTTTAATGACAGTTTCCTATTTCAAAATGAAAGGTTACTCAATTTTTTTGCCAATGGCAAATAAAACTGTTAAATTTACTGTCAGGAATATGTCATATATCCTATCGATTATTAGTGATTTTTTTTCCACAAAAATACTTAATGTAAGCAAAGGAAACACGTAGCATTTGATGCTATTGACAAAATCATTATATATGAATTCCATAAAACAACAATGATTGTAAATTTTAATGATTTTATAGTAGTTGATAAATTTCATATATGTTCTCAATTGCTTTGTAAATGGACACTAAAACATGAGCTTGGAAAGAAACAAGCCGATTGTAACACAGGATTGTCTGCTAATATCAACTAAGTTATAATTTACATCTATAAACATATACATATAAAAAACTTTCTCATGACAAGATTTATCGTAATTGGCGTTACAGTCTTTTATATTCATAATTCATACCTATTATTTACATTTGGCAAAATGCACGGCGGCAAAAAAAGGTTACTCATTCACGCAATGAAGTAGGTGAATTTGAAAGAACAAATCACCGTTTAATTTAACCAATTCTCAACAAAGTGCATTTTTCCTAGTAAGCATTTTTCTTTGTGTGAAAAAAAGTAACTTATAACTTTTGATATTATTTCATCCACCATTATCTTATCTTGACTATAGCCAGAATTTTATCATTTTTTTAGTATATTTTTTCACAACACACCAATTCGGCAGTGTCATAAACCCGTATCAGTGGTGCTCCATAGAAAAATTATGTAAAACCAACAAATGCGATTGTTTTTCCACTTTTTTTTTTACATACTCCTTACTCTACTTGAGAGTACCAATACAGTGTATTTCAGGTGTTTTTGTCAAATTGTCTGTATTATTTATTTCTATAAAATAGCTTAAAAACTATAAAAAGATGATTCTCATGTAGGAGATTGTTCAGACCTAGGCCATTTCTTCTCCACGTTCCACTGCCCTCCTCGATTGACCGTCTGCATGTAGTTTCCCATTAATATAACATGGACAGTTCCTGCGAGGCAGTACAGGTCTGTTTGGTAAGTCCAAGGTCTACCGTCTCGCATTTCAGTACACGTGAAACCATCCGTTGAAATCACCTAATGCACAAAAAACAAATTGAACATAATCAGAAAAATTCTCATAATGGAATATGAAACAAATAAACCAGGTTTCAAAAGTATTGCTGTAGAAAAAAAAATACAATTCTTTTTGTAAGTGGTAAATGTCTATATGCGACATCTAAAAGAATACATTTTACAAAATTTACTTGATAATCGTTTGTTATGTAAATCTTATCTCAACTTACCTTTTTAAAAGTGGTTTTAGTTGGGAAAAGAGACATATCTATTGCACATCCAAAATCAATCAACTGTAGTGAAGGACTGCACGAATCCAAGTCAGGCCTGCAAAGAAATAAAAGAAAATTAAATACTGTCTAAAATGGATTATTGAAAAAGTTGTCTTTAGGGCGATGATTTTATGGAGTATTTGTTTGTGTAGTTATGCAGAAAGCAGTATGTCAATATTTTGCATGGGAAAACTACATATCGTACAATTGTTACATGTCAAATCTACCTACTACATAAATAAATCAGCCAGCCTGTTTTATACAAAAGTATTCTATAAATGCGTTTTACAGTTTGCGGAATAAACCTTTGAACATAGAAAACGACTACACTGATTCAAAAACATAAACGCTTAATGAATGTCACACGCTGCCTATAAAGCCAGTTCCTACGATTATTTACAAACGTGTTTAATGTACCAGAACTGAGCTTAGTCAGTGATCAGTGTATAAGTAATCTCTGTTGTCTTATGTACTAAATTTAATAATTTATCAAGTTAACCTCTTCCCGGTCACGCCCGAGTATACTCGGGCATTGAATGTCGTCAAAACGGACACACGATATAACTCGGGAAAATTCCATTAAAAAAAAACAATGAATTATTTCACTAAATATGCATGTTTTATAAATATAACACTTTTGTTTGATATTTAAGTGGTTAAGGCTCTAAGTCATTTTTTTTTTAATTTTTACCTGCGGCTAGTTGTAGGATAAATTACATACGTCTGTGGTGACATTTTTCGAAATATTTGTTTTCAACGTACCGTAATAAATACAACAGTTAAAAATAATTAGTTTAGTTTATGTTGTGGCTAAATGTATAAGGAATATCTCAAAATACTAAAAAAGGGAAAGAAATGACGTAAGGAGTCATAATCTTGTTAAAAAAAACTTAGCCAGCAAAAGTAACTTTCAGAGCAAACGCCATTTTGAGGTGACATAATAGGCCGAACAGGACCTGCAACGAATTTTATTACCTCAAATATACTGTACATAAATATTAGAACGTTGAGAAGTTCATTACTCAGTTAATTACAGTGTAGAAAACTTATTTGGTTTTTAGACATTTATTTTTGTCTAGCAAACCTCACGCCAACACATACAAACAAATAAAATTTAAGTCAACAGAAAAAATTCAAATATAATTGTAGTTTGTAAACAAAAAAAAAATATTATATTTATATGATATATATGTATCTTAAAATTTGTCAGGTCTTACGGCGCTGTGGTAAGCGTTGCTGGCTTTTGTGGCGGATCTCACGGATTCTAGTCTCAGTACAGACAACATTTTTTTCAATTTATCGATTTCTGTTCGAAGGTATGGGTTTCTGTGATGTCTAAAAACTCCCTCCCTTACTTCCAATCCTTCAATAACTGGGCGTAGCGAGAGCTATTAGTTAAACACTTATCCTGATCTTTCTATTTCCATTACTCTCTTTGGAAAAAGAGAGGTTGAGCGACTGAGTAACAAACAGTTTTCGTAGAAAAATTTATGTTGAGTCACGTCCATAAGGAGGTCATATGCTCCACATTGAGAGCGGACATGTATAAAAAAAGATTTATTTCTGATAAAATTTCACATACACTAATCTTCAATTTATCTTCAGACATATCATAATCAGAGTCGTCTAATTCATCATTCAAAATTTCTTTTATACCTCAATTTCTTCCGTCATGATAATTATGTAATAAAAAAGTCGAATACAAGTTTTATGACGGTCTAAGTTATAACCAATTTCTCAACACAATCAATTGAAAACACGCACAATTAATAAAAAAAACAATTAATTACAAACGAACATTTGCTTAAAATTCCTTTCATTAATTAGATAAGTACAAAATGAAAGCATTGAAGTCAGCACAACTTTTAAAATGTTTTACGGTTTGAATAAAAAGACAATAATATATTTACTCAACTTTGACTATTAACCAAGACACGATGTATAAAATACGTAAAAAAAAATCACGGGAATATTCAATAAAATATATAAACCCGACAAAATTTTCCCCGCGCAGAGTCCCATTTCGATTGTAGTCGAATGGCGATGACGTAATACTATGTACGAAATGCGCAGTCGCGGAATTCTACAATCTGATTTGAAACTTTGGCGCCAAGCCCGATAGATCGAAAGGGTTTAATAAATCGATGTTTATAATATGAAGACCTAATTGTTTTGACAACCGTAAAAAGGTAGCACTAACAGGACAAATTATGCGATATTTTAATAAAACAATCAGTCCTGTATGCCAAAGATTTCGTACATTATAGTCAGTTGAAACTTTGCGTCACAGATGCTGTGACGCTAGCAGTCAGGGCATGAAAATATGGTGTCACAGATGCTGTGACGTTAGCAGTGATCGGGTTAAGGGTGGTTTCAAAATATTGTGTATCAGGGTTCTACTACTATTACTATACTTTTCGATTACTGGCTAGTAAATTTTGTCAGTAATGAATAAATACGTTCAATAATAAGATACACTTACACATTCATAAGTAGAAAGTTGTCAGGTTTTATGTCGGCATGAATGATTTCTGCTTTGTGCAAATAATGCACAATAGAGAGCATTTCACAAGCCAGCAGCATAACTATGTCTTCGTTTATACATTTTGTTGTACTCAGCTTAACCCTATTGGCAACATCTAATAATGACCCATATTTTGAAAGTTCAGAAACAAATATGCTAGCATTGTCACCCAGAAATGCACTGTGAATATCCATGTAGCCCTGGAGCTAAAAACAAAATGAATATAGTTCATTTGGGAGCAATTAAAAAAATATCATTAATGGTATTTGGGAGGTAGTCGAGTAAATTTAAAGCTTGCTGTATGAGAGGTTCTAATTTATTATCTACGCTACTTGAGGATTTGTTGTCTGATTTATCATTTTGCTGATGTGTTATAGTCTATCAAATAACAGAAAAATCAAGCATTAAATAAGTAATCAAATTATTCAAAGCCTAAAAATTGTATAATACAAACACATTCGTAATCAAAATAATTCTGTAGTACTTCATAAAGCGCTATATTATATTTAGGATTAAGTGAATGCATTTTCGTTTGATTTTAAGAATGAAACCAACCAAAACTTACTTAAAAAACGTAATATATTCGCAACTCACCATAGCTGAATCTTTAATCCTAGCTTTAATTTCTTGGCATACATAATATTCCCAAGGATGTCCAGGCTTTTGATACTTTAGAGCTACGCATGTGTTTGTAGACAGTTCCAAGCCCCGGGAAACGGTTCCGAAGGTTCCTTTACCCAATTGTTTTTCAACTGAGTATCTACAATTTCCTAACGATATAATAGTACTCTGCTGGAGTTTAGGTACCGATTTCAGTTCGCAGTAGCCCTCGTAGTGATTTTTATTAGGAAACTTTACATATTGCATGAGGCTATTGCACAGTTCATTATTGAACGGGTCTATGATTTTAGGAAAGTCTATCTTGGCGGGCCTGGGAATGTCTTGAGTGGTCAATGAACTGTTAGAACAGTTCGATTTGAATGTAATTTGACAGTCCATTGAGTTTTCGCTGTCGACATCCATCTGGAAGTTATCCGTGTGCATCGAACGTATGGACTGACGTGAATGCATGGAAGACATGCGGCTATCTTTTCCGGCAGAGTCCCGGCTGTCTTCCGACTGCATCTCAGAGCGGTGTTCAAAATCTAATTGTCTTTTGGACTGATCTTTTTGCTTATCATATAGGCTTTGGTTTGTAATACTATTTTGATTGGCCGATGGAGTTTGCACGGTTCTCTCTTTACCGGCATCCGAGGAGTTTGAATCGTTAGTCGGAGGGACTTGACCTTGCTCGGGACTAGACACATATAAGTTTTTATGCATTTTGTTGGATATATTAGGGCTATTGCTGAACTTTGGTGTGTTGGCATCGTCTTTAGGTTCGTTGCGGGCAGTGATAAAGTTGAGGAATTGATTTGAAAATCCAGGATTAGCCGCCGGTGAAGCATTATTTGGAACATTCGATTTGGCCGCCAAGTGAGGAACCTCATGTCTGACACTCCTCAGTTTTGAAGTGGGACTTTGATAAGGCAGCTTTTGAGCCTGTTGAGCATTCGTAACCTGAGGTATTTGTTGCGGTGAAGGGAAACTTGGGGAAGATTTTTGAGAGACATTTTGATTATAGATCTGTCTGTTTTGATTAGAATGCTGGATATTCGGGGAGGATTGAGGAACCGCAGCTTGCTGAATTTGATGATGAGGGCGGTTGACAGATGACGCAGAAACGTTTGGATAATGTTGGGCTTGATTTGTAGAATTCGCGGAATGGGAATTCGGAGCATAGTTCATTTGTGGTTGAGAAACATTTGCATTAGAAGTATTTTTGTAGGCATCATAGGAAGGTTGCCGCATTTGATCATTCTGGAAATTAGCATACGGGTTTGCAGCTTGAGCTTTTGGTTGATTCTGGTATGATGCATTGTGAACATTGTAACTTTGATTAGCTTGATAGTGAGATACTTGCTGCTGATGAGAAACATTCGAGTAATCGGTCTGTGCTCGATTTTGATACTGCGATCGATTCAAACTGGCATTTTGTTCATGATAGGGTTGTTGCTGATACCCTTGGACAGAATTATCAAGGACATGCGTACTCTGAGGGGCTTGATAAGGACGAGGCGCAGGCTGATAGTTTTGATAGGCTTGAACGTGAGGGGGACTTTGAAAGGTTGGTTGGGCCGCTTGAGGGCTAGCGTAACCCTGTCGGTGGAGGACAGATTGATTTTGATAAACGTGCTGAGCGTTCTGGTAGTTCTGGTGGGGGCTAACAAATCCTTGCTGGGGACTGGCGTAACCCTGCTGTGGACTGGTGAAACCCTGCTGAGGACTAGTGAAACCTTGCTGCGGACTTTGAAAGCCTCGCTGGGGGCTCGGCAAACTCTGCTGAGGACTCTGAAATCCGGATTGAACATGCGGCGGGCTCTGAAACCCAGCATGAGGACCGGGAACAGGATGCTGTGGACTTTGATAGCCATGATAGGCAGCCTGAGTGTGTTGAGCTTGGTAAGCGGGATTCTGATATGTCATTCCGTGTTGAGAGTTTTGATGTTGGTATGCAGATCGGTGTTGATAATTCGCATCGGCCCCCTGCCGAGTAGGAGTCTGGTATCCTTGAGGAACGTTTCCCGCATGTTGATTGGGGGTTTGATAACTTTGAGACACATTTGCTACGTGCTGATTTGAAGTTTGATAGCCCTGAGAAACATTCACCGAGTGCTGGTTGGCAGTCTGATAACTTTGAGAAACATTTGCGGCGTGTTGGTTCGGGGATTGATAATTTTGAGGAATGTTAGCAGCATGATAACTTTGCGCATTCCTCTGTTGAGGAGTGTAGCCATTGTAATTAGTGGGCGCTTTATGATACTGATGATCTATCGTGTGGTATTGGGGATTCTGTTGAGGAACATGCGACTGGGGAAGGGACTGTTGGTTTGGCTGAACATTGCCGTTGCTTCTGACACCGTAACTGTTGGCAGGTTTGACGTGTCCCGGCACAGATTGCCTTTTGCCGTAAGCTTCGATTTCAGCATTATGGTATTGAGTTCCATCTCGACTGGGATCCGCTTCTTGGCGTGATCGCTCATTGATGACGCTCAATGAGGGACCGCAGCTCTCTCCGCCTGCATATCCGGACATCGTATTCCTCATGGTTTGATAGCTGCCTGAAGAACTGGATCCCGATCTGTTAAAATTACATAATTTTTTTGAAAAAAACTGCAAATCTCAAAAAACTATAACCCAGAAAAACAATCATATAATACAGACAGGTTCCTGATGTGAGCAAATGAAGATCTTACTAGAAAGCTATATTCAAATGTCAAATATTTTTCGCACTAAAATTTCAATGGCAATCAATTCAAATTATTCAGTAACTTCATATCAAATAAGCGAACAACTTTTTTGTCCATTTGAAGGATATTTTTTCAATAAATCTACATATCGACATTCTTTTTAAATATTGACGGTGCTTGCATCCATTTGATTTTAAATGTTCTCGTGAATGAGACTTATTCAATTCCACATTACACAATGTGTTGTATTTACTTACAAAATAACCAGTGTATAAATAAATATACACTCGAGTCGGTCATTTCCAAAATTATCCTTGTCCTTTTTATTTTTTTTGGACACAAATGAATGTGTCTGTCACTCGTTATGCGAAATGTTGCTCGTTAAGGGAGCATTTTTTTCACAATCCGTTTTGCTCGTTATGCGAATTACTCGTTAGAGGTGGTCTTTATGAGAGGTTCCACTGTACTTACAAGAAAACGCGTAGAGAATCTCAATATCAAAATTATAACCGTATTTTCCTGAATCAAATTGTAAGAAATATTGTCTATTCTAATTTGATTCAAGAAAATAAGGTTATTTTTTTAAAGTAGAGATTCTCTACGCGTTTTCTTGTAAGTACAGTGGAACCTCTCATAAAGACCACCTCTAACGAGTAATTCGCATAACGAGCAAAACAGATTGTGAAAAAAATGCTCCCTTAACGAGCAACATTTTGCATAACGAGTGACACAGACTTTTGGAAAGATCACATTCACATCGTTACTTGTCTCAACATGATTGACAAGGCGTGGGAAGGGGTTACCAAAAGAACCTTCACATCAGCTTGGAAGAAGCTTTGCCAAGGAGCGTTGTCGAATGTGATTTTGAGGGGTTTGAAACAGTACCTGTGGAGGCTACACTCAACAAGATTGTATCTTTGGCCAATACCATGGGACTGGAGTTGGATAACAATAATATTGATGAGCTTGTGAAAGAGTACAGTCAAGAGCTGGCCACCGAAAAGCTTATGGAGTTGCACTGTTTTTTCACAGGAAGAAGTTATGGAGGAGAGTTTGTTATAAATTATTTGTCATAAATAATAAACCAGTCGATTTTTATCGTTTTTTGAAAATCGAAATCGCATTCCAGTTTGTTACGCTCCTTAACAATTTATTTAAGTATGTAATTTTACTTGAATACACATTAAAAATGTAAAAATTTATTTATTTTTGGTATGGAACGCATTATTGTATTTTACATTGTTTTATATGGGAAAAATTGTTTCGCTTAACGAGTGTTTCACATAACGAGAAAGATTCTAGTACGAATTACTCGTTATGAAAGGTTCCACTGTATGCCCAAAAAAATATTAAAATGGACAAGGTGAGTTTTGGAAATGGATGACTCACTTCTAGTCTTACTATCACAGGCCATGTGAAAAACCAAATAATGAAGGTAGTCGAGGATCGATAATGGCTCCAGATAGATCCTAGCAGTATGACAGTGCTGCTACTTACCGGTTAACTTCCAAGGATATGAAAAGCTGTGAAGATGCCCTTAAGGCATAAGGATGTATTTAGAAAATACTCTTAAATACATCAACATAATCGGCATGTAGCGCAAGTGACTCATTTCAGAGTATAAAATTGTTGACCAATCTGACAGATTGAATATACTCTCAATAATTCAAATAAATATTGATCGGTTGTAACTGACATTCATCGTGAATTGTGGAATTGGTAATGTATGTCTTTCTACTAAAATTTTGTCAAAAAAAAGGATTTGGCCAAAAGAGCTTCAAGAAAAGAAATAAGAACATGTTTTGCCAATCTTATTTATGCATAAATAAGATAAAAGGGCATCAGTAAAAGTTTTATGTTAGCAAAATTACTAATTTTGGGTTAGACTTCCCAGGACCAGACATGTTTTTTACTAGAAAATGAGAAATCTTAAATAAGGATGCCATTCACAAGAAAAACTAAATGTTTAGAAATGTGATGACCAAAAAATCATACAAACAAATGAATTAGTGAATAACGAAAAAAAAGTATACATTAAATGGCCTGTGTATGATGAACATACATGAAAAACTGTTATGCCTTTGTTGTTTTGGTGACTAGTGGCAATTCAATTTAATTTGTCCAAAATAAAAAAACAATCAAGTTAACTGATTTATTAAATATTTTGGCGCCCTGAATTATCACAATTAATATTGGAGTTATAATATACAATCGCGACAAAGTTAAAAAAAAAAAGAAATGGTGGCTATGTCATTACAATACTTTGTAGTTTAACCTGTTTGCTGCCCATAGCATATATACAGGGTATAAGAGTTAGGACCTCGCATGTCCTTCGCGTATTATGTGCAATCTTATTTTTTTTAGTGTGAGAGTAAAAAGCGTGTTTGGCAGCAAACGGGCTAAATAAAATTTTCATTTAATTAATTGAAACGTGATGTATTCTAATTTTCATTTTACAATAACTAAATTGTATGATTATTTAGACTCATTCATAACAATCAAGTTAGCAAGCAAATAGCATCCATGAGGGGTATGGTAAGTCATAACTTTTCTAGTGAAAAACAAGTGCATCTGTCTTGAGAAGGTTTACTTGATTTTGTTTTAGGTTTTAACACCTTGATATACGTTTATTTTTAAAAAATGATAACGTTTCTCGTGACTATTATTAAATATTTTAGATCAGGAAGTAAAGTATTAATGAAACCACACAATTCAAAATGCATGTCATATTAATTAAAAATAAACAAAATAATTAGGTTATTTGATGTTAAGTAATGCGACATGTTTTTTCCTGCTTCTTTTCACTCTTTTCACTGAAAAACCTTGATATCTTGTATTATCATTTCATCATGCAGTTGATTTTTTTTCATAATTTAGTGCATTTCATATGGTAAAATCTAATAAAATATGATTACTTATTGGCAAAACATTAAAACAAATTTCACAAATAGCAGCAACAAGGCACAAAATCATTAACTGAATGAATTATTTCACAAAATTCCCTAAATTTGTAACCTTTTTTCCATTTTACATGTAACAATAATACATCTTTAAAAATTGAATGAAAGAATGCAACAATAAATATATTTGGAAGATGTTCATTGCCTTAGAAAAAATATTTATTTCATCTTATTTTGATCGCAGTGGTTAAAAACAATTTTCTTTGGAAAGAATTTTATACTCATAAAACTGGGTCAAAATGTAAGAAAATTTTCACTACAGGCAATGGCACAGTAGTAGAAAAAAATAAATTTTAAAAAATACAGGAAAATATTTGTTTTATGTCGCCACTTATTCGACATGGAAGAACGTCCATTGGATGTATTAAAAGCGATATTAGCTAGCTGTTTTCAAATACAAGTTTAACTATCGACCTTTGCTAATATTCAAATTAAAATGCACTACAAATTATTTAATTAATACCAAAGCGGCTAGCTACTAACAAAAGAGAATTTTTGGGTAAAAATAAAACTCAAAATTTGTTAGAGTGGAAAAACTATAATTATTAATAACCGATAAACATAAGTATTGGTTGCAAAATTAATTAGAAAAAATCATATGAAATAATAAGAAAACATTGAAATGAAATCAGATCTGCTAGTGCCACAACTTACGTATGTTTGACAAACCTGTGCTCTCTTGTAGTTTCCATAATGACAGAGAGTCCAGTGCCGTCGATACCGTTGTTTTCGGATGCGGCGGCAGTTCCGTTTTCACCATCTTTGTTAGTCATTTGGTTGGCGTGTTTTACACCACCGTTGTGCCCCAAAGAGTTCATTGTTTGGCGTTCGGCCGCCTCGTCGGTGTCGGCGATATTAAACTTTTTTACGTTCGGGGTTTTATTGTAGTCCACGTAAAAAGGCTTCTTGAATTGGTTATTCTGTGGCGTACTCGATACGTGTAGATTGAAATTAAACATCTGGGTAGAGCATGATTCGTCAAAATTCACCGTTTGCATTTCCTAAAAATTTTAATGAATGAAATTGAAACAGGATTAATTTTGAATTGTTTGAATTTTGTACTTTTCCATGAGTTTTGTCGCTAACGACCCGGATTTCGCCTTTCGGCATCTTCAGGCATTCCAAGTGCACGGATGTACTTGAACTGAAGTTTGTATCGTTTATAAACAAAAATATAAGTAGATCACTAAGTTAAAAGGCTATTAAAATGTAAATTAGTGAAAATTGAATGTATACAATTTTCAATGGATTAAGTGGGTTTGTTATAATTATGGGGATTTTTTGAAAATATTAATGACCAGATAATAACATAGGAATGTTTAAAATAAATCTAGGGTTTTATCCGACCTATTATTAATGAGTTGATTTGTTTTTAAGCCTTTGAATTAATATTTAATGATAGCAAGTGCTTGAATTATTAATAAAATGACAATTATTTAAAAGGGGTACAACAATGGAGAATTTGGTAGATAATATTGCTCGTTTAAAATTGGCAAACTGTTGAGCTGAGCTCGATTAATCTCTAAGATTTATTGGTAAAATATTTTAAACTCGCCCCTGTTAGTATGTAACAAATCAATACCTGAGTCAAAATTAAACGTATGGTTTTTAAGAATTAAATGATTGGCAAAGGTGGAGGTATCTTTTTTTAAGCGAAAAGCGGCTAAATGCTCTGCCACTCTTATATTTAAGGTTCTAGCAGTTTTACCAATATAAAATTTGGGACAATCACTACACTGCAATCTATAAATCCCAGATTTGTTTTTATAATCTATAACATCTTTATTATTTATCAATAATTTACCTAAAGAGTTCTTGCAATAGAAAGCCGGTCTAACACTTTCTGAGAGCTGCTTCTTTATCTTTAAACTGGTGTGTCCTATGTAATAAATTCTACGCCAAAACCTAATATCACCTGAGTCTTTCGTTATTAATCCCTTGTGTAAGATTTGTTGTGCTAGCTTAATACGTTTTTTATATAAAAGATTGTCTATAAGAGACATATCATAACCATTGTTAATGGCGATTTGTTTGATGATTTTTAATTCAAGATCAAAATTTAATTTATTCAAGGGAATACTGACAAGTCTGTGAATTTCGGAATGAAATGCAGCTAATTTGTACGACATTGGATGTACTGAGATTTTATAAATACAGGCATCTGAAAAAGTCGGTTTACGAAAAATCGTTAAATTGTGGTCGTTAGCGACAAAACTCATGGAAAAGTACAAAATTCAAACAATTCAAATTTGATATTAAAATTCCATCAAGCACCCTCAGTCGAAATACTTAAGGATTAATTTTGTTCAACTTGTGAATATTTTCAACTGGTCAGTTGGATTAAGACTCTTTTGCTCTAAAAAAAAAGTAAAGCTAGTGGTAAACTCGAGAAAAACCCAAAATATTTTAATAAAGATTATTTAAACCATATTATACCCTAAGCCTGATAAATCAATTTTCAAAAAATCATCAAAAATACCCCAAGCAAATTTATAGACTTTTCGATGTGCCCTATAAATTATCAAGTTTAAAATATATTTTGATTATAAAAGTTGGGTTTTTGCTTTTTATGTTGTTGAAGTAGTGAAATGAATAAAAAGTAAATGCTTAAATGCTGGTTGGTGAAATTAAAAAATATTACTACATATCGCAGACTGGCACATTGTTACTAGGGTATCCAATCCCGGGATAGGGATTAGTTCACCGGGGAATTTGAAATCCTCAATTCGCTATAGTTTTTCCCCGGATTATCTCCAAGCCTTGTTTTTTTTTTTTAGCTCACCGAGGAATTTGAAATCTTGCATTTGCCAATTTCGTGTAAATTTTCGGGATTTGCTCAAAATTTCTCAATCCCGGGATTTCGGGATCAGAAAATTGAACGGAATCCCAGGATTGGATGCCCTAATTGTTACTTATGTTTCGTAAAAAAATTCACATAGAACCTTGTATTACTCGGGTCGCGGTATGTGTGAAAAAGAAAACATTCTTTTTGTGCTTAATTTTTTAATTGCCGTATCATTATTTTCTTAACAGCTTAACGACCGCACGTTTTTTTTATAAAATTTCACCTGGCGAAATAAAATTTTGCGATAAATTCGCAAAAATTATAATTTTACTAAATTCACTATAATTTGTAAGGAAATTGAGATATCTTTACAAAATTTAATTTTCTTAGCTTCTAGATACTTCACCTATACGGATATATGTGTCCGCCGGCCAGCAACTTATGTTTTTCAAAGACTTAAATACGCGTCCACGGTCGTTAAGCTGTTAATGTAGATCAAATCAATTATAATATTTCTCAATAAAATTGAAAATACATTACCAATATAATGTTATTTTCTATCCTATTTTCTGAATTCTAATTTTTTTTAAAAAACAATTATTTCATTAGGTATTTTTTAACAATCTAGTCTAGGATAAATAAGAAGGTTAAATTAGCAAGTATTTACAAATGCCAAATTTACCTAAATAAAAAATGACTAATCAAATTTTAAACTCAACGCTCTTAAGAAAATTTGTAGGTGTAAAATCACCTTAAGATTCTCAAAATCATGCATGCTTAATAATACTCAAAATAATATCAATGTGCAAAAGGATAACTGCTTTAAAGTTTAAAAAATTAAAAATCAGTTGAAAGTGTCTAAATCACTACAATGAATTTATTATGATTATAGGAGAAAAGAAGCCAGCTGAATCAACGCTCATTTATTTTTACACACAGATAATAATTAAGTGGGTTCATATTTCACAACAAAATAAATGGTTCAGATTCCATGTTTTAGGACAATTATTTTATACTGTCACCATCACTAACTCAGATAATGAAGCACGGTGCATAAATTATTTCTTTGCAAACCAAACAAAACAGTTACTCACAGGCATGGCGTTTCCTTGCTGCATATAGTGACCATATTCCACATGCTGTTGTATATTTTCTTGGTCGAGTTGACTATCTTTTGGCCCATTGGACTTATTATAAATGGGATCTCTAGTTGTGCTCGTGTTGTGATTTTGAGCGGCTATTGTCATAGTATGATCCTCGCGGAGTTCAAATTTGATAGGTTGATGCTGTGGCATAATCGGAGGTGGCGCAACGGAATCTGAAAAATGTACAACCACAATTTTACGATCCAAAATGATTCTTTTTCTAGGATCAAATCCAAATTCCAACCAATCGCAGTAAATTTAAGGAAAATTTTTAGAATTAATTCAGTTGATTAATTGTTATTATCAGTTAATGTTTCAAACATTGAGAATCTATCGTGGACTTGTTATATTTTAGAGGAATACAAAACTATTTCGTATCACAGCTGATTGCCAATGTGCTGAATGTAAAAAAATCAAAATACTAACTCAAAAGGAAAGAAATCAATAAACAAAATTAATTTAATATTACTATTAGTCACTTTATTGCATTGAACGTGAACCTATCTAACCGTGTTGCCAATTGCTTGATAACTAATTATTCCGTTGAAAAAGAACAAACTGCACCACAGACAAGTTGCATATTGCAAATCGCCTAGTTTCTTAGAAGAATATAATTCAAGTCGGAAGTATTCTTACCATCTCCGGCAAATAGATTCAATTCCCTGATGGCCTCCCTGGTGTGAACGGTCATAGAATCGCTGTGCACATTGGCCATGAGACTTCTGTTGAAATCAGCTACTAAGCTTTTCTTGGGAGCGCTATTGACGTATTGATTTTCAATACTCGAATTATAGCTGAGAGGCGCCGCAGCATTGTTCACTTGCATGTTTTCATCCTTCATGGTGTCAAATTGCTGCGGCTTACTCATATCTATATACTCAACGGTGTATCCTTCATTTTGCTCCAGAACAACACTGGTGTGGGCATCCTCGGCGTTGAGAATTGAATTGGATTGGGCAATGACATTCTCCAGATTGAATTCAGAGCTGACAGGCACAGCCTGTTCGCTGAATTGACAATTGGAATCGAGATTAACAAGTACCTTCGGTTCCCCGGGAGACTCTATATTTTGGACTTTAGTGACATTCTGTACGGCTAAAGGTGCATACTGGTAATTAATCTGAGGGTTTTCTGAATCCAAAGCACAATTCGCCAAAGTTTGAAGAGCGCTGTGTTTGATGGAGTGATGCAAACCGCTCGCTTTATGATTGAAGGGCTCCGTGATTGTATTCAGTGTTTGCCGGTAGGCAGCAGAAGATTTATGGTCAGCAAAGTATTTCCGAGCTTTGATCTCTTCCAAACTAAATTCTTTAGTGCCACTCTCCGATTCTTTGTAAACCTAAAATATGAAATAACATAAATATAATAGTTCAACACGAGATGCGTAAGATGCGTAAGATGGATGACTCGGAATATTAATATTATACCTCTTTCTTATTATACATTGGTATTTTTGTAGGGTCAGGTGGATCCGGCACGCACATCGGCACTTGAGAATTTGAAAAGTCCTCTACACAATAAGGAAGATGGTTTGCAGATAAAATTATTGCATCATCTTCATATGCTGCAACACACAGAAAGGGATACAGATATTAAAATTAAACTTCACTACTCCTGAACAAAGTTATATGTTTAATTTAAAATTAAAGTGCATTGATTGAATGGTTTTGTAAATAATATTACGTGTGAAAGCTAGAGGCGCTATTGGTAATTTTCTGGCTGTGCCCATTTTGTTCGTTTTAGTTGTGGAATTGGTCCACATGCCAACTTCTCTCTGATTCTCCTCAGCTGTACACGATTGCACAAGAGATTGAAGGGGTGTAGCAGCAGCTTCCTCATGATGTGGAACATAACTCGACGGGCCAGGATTATCCTTGAATATTAAGATAACAATTTTCATTGTATTCCTCTACCAAAAATATGCTGTATCAGAAATAAATATTATTTTTCCAAATAAAACATCTGCAATACATAGAATAATATTTTAAATAAAACAATAAATAAGCATCAGAAGTCACCTGTTAGGCGCTGGTCTACAATTAATGTTGTCGGTCGCGTATGTCATTACCCGATGCTAAGTACAACTGCTGTCGTTGCGTTTCATGATTTTTATTGGCATTCTTGGATGTGGCTTATCAGTATTTTTGACGAGACATGTTGATGGGTGTTTTATTAAATAAGTCAAAAAATATTTATATGGTTGCAATATGAAGTTTGAAGAGTATTTAAGACTCGCAATGAATCAGTTTTTGACCATTAAAAAAAAAAAAAAAATTAATTCTTATCGTTTGAATAAAATAAAACTTTCTACGTTTAACTGAGGATACATTGATAACTCTTTTCTTAGTTAAATTTTTGACAAAACATTGTGACGTCTGAACGCTGCAATGCCCAAAGATCCTGCATCTAAACGTCACATGCAGCAATTCTACGTCACACATGGCGTAATCACAAGACCACACTAGTTTATTTACATAATAAGCATTCATCGGTCACGTGCAATGTCACGCGGCCGACAGCATTAATTTTAGACCAGCGCCTTACAGATTCTGAAAATTTCATTTTAGTAATGGTTATATGTAATTCTAGCAAAGAAATAATATAATACAAAACATATCTCACAGTAAGTATTCTGAACAACAATTGTTGTTAACTGAACTGATACTACGGAAACGAGCATTACCTGATATATATCCACCATAACATTGCTGCGAGGTAGTTGGCCTGCTAAAGCCTGATTTTGACGCACGACACCTGGAATAACACTCTGAATATTGTCTCCAGTTCTCTGCGAAGGCACTGTCGCAATATTTCTTCTCTTAACAGTCCTAAGTGATGTTAATGCGAGGCGGGTTTCAGCTAATGCCGAGGCTGCTTTCCGCTTTGTTGGGGAATCGTCGTGGAGCAAACGCTGGGCATACCAAAGTTGGAAGTTCCTGCAAGTTGAAATCATAGTCATAGAATAAAATGCTCCTAAAATATTATTTCTTTAGATTTGTAGAACGGGTCGCCGTTAATTGCATATGTATATTTGAGTGATCATCTCATATTTTATACCTGGGCATTGTAATTTAACGTCATACTATACAAATCTTAGCAGTAAACATAGTTCAATGATAGCGTTTAAGATTAAAATGCCCCTGTGGTCAGGATGCTCCAAATTTATATCCATATTTAAATTTTCGACAGAAGTTAATACTAAAAAAATGAATCATTTTTAAAAATCCCTGTCAAACGAGTAACTGTATACATATCGACTGTGGAAAGGAAAAAGGACGTAACCCACACATATCAAATTTTACAGGAGGCGCTAAAAACGTGTTTTGATGATTTTTTGACATATGCAAATTATGAATTATACACAACCTTGAAGTGCACGGAGACTTCTAAACTGGTGTTTAATTGACATAATCTAATATAAACTAAAGAAATTGTCTAGGAAAAACCTTTATTTCAGTCTTTTTTATTGGTTTAAAATTTTTACAAGGTCATCTTTTTCAAACTTTAAAGCTAAATTTAGATACTAATTCGGCATTTGCAGCTTGGGTCCTTTTGACAGAACGTGTATCAACTGTGATTATCTAAAAAAAAACGTGTTTTGAAAAAACTGTGGGTTACGTCCTTTTTCCTTTCCACAGTCGATATGTATATATATAAGTTAAAATGAAATGATTGTAAAATTTCTTTGGAGTCGGAGTTGTGTTTTTTTTTTACAAGACTCCACAGCCCTGATAATTTACATAGCTTTGTTGCACTACACAGCAGATTAATTTTAAGAGATTTAGCAACATTATATCTTCAATATGTTCAGCAGTATCTTTGTGGAAATTCGTTTCATTCAAATTCATTTTCATCTCAAAGAGGCGAAACACTGTCTCCCTGCTTTGAAATGGCAATTCTATTTCAAATCAGACAGATACAAAATTTTGACATTATTTAAAATGTAACATTTTACAGCTAACTGCGTTCTTAACTCATTTTCTACATTTTGGTAGTTACAACATCTTGACACTATGATATGAAAGCTGAAAAGAAATACGACGTGGTGAATCAAACTACTTAATACTGAAGAGTGATATGAATTCTGGCAATAGGGGTCTGCACACTGGGGCGCCGTTGTCCAGAATTAGGTGACGTATGTTCCTTATGCCTAATGTGCATAAGGAACTGACGTCACCAAAGCGTGGATGACTTCATGCCAATGTAAAGTGCCCTAATGATTAAAGCCCATAAATATACGATGATGACTAAACTTACATGTGAGCTTCTTCGAGTTCATCATTCGGTTGGGCTTTCGCTCGCAGGCCCAGATTATACACATGATCAGCTTTTTTATAATCACTCGCTTCTTCACAATAGCATGCCCAAGCTCTATAGAGTTCAGAGCATGATGTGCCTATTCCTCTATTGTAGAGCAATTGATATCCTTCCAAGGGATTCGGGGAGTAGTCAATCTAAACAAACACAATTTAAATTGGTATTGTTTTGAAGATAATTTCTTAAGAAGATTACACAATTATATGGCTCCATGAAACTTGTTGAAATGAACTTTCATTTATGTGTAGTTGGATTATCCAGACAGATTTGAAATCTATAGGTCGAATGGATTATAATTTTAAAAGTGTAATTATTTTTCATTATGTATGCGTTGTGTTAGCAAGCATTTCCATTCAGTGATGGCAATTGAACTGTAGTAAATAGTTGTTAGTGACTCTTGGTGTGCGTCTATGAAAGCCAGTCAGGACTTACCGTCAGAGAGACAACTTACTCTTACCATAGTGAGACAACTATCAACTAGTGTGTATATACAACACACCGATTTAAAAAAAAGACAAGTACTTAGGTAGTGCTGTTTTTTTCCATAAAGAAATAATGTTTCAACTGTGTCCGCTATTATGTGGGCATAGGATCATAGAGGTCTATCTACAAAAACATGGTTTCTTAAGTTCAGTAAGGTATAACAGGTGATTTACCTTCGTACTTCTAAGATTATAATTTCTTTTGTAGATATACTCAACCGTATCTTGTTAACGGTTATGTACGAGATATAGCTCTGTGTCACTAATAAATATAAATATAGTATTACCAAAATCGAGCTTAACTCAAAACAAACATATTGGTAGTCAGACCCCTTGTGGATCCTAAGCCCTCGATATGTACCCTTAATGGAACATTTTAACAAAAGCTTTGCAAAGAGACCTACTAGTAAGTCAGCAGCTCAACAACTCGTTTCAGATAAGGTAGTGATATAAAGGTCACTCTTAATAAGTGAAGAAAACATTGCAGGCAAAATAAAGTCCATAAATTAATTGAAATATATATGTATGAAAGTGCACTGTTTGTGAATTCTTTGTTTTAATTAATTATACAAATCTAAGAAGCGTTATGATCTTTGATTACTGTCAGAATAATGTATATTCAATCGTATCTTAACTAAGATGTATAAGTAGTTACACATAGCTTCCAATACTAACGATTTCGCGGCGAAATCGGTATGATTGAATATACATTTATTTTTTTCATTTATTCTGACAGTAATCAAAGATCATAACGCTTCTTAGATTTGTATAATTAATTAAAACAAATAATTCACTAACGATTTCTGTGTTGGCGGCAATTTCGATTAAATGTCAAATGCTTCACGACGCTATTCTTTAAGATAACCGTTTTTCATATGACAGATTGGTAATACACTGTTACCTGATCACAATAATAGTCACACATATTATGAATATTGTAAGGAGATATTGTGCATCTTCTTGCTCTAAATGAGACAGTCGTATTTCACTACTGCATAAAAATCTCACTAATAAAGAGTACATACATATTTTATCCATAATCTAACAAGTCGTCTGTCTTGCGTGTAACGTTCATCATTTTCAAACTTGGACAAGCAATCCTTGATCAGCTTGTCAATTTGTCCTTCGTGTCCATGTTTTGGAAAACACTGCTCGACCCACTGAATGTAGTTGAACCACGGATCCAGCGGATCAGGTCCATCATAGTTTTGAATGATGCTTTCATGCTCCCTGCAAGTATCATTGAAAAAATATTGAGAACTGAATACATACAGACATATACTAATAGAAATCGGATGATAAAATAGCATCAAATGGTCGAAATAGCTTATAATAAAGGAATACATCGTGAAAATACAGTCGATGACAGCATGTGTCAGTTAAAATGACAAAATGTTATTTGATTGTGAGTTGAACTAAAAAGGGAGATTAATTGCATTTGAAACTGTGCTAACGATGTTTACAACCTAGCCGTAGCCAATCATATGAAAATTTTCGTGTAAAAGATACAATAACAATGAACAAGCGATCATAACATTGAAGCACCACCCTTCCATTACAATGTCGACTGGGCTATATTCGGTACTCACTCTCGTTGTAGTATCAACTGTTTCTGGGCATCAATATCGGATTGTGCTTGGAGAGCTGTGCTGAGTTGTGAGACGTTTCGACCGCCTCTGAGAGGCTGGATATTTTCTTTACTTATCACAATATCCATTCTGGAATACCACTTTAGAAAGCTGACAGCTACGAACTCACACACATACTATATTGTCAACGATGGTTTGAACGAGTATTTAGAGTTAAGATACAACTATACATTCAAAAAATGTTGAAACACAGTTAATCATTGAAAATAATTAATACATAAGCCATGTCGTGCGAGAGGAGTGCTATATCAAAAAACGGTTGAGAACGAAGTGGACATTTCGAACAAAAAGGAAGTTCAAATCAGAACACTAGCGTCATTGCCATTTGAAAAAAACGGCTTTTTAGCGCTTGGTCAGCATTTTAGGACCAGCGAGTTGTGTTTTCCCCTCAAGCAAAATTTTGAGTAGTGTCTTCTCAAAAACAAATTCTTGAGAATTTTATTTCTCATTTCTCGAGAAATGTAAATGTAAAAAAGTTAGAAAGTAAACGGTTAATATAAACAGTTAAAAGAAAAAAGGGATATTTTTGCCATGAATGCACTTGAACACTGATTTGCTCCAGCAAGCTCAAGTTTTATAACAAGTTCATACATATCTAGGTTATACGAAATGTTTTGATTTGCGCTTGAAAACAATAGATTTAATAAACTCCGAGAAAGATGCCTCTGAAGGAAACTACGGGATTCCAATAAACCCTCACTTGATCATTAGCGTCAAGCAGTCTTTTTAAGCTAATAGGTTCCGACCCACCTTGTAAAACAAAATTATGCTGCGGTTTTAAAGTGCCAAAAAGCAATCTTCAGCAATTCAAAAGGAGTAATGAAACGATTACAAAATTTATAAAATGAAACTATGGCCAAACTAGTATCTAAACTGGCAGTAATTCCAATTTCATCACCAACTTTTACACTGCTACTCAGTGATGGGCTGCCAATACGCTTACAAAGAGCTCGCTTAATCTCAAAGCAATTCTCGGTGTTCTGGGAAAGGTGTGATTTTTTTTATTGCTCTTATGCAGAATGTGAGGGATAGACTCCTTTTTTCTGTCGATAGCGTTGTGGAAGGCGGCCATTAAACGTTGGCTGCATATACACAACGGGTGGTAGTGGGAAACCAACGTACTCTTATGCAATTATATGAATTACTTAAATAAGCTATCTATTGTTGCTTAATACACTTATAATATGTAACAGTATGCATTTTACAGTAAACTAATCAATCTTAATGGCTATTAATGTAGTAATGTGTGTACAGAAGCTATCGTAGATACTATATAAGTAAGAAACGAGGGTATTACTTGCAAACACGGCTTATTCCAGCACGCTTACACGCCATTAAAAATGAAACTTGAATTTCATTTTGATGAACAACGTAAGTACATTTTAAAAATACTTTTAATCTAAAATTACCTTGGGACTATATTTAGGATGTTGTTAAACCATGTTAGAGACCGGTTTCTAAAAATACTTCCAAAATTTATTTTTATCTACTAAATTACATTCATGGTTCATGTTTTAACATCTTTGCAATGCGTCGGATTTGCAAGTAATACTCTCAAATTGTAGTTATGTACTAATTTGATCTGAGAATATTATTTTTTCTTAAATTAACAAGGGGCTCACCGGCAGTGGCAGATTAAGCACTTCAGAGGCCCCAGGCGTAATAAATTTTTGAGGCCCTGCTTTTCGAATAACAAAAAAATGCTGCAAACCTCTTAATAGAATGTTAATTAATATTTAAAACATAAATTAAAATGTAAGAGTTTATATAATATATGCTATCTTTGAGGCCCCCTAAGATTTGGAGGCCCGAAGCGCGCGCCTCTTGCGCTTATGGGGTAATCCACCACTGCTCGCCAGTCTTAGTCAAATTTAACAAGGGGCTCGTGTGAGCTTCTCCAAGCCCCCTTTAGCCCACCCCTGCTGCTACTCACAACTCTGATCAACCCGATTTAAGCAAGCTGAAAAAATACTTATTAATGGAATCATACTCGGAAAAACATATATAAAAAACTAGCGGGTGAAAGCGCTGCTGCGGACCATGACACAATCGCAGCATGGATAGCGAAATTAAATGAGATCGTTGAAGAATATGAACCACGAGATATTTATGGTGGGCTTTTGTTAAAATTGAGGTGTCAAACTGCAAAGAAGCAACTGAGCATAAAGAACTTTTTTAAAAAAATGAGTGAGATTTTTTTATTATTATTTGTAGTTTTCCCGCATTTTTCTTTGTGTTTTTTCGGTCCATTGAAAAACGTAAAATCGAGATTTCACTGTAATAACAAATGCTATCCGTTTATTTTGGTCTCTTAAAAAAAAGCCGGTTAAATCCAGCTGACTATTTTATTAGGATAGAGAAAAGTTATATGAATAAACAATGAAATGAAGCATGGTTATTAAAAAAAACATATTAATTAAACGTTGAAATGATTAATCATTCTTCAAAAACGTTTCTAACATTGCAATTCAAATAAAATATTCCCTATTAGATAATATTTATGCATGTAAAGTGTATAATGGGTAGGTATATTTTAATATTATTTACTGTAAATATGACGTTATTTGTCTAGACCAGTGGTTCTCACGTTAGATTTCATTGTGGCCGCATTATAAGCATCGGTGGTTATATGGAAATGTCTCGTGGCCGCACCAAATGTGATAAAAATTAACAATAGCAGTTGCATTTACTTAACTTTTTTGATAAAAACAATCTTATATCCATTTCAACAAGGTTATATCAATTTTTCTTTCAAATTAGAAAAATACAGCATAAAATAATATACAGATGCTTCCAAATATAACAAAAAAAACAGTCAAAACCTTACTCACTTTCTTAACCGAATGTCTTTGAATAATCCAAGATTACAAGATTAAAATTGCACGTTATGACTAACTGAATTACTGCAATGCACTGAAGTCTGTGATTGCAGCAAGACGTCTCAAACGAGTTCGATATAAACAAATACCAATATCTGTCGCAAAAACAAATGCATAAAATTGTTCCTCTCTCTTTCTTTCTAATACGATAAATATAAAATAAATCCAGACATCCATTGTTTCCATATTCGGTCACAAACAGACACGTGTACATAAATATGATACCTCTGTGAGTCATTTGGAGTAAATAACTCGACTAAATGCTCGATAAGTCAGGTGCATTCAATCAATTTTAAAAAATAATAATTTTACATATGAATTTGTAAAAAATACATTTTTTATTTGATTTACTATGAAACTGTTGGTGGCCGCAGAAAAATCCTCTGGTGGCCGCACGTGAGAACCACTGGTCTAGACACTATATTTGTCTATGGCTGGCCTACTATCCATAGACTATTATATCTTACTCTTTACCTCCTCTGTCTATGCTCTTTTCTTCCCATAGACTTATGCCATAGATAAAGTATACACCAATGCTTCCACCTGTCAATTATCTGCCTTATAAGTCGTATTGTAAATCTAGTATATTTGTTTTGAAAGTTATTAGAACCACTCTAAACATATTTAACCGTTTTTCATCTGTTACGTCATACAATTTATTAATGTACCACATCGGTTTTAGTTTGAGGTATTTTAACTTGACGTAACGTCAACAACTCAACCTGTAATGATGTTTTGAGCTTTATTGATATATTTCGTTATTGTCTAACAATTGATAACGCTACCAAATTTTTGACAGACTGACAGTCTCATATTAAAAATGTCTGCAACTTTTAGACTGTCCAAAAACAAAGTTTCTCAAAATGATCTTCGTCGCCTGATGACAGATCATAAAGAAAAATTACAAAAGCCTACACAAAAGATTGCCTCGCCACTAGCTAAATATAATGACGCCGGGCAGCTGACGTGCGTGTTGTGTAAAAGTGTTGTAAGATCTGATAATGTTTGGAATGTGCACATTAATACCAAACAACACAAAGAAAACATTGAGCAGGCCAAAAAGCTAAAATTACAAACACAGAACTTCACAGCGACACCTAAAGTATCGGTTTCAAATAACTTCAAAAGGCCCGGTTCCCCTACCAATCTGCAATCTAAAAAGATCAAAAGCATTCTGAAAAATTCTAAATCATCACTCAATGTACCTTCAGATTTCTTTGATATTGGTTCGACAAGTACATTAGATCTAGTAGGAGCCGATACATCAACTGAAGTAGTTCAAAAATTAAATGCAGATTTGCAAAATGTAGATCTTGCACAAGGTAAATATGATTTTAATTTATGGATGATATTGGTAACGTTTTTCTCCTCATGGGTAACCTATTCGACAGTCGTAATATTTTATTGAGGTACTCAACATCTTACATGGTTGAAGCTACTCATTATTTAGATTTTCTTTTGAATAATAATTCTTTAAACTTTTTGAAATAAAATAATTAACATGACACTGAAAAAATGTTTATTTAGTGTTCGCGTTTGTATGTATTTTATTTTGAAGTATTGTAAGAGACGATATTTTTGGATTACAAGTAATTAATTGACATGTTTTGACAAACTAGCAAAATTCTCTAAGAACTACGGTCTAACAATGTCATGAAGAGTTATTTAATATGTATTGAATTAAAAAAGTGATGACTGCGAATCTATTACTCAAAGCCTATTGATTTTAGTCCATTTAATATAAATTGATGATGACACCATTATACAATCTCGAACCGAACCCCTATAATATAGTAGCGTTAATTCTAGTCGTGATAGCAGAACATCATTACCTTGGTTTTAATATCATGATAGATTTACAAACTTGCAGTCGCATGCACTCAAATAAAGGCTTACATTTACAAAACCATGGCACTGTTTCACCCTCACAACTCTTAATAATTGCTGGATTTTTTATATTGATAATGGAAGTTAAAATAGACATTTTTTTGGTTGGAAACTTGTTACTTCACTGGCTGTGTGAAGCTCTCTTTTTTGTAGAAATCAATCAATCGTGATATAAATTGCGAGTCTTTGACCAATAGATAACACAGGCTAAATAACACCAAAACTGCTGATGCATACAATTTTGCACCAATACTTTGTTTCTTAGCGAATTCGCATCGCCCGGGCGCTAAAAATGTTTGTAACTATAAATTATTTATTTTTATTGGTAACATATCCATTCGGCTTTTTTTGTTGATATTTTATGATAATTTACTCAAATTATGATTTTATTCCAGATGAAATTGACAAGGAATCAGTTACTAAAACATCCGAAGTTGATGATGCCTTACCTGAGGGATTTTTTGATGATCCCATTATGGATGCAAAAGTAAGCCTTTTGTCTTATAATCTTCAACAAATATAATAGTAGGTTAGTGTTTTGTTAATTAAAGTAAATTCACCATTACAATATCATTGCTTTTCAGTGAAATTGTTGTGATCAGACATTAGTATTATCTGATTTAGTTTGATGAAAATAGTGTATTTGTAGTGATACCAAACTAGTGCTGCAGTTTTACTTCTCCAACGTTTCGTTAACCGTTAATATTGATTGATGTAAATCCTGTCGATACTTACGATTATTTAGCCAATTTCGTGTAACTAGAAAATATGCATATAATTACTATACATATATTCTTCTTCTTTGGCCATGTTCGCTCCCTATGTGGAGCATATGGCTGCCACGCGGCACCTCCATGTTTCCCTGTCTCCCGCCAATAGCTTTGCTTCCTCCCATGACATGCCAGCATCCCTCAGTTCCGCCGAGTACATCCTATGGATAGTACCCGACGGACGTCCAGGACGCCGGAATCCCACCGAATCCCATCCCACTCTATGAATACATTGCATGAATTTTGAAGTTATTTGTGATATATAAGTACTACGCATATCTATATCAGTGATTTTTGGCACTCACATTATTTTTCAATTATTTGCATTTAGTGCATTTCTCTTCTCTTCCTGGAATCAATGTCAATATTACTACCAATTTACTCATTCAAGATATTGCTCTGCATTCACAGTAAAAGCTGCTAGATAATTCCTTGAATATATTATAGCAATGAAAATTAATAAATCATTTAATTTAAATTTGTTATTGAGTATTTCAAATTTCCAACATCAACTTACATACCACATGAATAGTAATAGGTATGTCTTCACAGATCTTCGATAAAAACCTAATTTTATTGAAAACAACACATTCATTACGGGCATTATACAATATGACTGCATTTTAGTTTGTTGATGTAGGAATTTTCAGAGAGCATGAAAAACAATTATATCACATTTTAAAAATATTCTATTATATTAAATATTAAAAAAAATAAAGAATAACATCGTTACTATGTTGCTGTTGTTTGTTCACTGGAAATTAAGACGAGCAAACAGGCAGCATCGTAGAAACAATGTTTATTTGATTTAACATCACAATCTGTAGTATTTTAATTCAAAGGAATGATTTATAGTGTCGTAGTCATATATTTATGTGAACATTCTTGCAGTATAAAAATATCTTGTAGGTAACTCGGTAAAAAAACTATCTCATACCTATCTATTTCACAAATAAAAACTTTTCTTAAAAATATAAAGGTTACAATAGTGAAATGTTATTTTCTTTCAAATTTTTCATCAAAAACTTCATGTATTTGTTCAATCATGTCAGAGCAAAGCATACTCCTGCCCTTGATTGCAAAAGCCTTTTCATTGCATGTTCGGGTGAGTCTAGCCGCAGCGAAACTTGCTACTGCAGCTGGCAGCATTTTTTCCGTACATGATACGTTGTTCAATGACCAATTGAAAAATGTTGCCATCGATCCGGCCAAAAGATCCCCTTGTCCTCCGCATCTTCTACCAGAACCTCCTGATCCGTTTTCCCATTGGCTGTCAAAGTCATATGTAAATGTTCTATCGGTGATTCCCTTTTTTAAAATAAGTATATTTTTACCAAGTTTTTCAAAATCTATTTTAATTTCATCCGAGTTTGCCTCAGCGTCGCTGGCTTTTATCACTTCATACAATCTTTGGAATTCTATTTTATTCGGTGTGAGTATAACTCCTGGATGTGGATAGTCTTTTATCAAATCAATGTTTTCAGTTATCACAAAGAGGCCATCAGCATCAATTATCAAAGGTTTCTTTTGTTCGCGGCACACTTTTATTATTTCTGAAACAGTATGTGTAATCACGGAGTCTCTGCCCAGCCCGGGCCCGATGACAAGTACGTGAATTCTTTCCAGCCATTGCTTTATTTCATTTACACTGTTTTCAGCATCTAATAGGGGATGAACGATAAGTTCAGGACTGTAAGACTTTATTATAGGTGCAGCAGCTTTTGAGCAAAACACATGAGATAAATCAGCTCCAACCTGTCAATAAATGAAATAAATCTTGTAATCATTTGAGGATAGGGAAGAATGACAGTTCATGGGGATACATAAGTCAATTTATTATTTTAAAACTGTATTTTTCAATCTAAGTTAGGATATGAATATGTATTGTGTAAGCTGGATCTATGGCACAGTGGTCAATGTCGTTGGCTTAAGAGGCTTAGTGAGAGTGATTGGCCATATTCTTCTACCCCTACTCTCTTTGAAAAAAAAGAGAGGTTGAGAAACTGCATAACAAGCAGTTCTTGTAGAAAACTTCTGTTGAGATACCTCCATTAGGAGGCCATATGCTCCACATTGGGAGCAGACAGGGATAAAAAAATAAAAATAATTTTGTCTTTTTAAGCCAGTGCATGTAGCTAAGTCAATTTAAGTTTAAACACAGTTTTGATGAGAGCGCCAGAACGAAATAGCTATCAACTGTGTATAAATTAATAATGATTGTAAAACTAAAATACTTATATTTTGAGGACGCTTGTTTGCGGCAGACAAGAGGCACAGTACCTTTGTCGACTTTTGGCATCGTTAGGTTACAATACAGTAAAAATGAGACAAAGTTATTTTAAAGATAATATTTATGGTAATGTCGTTTAACCGTTCTGCAATAATTTTTTATTAAACTTTAATGGTCAAAAATTAATTTTCTGTGTGATCAAACTTTGGCGGTCATTCGATAATCTATTATATTTAGTGACAGCTCATATTTCGTTATGATTAAATTGTATATTTCAGGTGTTAATAATGTTAATAATTTACCAGTAATATTTTCATTACTAATTTTGCCTCCAAAGTGTTTGTGTGTATTGATTGTTTTTATGTGGTAACAATAGATGAAGATGTTTGATAATGATAATGAAATAATGCCACACTGTTATTTGTGGTGGTTTGTGATAAGTAATATTTTTGTATTTTGTTGCTTTGACCACTAAGTCATAATAATAAATATGTAGTTGGGTCAATTATTTTCCCTTTAAATTCTAAACAAGTGGAATTGAACAAAAACACAATTCATATAGCATTCAATAGATCAGGGTTTCCCAAACTATTTTTGCAATGGAACACTTGGAAAATCTGGAAATTTAATGGAACACTTTGCTTTTTTGTAGGTTGGGTACTTCCTAATGGTTGAAATCAAAAAAATATGTTGTTAAAATACTTTGGAGGACTCTTCAAATCAGAATTACTGATTAAATCAATTACATTTTTTAATCCCTTGAGCTCGAGCCTTCTAGTTTAGCGGTCACAGAAAATAAATTCTGAACTCTGGAACCATCTTTACTAGTTATCGAAAAATATTGCAAATGGTGTTTTCAAGTTATGTAGGTGTTCGCGGGACACCTATTTCCGTGTAACACCAGTGTTCCACGGAACATAGATTGGGAAACCCTGCCATAGATAATATAATAAGGGTTGGTGCTAAGCAAAGTATTTTTGATTTACTCATTTATATTGTGATTATTGTACCTGGTCTGTTTTCAAAAGTAAATATTCATTGACTTTGCAAAGTTACTTTAAAAAAACATTTACATTGTATATTGATTTAATCAACGGAATATATTTGCTTGTTTGTTTATAACGATGCATTTCAATCATACTACTATTTCCTGTCTGAAAATTGACTGAATGTTGCTAACAACATTTCAGTAGTAGATTTAATTTCAGCAGGAAATTGCCGAATCGGCATACATAGGAATCAGGGAAACCGATAATTTATACAACACTAATATAATGTCAGCATGAAACTGTCACCATAATATATAAAATGGATCTTCTTAGAAAATACTATACAGCAAATTTTAAATATGGCGACAAATTTTTTTAAAAAGGTAAAAGTAGAGTATAGCTCGTCATGGATTATTACAGCCGCGCGGCGCCGCCATAATGGAAATCAGAGGCGATGTACTGTAAAATATTTCGTATTTCGCATAATTTATCAGTGTTCTTCTTAATAATGTGTGGTTTTAACGCGATTATCAAGCTCTCAAAAATAATTTTAAATCGTGGTGTTGTTTTTAGCTTAGTTTGTGAAGTTTTTCGCCGTAATAATCAATGACGAGCTATACTCTACAATTACCTTTAAAAATCTTTCACGATTCGAATAAATTATCGGTTTCCTTGATTCCAACATTTGGTTTTTTATTATTCTACTATTCACAATTGAAATTCCTAGGAGATGCAATATTTTTGTGGCATATACCTAGTAATTTTTCATGTAGATTAAGTATATTTTTATATATATGTAATATTTAACCTTTAATGCGCTTATGGCTGCAAAATATGGAGCACCTGTGTATTCTAAAGAACCTCCAATAACTCCAATTCTTCCAGCTTCACCTTTGTGTTTGTCACTTTTAAGTGGTGGTATGGCATCTTTTGCCAGACGGAACCACTTTTCATCATTAGATTCCACTGAACTTTGGAACATTATGGACCGAGAGAATTTAAATATTAAATTGGACTTCAAACAACTTTGCAATGACATTAATTAAACTGTATACATAACCCTATTTATAAACGTCAGTGTGACAGTGTTGCAAAAAAATAAAAATGTGCCCTGTGATAAAAATACTATTTCCATACAAATAACTTTTATTGTTTTATGGTTATTTTGGAACAAGTTTGGTGTATTTTTTATATTATTTTTTTTAGAATTTGAAAAATAATATTCTGGCTTCGAAAGTACATCGAACAATTACATGCTAATTAAACTAAATCAATACCATTTTTGTCTAAAACAAAGCATTTAAAATAAATATTTATATATGAGCCCCCGAGAAGTGAAGTGAGTCAAGTATAGTAAAATAGTAAATCTTTTTTAATGGACTTTTAAGTACAATCACGTCTTTACTTGGTGTTTTGGTTTATTGCATAATTTTATTTTAGGGATATAACACAATTGAAGTGCGTTTTTACTCAGCTTACTTCACTTTTACGATTCTTTAATACATGTAGATTATTATAACACACCTCATTAATTTTTTCCTTAAGCACCACTTGGCTCACGTCACCTCTTGTTTGTTAATTTAATACTGAAAATACTTCAAGAAATTATTTGAGATCACTTTCTATGTTGAGATTTATTAATTAATTTATTGTAAAAATTACGTCTCTTAATCAGTCCCAAACCTAACTTTCGGTTTTCATCTCTAATCTTTGTTTAATTTTCTCTAGGCACGAAATATTCAATATAAAGACCCAATAGAAGAAGAATGGGATAAATTTAAGAAAGAAATGAAAGAAGAAAGCAGTGTTTCGGCTGCCATTATTGCAGGAGAGCAAGAGGAAGCCACAGCTGATAGACAAATTGATGAAATCGATGAACAAATTCGGAATTGGTCAAGGTAAATAAATACGTGTTAAAAAATTCTGATGTCTTAATGAAATGTCATGGAGTATTTAGCAAGACTGTGGAGTCAGGTAAAAAAAGAGACTTCCTCTAAATTGTTTTTTTCAATAATTTCCGATTAACTTACATAATAATTTATTGTTAAAAAAAAAAAATACTATCAGAACATTATAATTACTAGAAGAATTTATAGTCACCATTTCACCAATCAATATGATGAATAGACTAATAGCTTATAATAATAGAACAACCATTATTGATTTTTCTGAATCCGACTTTGGAAAAAAAACACCTGATTCCACGACTCCTGACTCAGACTTCACGGTTCTGGTATTTAGCCATGTTTCAAGCAATGCAGTTCTTAATGAGAAGCAGTGGCAGCTATAGTCACTCCATTATGTATATTTTAATCACAAAGTTAAATAAACCATGCCAATTATAAACATATCTTTACATAGAAACAAATATCCCACTAAAATAATGACTTACTCTTCATATCTACTTTTGTAAAAATGTGAAGTCAAATTGAAAGCCTCTGTTATTTTTCTCTTTAACCCTCCAGAGACGAGAGCTTTTTTCCGATAAAAAAAATATTTTCTAAGCCATATTAAAGTCACGGATAACTTTTATTCCTATCCAAAATTTAAAAAAAAAAACGCAAAGTCGTTGTATAAAAACCCCGCATGACTATATGGTCATGCTCATCCTTTTATTACCGTGTAATATTGAGTACGGACAGTAGTAAGGACAAAAGTGACCGTATGGGCTTGCAAACATTCGGGGTTGAAATATAGCTAAACGTATTTTTTTTTTAAATATTTACAATTTGACCTCTTTAGATCAACATAATTTCAAAACAAATATATTAGCAAAATAACTGTAAATAATTTTATGTTTTTATAAAAAAATATCTAACAGTTTCAAAAAGTAAATTAAAAAAAACGGAAATTCAAAAAATCACATGTGCTTTTGGAGACCGTTCCTGTTCCTACGGCTGATGACTTACTGTAGTCCGTACCCTTTTTAACCAAATATGAGCAAAAGCAACGATATTCAGGTAGAAAAAGTATGAATAGTGGGATCAATAGACAACGGTGTTTTGTGTGACCATATGGTGACGCTCGTCCTTGGAGGGTTAAAACAATATTTTTTTAAATTGAAGTTTTGCTATTTTTTGTCAGTGCTTTGAATTTCATTAGTGTTATCCTGTTTTTAAATGCTAATTGATTCAGTGATGCAGAGAAATCAATGTGACAGCGTACCAACGATCCAAAGAGATGAATGCATTTTTGAGATTGTCCACTTGGGTGTTGGATGTAAAAAAAAGATACTCCTATATTATCATTTGCTTAACACGTTGGATGCTGAAAACGCGCCTAGCGCGTGCACCTTGTTAACGGAGCTATGCGCTAAGTTACATTCACACAACTCTATTTATTTTTTTATTTATACTATCACTCGAGTAAATACAGATGCTTCCAAAGTCTCCTACGTATCACCTTTGACAACAAGTGAATGCACTTTGACAAAAAGTATGTATGTATACAATGAATTTTTTCAGCCATGAACGTGTTAATAACAGTAATAATTTCTTCAACGCTTTTTTGTATTTTGTTTGTAGAGTTCTGGATTTGGAACGGAAAAAAGAAGATGCTGAAAAACAGAAAGCCCTTGAAAACACTTCTTCTATGGAATGCGACAATCAGAGCTCTGATGAGAGTGAAGAATTTGATGAATATCTGGATTGGCGAGCCAAGAAGTCTTATAGATGAGCACATTTATATTATATAAAAATTGTAACATTAATTTTGAATAAAAGACTTTTGTATAGAAGTAAGAGTTTTATTAAAAGTTTATATGGTTGCAGTTTATAATAATAGTGATTACATCAGATATATTAGCATTTTGTATTCAAAATTTTCTTTAAAAGAATTATTTGTTTGCTTTCAAAAGTGGTATTTAATATTGGTAAAATGAATGGTACAGGTAAGAAAGAATGTAATAATTTGGATATTAAAAAGATAAAGATATATTCAGTTTATTGCCTTTGTAACGTTGGAGTTGTGAATATGGTTCTGCTGAAAAGATAGTGAATTACCCGTCGACTAAATGGCATATTTTAATTTCTTCCCCAAAATTTTAATATGCCATTTATAAAAATAATGAACAATTTCATATCAATAAAGTCGTGGAAGCATCCAAAAGGTGTGTACACACATACAAGAAAATATGAGAATTTGATGAATACATTTCTAAAAAACTATTCTTAAAATATTATTGGATGTAAAGAAATTCAAACTACAGAATATTTACTTATTTAGTTAATAAATATTGATTACAGATAATCAAACTAGATTTCCGAGTGTGGCTTATAGTAATTTGTTTCATCAAAGCTTATTTCTTACCGCAATCCTAAGAATCTTAACGATGGATCACAAACAGAGAGCTTCAAAAATTTTTAAAGAAAATACAAAATTGTAGAATTGGACGTATAACTGAGCATTCGAAAAGTTCATAGCCGATTTAAATGAAATCCACTTCATAAATACTCAGTTTGTTTGCAAAATGAATAATATCTTCCCCTTATATCATTCATCTCGAAAACAATTAAATCTTAATATCTAGATTTTACTTGAAACGTAGGCGAGGCCAGCTAATGATGTGCTCCTTACTCGATAGGCGGACGTGTATTGACCTAATTATTATACAGAACACCAAAAATAAGTTCGTAGCGAATTGCATATTATCCTCAATTTTTAGAGTTTATATTATTCAAAAATAATATGAAACACGGATAGTTACACACATAAACAAATTATACTAAGTCATCTGTAGTGAGAATACTGTTTCACTTCCAAGGAAACGGTCCCTTTTCATATTCTCCTCGCAGTGACTCAAAATAAGGCATTAATGCTATTCTTAGAGCAAGATTTATTAAAGAAGTACCTTATGCTAAGTCGTTTATTTTATTATATTTTATGCCATAATATTTTGTGATTGAAATATTTATATATCCTGTGCAAGATTTTCTGTAGATCACAATTAGATTACGTTGTATAGTACGTTGTGCATTATTGAAGTTAAACAAGAATCAAAGAATATTATCAATTATTGTTGATTATCAAGCATTACTTTAACTGACTTAAGATTTTTACGATAACTTTGCGCTACAGCTGATTACTATTATTAAATTAATGTCAAATCATTATTTATTCTAATTTTAGAAGAAATATTATCTTTAATCTAGGATGCAAACGATACATGTTTATTATAATGTTAAGTTTACATAATATTTTATTAATTTTAACATAGTTATACATTTTATTTAAGAACATTATATTATATAACTGCACAAGCGAATAGGCTATAGTATTTTATATCGTACAAGATTTTCTATGTGATATTGGATATATTTGGCTGAAAGTGCAGACACGCCACTAGCAGTTGTAGTATAAGCAAGCGTAGATTGGTGGTCCCTAATTTAATAAAATTTGATCACAAGGGTAAAGTCAACCTCAAGTAGTTTGTAATCTACATTCAGCATGTAAATATTTATTAATACTTGTATAAGCTTGCCGTAATTTATGTGAGTAATGTACTGTATATTATATAAATTACTTGCCGTCAATCGGACATCAGTGTTACCATGTAGAATAATGTTTAATTATCTATCAATGAAATAAAGGAAAACAAGTTTTCAATAATAAACAAGTTGCTGCATTAAACGATTAGAAATATTATAAAATGTGTGAAGGTATGTACTATTGATTCGAATTATCTGACAGTTCATAACCCAAGATATTGTGAAAATGAACAGTTGAAAAAAAATACATGAAAATGATGTTACATTGGTAAACTCAAAATTAATCTGTGTCATTCTATGTATGTTCAAATAGTGTGGGGTTATTATTAAGTACCCTTGAGAGATTGTAGACTGGTGGATTTTAAAACTTACTTGTATAATGTTAAATGCAGACTGATTATTGTATTAAACAGTCTTTGAATGATTAATTGAACATGAAATGCGTGAAGTGTTGAAAAAGGATTCATTGATAGTAAGTATCCATTGTGTGTCGAGTGGTTGTTATTTATCCACAATTTGATTATTATTCATGCTTTTGGTTCTTGAACTTCAACAGTGACACTTTCAAGCTTTGGATTGATGTAAACATGGTTATTCTGAGGACCCGTCGGGCTTTTGTTGGAGCGAGTCGACGCAGCTGATGCATTACTACTTCCGTGTGATCCCCGTCTGCCACCTAAAATTTTTACCAATATATAAAACAAGGTGTTAACAATAAATTGAACTATATTAGGCAAATAATATTATGTAACGATTATCAGTCAACTAACTTTAAGTACTGAAAAAAAAATATAATTTCAACTTAGTGAATCTTTTTTACTTGAGTTCCTTTTCATACATAGATCACTCCAATAATAATTATACCTAGTGGTTGCTTTTGAAAAAAAGGTGCCGAACTCACTTCTTGTCAAGCTTTTTAGGAAAGTTTTTTTTCAATACATGTCCGTTCCCAATTGACATAGGACGATAAAGCTTCTTAATGGAGGTATCTCAACTGATTTTTTTTTGCGAAAACTGCTTGTTACTCTGTTGTTGAACTTCTCTTTATTTTAAAGAGAGTAAGTATATAAGGATAGAGGTTGGATAGGAATTATGGTTTGCTAGTTGCTCTCACTTTGCCCTGCGTATTTTAGGATTCGAATGGTGGGAGTATTTTTTTAGATATCACGAATATCCATGTCTTTGAACAAAAATCGGTAAAAGGCTTGAAAAAAATTCTGTTCATACTGGGACTCGAATCTGTGAGATCCGTCACCATCGATCAACGTATTTAAAGGATATAAAAGTGTCAAAGGTGCTTCTACAAGTTTGATGCGAATGATTTTGCGAATATCGATTTGAAGCATTAAAAATGGCAAGAAAAACGGTCCAGGAACTTTGTTCCTCTGTGTTACATGGAAAAAAAGTACCAGATAAATAGGTAGATTTATTCCAGAATAGTAAATATCAGCTTGCAACATTTTTCAGTTGAAATTAAGCAATAGTTGATTAATCCTATTATTTCGCCACACTATTTAAATAATAGATTATTTTCACGAATGCATCAACGTACTTGAAACCATAAAATCTTTTAGACATGTTTTACTACGAGAGCTGTTAGTGTGAATAAAGATTGATTCTTTTAAGGAACACTAGTTAGCTAATCTCTCATTTTTTCCAATAACATAGAAATCTTTTAAATGGGCTAAAAAACCAGTATTTTTCATTAAAGAATATACCTTCAAAATATATGTAAAATTTAATATTGATTAATATTTGTGGGGCAACAGATATTATCTGTTAAAAACGTGAATAAATGGTAGATACAACAATTAACAGTGTAATATAAAAATAATTGACTATGCTTAACTAAAAATATAATAATAAATAAGTAATCAAAACCATTCATATCCTAAATTTTAGCATATCAAAGATTTTCTTCTGAACATTCTAGAACCGTTCAAAACACATTCTACAACAGTATGTCACTTAATATGTCTATATAAACTTCACTGTCATTATATTAATATAGCTTACCAATAATTAAATTGTATGACAAAAATGCCAATAGTTAAAATAACATCTTTGATAAATTTGGTAGTAAGTTTGTGTTCATTTTTCAAAGTTTATTCGAAAACGTTATGATAGTCTATCTGATGATGCTTCTCAAAGAGGCGAAACACGTGTAACAAGTTATAGCACACAAAGTGGAATAAAAAAAGGGATCAAATTTAATTTTATATTATAGTTAAAATAACTTGTAATTATATTCTAATATCTATATTAAAATAATATAATTATTGTGTTGGCTAAATTTGTTCTTAATAAGAGATTTTAAGAAAATGTTACTATTGTTGAAGAGATCAGATAGGAATAAATGACGTTTTACAACAATGATGTGAGTGACAGAAGTATTCTTTGAGAGATTTGTTTTATTCCAACCTGTCAAAAATCAACTTACAATGAAATTCAATTGTGTTGTATTTAGTATTGTATATACATACTTATAGCATCATGAATGTGTCAGTAAAATTAATAAAACCAGCTGCATACATACTTTAATTGATACTGAGAAGGCAATTTATTTAAAATAATTCCATGCAAATGGATTTTCGGTTACTTAGACATTTGATTTTAATTATTTAAAAATCGATGTTTACATATTTTATGATACGGTATTCAAGCGGATATGTCATTCAAAGTTTTTCAAGAAAATAGCTGCATGGATTAGATTAAATACATGTTATTTAAAATTTATAGTGGTCTATGACAATATTAAAAAAGTACAATATTGATTAACAGTTGCTACATTTTACGGAAGGATATTAGCTACATTAGGATAGTTTTCTACAAAAATAGCTGTACCGGATCTTCAATAAATATATTCTACATACTTACTACTGACTAAGGAAGTTATAAAATTATTTTCTTTTAAGTGAAAATGTATTTATTTACTATATATTGAGTGTAGATTAATTCTATTACATAACGTATTTTGATAACTTTTACTTTAACATAGAAAAATAGCGAAAGAAAGCTGTAGTGGCATTCCCTGTGCAGAAAAAGTGGCTGATGCTAAAATCAGGAGCTCAACATCAGTTGGAAATGAAGAGTAAGTTTTTTTTTCAAAAAATATAAAGAAGTGCATTATTTTACAAAGTTTGTGTAATTTTAAGTAACCGCAATGTTCCTGCATTACCTTAATTTTAGAAGGTTAAAAAAGGTCCCCATAATAAGCATGAAGAGTCTTCGAATATTATTTATTAATGAAGAAGTGGTTATTGAATCGTCCAATCACCAGACAAGTTAACAAGCGGTCATCAGCGCTAAAGAAGTAAAAGTATTTTTTAGTATTTAATTAGATTAGGTTGGTGCGAGTTTCACAGAACGATAAGACTGTGAAAATTAAAAAGATGATTGATTGAATTAAATCATTTTATTTTACATTATAAAATAAATGTTTATATTTTGTCTTTTGATGAATTCATTCAATTTCAGATTCAATATGTTAAATTAATGTTCGGTATAAATATTTATTACCTTCGGTGAGTTTATTTTGACATTTATATTTCCTGTAGTTTATTGTAAAAGAAAGAATATATACTATTAAATAAATTTAATTGTCTTTAGATAACCATTACAGAAATGTAATCATTATATGAGTTGTTAGTATATATTTCAAGGTTTAAATTCAATCATGAAACTCATAAGGCGTTCGAATGAAATATTTTCGATTTGGGATAAGCATGTGTTTACGTATTTTGACATGATTTTGTAACCAAAAGATAATAATATATTAAAACAACACATAAAGCTTGACTAACATTTAATTTAGATTATTGAAGTAACACAAGTGCAATATATTTAAACATTTTATGAAGCTTATGATTTTAGTTGAATAATGACAACAAATATTTATTATGAAGCACAAAGCATTTGATGAGCCCAGTAATGGTGGTTGTTGACAAAAGTATGGATATTTTATTTTGTATCTATACATGGTTTCATCATCATTTGCCCTATTTTCTAACCATTAATTGTCATAATATAAATGATGCAATATATTAAACATTTAACTGTTGAAAAAATAGAAGGGATTGCTTATGAACTTTTTACAAAGCTATATAACGTCTAATCATAAGGTTCATCACTTTGTTATGTTATATACAATTTTCGATATATTTATAATTATTTAATATTGAAAAAACCTGACCAGGGTTTATTAGATACTCGCATACTATTTAAATTTCGAAAGATTTGAACAAAAAAATCTTTTTTGAATTGTTTGAATTTTGTACTTTTCCATGAGTTTTGTCGCTAACGACCCGGGTTTCGCCTTTCGGAATCTTCAGGCATTCCAAGTGCACGGATGTACTTGAACTGACAGTTGGACTTGGAATGCCTGAAGATGCCGAAAGGCGAAACCCGGGTCGTTAGCGACAAAACTCATGAAAAGTACAAAATTCAAATTTGATATTGAAATTCCATCAAGCACCCTCAGTCGAAATACTTAAAAAAATCTTTATTTGTGCACACGCTAAGAACTTATTAGAAAACAAAAAATACAATTATTTGTTTGGTTTGGTAAAATCTTTCAATTATACAGTGAATCTTATAGCAATAACAAGTCTGAGTATTTTTTTAGAATCTTATTAAAATATAACTTATACCCCAAAACCTAGACAATCTCACAACAACGAAATTTTAAGCGTCAGTAAATGTGATTTAACGTTGTAAGAATCGTAAAGCAATTTGTAAACTGGTTCTATGTCAAAAAGTTAAATAAATGTTTTTAATACAAATACTCATTGGCTTGTAACCAAAAAAAAATTAGTTAAAATAATTCATATTTATAAACATATCATAAAGAATGGACTTTAACATTATATACATGTATTAGTTTACTTTTATGTTTGCTTGCATTGATACATTATTGAATGTAATTTACACATTTTTTAATAAAGTGTAATGGATTGAAGATAGCAAATATAGTGAACATTTTTTAAATTACAGTAGCAAAAGTTACTCATTTTTATTTGGGTACTGTTATTGAAAACCGAATTGTGTTTAATATATGTACATATTTGCTTTGCTTGCTATGCTTAACAAATTATTCAGTTTTTTCACCGGCCATAAATGCCTTGGTTTGACATCATGATGCACTCTTCTGTGAGAAGACTATTACTGAGTGTAATAATTTTAATATATTCATTGCTAAGAGTGTTTAGAAGAAAATGTTAACATGACACATTGATGTGTCGTAAGCGGTTGTGTTTTAAAAAATAAGCTTTTTATATTCGATGCATCACACACATGTGCTGGATTTATAAATTTATAAAAAAGCATTATTCATGGCTGTAGCAAAATTAATTGAACACTTGTGCCTTATTGCTTATGGACACAGTGGTATTAAATACAAAAATATTTACTCTATCTATCCACTAATTTAGTTGACCAATAAATCTTATCTATGACTGTTTTTGTGCTTTTCGTATTGTTTGCTAATTTGTTTTTTTGGCTGATTTGCAAGAAGCATTCAGTGATTATGTAATATAAAAATTAAAATGAATGAATGTTTTAAGTAAAACCATCATAATAATTTACCTTGTGCAGCTCCTGGTGAGTGTGGTCTGAGTGACGCTATGCTTGGTTGTCGAGAAGGTGCTCGGACTGAAGCCCTAGAGCCTCGTCTTTCTTGTCCGTGCAGAAGCTTGCTGTCACGTAGCAGTGACACATTCATAAGCCGGGGGTTTGGGGTGTTGAATATGGTGCGATTTTCACGCCATCTTGCTCTGGAAAAAAATAGTTGCTCGTTGTATTATATATTTCTTAAAATATGTTAAATACATTTTGTGATGTTATGACTGACTTATTATCTATACGAGAATATTCTTTATTCTCTCTGTAAATAAATTCATCAGGTACATAATATTATATATGAAGTCTATTTTTCTTTTATTAAGAGGCTTAGGTGAATTGATTTTTATTTGTTGAAAATACTTCTTTACCAAAGGTAAACAGTCAAATGCAGAGGTTCTTAACCTTATTGCGGTAACAGGCGCATTTGAGACTTAATTTGAGGATAAAAGTGGCAGGCGCACATTGGATTTCCAAAAAAACACGATTTCAGTAATGTGTATGACAATTACTGTATTATTATTATTTATCGGTAAATTATACATTTATATTCATATGGCGGCATTTATAAAATAAAAAGAAAAAAACGAGTACAAAAATATCTTAAAAATAAAAAAGCACAATCACTGCAATCTTTGAGAGTACATTTCAATAACTAATTACCGAAATTCGGAAGTGTAAGATGATTATCTGAATCGTGAACAATTATGATTTTTTTAATGTTTTTGTTAGTACATATTTTGTAATGGTGTATGAATATAGCCACGCGGGCGCACGTGCACCCGCGGGAACAGGGTTAAGTGACCCTGTAATAATAAAATTTGTACTAGACAAAAGTACACATTTTTATATTCATTTTGCAATGTCATTTAACTGAGGATTAGCAGTAGGGCTTAATTTTTTTTTAAAAGATTTAAGAAAGAGAGAAGTAGTGCATTTTAAAAAATTTCACATTTGAAAAATATGACTTTGAATCTCTCAATGTCAGATTCATATTTTTACACTTGATAATCAACCAGTCTATTTATATAATTTAAGATTTCGACTGAAGGTGCTTGGTGGAATTTCAATATTAAATTTGAATCGTTCAAACTATGTACATTCTCACAAATTTTGTCACTAACGACCCGGGTTTCGCCTTTCGGCATCTTCAGGCATTCAAGTGCACGGATGTCAGTTCAAGTTCATCCGTGCACTTGAATGCCTGAAGATGCCGAAAGGCGAAACCCGGGTCGTTAGTGACAAAATTTGTGAGAATGTACATAGTTTGAACGATTCAAATTCAGTCTATTTATATTTTAGGTTTTTCTGTGATTTTTCACTTGAAACTGGAATAATGCTTTGATTCATTACCAACGTTCCCTCTTATTTTTATATTGTGTGTGCGGAACATCAACTTATGTGCGCAGACAATTTTCAGCAAAATAAAAAATGTGCGCAAATATGTAGGTATGTAGGCACTAGGCGCTAGACGTGGAAGAAAAATATAGAAGATTTGGTGAGTTTAGTATAAGTATTCAAGCAAAAATAAAATTTGGTGAAACAAACTTCCTTTTACTTTTTTTTTGTGTGCGGCCTGTGCGAGGATGGAAAAATGTGCGCGGCCACATTTTAGGAACGCACACCTTAGCAGGATCTTTGTTTATTACACTGTATAAAGTGATTAAATTGCAGTAAAAAAATTAAAAACTTACTAGAATTAACTAAGGTAGAAAATAAATACGAATCTAACAATAATTATGACTTAAAAACGTAGTATGTAGAACAGGCATGCACAACCTTTATCTTCTCGCGGGCCGCTTATAAACAAATTATGATATGTTCGGGCCGCGAAGAAAAATTTAATGTACGCTCAATCCTCTTTTACACGGGAAATACGTTCCAAGAAAACAGCTGTGCAAAAAAAAAAACTGTGTACAAAAGATAAAGTAATTTAGATAAATGAATGATAGGTTCCATTACATTATTTTGGCAGTGTTATTTCGAAAACGTGAAAATAAATAAACCATGCAAAAAGAGGATTATGAGTACTTCCTAATTAAAAATGTTTTTATTGAGAAATATTTAGGTGTACGTGTTTATTTATATGTAATTCAAGTTAATGCGATCTCGGTATTTGTTAATTTAAACTAATTCTTGATAATTTTACTTAATATTTGTAGTATTAAGCCGGGCAATCAAATACAGATTTTTATCAGTAAACCTGTTGCTATGAACCGATTTATTCATAAGAAAATATATATATAAGAAAAAGCTTGCTAAGAATTATTAAACAAATGTTTTACGTGAAAAAAATGATATAATATTTAATTTTGAGAAAAACATTCGAGAGCCGCCACAAACTTGAAAAAAGGCCGTATGCGGCCCGCGTGCCGCGGATTGTGCATCACTGATGTAGAATCAAGACTTGTATTTCGATCAGCTGGCGTAGTAAAGCTTAATATTAATTTTCTTACTTGCTGAATAATCGGAGTACAACGCAAATGATGATGAACATTAACGCCATTCCAACGAGTACTCCAATCATGGCAGGGTCTATATACTGCAGAGTAGGCGGAGGCTCATTTTGTGCTGAAAACATAATGGGATGTTCATAGTATTTTATTGCATATTGTCAACGCCTATGCAAAAATACGGAACCAACTAAAAATGCACCAATTCATCTTCTTCATTATATTATGTAATACTATACATCCAGTGTCGCAGGAAGGGGTCATGCTGCCCGGGGTGGTCCTTGAATTTTCCGAACCTAATATTTCCTATAATTTTGTTTTTAAATTACTTCTTCTATTTTTAAGTATGAACTAGGAGTTTTAACTACAAGTGGCTTAATTTTTTTTATGTATAAATATAATGTTTTGAAAAATATTATACTTATTTTTGAAAATACCGCCCCAAAAATGTGCCACCCGGGGTGGTCTGCCCCTACCGCACCCCCTTGCTACGCCACTGTATACATCGACACAGTTTTCTTTATCATAGTATGACACCACCTCAATTTGTATAAGCCCAGAATTATAATGAAACGCTCTTCAGCACCTCAATCAAGTTATTAAAGTCGATGCAATATGATTAAAAAATGTTTATAATATTAAAAAGTATATATTGGTAAAAAAAACATAAATAAAAAAATAATTTATAATTATTCATTTGCATGGGAAATAATCTACGCCGATTTCTGAGAGCAGCGTTTCGTAATCAGTATCATTTTTTTTTGTACGGGAAATGATTTTTAACTGACTTTTGAGAACAATGTTTTTGACTTAAGATAGTAAACAGCTATCTCACCCTTTCTTCTCGTTCCCACTCACGGCAGAGAAAAAAGGACAATGACGAGAGCTGTTCACATTAACGAAATGAGCTCATTGGCTGGCATCCTAGTAAAAATATTGGCCCTATTTCACAGAGTTTCCCACTGCTGTTGCTGAACCTAAATAGGACACATATGGCAAAGACTATCTTCAACCTAAAAAAAAATCTTTTGGCTCAGGATCAGTGTGGAATCCATGAGCAGAAGAACAGAAGACGGCCAATGCCATAGATGCCAAAGGTTCTGTCACACAGTCAGCTACTGCTTTATAAGACAAGCTGGCAAACACATGACTTATGACTGCAAAAAGAACCCGACAATGCCGGCTGAATGTGCAATCAGCGGAGATGTTCACTCGTCTAATTACAAGGGTTGTAGATGGCACCCAAAACACGCTAGATACAAGAACGAAAATAATGCCCTGGCAGCCCGGATCTACTCCTGGCCCCAGCCTTCATGTGTTCAGGAAAGTAAGGAAGAAAGCCTGAGATCTTACCGGCCAACGTTCATTAACAAATATACCGCCCGCCCAAACACAAACGACATCGCCCGACCCACAATCAACCCAAACCACTCGCTCTACCAGAAAAGCCCGAACGAATGTTCTACTACATAGCGCAAACTAATCTACTCATCGGCAAACAGCACCACTTACTCTCATCAACACCAGTATTACTAACACAGCATCATCCAAAAACAACATTTCTCCGACCAGTAAACATCAGGCCAAAAGTGCTCAAGTCATATTGACCTGATGCGATAGTTAGACTTCCTTCAATGAACACCACTTAGACCATAGGTTCTCAACCTTTTCGGTTTGCGACCCCTTTTTATAAAAGCCGTGTGACTAGCGACCCCCCAGGAATTTGAAATTGCCCCCGGATTGTCTCCGAAGCTCTTTTTTTTTTAGCTCACCGAGGAATTTGAAATCCTCGATTTGCTGTACTTTTTGCCCGGATTGTCTCCGAAGCTCCTTTTTTTTTTAGCTCACCGAGGAATTTGAAATCCTCGATTTGCTATACTTTTTGCCAGGATTGTTTCCGAAACTCCTTTTTTTTTTAGCTCACCGGGGAATTTCAAATCCTCGATTTGCTATATTGTTAAAATCTAAAAAAGAAAACCCCCCAGAAAACCCTTGGGTGTCGCGACCCCCAGGTTGGGAACCCGTGACTTAGACCGTGGGATTGGACAAACTGTTGTGTAACGTTTGATGCGAGTTTCAACTCTTTTATTAATTTGTATTGTATAATTTATTATTTTAGTATAACTAATTGTACTATTTAAAAAAAAACTTGCAGGCTTGAGACCAGGTTGCACATTTTTAAACCAATCGAGACTTTTTGAAAGAGATCGCTCACTTCGTTACCTTTCAAAACATCCTTGTCCCTTGGAACGGGGATCGTCTCTCTCAAATATACGGAGAATGACTCAAGTTCTCAAACATTGCTATTTTTTAAATTTGTTTCAGCATATTATTCATTGAATGTCAAATGTCTAGTTTGCAGTGGTGGTTGTTGGCCTAAAATATTGGATGTAGTATTTTTTTTTGTTGCTTTGTATACAATCTACGAATTTGTAGAATTTTTGTCTTCGCAGTTGGCCGAGGCCTGTGGGCCTTTTGAAATTGGCGGCTCTCGAAAGTTTTTTTTAGAATAAAAGTAAATACATATATTTTTAGAAAATAATTGCATTCAATAACCGTTAAAAAATCTCAATCAATTTCTTTAAAATTAGCTTTAAATTTACTAAAACAAAATCGAGAATCGTAACCGACAATTTATACATTTTACAGGGGAAGATTTTTTTAAAATTACTCTCGTACTATGTTTGATAAATGAATTCATTAAATGTGGTTAGAAAATAGTAATATATGGTCAATGCCTATCCTGATATCATATTATACTGACTACTTTCAGTTCTCTAGATCAGTGCTTCCCAACCTTTTTCGTTCCACGGCCCCCTAAATCTAAAAAAAATAATCCGCGGCCCTCCTCAATTGTCTAATTTTTTTTTAGCTCACCGAGGAATTTGAAATCTGTGATTTGGTATACTTTTTCCTCAGATTGTCACAGAAACTCGTTTTTTTTTTAGCTCACCGAGAAATTTGAAATCTGTGATTTGGTATACTTTTTCCTCAGATTGTCACAGAAACTCGTTTTTTTTAGCTCACCGACGAATTCTAAATCCTCGATTTGCTATACTTCCCCCCAGATCCAATTTCCAATCCAATCCGGCGGCCCCCTTAAGAAATTCCGCGGCCCCCAATATGGATAACACCGATTTGATAGACTTAAATATATAGATTTTTGTACTTTCTACTGAATTTCACGGCCTCCGCAAGAAATCCTACGGCCCCCAGGTTGGGAAGCACTGCTCTAGATCAGCGTTTCTTAGCTGGGTCCACGTAGAACAAACGATAACTAGTCGAAAATCTCAAAAACGAAAAAATATAATTCTAAGAAGTAATTATTCTAACAATTATTACTATTATATAAATTTAGATTTGAAACCCACAGAAGGTTCATACAATTTTGAGTTGATGTGCATTTATACCCATTTTTGTTGTTTTCATGTATGGAGGGGCTGTTTTTTGTTTTATTTTAGATCGCTCACCGTATTTAAACGCAGTTTGGTTTTGGTTTTCTTTTTGTATGAAGCAAAAAGAGAATTTAGTTAATATATTGATCCGATTGACATCAATTTGGCTGTAAATTATTCTTTGTTGGTGTTTTCAAATATACAATATATTTTTTTAAGACCAGCTCGGTTTCAATGTTAGGAATTTGAACAAATACTTGTAAACAAATCTGTGTTGTGCAAACATATTTGTGTTACGAGGGACTCATTTCAAACTAGCCCAGCCACACTTCTTATACCTAATATGCATGCACAATAGAATTCGAGAATTAGCCTTATAATGATAGAAGACAATCAGAACAAAAATATTGTATGCATTTGTGATAGGTTAGTAGTATGGTTTTTATTTGTTCTTACAGTGTCCGAATTGCGGTTTGTTTTATCAAGTCAGCTTAAGATTATATTTTTTTTACACATTTTTCAGAAATCAATTAACACTACAGTGGAACCTCTCGTAAAGAGTTTAATTCGTTCCAGAATCTTACTCGTTATGTGAAACACTCGTTAAGCGAAACAATTTTTCCCATATAAAACAATTTTTAAAAAAATAATGCGTTCCGTGCCCAAAAAAAACATTTTTTATATTTTATATATCAGCCTGGAAAGCTTTTTAGATTTGCAAAAAAACAATACAAAAATCGACTAGTTTATTATTTATGACAAATAAATAATTATTTTTTACTAGAAAGCTGTCTAGAGACATTTGTTTTTGCCAACGCTTCAAAATTTGGCAGCATTATCATTGAATAATTTTGTAAAACGCATAGCCACCTCCTTATAAGAGTGATGCTTCTCAATGTACAATGCAACAGTTTCCCAGTATTCTCTGCTACTTCCTCCTCCTCCACTAACAAACTCTCCTCCATAACTTCTTGCTGTGAAAAACAATGCAACTCCATAAGCTCTTCGGAGGTCAGCTCTTGACTGTGCTTTTCCACAAGCTCATAAATATCGTTGTTATCTACCTCCAGTCCCATGATATTGGCCAACGATCAACCTTTGAATCACATTCTACAACACTCTCTGGCAAAAGCTTTTTCCAAGCAGAAGTGAAGGTCCTCTTGGTAATCCCTTCCCGAGCCTTGTCAATCATCTTGAGGCAAGTAACGATGTGAAAGTGATCTTTCCAAAACTCTGCGTCACTCGTTATACGAAATGTCGCTCGTTAAGGGAGCATTTATTCCACAGTCTGTTTAGCTCGTTATGCGAATTACTCGTTATAAGAGGTGCTTGTTATGAGAGGTTCCACTGTATTATGTTTTGTTTCTAAAATCGATGACAGATGTATTGTTTGGATGGAATGTGACTTAGTTCACGCTAAATAGTCTAGACTCTGATAGGGATCATCACATGAAGAATATTGTTTGTAGTCATGAATGAAGTCCGTTAAGTGGAGAAAGATGGCAAGATCGATTATGCAGATATGATCAGTTTGAATTCTTTAACTTATTCAATAGCTTTCGTAAAATGTGTAAGAGTGAAATAAAAGGTTATTTTTACGATTCGAAATACATATATGACAACAATAAACAAAAATTAATAATATACAATATTTTTTATTCATGTCCGCTCCCAATGTGGAGCATATGGCTTCCTAATGGAGGTATCTCTCTAGGGAAAGAAGGATACGGCTAGAATAGGACTAGTGGATGACTAATCGCTATCGCTACACCCAGGAGAGGAAATAATGTGAATTGACATCATAAACACCCAGTCTTCGATGACAACTTTCGAATTTAATAATTCTCAAATTCACCGTGATCTGACCGGGAATCGAAACCAGACCTGCGTGATCGGTAGATCAAGCTCTAACCAACTAGGCCACAGCAGGCGACAAGATATAATATACACTAGCTGTAAGCCCGTTGCCCAGCAACGTGAGATTTTTGTTGCATTATAATAATAATATTTAAGAATAATGTTTAAGTTTGCTCACAACCATTTTTCGTAGTAGAAGATTTTAAAATAAAAGTCTAAATATAGTTCTATAAAATATCCATACCGTCATTAGAATATTCCTAATGCATGTAAGAAATTAAAAAGATTTTCAAGGTCGGATGCAAAATAAAACCATACCTTCCAATAATCGAATCAATGACACTGAACAAAATCTGTCAAATCAGCTCCCAGCCCTATAATTATAGCTTCAAAAAATCGAATCAGTACATTTGATTATTTAAAAAACTTCGTAGCCATGCAAACTTTCAAATAAAGTTCTCTCAATATTATTACAATGCTTTAGTTCTAAGCCAGGAAATTTGAATTCTGAATATAAAAAAAACGTCCATTCCAATTGGACGAACGAAATATGCGATTCAATATAAAACGTTAGCATTCGCCAAAAAATGTGCTGTTCAATATAAACCGCTATCATTGGGCAAAGTGTACATCAGTGCGGACACATTTGTGAAAAGTGAGTGATTATTTTATCGACTATTAATATAAAGATATATAAATAAAAAAAACACGGTACGGAAATAGCTTTAAAAAATAGCGATGTATTTTGTTTTGTTTTGCTGTTTTTATTTACCATGTCTCTGCGATAGTGAACACTAAAGAAATAACGAAATATATTCGATATTGTTTTTGTATCCTGAAAACTTCAATTCATATTGGCTATGCATTACGCTTTTAAATAATCGATATTACTCAACACCTCTATACGCACAAAGGAATACGAATTTCTTACACGTGGGTCTTCACAAAATATTTCTTTAATTCATGAAAGGCAAAGAGGGTAGATTGTTCCAGGTCAAATAGATAAGAGCTGGAAAAGGGACGTTTCAAAGGAGTTGTTCGTACAGAAAGAGGTAGTTATCTATAGAAGCGTTTGCTATATAGCGTGCCCCATCTTGAGGTATCGATAGATGACCTGATTAGATATGCACTTACAGTTAATAATGTTGAAAGATACTTAAGTCCGATATTATTTGTAAAGGAAGGAACACAAAACAGCTTCTTGTAACTGCTTAAATTATGATCCAAATATTAAAATGATGTAGCTAAGCCATGTTAATGTTTTAAGGAAGACTTCGAAAAAAGATTTGACAAGATAAAAGAAGGAAAAGTACATACAAAAGATGTAGTGTTCATGGTTTAGGAAAAGTGCTACTCGCCACCCTAACTGAACTATTTATTGATTGAACTGTTATATACTTGGTAGACCTTCATTATAATAAGGTAAGAACACCAAAGTATTGCGTTATATAATGATTATAATTTCCAAAATTCTTGTAGAACCAAATATTTGTCATATTACTAAATTATGTAAATTATACTTTTTACTGAAGAGAGTGAAATAGAAAGATAAGGAGGTGACAGGATTAGTTGTTAATTAATCACTCTCGCTTTGCCCCGTCAATTAAATGATTGGAAGGGTGGGGCGGGACCACTTGCTCCCAGCTTTCAAACAGAAGTCGAAAAAACAATATGTCAAGCATTAGAATCTGATTCTCTCTACAGAGTGAGTCTATGACATGAATTTATTAGTGTTACGGTACCCGGTACATTATGCATAAAAGGGACATAAGATTAGGATTATGGTTTTCACCAAAAATATGGACCTTTTTGAAAGCAAAATAAAAATAAATCTTTGGGAATATTGATTTGAAACATTAAAAATGCCGAGAAAAAACGCCGTTCCGCCGCGTTAAGTGGGAAAAAAGCACTAGTTTTTTTACGAAGTACTTTTTTGTAAGTACTAAAATATTATATAAAAATGTATAACGATTAGACAATAATAGTATTGTTATTAACAACGTATTTTGCGGCATATTAAAAGATCAGGCAATCTTCTACGGGAAAATATTTTTGCCAAAATTATTAAAAATAAAAATTATTCTGCAATCATTTGACACTGTCGCCCTCCCCCTAAGGCAATGTCTAACATGCTTGCGCCCGTGGTACTTCCCTGCATTTTTTTTAAATATGCAACATGGAGAAAAAAAAACAATTGTTGATACTAACCGATGCAATCGGCGGTCCCGTCGGGTTTGAAAATCGGAGTCCTCTCGAACCTGCAAGTGCAGCGATTGTCTCGGCATTCTGTCTGGATGTTGTTCGTTTCGCATTGCTCGTTGAAGAAGCATGATTCGTTGACCTGAACCGCTGAAATAATTCAAATATATTCACACATATGAAATCTATAGACATTAAATATTAATATATACAATTTCAGATCTCAAGTGATGACTGTAGAGCCAACAATATTTTGTTTTCGATCAATGCAATACTTCAGAAAAAAGTTCATTTTTCATTTTCTTCATTTCATTAATTTTTACCAATTGTTTATTAAAAAAGTTTAATAAACAATTGGTAAAAATGAATGTATTATAATATTATCACTCTCTGACGTATGGATCAGAAACCTGGATGCGTACTTTTAAGGACTCTCAGAAACAACAAGTGTTTGAGCGAAAGATTTTCAGTGCTTTCTGCGACGATAGTATCTGGCGATGTCGGCACAACCATTAGCTTGATAACCTCGTGAGGCAGAGATTATCAGATTTGACAAAATTCTACGCCTTCGTCGGGCCGGACATATATCACGCATGGATGAAAGTAAACCTTGCAAATGTCTTACATTTCCTACCTCTGACCCAAGGACCACAAAACTTCTCGCTATAAGCAAATTCATTAAGCGCTGCAAGCTTTAATACACACTTTGTATAAAAGCTTGCAGTGCCTAACGAATTTACTTAAAGTGTGACGTTTCGTGGCCCTTGGGTGGGAGACGACGAAGCGTTGGAAATCGCGACATCACTGGATAGATGGGACATCATAAGACATGTGAATGGTGGAGATCAGCGACTTGCGTAGGAAGGCGGAGTATCGAGTAGAATGGAGTAGATATATTTACTTTCGTGGAATACAAATAAAGATTGTTGCTATAAGACGAATGAACAAAATTGTGAGATCCGTCACGGAAGCCAACGTCCGACAATGCATCCATTAATTTAATTTTCCCCTCTGACAAACGCGTACCATAACTGGACAACTGAATTTATTTATGAGACAAGAACTAGAAAAATATGCCGTAAATTTTCAAAAGAAAAAATAGCATGGTACATATTTGACACTCAAGTGATTTTTTTTGTTGCCATAAATGAGTTTTTCAATATGATACGAAATATAATAATAATTTATTTCAAGAGTTTTTTGACACACAAACAGTGCTTTACTTTCTATGTAACGCGGTGGAACGGCGTTCCGGCACCTTTTTTAATGGGTGTTTTAATGTTTCTGATCAATATTTTAATTTTGCTTCAAAAACTGTTTTTTTTTAAAAAAAAAAAACATTTTTTCGCGATTAAGTAATAACAACGAAAAATTCGAACTGGGTAATATAAATTAGCAAATCAATTTTTCATTGTGTTGAAATCTTCAAGAACGAAATGGAAACGAATTAGGTTCATGTTAAGCTCTATTCGAAGGCGTGGGTGTGATATTTGAATTCCCATCCTTCCAATCCAAAAATTAACGAGGTAAAGCGAGAGCGACTTGTTAACCACTAGTCCTGTCCCAGCCCTATCTTTCCATCCTTAATCTCTTAAAATGAAAGTTGAGCAACTGACTAAACAAGCAGTTCTCGAAAATAAGTTTTTTCGAGATACCTCCATTAGGAGGTCGTATGTTCCACATTGAGAACGGACATGGATTGGAAAAAAAACTTTTAGTAAAATGATTGACAATGATACAGTTTCGACAACTTAACAAAAAAAAAAAAACAATGCATATATACATCATATTATAAAAGGTTCCGCGAGGAAATATAATTGTAAACACCGTGTAAGGCTATGAAGTAAATGCACTAAAAAGGTGAAATGAACAGACATAAAGAGGCTATAAATCAACAAAGGCACTGAAGACTACAATTATAAATTAGGTGTAGCACACTTTAAGGATTACTTCATGAAACTGAAGGCTTTGCAATCGTATTATTTCCATTCAAATTATAATTAAGTAACAAGTCATGCAAACAAACGAACTAAGACGTGAAAGCCAGCGTGACAGATCTGACTGCAATGTACATTATTTATAATTCGTCATTGTGATTAATTATCAAGTTATCACATTTAATTTAATATTAGATTGAAAATGAATGATTAAATATTAATGTATTCTGATGTAAAATTATTATCTTTTCTCTCTCAAATCGTAGTATTTTTGATGAAAATTCGCCAACATTTGCTTCTAATCAATATGTGGATATTTTCCGATGTATGTCGTTGCACAATACGTCAAAGTTTGCTTTTTGAATCGTATGTAGTTTGATAATTATTCATTCCGTCGATTCACAGTGTCATGCGACGAATTTGCTAATTTAAGTCGGTTCGTCAACAAATGACGGCACCTATTAAAACTTACGTGTTTAATTTATGTGAAAACTTTTTTAAACGCTAAGCATGTTTAGTTCGCATAATGTCTAAGCTCGGGAAATCCCATTATTCACAATACTGAATTCCCCATACTTTTTCTTTCATGTATTGTTTTAAGGCTCAATATAGTTATATCAGTGGTGGGAGAGTGAGGCTTCGCGGGCCAATGACCTGGCTGGAAGCCCAGATTTTTTCTAAGCCCGAATGAAGTTAATAATTTTTTGATTTTCGGATATGATTTTATACGAAATACATACGTTAAATAAAAATGATGTTAATGACTCATTAAAAGCCAATTTAATAATGGTGGCTACTGGACTATTTCAATGTAAAGCCACTTGCTTAGAATCAGCAATTATGATGATGCATTACATGATATACGTAGGTATTTGCAAAATTTTATTTGCTGTGCAATTTTCAAATTTTATAAAAAATCAGAAAGTTAATTTTCTTAAAGTGACACAATTGACTCGACGGGCCGGATACATATAATACATGGATGTCAGTAAACCTACAAACCGTCTCAAAGAAAAAAATCTTATTTAATATTTAAAAATTGTTTTAAACTTCGTTTATGAAAAAAAATGATCTAAAATTACACTTTCTTCAGAGTTTCTATTTGGCTCGTATTTTTCCGGTCAGAGTTTATATTGAATGGTCATAATATATCGGTCAGTGTAAATAGTCATAATTTAAATGAAATTAAAAAAAAACCTAACCTAAGCAAAATGGTTATAAAATATTATGAACTTATAATATTTTTATTCTGACCAAAAATTGATTTAAATTTAATTTGTTCCCTTTCTATTTGGCGATGTATTAATTAATCCCACCCTGTAGTAGTTTATCCGTGTCAAAATGCACATCAATAATAATAATTCATTAACGTCTCGTTTTAATTATAACCAAAGCAGTTTCAAGTAAAAATACTGACGTTTTTATTTGAATAATAGTAAAAAAATGAATGTTTATAATGATTAATAAAAACACAATAATCCAAACGACTTTTTAATTATATGTTAGATGTGTTGAACATTTTAATTTTGTGTTATTTTAGAATAACTTTAATGTAATTGGCAATTTCTTTTCAATGCCAATTGTTGTGTATAACTTTTCAATTTTGTATAAATAGCATTGTTAAATTATATTTCTTATCAGTTGACAATGCTCGCAATGAGCGAAACCGGTCCTGACATATTAAATAAAGTGGAATGAAGTACAAAGGATTATTGTGTTTTTATTAATATAATTCCTTTCCACCAAGTATTGACAGTGAACACCCTAAAAGTGGTTTATAATGATATTTGAAGCTGGGTTAGAAAGTAAATATGCACAAAAAGTAAATAGTCTTGATAGAAACAGAGAGTTTATAAAATAGTAATGACAAAAAACGACCTTAATTTTTTATTTCAAACAAAAAACATTTTCTGTCTAATTGGAGAGGATGGACACCCGACTCTCGAAAAATACGTCAATGTAGGTCAGAATCCTAGAATATCAAGTCAAGATAAAATTAACTCAATTAAAATGCTCACACAAAGTCGTGTCGTCGGCTTTTATTTCATCTCACAGCTAACGAAGTTCCTTTTCTATTCTAAAAATATACTTTTTTTCTGTTATTGTTCCGTGTTCAAAATTTCCCGCCAAACTTGTTATCATGTGAAAGTCTTGACAAATTGCTTTGTTGGGGCGCGATATGAAACAAGTGGAGTTATAATGGCGGCGCGTTTCATAACAATACTGCTGATATACCCGAACGTCACGGTTAATGGCGAATTAGCAAAATAAATTAACATTTCGACGTTCGTGCGTGGAGCTGCAGCTTGTTATAAACGATAAAATTTTCCAGTGATTAATACATCTTCTGAGTAACGGATTTTGCCATGAAATTTTTGTAAATTGATTCTTGCTTATTTCCACCATTCATTTTTTAACAATTATAAAATTATTAATGTTGTAATAATCAATCAACAAAAACCGTAAAAACATGTATTTAAAAGAAAGTTTACTAATGCATAGCAAAATGAATAATGAATCGATTTTTTGTTATCATAGCAGAATAAATTTTGTAAACGATTGTTAATTACTAATATTTGACGTTAACAAACACCAACAATAGCTTAATAAAGAAATCATAATATATGTCACATACATAAAGCAATATAAAAATTGAGAACCTGTGATAATTATACCATAATTAAATATAATTGGGAAGAAAGGGGGGAGTTTTAGGAGGCATAACAATTAAAGCACTTTAGAATATATACCGATTGTACTTATTTTTTAACTACTGCTGTAAATTCAAGAGAAAAATCGCGTAGTGCACCTAAAATAGTAAAAAAATACGATCAACAGACGAGAGAACTTTTGAATGAATTTGCTTATGCTTAAGCACGGAAAAAAACTTTGTTACATATTTATCATATCTTAATAATGTAAATGTACCGCCTCACTCAGTATAAAATTGTAATTGGGTTGTCAGTGAATCATTTGTTTTTCCTCTCTGGCTCTACTGTTCACACAGTATAATAAGAAAGCATATAATACTTATTCGTTACGATTTCGATAAAAAAAGGATTTCGTAATTTTAAAATAAAGCTTGCACATGGCACCTACGACTTAAAACCGATTAAAAAAAGTTTCCTAATTCCAATATTTCCTAACACCCAGTTTAACCCGGTTTTTGAAGTTTTACAGAAAACGGGCAATCAAATTAAATTAGCGAGAAAATGATTTAATACAATTTTTATCATTATTATTATATAAGCATTAAGTAAAAAATACTAAAAATTTACAGTTAAAATTACTTTTTAGAAGCAATGTTTTAAGAAAAAAACATAAAACATTCACTGATATTTTACTTAGTGAAGAATTTTTGCTAATCAAACTTCCTGAAGTAGAAAATATTCTTTTACTTAGTAATCAAGTAAGTCAGCTAGTTTTTAAGTTACCAAACAAAGAAAAACAAATTTTAATCTTCTATATCCAAATGTGCTGTCCTTTTGTTTGTAGACTCGTCTATGTGAAATTCGATTTTTTTTTTGCATGCACTCGCGAATTGTTTCCGCGTCAAAATGCAGATTTTTTTTAGATTTCCAATTGACATTTCGATTTTAATATTAAATATCCTTGAGTCTACTGAAATGGAAAACCAGCTTTCGAATTTGCTCAAATTTTGCCCAAAAAAGGGACCGGTTTTCTCTCTCTAATGGCAACCCTTGGCTGCGATAAAAAACAGCAAAGTAAACTGTTATAACTACAGAATACTAATGCTACCGCCAACAAAACAACTCATGTCGCATATAGTATTCAAAGAGATACTTTCAAAATTGTAATATGATCACACTACCTGTTAGTTTGGTCGCTAGTGTTTATTTTACACTTGGCCTTGGGTAAAATAAACAAATTATGGGTAATAAAACCGGGGAAAATTGCTTACGTTTGTCGTAAAAAGTCTAATATTAGAGACGCGCCGGGAAGCGCGTTCTCTTAGGCCACTCCTACACTTAAATAATCGAGTGTCATTTCAGTTAATATGTCGTGCTCGGTAAACAGAAGGCTGTAATAATTATTTACACGTCTATGTAATAACGTCAGAGTAGGGTCTATACTTACGCTGGCACTTTTTAATTTGTCCTTATAATTTATAATGAAAAGAAAAGCGTTCTAGTGTATTTTTTTGTCGCGTTTGAGATCGGGCCTAGCTTAAATAGCAATCATTGTCGAATGACAATTACAAACATCAACATCTTGGCATTGACAACACTAAACTAGCAATAACGTAAACATATCAAAATATTTAGTTCTACAATTGCTAATTGTAGAACTATGTTTAAACCTGCATTTAATCAGCTATATATACTGCCTTAGAAGAGATACACAGTACATCTTGTTATTTACTCTAACATCACAATATATATTACAATTATATAATTAAATTTACTAAACATGACTTTAGTGTTTCTAAGGATAACAAGTATGGGATTATTCAAGATAAATTAGTTTAAATTAAACTGTTATTATTATAAATTACATTAGGGGTTTTAGTAACGGTGATAGATTGATAATTGTTTGTTTATTTAAGATGTCATTGGCTTGATTATGCCTATTCATGTCGAATAGCTCATGTAAATTAAGCTTCAAGCCTTGTTACTAAGATATAAAAAATTTGGCGTTGAATTCAAATTTATGTCATGAGATTCTGTAATAAAATAGTTTGCAAATTTTGAGTCTGATTTTTATTGCTAAGCGATCTTACAAGCTTTTTAGCTCGAGTCGATATACTTCTATCTGTCTGTTCTATGTATATCGAATTACACAAGCCGCAGGACATTTTATATATCCCGCTTCTGTCAAGGTTGTTAATTTTATCTTTACTATTTTTAAGATGCGTTCTTGATTGTTATTAACTTTAACTAACACACTAATCGAGTAAATGCTAATTTAACCATTAAATTAGCAGTTTAATGAAATTCTTAATTGATGTCGGAAGAGAAATCGTAAAAACACAGCATATACTACTGTTACAATAAAAAATGATACATAAAAAATAACGTATATGATGGGTATTGTATAAATAATGAATATGTGGAGCTCGTGTCAGCGGCAAGAGTTAATGTTTGCAGATCTCAGAGACAAAATACACGTGTCTGTAAATTCATTAATACAAAATTTTACCATTTAAAACATTAATTTAACTCTTGCGGCTCGTAGACTAGAAAAATACTTGTCAGCCGATGGGGATCTTTTTTGACCCCAGTGGTTTCCTCATTATTGGCCTTATTCTTATGAATTTCAAAAAAAAAAAACAGTCCAAGGGCTTAAAAATATTTCTTTGCATCATTTCTCATACATTTTTTTTTATAAAAATCTGTGTTTTTTTAATAAATAATCATATTTTAAGTTGCGCGTAAAAAAGACGTCATCCCAGCTCACATATGAATTGACTACTGAGGAGTGTTCTCAGCGTTCTAAGTTATCTTACGAACAATCGTTATCGCGGGCGCTAATCACCTGATAAGCGTTATCGCGTATTTATATAAACTACAAAAGGTCCAAAAAACTATGATATAAGAATACCTTAATTATAAACATTGTATCACCCATATTAAAATAGATATTTAAGAAAATGTTGGTATTGGGGTCGCATTTCTTGAGCTTAGAAACGGAAAAGTTAAACACCATGTTAAAAATGCGACAAAAAACCCATTTGATATTAAATAAACTTAGTGCGGGAATAGCCCACAGCTATGCTTTCAGCTGTTGAGTCAATCTTCTCACCGTTTTCCTCAGATCATACGTTATTTATCATTGTGATCTTCTGTTTCCGAACAGAAAGTAGAAGTGCATAGGAAGCAGAAAATGTGATTGATTCTCCATTGAAATATTTCGATTTTTAAAATATTTAAGGTTTAAAAGAAGTCGTTGCATTTTCGAATTGGCTATGAGCATATTTTGACAAAATCTGATCTTTGCACGAAAAACAACATACGTAATAAAAGTATGATAAATGCATTCTGGAATAACTTAAAAAAATAGATCGATGCTGGAAGGGCAGTAATAGATAACATATGCTACGCTTGTCAGAGGTAACAAGCCAAGACATTTTGGGTGACACGTATCGTTTATGGACGATCTTCGCCCAAGGACCAAAAAAAAATACTAGGGCTGCAAGAAATATTCATATTCCTAGATGTGACGCGGCACCCAGGTCAAGCCAGGTTTTTTTTAAAATAATTTTGACACGCCGAAATAAAAAGGTTACTCATCGCTGTTGTAGGGGATAGACATTTTAATTAGCACTTTTTAACTTTTTTTGTAACTACAGTAAAGTCTTTAAAAAAAACACAGCCAATTTTGCCGGCACATTGACAAAAGTTGAATCCGTTTTATACTGAACGTTGAATAGGTGATATATAATACTTATTATCAGTGGCGGCCGGTCAATGTGGCATTAGATCAATGCACCCCTTGTATATGCAGGGGCGATTATATTTCATAAAATAATATTAAAACATAACATTTAGACCTCTCAATCATTTCAAATTCTTCATTTTTTTATTGTCTAAAATAAATATTAAGAACATTTTATTTTATTTTATACAAGGGGTGTATCGATCCAATGCCGCATTGAACGGCCGCCACTGCTTATTATAATTACAACGCTTCTAAGATTTTTACTGTCAATTCTTAGTAGAAAGGACTTATATTAAAAATTAAATTCTCTTGTACTAATTATACATTTAATAACGGATAATCAGTTGGTACAATTTTTTTTTTAACACATTGGTTACGGATGACTCGTATACGAGTCTTTTCGCCGGTCTGACTTACGCGTTGAAATATATACATCCAATGCGACAAATGTTTTAGATTCTCTATGCAGATGGCGTAACAAATGATTGATGCATCATTTAAAAAATAAAATATTAAAATATATGCACAAATATTTTTTTTATTCGGTGATTTCGGCGATGAAAAATCAGCAGACAGTTAAAATAAAACTTTAAAAAATAGGCCACCAAAATATAAGCAATTGTAGGCTAAAAATAGGCTTTTATGTTTTCTAATTTTGTTTTGAAATAAAATAAACAGGAGTAAATGTTTATTTGACTTGTTATTTATTACGTTTTCGATGAAATATATAATTCTATGTCAAATACCCGATTTTCTATATTAAAAAATACAAAAGATGAGTATCGCTAATAAAAGCAGGCTAAAATATATAAAGTATTATGCAACAAAGTGTTGCAAAAGTACCTAATTTTTTGCAAAATTTCGCAAAAATGCCCCGATGCGAATGAGTTAATTTCAGTGATCAAAACGAATTATATATTATTATCGAATGGCTAAAGTTTCTGTCGTTCTGAAGAAATAGTCAAAGAATTATTATTTTCATTTTAATAGCAGTAATCGAAAGTACATAGTACATCAATCGTCTTTTAAGGCAGCCCGTATTTATGTAGCCTTTGATACGAATCTAAATCTATTTTCAAGTATAAGCTGTCAAAAAATAATGAACTCTTTTTTGCTATTACATAAATGAATTTTTTAAAAAACTGTATACAGCAACACTACTACTACTATTTGTACAACGAATCATTTCATTACACTTTAAATAAAACATATTAATGTAATGAATTAGTTTACCACAAGAAATAATAAAAAGTGCTTTTACATAATTAAAAACATATAAATACAAATAACATTTATTACAAAAAGGTATTTGCTATGCTTAAATAATATTTAATCTCAGCTCGTGAAATTTCTATAACTATAGTAGAACCTCGACTATATGAATTTTCGATTATCCGAATAGCTTTTTTTTCTTAATCTATTGAAACTAGTTTGTCCCAAAACTTCCCGCTGCTAAGTATTTCTTTCTTCACTCTCCATAAAAAAACTGTTTGTTAAGAATGTTATAAGTAACAGTTTTATATGATCATCAGAACAAGGCTTGAATGATTAGTAAATTTGTAAGCAATGACTTGAAAAACAGTTTATTCCAGAAGTGAAAAATCCAGAGTTGTGGAGTCAGAGTCGTAAACAACGAGTGACTCGAAAAATTTAAAAAATAATATTCAACGATGTGTTTTTAAACCACAATAGTCCATAGAGTAAAAATTTCATGATGAAGATGATCTAATGGGATATGTACAAATAAGTTAAAATGAAATGATAGAAAAACTTCTTCGTTTTTTATTTTAAAGCCGGAATCGGAGTTGTCTTTTTTTACACAACTCTACAGCCCTAGAAAAATCTTGAAAAACTCCATGGATAACAGAGAAAAGGTATTGTTATTACTCGACAATGCACCGTCGCAACCGTCGATACAAATGTTTAAATCAAATTGATACAACTTTTACGATACAATTTCTTCCACTAAATGTCAAGTCTGCAATACAACTAATGGATCAGGGAGTAATAGAAAGAATGTTCTTATATTCAAAATAGGTTATTCGAAGACTATTGTTAGCAGTTGAAAGTAATGAATAATTGATTATCAATTTCCACAAGAGGAGGAATTTAAAGGACTGTTGCTACATGGAAGCAAAGAGCTGGGATTCTTTAGATGCGTCGACATTAAAAAAAGTATGGTACAAACTTTTGAAAAGATCGATAGTGAGTTCCAGTAATAGTAATGTAGATTTAGCTGATACGGCTAACATATAAGACATCAAAAAGACGTCGCGGAGTCGTTAACTTCAAAATTTAATTAATTTTAACAAACAGTTAAAAGAAATATTGATAAACGGTATACAATTCAATAATATAATTTACGGTACACTTTTTATTGATTTTTTAGTAAAATAAACTATTATAATATATCTTTTTAATCGAATCTGAGCTAAGGTTAATCGATAGTTATGGCGATCTCACGAACCGTTTTATAGTTCGATAAATTATTAAATTTGAAATTTGACAAACAAAAAAATATTGTTTTAATTTACTTATGAATATAATTTTGAAATTGGAAAAGATAATTCTTGAAAAAGTTTATATTTTCTCAAATATTTGTTAGTTTCTCTAAACAGTTAGAACAACATTAAAATCTACAACGTCTCTTCTATAACACAAAGATTCAGTTTAATTAACAAAGTTCCAAATTTATTTTTTGTTGAGATTATTGAGAAATTATTAAATTAATATTATTATTAATATCATAAAAAGTGACAAATTTCTCTGTGAGAAATCTATGAAGGTAAAATATTTAGTAATATAATAGAGCATGACAAGAGACTTCCTGTTTATTCAAATATGTTTTCCTATTATAATAAAAAAAATCATTTTGTTAATTTGAAGTTGTCGAATTTCTTTACAACCAACTCACTTGAAGTAAAATGTTTGTTATCGCTAGTAACACTCACAGTATTTTTACTAATTACTCAATTCATCTTCTTAACGAGTATGGGATTAATTAAAGAAGATAAAGCATTGAAGAGTTATGTTTAAACATCGAAAGGCAGTCATCGATGAATGTTTTATTTTAATAAATTTGTAGTTTTTATCAATTAGATGAGACTAACTAAGATGGAAAGATTAAAAGCAATCTTTCTTCATGCGAAAAACTATTTATTCAAAAAAGAAAAGAATGGGAATCAAAAAATCACTTTACCTTTGCCGCATTTGTCAAGGTGGTTGGTGACTGGTAGATCTGGTGTACACTGACATGATCTCTTGCTAGGGTCGCAAACAGACCCCCCAAACCCGCACTCTGTCGTGATGTCGCATTTATCGCCGAATTTCTTGACGCCGCGGGTAGATGGATCTGGAAAAAATAAATGAACGTGAATTGATTTGCAAATGTGGTAAAATAAATGAACACAGACTAAAACCGAAAAGATGCTATATGTAATAACACAATAGATTTATTATGCATGTAATAAGTATATAATAATATTGTATTATATTATTTATTGCTATGGCTGCTCTCATATTTGAGCATAAATGAACTACAATAACGCTTTATTACTCGGTTAACAATGTTATTATTTAAAAAAACGGTTTTCTAAATTTATGTAGACAATCTTCAATTTTTCGATGAATTCATTCACTTTTTTTAAACTGTTTTATACACGTTTTTTGCGGATCGTATCTACCGTGTTAAAAAAAAGTTGAGTGTTCAATAGCAAATGACACATTCCTGAACAATTAAAAAACCACTTAATTGCTAGTAATTAGACCACAGCAGGAAGATTATTGGAAAAAGAAGCTTTATTTCAGACACTGAAATGTTAATGGCAATAGTCAGCAAAACATTACTTTATGTTTGTACGTGTTACGCATATATTTATTAAGTTTTTCTGTGAAAGATAGTTTTTCAACGGTAAACTTGTAATTCTATTCTGAAATACAAACAGCGGCAGATGTGTTGTGAATATTTTTTTTATTATTTACTCGTGCGGATGTCCACATGCGGGTAAAACGCAATTCCCAAAAGGATTACTTACTATCAAAATGTTAATAACACGGCGAATTTTTACTTAAAACTAGAAGTGCTTTGCATTTTCCATGGTATAACTAACTGTTTCTAATTTGTGTGTTCTTATATAAAAATAGACATACCAAGAGAATAATAATAAAAAATGTAAGCCATGTTTAATATTATAAGGTCAAGTAAACTGGTACAAATTTATTATCTTGCAATAGACCCTTTCACATACAACGTATTAAAAGAAATTATTAGTAATATAGCAATTTGTTAAATAATCTGAATCGTTCAAACTATGTACATTCTCACAGATTTTGTCACTAACGACCCTGGTTTCGCCTTTCGGCATCTTCAGGCGTTCAAGTGCACGGATGAACTTGAACTGACACTTAGTGAATGAATGTTTCGTGTTTATATAAGAAATAAATGTACCATTGAGCTTAAAGCCATTGCTGGCGAAAAGGACAAGCTCATGGGAATGCCCACAGATTTGAGTAGTAAGTAGTTTCAAGAATTATATTTATTTGTTTGTCGGCAAAGGTTTTATGATTATATTTATATAGGGTATAGAAGTGGAGATCCTGGAAGGTTTAATATTTCATTTAAAATCGGAAGACTATGCAATTGTGCTCTATTTATTCCCAAAATTTCCTGAAAAAAGAGTTTATGACTGTCCATATTTGGGTGTAACATTTTTATCCCTTGTTCCTGATTGAACACGTGTCCTTCCGAAATTAAGTGATTAGCAAAAGTAGACGTGTCTTTTTTCAATCTAAAGGCTGCCATATGCTCTAAAACTCTGGTGTTCAGTGTCCTGCTGTTTTGCCGATATAAATGAATATTTAAGCGATTAATTACGGCACTATTATTTTTCCAACAAAGTAAACTAAATGTTCAGGACAAAAAAAATTAAGACCGTGTTGTTAGCGCTAAATAAAAAAGCCTATATGAAAATTTACCTAAAAAATTAACGCAAAAGCCACGATAGCTTCGGCATTTAATTTATAAGCTACAAAATATGAACAATACGCATAGAGCTTTTTATCCTACCGCATTTGGCTCGGTACCAGAAAAAGCTTACGTGAACTTTTATCGCTAGAGCGTATCTTTTGCGTTTTATGTCAACCTTACCCTCTATTAAATTTATTGGGGCTTGCTGTTTTTTTAAGATTTATTATGTGTATTATGTCAGATAGAAAAGCAAAGCTAAAAGATTATTAAGCAATTGGCTCACTTTGTAATTTTAAAAGAGTAGAAGTATAACTCATTTGCTTACAATTGTTAAAATATATTAATTCTTTTCAACAATACACCATTCAATTTATCTTTTCTCTTTCGATTGCTACATATTTCTTTTAAAAAATGTAAGGATCATTGGCCAAACATTATGAAATTTATTTTTAAAGCATTGGCGGATCCAAGGGCGAGGGAAAGGGGGCATGGGGGTCATGGCCCTCTCTTAAGAAGATTTTTTTTTCCATTTTTCTAATTTATTAAAACTTTACTGTGAAATGAACTCTTTAATTGCTTAGTTTACTATGTTTTATAGAATACATACTTAATTATGTATTGAATATGTTTAAATAGTTATATTATTTTTAAATCGTCTATTTTTTGATGTATTATTTATGTATCATGTTAATTTTCAAATTGAATGCCACCCTACTGAGAAAATTTCTGGATCCGCCACTGTTTTAGAGTATGGTTATTTGTTTCGTTGTTAAGGTATATAAATATAAGAAGCAAATCATTTGACAGGGGTTGTAGATGTTAACTTCAGTATTAATTGCCACACTTTAAATATCATACAATTAGCTTGCAGTAAACAGTTTTTATTAAACTAATTAAAAAAAAACAGTTTTTATTTATTTAAACAAGCGTTGCGCAACTGAAAGTCAAGTTTTTTACCCACTACGCCACGGAAGCCGGCATTATAAATAATTAATGGGAAAGTTACTTTACTCAAGAGCTTTTTTAAGATGTGGAGGCTTTCAAATGAAAATAATGTATTCAAGAGCACGGAAAAAGTTTACTCGTCAGATAGTGTTTGAAAATAAAAACTTTAACGCGAAGACAACGACAAAGTACTTATGTAACTTTATAAATATATTAAAACACGCCTCGGTATGGGTTTGATAATCATTGTGACAAGGAACAAGATCAATGTATAAAGCTATCTCCCATTTCCACGGTCATTTTTTTTTTTAATATATAGATTTATAATAATGTCTGCGATGTTTACAATCCTTTCCAACAACTCAATCCAATCCTCAAATGTAGCCTATGTACCGTAGGGTAGCTTTAAATATTTTCTTCACTCTAAAATCTCTTCTTACCCACTCCGCAGAAAGTATTGAACGACTGATTTATAACTATTTTTCATATGTGCTTAAATGTTCCATTATGGGTCATTATGGTCCACATTGAGAGTAGACAGAAAGAAAACGTTTCCTTACAAACTTTAAAGGCGGTTGACTTCAATATTTTTTATTTGTTTCCGTAGGGTTTTAATCTGTTGATATAAATCTTTACACGACAAACATTGAATATAATTTCATTTATTTTAAATTAGTCACTGTTCATTTTTGATAGATTCGGTGGTAACTTTGTGAATGTTCACTTTTAATAATAAAAAAATGAATGCTTTGATAGTACACTTGCTGTGTTACAAATTTTGGTACACGTGTTTTGCCTCATTAAGAAGAATAATCAAGCAGAATATCGGAAGGTTTACGAATAAACTGAAAATTCTGAACACGCAAGATGTTTTTTAAGCAGTTATTTTTTCAGAGTTTGCGAATCATTTAATAGAAAATTATTAAAATTTTAATAAAAATATTGAAATAATTATGGGTTATGAATGAATTTCTAAGCGTTTTTAGAAATTAATACTCATTTTCAGAACATTTTCTTAAACACACCAGGAGTCACAGAAACTTCACCCGTTGTGATTATGTTGGTCAGTGTATTTTTCGAACTAGGGCTTATACAAAAACCGACTTTTGAAAAAACCGGTTGTCGAATGTCAATATTGTTCGAAAACCGGTTTTATCCGGTTTTCGAAGTTTTACAAAAAATGGATAATTCAATTAAAATAGCGAGAAAAAGTTCAATTTTTATGTTGTTTATTTTATTATTCATCCACGATGACAGCATATACATCATAGACAATAAACTATAAGCCATAAAGTAATATAACTAATGCAAAGGCGTCTATGTTCAGCTCTTACCATGCGAAGACATTTATAAAGGCGAAAATAAATCTCTAAAATAACGCCCGATGAGTTTGTGATGATCAGTGCTATCTACGTATATATCATCGCAATACATATCGATGAAATATGAATCCTAATGATAAAATAAAATAATATGACTTTGACAGTTCTTCTACAGCTGCCAGCGTATTGCAAGTTCCGTATGCACTCGCTCCCAAACCGTGGACATGGGAACTTATCTCGGGTCACGTGAAATGTTCCACGATATGCCATGAACATGTTATTATGTGTTCCAGGACATGTTTAGGAACAATTTGTTTCCTAGTGAATGGCGCCTGTTATGAACGTAAAAGAAAGTAATCATTAAACTATTGAAAATTCACCAACTACTGTTGTTTGTAGATATTTGAAAAGTCGATATTATTGATAACAAACGTAATGACCAAACCTATTGAAAGTAATTTGGTCACTACCCAAAGCCTTCTTTATAATTTGATGTCATGCATTATTGAATAGAGCATGGTTATATCAATCAAATCGTTTTAAAATTCACCATTTTAATATCTGCTAAACCAATTTGTCAAAGTACTATAAATTGACGATTTAGTACTGGTGTTCCCAACTGGCGGGAAATACCTTACTAGAGGGAGGGGGATATCAAAGTTCCAATGGGTATCGTTGAATCGACAGATTCCTATTATTTGAAATACAACATGACACATTTACATGTTCATCGATTATTTTAATAAAATCACTTCACATCCACACGAAAGACGGTTGTAAATACCTTGTAAATATACTGATTTTTTTTGTTAAATGAAATATTCTTCAGTAATTACAGTGACTAGTTGGTGAAAATCATCTCAATAAATTAAAAATATTATGTTCTTAAATACCTTTATATTAAAAAGTGTTAACACAACGTTTACGTATATTATTTCGAGCATACATTTTAATTTATACTATCTTGGATAGGCGAGGAATTATATTCCGAAAAATAGTGAAAGGGGGAATGAAGCGAATAAAATTGGAAACCTCTGATTTAGTATCAATTGTAATATAAAAGTTTGTACAATATAAACATATGAAATAATGTCGTATGAATTGAATGATTAAATTATAATTATAGAGAAATATAATAATGTTTCGAAAAATAATTTTGCTTTACTTAATTTATTGTTCTCGATTGATTTTCAAATGATATGGTTAAAAATTACAACGCTCAACTGGATATTTTTACTACATTTTATGTTATATTGAAGGCTGTTATACAATATTATGGTTATTAGGTTTGTAAAGATTTACACAATGTCTTCGGACGGAAATATACATAGTTTCACAGTATTTCCACAGCCTAGAATGTCTAATATAGTATGATGTAAATTTAAGTGATATTTTCCTAGTTTTTATTTCCTGGAATTAAAAATCGATTTGTAAAGTTAGTTTTCAAATAACTCAAGAAGGCGCAACGATTCATTAACGAGATGAAAACAGTCAAGATTTTGTAGGTATATTTACTTTAATACGTGAAAGTTTACTGTTTTTGTTTTTATTTAAATTTATGTCGAAATTTTCGTTTTACAGAAGTCTCCTCTTTTCAGACTCATACGACACTGGGATATTTAGATATAAACATTTAAATTATGAATGTTAAAATCCTTTATGTCGTGTATATGACAAATTTTATTTATTAAAATATGAGAAACGGAAGCTCTTAGCTTAGAACAAAAGCTTACTAGCTCAATTGGTAATGCTTACGTTCGAAAGTAATTTATTGACACACGGAACAGGGAATGAGCGGTTCATGGAACGGTGGCTATGCATCTTAAATGTAGCAACCGAGAGAGATTTTTACGAGTTCTCTGACAAAAGTTGGGTTGAGGTATTCGTTCAACTTGATGGTTTTTTGCCAACCGTTAGAACCCCGATAAATGTCTCTTATAAACTGTATTTCCTTAACAATGATAATGAAAATGACAAAAAACTTTGAAAGACACTTGATACACCAAACGGTAGACATTCATTGGTCTATGCGAGTATAAAAGACACGAACCGGAGCTGGTTTTGGATCGTATATTATTTATAATAACATCCAATTTAAAATTTTACCTTATCGAAAGATTGTTAATTCGTTTAATTAACTTTAATTAATTAATTAATTTAAAAAAAAATTGCAATAGTGATAGGCCGTTTTTAAGTAGTCAAAATGTTTTTTCACCAAGTGTTGGTAGTGATTACATAACAACTAAACAACCTAATGATAATTTAAAAAATATTAATGATAGTCATTCATAAAAAAATAAACAGAACAATGTTCTGACGATAGTGTGATACTAAATTACTTTGATTTAACATTAAATAATTAAGTTATACCAAATGATTGTCAATTCAATAATTCTGAAGTCATTCTCTATAATACATATAATGCTATTGTATGTTAAAAACGCTATCTTGCGAAGAAAAAAAAATATTGATCATTTTATATTTTTGTGTTTTTTTAATTAAAAATAAATAGATGATCTTCAACGCTTCAAAATAGTTTTGCTATATTAAACACTAATAAATAATTGATTTTCATTTCAATCTAAAGTTTAAAAATATTGATGACATATACATCGATATTTTGATGACGTATGAATGTCGAGTGGACGTGTACTTTATATAGTGTATATATTAAAGATTTACATAGATTTTATTGGAACGTATTCCATTGGTTTTTTCGCGATTTTTAATATTTACTCTTACCGTTTTTCAGATTGCAAAAAAAACCTTATTATTATCAAGATTTCTGGTCTGTATCATCTATTATACAAATCAAAATTGATATTGAAATTATAATGTAAATCTAGTATTGCAGAACATTATGATTACCGCGGGTTCTTTCATTGGCTTAATTCGATTAATGTAAATATTATACATTTATTCAATATTAGTATTAATATTATTCAAAATAAAAAACCGGGATAAAATTCTGGAGATGTAAAATATTCAATTCAAAAATGATTGACAGGGCCGCAGCAGTTAACAGTCTAAATTGCCGAAGTGAGGGCTGCATATGACAGGGCGGTAGGTAACCTTTTGCGAAAGAGGTCATGGGGTGAGTGACCTGGAATGAGTCGTGGGGAAAAGTAGTGATTGCCAACGCTATTGATATATGGCTTATAAAATTTTACACTTTTTTTTTATAGTTTATTGAAATGTTATCAACGAATTATTGACGCTATTTTCAGTTCATTCAACAACTTATTGGATATTATATGGAATTAAAATTAAATATGTTTTATATTAAACTAAGTTTTAAGATTTAAGATTTAAACGGAAGGCGTCCCAAAGTTGTTATAATAGATATTGAATGCAATCTCTTGATTATTGTATGTTATGCTATTTAACCTTTGACTGGTTTAAATACAGAATATTACTCAAAAATCGCATTTTTAATTACTAGGGGTGGTAGACAATAAAGGTAATAAGTTTGAGATGGCAATGCATTCCGACTATTCAAAACTTTAATTACTGATAACCTGTTCTAACCAAGATATTCCCAAATATAGTTTGTTAAATTGCTAAGCTTCTGTGTTTTTCTGACAATTTATTAAGACAGTGTCTGCCCATGTATGCATTCAGCTATTGGCCGAATAATAAGTTTCATTTTAATACACAGACGAACGTTTTATTATGCCAATCATTCACCTTTTCTTGAGAATTAAAAAATTCTGCTAGTGGATTTATGAGATCTCTCTCGAATCACTGACGAATTTCAGTTAAGAAATGTTTAAATTATATTTTGAGCAATTCCTGACAAAAATTAAAAACCCAACTGAACACCCACAATCAGTATTCGTAAGGGGGCTTATATATTTCGTTTCCTCCATTCAAATCCTTAAGCTGACAGAATATTTAATAATATTTATAGTAAAGGTAAAATATACGATGAAATGGATATACATATTTAGAAAATAAAATAGTCAAATACTCATAAGCCTAGCCTGCTTTCATATATTTTTAGTGGTATAAAGAAAATTTTGATTTATTTTCTTTTTTCAAGTTTTTACAATAAAAATGCAATGTGATCTGTCAGTTTTCGAGCAACGGTGTTGGGACATTCCATACCTGTTTTATAATATAAGTGCTCAGGGAACGTGCATGCTTCGTGGGACCGTTTTATGGGAAAGCATTTAGAGTTATGCTTCAAACGATATACCTACTCGTATATGATAATATACTTCGTTTTTTGTGAGTGGCAGCCCTTCATAATGTCGATCGTTTTTTTTTCATGCCATGCGTGCAACCCTGGCGAATAAAATACACGTCAATCCAAATTTAAATTAAGAATTTTAAAATTCAGCCGTTGCTTTTGTTTTATTAATTGAGTTGATTTGTTTGAATAGAACGTCGACTTAATTTTTTCACGTCATTGAAATCTCAAAAAATCTTACGTAAAAAGGGTGCTCGAAAAAGAAATGAATTGTATTATAGGAACATTAGTATCAACATGTGAGGTCCTTATTATTCAGACGAATGAAAATGGTAGTGAGAACTTGTAACTGAAGAATATAAACAATGGATTGCAAAATAAAAATGACTGAAACTATCATAAAATTTTATGTTTATATATACATGTAAGTAAAATATTTACATCAATGTTTTGATTATTAGACATATTGCTAAACTTAAACCGTCCCTTTATTATTATCACCCTACTTGAAATAAAAATTAGTTAAATTAAAATTAGTTCTCGTAAAAAAAATCAACTTTTGATATCCTTCAAAGTTGATCCAGTGGAGATGATACGCTAAAATAAATATTTTTTAAAAAAAATATTCAAATTAAGTTTTATGTTGAAATTTATCAAAAGATTTGGTTTAATCTTTTGCCAATTTATAGTATGGTACATACGTAATAAATAATTACATTTTGGTTTTCGTTCGTTAATTTTTAACAGATTGATTAAAAATACGTTTTTTTATTGTATAACTGTACTTGAATTTATTTATATTAATATGATATATGAGCTGCATAAATTTTTGAGTAAATTGAAGAATAAACAGTATTTTTTAAAAATATTTGTGTCAAAAACTTGGTTACAAAATAATATTGATGAATAGATAAAATTATAATTTTAGATAATCGTTCCAGTTAAGCAAACTATGTATGTAAATGATTTGCGTAACTATTTTCTCTTTTCTTAAACTTTCTTTATTCATAACGTCGATGATTGTTTTTATTGTAATTAAAATATATTTCATAGTTTTTCTCATTCAATTGAAAAAATATACGTTGTTATGCGTAAAATTTTAAAAACAATTACGAATAATTTGAAAATAGTTCACAGGTAAAAAATGAATATTTCTTTAAGCGATTTAATCAAAGAAAACTCTTCAAAGGAATTATCTGATGAAAAATAGCTCAATAGAAAATTTAAATTAACTTTGATTATTCCACGTATTGTGTAACTAACTGTGACACGTGTTTCGCCTCTTTCAGAGGCATCTTCAGACTTACTATCGCAAAGTTTGCTTAAGTAATGAAGCAAGATTGATTCTAACATTTTAAAATTATAAAATTACAAAATGGATTGGGTTTTTTTTACACAATACGTGAAATAATCAAAGTTAATTTAAATTTTCTATTAAAATGAACTTCCACAAAGTTACCGCCGAAACCATCGAAAGTAATAAAAATAGCTCAGTTTGAATTATAGGCAAACACCGGGGACATGGTTTAAAGGTAAGTTTTCTAGTATGGTTAGTCCCTCTAATACTAAATCATCTAAGGACAGGAACTGCTTAAATTCAAGAGTCGCTAAATAGGCCTTATAAATAAGTTTTATCCCCAAGAGATCAATTAGTTGAAAAGTTTCGAGTTGAGGAAGTATCATATCTTCTTGTCAAAATCAAACAGTGAAGTCTTCGCGTTTCAAACATAATGAGAATAGATTGATGATTTTGATAAATAACTTCCGTTCTTTATAACTACAATAGTTAATATTTGAAGCAATTTTTCTGTATTTCTCTAACGCAGAACGTACACACGTTCTCTGACAACAAATTTGCATATAGCTGTCTGAGAACTGTACTGAGACATCTAAAAAAATGGTGTTTTTTTTTGCTAGAGAAGATTAATTTTCCTTCGATAATGTTAGTTCTGGGGTGGAATATATGGGCCCACTAGAGGTTAACCCTCCAAGGACGAGCGTCACCATATGGTCACACAAAACACCGTTGTCTATTGATCCCACTATTCATACTTTTTCTACCTGAATATCGTTGCTTTCGCACATATTTGGTTAAGAAGGGTACGGACTACAGTTAGTCATCAGCCGTGGGAACAGGAACGGTCTCTAAAAGCACATGTGATTTTTTGAATTTCCGTTTTTTTTAATTTACTTTTTGAAACTGTTAGATATTTTTTTATAAAAACATAAAATTATTTACAGTTATTTTGCTAATATATTTGTTTTGAAATTATGTTGATCTAAAGAGGTCAAATTGTAAATATTTTAAAAAAAATCACGTTTAGCTATATTTCAACCCCGAATGTTTGCAAGCCCATACGGTCACTTTTGTCCTGGCTACTGTCCGTACTCAATATTACACGGTAATAAAAGGATGAGCATGACCATATAGTCATGCGGAGTTTCTATACAACGACTTTGCGTTTTTTTTTTTTAAATTTTGGATAGGAATAAAAGTTATCCGTGACTTCAATATGGCTTAGAAAATATTTTTTTTATCGGAAAAAAGCTCTCGTCTCTGGAGGGTTAAGTAAGCCAAGTGGTATTTTAGAAAAAAAAGATGCGTAGTAATATACAACACGTCTTAAAGTATCGTAAAGACGAAGGAACCTTAGTTAATACACATTGCAATAGTGTAAAATCCATAAAATAAAAAAATACAATCAACCAAAACAACAAATAAAAACGTGATTGTAGCTATAAAAAACAAGAAAAAAGTTTTACCATTTCACTAGTGGCTCACTTCACTTCTCGAGGGCACATATGCCTTAAAGAGAATAATCTATTTTTTTTTAAATAAACCACTTTAATACGCTTTAAAATAAAGCACAGCATTATGTAGCATTTCAATACTAGATTTTTGGGATGTTCCAGTACAGCATGACAGTGCCACTTAGTAATAATAATAATTTCTAGTTGAATATATAATAGTTGTTGATATCAAGAAGATATTTATATCGAATGTTGAAAGCTGTGTAAAAATAAGAAAGTAATAACATTAATTAACTCGGAGAATTGGTAACAGTTCTGATTCATAATAAACGAATTCATAAAATAAAAATTTGAGATACGATTGATGTGTCTCACTAATCTCTTGGAACATCATTTTGATACATTTTATGTATGACCTGCTTACAAAAATGCATGGTAATGTAATAAATTAAGTAAATTCGTAATAATAATAAAAAAACAATTTACATAATTTATCCAATGTTATTTATTACCCGACCAAATTTCTATCGAGAATGTAATTGCTTTGTTCTCTTTAATCTCGAGGGAAGTTTGCGGATTTAGCGCGTTTTCTTCTTTAGCTGTGGTTTTTAGCTGAAAGGCCGCGAACCAAAATTAGGTAGATTGGCGTATTGGGTGGGTTGCAAAATATTTTTAACCAAACAATATTCTTAGGGTAATAAAATACACCAAACATGTTATTCGATTAGTAAAACATTGAAAGGTCTACAAGCCTTAAAGGTATACAGTGTATATAACAAGCAAAACCAGGTGCAGTTTGTAATATACTTGATAAACTCTCAGAAACTATTCAAAAGTCAAAGTTATTATAATTAAAATACCACGGTGTACTAAAACTGTATTTTGTATCATAAAAATAAATACAAATTTGTTTCTATGTGTTATTTTACTCATAGTATCTAAGGTTGTGAAACCAAAACTACTCATATTTCTGTCACGGTTCAAACAGTTTACAACACTCTTCTTTAAAGAAATGTTTAGCATTACAAATAAATTTACATGCTCATGATTTCTGCTTGATTGGCGTTAAGTCTTGTTCTTCTCTTCGGCCATATGAGTTGACAAATTTGACCACGCACAATCTGTTTCTAGTTCGTTTATATGAATTTGTTTAGATATTTTTTAAGATGTTATTTATTTGTATGTTTGCTTGGCATGTTATTTTGTAGTTTAAAATATTTTTATTCAATGCAAAAAATCAATACTATAAATCGTATGATTAATAACATACGAGCATATTAAGATTTTTGCAAAAAATGTTTAATAATTTAATCTTAAGCAATCCTTGTCCTCAAAGATGTACATTTCAGTGAAACTAAGATATTTCATAACTGCGAAAATCTAAGCACGCCCGTATATTATTGGGCTTGAAAAATGATCGTTATCAATACTTATGTGTCAGGGCTATGGAGTCGGAATCGTAAAGCTATGGTGTTTTGGGTGAAGTTAAAGTCGTAAAAAAACGGATGACTCAGACTCCTTGTTTAAACAAATTTTTAGTACTAAAAGTAAGATTTAACATTAAGCACGTTTATTTTATATATGTATCTTTTTTAAATAGGAGTTTAACAATTCTTAAATGCTGGAGTTTTAGTTGAAGTCACAGTTTATTTTTTAAGACTCCACAGCCCTAGTTTAAATGATTATAAGTACTAATGTTTTTCTTAAAAAGTAATACATTTTAATGGTATCGTTCGTATAATATGAGTGAAAAAATATAAAATTTTATTGAATAATGGACACAGAGCGTGAACTTGATTCACATTATTGTTCGGCCTTGGATCGATTTTTCCCGAACATTTGTGTGTTTTGATGCCTTTCCAAAGATAGAAAAAAGAGGCGTCTAAAAAAATAGACCGTACTTACTCTGAAATCGTGTCTCGACTGAATAAAGAGAAAAGTGACTTTTCAAAAATACTGAGACCTAATATAAAGCTAAAAAGGACTTGAACTGATGTAACTATTTAACGCGTTTGACATGGAGACAGAAAATATTTTTACTAAGGTGGCACACTGAAAAAAAACTTCGCGTCAAGATAACAATTAAAAAATATATCTATACTTTTAGTTCTGTGTCATTCGACCACCAATAATAAGTTTAGATTTTTTTAAGTATACACATAACAAAACGAGAATGTCGTGGACATAAGCGGATTTTTCTATATTATTTTAAACATTGTAGACTTGAATAATAAGTATAAAAAATTGTGTTGTTAATTTCAGCACTGATGGCCGTGGAGGAGTTTTGTTTCAGTTCCGCGATCCGTAGAGTACAACTATTTAATAATTTACTAGATGTCCCGTAGTGGTCCCTATGGAATCACGTGGAATCTCATTATCGAGTGGTTTATATTTTATTGCTAATGACACTTAAGCTGGAAACTGTTTCCTTTGAAACTGGATCTGTAGATCACTGTTCAAAGACATACTTGCGAAAGCTAAATGCTGGTTTTTACAATAATAACAACGAGGTAAATTTATTTTATAATATGTTTTATTATTTCAGTGCACATATCCTATATTAACTTAATGATTTATGTGTAATGTTTCATATCATCACCATAACGTAAATTATGCCGAAATCAAATTGTAGGGCAAAGACACTCAAAATAAAATATGAATGTCACAAATGAGAGTGTTACTTGCAAACCCGGCTCATTCTAAAGATGTTGAAACATAAACCATGAATGTGATTTAGTATATAAAAATGATTTTTGAAAGTATTTTTAGAAATCAGTCTCAAAAATGGTTTGACAACATCCAATGTAATGTAAGACTAAAAATACTTTTAAAATGTACATTCCTTTTGAAAATAAAATTCAAGTTTCATTTTTAGCCATTTTGGAACAAGCCTCAAATAATATACTAACTACAATCATAATTTTTGCAAGCATTTAATTACCATGTTCTTTGACTCAAAAAATGGAGCAGAAAATTACATTTTATTTTATTACAAATATACATATTTATATATACCGCAGATCACCATTATGTTTGTATTATAATATATGATATATATGTACTTGCAGCTGAATTGAATTGATAGCGTGTAATGTTTTATACCATTAATACTCAACCCACGTCTGAAACGGGAATCAATAAGTAATCCTAACCTGATTCTATCTAAACCCCATCTCAACCCTTTCGGGAATAAATGTTAAAAAACCGTCACTAACAGTCAATATGTTCCACAATGAGATCAGGAATTGGTATACAATACTGACTGTTTATATAGCAAAAAAAATATATTAATAAAAATATTATGATACTGGTTAAGCGTTCCCTCCCAGTTAATATATTTTTTAAATGTAACAAAAATTGTTTTAAAATTATTATTTTTACTATTATTTTACTTATTTTAATCCGGCTTATTCGGTTTGGATTGTTTCATATCCAGCATTAAAGTGAAATAAAAGATACTTAAATACAACATCGAAGAAGTTTATAATATTATGGTCTTCGATATATTTTTTTAATGTAGTAGTTTTACACTATTTTACATATTCCAGTGTCATGCGCAATGATAAGAAAACGTTTAAACTTCAAACATAATTAAATAAGTTTTAAAAAATAAATTTAAATAAAAGAGTACACGAATGAAAGTGATAATATATCGGCACGATGCATGCACGGATAAGCAATTTAAATGATCCTACAATTAATTTTAGTATACATTATTTAGCCGTTCATCACTTCCACAGTCTCGGCTAATGTCTTAATATTTCAATAGCTATATCCTGCTCTTGAGGAAAAGTCAATCGAGATTTTCCGGCGTCTACAGTCAGTCTTTGAGTCGCGTGACTTAACTCGGTTTGAATTTTCACGCATTGCGTATAGGCTTTACGATCTGCGCATGCCCCTTGCCAGTCCAAATTTCTTGTAACTAAGTATAATAACTTTGCAGAATTTATTTTGTAAGAGTTGCAATTGCTTCTTGTCGCCACGTTCAAATATTCGAGGCCTCATTCTTATAAAGTATAATTTGAGATTGATAATCAATATTGATCCAAAAGTCATATTAGCAATTTAAGTGTATTATACTAACTTTTTCTACCCAACGTACTTCTATGAATATATTAAAAAAATCTAAGCTTATATTCTACGTCAGTAATATTTTTTACAATTAACACACCACATGGACTTGAATTGAAAATAACCGAGGTTAGTCAGTTGGATTTCTTCTTCAATATTTTTGTTTATTGTGATTATTTTTGTCACTTTGATTTGAGATTCATTATCTTTGAGCAAATTTATATGTAGTGGTTTGTAGACATGCCGGCGCCAACGATCATAGATAGTGAAAAAAATGCGATGATGAGGCTGTAAGCGGCCAGGATGAATTTGTTTACGTAGCGTTTATTAGGTATATACGATGTGTGTTTCTGACATTACACAATCATATACAAACAAAAACTAACTTTCGTAATCTTGCGTGTACACACAATGGGTGGCAGAAAATAGTCGAATTGGTATGCATGTAGTGTAGAGCATCCAATCCCGGATCATTTTTGTGATCTTTCCTTGGAGAATTTCGGGATTTACAATTATTTAAACTTATTTTATTTATCAATATTAAAATAATTTACAAAAGAAGGTGAAACACAGAATTGTTTTTTTAGCTAGCTAATTCATTTAGAAAAATTTCGCTCGCCGGTAGATTTCAAAAACCATTGGAATTTGCTTATTTTCCACTAGGCAGTGACTCCAGTGTAAATTTTTTTTACGGAATTTACGAAATTTTCACTTGTTCTCCTGAATCCCGAATTTCCGGGATTAGTACTATCGCAAATTGGATGGGATCCCGGGATTGGAGACCCTAGTCAGTACTGTTTTTGTTTTAATATGAGTGTAGAGAAGTTATGCACAACGAATTTCTTTTTTTATTTTCAGGAGAGGAAAACCCGTACAAAGAATATCATTCTCAAATGTAGGAAAAGTCGTCCAATTTCCACATTACTCTAAGCCGAGATGACAAGTTCGACATTTTTACTACTTACTTTGTTCTAATTCTTTTCACGGTCGTAGCAATTTGTTTCATTTCATGAGAATCTGAATACAATATACTTTTGTTTGATCAGGTATGGGATATCAAAAATGGAAGAATTTGATGGGCAGGTCATCTTACCATAGACAGTGCTCAAATTGCCAAGTATTATACATAGAGTAGAGGCGTAGTTTAACAAGCAGTTCTATAATTCAGTGGTTGCAGTTTTTCAGAAGGGACACCAGGAAAGAATTGTCAAAATCGGACTGTGAACTTTCCCGCGGTAGTGTCCGGTGTACATTGAACAGCTTATTATTTTCAATCTGCTAATGCACTAAGAAATATACCCGAAAAGAAGACGACAAACACCCACGCCCAAGATCGAAAATAAAATATTTAAAAATCCAATTGACTTAAATAAGACTTAAGCCAAGACCAGCCTAATCGCTAGGGCAAAGGTTTTACCAACTTGACCACAGAAGACATTGAATATTTTATAGCGACTGAAGAAAGAACCTTTTTATGGATTAGGTTTGGCTAGATAATTTTCTATATAAAACGTCTAATAAATACCGCGTTAACTTTTAACAGTTGTCTAATATCAGCTAGCAAAATTACTGGATGAAAACATAAAATTCTCTTATGCGACTTCAGTGTGAGGTTTCAAGAATTGGACTCAAGTGTAGCCAGAGAGGACTAGATGATATTATTGGAGGAGGTAAAGGCCAGCAAAGATGCTTAGTATGCTATGATATATTTTGATTTCATTCATTTTGGTTAAGAAAACCGATACTTCATGGTAAAATTGATAGTTTCAAAAATCAATTGTTTTCAAAATGTGCTGTCATTAATTATTTTGTTGACGTTAATAACACGACCAGCTTGAATAAATTTGTTGTGGCGAAAACTTTATGTATACATTTAGAATCTGTACGCGCTAATGGTTATATCTCATATACATAATTTTTGAAACAATTAATAGAACTTGTTTTAAATTTTGACTTATTTTGTAGACATTTAACCCTTCCCACAAATTACTAGCTGTTCTACTCATGTATAGGGAATCCAATCCCGAGCCAAAATGTTGATCCCGGGATTTTGGGATTACAATTTTATGATCCCGGGATCCCGGGGCTAGTCCCGAAATTGAGGTTTTTTTTTTAATAGTGCTACACATTTAACTTTTATAAATGAAATTTATAACATTGGTCGAAAATTAATAATACAACATATTCTATATATTATATTCTCTATTATAGTCTCTTGGGAATACGACCGTAGAAATAATGAAATATATTTTTTGACACTGGTATTAAATAGGAGCTAAAAGTAGTGATTTTTTTGTTGAGTCTAATTTTAAAGAGTTACTATGTTATTGTTTTACCTAAGCCAGAAATTTTATTTTTAAAAAAAGTCATATACATATTTGTAACAATATATAAAACACTTGAGTTATCTTCACACTGGATTTGACAGATAATAATAAACATAACAACACATAAAACATAAAGCAAAGCCGAAATGGCATAGCAATAAATAAAAAGTCAATCAATATCGCAATATGAGAAAGAAACAAGAAACATTTCATACTAATAAAAATCGTCTTATCGCCAAAAGTGTCCACTTACAGTAATCTATAATATGTATGCTCTAGAATTTAATGTTTTTTCGATTCATTAAAATGTAATTTATTACCATTTTATAGTCTTCGTCTGCAGAGTTTATTTTCGAATATGTTATCTTAAATGAGCATTGTGAAACAATGAACAATGGAACATTGTTTATATTATTTGAGGATTTACACAATCAATTGGGTGCGTTTTATTTTACAATGCCAAGACGATTCTATTATTCTATCAATCCCGAGAGTTTCGAGATTACGTCTTCTAATCCCGGGATTGAAATGTATCGAAAACTGCACGAGATCCCGGGATTGGATTCCCTAATCATGTATACATAAATTTGCTAACACCACAATTAAAATTTTTGAAAAGAAGATATAAAATATATATATATTTGATAATTAGCAAATCATATTTTTTTTAAAACTAAAGGTCCTTTAATTGAGGAACAAACCAATTTTAATTGGAAGTTCCTTTCATAATATTTCTTTTATGTCAATACAGATAGATATATTGATTTATTTCGATAAGATTTCTTAAAGTGTCACTTAATAAAAACATATTAAATATTTGGTTTAAAATAACTCTGAATCAAAAATTTTAGTGAATAATTTGAAAATAGTGAAAGGATCTTTTCAAAGCAAATCTTTCACAAAAGCAAAAGGGTATTATGCTTGTATAAAAACTTTCAAAACAAATTTAGCGAGAAAGCCAATAATGTTGGGGTCGTAGAAGAGCAGCCTTTCTTTATGGACTTTATTTTATATTTACAAGTAACAAGTTTTGGTGTTAAAAGGCTTTTCAAAAAACTTAATTGTCAAGTCATAATTGAACGAGTAAAGAATTCTGATTAATGTATTGGAATGAAGTATTTTGTAGCACACCAGAGCAAAAAGTAGCCATAATTTATTGGTGACAATTCTTTTTGAATAGTTTTTTTTATTTTAATATTATCGTAGCGCTGTTTGTCAAACAGCGTGGTGCAAAACTTTTTTTATTTTATCAATTTATACGTTTTTGTTTTTTTACGTTCGATGTATCATCATCTTCAGAAAAATGCCTCGTTGTCCATCTGCCTATGTTTTTTTTTTTTAGAAAATTTGACTTTATTATAATGCTCACCAGCACGCTTTTATTTAGTTATACTTTTCGGTATCTTATCTCATTTTTGGATCTTAAAGATCTCTTTATAAAAAGAATTTTAAATCTATACACCGATCAATCTATTAGGGAAGCAGGACTTTGAAATAACATAACCGATTACCGATAAAAAAATGTATCATAGTTTATCTTATAGAACTCGATTACCATAGTCTTTTTTACCTACTAATTAAAAAAAATCACCCAAATTCAAAACGTGTTTTAAAATCTTTTCTATTGGAGCAATAATAAAAAATGTGTAGTTATTGAAATCATTAATTTATCGATGAATATCTTCACTACGATGTTGCTGAGAAAGACAATGCGATACAGGTATGTAAGCATTGTTAATGAAATAGTAAAAAAGTTCCGTATTCATTTATGCGTAAAACAATACATTCAAGAAATGTCTTCCTAATAACACACAACGCCGTTATTCGTGTTAATTGGTCTGAAGATTATTAAAAATGAAATGAAAAATTTTAGAAATGTAAAATTACAAATCGATCAACAAACTCATCGCCCGACCTAAAATACTGATCCATCGATAAAACGAATTGATGTGCTGAAGTTTTATGAAAATAAAAAAATTGTACGAGCGAGTTGATGGTAATCGAAAGGTAAAACATATTAAAGAACGAAACAAATATGACCAACCATAGAGGGTTTTAGTTATTAAGTAATTGTTTTCTTTTGCGCCAATTTTACGTTAACTAAGCCATAGTCATCAGCATTCAAAAGTTAAGGGTTGGCACACAACACAATAAACTGAATTATTTATGTGAATACCGATGGAAATATTTTGCCCGCAGAATATTCTTATATTATGTAAGTTTGTATATAAATAAATTCTCTAGCATTTGGAACACGTTTGGAATAATTTTGATGAGAAGGCGTCAGCGACCCAAACGAATGAATAATAAAGCATAGTTTATTTTACGTACGCGGAAATAATCATAATTACGAAAAAAGTAGCAAATATGGTGTTCTTGAAAAAAAAACGAATAGTTTCTGTGTGCTAACCCCAAGTGTTGGCGGCAATATTAAAAATGCTTTTAAATATAACAAGAAGTTGATCACGTCTGGAAAAAATGAAACTTCATCGAAATGTTTCAATATTGAACATAATTAAACGTTAATTATTATGTTCAAAATAGAATATATTTTAAGTTTTCAGATGCCATCTACTATGGATTTTTGATGCAGTTGGGTTTGTTTGATGAGTTACGTAATTATTTACCTCGAGCTTCTTTATTTTTGGAACGATTCAAAATTTAAATTAGCACTCGCTGAAAGTTTTTTTATTTATTTTTCTAGGTATAAAGCTCATGCTGTCAAAACATTTGAGTTGAAAGTGTACAAACGAAAATAAAGACTTATTTTTAAACTTAACTTTATAACAAATTTGTAAAGAGACTCTTACTAAAACACTCTTTAACTACTGAAAATAATAATTAAGTTTATAAATATTTTACTTTACAGTGTTCACTAGATGTATGTTAAATGAAAGTTTTTCTTAATATTTATAGAAATAAATTAATTGTCGATTGCTGGTCACATGAAGAGTTGATACAAAACTCAAACAAATGATAACATCCCTAACATTTCCTGCGATTGAAAACGAAACCGGTCCTGATCTAATAAATTTTATGTGGAAAAAGTACTAAAAATCTTTTATTATTTTTATTATTTGTTTATTTTTTTGGGTAGGTAATTTATTTAAACATTTTTTGTAGTCATTGCAGTATATAAAACTATTTCAGGCTTATTCGCATCACTTATTTATGCAAGACGGAATATTTTTTCATTTACCCTGGTATTCAACACGATAAACTATTTTTTAATACATGATTTTTTGGTACTCCTTAAAAAATATTGAAGAGTAACGAATGCTTTGTGAGATCAATTTATTAATTGATTTTCAAAAAATGCTGCTGAATTTGCTCAAAAAATATTCTATCAGTCGAAATATTTTTAATATTTGAAATATATTTTATTTGAGATTTTTTTTAAATTGAAAACAAACAACCTTATAATTGAAAAAAATAGCACTTGGCCACCACATGGTTTCTTCAAGATTTCCTTTCCCCCGCCAGTTTTATTGATTCCTCCTATGCCATTCCAGCGTCCCCTAGCTCCGCCAAGCACATCCTATTTGTATATGGTCATCAGAAGCTTTCCACGACGGCAGAATCCATCCGGTTGGTAGAAGAAACAAGCAGAATTCAGGCTTTTTTGAGGCATTCTTTCTAATCATACCATATCATTCATTAAAAAATGTGAGCTTAGACCCCGAGAGTGATGTTTAGCCGAGGGTTTAACAGTGTTCAAAGTGAATTTTACTATCCAACTATTTATGATACATGTAGTAATGCATTTAGAATTTTTTGGCATACTTATTTCAAAAATATCAAAGATGTAGAGTTTTAATACTAAGCTCTTCAAATGTCACCGGAGAAAAGATGTTTAGAAATAATTTTAAAATGTTTAAAAAATCACCTATAAATTCATCCGAAGGTTCGTATATTTAAAGCTGAAGTAGAAAAACGAACGAAACGTAAACCTTTTTAAGCAAAGCTCCATTCGATATACATTTTTCTAAAGAGAGAAACCACAAACGTAAGAAGATAGCCCGCAAGCCTTTTGACTTGTGACGTATATGTAGGGCTTCCAATCCGGTTTAAACCGAAGCCGGCTAACCGGTTTATTGTCTGTTTTAAGAAAAACAGAAAACCGATTTTTTTTCACGGTTAACCGGGGTTTATTAAAAACTTTTTTTTTCCTAAAGTACAATGGACTTTTATACAACTATTCTTTGTTTGGGTGTCAGCATTTGGGTGTTTTAATTTAAGTATTCCTTTCTTCCATTCCAATTATAAAATAACGGGACCTAATAAAAGCGGTTTTTTTACTATTAGTTATTTACTAGCCTTATTCTCATATCCGTATTCTATTTGAAACAAGACTCAGCAATTATTTAACAAGCAGTTCTCGTAGAGAAAAACTTAAGTTTATATAGAATATGCGAACATTATTCGCTCTACTCTAAAAGGGTTAATCTACTCTTTTATGTAATTTATTAGTTCATATTCAAGTAAGCAAAATGCCACATATTTTTGTTTTGGAATATTGGTTTGTGTTACTAAAATTTTTTGAAAATATTTCCGGCTTATGCCGGTTAGCTGGTTTATTTATTTGAAAAAAAAACCGGTTTGTTGCTTTGGACGGTTAATTGGATGCCCTACGTATATGTGTGATGCTTACTTTGTAACCTGAATCGAAAGGCTGGCTAGCGAGAAACAGCACGTAATAGAAAAGAAAAAACAAAAAAAGCCCCAAAAAGAAGCACTATTGTGTGGGTTCATTCGAGAATCTACAGGCGAAAAGTTGAAGAATTTTTTTCCCTTTCAGTTTATAAAAATATTATTTTCGTATCGCGGAAAACTTCGGGATTTATTTTTATTGCTGGCCATTTATTCGGTTTGGTCAATGTGACACAGAGTGGTCAGATTCAATGGAGTCTGAAAAACATTTCTTTAAACATACATTTTCATAAATATGTGAGATTTTTTTACATTAAGCGGGAAAATTCTTTCATCTTGACCGGCTTCGCTAAGCGAGCAAGTATTTTAATTGAAATATAAATCAATACATTCTTCAGTAGAAAATACTTCCCCGTTGAGAATATGTATTATAAAATAACATAAAGCACTTGTGTACTAATTCCACATTATTTATTTTAGATCAAGAACCACTCATTACAAGCATTCGTCGCTTGATAGTGACGGTTATGAGTAAAGCCGGTTCTGATCTTAAATAAATAATATGGGATTAGTATAAAAGTTTTAATAAAATGCCTTTCAACAAAGAATTGTCGGTATACACTTGAAAAGTTGTGTTTTTACAAATACAATATTATCTAACAAAAATCGACAACGAACACACCATTCAAATAATAAATGTACATACTCAGAAAAATTGATAACTTTTAAGAATTTATATTTAAAAAATACTAGAACTGTTCTTATGATAAAAAATCCATGTATTTTAGTAATAGAACTTTACATGCTCGACGTTTTCTTTTATGAAAAAATAGAGTTGTCGTGTTATATTATTTAATTGCGTCTCCAGGAGGTCTAGCGAGCTTATCGATCGATCGACGGCAGTTACTACTTTTAGGTTCAACAACCCCTCTATTCTTTTATTTGTATATTCAAATGCAGTTAACAGTAGAAGGAATATTACGTGAAAATAATAAAAATCTCAGAACATTATGATTTCAAACACATCATCTCTCAAAGTGAAGTTTATATGTAATAACTGTAATTGAGTAACTACAATTCTAACCAAGACTTCTCCGGTGAGTCAATTATTAAATAAAGAATTTTAAGGTGTTAAATTGATAAGCATTTTTAAGTGATCGTGGCGAGCGAACCCGTTCCTTATAAGATATAAATTAATAAATGTAGATTTAGAACAAAAGAGTGTTTTATTTTTCAATACAAACATTTACTTTTTTTTTGTTGGATAGTGTAGGCGAGAAGATAATTTCAATAAAGGTTAATTTAATTTCGCCTACCTCACCAGTTAAATCAATGTAAAACGCAGAGAAATTGTGCACATACCTGAAACAAAAATAAAATATATTATTAGAAATCAATTGTCATCGTTTAAATGATATCAAAATGAATCGATTTTTTAATCAATTTATGAATTCAACTATTCAGAGTGCTTATAGCTAGCCAACGCGCCAAAAATTGATACAGCATCTATGAAACACCAAGAAGATTCGTGCACATCATGAAATAATAAATGGCGGAAAAATATGAATTCTTGGCTACGAAACTTCTGTAAGTGGATGACTTCATGACGGCTTACTCAAGACAGATAAAATACGACAATGAGGTAAGAAGAAAATGACTTTTTTTATTGTAATTTTTACTTTGGGCTTAACAAATTCTCGTCACCTTCGATTATTTTTTTCTTACCTTTTTTATAGAAGATTTCATGAATATACTTTTACTCTGATGGAAAACAGAACTATTACAAATGAAATGAATTTTTGTTAAATACAAAGAGTTCACTGATGCTAAAGCTCGGCCTGATTAAAAAAGATGAGCTTGTTCTTCTGAGAACAAAACGTGACTGGATATTACGAATATATTTTTTTGTGTGACGTTTTCTTGACAATAATGTTTTTGTAAGGATTTTTTTTTGTTTGAAGTACTTAATCTCATACGTAATATCACCCGGGTGAGCGATATAATTGTTTGATTAAATGCTTGTTTTTTTAAACATATTATGATTTTAAATATCTATGAATATTTTTTTTAAAATACGACGAGAAAAACACCCGCAGTACATGTAAATTTTTATGGAAAGTTAAAAATTATAATGTAACATGAGTCACGTAAAATACATACTTTACAATTTAATATCCTCAGAAAAAGCAATTTTAATGGATTATAAGAAAACTCATAAATGATTCACCTATGAAAAAACACTTTAAAGAGTTTCTTTTGAATTTACATTTTATTTTTTTAAAAGACGTTGCAGGAAATTGAAAATTTTCAACAACGCTTCTTGCTGAAATTTAGCTGAACACGTTGTAGATCTTTAGAAATATTATATGATTAAGTATAATATAAAAACTGTCCACCAAAATTATTTTTATTATAAATTTGTTCCACAAAATATTTAATGGTAAAAAATGATTATTTCTTTGACAAAAGAATGCAACTGATCGTTAAGGGATATAGTACAATAGCTACTGAATGGGTAGTATTCTCGAAGGATAATTACTTAGATCTGGGATGCCCAATTGAAATCACTTGCTGGACCAAATAAAAATATGCTTTAATGGGCCACACATAAATATTTTTTACGTTAATAATAATGTGATATTTTTATATTCAAAATAAGCCAACACCTTATCTTTTTCTACAAGAGCTGTTTGTAACTCAGTCGCTCAACCTCTTTTTTTCAAAGAAAGTAATGGGCATTGAAAGATAAGGCTAGGACAAGACTAGTGGTTAACTAACCGCTCTCGCTACACCCAGTTATTGAATATTTATACTTTTTTTCTGGAAGTATTCATTTAGTCTTTTGTAACACTGTTATTGAATGTAAGTAGTTTATGGTTAAACCAAGTTTTAACACTAGTCATTTACTATATTGACATCTGTGTGAACTCTCGTCGTTTATTACAATTTTCAAGGTATACTTAATGTAACATTTGAGAAAGTTTCCTATTTTATAAGATATATTTTTCCGGAATAAAAAAATGATATAAATCATATTTGGTGTTTATTTATATTGATTTTTGTCTTTTAAGTCCGTCTATAAAGTCAAGTCTACTTTATAATTTAAGATTTCGACTGAAGGTGCTTGGTGGAATTTCAATATTAAATTTGAATCGTTCAAATTCAAGTATACTTTAATAAATTATTTCATAAAGAATGTTTTATATAAGTCTGGAAAAATCTTCTTCTACCTTCAATTAAAGTCATTTGGAAGCTTTAACCAGATTTGCCAAGAATTACAATGGATCTTTTTTTTTTTATTTCATTGTTTTATTATGAAGTTTAAATGAAATATGCGGATCAGAGAAAATACACCCTTGAATGAAGATCACTAACATTCATCATCAATACTGTGTTCAATTTATTTTGCAATTTAATTCTTTTGTTTTTTAATATTTGACTAAAGTGTTGTGAATTATTTAATAGTGAACTGCACATATTTTAAATATCATAATTTTCATAAGAAAAATAAAAACAGTGCGTGACCTCTCAACGATTGTCTGGCTTCCAACAATCTTTTTTGTCCCATCAAACCATGCCTGTGTTCTGTAGTTTGAACGTTTTTAAATTCGTTACAGTTATAATTTGAGAGCTATGATTTGCAAATGCAATCTAGCACAATTATAATAAACATATTATATACGAGCATGTGTCACTTTTCTAATCGAGTTCATCAGTGTGTTTTCTTGTTGCCATTGAAAGTATACAATTATATTTTATTATTGCTATCTCTTAATCTAAAAAAGCGTGTGAGCTGAATATTAAACGTTGTCTCCTTTATTGAAATTAATTATGGCCAAATTCAAATTAAGTTACGAAAAACAAAACCCTAATTAGATACGGTACAAGAGTTTTTGACAGTATGCGTGTCAAACGGGAATTCAAAAATGGAATATTGTGCATCAGCCATTTCAACTGTATTAAAAATGGCGGTTTTTCATGAAAATGGCTACCAAGATATAGAATATAGTATTATTAAAATATCCTGAAGTGCCTACATAATAATCAACAGAATAACATAATATATTTTTTGTAAAAACGATTATCTATTTTATAGATTTTAAGGTTACTTACTGTCAGTAAATTATTTGTATATTCAAACCCACTTTTATTTTGATATTCGATCAGGACCGGTTTTGCTTATTATTAATTCTTAATTCTTAATGCTTAATTCATAAACTGATGAATTTATCATAAATCATCATTATCATCACCAGTTGAAAATGCTCGTCATGATCAAAACCGGTACTGACCATATAAAATAAAAATGCAATTAGTACAAATGAGTATTTAATTTTTAAAATATTTTATAAGCTCACACTTCATCCAAAAAATGAAAATATGATAGTTTTTATTGTCATAAATATTATTGAAACATAAAACACTAACTTCAATTTTTTAATAAATTTCAGAACCGGTTTCGTTCACCGTGAGCATTATAAAATGAAATCAGTTGATTATACTTGGAATGTGAGCGTAACTGGTGCCGATATTTAAAAAAAATGTGAATCTGGTACAAAAAGTCTTTTTTAATGCCTTTCGGCTAAGGGTTGACAGTCAGCACTACAAAAGTGGTCAATTTGTCAAACATGTAAGAAAATAAACACAGAAAAATACTAAGGCAATCATTTGTGATTTAAGAATATTATAATGAAACAAACGTCTATTTTATGTAACTACGTTTGTATTCAATCCTTTTCAGTGGTAATTAATGGATTGCTCTATCTAACTATATTACATGTGGTGAGATAATTTGTTGAAATCTTTTATATACGTGAATGAATAAAATACACGGACGTTTGTCTCGTATAGATTGTTTCTGTGTGCTGTTAAAATGGACTAACACGAATTTAATTATTATATTCGTGTTAGTCCATTTTATTTTTATTAGCTAGACCAGGGGTCGGCAAACTTTTTTGGGAAAGGGCCAAATCTGATTTTTTTTTGACTTGGCGGGCCAGGTACCAAAAAGAAAGATATTTACATAGGTAATTCGATAAAAAAAAAAGATAATTTTCTATTGGATATATTGGAAATATTTTTATTAAGGATTTATACAATACAAAAAATTTTAAAAAATATATTTTTTCGAATATAAATTTCGAATTTTTAAATTTTTTTATTAATGCGATGAATGCAATTGTTTTTTCTCAGATAAAAATTCTTATTAATTTTTAATTTTGTTTCATGTAAAAAAATCATGTGAACAAATATTAACTCGTGGGCCGGATTGAAAACTGGCGGCGGGCCTGATTTGGCCCGCGGGCCGTAGTTTGCCGACCCCTGAGCTAGACGGTGTACTTATACTGCGAAAAACTGTCAAATAAATACTTTATGCACATTCACATAAATATTATTATGACGAGAAAATTCCACAGCTATTCAATAAATATAAAAATAGTATTACGAATTTTCAAACATTAAGATTTTTTAGTAATTAAATATGTACGTGTATAATACATTACTAGACAGACGTAAAATTAATATTTAATGTCTGGCAAAACATTAAAATAACATGGAAAACGAGTATGGTAAAAAATATTAAATAATAAAATACGTTTATTTTAATAGAGTATGCTTTTCTTAATACCAATTTTTCTTTTTAATCCATGTAACATTAGAGAAGTATCACGTTAAAAATATTAATATCCATGAAAATTTTTCTGAATTAAAAGATTGTACAATATAAATTATGATAAAAAAAATAAATCATTTTAATTAAACAAATCCTTTTAGCAGTTTTAAGACGCAGCTTTTTTGAACGAGTAAAACATAAAAATCATTTCTCTAACTATTATATAAAATGAAATAATTTCAAAATTGAATGTTAAATAATTTAATTCGAAACAAAAGAAAATGAATAACTCACGGAAAAATCTAATATCTACCAAATGTTGTAGCACTAATAAATTTCAAGAAAACTTCGTTATTTCACAGTAAGAATACAAATATATTTAAGTGTAATGTAACTTTTTAAAGAGAATTTCTTATAGTTGGCTGCTCGACTTCACCAATGAAAGAAAAAACAATAGAAGAATTGGACTTAGAAAGAACAAGCGGAGAGTTATATTAACAATTTAGAGATTACACAACGAGGAAGGAAAACAAACTCCGATGTCTTAGAGAAAAATCTATAAACCGAAAAAAGCATTTGAGTATACGAGAAGTTGACAGCGCAGTCACGAAGGATTTAAAACACTGTAACGGAAGCAGAAATTTGTTTGCACTTATTCATAAAGTGTTTAATAAATAAGGTCAGTATGTAAACTGTAGTTGTGTTTTTCATAGAATGTAAGTAAGTGTAAATGATTTTGTGCCATGGGTATCTAATATCGAAAATAATAAAATTTGTAAATTAATTGTTTCGTAGCCAAGGTAATGCTGACTGTGTATTCCTTTATCTTTGCTACGCATACATTGGAAATAGGGGTGCTATTTTCAGGTAGGTCTACGACACTAACTGTTGTTTGTTGAAATAATACAAATCTATAAATAGATAAGCGGAGATTTTCAATTATAATAAATACATATTAGGTGCAGGAAGCTATTGACGTCCACAAATGCAATGTTGAGATTTATTCTAATTTATTGTCCATATTATAAGAGGAAGAAATAGTCGTTTAGGCGCAAAGTAAAAATAATGGAACAGCTGGCAGAATTTTTGATTAAAATATTTAAAGTGGTAGTAGTTTTTGGATGTCTAGATTAGAAAGAATGTTAAGTACATAGATGGAGAGTTTAAGTATGGTGGATGATCAAATGATGCGCCTGGTTGGACGCAGCCATCAATATTCCTTAAAATAAACAGGCGGTAGAGTGGAACGTCTCGGTTGGATTAAAGACACGACAAAAGTAATAAGAAAGAAAAGTAAAATGTGATTTTGTAGTAATTCTTTGAATACTATAGCATAATCTTTTGTTTCACCCACTGCAAGAATGCTACCCCTGTACTTTGCCGTCGACACGAAAAAAAATTGTAACTGAGAATATTGACGAATGAAACCTGATAACAGAATAATTGGAATTCTCATTACCCGTCATTTCATTTTGAGATACATTTTTTATTTGCCCAAGAGGCTCGTATTACCAATAAGAGTACTCTGCGATAACGAAAACCTCTTTATCTTCTTCCCGCCGTGTTCATATTTCGTTCGTTTTCGTCGAATTCTCGGCAAGACTTTCGTATTATTTCCGATCCGCTTTCAATAAATTATTTTAAAAAAAAACACAGTTGACAGATAGAAAAAAGTACTTTAAACTAAAGTCAATATTTTAGATATATTTTTGTCCGAAATAAAATGCTCAGACCGATCAACGTTGTCTTTGTACTAATAAGATATCCACTTAAAAAAAAAAAAACATTTGCCTTCATATTGTGCGGTTAATTTTGTATTTTTTTTTTATCAAGAATTGACAATTAGTTTCTGCCAATTCTCTTGGGTGTCAGTTCTATTTTGTTACGATGTTTACTGGTTCAAATCACCGTAAAGACAAGTATAATATATTTCTTATATTTCAGTCGAATTATTGATTTTCTTTCATATTTACATTCACTCCTAGGAATTTTTTACTTCTTGTATTACATCTTTCAATAAAAAGTTTATTAAATAATTAGCAACCAGCTCTTGAGATTTTTTTTTCTTTTAAGATGTTTCACATTGAATCATATCCATATGCTTTACAATCACCTAGTACCTACGCTTGAATCGTTGAAATGTTCATACAACAGTATACTTAAAGTTATAAATTGTCAAATGACTAACTGTCTTTATAATGAACGACGAAAATCTCAACTATTTATGACGAATAAAATCTAATTAGAAATATGGAGATTATATTTTTATTAGTTTTTATGATCGTCTTCATTTAAAAAACGTATAGATTGAAATAATCTTACAAAGATAAAGCATAAGCCATTGCTAAGTTTAAATTTATCTAAACTTATGCTGATCAATAAAAACCGATATTGTCCGATATATAAACGAAAAGTCACTTTTTCGATTCTTGATAATAACAATACTGTAATAAAGTTTTTGGTTGTATAATATTAGGTAACAAATTTGGCGAAAAGTCTTCTTTAAATCTTCTTACAAATTTAATAGCGGCAGTATAATGTTACACCATTTTCCTGTTTCAGTGCCTTCGACTACTTACTGGAATCTAACTAACTTGAGAAAAGGGTCTAATGGGCAGGTACTATAAAAACTTTTGGGTGCTTTCTAAATGGCGATCTATTTTAATTAGATATACTTATTTTTGATTTTATTATGAGCAACTCTTTGGTCACCATTCGTTTAAAGATTTTATATTGTACTGATAATACTCATATACAATACATGCTGGGAATATACAAAACCATATTTTCAATATTACTTGTCATGATTATTTCACAGAGTTTGTGTTTTTTATTTACATTTGTTTCTAGAATTACGTTTTTCGGGAATGCTATCTGACAAAACAAATAAAAAAAGTACAAGCACATCATAGGTGAAACTTAAAAAGCTTTTTGGCGATTATCCAGCTTTAAAAGGGAGGCGTATATATTAGAACAGGAGTAGAAGTCAACAGCATTGCTGACATCGGTGACCTTTATGAAAATAAATACACAATTATATATTTTAATTGTATTAAAAGCTAGTGTACTGTTCTATTTTCAATTAACTTAAGCCATACGTAAGTCTAAGTAATTTATTGAGTTAATTATCAAAAAAATAGGTGATTTCATGGATAAGTTAAATTAATATTTAAAGAGATGTTACAAGTATTTAAAAATGTATATGTAATTATTTTTGAAATAGTAATTCAGAAATTGGCGTCTTACTGATTTTTAATTGATAACTAGTTGATAGCTAATTGTTGCCAGGTTGGGAGGTGTATTACAAAAAAAACAAAGAAAAACATACAATTTTGTTTTTAATTTAAATCGTTTCACAAGTTTGCTATGCCTTAATTATTATTGTTTCATATCAAGCTGTCCTTGCGAAACTATAAAAAATAATAACTAATAAAATCAATCAGTCATTCATTTCTACAAATAAAAATATATAAATGTTATGTTGAAATAAGTTGTATTCAAAATCGGAAAAGGTAATAGCAGCGCAAAATATTGTTTAACTTTTTTTACCATTCCGTTTCTGTATACAACGTTATTTCAACATAGCATCCATATTTTTTTATTATGTATATTAGATAAAAAAATACTTAAGCCATTTACATGGGGCTTATTCATAAAGCGAGTGTGATTATAGTTGAAACCAAACAGCATCTGATAATTATTTTATAAAAGAAGAAAATTGGTGGTAGTATTTATGTGTTTTTTCAGCAGTATCATTGAGTAAGAAAAAAAAAATTTGACGTAATATATATTAACGGAAAAAAATATTATAAGAACGTTGGTAGTGGAGAAATAGCCGCACACTTAAGCATCACGGATGTCGCTATTTTATGGTTTCAAATCCCAAAAAGAGCGTTAGTATAATGGACTTTAATTGCAGTGAATAAAATATTTGTGATACAATAATTTATGAATACTGTAATTATTTCCTTTCAATCATCATCTCCTACTTTAATGAAGATATGAGAGACCTGTAATGTACAACCAAATACAGTGGCCCAGCTAGCAATTTGGGACCCCCATGAAAATGTCACGCAAGGTCCCATCCACACGAAATTTGTTGTACAGTGAAACCACGAATCTAGGTTTTTCAAAAGACCGTAATAAACAAACGAAAAATGTGGGAAATCGATAATGCGGTAAATCTTCAAATAATACAAAAAATTATTAATTAAGAATTTCGACTGAGGGTACTTGATGGAATTTCAATATCATCAAGTCAGTTCAAGTACATCCATGCACTTGGAATGCCTGAAGATGCCGAAAGGCGAAACCCGGGTCGTTAGTGACAAAACTCATGGAAAAGTATAAAATTCAAACATTTCAAATTTGACAAAAAATTATGTTTAATTTTTAGAAGGCATATTTACTTATTTCATTTTTTTTAAATTAAAGAATATATATTTTTATATTTTTCAACTGCTTTATAAATACTAAGTTGGCTATTTGCAGTTTGGCATTTAAATTTTAACGGAAACCCTAAAAACTCGCGTATTTTTAAGTTAACGCTTTTTGCTATGTGAATTCGTTTTCAGTTTCTCAGCTAGAGTTTTAGTTTTCTTCATTTAGGCATTTTAGTTGTGAGTTAGAAAAATTCGCGAAACGATATGTAAAGCAAGACTATTTATAAATGAAAAAAATTTTTTCACCAAAAACGGCCAATCGGGATAATCTTTGTGACGGGACGATAATATTTAAACGATAGATCGAAGAAATCAGTTAATCAGGGAACGATTAATGCGGGATTATTTGACACTGTTCTTATAGGTGCTTGGACGGAACTATAAAAAATAAACGATCTGTGCAGACAATCGAAGGTGTATATATAAATTTTGGGCTCTCATGACTTTGCTATGCCACTGACCAAATACAATCTGACCTATTTATTGGCAGCAAAGTCATGACGATTGAATTTATAATTTTATTCGCGGTGTTTCAATAACAGTCAAAAAATTAAAAAATCTGCAATACAGGTCAGACAGACGTAGAGTTGGTCAAAATTGAAATTGAATTCTTGTAATGTAGAGACATTTAGAGTATAATTAAATCATAATAATTTAATACTTTCACAAGTAAATCTATGTGTCTTTATCTGGCAATACTGAGTAATACAGTTGTACAAATGTCAGTAGGGATGTCTTAGTGTTAGTTAATATGAAATTGATGGCACGTTCAAACTCCTACCCTGTTAAATTACACACATGTCGAGTTTCACGGTTTCCGGGAAGGATTTCCGGTTACGATACGTCATATCCTGCAAGCTCAGCATAATCTCGTACAACATACTCAGTACGCTTGACTACACTGCCTAATTCCCCGGTATAACGGACTTGTACTTGAATTTTAATCTTTGTTTTGATTAGTACGTCGTAGTATTTCTAATCAATTATAACACCTGACTATTACGTACTAATAAAACGTATTACTGTACTTAAAATGAAAAGTGTTTATTGAAATTATCACGGACAAACAAGAACTTAATGAACAAACAAAAATATCAATAACAGCTAAAAATCTTTCTCACGAAAAAAACACTTCAAGTGTTACAACATAAAAATAAACTATTCGACGATTATGAATAAGTTTAAACACAATAATAATCATAAAAACATTGAATTCTTTCGTAGTTATATAATTATATCTTTGTGTTTTTGGTTACAACTGCAAAGCTGGTTGAAAACTTATATTTTAGTTTTTAAACTCTTTCGTTTTGATAATTTAATATCCTATTAACAAAAAAAATACTTTCTTTCACAATATATGATTTTAAACGATTCATAACTTTTAATAGAATTTAAACTTCAAGAAGAATGCTTTCTACTTTAGTAAGCGAGGGGCTTATTACAGCGTTGATATGATTGTTATTTAATGTTTCAGTGGTGTTTTTGATCCGTCTTAATTTAATTAGCCATCAGATCAGGTAGAAAATTAATGGATAACGTTAAGTTTTCAACGAAGGAAGTCTGAGCAATAATTAACTGGAATTTAAACTTCTTATACTTATCAAAAGGGTGAGCATGAAGTCAGCGATGGCATAAATGTGAACCGAAAGAAGTTTTAATTCCACTAATTGGCAATCTGCCAAGTCATAAAAGGTGAAATGAACCCAACAAACAGTTTCACAGATGGTTGAGTTTTCTAATTAATTTTATATGTTTCAATAATCGCATGATTTATGAATTTTCTCGTGCACCGTAAATAATAACACAAGAAGCTTAAAACAGGATTAGCGCACTCACCTGGAATGAGTTTGTAGACTTTAAACGTGAACAAAGTCGAGTACAGGTTTGCTTAGTTCAGTTTTTCCCAAACTATGTTCCGCGGAACACTGGTGTTCCATTTAACTTGAATAGGTGTTCCGCGAACGCTTACATAACTTGAAAACATATCTTTTGCAATGTTTTTCGATAACGGGAGTAAGGATGAATCTGGGGCTCAACATCCATATTCTGTGACCGCTAAACTAGTAGGCTTAAACGCAAGTGATTAAAAAATCGAATTGATTTAATCAGTGATTTTAATTTGAAACAAAAAAAATAAGGATTAACCATAAAATGATTTCTAGTTGAGTTTGTCAGAAGAGTAATTTAATAACATATTTTAACTTTTAGGCTTTAACCAACCTAAAAAAAACTAAGTGTTCCGTTAAAACTTCCAAAGTTTCTAAGTGTTTCATTACAAAAAAAATTGGGAAACCCTGGCTTAGTTGATCAGTTATGTGTGTATAGTTGATACCCTTTATAATTACAAGAAAACTGAAGCAAAATTTATGAATTATGAAGAACTTTAAGTTCGTATTAAACTAACAAGGTAAATTTACACATTTGCTTGGCAGTCCATTTTCATGAATAAATCTCAAGCACAATGTAATTATCGTAGATGTTAACATGTGAATTCATTAATTAACATCCGTAATTTGTCAGTGTTAATGCCTTGAAATAGAAGTAAGCTACACTTATGCCTTTCGATGCTCGTTTTTTCCATCAAATAAGTTTTGTTGTGTTGGTCGACAAGGCATCTCCGAACATGTTAACCGAAAGATCCTCTGACAAGTGAGGCACAGTAAAATAGTGACGGTAACATGAATAATATGCTGATTTTGCAGCTAAATAATCAATGATGTTGTGCCTTATCTACTTAGTTGGCTCAGGAAAGTTTTTAGCAGATTTATTGAGTTTTTTTATGGAATTCTTACCCTTTATAAAACTGATCACCAACCATATAATGTGTGATCCATATCAATATTTTTTTACTTGCCCTCTTCAAAAAGACAGATTTAAGAATTAACTTACCCCTAGTTCTTGTTGAAATAACTTTTGTAGGGCGCTATAACAATAGCAGATTAAAAGCAACTCGGAGGCTCCATGAGCAGTTTATTTCGAGGCTCTTTTATTTATATCAGGTAAGGGCGTGAAATTTCAAGATAAATATAAATAAATGGAAATTGAAAAACTCAATTATTGATCGCACCTAGTTATGGGAAACCCGTCACATATTTTTTATACATATATTACAAGTAACTAGCGAGTAATATGGTTGAAGAAATAAGGAATTTAGAAATATAGTAAAGAAAATGAAAAGTTTTGCTTATTATTTTCTTTTTCTTATTAATACACTGAACCCCTTTTTACACGATTTTTTATACGATTTCGAAATACTACGGTGCCAAAAAAAGAGAAAAAAAATTGAACATTCATTTAACAATGCGTAACAGTAATTTGGAATTTCCTACATCCCTCGCATGCAATTACTAGTCAGTACTATTCATAGATAGATATTAGGCTAGTACAAAGAGAGGCTTGATTTTTACAATAAGATACAATACTTTTACTTGAAGATACAATAAGCAAAAATGAATTTTATTTTTTTATATCCTGAATTGATTTTTATACAAGGAAACCTATACACCATAGTTTTTTTTTTATTTTATTATATTTTTTACACGAAATCGCGTGGAACGTATCTACCGTGTAAACAAGTTCAATGTGTATGCAAACTCTTTGAAATCGGGAATGGTGATTTTGTTTGTTAAAGCGTTGGTAAAAAAACATTTATTACATTGAATTATACAAAATATTCTAGATGTAGGATCCTACGTGCTGAAATAATCATATGTTTTGTACAAGCTATGTCAAAATTAATTTGAATTTTTGTGTGTTTTTTCACGTGTAGTATTTTATAATTTTACTTTTCCATAATTATATGAATGCATCAAAAAGATTTTACGGAGGAATGACCGCGATAAATCAAGCTGCCCAAGCAGGTGTGCAGGGATTTTCCTTTCGTACCTACGGGACAAACGGGGAAGGGAGCATTTGGGCGAGATGTACGTGACAGTCATCCATACTGCGGAACCGATTGCATATTTTATGTAAATTGCAGAAATCAATAACAGTGAACTTCTGAACACAAGCTGTATGGTCAAGTGCCCAAAACAAAGATGTTAGATTAAAAAAATAAACTCTCAACAAAAGTACCAAATGATTACAAATCAAATAAAATTCTTAATTATTGCAGTATAAAATATAAATAAATCATTGGTTGTTTTGAAAAGATTAAAATTTAAATCGTTTAATTCACAATCATGAAAGATTTTGCATAATATTTAAACCATGTCATTTAATACAAACTATAAAGTTGTACAAAATTTAAGTTTTCGAAAATTGCTTAAAAATATATAATCACTGTCATGATTTTGCTATCAGCTTGTAAACACTATGCATTCATTTTTATATGTCAAAAAAAGATAAACCAAAAAATACTAAGGCATTTATTTATGTTAATTTGACTGAGAATATATTTTTTGTTGAATACATAAATTCGAAGTTCTTAAGTTCAAATGTCTTTTGACAGATTTTTGATTAACTGTACTAAAGAAAAGGTTAAGATAAACAAAAAATGTTTAACGCCACAAAAAAATAGTTAATTCATTTTAGTATATTAAAAGCCTAGCCTTAATTTTCCGCACAAAATTATTTTTTTGATTTTATTTTCCCCACTTATAACTGCAGTATCTTTGAAGCTTAAATATCAAAACACAATAAAACTACTCAAGACGAAAATTCATGACTCTCAGAGTTCATTATTTGAAAATTTTTGTGCGACAAATATTTTTTATATGGTATGGTAATGATTTGATAGTAAAAAATCAAACATCATACCCAATTAACAGTGTAACAGGTTGTTAAAATAATATCAAAATCAGCGCGGCAGATGATGCCAAAAAACGAATTGAGATAATTAAAAAAAAATGTTTTTAACAATTCCACGACTTGAATATAATATAATCGTAAAAAGCTCTATCACAGTCGTTAGCATGTAATGCGATATTAATATAAAACAAATGAAATTAATGATGTTGTAACATTTTTATATATTAGTATGAATATTTGGAAGCATACTTTCAGATATTATGGTTCAAAATATTTTACATTTACTGCGTTATAATATGTAAATATTTATAAACTAACCTTTAAAATTGTGCTACTGTATATGACCACAATAATAACATTTTGGCAACCGTAAATAAATTGGATAATTCGTCAGAACAGTATCCTCTTTCGGGTTTTTTAATTAAAATTTTCCATGAAATTCACAACGGTTTTCTAAATGAATAAGCATTTGTAATTTTTAACCGCATTAGAGATTCACTCTCTCGTGGATCGAGATTCATTTTTATATTTTATAATTAATTAATATTAATATGTACCTCGTAAAAAGAAAAGTTTTTTGATTCTTTTTTTACTACCTTAAATGTCATAAAAAAATCACTGAATTCAAATTTATTAAAAGTGCATAGAAATGCGATGCTATTTTTGAGAGTTTATAGTCAGATTGTTACTAGATTTTTAAAAAAAACTTGACAGCAATTAATCGTTAGAATGTTTCACTTTACATTAATTAAAAATAGTACAATGTTCATGTTAGGTTCATTTCAATTCTAATCACTCCATGCGAATTGCTTGGTTATACAAAGAAATATAAATTTGGGCGTAACTCAATTATTTTCCAGGTCCATAAAATAATAGATAAAATTTATTTTTTGTAAAGAAATTCCGCATTTTTTTCTAAAAACGCTCTTTTTGTTTAACTACAACACTAAAATGATAAATCAAGTAAAAAATGGAGTACAATAAACTGATAGCGTGCTTATACCCAAACTTTACACAAATTAAGTAAAAATTCACTATAGAAATCGTTACGAGGGAAATACACTCGTGCAGTAGTTCGTTTTCTGTAAAATCGCATACAATAAGAAATAAAAAGGTGTTTAACGAGTTTTAAGAAACGATAACAAGTTGTTGTTTGATAATCTGTCGTTTCATTATCAAACACTTTATTAATTCTTTGATGAGTATCGACGTAACTGTACGTCGAAGTATCTTATAATTTTTTATTTATCGACATTCTCATATATTTTATTGATTTTTTGTTATTTCTTCAGACATAGATACTAGACACATTCATCAGTGATTTTTGGCCGCCGCACTTTTATTATGTGTTGCAAATGAATAACAGATTTTTAAAAATGGTTATTTTTGTAAAAAAATCGGTGGCCATGTAATATAGAGCATACAATTTCATTTGGGATTAATTACTTCCTGAAATCGACGTCTGTAGAGCGTCACATGTTTAGAGATGAGAGAAAAATAAGATCTAGACGCAAAATCTAAGTAACTATGCGTTTTATCATCCAAAAACATATTTACTTCTTGAAATGATAATTAATATTCTTCCCAGATTGACCTGTACCAAAATAGTGTTTTTTGTATATTGTGTGTACTACAAATAATCAAAATAAAAACAATATCTAATTTAGTAAAAGTTAACTCACTCCTCAATACAAACAAGGGCTGAAATACAAACGTTGTCGAGTGAAAAATGAACGATAAAAAACAATGGAAATAATACATACATCGGGTTTGTAACAAAGTGTTTAATGTTCAACATTTCTATTATCATCTCATAAAAAAAAAGAGTTTGAAAAGCCAAATAACGAACAGTTCTCGTGAAACAATGTATGATGGAACGTCTTCAGTAGGAGTTTATGCTTCACATTCGAAAATGTATATTTGTTTTGATTTATGTTTTCAGAATTGATTATTGCACATATTGAAATGTTACTTTCTCGACTGGACAAAATAGAAAATTCGACACTGTGTGAAAAATCGTATTTTCGAAACGTACAGCATCCATTTCCCAAAGTAAGCCGTCCACAAATTGATTGAGGTATGCGTTCAGGGTGGACCTCTAAGACCCTGACACTTAATGGATTGGCTCCTGGAAAAAAGCTTCTGAGATAAGGTTTTATGACTCCAGCTCGGTGAAATTCTGAGACCCAGCGGTCGTTTTACTGCCCCAGTACATAACAATATAAATTATTGAGGCTAGTATTTTGTAGGCTTTACGTGGGATTGTCAAGTTAATCGAATTAACAATGAAAAACATATTTGATTAGTGTCGTCATTCTATGTTGTCAATTTATTTTGAGTTTTCACTGTAACTATGAACTGTGTACATATATTATCCATCAATATTTCATTGAAACGTTTATAACTAATCCGAGACTATTTTTCTCGATTCCGTTATGTCAAAAAGCTATCTATGGTCATTTTTTGTCAATCATATTACCTTCTAAATAAAATACCAACTTATTCAGGGTAGTCAGATACTATAAAAGAATACATTTTAAACAAGTATTGACAGTGATTATATATTATAATGTATAATAATATATCATATACTATTCGACATTTCTTCTACTTTTGGTATTGCAGGTATAAGTTTGATAGAAATAATTTTGTTTTAAAAGTTTTGATTTCATTCTTCGGATTTTAAACCTAAAACGGACAAACTTTGCTTTCAGTCATTTTTAAGTTATTACACTGATAAAGTATTTAGCCATTTTTGGTATCGTTTTAATAAATAATATTATTTAAGCTCTGGGCCATAAATACAATTTGAAAACACTTAAGAAATGATATGAATTGACAAAGAAGAGTACAGCGAAAAAGAAAATTTTGGCATCGAAAACTGATCTTTTCTAGTAGATAAATAAGTCTCAAATATTAATCAATACTTTTTAAATGGATGTAATGAATAATAGATCCATTTGATTTTATTTTTTAACGAATTCAAGTGAAAAACTAGACAAGAAAATGTAATTATTATTACCATGTTAACTTTTCTTATTTATTTCTTAACCACTTGAATGTCACCGTACCCGGTCGGGAACGATTAGCTACGACATTAAAATTTAGTGACAAAGAACCTGCTAGATAACACCAAGGTGAATCATCGTAAGTGTATATTGAGAATTTAAAGCACCAGAGAGAACCGAGACGTAATTTAGATGATTAAAAATTGTTTATTGTTTATTTTCGTATTTCAAGATTAATTCTCAATCGTCAGAATATGATTTTAAACATTTTTTTAAAGAAAAGAAATAATAAGGAGTATTGTTATTATTTTTTTTTCAAGGATTTCACTCAACTTGAGAAGCCAATTAAAAAAAATGCCGTTAACTTAATGTTCGAATAAATTTCCATTGATTCAGTAAAAAAGTATGCCTGCCAATCTTTTGTTATTTTGATACACTTAACTAAATTGGAATCAACTCTGGAAATTCTTTCCGGGTGGAGAAAATAACATACCAAATAAAAAAAAAACTGGTAGGAGAGAAATGTACACATTATTATCAATTGAATGATTTTAACTGCCGACAGTATCAAGTCTTAGTGGGTATACCTTGTACAACATAATATTATATTTAGATAAAATCAAAATTTCGATGACTGATTCTACATTTTTATATCGTTAATAGAACAAGCTTCTTAAGTCGAGTGAGTATTTCCAACTGAAATTATGAAATCATTGATTATTAGTAAATTATCAGACAGCACCAAATTGATAAAAAAGTGTATTATGAGGATGTGTCAGCACAAATTGTGAACAATTAAGTAAGAGATGAGACTGTTTTACATTTCGCGAGTTTATGTAATTTTCTACTAAATAGTTTGGATAACTTTAATTTAACCAAGAATTTAAATTGCGCTGACATATATAATAATATTTGACTTAAAAAGACACATGGAACGTGTATTGTATTAATTTAGTTTTGTAAGTATTTCACATTGTTCTGTGACTCTTGTTACCACACACATCGAGGCAAGAATCTCTCAACTTCACAATAGAATCTTAGAATGGTAGAAAAGTAATATTAATTTATAACTATTTAACACCGCTATCTCATGAGTATGTTTTGTAATAAAATAAAATTCCTACAAAGTGTGTGCTTTTCTTTTTAAAATAAATATTTTGATAGGAACCGCAGCCGGATGGGGTGCCATGACGTCATTTTGAAATGTTTAACATATTTTAAGTGCGGGTAAAATATGGTTTTATCAAAGATGTGAATTGAAAAATAATATTTATACAAAGTTTTTAAGCTCATAAAACTTTTGAGAACGAAAATGTGTCAAAATTTTTGAATACGCACTACACATTATAACTTGAACATGTGACAATGTGTGCAATGATTGCGTAAAAATATATTCAACATATTTTATCGGTACGTTTTTTTGTAAACCATTTAAAAGTTTTCGCGTCATTAAACAATTAGTAAAACTTAGATTTTTATGTAAAAGTTGTCCAAAGATTGTCAGTTTTTTAAAAATAAGCAAAGGTTGGTCATTCTTTATTCACTTCAATCAGTGTATAGACAATGACCATGAGTAGAGAGTTTTCTCAAAACATAAGGGACCGCCTTCTCGGTTAAATGCTAACGATTAAAAAAGCTAAATACCAGAGCAATTAAAAAAACAACAAATGAATAGTTATACATTTTAATTACTCTCAACCCGACAAGGCGTTGTTATTTTTAATCGTGTCGAAAAATACATTACATTTTAGTTCACTCTTAAGTTTAGACCGCAATAAAGCTTTTACTGTCCATTCGTCCACTCTATCTCTTTCTTCAGACTATAGTTTGCTTATGATTATTTAAAGTATCCTTTCAAAAGGTGCAGATGTTGCAGGCTGAAAAAATATTGTATAATATAAACAAGTTTTTTTTTGAATAACTGAATAGTTGTATCCATGTTCCTTCGTAACATGTGTTTTCCCACATCTACTTTGCCAAACAAAAAGCTTTGGAAATCGCTACTTTATCATACAGTTCTTCCATGTTTATTGCATTATTTGTTAGAGTATTATTATATTTTTCATTTAAATCAACAATTTCAGATCAAGTAAATTAATTAATTATTGTTTATCCGAAGAAAAGTTTCTGGTTATATAAAACATGATTTTCCATACCTGTTCCTTAATTGAAGAAAAGAAATTCTTGTTGATAATATTATATCTTCCAGTTATCTAAAGAAACGCTTCTTGAAGAATTCATCATGACGCCTTAATTCGAGATTTGTTCGTAATTTCTCAATGTTCACCTTAGTTGCATTCGTTTAGTCGCTTAGAATAATTAACTAAACAACTCAGTAATTAAGATAGATTTGGTAAACAATTTTGGTTGTCTTTGCAAAATGCACAAACCCCTAATAAAATTCAGCACACTTTTTTTATTTTTACTTAATAAGTGAGACAAAATGACGAACTGGACGAAATTCCGGAACCACACCTTCCGGAACCAGGACAGATAAGTCATATTTAGATTTAAATTAACACAATGACGGTAAAATTTATAAGCTGTGGATATTAATTTTTGTTCTTAATTAAAATCCGAAAATTCTTACAAAGACATATTAAGCCACAACTTATTTTAACGGTGAAATATGGATAAAGGTACTATATACCGGAGATTAACGTCTCTTCTAATTACACTAAATGTCTTGCTACAAAATAAACAGGGAATACAATTATTATTTTGAAGTAATTATTTTTTAAGAAATTCTTCAAAGCACTTAAATAGTTAATTAAAGCATTCATGAAAATGTTTATTAATTCATTTTTAGCTACGACACAGATTTTGTGGCATAAATAAAATATATCTGATACACAAAAGAATGACGTTTTAAAAGCTTTTAAATTCACTAACAAAATCTGCGCATTCGTTTGATTTAAATTAAACTTGAAAACAAAATCAAATAATGTTGATTGGATTTAAGAGTGTCCCCTTCATGACTATTTCTGTCTGACGGTGTTGTATCGTAAATAAATTGTAAGGCAAAGGTTTCAAACTTGTGAGCTAAAAGCTTAATTGTTTGAAAATATTTTTCTCTATTGATTGATACACTAAGATTCAAGACAAAAGTAATTAATTATAATATTTAAAAACTAAGTTAAAGTTATGATAACATGTATAAAAAGTTTAATGTTGATCACAGAATACATATATAATAACACTAACTTTTTTGATTGCCGGAACTAATAGAAATATGTTATTTTCATGTATTAAGTTAAATAACTACCACCAAAAACAATCGGCTAATTAATCTTTAGTGATTTGTATTGTATTTGAATAATACATTTACAATTGTTGGTCTAATATCCGATTGTTATTGATCATTTTTTTTTTAATATTTGTCTGTAATGTGTTTCTTCCTTGAAATGGTCTTAAGTCTAAATAATTTAATACTAAGAACTGGAGCAGGGCTAGTGGTTAACTAATCTTTCTTGCTACGTTGTTTTAAGATTGGAAGAGAAAAAAATATACATCACACACACCCATGGATTTGAACAGAAATCGATTAAAAAAATTGTTCTTACTGAAGCTTGAGCCCGTGAGACTGGTCACGAAAGCCATCGACGTTCACTACTGCGCCACAAATCCGAAGATTCAAATAATATCAAAGACAATTTTATCTGATCCGACAAAAAAACAGCGTAGCGCTAATTTACAATTTGTTATGTAACAAAGAATGCTATGATATAGAAAATTCTGGAAAATATATTGGAGATCAAATAAAAAAAATCTTTTATTGCGAAGGGGTGGGGGCGCACGAAAGCTTACGGTCGATTGAATTTTCAATAACAAAGACGAAATGAGAAGTGACGCCTTGTCTTTGAAGAGAAACATTTCAATTGGAAACCAATGCCACCAAAGGAAATTGAGCCTGAAAGTCCTGATACAAAAGCAGATGAAAACAAACGGAAAGCTCACACATCTAAGGGAGACAGGATAACAATATGACTTTTGAAAACAAATGTCAAGGGTCTTGATTATCTCAAAGAGTGACTTTTATATAAAAAAAAATCAACCATATTCGATGTAAATATATATAATACGGATGTCTGGCGCAGCATCTTAACAGAAGTTGATTTATGAAAACTGGTTAACAGCCGCTAAGCCTGAAACTCTTGGAAAGAAAAAAATGGAAGGATGGAGATAGGAAAGAATTAACTTGTAGTTTATTGATGTACTCTCGCTATGTACTTCTTGTTTTAATAAAAATATACATTTTATACATTGGTACATATCTTAGTATTCGAGTATAAATTCATCAATTGCCCGTACGTTTTGGTCGACTAGATATGTTGTATCGACATTTTTTTTGTGTAAATCGTGACGTTCTTTCCAGTTATATAGTAAAAAACCACCTTAAGTGTGATATAAATATTCTACAACACGAATAGTATGAGAAAACAAGTGATCTTCTAACACAAAATTTATGAAAAAGCTTTAAACAGCCATAATAAAACAATGACACTTTTGACAAAGTATTGCTTACCCCTCCCCCATTAAAAAAATATGAAATACGAGAAATCAAACAAGTGGGCACCACAAACAAACAGTATGAATGCCCAGATGCGTTGACCAGTCGGCTAAAGAAGTCTCATTATGATTTATGCACTGCAAATAAATTAGAATGTTTTTTAGTTTATTAGCTATATTTATTTGAATAAATATGTTTCAAAACTTTTTTTTATCCATGTCATATGGCATCCTAAAAAAGGTTTCTCAACATAAGTTATTTTACAACAACTGCTATCAGTCACTCAACCTCTCTTATTCAAAGAGAGTAGTAGGGATATAAGGATAAGGTTAGGACAGGACTAGTGGTTATCTAATTGCTCTCGCTACACCCAGTTATTAAAAGATCAGAAGGGTGGGAGGGGAGGACATTTTAGACATCATAAATACCCATGTTTTCGAACAGAAATATTTCGATATAAATTTATATTAGGACTTGAACTCGTGAGATCCGGCACGGAAGCCAACAACGCTAAACGCTGGGCCATAGGACCCGACAAAAACTAATAATCAAATATTTATATTTCATATATTTCAAAACTAATAAATGAAAATATTTCGACTATAATTTATCCTTATTGATTCAAGCTGTAATGATACAGTAACAAAAAAAACAACGATTTTAGAATGTAAGGTTTAGTTATCAACGCTTGTCTATTGTTGAACACAACTTTCTTGTATTTTTCAGATTTCACGATTCGAACTTAAAGAGTTTTAGTTTAGTTGATTATAAATAAAGAACAGTATTCACTTTTTTAGACGTTGTTAATAGCTGAAAATAAAATTCGACTCTTTTCAATTTTATTTAATTGGATAACTATTGTAATGGTAACACTTCAAAGTCAAATACCAAAGTTTTCAAATTTCATTTAACGCTATGATCCGTTCTGCCAGTTATCATTAATAATATTCCGATTCGATCAGCGTAGGCAGAATAATTTTGAGACCAGTTAAAAATGCAAACTGTTAAATTTCCCGAGTTCCGAGAGTTCTCTCACCCGGCCTCCGTTTGTTTAATATTGAATGAACTCGAGATCTTTCTATTTGCACGGAGACGCAAGAGATGGCGCCGTAGTGTTTAAACATTCAGAGGATAGAATGGCTTTCCCTCCATAAGTCTATGGAATTTGCTCGGGGCTTACTTACACTGGAACTGAATTCAATTTATAAATACTGCGTAATAAAAATAGGCATTCGAATTATTTGTTACGGGTAAAAAATACATTTAATGCGTATTGTTGTAATAACATATTTCCGGATGTATTTGTTTTCCATCGGCATCGTAATAAAATAAAATATCGTCTTTGATGTAGAAGACAATCAAATACGAAGCATTCGGAATTTAAATTTTCTAGCCATTGAAATACGTTTTAGCGAGCATTGTCAACTGATCGCCATTAAGTAAAAATAATGTAGTGTTTTTATTAATATAATGCCTTTCTAATATACTATTAATATAATACCAAGTATTGAGAGTGAACACCCTAAAAGTAATGTATTACAGTTATGAAATCTAATGTTTATTTTTTATTGCATACATATTTAACGAAGGTAAATCAGCAAATCAAAATTTGTTCGGAAAATGATTGATAGAAAGGAAACAGATATTTTGTAACATTTCGCAACCCTAGTTTTAGACTATTATAACTTTAAAAGAATGTACATACATTTTAAGCTAAGAATGCATAAATGTTAAAAATATCGTTATTTACTGTCTGTTCACAATTTTTCTATGCCATTACTGGAAAAAAGAATGTCCAAATAAGAATGTAAATTTTGGTCCAATAAATGTGATTGCCAAATTAGTAAGGTAACATGGCAAGCAAAAAAAACACACTTATCTAAGACTGTATGAATCTTTAAATTAAATTATCTCAAAATTCTATTTATTTACGAGTAAAAATAAGGAGTGTATATCAGTGGCGGCCGGTCAATGTGGCATTGAATCAATGCACCCCTTGTATATGCAGGGGGCGGTTATATTTCATTAAATAATAGTCAAGCATAACATTTATAACATTCCCTCATTTTAAATTCAATAAAATAAAATATTTTTTTCTAAAATATTTATCATAGACAATAAATACATGAAGAATTTAAAATGAGTGAATGGTGTAAATGTTATGTTTGAATATTATTTCATGAAATACAACCGCCCCTGCATATACAAGAGGTACATTAATAACAGATTAAAAATATCAAAGTATTTTAGTTCTACAGTTTTTTAATATTTTTTTGCGTTGATAGCTATTTCGGCTTGCGCCATCGTCAGAACTATGTTTAAACTTATATTTTGGTCAGCTATATATACTGGCTCTGAAGAGATACACAATGCATCAAGTTATTCACTCTAACATCCTAATTATAATTACAATAGTACATTAGTACAATAGTACAATACAATAGTACAATAGTAATTACAAGGTACATTAATCTAATGCCACATTGACCGGCCGCCACTGGTGTATATGTTGAAAATTAGTTTTCGTGAAACCCCAAATATTTACAGTTGATAAAATAAAACTATTTCCTTTGTAAAAATTCCGGTATGAAACATACATTACGAGATTTTGTGATCTTGGTTGATCGCTGAATTTCGTGATATGACAAAGGAAATAAATATATGAAAAAATAAACAAAACTATATTGATATTGTGACCTTTACTTTACTGAAAAAATATACAAAATATGAAGCGTTTAGTTTCTAAAGCAGCTAAAACGACTTTCGGTAGTTTTCATATAAATAGAAACATGTCATATTTACCAAATGTGTATTATGATGGAATTTGAACATTTTAATAAGTATGCAAATAAACTAATTCGCAGGAAATGTATCATTTGTTTGCCAACGGGCTTACCAATTGACTTAATCATTCAAAGGGCAATTGAAATTCACACGTTGATTATTTATGTTGGTTTCAGAATCAACCGAAATTTTTGGTCTGAAATATGAGAGTTTTTGGGATTTTTGAAAACTATAACATTGTCCACTATATTGCTGAAAAACATCTCTATATATATGTACACATATATCTTACTCCACATCGAATTAAAACGGTTGCTGTCTAATACAGTGATGGGGAACCTTTTTCTCTCTAAAGGCCGCATTCATTTTTCTGATTCGACATGAAGGCCGCAGTAAACATTGACTAGGGAATTTTTTTCCGGAAGCAACTTCATACCAATATCTAAAGCCCAGAAATTTTCGGATTATCCAAAATTACCAGAGTGGAACCTTTTTTTTAGGTCTATGAAAGATTTTGACATAAAAAATACCAAGAATTTACGAAATTACAAAAATTTACAGACTTAGATAATTGGCGAGAAGGCCGCACCAGAGTAGCAAAAAGGCCGCACGCAGCCTTAAGGTCACAAGTTACCCACGCCTGGTCTAATATATAAAAATGAATGTTTGTTAGTTCGTACTTTATGCGTTGCCACACCGCTCGTCCGATTGCAATAAAAGTTTGACAAACTTTTTGTTTGCATTTCCAGGAAGGTTATAGGCATAGTAAAATTAACTTACATCAGGTATTATCTATAAAAATCAATGTTTGTATGTCTACCATACAGTTCATTTTGACAACGTATGCTTGCACTTGCGCGAAAGTTGTAGTACAATTAATTTACATAGAAAATCGGCAGTAAACGTTAAAAAGACAAAAAGAAAACATGCACTTCAATAAACACAAAAACTTTCTTTCTTTGAGTGAATTATAACGTTAATTGAAAAAATGTATAAAAGCCTAATTAGGTATCTTATTACTTATTTTTTTAACAACGTAATTTGTTAACTAAAGAATTTTGTAAATGTAAAATTTTGTTTCTCGTCACTGATTTAGAAAAAGAAACTTTCTTTTATTGGAATCGTAAATATATCTTTATACAGTGGGTAATGGAAGCAAAGATAATTTCCGACAATATCCCAGGGCAATAATTTTTTCACTGGAAAAAGTAATTTCCTTATTATAATTCATAAAATTCATGCAAACATTCTGATATGAAAAGCACTTTAGTGTGACATAATGAATTTATGGAGAAGATATGAATTTCTTACTGACATTAAGAATATTCCATTTCACTAAAAATATGTTATTATCACGAGAATCATTTACTTCACGTCTTTAAACAAACTAATAGATAATATTCGTAAAAACAGATTTGTTAATTTTTTAAAAAACATTTTCACTTTCACTGTGTTAGTAAAGAATCTCAAGATTAGTAGTTTGAAAAGAACTGATTGTAATTCACGTTATATTTTTCAATATAGTAAGAATATAAATATGGGACTTAAAGAAACTTGTAGTTTGTATCACTAGAATGTAAGAGTTTTTTTTTAAATAAAAAAAAATGCATTACACTTTGCAAAAACATCAACTAGGAAATCAATGTATAAAAATGTTCGAAAGCTCGCAATCGGTTACAAAGCCGGCATATCACACATATTCGTGGATCAATATTTTGACGTCTTTCTTTTGTTTTACCGTTTTTCAGTCTTTATAGATCTAAAACGGTGGTCACCGAACTACGGACTGCGAGCCGGTCTGGCTCTCAAATAATTTTCACACGGCCCCCAATTTTTTATATAGAAATGTCTTCTTCCCAAAAAAATGTTCCGCCCCGCTTCTCGTAAAATTCTATGACCCTCGATCTTAAGTAAAAATAATATTTGAATTCAAGAAAAAAAAAACTAGATCTCAACTAGGGTATCCAATCCCGGAGCCGTTTTCCAATCCCGGGATTTCGTGATTGATTAATTTTGAATCCCGGGATTGAGATTTTCTCACCGAGGAATTTTAAATCCTCAATTCGCTATAATTTTTCCTTGGATTCTCACAGAACCTCGTTTTTTTTTTAGCTCACCGAGGAATTTGAAATCCCCGATTTGGCATACTTTTTCCCAGAATCTCACAGACTCGTTTTTTTTTAGCTCACCGAGGAATTTGAATTTGGCGATTTCGTGTAAATTTTCGGGATTTGCTCAAAATTTCTGAATCCCAAAATCCCGAGATCGCGGCCATCTCAATCCCGGAATTTTGGGATCAGAAAATTGAACGGGATTGGATGCCCTTATCTTAACCATTAATATAAATATGTCAAAAACAGTTCAAAAATAAAGAAACGACCTAATTTGTATTTCAAAAATGAATTAACAGCCACAAAGATTTACATAAGAGTTTCAGATTATCTTGATATTAAGCACTAATGGCTCTTCATTAAATTAAGTTACTTCAAAGAAAAAATAGAAATGAAATGATCCATTAATTGAGCAAATTTAAAAAAATGCTTTATTGCCTCGTTAGGAGATTATACGTATGCGAATAAAAATTAATTATTTTGATGCCCAGATGTGCAGAGTGTAGGGCTGTCAAATATTTTAATAGAGCTAATAAACTACTACAAAAACAATGTAAAATTAATGTTTCAGTGTTATTCGGATAAAAGAGCTGACGTAAGCTGTCAAGTCATAGTTATTGTTTACAAAGCTTATATACATAGGTGGTTCAATGTAAAATTAAATTTTGATAATTGTTTTATCCCACTTGTTGTGTTACAAAATGTTACACGTGTTTTGCCTCTTTCGATGGAGTATCGACGATTTTTAAAGAACTTTTCTATCCAATTATTAATATTAATCGAAGATTTTAAGTTGAACACACGATTATTTAAAATCATAAATTCTTAAATATGTATTTATTAACTATTTTATTTTCAAAGCTATCTACGGACATTTAAACAATAGAAAAAATACCAGTATTTTAAAATTTAGCAAGCTAATCAAACTAAAGTTCCGGTTTACACAATCCTCGGGTCCGTATCTTTAATAATAGTCGTGATAAAGTAATAATTTGGGTAGCCGTCATCTGGTTCCACGAAAGGATCATTAATTTATTAAGTTTGTCAGCGGAGCGAATGACTTGTCAAATATTGAATGAGCGAAGAGTAACTAAAAACATGGCATCCACACGGCGTCTTCCCACGAAGAATATTTCCAACAATGCGCGGAGTTAAGAACTTTGTCAGGAGATTTATGTGTTATGAAACTATGGTTATTTTGTTAGGTGATAACTTTGAGCTACGGCAGGGATGGCATGCTCAATAATTTGTTAAACATAAACAAAATTATGTAGGCGCCCCTTAACTTCAACACAGAAAATTTTCGCGTCTTCAAAGGGCTTAACACAAATGTTATATATTATGGGAAAATATTTTGAAGATTTAGTTGCAATTAAATAAAAATGATCAAATAATGAAACGTAATTTAATTTACATTATATGAGAGATAATTTGTTATCTTAAACATATCCGCTTTAGTCCATTCACCCCAAATTTGATATCGCGTCAAAAAAAAATGATAAATTCAATTGATGTACACGTAAACACATGTAGAAGAAAGTGATAAAATTAAAAATAAAATCAAATTTAATAAAGATTTTGTTAATGTAAACAATGAACTCATTCTATGTGAAGTATTGCAAGGATTTTCCGAAACGAACAATGCAAATACACGTAATTCCACTGTATCAATATTTAAAGTTTGCGCCCATAGTCAATGTCGAAAGTACGTTTTTGTTTTTGAAATGGATGAATATTTTGCTAAATTAGTAATAAACAATTTTTTTTGGTTGAAAAACTCACGAAAAGATTAGAAATATTTAAAATTTCACAAAACTTATTCACCGACAACGGTCAAAACTCAACAAATGAATCGTTCACTGTCAGGTGTTCTGAGTTTCTGACAGTTATTTTTTGACCTTATTTGAAATAAAAAATAAAAAATAGCTTTATTTCAAGTTGAAAAACTCGTAAAACAGTAAGAAATATTTAAAATGTAAATACTTGTTTTTCTAATCCTGCCCGGCTTAATCCCAGAATCAAATTTTGTTGGATCCGTGATGCAGTGGTCAACGACGTTGGTTTCCGTGACGGATCTCACGGGTCTCCAGCACGAGTGCATTTTGATGTTCCAGCACAAAAGACATTTTTTTAATCTTCTTCACTCTTTTAATCCTAACTAAAATAACGGAACGTGGTGAAGACGATCAGCTTGCCGTTAATCCTATTCTAGCCATATCATTTACATCATCACGGTATTCGTAAACAGTTATTGAACAACTGAGTAACGAGTAGTTTTCGTAGAATTTTTTTTTGAGATACCTTAATAAAGATGTCATATACCAGTGATGGCGAACCTTTTTGGGTCCGCTAGCCGAAAATCCTCAAATATTATTTCTTGAATGTGTTGCGTGCCCAAGCAGTAAAAAAAGTAACAAAATAGAAAAAATAAAAAATGTTTTTTTTTCTAAATTTTATTTACAATCTTAAAAATTACAATAACAACAACAACAAAATTTGAAAATTAATAAAACGGAATAAATTAATAATTCAAAGATTATTTAATCAACATTTAAATTTTTTAAACTTTTTTTTTGAACTTGGAAATCGTTCGCGTGCCATCCAAATTCTCGAACGTGCCACATCGAGCACGCGTGCCATAGGTTCGCCACCCCTGTCATATACTCTACGCTGAGAGAAAACATGGATAAAAATAATAAGACAATACTAACAGATTGAAAATACAATGTAGAATAGAATAGAATAGCTTTTTCTTGTACTGGAAATATTATTCACTGCGTTATTATTATTACTTACAGAAATGCAGAGAAGTTAATAAAAAAATGTACGAAAATTAAATGAAAAATAATCATTTTAAGTAAAAAATCAAAGAAACAATTAACTATTGTTTTCGTGTCATTTGCAGGATCATAAAGAAGCAACTAAAATTTTGTTTGTATTGTGTAGGTAGAATAGTAAATCCCTCAGCCTTTTGACGGGTTGAAAAAAAAGATTTTCTTCTTCTTTGTCATAAAAACATTATTATTATGAAAAACAAAATATTCCAAGGAAGATTACCGCACTGTCTATTTTTATCACTGGTACATAGCCTTTTGTATTTTTCCTTTTTACCAAGAAAACGACTTGTATTTAAAAGATTATCTCAACGAAAATCTTGGAATGATATTTTATGATGATAAATAGATGTTTGTTTTAAAAAGGCTTTTTAAACGTCACAAAAATTCTTAGAATCATTGTTAGTTCGTAAGTATTGTATATAAAAGCATAGTGAATTTATCCGTAAAATATTTTATGCTGTATAATGTTTTACCACACACATAATAAATAATAATCAATAAACAATTTAAAAAAACACAAAAACAAAGATTCATTTTTTAATAACTTTAACGGAAGATCTTATTCATCAATAGCTTGCTTAGAATGAAGTATTAAGTTTTAAATTTTTGCCAATTTTGTATAGAATTATAATTATAATCACAGAAGCTAAAACGTTAATCAAAGTAAAAAATATTAACATATTTAGTTCTACAATTTTTTACAAAAGTAATTATAGATATTTTGGCGTGCGCCATCGTCAGAACTATGATCAAAATTCTGATAGCTATAATCTCATCTTATAAAAAACTTTACAACTAAATACGTTGATATTTTTTTTTACTTTATTACAATGAAGTTCTACCAAGTAAATGCCAATTCAATCAATTCAACGTTAAAATCATAATAAACTTAAATAACAAACATAATCATTTTTTGTTTGTTTATATGAGTGATATTTTATATTGCATTCCCCCTCCTACCCATCCTATCCTATAGACGAGGCATATCGAGAGCGATTAGCTAACTACTAGTCCTGTCCTAGCCCTATCCTTCTATTACTACTCTCTTTGGAAAAAAAGAGAGGTTGAGCAGCTGAGTAACAAACAGTTCTCGTAGAAACACTTCTGTTAGGATAAACTCCTTTAGGAGTCCATATGCTCCACATTGGGAGCGGACATGGTAAAACAAATAAATAAAAATTAAAAAATAGCATTGGGATGGTCATTTTTAAAATAGTATAAAAAATGATTCTTTAAGTACTAAAGACGTGTTATTTTAACGATAAAATAATTGAGTTCTTCTAACTAAATGTGATCGATTAATATAAAAGTCGTTTATTAAAGTTTTTGGTGGAGTGGCAACATTCAATGCGAAAATTTTACATTGGAATGTAATGTCAGGATTGATTTTACACTATTTTGAAATTCGTTAATTTCAAGTGAGGTGATATCGGTTAACAATAATCGTACCAAAAATATCATTTCATATTGCGTATTCTAAATATTATACAGTTTTTTGATTAACCCGGTGTTCGTTGTGACTTATTTTGGTTAGTAAAAAAATATAGGTACCACCGAAAATGTAATTTGTGTTTTATTACAAAATTCATCAGCAAATATTTTACTATACTGAAGTAAAAAAAAAACGATTACATGCATATTCTGAAATCGTTGTAAAACCAGCCATCAAAAGACGTTCATAAAAGTTGAAAGCTATTTAAATTGCGCCACCACAGAAGCCTTTCATATTATGAACATCAATTTAGCATGGATACGAGTGCATTTATAAACACGCTGAATTAGACTGGAAAAGACTGAAATATTTCTGAGATAAATGTTAAGAGTTTCTAAGAACGGTGTGTTTCTCAAAATGAGTATGTTATTCATATCTCACAGGTTAAGAGAATGTTTCTACATATTTTCTTAAATTTATACTTTAGCGCACAGGTTCCCAACCTATTGGTTTTCTGTGGGGTCGCCGACTTATACAGTCAACTAAAATTACCTTATTAAAAATGCCCCTTTCAATAATTGCATCGGAGACTAGGTTCTTTTTATTATACATCTGAAATAAGTGTATTTTACTAGAAATTTCTAAAGGCAAACAATTTCTTATGTTTCATAATCCACGAAAATTGCAATTTTCCGTTATTTAACAAGAGGCTTTTATGGATTGCATAAACAATTCAAATCCTCTCGTTTATCACAAAAAAAAAGTTCCCCTATTAACAACTTTCATAAGACATGTCACAGCGTATGGATCAGAGACCTGACGCTTACCTCCAATTCTTCTCAGAAGTTTGAGCAAAAGATATTGAAAAGATTTTTGGTGCTGTCTGTGATGATTGCATCTGGCGACATCAGTGCAATCATGAGTCTTATAACCTATTCGGTGAGCCAGCCATTGTCAGATTTATTATAAACCCAATGTCTACGTTGGGCCAAACATAATGTTATATTACGCATGGATGAATGAAAACCAACAAAATGTCTCACATTTTCAACCTCTAAAGAAAAGACGAAGCGTTGAAAAACCGCAAATTCGATTAATAGATGAAGAGTCGCAGGACCTGCTAGTGTTGTAGGCAGTGGTGGATTAAGCACTTTGGAGGCCCCAAGCGGAATACAATTTGGAGGCACTTTTTTCGGATTGGATTTTTTCAATACCAAAAAATAGGTTTTTAAAATGCAAAAATAAGGGTGTTTGGCTATGTTCGTGTGACTTATTATATTAAGTTGACTTGCGGTATTTGAAAAATAGCTTTTGGAATACATATTCTTAATCTGATTAAAATCTGAACAAAAAGTGGACAAGAAACATAATATATAAGCTAGCTTGAAGCCCCTAAGATTCGGAGGCCCCAAGCAAGCGCCTCTTGCGCTTATGAGTTAATCCGCCACTGGTTGTAGGTCAACGACTGGCGTTGAAGGGCGGAAGATCAAGTAGAATGGAGGAGATTAATTGATGCAGTCAACGTTCACCCCGGACTCAAGCTCCAACAAAAGAAAGAGAGATATCGAAATAGATTTGTCATGTTGGATACTTGAAATCTTTGCATAATATAGCATGTGAAAGTGTGCTTAATTATTTTAATCGTTCATAGAATCGTTCGAGTATTCACTGTCAATACTTGATGGAAAGGCGTTTTATTAAGAAAACACAAACAATATTCCTTCGTAACTATTTCCACTTTTATTTAAAAATATCAGGATCGGTTTCGCTCTTTACGATAATAAACAATTATCATTGAAAAGAATTTACAAATGGCAATTGTTTATTACACCTTTTTATTTCAATTTGTTTTGTCTAAATAATACTGTTAAATTATATTTCTTATCAGTTGATAATGCTCGCCATGACCGAAACCGGTCCTGATCTTGGTAAATCTAAGTAGAAATAAGTACAAATGAATATTGTATTTTTCTCAACAGGGTATACTGTGTTTTCTAATGAACACAAATACACACTAAACTGGTATATGAACAATTGTTCACCTCATTAAACACGAGCTTAAGCTGTATAATTTACATTGTTTGAGTTTCTTGGAAAGCTGTGTTAGTTAAAGATGCCATGCAGTGCGATCCAATAAAGCTCGGGTCGACTATTTCCTTTTCACGTGTAAAGTTCTTGAAATATTTCCACTAAGTTCTCAGTAAACTAAAGGACAAAATTTCGAGTGAAGAGTGTATCTACTGATCCATTAAAAGTTTTAAAGGGATTGCAAATAAGTCAACAGCTAGGATAATAGTATATTTAATAATAATGTTACTTCATTCATTGTATTAACTTCCGTTGCTTTAACCATTTTCAAGTGAGGTAAAAAATATGAACGTATTTAGTTTTACAATTTTTTATAACATGGGTTTATAGCTGTTTCGGCATGTGCCATCGTCAGAACTATCGTCAGCCATTTTTTTTCTACGAGTACTGTTTGTTACTCAGTTGCCAAACCTCACTTTTTTCAAAGTGTGTAGTAGGAAGGCTAGAACAGGACTAATGGTTAACTAATCGCTTTTGCTACACCCAGTTATTAAAGGATCAGAAGGATCGAAGAAAAGGAAATAATGTGAATTGACGTTACTGACACCCAGTCTTCGATCACAACTTTGAATTAAATAATTCTCAAATTCACTATGATCTTACCGGGAATCGAACCCAGACTTGCGTGATCGGTAGAGCAAGCTCTAACCAACTGGGCCACAGCAGGTGACAAATTGATATTTTTAAAGTAACCTTATTATGATGGAGTTCTACCAAGTAAATGTCAATTCAATCAATACATTTTGAAATGTTTTATTAAAACTACTGATATTCAACATTTTATTTGTTGACGGGTGTATTTGGAAGAACGCTACAATAATATCAGTTTAAATTTAGAGGGTATCAATTTTTTGGGTTCATCAACGGCTGTGGAGTCGGAGTCGGATTCGGGAGTCGTGGAGTCACGGGTTTTGTCCGAAGTCAGAAAAATCGTATGAAAATAGCCCATAGTGTTGCCATTGCATGCTAGGCTGACTAATGATGATATGATAGTGTACATATATATTGTTTAAAATGAAATGATTGAAAAAATTTGAGTCGGAGTAGTTTTTCATTTAAAAGCTGGAGTCAGAGTCGTTTTTTTTTACCCTATTCCACAGTTCTGGTTGAACTGTATCACATATGAGACAGTAAGTTTCATGGACACTGGAAAATGGTTACGGGTAATACAAATGATTCTTCACTTAGTTTTTTTTTTATATGAACAAGCTTCTGAAAGCTGGTTCATATAAATGAATGCGATGTCTAGTCATCTGACAGTGTTTCCCAGCACAATTTCATAGTCAATAGTGTCTTCATTGATTGAATTGGCATTTACTTGGTAGAACTATATTATAATAGGGTAAAAATATTAACGTATTTAGTCCTACAGTTTTTTTTTTATAAAATTAGTTTATAGCTATTTTATTTTTATACCCTATTGCAATATTTTCCAGTTTGACTATGATTATCAATGGGAGCTAAACGACCTGACGTTTCATGATACTTTAGGTATTAGGACTAGTCAACTAGCTTACTAGTTATTAATTAAGTATGTAAGTAAGAGTCTATGTTTGAGCAAAAAAATTGTGCCACGAAAAATGTCCGGTAAATAAAGAAATAGTGTAAGATATGACGACTTACCAAGAACTATTTTCCTAACGATAGGTCAAAAGTTGGGTATTGTAAATGGTTTTTCAAGCAGGAAATTGGCGCCCTTTATAAAATATCTGCCAAGTCATTTCGGTCTCATAACATTAGAGTATATTTTATACGTGCAAGTAAGTGAATCTATTTATATATTACATATACTATAGATATTTTTTTTCATGTGAAAGGAATGAATGAACAATGTTCGTAGCGATATTTAAAGTATTATTTTTTTTATTGATAACTGTGGTCGAGGTAAAGAGCTGTGTTTTCTTTAATGATTTAATGATTTGTGACGGAGGTCACGGGATTGTATCTCAAAATGGACAGTTTTTATTAATTGATTTATGAATTTGTGTGTTGAATTCCCTCCCACTCATCGTACCCTAAAAACGGGAGTAGAAAGATGGGTTAGCTAACCATTAGTCTTTTCCTGGTTATGTACTTCTATCTCTACTCTCTTTGAATAAACGAGAGGCTTAGCAACTGAGTAGCAAGCATTTCTCGTAGAAACACTTCTGCTGAGATGAACGATATTTGAGTTTCAAATGCTCCATACACATTGGCAGCAGAAATGGTTTAAAAACACAAATATTCGTTATTTTTTTTAAAAAAAAATGAAAGAGTTAGTTATTGTTTATTAAATATTAATAAATATAAAACATAATGGAAATAGTTGCTGAAAAGAGAATATTAAATTGGCAGCGAACTTAATCTCATAAATTTCCCCTCGTTTTGATATCAAGTAAAAGCAAGTTACCGTGAAAACGATAGAGTAGCCAATTCAAACTAATCCGATTAAGAACCAACAAACGAAGCGAGGTTACCTCTCTGAGCTTTTGTTCCATGCATAATAGGTCTCCGCGAGCTTTTCAATAATTTAATACTAACATGATTGTTCGCTGGACTGTGCATTGACAGAAGCGAAATCATGAATCAGATATGTATGTGATTAAGTTATTAAAACGAATTTCCAAACAAGACAGTGAAGATAAAATAATTCGAAAATAAAATATGAAGAAAAATGGTTTATGACATGAGAAGTTATATGAATATTTGCATCCTTGACTAATGTTCGCGTTCCATGCCTCTTAGTCTTAAATGAGACGTTTAAAGAACAATTCTTTGAATAAGGATTCAACAGAAGTTTTACTGTATAATAATAATAATAAAAAAACTGAAACGGACGGTAAAATAAATAAAGATATTATCTTATAAACAAAAATAAAATCACTGCGTTTGGTTCAGATCTGATCGTTTGTTTGTGTTATTAATTATTGATATTATAAAAATATAAAGTCAGAAGTGTATGTAAGCTTCAAACAAACGACTTCTTTAATCCTCAGATAAAGACAAAGTTAGATGTAACTATGGAATATTTAACACCGCTACGAAGCAAGCAGAAAATCTCGAGGGTGTTCAAACGACCGCAAAAATTATCCGCGTAAAATAACAGAGCGGCTGCAGATGGTATGCCTGTGGGAATAATATATTAACGATCGCAATGTCTGCTTCTAGAACTATTTGAAACTTTATATTGTCGAGCCTAATGCATTCTGCGGTCCATAAACGATGCAGTGCAATGAATATAAGAACATCTAAACGTGGAGAAGTGATGTGGAAAAAAATGACTATGAAAATGCATCAGGTGGAAGTATGCGATATCGTTTCCGAGTCGTTAAATTTTGAGTCGGAATTTAATGGCTGCATATGTGCTGCGGGGTGTACAAACGATAAAACACGGTGAAAACTAAATTTCAACCAATATATTTAATATAATACCATATAAGTTTGCATTTTACGGTGCATGATATAATTCAATAAGTACCGAAAAAAACTGAATAATGCTGTGCATCAATTAGAGAGCTGGTATATACAAATGAATTACTAAGGAATGTCTGAAATTGCCACCTTCTACGATATTATCACCAAAAATAACCAAGTCTATTCCTCACATTCGTAGCTCAAGGAAAACTTCGAGGGACTGATTTTAAACCATGCACTACAAGTGTGCTTAAGATTTTTTTAAAAGCCTGTAAAAGCAGCTACGTAAATCTTGTTAAAGTATTAAGTATCATGTGTATACTTATTATACTGAAGGCGTTTTAGATAAGTGAGTTGAAATTAATAGTGAGAAATAATGGTAAAAGAGATCCCCAGATAGATATTTTTTTTTCAATTGCCCGCAATTAAGTCATGGTTACAATTAAATCAACATAGCCAATTGGACCCGTGTGAGAACGTACCGCAGCAAACAGTTATGTTCATTCAGAATTCATCTCAAGGCAGTTTTACAGAAAGTGTACCTGTTTGGCATACTTTAAAGTAAAATCGGGTCTCACAGTCAAGGAAGAAGAACATATAAGTGGGTTTAGATAAGAGCTGTTGTCGACTAGTCTCGTTATCGTCTATACTAAAAATCAAACACGCAATTGTAAGTCGTAGAATTTTAGTACTCTGTCACAGCAATCAGCAATGCACATAATATAGCATGCAACTTAAAGATCGATGCAAAAATAACTGATATTTAAATATATTATACAATCTGTTTTCACTAATCGATAAAAAAGAAAACTCGTTGGCTTTTATGCACAGTGAAATAACTTAAAATTACAAGATATAAGTTTGCTCTACGCTTAAAATCAATGCACGCTTTAAAGTAATGTTTTACAAGTCAAGCTTTGGCGCCTGCTTGGTCGCGGTAAGGCGCCAGCTTGGAGCTTTCCCGCTACGAAAGAACCGCTGTGAGCTTTTTCAGCGTCTATGGAAAACATCGCAATATAAGCTTAGTCACATTTTTATGTTTTTCCAATGACGCTAATGTATTAACTCATGAAGTTTATTTGTTGTTTACTTGTCAAAGTTATTTGTGTGAAAAATTACGCAGAAAGTGAATAATTTTCATAAACAAATAATTTGTTTACAAAAGTATCGCAAAATTATTTTGTTGGTTGTCGGCTTAAACTAAAAAAAACAACCAATTGGCATGTTAAATAAATTCATAGATTAACTTGTCGAATTGTATATAAAGTCTTTTGTAATTGTAGCTTTGCGGGCTGCGTGCTCGAGTGTCTAGGAGTTTATATTAAATCCATGTCCGCTCCTAATGTGTAGAATAAGGATTGGGCTAAGAGAGAATTAGTTGCTCACTAATCACTCTCGGGACGTACCCGTCATTTAAGGATTGAAATGGTGGGAATTGCCATGCCTTCGAAAAGATTCGTCGATAAATTGATGGAAAAATTGCTGTTTGTACTGGGACTCGAACCCGTGAGATCTGTCACGGAAGCTACTGTATGTACAGTAAAACGATTTGATTCGTTATTAAAGAATAGTCTGTCAACAAAATAAAAAAAATCTATGAGTGTCAAATTCTACGCCACTTCCAATACCCACAGTTAATTTAAAAAAGACACAAAGTGGTAGCCCGTGGTGTCTTGAAAGAAAATAACAACTCACAATGTCACTGGTTGCTACTCAAACAACAAAATGTTTTCCACATAGGGGTCAGTAACCGTAAAATAACTTTTTTCTTTTGTACTTTATCGTGTAATTGGTAGGCAAGTTCTGCGAGGTAATAGAGACCTTGGGTTTTGTATTACTGCTATTATTGAAGATATTGAGTGTAAACTGTGTGCAATATTGCTAGGCGTACTGTTTTTTTTTCGTAAATATATGTATTTTTAAAACAATGGCAAAAGCATTTTTAGCTTCAATTTGAATATCAAATAAAAAAATACTTTTACGAATGGATCGTAAGGTAATACCACTACATCAATCCACATAAATAAATACTCAGTAAACAATACATTGGAATAATCACGATTGAATGTTTTTTCCGTTGCTGTTTCGTATGAAAAATTAAAATTTATATTTGATGTATTCGATAAGTTTTTACGATGTTCACTGTCAATACTTGGTGAAAAAGAATTATATTAAAAAAAACACAATATTCCTTTGTAATTATATCCACTTTTATTTAGCAAGACCAGGACCGGTTTTACTCATGCAAGACGCTGATAATGCTCGTCATGAGCGAAACGGGTCCTGATGTTACCAAATAAAAGTGGAAATGAGTACAAACGAATATTGAGTTTTTAAAATATTCAATAAGCAATTTAAGGGGCGGTGGAAACGCATTACATTAAAAAATAATGAGATAATCTTTATTACTTATTTTACAATTATGTATTAGAATCAGGACCGGTTTTTGTCATCACGTGTAGAATGTACGAATAGGATTAAAGGATTTGCTTTCGAAGACATGAATTTCTGTGATGTACTAAGTTTCCTCTCACCCATTCGATTCTAAAAATGCTATCTAACCATTAGTTCTGCTATAATATGTATCCTTTTATTATCCCTTTCTTTGAAAAAAGAGAGGTCGATCAAATGAGTAAGTGTGGTTTTTGTAGAAAATTTTCTTTATAAGAAACGGATATGGTTAAGAAAAAATTTAAAAAAATGTCTCCTAGTTTTTTTTTAAATATATGACAAGTCTTTCGTATTTAAGTGGCACTTAACGTGAGTGACATTTGTAATCGTGAATAAAATTACAATTTAATCACGTATTATATTATTCATTTATTAACAGTAACAACTTGTTTACTTTGTGAAAAACAAAGGCTTTCCGCAAAAGAGTGAGCACTTTAATAGCTCCACTCAATAGCGAAGTGTGTACCCCACGCTTCGTTGTAATCCTAATTCGTTTTGTTGCCCTTTGTTAAGCTTTAAGAACCTTCTATTTTAATGTCTACCGGTAAGAATTGTTTGCGAAAGATTTTCAGCTCAATTAATGTTTATCACGAAACATAATGAGCATTTATTGTTCACTATAAATTTAGCATTTACATTTGTACTGTAAGTAGGTTAAAAAAGAATCATTAATTTTGTAAAAGTCTTTTAAGTTTTAAATTAATGTTTTTGAATTCAATACAGATCACTAGAGCTTAAGAACACTAGCTAAAATTTTGAAGGTTAAATGAAATGACACAATTATTCTTATTTGTAAACATTTTTTTTTCATTCTTTGTCGTTTGTTTAAAAATGTAGTTTGATTAATTAAATGTGACAAAGAAGGAATGGCTTTTAATAAAAACTTCTGTCTCTAGCTGTTTAAACGTTACAGACAGCGTTAATGCTAATAAAAAATAAAATAACTTAGATTATTCCACGTATTGTGTAACAAAATGTGACTCTTTCAGAGGCATCCTCAGACAAACACTTTCGCAAATGCTTGCTTAAGTACGAACTAAGCGTTAATGCTGCCAATTCGCTTAAAATTGTTTCAATTGTATACATTCTGTTACAATTATTGATCAGTAATATTGAAAGAAATAATGCGAATAAAACTAAAGTAGACACTTTTATAAATATATTGAATATTCGTTATTTCAAAACTTTCATAATGAATGTTTTATGAACAGTTTTATACCCGGAATTTTCAATTCTATACAAAAAGTACTCAGGGTTTTTGGATTACAATTCGGATTTGGGTTAATGTTTGAAATATGTATTTGTATGGAAAATTTAATATTTTCATACAAAATAATATACCTAGCGGAAATTAACAGGTATGTCTATAGTATTTTGTCTTTTTCACTCTTCTTACTTGAGAGTTACGCTCACTCTTTGTCAGTAAGCGAGTTACTGACTGCAAAAAGTGAGCTTCATTTTTAGAGACAGATTTTATTTCCTGATCGTGGTATTGTATCTTTTTGAGTATTTCTTGTACATGGTTTGGTTTTTATTCTATAAAACTTTTTGCGAATACAATATTTCAACAATGTTTGGTTGTATATCAGTATGAGCCAGCAAAAAGTGAAATGAACCAAGTGGTAATTTGGTAAAATTTTTCTATTGGACCTTTAAGTACAATTACGTCTTAACTTAGTTTTTTGGTGGATTCCATATTTTTATTTTAGGGAGATAATATTATTGCAGTGAGTAATTAATTACTAGGATCACTTTATCTTTACGGTACATTTAGTATATTATAGCGCATCTAAATTTTCAACGCATTTTCTAAAATATTATTTGGTTCAATTTACTTCTTAGCTCAGTTGTAAGTAAGAACCTGCTTTTTGAAATACAGTTTAAAGTGGAACGCTGTTTCGTCGCGTTTAAAAACGACAAATGAAAGAAAACGATCCATATGAGAATTTTTAAAATTATTTTCAACCTCTAGATTTCTAACTGCTTTCATGGGAGGTATTTTAATCGCGTCAGAATAATTTATGATGCGAAATACGACACGAAAAGGATACTGACCGACTCAACGATTTGTCCGCTGCAACATTGTAAGTTGTCATAATAAAAATAAGACGATGCTTGCAGAGTGCAGACTTTTAGTCTCAGTCAATGCCGCGATAGTGGCTTAAAGAGGTCGTCATGCTTCTGAGAGAGATTACAAATGTTCGACCAAAACAATATAATTATATGATGTTTTCAACATTACCTATCCACCCAACTTTTTCAATTTATTTCGCACAATGATTTGATAGCCAGTCAAGTAAATCGTTAGTATTTCAAGCGTTACTTTTCTATGTCGATTAAGATTGATTACATAAATTGAATCTTAAGATAATACTTTGCTTTTATCCGAATGGAAAGATTAATTATATTTTTTATTACACAACATTGCTAATGCACCAGCGCGTCGAATTTTTAGTAATTATAAAAAAAGTCGACATTAAATTTTGACAATGACAGCATCTAAATTGGCAAAATTATGATTGCTTGACAGAGTAGCACTACACATACTGAAATGATGTTATACGTAATATTTGGAACTCGCACAAGATAAAGAGGAAATATTAATTAAATTTTCAATTCAAGTTTAACATACATAATTCTGTTTTATTGTACAATGTGATCTCTTCAAAAATGTTTTAATTAAAACGGTCAAAAAAAGACGTTTAAAGTTTTTTTTTAAATAGAGTGGATTGTTCTAGAGCTTGAAATTTATCGTAATGCGTAATGGTAATGCAAGCCTTAGTTGGTTCATAATCCTTCTATCATAACAAAAATGAATACGAAATCGTTTTACAGCCGAAGTAAAATAAATCAAGTGTATTTCAACAAAAGCTTTTACGAGAACTGCTAGTTACTCAGATTTTGAGTTAAATACAGTTACAGTAACTGATCTCAGTAAGCCCTTAAGCACCTAAATCAAAGTCAATGACGTTGACCAATAACCTGTTATTTTTTATTTTACCATTGATAAAAAATACTTTTATTACATATTACAAAAAAATATGGTTATCAGATTAATAAATAGAAATTATGTTAAAACAATAATTACCTGAACGGATTACTAAGCTTTGAGCCTTTGCACGTTAAATTTCATTCGATATTCCTGTCAACACAGTTTGTATTAGGGTTTTACAAAAACCGACTTAATAAAAGACCGGTTCACAAAAAAGGATAATTCAATAAAATATGTTCTATTTTTTAAAACTTCGTTTATGTATTACAAACATAAAACTATTAAAATTTTATTTGGTGTTCTTCTATAAAATAAAATGTTTTTAGAAAATACAAAACGTCCACTAATATATAACTTATTTAAGTAATTTTGCTAAGAAAAATCCTGTAATGGAAAGTACTTTTTTGCTGGGTAATGAAATAAGCAAACATTTAATAGATTATTTTTTTTATTCTTTTCTAGATTCGTATATGTAGAATTGATGTATGTACTAGTGAACCGTGTCCGAGACAAAATGATTTCAAAGTAAACCTGAATACAAAATTTTCTACTCATTCATTGATATATGTATATATATGAAACATTGCCATTTTTCATCTCGTTTCGTTTGAAAACTAAACGTTTGAAAGTTATATAAATTCTAATATTAAAAACCAGATAACCATGTTGAAAAAACCGGCTTTTTAATGTTGAAATTTTAGCTTTAAAAAACCGGTTACTGAAAGCCGATAAGCCCTAGTCCGCAGTATGCCCCAAGTCAATTTCACATAACTCTATGACGTCGATACTCGCGATCCGTTATTATTTTCCACACTTTTATTTTAGTCGGATTGCGATGTGAAATATCGTGCCGCATTACAGTATTCCACTTGGCCGGTGCCTTATTCCGAGGAATGGCAACTTTGTGTAGCGATTGATATGAAGTGAACACAATAAAGAATGGTTATTGATTTTACACGACAAGCTTCAAATGTAATTGAATTAACATGATATATTTATTACATCAAAGCAATATTAAACAATAGTTTTACGTTTAAAATAAATTTATCAAGTAACATTTATCAATTTAAAAGTACATTGTTATTGTAAAGTAAATGCTAAGCATGTTGAATGTAATTTACAGTAAAATCTCAAGATAAATTATTAAAAAAATAAAACATTAATTTGCACTACAATAATTCCACATTTTAATATGTCAATATGATATGTTTTACTATTCAGTTTAAATTTCTCGTCACGAGTAAACAGGTCTTGATCTTTTAAAGAGTGTTTTATTTTTTGAATATATTTTTGACAGTGAGCACATTAAAAGTGCTCAGGGTAAAATCCAGCATTTTCGGGTAAAAGTAAAAAATATAAAATTAATTATGTTGATGTAATAAAGTTAAAGTCCAATCACTGTGAAACAATTTTTTACAAATGATATGCGTATGATTGCACAACTGCAGTAGTTTTAACGCGTATCAACTACTGATTTAACGTACAATAAGTCACACCCACCCGTGTAAATATGTTTAAACCGAGCATACAAAAGTAACTGAGAGTTTATGATTAGAGAATTAAGATTTAAGTTGTAGTTAGCAAAAATAATTATTTTAAGCAATTAATTTCAAAGATAAAAGCATCATAACGTGTATTATACATTCCTTCTGTAATATATTGTTTCAACAACAAATCACAGTTAAAATTAAAATTCTGACACCAGACAAATATAATGTTTCGCCGAGCAATATACCAAGTTAATAAATATTTAAATTATTATATTGCTTCGAAATATTTGTCATAAGTTACAACTTGTTATTTGAACTGTACTTAAGACTTCAGTGAAACACGAAACATTTTTTTTATTACTATATACAAAGTCACCTTCTGTTATTCTCCAATATTATCATCGAGTTTGTCGCGTGTTAAATACTGGCACGGCAACATGCTTGCTGAAACATGTTAACACGGAAATGTATACAGACTATACTTTTCTAACGATTTAACTGCGTGGTACTGCCAGTGTCACTGTAAGCTTTAGTTTTGAAAAAGTTAGGGGCAAAAGAAGTGGAAAGAAAAAATAATATCTGACCACTATTTACCCTCCGCCGTCATAGTAGCACGATGGTGCTAATTACAGATCTTCGAAAATTATAAAAAAATGTTAGTTAGCTAAGTAAGTGGATATCAAGTCAACCATTTTGTATGGAACATCCTCGTTAAACCAGACCCTAAAGTGCACGTGACAAAGTTTCGATAAATAAAGTCACTACGCTCAACGTTTTGCAAACTCATTATTCTTTAGTAACTTTACTCTCATATCATAATTTCTCGGACAAAACTATTATATTGAGCCCTCGAGAAGTAAAATTGTAACACTTTTCTATTGTATTTTGAAGTAAAATCATGCCATTACTTGGTGTTTTGACAAATTGCATATATTTATTATTATTTTAGGAAGATGACATTATTGCGGTGTGTATTTACTGAGGTCACTTCAATTAAACGATAATTAAAGACATATAAAATATAATGCATCAGTGTTTTTCTATTCTTCCTAAAACTACCACTTGACTCACTTCACCTCTTTAGGGCTCATATAAATGAAGCAAAATATGACTAAGTACAGTAGAGAATTTTTTTCATTCGAAAAATAAAATATTGAATTGTTCTTATTCCACTTATATTTAATATGATCAAAACCGGTTTTGTTCATGGCGAACATTATCAATTAGTTGACAATGCTCGTCATAGGAGAAACCGGTATTTAATTTTTTGTATATAATGTCTTCCTACCAAGTATTGACAGTGTAGAATGCTTTGCAATAAATATATAGAAAAAGTTTTAAATCTTTTACGAAATTTTATTTCAAGATTTTTCATAAAACCATTTTAAATCATTTTGGATATAATTGAGGAAAGAGATGGGAGTAAGGTGGGAGAGGATATCCTGGTAGCAGGATATTAAAGAATGGAAAGACGCTCGCAAGGGAGTGGGCTGTTTCCAATTTAGTATGACCGCAAAAAAAAAGAATGAGTAACCTGCCTACCTTATATATATGATTGAAGGAAAATTCAAAGATAGATAAAAAAAGGAAAATTTTGAAATTTTCTTGTTTTGAATGAAGTAAAATTTAATATTTTAAAAATATAATCTACATATAGTATAGTATTATAATAAACTTTTGTTTTATTCAATCACGATGTACATATATGATAAAATTGTGCATTATAAATTTTGATACAGACAATGCAGTCAGCGCTTTTGCACGTTTTTGATAAAACTGCGACAAAAGCAAATTGCTTTTCTGACACAGAAATGTCACTGTCCAAAAATATAAGCCACATATGTATTCCTGAAATAACAAATAATTTATCAATTCGTGCATGCATTGATACAACCTAGAATGCGAAATGTATATAACTTCAACAATTTTAATATCTACCATTAAAAATATAACCACTTAAAGAATTATGAAGATCATTTTAATTTTAATAAATTATGTCCGCTTCTGATTTAATGTATACGATGTTTTTTCGTGTTATGGAACTTTAAAATTAAATAAAACATACAATTATCATCTAACTGGCCATTGTATTGGCTTAATTAGAATGATAGTATATACATAGTGTTTAAATATGATTTCGGGTATATGGGCCGCCACAGCAGGCTAGGAAAAAGCTCAACCTGGAAGTCTAGTTTTCGACCACTTTTTCGAGCAATATATCGGAAATAACGCTGGAAAAGGTAACCTTTTCGTAAAAATTACTTTTGAATTTCTTGATTGAGTTGGCATGTACTTCGTAAATATATAAGAATATTTTGTATTATAAAAACGCGTTAAATTTAAAGCAATAAAACATAATAAATAAAGTATTGTACAGTTTATTTGTAAAATTTAGAATTTTGATTGAAGATGCTTATGGAATTTTAAAATCAAATTTAAATCGTTCAGATTTTGCATATTTCTATACGCTTTATCACTTAATACCTAAGTTTATTAAATAGTCTTTAAGATACCAGAAAGAAAAAAACCGGATTGTACGTATGAAAATGTACAAAATTGTATAGTATACTGTCAATAGGAAATGGTCTAGATATATTAAATGAAAGATATTCAATAAAGAAAAATCCGTTTCCTAAATTTACACCGTATTATCAACAGTACAATATTTCATGCATATAATTTTATCAAGTCACCTTATAACCTTAGGATCCAGTGACGACGTAAAACATTATATTTCAAAACATATGGGTAATTTTAAAAAATGAATTATATATATATAAGATATAGTAAAGTGTCTATAATCATAGAATACGTCAATCGCCACCCTTTTACTTTATTAAATAATAAAATATTCACGACTAAATGCTTCTACCAATGTGATCCATTAAATACACTGAAAGCTTCAGGAAAAGCCCTGAATAAATAAAATCCAATTAACAGGGTAACGGATTACTTAATTTGTACGTGAGATCAAAAACATTACGTGATAATAACCTGTCCATATTTAATGATGCATCTGATTAATTAATCCAAAACAACACTTTGAATACTTGAAATATATACAGTATTTATAATCGATTTGTAACTTTTTTCAGCATTTAATTTCAAATTATTAAATTTTTTTTCAAACGTTACGTTTATCAATTGAAAAGTTTTACATCTGTTGATTGTAGCAAGCTAGAATTGATGGGTTTAACTATACTAATACGAGTCGGGTATATTGATTTTTATATGCTTAGTCAATTTTGTCCAAAAAGGAAATGTATCATCGAATGAATTTAGATATTTTCCTGTATGTAAATAAAAGTTAAAAAATATTTACCAAAGCTAGTTGATAAAATATCAGACAATAATCACTTGAAAGTAGACATGATATTTTTTATAATCTTAGGTAAAAATGTTTAATAAAAAAATCTTAAAATTTAAAGAAACATTGTATGATTTATATTCTATATTTTTACAAAAGAATACACAACTACTTTTGCTCAGATGTAAGTCTTAAATAATTTAAAATATTAATTAAATAAAAGGATTTTTATTCAATGGTAATATTAATTGACAAGCTACGTTGTATACAAAATATACAAAAAATCATTATGATAATGATTGATAGAATGTAAATTATAGTTTGAAAAACAAATTTAAGTTAGTTTCTTTTTTAAATGTGGTATTTTGTTTCATGGTTGTTAATTTAATCACTATACAAGATTTATCTCTCATACAAATGAATACTATTCATAAAAAAACACGGTCACGGATTTACCTTATATTCTGTTCTTTTGACAATGTGCTATTAACCTGTTTTCGGATAAGCCCAGAATGGGACTTTTAATTATAAATTAACGATGTTATTTCACATTAAAGCAAAGATATAAATAAGTTTCCTTTTATAAGGCAGGAAATGGAGAAAAATATACTTTTTTTTATATTTATGACTTAATATTATGTCATGATAAGTTGACTCTTATTGTCGAAACCTAGTTGAGATATTTTCAGTATATTGTTGTGGTAAAAGTCTTTTTGTGGTATCGAAAACTCGAGAAGCACACAACATATCCGCATGTGGTTATATCAGAGCTTTCAAGCGACTTTGTTCCCTGGGGTATCGTTTCCAACAACTTGAAATGTTTTCACAGCGCATAAAAGTTGCTCTTGCCGTACCTTAAATTAATGGAAAACTAATGCTTTAAGTTATTGGGTTGAATTTATACTAAAGTAATTGCTTAATGATTTGAAAAGAAAATTAGATGGTGAAAAACAGCGTAGCAATTTTGTTGATAAAAAATAATATGATTATAGAGCATTTTGAAGACTTTTTTTTTCACGAAGTCTCCAAACTGAGATACTGTCTTTAAAAGTTCGCTTATCATTTAGCAGAAGATTATTAAAATATAGGGTTTCAATAGATTAACGTTGAAACTTCTATAGGCTTTAGAATAATAATTTATGAATATATTATACAAATTGAGTGATTATTAACTGAAATTACATGGTATATTCACAAAGCAAAAACAAATATTAGTTCTATAGTGCTACAACTAGAATTTGGTAGTTTTGAGATATGACCGACAATTTTTTGTAAAAGTTGTAAAAAAGTGATTCATATTTTTGTCTCTCCCTTTTAGAGTATAATTTAGTCATTTATTTAAATTTTATTGAAAAGTCGACAGAAACATAAAATGATATTTCCAACTGTATTTATATGTAACTCTGAAAAAATTGTTTATGTATCTTTATTTCCATATGCAAACATCTGCCTACCGAGAGAAAAAAACGTATTATTTTATAGTTTTACCTTTGTCGAACTAAAGAAGAGGGGTATTCGAATATAATGGGTACTATAACTCAAAACGATTTATCGTTAAATGGAACTAGGCCATCGATACAACATCTTAAAGATTTTAAAAAATGTGGATGCATTGTATATTCCGATATTATTCTTTTAAATAAATTTGTAAGATAAACTGTGCTCAAATGAAGGAACTCTTTATGTAATTTATTGAACAGTTTTATTGTTAGAAAAAATAAATGATAAAAACAGGATACTCGTAGTTTTAGTGTCAAAATGTTTAAGCAGATATAAGCGTTATATATGTCGTTAAGCGTATGATATATGTATATAAAAACGTATACGTTTACGGTGAATGTATTTTTCTTGGCAAATTTCCACCAGAAAATGCCGTTATGCAGTTCGCCCTTGTACTTTGTATGCATAATATGTTCATTTTCCGTTAATATTAAATACTTGACTACTCTATATTGAAGCCATGTACTTGAAAAACTCTGATTTGGCTCGATTTGTATTGCCTATATCCGTGCCACTTTTACGGCAGTGTAATAATAATCAGTATTGATTTTGTGATTAAAATTAATTGCGTTTGGGGCGTATATAGAAATCGTTCTCATTGATTATTGGATTGTAATATATAATACCAATAAGGGTTTGCGTGTAAAATGTATTTCTACGAACACATTTTAATGCATTATTATTTTTGACTTCGTTAACAAAAGCAATATAATCGGGTAAAGGGCTCGAGTATTTATTTGTCAGAAAATCGTTATCTTAAAAAAACACTGCAATAAAAGATTATGAACGGAATTTATTATTTACTGTGATTTTTAATCGGCGGCTTACAAAAAGAGCTTTCAATAAAATATGACGATTTTAACTGTATAAAATATATAATGTCTAAAAGGACGACAAAAAGATTAAACCTAACATTTTTTTAGCTTGTAAGGTGAGTTTAAGGTAGCTCAGGCTACTGGGGTTATTTTAAAAAGGGATACGCAAACTAAATCCGGTTTTAAAGTAGTTGATGGTGCCAAAAAATGTGTAATTTTTTATTTGAAGTTTTAACAGATTTTTCGGATTCAATGGTGTCTCGTTTCGGGTTGAGCCCTAGCTTGAATATTTTTCATTGATTTTACAATTATTCTTATTTCGAGACTTTATATACTGTTTTTTGTCCGTTCCCAATATAGCATATGGACTCTTATTGGAGGTATCTCAATATGAGTTTTTTTTAACGAGAATTGCTGTTCGTTACTCAATCTATTTTTATAGGTAACAAGGTTAGAGATGAGGTAGGAATAGAATTATAAAGCTAGAAAAAAGTTATTAACGAACCGCTCTCGCTCTATCTCGTTAATTTTAGGATTTAAAAATAGAAACCGAATTTTTAGACATGTCAAACACGCATGTCTTTGAACAGAAATCGATAAATCTATTGAAAAAATGCTATTCGTACTAGGATTTGAACCCGTAAAATATGCCATGGAACAACGTTGACCACTACACCACAGACTCAACAATCCTTAACAAAACTAAAAACAACTAATACGTGGGTGAATTACACTCAGATATCGTTAACTTCTGTCTTCTTTTGGTTCTAGTTTTTGCTCCAACGATCTAATGGTATTTTTTTTTTAATTTAACATTTTTTATTTTGGGCATGAGTACTTGTGAATTCTCTTCGTTTTGATTTTGAAATTTAAAATGTTATTTGCGTACAATTCGATACCCATGTGTGTATATTATATTATTATTAGATACAACGTCTAAAAAATCGGTAAAAACTTTTACTAAAGAAAATGTAACCTACTTGGCTATAGTATGATGTATGTTAACGTTTTCATAGCGTGGATAATAAATTGATTTGGCGTAAACTGAAAAGCGAAAAAAAATCGTTCATATTCTGCGGGTGAAAGTTTTTATACGACGCAACACTCATCCATCAAAATATTTGCCGTTAACAAACACACTTATTTTGCTGATAAATTCAAAAACGTATCGAAAAATATGTGTTTCATGGAAATATCTGGAATTTATCTGATTATTTGTTTTCACTTAAATATCTGCTGGAAAATCATAATCAACATACATTTATATCTTGATTGAAAAAAATAACACATTCATTCTAAATAAATCTTTTTTTAGTATTGAGTATTTTTTGGCTGTATGTTATTAGTAAGTGGCTTGAGATCATCAGTTCGAGAAGATGAGACATTAACAAATCTAAATTCGATAATGACCACACTGAGACTTAAGCCCACAACGGCCTGTCGCTAATGAAAGCGCTTACCAACTATACCATAGAGAGCTGAAGATATGGCCGCTTAACAGCTTAACGATCGCACGTTTTTTTATAAAATTTCACCTGGCAAAATAAAATTTTGCGAAAAATTCGCGAAAATTGTAATTTTACTAAATTCACTATAATTTGTAAATAAATTGAGATATCTTCACAAAATTTATTTTTCTTAGCTTCCAGATACTTCGCCTATACGCATAGATGAGTCCGCCGGCCAGCAACCTTTGTTTTTCAAAGACTCAAATACGCGTCCGCGGTCGTTAAGCTAAAATAAATTCAAATTTGAATCGTTCAAACTATGTACATTCTCACAAATTTTGTCATTAACGACCCGGGTTTCGCCTTTCGGCATCTTCAGGCATTCAAGTGCACGGATGAACTTGAACTGACGCTTAGTAAATGAAAGTTTCGTGTTTATATAAGATATAAATGCATCACTGAGTCCAAAGCCACTGCTGGCAAAAAGGACAAGCCCATGCTGAATCTCTTGATCTCGAGTTACAATTAAAAAATATATGCCTAGTTCACTAGAAAATTAAACTGTAAAACAAAATGTGTTTATACATGTTTTATGTTTCCTGTGTATGGCTCAATAATATGTATGTGACATTAACAGAAACGTCAATAAAAATTGACAGAAATGTCAATACAAATTTGTTCTTGTAGATACTACATATATATACGAAGGAGAGAAGGGGGTAGAAAAAAATGAAAATTGTACAAATAAGAGTTTATTCGATGATTATCCTTCTATTTACGTGGTTTAAAAGTGTTTATACAATTGCTGTTTTTGTATTAACCATGAACTAAATCAGATAGAGAAAATTTTAGAAAAATAGAAACGATATTTATATTATATAATTAGTCTTGATTTTTTAACAACGTACCACTAGTATCAGCTAAGGCCTCTAATCCCGGGATCACCTTTGTATTAATCCCTAAGTGGAGATAAAAAAAGAAAGCTCAACAGCGTTAGACACACCGACAGAAGTATATTTTTCAAAAGATGGAGCTAAAAAAAGGTCTCAAGCAATTGTGATAGGATATTATGGTGAATGATCAATCCCAGGATTGAAAGATTGTGTATACCGAAATCTCGGAATCACAAAAAAGGTCCAAGATCGGATGCCCTAGTATGAGCCATATGATTGATTTTAAAATACCGTGTAGTAGTAGGTGCAAATCACAACTAATGGCAAGCAATACTATCGTCTTAATATATACAGAAACATATTTTGCAATGAGAAAGAGGAATTGCTCTAAATATGCTTAAAAGATATTTCATATTACATGGCAAGTATATTTCGGCTAATGTTCTGTAAATAATTAGTTGGCGAAGTTGTTACCTTAAGCAAAATTTATGTTCAATTTCATCAGAAAGTTTCAATACTCAATAATTTATAAGCGAAAACAATCGGGTTTGTGCGGTCTGGTACTAAAGTAACTCACAAAATTATTGTTAGGAAATTTTCTCGGTCAACCGGTGCGGATTTATTGAATTCTAAAAAGCTGCTTGTTTTGGCAAAGTGCCGCATTTTGCAAGTCGAATTTACAGTTCCATTTCAAGGACAAAGGTGTTTTGATTATACCCAATGATGTTTTAACTAGGCACAGAATGTTAAGTGAAGGTGAATTTTTAAGCTCATAATATGAAAAAATATGTTTATTTTTTATTTTAGCGTTACACGCAGCTAATTCTAATACAATTTAAGGTTTTGACTGAACGCGCATGGTGGAATTTCAATCCCAGAAAGTCACGTTTTCAATGCGAATGAAGGGATTAAAATGCTACACCCAAACACAGATGGGCATAAGTTGTTTTTCCAAGAAATTTTAGAAATAAATAGGGCACAGTTAAGTAGTCTACTAACTTTGAATGAACAGATAGATCTGCCGAATTCCCCGCTCTTGTATGCTTTGTAAATAAATATAATCGTAAACAAAAATCTAGCTCTTACCAAATAAACCACAGCAGAAAGATTATTAATAATAGAGCTTAGCGGTCCTGTAACCAGGGGTAAGTAGTTTTGAGTTATACTATTCAGCTACGTGCTCGATGGCTTCATTAAGGTAAAAACTATCAATTACCATCACGAAAGTTATGAAATATAGTTTATAGTAATTACCTTTTGTAGGAATAACTTTTTAATAAAATTAATAACATGAATTTTTACCAATTCCATACAAGTTCATTTGGAAATTGGTAGAGTTCGTATAGGTAAACTTTCATTTTGAAAAATTAAATTTTATTTTATTTTAGTCAAGTTATGGTATTGTGTGTATAAACATCATGTGAGCAAAAAATTGGCTTAGCATTGCATATGTATAATACATGTCAATACTGTAAATATAATATTTTCTGTAAAACAATGGCATAATCATTATCTATAAAAATAAAATTGCACTAAGAGAGACTTTTTAAATCACGGGTTCCAAACCTATGGGTCGCGACCCCTCAAAGGGGTCGCAACGGGTTTTCTGGGGTTCGTCAACTTTTTTCGATTTTGGATTTGAACAACAAAACTAAAACTACAGCAACTAAAATAACCTTTTTGAAAAAAAAATGCTCTTTTTAATTGCATCGGGGCCGCAGGTCACATGGCTTTTATAAAAAGAGGTCGTTACCTAAAAAAGGTTGGTAACCTAAGCTTTAAATAAACCAACGTTAAAACTTTACATTGGAAATACATACGTAATAAATCCTCCAATTCGAAAGAAAATATGGTGAAAAATATACTCTTGGTTTGTTAAAGAATCGATTTTTGTGTAAAAATCATTATCAGAAAACCTTTTAAAAATATATAATTTATGACTCTGTCAATGCAATTTTAAAAGCTCGGTATTGTCAGCTTTTATATCACAATAATACTGTGACACAATTTAATATAAATATACACATACGCGCGCGCTTTTGAACTTTTTCCCATCAAAATATTTTCTCTGTTGATACAAGGCTGGCTATGAGCTTTTATTAAGGTTCCTTTGGTAAGCGAGAGAATGAAAAATTTGCGGCTAGGTAGCCGTAAATACATAAATCCTTATATAGGTATACGTTATATATTTTTTAGTAGGTGAAAGAACCTAACCGGCTTCAAACGACAACAAATTAAACTGATGCAATATAGTCAACATTTTTTTCTATAATATTTAAACTTATAACGCAAAGAAAATAGCCGTTAATATTTTTTTGAGTGAACGGATAAAACTATCAATGATTTTATTTTGTTAAATAAATTGAGTTTCATGCAGTAGTTTATTTTTAAATTAAAAATGTTAAAAGCAAAATTTATCAGTTATAAAAATTGTCGAAATGAGTCGAGGAGTGCTATTTTTTTTAAAAGTTTATGTGATTTATTCAATGATCTCGATGTCTGTAATGTGTCTCTACTACTCCATAAATTTCCTATCCAATACTTAAAACGGGATTCTCAGAAAAACGATTAACTAACAAACTAATAATTCTTCACATACCATTTCCGACGAGGGAGATTGAGTGATTAACTTTTAAGAAATTTATTTTTGTTGGAAATTTTAAGCAGATTTAGTTTTAGTAAGGTGCTTGGTGGAATTTCAATATTAAATTTGAATCGTTCAAATTAAGTACATTCACAAAAGTTTTGTCACTATCCACCCGGGTTTTTAAGTTCATCCGTGATTTTGAATGCCTGAAAATACCGAAAAACGAAACTCGGTTTGTTAGTGACAAAATTTGTGTATGCACATAATTTGATCGATTCAAATCTAAGCAGATATATTTAAAAATAGTTCAAAACACAATAATGTTTGAAAAGTTATTATATCGTAAAAAATAAACAATGCTTGTTCTAAAATAAAATTCATTTTAAATATAAAAAATAATAATGAAAAAATTGTTTCATATATAATATTATAAGTAAACAATCAGAAATTTTCAAAAAAATGTTTTTTTGTGTAGAGGAAAGAAATCGTTTTTACCAAGACATAGAAAGGAATAATTTCCCATCCATTAAAGAATACATTTGAAGGCGTAGATAGCATAGAATATACAATAGATTTAATCTAAGCGCTTTTTAATGAAAATTTATCTAGACTTCCATCGTGGTAAGCGTAGAAGAATATTTACTTTATTTTGTTAGAACGATTATTGTAATTGACAGTATTGTTTCCTATGCAAAAAAAAATGTAGTAATCTAAAATTAATATATTATGCAGTAATAATAAAAGAGAGCCAAATAAAAGACAGCCTAAAATTTTATCACGTATTTTGCCCACAAAAAAAATCTTGTCTACGGCAAAGAAATTTCATTATATATTGTGAAATGAGAAATAGGCTTAACTTCATAAATTATTCAATAGTTGTCGTCATATCCTATTTGTTTAGTACAAAGCTAGAACCGTGTTTTAAGTTCTATCAATTATTGCTTTAATCAAGAAGTTTTCACTGAATGCTGAATATTATTTTATTAATAATAACGAAAAGTACAACAAATTGCAGCATTGTACCCTGTTATATAATTGATATTTATTGTATGAAAATTATTGTTTACTCTTATTTTATAAAGGACTTTTTTATACAATGTACAAACTAAGATTATCGTTGTAAAAAATCGACTATCGCATGGCAATCCTTTGTAGTAATACAGTCAATATTAATTATGTTAAAGGTCGGCTTGACTTTATTTGTATGAAAGAAGTAAATTACTAGTATTTCTAAATAAGTTGAATAGTCTTAGTGTTATGGATTTAATTAAAACACTTTATTATTATAGATTTTTCACTTTATTGGCATAACATAAGCTTATACAAGCAGTATTATAATAATTCACTTGATCAAAAATCAGAATACAGTGAAGTCTTGGTAAGTTAAACTGAGCTATTGGACCTTTTGATAAGTACTGAATTATAGCATGTCAGGGGTAATCAATATTGTACAAAAATGATGGGTGTATACATAAAATTAGTATCGAAGGTTATAAATTTTGAATGCAGACTGTTTCGTGTAACTTTATGGATAAAAAAATATCTAATAAAATGTAAGACATACATACATCTTATTATCAATGACAACAGAAATTATGGCAAATTTGAATTTGTTAATACTTTTTAATCGAACAATGTTCATTACAGCATGTTTAATATTTTTTTTATTGATTTATTTAAAATATTTTTAAACATAAAACAACTTCAGAAACGGTAATTTTATTTTTGAATGTAATACCAGAATTTGTTCAAAGATATTAAATATATTTAAAATATGAAGAAAAACTAATAAAAATGCTTTAATATATTATGTTTATTATTATAAAAGGGTCGCTTTGTACCGAAATAATTATTTAAAAGGTTTTTTTAAGATAAATGAAATTTTTAATCACAAAAAGTGCGATATTGCGTAACAAGTGTTTTAGGAAAAAAGGTTGCCAGTTTTTGTCGTTATTCTTTATGAGCGCTATTGCTCTGAAATGGAGGCTTTTAACCTGCGGCATTTGAGTCGTGTACAAGGCTTTTCATGTCGCGAATTAACTGGCGTCACTGTACTTTGCACTAGGGATCATTGTGTCGCGTGCGAAAGCTCAGGAAACCCAACTGACCGATGAAATACAGCCTCTCTACCCCTTATATTATGTTCTTTTGAGATATACACGTCTATACAAAAGCTTGTATATACTTTATCAGTTTTATATATTTTTTCGCGTGATAAAAGCTCTTTAGAGGAGGAAATTAGCCTATACTATTACTTGTGAATATAAATATTATTAAATATTGCTAATTCAATGTTTTCCACTAATCTTTTATATAAAATAAAAAATATATCTGTAAAAAAAATCAAACAAATTTTTTAGTTATAAATAAATCAAGTACACATTTTTTTGTGAGATCGCATTACATATTGGTGGTCAACTAAATTTGAAGTTTCAATGTTCATTTTCACCAGTCATTGACAAAAGACAATTTTTCACGTTTTTTCCCAGCGATCTATCCCGGGATACCGAAAAAAATGTGAATCTCAAAATCCCAAGATCAAAAAAGAGTCAGGGATTAGATGTCCAAGAAGAATCGTAAAATATACAGAATGCATGCCTTGAAGATAAGTTTTTAAAATTTCTGAAAAAAGCTGTGCAGTCGTACTGTTTACCAGCCTGGTTAAAAAAACTCAATCAATACACACATAAAATAATTGACTACTTGTAATAGTATAATGTGTGAGAATGCAGCTTCAAACAGAAATTTAAGCTCGAGCGTTATAACCAATTAAAAATCGCTAACAGCTTTATTTACGCTTCAAGAGGTTGGTCAATAATAAAAAAGCTCTCGGTAGCAGGTCATCACTTTATCAGACTGCCTGGCATTTTTTTATTGCCTTCATTAAACACTTCATCAATTTTCTCGTAACTTTATACTATTTCAAACGAATACAAAACTCGCTACCACTCGTATTTTGATGATTTTTTTTTTGAAAAAATTTATAGATTTTTTTGGTAGGAAACGTTAAATTACGAAAGATACTATATTTAAGTCAGTTAATGATCAATTAAAAATTGTGCAAATAAGAAATGGTAACTAAGATAAATTGAAAAATAATTATAAACAGTTAGTATATTAATAAAAACATAATATTCCTTTGTACTTCATTCCACTTTATTAATTAGGTCAGGACCGGTTTCGCTCATTGCGAGCATTGTCAACTGATGCTAAGCTCAACTAAACTCGCAATGAGCGAAACCGGTTCTAACCTTGAGGAGCAAACATTCAAAAAGTGTTTTGTGACATAAATACAAAGCTTGGAAAATGATGATTTAAGTGTTGCAAAAGTGACGGTTTTTATGAATGTGTCATCTTTATGATTTCATTTTAATATGAAAAAAAACCTTTTTGAACACTAATTTTGATTTCCATTCATAGGTTTTATTATGGGCTATCAGAATTGATATAAAACGCCATTTTAAAAATTTGTGACAAAACACTTTTTGAATGTTTGCTCCTCATTTAATAAAGTGGAATAAAGTACAAAGGAATATTGTGTTTTTATTAATATAATGCCTTTCCACCAAGTATTGACAGTGAACACCCTAAAAGTTAGTATATATTTGACATTTTTTATGTAAGTATTCAACCAACTTATAATATACATATATGTTTTTACAACAAATAACCTTTTTTTATTTATTTTTACATAGTGCTCAAAATCTTTTATAAAACATGTTTATGAGAACAATTGTTTTAAAGAAACAAAATAAAAATAAACATTATTCATTTAAAATATGTAGATAGAAAATTTAAATTAACTTTGATTATTCCACGTATTGTGTTACTAACTGTGACACGTGTTTCGCCTCTTTCAGAGGCATCTTCAAAATCTTCATCTTAACAAAAAAGAAATATTATTGAATAATATCTTAATAGCACAGGTGGTTCCCCATTACTTAAAATGTTCCCAATTAATAGAGTAATCACCAACCTAGCCGATTGATTGCAGCTCATTAGTTTAATAGTTTGTAATGTTTAACGTCATTAGTAGTATGATTAAATTTGTTTGCTCTCTTTCGATTTTATAATCCCCTCTTTGCTTCCCTTTGGGAAAAAATCCCAATCTGATTGATTGCAACTCATTAGTATCATTATTTGTTTGCTTTATTTCGATTCTACACGGGGGGTGTCCTTCCTCTTAAAAGGAAAAAAAACCCAAAAACTCCATTTTGTAATTTCATAATTTTAAAATGTTAGAATTAATCTTGCTTCATTAATTAAGCAAACTTTGCGATAGTAAGTCTGAAGATGCCTCTGAAAGAGGCGAAACACGTGTCACAGTTAGTAACACAATACGTGGAATAATCAAAGTTAATTTAAATTTTCTATTAAAATGAACTTCCACAAAGTTACCGCCGAAACGATCGAAAGTATTAAAATATGTAGTGCTTATACATATTGTTATTTATTAAAATATTATAAACATAACGTCATCATAATATATATTATTTTTTATTTAAAAAATCTAAAAAGTAGCCGTTGAATCCAAACATTTTTTTTTTAGTATCGTTGACATAATAAATATAATTATATTAATAAAAACAATAATCCTTTGTACTTCATTCCACTTTATTTAATATGTCAGGACCGGTTTCGCTCATTACGAGCATTGTCAACTGATAAGAAATATAATTTAACAATGCTATTTATACAAAATTGAAAAGTTATACACAACAGTTGGCATTGAAAAGAAATTGCCAATTACATTAAAGTGATTCTAAAATAACACAAAATTAAAATGTTCAACACATCTAACATATAATTAAAAAGTCATCCCAGATTCAAACCGGTCCTGACATATTAAATAAAGTGGAATGAAGTACAAAGGATTATTGTTTTTATTAATATAATGCCTTTCCACCAAGTATTGACAGTGAACACCCTAAAAGTGAAATATAATTATATTTAGAGCGATCGGTAAATATACGACTTATGAGCGTGCGAGAAACGACATCTAGAAATAATCAATTATTAAATGTGCCAAATCTAAACCAAATTTGAATTTAATTACATTCTTAGTCTGTCAAAGACCATTAATGTCGTTTATGCTGAATAAAGAGAATTCAGCGTTGGCAAAATCCTTCAAAAAGGATTTTAACGCGAGTCGTCAGGTTTACGCTTGGAAGTTTTAGGGGTTTGTTAGACATTTGAACAATAAATTTCTGGCATTACCTTTGTAGTGGGGACTAGGGAATTAAGCGCTTAAAATTCTAAGCGGAATTCTTCTTCGATCTAACTCATTGTTGAGTTGGTCTATTTTAATCATCTACGATAAAATACAGTAACGTAGGAAGAGGGCTTCATTTTACCGCCCTCCAAATTTTATTCAAAAATAATTTAAACTTTACAATAGTGGAGGGTTTTCTTATAACTGTGAACTTATTATGCAGGACTCCGACTGACAACTTTTTTTTCAATAATAATTTTATTTTCACTTATATATGTATTCCATCAGATCATCTTTAGTCAGCCAAGCATACAATGTTAACACTTTGGATTATTTTGTTTGAATACACATCGTTAAAAATATTTTTCAAAAAATTATTCGAGCTGCTCATTTTTCACGACTCCGACTTCGACTCCAGTCAAAACCCGCGACTCCACGACTCCAACTCTGACTCCACAGTCCTGCTATTACGAAATGAAAGATTGGGCCATATCTGATGTAAAATCTATGGTTCATTCTTCAGTAAAATACATTTTTTTTCATTTAAAAATATCATATTCTGTGATTGATATTGAAGAATCAAACTGTTGGTATGTTTTTAAAACATTTCAAAAAATCTATATGTCAATTGTTTTAGTTATTATTAGGAAAAGTTTATATAACTACAATATAAACGAATATTATTACTACCAAAAAGTGTATTTTGTCAGCTAAGACAAATAAGACGGAAGAATGCACAGTGAAGGGAATATAGCTTGGATTTATTATGTACAGAAAACAATTTTTATTAGTTGACTACGTTAGAAATTTATATTTTCTATTCGAAAATGCCGCCTCTTTAAAAGGCCATCCGAGGGAGTCCAATTCCCCTCCCATACTGATTGAATCAAAGAAGACGATAAAGGATCATTTAAAAACGAAATAAAATCTTTATTTGAATTAAAAACCATTTTTAAGGCAATTCATTTAATTCTAATTTGCTTTTAAGTTAGTTAAAAAATTATTGAAAAAGAAATTAAAGTCATTAACACGTTTGAGTGAGTGGGTGTTATATAACGGCAGCTGAACTTAACGCATAATCGAAAATATTCGACGTTTTATTATATTTAGTTTTCAATTGGTACACGAAATAAAATTCCGTAAATGTGTAGCCGAGATTGTACGCGTCTATCTTACTTGGGCATTAAGGATAAGGAATGTTAAGCGAATATAAGCAAGTAAATCACAATCAATCCCTAAGGGTTCTTTTTCTCCTTGCCTACACTTTTCACTTCGAAATATTAGGCTAGAAAATATTTTTAATGATATACTTACTGTAGAAAACATAGAATATTAAAATCGTTAGTTTGAAAGTGCCTTTGAAAGAGGCGAAACACGTGTCACTGTTGTTGGTACAATTACTTGAAATGATCGAAGTCATTTTGAATTTTATACAAAAAAATGTATTAAGATGAACTACCATAAAGTTACCGCCGAGTCCATCGAACATATAGGCTTTCTTTGTTTCTTAATTTTTGTTCATTATATTGTTTCGAAATTACTATCATGAATTCATTGTTATAATATTGTAAATTTATGTTGGCGTGGCTATAATACTTATGGAAACTGATACAAGTCGTAAAAAATGATAAAAAAAGCTTTTAAAACAAATTTCAAAAGTGTATTTTGTAAAAGCGTAATAAAATTAAACTACACTTGTATGCGCGCGTTCGATAGTAGAAGTCAATGCGTCTGATATCTAGAGTTACGCATCACAAGGGATTGCAAACCACACAAAGATCACAAACCAAGCTGTCTATCCGATTAGGGATATCTGAATACATATTAACTTATTAAGCGCTTTCCGGAAAATCGGATTGCTTAAGCCGTTGACATTGCTGCTTTGCAATAATAAGTTATAATGGTATGGTTGTAGGATGTCGGCGATGATATAGAGATGCTTTGTTTTTCTCAGTTTTAGTCAAATAATTTATGAAATAAAATTACTGTCTTCCTTATCATCTCATGATACTTGATTTAATGGATTATACCATTGCACATTAGCATTACACGCTTTGTAATTGTATCTTAAAGTTTCATAGAAACATTTACTCAAAACTTGACTCCTATACACCAAATTGTGTTATACCAATAATGACAGAATTAACTTAAAAAGCTTTTACGAGTTGATTTCATCTCACTTTCCTTATCAATCTGCAATGTTATAAAATTTAATATAGTTCACCTATGCTGCAATCAAACAGTCTGTTGGACTGATTTGCATGAGTTTGAATATTGTAAAGCACTATCGATCGAAAGGAAATAACAAATCAAGCGAAAATAATAAATTACCTATCGACATAAAATATGTTAATAATAGATGATTATGAACATCAACCCTAAATCGATAAATTTACAATAAGCAAGTTTAACATAACAACCGAAAAATTACAGCAAAGTTTATAGAAGAGAATTACATTTTATTATAAATTACACATCTTCTGAAGTTATAAATGAAATATGTTGTAGTGAAAGTTAAAACAAAGCACCCACTCATTTTCAAATCTAATCAAAAGCTGACAGCAATGCTTTACTTACGGTGTAAACTTTACAAAATGAAGCCATGTTTTCGCAACGAGTCTCATTATTAAGAATTGCCAAACTCAAATTTTACATGGAAATAATTTAAGAGAAAATTATTCGACTGATGTGATATGTTATATTTTTAATAATTTGCATAATTTTCTAATTTACACATCATTTTAAGTTTCAGTTATTTTACATTAAATATAAGACGAAGCTATTACATTATGCGTATCCTTATATCATATTTTTAATGTAATTCATAAATACATTCACTGAAGCGAATCTAGAAAAATAAAACTTTTTAAATTTTAAATATAGCTTTGGTAAAATTGTTGGAATGCGCTGCTTTTTCGTTATATCAATCAAATAGTAAAAATTAAATAACTTATCACTTGATAATGTTTGTCGTGAGCGAAACCGGTCTTAATAAATAAAAGTGGGAATTAGTACAAATGTATATTTAGTTTATTGACTTTTTTAAAATCCTTAATTTTTACTATTTGATATTATGAAATGCCTTTCCACCAAGTCTTGACAGCGAACATCCTAAAAGTGAGTTAATAAATTGTGTTTCAAAACTTTACTCTGTTTCTAATCTTTATCGGTTGCCAATTTAGACTATTACTACATAAAATATAATTTTAATGCCTTTTAAATTTGACGAATGATAAAAACATATACAAATAGGAAATGGGTTATTCATTTCTGATTACATAACATTAATATTAGATAAGACTTAATATTAATATTAGGTAACATCTCATGAAATTTGAAATGAAGGTGCTTGGTGGAATTTTATTATTTATTTTGAATTTTTCAAATCTAATCAATTAAATTGAAATTTATTTTCTATGCTACCGTCTTCTGGGATATGTACACCACAATGAAAGTGCTCGTTACTCGCATAAGAATAGCTGGAGCCACATCTAAGACAGCGCCTTTTCACTTCAGTGATCATGGAGAATGCTGCGGATACCTCCGGAGACCCTTAATTCTGTCTGCCTTTTCTTCCGATCGTTGGGATTCCTGAATTATTGACGACCGCCGTGTACCATCCAATGGATGTACTCAGTGGAACTGAGTGATACCAGCATGTCATTGGATAAAGCAACGCAATTGGCGGGAGGCAGACAAACATGAGGATGCTGCGTGGTGGCCATATGGCCAAGGAGCGAATACAAAGAAAAATAGAGCTATTTACTAAACAATATTTTAATATTTTCAGTCAATGTCGATTTGCGCACTTGAAGGCCTAATAATGCCATAAGGTTAAACCCGGGTCGTTACTAGTTATTGTCATACGTGTGAGAGTATACACAATTTGAACGATTTTAATTTCATCTCTCAAATGATTACAGTAGCTGTAAAAGTTAATATTGTTAAGAGATGATTATAAGCCCAGAATATATTACATCCAATTAAGATTAATGGGTATCAAAACTATAAATAATGAACAATGTTTTATTTTTCTTACAATGTTTATTAATTCATGATAAAGCCATCGATATTTTTGTTGTTAATAGCTGTTTTATGAACAGACAATATCATGAGTCTTTATTAATCTATAATCTGTATGGTAATTATCTGTATTCTTTTTGAATTGTTGTATGAAAATGATTATGAATGTTGCTGCGGGTTATTAATCGACACAGCAAGTAATATATAAACTACAGTATATCCAAAAATAGCGAACTTAAGCTGACCGGCATTCCAGAAAAGTCAATATTATGAATAAAATGTTTTCGCTACAATGAAAAGTTTAGACGGTTGAGTTGGGTGCGGTGGGGTGGTATCAGGGCGGCATAAAATTTAAAGAGGTACCTTTTTGGTACTGACATAGCTTTTTGAAACGTTACCACATTAACGGCGCCTTTGTTACTGAGCGCATACATTATACACAATAAGATAGATCAGTAACTTCTCAACAGTGTAAGTATTTTTTTGAAATAAATTCTTTAAACTGTTTATATACATATTTAGCAGCTTGTGTTATAATGTATTGCACAATATTAATGCTGATTGGCCAGTAAAAGTTTATTTATTTTATATGTAGGTAGATTTTAAAATATATTATATCTTTGTATCGTACTGAAGATTTATTAAGAAAATTAGATTTTATTTTTATTTAAATTATTAATTTATGTCTAACGTTTTTTTCTTCTATAAAACATTATTCGCCTGCTGTGGTCTAGTTGGTTAGAGCTTGCTCTACCGATCAGGTGGGTCTGGGTTCGATTCCCGGTAAGGTCAATGTCAAAATTAGATTTTTTTAAATTTTAATGTGAGATCTAAGACATGGGTGTTTGTGAAGTCAATTCTCCTTGAGTTAATCTCATGTGACTTTCAAAAATTCTCATCGAGTATATCTCGTATGATCTTTCAACTTCAAAATATTTGTCGCATTGGCGTAAGCTGTAATTTCAAATATTTTTTTAATTTAAAAAAAAATCTAAAATTGTCAGATTCGTGAAATAATAACTCATAACAAATATTGACTGAATTTTAAAACTGACTGTGTAAATATTGTAAAAAGTATGTCGTGTTGTGGAAGTTAATTTTAATATAAAATAAAATAACTTAGATTATTCCACGTATTGTGTTAAAATGTGACGTGACTACGTTTATATGAATTAAATAATTATTGAACATAATGTAAGAATAACATAAGTAAGTATCAAACGTGTAAATAATCATTATATATTTCCTATTATTTTCAATGACAGCTTCAAGATGCTCTTCAAAGAAATATCACATATAGCTACATAACAAGTGGCAAAACAAATTTATCAACTGTACGTTGAGAATGTGTCTGTATCAATATATCGCCGAATTCACTGAAAACAACATATTTATTAAGATTTCAGTCACTTTTTTAGAAAAAACCTTCATCTAAATTTTGGCAAAATATATTTGTAAAGTTAACCTGGTGTTATAGATTTAATTAAAACACTTTATTATTATAGATGATTCACTTTATTGGCATAGCATAAGTTTATACAAACAGTATTATAAAAATTCACTTGATCAAAAATCAGAATACAGAGAAGTCTTGGTAAGTAAAACTGAGCTATTAGACCCTTTGATTAGTACTGACTTGTTTCGAAAGAAATGTTTGCTTTTGTAGATCGAAAGCTTATTGTTATATTGAAAGTACCAATCATTGTTTATGGTTAAGGTTTAATACATAAATCTTTTGGCGGATGCATATTTATGGTAAAAGTATAATATTCGAGTTCAAGTAAATAAGATAAATTATGATTATAGCATGTCAGGGGTAATCAATATTGTACAGTGAATGATGGGGTGTATACATAACACTGGATCTAATGTTTGTTATTTTATATTCGCTTTAACCACTGTTGTATTTTATATATTCAATCAGTTGGCATAAATTCAATATTTAAAATAAGTTAAAACCAGTTATTTGATATCGTCGTCGGAGTTGAATTGTTTTGAGTGGAGTCAGAGTCGTGAAAAACAAATTTTATAAAATTATATATATTTTTAGAAAACAAACTAAAGTTCGCGGTACTTTTTCACGACTCCACAGCCTTAATATTAACGAAAGCATGTGTCGCGCGGCGTATCATTTTTTTGTCGTTAAAAGAATATTTGTGTTTACAATGTTTTCATATTAAATTCTTTGTTTTATGCCCTACGCCGGATGCCAGACGATTTTGAATGTGTGTACTTTTGAAGTGCTGACAAGTTTAAAGTTTGTTGTAAATTTATCGTTTGGAAACGCTGGTTTGTCTTTGAATATGCTGCTTTCGGTTATACATTGCTGGGAAACAATTACTCTCACAATAGCTTGCCCTGATAAAAGCCATAATACATATCGCCATACCAGGAGAGAATAATGTAACGGGGGAAGTCAATCACTCAAATTATGCGCGCTTTGTTTGTTGGTAGAGTCGATCATGTTGGATAATATTTGGCAACAAAAGATTTCTATGATACCCTGATACATATAAAACGATTCGTGCTCCTTATAAACTTATTTGTTTGCGTATTTGCATTTTTTTTATTTGAAAGTTAGTGAATTGAATCTGTTACCTGTTACGCATATATCGTTGCACTAGCAAAAGTTGGTAAGTCAGAAAATGCAGTAAGTACACAACGAAATTCTTTGATATCAATACTGGTCTGGATTTAATGTACCAGTTTGGCAAAGACAACAATTGAAGGTATTATTTGCAAACATGGCGCGTTCCAAAATAGTTAAAAAATGAAACTGGAATTCCGTGTTGTAAAACAAATTTTGCGTGTCTTTAATTTGTAGCGTTTGAATTTTTAATAATATTATATTGCAAGTCGAGTTGAATACAAATTGGATATATTCGTTTAAAAATGTCAATCATGCTATACTTGCTTAGGTACGCGTTGCATTTTAAAAATAATGTTTATCTTATATTAATAGTAAACACATCATAAAATATCATTAAACGTGGACACATAATTTGTCATAACTTTCATTGCGCAGGAAACAATCTGTTGAAAGAGATTATCTTAATATAAATGTTTTTACGAGATTTTTTTGTTATTTAACTGCTCAACTTCTCTATTTTGAAGAAAGTAGGAGGATAGTGCGGAGAAAAAACTAGTGATTAGATAATCGCTTTCGCTAAGTCACGAATTTAATATATGATAGGTTGGAGAGAATTTTGGACACCACAGACGACCATGCCTTCGAACAGAAATCCAATAATCTATATTCAATCGATTTCGAAATATATGAAACACTGCAAGCCCTAAACTGAACTTTGTCGAGCACAAAATAAAGTACATTGGATGCTTTATATCTCGCCACGTTTTTTTTTCCAAAAAATTGAAGAAAACATTATTTTTACGCTTATAAAATAATACAATCTGTGAATAATTCAAGTGTTAACAAAATTTTTGTACTTAACAGATTAAGCGCGCCTGACATAAAATCACTATAGGTACCTACTCTATGGAACGATTCTAATTTATCGATAACCCTAATATTGGCCTCAATTCAGATGAAGTTAGCGTAAACATATGGCAGCGAATGGTTGAAATCGTTCGGAAATACGACCGCAGTACAATAATACGTGATTAACGTCTTATTAATAAAGCCCAGATATGCGAACTGGTATTTAAGCTAAAATGCTATAACAATATCTGAAAGCGATGGTATAACGGTAATATTAGGTAGATTTAGTGCTACGGTTCAGGGTTCGTTACACATTTGCATTTCGTCGATCGACTACTCACCAGCAATGGATAGTTTTGCTTATATCTTAAAACTAGGAAAAAATGATAGAATTATTTTTTTTTAACCATGTCCGCTCCCAATGTGGAGCATATGGACTCCTAATGGAGTTTATCTCAACAGAAGTGTTTCTACGAGAACTGCTTGGTGCTCAGTTGCTCAACCTCTCTTTTTCCAAAGAGAGTAGGGATAGAAGAATAGGGCTAGGATAGGATTAGTGGTAAGCTAATCGCTCTCAATACGCCCCGTTCATAGGATAGGATGGGTGAGAGGGGGGGAATTCGAGACATCACATACATCCATGCCTTTGAACAGAAATTCATAAATCAATTGAAAAATCAATTTATAAAACTGTCCGTACCGGGATTTGAACCCGGGCCCTCCGTAGCCGAAGCCAACAACGTTGACCACTCGACCACACAGGCGGCGCAATTTATTTATTTGAGGTGAAATCAAAATTCTTGGTATAATTAATCAATGTATGATTTTTGCTCAAAGACGTGTATGTATTATATGTTATGTTATCCTTAATTCTATGATTCTTCCCCACAATAATACTCCGTACATCGAATCATTTGTATAAAATTCTTCCGTACATAAAAACTTCGGACCGAGTGAAATCCGTACACTTTAATATTCTTAATATGAAAATTATTGTTTTTTTATTGTGTTAAACGTTTCATGTTAAGAGTGCTAAATATTTTCCAGGTTGGAAATAATTATTCTATTAATAATATTATAGTAAACAAAAGACATATCAGCGACACATCTAATACATAACAAAATAATGTTTAGTAGAAAACTTATCCTAATATTATTTTACTGGAAGGTTGAATTTATTTATTGATTTGGCATTTAATTGATAGAACTCTATTATAATAAGGTAAAAATATCAACGTATTTTAGTTCTGACGATGGCGAAAGACGAAATAGCTATCAACTCATAAATATAAATAAAACTGTAGAACTAAAGTACGTTGATATTTTTACCCTATTGGAAGATTGAAGATGAAGAGGTATTCATAAATAAGAATTACTTAACATAATATGATTTGGACGTATTGGTTAAATATAATACTCTTTGTTTTCATCAGATTTAATACACCAATATCTTTTTTTTGAGATACATACATACGTACAAAGCTACCAACAGTTGATAGCATTTAAACATACGCAAATGGCTAACGAAATGGTAGTGAAATCAAGCGTTTACAAAACGTCTTTCTGTATTTATTTATTTTTGATAATCAACATGTTTTTTAAAGAAAGATCTTGTGTATTTTCTAAGAAAATACTTCCGATTTAATTATTTATTAAGTGTGATAATAATATGATTCTCTAAGTTTCACGCGTCAATGTTTTAATGAGAAACGATACCTGCAAAATTATATATTGAATACACGATTTAACTGAGTAATTACTAATAAGTATCAGACAAAATAATTTATTCACATGTAACGTTATAAGCCTTATCTACAGTGTCAAGGGAATTCAAATCATTAGTAGCCTCACGTCAAGAATGACAGGAGTTTACAGGTAAGTTAATGGCCGTGTTACAAAGTTTTGTGTCAGATTATTGATTACCTCGATGCCACAGGCAGATGTTTACCAATGGGAATTTCCCCTTATTCATTTCATAAAGTAATATTATTTATTAAAACGAGGTATTTTAGAACGTATGCACTTCGTGTGGTTAGTAAACACGCTCTTAAACTATTTGAATAATAATGCTCCGTTTAAATGCATGCGTTCATGCTTTTAATTATGTTGCCGAGGACACTTGATAGTAAGGCTTTTTGCGTAATGAACAAAGGATATTTATTTTTATCAGACAAAACTTAAAAAAATATTGTAATGATGATAAAGACTTTCAAATTAATATGATAAAATTTAAATTAAATTATAATTGCTTTTATACTCAAAACTCTACGGGTTTCCGTGAAGACTTAAAATTTAATTAGTTGTAAAAGTTTAAGCCAGAAAACAGAAATTTATTTTTTTAAATGTTTTTAAGACATTAACTTTTTAAATTAAATAACTAACATTCATTTTATGGTTTCAAACGTATTCAAATAAGAAATACTATTTTTTTTAAATCCCACATTTTTTTGAAATTTTATACGGTCTCTCCTACTGAATTTGACTTTGATAACATAAGCTGTTTTTGGAATAAAGACTTCGATTGTCATTCTACGTATGTGTGTTTCGACTTAGTTTGATAATGTTTTATTTATAGTAAAGATAAAACTTATCTGTTTCATGTAAAATCCTTTACTGATATCAAAACTATGTTATATTATATATAATAAACAATTAAAAACATTAGAAAGAAAATGTGAAAATACCATACCTCATACAATTAAAAAAAAGGTTTTATTTCAGTTGGAATTTTTAATAATGGTTTATATAATACTAAAAACAGTTGTGTAATAAATTATTACTTGTAGTGCTTAAGGTATTTACCGAACTATTTATCTGCAATCGGAATATGGTATTTTTAGCGTTTCGAACGAAAATAATTCCCATGTTGGGTTTCTGTGAACAATAAAGTAAAGTGGTTGATTAGCTAGATGCCAAATAATAAGGTTTATTTTTAATTCAGTTATCGTTTGTAAACATTTTTGGTTAAGCAATTTATAATTAATAATAAAAATACCTTTAATTCATTCTAGCCTAAAAATTATATTCTACTTGGCATGTAATACTATATCATGGATTTTACTATTTTGTTATGTAAGCCTTTGTTTATTTATCTAACATAGTTAAAAAAGTTAAGTTTTGATATAAATAGTTATATTATTTATAAGCAAACATTTCAATATAAATAATAATACTTTCGCGTATGTAAGTGTTCGCTACCAACGATTTTTTCATATGCATTATATTGTAAAATAAAATACTTAATTTGTACAAATTCCAAACATTTAAATACATATCGGGACTGGTTCCGGTCATTAGAATTCCACCATTTTTGAGAATGTGAAACTAAATGTTACTGATTATTTTTTGAGAAATTGTGGATATGAATTGTTGGTTCTTCCAAGGTGTATAACCAGCCTGCTAATAGACATGCCACTGCGGAGAGCTTTAAGGGTGTTTAACAATATTGCTTCGGATGTCGACATTTTCCACGTGGACGTGGGTGAGTTCCGACGAATGCTATTTTTTATGTATTAAAGTAGAGTTCGTCGGAGCTTACTCAGTTGACTTTCTTGACATTTTTTTTTCTACTGCTTTTAATACTAAATTGTATTTTTTTTCTTCATTGTAAAAGTCTTGAATTTATAATTTTTTAATCTTATGCAATGTTAATTAAATAAATAATTACGAGCATTAAAAACTAATGCCAATTTAAATCGATACATTGTTATAAAAAATATTTGTTTGTTACATCTGTTCATTTTTTCAATACATTTTTTCTAAAAATCACACCTTGTATTGATTTCAATCGTCATCAGTTGACATTACCCGTGATGAGCAAAACCAGTTTTATTTTTCAATAGATTAAAGTAGACATGTAGTGTGTTGTTAAGTTTTACTTCTACAGAAAAAAAAAACTATTGCGTGATATGCAATGAATATTGATGTTGAACTGACTTGACGTGGACGCAACCATGTTTTGTAATAAAATTTTAAATTTTATTTTGCCATCGTTTCAAGTGAAGTTGACTGCGTGAATACTGTTCACATTTTTCCGTGACACGAAAGCCGCTTGCAAAGAATTTTCACCCAGGTAAAACCACAATCTTAAACCTTTCGTGACAAAGTCAGTACAAAAAAGAATTACCATAAATTATGTTGTGTAGGTATTTATACGGAAGATTGTGAAAAATAATATTGGCGAGATTATGTTCGCGGGATTTCGAGCTCGCCAAAATACGGTTCAGTGATAGGCGACTGCCTATCGGGTCGGACGAAAAGATGTATCTACATAAAAAATATTTAAAAATTGTTTTGTCATTTTGTTTTTTTTTCATCCATATTCGCACCTAACGTGGAGTATACAACTAAGAGTAGTGTCAAAGATTTGTAACTACCGAAATGTTAAAAATATATTTTTATATATATATTATACGACTGATCAATTGACAATGCTTGCCATGAGTGAAACCAGTCATATTATGTTATTGATCACTTTAAAAGTTTTAACTTTTTTTTTTTTTTATTCGATAAACTTTTTCTATTCTTTTCTGCATCACACTGAAGATGATATCTCCTCAATGATGCAGTTAAGATACATTACAGAGTTAAGATACATTAGGTACAATTTTAAAGGCAATAATAAATAATAATTACAACTATATAGATATTAATACAGGTTAATTAAATAACAAAGAATTGGTATGATTACAAGTAAAAACAATTAAATAATAATAAGCAAGAATGATAGTTAATGGGACTAATAAACAACTTTTAATTTTGAGACAGATGTGAAAGTTTTAACTGCCAATACTTGGTGTAAAAGCATCATATCAATGTAAGTATTGAACATTGTGACCATTTTAATTGGAAGCTTCTTAATTTTAAAGTGCTTCAATTTAATAAATGTGTTAACAAAAAACTACCATGAAATTAATATTGAACTACAGGTGTGTCGGGTCCGTGGTGAATTGGTCAACGTCGCTGGCTTCTGTGATGAACTTCACGAGTTCAAGTCCCAGTGCTAACAGTATTTTTGAATGGGTGTTTGTGATGTGTAAAAATACTCTACCACTCTTACAATCTTCAAATAACTAGGCATAGCGAGAGATATAAGCTAACCGCTGGTTCTGTTTAAGTCCTACTTTTCTATGCCGACCGAAAAAAAGAGTGGTTGAACAATTGAGTAATAAGTTGTTCTCGTACAAAAGCTTCTGTTAAAATACCTTCACTATGGAGCTTTATGATCCGATCTACATTGCAAGCGGACATGAATAAAAAAATATTGTGACCTTTATTTATTTAAAAAAAAAAAATACTAAAACGACACCCCCAATGAATAATGTACAAAAGATCTTTTTTGTCAAAGAGTAAGCGACTCAAATTACACGTCTCGCATATTAAAAAGCCTTATTTTTCAAAATAAAATGCGCGTCACTTTTTTTGTGTTTTGTACATAAATTTTTACATGATATAGCTACCAAAAGCGTGAGCTAGGCAAACAGAAATATGTTTATGTCAAAAATTGGCAGATAATTTTCCTTGACGTCATTCGAGTTGCAGAGTGTGTGAAATAATGAACGATACAGCAGAACGTGTTTGCGTACTGTCTAAATAATGCACGGCCATAAAACAAGGAGGCCGGCCACCGGGCGACGAGGTCTACGCCGCTCGCCTGCCGTAGTGCTCCCCTGGGAAGTACAATGACCTACCTGGAAAGTGGAACCGTAGCGCACTACGCCGTAGCGGCTCAACCGATGCGAACGTTAAATTTCACAGTAAAGCTTCAAAGATAACTTGTTATTGATAGACAAAAATATTTTTCTCAGAATATTGTAATTATTTGATATTCTTTTAGGGACTTGGGCTGATTTGACTGTACCGTTAAAAGTTATGTATTTTTCAACAATTAAAATTAATCTCCCTTATTTCTGAATCTGAGAAAAAAATTACGTTTAGTAACAAAAGTAAAATTTTAAATATATTAAACCATGTCCGCTCCCAATGGGGGGCATATGGACTCCTAATGGAGTTTATCTCAACAGAAGTGTTTCTACGAGAACTGCTTGTTACTCAGTTGCTCAACCTCTCTTTTTTCCAAAGAGAGTAGGGATAGAAGGATAGGGCTAGAACAGGATTAGTGGTAAGCTAATCACTCTCGATACGCCCCGTTAATAGGATAGGATGGGTGAGAAGAGGGAATTCAAGACATCACATACATCCATGCCTTTGAACAGAAATTCATAAAACGATTGAAAAATCAATTTATAAAACTGTCCGTACCGGGATTTGAACCCGGGCCCTCCGTAGCCGAAACCAACAACGTTGACCACTCGACCACACAGGCGGCAAAACAGGGGGTAAATATATTAACTGGTTAGTTATTTATTTAATTACCTATAATTCATTGTTATATCATGTGAAATTTATGTGACAGAATGCAATACCTCACAGATGCTTCATATGATTGTGCTCGAAACAATCGTCTAATTTTAGAAACAAAATGCAACATGTCAATCTACTGCATTTTGTTTATTTAAATTAAGGACTAATTGGATAAATTAAAGATTTATTTTGAAATTTAGAGCGCTTTCGGACATACTGGATTTTTATTTAAAATATAGATTGTAATGTCATTAGAAAATTGCCACTAAATCATTTTAAAAAAAAGGTGGACTTGCCACATTCTGCCTCTCATCCCCAGATTTACTTTTAATTAAAATGTAAAATCGAATGTATCAAACATCGACAGCAAACAATATTTGCGTAATAAAATTAATACTACGTACGATAACTCACTTTTAACATTCAACATTTTATCAATAGATGACAAACGTTATTTCTTGAAAAATAAGCACTGCCAGCCAAAACTAACAATAGTTTTTGTCTTAATTCATAATAGAAGTAGTGAAAATCATAATAATTTTGGACTAAGAGCAGAACAATTTTCTCTAATCTCGTAAATGGTGCATTTCGTAACACCGTGGCATGTGGTAGGGAAATAATATCAGCATTGTGACGTCACGTGTCGTGCCCACTACACGTTTGCCGTGAAAAATATCGTTCAGAAAGGGCTTAACATTAAATTGATGTGCCATAGAGCGTGAATGATAAATCCCTCATTGATAATTGGCTTTATTGTTTTATTATTTCGATCAATGAGCCTGTTCGGAAATGAAAAGTAATTTAAAAAGTTGTTCGATTTATTGGTATTGCGGAGAGAAATAACAACAATAAATACTCATTGATTTAGTGAATACCGAACATTTTTACAGGCAAAATAAGTACGCTTGATTGATTGGCTGTAATTTTCCAAGGGACATTTAGTTTTTGAATAAAAAAGAGCAGTATCCAGTTATTTACTTAGAACGTATCTCCGAGAAAACTGAATATAAAAGTTTCCAAATTAGGTTTTGTTTTATAAAAATGAATGTTAAGTTTTAAATTAAAGTTCATTTATTTATCTTTTATAATAGTTTAAAATAAGTGAACTTTCTAATCTGCAATAAAAATTTTCATTTAATATAAAAATAAATATCTTACTTAGGAAATAGAATATCTGTCCTTTATTTTGCAATACTTAATATTAAATTATATAATCTTTGAAACAGTAGGTTTGGAGATGCAATATTTGAATACACGAAAATAAAGGTTATTTTTGGTATTTAAGAAATAAAATTCATTTAATTTAAATACTGATACGATTTATAACGAATTAATATGATAAGCATACTCGTGTTATTTATTACAAACCACAGCGAGGAAAATCTATGGTCTAAATTACCGCAAAATATTTTCACAAGAAAATAAAAATATTAATTTTACTAATTCATGAAATCCCATGGGTGGAGTTTATTTCATAGGTAGATTTTGTTACTGAGATTTACGAGTAGAAAATTGGCAGGCAGAATAGCGTATGAGAACTTTATTACCTGGTGGAGAATTTTGAAAACAATGAAGCAAATCTATATATTTGCTGGTTAGATGCATTTGTTGTTTAATATCTCTAAAGAAAATACTTCAGTAATCATGCTCAACATATCAGTAAAGTGTTAATAAAAACACGTTTTATTTCCACTTTATTTAAAAATGACTGGACCGCTTTCGCTCATGACGAGCATTGTCAACTGATAAAAAATATAATTTTACAGTGCTATTTTTACAAAAACACAATTAAATGAAAATGTGTAAACAACAATTGTCATTGAAAAGAATTTATTTTTAAGAAAGAATTTTTTAACAAAATTATATTATACACAGAGAAAAAATACCCTACCCTTGAGTTTGATTGGTATATTAAAATAAATATTGATATTTGATAGGTATTCAAATTTTCACACACAAGCAAACAAATCTGCTTTAAAATGGATTAAGTTTTCAGCAGACAAATCGTTTTCTTACCATAAATCCGTATTGTGATACATATAGCTATAAAAATGAATAAAAAGCGTACTATAAATATTTATTGTAGGGTCGTGGTTTTGTTTGGTCGCCACCTTGCGCCGACATAAAACAGGAAAACCATTTCTGGTAATAAAAATAAGATTGCATGAATGCACTCAGCCAAGATTTCACATATAAAAATAGACACAAAACAATGAAAATGGAAGTCTGCGCGAAATTGCCTCGTTTGGAATATTTGCAATATCATTTTTCCACTGAGCACGTCTTTTTTTATAGGTTCATCGAGACGTCGTATCATAATATCCACTGCACGGGTTTGAAATAATCCCAGCCATACATTTTTATTTTTAAATAAAATTATAAAAATACAACTGGACAAAACCAAAATATAACAGACAGTTTGCTCGTGTGATGTTATATCTAGTATTCACATATCTGTTTGAGAAGATTTTAAGTTGATAAAGAACAATTGTCGCCTTCTGTGGCCCAGTTGGCTAGAGCTTGCTCTACCGATCACGCAGGTCTGGGTTCGATTCCCGGTAAGATCACAGTGAATTTGAGAATTATTCAATTCAAAGTTGTGATCGAAGATTTGTGATGTCGATTCACATTTTCCCCTCTCCTCCTATCTTTCTGATCCTTTAATAACTGGGTGTAGCAATAGGGATCAGTCAAGCAGTAATCCTGTTTTACCCTTTTTCTTCTTTCCCTACTACTCACGTTGATAAAAAGTGAGGTTGAGCTGCTGAGTAACAAACAGTTCTCGTAGAAAAAACTTCTGTTGAGATATCTCTATTAGGAGGATATGTGCTCCACATTGAAAGCAGACATGGATACAAAAATAAAAATTACACAATGTAGAACTTCCAAAAGTTAATACATGTTTAAATTGAAATGTGTTACGGATTAATACTGTGTGAACGTGAGAAATGTACGTTATAATTTATTAAATTAATATTTTTAAGCAACAAATATATATGTACACGAAGATCGTTTAATAATCTGTTACGAATGAAGTGTGAGTTCTTTTTAATTCATTGTATAAGTAAGAATTCCAGTGGGCTAACGAAAAAAAAATCGGCATTCTGAGACGCCGGCAAAACCGTGATTCATAGTTAATTGCCTCTACGGTGAGCCAAAAATGACACAGATTTGTTAAAACTCAACGTCTACGCCGAGGCGGACATCTTGCATGGATGAGTGAAAGTCTATAAAAATATGATATGTAATATTTCTGAGGGAAGACAAAGACGGACAACCGTGACTTCACTGGGTGGACGTGGTGTAAAAAGAGTGCTGAACGTCAGCAATAAGTGTAAGAAGGTGCAATAAGAATGTAGGAGAATAATCAAGAAAGTCAACTTAGTTCAACGGACACTTAAGCATCAGAAAAGAAGAAGATGACGTGAGGAATATCATTGTTTTCCGTGTATTTTGGTTTTATATAAAATTTAACGTGAACATCACAGTTATCTAGTTGAAATGAATCGTATATGATTTACGCCGAAACAAAACAATAAAAGAAGTTGTGTGAATGTTTGTTAAAGAAGAAAAAAAAGATTGAAGAAAACAAATATGTTTTTCCATATGAAGTCTACGTCTTACTAGATTGAAAGGTAGAATTGATAATTAAGATTACTTACCAAAATCAGGGCCGTGGTCCTGCGCTAGGACGTCACCGGCTGCCGACAGCGCGACGACGAGGAGTGCGAGAAGGGCGGGCGCAAAGCTGGACTGCAGCCCTTGCCGACGGCGATACATGATGATGGGCTGTTGCTTCGCTTCTGGACTTGAACCCCTCTCACTGACCCTCGCGTGTCACATCTCGAGAGTACTGCAAAGGTGTAAAGAATTTGACTGGCCAGGAAAATAAATTAAGTGAAAGTTTTGTATTGCAGTTCGCTCCTTAAATAAATCTTTGTTTTCAACAAATGAGTTAAAAAACATTATAAAAGAGTATTCAAGTATTTTGCTTCATTGTAATATATTGAGGAACTCTGTATGATCAAATGGAATTTTCGAATTGCACAAACAATGCAGCTTTGTAAAAATAATAAATTTACCTATATTAAAACAACACAACGCAACAGTAATCTTTTAATAATTGATTTAAATTGAAAAGTTTTTATTTTTTTACAACCATATCCGCTTCTAACATACACGGAGTTTTTTTTTTAAAGATAACTGTTTATTTATTTAGTGGTTTAACCTTTCTTTCTTGGAAAGAATCATACAACGTTTATTGCATTTAAAAAAATTCTTACATAATAATAAAAAAATGGTTAGGCCTATTACACTAATTTGCGTGTAATGGACTTGCCGCGAAATATACTAACTAATATTTGATATGCTTTCGCGTAATCTTATTTTGAGAAAATTCACTTACACTCTCCTTTTCAATGTAAACAAACTTTGAAATATAATTACGTGCTTAAGGCATTTCAGAGAAATTTCGTGAACATAAAACACAACGAGAAAGTAAAAAAGAGATTACGAATTCAACACACGATATTTTCCTTAATATTTTTTATGTTTCCATTGATTTTCTTAATACTAAAGTTTGAAAAGTGGAATATTTTTTAAAGGATGTGTTTAACACTACTTAATTTGACTACTGCTTGATAATACTGCGCTTATATTAACTAAATATTCGATGGAATATTAGTGTAATAAAAAGATTATTATATTAATTAATGTTTTTTTTCATTAACAAATTTTTACATTGCCGAATAAATATTGTTGCTTTAATAATTTTAAATATTGTATAACAACTAACTTTACTTCCATTTTTATAATATAATATCCGTTAATTTCATTTATAACTAACATTATTCTTCCATTTTTTTAAACATAAAATTCACTTTAAATCTTGAAGAAAGAAGAATAGTTTTTGAATATGTTACGTATAAGTATTCTTATTATAAATTAATATAAACGATACTATAACTTAGTAACACCGTAGATATAGGAAGTTTTCATTTAATGTTCATCATTATCACGTAATTTTAAAAATATCTATAAAACAGTTAAACTGCAGAATTCAAGCATTATTTATTGTTTTCGGAGTATGTAAAAAAAAAATTCTTCTAATCAACATGCACGAAAGTATGGAATGTCTGAATAAAAGTTGTCAATTAATTTTAGAAGTGTGTTTTTACGTTGTAATCTTTAAAACGTTAATTACGAAGCTTAATTCTGTAGCAGTGCTCTAAAGCACGTTTGAAAGATAACTGTAGTTTGATAGAAACTCGACCGGGTACAGGAAGCAAAACGCGAAGAAGTTTTTTGGCTTTAAACTTAAAACGAAATTTGTTGAAAAAGTGGGTTAGCGGAAAGCTCAGTTTTGTCAGAGTCAAATCGGGTGTAAAAGGTCACAATACAAAAAAGTACTTTTATGAGGGTCATTTTACGACTTAATCTATCACTAGATTGGCATTGTTACTGTTGAAGGTGGAGGAATACAAATTATTTATAGAAATCAGTGTAATAAACTTGAAACGCAAGAATGCGATAGCTTTATAAACTTTCACGAATGAAACGTTATTGTTCAACGAAGAGTTTTCGTTTCCCATATCGAAATATTTTTTTAAAATACACTCGCACGTAAGATATGGCTGAAAATGTATAGTACATATTTTGATTTTGTTTATTTCACTTAGTCAACTGATTGTGAATTTTGTATTTTAACTATAATTCATACTCTTTTGGAACATTGCTAGATATATTTACGTTCTGATAGAAATTGATCCTAACCATGTGACCATAAGAAATGACAGATAAATATCTGAGTTATTTTTACCATTATTTAAAATATCGGTATCCTTTTTAATAAAAACATCTATTTTACTAATTAGTAATGTTCTAAAAAAGTTTATAGAATTATTGTAATTGAGATTTACTTATGAATATGATGGGCAGGAAACACTTTATTTCACACTCCCTTTGTCTAGTTCAAGAGTCGGCAATCCGCGACACTTTGCGTAGACGTTTACGGCTCTACAGAAATTAACGATTGAACTATCTATTATGTTTTTTACCATACACATCCATATATTTATGGCTCTCTGATACCTTTGCTATCCGGTTTCCTTGGCGACTTGGCTCTTATTATTTAAAAGTTTGCTAACTCCTTACGTCATTGCTATAGATTTGATAAAGTAAAAAGGTAACAAATGTAATAATTTTGCATGCATTTCCGTTTTAAATGTTATCAATAAAAAAAAATAATTAAATAAAATGTTTAAAATAATCATGGAATTTTAACTAGGGCAGATTGTCGTTAAAACAAGAATAGAGAACAAGAAGATAATATTACATTTTTTGTTTATTTTATGAAGTATATTTATACAGTTGACACAGCTTGCGCAAGATAAATATAACATTTTACTGTTATTTAAAACTTTTAAAGAAATTTTTGTAGACATTGTACTAGAAAGAATATTTTTAGGAAGACACTGAAAGTCATAACTATTTTGAAGTATAATATTTTTTTTTATTATATGTTTGTAATATATAATAGCTAATTCAGCCAACAGGTAGATCGCAGCCATATATTCAATTTCCATTTTATAAAGCTCAAGTGATAAACAAAGAATACATATGTATTTATTTAAACAATGAAGTATTTAAGCAAAAATTTTTTTTTATCTGTTTTGAATGCATCACAATCAATAATTTTTGGATTAAATATACATATAAGTTTCACTACAAACTAGTTTTATACGATTAAAATTGCTCACTTGGCGAATGAAACAATTCATGATTATGTTATTTAATTGTTCAATAACTATGTAGTTCATGTGCTTTCTGTTTTACTTGCTTAGTAAAAATGTTTTCACATTCCAAATAAGCAGTAAGTAATGATTTTCATTATATGACATCTATAATGTCATTAAAGCATTCCTATCACTCAATTAATGTATCATTCTAAATTTTATTAAGTTTTTTGTATAAATAAATGGGTCCTAAATATTTTTTAATTGTTAGATTATATAAGTTTCGAAACGGAACTCTCATTTTCTACATTAATAGAGTTGGCAATCTTTTACTTAAGAATCAAGTACATCTGTCAAACTCGTAAGTCCTTACCATTTAAAAAATAAAGATATTATGGAAGAAATTATGTAGACGAAAAAAATAAATACATATCATATACCACTGTAGTATCACTACTTATTGATGGCTTATAGTAAAAACTGAGCGTATAAATAAATGTCTCGAGGGGTACTCAAATAAGAAATCGATTCTAATCTTAAGCTATGCAGCTATTGCACTCAAACTAGCGATAATATTTGAAATAAAAATGCGTAGGTAGATTAATAAAAAATAAATCATACAAATCCGGCAATTTAAAAGAAATAACCGGTTATGAAAAAATATATATTGAGCACCTTGGGTACGGCGATACGTTTTCAGATGATATAATTTTCCTTGCAGAGAAGAATAAAACGACCTTACTCGGAGTTTTGTTCTTCCAAGTAAAGAAACCATATTTCTACTAAAGCAAGATGAGGCTTTATTTGTTTTGAATGTTTTGCAAAAGCATGGGGTTGCCGTAATATAAATTTAATACCGCATACAGCTGTAAGCCAACGTATATTTCAGTGTTGTACATATTTATTAAGCCATTGTTTTTCCAAAAATGCGTTCTCTAGCTTCTCGAAATATTTAAAATTTTGGTTGTGGGATAAATAATACAATTTAGAAGCAAGATTCGCCATTATAAAAACATTATGACGAAAATACAATATTGTATATATTGAAAACATATCTATATATAAAGTCCAAAATGTTTGAAAATTCAAATGAATGAATGAAAATTTATATCCTACATTCAGTCAACGTGCTGTGTTATAAATCATTCTTTATACCATTTCACTTCTGACGGTTTATTTAAATTCCAGACACTTTATTTAAGAGACATATTTTATGTTGATTAAATTATTAATGCGATGAAATATTTCACTTTAATAGAACGTCATTATAAAATTAATTAAAAAAATAGACTAAGTCATTTTTTACGTCAAAAATTATTTTATATCAACGTAGTGATCAATTCTAGGGTGTTCACTGTCAATACTTGGTAGAAAAGCATTATATTAATATATATATACTTGTTCTAATTCCCACTTTCATTTATTAAGATCTGGACCGGTGTCGCTCATGATGAACATTATCAATTCATAAGAGAATAAAATGAAAATGAAATAAGCAATTGGTATTGAAAAGAAGTTTGCTGCCTGTGTGGTCGAGTGGTCAACGTTGTTGGCTTCGGCTACGGAAGGCCCGGGTTCAAATCCCGGTACGGAAAGTTTTATAAATTGATTTTTCAATCGATTTATGAATTTCTGTTCAAAGGCATGGATGTATGTGATGTCTTGAATTCCCCCCTCTCACCCATCCTATCCTATAAACGGGGCATATCGAGAGCGATTAGCTTACCACTAATCCTGTCCTAGCTCTATCCTTCTATCCCTACTCTCTTTGGAAAAAGAGAGGTTGAGCAACTGAGTAACAAGCAGTTCTCGTAGAAAAAATTCTGTTGAGATAAACTCCATTAGGAGTCCATATGCTTCACATTGGGAGCGGACATGGTTAAAAAAAATAAAATTGAAAAGAATTTAATAAACGTACAAAATATGAGTAATTGACACTAAATTGACTAAAATTAAAATGCTTCTATAATGAAATTACAAAATTCGTCAAAGAGTAATTAAGCTAAAGTAGAGACTAGGGCATCCAATCCCGGGATCCCGTTCAATTTTCTGATCCCGAAACTCCGGGAATGAGATGGCCGCGATCCCGGGATTTCGGGATTGAGAATTTTTGGGGGAAACACGAAAATTTACACGAAATTGGCAAATTCAAGACTTCAAATTCCTCGGTGAGCTAAAAAAAAAACGAGTTTACGAAGAATCTGGGAAAAAGTATACCAAATCGGGGATTTCAAATTCCTCGGTGAGAAAATCTCAATCCAACAAAATTAATCAATCTCGGGATTGGAAAAACGCTCCGGGATTGGATGCCCTAGTAGAGACTTATAGTAAATTTAAGCATAATCATAATCTCGTATTGTAAAAATTGGGCTTGTAATAATTATATTTCTGCTTGAATAAAATAATAACTACTGAGAAGTCGTTCTTTTTGTATTGTGAATAGTTACAATAAATGTACCAATTGATTCTCAGATAGTGATCTTTTTAAGTAGTAAAAAAAAATATTGAGCCTTGCTTGGACAGGATTTTAAATAACTAGCTCCACTTTGGAATTCAGATTTTATTGAATGGTTTTATAATTATATCCAATCTTCATTTCCAGACCTCAACAGTTTTGAGAGTATTACGCTAGATCTATATTATTAAATAGTAATACAAAGTTGCAGCAAAAGATAACTATTATTGAAAGCGACCGAGTAATTGTAGCGTGCATACAAATGTTAGAATTTGAAGCCGTTGTAATTTCAGCGAAATTGAAACTGTCGTGTAACCAAGGTATTAAATATTAGTGTCTTTCGATTTCATTGCCTCAATCTAGCTAATGGAGACTTTAATTTTTTAAAATTCTGCATTTGGGCATTGTGTGAGCGATTGAATAAAACTTTAATAAATAAATTCTTCATATTTACGCATATCAAATAGATAGATTGAAATCCTCATTATCAGTCTTTGTTAAAATGATCTATTAGATGTCCTTAAATGCTCATCATACGGTTGTATTTTATTTAATAATCGGTAACACTCAATTGACAAGATATTATCTCTCCTTCGAGTAAGGAACACAACATTAAAAACTTTCACTAATTTCAATTTGATGTACTGCTTTGCACTTTGAACTGTGTCGAAATTTTCATGGAATGGTTAAAATTAAAATTTTACGCCTAGAAAACTCAAGCTTTTCACGCGCAACAATTTGCCAACAAATACTCCAATTTACTTGAAAGCGATAAACGAAGTTGGCTTAAAAGTATTTAATTTCAATTAATTGATTTACAATTCATGAAATTAGTATAGGCCAAATCACGTCTCTATGTAACTCACCGGAATTATTTTTTACCAAGCACTGAAGTTTTTCTGTTTAATTTGATAAATAAACGATTAAGAGTAATTGTAAGGATATTTTTTTATGCTGCAATGTCGCATATAAGCTGTAACCCCAAACAGTAGAAATTCTATAAACTTTAAAATGTAATTATTCTCTAAAAGTTAAATATAATAAATATGGTCACAATCTTATTCCACAGGTTGTATAACAGATTATGACGTGTGTTTCAACTCTTTAAAAATACGTTAAGATTAATTTACGAACAAAATTAAACTTTATCCTTAATATTAAAGTATAATGAACGAAAGCGGGCTTTTTTCATTTCTATTGGATGTAAGGAGGAGGTAAAATGGAAACACTAATAGTACTTACAACAAATAAATTACTTATATGAAGAAGTTGAGCCACCTTTCCTAATTTATTAATATTTATATTTATTTACTATGTAATATATAATTTTAGTAAATGGTTTTATTAAATTCCAGGAAATTTAAGCTGTCAATATTCAACCCTTTATTATCTACTAAATGGAAGAGTATTTACACAATTTTATTTCCATTATAATCATTTTCTATCAAATGAAATTCCACCGAAGTTCCCGCCGAATCTACCAAAAATATATATTATTAAATATCTTATTTTTATGATTAGTCCAATCATAGAATATTAGTGGACAAATTTATATTGCAATTAAGTTTGGTTTAGAAGACTGAACTTCTATACAATATAAAGTGGTTGATTTTTTATAAAATATTTGAATAAGTATGTGTATCATTTTTTAAGATAATTAAAAACACTTTTAACTGGTGTCATGTTCATGCATAGATATTTTCCTACATGCAGCTTTTCGTAAACAACTTTTCAGCGCGTGTATACGAAGGCTGCAAAGCTATTTTCTTTTTGGTGTGCAAATAAATATCACGTTCTCGGCTATACTCCTAGTGAGATTCTTACCGGATTTCTGAAAGATTTCCCAAAATGAATGTGTTTTCGAAGCTGTCATCCCGTCGTTGGTATATGTGGCAAATGAAGAATTTTTCAAAGCAGGTGATTTGCAGTTTCTTTTGGTATTGTGAATCCGTTAATATACAGACATATTACACCTTTTCTGTCAAGAAAACAACTGGGAAGTCTGTTGAAGGCTTTTTCCCATTCAGCAAGATTGAAAAAACCAAGGATCAATACAATATTTACATCCTTATACAACTCTCAATACTTTAAGTAGGAAAAAAGTTCCGGCACAATTTTTGTGTATTTAGCAATTATTTTGCAGATTGAATGTTTTTAAATATAAAATAAAAATGTAGAAATGTTTGAAGCCGTATTAAATGATAGTACGTACACCATTGAGCAAATTTCTGCAATGGATAAGATCTTGTCTTTGATTTTGTAAAAAAAATATTTCCAACCGTTACAATCCTAAAATAATGAAGCGTAGCGAGAACGATTAGTTAACCAATATTACTGTCCTAGCCTTATCTTTATATCCCTACTACTCTCTTCCGAAAATGTGCAATTGACTAACAAAAAGTTCTCGTAGAAAATCTTCTGTTAAGGTAACAAAATTAGGAGTACATATGCACCAAATTGAGAGTAGACATGGATTCAAAAAAATGCATAACTTTTGTATTTTAATTTAACTTAAAAATAGTCACCCGTTTTTTAATAACTCCGATTCCAACCTATGAAGCTTTGGTAGCCATTATAATTTGAAATGCTTAGTTTGCTTGAAATAATAATACCGTGGGTAATTACATTTTCCAATCGTTGGAGTGTTATAAATCCCAGGTCTTGTTAATTATTTTAAGATTTTAGAGGTAACATATTCCCATATTCATCTCGTCCCACGTCATACACCAATTAACCAAAAACTCATCTCCGTCTAGCTTCTAAAGTTAACTTTGCTAATGCAATTTTCTTGTTGCGACTGGTGCCTGGTGTACAACGTTTGCACACGGGCATTTGTTGCCCATTTAAGTTACTGAAACATTTATTGACCATACATAAAATATATTTAGTTCGATGTACGTTACGGTGTTAGTGAAATGAAAATTCAGTTACATACCCAATGTGAAAAGTAACACAGCTCGACAACTGCTTTATTAGGTGGTCTATGATATGTTTACCAGATATCTCTAAAACAAATGTTTGGTATAAACTATTGATACAATGATCAGAGTCGCCCTCGATCATTGCAAGAATTTTTAACTGATGTCCTGACCATTAAATAAGAATAACAAAACACTGTGCTTCATTTATAATATAATGTTTTTCCACAAAGAACTGACGGTTAACACTTTAAAACTGATTAATTATCAGTCGCCTACTGTGGCCCAGTTGGTTAGAGCTTGCTCTACCGATCACGCAGGTCTGGGTTTGACTCTCGGTAAGATGACAGTGAATTTGAGAATTATTCAATTCAAAGTTGTGATCGAAGACTGGGTGTTTGTGATTTCAATTTACACTATTTCCTCTCCTCCCATCCTTCTGATCCTTTAATAACTGGGTGCAGTAATAGCGATTAGTCAACCACTAGTCCTGCTCTAGTCTTATCCTTTTTTCCCTACTACTCAATTTGAAAAAAAGGGATGTTGAGCGACTGAGTAACAAACAGTTCTCGTAGAAAAAAAACTTCTGTGAAGATACCTCCATTAAGTGGCCATATGCTCCACATTGGGAGCGGACATGAATAAATAAAAAATAATAATAAAAAACATGCTGAAAACTAAATTAAACGAATGGATTTTAAATAATGGGCATTTATTCAAATGATAAACGATAAATCAATTAATTGACAACTGCTTAAAAGAATAATGATTGTATCTATTAGGTTTGCAGACACAATTATAAAAAAGAGTTGGTCGTGCAAGAGGTCACGTAGGCCAAGCTCATCTTTACTCCTGTTTCAGCTTAATTTTTATTATTACGCTACTTTCAATTTTTTAGGTGAGTTTTTATCTCACACCACTATAATAGTAACATGCTTTATTAAAGATAACAAAACGTCGATTCTATTGAGGCGTTTGAAGGGTGTTTTAAATTAAAGTACCTAACTGAATTAACTGTCAATTATCTTTTTTTGAGAAAATATTGTCTCACCTTTTCTTTACTATTCAACCCCCATCCCAAATTATATTAATTTATATCATTACGCTTAACTTTGTTTATTGATATATTTTATTATTTTTTCTGAAATTTTCTATGGTAACAATGTATTCAGATCACCAGAGATTTAATATTCGATTTGATGGTTAAAAGTAATTTACATATTATATAAAAAAAAAATAATGTCGTATGTAGCTGGTATTTTGTATAAACAAAATGATTTTCGTTTGAAACAAGTAAACTGGTACCATGTTACGGATTTTCCATCAAGGTCAACCATGTGGTAATTGACTATGAATGATTGAAACTCTCCGAAGGCGAGTTTTGCCAGACTCCGGTAAAGCATCACACAATATGGCCGCCTGCCTCGTGGGAAATTAATATCACGTGAAAGTTTTTTTTTATTTTTATTAAAATTTAATACGTGGAATTGCTCGACGGAGGGTTTAACCGCATGTTTTACGGTCAAATTTACTCAGTCGGTAAAAAAAATTCGCGTTCCTTTCGAAAGGCGGTGAAACATCAAAAATTGCGTAAGCACGAACAACGTATAAACCTTTTTCATGAATAACGAACATAAGTTGAATCCACGAAGAATAAGTTCGGAATATTTGAAACGTTTCGTTTTATTGAATGATTTGTATTTTTAATAACACCTACAGGTAAGTTACGGATTAAGTATACTAGAAAAAAAATCCACTTCTATTTTTGTTCGATATGCATATTATATTTTTACGACACAATTGAATGACAAATAGACGCAGTGGTCAACGACGTTGGTTCCCAAGAGGGAAAATTCATGTCCCAGTACGAACAGGACTTTTTCAACCGATTTTCGTTTGAAGGCATGTGTTGTTGTGATGTCTAAAACTCTCTCCCATCCTTCCAATACTTTAAATAACGAAGCGTAGCGAGATTAATTACTTAACCACTTGTCCTATCCTTCTATCCTTACTCTCTCCGAAAAATAGAAGCTGAGCAACAAACCATGTGCTCTACATTGGAAGTGGACGTGGAAAAAATAAATATTTTATGCTATTTTAAATCACATGACCACATCTTTGTTACAATGAGTATATGGTAAAATACGACATTTCAACAGAAAGAGTTATTAATGAAAACTTGCAGAAAGACAGATGTTTCGTTTAAGTGAATACAGAATATAAAAATTGGAATAAAACATACAAATTTATAGATAATTTTTCTTTTTTCTGAAGTCTGCTTTAAGAATCCATGACATCCATACCTTGGGATAAAGACATTAAATACGAATAACGTAAAAGTATGAAAGTGTGAGAATTCAAACGATTGACCACGAAATCGGATATGAAGCTTTCTTTTTCGACAATGGCCACTGACAATAATCAATAGGTGTATTGATATTTTTAAGCTAGTATGTTTATGTATCTATGCATGAATTGATATCAAACAAAGCATTTTTTAAACATTTATAATAGTTTTAATATAGGTTCTTATTGCTTAAAATATATGCAACACAAAGCAGCAAAAATGCAACATAAAAAATATAGAATAATTAAGAAGTAGATTATTTTCCCAGTCTCATTAAATTATCTTAATCTATTCGAACAAAAAAAAACTGTTGAAGATAAACAAAATATGACAGCAAAATTCTAGTTTAGAATCGTCTTTATTTCAGTCGGTAAATAAAAATATTCCACAACATTTTAATCATTGAAGTAGAAATTGTTGTATCAAAATTTGTACTCGCTTATTCTGTATAAGCCATGAAAACGTTATGTGAAAAAACATTATACCCTAAGTACGCAGCGCTGATTTATATATGAGATTATTGAGAAAGCTCAGGAGAAGTGGAATTGCTCACTATCGTGGAGCGCGTGACGCACGATATGCCTTTATACAGTCACGAAAAAGCTCGAATTTATTCGAGACTATTTTCATAAAAGCTAACAATTATTGCTATACTTGTGAAATGTTATCGAACGTTTATTTATATTCGGAAATTCTAAAACGGAATTATTAATTATTACAGGGGTCAAAAGGGAAAATAGTACGAACCGGAATGCTAATACTGTATATGGAAATCTGTTTTCATGTAACCCATATTCTCAAAGTAATCATTTTTTCTCTTGCTTTCTTTTACCTGTTGAGCTCATCTTGTTCATCAATAATTAAGGTAAAAAATCAGTTCGATTTAAATTACATTGAATAGATAGGTTTTTTTTGTCGTTTTTACTTTAACTGGTTGGCTGTCATATACGAATTATCTCATCAAATTTTTCGTGCTCAACGAGCCAGACACAGTTACCTCTTTGATAACTAAATAAATTAATAATTTAAAAATTATAGCTGGCGTTCTAGGGACAAACGTACTTTTTTCTATGGCAGCTAAAAGGTTAATATAGTATTAGAGAAGTCATGTTGAAAATTTTTTGGTGAAACGGTCACGCTAGGAATCCAAAATTAGTGGGAATTATAAAATACTGTTTTGAAATTTAAAAAAATATAATTTCAGCGTAAAAAAACACGATTCTTTAATAACCAACATTAAATGGACCGAATGTAGCACAGAAAAATATACATTGTGCCATATTTTCCCAACTCTGTTTTAGAGCAGAACGAGACTTATTGCTTTTTTTAACATTTATATTAGAGTTTAAATACGAAGTTTTATTGTTATTGATGCTCAAAAACGCCTGTCCCCGTTTATAAATGCAATTGATTTGAATGGAAGGTTTTTGATTTACATAAAGATTTACAACACGTTATTATAATAATACGTTATTAAATAAATTATTTAAAATATTTGAATTACGGACCGACCGGTTGAATTGTGTACCTATTTAACAAATCAGAATACCAGATTCACACATTTCGAGACCTGAAGTATACATCTATTTGAGTAACAGTGTTTACCAAATTTTTTAATCTGAAAAAATGGTATTGAGCATGCGATTTCAGTTTATTCTGCAGAAATTATGTAAATGTAGCATACAAAATCATATAAAAAAGAGACATTTCAAAACAATTAATCCGACGTGATTTATACGTGTATTTATTTCATAAAATTTTATTATTAATTTTATTAAAATGATTATTACAAAAATAAAAATACAACTGTAAATAATATTTTTTTAAAATTTCTTAAATCAAGTTTATTAAAACAATCATTGAATGCTATTTTTAAATATTGTAGAATATACATATGTTTATACATATATAGAAACACAAATGATAAAATTCGATATATTGTATCTCTAATAATATTTAATTGTTCAGTAGTTAAATATTTTAATGGTAGGTATTTTGACAAATCAAATTGTCAGTATGAACCAAATATTTGGTCAGTATAAATTTAAAACATTATGTTAGGTTTAGTTTGTCAAAATAAAACTGGCATTAAAAAGTTAAAATAAAGATCAATAATAGATTTTTATTTATAAATACTTTCCATTTAAAATTAATACTGAATATTTTATAAAAAATACTGTCTAGATTTAAAATACTGACCAGATAAATACATATTATATAATATGTCTTTAAAATAAAAAAAATAGCCAATAATAAATGACTATTTTTGGTATTTATAAATCATTATAAAATGTCTAGACCACGGCGATTGCTAATTAAACACATCCGTTTAATATTGGTACATACATACAGTACATTTGTGACAAAATGCCATCATTAAGTATTCATAGTTAGCTTCCAAATTTTATCATTTTTTTTAATTAACTCAATTTATAATACAGCTTAACGTATATTTTTGAACAATTGGGTATTTGAATATATACATTTTTTTCAATAAATGAAAACCAACAAACAGCTTATATTTAAAAAAGCTTTCATAAAAATAAACATGCTCGTCACAAAGCAGAAAAATAAATTGTTTCATTATTCAAACTTAAGAGACACTGCCTGGCTTTGTTCCACTAATTGAGTCTAGTCTATTACGGTAATGAACCCGAAGTTGTACCTCGACAAGGGATAAATATCATTTAAGAAAGGTTGCAAGCTTAACTTAGTTTAAAAAGATTTCAAATAAGTCCCCGGAAACAAAGACATTGTATAGTTATTTTATCTCGCACACATTGAATTATGATCCAGTCTTAGCAATGCAAAAACATACCAATTGTAACGCAAGTTGGGACGGGCTAGGGAAGACCGGAAATCCCAGCAGGAAATACCCTATTCCAATAGTTGTCGAAATATGGGTTCCGTAAAATAGACAAACAAGCCATCTCGAGTTACAGTGATTAAAGGAAAACAGAGAACAGCTAACGTGATTTATCCGGTGTCACTGCAATGGCGGCCGAAAAATTATCTTCGGAAATAAGTGTGAACATATATATTAATTATCTTTGATTGTAAAAAATAAAACAAAATATTTGATCATCAATTTCATATGACGGTAAAAAAATTGGTTTGTTAATCTACTATATTATAAACTATGGTAAAAACATACTTTTGGATAATGAAAGCGTAGTACACAAAAATTATAATGAAAAAATAGCTTAGTGTTAATTAAAAACAGTCCATGCCTACTCCTAATGTGGAGTATTATATGACTGTATAGAGGGGAGGTATCTCAACAGATTTTTTCTATGAGAACTGCTATGACTTGAGAATTAGAATCAATTTTTAGTTTATTCGGCAACCTTGCGATGTTCTGTCTGATAATATTTTTCAAAGGCAACACACACAGTGAAATTACAACGTTTTCAAGTTTATTTTTTTATCTTAAAAATGAACTTCCACAAAATTACCGCCGGATAAATCGAAAATATTTTTGTTACTCAGCTTCTCTTTTCTGAAGAGTGTAGGAATAAGAAAATAGGACTAGTGGTTAACTAATCGCTCTCGCTACATCCCGCTAATTTTAGAAGTGGTATTGTGTGGAGGAAATTTTTGGACCACACAGGCACATTCCTTCGAACAGAAATTGACACAACGGTTAAAAAAGTACTATTCGTATTGAGACTCAATCCCGGAAGCCAACGTTGTCGACCACTACGCTACGGACACATACTGTACATCATACAAAATATTACAACTGAAGAAATATATGAAAATCATTTTGGTCTTAACAAATTAAGATTAGAAGGATGGGAGAGATTTTAAGACACATTACAGACATCAATACCTTCAAACGGAAATCGATAAATCTATTGAAAAAATACTACTCGAACTGGGACTCAATGGGATCGGTCACGGAAGCCAACAACGTTTACCGCTGTACCACAGACCTGACAAAAAGGCAAACCTTTTATATCAAATGAATGCATCAAGGGCTGATAAACTCTTTTTTAACTAAGTAGAGAACATTTTACTTATTTAACCTCCTTATTTTAGGTCTTGAGCAAATATTTTTCGCACTAATGGATCCACGAGCAAATTTATGTGTTCTACTTTTCCGCCTTATAAACTCTACTATTTCGACTGGAAAATGCGCATATTTCATCGGACGCGAATCTGAAATTGGTAAAGATTTTTTTTCATATACTTTTCGGAGTAAAACTTTCACCTTGATCAAAAGCAATATGCATGCCATTATTTTTTCATATTTATTATAGTCAGTAAAATTGAAATAAGCTCATATTATCTCGAAAGCACACACAGAAATATGCATTAGGAATTTGATGTAGAGCTTAAAATTTAATATGATTTATTTGCTCTTACGGAAAATTCATTACGTTTCACCGAAGAACAAAGCATGTGCAAATATTCCGTTTGTTTATTAACATTTAAATTAATAACTGATCGACAAATAAAAATGTTTCATCTCTTGTTTACACGCAAAATTGGATTCAAAAAATTGTTCTTCGACACAAAGAAATGAAAATTATACGACAGCAAAAACTGATTACTTTTATAAATTCAATAAATGAACATAACTTAGAGCAAATTTTAAAAACATAGTTGTAATAAAGTGTGTTGTATACTTATAAATAAAATTATTTAACCATTCCCAATCTGAAGCTTATGGGTTCCTATGTGTTAAAATAACTGATTTTCAATTTTATTTATCAGAGCTTTGAAATTTTAATATAGGGCGAAGATAGTTGTTCGATATTGCTTCCTACACCTGTTTCCAAGATCTTTATAGGGTTGTTGAGAAAGGGTGAAAAACATTATAGCAGTCAATGTATGTACACCTTTAAGAATGTGTTGTAAAATTATTGTGTTTAACTCTTGATCGCAAAACGTTAATACATTCAGTTGTGTATATTACTTATCACCAATGAATAATTTAACTTATAGAAAATAAAGTGGAATGAAGTACAAAGGATTATTGTGTTTTTATTAATATAATGCCTTTCCACCAAGTATTGACAATGAACACCCTAAAAGTGATATAGTGATTTCAATGAGAAACATTCATTGTGAATATCTGATAGAATTTTACTATTATTTTACAATATAAAGAATGTCACAAGTTGTAGCAAAACAGTGGAATATAAAAGATATCTAATTTAATTATATATTAATATAAAGAATATTCAAAAAAAAAAGACTCATCTGTACTAATTACACTTTTATCTAATAGGAACAAAACCGGTCCTGATCATATTGAATAAAAATGGAATTAGCACAGATGAGTGTTTTTTTTTTTTTTTAATATAATACCAATTCACCGAATATTGACAGTCAATACCTTAAAAGTGGTATAAAGAATAATGTAAATATGCTCAGCTGAAAAATTATTTAGACTATATATCCGCAGACAACTAAGTTACCTTAGTATTATAATTGATACTAGGGGTAAATTACCCGACTTTATCCGAAATATATTCAAAGCCATTCTTTATATATCCTATTAATAAAAAAATATTTCAAACTTGGCTTTATTAAATATTTCTAATCCCTGGTTGATCAGTATATGTAATTCAAAGAAATATAGATATATAAAATATAAAATAAACTTCCACAAAGTTACCGCCGAATCCATCGAAAGTATAAATATGGATATTTTCTCGACGCAAGATATTCCTAATATCTTTAAGCATGTAGTCCTTATTATTCTAATAAAGTGCTTTTTCGTTATAAGGTTTACAGAAGGAGAGAATTACTGCAAATCGTCTATTCTATGGTGAATCAACTTGTGCAGATTTCCTTTATGTTTCGTTCCATTGATTGTCATTATCGAGTAGTCCCTATGGCGAGTCACCTTCAATTCTATCGACGGCTTGCACATCTTTGTAGCTTATTTTAATTTTTGTAACAACAATTATATATCAATAAAAAGTTTCTGCTGTGCAAAGTGTAGTGACGGCTAAGAGCGTCGCCAGGTCGAGTACCGCCATGTTCGTCAACAATTACACCTTGCTTGCGTAAGCTAAAGACGTATTTATTCAAATTTTGAGACATCTTAGTCTTAAAATGTCTTTGAAAAACGATTATGTTTATAGAGTTTGAAGAATCCTGTCAATGTCATGTTTGGTGGGTTGGCTGACCACGATTTTTCAACCGAGAGCCCACAGCACAGAATTATTATCTTTACAATTTTTATTTATGATATTTTTTGTTGCTAAGCTACGCGAACATAGTTTGAGTTGCTATGACGAAATTAAGTTTGAGGTGATGTCTTTTAATAGTGTGGATAGCAATATCGGAGATTTGTATTAAAATTCATCAGTTAAAAGTTAAAAGTTGACCTAGAAATGGCAGCCAGAATGTCGCTACAGCTTACCGTTTGTTAAGAGTTCTGTCACGGTAGACTAATAGACTGTTTTTTTTTTTTTAAATATTATTTGCAGATGTGGTAGAATTCTACTGTAGTTTTATTTATAGAGAGATGACAATTTAGATACTATATAAGCTGACAGTTAAGTTGTTTTCATACCAAAGTGGACATTAATATATTGTAGAACTTTATAGAGTACCGTAACATAAATGTATCTATGCATAAGCAATGTTGAAAGCTTTTCATTAAAACAAAGTATAGGCTTTCGATACCACATCGTCTTTAATGATGGCTATAATGTTTTTAACGACGATGGACAACATTGGACGACAATATTGTCGTTATAAACACGGCATTTTGAACAACTTTCCGCGGTAATGGAAAGATAATTTAGATTTTCAGCAACTGTACAATAGGTACATGGCGATAAAAAGACTGCTTGGTTATTATCGTTATACATCAAAGTAATGGGTGAGGTAGGAACAATTTAAAATATCATGAGCAAAATAGAATATTAAATACATACATTCTAGACCACGGCGATTGGTAAGATGTAACGATTCTAAAGTCTTAGTTTTCTTCAAGATTCGTCACACGAGACATTAAAATGTCATGTCAAGAGAAATTACCCCAGACTCGTAGTATTTAAGTATTTTTTTAAAATGTAAAGATATATGTCTATGTATGAACACTGTTGGTTCTCTTGAAATGCATGCAAGTATTGAAAAATATGATAAAACTTTTTTTTTTAAATTATGTTACTTTTTATTACACACTATTTGAGGGATTCATTTGATTTTTTTCAAAGGCCTGAAAGTCTTAAAGTATGAAAATTCTCAAACACTTTTTATTTTTAATGAATAAAATCTTCTTTAAACAAATTTCAATAAAAAAAATGTAATTCTAAAGTTTCGGGTTACTTAACTGAAATGTCCTGGGAATAGGTTCTCGGTTGTCTTAACAAATAATCTCTAGCTTAATCTTTTGTCAATATTGTTTTGTTGTGAAACCAATATTATTGAGTTGTTATCTGTTATATCAGCCACCAATCTTCCTGATGGAACTTTAAGTATTTTCCTCAGAATTCTTTAACTTGTTTGCAATCGCGGAGAAAAGTTAACGAAACTCGTGCCGTCAACTGGAAAACTTATCAAATAAAAGAAAATACAAGCGGGAGAAATGATTGTATAAAATATAAGTTACACGAAAACTGTTTTCATCGTTTGAATACTTATGAAAGATTTTTTCTTTGAATTTGCTGAAATTTTCAATGGTTCAAAACGAGTAAACTAATAATAAACTGCTCACAAATAAACTAGATGATGACCAATTTTAAACTTTTGTCATACATTTTATAACGTTATTTTATAATATGGGTTATATTAGAAATGAAATATAGCATTTTAAGAGAAAGTGATTTTGCCTGATTTGAAATTAGCCACTGAATTTATTTTTGGAAGAAGATAATAATATGTTAGTTGAGTGTCAGTTAAGGTTATAAAGGAAATAAAATATCAAAATTTTCAGATATTGGATATCAAGTCTTATATTGCTTAGAAATTCGGATTTAAGGATATTCATCTGACCACGCAATTACGGCCCACTATAAAATTTTCCAATCCGTCTAGTCACTTGTCAGTGTAAGGTCACAAAGAGGTATAATCTAATGATAACGTTTTGGCATTACCATAAAAGCAAAACGGATAATTAAATATTTCAAAATATTACATATTTAATGTAAAATTTTATTTATTTGGTAGAATAACAAATAAATAAAGATTCAATATTCGGAAAATAAATATTTACAAATCAATTTTTTTTTGTGAAAAGTACTGTGCTACGCTTTGGTAAATCTATTCTATGGTTAAACTTACGAAATTCGAAAGCTTGTTTAAAAAGATGACAGCAGGCTTACGACAATTATATACGAAATGATATGATAATTAGCAAGAAAAGCACAGGTATAAAAAGCTTAGAAAATTGAAAGGCTTAACAAAAGCACGTGTTTTTTGCTGTTGTGTCGAAAGTAATCATTATATTTTTTGTGATCTTTCACTCGTCTCTCATTTATATTTATTTTATGGTGTCAACTATTTTTATTTAAAAATATACATGAATGTATTTATTAATTTATAACACAATATAAGAAGAATTCAAATAATATGAGAAAACATTGTTCATATTTTACAACAAGAGATTCTTGAGCTTTAATTATTAAAGTATTATTTCAATACATTCATTAATGAAACGTAATTATGTTAAGGTTCTGCTACACGGTCAATGATTGATTTAGGAACTTGATTCAAATTCGCTGTCCGGTAGGCCATTAGTGTATTTAATACTTACTTACTTTATACGTATTGAAATTGATATTTTTTTTATACTAACAATAATAAAGATATACATTAATTTAGTTATATAATTAAAACAACTATCAAATTACTTTAAATAATCGCACGAGTACATACTTCAAATGAAGATATTCTTAAAATGCAAGTATGTTAAGTTAAAAAAATAGTTGAAGATAAACTGATTGTGATATTTGAACATTCACAGTTTGCACTATAATACGCTTAATAGAAAATATACAATTTCTAATCATATAATAAAGCGTCAACTAAAAAATATGACTTATTATTTTATAATTCTATATCTCTATAGTTAAAGCTCTAAGAATAGATGTTTAATTGATAGTTTAAAAATGACAAGTATCAGCTCATCAAATTAAAATAAAGAAATAAATGCAAGTATGTATAATAATATATTTCCTTGTGTTTTTTCGAATTCATCAGTGGTAGCGTGTTAATTGTCTCCCACGAGAGCTTATATATATTTTAGTGATTTTTGATGTGGTTTGAGATTGTTAAAATTCTTTTTACTGCTATATAATGAAAAAGTACCAATAAAATCGTTTAAATTAACTTCTTCTGTTATTTCCTCCAAATTTTATTAATTGTTCGTCATGAAAATATGTTGTGGCAATATTATAATTGTAGTTATCATTATTTTTGTTTTAGTTTTTCTTCATAATTATAAACATGGCAATGTTAGTAGGATATTTATTGAATTCATTATTTAATTGCTACTGATAACGAATCGTCTGATAAAGCATCACATTAAAATGAGAAAAAAACATTCTCGTTGATAAGCTTTACATTACATAATTCAATGAACGACGTTTGATAGTAGAAATAATATTATTTAATCTTATTTCACACATAAAGTTTCAAAATCAAAACCAGAAGCCTGAATACAATGATAGACACTGTCGGTTGGTAAGATGAAAGAATATTTTGTTTTAGTTCTACAAATATTATTTAAATATAGTTGATAGATCAGAACTTGTTCTAAAGTTCTACCAAGTAAATGAATATTCAATCAACTACTAGTTGAGCTGAAATACTTGATTAATGCAGACAGAGTTGGATCAATAATGTGGCTGCAGTACTGAAGTGACAGAACGTACCAGGAAAACACTATCAGAAAAACCACGATTAAAATCAAGATGCAACACGACAGGAGTGATACTGTAATCTTTTCACAGACCTACGATGTAAGACTGTAAAGGTTTTACAAAATGACATGTTTCTTCAATCTTATCAATTAATCTCTCATTGAAAACAAATTGAATTTGGAACAATAATAGAAGTAAACGAATATTCATCAAAGTTTAAGTAGTGCTTGGTAGGAATTTATCAAACAATTGAAGGATTGAAATTAGCTCCAGAACAAAACATTATTTACAAAATAAGAAAAAATGCCCGCTGGGGAATAAATAGTTGGTTAGAGCATGCTCTACCGATCAAGCGGGACTGGGTTTGATTCCTGGTTAGGTCAATTCCAAATTTAAGATTTTTCAATTTAAATTATATATATATATTTGGCGCATTAGCATTAGCTGTAATGCCAAATATTTAAAAAAATGCAAAAAAAGATATATACAAAATATTCGGTGCAAATCAATTTTGATGAACTACAAAATATTTGAATATACTATATTTGGTTGATTTAAGTAGAACAAGTTTTCTAGTGCAAAGACTCTTTTGAAGAAAATATTATACTCAATTTAATTCAAATTCAAATTTACGTAGATGAATAGTTATTTTTAGTAAAAACCACCTTTTCCACCATTGGGTATTAATTAACGCTAGTCAAATCCCCCTCAAATTACTTAATTTTGATCAACAGCGATATTACTTAAAGTAGCGATTTCCAACCTGGGAGGCGTAAAGTATTGCAAAGGGAGGCGCGAACAGTCCAATATATTTGTTTACCCTTTAAAACGTCTCATTACTACTATATGAAATAAATGATGGGTAGGCGCGAAGATATTCTTTTCTCCAAAGGGAGGCGTAGTAACATAAAGGTTGGAAACCACTGACCTATAGCAATTAAATATCACAATAATTAATGTACAGAAATGTATTGTTGAAAAGTTTTACTCGCAATTAGCTCACGATTAGAGCGGGCGTATTTGATGGAGATATTCATGTTTGATCTACAGCCATAATATTTGTGAAAAGTGGTTCAATTTTGTTTAATGAGATATTTTACAATGCATGATTTGTATCAGAAAAAATATTCATTACTACTGAACAAAATGTATGAAGCAATCAAGTTCAGTTCTACTATTGTCACAAAGAAAAGTTATGTAAAAAATTGTGTGGACCAAAACAACCCTTTTCTCATCTTTTTTTTGTACGGGTAAACTATTTTTTTACTTAGATACTTTGAGATAATTAGTGTTTAATCGACATTTTTATCATTTCTGCGGTATAGTTATTACATGAATAAAATCGATCAACATTTTATTTACGCGTCAATCTTTTTTTTTTTGTATATTAAAAGTAATTCAAAATAATCTGTTTAAGTACTGTATGAAAAGACCATATGACAATTAGAAACTATAAAAAATTCGTAGTCTATCGAAAGTATTTATAAATGTCTATAAATATAACGATTAACGAATTGTTTTGTTTTTTTATTCGTGAAAAGTAGACGTTTTCTAAATGAAAACAAGTAATAAATTTAATTAATCAAGTGTGATGTAAAAATACTTACCGCAACAAATGTTTTATATTCCAATGTTGATAAATTTATTTTTGTATAAAAGCGGCAGTGAAATTAAATACATATTATTGATTAAGATATTACTATTTTTTAAAAAAAAAATAGCCCAATTACTTATTATCTAGAGATGCCAAAAACAATTAAAAGTTTACTATATAGTTTTAAAGTCAAATAAAAAAACTTAAATGAATATATTGTAGAAGTATCGTTTCTGACGCTTGAAACGTGAAAATAAGTTAGCCTGAAAACAAGTCAACTTTTCAGAGTTCACTGCGGATATCGCTCCGATTATTTTTGCTATGTGTGCGTTTCTTTCTATATACACAGTTCGCTTTGTCTATTATGCATTCATTTGATCCTTCTTATAACGTCTCATAATAAAATACACAATCGACTTGAGATCAATGTTTATATTTATGAAAATATTAATTGTTTTGAAATGATTTTTAAATGTGCTTAATTAAATAAATTGTTTCATGATCAAGTAAGTATACATACCATGTCATTTTCCCTTCGCCTCAATTACACGCACCGTTGCTGTCGAGCACCACTTTCTATATTCAAAAATAATCAAAGAAATTCAAACAGAAAACCAAAGACAATCGATTCCTTTATGTACCACAGACTTTGACAACTGCAGGGCGAAAAAAATAGCGCGCTTTTCTCTACCAACTTGAGCGAGTAAAACACGAAGAAACACCACGAAACAATTACGGCGAATGCGTCCTGGACACTTTAAGCGTAGTTTTTTATGGAGGAAGATTGAACTAAGACATTTTGTATTTATTTGGTTGCCATTCGAGATATGACAGGATGAGAAGCAATGGCGACGCCCGAACTTATCGGCGGATGAGTCACGACTGATTCTGCCGTATTGTAACGCATTTTAAATAAGTTAGTGCGCATGCGCCAGGGCGTAGAATTTGCTACCCTTAGCGTCATTTTGTTTTGTTGTGGAATCGAAGAAAAGCCTCCGTATTAAAGCCATACGGTAGCCATGGTGTATTCCAACATTAAGCTTTCTAGCTCGGCGTTAATATGAGCTTTGTAACAAGCTTGAATATTTTAATACAATTTTTGGACACAATACTTTTCTTGGCCAATGTTACTTTTTGCAATGCTCCATCTACTAAAAACTTCAAATAACAACGCTTAACTCTTCTTCAATGATAAATCAAAATTATGTGGGCTATACTGCCCTTCCATGAAATAATGTACTAATTGATTCTCACACAATGTATTTTTAAAATTTATTTACTACACTTCAAAATTCATTAATTTATTAGCAAACAAGCATGACCGCAAAAACTAATGCATTGACCAATTTTTGTAGAGAAAAATACAGTTGCTTTCTTTTTGCTAATAAATATTTATAATTTAAACTGATGCCCATTTTTTCACTAATGAACAGCATTTAAGTGATTTTAATGTGTAAAGCATTTAAAATTATCTGTCAGATTACATTCATAACTTAATTTTAAAAACTTATGAGCTACTGCCTTCTCCCTTGAAAGGATAGTAAAGTTGTTACGTATTACCTTAATATATTCAGTTACAACACAGTTTCAAACAAAAGCTAAAATACATTAAATAACTTTGGTGAGAATTTCATGTTGGTTATAATCGTATAAATTAATTCATAGTTAAAGACATGCAAATATTTGTTCATGACATTGCAATAAGATATCTAAAGTTTATAATTTTATAATATACTGTTTCACATTTAGACTTTTTTTATAATAATATTGCATGTATGTATTTTTTTTTTGAAAACAGTTTAGAATACGAAGACCATATATTAATTAAAAACGACACCGAAAAAGACTTAATAATATCACATAGCGTATTAAAATATATTAATTTCATGTACAGCAAAACTTTTTGTGGTAAAAAATGCCTGTTGACTTTATTTAAAATTTCAGTTTTATTACAGGAGAATTCAAAGCGTTATTGTATCACAGCTCGCTCTGCATCAAATAACTTTATATGCATTTGTAAAATAAGCACGATTTGAGAAAAAATTTACGACTCTCATGCCTGTATGTACATATGTACCAGACATTTACTTTTTATAGCAAATCAAAATTTTATTTTATGAACACGATACCATAAATTTCTTATTCGAATTATAAAATGACAAACACTCACTTTACCCGTGTTATTTTGAAAGAACTATGGCTATTTTTTAATAACTTCAATTTATAATATATTGAATTCTTATGTATTTGTCTACTGTTTTTATGTGAATAAAAACTTGATTATAAAACTATAAAAATATATTAACTGCAGTTGTTTCCTGGAAAATAATTGTTAACCTTTCCTTTTGGCTTAAGGGGCTCGAATCCCAGTACGAAAAGCATTTTTTTTTAAATTGATTTATCGATTTTTGATCGAAGGCATAGATTATTGTGTGATAAGCTTACCACTAGTCCTGCCCTAGCCCTATTCTTTTATCCCTACTATAAAAAAAGAGATTGAGCAACTGAGTAACAAGCAGTCCTTGTAGAAAAAAAGCTTCCGTTAAGATATTTCCGCTGGGACACCATATGCTTCACATTGGGAACGGACATGGATTAAAAAAACGGATATAAAGGGAACATAAGGCGGGAATGGGTTAGTAGTTTGGTATGTAAACATAAATGTGAATACACATTGATTATATTATAATTTTTAATAATTAGCATTTTTTCTCATGATTCCCGTCAGGTTATAAAAAACATCACAGCATAAACAGAATCAATGCAATATCCATAACAAAATAATGAATTTCTGTTTTAAGTAAAGACGCATAAAATAATATGAATCTTTGTTTTCTGCTATTATATCCTGTATTTTTACTTTACGTAAAAATATTCTAAACCTTAGTGTTGAGTATTATTAATATTATGTTAAAAGAGTGGAAAGTCTAAAGCTATTATTATTTGGATAGGAGTCAAAAATATTCTCTTGAGCTTTTGTTCTGACGCCAAATAAGCGGTTCAGTGAATGCAAAAAGCTTGTGATGAATTTATGCAAATCGTCCTTCCCTGCTCCGTGGATTTTTTCATTTTAATGGTACGTTAAAAAATTGGTAGAAATAGAACAAATGGTTTCTAAATGTCTATAATTATATTCAATAACATTAAAAATAATCATTTTTTAACCGCCGTCGCTTAGTTGTAAAAGCTTAGAATAGCTATCGAACAGCATTTTGTGTGTGATGTCCAAATATTCCCTTCCACTCTTCAAATGCTTAAAATAATGGAGCGTAGCGAGAACGATTAGCTATCATTAGTCCTGTTCTAACCATATACTTTCTATCACTGCACTCGTCGAAAAAAAGGCAGGTCGAACAACTGAGTAACAAGTAGTTCTCGTCGAAAAAAAATCGGTTGAGATAACTTCATTAGGAGGCTACTTGTTTCACATTGGGAGCGGATATGGATTTTTTTAAAAACTTCAATAAAATATTAAAGCAGGATAACTGTAGATACTCAAAATGAAAATCATTCTACGATTGCAATCGTTCAAATTATGTACATTCACACAGATGTTGTCACTTACGACCCGGGTTTCGCCTTTCGGCATATTCAGGCGTTCAATTGCACTTATGAACTTGAACTGACGCGAACGATTCAAATTTAAAATTGAAGTTCCACCAAGCACCTTCAGTCGAAATCTTAAATTATATCAATATTGCTAGTACAGCAAGATTGGCTGAACTCTATAGTAAATTAGTGTTAAAGTTTCGTGTTGTTAGTCAAAGTTTGTGGGTTATAAACATGAAACATTCATTTACTAAGCGTCAGTTCAAGTTCATCCGTGCAATTGAACGCCTGAAGATGACGAAAGGCGAAACCCGGGTCGCTAGTGACAAAAGCTCTGTGAATGTACATAATTTGAACGATTCAAATTTAAAATTGAAATACCACCAAGCACTTTCAGTCGAAATCTTAAATTAAAAAAGAAATCGTTTTTGTTTACAATAATTGCAATGGTATGTGAAATGAATGAATACAGAAGAATAGTTTAATATGTTTCATATTATACTTCTTTCAAATGAATTTTTGTTCTACTTAATTCACATTTTTGTTCAACGTATAAGCAGGAAAAAGTTACTAACTAAAATAAAAAAAATAATACCAGTGTAATTCAGCTCGCATATTATTTGGATAATGTTGTGCAAGTGCTCTTAAGGAAAATATACAGTGCACATTATCATGAAAGGATATGCGTTCTGCAGTAAAGGAAGCGATATATTATGAATTTGCATACCGTATAAGAAGTTCCATATATGAAAATGGCATAAAATACTTGACTTGGTGCTTCTTGAAAAAAATACGTCAATTCAGAATTTTTAATAAAATATAATATACAAGATATAAGAGACATGTACATATGTATGTATGAACGGAAAAAATAAACGCCTAGCAACTAAACATGCTCTCATTTTTTTATCACTTATTAAGGATCACAACGTACCACAAACAATGACTATGTACTGAACCAGTGGTAGCAAACTTTTTTACGTGATTGTGCCAAAAATCTCAGATCATGTTTATTAATATTGTATTAAACAGTTTAATACTATATAAGTAACATAAAGTAAAAGTCCAAAATAGTTCTAGATTGCAGAAAACTGTTCTTTGTTTTTTTTCTTCATACCATTAAATTTGCCAATCGCTTACGTGCCACCAATTCTGGCATGAGTGCACTTGGTTCAACATTTCTCATTGTGAACTTGTTTGGTTAAGTAAATTTGACTTTGTATACCAGCAACTAGATACAAAAGCCATCAAAAGTTCTTGATTTTCCGTCCATAAAAGGTAAATTAAAAATTATTGAATTTGATATTGATATTGAAATCTTGTCTTCTCTCTTTGCCAAAATTCTTTTTTAGATCGTCTGTGATGATTTCAAAAATAATTTACTGATTTTCATTAAACTGTTATTTATATATTTTGAGGGAAATACGATAAAATTATAATTCTGTCTATAATGACATCTTTGTGAAATTTATCTCAACATAAACATTTTTTAAAAATTATGTTTGGTTTATCGCATATGATTATAAAACGATAAATAAATACTTCTTATTAAACTCGCAAAGTTGCATAAATATGTTAAAATGTCAAAAGTTTATCATTATTTATTATTATAATTCTTAAAAAGATAATCTTATAACATGTTTTTATATAATTCTAAATATTATTTACGCAGAATAAATTATAATGACCAATTATAAATAATATATAGTTATTTGGTGTTATTAGAATGATCATATCGACTGTGGAAAGGAAAAAGGACGTAACCCACACGTAACAAATTTTACAGGAGGCGCAAAAAACGTGATTTGATGATTTTGGGCCATATGAAAATTATGAATTATACACAACCTTAAAGTGCACGGAGACTTCTAAACTGGTGTTTCATTAAAATAATCTTATATTAATTAAAGAAATTGTCGAGAAAAAACTTTTATTTTAGTCTTTTTCTCGGTTTTAATTTTTTACAAGGTTAACCTTTTCAAACATAAAACTTAAATTTAGATAATAATTCGGCATTTGCAGCTTGCATCCTTTTGATAGAACGTGTATCAAGTTTGATACATTGTGATTATTGGAAAAACCTGTTTTGAAAAAACTGTTGGTTACATCCTTTTTCCTTTCCACAGTCGATATGATAATTTTTATTTTATAAGTTTATTACCCTCGACCACTACCAATCGTTGAAAACGTGCGGTAAAAAAGATCAGGCGACGTGTTATTTAGTTTTTTTGTTGTTGTATAAACGGTTAATATATTTTTTGATACAAGTACGAAAACTGCTTGTTACCAAGTTGGTCAACCTCGCTATTTCGAAGTGAGTAAAGATAGAAAGGATATAGCACGAATAGTGGTTAAATTATCGCTTTAGTTACGTTACGTTCCGTTTTTCTAGGATTGAAAATGTGGAGTATAACACCACAACCACTCATGACTTCAAACAGAAACCGATTGAGAAAAAGCTGTTCGTACTGGGACTTGACCCCGTGAGATCCACGACGTAAGCCAACGACGTTGACCACTGCACCACGAAACCGATAGAAAATAATTACAATTCCGATTTTTTTTATAAAATTCTGAAACAAAATACCTTTCATGCTCGAGTTTTATGATTTTTTTTCGTATTGATGAACATTTGTTTTTTCAAATTTGAATTGTTTGAATTTTGTACTTTTCCATGAGTTTTGTCGCTAACGACCCGGGTTTCGCCTTTTGGCATCTTCAGGCATTCCAAGTGCACGGATGTACTTGAACTGACGCGTAGTAAACAGTTTGTATCGTTTATATACAAAAATATAAGTAGATCACTAAGTTAAAAGGCTATTAAAATGTAAATTAGCGAAGATTGAATGTATACAATTTTCAATGAATTAAGTGGGTTTGTTATAAAAAACCCACTTAATTCATTGGAATGCCTGAATATGCCGAAAGGCGAAACCCGGGTCGTTGGCGACAAAACTCATGGAAAAGTACGAAATTCAAAATATTCAAATTCCATCAAGCACCCTCAGTCGAAATACTTAATTTGTTTTTTCTTTGCCATAATTGCTTCGAATGATTTTGTGCTTTCTGGTAGTCAAAAAAATGGGTGTCGTACAACATATATAATAATATGTATATATTTATAAGACGGTTTCATCACAAAATATGTCTGCGTAAATTATATTTTCAACGCCGATCTAAAAATCAAATACACGGTTTGTATTTATTTAGATGATTAAAGTTTTGGTTGAAGGATAAGAGCCCGGTGTCAAAGGTCTGTAGGCTCATCATCTTCTATGGCTTTTAACAGATAAAAAAAATCTTCGTTAAATTACATCGTACACTATAGGCGGCTGATAGTCAAACTCATCTAAATGTTACCTTAATGTTTAACTAAAATAAGTTTGGTGATCAAAGCGTAGTCTGGCAATCTACAGCTTGCAAAGAAAACAGATGACCTATACTTCTCTACTTGTTTTGACGAAATGCGATTTAGAGTAAATGAATAGGCTTATCAACATTTAATAAGCAAGCTGGCTTATAGAAACTAATAACAGAGGATTTTTAAATATTTATACTCCGAATGTGGAGTATTCATAGTGAACATTTTAACAATTAAAATATATATATACATTTAGATCGACTAAAGAATAGTTTTTTTCAAAACAGATTTATTTCGATAATCACAATGGATACAATATGATACAAGTTCTATCAATAAAAAGTAAGCTGTAAGTATCACCTGTTAGCTTGATAGTTTAAAGAAGAAGGGCACGTGAAAATTACTACCATGAAAAGAGACTTGCAAAAAGGTTTTCCTTGGAAAAATAATAATATTGGATTGAGTCAATAAAACACTTGTCTATTAGTCTTCGTGTAATTCAAGGTTGTGAGTTTATTTTATATTTTAACACTACCCCAAAATTGACAAAAACGACGTTTTTGAATTCTGTGTATTCTGTATATTTTGTAATGTGTGGATTACATCTATTTGCCTTTCCACAGTCGAAACATTATTAGAACTGGTTTCGCTCATACATTTTCAACTGATTTTACTTAAAAATTCCCGTGATGGACGAAGCCAGTCCTGGTGATATTAAATAAATGTGGAATTAGTACGAAAGTGTATTTATTTTTAGTATAATGCCTTTCCACAATTTTAGTATGGACAGTGAACACATTAAAAGTGATTTTAGCAATATGTGTTTGATAAGAACTGGTTTTTACATAATACGAATATTTTTTCATTATTCTGATGAATTCATACATACCAATATATTTATTTCAGCTTATACGAGGTCAATATCGAAATTTGCCACTTCTAAGAATCGAAGATTGCCACTAAAGAAGAATTAGAGTGACAAAAAAATTATTCCTATCATTATCTGAGGAATCTTGGACATGAATTTTATCTTTCAAACTTGCCAACGGTGATGCCATCGGGAAGAGCTTTAACGTTGTTCGATAGTATTGCTTCGGAAGTTGAAATATTCCGCGAGAACGTGAGTAAGTTAAGGCGAAAAAATATTAATTCTTTATTAGTATATATAGTCAGAACTTATTCGGCAGAATTCCGTGCCAATTTACACATAAGTTTGTTTTTTTGTATTATTTAAAATGTGTTTCATAAAAATAAATTGAAAAAAAGCATAAATACCACTTAAATTATGTAGTACGTGCGAACAAATTTAAAGCTGGCAAAAAGATCATGTTTATTGTACGTACATATTTGTAATGACATCTAGTGATTTAGAAAGTAATTAAATAAATATTTTGATCGTCTGCCGCAAGGAAGTCAAATAATGAAAAGTAATATTTGAAGTAAAATTTGTTATCAGGTAGTATAAAAATAAAACAATGTAGCCAAAAGTAATTTTGTATTTCAGGAAAAATGAGTTATGAATTATATGAAATGAATGCATTATGACGAATGAAATGACAAATGAAAACTTAAGAATAGGCACCTTGCTTAGGATGGCATTGGGAAAAGTAAGTCATGTGCATAATGAGTGATGATTATAGTAAAAGGTACATATAGAGCATTTGCGTAGAATATAAAAATTAAACGATAGAGTATGAAATATATCACAAGTAGTTTTGAACATCGTAATAAACAATAGTTCAATAATAATATTTACAATAAGAATAAGGAACGAAGTATGTATACAGGTACGTTGTACATAAGTATGCTTTCACATATACATATTTTATTAAGTATTTTATGACTTATACAATAATAAAAATGAAATAAATGATGAATGAGAACAGTGTATGACAAAAAGATGAGAAAATATCACAGATAGAGAAAGACAGTAATAGACGAGAGACGAAATGGAAATAATGACAGATATATGAATTTTATTATAATAGATATAAATAAATGTATGAAAACACAACAATAGATAGCGATAGATTTTAAGAAAGTAAGAAAACTATTCAGGGTATATATAAATACATTAGGTTAGAAAGATAGAGAAAGATAGAGAAAGATCCAATACTACTTAGTATATTTGAAGAAAACAAAATTTGTAACCCAAATGAAAATATTTGTGAAATGAAAAATGCATTGCAAGAAGTAAAATATGTCAAGTTATGTCGGAAGAAGAGTGATACAAAACAGTAAGATGAGAAAAAGAACAGAACAGTAAGGTTGGAAAAAGAAATGAGTAAGAAAGAAAGAGCCAAAAGAGAAACAGTCAAGAAAAGGTAGTTTTGAATATGAAAAAAGCAGCAAGATTGAAGGAAGAGATTGGAAGAATGAATCTAAGAAGAATAAGTAGTAGGGGACGTAATAATATTTTTAGATATATGGATAGAGGTAAAAAAAAGAATGGCATAGTAAAAAGGCAGTCCACCAAAAATGTATAAAGAAATACAAGTAAACGAAAGTATATAGATGGAAGTATTCATTAAAAAAAATGACGATAGAAATTGGGAAACTAAGAATGAAAATAAAATAAGGAGAATAAACACTTTATAGTAGTTATAGGGTACAATAAAAGAAGAAAAATACAATGCACATAAAAAAGAAGAAGATACATAAATGTTTCGATAGAGGACAATATGAAGAAGGTACTTCAATGAATAAAGTGTATTCATAAAAACAGAATATAAAAAAGATAATATAGAGAAAGATAATACGAATCTAGATAGAGATAAAATAAAATATAATCTATGGAAGATTGCACTACATATTGACACAATATTAGAAAGTGAAAGAATAAATATATGAAAAAGAAGAGAGAAGAAGTATTTGAATAAAATAAAAATTGTCGATAGAGTATACAATGTAATTCGAAAAAAGACAGAAGAAGATTTATTCCTACTGGAACTCATTTTAAATTAAATTATTTAAGATGGAAAGAAAGACAGAGAAAATAAGGTATGATGATGTGAAAAGTGTCAGAGACAGAAAGACAGAGAAAATAGAGGAGCACTTCGAAAAAGATGATAAAGAAAAAGAAAAATGTTGTAATATGGATGTTGTGAAAATTTAATGAAATGGTACTGATTTTTTAAAGAAAGATTAGCGAAGGTTTGTCATTTTTTTTGTTGTTAGTCCATAGTAAATGATAAGTAACAAATTATAGATTTATATTTTAGAATCAATATGATTATTTTGATGGTTTATCTATCACGACAAAAATGGATGTTTGATCTTATTTTTATTTAGATCAATTCTTTGTTTGAAGGTTTCACTGAAATGAGATTGATTGGTGGATATAAAGCATAGTTTATTGGTATGGAACAGATATAAAGTGAAAATTTCTTTAATTATTAATTTAAAGATTTGATAAAATTGATGATATGGTGAGTGTAGATAGTGTAGAAAAGTAAAAGAAGAATTGAAGAAAATATAGTAAACAGTGAAAAAGAAAAAAAAGATAAAGTATATAAAAGATAGAAGAAGATAGAAAAAGAAGATAATAAGATAAAAAGGAGTTTTCAATAGATAATAAAATGATTAAGTAGAAGAAGGTACATGAAAAAGAAATCGAAGCTTAATCGATGAAAAAGTGTAGATTTTTTGGAAGACAATAATGATTCTTAAAGTTAATGATGAAAGTATAATATATTACAGGTAAACAAGATGTGATGATTTCTATCAACGATAACTACTTAGAAATATGAGGAAAATATAGTAGTAGGTGATGTTTATTTACAAGTGATGAAATTTATTACTATGACACGACTGATGAGAAGATGACATATGTTGAAATGATGATTGTTATTTTATGGATGTCCTAATCTTGAGACATTCGTTGCTTCCTTGCTGAGGGACTCCAGCGACGAGGTTGGACCAGAAAGTTCCATACTCCTCCAGGACAGTTCCACTGGAAGACAAATAAAGAGGAATATGTATTTATATGATTGGTAATATGTCTAGTAAGCTATAACTGGATATAAAAATATGTTAATACGGTGAAAATTCAAGAAATTGTTGATTAGTAATGTTTTATTTATCTAGTTCTAATAATCTTGAAAAAAAATTGTTGATATGGAGTTGAATCTCTTAAAAATCTTTTTCGCTCATTAATTGAGTAATATGGTTTACCGCTATAATGTATTAACATTCACGATTTACGATAACTGGTTGTTAGTCATAAGCAAAAAAAATGGACTACTCAACTATCACATAATGATATTGAAAATAAATATTTTTAATACATGATTGGATGAGGTGATTTATATGTAATGACAGCACTGCAAATATTGGTCAACTATACACTGATTTTTAGTGTGTAAAAAAATATTTTGTGACAAATATATCTTGAAAAGATTTTTATAACTAGCGAGTACCCAGAATGCGTTGCAATGCCACTCAAAGAAAGAAAGTGTTCGTGCTTTAATTGTGTTTATTGAAGAGCTTTTGGATACACAATATAGTATTGCATATAATTCCATAAGAGTGATAAAAAAACTCACTACTTCACCAGAACACCGAGAATTGTTTTGATACAAAGCGAGCGCCATTGTTAACGTATAGGCAGCTTACTGGCTGTACTTATTTGGAAACATTTGCGGTCGTTTGCACAACAATTCACCAAAGTTTTATCGCAATCGGATGAACGGTATAGGAACGCATACGAGACAAAGAAATAAACAAAAAAACATTTTTATTATATAGATTTTGTTGAAGTTCGGACCAAACGTATTCTCGCTAATAAATAAATAATGTTAATACTTTCATACCAGCTGAAAAAATAAAATTTCTGTGACAGTAATTGAAATAAGCGTTGATACAAAAAAGTGATTTGCAATTTGAAAAAATATTACTTATAGTTTGACCGAAAATCAGATGAATTTCACAATGAGTGCTCACGACAAAATCACCGGAGGGCTTTCACTGTCGAAAAATATATCGCAGCAATTAATACTGCCTTACATAAAAACCATTGCGCAAAGAATACTCCATTTATTTATGATTTAAGTCGTTAATATTAATTGAATTATAATTCTTATGAATTGAGAAAACGTTTACGTCGAATTGAGAAATGAAACTAACAACGAGCCTAGATTAATTCAATTTAATATTTTCTTAATTTTATTTTACTTATACCATGTGCTTGATATTTTAAATGGTCTAAAACTCTAAATAACACTGTGTTCATAACACAATAAAGCAAGTGAAAAATAGACATTGATTGAAAATAGTATTTTATCCAGCGAATTAAGATGTTTCTTTTAGCACTCCGATCAAATCTTATTTGCTATCCATGTTGTTATGTGTGATATGAATACAATATATTTATCTAATTAAAAATTAACAATATAATTAAATAACTATGTATACAAATTTACACATTTATTAATTGTGTATGATTGTTTTGTTCAATTGATACATACTTTTTTAAGAGCAGATGATATTTATTTAAACAAAACTTGACCTACTGCATCTATGTTATGATGAACTCTTACTATGATATAGTAAACTGCTATTCCAAGAAATATTTATACTAGGTACACAATTTTGAATGTATAATAAATAGAAAGTAAATTATAATCAATACTAATACAAAAAGTCTAATAATCTGTAGGTCAACCAACCGTCGTGAGTTTAATATTAAATAAATTACGTAGGTTTTTATTATGCGTCATATTCAAAATGAATAAAAAGGCGAATGAAACTGTCTATAATTACAAAAAAGAACTTAAGTGATTTATTTATAATTATTCGTTTAATTGATAAAATCCAGTTAATAAGATTTTAAAAACATCGCAGTTAAGTAAAGCATTTCTAATTATTATATTCCACTAACAGTTGACTGCATAAAATTAACAGTAAGCCAGTGACGAGCGGAAGCAGTGACCTTTTATTTTTTTCAATTGATTAATAATTCATCTCATTCAAAAGTCACTATTTATTTTTTTCAAGTGTAAAAAACACTAAAAAAAAAGCAGTAGATATGTACCATCACTCTTTTTTTTAAGATTTAACAATCATACAGTTGGTAGTTTTTCAAAATTTCATAAGTTATGAATGTCTTATAATTAACAGTTTGTTGTAATATTAAGTGTTTAATACAATTTAAAAAAATAAATAATTTATATTGATTGAGATTCATTTTAAGAAAAAAAAGAGATTGTTGTTTAAGCACGTCATTGGTTTTCTGTTCATTATATACAGTAAACTGTTAGTGGAATAGTATAATAAAAAATGCATTTATCAAAGATAATATTTTAAAAAATATATTTAACTAGATTTTACCAATTACACGAATGTTTGCCAATAAGACAAATATTTTTTTTCTTATAATATAATATCGCTGTAGACTGTTTATGTATATCAATTAAATTTCTTCTTTATATATATTTTAAAAGTAAAAAATGAATACAAGTTTTTTTTGCTACGGTGGCCAGCCGAGCTAGTTATCTATATTGAAACTGCGTTGGTATGACGTGTCATTTCCATATATGGAATGAAAATGTCGGTATGCCATAAACAGGTTGGTTAAAATAAAACGGAGATAATTATAATATGTGACTTTACGTAAGTATGATGTTGTAACAGATTTTGTAATTGGCATAACTAGTACAGTAGGTACAAATGCATTGACATGGTATACAAGTTGGTTTCCAAAGAGAGAAACTACAAGCTTTAACTGACGGAATTGTTGATGGAAAGAAATATGAAAAAAAAAACCTAGAATTAATTTTAGATATTTTTTATTAACTTAAGCTTAGCGGATTTCTTTGAAATCGTGAAATTTAGGTGAAATTTATTTTTATTATAAATACGAATCTATGGATGCATAAATTGAAATAAACCATAAAGATTTCCTACATTGTTTGTTTAATTGACGAACGTTCATTCACATTTGTTCACAAGTGTTATATTAGTGATGTGATTGTGTTAAAATATTTAGCAGACAGCTTATATGGTGAAAGTCATATTTATATCGATCCTGAGTATTACTTTTCATTTGAGATAAATACAAGCTACGAGACAAGTAAATGAAACTATTAAAAAAGTGAAAGTATTTTTTTAGACCACACATTTTCAAAGTGTTAGCTTAGTTTTTAATTGTTATTTTTGTTACTTCTCTCATCTCCCGTATGGTCTAGTGGCTAGGATACCTGGCTTTCACCCAGGAGGCTCGGGTTCGATTCCCGGTACGGGAATTTATTTTGTTTTTTTTTTTTGATGGATTTTACCATAATTATAAATTACACCGACATTTTCTATCCAAATTTTATTTATCATATAGGGTGAGTAGTATATTTTTTAAGCTTTAATTGACAAGAAATTGTTTTAGTATCAAGAAAATCCACTATAAGATTGCATAATTTTATATCTGGCAAGAATTTTATAAAACAAGATTTTTTTATTTCACAAGAAAGCGGTTTTGCCTTACAGAATTTTATTCGCACATTAGGTATGTGAGTATTACAAAAAAAGTTCATGTGAAAATTTAGATATAATAATTTTTTGATAGACTTTTGATTCATTTACCACAATTATTATACAAAATCATTACACAGATATTTCTTAAAAATAATAGTTTCATTCAAAATATTTTAGAATAAAAGCGCATTTTCTAAGAAGAATATTAAATGAAATATTAAGAACTCGATTAAAAATCAATATTTTTATTGATAGGTATGTCTACTTTAAAAATAAATCTTTAGTCATTAGAATAACAATGGGAAAAATAGCATTCTTTTGCTTCATAAAATGCAAAAGAAAGATTTCATTACTTCTTTTCAAATTTGACTGCAGTTAATTACATTTTCGTGCTTTTTCAAAAGACGACGATTCGTTGTTTTAGACAGGAAATATAAAATTTCATAAAAAATAACGCACCTAGGCCCTAAAATTTGAATAAATATTTCGTGAAAAACGAACGACTCGTTAAATATTATTTTTAAAAATAATATTTAACGATGTGTATTCAAACCACAATAGTCCATAGAGTTGACATTGCATGCATGGCTGACTAAAGATGATCTGATGGAATACATATGTATATAATATACAAGTTAAAATGATTTAAAAATTTCTTTGGAATCAGAGTCGTCTTTTTTACACAACTCCACAGCCCTGATTGTAATTAAGAGAAAAGATGCGCTCTCGAGCAATATACTATAATAATTTAGTATGCGTATTGAAAATGGCTTAATATAATCTATAATAATACATATTAGTAATTAGCTCGTACAGTGTACACACAATTGAAAAGGTGTATTCACTCTAATTATTTAGAAATAAGATTTCCTCGAATTGACAAACACGTTACGCTCTTTGATTCTAGTATTATTAGATAAAGGTATCGTTACCATTGTTAAATTCTATAATATAAAGTATTTAAGTAAAAGCAAAAACCCAGCATGCTAGATAATAATTAAGTAACGAACTCGAGCCGCTATTATGATCTGTTTACTTTGCATTGAAAGTGAAAGGTGTCTCCATACGATTTCCGTCTAGTTTGTTCACTTCGCCAAGCCACGTTGTTCTGGCCTGACGAGAAGGTGGACCTTGGCACACTTTTTTTCAGTTGGCGACTCGCGTGAAAAGATCACGCAAGTCAGATAGTGTGAACAATGCTTATTTATTGCTGTCTGTCTAAGAAAGCTCGTGCTTTTTGTCGGCACTTTTTATTAATATTAATGTTCACGATTTTTTTATTGTTACAGAGTAAACGCGTGGATTATTTTTTTGTAGATAAATACTTTCAATATCTAATGTTCTTTTTATTTTTACAACGACGATAGTCATAAATCCAACCAGGGTAAAACAGTCTCCTATAGCCTAATTTTGTTAAAACAACGATGACAACCGAAAGAAAAATATTTTTATTAAATGTGTTCTATTTGAAAAACAAGTTTATTTAATTTACTTATATTTTTAATTAATTTAAATAAGTGATAGACAACCCGCATGTGGCACAAAGTGACATTTATGTGGAAAATAATATACTTCGCTCACTGTGGTCTAGTTGGTAAAAGGTTGGCTCTACCAATCAGGTGAGTCTCGGTTCTCAGATACGAAAATGTAGATTTTTTCCTAACTAATTTGAGGTCTAATCTATTGACGCCGAGTGAGGTACAAAAATGATCATAGAGTTTGTCTCGTATGATACATATTAATATCGATATGTGTCATACAAAATATATATTTTAAATTAAATTTAAATTGACACAAAGTTTCCCAAAAGTAATTTTCAATATTGGCCAGTGAGAAGTTGTTTATAATTTATTTTAATAACAACAAAGTTTAATATTCTCAAGAGCAAAAAATATGTCACAATATTTGTAATGCAGTCAATATTCAGATTAATGTTTTTTTTATACCGATTTAAAAGAGAAAGTTCTCAACAAAAGTCCGTCAAAAGGCTACGGCTTGTGCAAGTCTTCACATTTCATTTACTAACATATTATCATTATAAGCAAGCAATTCATACTAGTATATGACTGGTTCTCTTGATATGTATTTATTAAATTATAGTAAAAATACTTTTTAAAAAGTCGCGGGAGAAATTATATCATGATCCATAAAACTTTTAATTTCTGCGACCCGTGAACAATTGGAAGGTGAATAACTTGACCATACTGTAAAATAGGTTGGGTACCACTGACTTAGATTAATCATAATGTCAAAAGCGTAAAAAATGGTCACCGTAACGCGGTCATTAGTCGAGTAGCAAGTCGCATATAATGTTTGAGAGTGTGATTGACCCTATTATACAATATTAAAAAAAAAAACACAAGGTAATTGAATATTATATGTATAATAATACCGTCTCAAAATTTGTATCTGCTATTTAATTCTTAGCGAAAATGTTGATTAAATTTATAAAAATATTTTTTATACACAACAATAATAACTAAGTATCGTAACAGTTTCAACTTCTATGGCGTCCTAACTATAAACTTTCTTTTGTAATAAAATTGCTGAATGACATAATACTCAATTAATGTTTGATAGCCTGTATTAGAGTATCCAATCCCGGTATTTCGGGATTGATTAATTTTCAATCCCGAGATTGGGATTTGCTCACCGAGGAATTTGAAAACCTCGATTTGATATACTTTTTCCCGGATTGTCACAGAACCTCGTTTTTTTTTTAGCTCACCGATGAATCTGAAATTTTCGATTTGCCAATTTCGTGTCAATTTTCGGGATTTGCTAAAAAAATTTCAATTCCGAAATTCCGGGATTTCGGGATCAGAAAATTGAACGGGATCCCGGGATTGGATGCCCTAGCCTGTAGTGCTATATCGCGTGTATAGCTATTATTTTGGAAGGTCTGAAATACTCAACACGTGACTGTGGTGGTTTAAAATCAGTGCTCTGCCAATTATAAAATAGTTTTTAAGTGTAATCCCATGCTATTTTATCAAAGTACGTATAAAAGCTTCCATTTTTAAATTGAGTTAGGAAATGTATAAAGAGATGGCTTATTCCCATCTATTTGGAAAATATACTTAACACTTTGATTATTCAGTGCTTTCTGCCTAGCACACAGACAATTCATTTAATTTAAAATCCTTTTGAGTTATTGAGATCGTAAAATGTGTTTGAGAAAGTTTTCGTCATTGTTTTTAATTAAAAAGCCTAACTAATTAGAAACATTACATTTAGAATTGTACACAATTGGACACATAATGTTATGTGCTACTGACATAAGTGGAAAGGATTTTTTTCATCACAAACATCCACGACTGCTAAAAAATACGTCCGATATGTTGCCAGCCCTTAAAGAACCACCTTTTGATGGACGGTAAAAAACCAGGACGTATATTTAAAAAAAAAATGTTTTTCACTTGGTACCTAAAAGACCAGCAACATATCGGAAGTATTTTTAGCACCGTAGGGGAAGTGTTAAACATAAATCCATTGAATGATTGAAAAATAAATTTGCTGACGACGTTGACCAGTCGGCCGCGGATCTGACACATAACATAGCGTAGCAAGAACGATTAGCTAACCACTACTCCTGTCTTAGCTATATCCTTCTATCTTAAAAAAAATAGCGGAAGATTCAGCAGTTCTCGTATTGTTTTTCTGTTGAAATACAAAACATAAGAAGTTCTACTTTCCAACATTGGGAGCGAGCAAAAATAATTACTAATGTAAAAGTAATTTAATTTTAGAATTTTTTTATTTTTATTTTATACACTTCTATCAAATTTTTGGTCGAACACGTCCCGGGTTTCGCCTCTCGGCATCTTCCGGTGTTGATCAGTGCGTGAATGCACTCGAACTAAAAGCAATTTGTTATAAAATTCTATTATTGTTAATATCAAAAGTGTTGTGAATACATTCTAGCAGACTTCAATTGTTTTTAAGATTTCTAAAATAACCAAGCACATTTTTATATAAAAAAGTCACCAAGTATTGAGAGACATTATATAAAAATTGTATATAAAAGTGTACATACAATTATAATAAAAATAGTCCGTAACAGCCCTTAAAATGTATGTACATATATCAAAATTTTCTTTTCATAAATTATCTTTCCACTGGAAAAATAAAATATATAATGTTTTGAACAATTTTTACAGCTTAACGACCGTGGACGCGTATTTGAGTCTTTGAAAAACAAAGGTTGCTGGCAAACGGACACATATATGCGTATAGGCAAAGTATCTGGAAGCTAAGAAAATTAAATTTTGTAAAGATATCTCAATTTGCTTACTAATTATAGTGAATTTAGTAAAATTATAATTTTATTTCACCAGGTGAAATTTTATAAAAAAAAACGTGCGGTCGTTAAGCTGTTTATTGTAACTACAGTCGAACTTGGTTATAACGACTAAGATGGGACCGACTGAATTTGCTCGTTATATCAGAGAATAGGTATTTTTAAATGCTTACAAACATACCCGTCACATGAAGACATGAAGTATCTGGAGCGGTCACATAACACAAAAAGTCGAAATTCAAACAAAAATACACAGCTAGAATTTATTTATACACATCTAACATTTTCCTGTTAATCTACTTTTCTTATTAATTTTTTTTTTCATTGTTTTCATTCTGTTTGACGATATTTTTTCTCGGTATTCCTAGAAGTAGCTCGTTATAAAAGTGAATAAGTGTATGAAGAAAACCATAAACTATAACAATTAGATTTTAAATGATTTTGCACGGTGACAGAATGATACGCTAACAGATCTGCAAAAATGATATTATTCAAATACATAAGTTCGCAAAAGATGTGCTTAATTTTTTTTTTCCATATATTATAGAAAGTCCGTTGTTTTATATGTCTTTAAAAGTGAAACCTGTTTGGATATCGCAGACGAAAATATCAACCACTCTTAGAAACATCATTATACAACCATCCAAGAAAAAAATTGAATTGTACTTCAATGTAACATTATTAAATACTCGTGCAAGATTTTGAATAGCATAAGTTATGAAACGTAATCGATAATATAAGTCTAAAATGTATTACATATACACCGTGTGTAATTCGATTAAAAAAAATATTGGTTAATATTTTACGACACCATAAATTATTATTTATTCTGTGATTTCAAAGCGGTACAAAATGGAAACTAGAGCACAAAGACTGACTATGAAAATTGACACAATTTAAATTACTGATTATATCTCGTATAGTTTGCATAACATAAAATATAAAAGTAGTTACAATGCGCATTGCATTATGACCGTTTACCTTATTAAATTGAGCGTTCGATGATCGTTTGAAGTAACGGTTTAGTATTACCGTTTCAAATTAGTAACGATTGCAGTTGTTTAATTATTCATTTTATAATTATTATAGAATTGTATTTTTGAAATAGTTAGTTCTGCTGATTGATTTGTTACATGTATATTCTTAAGCGCTTTATTTTGCCGGTTTGTAATTTAAAAATCGAATTCCCAGTAACATAGTCTATTGATTTACAATCGATACAAGAATTTATTTGAAATATCATAGACAATGTTTTCACAACGACTTAAACATAGTTAATCCAATTATCTATGGTGAAAAGAGTAGTTTCCAGTGTTCAAATAGGTGCGATGAAATATTTGAAACAATAATCTTAAGATAAATTTTAAAATCATGAAAATGCGTATTAGAAAAACACGATTCTTTTACGATAGTTGTTAAGATATTATTTATTACTAATGCTACGTCTTGCCCGGGCTAAGTTACTGCAAAAGCGATTGGACCACAGTTTAAACTTTAAAGCGAATCAAAATATCAAACAAACTGATCGCGGCGTGCGGCGTTCAAACATGAATAAAAAACGAGTTTTTTTCCCCACATTTTGTAATATTTACTAAACTGCATAATTTTTTTTAAAACATGTGTTTTTATGGCTCCAATTCCCACTCCATGGTTTTTTAATTTTGATTAATAATAAACGGATTTAATCGAAGAAAAACAATCACTAGAAATCAAGCAGAGTAGCGTGAATCATGTGTCCAAAAAGTAGAAAAATAAAAGATAAAAAATATCGATGTGTGAACGTAATGAAAAGATTTTTAAAATATTTAATAAAATAAAATTAATGTACTCACTTTGTTATTGATAACAATATTGTAAGCATACAACTATTTAATACATAAAAAAAATCTTTAAAAATCATAGCGTATATGGGTGTTTCTTTTTCATACGGAATATTGTCAGCATCCTAATTACAATGAAGTATGTTTATAGTAAAACGGAAATTTAGAAAGTTAATAAATTTGGTATAATTTTATAAAAATGTGACCTGCTTATAACAAGATAGAGCAGTCGAACCACTATAACAATATGCAAATAATCTATTTCAGGATATGCTTAACAACTCTCTTTCTTGAATTCAAGATTTATGGTATAAATTACGTGTCTTTTTAACATTATAATATAGACATGATCATTCAATATAACATATAATATAATATGAAAGGTGCATAGTATTTACCATGGTTTAACAGAATGCAATATAAAAATGAAGATCAATACGAATTACAAACAAAATAAATATAACGTTTGTTATTGTGATGTCACTTTTTACATATTATATATTATGCAATGGCGTACATAATAATAATAATGTCTGGAGTATCTCATTTTTATTATAATGTGAAATTTATAGATTTCTCAACATAAGTGTTTCTATAGGAGTTTCTGGTAATGTTTGTTGTTTAACCTATCGGAGAGAGAAGCGACAGAAGAATGTGGCTGGGGCATTTGAATGTACAGAAACCATCTGATATTTTAATAAAATTGTTCGAGATAAATTTAAGTGATTTAAATCTGTTTTATCATTATTGATGGGTTCCAGAATTGATGAATCTTTCAATGATGCATAATTATTCTAGAAACCGTAAGTTATTTATGAAAAAAATCCGTTAAAGATTATGTTCTATTTTTTAATGAAATATCGAAATAGAAAATTTAAATTAACTTTGATTATGCCACGTATTGTGTTACTAACTGTGACACGTGTTTCGCCTCTTTCAGAGGCATCTTCAGACCTACTATCGCAAAGTTTGCTTAAGTAATGAAGCAAGATTGATTCTAACATTTTAAAATTATAAAATTATAAAATGGAGGTTTGGGTTTTTTTCCTTTTAAGAGGAGCAAGGAGGGGGGTGTAGAATCGAAATAAAACAAACAGATAAAGATAATAATGAGTTGTAATCAATCAGATTGGGATTTTTCCTTTTTAATGGAAGCAAAGAGGGGATTATAAAATCGAAACAGTGCAAACAAATTTAATCATACTACTAATGACGTTAAACTTTACAAACTAATGAGCTGCAATCAATCAGCTACGTTTGTGATTACTCTATTAATTGGAAACAATTTGAGTAACGGGGAACCACCTGTGCTATTAAGAATATTATTTAATAATATTTCTTTTTTGTTAAGAGTTTTATTAGAGGAATAATCAAAGTTAATTTAAATTTTCTATTAAAATGAACTTCCACAAAGTTACCGCCGAAACCATCGAAAGTATTAAATGTCTAAATGTTGATCTTCCGATTTTTGATTTATATATTTTGCTTTATTTGATCTCTTTATTAATACATAACAATATTTACTATGAAATTTCTAGTTGCGTATTCTGATATTGTTAATATACGGTCAGTGACATTGTCACCTGGTGCATAATGTTAATAGTTGAACATACGAATGATACACTCACGTGAAGTAAACACCTCCTGGTGGTACATTGGATGGAGCAACCCAAACGAATGTTCCTTGCTGTTTTTCCTTAGGGTCAGCATGCGTGATTGACGCGCATTCTGGGTGAATGGTTGTATTCGCCGTTGGCAACCATTCACCAACCCAGTTGTCTGTGGCACAGTCCCTTGCTTGAAGGAAGAAACCCTTGAAGGGGGTCTGTCCCTGAATGGATACTGCAAGAAAAAAAACAACATTTCAAGTAATTCTTTTAAATAATATGGAATGTATTATATAACAGTATTATTGTTTGCTTGTAAAACGGTATATTCTAAACTAGATATGCTGATAAAAGATAAACGTACACACATGTAATTGTTTTAAACTGGTATTTTAGAACTATCAGATGGCCGTAAACTAAGTATATGATGCCGCTCTTTCCGTTTCTTTTTATGCGATAATATCTCAATTAGTTAAGATATTTCATATCTTAACTTGAAAAGAAATGTTATTACGCAGTAACAATAATAATAATCTACCGAAAACTTTCTGTATATTTAAAGTTAATATCTCCTCTTCAGATATATTCGCTATTTTGTATTTATTATTAATGTATTAAGTTATTGAGATTTAAACGGGTTTGCACTAGTTTTATTCTATTTTGATTATACTGTAGACATTGAAAAACATGAAAACTTTAGTTTTTCTTATTTTCATAAAATAATGAACTTTATTTAAAATAAAACAGTGAGTCAGAAAAACCAATGTTTTTCTCACTTCTTTTTAGTTGCTTCTATGAATTGGTTTCGTTAGTATGGAATATTTTTTTTGCAAACGATACATAAAATAAGGATCCAGTGAAATAGAAAACAGCGCATTGAGTGACGTGAATATCTGAAAAGGCTTTTTAATAGTGAGACAGATTTTATGGCTTCGGTCTGTTTATATATTAACATTTCTCTTTGACTATACGTAAACGTGTTTTACTTTTACATAATTTCCTTATTCAAAATGATAGCCATTAGCCATTTTTACTGTCTAACAGAAATGAAAGCACGCCCACGTTTTAATTTTATTTTAAGAAATGTTATGCACAAGGCAAGTTGGATGTAAGCAAACATTTGTTAGATAAACTGGCTACGATATTAAACAATATTTTGTCTAGTCGATGTAAAATACATTTAGATTATTCGTCTATAAAATTAAATAAATATTTTTATTTGAATTGATATTATACTGAGAATCAGATTATGTTTCGTAATTAATCATACATATAGTATTTACAACAAAACAACAAGATAACAACAATAGTTCAGATTCAAAAGATAAAGTTATTTAGTATTTAATTTATAATAAGATACACAATAGCCAAATATTTAATAAAAAATGATTGTAAAATATTGTTCATAGCTATTTCGGTGGCACACATCATCATAACAATATTTTGACGGTACCGGTGTATTTTAAGAATCTGTTAATTTTCCAATATGTATAAATGTTTTTATGTCAAAATATAACAAAATAAACAGTCTGAAAATGATTATGAAACAAGCCTAACACGTGTGAAAATACTGATATTTCTATCGTAATTTAAATTAATATTTAAAAACAATGAACACAAATAAACTATCAAATTTATCGGCCAATGCAATCCATTGTATTATAATAATATAATAAAACAAAAAAGAAAGTCTTATTAAAAAGATAAAAGTTCGGACTGAATCGCCACTAACACCATAAGGAGAGCGAGTAAATCTGAACTTATACACCGTATTACTTCAGAGTCAATCGATTTTATTTTACTGTTAATATTTTTTACCCATATAGAAAAATAATATCACTCAATTTCACACGTTGGTTGCGTGTGTGAATTAACAAATTACAAAACAGAAAAGAATGACACACATTGTTTTGCTGTTCCAGTTTTTCTTTGTTCAAAAGAAAGATGGATATCTAAAATACTAAACTCAGCCAAAAATTGACACGTTTTCTAACGACAACTATATTACATTATAATATTTTGTTTTGAAATTTTGGCATAAAAATGTGTGAAAACGGTAAGAATATTTTATCACAATATTGCTGTGATTTCATGCCTGGAAATATGAAATGGAATCAAGTATTATTAGAATTAGTAAAGTTACAATAACTGAGTAATGTTAGATTTTGAATATGTAAAAAACGATACGAAAAAATAAATATATTTATAGAGTTATATTACCAACATTTTTCTATTTAATATTACATTTATCTGATCGTGAAACGCTATTATGGTGGAGCAAATCAAAATAATCAATTGCTTTGATACTAGTAATATTGCCGGTTAAGAAATAAATATCACAATATATTTTTAAAAATAAAATTTTGGGGAATCTGAATGTTAATGTATTTTATGAGATTTCATAGATATACTTTTGCTTATGATTGGCTGACATTTCTGACATATTTTTTATTATATATATATTAAATTTATTGAGATGTGTGCGCTAGAGCGCATTAGTGTCAACGTTCTTAGAGTGTCCTTCATCGCTGATATGTTGATAATTTGCATTCCTTTTCATAGCTGCCAACGGAAGGGCGTGATCGTTACAGAGGTGAGTAATCCTCAGTGAAGCCAGTTCATGTGGACACCATATGCATTCATATGCAAATCATATAATATATAACTCCCTATATACCACACATGCGCATACATACAATACATAAGAGAAGTAGCTCGAAGAGAGTCATTTTCATGATGCTGTATAAGTGTCGTGTATATACATACGTAGTATTAATTTTTAGAAGAAAAATCGAATCTTTGTAGGGTCGCCGAGCAGAACTGCTCTCGGTCTAAAACGATTCTAAGGCATTGTCTTGTAATAGTTACGAAGATTTTTTGGGTTGTTTTGTTTTCCTATCTCGCTGTGAAACTTTTGAGAGATTTCACGGACAAAATCGTAGGTGGTAAGCAATTTCAAGTCTCTATAATGATGGGAAGCTCATGACAATCAATCGTATTCATTTGTTTACAAATTTTATAATATAATATTTAGGTAGTTTCAGATACGGACTTATTCAAAATGACTTTCTTTGACTTTATTTTTATGAATTATAATTAGTTTAAACACATGTTTTTAATATAATATGTAAACATTGTACATTACTGCAACGATTTCCAACCTGGAGATATTTGTTTAAAATTTACACAAATAAAATAAATAATTCATGACATTATTTACCTGTTATTTTAGTTCCTGGTCCATAGTGAGAATCCGAAGCCACCACGTAGTAGGGGATGCTTTCGGCCGGCTGGGGTCGGGCCTGACCGTGGTAAGGCTGGTTGGGTCGTGGCTTTACGCATGCGTCAACTGGAGCTCCATCCGGGAAACCTAGTACCGGAAACGCTACGCCAAACAACGACAGAAGTAAAAACACAGCGTATTTCATGTTGAAATACTCAGGTAAAAAGTGTTCTATTTAATTATTACAAAACTTAACAAAGCTTTTTCAAAATATTTGTTTTTATCATGAAGTCTAAATAACAATAAGATTTTAAATAAAAATAAGTCTTTCATACAAAGTAAAAATTTATTAAATCACCAAAGTATTCCTAGGGTTAAGATTTAGATTTTGCCAAGATTTACTAGGCGAAGATCAGTATCTTAAGAAATGGATTTGGAAATATATTTAAAAAACAATGAAATCAGTCGAATAAATAATAATTGCTAATTGAATAAGTATGCAAAAACAATAATGCAGCTATTTTTTTTACAATATAATATTTAATGTTTTAATTTTACTTCGTAGATGTCGTGTTTATTTAAAAATTGTGTGCAAAAACGTTTAATTTTGTTGCCGGAAGTATTATACTATTGTGTGCGCATATGCGCTGCACGTGTTGGCCGACACAGTACGGGAATCGAACTAATGCTCCGTCGGTCGCAGCTGAGCCACGAAGCCTTTGCCCCAAAAGGCAGGTTTCGTTATTCGCCTGGTCAAAAGTGAATGTTTGCAACAGTTTGTCGTTACGACATAAACTAGTTTTGCTTTGGAAAGAAAACAAATATTGCCTCGACACGTTTTGATTGAATGTGTCACTTTAAAAGCTCAAATACTCAGTCAAACTTACTCTACAATGTGTATGAGATTTATGATTCATATACAACTGAACACATCATTTTATAACTGAGACTTATATAATTCTAACCATTAAAACTTTGTTCGAATTTGACATCTGTATTTTTTATGATACGTAAAATATAACGTTTTTCACATTTTTTATAATGTGACCGGGTTCAAACTATTTTTTATTAATTTAAGATTCGACTGAAGGTGCTTGGTGAAATTTCAATATTACATTTGAATCGTTAAAATTATGTACATTCACACAAGTTTTGTTACTAACAACCCTGGTATCGCCTTTCGGAATCTTCCGGCGTATAAGTGCACTGATGAACTTGAACTGACGCTTAGTAAATGAATGTATCGTTAATTGATTTGGCATTTACTTGGTAGAACTCCATTATAACAGATTAAAAATATCAAAGTATTTTAGTTCTACAGTTTTTAATAATTTTTATGCGTTGATAGCTATTTCGGCTTTCGCCATAGTCAGAACTATCGATGGCGACAGCCGAAATAGCTATCAACACATAAAAAATATTAAAAACTGTAGAACTAAAATACTTTGATATTTTTAATCTGTTGAATGTATCGTGTTTATGTAAGAAATAAATGTATCACTAAGCTTAAAGCCATTGCTTATGTGTTAATTCTTTATAATATAAGAAATAAATGTATCAATAAGTTTACAGCCATTGCTGGCGAAAAGGATTACTAAGCGTCTGTTCCAGTTCATCCGTGCACTTGAACGCCTGAAGATGCCGAAAGGCAAAAACCGAGTCGTTAGTGACAAAACTTGTGTGAATGCACATAATTTTAATGATTCAAATTTATTTTTCAGTATGTGAAAATGATTCTTAATTAAGCGATACTAACCCTGGATAATTTTCTTTTTTCTGTGTTAATATAATGTATATCAAATAATAATTTACGATTATACCATTCAAGAGGTAATATTAAAAAATCTTCTTTATATTTAGTTCCAAATATAACATAGTTAAATACGTTACTCTATATTGGCGTATGTATGCTTTACAATAGATTCCACTGTTCAAAATTGATTGATATTTGATGGTGAAAGCTTGTATTGTAATTAATGATAATATTCGAATAAATGAATAAATGAAATGTATCCTTGCATTGATCTATTCGTATTTCATTCATCGTAAAAATCTTAAACTCGTTCTCTAAGAAATAAAAGTTGATACATAATTTATTGTAAGACCAACGAAGCAAATAATGAATTGTGAATTTCCTCCAGTGCCAGCGTGAAATAAGAGACAATTCATTTTAGAGTTTTTTGAAGTTAAAGTGTTACACAGCATTTGGGAATTAGAGGAGGTATTATAAAAACTATTCCCGGTTTGTAGTATAGTGTCGTCGGTTGTTTTTGATAACGCTTTTATAAAAATATTTTTAGATATGTAATTATATTAAGGAAGTTGTGATGTATACATTTTTCTTCCATCCATCTGCAAAGTTAAAAAGGGGACGTACCATTATTCAATTCAATATATGTATTATTATATTCCCTGCCCTTCTTAAGTCTTTCTCGCTGAAAGTAAATATTCTGTTGTGATAATATCCATGAGGTGTACATATGCTTCACACAAGACTAAAGACGAATGTTACAACCAATTTGCAATAGAAATATAAAAATAGTTTAAGGGTAATGATGAAAGGTTTTAAACATATATATAAATTATAGTTAGTTAAAAATTCCCGCGATTAACGAAATTGGTCCTGAATTTGATAAATAAATTTGGAATAAATTCAAAATAATGTTTTGTTTTTATATAATACAATTCTACCAAGTATTGACAGTGAACACATTAAAAGTGAACTTTAATATAAACTAGACTTTAATATAAGCTTTTTTTCCAGGAAATTTTGGAAATAAATAGAGCACAGCTGCACAGTCTTCCGATTTTAAATGAAGTATTAAACCTTCCGGGATCTCCACTTCTATACCCTATATAATCATAAAATCATATAATCATAAAACCTTTGCCGACAGACAAATAATATAATTCTTGAAACTACTTACTACTCAAATCTGTTGGCATTCCCATGAGCTTATCCTTTTCGCCAGCAATGGCTTTGGACTCAGTGATGCATTTATTTCTTATATAAACACGAAACTTTCATTTACTAAGCGTCAGTTCAAGTTCATCCGTGCACTTGAACGCCTGAAGATGCCGAAAGGCGAAACCCGGGTCGTTAGTGACAAAATCTGTGAGAATGTATATAGTTTGAACGATTCCAAAATAAACTAGACATAAAACATTTCATCATGCGATCTTAAAACAAGATTTGAAAGTTTGTCAGTGGGTCAATATTTTTTTGCATAAAACCATCGGGCCTCGTTAAACAGGGTATTTGATGAAATGTGACATATAAGTTTACAAAATATTTTCTGTATGATTTGAAAATTCTTCTGGAAGATTTTACTATAAAGAATAATAAGTGTTAACATAAAAAAACTATCTGAAAGACATTGTTGTTAGATTAATATAAGATTGTTATTATATTATATTTAAACATCGTAATAAATTACTTTATATATCTTTTTGATATTTATTTACGGTTTTAATGCGTGCAATTTTCGTAAAGTTTTTATGGCATGACAAAAGAATACAGTAAAACTACGAAAAACATCACATACGAATTTTTTAAGTCAACTATCACGTGGAATAAAGTTATGTGATAAATCTTAAATAATATTCATTAAGTTTGAAGTATTAGCGAGTTTTGAATAATATTTTAATTAAAACGCCATAGTTGTTTGTATTATCGTCATTTGTCACCGTATTGGTAAAGATTAGTTAACAAAAATGAAGTCAGAATACAATAAAATACTTGGAAAGTAAATCTTGGACATTAGTTATTCAGTTAGTACATTTATTGAACCATTTGGAAAAGGGAATATTTTTTATCGGTAGTTATAATTAATGCAGATTTAAAAACAGGAAAATATATCTGCCTATTAACTACTTAATTTGTGTCAGATCGGCATACATTCATAAATATTTTGATCTTAATAAAGTATTGATAGATTTGATTTGATTTTTACTCAGAACAATCAATTTGTTACTTACTTATTTCTGCCAGTGACGATAAATGTATATATAATATATCAAAGCTGTGGAGTTGTTGAAAAATAAAACGACTCCGGTTAAGAATTCGGTGTTTTTTGAAATGGTTTATATTTTCTTCAATCATTTCCCTTTCTTCTAGTACATATAGTCATTATTTCACCAATCAATACGATGAATATGGTATTTTCAAATGTGTTACAAATACTGTTTTTACCTAAAGATTACAACTTCCCACATATGTGAAAGGTAGTGTGAATTTCTCATATCAGTAATTTGTCTCATTATCTCCATAAATAATTGAGAAATTCTTCCCTGATGTTTTGTAATGTCGCAAAATACTATTTATTTATAAAAGAGACTTATTGTTTTTTTTAGACAATGTAGTAGCGCCAGTTTTGGCTCTAACGATTTGTAAACACAAAAAAATATAAGGAGTCGGAGTCGTTAATTTCTCTCGACTCCAGTAAAAACAGTCCGACTCTGACATATAAATAAATGCATGTCATTAACATTAATAGATAGTTGTAATCAAAATAAAGAAAGCATTAAAAGAATGAAACTAAAACAAAAGTACTGTCGCTTTGAAACAACTCTTTTTTATTCAAACATACAAATGATCAAAAAAGACTTAGGTACCTTAATTAAAACAATATGTTATTTATGTTGTCTCCGTTATTGTAAGTATATTAATTATTTAAAACAATGACATTCATTACAAATTGAGTAGCTTTATGGAATAGAAGAATATACTTTAATTATGATGAAGCCTTAACTCAGTTATGCTTTAAGCATAGATTGACGAAAGCTCTATACAGTGAGTGACATTGTCGTTAATTCACGTCACGCAGAAGAAACTTGACGATCGAAGCTTTTCAACGAAACTTCTTTGTTAGGATTCTTATCAATAGAGTTCCAAGAACATCGTATCTATTTACGATGTTGTGTACAATTTATTTTCTTCACTTTATCTTTAATATAGGCTGGCTCGGTAGGCTGGAAACTTTTCAATAGACGTGTACGATATGTCGTATACATGTAAGACATTTAATATTCTCAACTACTGTAAGATGTATCTTTATAGGCCATTGACAAGTTTTATTATGATACAAAAAGGAAGACATTCATAACGTATATTATCTGTGATAAAGTAAAATGTGTTATCGAAATATTTTTACCAATATTCCAAGGGCGTTTCTAAATGTGAAATATTTGTAAACCATACAATAAAAGAAAATTGACGATTTTCTATTGAAATGTATTTTTGTGGTCATTTTTCAAACGCTGTCTGACCAATCAATCCAATGATTTTCAATTAATTTCTTATTCAATATAAATTTTATTATCGTGTGAGTTTTTTAATAGAAGAGTAAAAAGAAAAACATTTTTAGACAGTTTTTTTTAATGTAGTCAAAGAGAAAACCGTACATAGCGAAATAAAATAACTTTGTTGCCCGTGTAAATACAATTTTGTTCAGTGAAAGATTTTTATTATGTTTTCAAATTCCCTACAGCAAAAATACAATTGGTTTGTTTAGCATGTAAGCTTGCCATGTTGTCAATTTTATGTATAACTAACGATTTATGTTTAATTTAGTGATGAAGTCCCTACTTTTCCAATTTTGAGCAGAATTATTTTGTGTTTCCACAGGTGTTCAAGAGGTTAGGTTTTTTAAAAACTACAATTGCTAACAAATAATTTCACAGCTAATATTAGATCGATTTTAAAAAAGGAAAGTTGAGCGATTGACTCACAAGCAGTTATCGTAAAAAAGCTTAGATGAGGTATCTCAATTAGCAAGCCTACATCCTCCACATAAAAAAAACTTCAAATTGATACATTCTACAAGGGTGAGATCTGAAAATTTTTCTCTCATCAATGAAAAATAGGCTCGCTTGCCATATTTTACAAGGGGCTCGCCGGCATAACTATATTTCAACAACGGGTTCCAAAAGAGAAACTTCAAATTGATACATTCTACAAGGTCAACGTACCATATAAAACAAGGGGCTCGCCAGCATTCATCAATTCAAACAACGGGTTCCAAAAAAATCTTCAAATTGATACATTCCTCAGCGTTGAGATCTGAAACATTTTCTCTCATCAGGACAAGGATCAAAAAAGGGCTCGCTTGCCCTAGTAAACAAAGGGCTCGCCAATATTCATAAATTTCAACAACGGGCTTTTTTAAAAATACCTTTTTATTGATCCGTTTGTCAACGTCAAGATATGAAAATTTTTCATTCATCATTAAATAATGGGTTCCAAAAAAAAAATCTCAAATTGATACATTCTACAACGTCAAGACCTGAGGATTTTTCTTCCATCATTAAACAATGGGCTCGCCAGCATTCATCATTTTCAACTACTGGTTTTAAAAAAAAAACTTAATATTGATAAATTCTACAAGGTCAAGATCTGAAAAGTTTTCTCCATCATTGAACAACGGGCTCGCCAGCTTTTATCAAATCGAACAACGGGCTCCATTTGAGAACGGACATGAATTAGAAAAAAAGAGTTCCGACACCATCATCATCATCAGATATTTATGATTATTGAAACCTGTATCAATATGCCATATACTAATAAATTAAATCGTTCGACACATCTGTCATATACATAGATTGACATACTACCAAACAAAACATGAGACTGTTTCTTAGTTTCCATTTTGTAATCAAAATTCACTTACCTAGTTGCACTACTCGTATTTTCACTTACTTATATGGACTGTCTTGATATTTATGAAAAACTTGATTTACCTCGCTAAATTAAAAAATATTTCTATAAAAGTTGTGTTATACAGTTTTTACACTCCAAATTGGACATTTTACAAACCAAATTGGACTTTTTACAAACCAAATTGAACATTTTACAAATCAAATTGGACATTTTATAAATCAAATTGGATATTTTCCAAAAAAACATTTTTTAAGCAATTGGATAATTTATTGATTAGGTCAGGGGCTAACAACCCCGTACTCGCTGGCGCCATGGCGCCTCAGACCGATTTCGGTGCGACCGCCTTCTAATTTGGGCAAATCGTTAAATTTCTGGGATTTTGAATTTCAAAATTCTTGGAAGAACTAAAAAAAGAAGGTCAAATCGGTGAATTCCCGGGTTTTCAGATTTCAAAGTTCATGGAAGATCTAAAAAAATTTGAGCAAATCGTTAAGTTTCTGGGTCATAAATAACCTTGAAAATAGCCTCCCTAACTTAAGAATGCACTCTAGGGTCCAAAAAGGTTGGTAACCCCAGAATTAGGTTTATTTACGCAAATTTTAATGAAATATTATTGTTCTTGCGTACAGAATATGTACCGCGGGCACGGGGTTGGTAATTGACCCTTGACCTAATTAATAAATTATCCAATTGTTCAAAAAAAAATTTTTTTTGTAAAATGTCCAATTTGATTTTTAAAACGTCCAATTTGAATTGTAAAAAGTAAAATATGATTTGCAAAAAGGTCCAATTTTGTTTGTAAAAAGTCCAATTTGGTTTGTAAAATGTCTAATTTGGAGTGTAAAAACTGTATAGAGTATTTTGTAATGGTAATGCACTGCACGTTTTTTATTACGATGTACGCTCCCAACGTAAATCATAATAAATGTACTCCTAATTGAGTCCTAGTGTAGTTTATAAAAACTTTCATATTTTGAAAGAGGGTAGCACAAAGAAAAAGCTCACTATTCGCCTAGAAATAGCTGGAGTCAGATTCAACTCAATGCGGACTATATGGGGCACAAACTTAACTATCAAATATTTTTTTATGATTTGAGCAAATTCATCTCAGGCGGTAAAATATTAAAATATTCAAGCGATCATTTGCAGGATAAAATATGTTTATGAAATCAATTAACGCGGAGGTAAACGGCTGGCGATTAATTGCTAGCGGTAAATTGCGGGTCGTGAATTGCAGGCGATAAATTTTCATATCCCCATATCTGTTACAGATAAATCATTTTGTCTTTGTCAAAAGCAATTTAAAAATTATATCAAATCGTTTCACAAGAAACTGCATTCTGGCTGCATAACAAACAATCAATTTGGCATCATTACATAGAGACAGATAACGACAAACTAAAATTTACGGTAAATGTGACTTGCTTAGTAAAACTCGAAATGTAAAGGTTATATAATATATCTAATCGTATATGGTCTTGCTCCACTTTTAACTTTCTTTTTAATTGAGCTGATTTGTATGTATTGGTTTAAAATGGAATGGAAAAATCAGGTTTGAACAGTATTATTAAGTATTAAAAAAAATATGTTATCGGCATACAAGCTTAATCGATTACGTGTCAAATTTTTGAAATGTCGACTTATTAAATAATTGATTATCTGCATCATTTTTTTTAGATCAAAATAGTATTAAAATTATGTAAGTAACTAGGTGCTGGGTAATTTCTTATTTGTATAGGCATATTTAATAGTTAATTGCGTTCGCACTTTAGAAATTTTAGAGCGTTTTTGTTATACGAATTAGCGAAGAGTCATTCAGATAAATTGAGGTAGTTGCTATTAAGGTACTTCTTGTAACAAGGAGTTGGTTAAGTTAAATAATAGGATTATTTCGATATTATAATAGTTGTCCATTAGAAGTTTCCTTGTTCCATATTGGCAGAATAAGGTAAATTTTCTGGCAGAAGTGGGTAAGTAATAGATACATAATTTTGAGTAAACAACAAATGAAATATTTCAGCTTTTAGGATAAAGCCTTTAGCATCGATATTTTGTTTTGTATATGTAAATTATTATAATATCGAAATAAAGATACATTAATTCCGATCTGACGCTAATAAGAGTTTAAAAATAATTGCCTATACAAATAAGTGTTTTTTTACAAACTGGTATAATCAGTGCATCAACTGAGTTATTCCAGACAAATAATTGATATCAAAGAATCTCTTTGTATGCTTACATAAATTTTGTCGGTTTTGTTACTTACCGATGTCCGCCAGAACGGTGACGATGAATGTATATCGACCATGGAAAGGAAAAAGGACATAACCCTCAGTTTTTCCAAAACAACGTTTTTTTCGATAATCATTATGAATACAACTTGACACACGTTCTATCAAAAGGATGGAAGCTGAAAATGCCGAATTAGTTTCTAAATTTAGCTTTTAAGTTTGAAAAAAGAAAGGCTTGTGAAAATTGTAACCAAGAAAAAGGACCTTAAAAGGTTTTTCTTGAAAAATTTATTAAATCAATATTATTAGGCTATGTTAATAAAAAAACAGTTTATTTATTTACTTCAGGGTTGTGTATATTTCATAATTTGCTTTTAGCCTAAAATCATCAAAAAACGTTTTCTGTGTGTCTCCTGTAAAATTTTATATGAGTGGGTAACGCCCTTTTTTCCACAGTAGATATAAAGTTATGTATGTAAAAAAAAATGTTATTTCTGCTGAATTCTGAACAATAGTTTTTTTACTTTCAACGGTAATTATTATTCTGGTAGTCAGTTCACAATATGATATGAATGACAATATAAACCTTTTCATACATAATAATAGAAATATGCCATAAAAGCGACTCCATGATTGAGATGCCCACTAAACCAAAATGCCAAAAAGCCTTTAAGCTACTCGGCATTAAGAAATAATGGCTATTGTTAAATAATTGTATCGTAACACTCGAAATGTGCTTGCGATTTTGTGCCACCAGATTGCAAATAAGATAAAACGGTTTCCTTTTCTCGATTATTATCGCAACCACGTCAATTATTTATAATAATAAATGATATTATAACTCTTAGATGAAATGTTTCACCCGAGCTGCAAGAGACAGGAGGAAATTAATTTCGAATTAAGTTTTTTGTTTGTATAATAAATATCTTATGTTTCCTATAGATTGTTTCATACACGAAGAACATTATTTTATTTCTACGTTATTACCTTTGCTTTACCATAGTAACTACGCGTAAATTTTAATGTTTGCCGTTGGCAAACCAATGTTTTTTTATTATTTTATTAATTCAAAAGGGATTGGCTCCATTGTCGTTGATGTCGTCAATGTTCATTATACCAAATGCCATTTGGTTTAGTTCCAAAAAACACCGTCGGAAGGCTACATAAACAACTATCTTAGTGAAAATATTTTATCGTTTGTCCAGTTTTTTTGTTCAAAGGTTAAATATATTTTTCAATGTGCAATAATTGTATGCAAAGTGAAATCATTTGTTTTACGTGTGATTTATTTCTAATTAGTGAAAATTATTTCTTTGGAGGTGAAAATGAATTTAGCGAAAGTTCATTTAATTACAAGCCATTGATTTATATATTATTCACATAGTACGTTCGCTAATACTTTCCAAGTCTATTTACATTAATATGTTTTTTGATTATTGAACGAATGAAAGAAATCTTTTTTCTACTCTAGAACTGAAATTATCACCGTGTGTAGGTATTAGTTAGTATTAATTGATCAATACGATTGAGCGTAGATGGAAAGAGAATTCTGTGCGTTAAAAAAATACTTACCAGGTACAAGTGTAAGTACACACACACACATACTATCTCACTTTGAGCATGCTTTGGCACAGAGAGAGTGTGTATGTGCTGCGTTACAGATAAATCAAAGCAAACATATATATATAAATAGTTGACTAAGGGTTTTTCAAATAAAATTTGTGATATCGGCTGAGGATGCAAAGAGAGATCCTCATGATAACCGTGATAGTGATATTTGTGCAATGTGATAATTAATACAAGCATTATTTGACGATGGCGTGAAACCGAAATAGCTTTACTGTATCAACTATACTTAAGATTCCTTTAGGACTAAACACTAAATAATATTGCTAACAAGATAGCTAAAAATATAGCCATTCAAATGTTTATATTATAATGCCTTCTAGGATTGACTGAAAACTAATTATTTTTTCAATAAATTAACAAAAAGAAAGATATGATAAAATAAATATAACGCTATGAAAAAATATTTAGTTACATATCGCTTATATCTTTGGATTTATATTAACAAATTAATTGTTGGTAGATTATTACAGTGATTTTGTAAGACAATGGTAATTATTGGCTTATATTGATTGGGTTTCAAGGTGTCACTTGATATATTACATTAAAACATCCGATGATTATGGCAAAGCTGTGGAGTCGAATTCGTGAGCTAACAGCATTTGTAGCGTTCGATTCTGTAACATTTTTTTTGGTTTAATTATTTTCTGTTTGATTAATCGATATATGTTGGTGAAAGTGGTTGGTGAAATTACGACTGTCCATGTACTCGGCAACAAGATAACGCACGGCAAAAAATATAATTTATTTTTGAAAAACTTAGTAATGAAATTATCTGGTTACGGTGGCCAATATTTGTTGAAAGCACTTGATGCACACGATGTACATACTGTGCCATGGGTGTATGTATGTGTATACGTACATAATTGGTGGTTTTACATAGTGGGCTAGGTGGGTTCAGCCTGCCCTGAAATTTTCAATCAAAATATTTTTAAAAAATAATCTTAAGCTGACTCAATAAAAACACACTGAAACGCTTTTTATTTAATTAATTTTGATATTAACTTATACTAGACATGTATGTATGATTTCTAAGAAGCTTTTTAGGAATCATTTTCACTTAAATCCATTTAAGATTTGATTGTAATACCTCCATGCATATAGTCTTCTATTTAAACGTAATAATGAGTACCAAAATTTACCATAACGTATAAGACAGGCATACAAAATCTTATTCCCCTAGGTTCGGGCCGCAAGGGAGAGTGAATTTTAGAGGACTCGTTTACAATTATCTTTAGTGTGAAGTATTTGTATTATACATGTTGTATTTATGCACGACTCCACAGTCCACACATCCCTAGAAAAAACTGTCCTTCTACCAATGGCACTTAGCCGATTCTTTTTATTCTTTGTAACATATTTATTATATATCCTTCTTTCTTTCTAACTAAAGTTTTTTCTTCATTTAGTTAGATAATCATTTATTCTTTTTTGGTCTACTATCTCTGATGTATTGGTGATATTAAATAATATTAAGTTGTTTTATACAGGAGTTATTGCTGATCAATTTAAAAAATAACGCCAAATGGCGAGCCCCGAGTGCTTTTAAAGAACAGTGATTATTTTTTATGTAGCAAAAATATATCCATTTCACTTTTTAACGATGGACCAATAAAAACCGGTGCTGTATTGAAAGAAAAACACTTGCCTCTGGTCATTTCGGATATTGGTAACATGTTATATGGCACAAGTTACTCAATAGTGACCAATGAAAAGAATACTTAAAATATATTTTTTAAATAATAAGATACAATTATACAGCATACGAATCATGTTAACTATTTATTATTCGAAATAATTTACTACCTTTTCTCAGTTGAAAATATTCAATAGATCGCCCCAAACGAGAAGGTTTTCGTTCTTACCATAACATAATATGCTGCTGACATTTTTATGAAGTAACACATTTTAAATATAAGAATAATACGGCTAACATATTTTTTATTGCCACGGTGATAGATATATTATATATGACATGACTTATTAGCATTAAATAGCCTAGGATGCTGATTATTTTTATCGAATAATTAATAATGAATTGTTTATTAGCATTAAATTATATAATATGAGTATTTATAATAATTAATATTAATTTAGCCACTGTACTTAATTATCTATATATTAATAGTCGATAATGTCCGTTTGTCCGAATGAGTGTCTGTAAGGTGTCCCCGATTTCCCACCTTCCAGTCTCCACTTTTTTATTCATACTAAATCTATATATTAATAGTCGATAAAATAATCACTCGCTTTTCACTTTTCACAAATGTGTGCGTACTGATGTCCTCGATTTGTTTGCGTACTTGAAAATTAATAGTCAATGAAATAAAATAAAATTAAATTAAATAAAATAAAATTAAACTAAATAAAATTAAACACAATGCAACAAAAATCTCACGTTGCTGGGCAACGGGCTTACAGCTAGTATATATAAATATGTTAACACGTATTTAATTTGTATATTTTATAAAGTATACCATTTATAAAATAAGTTTTAAAGAAAAGTACCATAAACTAACCGCTATGTCTAAGAAAATATTAAATTTATTATTTTTTTAATTAAGATATATATGCATTTGTATCAATGGACATTAGTGTTTATCCACGGTTATATAATTTAGTGTGTTAAAAAAATACTTATTCATTAAATAGCCTATCAATTGTTGTTGAAACATGAATCATGAATGTAATTTAGTAGATACAAATAAATTTTGAAAATATTTTTAGAAATCAGTGTCAAACATGGCTTGACAACATCCAAAATATCATTCCAAAGTAATGTAAGACTAAAATACGTTTGAAATGTACATTGTTTATCAAAACGAAATTTAAGTTTCATTTTGAACCATTTTGGAATAAGCCGTGTCTGCAAGTAATACCCTCAATTAGTAGTATGTGAAATTACAATTATAAAACGTAATATTTATTTCGTATCAATAATAATATACGACGACGAAAAATTAATGCCAAAATAGCGTAACCGTTTTTTTATTCACTTACCAAATAACTTTTGTACTATCCCTCATTATTTATCCATGCTCAACGGTTTCCCAAGTTTACCCTGTCACATAAATTTGGAATCATAATATTTTCTTATGTTATTACTCGAAAGCGCAAGAAAAATATGTTGGAAGTCCCATAAAATAATGAAATGGCAGCCCAAATAAGTATTTAATGTACGAAATCCGATAAATCTACAGTAACTTGTCTACTTTCTTGTATTTATTATATGAAATTCAACCATTTTTGGTATAGATTTTTAAAAATTTTAATGAACGGAAAATAAACCGAAGTAATTTATAGGATCGTTAAATATTTTTACTTGTTTTAAATAAAAACATTATAGCAGCGCACTTAATTTGTATAATATAATATTTTTGTAGCTATTTCATCTTGATCGTTTTCCACGAAAAGTAAAGTAGATGTATGTAAAATATGTCAATTCAAAGTGTTTTTTTAGCTGTATTAAGTGTAGTATTTTTATTGTACAATGTATCAATGCGTTTAGCAGGGATGGCCAATCCATGCATAGCGTGACTAATTTGAAATACTTTAAATATGAATGTTAAAAAGGTAATGTGTATTTAATAATTTTGAATCGACGTAATTACAAAGTGTTTTAACAAATATTTTCCTGTTTTTTGAAAAAATAAGACAAACAATATTGAATATATATTTTTTTTAATCATAGGATTTATGCAATTGTTTGTTTGTTAGGTTCAAATTTAGTGATGTGAATACGCAAAATAGATACGATACAATATGGTTGACTGCTAATTATGATCATAAGTATGATTTATTAAGATCACTGTAGAATTTTTTTTGTTCACAAATATACATACATACTTACTTCCAAATAAATAAGTCATTTGAATAGCATGTTTAATTACTATCAACATGCCAAACCATTCATTCTTGTTAGAGCATTTTTAATATTCCGTACGAAGAAAAATAATAATATGTTGACTTAAAACAAATCTCGCGGGACATACTTTGTGAACCCCTGCTCTACAGAGACAGTATAGTTAAGAAAAAATGTTAGGTGACAAAATCTAGCTTAATAGGATTTTCAAAACATCCCAGTTGAGTTAAGCATTCCTTATTGATAACAATATCTGTAACAAAAAAAACATTAAGAATGTGGCAAACATTTATAAATGAATCTTAACCGAAACACTCAATTAATTTTTGAAAATGTTATTGAACGTTAAAAAAATGAAATATGTACATAAATATTAACATTCGCTAGTAACTAACTGTCTTAATAGTACTTCATAGTAACTGTCAAACGGAGAAATTTTAAATGTCTAAAAAAATAATGATATATTTAAATATAACTTATCGTTAGTGATGACTTTATTTCAAACTTGCACTAACCCTTAAAACATACACAAATTACTTCAGCAAAAGCTTTGGTGTCTATTCAACCCTAACTAGAAAATATTTCGCGAGAATCTAACAAGAATGAATGATTTTATCTAATTGAAATTAACCTTTGTATTGGATTAATATTAATAAAAAAACAATTACTTAGTTTGCCTTGAATGCCTTATCAATAATAGAAAAATTAAGATAGCAAATGAATCGATATTTTAGGGGTTTTTACGTGAATCAATATATCGCGGAAGGCAATAATTGACTTGAAGTCGTCGATTTGCGCATAAGTGATTTATAATATACTGAATCCAGAAGGGACGTCTTAAAAATGCGCAAGTCTGTGGATTTAATGTACTTTGTTTGAAAGTAAGCATTTATTCAAAGTTTCTTATTTGTGTTACCTAATTATTTTAATTAATGGTTATAAATTTACCATTTTAGATATAAAAGAATGTTTAATAACCATTATTCGCGTCCCACTAACTTACCGTATTTGGATTGAAGTCTTTGTTTGTTTTATATGTATTTTATTGAGGTTACGTTATGTTTAAACGTTATGACTTAGGTTCAAAGTATTAATCAAAAGTTGCGCAAGAAAATGGGCGGCGGTTAATATGTACTTACTTGCAGAGGGAAACTTTCACCATAGGTAGGGTTGTCACACACGCATTGGTATTATTGGGTAAAAAACTGAGAAAGCTCTTTCAACTATTAAGCTATAAATTTTTTCATTTAATAATATTTCTCATTTTATAAATGTTGGTATCAGGGCCGGTGTTACCATACGAGTGTAACCGCCTAGGGCGGAAACCGTTCGGGGGCGCATACATTGAGTATTAAAATTATTTTATATACTCTAATAATAATAGTAATAATAGTACTGATGCTATATTTTATTTTGATGTTTGTATTTGTTCGTTATAATTATGTATCGTATTCTATATGACTCGGTTGAGTGACTAAGTAACAAACAGTTCACGTAGAAAAACTTTTGATGCGATACCTCCATTAGAAGGCCATATGGTTCGCATTGGGAACGGACATGGATGTAGTAAAAAATATGTTTCTAATTTTTTTTTTTCATTATTTCTAAAATGGGACAATTTTTTAAAAAGGTGGCGCTGCAATAACCGTTGTCTAGGGCGCAAAATAACCTCGCGCCGGCACTGGTTGGTAGCTTATCTACGATTTGAAAGCCGCCTTTGCCAATTTAATTACTTTCAGCTACAAAACAGTAGACTTTGAGTTATTTTCATTTTCAACATAAATGATAATTATAGTTATTATATTATAAAATAGAAATACAATTTTCCTAGTCAGGCCCATATTAAGATGGTTGGGAAGTCGGCACCATGGGCCTCACAAGTGTTTATTTTCTTAGTATGTATTTTCTGATATTTAAAATGTTTTTTCATTTATTTTAGTGTGAAATTTTATTGTACAGAAATCTCAAATGGCAGGGCCTAACAAACGGCTCCAGTCTTTCACCGAGAGGATCTGTTCCTAGTTACAAAGGGAAAGCTATAAAGTTCCTAAGCCATAATTTCATTTCTTATCATTCAAAAGTTTTCTTACCTTGGGTCTCATGACCAAAAAAAATAGCTTTCTATCAACTAATTATATATTTTTTAGCAAACAATGAACTGTTTTCTAAGTACCGTTCATCTTATTTGTATCTGAAGCCATGATTTTTAAAAGTAAAAGCTATGATAATCAGGAAAGATATGGCGGTGAATATAAGTGAATTGTTGTATTAGACATTTTGGAAGTTTATCTCAAAAGATCTCCGCAACTTAGTGATTCAATGTAATATTCTCAGATGCTCAATCCTGTTCAAGCATTAGAAGCGTTCGTGAATGGATGGTCAAGTCCGGGTGTTCATACTGCCAAGGCACTTCTTGCCACTCCAAACTGCTTCATGTTTTACTTCCAATAAGTATTTACCCGTATTTGTATAAAAATACTTATATCAATGTATTTCATCGCAGATAGTATTTTTTTTTATGGAATGGTTGGACACATTTAAGCCTAATTTAAACTAACAATGTATGGGGCCAAGAGTGACCTCGTTCAAAAACAAAATAATCTGAACGCTTAGCATGTTAGTTTTTATAAGTTTTGTTGTCTAATGGTTTTTAAAATTTACACCTTTTTATTTCATGATAATTCAAGCAAAACAGGTAACCAAATTCAAAGGGGGTCTGCAAAACTTAAGACAGTAAATACAAAAGTATGACAGTAGCTGTTAATCTTTTATAATCCTGGTAAACTTGAATTTTTTTGTTCTATATAAGTAACTATAAGGATCTTACCAATCATTTTTTTCCATAATATTCCAGTTTTTTGTGTTATAAAAACAAAGAAAATTTTGTGTTATAATTTTATTGCAATTTTCATGTTTTTTTTGTGATGTAGTAAATAATAGTACAGTTGAAGCATTAGCAATTAGACATTTAATAGAAAAAAAATAGCTTACCATAATATTGTTCTGTATTATGTAATTTAATAAGTTAAAAGAAGTCCTCTATTTTGAAGGCTATTTTTTCACATTCTTAAGAGATTAGAGTGTAATAAACGCAAAATATTCTATGTTAAGATGATAGCGAAATTACAGAAATAACAATACAAATCAAAGAATGAAAATATGTATATCTCTTTATATAAATAAAAAAAACTGATATTGAATGCATTGAGAAACTCCATATATTGTAATTATCATGGAATGTTCGAAACTTTCATGCTAAAATATCATCACCAATACTGCAAATAATGTTAAGTCAAAAATACTAATTGTGATTGAATGATCTTGAATATTTATGTACTCAACTGCAAAAAAAATAAGAATATGTTTTTAAATGAATCTAAATATAAATACTTTTTTATCACCAATAGATATAAAAACCTTTACATACAATTTGTAACAATCCATACTTTAAATGCGCATCGTTTAAGATTTATATAATTTAAAATATAAGCTTACAAGCATAATTTCAGTCAATAATAATTTTGAAAATTATTATGAATTCTTATACCTAGGATTATTGTAAAAGAAATACTTTTTTTATAGATATAAATTTGATAGATTCAATGAATTATCGTGACGGATATGACTTGATACAGAAAAAAGATCAATTTTTAATAATAGTTAATTTTTATATTCTGTACTAAATTTAAAGTTAAATTTGAGATTATATTAATTACTGTATCTACTTCAATATAAGTATTTTTAATTGAAATAAATCACATTTTGTACCTATTACTACATAATTATTAGCAAAGCAATAAATAAATGTGTCTTAATTTCAGATATTAGGCATTGTTTCATAAACAGGTAAAAAAAATATCAACACTAAATATTCTATTACATTTCAGTTATGTACTTCCCAATTATAAATCGCTGAGTGAAACAATTTGAGATTTATTCATTATTCCCATAAAACTTTAGGTTACTTACAAAGCATATATATTTAAAAACATAGACTCGTATTACAATTTTTTTCTATCGCCCCTATAGAATTTGCTATCATATTTTTTGACAAAATCAGAGTACACTAATCGGTGCAGACAAGATTTGAATGTTAAGGATAAGCATGTAACGAAAAAAGTAATAGTATTATCAGCCGAAGAATATGTTTTCAGAATAAATATTAGACATTATTTTGAGTATTTCCGGCAGGTTTCACCGATATGGGTTTTTCTATTTCCATCAAGTCGCAAAGGTTGTTTCGTATCGGCTTGAGAGTCACAACGTTCAATTCCCAATTTGTTTCAGCCAAAATCGACATAACCTAAAATAATAAATAAAGGTTAGTTATTTTTTTACAACCAGAATAAAAACCAGTCTAGTAGTAAAGAAGACTAAATTTCCAATGATAATAATTATACATTTCAATCAATCCAAAATGTGACGCAATGAATCAATTAAATGTACATGCATTATTTAATTGAGGCATCCAATATCAAACCATATTTACAATCAATCCATAAACCTTCTAATCCTAATGTCAAGCCACCAAAAATGTGGAGGACAAATTTAATTTACATCACTTCATAAGAAAATGTAATCCTTCAATGTGAAATTCAATTTCTTATACTGTGATGTCTTTATGATGATAAAAAACAAGTGGTGTAATGTATTTTACAGTGCACGCAAAGGTTTTAATTTGCGTTTAACATTGATATGATTTCTAGTACTGCCAATAACAATCTTTTACATGATGTTCCATTTAAGAGTAAATGGTGAATGATAATCTGAGATAATTTAAGTTGGGATTGGAATTGTTCACTCATTACCTGATCCAGATTATCGGGAGGTATGCATGTCATTTCACCATAAATGAGTAGGGCATCATAAAGCCTGGTAGCTGTTGACTTCCGAACATACTTATCCGCATAACAAATACAAATTGCTAGCTTCACCAAAGATGCTTTGCACACATTACCGCCAACCTGAAAAGTGAATGAACCATGGAGATCAATCTATAGATAACTTCATGTAATTAAGAATAGTAATATTGGTAAATTATGCAAAATACTGTTAAATTACTACTGTAAATTTACCTGCAAAAGTTGACATAGAACATTGATGGAGTCCAAGAGTTTATAGACGTTTTTGCAACCTTTTATTTCAAATTTGACATGTTTCAGAATTTCATTAGCAAAATTACTAGACGGATCTTCGAGTACTGAACTCACACAACCTGGAAAAATAATATACATTAGTTGAAGATAGGGCATCCAATCCCGAACGCTTTTTGTGATTCCAGTATTTCGGGATAAACAATCTTTCAATCCCGGGATTGATAATTTTACATAATTTCATGTTTACAAATTTGAATACAAAAAAAATAACTTGTGTTAAAGCTGACGACCAAGGCGACAGATTTTTTTATTCCTTAATTTCAGTTCCTCGAGATGAATTACAGATAATAAGTTTTTTGTATTGTATTTACAATTTAGGAGAATATATCTATTTTTAGCCAGTCAACGGCAAAATAAAACTAGACATATTTGCCTGTAACTATTGAATTTATCAGTTCCTGGATACACAATCGGATTTCATGTCATTAAGAGTACAGATATTATTTTTCGTATGGATTTGTTTAGTTTACAAGTTATTTACTTTAGCATAACATAATTTTATGTGAAAAAGCTTAAAACTATCTGACATATTTTTTTTTGATTTTCACAAAACGTAGATATGATTTTTTAATTCACCTGAACTTAGTAACCTATCAAGGAAGTTCAGCATTGGCAGAGTAATACGGTTGACTCCGTGGTTGTCACCAAACACTTTGATTATGGTATTGCAAATGTCCACCACTTTTGGAGTATCATCTTGAATTGATGTGAGGTATGAGAACAAGGCAGATGTTGAATGCTTTACCTGAATTCAAAACATAAAAATTCTTTCATTTAAAACAATTTGTTTCAAGGAACACTATAATGAATAATATTATTTTATAATTTAAGATTTCGACAGAAGGTGCTTGGTGGAATTTCAATATTAAATTTATTAGTCGTTAGTGACAAAATCTGTGAGAATGTACATAGTTTGAACGATTCAAATTCAATATTGAAAGGGTCGTTAGTGACAAAATCTGTGAGAATGTACAAAATTTAATATTATTTTAAAGTCTATGTTACAACACATTAAAATTCACAATAATTTGTAGATGCAGAATATGCATTTGCTAAGTAATAAATTGATGGCCATGTCTGTTGCATGGTGCCTCCAAGATACTTTGTCCCCTGTCAATCTCTCTACTTCCTCTCAAGTAATGCCAGCACATGATAATCAGCACACTTCCAGAATGATAGAATCAAAATCGTTGGAAGAGACACGCAGGGTTAGGACGATTAGGTGTAATAAGGAGCTCTTTTATCAGTGAGTTTCTGATGAAATTTAATATTCCCTGTAAGCATCTGTTTTTGAGGCAAATTATATGATTACCCAGACTCCATTAGCAACAATGTCAGAACGCATGCATTGAATTAGTGGCAATCGAATAGTGATGTTTTCAAGTTGATCATCATCGCTCGTGATGTGAGCACCTGGTCACTTGAAGCCTTTGACTCGCTAAATGATCTGCCCTATGTTTCTCAAAGAGTAGTCAAGAATCTTAGTAGACGCTGTTACAGAGCAGATTGTATTTACTCACATTGATTAAAGACTAATGAGATATGCTTGTGACCAACGTTCCCCCTAAGCCGAAGGGTTAGCTGTGCGGAAATTTCAAAGACTGCGCGGAGGCTGCGCAAACCGATCACATATTAATTGAGCAACTGTCTTGTAGTGCGCGGCAACACGAAATGAGTGCGCGGCCACGCACGCACGCAGCTTAGAGGGAACGTTGCTTGTGACGTGTCTATTAAATGCCCCTGACATATTTGTCAGATATGACATTGACAGCATACAGCAGGTCGCATTGATTTCCTCGGAATGAAATCAAAGATTATTGTAAAGAGAATCAGAGCTAAGGCACAATCCTGTCAGACCCCAGTTGAGCCCTGAAACCTTTGAGTGGTTACATTGCCAATTCTTCTGCAACACTTGCTTACTTTTTGTAGGCATTTAATGATAGCGACAATATTTATATTGGAATCATAAATTAAATAAATTCTACTTACCAAATTTTCTGTCATATCTCCAACACTGACCGTCAAGCCGAGTAAAATATTATATCGGTAAACTTCCCAGTCGAGCAATTTGACAAACAGCGGCATAGTGTGTTCGGCAAACAACCAGAGAGTAGAAGCGTTACTGCTCGACATCTCATTGAAAGATAAACCTGTGTTATTGGAGACGATTGTTTCTTCTGGACTGGCGTTTTCTTTAATGGGACGAGGAAATATTTCCAATAACTCGGTGTGATGGGGAATATGAGGTATCGAAGGCTCGCTGTAAATAACACACATGGAATAAAATGTTATTATCCTCATTGGTTTTACTTAAATTTGTTTCATTAACCATATTGTCTTACCAGTAAAGGAGATTCGTGAATACTTTTCCTCCGTGAGCTCTTGTGCGATCAATTTTTTGCACCGACTGCTGTGCTACTCCCAACATAACTCTAGAGACCAATTCAGAATTCAAGATTGACTGGTCTTCATTGGCACATTGTTTACAGAGCGATAAAAGTCCTGAAAAAGAATTAAAGCAAATTTATTGAAACAATTACTGAAACAGTAGTGCAGTGGAGGTACTTTTGGCAAATGTGCTGATGATTTATTCCTATTGTTTCTACACTATCCACATCATCAAGGGAATAAATTTTACTGAAAACTGAGCTGAAAAAAAAGTGGCAAAATATGCTAGTGGGCACACACAAGACCAATAACATAAATTAATATAATATTGAGTTTTCAATAAATATATGACAATGATTGAATATTTTCGTTATGTTTCCCCATTATGTTTGGACGAAAATATAAACCGAATGCCTTTTAGTATCAGCCATTCAGTGTGTACTGACTTGTGATGCCGCTGTTTTTATATTTCACTGTAGTTTCTATATGAGGGTATTACATACTTGCAAACACGGCTTATTCCAAAATGGTTGAAAATGAAACATGAATTTCATTTTGAAAAACAATATTCATTTTAAAAGTATTTTTAGTCTTACATTAGTTTGGAATGATATTTTGGATGCTGTCAAGCCATGTTTGAGACTGATTTCTAAAAATACTGTCAAAATTTATTTTTATCTACTAAATTACATTCATTGTTCATGTTTCAACACCTTTGGAATAAGCCGGGTTTGCAAGTAATACCCTCATATCATCACTTCACTTTTGTAACACTGCTACTTTCGCTTGAAAGTTTTTACCAGTGTCTATTTATCTTTTGATGTAACCACACTTGCGCATCTTACCTCATGTTTACGTATATTGATACTAAGCAAAATGTAAGAAAGTAACTTAACCTATAATGAGTATTCAAAATTGGTTAAGTACCATTTTAATAACCTACCTGCCATACTGGCTTCCCTGACCCATGCGCCAACATCTCCTCTCATATCAACGGTATACTCTCCTAAGCAGTCGATCAGGCAGTCAAATACTTTATGAACACCGTTTTCATCAGATTGGCTCATCGCTGTTTCGATCTTCCTGACTCCGACGTTCTGGCAGACATTGCTCAACCCTTTAACAGCATCTCGTCTGGATTCTGCCCATTTGCTAGTGAGGTCGTTGATCTTGGTGCATGCAATCAATGATTTTATCACCAGAGGTAGAGACTCCTCGAGGACAAATCCCGGGAGAGCACCTGTAATAATATTTATTTTAATATAATATTAGAGTTTATGGTTTACATGGTAAACACATTGTGCAATGGAATGTTACCGACACCTTTTATGATATTTTTACCAATAATCTAGTCTGGTAATCTATCAAATTAAGTGAAAAATAGGGTGTTTTGAGTTATGAATGCAGATAGATAGATTTTAACTCCCTTTACCATCTGAAAAAAGAAGCTAACTCATATTATATTTATTAGTTTCAATATTTAAAGAAGTAATAGGAACTAAGTCAATTTCGTTGGCAGTTATTACTATCAGAAACCTATAAATAACTTAACACTTTTAACGTTTTGGTAAATTTTTGTTTTGTCTACGGCGATGCTACATTTTAGTTTGTGTCATCATATTTGAAAATTTCGATTATCTCAAATAAAGGTTTTTTAACCTCACGTTTGACGATATAAGGATCAATTTGAGATATCACAAAAAACACTCACCAACGGTACTGGACAATGAGAAAAAAAAGAAGTTTAGTGAGCGAGCTGCTTCAAATCAATAGACATTTTCACATAGTCATTAACATCACTATAAATTGTGTACAAGTAATTCAATTTTAATAAATATAATGGTGATGATATACACTGATTACCGTAGTTATAGCAATAACTTGATATTTTAAAAACTCTATCCATTTGTGAAAGGCATGTTTATTACCCAATATAGTCAATTATTGCCTGTTTAGCACACAATTCTGTGTTAGTAATGAGTGAAATGCCAAATTTGAAAGAAGTGTTCACACTGGCAGACTAACTGACAAGAACCATACGATCTGAATCATAATTTAATCCATAATTTGTGATAACGCATTGAAAATTTCAAACATGTTATCTTTCTGATAAAGATTCTTCATATGGTGATGATAAAGAGTGATAATAAGGGAGTAATATTACCGATAGCTACAGCATGCCCCATTCTGCAGTGAGCATCCATCTGCTCCAGCTGTTGACAATATTTGACTATCAATGCCATCCTCTTATCTCGAATCTTCTCAAACTCGTCACCCTGCTCAATGTCCATATCAGTGCAGTTGCCATTTTTAATGATTAGGCTAGAAGAAGTATCCCCTGGGATATTTGAACGCGGCGGCGGTGCAGTCCTGAGGTATTCATTGAACACGGCTGACAAAGCCGCAATCGCCTTTTCACGAATGATCAGCACTTTGTGTGCCAGGCACTCTTCAATGAGTGTTAGCCAGTCATCTGGAATGCAAATCACACTAATAAAGACATGGTTTCTCCAGGGCTGTGGAGTAGAATTCTGAATCCTTCTCCGGATTCGGTTTAAAAAAATAGTGAAAATTACTTCCCCCCCCCCCCCTTTGAAATGGATATGAAACTTTTCTAGTACATACAGTCATTATTTCACCATTTTTTTTATTTATATCATTTTGTTTGATATTTGACTTACTTATACTGTTTGTACTTACGGATCACAATTTTCTAAGCGAACGGGGGAGTGAATTCTTTATATCAGTATTTTTATTTCATTATCTCAATAAAGAATTGAGAAATTATCTCCAGATTTTTTGTAATCTTATAAAATACTATTGTTAATTAAATAGTTAAATCGTTTTTAGTGGTTTCGGACCTCTAATATTTCTTTAGGATAAGCAGCATGCAGTGGCGCTACTTTTAACTCTAGGGATTTGTAAGTTAATGCGTAAAAAAGGAGTCAGAGATAAAAACAGTCCACGACTCTGACTCCACAAACTTGGTATTATTAAGCACAATAAATACTTGAAATTGCAAGGTCCTTCTATACCAGGGGTTAACAACCTTTTTGGACCCTAGAGTGCAATCTAAAATATCGGTTGGGCAGCAAGCACCACATTTTTTCAAAATCTCAAAACCCAAAACTTGTTTTTTTTTTAGCTCACCGAGGAATTTGAAATGCAAAATTCTAGGAATAACGATTTGATAAATTAGTTGGTGTGCGCATCGGAATCAGTCGGCAGGCACGGAGTTGGTAACACCTGTTTTATACTCATCCAACGAATGCAGAGGTATGGATCAATACGAGTGAAGTACCACGAAGTCAGTTTATCAACAATATGAAATCTATAGGTGTACTAAAATAGAATTACCTTATTTGCGTGGAAAAGACTATCGTATTCCGCAAATAAAAGATATAAAAAAGATCTTAATAACAAATTACCAATTATTGCATCTCCATGATAGTTCACTTTTGCCATGGAAATGTTTTCAATGCAGGCGCAGCATGCTTGCCGCATCAGTTCACCCCCCAATCCTCTAAATTGATATTTCAAATGCAACTTCGGAACAAGATTTCTTAATGCTTCCAAAACATCAGACGCGATGAGGCTGCTGGCTTCACCGTCACCACTGGGGAGTGTTATGATGGAGAGTGCATAAATTACTTCTCCTATGGCGAGTATTGAACCGTGTCTTGCATTAAGATCAATGGAATTTGTCATTTCGATCAGCTTCGGCAGGATTTTTTCGGCTATGTAAACAGGAGCCTGGAAAATCAATGCATAATAATTCATATTCGAAAGAAAATATTATCGAGTCATTGTCAAGCAGATGTTTTCTAAATTGTATAAAATATCATAGGTGTTTCTGTTAAAACATTTGATAGACCGCTTTGAAACACAGAGAATGTCAGTTTTTTTCTACTTTCTCTCACATAGGCATGTATTAAGTTTCTTTTTTTCGCGATTTTTTGTAATTTTAGGCATTTTTGCAAGATTAGAATTATTAAAATAATAGTAAATAACGGTAATAATTTTCAAGTGTAACTGTTGGAAAGAAGAATGCAGAACTCAGCGCCTGTGTCGAACCAGCCCCTAATACGACCCTTTTGTATCCATTGCAGGTAGACGGTTCCACATTGCAATGTTTATAAAAACCATTTGATCCACGGCCCAGAATACTATTGTAATAGATAAGAGTGAAAAAAAAATGTGAGCTTGCATTTTAGCTTAATATTAATGAAAAAAAATGTTGAATGAGATTCGACATAGGACCCCAAGAATAAAATCGATGTTGAATATTCGACATCGGTAAGGGTTAATGTTTATTTTTTAAATCCATGTCCGCTCCCAATGTGGAGCGTATCAACAGTTCTCAACAGAATATTTCTAAGAGAGCTGCTTGTTACTCAGTTGCTCAAACTCCCTTTTTTTCGGCAGGTCCATAGCACAGTGGTCAACGTTGTTGATTTTCATCCACTAGTCCTGTTCTAACCCTATCCCTTTAACCTCTACTCTCTTTGAAAAAAGACAGGTTAAGCAACTGAGTAAAGGGTTTTTTTAAAATTATATTTTTTTAAAATGAATCAAAACATAGAAACAACCAGACAACTTGCATAATTATTCGTGGTCTTGGAAAGGAAACATATTCTTTTTTGTCGATAAATTTCAATGAATAAAATTATTCGCTCGTTTTAAATAAATTTTCTTGAGAACACATTATCGGGAACACTTCTGTACCTATGATAAATATATGAAGAAAAAATGAGCCGTTACCCTATTCGTCAATTTATGAAGAGACTTGGAGGTCAATTCTCGAATGGTAATATCCCAGTGATCGACTTTTTTCTCCAACAAATGGTCAATAAGAGGATAAGTATAATCAGGGAACTGAGCAATCCAAGGAGCGATGTTTAGGAAAGAATTATTTCTGAGTCCGACTGAGATGAAATCGGCCATTGTAAGAATGTCTATTCCGTGCGGGAAGGATCCTTGCCGTCCAACATTTTCTTGGAATGCAGCTGATGCTGCTCTGCGACAGTTGATCTGCAAACAAAAGTGATTCTTATAAATCTAAAGCAAGCATAGATAAGAATAGTTTCAAGAGCTGGGGAAAGAGAATTTACGGTGCTAAATATGACTTTAAATTAGAGCCCAGAGATTAAGGAATCCATGTAGCTAAATTTATGTGACGTGAGTTAACCATTCAATTCATAAGAAAAGAGTTGATATAATATGTCAATATATTATCATTGAAAAAATACTACATCTACTATAAAAAGTCATCTAGTATGCAGAGGAGACTATGTTTGATGCTCCTCTTTTGGTATTGTAAAAACTTTTCACCTCTCTGTCAAAAACAGCTGTAATAATCAGTCCAGCGGCAATTCTTTTAACATGCGGTTGAAGAATATCAGCATCGTAGGCTCTAGCAAACGCCCAACTGACATAGCATGCGGCATCTCTCACATGTTGACCGACTGCTGTGTGTCCTCGTAGTTCTTCATATTGAAGAGCTTTAAGGATCACCTCTACGGCAGATGGTAAACTATCAGGCAGCAGTAAGCCACGTCTACCTAGAATAGAAAACAAGCATAATTAATATAAAAATGTTGCAATAACGCCATTATAATTTTTTTAAAGGAAACATCTACCAAGTTCTGCAAGAGCCAGACAACCTCCGTGCCATGCACTGCAATCTTCTCGTGGACCAAACAGTTCCATAAGTCCTGCGGCCACATCGCCGGCTGCCGATTCACCAAGCCTCGCTGATACTCTTCCTAAACCTTTGGCAGCAGACCATCGTACTATGTTGTCACCATCTCTCAAGCCTAAGAATAATTGCTCAATCACCTCTTCGATCTGAAAAGTTGAGCAAAGAATAAAGAAACAATAATCAAAAATGGAATCTAACAACTATTTTACATACACTAAAATATTTCTCTGAGTTTGATTCAACTGCAGTTCTCATAGCTAAATACATATTATGTACGGTTAATGACTATTTTTTATCAGAGAAATACATGTACGACAATACTAAGCAATGAGTTAATAGTATTAATAATAGTATGATTGACTTACCTGTTCTGGAATGTCTTGGTAATCTTCATCATCGTCGCCTTCCGGATCAGGATCAGCTAAATTAGTGTTTGATTCTGCTCCTGGAGATGCCGTATCTCCGGCTGCTTTCAGGTTTACTGCCAGAGTACGAGAGCCTCGAGAGTATCGCCATTTTGCCACACGACTCTTCAAATATGTAAGGCCTAATAGAACCGGAAGAAAAACAATCAGTAAACATTGTCATATTTGAAAATAACATTAAAAAGGAAGATTCGAAGTAGAGAAGAACTGCGTTCAGTTCCATTCAGTGCCATTCAGCTGCTCAATCACTCTTTTTTCAGAGGAAGCAAGAATAGGACAGGGCTAGAGCAGGGCTAGTGGTAAGGTTATCATTACTGCTACACCCCATTTTTAAGAGACACAGGACATTCATACTTTTAAACAGAAAAACCATAAGCTAGCTGAAAAATCAAATCATGAAACTATCTACTGAGATTTGAACCTGTGAGTACTGCAAGCGATGCCAATGACGTTAACAACTAACACACCCAACACAGCTACAGAGATAGTACATTTACACTTAAAGCTGTGTCATTTTATTTGGGAATTTATTTTTGTAATTCTAAATGAGCTGAACTCGTTTGATCGACATTTATAGTTCAGGTTAATAAAGAATCCATACATACCTATTCTTTGTATAATTTTGACAGCATACTTTCTCACTAAGATGGCCTTATTTTGTCTGTAGTTTTGTTTGGTAACCCAGAGCAATAAGGTGTCGGCATATGGAAGAAGGTCTTCCCTTTTTCCATGCTTAAGTATAGCTGCAACTGTGGCGAGTACTCCATATTTTATGTTATCCTCAATTTGGAGGTTACTGTTTTGCAAGTATGACCATTCAAAAAATATTCCAAGATAAGGTTCTTTGACATCAGACCTGAAAGATTAATGAAGATTGATAAAAAATATTACAAGATGAATTCATTTTACAAACGTGGGTATTAAAATTGGTAATGTGAATAAACGGAGACAGTAACAGCGGCATATTCTGAGCATGTGAAGTGATGATTTCTTTCTTAGGAATATTTTTACAAAGTATTATTTTACATACACAAATACCTAAAAGCCCGTGTATCTACGTGTCTGCTAAGAGGTAATAAATAATTATTATTTGAATATAAAATAACTTAGATTATTTCACATTAAGATTATTCAGTTATTTTATATCAAAATGAACTTCCACAAAGTTACCGCCGAATCTACCGAAAGAATTATTATTTGATTGTTTATTAAAGTCCGAAATACATAAATATTTTATGTATTTTATGAAAAAAAATTGATTCCACTATTTGTAAATTCAAGACCTTACAAGAGTATAAATGGCAATTGACTTATAATGTACCATAATTTGATAACGATATAATAAAATATGTAACATAACATTAAAAATTTTCTTTTTTAGAAATTTAGCTTTTCTCTGTCACTAATTTCTTCAATCTCAAATTTGCCTACAATCAGATTGAGAGAACTTGACGTACACTAATTGTGGTATGAGACGTCTCGACTATTTACGCAATGGGGGTCAATATTTTCATTTAATCTTTCTATTAGTGCTCCAAGACTGAATAAAAGGATTACAGAGTCAATCTATGGGTGCACACTTTTATATATCACATACAAACAATATTGGGGTAAACATAACAATACTTTTTTCATATAGTAAAAATAAGGTGTCTCTAAAAAGTTTCGATGTGTATAGATTTGGGTTAAAGCAATAAGATGGCTTGCATTTTATTGCCAATCTATAATGCGGAATGGATGTATTATGATTATTATTTACCTTGTTAAAAACTTCGATGCCAAAAAAGCACTTGCTTCAGAGCACGAGTCGGTCACCAGCGCATAAGTCTTGCATATCTCGAAAATTCTGCTCATCACAGTTTCTCGGACTTTACCATCACTATCTATAATTAAAATGGTATATTTTTTATATTTTTTCTTATTTAAATGATAGCTGGAATGATGAAAAGTAAATATTTTTTGTCAGCCAAGAAGGAATTAAATGGCTTTTTACGACTGAATCAATTATCATAATTAAGGGTTCTAACCCGGTTTAAATTGAAACTGGTTAACCGGTTTATTGAATTTTTTAAGAAAAATTGAAAACCGGTAAATTTTGCATGGTTAACCGGTGTTTATTGAAAACTTCTTTTTGCCATAAGTACAATGAAATTTTATACAACTAGTAATATGTCGGGTCCATGTAGTGGTCAATGACGTCGGTTTCCGTGACAGATCTTACAGATTCAAGTGCCAGAATGAAAAGCATTTTTTCATTTGAAGGCAAGGATGTTTCCAATTTCAAAATTCCCTCCTTTCATAATAAAGCGATTTGTTAACCAATAGTTCCTTCCTACCCTATTCTTATATTCTTACTCTCATGAAAAAAAGAGAAGCTGAGCAACTGAGTAACAAGTAGTTCTCGTAGAATTTTTTTTTTATTTAGATAAACTTCATTAGCTGTCTATATGATTAAGATCGGATATGGTTGAAAAAAAATGGGAGCTGCGTGGTCGCGTACAGCTTAGAAGGAACATTGGTTATGATAAGAAGCAGTTTATTTGAAACCGGGGCATTTGCGTGACCCAACGAGTCTATTTGGAATACTTGGACTCTAACATCTGTCCATTACCTTCGATGTATTCATAGTATGATGATGTGAAGAAAGTTATAGGAATATAGTGGAATAGGTTTTATAACTTTATTGATAAGCACTTAGCAATAACTAACCCTTTTCTCCTTTCGTAAAACTATCGAGTCGACCCATATGGAATGGCATAATAACAATAATGGATAGCCAGAGAAGAACGACAAATCGACTTCTCCATGTTTCTCTGTCTTCCGGATTTTGAGCTTCCAAGAATGTTAACACCGGTTGTAAATCAGCAATCTAAAAATGGAAGTTTGTGATGGTTTTTTGCATTGTGACATATTAGTTATATGGACAATATTGTATCCTGGCTAAAATTTTAAAGAAATATCTACCTCATGCGGCAGATGTCTGACGACGACTTTATAACCTCTAACGCGTATAATCTGGTACATGTAATTAAAGGTAGCATGTTTTAATTTATCTGGAATGTTTTCGGAACGCAATATTGATATAAATTTATTGAGTATTTTATCCAAATGAGGATCTAGTAAGTGCGGCTGTTCATAATATTGTTTTAGAATTGTGTACAGTTTGTCATATTGACGTTCCAGTTCCGACTCGGAAGAATCGTATATCACTTCGAGGTTATCTATAAGACCAGTTACTGTATCCACTTCTGCGAACATTTCCAGTGCACATCCTAAGCCTAGATTTTCGCATATATCATCATCTCGAATGTTATTTTCCATTTCGGCGACTACCATGACGTTTAAATAGCAGAACTCTTGACCAGAGATACTCTTGACAGACTTTTGTTTTGATATCAAACTACGAAGTTAGTTGCACAACGAACTGAACGCGTTGTACCAACTTCAAAATGATAAATGAGTCATCTTCAAGATGACATTTGTACAATTTGAAAAGATGCTTAAAATATAATATACCTCAATTTAATGACTTGTTTTTAAAATCTGGCTGATTTAAATAAAATAAGCACAAAAAAATTAAGCTAATGCATTTCAAAATTAAATATTTTTAAGTATTCAGATAAAATAGTAATACGATAAATTAATTAAATATAAAATGACACCACCGCAATTTTAATAAGCCAAGAATAAGTCTAAACTGCCTTTCAGCATCTCAATCAAGTTATTAAAGTCGATGCAAAATAACAATAAAAAAAATATAATGTTAAAAAGTAAATCGTGGTAAGAAGTTTTCATAAATAAAAATATATTTTGTATAAGAAATAGTTTAAACCAACTTCTGAGAACCACGTTTTGTAATCAGTATCATATTGGTCCATTAGGCTGGTCTGTAAATGTTTTTGATTAATTACAGAATACTCTGTCAGTGTCTTTTGTTAAAATTTATTAGTTATAATCAGGACTTTGAACCGGAACTGAACCGAAAACCAAAATCCTTTAAAACAGTTATTTTTGACAGAACGAAAACCGGAACCGAATAAAAAAAAAAGGTTTTTTCGGTTCAGCGGTTTTTATTTATTTTTTAAAATGCCGCCCCAAAAAAATGTGCCGCCTAGGGGTAAAATGTGCGGTAGGCCGCATTCCCCTTGCTACGCTACTGCATTAGGGGTCCATGAACATTTTTTCAAGGAGACAATTATGAAATCAAAAATATTTAACGGGTCAATTTTTTTTTGTAAATACTTTTTTTGCGAATTGTGCCGGCACCGATTCCTCTCTCCCTTTGCACATTCGCTTACACAAATATCAAAATGTCTGACCATTTATTTTTGCTAGAGTATATTTTATTTTTAAAGTAATTTTTAATATTACGTTTGGAAGAATATATACATACATTGCAAATTGAACATACATAAATCTCGCAAGACACCTTTTTTAAGCCCTTTAAATAAATTATTCAAAACACACGCTAAATGCATATTTACACAGTGGCGGATTAAGCAATTTGAAGGCCTCAGGCGCAATAAATTTTGGAGGCCCTGCTTTTCGAATAACACGAAAGTGTTGCAAACTTCTTCGTAGAGTAATAATGAATATTGAAAACTGAAATTAAAATATATGGGTTTATATAATATATGCTATCTTTGAGGCCCCCGAGATTTGAAGGCCGCAAGCGCGCGCCTCTTGCGCTTATGGGGTAATCCGCCACTGCATTTACAATATATCAATAATTTATATCATGATATATTCTTCTTTTGAAAAAGTCTGACGTTACAACTTTAATACAAAAATAAAACAAAAATTTACAATATAATAATTTGACAATACGAATAATTATTATGATGATAATTGTGCTGTGGATATGATATAAATAAATGAAATTCCGTATATAATATCCTACAGTAGGTACTTGTTATAAAATCACATTTTATTATTAGCATTTTATGCAGTGTAGGTAATATTATTATCTTACCTGTATACTTTTATGAAATTTATTTGGCTGACGCAACTTTTCATCTTTGTTACAAGTATGGCTTAAAGGTGGGAAGAAAAACATTTTTTAAGCTTCATACCAGTAATAATAATTATTGCCACTTAGTCCCATAGGGTGTGAATAAAACTAAATTTAAAACTATTGTGGTTATTCTGGCATGGCTCCGTCATAGCATGCTTTATAGTAAATTTAAATTTAACTTTGCCGTTTGTATTAAGAATATAATGTGTTGAAAAAATATTAATGGCCACGTAGTAAAGTGGTTAATGAACATCGGCGTTCGTCCTATTCGGGTGTGATGTTCAAGGCTTCAAATTCGCTGCAGACTTTTTCGTTAATTGTTTTTTTCATCGGTTCTTAGATTTGTGTTCAAAATCATAGATGTTTGTGATGTTAACACGCACTTTCCACCCATTCAATACGTAAACGGGGCGTTACTTGAGCGATTAGCTACTAACATTCCTTGTTTTCTATTTTTTTTTGGATTTCAAATTAATGAAGCTTAAAATTTTTTAGGGCTCGTAAGCGTTAAAGTTTTTAGAGTTTCTTTCATCGCTGATGTTATTGATTGTTAACATTCCCTTTCCATCGTTTTCAACATTCTTACGAGCTGGATTGTATTTGAATATATAACATTTTCAATATTTTGTGTTTGTATATGTTTAAATTATATATTTTTATGTTTGAATGCAAAATATAATACTAAACATTTTATTTATATGACTTTTTTTATTTAAAATAAATCAAATAATCAATCGAAAATCTTTTACAATAAATATAAGGTATTTTGTTAGGTCGGTATATTCAATAAAATGTAAATATCAGTCATACCATGATCAATGAATTGCATTCTTTTGAATCAGCGTGTATACAAATTGAGACGTATTTTTAAGTCGAAGACCCTCGCATTATGATTTCTCTGTTGATTTTTTTAGTTTTTCTAAAAGGGGTCAATCTAAAAATAGATGGGAAATGAAACTTTTTAAAAACGGTGGGTGTGTATTTTTCTTAAAAAGTCACAAGGCAATACAGTACGTAAATTAAGTTACATAAAATTAATACGATGCAACAAGGACAAAGTTTTTAATCGATTCTTATTGATGTAACCTTTTTTATAAATTTTATATGCAGCCTTAAAAAAAGTAATGATTTTACTTTTATTTATCTTATTTACACTAATAAGCATGTATTTACATTATTTACAAAGAAAGTAAATATACAGGCGCCAGAAAATTATCATTAATGTCGTACATCGGATTATAGCTGGCGTATTTATGATTTTAAATAACATTAATTTTACTTGCCTTCTGTACGCCTTATGTGTCACGTACTCGTGAGTGCTTTTTTTGTTGTTATGATCATTGGAAATAAAAAAGAACTGATACAAATATTGAATTATTTTTGTAAAAGCTTGCTACGAATTTTACGAACTGAATACTTGTTATATAACAACAAAATGTATAACTATCATTTCAATATTTCAATAAATTACTTCCAAAGCACACGTTTTTTTTAGTTTGAAGGAGGTTGTGAGACATCTTGAGACCAGATGATAAATAATTTTAGTCTGGTCAGTCGCACAGTTAACATATCGACTGTGGAAAGGAAAAAGGACTTAACCCACACATATCAAATTTTACAGGAGGCGCTAAAAACGTGTTTTGATGATTGATACAACCTTGAAGTGCACGGATACTTCTAAACTGGTGTTTAATTGACGTAACCTAATATTAATTAAAGAAATTTTCTCGGAAAAATCTTTATTTCAGGTTTTTTTCTTGGCTTTAATTTTTTACAAGGTCATCTTTTTCAAACTTAAAAGCTAAATTTAGATACTCATTCGGCATTTTCAGCTTCCATCCTTTTGATAGAATGTGTGTCAAGTTGTATATATTGTGATTATCGAAAAAAAGCTGTTTTGGAAAATTGAGGGTTAAGTCCTTTTTCCTTTCCACAGTCGAATTATTATAATGGATACATAATTTTTACTGTTAGATAACCAAAAGAGAAAGATCTTTGGTGTGGAAATGTAAAAAAACTTCAATTGCACGAGGAATATCCCGACATACATTGACAAACCGTCTCATATCATATAATGTAACATTAGATACTGACGTTACGTTAATTACGTCCATAGAGAAAAAGAAAATAAAGAATTCTGGTTGTCTCTTTTACCAACCGGATGGATTCCGCTGTCGTGGAAGGCTACTGATAACCATCTATCAGTTTTACTTAACGGAGCTAAGGGACGCTGGAATGACATGGGAGGAAGCAAGAAGACTGGCGGAGGACAGAGAATCTTGGAGGAATCATTTGGTGGCCATATGCTTCGACTAGACAGTGGATATGGAAAAAAAAGATTTTTCTTGATAAACATTGAACACGTAAATAATTCTACACAAAAAGTATTCGATATTTTGAGTATGGAGTACAATATCAAACTTGAAATTACATTTAAATCAGCTTAAATATAAACTAAACAAAAAATATTCAATGGATGTATATAATTAACTTTAAATATGGATTCTTAATTTTAATAAAAAAAATACTTGATAGTTTTCGCAGCATTAGTAGTTTATCATTCTTTTTTTGTGAACTCGTTAATTATTTTATTCCAGGAAAAGTAATAACATAATAAATATAATTATATATTCATAGCGTTAAAAAAAGCCTGGCACATACATATTGATCTGTTTTAGATATAGAATGAAGCGTATCTCATTCTATAATCCATACCTTGATATTGACAACGTGCTTTGTGCACGTAATCCTTTATAATACATATCTTGATTAGTCAAATATCTTGACCTCTCAAATAATTCAATACTTTAGTACAGAGAGGCAAATTGTGCCGTTTTCTGACGGGTGTAACTGAAAAAACGATGCCTGGATATTTATAAGGTATTTTTTTAACGACATTAAAATGCAAGGATGGTTGTCGTAAGGAGAATTTCGTCACCAAGTTGGTAAGTAAGAAATTGATAGTTCTGAGTAAACAGCATGTTTGTGATGTCTTAATTTCCCTCTCACCCTTCCCATCCTCCAATAACTGGGCGTAGCGAGAGTGATTAGGTAACCACTAGTCCTGTCCTAGCCTTATCATTATATCCCTACTACTCTCTTTGGAAAAAAAGAGGTTGAACGATTGACTACCAAAAAGTTCTCGTAGAAAAAAATCGGTTGTGATACCTCCATTAGGACACAATAAGCTCCACGTTGAGAGCGGACATGGATAAAAAAATATATAAAAAAGCAAGTTTCAGCTCTTAGTTCTGGCCGTGATATTTGATGTGACATTGATTTTCTATTTACTAAAATATGTATAAATTTATGCTGGTCTGACATACGAAAAATATTTTTTATATATAAGGCCTACTGTAAGCTAATTTTAATATGCCTAGAACCTTTCTGAAAGTGCAAGCAAAAAGTTTGTTGAAGTTTTATTACAATCGGATCAGCGGTTTGGCAGCTCATACAATACGAACAAACAAACATTCATTTTTGATATATTAGGTGTGATATATCCAAAATTCGATGGTGGCTAATTTTCAATTCCGAGATAACGGTTTTTTTTTTCAAAACCGGTATTTCGGTATCTATGAATACTGGGACTTCGGTTTCGGTAATACGGGTATTGCAATCCTTAATATTCACCAAGTGAGTTATTCCAGACAAAGAATTGATATCCTGGAATATCATTGTAGGTTTTCCTTGTTATTGTGTTATTTATCAAATTCTGCCAGTACAGTGACAGAGTTAAAAAATATTTATTAACAACAATCAACAAAAAGTTGAACGTCATGTGACATTCGTTTTTTTTTATTGAAAATTAAACGGGATGATTTTGTTCATAAATCTGTATTGATTTAGTGACAATAATGATTGATGCAAATACAAAAAAAGATTAGAAAATAGAGCTGACTAGTTTATTTTTCTCATTTTATAATTTTTAACAGAAACCGGAAAAAAATATTTTATTATATATTTTTCCTTAGGTGTGCTGTCTTAAAAAAATATTAGAACTAATGAACGCACTATTTTGTAAATGCAGTGGCAAATCTGTCAGAAATGTTGCTGGCTAAATTGTAATTGATGTAAAAAAATATTTTGTTTATTTGATTTGAATGACATTGGAGAAATCTTTCAAGAGTTACGTAGTTTACTATGGTAAAAAATTGATCTTGGAAATGCGTAAAATTATCCGTACTCGCTCTTATCTTCTGTTGAAATGCACCATTAAATGTCCATATGCTCCAGATTACGAGCGGAAAAAGTGTAATAAATATTATATTAATAGGCCATCTAATCCCAGACCCTATTTGCGATGCCGGGATTTCGGGATTCACAATAATTCAATTTCGGGATCCCGAGATTGATCATTCACCATTATATTATGTTAAAATTGTTTGAGATCATTGCCAAAAAAATGGGTAATTAAGAGATTCCAGAATTTTTGTTATCTTGAATAGATGATGTGACAGATTCCACACATTTTTTTTAGATCCATCCTTTAAAATCCCGCAATTGAATGTTAGGGAGGTGCTGATTGCAAAATTGGTCGGGATCCCGGGTTTGGAAGGCCCCATCGCTATTTATTTATTTATTTAAAAAGCATTGCATAAGATTGGCAAATAATAAATTTAAGATTTTTACAATGAGGAAGAAAATGTACAATTTAATATTTAAAGAAGTAGAAAAAAATTGGCAAGGAATTCTACTTTAATACATAAAAAAACATAATTCGTTGGAACTCATCTACGTCTACGTGGAATATTTCGACATTGTTAAACACCGTTAAAGCTCTCCTCAGTGACATCACCATTGACAGGCTGGTTCTACACCTTGGGAGAACAAATAATTCATGTCCACAATTTCTCAAAAAATAATCAGTATTATAATATAATTATTATTAACGGTGTTTTAACTAGGGCTGTGGATTCGCGTAAAAAGTCGCAAGTTTTTTCTGAATCCAACTCCACAGCCCTAGTTTTAACTAAACTGTATCGCTTAAAACCGAAACTATGTAAATTAAGGAGGAAGTCATCTTACAAATAGTGTTGTGCATGCTTTGAATAAGATCCTTAATACAATAGTTGTCTTGACTACTTCATACTGCGATGCTATTATCGATTGGTAGTAGATTTATTATATGTATATATCTAAGTGGAAACAACCCACATACTGAAGCTGACTAGTAAGTAATGGTACCTGAATTCCTACCACAGAATTTCGGGAATTGCACAATTGCATTGCAGTTTGCCAATGCTGCGAGTTCTCAAACTTTGAAGAGAATCATTTATTTCGGAGATCGTCATTAATTTTTGTTCTTATAAAAAACTTCTTACAGACAAACGCCGAAACATGGAACTAACCGTAGCCTGAAAATCGGATTCAAAATGAAAAGAAAATATTTTCTTTCGTCTGGAGCCGCTGATGATAGTAAAATAAATTAATATGCTTTACTTATATCAATCTGTATTCATAGAAGTATACAATTTGTTGCTAGTTTGTAACAAGAAAAGGCGGGCCGAAACGTAGAAAGAATATCTATATGTCATCGACTGTGTTTTTGGCAAAAATATCAAAAATCTAAATCCAATAACCAAATTGATTTCTTCGCTTTCAAATAGCATTCAATATAGATCTTTTAAGCGAACTTTTATCTAAAAGCTTTAACACTTCTAGTTATTTTTTGGGGTTGCAAGTTTTTGCTCATTGCAAGCATTTTCGGTTACGACCGACTTTGGCCGACAAGGCTTTGTTCATCAGTTGATAATACTCGCGATCAACGTTCCCTCTAAGCCGAAGAGTAAGCTGCGCGGAAATTTCAAAGACTGCGCGGAGGCTGCGTGGAGGCTGCGCGGACCGATCAAATATTAATTAAGAAACTGCCTTGTAGTGCGCGCCAACCCGGAATGAGTGCGCGAGGACTTCCCAACTGCTGCGCGGCCGCGCACGCGCGCAGCTTAGAGGGAACGTTGCTCACGATGAGTAAAATAGTGATCTTATTAAATAATTTGGAAATAGTACAAAATGTTCATTATTCTGGTTGCATTGTATCATTTTTATTTAAATATTAAAGGTATTGACTTAAAATAATTAAAAATATTATTGAATTGATTTTTTTTTGGAATAGTGGAATTTCATCGGTTACCGTGATAAGAAAAAGAAGTTAATACAAAAATCTATGAATGGTGAACAAAACGGCACGATTTTCGAAGGGCGACACCAATCTTATTTAAATCATTAATTGGCGACTGAGAAGGATCTCATTGTTATCCAATAATTAAAATGTAATTTTAAACCCTTATGACTTATCGAATATATCAAATATATTATTGTTGATATTAATATCATGTTTTCACGAAAAATCTCTGGGAGAAGTTGTAAAGTGTAGTTTTCTTTTTTATATAAAATACAACTTTGTTGAAACAGTTTGTATAGTACTGGGAATAGTTCAAAATTGCGTTCCAAGCAAGATACAAATTTTAAAGTGGTTTGGAATTTAGTTTCAACTTTAACCTGAAATGCATATAATATAATACTGACAGTGTGATATTTGAAACTCTCCTGAATTGAAGGAATAACTTTCCAAAGTTAAGTTTAACTGGAGATTCACTTAATCAAACTACGCATGATTAATCACTATTATTTTATATTTTAAACGTGATATTATCATACCGAAGAAGGTTTTGAAGCACTCATTAAAAACTTCAATAATTGAGTGAGGAATATTTCCATGTTGCATTTGTGTATTTGTGATTTTTTTACAAATGTTTGGCATAATTATTGGAAAAACAGTAACTATTTTTACGTTTTGTTCGAATATATTTTAACGTGGAATAAATATAACTATTAATTATATGTGTATTTTTAAAGAATGAATTTAATGCGTTACCTATTAGAAGTCAAATAATAATATCACTATATGTTCAACTCTCAAACGTCGTATATATTATTATAGTTAAAATTCTTTTTGACTGCTATATAATATAGAAACCGTATACACTGTAGTAAATTCAGAATATAGAAAAATCTAATAGAATTTAATGCTAAACATGATTTCCAATAAATTGTCGTAATAAAACTTAATACGTAGTCATAATAATCAGTGCTGTGGAGTCGCTGAGAAATAAAAACGACTCCGACAACTAATTCAAATTAAAACACAACTCCGATTCTGACTCCAACTCTGAATTCGGTTTAAAACAAAAGTAAAAAATAATATATTTCTTACTCGTAAAGTTTGTCATTTTTTTGCCTTTCTTGTAGTTTAAACATTCACTATCTCACTAACCAATACCACAAATAGGCTAGTTTTCTAATATATTTGACTTACTAATACTGCATGTACTTTCGGATAACAACTTCCTAGGTGAACTAGATGCTTAATGGGTGAGAATTCCTCATAAAAAAAAAAATATTTTTTCACATTTATCATCGATAAAGAATTGAGAATTTGTTCCCCATATTTTTTGTTTTTTTTTTTAAATTAAATTTATTAAAGATTTTAATTGCTTTAAGTGAGTTCCGCCACCTAATATATATATATTTTTTATCTTAGATGCATGTAGTGGCGCCACCTTTGAGTTTTGTGATTATTATACACACCACAAAAGAGTTGGAGTCGTTAATTTTCTTGTGAATCCGACTTGAGTCGAAGCACATCCCTGATTTAAATCAATAAATATATAACTTTCTGTGTATTGTCAACTGGAAATATATTGCCGACATATTGTATAATTTTACAAAGCGCAGCATATTTTCTTTACTTTGACCATATAAATACATCGGCTTAGTGGGGTCAAACCGTATAACTGGAAATTCAATTCCTCCACATAGGTGAAGTAATACAAGTGCTAGAGTCAGACAAACATGCCTAGTCAATCAATCACGACCGTTGCCAAGGAAACGCTATTGAGAAACGCTGCAGTCTAAAGCATGATGGTTAAGAATTTTTGAACATATAGGCTAGTAAAAGTTATCTGACTTTACTACCTATAATATATTTATATGAAATGTTTGTCGTATATGTGTTATCAGGCACGTACATTTTTTTGCCTGTGGGCAAATATAATTGCATTATAAGCCATGTATTAGATCAAAATTGTTATCATAATGATCTAAAAAACAACTTATGTTAATCAACATAATAATAATATAATATAAAAAATTGCGGCATGTTTATAAAAAGGATACAAAATTTTACTAAAATAAATATTGTTTATTGTTGATCCGTGGAGAAAAGGCAATATGAAGAATATAACCAAAAATATGTAAAGAAATAGATTTTTTGCAGTTGAAATTTTTATATCACGTAAAAACTTTTTAAGTCACCCGAAATCAATATAAAATTTAAAATAACTTAGATTATTCCACGTATTGTGCTACAAACTGTGACAAGTGTTTCGCTTCTTTCAGAAGCATCCTCAGACAATCTTACTTTCACAATGCTTGTTTAAGTACAATGATTTTAATTTTAATATTCTAACATGATATATTATAAAAATAAAAACGAGAAGCAAGGAGTAGGGCATCCTATCCCGGGATCTCGTTCAATTTTCTGATCCCGGGATTGAGAAAATTTAAGCAAATCCCGAAAATTTACACGATATTGGCAAATTCAAGATGTCAAATTCATCGGTGAGCTAAAAAAAAAAACGAGTTTCCGTGAGATTCTGGGAAAAAGTATACCAAATCGGAGATTTCAAATTCCTCAGTGAGCTAAAAAAAAAAAACAAGGTTCTGTGAGAATCTAAGGAAAACGTATAGCGAATTGAGGATTTCAAATTCCTCGGTGAGAAAATCTCAATCCCGGGATTCAAAATTAATCAATCCCGAAATCTCGGGATTGGAAAAAGGTTCCGGGATTGGATACCCTAGTAAGGAGGGGAGGATTGGAAAACAAACAAACAATAGTGATAATATCGCTCCATATTTATGTACTTACAACTTTCTTTGGTGAAATGTTCTCAAGTGTAATAATTGATATGCTCTAAATAATAATGTTGTATATGTACTTCGGTTAAAAAAACTGTGTTTAGTGCCATTAAGAGCGATAAAAACCTTCCCTTCACGTAGCGCTAGTGACACGAGCGTTATTTAATACCCTCATTGACAGTTTCTCGAAGACTTGTTTGTGTGTATCCGACTGCACATTTTTCAAGAATATTGACCCGGCATATCGAATTCCCATTTCAAATGTATTTACTTTCTACATCAGGGATGGCGAACCTTTTTGGGTCCGCGTGCCAAAAATCCTCAAATATTATTTCTCGATTGTGTGGCGTGCCTAAGCAGTAAAAAAATGATTTTTTTAAACGATTGTAGTTCATTTTGAGAAACATTTCACGGATTATTTAATCAATTTTTTTTTTAAACTTCAAAATTAATTCATTTGAACTTGGAAATCGTTCGCGTGCCGTCCAAATTCTCAACGTGTCACCTCGGGCATGCGTACCCTAGGTTCGCCATTCCTGTTCTACATGAAGTCGATGCACTACGTAAGGCTTACTATTTTTATTTGATGTAGAAAATATCAGATCCATTTCTATTATGGTGATCATAGAAGTAGGAGTAGTTCTGTTTGAAAATAAGATTGCCATTTTCTTTTGAGTAAAGTAAATACCCTTTGGAAGCCATTGCCGAATGATAGCGTTCTGGGACTTTCTCCATACATACTTTGTTGCACGCGATGTTTTTTTATATTGACTTATCAATCGTATTTACACCAAGAGTCCAGAATCAGGGCATCTAATCCAGGAGCCTTTTTGTAATCCTGGGATTCCGGGATTGATCATTCACCATAACGACCTGAATCGTTGTCCAATGATATCTAAAACTATCTTCTTCTATGAAAACAATTAGTCATATACTGCATAATCAGCAAAAGATCTTAAGCGACACAATTATTAAAATTGCATTTTAAGCCAATAATTGTTCAATATCGTCTAGGGCTTCAATGCTGAAAAATGCAGTTCGTACTGGTACTCGAACCCGTGAGGTCTGGCACGAAAGCCAACAACGCTAACCGCTGCGCCATAAGACCCGATATTTAAATTTAATTATCAACCAGGACAGGATTTTTATAAATATGTAATCTGTTATTCTCAATTTTAAATTATTATATCGACTATGGAAAGGAAAACGGACGTAAGCCACACATAGAAAATTTTACAGGAGGTACAAAAAACGTGTTTTGATGATTTTGGGCCATATTCAAATTATGAAATATACACAACCTTGAAGTGCACGAAGACTTCTAAACTGGTGCTTAATTGACATAATCTAATATCAATTACAGAAATTAACTAGGAAAAACCTTTTTTTCAGTCTTTCTTCTTGGTTTCAGTTTTCACATAATCATCTTTTTTCAAAATGAAAAGCTAAACTTACATACAAATTCGACACTTGCAGCTTACATCCTTTTGATAGAACGTGTATCAAATTTGATACATGGTGATTATCGAAAAAAGCTGTTACGTCCTTTTTCCTTTTCACAGTCGATATCTATTATGGATTTAATAAAATGATTAATAAGTGCAGCAAAATAAGATAACCGATGCAAGGTTTATAGTAACTCACTTTTTTTTCTTAACGATACACATTACATTCAATTGTGAATGAAAAAAAAACGATTAAATTTTCTTGAAAAACGTACCAGTGTATTTTTGCACGACTTTATAAATTGTAAGCAGGGCTGTGGGTTGATGTAGAAAAAAAAATACCGACTATAAATTAATTATACTTCACTGCGACTGATTTTTTCTATGATTCCAATACCAAATACAAACTGTCGTAATTTCACCGTCCACTGGGACGAATAAGTATTTTTTAACAATATTTTTTTCTGCTGTCACTGCATATTACCAAACACACATGAATATACAATATATTGATGTTTCAGAATGATGGCCTTAGTGTGAACATGAAAATAAAAATATATTTGTACACAGATAGAAATTATTTAAAAAAGGAAACGGCGTCTATCGATTCCGACTCTGTTCTAATTTTGTTATAATAAGTATGTCGCCTGCTGTGGCCCAGTTGGTTAGAGCTTGTTCTACTGATCACGCAGGTCTGAGTTCGATTCCCGGTAAGATCACAGTGATTTTAAGAATTATTCAATTCAAAGTTTTAATCGAAGACTAGGTGTTTATGATGTCAATTCACATTATTTTCTTCTCATTCCATCTGTCTTATTCTTTAATAACTGGGTGTAGCAATAGCGACTAGTCAATCACTAGTCCTTTTTAGTCTTATCCTTCATTCCCTACTCACTTTGAAAAAAAGATGAGGTTGAGCGACTGAGTAACCTACCTATCATTGAATACTGATTGATTCATTTTCAGATATATATACAGTGGAACCTCTCATAACGAGTTATTCGTATAACGAGCAAAACAGATTGTGAAATAAATACTCCCCCGACGAGCAACATTTCGCATAACGAGTGACGCAGAGTTTTGGAAAGATCACTTTCACATGTTACTTGCCTCAAAACGATTGACAAGGCGTGGGAAGGGGTTATCAAGAGGACCCCCACTTCTGCTTGGAAAAAGCTTTAGCCAGAGAGCGTTATGATTTTGACGGGGTTTAAACAGTACCCGTGGAGTCTACAGTCAACGAGGTTGTATCATTGGCCAATATCGTGGGACTGGAGGTGGATAACAACGATATTGATGAGCTTGTGGAAGAGCACAGTCAAAAGCCGACCTCCGAAGAGATTATGGAGTTGCATTGTTTTTCACAGCAAGAAGTTATAGAGGAGAGTTTGGAGGAGGAAGAAGTAGCAGAGCAATAATCTTCTGGCGCAATAAGAGAAATGCTGAAAGCATGGGAAACTGTTGCATCATACATCGAGAAGCATCACTCTAATAAGGAGGTGTCTATGCGTTTTACAAATTTATTCAATGATAATGCTGTCACATTTTCACCAAATTTTGAAGCGTCGGCAAAAACAAATGTCTCTAGACAGCTTTCTAGTAAAAAAGAATTATTTATTTGTCATAAACAGTAAACTAGTCGATTTTTTTATTGTTTTTTGCAAATCTAAAAAGCTTTTCAGGTTGTTACACTCCTTAACAATTTACAAGTATATAATTTTATTTGAATATACATACGTTAAAAATATAAAAAATAATTTATTTTTCGGCATGGACGCATTATTTTATTTTACATTGTTTTATATTGGAAAAATTGTTTCGCTTAACGAGTGTTTCACATAACGAGGAAGATTCTGGAACGAATTAAACTCGTTATGAGAGGTTCCACTGTGCTCTTTAAAAATAAACGATAGTACATAATAGTTACTCCATAATTATATCAGCATTATGCTTATAAGATAAGAACAGAAGATAGATAAATAAAGTGACTCATTGGTCCTTGACGACTTTACTAGAACTAAAGAAAAGTTAAACAACATAATTAATGTCAATGTGCCAACAAATATTCCGCAGTTGACTATGGAAGCATTTTAAAATTGGAACGTATTGTAAACAAGCATTTTTTTTCGCTTGGTTGAATAATTGGTGTAGTATATAAAAGACTATAAATTAATAAATTACATATTGTGTATTATTATTTAAACTACACGTAAAAAAAAATATTACACGTTCGTCACAAAAATTGTAAACCACAAGCATTAGTTAAATACGTCTTATTTTATATTTATGAAATATTTGTCGCTCTATGTGGTGTAGTTGGTAAAAAGCTTTGCACTAAAGACCTGGCTGGTCTGGTTCAAGTCCCAGTCAGGTGAATATAAAATGTATATATTTGATTCAGATGTGGGTGTTTGTGATGTCTCTTTTTCTCAAGTTAATCTCTAGGCCTCTCTCGTTTGGATTTAAAACTAAAAAAATATTTGCTGTATTTAATTGGCTGTGAAGCCATTTTTTTTAAATAAAAAAATATGTTTATAGTCCATGTCATCTCCCAAATGTGTAGCGTATGGCCTTCTTATAGGGGTATCTCAACAGAAGTTTTTCTACAAGAACTGTTTGCTACTCAGTTGCTCAACCTCTCTTTTTTAAAGAGAGTAGTAGATAAGGCTACGACAAGACTAGTGGTTAACTTATCGCATTCAATACGCCCCGTTAATTTTAGATTGGAACGGTGGGATGGGAAGGTAATTTTCAAGCATCACAAACACCCATACCTTCGAATAGAAGTCGATGATTGATTGAAAAAAAAGCACTGGGACTCGAACCCGTGAGACCCGTCACGGAAGCCAACGGCGTTGACAACTACGCCACGGACCTAACATACCTGGTGGGTAGTATAAAAATTATTTTTAATATAGTTTATAATAACAACAGTCAAACAACAAACGATATTAATCATTAAAAAATGCTTTAGAAGATTTTCATTAACATATTATTTATGTGAGATGCTTATGTATTGTAACAATATGTGTACTAAATCTGTCAAAATTAGTAATATTTTATAACAGTCGATTGTCATGGTTAAAAAGTGGCAAAGAACGTGGCTTGTATTAAATATAGTGTCAACATTTTAAAAGTGCTTAAAACAGATTAATTAGGACGTCGTACTTTTCGATACGAAAAAATTGACTGTTTTTATATTATCAAAATATATCGTAATAAATCTACTCGAAGAATTTTGTTTACCATTAATTGCATCAGATGCATAATTAATTCAGTGTAAAGTTAGAATTTGGCGTTTTGAAATACATAGCTTTAGTTTAGTTACAATAAAACCGTAAAATTATAATCTGATACGCAATAGTCCAAACAATATTTTATTATCGAATTTTCGGGCAACGAGAACGGAAATTGCAGTATTATTTACAAATTAATTCATTTATTTTTATATCAACGTCAGTATTGCGTTACTTATTGTAGTAATTATAAAGACATAATTTGTCGACAAATAAACATAGATTGCGAGAGCCGAATAAAGTTGTTTATTACTTTAATGCAATGTGGTGGTAATGCATATGGAAACAAAATATTGAAGATGTGGTTAACATCTGCGATGTTTGTAAACGCAATAAATAAAACAACTTATTTATTTAATCCTGATGATAAAAAAATATGCTCTACTTTCATTTTCAAATTCTGATGCTACTTGTCAATTGAAAGAGATTTCGCGGATACATGGACTACGATTTTAATCTTGATGATGGTTTCTTTCAAATTTTACGATTATCAACACTAGTTACTGGAATTATGAGTACTATATACCAGTCGATTACATTTATACCGGTATGTCCGTATTTCATATTTTTATGCCTTTATTTGGTACCAATCTTGACTGAACGTTACAAAAAAACTAAATTATTATATTGTGATAAGGTTCAACAATGTGTCTTTATGGGAAATGATTTTTGTTTGAAAAAGCATTCCTTCAAGAGAATCTAATTTGACCAGTGTTTTGATGACCATATAGAACAGGAAATGTTCATCTGGCGGTCTAAATATCGTTAGTGTTAAATCAAAAAACAAATACAAATACCAATTGTTTGTCATACCTTGTTTTTCTTACTTAAATTTTGTAGACATATCACTGTTTCATTGTATTTCTTATCAGTTGACAATGCTCACCATGAGCGAAACCGGTCCTGAACCAATAAATTTTATGTGGAAAAAGTGCTAAAAATGTTTGATTATTTTAATTAAATACAATTACGTTTCGATTTGAAAAGAATTTAAAAAAAAAATATTATTTAAATAAAAGCCAAAAAACCGGTAAGCCATTGTCAGTATTACAATTCCTAGTAACAATCATGACTCAATGAAACTCATCATCAATATATTCTTCATGATGCATTAATTTTTTTGGGCCATCGTAATTTACCACGGCATACCTTGATTCAATTTGATAACTTCAACGATTTATCAATTTTATTGTTTGTATTTAGATATTCCATGTGCACTCTGTGCGCTCAGACAATAATTTCTTTCTGGTTAGGTAAGTTAACGCCCTTTGTCATATATAGCCATCATGGCGAACATTCTCACATTTGTCATCAGGCATAAATTGGTTAAATAAACGCTTGAAGTATCTCTTGAAAATTTAAGCTTCCGAATATATTCTGTCTAATAAATTTGTTATAAAATGTATGTATTTATTAATTAAATGGAATATAAAGTCATCTCACACTGAACAAAATTATTTTTTTTGCATATTTTTACAAAAAAAAAACCAAAATATTGCTGAAGAAAAGCAAAAAAGAGAACTAAATTATTATAATTTCATCAAATCTGTTTTAAGTCATATATATAATTTTGAAATAATGAAAACCTCGAGAAGTAAAGTGAGTCAAGTAGTAAAAAAGAAAAACTTTTCTTTTGAACGTTTAAGTACAATCACGTATTTACTTGGTGTTTTGGCGGGTTAAATATTTTAATTTTAGAAAGACATATTTTTAATAAAAACACAATATTCCTTTGTACTTTATTCCACTTTTTTTAAGAGGTCAAGACCGGTTTCGCTCATTGCTAAGATTGTCGACTGATTATGTTGACAACATTCGTTGACAATGCTCGCAATGAGCAAAACCGGTCCTGACCTTTTAAATAAAGTGGAATAAAGTACAACGAAATATTGTGTTTTTATTAATATAATGCCTTTCTACCAAGTATTGACAGTAAACACCCTAAAAGACATATTTTTATTTTCAGAGATCACTTCACTTTATGATACTTTTAAACGTGTAGACTATTATAACACATATAACTCATTGTTTCATAAAATACCACTTTGCTCACTTCATATAAAGTGTTTACTTATATAATATATTACTTGATAAGCAAACCCATTCAAAAAAATCTTTTATAATCTGTCTATAAAAAAAGTATTATCAGTATGAATGTAAAAATGTTTTAGTTGTTTTGCAATATTACAAATACAAAAAAAAATGTAATACAAATGCTAATATGTTACATCTTATTTACAAAGATATGACCGAATCTTTATTTATTATATAAATATTTATGTCACACAATATTAAAAATGCTTATTTAATTTTATTATCTGTGTTTGTATTTTTTATTAGGTGTCGTCCAGCCTAGGGATTGCAACACTGGGAACACCGAAACCGAGATTTCGGTTATTCGTTTATTTAGTATAAAACCGGGGCTTAAATGTGTAAAATACCGGTAGGCATTACACTATACAAATGTTTAATTATTTAATGAATTTTTATCCAACAATCATTAAATCTGAGTGTTTTTCATGCATCCGGACGAATTGACAAATTCTAGCATCCTTAAAGCAATCTTTAAACCTTTAATGGATGCCGTAGAAAAAAGTATATTTGTGCCTAGCACGCCGGGTATAATTTGCAATTATTTATTTGATTAGCTATTGCCGAGGGAAGTTACTCGTCTCTGGCGTGTTGAGCACGAAAAATTTAACGAGATATCTCGTGTGTGGCAGCTATTCAGTTAAAGAAGCAATAGATTGAATACATGTTTGAAAGTATATTTTTTATCCCTTATATATATATTACCTACCCATAAATGAGGGCTCTGGAAACAGTCAGCAGTCTCCATGTTTTGTCGAAAATAATTTAGATATTTCGTCGTGTAGAATTGGCAATTACGCATAAAATTTTAAATAAAAAAAATGGATGTAAAATGTAAATTTTTGAATAATTAAAATCGAATTTGTAAAAAATGCGGCTGTTTACATAGTCCTGTATAGCAAACACGGCAGTTTTTACGTGGATTTCATAATAAAACATGTATGTTAAAATAGCAACATAATACTTTTTAAAATAGAATATTTAACGTTACTTGTTTCCGGCGATTTATCTATTAAATGAAAAAAATATGTTCAAATTAATTTTTACTTAAGCTATTGTTTATTTCTGAGCCCACATATTTTTTCGTATAAAATATCGGTATTGGTCGGTTCGTTCAGTATTGCAATACTTACTAATGAGTATTAATTACTTAAAAAAAACCGTTATTGATAACTTCGTTCGTTATGGCAATCCCTAATTATACCATGTTCAAAACTCGTGTATATAAATTCCACTTGATACACAAAACAACGAATTTATTTTTGATGACAAGTATAAATTATTAAAACTAGATTTTGACCGGTTCACGATCTCTGTCTCGTGGTTCGTGTATATATTTGGATTTAGCTGGCGTTCTGCCGGCAGTTATATTTTTACTTCTCTCGCATGTGCTCTTTTCAGTGCAAGTTTACAGTAGCGATTGATTTGTTTGCATTTTTTTTAGTGTGCTATGATTTTTATGACAATAACAAATACAAATATTTTTTAAGCAAATGTGTCTGACTTTACAAAGTATTTAAGAAAATCTATGTGAATTTGTGAGTGATTTGAACGTTTAAAGTTTTCGTCGTAATATGTATTAATGTCATTTAAAATATATCGTTACCTTTCTCCCATGTATACGTTAAGTTGATAAGTCTACAGTAAGTGAATTATCGTTGAATATTTGTGCCTTAAATCACAATTATATTCGTATTTTTTTTTTAAATCAAGTAAAAATAAAAACCATAGAGAAATGAATGCAACTTTTAAATTATATATTTCACTTGTTTTTACAAACCCTGCACATTTATTGGCAAATTTATTTTTAGGTAGAATTTTATTTTTAGTGAGTTTGGGCTTAATAAAATGTTAGTATATACTTGAAGAAATTGATACAGATTTTTTTTATAAACGGTGATGGTATAATAAATAAATAGTGACATTGAAAAATTGTCCTACGTAAAACAACGTAAGTTATAAATAATAAAGATTGACAGAATTGACTTATATATTATTAAAAATTAATAAAAACACTTTTTGATATTCGTAAGAATTGCTGACAATCCATTAAAATGATTCTAAATCCAATAATAAATGTTTATCTCTGATAATATTCTGCATCGTTGTTTGAAATAGTAATATAATTTACCAATCGTAGAGTTTGAAGATGCTGCAATGAAGTTTTTAAATACGGCTGCGTGGTCTTAACGAGCGGTAATTGACACTGCAATATCTATCGTAATTATTCATCGAATTAATCGTGTATACATTTAACTTTTTTCCGCTTTGTTCAATTTAGCGATTGAATTAGTATTTTTTAATAAAATAACATAATTCCAAAATTAATTTTATTAATTTTCGAAAGCCGAATCCAGGGGGCAACAGTTAAAATAAAATAGTCATCTGTGTTGCAATTAAGGGCTGGAGTCCTAGAATCAACATTTTAAATTGATTCTTTTTAATCGATTGATTTAAATTTTCACCAAAATTTCGTTTTAAACACATTTAAGAATAAGTTCTCAAACCAAAAAAATGCGTCTATTTTTTTATCGCTTCTTCTCTTAACCGGTGCTGAAATATTAGGTGCATACGAACAAATAGACAAAAACCATTTTTTTCCAGGCCTCATTCTTTTGAAATTACTCACTATAAAAAGGTGACTGAACTATTGATTAAACACCATTTCTTGTGAAATATTTTGCGTTTGAAATTGGAATGATCCATTGAAATTGTTTGATCATATTATTATACATAGCTGTTGGATTTGTTTGAAATTCACAATTAATTTGTTTAATAATTTACTGTCATTACTTTTTTTTGCGCTTTGAGATTAAATTGCACGGTAAAGTTACACTAAGCTGACTTACATAAATAATTTGATAACTTGGTGTGTTTTTATTTGAATTTATAATATTAAAATATTTCAAATTGAGCATTTCAATGATAATTCGGCAATGACATTTAATATCATTTGTTGATCATAAATTACAGATAAAAATATTCATTCGTAACGTTTCCTTGGTGATCGAATTGTTTTTTTATTACATTATATGTGAGAAAGCACGTGTCACTGCAATTTTAAGTAAATATGAACAATAATAATATCATAAAGGAATCATGCGGCAAAGTAAAAGATTCACAAAATGTATGTCTTGATTATAGCTTAAAGCCATGGAATTAATAGAATGTTAATAATCAACGTATGGACCGTAGTTTTAAAGGTAAAATTATTTAAGTACATACTGTATTCAGTGAAAAATACTATCGTTATTTTATTACTTTAGGCTGTTTCATAAAAAGTGTCTACTATAAAATAATTACATTTTATTCCCTTGGAAAAAATGTATTTCGTAAATAATTCAATACAATTTTCTTCTCGTAAACTATAAGTCTTATACTAAGATTTTTGCTGATATGTTTGAATATATTTGAGCCCTCAATGAGTGAAGTGAAATAAGTAGTAAAATGGTAAAACTTTTCTATTTGACTTTTAAGTACAATCACGTCTTTACTTGGTGTTTTTGTGGATTGTGTATTTAGAAGAAGAAGAGATAGCACTATTGTACTCTGTATTTAAAAAAAACACTTGGCTTATTTGTTGCCTTATTGGTATTTTTTCGATAGCCTCGTTTCTGGGCTTACTTAATCTAGGATAATCAAGTAAGATTTTCCTTTACACATTATTTCAATATTGATAAATAAAAAAACCACCATTGAGTTTATAACAACTCCATGAAGACATATTTGAATCAAAAAAATATTTGATATAGCAGTAAAACTTAAACTGTGTTATCGGTGTAGTTTTTCGGTTTTATTTTTATACTAATTTCACGATGGACTTATTTCTTCACATATAGTGCTGTTTTAAAGATCGAAGAGACTTATCCGTTGTGACACGTGTCCCAATCTGAAAACGCTTCTTAAAAACTTAATACACGTGTCGTAACACAATCAGTGGAAAACAAAGATTTAAAATTCAATCGTATATCATTGTTAAAATAATAAAAAAAGCATTTTGACGAACATCGCGAGTAAATGACTGTTGAATGATAAAAATAAATACTTAAATAGAATTTTATCAGTACTATCACGCGTAATGTTAAATGCATTATCATAAAGTAAACATTAAACATAATAAACGCTTTATAATATAATTTTTACTGTCATTCTTTACCGTGTTTGACAAACAATAACAAAAACACATGACTTTTTTGCTAATTTTATATTTCACATAGCAGCGATAATAATATTTTTTTTCATTCGAATGGTAAAAAAATGCATAAAAAACAAAAACTTGTTTATCTAAATATAAGCCTTTCGATGGTTTCGGCGGTAACTTTGTGGAAGTTCATTTTAATAGAAAATTTAAATGAACTTTGATTATTCCACGTATTGTGTTACTAACTGTGACACGTGTTTCGCCTCTTTCAGAGGCATTTTCAGACTTACTATCGCAAAGTTTGCTTAAGTAATGAAGCAAGATTGATTCTAACATCTGTTTCGATTTCATAATCCCCTCTTCCCTTAAAAAAAATCCCAATCTGATTGATTGCAACTCATTAGTATCATTATTTGTTTGCTTTATTTCGATTCTACACCCCCTCCTTGCTCCTCTTAAAAGGAAAAAAAACCCAAAAACTGCATTTTGTAAATTCATAATTTTTAAATGTTGGAATCAATCTTGCTTCAATACTTAAGCAAACTTTGCGATAGTAAGTCTGAAGATGCCTCTGAAAGAGGCGAACCCCGTGTCACAGTTAGTAACACAATATGTGGAATAATCTAAGTTAATTTAATTTTTCTATTAAATATAAGCCATTGAAAAGTGAAATGAGCAAAGTGGTATTTTAGGAAAAAAATAATTAGATCCATTATAGTATTTCACACATCTTAAAGTGAAGTGAGCTTAACTAATATAAAAATATTCATTCCACTAAAACACCAAGCAAAGACGTGATGTACATCCAAAAGAAAAGTTTTAGCATTTTACCACTTGACTTATTTCACTTCTCAAGGTCTCATATATATGTCACATTTCAAGAGTGAAATCTTATGAATGTTTGCATAAAGTAACATTCTTAGTTGAAGCTTACACCGTTAAAATTCACGTTCACTTTGACTAGTCAATGTAATATTTAAATAGAAAGCGTATAAACTCACTGACGAACTTTATAGAGAGTAAAAATTACATGACGGCTTAGGTTAGGTTAGATATGTTGAATAGAAAGAGGACTGTAACTGGCTATAATATACAGTTTATTTACTGAATTTTGTATATTTAATCGCAACAAATATATTATATCGCTTAATAGTTTTTTTCTAATATTGATCTTATAATACTAGAAATAGATGCGTTACTAAATCATTAAGTATTTTTTGTATGTATTTAGTTACTTTTGCGTTTTTATGGAGATGTAACCAAATTTAATTTATTTCATTTAAAAAAATCACTAAATATGTTTTGGATTGCATGAATGAAAACTGTATGCATTTTCACTATTGTTGGCTTCGGTTACCGTACCCACGAGCTCAAATCCCAGTATAGGCCGATTCATAAATTAGTTTTTCAACCGATTCATGGATTTTTTTTCGTAGGCGTGATTGTCTATATGTTCAAAATTCATATCCTAAAAATTGAACGCAACTAGAGCAATAAGCTTATAACTATCCCTGCCCTAGCCTTGTTCTTCTGTCTTTCGAGTGACAAGCAGTTATTGTAGAAAAAAATTTTATTGAGATAAGACGAAGCTTAAAAATCTACAACTTCAAATTCTTCTTTTATTCAACTCTTGGTTAAGCACTTTTCAAAGACATATTTCAATTTACGGCAGAAAAAATGTATCTGCGTATTAGCATACGTACGTAGCTATATCAACATAATTAAAATCTATATATTAATAGCCGATAATGTCCGTCTGAGTGTAAGATGTCCTCGATTTCCCCTCCCCCTGCCCCTCCCCCTTCCTCCTCCTGCCAAGCCGCGCTGTCACTTTTTATTCATACTTAAGACATATTTTTCCAATATACACTGTTACTTATGATTTTCCTCGATTTCCTCTCCTCCTCCCCCTCCCCCTCACCAGCCTCGATGTCGCCATTTTTTATTCCTACCTTTTCGATGACGTCATTATATACTATTATTTGATGGAACATATCAAATCGCTGAAAAATTGAATTCTCATACAAAAAAACCGCCTTGGTCTGGATTCGAAACACGGTCCTTGAATTATGAGTTGAGAGCTTTACCACTCGGGTAAACAAACAACGATACGATACGATAAAATAACATTATATATATTGAATTACGTTCGAATTTTGAAACTTTTGTTTTTTATTTGAAGCAAAATATATATGTTCTAATTTTCGCACGTAGATTTAATTCCGCTCTACCCAAAAGGCAGAGCGCCAGATTCGTAAGCTGATGGTCAGTGGTTCGAGTCTAACCTTAAACGTTTTTTTTTTTGTTTATAACATTTTTTTTTAAACACAGTACATCTTGATCGTATGAAAATAATAAAATCCGATTGATAAGCGTGATAAGTTTTTCAAAAAATAAATACCTATATAAATATTAATATTCGATAAAATAATCACAATTAAAAAATTTACAACGTCTATTTCTGCTACTACGAAAAATGGTTGTTAGCAAACTTAAACGTTATTCCAAATATTAAATAATTTACGAAATTTCTGCTACTACGAAAAATGGTTGTTAGCAAACTCAAACATTATTTCAAATATTAAATAATTTACGAAATTTCTGCTCCTACGAAAAATGGTTGTTAGCAAACTTGAACATTATTCCAAAAATTCAATAATTTACGAAATTTCTGCTACTACGAAAAATGGTTGTTAGCAAACTTAAACTTTATTCCAAAAATTGAATATTTTACGAAATTTCTGCTACTACGAAAAATGGTTGTTAGCAAACTTGAACATTATTCCAAATATTAAATAATTTACGAAATTTCTGCTCCTACGAAAAAAGGTTGTTAGCAAACTTAAACTTTATTCCAAAAATTCAATAATTTACGAAATTTCGGCTACTACGAAAAATGGTTGTTAGCAAAATTAAACTTTATACCAAAAATTGAATATTTTACGAAATTTATGCTACTACGAAAAATGGTTGTAAGCAAACTTAAAAATTATTCCAAAAATTAAATATTTTACGAAATTTCTGCTCCTACGAAAAATGGTTGTTAGCAAACTTGAACATTATTCCAAAAATTCAATAATTTACGAAATTCCTGCTACTACGAAAAATGGTTGTTAGCAAACTTGAACATTATTCCAAAAATTCAATAATTTACGAAAATTCTGCTACTACGAAAATTGGTTGTTAGCAAACTTCAACATTATTCCAAAAATTAAATAATTTACGAAATTTCTGCTACTACGAAAAATGGTTGTTAGCAAACTTGGACATTATTCCAAAAATTCAATAATTTACGAAATTTCTGCTCCTACGAAAAATGGTTGTTAGCAAACTTGAACATTATTCCAAATATTAAATAATTTACGAAATTTATGCTACTACGAAAAATGGTTGTTAGCAAACTTAAACATTATTCTAAAAATTAAATATTTTACGAAATTTCTGCTACTACGAAAAATGGTTGTTAGCAAACTTGAACATTATTCCAAATATTAAATAATTTACGAAATTTCTGCTCCTACGAAAAAAGGTTGTTAGCAAACTTAAACTTTATTCCAAAAATTCAATAATTTACGAAATTTCGGCTACTACGAAAAATGGTTGTTAGCAAACTTAAACTTTATACCAAAAATTGAATATTTTACGAAATTTATGCTACTACGAAAAATGGTTGTTAGCAAACTTAAAAATTATTCCAAAAATTAAATATTTTACGAAATTTCTGCTCCTACGAAAAATGGTTGTTAGCAAACTTGAACATTATTCCAAAAATTCAATAATTTACGAAATTTCTGCTACTACGAAAAATGGTTGTTAGCAAACTTGAACATTATTCCAAAAATTCAATAATTTACGAAATTTCTGCTACTACGAAAAATGGTTGTTAGCAAACTTAAACTTTATTCCAAAAATTGAATATTTTACGAAATTTATGCTACTACGAAAAATGGTTGTTAGCAAACTTGAACATTATTCCAAATATTAAATAATTTACGAAATTTATGCTACTACGAAAAATGGTTGTTAGCAAACTTAAACATTATTCTAAAAAATAAATATTTTACGAAATTTCTGCTACTACGAAAAATGGTTGTTAGCAAACTTGAACATTATTCCAAATATTAAATAATTTACGAAATTTCTGCTCCTACGAAAAATGGTTGTTAGCAAACTAAAACTTTATTCCAAAAATTGAATATTTTACGAAATTTATGCTACTACGAAAAATGGTTGTTAGCAAACTTAAACTTTATTCCAAAAATTGAATATTTTACGAAATTTATGCTGCTACGAAAAATGGTTGTTAGCAAACTTGAACATTATTCCAAAAATTCAATAATTTACGAAATTTCTGCTACTACGAAAAATGGTTGTTAGCAAACTTAAACTTTATTCCAAAAATTCAATAATTTACGAAATTTATGCTACTACGAAAAATGGTTGTTAGCAAACTTGAACATTATTCCAAAAATTCAATAATTTACGAAATTTCTGCTACTACGAAAAATGGTTGTAAGCAAACTTAAACTTTATTCCAAAAATTCAATATTTTACGAAATTTATGCTACTACGAAAAATGGTTGTTAGCAAACTTTTTTTTTATTCCAAAAATTCAATAATTCACGAAATTTCTGCTCCTACGAAAAATGGTTGTTAGCAAACTTGAACATTATTCCAAAAATTAAATATTTTACGAAATTTATGCTACTACGAAAAATGGTTGTTAGCAAACTTGAACATTATTCTAAATATTAAATAATTTACGAAATTTCTGCTCCTACGAAAAAAGGTTGTTAGCAAACTTAAACTTTATTCCAAAAATTGAATATTTTACGAAATTTATGCTGCTACGAAAAATGGTTGTTAGCAAACTTGAACATTATTCCAAATATTAAATAATTTACGAAATTTATGCTACTACGAAAAATGGTTGTTAGCAAACTTAAACATTATTCTAAAAATTAAATATTTTACGAAATTTCTGCTACTACGAAAAATGGTTGTTAGCAAACTTGAACATTATTCCAAATATTAAATAATTTACGAAATTTCTGCTCCTACGAAAAAAGGTTGTTAGCAAACTTAAACTTTATTCCAAAAATTCAATAATTTACGAAATTTCGGCTACTACGAAAAATGGTTGTTAGCAAACTTAAACTTTATACCAAAAATTGAATATTTTACGAAATTTATGCTACTACGAAAAATGGTTGTTAGCAAACTTAAAAATTATTCCAAAAATTAAATATTTTACGAAATTTCTGCTCCTACGAAAAATGGTTGTTAGCAAACTTGAACATTATTCCAAAAATTCAATAATTTACGAAATTTCTGCTACTACGAAAAATGGTTGTTAGCAAACTTGAACATTATTCCAAAAATTCAATAATTTACGAAATTTCTGCTACTACGAAAAATGGTTGTTAGCAAACTTAAACTTTATTCCAAAAATTGAATATTTTACGAAATTTATGCTACTACGAAAAATGGTTGTTAGCAAACTTGAACATTATTCCAAATATTAAATAATTTACGAAATTTATGCTACTACGAAAAATGGTTGTTAGCAAACTTAAACATTATTCTAAAAAATAAATATTTTACGAAATTTCTGCTACTACGAAAAATGGTTGTTAGCAAACTTGAACATTATTCCAAATATTAAATAATTTACGAAATTTCTGCTCCTACGAAAAATGGTTGTTAGCAAACTTAAACTTTATTCCAAAAATTGAATATTTTACGAAATTTATGCTACTACGAAAAATGGTTGTTAGCAAACTTAAAAATTATTCCAAAAATTAAATATTTTACGAAATTTCTGCTCCTACGAAAAATGGTTGTTAGCAAACTTGAACATTATTCCAAAAATTCAATAATTTACGAAATTCCTGCTACTACGAAAAATGGTTGTTAGCAAACTTGAACATTATTCCAAAAATTCAATAATTTACGAAATTTCTGCTACTACGAAAAATGGTTGTTAGCAAACTTAAACTTTATTCCAAAAATTCAATAATTTACGAAATTTCGGCTACTACGAAAAATGGTTGTTAGCAAACTTAAACTTTATTCCAAAAATTGAATATTTTACGAAATTTCGGCTACTACGAAAAATGGTTGTTAGCAAACTTGAACATTATTCCAAATATTGAATAATTTACGCAATTTCTGCTCCTACGAAAAATGGTTGTTAGCAAACTTGAACATTATTCTAAATATTAAATAATTTACGAAATTTCTGCTCCTACGAAAAATGGTTGTTAGCAAACTTGAACATTATTCCAAAAATTAAATAATTTACGAAATTTCGGCTACTACGAAAAATGGTTGTTAGCAAACTTGAACATTATTTCAAATATTAAATAATTTACGAAATTTCTGCTTCTACGAAAAATGGTTGTAAGCAAACTTAAACATAATTCCAAAACTTAAATAATTTACGAAATTTCTGCTACTACGAAAAATGATTGATAGCAAACTTTAAAATTATTCCAAATATTAAATAATTTACGAAATTTCGGCTCCTACGAAAAATGGTTGTTAGCAAACTTGAACATTATTCCAAAAATTAAATAATTTACGAAATTTCGGCTACTACGAAAAATGGTTGTTAGCAAACTTAAACATTATTCCAAATATTAAATAATTTACGAAATTTCTGCTACTACGAAAAATGGTTGTTAGCAAACTCAAACATTATTTCAAATATTAAATAATTTACGAAATTTCTGCTTCTACGAAAAATGGTTGTTAGCAAACTTGAACATTATTCCAAATATTAAATAATTTACGAAATTTCTGCTCCTACGAAAAATGGTTGTTAGCAAACTTGAACATTATTCCAAAAATTCAATAATTTACGAAATTTCTGCTACTACGAAAAATGGTTGTTAGCAAACTTGAACATTATTCCAAATATTAAATAATTTACTAAATTTCTGCTCCTACGAAAAATGGTTGTTAGCAAACTTGAACTTTATTCCAAAAATTCAATAATTTACAATATTTCGGCTACTACGACAAATGGTTGTTAGCAAACTTAAACTTTATTCCAAAAATTTAATAATTTACGATATTTCGGCTACTACGAAAAATGGTTGTTAGCAAACTTAAACTTTATTCCAAAAATTCAATAATTCACGAAATTTCTGCTACTACGAAAAATGGTTGTTAGCAAACTTGAACATTATTCCAAATATTAAATAATTTACTAAATTTCTGCTCCTACGAAAAATGGTTGTTAGCAAACTTGAACTTTATTCCGAAAATTCAATAATTTACGATATTTCGGCTATTACGAAAAATGGTTGTTAGCAAACTTAAACTTTATTCCGAAAATTCAATAATTTACGAAATTTCTGCTTCTACGAAAAATGGTTGTTAGCAAACTTGAACATTATTCCAAATATTAAATAATTTACTAAATTTCTGCTCCTACGAAAAATGGTTGTTAGCAAACTTGAACTTTATTCCAAAAATTCAATAATTTACGATATTTCGGCTACTACGACAAATGGTTGTTAGCAAACTTAAACTTTATTCCAAAAATTTAATAATTTACGATATTTCGGCTACTACGAAAAATGGTTGTTAGCAAACTTAAACTTTATTCCGAAAATTCAATAATTTACGAAATTTCTGCTTCTACGAAAAATGGTTGTTAGCAAACTTGAACATTATTCCAAATATTAAATAATTTACGAAATTTCTGCTCCTACGAAAAATGGTTGTTAGCAAACTTGAACATTATTCCAAAAATTCAATAATTCACGAAATTTCTGCTACTACGAAAAATGGTTGTTAGCAAACTTGAACATTATTCCAAATATTAAATAATTTACTAAATTTCTGCTCCTACGAAAAATGGTTGTTAGCAAACTTGAACTTTATTCCGAAAATTCAATAATTTACGATATTTCGGCTATTACGAAAAATGGTTGTTAGCAAACTTAAACTTTATTCCGAAAATTCAATAATTTACGATATTTCGGCTACTACGAAAAATGGTTGTTAGCAAACTTGAACATTATTCCAAATATTAAATAATTTACTAAATTTCTGCTCCTACGAAAAATGGTTGTTAGCAAACATGAACATTATTCTAAATATTAAATAATTTAGGAAATTTCGGCTACTACAAAAAATGGTTGTTAGCAAACTTGAACATTATTCCAAAAATTCAATAATTTACGAAATTTCTGCTACTACGAAAAATGGTTGTTAGCAAACTTGAACATTATTCCAAATATTAAATAATTTACTAAATTTCTGCTCCTACGAAAAATGGTTGTTAGCAAACTTAAACATTATTCTAAAAATTGAATATTTTACGAAATTTCTGCTTCTACGAAAAATGGTTGTTAGCAAACTTAAACTTTATTCCAAAAATTCAATAATTCACGAAATTTCTGCTACTACGAAAAATGGTTGTTAGCAAACTTAAACATTATTCCAAAAATTGAATATTTTACGAAATTTATGCTTCTACGAAAAATGGTTGTTAGCAAACTTAAACATTACTCCAAAAATTAAATATTTTACGAAATTTCTGCTACTACGAAAAATGGTTGTTAGCAAACATAAACATTATTCCAAAAATTAAATAATTTACGAAATTTCTGCTAACTATAAAAATAAAATAAAATAAATAAAAATTTAATGAAATAAAATAAAATAAAATACCATAAAATAAAATAACATAAAATAAAATTAAAATTAATACTATGCAACAAAAATCTCACGTTGCTGGGCAACGGGCTTACAGCTAGTCGTAATTGATTGTAATATGACAATAATTTACATGCATAATATTTATTGTTTATCATTTATACACGTGTAGTATCTATAATTTTATTCGTAACAATTCAACCTAAAAACGTACATAATTCAATGGTTTTAAAATTAAATAAAAAAATATTTAATATAAAAAAGACATGACTGAAAATGTAGCAAAAGCTAGAAAAATAGTTTTAAATACATAGAATCGATCATGTATTTTTTTTGAAGAATTCCGTTTTTCAACTTAAATTAGTTGAGTATTTTGTTATCAATTGAATTTTCTTTATAAAATTCCTCACTCTCATAAAAACGATAAAACATTTATTCAAAAAATTTAACACTCTTCCGTATTAATGCTTCATTATATGTTATTATTTGAACCGGTTTCGCTCATCACTAGAATGATTATCATCAATTTATAATAACAACAACAAATTAGTCCAAAAGAGTGTTTATTTTTTAATATATTGCCTTTCCACCGATAATTGACAGTTGTTCACATTCCAATTTATTGAAAGATACAAACATTCTTGTTGATTAAATATACAAAAAAACACATTTTCTATGGCTATAAATATATATATATATATACAATTAAAACTATTTGAATATATATTCAAACTGCACCATATACAAAGTGAAATAAAACGCAAAAGATTATAGCTTATGCATGCAGTATCTATGATGTCATTTGTAAACAATGAAAAAGTCTGATGTCTAAACATGGCTATGATAAAAAAAATAAAGAAAAAAACATTTAGTATTCAAGAACAAGTAAATCTGCTTACATTAGAAAGATACGTGGAATGTTTATTATTTCCGAGAAAAATGTTTCTGATCGATATCTTGATAAGCGCAATCGCTGACTTGATCAAGTCTCCAATGTCAATGCTAAACAATCCGGTATTTAAGGCCACTAAGCAACTTGTCATTAAACACAAATTTGTTTTTAAATCATACAAGACAGTAAGCAGAATTCCTTAAAATAAATTACTGTAATTTATTATTTTTTAATGTATAAATATGGACTAAAAATATCGTAATACGACTACAGTCTGTAAATAATTAATGAGAGATGATAAATTATTTATTTTATAATAAGTGTACCCTTTTTTGAGATTAATCTATACATGACACTTATGGATCATATTTTTTTACAGATATGTTAATTTAGAGTTGTATGTCTTTACTGGCAGCATTTTTTAATTCATAACTACATAAAATCCTCTTCACGTCACCTTCATATAATAAATTTGAATCGTTCTAACTATGTACATTCTCACAGATTTTGTCACTAACGACCCGGGTTTCGCCTTTCGGCATCTTCAGGCATTCAAGTGCACGGATGAACTTGAACTGACGTTTAGTAAATGAAAGTTTCGTGTTTATATAAGATATAAATGCATCACTGAGTCCAAAGCCATTGCTGGCGAAAAGGATGAGCTCATGGGAATGCCAACAGATTTGAGTAGTAAGTAGTTTCAAGAATTATATAATTTGTTTGTCGGCAAAGGTTTTATGATTATATGATTTTGCTAATCACTTAATTTCGGAAGGACACGTGTTCAATCAGGAACAAGGGATAAAAATGTTACACCCAAATACGGACAGTCATAAGCTCTTTTTCCAAGAAATTTTAGAAATCAACAAAGCACAGCTGCAAAGTCTTCCGATTTTAAATGAAATATCAAACTTTTCCACTTCTCCACTTCTATACCCTATATAATCATAAAATCATATAATCATAAAATCTTTGCCGACAAACAAATTATATAATTCTTGAAACTACTCATTCCCATGAGCTCATCCTTTTCGCCAGCAATGGCTTTGGACTCAGTGATGCATTTATATCTTATATAAACACGAAACTTTCATTTACTAAACGTCAGTTCAAGTTCATCCGTGCACTTGAATGCCTGAAGATGCTGAAAGGCGAAACCCGGGTCGTTAGGGACACAATCTGTGAGAATGTACATAGTTTGAACGATTCAAATTTAATATTGAAATTCCACCAAGCACCTTCAGTCGAAATCTTAAATTTAAAAAATCATATAATAACATAACAGCTTTGTTTGTTTCAACGGTGTTCTACTAGGCTCGGTATTTTAATCAGAAGCCCTAAAGTATTTCTTGGGATCGGATTACTAATGTCAGAGATGGAGAATTGGTGGCTTAAAAGGCGACCTTTTCAATAATCAATCATTTCGAATAATTGTCTCTAACTGAAGTTTCTTGAATGCCGTCTAACGACATTAAAGTATATATTATATTGTTAATAAAGGATTTAAGGCATAGTTTCTCAACTTTTTTGAGTCTCATGTTTTTCCATGGCCTCCATACCCGTAATTGAAAGATCCAAATCCGTAACCCAAAATAATTTTCCATTCGAACATATTATTTTTTATTTTCGTAATGGGAATTGACAGATTGTGCAATTATTAAAAAAATTGAGAGCTTTTTTGTTTAGCTCGCTGGTCGTTTTTCAAAACCTAGGAATTTACGGATTTCTCAAAATGAAAAAAAAGTGGGACCTTTTTTTTAGCTCATTTACCTATGTTGGATGCCTTGCTCGAATACAAAATGAGTATTTTCTGTTGATTGTATTTAGGGTGCCCGTGGACTCCTAAAACTGTGCTGTGGCTTCACTTAAATAATATTTTTCCTTGCCGGCTGAGAAACCATAATTAAAACGATGACCCTCCCCATGCCTTTCGTATTTTTTTTAATGTATGCGGTCAGATGAGACACAAGTTTACCAAACATAAGGGAGCAGTCATTGTACTGTTTTTATATTATTTTTAAATAATCCGCTGTACCAGTTCAATGATCTCATAGGAATGTCTAGTTAATACGTGTAACGAAATCATGATTTCTTATTATTTGCATTGAAATGGCTAGTATTATTGATTGAATTGGCATTTCCTTAGTAAAACTCCATTACAATAAGATTTTTAACTTTATGATAAAATTTTATTAACTCTAACATTATTATTTTATATATGGTTAAAGGTTATGTTGTTATATATATAATAGATTGTCTTTAGTGTTTTCCAGAATGATATTAATTATGAGATTATTCAAAGCAAATTGGTTTAAATTTAAATGGATATTCATAATTAATTACATAATCTTCTTGTGATGGTCTTAGCAATGAGGAGGGATTGATATTTGTTTTGTCATTAAGGATGTTATTGGCTTGATAAAATCTATTAATTTCTAGATGTTTTAGTCCTAGTGCATTTAGCTTAAGGCCTTCCCTGCAAAGACTTAAAAATTGTTCATCTCTTCTAAGTCAGTATAATATATCGACTGTGGAAAGGAAAAAGAACGTAACCCACAGCTTTTCCAAAACAGTTTTTTGACACACGATCTATCAAAAGGATGTAAGCTGAACATACCGAATTAGTATCTAAATTAAGCTTTAACGTTTGAAAAAAGAAAGGCTTGTAAAAATTGCAACCAGGAAAAAGGACCTAAAAAAAGGTTTTTCTTGCACAATTTATTAAATTAATATCAGGCTAAGTCAATAAAAAAACAATTTATAAGTCACTGTGCACTTCAGGGTTGTATATATTTCATAATTTGCGTGAAGCCTAAAATCATGTGTGGGTTACGTCATTTTTCCTTTCCACAGTCGATGTAGTTGAGTTAGTTCTGATGAGTTCGCCAGCCGAAATAGCTATCAACCATATGTAAAATAATATTAATTTTAGACGTAAAATACTTTGATGGTTAGTATTGTATTTGTGTGCGTCTCTTATTCATGCTGTCGACAAAAAACTTTGTTTCTATGCGGCATAGAGATTTTATTATGTTAAATAAATTCTCAATGAATACGTTACATATTGAATTGTTTTGCTAATGCATTCATGTATTCATTTTAACTTAACGTGTTCCAAATGACATAATAGTAATAATTAAAAATATATTACCAAATGTGTCAGTTGAATATAACGTACCTAATTATATTGCGGATATTTTCATATTTGTGGTTAATGTCAAAAAAATAGAAGAATCGATTATTTTATCACGTATTCTAAATCTATTTCCTGCATTGTGGTTCTTCTAATGGGCTATTACTAATCAAGTTTACACAAATTATTGCATATTTTAATAATATACTGCTGTTAATTGAGATAAATTATTATTTTTCAAAATAAAGGATGTACAGAACAGGTGTTTTGTCGTCAATAACATAATTTATTATGCCTTATATAATACAGACATAATATTTGTTTTAAATATTATTCTTCAACAACTAAACTAAACGACTAAAGCAAAAAACGATTGTTCTGGACTACTGTCAATTCAATTCGACTGTTACGAGTCAGTAAAATGGTTGTCATTTCTATAGAGTGGTTTTTATCCACCATATCCGCTCCATATTTGAAGAATATGGCCACCACATTGCTTCTCAAAGGGGAGTCTACCTCCCGCGAGTCTCTTTACTTCCTCCATAAAAATAATAAAATGCGTAGATAAATCTGGCTTGGACATATGCTGTAAGTGTTCAAGAGAGTCTGAATCATGCCTATCTGGTTTACAGCGACATTTAGTATTTAAAAAAATGGTCAAATGACTTTTTACAAACATTCGTGTAATCGATGAAATCTGTCTTACTAGAAATTATAATTAAAATCACAGTTCATCTAAGCCTTAGAGTGGTCAAACGTAACAAATACATCATAAAATACTAAGCATTGAAGATATATATAATCACTAATTACTAAGAAAAATAGTAATATATTATGATATTGCGTACGATCAAACGTTATAAAAAGTGTGATGGAATTGCAATCCAGGTATTGCCAAAACCGGGATTCCGGTATTCAAGGTGATTTTTCAATACTGAAACGCTGGGTTAGATGCATAGAAACCATCACATTTTCAATACAATTTTTTAGAATTTTTCACTTTTTAATTTGCTGTATTGAATTTTATTATTGTGTATTTCTAAAAATCACCCGTTTTTAATTATGTTATACTTTTTAATGCCGGTAATTTATGAAATGTCGAAATACCGGTATTTATATATTCCTTCGGTATTGCAAACCCTAACTAATCGTACATTGTAAGACAATACAAATGCTGAATAAAATAAATTAAAACATTTTTGTCAATTTAAAAAAATATTTGGCAATAAAACAATAAAATCGTAATTTGAATTGTTTGAATTTTGTACTTTTCCATGAGTTTTGTCGCTAACGACCCTGGTTTCGCCTTTCGGCATCTTCAGGCATTCCAAGTGCACGGATGTACTTGAACTGACGCGTAGTAAACAGTTTGTATCGTTTATATCCGTGCACTTGGAATGCCTGAAGATGCCGAAAGGCGAAACCCGGGTCGTTAGCGACAAAACTCATGGAAAAGTACAAAATTCAAACAATTCAAATTTGATATTGAAATTCCATCAAGCACCCTCAGTCGAAATACTTAATAAAATCGTAATTGTATCGCTGCTTAATTTTATGGACTTGGATTAGAATTTTTTAATGAAACAGACACTCAGACACGAAAGTATGTTATTTGAATGCTATTGTCAACCATTCTACAAAGTGGTAGGATGGAAAGAATTAGTGTTTATCCAGTCAAATAATCTCAGCGTTTTTTGCTTTATTGAACAAAGATGGGATAAAACAAAAAAATATCATAATAAACTATTCATATTGATGCATTTTTCATAATTTCACAAATAAATACTTGTAGCTTCTCCTTCTCGGTTACAGTACTGATAACATTACTGTTAAATTTAATTATCATTACAGTTTACAGCTGATTGATCACGGATTTTGAAATTAATTGGTCTGAAATAAAGCATCTGTTATAGATTGATCAGGTTTCGTGATACCCGATACATCACTGGATATTGCAATAATCGTTCTAGTTTCAAAGCCCAAACAAAACTTATTATATATTCTCAATACCTTGTACAAGTTAATCTGGTTTTTGATCATCACTTTGATCAACCGAAACATTGCGAATAAAAATTGACATTTCAATTATATTTTATCAATGAAAGTATTTTTCTACAATATTGAGATAAGAATTATTTCAGAGTTTTAACATAAATAATTAATGGTTAGAATTTATATAAAACAGTCATAATTAAAATGAAATTATAAATAAACCTAACCTAACATAACTGAAATGGTTATAGAAATATGACCGCATAATATTTTTTTATTCTGACCAAAAATTGATTTAAACTCTGACCATTTATTTTTTTCCCATATTTTAATTGTGTTTATCGATAAATATCATAATAAAACATACGCCTTATATTCTACGTAGGTACTAGGGTATCCAATCCCGGAGCCTTTTTCCAATCCCGGGATTTCGGGATTGATCCCCTATTTTTCGGGATCCCGGGATTGTGATTTTCTTACCGAGAAATTTGAAATCCTCAATTCGTTATACTTTTTCCCAGATTCTCACAGAACCTCGTTTTTTTTTTTTAGCTCACCGAGGAATTCGAAATCTCCGATTTGGTATACTTTTTCCCAGAATCTCGCAAAACCTCTTTTTTAGCTCACCGATTTACCGATTTCGTGTAAATTATCGGGTTTTCCTCAAAATTTCTCAATCCCGAAATCCCGGGATCGCGGCCATCTCAATCCCGGAATTTCGGGATCGCAATATTGAACGGGATCCCGGGATTGGATGCCCTAGTAGATACCTACCATACTTTGATATTTTAATTTGAAATCTAGAGTAATGAATCTAAAGTATACTACTAATTAGACATAATAATTAATTTTGAATGTTTTTTTATTCATGTAGCATCCAACATGAAATATAAGAATACTTGTAAGTGAATCAATGTTTATTTTACAAGAATTTGTTTTAATTATATCGTACAACTGAAGAGCGTGTAAATATATAATAGTACGGTGATATTAATAGTGTACTAATTGTAAGCGTCTTATACCATTTTAAACAAATGAGTAAGATATAAATGGATGAAAAAATATGTACTATGAATAATATTTTTTTATGATTTCAAATATTGAATTTACTAAAAAAAAAAAAATCTAAATTATAGGACCAACGGTAATTTTACACGTTGTCACTAGTGATCCCGAAATCCCGGGATTTCGATAGTACTAAATCCAAAATTTCTGTACGGAAGAGAAGTGAAAAATTCACGAAAAGTTTTTGAAACTAGGCAACCATGCAAATTTTTTTGAAATCCACCAGTGAGATAAAAAAAAAGGTGCCACATTTTTTTAGTTTGGGAAATCCGCAAATTCTTTAGTTTTTGAAATCGGCCAGTGAGTAAATTTTTTTGAAACGACACAGAAAGGTAAAAACGGTCTCAATTTTTTTCATTTTGAAAATTCCGTAAATTCCTGGGTTTTTTGAAATGTGCTAGTGAGTAAAATTTTTTTAAATCCGCCAGTGACATTTTTTGTAGATTATTTTAAAATCTCTCAATTTCTGACTTTTTCCCAGTGATCGATCCCGGGATCCAGTAAACCCACGTCCATCTTGGGAATCACATTTCTCCGAGAATCTCAAACAATTAGTAAAATATGACACAATTTTATGGTGAATGATCAATCCCGGTATCCCGGGATCACAAAAAGGGTCCGGGGTTGGTTAGAAGTAAGGTATCCAACCCCGGAGCTTTTTTTCTAATCCCGAGATTTTGGGATTGATTAATTTTGAATCCCGGGATTGAGATTTTCTCTCGAGGAATTTTAAATCCTCAATTCGCTATACTTTTTCCCCGATTGTCACAGAACCTCGTTTTTTTTTTTAGTTCACCGAAGAATTTGAAATCCCCGATTTGGTATACTTTTTCCCAGATTCTCACACAAACTCGTTTTTTTTTTTAGCTTACCGAAGAATTTCAAATCTTGAATTTGCCAATTTCTTGTAAATTTTCAGGTTTTGCTCAAAATTTCTCAATCCCGGGATCACGGCCATCTCAATCCCGGAATTTCGGGATCAGAAAATTGAACGGGATCCCGGCATTGGATGCCCTAGTTAGAAGCCCTAGTCGTCACCAAATTCGTTGCAACTGTATTTATGTTTAATTATGTTTTTGTGTGCAGGCTGTTTTTTTCTGTATTTTAATTACAAAAACAATCAAAAAAAAGTGTTGGTGTTTTTATATAAAAAAACATTCAAACGATAACACCGTTAATTGAATCATTTTTTTTTTAATTAACAATAAGAATAATATTTGGCACGAATAAATGTGTTTCATATTATCAAAATAACAAGTCTGGAATTGGTGTAAAAAAATAGTCTGTAATTATTTTTAATTCTGTTTTGTTGTATACATACTTTATATTGTTTACATACTGAAAAAGCCTTTAAATTTTTAAATTTTAAAAAATGACATTCATATTGTTAATGCGTAGTAAAGTTGTACATGCACAATATATTCGGAGAATTTTGCTGAAAGTGACGCACTTTTTTACACTTAATTACTGATTAATTTTACTGTATTAAACATTAAAAATACGTAACCTCAGAGTGAATGAAAACGTAATCAATCAAATTATATTAATTGGAAGATATTTCGTTTTGTAATGCGAACAATACAAATGAATATTTCATGGCTCGTTAAACAACTCGAGGGAAATTTCTGAAAGAGGAAATTTGGCAATATTCGTAGGAACAACATTTTGACGAGAGATATTCAATCAAACTGTAGATTTTACTGCGTATATGAAACAAATTATATGTATTATACTATCTTTGATAAAATTTAAATGAAAAGTGATTTTATATGAATTATAAAATGTTTTATATTGTTTGAAATTCTGTGGAACCACAATAAAAGAGTTTAATTTACTTGTTATGTACAAATATTGAAATTTGTAATCTATTTGCTTTATGAATAATAAAATTTTAGATTGGTATTATATCAGACACTCAACACACCTTTTCAGATACGTTTTAAGAAAGGCCGATTGTAAGACATGACAGAAACAAGACCATAATATGTGTAATCGATAAGCCTCATTTTGGAAATAAAATCGTAGGTCGATAAAACAATCACATATAATTCAAAACGTTCTACTGTTTTATAGCCAATATTTCCTTGTCCTTTGACCACAATTGGCTGACAAGACAGTTTAGTATAAATATGTATGCTGATTTTCTGTGCCATTTGGAGCCAACTTTTTGTTGTGTACGGTTATTATTTAATGTAAATCTTTTGATATTTGCAGAAAAAAGAATATACAAAAAAATGAGAAAATTGTTCTTAAATTGAATTAATTTTATCTCTGCTTCGGTTGTTGAAGGGTCAACTGGCACAATGGAAGCGTCCTTTATTTGCTTCATTGCATTTTATCACAATTTAATTTTATGTACAAAAGATGACAATATTTTTCCTGTTAACCTGGCGCATTGTATAAATAATGGTCCTATGAATGACTTTATTGTAAAATATGCTATTTTTCAGATTTTCTAAAATAAGCCGCACGCAATTTGTGAAACAAAAAAAATATAAACCTTTTTCATGTAATGCTCATTTTGCTCAAATTAAATTTATCGATTTTGAAGTTCTTGAGGCTAAAAATTCCATCTCAATACATTTACATAAACAATTATAATAAATAAAAATAGGCCAATTGGGTTCGCAATACCAGACGATTTAATGACAATCGGTATTTTTCATTTACCCTATAAAACGTGTCTTTATTACTATATGAAATAAAGGATGGGGAGGCGCGAAGATATTTTTTTCTTCAAAGGGAGGCGCAGTCACATAAAGGTTGGAAACCACTGGCTTAATGTAATACTAATAAATACAGAAATTTTCTGTCGATTTATCGAATTCTGTTCGAAGGCATGGGTGTTTGTGATGTCTAGAAATTGAAGTTATATACTTATTTGATCTGAGAATATTGTTTTCTCTTAAATTAACAAAGGGCTCGCCGGCCTTAGTAAAACGTAACAAGGGGCTCGCGCGATCCCCTCCGAACCCCCTCCAGCTCACCCCTGGTTGTTTCCACTTTTGACGACGAGGAATCAATAATTAAGATTGCAATAACGTTTCCATATATTAAGTAGATCGAATGAGAAAGCTTGCGGTCTTCGAGAGTAATAAACTTGTTTTAACTTGAAATAATGTTATTATTATATTGGCATAGTATTTTTCTCATAAACATTGATTAACTTAATATCCCAACAATATCTCTTCACTGACAAAACTAAAGATAACTCAATCTAAGCGATATGGGCTTTAGGCATAAATAAAACATCAATTCGATTCTTTCTTTATTTGGTTTTCCCGTTTGATATGATTCATAAATTATATAAAAAAAAGGATATTTTATATCGTTGATATTAACTTTCTTGTTTTGAAATAATGCTACGTTTGAAATACCAGTTTTATTTGTTAATTCCTTTAGTAAGATAATGTATGTTATTATTTCAACATAAAATTTTTATAGTTTAAGATTTCGACTGAAGGTGCTTGGTGGAATTTCAATATTAAATTTGAATCGTTCAAACTATGTACATTCTCACAGATTTTGTCACTAACGGCCCGGGTTTCGCCTTTCGGCATCTTCAGGCGTTCAAGTGTACGAATGAACTTAAACTGACGCTTAGTGAATGAATGCTTCGTGTTTATATAAAAAATAAATGTATCATTGAGCTTAAAGCCATTGCTGGCGAAAAGGATAAGCTCATGGGAATGCCCACAGATGGTTTAAAAATGGTTAATTTTGTTTTATTTTAGTCCGCTCCCAATGTGGAATATATGGTCTCCTAATGGAGGTACCACCTGTGTGGTCGAGTGGTCAAAATTGTTGGCTACCGCTACGGAGGTCACGGGTTCGAATCCCAGTACGGATATTTTTAATAAATTGATTTTTAAATCGATTTATGAATTTCTGTTCAAAGGCATGGATGTATGGGATGTCTTGAATTCCCCCCTCCTACCCATCCTATCGTATGAACGGGGCGTAACGATTAGCTAACCACTAGTCCTGTACTAGCCCTTTCCTTCTATTCCTACTCTCTTTGGAAAAAGAAAGGTTGAGCAACTGAGTAACAAGCAGTTCTCGTAGAAACACTTCTGTTGAGATAAACTCCATTAGGAGTCTATATGCTCCACATTGAGAGCGGACATGGTAAAAATAAATAAAAATGTAGGCACCTCAACAGAAGTTTTTCTACAAGAACTGATTTTTATTCAGTTGTTGAACCTCCTCGCGCTAGGACAAAACTAGTGGTTAACTGATTGCTTTTACTACGCCAGGAAGGAGGAAAAAGGATTTTAAGACATCACAGATACCCATATCTTCGAACAGAAATCGATTTATGTTCGTACTGGGAATCGAACCCGCGTAATACGTCACGGAAGCCAACGACGTTGACCACTATTACACTCTTGACTAATACAATTTAAAATATATGTATATACGATGTGATTATTTTATTACACACAAACCCAGACACACACTATCATGATTCATGATAGTCTCGATTTATACAGAGCTTTATAAAATTCAAACGAATGAGTAAAATCTAGAGAAAATAGTACAATAGATACCGTATCCATCATCATTAAAGCTATATTATCTAATTTAAACGTAAGACAAAACAGTTCGAAAAAAATGCGAGACATTGACTTCATTTTAATGTATGAAATTTGTTATATCCAAATGATTTTGGTTTTGAATGAAATAATTTTGGTCTCATAATATTTACAATCACCGAAATAAAATTTAAAGGGTAAAAAAACATTATAAAGCGACAGAATTTTCCCAAGGCTGCATTGTCTCTTGAATCTGTTTATTTCAGATAACATATATAGCAAATATCATGGTAAATTTATTGCTTCTTGTCAACCTTGCGGAATTGTTCAAAACGCTTCAAATACATCTCTGTTTTAGTTTGCATACACTCATTATTTAGTTCCGTGTAAATATGCCTATTTTTATATCAAAATATCTATACGACCGACGTGAAAGTTCTTAATACCGATTTTTATCCTACTGTAAATAAATAGTAAAAATTATCAAACATTAAATACCCCAGTAAAACGCAATTAAATACGACGGACATTCCGAACGGATTTGTGAATTTGTTTAATTAAGAAAATTAGTTATTTATTAGTTCTCATGTTTAACTTTAGAGCCCACATCTCATAAAAAATGTTTTGTGTATGATAGGAATGTGATTATACAACTGTGACAGTTTTAACGCGTGCTGGAAGATAATTAAACGTGTGCTACGCCACGTCCCACCAACTAGGGCATCCGATCCCAGACCCTTTTGATCCCGAAATTTCGGGATCGACAATTTTTCCAATCATCGAGATTGAATATTTAACATAAAATCGTGTATAAATTGGGATTCGGGACATAGAATTTTTTGCTCGGCAATTTTGAAATCCTGATATTTTTCACACAATTTCATGTCGATTTCAAATTCTCAGGAATTAGAGAGCTTTTTTTTTTAGCTGTTTTACCAGGATTTACAAATTGAAAAATGCATTAACATACGGAATTCTCAAAAAAACCAAACTTTGAACCTTCTTATTTTTCTTTTTTTTACACCTCGCTCAACTTTTTCTGATTTTCTTAATTCCGGGATTAGTTTTGTCACAGTCCCGGGACTTCGGAATCACAGAATTGAACCCTATAAGGCCCTACTACCAACACATTGCTTAAAAATCACATTATATTTTTTATCAATCTATGGAAAATTTAATATCGCTGTTTTTATAATAAATGTATCTCTTGTTTCCTTAATAATTAAAAAGGGCGTTTTAAAACCAACTTTTAACTTTATATTGGAATGCAAACAATCAAAGTTTTTCTATAAACCATTGAATAGTGTCACAAAAAAACATTTTATATGTATAAATATTAAAAAATTATAGCCCCAATAAATAAAAATTAATTGATAAACGATAATGTGGCAAGGCAAATGATTAATGAAACTTTTTATTGCATTAAACTTTCATTTATTGAAAGCTTCTTTTTGCACCTGCCGTGTAGCTGTTTTTCAAATAAATAGTTTAACATAAATGGGCAATTTCAACCAAATACGAGCCCGAGTATTAAAAGTGGGTGAAAAACTTCAGATTCTTAAACAGTTACATATTTTTAACCTTAAAAAACATTCGTGTAATTGAAAAACGTTTCTTGTTAGAAAAATGAAACCATCTAGGAATATCGAACCAAATGTCTAGCACTCGTATAAAGTGTGGATAAGTTGTCAGTTAAATCATATTTAATTTTTTCTACTACTTACGGCCAAATAACTGTATTTTAATTGTTAATTTTTATTATTTTGGTTTATAAATAGAGCTAACCGCTTATAACACGTGCATATATAATGTGTTGTATAAGTAAAGAGTTTCATAGAAAATTAGTATTTTTGTCACCAGACAGGAAAACAAAAATATATCCAAAAGCACTTCAATAAACAAAATTAAAACACAAACACTTTCATTCTTTGAGTAACATTGCATCGCTTGCCGGGAACCGGCTAGTTTAACATATAAATTGACAATGTTTTGAACAAAATATTGAAAAAATATCGATTGGAAACGTTGTTTTATTTCAATAAATGTTTATTATCTTTTTGTTCGGGTAAAAAACTGCTCATAATAGACTTGTTATATACATCTAAAAATTATCGATTTCAATGACATTATATTATTTGATGTACAATCATAGCAAAAAAACATTCAATTTATTTTTGTATAAATAGCCTTGTTAAATTATATTTCTTATCAGTAGACAATGCCAGCGAAACTGGTCCTGACTTTTTTCAAATAAAGTGGAAATAAAGTACAAAGGAATATTGTGTTTTTATTATTATAATGCTTTTCTACCTTAGTTTTGACAGTGAACACCATAAAAGTGAACAAAAACATTCATTGCAATACGTAAAATATTAAGATTGGGAACTCTTTATCACTCTGATAAATATACGGAACCAAATTAATGCCATCTTTTAAAACGTAGTAGTTTTATCAAATAAATTGAAAGTGGGGGTGGGGTGTTTTAACTACCTTGGATGTGAACTTTCAGACTTAGCTTTGTTGAAACTTTTAATTGCACTTCTCGGACTCTTCTACGATATCGTGGTTGGTACATTCATCCATATTAATTTACCCTCCCCCCCCGGCTTCAAACTGTTCCAATTATAAAATTATACCGCGATAACGATTTTGAACTTACTCGTCAGTGGGAGCCGGATTCATTCATGCAAAGGGTTTTGGTTGAGTTTTTTTTTAATAACGCATGAATAAATTCTGTAGTTTATGCATTTTACAAGTGTACATTATACAGCGAGATACAAAAATCTACGTTTTTTTTAATTATCTATACATGATTATATTTTTCAGAGGATTAAACGAGACTCAACAATTATATAATAATATTTTAGTGAGAGAATAGCCTATTTTTATTTGTACTATTTTTCAGAAAATTTATAATTTATGTATTTTACTTGATTCAATTTCTTCTTTAATAAATGAAACTTCTTTAAAGGCCTAAATCTGTATATTGGAGGTTAATTACACTTACTTTCGATGGTTTCGGCGGTAACTTTGTGGAAGTTCATTTTAATAGAAAATTTAAATTAATTTTGATTATTCCACGTATTGTGTTACTAACTGTGACACGTGTTTTGCCGCTTTCAGATGCATCTGCATTACTTAAGCAAACTTTGCGATAGTAAGTCTGAAGATGCCTCTGAAAGAGGCGAAACACGTGTCACAGTTAGTAACACAATACGTGGAATAATCAAAGTTAATTTAAATTTTCTATTAACTACACTTAGTTATTAATTGATTTGGCATTTACTTGGTAGAACTCCATTTATAACAGATTAAAAATAACAAAGTATTTTAGTTCTACAGTTTTAAATAATTTTATTCGTTGATAGCTATTTAAAGCTGTAGAACTAAAATACTTTGTTATTTTTAATCTGTTACATTTAGTTAATTTTTCTCAAATATCGATATAAAGCTGTGTTTCTACTCTCGTTCTTTTCAGTAATATATTGAAAAAAAACTCATCAAGTATATAGTAAAAAGTACAAGTAATATAGTAAATATATTTTACAATACAAATAGAAGAAAACCTTTGACTTTTTATCCCAAACTTTACGAAATGAAAAATTCCCTTTTAAATGTACCTAAACACGTTCACGTACAGAAATATAAACTTAAGTAATTATATCCATTACAATTATATAATATATTCTAATGCCTAATTAATTAATAAACTATTTTGATTCAATGAATGATTGATATAAATCTCCTATTGTCAAGAGTTCAAGAACTACTTCTTATAGCGCGGTTTCTTGTTTTAATAGAACTTTTACTTAAAGTAGAACCGTGTTTTAAATACTACAGTAAAACTTTGATATAACAAGTGACGAGGGGGTCCGTTAGAGTCTTTCCGAGTTTTCTATTTCTTATTTTTAATAATTGAGAAAATAGCTGACACATTACAATTATATAAAACGACTGAAATTTTCATAAGTAAATGCAAAAAATCTACCAAAACGCGCTAAATTGCTGAAGCTGTGATTGCTAAAACCAATAATGGATTTTTACATGTATAACATAGATCATTGGCGTCAGCTGTAATTTCATGTATTATACGTTTTATTTTTACAAAACACATTCAAATATTTAGAGTCAAAACATTTTTCAGAATTTACTAGAACTATAATCCTTTACATCTTAAATTCGTTATATTTAGGGTTTAATTTTAACAGTCCTTACAATTCTGGTAAAAGTATTTTTTTCCTTTTTCATGATAATCAATAAAATATAACTTTACTTGCAGCCCGCCGTTCATTTCGAATTTGTAATGCGGCCTTTCACCAAAAAAGTTCGCCGAGACCTACTTTACGTCATACATTAATAATTTGTGTTCATTTACTATTTTTTTTATTTTTATTTGAGTATGTAAAATTTGTATGTATTACCGTAAAGGTAAAAAGTGTGCGATCACTTTATGATAAATTAACAAACACTTGTGTAAATAAATTTAACAATAAATAAATAAAAAAGTTGGCATTAGTTCTTACGTTTCATATCAAATGTAGGACACTTTGAATGTGAATAAAAAATATTTATCATTACTTAATATAATATCAAGGCGTTTTGTATTGATTAAAATAAAAATGTTTACAGCTCTTATTAAAACTTGAAGGCAGCCCATTAAATATCATGGTTAAAAGGACGATAATAATTGGCATATAAATAGATGTGTTCGCAAACTGTTTGCTCAATAGCTATCAATATTGATTAGAAAACGTGATTTTTATTCAAAAGGTCAATAATAAAACTGTGTACAATGTGGGAAGAAGAGGCGAATTTTTCCGGTTCTGTGTTGGTGGACCTGGTGCGACAAGATTTGGAGAACACCAACAAATTTTATCACTTTGATAAGAATCAGGCTGTGAGCTTCGTCAAAGGATTGGGGCAGTTCTTTTACCTGATCGATCCTCATTCAACGTCGTTTGAAGATAAAGATTTGGTTCCGAATTACTTCCGACAGGTGAGATTGCATTTTTGGATAAATTTCTTTTATCGATTGAATTGGAATTTACTTATAAAAAATCCATTTGTATAGTTTTTTGGTAAAACTCCATTAAAACCATTACAATGAGCTAATTTCACTATTCATAATAATTTAAATTTTAACATTATAATTTGCTTCTTAATAACCATATATTTGTCAATGTCGACGAAGAAAGATTTAATTTATTACATTCAAAACTGTATTACTAGGAAGATGTATTGTGTATCTCTTTTAGTCCGGTATAAATAGATAAGTTAATGTAAGTTCAAACATAATTTGACGAGGACGTTAATCAAAATAGCTATGTATTTTTTTTTAAAAAGTTGTAGAACTAATACATAAATATTTCTTAGATATATTTGAATACAGGAAATGAAATAGGCACATTCTCATATGTGTCACATTTTTGCATACTCATTTTTTTGGTACTTGGTGCCAATTTTATTTCCTGCATTCATATATAGACTGGAGATGCTTCTTAAAGACGCGAACTATTGTCAAATTTTGTTACACAATCTGTAAAAACGTTATCAAATTGTATTTAATACTAGAAATGAATTTTCACATCGTTACCTCCGAACCCATCGAAAAATAGACTATTTTGAAAAAAACTGATTTTAATATATATTTTTTTAACCATGTCCGCTCCCAATGTGGAGCATATGGACTCCTAATGGAGTTTATCACAACAGAAGTGTTTCTACGAGAACTGCTTGTTACTCAGTTGCTGAACCTCTCTTTTTCTAAAGAGAGTAGGGATAGAAGGATAGAGCTAGGACAGGATTAGTGGTAAGCTAATCACTCTCGTTACGCCCCGTTCATAGGATAGGATAGGTGAGAGAGGGGAATTCAAGACATCACATACATCCATGCTTTTGAACAGAAATTCATAAATCGATTGAAAAATCAATTTATAAAACTGTCCGTACCGGGATTTGAACCCGGGCCCTCCGTAGCCGAAGGCAACAATGTTGACCACTCGACCACTCAGGCCGAGTCCTGATTTTAATATACCTATTAAAAATAACAGCTCACGTTTAATATTATATATAAGTTAGAAGGTACTTGCATAAATTAATATTTTTATTCAAACTTAATAAAAAAGATATGGGTGTGATACACAACTCATATTTCCAAACAGTTTTATTAATGTAAAGTAAAATTATGACAAAGAATAATAAAATATAAACCATACAAAATTAATTGTATTATAAGAGTCGTAAAGAATTTATACACCTGAAATTAAAAGCGAGTATAAATAAATCAATTATTATTCTTTGAAATTATATTTATAGCTGAACAATTACGTATATTTTGAGATATTCTCAAGAGCTCAAACCCATTTTACAGAATTTCTTTTTTAGAAAGATACCTCGCATACCTTAACACACAAAAGCTTTTTTTCGACTCTAAAAAAATGCGGTAACAGCTGTCCAGGGAGTTCTTCCACCAGCAAAGGGTTGGTTTATATTTTTTGAATAGAATTTTATATCAACTGAAAAAAATATTTTCTCTTGCTTTCACTAGTACACATACATACATATTGCATCATGATATCTTACAGCAATAGCTATGTCTAAATATTTAAACTTAATTAACATATATTAAGTAAAACCCTCCACAACCTTTCGAACTCTCTTTTGGATTATTATGAATAGGTACGTTAGTAGCTATATGTAAGCTTCTTGTTTACATTCTAAAAACAAATTTTCTTCATTATTTATTAAATGTATTTGTTTTCAGATGAAAGAGCCTTCTACAATTTAATTAATTTGAAAACAGAAAATGGTAAACATCCAGATATTGATAATATTTTTTTTGTTTAATATTTTCCTTAAAAACTAAAATATTAAATGAAAAGCATTCATAATTTGTCATGTTGCCGATTGCATTTTAATTCGGTATCAAAATGAAGTGTGTTATAATTTGATTTATTATTTTAATCCTTATTTGAATATTTTTTATACGCATGCAATTAAGGTCAGTAAAAAATGCTTACGTGCGAAGGAACATGTTTTATACCATTTGCCTACTGAGATACTTTGTACTGATTCTAGGGATAACGTATAATCAAAAACACTGACAGTACCAAATTTACATTCGATTAAAATAGCAACTGGTTTACTATTGAATAATAAACAAATGGTTAACGTTTCATAAATTTAATGAGTTTTTTCAGAAATTTTGCTTTACTCTTTACCATAATAAAATAATATCATTGTGTTTTGATTTCAGTAAATTATTATTGTTAGCAGATTAAAATAACAAAGTATTTTAGCTCTACAGTTTTTAATAAGTTTATTCGTTGATAGCTATTTCGCCATCGTCAGAACTTAGTTCTGACGATGGCGCAAGCCGAAATAGCTATCAACGAATAAAATTATTAAAAACTGTAGAGCTAAAATACTTTGTTATTTTAATCTGTTATAAATGGAGTTCTACCAAGTAAATGCCAAATCAATTAATATATTATTGTTAGACCTGATATTATTGTTAGACTGTAAAGCTGATTTTTCCTATAAATTTAATATCTTCCGTTGAGTCAAAACAGTTTTTCAATTCTAAAAATAGTATGAATTGAAATATAAAAAGTTCTGAGCAGAGCAGAGCTCAACAGAAATTTACTGACATAATTAAATTTATTTAATAGTTGTATTTTTGTGAGATTATTTACCTGAATGTTTTTTTATGAATAATAAACTTTTCTTTGTAAAATTTGAATCGTTAAAATTATGTAAATTTACACAATTTTTGTCAATAACGACCGGGGTTTCGCCTTTTAGCATATTCAGGCGCTCAAGTGCACGGATGAACTTTTGTTTTGAACTGACAGGTTTTGAAAAGTTCAAGTTCATCCATGCACTTAAACCCCTGAAGATGCTAAAGGGCAAAACTTGAGTCGTTAGTGACAAAACTTATGTGAATTTACATAATTTGAACGATTGAAATTTAATATTGAAATTCCACCAAGCACCTTTGGTTGAAATCTTAAATTTTCTTTGTATTTTTTTTTAACCATTTCCTCTTTTGAAATAGATTATTTGACTTCATAATTAGTCCAATATTAAAATATTTTTTACGCAAAGTTTTTGTTACTCATTTACTTAATCCCTATTCGAAATCGTATATAGTGTTGGTAAGTATATATTATTCACTGGTAAAAAATACTTTTTAAGCTGTTGTAAAATTGTTAAATAAAAATGTGCAACGTTCAAAGATTGTGATAACCTTAATATTACGAAAGTCAAGGGGTCTAAATTGTTTGAAAATATTTTTATAAAATATTAATTATAGTCAATTAATAGTAATATTTATGATAAAATAACGTAAACAAACATAGTTTTTATCTGTGTTTAGTATATATTGCTTGTAATGATAATTATTTTCGAAGTCCTAGACCTTTTGACGATATAAGATTATTTTTGATGAATAATAATTATTCACGCGGAAGAAAAATTATGAATAAATATTATTTACCAAAAATCTTTCCACTTAGAATTAAAAATAAGTACAAGTTTTTTACGAAGGCTGAAAATATATAACTGGACCTTAATTGAGTTATTATATATTTCACTTTTAGGGTGTTCACTGTCAATACTTGGTGGAAAGGCATTATATTAATAAAAACAATAATCCTTTGTACTTCATTCCACTTTATTTAATATGTCAGGACCGGTTTCGCTCATTGCGAGCATTGTCAACTGATAAGAAATATAATTGAACAATGCTATTTATACAAAATTGAAAAGTTATACACAACAGTTGGCATTGAAAAGAAATTGCCAATTACATTAAAGTGATTCTAAAATAACACAAAATTAAAATGTTCAACACAACTAACATATAATTAAAAAGTCATCCCAGATTCATAAATTCAGAATGCGATTGAAAGTAATTACAAACATAATTAAAATTTGGGAAATTTAGAAAATCTTGCTATTGACGTGGAAGTTGCTATAAAATCGGATATGGCCACTAAATATCTTTGCTCTACTATTTTGAAGAAAGAAACAACAACTAACTTAAATAATAATTTATTCGAAATGCGTGCCTTAAAATCGATTAAAGAAAAAATAAAAAACAGTAATTTGGTTATTTCTAAGGCCGATAAAGGTAACACAACGGTTATCATTGATAGATGTGATTATGTGAAAAAAATGGATGATGTATTGTCGGGACCTTCGTTCGTTATCCTTAAACGGGATCCCACTACATCAAGTTCAGAAACGGTAAAAACAGTTATCAACGATGCTAATGCATGTTTTCCTACAGAACGTATGAAAAGAACTTATAAACAAATGAACCCACAGTGCCTTAGACTTTATGGACTACCTAAAATCCATAAAATTAATACCCCTTTAAGACCGGTAGTCTCTTTCAAATCAGCCCCTTATTATAAATTGGCAAAAATGGCGAACCAACTTTTTAGACATAAATTAGATTTCAGTCCTAAATTTAGTATTAAAAACTCAATTGAATTAGTAGAAAAAATTAAAGACATTAAAGTGCCAGTAAATTCAAAACTTGTTTCTTTCGACATAGTTAGTTTATTTACGAGTGTCCCAATACCGGATTTAAAAATAGCATTTTTAGATTTCATAGATAGAAAAAATTTAAATCCCTTACTAACTAGAGATATTAAATCTATAGTGAACTGTTGTATCGATCAAAACTTTTTTAAATTTAACGATAAAATCTATCAACAGTTGAATGGACTAGCAATGGGAAGTCCGCTGTCTCCCATTTTAGCTGATTTTTTCATGGATTTTTTAGAATCTAAAATTTGCAATTTAGATCTTTTTACTAATGTCATCTACTGGTACAGGTACGTAGATGATATTTTAGTTCTTTGGGGTGGCACTGAGAGACAACTCTCCCAGTTTTTAAATAATATCAATAACATTAATCAATATATCCAATTCACCATGGAGTTGGGTGTAAATAAAATCAACTTTTTAGATTTAACAATTGAAATAGTAAATAATCGTCATACTTTCAAAATTTTTAGAAAAACGACTTACAGCGACAATATTATTAGTAGTTCTTCTAGACACCATATTTCACATAAATTAGCCTCCTTCCATTGTTTTATTCATCGACTTCTAATGATTCCGATGACTAAAGCAAATTTTGATTTAGAATTAGAGACCATTAAACAAATAGCAGTTAACAATGGTTATGCTACGGATATAATAGATCGTCTTTTAATTAAAAAAACTAAAAAACTTGCACTCTTAAATGTTAGCTCTGGCCTGGTGTTGGATAAACCTGTTGTTATAAAACAGTGGGTTAAATTAAATTACTTGGGTAGAGTTACAGAAAAAATCGCTAGGAAAATTGATAGAAATAAATTTAATGTAACCTTTTATAACACACTCAACTTGAGTCGTGTTTTAGTTAATTCTAAAGATAAATTAAACTTTTTGAACCAAAGCGGTATTTATTTACTCAATTGCGACTCCTGTAACGCCAAATATATTGGTCAAACAGGTAGATCGTTTAATATTAGAATCAAAGAGCATTTGAATTGTGCTAAGAAAGGGGATGAACAGTCTTCATTTGGAAACCATCTGTTTCAAAATAAACACACTTTCGATATTGGTAGAAACTTTAAAGTTCTACATTTAAATAACAAGTCTGTCAAACTAGACAAGCAAGAAATCCTAGAAATCAATAGATTCAAATTTTTACCTGATTTAGATCTTTTAAACGATCAAATAATTTTTGCTAGTTCCCCGTTACTTTATCCATTGCATTAGCCCTTGTTAACTATTCTTTTATATAAATTAAAAAATAAAATAAAATAAATATAGATTTCTTTTGTTAGAATTGATATGGTCTTTGAAAAATTTGTTTTTCAGAATCTTCCTGGCTGTCGATTTTGTTTAAGTGATGAATGAACACACCAACTACTTGGAAGCGGGGAAAACATAAAACTATCATTAAGCATATTCATATCATTAAGCATATTCACTTTATTATTGTAACATTTTATCACTTTGTCAAAAATTTCCCAAATTTTAATTATGTTTGTAATTACTTTCAATCGCATTCTGAATTTATGAATCTGGGATGACTTTTTAATTATATGTTAGTTGTGTTGAACATTTTAATTTTGTGTTATTTTAGAATCACTTTAATGTAATTGGCAATTTCTTTTCAATGCCAACTGTTGTGTATAACTTTTCAATTTTGTATAAATAGCATTGTTCAATTATATTTCTTATCAGTTGACAATGCTCGCAATGAGCGAAACCGGTCCTGACATATTAAATAAAGTGGAATGAAGTACAAAGGATTATTGTTTTTATTAATATTATATATTTCAATAAATAATATAATAATTATAAAACAATATAAGTACAATCACATAGTGGAGATGTTTAAAGTTGCATTTTTTTAGCTCATGGTCTAGATCAGTGTTTCGCAAAGCGTGTGCCGCGGCACACTGGTGTACCGTAGTCATCAGTTGGTGTGCCGCGGAAAAAAGTCAAGATTTTGTTAATATAATACACCTAAAAATAGCTGAGAGCTATAAGAGTGAGGCGCTTTGTTGGGCGAGACCATTTGCCACAACCTACTTATGCGAATTGGGAGTTTCAACTCTCACTACTATTAAATCGAAAAAAAGAGAACGCCTGAGGACGATCAATGAAGAGATGAGAGCAGCCTTATCAACGATTGTTCCTTTTTTTTTGCAATTTTGATCGCCTGTGCTCAGTTAAACAGGCTCACATTTCTCACTAAACATCTTTTCATATTAGGTATATTGATTTTAGTAATAAATATATATTAAATAAACACTGCTTTTTCTTTGGTGTACCTCAAAATTTTTTTGATTTGATAGGTGTACCTTGAACACAAAAAGTTTGCGGAACACTGGTCTAGATCAGTGTCTTTTTTACTTCACAGCACACCGGTGAATGTGATTTTTTCCGCAAAACACTAAATACAAATGCATTAAAACATAAAATGTACCTTATTAATACGAATATATTTTTTTTCGGTGTAGGTAATATTTTTAAAAATATTTTATCAACATTAGGGCAATAGGTGGCAATAATTTTACTAGTGAGAAGAATGAAATTGATTTTAAGAAGAATTTTGTCAAAATGGTGATCGAAATTAGGTAAAAAAACACTTCTCAGTTAACATCTGTAAACGCTCTCGATGTTTTTTAAATTTATTTCCACGTGCACAATCCAAACGGCAAAAGAAATTTAATTGCTGTTGTAGCTAATCGAATATATTGATTCCATAGTGATATCAAAAGATGCGATTGAGGCTTCGTACACCGAGCCGTTATTTTAGATTTATTAAAATTTCCTCCTCTGTTGGTGTCACGTGTATACTGTCGAACATTACGAATGGTTGATGACCCACTGGTACATTTGATAACCAAGTGATGGAAATGAAGACAATGGACGAACGTGACAAATATTTATTTGAACATTTAGGTGTTAAATTTGTTTAAAATCGAATAAAATTTGAGTAAATAAGCTTTATTTAAAATGATCAGTTTTGAGCCTTCTTTCTTCGCGGCACACCTGAGACTTCTTGCGGCACACAGTTTTTCAGACACTGGTCTAGAACATTCATGCCACATTTGGCCCTATTGTTGGTTTCATGTGGCACTTTCGAGGTTTTCAAATTTCTATATACTTTGCATTTTGTAACTGAAAAAATATTTTTTAAAAAAGTAGTAAATTTGTGAACATTTTTTGCCTGTTGTCGCATTCCGTCCCCAGTCGTTCATTTGTAGTAATGTCAATTTTTATCGACCCCCAAAAAGAGTATAACCATAGATTTACAGACTCATACTTCTTGGTACCACAGTGCAGTTAAATTGTTTACAATCACGTTTCTACTGAATGAAAAATTCGTCACCTTATTATATATATTTATACTTATTAATTAGGAACTGTATAATCCGTAAACCTTCACCTTATCAGTAGTTATTAGAATAAAATACAACATTTTTTTATATCTGACTAATGAGTAAAGCTGCAAACAATAACCTTGAACTAGAAAAACACGATAAGACACTTTTTATATTCATAAAGCTGACCTACATAAGCGTATAAACAAAACATTAAATTAATTATATATTGACTTTAACAAAACGTAAGCCGTTTCAGTATGTAGAAAATTCCAAATGGTTGTCAAAGAGAAGAAGTTGTTTACCGTGAATTTTGAAAATCATCTCTAGTAGCCAAATTATCTCGAGAAACGGTCCTATTGTCAACATAATAAATGTGTAATTTGAGGCGAATGTATTCATATAAAACGTTTTTTTGTATCTCGAAAAAATATAGTGTAGCATTTTTTCGAGACTGTAGTCATGATTATTCATTCATGATATTCAATTTCTCAATGTTAACATTTCACGTACATAATTCATTTATTGGAGTATCCAATAAATTATTGGTACTTACATTACGTTAAAAAACTTTTTTGTATTTATATAACTTTACAAAATTTTAAGTAAATAATAATCAAATTTTCATATTTAAAAATATATGTTATTATTTAAATGTTATATGTTATTATAAAACATATAAATGAAATTTGTTCGTTCAAGCCTACAATAATTCAATGCCATTCATGCGTATTTAATTTAAATTATTATTCTTTCATTACATAGTTAAAAGACATCTATCTTCCATCGATAATTTTATTTGATAAATTCTTTATAAAATTTACTGAAGGAGGATCAAAATATATAAATTAATTTATATCATGCCCAAAAAAGGTTAGTTCTAAACGTAAAATTTTTAATATACATATTAGTTTCTGTAAAATAATAATTTAACAATGTCGCTAAATGAATGTGATTTTTAGGCGTTACGTTTTTACGTTTTTTGTGAGGTGGTGAGAATTTATGTAATTACCCTCACTAATTATTGTTTTAAGGATTCAATTGTTGGGGTAGTAGATTTTATCTTTCAATACACATTTGTAAGTCAAATGAAACATATCTTTTATGAAACTGTTTGTAGTCGTATTCAAATCTATGCACAATTTAATTGAATATGACGCGCTCTTCAAAACGTTAACCATTAGGTTACAGGACCGCCAACTATGAATAGATTTGTATCATTATGTCATATATAATAGAAAAGACGGCTATGTTTAGTTTGCGTAATACATAAATCGCCTTTTTACACGAGGGTTCTGGAAACAAAGACGACATTTAAATATCGCTTTGGGCTCTCAATTTCGGATATGGTAGTTACTTAAATTTAAAACGTTATACAAGACTCCAAAATATACATTTTTAAGAATTCAAAATGTTTTGAAGAAAAAACGCGGCTGTTATTATGCGAATAAACAGCTCGTTCTATTTATAAGATTGCAATATGGCGTTTTATAAATATTTTGAGTTGGAAACATATTGGTGCGAAAACTGGGAGTTTTTAGTTTAGTGGGTAAAAACGTTGGAACGTTTTCATATTTAAAATATATTTTCTTAAATTACGATGTGAATTATATTAAAATAGTTTAATATTAATAATAATAACATTTAACATTACTTTTTTCAGATTCATTAGTTTTTATTTTGCCAATATTTCAAGATAAAAAAAACTGCCGTATATGTTTCTAGAGCCCTCAAATTCATGAATTAAATGACATTAATTAATATTTTTGTATATTTAATGATGTCACTAGAACAGCACTTTATGCTTACCTATGTCTATCCAAATGAAGGAACAAGCTACAGCTGTTTTAAAATATTTTATTTTTTGATCAAAAATATCTAATAAGCGATGGAAAATAATTGAATGAAAGGGGAAATGTGTAAGAATTCAATATCGCAATAAAATATGTTATACGATGGTTTCATAAGAAATAAAAAAAATATATAAAATATAGTATTTATATTAGAACCCTAATATGGCAAATATATCATGATATGAAATTGCCTGAATTTTTTCATCACTTCCACCCTGGACTAGGTAGAGAAAAGTGTTATTTTTTTTATTTTTCAGCTGCAAATAAAAGTAGAATATATTTTTTGCTCAGCAGGCCGAGTCGCATTTATATGCCAATAATTGAAGTGTTGACAACATTTTATGAGAAAATATCGTATATCTGTTTTCCATAGACTTACATTCTGTGAAGGTTAAACTTTTAATATGAAACGTATTGGGATAGGTCTAAAATAAAATTACATAATCGCATCAACAAATGACGCAAAATATAATTAGTGTTATAATAGAGTGTTATTATACTAAAAAAATATTAATATTTAATATTTAAATTGTATTACGAAACTTGTATTACGTAAATAAATAATTCTACGCCAATTCCTAGTATTTTCTTGACAATTTACCTCTAAGTTAAGTTTAGTTTCAGTTATTTTTTTCATTTACACATATCTGTGATGGTTATTAAGGTAAAATAAAATATATATAAGATTAAGTTGAGTCGCTTAAAGAAAATCCCAACCACATGTTATTTATTGCACAAATTATTTTAGTAAAATTCTAATCTTGATAATATTTTTTCAGGCATGGCCGTATTTCCTCTTTTTCATCATTTTGGAGAACGTGATTCTTAAGTTAGAAGGGAAACCAGTCTTGCGCCTCAACGATACCATTACCAGTCTCTCCAATGGACTATTACAAGAGTGCGGAAGGTCAGCTACCATTTCTAATTTATTACTCTCCTAAACTTTGCATCTTTTCGACTAAAACTGTCACACTGGTACAGGGTATTCATCTAAAAAAATTTTGCTCGCAATTTCGTTAAACATGAATTTTCACACTTCATATATTTTTGTTTTTTGAATATCTAATTTATGTTTTCATCCCACAAAATTGGGTATGCTGAAAAAATGCATAAAGGTAAACATAAAGCTATTTTCCGTTAAGCAATTTAAAATAACTTATTGCTTTAGTTTAATGCATTTTATGGTTACTGCAAAACTTTGTATACGAAAAAGTTTCGAAAGCTCTTAAAATGGTATGAACTATATTCATTCAAACTTTAACACTGCATGCTAGTTTTAGAAAATTTAGGTCGCAAGAGATATTATGTTTTAAGAGTTGATAATTTGTAGCTATGTATATTTAGAGCGCAGAGTTTATATTATTACGAAATCTAGTTTTTCTTGAATTACTAGAAAAATTATACAACCTGTGACAGTGCCAAATGTCAAAATTCACATTAAAAAAACTGAAGTGCATACGTTTTTTCTCAGCGATTTCTTTAACAGAAAAAGAGAATAAGTGTGCGAAACAGGTCATAATTAACACTGTAATTTTAAAATATACTAGAACTTTTAATTACCAAAAAAACAAAACTTCTGTTGATGTACCTACATTAGGAGGCCATATGCTACACATTGGAAGCGGGCATGGATACAAAAAAATAAGAGAGGCAAAACGATTTTATTCCGAATAATAGCTGTTAACTATAGTCATAGTAAATTGCCTTAGCTAATATTTATATCAAAGCGTAAATGTACTAATATTTGATTTCGTCATTATTAATTTCATTATAAATTATTATTACGACTATGGATTGTTGATTTAATGTATTGGCTTATGAATGAAGAAAAAGAATGTGATTGATTAAAATAAACACAATAATTCTGAACTGTTACACGTCTGCTTTCTTATAAAGTGTGAAATTCATATCTGCATTACATATAAGTATGTAAACTTAATACAACAATCCTTGTTGTACTTGAAATATTCTGTAAAGTAATATTTAAAATAAATAAATGACTTACGACGTTTTTTAATAAAAAAAGATATAATTTTAGTAACTGATGTATTTAAGATTTTTTTTTCATCTTTAAAATTCGTTCCCAAAACCGAACTTCCTGTGTAGTAAAGTTTTTTTAATATCAAAGCCAATGAAGAAAAAATATACATTTTATCCTATAAATCACTTTCCAAAAATAGCAAGTTGTAGCCAGCGGTTCAGGAAGTAATTTTCCCCAATATATTGGTAACACTTTTTCATACATAAGTGCTGCCGTTGACAGTTTAAGGGAAACGAAATATTCTTTTATTGAATACAGTGAAAATTTTCGTTATGATCAATGAACTGAGAAATAGAACAGACTCTGCCGCGAAAGATTTTTATTAACTGTAATGATAGCGATATAAGTTAATAAGCAATATATTAGTAATATTACAAATAATCATGAGTTATCGGGAAAAAGTCTGTAAGCCGAGAATTTTAGTATTGAGAAGAAAATCGATTTTGAATTGTAGTTTGATTCAAATATTAGCATCTAAAGAGGAAAATAAAATTTTAATTATGCGTGCTTATTTTTATTTATATAAACAATGACATCAATATTTTTTAAATGGATTTTTATTGAAAGGAATGTTAACATTTGTGGAAGAAGCTTGAAAAAGTTTTGAAATGGTAAATGAAAAAATTGAAGGGTTTACTAAAAATATGACTATTAAATGATAGACATTTTACACATTCAAATCACGTTAGATAAAATTACCATTTTTAGTCATTAAAGTTCCAGTAGATGAAACGTAATAAAAAAATAGATTGATTGTCGATTCACCATTACGAATATAAAAATTAAACAATTCAGGGCAGGATTGGAAACTTCACAGATATTAATGTTAATGTATAAAAAAAGTTTACTGCTCTTAAAACATTTAAAATGTAAATTCGTATTAAGTTTATTATGAATAAAAAAAAAACTAAATGTGAAGTGATAGAGAAAAAGAGTTTGTGTTGTGTTTAAATTCACTCACTTAAAAAAACGCTAAGCCCATACAATCTCTCTAACAAACACACTTTCTCTCTGCACATGCACTGCTAGATAGAAAAAGTGAGAGATACATAAAGAGAGAGAGTGTGTGATAATAATATAAATGGATACACCAAGAAAAATAAATATTGTAATGACATTGTGCTCTATTTATAGTAAAGTGTTCGAACAACCATCTTTTCCTCTATAACTCCAAATTTTGTGTAGATTTCTAATCTGAAATAAAATAATCTTACAAAAATCTTATGTTCTTTAGCGTGTTTGTTGGCTCATATTAAATTGTGTTGAATCTATTCCCGGGTTAAGATATTGGAAATTATACAAAACAACGCCACAAACTTTTTAGTGCAACGGTATTTAAGCACAATTAAATAGTTTGATCATAGTGTCAGTTAGCCTGATATATGTATTACTAATTAGTTATATTTAAAACACATCACATATGATTTGAGAAAATCGTTCACGATTGTTACAAAAAGAGATCACGGTTATTGCGATAGCTACTTTTCCGGTCAGCCATTTACTTATTATACAGAAAGCATAAAAATATTATTTTGATAAAATATCCACGCTTCACCGACACGTTTTTATGACACATAATAAAAAATACATAACGCGTTAACATTTTTCACGACATCTGTGGTTTTTTTTTATCACACGTCTGGAAAACGTATTTTCCGAACGGAACATGCAGAATAATTTCAAATCGTGTTAATAAATTGAAATTATTTACCGTGTCTCCGTCAAAAGTTTTAATTAGTATCGCAAAGTACACACGAACATGATATGTTTTATACTCATTTCTAAAATTGGATGGGCTCAATTATTAAATAACCAGTATGTATTGTCAATTTCTGAGGGGTGTGATTTTTAAATTAATATTGTTGTCTCATTTTAAAGTAAATATTTCTAGTCGTATTTTTGACCATATCCACTTTAATTTAATTTATCTGAGCAGAAACTTTTCTACAAGAATTGCTTGATACTCAGTTTCCAGCTCTCTTTATATTTGAGAGAGTAATGGTACATGGTTAAGGCTGGGCAAGACGTTAGCTAAACGTTTTCGATACGCACCGTTTTAAGGATCATACGGGTGGGAAGAAGTTGTAGATCAAATACATCAATGCATCCGAAAAGATTATGAAATTTTCCGTACTGGGACTATTTTAATATATCTTGCGTCTGATTCGTAAGAAGATGAATATTAATTACTCAATATCATGAAATGTTCACGACGGATTTTGCTCATTCAAAGCACTTTTAACGGATGAAAAAAAGGAAGCTCCTTCATTATATAAATTTGTTTTTGATAATTTGTGAACGCACAACGTGAACGCCAACGCTTGCGTTGGGTAAAACCGGTTTTGACCATTTCATAAAATTATGAAATTATCATAAAAGATATTTATATGTAAGTTTACAAAAGACATCAATAAAAGCATATTTAGTGTGTAGATTTAAAGTATCAGCTGGGGCCTTGTATCTATTGTATAATAAAATTCAATTCGTCAATATGTAAGTAGCCACAAAAGCTGTAAACACATTTCAATTTATATCTTCACTGAACAATATATTGCACGTATTGTGTTTGTAAGAATTTATTGAAATTTTACGTCACTGACTCTGGAGGAACGTGCTTTTGCGAGTGAAGTCTGTCTTACTTATTTTTACTATGTTGATACAAAAGAGAAGTATCTGTAAGGTTATTTGTGCTTACGTATGTTGTCCGGAGGAAATTTGAAAATGAATTTTCAGTAATTTGGTCAAATTAAATGTTGCACATTTAATTTTGGCGAACAAATTATGTTCTGGAGTAAGCCAGTTCAGAGAAAAAAAAAATGAGGCGTAATACCTACATTAAAAAATTAATTCAAATTAACTATGCCAAAATAAGTGAATTTAAAATATAAATTATTCCATATTTTGGTAGGTGACAAAATACTAAAGATAGAAACAATTTTTATTTTGTTTAAAATATTTACTAACACCCTTTTGTTTCATATCTAACAGTTCTATGGTTGAAGTTCTTTTAAAGCACCTTAGTATTCATTTTTTCACATTTGTCGCACAGTATTAAGGCAATTTCATTTTCTTTTGGGTAACGTAATAGAAAATAAACCCATTGTATGGAATCATTTAACTGTCGTAGCATTTAAATATGCCCGAGGCGAGCCTTCGCTCTAAAAAATTCTTTTACCTTTGAGTTGTCCGTTGTATCGTTTTCAATTTGCTACAAAAAGCCCGCTATTTTATTTTATTATTATACAAGTGACAGCTTAAGTGTGTCTGTGCAAAAAAAAAACAAGCCATATTAAAGTGTCAGTTTTCACTGCAATAAAGTTAAAATTCTTAAGTTATTCTAGAAGCGACGAGATTTAAAAGTTGTCTAAGAAGTAGTTTGTCCCAATTAAAAAATGCAGACGTTTTACGGTTTAATGCACACGATTTTTTGTTGCTGTATTTCATTTAAGTTTTATTAATAAATAATATTAAAATAAGTGTGGAAGGCAATCTTGTCCTACAAAGTTGTTTTACAATATTTATTAACGAATCGATTTTTTTTTGCTTTATTATATGAATCCTTTAATTCATAAATTATTGCGGCAGTTGAGTGCAGACATGTTTTTTTGTTAAATAAAATGTTGAAATATTTGTAAATTTTATGTAAAGATAATTTAATATTTAATTTAAATTTTAAGTATTTGATACACATAAATAATTTAAGATTGTCAACAGTTTCATGCGCAAGCGTTTACAATTAATTTAACATACGTTAAATGATGGCAATGTAGTTATTACTTTTGTCTGTTGTATTAACACACACATCCGTCACGTTTGGATTTATATTAAAATTAAATTCATATTAAAGTGGAGTAAGTGTGAAGTACATACTAGCGTCACATATTCAAAAATGACCAAGAAAGAAAACTACATCTAACATTTATTGTAATGTATAAAACGTACGACTTCCAAATCATAGCTACTACTTGTAGACGTAGCAAACTTAAGAAATATCTTTTGATAAATATTATACAACATATTTGATATGGTTTCAGTGGTTGTACGGATTGATTCGATAATAAATTCAACAGAAAACTATAGAAACTATTGGCAACACAGATCAGCAAAGAAAAATGTTGTTCAACCATTCATATTAAAAAAACCAACATTCATTTTAACTTTGAAATATATTTCATCTTATATAAATGAAAATTCGACATCTGTCGTTGCGGTACGAATTTTTACAAGGCATCGAATTCTTTCAGCGTATATCCCGAGGGATGCACATGATACTCAAATTGACAAAGATCAAAGCGTTCCTAGTGCCCCATAATGTTATCATGTATCGGAGAGTTTTCCCGAGCGCAGAGTTGCTTTCACTGTCGATAGTGCCTCTTATAGCACGCCAGTAGCAGCTAGCGACCATAGCGGCCATTCTATGGCTCGCGTTACGGATCAAAGCTACATAAAGCCAAAAGCGCTTACTTTGGTAAAAGCTCTCCCACTCAACTGCATTGGATTCCGTTTTAAGCGGAGCTTGAAAAAAAACTTGCTTGTGATTATTTTCATACGGCTTCATTTCAATATGTTTCCATTTGTTCCATAGTGAAATTTTTATTCAAACAAACTTGCTACACAAAAAGTAATACATTTCGAAAAATGCAACAGAGCAGCTGGAAAAAAAATGTGCAATTTAGGTTTGATGAATATTTTACCATTTTCTTCATGACGTTTCTGACATAAAATTACATTTACGTTTAATTATTTTATCGTGAATTAAATATAGATATAATATTATATGCTTATTATAAGGTTGAACATATGCATGTGGAACGATGAATTTTGATTTTCGTCACTGACAGCATTGAAACACACATTGTTATTGTTACTGGTCATACTGGCGTCATATGCAGTCCATCATCATAATGGTAACACTTTGCAGCCTTATTGTAAGAACATCCGAATTTGGTCTTCTCTTTGTTTTTTTACATTAAAAAAAACTGTTAATATCCTTCAAATAAATTAACCTGCCGATGATAATAGTATTGAATCAGAAAGATCGCTTTGGTCAGTGAGATAAATAAGTTTAAAATTCAAGTTAAATCTTCAGGATAAAAAATACGATTAATAAGGAGATATTTCAATTTATAAAATTATTATATCTGTAAGTCATTATTGGATCACATCATACAAAAGAAAAATGATATATATTTTTGTATTTATGGCATTATTTTACTTACAGGGTAAAGTTTCTAGAAAAAAGTATTCAAATTCTTAAAAGTCTCATTTTTTTTCATTGAATGGTAAATTAACTTTGAGCTAGTATTAGGTAAAATTATTTACCGGTAAATAACAAGCCATAATCATCAATAAGATAGAATAACCATACCAACATACCAGTAGAATAGAGTATTTTTTTAAATAGAAATTCTTCGAATTAAACAACATTGTTTTTTAATTGAATGGTAACTTGTATGGTTTTTTCGTGAAAGGGTAGTATATTTTGATTCAAGACTGATTTATTTGAAAACTTTTCTTACAAATTTGTCAGTTAAAATAGTGTTTTCACCACTTTTCTAAAACTTAGTCATAAAAGATTATGTCTTTTAGTCGCCTACAAAATAAACTTGTACAGTTTTAACTAAACACCTATATAGTCATACATGTATTGTAGATGAATAAAGCTAGGGCTGACGGACATTTTACAGGCATTACGCCCCTGGCAACTATGGGACCATTTTGACTTGATCACTCTTGCGTGACAACAAATTATGCCTTGTTCTGGTCCCGAGACACTTTAAATAAAACTGCTAGCTTCTCTAAATTATTCGGTACATGTCAAATTTATTTGTGACCTTAAATAACTTACAAAGTTAAGGTAGTCGCTTTTGCTTTAATTTTCAGAACAAGCAACACAGAAACTACATAAATTTCTTTATAATTTAAACTAATCCTATCATATTTAAAAAAAATACTGCGCTAATGTTATAGTCTACTAAAAAAGCTGTTTAAAATGTGAACAGCTGACTTACAATCCATCTTCTCTTGTTTTTTTTATATTTAACAATCGCAGTCAGTCTATTATATTGCGCAAAAATTTATTAGCAATCAAGTATCCTTTTGAATATTTACATCAAAACTTAAATCCAAATTCAAATTTTGGTTGATTCAACCATAAATAAAAAGAACCAACAAAATAAAACAAAAAAGGGTGTAAACAATTGAAGACAGTTGGTAATGGAGATTAAAGTAATTTATTTTCTCTATATCGAATTTTATGTAAGAATTTAATTTAACCATTGTAATCATGTGGCTCAATGTATCTTCGAAGAGAGTAAGAAAAAATAATGAGACAAGTAATGGATATTGTAATCAAAATGGCTTCGTCCTGTTATCAACATTTGATACAATTTGGGTAAATAACAGGGCAGTAAAATGGAAAAAAAAACAGTGAATCTGACTCTGACTCGTTGACACATGGTCTTACTCCGATTTAAAAAAATATGCAATCTGTAAATATAGTTTGAATGTGTTTATTTATGTTTAATTCGGGTCTAAATACGGTTCACTGAGCTAATTAAACCGTAAGAGGAGGTATACAAACATAATAAGATCTATAAATTGATTAAAAAATCATTGATTGAAAGATTTCAACATGAAGTTCTATCGCACAAAAGCCATATTCATATGATTATTAATATTTCTTCTTATTCTGTTCACAGACTTTTATTCAGGGGTGGAGAATCATTGGCGTACATCTACATCTATGAGAATTTTCGATTACTGGAGCTTCATTGGGATTCAGCCGTAACATGGTACGCTGCAGCCCTCGGAGTCGATTTTTGCTACTACTGGGTCCACAGAGCCAGCCATGGTAAATAGAAAAACTATTTTCACCTTTTTTTCTACGCTAGAGTAAAATATTCATTGATAATCTAATAAATATCACGATTCAGAGAAAAATACTTCATATGTATTTTGTTTTTAATTGACGTCATCATAGTTGTGAATATTTTACGTTTCCATTTTCGAGCCGTTTCTAAAACATGTTCCTTCAAAACATGTTCGCCGCCGATGGAGGGGGGCATGTGAACTTATTTTGTAAATCCAAGTCTGTTTACAATGTGAAGCTTATGACCTTGTAATGTAGATTAACTCAACATAAGTTTATCTACAATTATTGCTTGGTACTTTTTTTGACGAGAGTAATCATAGACACTGTTTAAAATAAAGACAAGATTACTGTTTAACTAATCCAGTTTTTGAGATCGATTGGGTGGGAAGAGAGTTTTAGATACATATATCCATGCCTTTGACAGTGGATCTATGTATTAATTGAAAAGTCAATTCATGAATCTGTTCGTACCGGGATTCGAACCCGTGAGCACGGCAAACAAAACCAATCAAGTTGTTTACTATTAAGCGGTGAATTTGGCCAAAAGGGCTCACAAAATATTCGTCCTTTTCTTATTTCGTTTTTGATTAATTCATAATTGAAAATATATTTTAATAATTTATTTTGTTATGATATATGTTCCTATATGAACCGTCTCCTCACTCACCATTATGAGCGTTTATTATGTTTGTAATGAATTACTTTGATGACTTTTTAATAAAGATACATTGCTATCTACGCGAGCTTTCAAATAATAAAGAAAAACACCTGTTTCAGACTTATACATTTTCCTGGTGTTTTTACCTTGTTGCTAAAAGCTCCGATGAAAAATTTTTTTTTTTGGTTCACTTTAGATTCGTACGCCAAAGGTCAGATAAAGGGTGTTCATTTTTTTGTGTCCACTGGGAGAGAGCCTATTCAATAAAGCTTATGAACGGTTTGTATAATATCGGCGGCTGTTTTTTTTTTGCTTTTATGTTACTGGATCAGAAAACTATTTCACCAAAGCTCCAACTGAGGGTCGGTCGATGTGTGTTTTTTTTCACCGTGAACATCATCGTATGTCATAAATGTGTTTTTTTTATATTTTATTTCAACTGTTGTACCAGTTGGTTGTATGTCCAAAAAATAGCGTATAGTCTGTAAATCGTATAAACCAGAGGTTCCCAAATAAATTTCTACAACTAGAAACTAGAGTTTCCGAAAGATGAAGAGTCATATGAAAATAGTTTATATGTTTTTGATTGAATTGGTATTTACTTGGTAGAATTCCAATATAATAAGTTATCAAGTAAATTATAAGGTTAACGCAATTAACGAGAAGTATTGTGTATCTCTTCCAAGGCAGTAAAAATAGCTGAGTATATTATACATGTTTAAACATAGTTTTGACGATAGCACACGCCGAAATAGCTATTTACTCATCTTATAAAAAATTGTAGAACTAAATACATTGATATTTTTACCTTATTAATTTATATGCGTTTGAATCTCGAGGCAAGTAAAATATGGATTTGATAAAAGTATTGACAAAGATTTGCATATTCACAACAATTAACCAACTTATAACCGATGATAATAACATATTGATTCAATGGTTTTATGAATAAATAATATAGTAGACTAATAAATAAGTAAGGTTGTGTGTAGTTATGTCGTTAAAATATGGTAAGCATATTTTAAACGTTTTCTCTAGTTACACAACCGTGATTTAAAATATTTGAGAAACAATTTGAGATGTTATTTTAGAAATAGTAGAGATTGATTACCTTCAAGCAATAATTATTAGATAAATAAGCATGTTTTAATTGCCATGGCGCTAAGTATTTTAAAGTTTTTAGGCCACATGAAATAAGTTTTTTGTTTAGAATTCGATGACATTTTTTGAGCCACTCGTGATCAACTAGAAAAGAAATGAAGTCTACTAGATATATTCAAGTTAAAAAAAAAGAGACGATTTTGTAACCCCATCGTGCAGATTGAAGAGTGAAGAAAAGATTGGATTGTTAATAAAAAAAGAAACACCATCGTCGATACTTTAATAATTATTGTAGAGCAATATAAGTTGATTAAATAAGCTACAATTTTATTATAAAAAAGTGACATCCAGCGACAAAATCTGTAAGTAAGGTGGAATGGAATTTAACCAATTTAAAGTTAGCCGCCGTAAAACAATTTCAAACAGTCACAAATGCAATTATTCTCATGTAAAATGTAATAGACTATACAAAGTATTGTTGTATTGGAATTTACTATAAGAGCTTCTTTGTATGGGAAAAAGCAAATTTTTTACACCCATCTTCTCTCAGTTCTGACAAGGTTCTCCAATCCAGGATCGCTTCAATTTTATGATTCCGAAATCTCAGAGTTTCGGAATTCAGGATAACAAGAGAAAAATTAAATCTCGTAAAAAAAATGCGCTGGCGTCTCTGGCAGTCGTAACGTATTAAGTCGATGGCTGCCACAGACGAGATATCTCGTAAAAATTTTCGAGCTCAACACGCCAGAGACAAGTTATCTCGTCAAGAATTAAAATTAAATTAGTTCAATTAATAGCCGGCGTGCTAAGTAATTACTATTAATTATCTACGGCAGCTAAAAGGATGTAGCTAAAAAAAAGGTCCCAATTTTTTCCATAATGGGAAATCCGTAAATTCCCAGATTTTGAAATTTGCCGGCCACCGACAATAATCGATCTATAAAAAAAAGTGTTCAAATTTCTCAATTTCAGATTTTTCCCCAGTGATCTCGAAAACCGACATTCCTAAAAAAAATTAAACGCAAAATTCTCCAAGAATATCAAATAATTGTGACACAATTTATGGTAGATGATCAATCCCAGGATCCGCAAAAAACGTGAATCACAAAATCAGATACCGATGGTTGGAAGCAAATTTTGATTCTTAATGCGTGTTTGTTGAGCAAGAGAGCCTGAATGATTATTTTGCATTTATCGTGCCTTGATCTCAGTCAATATCTTTCATATTCAAACGCAAGCTAGAACGTATTATTCTACTGCGCACCACTAGGTGTTTTAATTGAGTTCTCTTATTGTCTTAACAGACAAGGACACCTTGAGTAGCTTGTAATGATACCACGTCTTGGATATAGATAATCTAGGCCCTGGATTCTGGAGACTATTCGAGATTACTTCACTTTGCCTTGTTATTTGATGAAATTCAGCGGTCACGGTCCTGCCGGCATGAAAAAAGGTACTTGTATTATTATATACAGTGTAATTACTTAAGTATGGTTTTCTGTTAAATAGAGTAAGTCTCATCTTAATTATACAAAGTCCAAACGAGGAACGAAGCTGAGGATTGAAATTTGTTATTAAGCTATTCAAATCATTTTACACAGTATATACGTATGTGTTTTAATGGACGCTGATTAAAGCTAACGCCACGCTTACACAGCAAACTAAATTAGTTACTTTTGTTTTGAAAAAGGAAAATATATTATATGGTAAAGAGCTAGAAGTCATAAATAATAGTCATAATTGAGATGGAAATCTGATGTTGTATATACTACAATCTTTTTCAAACATGCAAATTAACTAACTGTGTGTGTGCGGTTTTAGCGAGATAGAATGAGGGTTCTGGATTGACAGCGGCATCCATTAGGAAATTGAAAAGGAAATAAATAACCAAATGGATCTTTGACATCAAATAAACGAATGTGGCAGTTTTCTCAATACAAAATACAAAGTTTTAATTTAAAATATGCACGGTTAAATACATATATATATATATCATTACGTAAAACTTTTATAGGAATAAACACAAAATTATAAGCAAATATTGAACACTATTCTTGATTTTTACAATAATGCCTTAAACTGCCATGTTTTTATGTTAGGCGTGCGTATAATATTAGACTATTTTTTAAATAACAATGTTTATTGCTAGAATTATAGATATTTTCTATGAATCGAACCCTAATGACGTAAACTTTTCGTTTTTGGTAGGTTAAGTTTTTAAATTCAAGATGTTGGTGTTCTGAAAGAACTTCTTTAACCATTCTTTTACTATACAAAAAAAGCACAAGCTCCTGAGCTGTGTATCCGTTATACATCAAGCTAACGGGAGTGAATAATGACAATTATATAACACTACTACAGCAGTACTACATATAATTGTCACGATTCACTCCCGTTTGCCTGATGTGTAACGACTACACAGCTCAGGAGCTATTGCTTTTTTTTTGCATAGTAAGGGAAAGGTTAAATAAAGATATGTCTCAATAGAATCTAAATAGCTTAAGTAATCGTAAAGTATGAATTTAAGAGAAAATATTTTAAAACGTAAAAATATTATCTGTTGATATTTGAGACAAACATTGAAATCTGTTAATTATTTTCATATAGATACGTTGTTCCATTTTTGTTGATTTGTTTCCCCTATTGCTTTTGTAGAACACTTACGGTTAGAGATTTTATTAAAAACAATATATGAAATAAAAAAACGTACAATAGTAGTAGTTTACTACCAAATTGCTCTGTTATATATTATATAATACGTAAAAATTATAAAAATATTTATTTTCCGTATTACGACTACATTTTTTTAAATGAAAATATTAAAAAGGTAACATTTTTAATATTCATGGCTGGTTTTTTTCTCCATTTACAAAAAATATACAAAATGAAAAAGTCTTTTAGCATCCTTCATAATAAATTTGAAAATTATAACTACTCGAGAAATTTAATTTAGAATAAGATAAGAAATCACACTTGTAAATGTATTATTTTACTTCGATATATTTATGAATTTTTGTTATAAATTTTTGTATTTCATGTTTTTTTTAATAGTTCTGTGAAGTTGTAATATACGAGCAATTTGATTAAGCTGAATAATTATTCCCTGAAAAATATTCTTAAGTAATAAAATAACAAAACTTTGGGTAAATTTTCATTTTAATTTGAAGCTTAAATAAACTTACTTCTTACCCACGTTGGAGGCCTGACAATAATTTACATTTAGAATTTTCAATCATTTCCATAATTTATTTTGAAATTGAATTGCTTATAGAAAGATGTACAGACAGTCAAATAAATCATTTCATTCACGTGATGAATAAAGATAAATTGTTGTTATTTATGGAAGAGTCGCATTGAAACCAAACTGAAGCGAAACAAAAATATCAGTGGCGGTGAGAAACTTGAACATATACATCAGTTAGGTTATTTAATATATTTAGAGTTGACATATATATAACTATATTAAAAATAAATGTTGCTGCGATATCGCATTATTTTGTCTTAAACAAAACGAAAGCAACTTAGTATTTGTTTACACAAGAACAATGAAATACAATTGATAACCACTTCAGAATCACGTAATCGTAAAAGCTGTGGCATGATGCTAAAATCGGTATTATCTTGGGCTTGTACAAAAACCGACATTTGAAAAAAAATGGTCTTTACATTACGATTTATCGTAAAGTTCTGCTTAAACCAGTTTCTATAATTAAACAAAAAAGGATAGGGCGGAAATGATTTTTTTTATACCTAGTTTATTTAGTAGATAAAAATTTAAGCTCTTAAAAAAATACTTCAACTCACTACAACTGTGTTCATTATTACTCGTCAGGAATTATTTTTTTAAATAAAAATGTAATGCAAATAAACGTATATTTAATGCTTTTAGAGCATTCATCGGTATTACTATTTAACTAGGTACGTATATTATTTTGTTTTATTTGTAGCCTTAAGTCAAAATATTAAGGGTTTTCATTAACTTTGATAAATCAAAAGTCTAATATTTGAAATCGGGCTATCAAATTAAAAAAACAAAAGTGTTTTAAGTGTTGCAAATTTAACTGAAAACCACTTTTTTAAAACCTGTAAGCCTTTGTATTAACAATTTTTATAAATTCTTATCTAACAAAATAAGTGAATATTTTTTTAGCCTTGACATCTCAATAAAAAATGTTGTTTAAGATCTGGTTAATATTCAGTCTTTCAGCCTAGCTTTTTTTTCATATCAAATTAAACAAACTTGAAGTCCTAGAGTGTGTAAGATTCAATGTTCTTCGAGTCTCTTTCATCGCTGATGTTTTGGTCAGATTCATTCCATTTACATTGTTGCCGACAAAAGGGAGTGATTGCCTGAGAGTTGAGCAATCCACAGTGAAGCCAGTTCAAGTGAAAATAATATTCTCGTTGTATTATAAATACTTCCACCTAAACTATATCCATACATTGTATACACACACGCATACATAAAAATATACAGAAGTAAACTTGAGATTTTCATTACAGAAGAGTCATTTTCATAGTGTTAAGGGTCGTGTTTTTGAGTTGTTTTAATTTTTAAATGAAAAATCAAATTAATGAAGAGTCGTCAAGCAGATCTGCTCTCGATTTAAAACGATTTATATGTCTTGTCTCGTAGTAAATATGAGGGTAAAAAATCCTCGAACCATAATTTTTGCCTACCTCGCTTTGAAACTTTTGAGAAATTTCACGAACAAAATCACGGATGTTAGGTATTTTAAAGTTTTTATAAAGCATGAATACTTTTATATTTTATTCAAACTCATGTGTTATTTAAAAATCTTCTTTTTAATTCTGTATACAAATTTGTAAATAAACTATTTTATTAACAAATACAATTTTATCTGCAATTACTCAACTTCTCAACCTACAATTGCTAATAAAAACAACGGCTTAAGTCTTGACTCTTCTTTTCTATCACGAACATATAAATAAATGACCATCATTTTCTTGGAGTTAAAAAGATGATAGTGATTCTATGAATTCTAAAAGCCTTTACTACATTGTATACACAGGTGAACAATTATAAATTTTATGAAAATTATTGTCACATTATAATAATTTGATTTCAGAGATTCACATATTCTGGGCACAGCATCAAGTTCATCATAGTTCGGAGGAGTTCAACCTAGCTGTTGGACTTCGGCAGTCAGTACTTCAAGGATGGTGCGGATTTGTAAGTCTTATTGACTTGTAATAAAATAATTAATTATGACGATAGAATCAATTTACACGTGGATCACAAAATTGTGTATTTTATCGAAATGGTTGATGCGGAGTCTTTTAAAAAACTATATTTGAGTTTTTAGCGGCACCTACACTGTTTATTAAACATATTGGCATTTTTTTACAACGATTTGTGAAATTACGGCATCATGTATCAAAGCAAAATTATTACGCAGTCGACAACCTTTTCAACAATTTCTATGGAGACTTAATTCCTTTGGTTGGTAATAATAGTTGGGAATAAATAATACATTTTGTACTACCCCTGTATGTCTGAAACGTTATTTGAAAGTAGTTAAAAATAAACTGAAAAAAAGGTTATCAAATTTAAGTTTTTTGAAAAATTACTACCATCACAGTTTGAGAGAAACGTAAGTCGTCGTTGCTTGATTTTTTAAATATAAAACTTAGCCTTGGTGATAAAAAAGTCATAGATTGTTTTATAGACTAATCAGTGCTATTTAGTTAAAAAAAATTATATGCTTTACCCGTACTATTATTTAATATATAATCTGGAATAAGTATAAAAAGAGTTTTTCACGAAAAATTTACAGTGACCACATTAAAAGTGATGTGGTTTCTGATTAAAAATAACTTATATTTTTTAGATTGAATTATGAAACCGAAAATATGATTGATGATGCCAAGGGTTGATAAACAACAGCTAATATAAAAAGAGTCGATGTTTTATTTAAATACAAATTTCACACAGTCACAGGAAAAGTCTGATTTTAATAAATTACATTAGTGAAATCCGGGTCATTTATATTATTATGAAACTGCACAAGAAAGTAGCACATAGAAAAAAACTTCACATGGAATCATAAACGATTAAATGTCTTAGAAGGTATATTACATTATTTTGTGACGCCGTAAAAGTGAAAACCAAAAGAAATGAAAATAGAGCGGAAATTCTGAGCTCGTCAAATTAAGGAAACGCGTAAAAAACGTCTCGGGGGTTTTGGCTTGATACGCGAAAATTGGCAAATAGACTGACGTAATCCAATATTAACGGAAAACAAGTTGATAAAAGTCAAGACTGGACGCCACCCGAAGGGATTCTTTTTTTGTCGTTCGAATCGTGATGATTCTATGTACGTGACAAGTGGTCTATTAATGCATTGAAAACGGTCAGGGAAGAATATTTTTTTTGATCCATGTCCGATCCCAATGTGGAGAATATATGTATACTCTTAATGGAGGTACCGGGTCCTATGGTACAGCGGTTGGCGTTGTTGGCTTCCGTGCCGGATCTCACGGGTTCGAGTTCCAGTACATAGACCATTTTTTCGATATTAGGGACAGCGACTAGTTAAGCACTAGTTCTGTACTAGCCTAATCCTTTTATTCCTACTACTGTCTTTGGAAAAAGAGAGATCGAGCAGCTGAGTAACAAACAGTTCTCGTAGAAATGTTCTGTTGAGAAACCTCCATTATGAGGCCATATGTTACACATTGGGATTGGACATGGATAAAAAAATGGAGGTATCCCAACAGAAGTGTTTTTTCTACGAGAACTGTTCATCAGAATAAACGGATAGAATGATAGGACTAAGACAGGACTCTTTAGTTATTTTAGTTAGTTCGTACTGGGATTCGAACCCGTGACCTCTATAACCGAAGACAACGACATTTATAATTTCAATTTGAATAAATTAATTTAAAAAGAATTATATTATGACATTGATTTTTCAGATATGAAACCTATAATATAACCAAAATAACTGCTTCCAATTTATAAAATGGCGCGTTTTTATACTTAAAAATCGAGAGACAAATGTATTAAGAATATTAAATAATAAACTATTGTAAATTTAGATACAGGTAAACAAGCATACACTGCCTTACTATAATAGGTTCCAAAATCACCCTTACGTTCATTGTAATATAATACATGTGACCAGACGTCCCGTTTTCAGGCGACGTGTCCCAGTGTCTCCGAACACAGCTCCAATGCCTCTTTTTCGAAAAGAGAAAAAACTTGCAGTAACAATTTAAAACAATGTATATGTTGTATTTTTTTATATAATTTCATATAATATATCTAATATGAAACGAAAAAAAATACTATCTAGTCTAGGAGTGAGGAATCTTTTCATTTCAAAAGGCCAGATCTATTTATCTGATTTAACGTAAGGCTGCAGTAAAAAAAACGTTGACATAGCCCCCCCTTTTTTGTCGACAATCGAACATATAATGGGTTGATTACGTTTTTTTACCAAACGCTTGGGTACAATTTTTTGATCAAAGTGAATATTTTGATCAATTCGAAAGGCCGGATCAGAGTAGCCAAAAAGCCGCAGGTTCCCCTCTACTGATCTAGTGAATTGTAATGTATGAAATTTTGATTAAAACGGCGCCTAAAAGTACCAATTGTTTTAGGTGTCCCGATTTGGGGGAATAAATAAATGGTCACGTTAAATATAATGTATGTAAGAAGTAGTTAATCTTAATGAACATACCAGCGTATACGAGAATGTTGACAGCACGTCGTCTCGAAAAGGTCCACGCTCTATTTCCAGTTTCGCAATTATAGCACAGACGATTTACTTAAAGAAGGAATTATTTAATGTACCAACAGACAAAACGGCGAGCACAAATTACTGTTCGGCGAATTATATTTTACAGACCAAGCAAGAGTAACGGCGTAGGTATGCTATGTTTGCATGCTTGTCACATAATTTGACTATACTGGAACAATTTTCCACCTGGGGTAGCGTCAAAGTTTGTTTGAAAAGAAAACAATGAAACTATTTAGTAGATAACAAAATGCTTTGTCGTGTTTCATGTTCTCGTGTGTACCATCATTCAAGAGCTTTCAAATTTACAACAGCTACACATTGGGATGTTATAATTAATGATTGGTAACCGGGTTTAGTTCAAGCCATTAAAATTTCGAAAAAAAAAACTTTTTTTATCAAAATGATGCTTAAACTTGTATAAAAACAGAGTTCATGTCATAAGGTGAAATGATATAAGTTTATTGAAGTTCTAGAATTATTATTGTTTATATATATGTATGTAGTTGATAGTTATATTTCGGCGTATACCCTCGTGAGAACTGCAGCCTTTACCTCGTCAGAATTATAGTTTTGACGAAAGAATAAGCTGAAATAGTTTTCAAATATATATAGAGCATAAAATAATTGTTTTATAACTAAAAATATTGATATTTTTTCACTTTATTGTAATGGAGTTGTCCCAAATTTATGTCAGTTCAATCAACGTATATAATCTGTTATAAATCTGACATAGGTACTCTCATAAACAAAATGTAGTTTGACTGGCTTACAACAAGTTTCTGTTAATAACATATACCTATGTGTTGCTTAAATAATTTTTATTTATTACAAATTCATGGTAAAAAGAAAATCGTAAATAAAGTAGAAAGTTTATTAAAAATCTCTTATTTGTGGTTTTATTTTCTTTTACGATTATTCTTCTTTCAAAATGATGCTCAAGAATATTTCAATGAGATACTAAGAATTTATATGAGACATTTGAAATAATTTGTTTTACAAACGAACCGTTAAACTTTATATGTACGTTTAAAAATAAGCTTGATATTTTATGCGCATTATAAGCAGAGAAAAGCTACCAAAAGTTGAGCCACTAAGAGTAATAATATCTTGTTTCATTATTAAAGCGTGGAACCGTTTTCAATTACTATGATTATAATAACTTTCAAAAACGGTTAGGCATGTCTAGCGGTTAAATTGGAACTTTGTAAGGATTACTTAACAGTTACAAGATTACATATGACTTTCAATGAATAGTTTTTAACATCTGTCTGATAAGACAGAATTTTCGTAACGGTCTATATTAATATAAATATTGTGCGCCTTTACTACGTTTAAAGACACGATAATGTAATCTAACATGGTTGGTGTAAAACAACCAATCCCAGAGACTTTTTTGCAATTCCGGGATTTCAAAAATGACATTTTTCAATCCTGAATTGATCATTTGCAATAATTTAACGTTTTAATTTTTTTTTGTATATGCTTAATTTTTAATACTAAAAATATCTGGAATTAAAACTTACAGGACAGCCAAGATGGACGAAAGATCAATTTAAGAAGAAGATGCATTTCAAACATCCACTTTAAGAATTAGGTTAATTTTTATTTGATGTTGAGCTTCCCGAAACTTGAACCGAGCCCCACCTGTTCGCTAAAGTAAAGCTCTTTCCACTAGATAGTAGAAGCCGAGAAATCAGTTTTTACTTCAAATTCGGTTCGTGTCTATTATTGATCGCGATTAGAAATATTTTTTTGGTATTGAAATGTTTTTATTTATTCATAAAAAATCAGACAACCATTTACGAAGGAAAAGAAAAAAGCATAATTAATATACGCATAAGAGTCGATCGGAATAGTTAATTTTATATATGGAAGCTTTTTTGATGAGAGCAATAAAAACACTCTTTAATTTAAAAACAGATGTTTCACTGGCAGGATGCCACTGATCTTGCTCTAAGAAAGAATTTTGTAGAAAACGTTGAAAAAAAACTAGTAAAATTGTTTGCTCCACGACTGCTAAACAATATGAGGAGTAAGATTGACACAATTCATTCATATATTACGTAGGTTATATATTTATAGTGAAGAGATCATAAAAAAACTAGGGTTCATTGTCGGGAATTATTTCATTATCAAATATTGTAGTAAATCGGGAAGAATTGATAAATGAATTTCTTTTTTAAATGTCACAATTCTCACGAAAACATAGCCACAAAGGATTTTTCACGCATGACACATAAATTATTTGTTAAATATCTGTGCCTAATGACTCAAGTTTACAAGACACAATAAATATTTAATAATAGATCATATAATACCATTATAATGCGTCTAATGACAGATTTATTTTCCACTCGCATAGAGTCGAACTTAACGAGTTTATGCATAATAATAATAATTACTCTCTCAAAACCTTATCGCTTTAGGCTTATGTGAATATGTATTGAATATGCAAAACATTGTTGTTTGCTTCTACTGAATATAACATGTATAATATCAAAATGAAATATTTAGAGTAGTGAATTTTAGAATATACATACATATGAAAGGTGCAGTTTCATTTAACTACAATAATATATAAATATGATATGGAACAGAACATAATATAACAAATCAAATGCCTACTTTTTGGCCGTCCTAATGAAAACATAAAAACTTTAGATGGGCGAGATGTTATAATGAGTATGTTTGTTGTTTAAAAAAATGTTGATATTTTAAAATGAGTAAGCTATATGGGTCAATCAGGTTCATATAAAAATGTTGAGAAAATTGAAAATATATTATATAGTTTAAGTTTAAATGGTCAACTTATAATTTATTATGACGTATAATTTTATTATTTATTCATGATCCCATCAAAATTTGTTAGTTTTAAGAAATCTTTTTTTAGGTAGTATGTTTTGCGTTTAAAACGAGTTTTTATTATTATTAAATAAGTTCACTCAAACCTATCCTATTTTATTATAAGTGAATATTAGTTTGAAATCACAATATCGAAAAAGATTGAAGTTGTATGCTTGAAAACTAATTCAACATCACGCAATCCAGCTACTAAAGTCAGACTAATCGTTTATAGACTTGTGGTTTAACTACTTAACATAATTATAGTGGGAATATATTATTTAAAATTTATCTTATTTTTATAGAGTTTTACTAAGTAACTGCAAATTCAATCGATATGCTATTAAATGTAATACTCTCATCTGAAAACGCGGAGGACAACTCAAATTCTGCTACCAAGGTTGGAAAAAAAAAACAAATAAATCTATCATCATCTATCAGTGTGTTTTAACTGTCACCATATGGCTCATTCCACAAATCGCAAACTTGTAACATCTCGAGTCTCGACATATGTGTAAATGAAAGTTTTAAGAATACTAAACGAGAATAATTTGAGCTAGCTTCAAGTGTTGTATACCAGGTTGTGAATCAAAATTGAAGAGGGCATAATAAAAACCATACTTTAGTTGGGATGGCTATAGCAATAGCTGAAAGTGAACGATTTATAATACTGAGAATCTTATTTTTTAGCTAGAATATTGGGAAATGTTGAGAGTAAAATTTACGTGTCGACGGCATTTATGGACAATAAAGTTTTATTGTAATGTTATAAAAATAAAACACATTTTGCTGTTTGATATCACTTTAACCAAATGGCTAAGCAAATCACATCATCTTCAGTGCACAGTTGAAAGATAGGTCCCGTGATATTTTTTTCTTAATCTTTATAGCGTTATGGAATGCAGTCGTGAAACAGCGGATGCATACAACTTGATTGTATTTAATTCCACAATTTTTCTAAGTAATCAGAATTGGTAATACTGTTCGTGAGGATTTTAAAAGATGTGTTTTATTTTTTGAAATAAAATGCATATCTATCAACGATAAATTAACGGTTATTTTAGTGATTCATTTATTAATATCAAATTTTTATTTTTATTTACTAAGAAATATACTTTCTTTATGATGTGGCATACATAACATAGTAAATATCGTTGATATAAATGTTTTAAATATTTATTAATGCTCATTCGTTAAAAGATGATATTATCATTGATAAACCAATTTACGTGTAAAAAAATATAATTGGCGTTTAATTTATGAAGACGACAAAAAAAATCGGTTCTAATTATAAGGTTTTCTTCTTATTATTGTATAATACTTTTTAAAATTATAAAATGTGTAGAAAATACTCGTGTACGTTAGTATTGCTGTATGTCTCTGTATCCGATATTTTTTTTAAATTGAAGTAAATACACATATGATCATGTACGTACCAAAAAGTCGTTTTCAAATATTGGTCGTGTGACAAGTCATCAAATGTTTTTTTAGAAAATTGGAAATCGAAAAAAAAACCCTTTCGAGTGCCGTGATAAATGATACAAAAATATAAATATTTTAAATCCAAAGAGAGACAAAAGAAGTCTACTCAATTCTAACAAAGAATTTCCCAATATTGTTTGAACAATGTTTTCATCAATAAACAAGGCTTCGTTTCACTGGTTGATTTTCAGAAAACATTTCAGTTTCCTTTTCTCAAAATACTAACACTTTATAATTCGCAATAGAGCTTTGTTTACATTAAAACTTTTGTTTTAGCTTTATATAGTTAACTACTCTTGTAATTTGATTTTTTAATCTACTGACTAAAAACAGCGAAAATAATTAAAAACAAACACAGCTTTCAATAAACTGAATACGTATTCAAAAAGTTCCTCTGACGTTTTTTCACTATGAGATGATATGTTATATTATTGTATTTTTTTATTATTATTGCTGTTTTTTATTATTATTATTTTTATTATTGAATCGGTATCATCATTTTTAGCTTCTTTTAATTTTAAAACATGTCATTTAATTTGATCAATGATCATGGTACGGATTTTAGTATTCCTATTGGCATAGTAAAATAATCAACTCCATCGTTTTACTGTTACAGAATACAATTCGATAGAAAGAAAAGTAGAATTTATTCGAGGACAAATTAAATATTTGTTTGACCGGATATGATCAGGAATTTGTTCTGGATTACTCATTTTAGGGAAAAAATAAAGGCATGGCAATCTCGAGCTATGAGATGTTCAAACGATTATCAACACGCAGCCTAGTAAGATTTTGGAAAGTTTTCCATCGTTCCATTTGAAAAGAAATTTGGTGATTTTAGGCCCGACTTTGCGTGGTAAGATATATTTTGTATAGATTTTTTGACATTAGTTGGATTTTAGAATCATTAGTTGGCTCAAAGCGTAGCTGTAATTGTTCAGCTGGCAATTGGGAAGTATCGGAATTAAGCGCGGTCTATATTAATTGTGTGTTTTTTAAAAATATTTACCACTTGGCATATAAGCGATTGAAAATCGAAAAATATTTTCAAAATATATATTTATCTTTAGATATGTAACGGAAATAGCACACATTTTCTCTCGTTGTCAGTGCACGCGCAGAGAGAGAGAGATAGAGAGAGAGAGAGAGAGTGTGTGCGTGTGTGAGGGTAAGTGTTGAAAAAACAAATTAGGCACACGCGTACGCAATTTCTCTTTTTCTCTGTCTGCTTACAATTGGCATCAAGAATATTGAGCTGACGCAGACAGGTGGCGCTATTTTTACTATACTAGGTAAAAATCTGTAGTGTTTTGTATTATTTAAAAACATTATATAAAGAAATGATTCTTCTCATATTAAATTCGGTGAAAAAAATATGAGAGATAGCCTACTTATTGGGAATCAGGCTTAAAGCATTCCTCATAGAATCGAAGCGATAAGTAAATATGGGAAACAGCTTATTTACTGTGTGATGCCAACTCTCACAAAAGGAAAATCCCCTCGCGTTGATCAAAGAGTAGTTTGCATCTGTGTTTTCATCTCTTTACAAGGAATATTTCAACAAGGGTTATCCGACGTGGCACTTATTAGGCCAAAACTAATCTTACAATGGCGTGTACGAAGTTTCCGTCGTTTTGGCATTGCTTGGATTTGAAATAATAATACATAATATGTTCAATTAAAAAACACTATTATTTAAATATTCATAATAAATCTAAGAAAATTACTTTTTAGACGATTTGTCAAACAGCGCTAATACGACGGGGAGAGAAATATAGGAAAACAATCTTACTACATAATATGTGTAATACCCGTACTTGATTGGTGTCGTTAAACGAGTACAATTAAAAAGATTTTTAAAGATTAAATACTTTTTTAATTTATAAAAATATATTATAAATGAATGTTTACTTAAATTCTTTTAATAATATATAAATAAATTTTGTAAGCTGTAAAATTGTTTTTTTTTCATATAAAAAGCTCTTTCAATATCGATAAACTGCAGCATCCAAATAATTGTGAGAGTGATATGCTGAAACATGAATACACAAAAAAGTAGATTAGTCTACTGAAAAAAACAAATTGAATGCTGGGATATTGATTATGATTGTAGCATTGGTTATATGCTACAAGTCTACGCTACACTATTCTCACAAGAGATGTACAACTGTTCTCAATTAAAGACCATATGCATTTAAGCGTTAAGCGTTGTTTACATTACAATTTCCTCTCATATTGCTAAACAGAACTCTTCGGATTCTCCTTGATCAGTCACAAATAAACAGGTTATCTATCATACGGAATAACTCATTTCATACGGACAACTTAATTGCTTAGTTGGTCCGTTTGTTGTACTATGCGTACATTCACTTGGTTTCTTATTTTGGGAAGTCCAGGATGACCAAATTTTACCTTTTTATAACACTTGACTGTTGAAAATATTGTTGAATTACTTTTTCTAGACTATGAATAATATAAACTTCATTAATTCAACTATTAACCCTTTGCAGTCTTTAATTGAAATATGTTTTCACATTAACTCGTCTTTAATTAATTTATTATCGTATAATTATAATAAAAAACATTTTGAATGTTTCAGTATAGCAAAATTTATCTTGCGCACAATGCGTATTGGTAATATTTGGATGAAAACAAAAACTTATATTATTAAAAAAATCAGTAAATAAAAAAACATTGCCAAATCTGTAATGTCAAGTCCAGCTCGACATAGGACTTCTAAGAGTTAATGATAATTAATATATGAGATCCGATAAAATCTTGTAGTAAAATTGAGGAGCAAACATTCAAAAAGTGTTTTGTCACACAAATACAAAGCTTGGAAAATGATGATTTAAGTGTTGCAAAAGTGACGGTTTGTATGAATGTGTCAACATTATGATTTCATTTTAATATGAAAAAAAACCTTTTTCAACACTAATTTTGATTTCCATTCATAGGTTTTATTATGGACTATCAGAATTGATATAAAACGCCATTTTTCAAAATTTGTGACAAAACACTTTTTGAATGTTTGCTCCTCAATTATTGTGTAGTGCTTCTCGAATAGTCGAGCACGTGTTGCCTTAGTAACACAACAAGTGGATACACAAATTTGTTTAATAGAGTTTATTGATTTTATGACTTTAATTCAAACATACCACATCGCATTTCCTCGATTAAAAGATTCACTATATTGTTAAATACCAAATAAATGTATTGAGCTTATAAGCACGATACGTTTATTTAGTCATTATTAAAGTGACTAAAAGTGACGTTATTGTTGCTAGGAAAGAGGAAAATCCAAGATTAACGGTGTGAGTTGTTGCTCGAAGATAAGTTATGCATCCAGCAACAGTTTACAGATGTTTTTTTGTTATCTCTTTAAAGTTACAAAAGAATACGCAAATACTTATTTATGAGCCAACCTATATGTAATATATGACATAAAGATCAGTTCACCTACAATAGTACTTACTAGATTTGATATAGCAGTCATCGCTGTAATTCGCTGAGCTAGAAATGGTGCGGTATTAGTTTGAAGACATCTCGGTTAATTTTGCGAATCTCAAACTAAATACGGTTTTCTCGGGTGAGACTCCGGAAGTCGGTCGGTCGACCCAACGGAATTATCCGAATATTTGGCCTATGCTCAAGATAGCTTATTGTGTCCATCAGTGGCCTGTGTTTGTATATTTGAAATTCCTACCATGCTATAGATGGGATAAGAGATATGCTATATAGGGTTATAAATTCATGGAATATTTCTAAGAATATCTGACTACAACGTTATAATTAATTTATCAGCTCACAAAGATGCTGTGCTGAATTATGTAATATTTTATTTTATGTTTAAAATGATTAAGAAACTATTTTGATATATTTTCATATACTCTCTTGTACAAAATCAAGAAATTTGGTTAATTTTAAATAAATAGTGATTGATGGAGTCCTTGATTGAATGATTGATTGTAGGTTATGAATTATCTTAAAAAATGGCAATTTTTAAACATCATACACATTCATGCTTTCGAACAGAAAGTCATAAATCAATTAAACTTTCCGTGCAGAGAGTTTAACCCGTGATCACCGAAACCGAAGCCAATGGCGTTAACTAATCTTGACGATGAAATAAGCCGATCAGAATCTGACAAACGAATCGCATAATAAATTAAACAAAACTAATGATAATAAGTAATTATTTTTAATGTGAAAATAAATACTTACGAATGTTTTTTCAAAATATTTTTTTAGATATTCTATCTTCCTCTGGCACTGGTGATCCCTCCATCGCATTTTATAACACATCAACAGTTTTCTTTACTGTACCAGTTTTGGATTCACACTAAAGCTGTCACCACCCTTGGTCCACTGGAGTACATCTTCAACACGCCTAAGCATCATAGAGTGCACCACGGTAAGCCTTCCGTACTTTAAATATATGCGTCAATCAATACAATTTAAATAATTTAAGATTTCGACTGAAGGTGCTTAGTGGAATTTCAATATTACATTTGAATCGTTCAAACTATGTACATTCTCACAGATTTTGTCACTAACGACCCGGGTTTTGATCGGTTGCAATGCTCTGGTTTTACAAAATTTTATATTGGCAAAACAGAAAGGACACTGGGCATCAGAGTATTAGAACACATGGCAGCCTTTAGATTGAAAAAAGACACGTCCAATTTTGCTAATCACTTAATTTCGGAAGGACACGTGTTCAATCGGGAGCAAGGGATAAAAATGTTACACCCAAATACGGACAGTCATAAGCTCTTTTTCCAGGAAATTTTGGAAATAAATAAAACACAATTGCATAGCCTTACGATTTTAAATGAAATATTAAACCTACCGGGATCTCCACTTATATACCTGATATATATATAATCATAAAACCTTTGCCGACAAACGAATAAATATAATTCTTGAAACTACTTACTACTCAAATCAGTTGGCATTCCCATAAGCTTATCCTTTTCGCCAGCAATGGCTCTTAACTCAATGATACATTTATTTCTTATATAAAAATGAAACATCCATTTACTAAGCGTCAGTTCAAGTTCATCCGTGCACTTGAACGCCTGAAGTTGCCGAAAGGCAAGACCCGGGTTGTTAGTGACAAAATCTGTGAGAATGTACATATTTTGAACGATTCAAACAATTTAAATAATTAAAAGGTTACTATTAGAAGGGCCATAGTGTTTTTTACTACACATCCTGCTTTAAAGTCGAGCTTAAGTTTAGTTGGAGTAAGAAAAACTGATTAGTACCATTTACTAATTTGAAATAAATCTCATACTTAACAGTAAATTAAAAAGCGATAAATCCATATAAAGGAACTAGTCCATCATCAAAGTCTCAAGTGTTTATGTTGTATAAATACTGCACTCGTTTTCTTTCACAGTCACGCGTTAGAAAATTATAACGAAAACTTTGATTTATTTATATACAACAGCTCCCGAACTTCAAAGAGGAGGGTTACAATATACTACCGATTTTCCTGAAATTGCATTTATATCTAATAATTACGTAAAAATTCTTACAATAAACTAAATAATAAAATACCCACATGACAATTATTGAGATAACACTGCTAATGACGTGTCATTGTATCTGTTTAATTACATAAGCTTAACAGTTGATTTTCGGACAAACTGTAATGAGAATTATTTTGTGTCACATAATTAATTTTGTGGGCTTTAAAATTGTGACTGCGTGTTTTATTATGACATCATTTTCGTTGCATAAAATTTAAATATGTTGTGCTAATACGAACATCAATAAATTTACAAACATTTAATTAAAACGTTATTATTTATCCCGCAATACTCATTGACTGCTCTCATATTTGTGATGCCTTTTGTATATTATTATTTTTTGCCTATTACAGTAAATATTTTTCATGAAACGAAATATGATAAACAATGCATTTATATAATATCTCATCTCCAAAATGTCTCGTTGTTTTAGGATGCAACAAGTATTGCCTTGATAAGAACTATGGAGGATTCCTCATTATTTGGGATCGAATATTTGGCACATTTGCAGAGGAGCGAGAAAAGGAAGAAATCATATACGGACTCGTATTCAACCAGCCATCTTTTAACCCAATTTACCTTCAAGTAAGTTGAAAATTATAATAATTTAAAGTTGATAAAAATATGAACGGATTTAAATCAAATGTGTAAACAGCAATCTCAACCAATAACTCTTTTAGGTATTAAACTTTCATAACATGTTGAAAAGGGAAGAATATTTTACTAGTCAAAAACGTATTATTTGACAAGGAATGAAAAAAGTACAAAACAGCATTTTATTCATCTAATTAAGCTTCACCTTTCAATCTAAATTATAATTTTTAAGTATTATCAACATTTAAAACACTGAGAATTTATAAGAATGATTCCTTATTTTCAAGTGCGTATTCTTACCTTTAATATGTTAATGAGCGGTTTAAATTTAAGACTGATTAAGAAATTTCCAGAAAGAAAAGGCGGCCTTTTTAGAAAGAAAATTTTAAGTCTCCATATTTGAATAAAAAAGTAAGAAAAGTTTCTACGCAATTATTATGCTAAACATCCAACTTTAAAAACTCTTTTTTGATTCTGACCTCAGAGACTGAATAAATAAGAATGAGTAATATATAGTGATCTGTTAGGAACAGGAAAGTGTTACTATTACAAAATAAAATAATGTATGCTATATGAATGTTTCCGATGAAATTGATTCACATATGTCTGAACCAATAAATTTTATCTGAGTCCAATGCCACGCTTACCTTATAGTTATAAATTCACTGATATCCTACGGAATTTAAGTCATTCCTTTTGACATTGTCACTTTTAAATAAAGTTGCTTTTTGTATTTTGATACTGCTTTAATATTTTATTGTTTTTAAAAAAAAGTTCAAAAAATACTCTCGGTGATATATCTTTAGACCATTTCATTGGTCCAGTGTTTATTCTCGGTCGCCTACGTCACGCGTGTTTCATGCTTCCGAATGACAATTGGATCAACTACAAAAAAACCTGTTATTTTCAATCTATTTAGTCACTTGTTTCGCACATTATTTGATTAAATAGTTTAAATAGCTTTGGCAAACTTTTCTACTTATATTTTTTAACTTTGAATTGAAAGACGTTTTTTCACGAATACGCCGATACATTTTTTTTATTAATAAATATATATAATTAGAGATCATATTTGCTTCTTAAAATATTCTTTTTCAGTTCAAATCATTTGATTTATTTATCCATTAAAACATGTCAGGGGCAGAAAAAGAGGTCTGAAGGGATAATTAAGATGGGGATATCTGACCTTTATTAAATTATCTTGAAAGTATTATTTAACGTTGTTTATAGCGATCTTTCTATTGATAATAGCGCCGTACATATTAACAGGGCGACATATTAACAGCGAACAACGATTCCTAATTGATCGATGAACGTGGCTGGAGGTGATGTGACAATCATTTCATTACTGCCATATCTCCAATTGATTTCCCCGTGGGTCCGCCGTGCTCCAAGCATTTCCATTCAATTAGGAGAAATCACTCGAAGCGGAAATTGCAAGGCAGCATGCCGTTACGTACTCAGATGCCAAATAAGAGGGTGCGCTTTGATCCATTTTTTAATATATTTCATATCGGGAGTTCTATTCAATATTTTTTTCATTTATGCAAAGCATATTTATATTTATTTAATTTTGAAAAGCATTGTTAAATATATTCTTATAATATATGCCGTTTAATATAACCAGTTCCACGCACGTAATTTTATATTTTTGTATTTGATAATTGTAGATTATTTATTGAATTGGGGACGACTTTTATGATGAAGGAATCTTTTTTTATATTCAGGACATACATTGTTTAAAAATCATAATATTTATGTTATAAAAAAACTATCATATTAAGTTTTTTTTTAATAACAAATTTTTAAGTGTGTTTTACAATTTTATCTCAAAACTAGCAAAATTTCGTCAACATAAGTTTGTCTTAGTGACGACTTTTGTTAATGTAAATGTGTTTTAATAAAAATTATAACTAAACCAAAGAGCTTCGAAGACAATCCACCTCAAGTTATAATAAAAACATTTATTCATAAATAAAGCAGTAGAAAAGATAATCGGATAGGTTTAGTCAATAGAAAAACTCTCAATGCCTTTTTATGTATTTTTATTTGATTTGCAATCCGTTTAATAATACAAAAAACAAAAGATGGAGTAACAAGTGATTACAAAGAATTTTAATTTAAATAAACAAGAAGTAAGTAATTTAGATAGAGCACAAACTTATTTGTTTGTCATTTAGGAGAGCAATAATTATCTGACGGCGCCACGGGGGTAAGCTGATTTTAATTCGCGGATTAGTTTGCTTTCCTAACTCTCTGCTCGCCACTTATGATGGTGGAAAGTGTTAAAAGTCAACTTCGGGCACCGTGCAACACAAGGTATGTCACTATATGATTGTATTATAGAAGATTTAAAAAATTATTGTTACGTTACACAATTATTTATAAAAAATCAATCAAGCATCTCTTTTCACGATATTTATTTACTTCACGGGTATGCCAAGCTCTCTAAAATTTTCATGAAACGAGACAATTTTCCTATAAAGACGTTTGAAATCGTTTTTAAAATAAATTATTACAAGTAATTTTTTCTCAGATGTCGCCTGTGTGGTCGAGTGGTCAACGTCGTTGGTTTCGGCTACGGAGGTCATGGATTTGAATCCCAGTACGGACATTTTTATGAATTGATTTTTAAATCAATTTATGATCTATGAAGGCATGGATGTATGTGATGTCTTGAATTCCCCCTCCCACCCATGTTATTCTATGAACGGGGCGTATCGAGAGCGATTAGCTAGCCACTAGTCCTGTCCTAGCTCTATTTTTCTATTCCTATTCTTTTTTTGGAAAAAGAGAGGTTGAGCAACTGAGTAACAAGCAGTTCTTGTAGAAATACTTGTGTTGAGATAAACTTCATTAGGAGTCCATATGCTCCACATTGAAAGCAGACATGGTAAAAAAATACATATTATTACATATTTGTATCAATAATTGTCATTGTGTATTTATAATATGTGTCATAGTGTGTACATTTCAAACAAAATCGAGAGTTATTTGGCAAATTTTAAAATAGTTATTTGGGTAATATTTTGAGGTTTTTTTTTTATACAAATGTATATTAAAACAATAAAAAAACCAAGAGGCCTCTTAATTCAAAAATATTTTTCTTCAATTTAGTTGAATTGAAAACAAGTCAATTAATTTTTGATGGATTTAAATAGTTTTTTATAATTATATAAATCAATACGATTTTTAAAATTGATAAGTATCCATTGTCATCAGGTAAATAATTTGATCATAATTTCTCAAGCATCATGTATAAGCATCATTATCTACTTATTCAAAAGCTGCTTTTACTCAACGGTGAACTGTTTTTTTTTATCTAGTTACCGGAAGCGATGACAAAGCTCAAGTGAACCGTATTTATTATATGTAATGGATTTTGTTTGAATGATTAACGTAACATTACATTTTTTTCTAGTAATAAGGTAGTTTTCTAACCAGTTTAAGTCGCGTTAATTTATTAGTAGACGATTATCATACTGAAAGTTTAACGATACCTGTCACGAGAACAAATAATTGCCTGAATGGTCTAAAAAATAAAAAAAAGTTGTTTAATTTTTCAAATAGCAGTGCACACTTAAGATCATTTTGTGTTACCCTAAGTGTGTTCTTGTAAATAAATTTTGTTCAAAAAATACATTTAAGCTTTTTTAATACTATTCTGCGAAAATTTATTTGTATTTTACTATTTACGAACGCCTGATTTATCAAACAAAAGTAATAATATTTCAAAACCATATTTTATTTCATTTGGGAATGGCGATCACATTTTTAAAACTCGATACGTTTGTATAGTATTCATGTTTCATAAAATTCTTGTGACATGAAACATTCTCAATGCATCAGCTTTTTTCATGGAAACGAACATGAAACTACTCACCCGATAAAAGCTCGCTTTTAAGCTTGGCGTAAGCTTTGACTCATTTTTTTAACATTGCTCGCCTGTGGTCGGATCATATGACGAGAATAAACTCTCGTATGTGACATTTAGATGTTCGCTAATGGATTGCTTTTGACAGCGAATACTCTCGGCTAATTTTTACGTCACTCAATCGCAATATTTAAGCGAGTACTTTTAAAAGTTCAAAATGATTAGGGTATGACAGCGTTAATTGGCAGTATAACATATGATTTCAATTTTAAATAATAAAACGTATCTTTTATATAAAACGTTAAAAGCTAGATTGAAGCTTATTTAAAAAAAAAATTGATGTAATTATTATGAAATAAATGGCATCTAATTAATTCTGTCAGTGTCACGGTAAGACTTTGTGGTAAATTAAATTTAATTAAGTTGTTTAAGTCATTCATTCTGATCAATAATAAAGCAAACATACACAAATTGTTTTATTACTAAAACTTGTTTGACTTTCTGAAAGAAAAATATGATGTACATGCAGTTTTTTACTTCAAATACATTTCGGCTGAAAAAATATCAAACAGTTTATTTCTTTTATTAATATTACATAGGACAAGTAGTTTAGCCGCACAAGCTACATTGATCATTTTAATGTGTTCGCTAACAATACCAATTCGTAGACAGACATTATACATATAACAAAAACAACACCCTTTTGTACTAATCCAACTTTTATTTATGTTCAAGACTGGTATCAATCAAGAATAGCGTTATCAACTGAAGTAAAATGAATCAGTGAAAAATTCTCGTATTGGGCAAAAACTTATTGATCATATTAAATAATTAATAAAACTAGAATTATTGTTAGTATTGCAAGTATTGACAGTGAACACCTTAAAGGTGTTACTCAAATACAAAAAATATATATTTTACGCCAACGTAGAATCAAACATCTCTGACGTTTTTTAGTTCTAACTGGAACTTCTTTACAAAATAAGCGAGTGAATCGAATGCACATTCAAGAAATGGTTTACTATGAAAATTGACGACGGTTATAATAAGCATATTATACATACACCAAACACTTTTATCTCGCTGGAAGTTAATGACCTGACGAGGTGCCATCAACGTTTGCGGATGATTCGAAAATTTATTGACCTATTAACGAGCAGAGTTTTAATTCCTCGTGAAAGATAATGGTTTTATTTTTACATCATTACAGTTTATAATACATAATTGCGCTAACCATTACATTTCGCTTAAGACTTATTACCATGAGTAAAGATACTGAAAATAAATGCCTAATAATAGACAAGTCAATGAAGCGGTCGGGTTTATTCATTTATTTGTCTATCATTGTTTCAAAGCAAAAAAATACTTAATTTATTTATGCATAAAACGTTTGTTGGTTGAATTGGTATATATTTGGTGGAACTCTATTATAATGAAATGAAAAAATATATTATTTTATATATTTTTGAAAGTTATTTTGGCTTACACGTTAATTAGAACTATGATAAAGCTTGCATTAACTTTTATGTATACAATGGCTTAATAGATAAGAACATGTCTTGTGTATATTTTCTAAGGCAGTTATATAGCTAAGTTAATGTTTTCGATGGTTTCGGCGGTAACTTTGTGGAAGTTCATTTTAATAGAAAATTTAAATTAACTATAGTAGTTTAGAATAGTTTAGAATTTTTAGAAATTAATAAAACTCTTAACAAAAAAGAAATATTATTAAATAATATTCTTAATAGCACAGGTGGTTCCCCGTTACTCAAATTGTTTCCAATTAATAGAGTAATCACAAACCTAGCTGATTGATTGCAGCTCATTAGTTTAATAGTTTGTAATGTTAAACGTCATTAGTAGTATGATTAGATTTGTTTGCACTGTTTCGATTTTATAATCCCCTCTTTGCTTCCCTTAAAAAGGAAAAATCCCAATCTGATTGATTGCAACTCATTAGTATCATTATCTGTTTCTTTTATTTCGATTCTACACCCCCCTCCTTGCTCCTTTTAAAAGGAAAATAACCCAAACCTCCATTTTGTAATTTTATAATTTTAAAATGTTAGAATCAATCTTGCTTCGTTACTTAAGCAAACTTTGCGATAGTAAGTCTGAAGATGCCTCTGAAAGAAGCGAAACACGTGTCACAGTTAGTAACACAATACGTGGAATAATCAAAGTTAATTTAAATTTTCTATTAAGTAAATGTTTGTTTAACCTTTAAATGCATAGATGACTACGAAAATATTAACTTTTGTTTTGGCTTTTTCGCAAAACAGAAATCGATTTTACCTTTTATTCTTGTACCCAATGGTAAAATACATATTATTTCAATAGAGGTCTAGTTTACACGTGCTAAGCCATTATAATCTTCATTCGAACAGAGCAAACTGTAATTTTGGCGGCCATTGATTTTCGACCATTTTTAATGCAATTTTCACAACAAAAAAAAATGGTTCATCATAATAGCATTAAGTAGTTTAATTGTGTATTCTAAAGTTGATTGTGTATTCTAAGTGTAGCATTTTTATAAACTGTATGAAAATCATGTTTTATGCCTCTACTGCCAAAGTGATTTTTAAAAGTAAAATTGTTTTTGGATAAAAATGTATAAAAAAAACTATCGAAAACTTTTTTTTCCTGCAATCACACCCTCCTTTTGCGTATGCAAATATTTTTTTATTTATTTAAAAGTTAAAAAATCATGCATTTTAAGAGTTAACCATAGCTAAGTTAATAACTATGGTTCACCTATATCTAATGCAATATTGGTAGAACTAACATATTTGATACTGATATAAAACGTTGTTCCACAATTAAGAGACTGAGTGTGATTTTATTAAAGCGATTGATAATATGCCCATGATTTTATAAAAGTAAAGTATGGCTTATTACGCTACACCTGGTTTACAAACGCGCTATGAAATATATCATGCACAAGCTTAATGAATGGCTATCGGCATTCATAGAGAAACATTACACCGGCTCTTACTTTATGATCGCTTAAAGATTTCCCAGAGGTAAGAAAGAGCTTCCCTAAGCTATCAAAATAATTCCAGTTGAAGTCCCGACAAAGTTAATATGAAATATTTTTTCAATTTAAAATACCTTATTTCGGTCTAGTGGTTTTGTGGTATCAGTCTCTTTAAAGTGGTCTCGAATTACTTGATGAACATATTTTTATTTCCATTTTAAGCAATCTAATTTTAATCATAAAGAATCAGCATTATTCATTTTAAATCACAGTTTTTTTAGTTTCCAAATAAAGATGTTTATAGGTACATTCTAATGTCGTATAGAAGGTCTTTATTGACACATAACGAATAAAAAGATATTATCTCAGTTATTGCCTTGAAAATAAATATTTTATTATTTCTCAGACATTCTACTCTGCTCATGTCGGAAGTATGGTTGCTTCATACACAAACTGGAGTCACAAAATAGCAGCGATATTTGCTGGACCCAGCTGGACTCCTGGTCAACCAAGACTTGGAGACGAGAAGGATAAAATGGATGTGAGTATAACATTTTCAATATTATTTCGAGTGGTTCCAAATTGATCAATTATGTTTATAAAAATAAAACACGTTTTTTGTGCTTTTTTCGTAGTTTTATGAAATTTCCAAAACTGGGATTGCAATTTATTATGTACTATCTATAGGTACCGGTTTTTTTTTGTATTTTTATACCCACTTTAACAAAATTATCATTTCTACTATTTTTGGAGGTGTCATGTTTTGTCTGAAATAATAATTACAAAAAAATGATCGCTTGTGTGCACTCGCACAATCTTTAATTCTAATGAAACTGTATCAAAAAAATAAAAGTTATCGAAAGCTATCCAAAATTTCCAATATTTTTGTAAGTGCAATAAATATTTCAGGAAAATACGAGAGCTCATGTATCAAGATAGATTTACCGAAGTCGTGAAACAATTTTACCGTTTGGTGTTTCCGATATTCCGATATTTGAGGTTGAAATGCCGACCTAAAAAAACGTTCGTGTATAAATTTATATCTACAAGGAATTTTTCGATACTCTTCACTCACTCACTCGCAACTCACTTCATACTGACGGAATGTAAAAGAAAATAGCGCAACATTAAGACTGGGGCATCCAATTCTGGACCCTTTTTATATTTCTGGATTAACAAATTTTCCAGTCCCGGGATTAAACATTCACCATAAAATCGTCTAGGAATTCGGGATTCGGGAATGGAAAATTTTTGCCCGGCAATTTTGAAATTCTGAGAATCTCTCTTTTTTTTAATTTACGGAATTCTCAAAATGAAACGACGCGAGACCATTTTTTAGCTTTTCCAAGATTTCCAATTTCAAAAACTCGGAAAAAAATTAAAAAAAATTGGGACCCTTTTGTTTTTTTTTCTTTTATTAGCTCTCGCGCAACTTTCTAAAATTTCTTCAATAAAAAATAACAAAATTTGACGGGATGCCAGGATAAGAAGCTCTAATTAGTACATATTTCTATTTTCTTTTTTAACTGTGTTTTCATTACAGTTTTTTAACCATTGCGTGTAATAAGCGCTATATTAAAGACCTACACAATATATGCTTTATATAAATAGTAAAAATTGTGTATAAAGCTTTTTAAAACTCTTTTATTTATATAACAATACAAAGGTCGCAGTATAGAGAAATTAAAAATAGCCTGTCATTACTGCTTGATGTTTGAAACTTCATTATTATACTGGCAATTCGGTTTTTATGAAAAGTGCGCACCCGTCACACGAACATTCATTTCAACTATGAAATTGCTTTTACCTACAAGCTGCATAAAAAAAAAGAATTTTGACAATGATTTTTTGTGTATGAGTATAGATTCATTATATACTATCTGTCATAGTGCATGAGCAGTTAATTTAGGCCGTGTTATGTTCTAATGACTTATTTCATGTCAAGAACTATCAAAATATAATCAGTATGTCTTTTTCGCTTTTATATGTTTATATAATTTGAATTTGTCCATTTATTACCCTGTTCTTAACTAAATTGAGATTATTGCGTAAACAAAGATGAATTAAATAGATAATTTCTGTATAAAATATGATATTTTTATTAAATGTAAAACTATTTTATCAACAGCGTAATTTGCATGCTCATTTGGGTAAATGTAATCGTTATTGATCATATTGGCGTCAATTTCCTTCTATCGCAATTACACTCTACATCTATGGTATAAGAATATTATAAGATGTTATGTATTTGGTTACAACAAATTCGTCATTGTTTGTACATTGCTATTTTAGTTCATTTGCACTTTTTTAAACATGAATCATAAAAAAATGTAAAAGATAATGTTTTGGTGCACGTAAGTTATGTATTAAATTCACCAATAAGTCAATGGATAAACTAATATGGCATTAGTTTTATTAACTTCCTACTAAATTAAACATGATCGACGTAGTATATAAGTGATTATTTAATCTAAGTAAAAACATAAACATATATTACGCTTATGTATGTTTTTATTATTTTAGGTTCAATCTACGACCCAATTTATATTAAAAAGTAGTCATATACCTAATAGTCTATTTTTTCATTTTCCGGCAATCAATAATAATGGAAGAAACTATTTACCGTTTTCCGGTAATTGAAATTTGACGGTAAATTGCAAGCCCTAGGCACTAGTATTTCTCTGAAATAAATCAGTAAACATCTGCATAACGAGACAGAACAGTTTTAAATTTAGTTAAATATACCATTATTTGTCTTGTCTTGAGTGAACGAACAGTGATTTTATTCAGTGAAGAGCAATTACTTTAAAGCTTTGTCTTTGTAGCTTTTTGTTTTCGATTAAAAATAAAACCTCTACATAAAAAGCTTTGCAAGAAAAGCTGGGTAATCCGTTCAGCCTTTGAAACTTTCGAATACATTTTCACCGACCGTTACAGGTAACGTTTTTTATTTTCGTTTTTCAGATAAGATACCGAGAAAAATACGACGTGGCTCTGCCTGCTTGGTACAACCTCTACTTATTGGCGCATTTCTCCGTTGTTGTATATGGCTTCCAGGAACTAGCACTGAGACATATGGTTAGTAAAAAACAATAGATTAAAAATATTAAAGTATTTTAATTCTACAGTTTTTAATAATTTTTATGCGTTGATAGCTATTTCGGCTTTCGCCATCGTCAGAACTATGTTTAAACTTATATTTTGCTCAGCTATATATACTGGCTCTGAAGAGATACACAATGCATCAAGTTATTCACTCTAACATCCTATTTATAATTACAATATTACACTTATTAAATGTGATTCTAGTGTTTCAAAGAACGATTACAATCTGGGTTTATTTTTTAAAACATTAAATAAGATAAAATTTAACTGATGTTTATTATTATTAATAACATTACATTAAATTTATTAACTATGGCTTTATTGCTTCAAAAAACAATAAGCAATATGGGATTTTTCAAAATAAAATAGGATAAATTATACTAATATATATTATTAATTACATTAGGGGTTTTAACAACGGTTAGTACAAAACACAACTTTATTAGAGTTTATTACATTGTTTATATGCTGCTTTTATTACCAGTTACTTAAAAAGTAAAATACGTCACTTAAGGCAGCGGCTCTTTCCAGTGTATGGAATATTGGAAATGTATATTAGAGAACTTTTGCCCTGATACTGACATACATACGACGATAGTTGAAGGATTGTATCTTTGAAGATTTTCCACGATTTTGACGATACATTGTTTACCTTCCTTCCAAAATTATCCTTTTGAATCACGAAGTCTGCAAATACTAACAAAATATTCTTCTTTTTAAATGTCTGCATGTCTGAAAAGCACATTAGGACACTGCGATTGTGCACGATATATGAGACACAGTATGAGTGTTTGAGAAAAAGAAGATGAACGTTGAATGATTTTTGACAGGCCTAGCCTAAGAGGTTGAGTAACAAGAAGTTTTCGTAGCAAAAAAAATCTGTTGAGATACCTCTATAAAGATACCATACGCTCAATATTGAGAGTCGAAATGGTTAAAAAACAAGCATATTTAAATAATGCTGACTAGCTGAGTAAGTTTAAATAAAACATAAACAAAACACATCTTTTTTAAGAATGACTTTCCGCTAATTTACGGTGAAATGTTTAAATTACAATGAAAAAAAAAACAATTAATTATCTACAAAAGCTTTCGCTCTATTTTGAATTATTAATTCAGTTTTTAAGGCAGCGCAACCGCTTCAAAATTGTATAGACTTATTGTAGGCCCAGAAAGCGGGGTAATTGAATATGGAACATAACGTACATGAATACCTTGTTATATATCAGTTAATCCATGGAATAACTACCTGTTAATTAATTTAATTCCGCGAGGCATGATATGTTTTGTAGTATGATATACGGCAAACAAAATTATTAGATTAGTACATATTGTCTCGTATCCAAATACAGACATGAGTTATATCAACATAGGCAGCTGTTTCGTTTTATTATATTAACACGGTAAAGCTTTAGTGTGGGATGCTATTTGCCAAAAAGCTAAAGTTCAATGCTAATGGATATCCCTTGTAGCCCCTGACTAATTTAAGCACAGTGTAAGCATCTCATATTTATTTTAGAATGACCACACCTAATGATAATCTAAGGTTCGTTGTGTAACTTTTGAGATTAAAGCTATGCTATGATTAACACCCACTGACTTTTTACCCTTATTTTTTATTTTACCTAACCATACTAAATAAGAAAATAGCTTATTAAAATGATATAAAAGTGTTTGATATCGTAGCGAGCTTTCTTCGCACTGTTCAGTATGTAGAATTATGCACAATATTAATAAGAGACCCTGAATATCGTGAAAAAATCTTTGAGTGAAGAAATTTTGAACGATTTGTGTGCCTTCACTCCGGTTGATTTGTTTACCTCATTGATTCGTATAATAATATTGGTAAAAACAAAACGTTTAAATATGAGATGACGTTTATGTGTAAAATTAAATGCTGATATCTATAATTTAATAAGAAAAAATAAATAATAATGCAAATATTAAAACATAGAAAATTTATCTTTTTAATGTATGTTTTTCAATTTTCCCGCACAAATAATTTCTCAACACATCTATAAAGCTTCAATACAATATTTAAATATCAGTTTGCGATTCAGATTCAACTGAATAATATCCAATTTTGGAATTTACTAAGTAAAAAATCAATTAATATTTTAACGGCTTTTTTCAAATATAGAAAAAACTACATATTTTTTTTCAAATATACCAAAAAAGAGAATACGCTATTTTCCCATTTTTATTTACGACATATCTAAAAAGACTCGTTCGTTGTCTTTTTTTAATAATATTCTTACCGCATGATAATGATGATGTTTCATATAGTATAATTTTATTTAAATGTAGTACATTGCTACGAAACAAGTAAATCGCTGATTGACGACACACAATATTATTTGAATATAATGTAGAGGCGTGGTACAAAATTAATTACTAAAAACACTTCATAAGTATTGGTTTATTCGATGTATAGACCTTACAAACAATGTGATATTATTATAATAATAGAATAACTTTTAGGATTAACATGAAACCAAATACGATTTGGTATGTAAATATATATTATTTGTATATATTAACTGTTTTTGTAATTAATTATATAATATAGTATTTCTGAATTAATAATACTTGTGTGTGGGTTTCATAATGTGCAAAGAATATTTTCTACTTGGTGCATTTTCCGTTTTTGAAAATTTTCTGAAAGTAGTTTTTCACTTCTCTGTTTGAAGGGAACTTTCTAAGACGCTGACAATTTAAACTTCGGTACACGTGCTAGTAACGGCTGCTTACAAAAGTGATGATTTGCAAAAATGTGCTTTAGGAAAATTGCAAAAGTACAGCCACTCGGAGAAGAATTACGAAGAGCTTACTGGATTTATCAGAATGTTAATTCAATAAAATTAAATTAGAGTTGAGTAATTTGAGATCTAGAGTGCTCTTCTGGTTTCAAAAAGTTTGTTAGTTATTTGATTTATAAGACGTTTTGTGGTGAGGGGGATACCGACCTCTTCGAAGTTACGTGACCTTATCGATTAAAGCCTATTAGAGGTTACTAAAGGAGTTTCATAAAACAATATAATACGCGTCATCTCACTTAGATTTGTTGAATTTCGTAAACATGAGTTATATAAAATAATTTATAATATGTAATATAAATCAATCGTTTTAATAGTTACGCAGTTGATTGTAACGATGAATTATAAATAATGACTTTAAATTAACCATGCATTCTTTCATAATTTGTATTATTTTACTGTTATAACACGCAAATAAATATTTTCATTTTTTTCTTTCTATATTAACGCTATATCTATTGTTGTACTGTTATAATCGATTGGTGAATTCGCGCTTAAAAGAATGGACGTTCTTGATTAGGGATCGCAACACCGGTATCAACGAAACATTTCATAATGTTTTTTCATCCGGCAAATACCGGTTTTGAAAATGCGAAAATACCGGTGTTTCAGTATTAAATTTAGCCAAATTTTGAATGTATAGAAATCATCACATATTTTAATAAAATTGCTCGCGACGAATGGAAATATTTTAAATCTGCCAAGAGTTGTATCAATATTGACAGGTTACAGGATTGATTTTTTTCTTATGATGTATTTTTATTTTAATAAGCCCTAAGTTGTTATAAAAAATCATCCGCTTATGATTATGATCTACATATAATATATTAAAATGACGGCATTTTCTACGAAACATCTATTTTGATTTACTCGCCCGCTATTGAAAACCCAATTAGTCGTATTTTTCCCCTTTTTTAAGCTTTTTTTGCTATTATTTATACCAGTTTTTAATATGAAATACTGGTATAGAAAATACATTCGTCTGGTATTGCAATTTTTATTCGTGATGCATACATTTGCTCATACCAAACCAAACACAGAGCGCAGAAAAAGAGATTAATTGACTAGTAGATTTTTCCAGGTGCCATTCTTCTACTTTAAAACAGATTAAACGATTGAGAACTAACCAGTTGTCATAAAACAACACTAATTCAAGATTCTGCTTACTCGAGCAAATTAATAACCATTTTTAGCAATATGAATAAAAAATATGAAGAAGAAAAAACACACGTTTTTTTATGTAACCGAATATATATAGAATTGCGATACAAAAAAATACGATCATTTTTACACGTCCAAATTATTTACTCTCATCGGAATTTCGGCTATCCATCATTAAGCAAAAGATATTTTTTTAAGAAATTTATTAGCTTTCCTGTATAATATGTGCTACATGTCAATTTTTATTTTTTTGAACTAAATATAAATAAATAACTTTCGTAAAATGTTTTCGTGTATCTAAATATTTTTTCTCGCATGATTTTATTTTATATTCCCCCAACTCGAACCAGATTAGTTTTACGTAGTGGCAAAATAGCTTTTTTCTAATACGTTTCATAAAAGGTTTTCATTCTGTTTTATCAAGGTCTTAAAGTCGATCCTGTTTTTCATGTAGGATCATTATTGTTTATTTACAAAAAGTACCTTTATGTCAATTGCCAATAAACAAACATTTTCAGATTACCCTGAAGATAAAGTCATTTGTGTTATTTTTATTTGTATCATTTTTATACGATGGTTTGATAAAAAATAATCTTCACCGTGCTTCTTCAACTCAGCACACAACTTCCTCTAAAAGTGTTTCCTCCGTTATTATTTCGCTTTTTTGTTTTTATTCTGTCTACAGAAACCTTGTTCTAGAGTCTTCAACAATTTAGTCCAAATTTTCATCCACATAAAAGACTCATCGAGTTTTGTTTTGTTCTTTATAACGATGTTCTCATTTCAACAATATTTTTTTTATGTAGCTATTAAAATATGTATCAATTGAGTTATGTACTTTTATCATGACATGGCTTCCAATAACAGCAGCTATATTTACGGAGTAGTGGTTTTTTAATTAGTTCTTTAAGCATATCTAAGTCACCAGAAACTCTCTTACTAAACACTGTTAAAATGAAATACGCTATTTAAAAAAATTCTGTATTTGAACCAATCGATGTTATGTAGCAAAAAAAAATATTACTTGATAATATTTTTCTAGGTGAGCTTCTACGTGATACTTATTTATAAAACTCACTGGTAAACTTTTAGATGTAATCAATTTATTATAAGAAATAACGTTATGGCTGCCCTAAGATTGAGCGCAATAAAGCAACTTTTTCCCAGAAAACAATTAACTAAATTATTTAATTATTTTGAAATATATAAATCTATAACGAACTTTATAGCCTGCTTATGATAAACTTTGTTTGAATCGTTGAAGAAAGAATAGGATACGAAAAATAATCTTTTTCTATTTTGTTTTCTGAGTAACTACGTTGAATAAAAAAATTTGGCTATTTTCAGCATGTTATAAAAATATTTATGTTGTGGTTGATTTTTTTTGTGTAATAATAGAATTCCGGGTCCGTGGCACATGGTACAACGGTCAACGACGTTGGCTTCAGGAACGGATCTCACGGGCTTAAGTTCCAGTACGGACAGCATTTTTTCAATGAGAGGAATGAGCTTAGCATTAGTTTTATGTTAGATAATGGGAGCAAGCATTGATTGAAAAGAAAAAAAAATATGGATACATTTATACGTTTGGTATTTTCACTCCTTTCTTGTTGAAAAAAACTCGTGTAATTAAAACATTTATTTGATATATTGAAGTAGACGTATTTATTTACTCACTAAGTTTAAAGTACATGTGTTCTATACAAGACAGTCGTCTCAGTAAAAAAACCCTTTGTCATAACTAAAGTGCATGGCTAAAGAAACACAATATTTATCATTTTTCATATTACTTTTTACGTAAGAAAAAGAATGTGGAGTTGACGAGATTCATAACACGTAATTCCTAACATATTTGAAATATGTAACAAATTATTCAAGCTTGCAAAAACTGCTTGGTATGAGTTTAAAAAAATGTTATCAAGGTTATAATTTTCCCAAATTAATTGGTAGTCGTAATAATGAACGACACACCTTAAAACCTTGAACAAAAAATTACAGCGGGCATAAAGGTAAACACACCGCTCACTGGTCGAAAAGTGTGCGCCTTATTAAATTTGTTTGGTCATATTTTTCTATACGTGGGCGCGATTTCAAATAGAGATGAGCCGTTTCAGCACACTGCACTGAATCATCTGTACAACATGTTTCTTACGTATAAAAAATCTCTTTTACCTGGATATATTTAAAACAAAACATAATTTTATATGTAACATAACGTTTGTATTTTACTAGGGTTGAAGTGGATCAAAAGAGTTGTCAACTCTTATTTCAATTCAGCCAGAAGATCAATTGATAAATAGCAATATTTAAACCTGTTGAGCTTTTATTTATCATACTATAAATAATGTGTTTTAATGAAAAAGTAACTGTTTAATTAATTAAAAGTGTGTATCACATTATGGAACATCAAATAAAAAAAACTTTCAACATGTTCTTTAGGCAATAATTTTTTTATTTTGTGAGTTAATGTATAAAAATGTTATAGTACAGTTTATAAGAATCAATCGCGACAGATTTCTTTGACTGAGAATGAAATGTTAAATAAAAAGCGACGGACAGAATAAATTGGATTATTAAAACATCCTTACTTGTTAACATACGTTTCGGCAAATTTACTCCCATATCAACGCGAAGGTCGTTAAATCCGACTGACAAACTAGAGTGTGGAGTTATAATGAATGTACTTTTCATTTTAGAAAATTTCCGAGAGCTTGTGAACTCTATTTTGTTCGAAAGTTTGTCATATGGCTGTAGATTTTATAGTTTAAAAAGTTATGCACCATTTCTGTTGACTTTAAAATATAAAACTTATAAAAGATTTATCTATAAAGCTTTATCAACACTGTTACGCGTGTTGAAGCAGAATGAGACATTTAATTATCATCCAGTTCGTAAATTAAAAAACTTCCTACAAATTTATTTGAAAAATTGTTATAAATAAACGAAAAACTCCAAGCTCGGTATTTTATTTTCCAAACTATCGATTATGATAAACTGCTGGAAAATAAAAAATAAATTTATTATATTGAAACAATATTTTACACGTTGAATTTTAATTTCTAAGCACCACTTTCTCTTTTCTCAACACTCACCTTTTTTAATTAAGTTATTTATAGACTTATTACAATTCTCATCTCGGACTGACATTTGATTTGTACAATAAATGAGAAGAAATATTAAACTATGTTATAGAACAATATATCTTCAATTTTCCTGAGGCAAACTACTCAACTACCAAATGCAAATGAAAAACTTCTGCGAAAAAGTGGAAACCGTCTGGAAAAATCAATAAACATGCAAATAACTATTTGAGTGGTTGGGCGGGGAATGCTTTCAATTTGTTTGAGGCCTTAGACTTGCGGAGCTTAAACTTGAAACGACTTGCAATAAATTGCTGTTTTAAAAGCTTTTAACCAAATATGTATTGCATTCGCGCTATTTTTACATGAGTTGTAATAATATTGATATTATTGAACAAACGTTAACATATTTCGGACATATAGAGGACAGCAAAACATGTTTTTTTCGTGATAATATTGATAAAAATGAAAACATATATTTTTTTTTAATTACTAAGAAACACACATTTATTTATTTTTCCTATATAAGATTACCAAGTTAAAAACGACATAGCAATCATGCATATATTTTAATGGGCAGACATTTTATGGAACGAAAAAAATATCACTCCCTTTCTGGCCAATTTGAAGTAAATTTAAGTTATTTTTACCTATTTTTTCCCCGTTTTTTTTATACAGTAATCACATTTTCGCTCAAGTGATTACTAAAAAAATATTTTATTTGCTTTATATATTAATAAAATAACATGAGCAATTGTTTTTCACACAAATGTCTAACATCTAATAATTGATATCTGTCAAAATCTTTCGCCCGAGCAACGATATTGAAGATTTTTATAAATTCGGTTTACAGTATTTGCATTTTTTTATTTAATATAATTAATATATTATGTGATCCTAGTTTTGTCAAGTGTAATATTTTAATTTTTATTTAATAGATGTATAAAAAAAAATAGTTTTCGAATCATACATTGCATCACTTACTGTAGAAATTATTGATAACTTGTTTTTTTGTTTCAGGGAATGTCTCAACTCTCTGTGATGGGTTTTGTCATCTACATAATAGCATCTCTGTCAGCGATAGGCATGATGTTCGATAGAAGATCAGGTGCTGTTTTTATGGAACTTTTGCGATGTTTGATTTTAGCTTTTATGTCGCAGAGATACATGGCTTCAGGCTGGGACAAAGCCTTTGTGGTGCCTTTACAACTGTTTTATGTAACGTCAGCAATTTGGTGGTGTCTCTACGGGTTCAATGTTATGGAGATTAAAGAGAAAAAGAAATACTGATACAAACAAATCATGTCGATTTGGTTTTTCACACTAAGCTACGAGGCGTAGCTAAAGATTGCATGTATGGTGTATACGTGTATGTATTTTGTACCCAAATTTAGTCACTAGTAAATATATTTTTATATTATCAATCTGGGTGAAAACTGAGTGATAGATAACACACATGAATGTATATCAATTTATATGTCTAGTTAAAATACAGGGTTTGAAAACCGCTATTGAATGTATTAGATATTTCGTTTAGACATTTTATAATATTTTAACTGGCTTAATTATTATGAAAATGGTATTAGGTATCTTGGTTTTGCGTGAATATTATAAATAATATGGTAAATATTTTTATGTAAGTACTTCAGCAGATAAAGAAATATTACTATACATCAAAAATAGCTCACAATAACTCGAAGTAAATTGTTTGATTACAGTGATGTTCAAAATAGTGAGATATATATAAATCAATAAGGGTTATTAATAATTGTTTTCAATATTGCACACATCCACATATTTCATGAGTAATCAATGTCAAATTGTTCGTGCCTTAAAAGATGTACAAATATTATAACTTAAAATAGTTCATACCACTCATTTAAATATATGTATTTCATTTGGCGAAACTATAAAAAAAATATGAGATATAAATTTAACAAAACGTAACGTATAAGCTTATTTTAAATGCTGTAGAAAGTAATTTGTTAAAATAATGCAATATGTTTTAAGATTGTTACTAGATATTAAGTGTAGTTTAATAATATTGTAAAAATTATTACAATTGTATTTTCATAGCCTCAATACAAGAGTGTATTATTTGAAATAATGTCAGTCTCGGATTAATAACAAAGAAATCCACAAATTATGCCAACGTTTCAAAGCAATATGAAGGTATAGATTTTTCATAATTCTGCTGATAAAGAAATGATACTGAAATGCATAATTTGTTCTTTCTACGAGACAATATTTAAAAAAATAGGTAAGAAATCCAAGCTTCAAAATTTGATGTTCAATTAATACTGAATATAGTGAATAGAGTAAAATACAATTTTTCGGTTAGATATTGCATGTCCCTATATACATATTTTCAGCGATTAATGTATTTTTTCTTTTCAAATAATATACTAGTGCAGCCAGGCAGTGTATCAATATATATCGTATTATTATACTACATACTACACTAATTATACTACAATAACTACAGAATAAAAGTTTTATAACTCAAAAAGTCAGTTTTGACATAATAATAATTTTGTTAAATTTTAAAGTTTTTACACGTGATCTGTGAATCAAATATGAAAAAAGTAACGTTACGAAGAACTTTGATTTATATTTTTTAAAGTTTGTGGCAAATTAAAATTAGTTAAATGAAATTGATTATTTTGTAGTAGTTAAATATAATAACTTTCATACTGTGAAACACACAGTGTATTTACTAAAATATTTTATTCTCAATAATACCAAGGAATCCGAAATAATCGCAAGTATTATCATTTTGTAAATATCATGTATCATTTAAAGTTAATATATTATTTGTATAGATAAACTTAATATTGATCCAATTTTAAAACTGTGAGCATTTTTTTCAGACATCCATATTTTGTTGTACTTTGTTTTATTGTTAATGGCAAAATTTTAAATTAGTAACTTTAATATAATGTAATGAATAACAACCAAAATATTCATTATTACATTTGTCTGAATACAGTATAACATCGACCGATTCAATGGATTTATGCGAGCAATGGATGTGTTGATTTTTGTAGTCCCTTAATTTTTAGAAAGCATTATTTAAAAAATATTAAATGTAAAACATTAAATATTTATATAAAATACCAGTGAAGTTTCTGTTCATTGATAAAAAAAACAATAATACTAAATGCATTAATAAAAACACAATAATCCTTTGTACTTCATTCCACTTTATTTAATATGTCAGGACCGGTTTCGCTCATTGCGAGCATTATCAACTGATAAGAAATATAATTTAACAATGCTATTTATACAAAATTGAAAAGAAATTGCCAATTACATTAAAGTGATTCTAAAATAACACAAAATTAAAATGTTCAACACATCTAACATATAATTAAAAAGTCATCCCAGATTAATAAATTCAGAATGGCAATTGAAAGTAATTACAAATAGCATTGTTAAATTATATTTCTTATCAGTTGACAATGCTCGCAATGAGCGAAACCGGTCCTGACATATTAAATAAAGTGGAATGAAGTACAAAGAATTATTGTGTTTTTATTAATATAATGTCTTTCCACCAAGTATTGACAGTGAACACCCTAAAAGTGAATACTAAATGCATTATGATGCACAGGTGGAACGTTTTCCAGCATAAGTTTAAATCATTGACCGGTATTCGTTCAACATTTTGTATGGTAATTTTGCTCAATAAATTAGCTGAAAACCGTTTGAAAACCGTTTTCCGTATTCCGTACCGTTAGCCGAAAACCGTATTCTTTGATTTGTATATGAAACTTGTTAAGTATAAATCGGATTTTTTTTTACAAATTTCGTCATGTTTATTAAAACTTTGTTCATAATAATATGTACACAGATTTTTTCATTAGAATATTAAATTGCAATTACTTATTATAGTGAATACGATTGTAATATCATTAAAGATTTATTGCTAGTAAATAAAAAAAAATGTATTTTTAGTCCGTAGTAATGTTATATACAATAGACTGATAGATTAGATTATTATATATAGCGTGTTTTAAAAATATATTTTATGTTACAAAATGAAAATTTTATTTATTGAATAATAAAACAACAAATTAATAAAAAGCAATGCTTTATCAACACACGAAATTCAGATTTTCCATTGATTTGAAAACCACTGAAACCTGTGAACTAAATGTCCGATTGTTATGAAATTTTGACACGTATTATTTGAAGGTTGATATTTGGCTAGAATTATATTTATTTGTCAATAGTAGCGCCAACTATATGTCAACCTACGAACTTATTGAGTGATGAGTTAAAATGTATGTTTATTTTTTTTCAAAATAAATATTAATTTATTAATGATTTATGTTATTTTTTTAAAATAAGTAAAAAAAAAAACCTTATTTTGTTGTCAATTTATTGAAGAATTGTGAAGGAAACTGGGTGAATGCCAAAACTTTAAATTTTATTAGCCACCATGTTATAAGGCTAGTTGTGTGTTAAAAGCTTTCTCGAAAGTAATCTGGTAAATTGAATTGGATTGACGTGTCTTGTAAAAACGAGAAGTTGCATATTTCCGACACTTTTTATGCAGAAATTTAAACCAGCTGAAATACCAAATTATGGAGAATTTACAACAAGAAATGCTTCTAGGAATGCTCGAGAAGTTGATTGAAATTTAATCAAAATAAATCAGGAAATTTACATTCAGAAATCAAATTTTTATTGTCAAAGTTTAATCAAAATTGTTATTGTAATCAAGTTGAGAGATATTATATTAAATTATATTATTAAAGCATTGTTTATTGATTATGTTGGTTTGTACAATTAGCTGGTTTGGTTATTATTAAAATATATATATATCGAAAATACCCCTTAACAATGTATAAGAAGTAACTAATAATTATTATGCTTGCTTTTATTGTTTAAAAATAGCAGAAACCATGTTCTGAAACGTGACGACAAGGTATTTCATGGATTTTAAATTTTTGGTTTATTAATTAGCGGTAAACGTAATGTAACAATTGCCGTGTTTATCAGTGGTAGTCTAATAGTCAATTTAGTGTTGAAACACACACACGTAGCTATGGTCTGGAATAGTGATGGATAACCTTTTTATCTTGGCGTGTCAGAATTCTGAAAATACCTGGTTTGCAGCCGTAGTAAAAATGTTTTTCCTTCCTGCGCAAAGATCGTCCGTAAACGATGCGTGTCATAGGTAGGGCATCCAATCCCGTAATTTCGGGATCCCGTTCAATTTTCTTAACCCGAAATTCCGGGATTGATACGGCTGCGATCCCAGGATTTCGGGATTGAGAAATTTTGACCAAATCCCGAAAATTGACACGAAATTGGCAAATCGAGAATTTCACATTCCTCGGTGAGCTAAAAAAAAACGAGGTTTTGTGATAATCCGGAAAAAAGTATACCAAATCGAGAACTTCATTTTCCTCCGTGAGCTAAAAAAAACGAGCTTCTGTGCTTCAAATTCCTCGGTGAGAAAATCTCAATCCCGGGATTGGATACCCTAGTAATAGGTGACCCATCATTAATCTAAAATAGTTCTTCAGTCTGAGTTTCGCAAAAGTTTCGCAAAAAGATTCTTATAAGTGTTCTTTGCGATAAAAAAAATACCCAATTTACTCGTTCATGATTATTTCAAAATTTATTTCAACTGTGTAACATATTATAAAAGACTGTGGGGTCGAATGGTCAACTTCTTTTGCTTAGGACACGAGTTCGAATCCTAGTATAGACAGTTTTTAAAGATATATTCTTCAATCGATTTATGGATTTCTGTTCGATGGCATGGATGTATGTGATGTCTTAAATTTCTTCCTCCAACTAATAATATCCTAAAAATGGGGCGTAGCGCGAGCGATTAGCTTACCTATTTATGTTCTAGCCCTCTGTTTCCATCTCTACTATCTTCGAAAAAAAAAGTTTGAGCAACTCTTTCACATTTGGAGCGGACATAGCCAAAACAACAATGTATTATTTTGAGTTACTTATTCCTAAAATTGAATAAATACAATTTTGACTTGAAGCTAATGTTATATTGTTATGTATTCTTGTGATAAAATAAACATTTTTTGAATTAAAAGACGCGAAACATTACTAAAACATAAACAAGCTTAGAGATAAGCATGGGTTATTATTGTATCTATTTTTTAGCACAAAATGGTAATACAACTTTTTAGTCACATACAAATATACCAATATAAAAATTAAGGCGGTTATGGCTGTTGTGGCTTGAATACGTGCTACCGAAAACTCAAGAGTTATTAAATCACCAACGTCTTCTGATCAGATGGATTTCTTCTTCTCGGAAGGTTGTTGATGACTATCTTTGTTATGTACTCGACGAAGTTTCAAGACTTACAGGCTGTGAATCAAATAAAGGAATAGACGGAAAATCTAGTAAATAAACGTGTAGCGGCAATCAATCTCGACTGAAAAAAGTTCATAAAAAATCCACTTTGAAAATATTTTATTTAAATACAGCCTTTTAATTTGGATGCACATCTTTCGTAAAATTTTCCGAGAAATTCTATGTTATATTGTATTCCTTCAGCGTAATCACCTTAGACATGCCCTAATTAGACTTCCTCTTGCTGAACTGCGAACAGTGAACAGAAAATGTCAGGTAAGACAAGTAATTGTAATATTTTACTAAGAAATGCTTTTATCTAGAGTAGGACACATCGCTAACCGTTTTTGAAAATTGTGAACTTTGAAGTTGCAATTCTGAGAAAGGAAAATTAAAATCCATTAAAATTTTACTAATTTATCACACTGTGAAAGATCTTTCCGGGAAACAGTTCATTTTTCGATATCAAATTACCCCTTTAAGAAACTGTACATAAAGTTATTTTTCATGTAACTATAAACCGTATGATTTCCATTTTGAATTAAAATATTATATTTACTAATATGACCGTCATTTTGAAATCAAGGAAAGAAAATTCTTCAAATATAAAATAAACTGTAGGAAAAATACATTTTAAATTATTTTTTACAGCGTCTTTGGACGTCTTATTAGACTGAATGAAACAATACATTGTAACTGTTTGTCGTACGTGGACGAAACCAAATCGAATGCAAATCAACTTGGTGCGGCACGAAAATATCAAATAGTCTCCGACGCTATACAGTGTTCACGTGACAAAACGTGAAGTTTGTTTAATATTTTGGTTGGTTTTAAGCTGTGTTTTAATCACGTTCGCAGTGATTTTGCCCCAAAGCGTAGACGTAGTAAGCACATTTTTAGGTTTGATTTGATATTTTCTCATGCTATCGAAATATTGAATTTATGTCTTTATTATTAATTTTGATTTTTTAAAGATATTTTAATCCAACGGATTATCTGCGATTACTGACTAAATTTCTCGGAGTTTTTGGTATTGTAATAATCCCTAATGACTTTTACAAGATTGAAAGAAGTATTGATTTCTAGGTTGATACAATTCGTAGTTCTGATTACGAAAGTTTAACAGTGACGACTGAGATTTATATTATACTTTTTTATAAAATGTTTATTTTGCATTGTTTTTTTGTTTGTTAAAGTATAAACAATATTTAATTTATAAATAGTATGTTTTTGTTATCCTTGTCCAATTATACATGTTTTTACAAAAAAAATAGGTGGCTCCCGCCCCTGTAACAATTTTTTTTAATGCGCTTTATGGCCAGGAAAATTTGGGGACCCCTGCTCTAAAATCAAATAGGTCTTACTGTCAACCGAAAATTATATCGGAATTCATAACGAATGATAAAAAGCATATACCGTCAGCATATAAAAGTATATATATGCCGTCAGTCAGTCTTTTTATAAAATCCAATGACTAAGAATGAAATACCTGAAAAATGAAAGTGTTTTACATTTGACACAAAAATGAAAAGAAGAAAGGAAAATTTGAATCATCTTTAATCAGACTTTGGTGCCAGTTGATTGGATTCTTGGTTGAAACATAAATTTCACATACGTGCAAATATTGATTGCCAAGCGAATATAAGAATGGAAATTGAGGACCACTAGACGAGATATTAGGTTTTAAAAAGTATAGATATCGGCGATGAAAATGAATATGGTGGATAGCTAGAAAGATAATTTGAAATATGATGACTTTGTTATTCCACACTTCACAGGTTTTTTAACATATTGTCGTACATTTTTTACGTCTTTGAGAGGCATCTTCAGAAAAACAATTTATATTTATTAGGATTAACCCTTCCTGATGTAAGTAATTAATTTTTAATTAGTACTATTAGTATCTAAATCTTTCTCCACCCCCTGCTTAAAGTAGGAAAGAAAAAAACTCATTCTTCATTTTGTAATTTATATGTTAAGAATTAAGTTTTAGTTTGTTTGTAAATTACCTTACGATAATTTTTCTGTAAATGCTTCTCAAAGTTGTGTCACAATTTGTTTCACAACCTGTGAAATTATGAAGTAATCATATTTTATTTTCATGAAAATGAACTTTCATAAAATTACCGCTGAACCCATCGAAAATATTAATAGAAATGCTTAAAGTGATGATGATGATAATATAAAATGACCAAGTATGACTATTTATGTTTAAATGAGAAAAAAATTCAACCATTTTTCTTTTTTGAATTAAAAATACGTTTTCTTCTTAGAGAGCAGTTTCCATTATTATTAAAAGTTATTACGTGTAGAAACCTCTTTCAAAATTAAATGGGATTTTCTCGCAACAAAAAAAGCAATTTGCTGAAATTCTGTTGAAATACGTGTTTGGCGCTAAATGTATTCATAAAAATAATTGTTTATGAATTTGCAAAGAAAATCTCCGTTTCACGTCGTCGCTTAAATCTTTGAATTCATTTACACTTCATCCACGGCTGACTCTAAATGTTACGCGTAACTGAGTTAAAGTAAGTTTTATGTAAAAATAATTTCTATCTTGCGCCAGACGCTTAAAGAAATTTTTGTTGGAATTTCGTATCAACTTGCACGATTGTTCAAATGAGATAAAAAAAAAACGAAATTGTCTAGATTGAAGAGAATTACTATATCACAAGTATTTGTTTATATTTTATTTTCAAAAACAATATTTTCTTGTAAATATTTAAAAATGACATAAAATAAAATAGACCTTAGAAACTTTAGCCTAAAATAGACCTTAGGAACTTTAATATTGAAAAAAAAAATCAGAAGCGTAGGTAACGTTAAGCGTATCAACATATTTTTGAAACCATAAGTGTCTAAATAAAAATTATTAATACAGAAAAAATGAAACGGTATTTGCTCACAGAGTGTATAATCCATTGCTTAACAAACCCACCACCAATGAATGCATTGTTTGTAAGAAGATTTACAAAGATGAAAAAAAATGAACAAAATGTATATATTTTTATTTTAAACATTGTTTCCTAAACTATGCAGTGCATTTTTATTGCTTCATACAATTAGAATACTCATCGTTCTCCTAGCTGATTTTTCTTCGATTTATTGGTTTTATAAGATGGTCCCGTCACAAATATTTCTCACATTGATATTTTTTGTCATATATTTGCTATCCCCTTTTATTTTATAACTATTTACAATAATAATTATTGTTTCGGAAAGTGTATTGTCTGCAACAGCACAAACAAGTGATATATTTATAATAATTCAATAATACATATAGCTTGTGTTATTGACCAATCAATAAAGATACTGATTGTTGACCTTTTGTAAAACTATGAATATCATGTCGCTGTCAATGACATACAGAGATTTAATGATGCGGACATAAATCATCAGTGTCAAGGTTAATATAATAAATCATTATTGGGATGAAGCAATTGTATGTTACAATAAGGGCGTGTCCCATTATTAATGTAATGGAAACATTGTTCTTTCGTAGTACTTCCACTAAGCAATCAAAGAAATAAAGAGAAAAACAAAAACATTTTACTTTTAATAATGTAAAACTAACGGAAGAGAAAAATATGCCACAGGCAAAAAACATTTAAAAATAAAACTTTATTCTCAAGTAAGAAGTACTTGCTATACCTGTAAGAATTGCTGCAAAACTTTCAAGATAAGTTTTCCAATATTCCTTATCAAAACCTAAACAACAAGACAAACAAAGCATCAAACTTTACATTCTGTTCTCAGGAAATATTATTTTTTCATGAATATTTTAGTATGAATTATTAAGTTTTTAATGTAATCAATTATTTACACTGTTGCTCTTTGTATAATATAATATACGGTAATTTGAATAATTTTCAAAAAATCGAAGACTGAAAGACTTAATGTCTCAGATTCCTCTGAAGCACTTAGTTTCCCAATGTCGTCAAAGATAGAGGTTCAAATTCTGAATTGTATGTATGTATATCAAAGATGTATGGTTAAGATGAGACCATAAAACGACGACAACAGATAAAACTTGATAAAACGCAAACGCAGTTAAAGACTCGTCAAGAGAAGACGAAATTATAGTTTATAAAAAACTAGAATTTATATATTTGCTATATTAAATAATTTGCAGGATTAGCTTTGCAAAAAAAATGTGAAACGACAGTAAAATAAACTTTCCGAGTAAAAATAATGAAAAAAAAAGAAACAATTATGATGTTTTTTGATCTTCAACTATTTTCAAACAATATACATAACTATTTCAGCATCAGGTAATCGCCAGAGCTGTTATGAGTATTGTCAATTTTTGTGAAACACGACAAAATGTTTTCTTAATAATTATTTGTGCAATAAAAATATTGTTAATGAATATTGTCAGGCATGTAGCCGAGTGATCGAAGCTCTTGATTTCGGTTATTGTGTCCACTGGTGTTAGAGACAGGGAGTAGCGAGAACGGTTTGTTAACAACTAGTCATGTTCTAGCTTATCCTATACTCTAAAAAAAGAGACGCTGAGCATCCGAACAATAAACAGTTCTCATAGAAAAACTCACATTGTGATAAAGTTCATTAGAAGTAAGTACAATTAATACACACTGAGAGTGGACATGGTTAGAAAAAATAACAAATTATTTAGTTCTGCAAAATTATGTAAAAAAGTAAATGGTGGTTATTTTGGCATTACGTAGTTGTCGCAACTGTGGTGAGCAACATCTCATGCAGATATTTGATGACCTAGTAATAAAATCTTACCGTGGTAACTGAGTGCGCCGCACACTTTGCTCACACCACGAGCCAGCCCTGTGTGAGATCCGTCACGGAAGTCAACTACGTTAACCACTGCACTAGGGACCCAATAAGTAACCATTACGTCACGTCTAGATAAATACATACTGAATTAGGTTATTATATTACAATGCTACAGCATTTAGCATATACTAATTACCATTTATATCTAGAATACAGATTGTATACAATACAAAGATAAATAATTTCCGCCAGAACTAGTATAATGGTTTTTGTTTTATTTAAATAAGTTCCAAGGCAATAAAACATTCCCTAATGAACAATGTTTATCCTTCAAAGTATTATCGCTGAAACAAGCATGCTTTCTATTTGACTTTGGTGTAGCAAATAATGAAAATTAATAATGAACTCTTAAAGGTGTGATAAGTAGTTTTTCTCAGGTAACGTTTTCTCGAAGGTAAAATTAAAAAGGAATTATTTCCACCCTGGGTCAGATGAACTTGTAAAGAAAAAAAGTAACTTCGCAAGCAAGCAGTATAGATTATGTTTTTATGGGTTTCTTACAAGACGTTTTATTTTCATTGGACAATTTTGTTGGTATATTGCATATTCTCCAAGGGATAAAAATAACTTTGAAAACCTTTTCATAACTTAAATATATGTAGTATATTTTTTATTATCACCATGGAGTGAAAAACTACAATCAACGAAAAATCCAAAAATTAAATGAAAATGTTATTATTTCATAGTCCAATTGTTTTATATATACTATAATCAGTTAAATTATTACTTGCTTATCAATCCATATTCAACCTCTTTTTTCTCTAGGCCATAACAAAATTTGTGCTATGTAGAGTAGCCCGTAACATATCATTAGTAATTAACATTTTTTTTTATATCCATATCCGCTCCCAATGTAGAGAATGTGGCCTCCTAATGAAGTTTTTTCAACGGAAGTTTTTCTACGAAAACTATTTGTTACTCCGTCGCTCAACCTATTTTATTCAAAAATAGTGGTAGGGATATAAGGATAAGGCTAAGACAGGACTAGTGGTTAACTAATCGATCTCACTTCACCCAGTTATTAAAGGATTGAAAAGGGTGGGAGGGAATTTTTAGACATCACAAACACCCATTCGTTAGAACATAAATCGATAAATCGATCGAAAAAATGCTACTTGTACTGGAGCTCAAACCCAGCAGCTCATAACGCTAGGCGTTGCGCCACAGGACCCGACAATAAATCACATAATATATGTATGTTTATTTATGTTAAATATATATAAATATGCAAATGTAGCTTTACAATTTTAGACGAAAGTGCTTCACAGAGACATCACACACAAACATATAATTAATGTATCCATTTATTCATTTGTTTACTTACAGTTTTGAAGAATATATCAAATTTTCGAAAAAGCATAAATTGATTAATAGTGGTTTGAGTCGCAAGTAAAAGCCGAACGGGCCACAGATTGAGAATAACTTATCTAGTCTTTTTTCTGTGTTAACTAAGTTAGAGGTCATTGAATGCGCTATACGCCAACAATATAACATATACCTCAACTCTTCAATGTTTGAGCATCTGAGTAACAAGCAGTTTCCGTCAAAAAAAAACATTTGAGATATTTTCATTAGGAGGTCATAAGCTTTCCATTGAAAGGACATGATTAAAAAAACATATTTCTTTATTAAATTCGAATTGTTCAAATTTAATATTGAAATTCCACCAAGCACCTTCAGTCGAAATCTTAAATCATATTTCTTTAATTAAGAATTTCGACTGAGGGTGCTTGATGGAATTTCAATATCAAATTTGAATTGTTTGAATTTTGTATTTTTCCATGAGTTTTGTCGCTAACGACTCGGGTTTCGCCTTTCGGCATCTTCAGGCATCCCCATAATTATAACAAACCCACTTAATTCATTGAAAATTGTATACATTCAATTTTCGCTAATTTACATTTTAATAGCCTTTTAACTAAGTGATCTACTTATATTTTTGTATATAAACGATAAAAACTGTTTACTACGCGTCAGTTCAAGTACATCCGTGCACTTGGAATGCCTGAAGATGCCTAAAGGCGAAACCCGGGTCGTTAGCGACAAAACTCATGGAAAAGTACAAAATTCAAACAATTCAAATTTTATATTTCTTTATTTAAAAAAATGAAATTCTACACTTTTACTTCACTATATGCATATGAATATTTTGGGTGTATATTATCTTAAAAATATATTTATTGACGACGGCAGCTATAATTAATAATGTCATGAAGTGTCAATTAGATAAAACATATTAATGTATTTGTTCTAGAATAACTCTGGCGTGCTACACATGGGCGCAGTTAAACGTAATACAAATCAATAACAAATAAATTGAATTGAATTTTCCTCAAATATGTATCTACAAAGTTTTTTTGTTTAAAATAAAGCTTTGACGAAAAGAAGATATTTGAAAGAAATTGAAGTACCTTTGATTATTCTCATTTCAAAAGTAAAAGAAATAAATGAAACTTTCTTAATTAGTTCGTAATTGATTCGAAACTTTGCTTATCAAAAATCACTAAACGATTGATTGTGTTATTATCTTTCAGTGATTGCTAGATTACAGTATTTAATGAACTGTTTTCCTAGAAAGATAAGAAAAAACTTTTTTTTTAATCAAATTTCTATGTTTACTTTTAAAAGTAAAGATTTATTATTGAATCGAGGAAAAAAAGCTTCAAATATTTTGGTTTAGTATATTTCTTTAGGTTTCTAGGAATATTTTTCGTGGATTTTTATACAACGGAAGCATTTTATGAAATGGTGTTTCTTGAAAATGCGCCGCTTAACCTCAATAAGTGGCCATGTTTATGAAACGAGGAAAATGAAGAGTAAGAAAAAAACAGATTTGCTTTAAACTTTTCGAAGGGGTGTCTTCTTTACTTATATATTTTTTCGACCGGTAAGAAATATTTTTTGTAACCAGGTAAACCTTTAAATAATGAAATTGTATCATTATAAAATGATACTGAAATTTTAAGAACTCATATAAACTTCCATTTGTGTGAATATATTAAACTAGAAATATAATAACCATACAACAAACGCCTGCTTAGACGCAAAAAACGTGAGTGATGGGGATATCTTTTCACCGAAGGCAATGTAAACGGTTTCTATTTACTAGCTCGCTCGGATCACTCGTCAGATCACTCGGCCACATCCCGTGCACCGCATTTATATTGTTTTGTATTCGGCTGGTCTAAATGAGACTTAAATTATCGTTAAACACCTCCTGGTCAAATACTCCATTATGCTTCTAATATTATAAAAAGATAGTGAAAGACATTGAAGAGATATAAAGAGACCGATTACGAAAATGATTTGATTTTTTATCTTATATAAAATTTCAAATAACCAAAAGTTTTTCACCATGCCTTCATTTTAAGCTAGACTAACTTGTAACTTTCGCTTTAGTTTTCGTCTAAAAAGTTCTAATAACATAGCACACGTTTTAAGAATGACGTAATTTACGCTGTCGTTTTTCGTCTCAACGCCCGGGAATAGTTTGGCATGAAAAACTATTTTTCCCTATCGCAAACTGATCGATATCATCATAAGAAGCAATTGCTTTGCATAGTCACGAGCTGTCGGAGCGGTGAAAATCTTACCACCGTATTTTGCACGTGTAGCGTTGCATACTAACAATATCTTAATATTAAAACAAAAGTTCAAGGGAAAATACTGACAAAGAAAAATACAGCTATCTATTGTAAAATTGTGAAAATTTAAAATTAAATGCTGTTAATAATTTTTAATTGTAATTTTATACCGCGGTTGTACGAATTTATTAATTTACTTAGAAAACTCTGCTATTAATAAAATTAATTCTTAAAAAAATAGTCTCAAAGTAGAGATTAATAAATCTTGTGAATCTTTGTTTAAGGCGAATAATTAATTTATTAATTTCTCGGAAAGTTTATTATCAATTATTTCCTATAGTTATAGACATTTTCATAACTAAATGTTAATATTTTTTTTTTTTTTTAAACCATGTCCGCTCCCAATGTGGAGCATATGGACTCCTAATGGAGTTTATCTCAACAGAAGTGTTTCTACGAGAACTGCTTGTTACTCAGTTGCTCAATCTCTCTTTTTTTCAAAGAGAGTAGGGATAGAAGAATAAGGCTAGGACAGGATTAGTGGTAAGCTAATCGCTCTCGGTACGCCCCGTTCATAGGATAGGATGGGTGAAAGGGTGGAATTCAAGACATCACATACATCCATGCCTTTGAACAGAAATTCATAAATCGATTGAAAAATCAATTTATAAAAACTGTCCGTACCGGGATTTGAACCCGGGCCCTCCGTAGCCAAAGCCAACAACGTTAACCACTCGACCACACAGGGGACCTATTATTATTATTTACCTGATTATAATTATAATTTTTTTCTGCTTCCTTCAAAGCTGTATAAATTTAGTATGTTTCGAATCTTTAACTTAATGTTTCTATGTATTCGTTGATTTTACAGGGGCTCTGGAGTTTTGATAGTGTTTTGTATTTTATGGCTAGTCTTAAATATATTACCCTTCTTTGTTGTAGTTTTAAACAAAAAAAAACTTCATTTCAACATGCTATGTAAAATAATACTACCTAAAAGATACGCTTTTTAGGTAAGTAATATTTTGGAACACAAAATTTTTAAATCATAAAAATGAAAATTGATCGCAGAAAACTGTTCAACCAACAAGTTTAAATACACTTATACATAGAAAGTATCCCGGCTCAAGTATTTTGTTACAATCTGACAAAAGATTGACAAAATTTTAATAATTTATTAAGAATAGCGCCTCAAATAAACTTGAATTTTTTTTTGTCGATCATATAGAGAATAGCCTGTCAAAACATCTATACATAGTTCTAAAAACAGCTGTTTTGCACTATATTTTTATAAAAAGAAAAGTTATAGATTTTTCAAATCAACGTGAGCTATATCAAAATACTGCCATTTTTGTGATTTAAGCTCTAGATTACTCACATTGAAAAGATTATTTATTTTAAAGCTACTCCATCAAAAAATACGCAATTGTGATCATTTGAATCAAAATTGGTTTTTTTTTATAAAATGCAAGCAATTCATTCGTAATTATAGAATTTAAATATTAATGGATTTATAAAAACAAGTAAGCAATGAAAAAAATTAGCAGTGGAAAACTAAGAATAATGTAAAACGAAGAAAAATGGTTGGAAAATTTATCAGGTAGAAAGACTTAGTTGATTTATACCTGCCACGAATAATTAACGAACGATTTTTTGCAAAGCAAAGCTTAGTCATTTAAAAATACCTATATAACATTTTTATTAAGAGCGAAAAATAGTGACAAATTTTTCACTCACGTATGATGTAAAAAAATATTTTTTTTCCGGCAACCAGGTTGACCAGATATTACAGAGACCGTTTCCTCAGATAAAATATTTTGTTTGGACTTTGCTGGATATTTTCTTATGTTACTTCCTCTCTGAACGGCAGGAGCTCAGTAGCAGTGAGTTGATCAAAGAGATTTTTGTAACAATAGTAGACACTTAACCGGGTCACACTCAGGTCGTTGCAACATGCGTAAGCTGTAATGCCCTTGCCTGTATGATGAGAAAATATATACATCGTATGTTTTATAAGTATAGTTCATGTTCTAGAACGCAGGCATAAGTCAATCGAGATCGGTTATTGATATTATTGATGTGCCAGAGATAAATGTATTGCAGCCATCTTTGCATAAATCGTATCCCTTAAACAATACCTTCACAACCCCAAATGTTATGTTACAGTAAATCGTGTTTAAAGTTTTCAACATTCATTATTTCTTTGAATATAAATTAAAACTCAACTTAACTATACCATTTAGATACTGCATACATATTATTATACTTTTTTAATAGAATGAACTTAACTATTTAATTTAAGATTTCGACTGAAGGTGCTTGGTGGAATTTCAATATTAAATTTGAATCGTTCAAACTATGTACATTCTTACAGATTTTGTCACTAACGACCCGGGTTTCGCCTTTCGGCATCTTCAGGCGTTCAAGTGCACGGATAAACTTGAAAAAAAATATATATCGACAAAACAGAAAGGACACTGAACACCCGAGCTTTAGAACATATGGCAGCTTTTAGATTAAAAAAAGACACTCTACTTTTGCTAATCACTTAATTTTGGAAGGACACGTGTTCAATCAGGAACAAGGGATAAAAATGTTACACCCAAATACGGACAGTCATAAGCTCTTTTTCCAGGAAATTTTGGAAATAAATTTAGCACAATTGCATAGTCTTCCGATTTTAAATGAAATATTAAACCTTCCGGGATCTCCACTTCTATACCCTATATAAATATAATCATAAAACCTTTGCCGACAAACAAATAAGTATAATTCTTGAAACTACTTACTACTCAAATCTGTGGGCATTCCCATGAGCTTATCCTTTTCGCCAGCAATGGCTTTAAACTCAATGATACATTTATTTATTATATAAACACGAAAAATTTATTTTCTAAGCGTCAGTTTAAGTTCATCCGTGCACTTAAACGCATGAAGATGCCGAAAGGCAAAACCCGGGTCGTAAGTGACAAAATCTGTGAGAATTTACATAGTTTGAAAGATTCAAATTGAACTTAACTTTATTTAAATTACGGCTGTGTTTTTACGGATTTTATGAAAATATTTGATATTTTAATACAGCAAAATTTACAAATAGTACTTGCTAGAGATACGGTAGTCTTACATTATTATAAATAATGGCCAGACAGTTGATTTGACATTCACAGCGAGAAACTGACACTTTGTGGTCTGCTGCGGTATTGTCCTAGGATCACGAAATATTTGATTTGAAATGCTACGTTGCTAGAATATATACCGGGTGTTGAAAATTTTATTTAATGTTTAGGTTGAATACAACCGCTGTGGAAATTTGTTTTTTTCCAGTATTTCTAAAGTAACTTAGAAGATAATTAGTTCCTAAAAATATTCTGTAGTTAGAAGTACATTTTATAGGTGAATAATCGCACTATCGCATTTTCTAGATTTTATTATCTGCGTGAGGTTTAACTGTATGTAACGAAGAAATACAATTTTCCCTTTTAAAATCAGTACAAATGCTTTTTCATTCCAACGTTGCTTTTAAACTGTGATATCATGTTTTTTAAATGTTAGTTTAACACAGAAAAAAAGCCTAAAAAATATTTTATTTTTAAAAGTAAGCAATACATTAAAAATATGACAGATGATAAGGATGACCCATCCTCATATTGTTTCACCAACTCCCATAAAATTCAATATGAAACTCATTTATACTTATCAGTTTCTACTCCTTAATCCTTTTTTCCATTTTCTCATTTAAAGAAAATGTAATATTTTCAGTGACTTAAAAATAATTCCAGACATATTCATTAAAATATAAAGCTTTGTGATGATATAAATTGATGATAATAAATATAATCATCACAAATCTTTTAAGCTACATAATGCTACATATTTTAAATTTATAAGGATTTAATTATGAAAAACGTTTTGCTAAAAGTCAAATCCGCTTTCATAAACGTTGTTTTCATTTCGCTATAAATAACGCTGCATTCATTGCCTTAAAGTTATCACAACGTAAATAAAGTGGGCGATTTTTTCATACATACATATGTATATTCCAATCAACGTTAAGAATCTAGCTTGACTTGAATACCAAGACAAGCCATATTTTAAGCTTTGATATTTTTTTAAGGCTGTTTTAGGTGGAACGAGTAAATTCTGATTTTTATTTCAGTAGAGATTATTTAATTCCCAAATGAATACTTATTGCGACATTTTAAAATCTGTTCGAGTCAAAAGCATAATATAAATGAAATATTTTAACAATATTAAGGGAAAAAAATGAATTTCGCCACTCTTTGAAAATCCATACAATCAATATTTGAAATCAGATGCAATAATTTTATCATTTTTGTATTAACACGTATATCATATTTTTGCTTTTTAAAGTTCATGTTGCTTTCAGTTTTATGTCTACACATTATTAAAACTGTACTCTGTCACGTAGTGTAGACTGAGGCATTATAAATAATCTGATACATATGTATTTGAAGAATACTGAAATATTGCAATAATTATTTTTTTTATGATTAAGAAAATCTTTCCAGTAATTCGTTGTTAAGTGCTTTAAATGATACTAACTTTAAACATGTTCACTGTTAATTCTTGTTAGATATGTAATATAAAAAAAGAACCAACTTTGATATGAGTATTCATCTTTTTTAATTAAGTTCAGCACTTGTTTTTTCGTCACTGATGGACAAATCTGACATCAGTTTATTTTTAACGAAACGAGACTACTAACATAAAACTGATAACTAAAAAATGTTAATTTGTAATTGTAATAATACATAGAAACTTAATTTTACTAGGTATAATAAATTTAATGCTTTTATTTGACGTATTCTACAGAGTATATTTCCTGAAGAATAAAATTTAAATATTTTAATAACTATGCTTCTCAATAATGTTGATTTTGAGAAAATACTACTTTTTTTTTCCATTAAAAATGCTAAAAGAAAAGTTTTTATTTCATTCCACGCATTCATAAAACTTTTGTGTGACTTGATAGTTATCATACCCCAAGACAAAAGCTTTCTACGGAAAAAGTTTCAATTACTTATTCATTCATGTACATGCTTAACGAAACCAATTTTCTCGTGACCTTTATTGGAGTAAAAGAGAGAAGACATAAATCTGTCTGTTTGAAATTACTTAATCTATACACCAGGAAATTTTCGAGCACGCTTGATTTTTACGACTCTGTAAATACTGCATTATTGTTATACATTATTTCTACAAGTGTAATCTTTTATATACTACGTTATATGTGATTACAGTTATATTTTCTGTTTTTAATAACAATACATCATTTATTTTTTACTAATATTGAAATGGTTTATGAAAAATGAATTTAAAAAAAAGTTCTTCTAAAATAATGCACGAATTAATCAAGTGATACGAATATGTTTCAGATTCACTTTTGGGGTGTTTACTGAAAATACTTGGTGTAAAGGCATTGTATTAATAAAAACACAATATTCCTTTGTACTTCATTCCACTTTATTTAATAGGTCAGGACCGACAATCGGTCAACCAGAAACGGTCCTGACCTATGAAATAAAGTGGAATGAAGTACAAAGGAATATTGTGTTTTTATTAATGTTTCAGATTAACAGTATTTGAATAATGGTTGTATATAAAAGTGAAGTAATCATGAGGTTTTAAACTACTCCTCATATGCCACAACTGTTGATATTTCAGACTGTTGTAATATAGCGTTAATTATGATTACTTGACATGAAAATGGCTTAATATTAATTTCTGTCGAGGTACGAGTTTAAATACAAGTTCAACTTTTTATTATATTAGTATACCTAGTATCCATTAGTATTTTTTATGGCGTTTCAGTCCGGGAAGAACCTCGGCTGACTCATCAGCAAGTTTTGAATGCACGATTCGGGTTGTGTCATGCATGTGTTCCTTATGATCAGTCTCCTCCACTTTACTCAACCCTCCGTCTTCTTACACCAATTGCTGACAATATAGTCATAATCACTTTTCCATAAAGATCTTCCAGCTCGGCCAATTGGTATTAAGTGCAACATTTAAACGCGGCAAGCTACTCAGAATGCTAATCTCGTTTTCAGCGAACGAGAAAAAATGCTGAAAACTCTACGATAACGCTAAACCTGTCGCCTTAGTCACACATACAGACTCGGTTACGCTTAAACCAATTTACGAAGAATTAAAATGCTCATTTCATGAAAGCTTTTCCATATTTGTGTTTGATTACGCACACATGCATTTAAGTTTTAAAGATCTGTTCGTCGAATATTCCAGACAAATTATTTTAAATAATATTGTAACGTTGTGTAATACAACATATAAAAAGGTCGGGAAGCTATTGCAGTTAGTGTTGGGAGAATATTCAAAATGAATATTAAAATTTCGTAGCGTTTATTAATACTTATTAAACCATATATCGTATGCATTCGCTTTTTCTTTAGGCATTTTAACGCCACTGAATAAATTATATGAGATGTAGAAGAAGCGGTTGCATGGATAGTGGGTACATATTTGAGTACCACAGGGAATGTAATAAAAAAATCATGATTCTAAAGGATCTGACTTTGTATGGCCACTTAGCAATCCATACTGAAATTTAATGCTGCATTTACGCCCGAAGCCCAATTTTACGACATCGTGTATACGGCTACGTTTATGTGCAGGTTTATAGTTTATGTTTACATATATGTACATATTTATGTGCATGGTAAGACAAAATTACTTACCCTGTATTTATTTTATGTCTTGGGAAAAGTATTGGAAAAACTATTTATTGACTTTTATTTTGCATTCAATAGCACTTCGAGCTGTCATCAAAGTTTCTTTGAGTATAATTTAACAATAAATTATAATTACTATGTAAAACATATGTATTTAATCTTTGCAATGCTATTGATATTTATTGGAAAGTTAATGGTTATTTTAATAACATTTATATAACAATTATATGAAGAATAGGTTCTGCGATAAAACAGGACGGAGGAAATATTACACACTATATATTTATATCGTATCTTTATATCAGTTAAGTACATAAAAATTTAAAAAATTAAATAAATGTTATATAACATGCAATAATAGCAAATTGTAAACATAATAAATTTAGATGATTAAACCCGCTAGGAAGGGCTTTCCTTAAAAGTTCGGATAGTTTTGATGTATTTTCCTCGGTCATTTTTTATATCAGAATATCAAAATGAATACTGAACCAAGAGTAGCTTAATTTATTAGTTGATAGTCACAAATACAAACTTAGTATCAATGAAAATCAGTACGAACGGACAAGTTAACTGCCAATTGCTATCGTGCTATTATGAAGCTTGGCTAAGATTAACTGAAGAGGATTAGAGAACAAAAAGTCTAACTCAAAACTTCTAAGCCTGTTGATTACATTTTCTCATTCAATAATCTTGACTTACATAGGTCACGATTGTGAAAGCGATTATACGAAGAAAATATTTCAAATCTGTCACAAGAAAGTAATGAATGCTAACGATCACGGACAAAATAAAAGAAATCGGAAAAATGTTTTAGAATATTTTGTTTTAAATAAAGATTTATTTTTTACGTTCTAGTGGCTAAGAAAACAATTATTAAGTAGTTTTGTTTCAACGAAAAACTTCTCATATGCAACCTTTCAATCGAAAAAAAGGCGTAGCGAGAAAAAATAGTCCTTTTTTAGAATATACTAAAAACCGACCTATTTTAAATTTTGTTATAACAGTTCATAAAGCCTCGATGGAAGCGAATGTGATTTTAAGGCTATAAAACAATTTAATTGTTTGATTACTTTGAGTTTCATGGAAAATTTGAGTATGCAAATGGTTCCATATTACCATTCCTCAAAAAATTTCAGGTTAACAACATCTTGGCTGCGAGAAAGCGTCAGTATATAAAGTTTATGGGTCAAAAGAGCACTCTTAACAAGGACAACTACTTAACTACGACGAGCAATATAAAAATTAAATTCTTTATAAACATTAAACTTAAAATATTGAATTGATAAACGATTATATATACAACATTTTGTAATCATAACAGTTTTAACTATCAAAACCGCTTTTACTTAAATTAGTTAAAAACGCGTTTTTTTTTTAGTAATGCCTGTCTTCCAAACATTCACTTTTAACACCATGTTTTAATACAAAGAAAACCATTATCAACAAAGAAAGAAACTGATCGCATAATCAATAAGCAAATGCGCTTATATTAAAATCATTTTTCTAAATTTGAATCGTTCAAACGATGTACATTCTCACAGATTTTGTCACTAACGACCCGGGTTTCGCCTTTCGGCATCTTCAGGCATTCAAGTGCACGGATTAACTTGAACTGACGCTTAGCAAATGAAAGTTTCGTGTTTATATAAGATATAAATGCATCACTGAGTCCAAAGCCATTGCTGGCGAAAATGATGAGCTCATGGGAATGCCAACAGATTTGAGTAGTGAGCAGTTTCAAGAATTATATAGTTTGTTTGTCGGCAAAGGTTTTATGATTATATGATTTTATGATTATATAGGGTATAGAAGTGGAGATGTGGGAAAGTTTGATATTTCATTTAAAATCGGAAGATTTTGCAGCTGTGCTTTGTTGATTTCTAAAATTTCTTGGAAAAAGAGCTTATGACTGTCCGTATTTGGGTGTAACATTTTTATCCCTTGTTCCTGATTGAATACGTGTCCTTCCGAAATTAAGTGATTAGCAAAAGTAGAAGTGTCTTTTTTCAATCTAAAGGCTGCCATATGTTCTAAAACTCGGATGATCAGTGTCCTTTCTGTTTTGCCGATATAAAACTTTGCCGATATAGAGCATTGCAATCTATAAATCCCGGATTTATTTAAGTAATGTATTTTATCTTTATTATTAACTAATAATTTGCCTAAAGGTTTTCTAGGTTAAAATTATGGCTTTAATATAGTCGAATATTTATTATATTTGATACAAACGAATATGTATTATTTTCAAAATGTAATATAGTGTTTATTGCTGAAAAACAGTATTTATTGTATCTTTAATTGTTGAATATAACGAATATTTTATGACATAAACAAATTTTTATCGATGTTAATAATAATACGAGTTTTATTTCTACAGCGTCCATATATACAGCGAGAAATAATGATTTAGTTTACTATGAAAACGACAAAAAAATAACTAAATGTATTTGCCATTCTCATATGTACAAATTGAAACATGCGAAGACAATTGGCACTTAAGAAGGGGATGAAATTTCATATGGCCCGAATATTTTATGTCGCCTGTAATAAAGCTCATGGCAAATAAAAGAATAAGGTCTTTCATTGGAATACATAAATGAATATCAATATTCGATTTCATATTTAACAGAAAAATGTATTCTGAAAGGGAATTTCTTCATATTAACTACATATTAAAATTATCATTTATATTAATTACATTGGAGTAAAAGTTTTACAAACGTATTTAAATATTTGTCGTTTGGTGGTTGATAATAGCTTTCTCGTCACCCATAAAACATTTTTTGTAGAATTTAAATGAATTTTGAGGTGATTTAGTAGAAATTCATTTTTAATATAATATTCAACCTGGTAACTTTGTTATTCCACTGATTGTGCTACAGATTGTGATCTGCCTCTCTGAGAAGCATGTAAATCTAAAGAAGCTTGTCAAAGAGGCGATACGCGTGCCATAATTTGTAAAACAATCAGCTGATTTACCAAGTTATCAAATTTGATCAATTGAAATATTTTACATTGTAACTTTATGCTTTTTTTATTATAAAAAAAACTGTATTTATTGTGTCAAAATATATAATACAATTCTGATTAGAGCTTGTTTGCTTGTTTGAAATCGCATAGAAATTAATTTTCTCTGGACTAGGCGAACATCGCGAATAATTTGTCTGTTTTCGTAAATAAACATAATTGTAATTTTAGAAGGCTTTTTGAGCTTAGGATAGGCGAAACCCGGGTCGTTAGTGACAAAATCTGTGAGAATGTACATAGTTTGAACAATTCAAATTTATTAATTTATTGTTGTTATATACAAATTTTAATAAAATATTCATTTCAAATAATCTACAAAAAATGATTTATTTTATTTTTTATATATATCGACTGTGGAAAGTTACTTTTATATACATAAAAATTAATGTTTCTTTGTTTATCTCGTTTGAGTCCCTGTACCATTTATCCGATTGCAATGTAGCTTTTGTGAGTTAATGCGCGCATATTCGCAAAAGTTTCTGAACTAAAACAACCATTTTACAATGAGTGGCGTGCAACAAATGTGTTTTTTGGTATAGTTAAGCGGCAGTTCAGGCTTTCAGTGAAAAAGATGATGAACAATATCATCGAAGCTACAACTTTCAATGAAAATTTGAAAGCAGAAGATGTACTGTTGCCACGCATTTCAACGATGATGAAAGATATGTCATTTGATTTCAAATTTTTATTTGCAATGACCATCAACAAATCACAGTGACGATCGCTACAAATATGTACACTTAATTTGTAAAATCCATGCTTCTCACGTGAACAGGTGTATGTGGCTTGCTCAAGCATCGGAAAACCTTCTAATTTATTTGTGTACGCACCAAATAGAAAAACAAAAGATATTGTGTTTTCAAAAGCACTCAAATAAACAGATTTAAAACACAAACGATTTCTTTTTTTGAGTGGTATTACAATTTCCAGTACTTGCTAGCTTTAAATAAAACATTACGTTTATATTTCTATCTTATTTAACAAAAGAAGCATCGAAAAAAAATTGCAAACCCGTATTCGCTATAAATTGTAATATAAATTGAATGGAAAATGTAACAGTAAACCACTGAAACCAATTAAGAAACTCAACATTATACATATTGTTGACGTCGAGAAACAAAAGCAAATAAATACACAATCTAAATGAAGTTATATTATTGTTTATCTTTTGGTGGAAAATGTATTTTCAAATTAATATACCGCTCTTATGAAAGAATAAAAGAAAATTTATTAACGTCAATTACGTGAATTTTTCTCTTCCTTTTTACGTTGAAAATGAAATATGAACGGGAAAAAATCGGCTAGCAAATAATAAATCTGCATGATTTCCTTTCGTAGATAATATATTACTTAAATCGTAATTCGCGCAGAGAAGCCATACGAAAAAAAAGGAAGACGGTAGGCGCGATTGACAATACTAAAAGCTTTTATTTAATTTCAGGTATGAGAAATGATGTTTCAATCTCTCCACACGAGCAGGAGAATATAAACCTCCAAAGGAGGTTTCAGTAACGTCGCTACGCTTGTCGGAGACGGACGTCGTTTTTAAAATCTCTCTGCATCCGCACATGCATCAAAACAAAGCTTTTGGTTTTACGCTCTAAGTATTTTGAAGTAAACATTTAACAAACAAAAACTTTACTGTTTCTGAAATTAATAATCGGTATAAATTTATTCATTTTAAAGTGTATTTTATATTGAAAAGGTGAACGTTCAGCGCAAGCATTGATTACAAAAAGAAATAATCAGCATTTTTTCTTTAATTCACATATCAGAACAAAGCTTCTACAGATATACTAAAATATATCTCGATAATTTTAATGACTCTGTTTATTGTACAACTAGTTTTCAACAATATGATGATACAATTTGATAGTATCAGATTATTCATATTTGTGAAAATGAAAAAAAAACTTGTATTCATTGACTAAGGGAACCTTAAATTATATTTAAAATACGGTTTACGAAAACAATATATGTCCCAATATTCTCCATAGCTTTATATTTTGAAAGCAAGAAAAAACAGTCATTATTCATTAAATATGTTTATATACACTATAGCTGACGAATAACAATAGTTATAGACAAATATTTTAAAACATGTATCTATATTTTTTGCTACTATTATTTTATGACGGTATAACACAAATTCATTTTAAATTAAAGTTTCAAGAATATTTTTAGTGTGTGGACACTACGATTTGTACACTTTATTCAGGTGACACATTAGTTAATTAGTTTATTTATTTTACATAACATATAAGACTTTTAAAAATAAAAATATCACGGTCGTGATAACAAATTTACAAAAATGGTTATTTGAAAATATATGACTTAAAATGGAATTCGTCTTCGATCGAGTTTTGACGACCAAAAAGTTTAATTGTTTTAATTAATTTTACAATGTAAATCATTTGAAAGCGGTTTACGTTCTTGCATTGCTAAAAGCCTTTATTTTCATACAACTACATTTTCATCTATCGAGTTTTTTGCACAGTCAATAATTTAATATTTACGATATTCCACAATGTTAGCATTATTTTCATTGTTTGTCAGAATATTAATTGATAAATTTTGTTTGTGTACGATGAATTCATTAAAACTGTATGCTAAGAGGTAGGTAATAAGAGATTATTGATTCTGCTTAAATTGATACTATAATTGGTTATGAAAATTAATATTGCCTAATAATTTAGCAAAAACACAACGTACAAGTTTCAACCGCTTAATGCAGCTATCTTTACTCTGTGGCAATAAGGGCTTACAATCTCGGTAAATTTGGCGATCTCGCAATCCCGAGATAATTTTAATACCGATTACTGGGTATCGGGATTAACATGAAAAAAAACAAATTTAAAAGTTAAATATTTCAAAATTGACTATACTATTCAATAATAAAATAATGCTCGACAGTGCACATCAGTTTGTTTATGTAAATATTTTTGTATAATATCTACATATTAAATTAATTAATTGTGGACTGATTCATTTTTATAATTTTATACAGAATTTCGTTGCAACTATTTATTTTTTTAAGGTGAGATAAGATTTTTTTGTCGTCTTGAAAATCTTTGTGATCTATTGTGCTCAAATTGATATCAGGCAACTGTGGCTTAAAATAAAATAACTGTAGCCGTGGTTATTTGCTGCAGTGTAAAAAATACACATGAAATTATAGTAAATGATCAATCCTGGATTTCCGGGATCACAAAAAGGGTCCGAAATTGGAATTTCTAGTGGAAATTATTAAATATTTCTGTCAGCCTATAAAGTTTTAAATATTTACAAAATTTGAATGATTTCAAGCATCTTGGATGATTTTTCTGTTTAAGTTATTTAAGTAAAAAGTAAGTTTTTTTTACATTTTTTTCGTGGGTCATTTTAATAATGTCTTAAAAAATAATACTGCTAAGCCTAATGTATTTTAATTTCTTGAAAATTGAAAAAAATATTTTCCTCATATTAATATTTGATAACCTGGGAGTATTCATGAGTAAGATAAAATAAGAAAATTTAAATAAAAGATCAATGTTTTCATTTTATCTTCTCTCTTAACTGTCCTTTTGAAGTTAATATCGTACCTCGTCGGAATACTTTAATTAATTTAATTGTAAATCGATTTTACATATTAAGTTTTTTGGCTTAGAAAAACAAGACACTCTACCACAACGCGTTATACAGGTGCTATAAATAAAATACGGCAAATATAAGAAAAATACGGTGCATATTTTTCTATGCTTCATACATATAGTTTATTTTTTCTCTCAACTTCACAAAAACATCGCGTAGAAAAATATAAAAAGTTGTGATATATTCGGGCAAAGATAGTACATGCAAACCATTATAGTTCAATGATATATATCACCTCCGAGCAATCGTAAAATCTCGGCTTCAAGTCACGACTGGGTCGAATCTTGTATTTTTCAATTTGACATCTGGATCAGGGACATGAACGTCTTTGAGATCTTTTTCTTTGAATTGATTCATCTCGATTGAATTTTTCGAGAGAAACTTTTCCTCGACTACATTGATTATCGAATATTCGATCAATTACCTTTTCATATAAAAATATATGACTAAAAAATTGCAATATTTTTTTCATAATGAATATTGAAAAACATATGCAATTAGCATTGTTATTGTCGGGTGAATTCATTAAAAAATAGGTTTCGCAGAAACTTTTGTGCTCCATCACATAGTGTAGGAAAATCTTAGCGTTATCGAAAAAAATATAGGCTGTATGTATCAAGATGAGTTGTAAGATGAGGTCATTGGAAGAAGGAATCGTCTTATACTTTCGATCAAGAGTATTGCAGTTTTCTTTATCATTACATTGTGTATAAATATATTTTTTAACACTGACTTATTTTTCGCAATCTACTGAAAAAAGTAATAAATAGATTGCTCTACTCCATTTCACCGTAGAATGTCCGATCGACTTCACAATATCGGTATTACATTATTTTCAGTAAATATTCGGCTCCAAAACAAAACATTTCACCTAACGAAAATGTAGAATCATCTTATACTTTACATTTGTTTTGCCTTTGTTGAATTCTTGGTGTAACACGTTATGATTTAGTTGAGAGAGAGATGATTAGGAAATAAACTTCGCACTATTAAATTAATGAAACGAAGTTGAAACTAATGTGACATTTTGCTGCAGCTATTCCAAGAGAATAACTTACATCATTACAAGCAAGTTAGATTTCGGTGTACTAGAATGTGACTTAATAAAAATGTATGGTGTATATACGGTGTGACTTTGAGTCGTATGACTAAGAAAGACGCGAGGAAAAAGCGAAATAGTTACTGTGTGATCCAATTAAAAACTTATGATAAAAAATATTAAATTGCATAAAAATAGGACGTTTCTCAACTCAAATACGCTAGTATACAATTTCAATATTTTTAAGATCGTTGTGTAGCTAAAATCTTTCTTATGTGCCGTCACGATTCAAAATATATTAAATGGAAAAAAGCATTTATTGATAAATGTAATATCAAACTGGATTTCAGCATTCGTATTTGTCATATAATAAATTTTAACTTTTCCGTGAGTGTAACTTCTGTCGTAGATTATAATTGCTCACTACCATTCCAGGTTATTCGAAGTGTTCTGTGTTTGTGTTAATTATATAACTATTTCGTTTGATATAGGTCATAACGAGAACATTGTGTTATCGAATGGATTATTACTTTGCAATTTCAGATAAAACGGATAATTAAAAAAAGCAATCAATGTAAATGGATTACAGTTTTCAGATAAATAACTCCAATTTTATGATTAATTTAAAGTTATCTTTTTCAAATAATGGTTATTTTAAAGATGATTAAATACTTGAACAATATGTATTCTTTTCTGCTCATAAAATAATTCGTAAAAAGATTATTTTTAAAGTGTCTACTATCAAATCTGTGTTGAAAAGCATTTTATTAGAAGTAATACACTTTTAAACTGATTCCAAAATACTAATTTTAGATTAGTTAATAATGCTATCCATAATCAAAATCACGTTTTTTCTCCAGTATCAAGATCGCTTTTGATCATCATCAATATGATTAATGATTTATATAAAGTTGACTACTATTTATTACAACATATGTCAAATTATGTGTAAAAGATTTATAAAATTATGCATATCATAAAAGTGTGTTTTTTAAGTATTTTTAAAGTTTTTTTTGTACAGAACTAGTTATTCAGTCGTTAAGCATTTCTTTTTCCAAAAAGAGAAGAATAGTAAGATGACGCTAGAAAAAAGTTATATTAGCCTAATCGTTTTTCCTATGCCTTACTTTCATGATAGCATGGGTCTTAGAAGATGTAAATACAATAGAACATTTAAAGCTAAACCTAAATTCGATACAACAATTAATTAATTATAAGCAAAAATATTTTTTTTCAATCTATGGATCCAGAATCAAAGAGTTAAAAATTCTTCAGTATGTGAGCTGATATGTCAGCAATAAATCTGTTTTCATTTTATAAAAAAATGTTTAATTGAAATTGGCTATAGAAACAAATTAAGTTTCATCATTCTAAGCGTTTCGTCGAGTACAAAAGCTTCGTGACAAAATGTTTTTTCATCACATTTGATGAATTCATTGTGATTCAAAATATTCTACTGTAAGGTATAGCACACGTAAAATAACTTAATTTGTAATACTTTTTTAATTTTTTTACGTTTTTCTCAAGATGGCTTATGTGGTAGATTGCTGTCTTTGCTTTTGACTCTCTCAATTTATAATACTGTCCGTACAGGATTACTAGCCCGGAGAGATAAAACCGAAATGAACAAATTCTTGAGCGTTATTCTCTTCGATATAGGACCAACATTTTCTATACCTACCGAATATGTTAAAGTTATTTGGAAAAATAATCACAATTTTAAATAAATGAATGATTTCAAAATCTGGTAACTTATTTTGAAATCAATTAAAATAACAAAAATTTTGATACCAGAAGCAAAAAGTAGTATAATTTTTTTGGTATTTTTTTTTTACTGTATTAATTGAATTAAAAGTTGCATACTTGACCAACAGTTTCGAGATTTATAGGGAACAGTGCTCTTACATTCCGTGCTTTAGATTTAAAATATATATATACGACGAAAATCCTTACTTTATTTATTCTTTTTAGAAATTAAAAATTGTCCTTCTAAATAAGTGTTAATTTATATCAAGTTACACAGCATACATATTTTTTCATTTTTGAACTCGAACGGCTTAAATTTAAATTTGGCTGATAAATCGTTATAAAACATCCCAATGATTTAATTAAAAAAAATCTTTTCTGAAATTATTAGTAAATATTGACTGTCAGTTTTAATCAACTTCCTCAAAGACAAATACGTTATTATACCTATCGACAGGAATAATTATAAAAGCTTTCAAAAGTAATTCCGAGGATTATTATTGCCGCTATCAAAAATCAACACAGTAATATCATTTGATCAAAAATTTAATTAAATCTTAACAGGGCATCTAAAAGTTTATTGCTCAAATCTCTACATCGTAAATTTAATGTCAACACCCACTTATAAAAAATGTGAATATTTCCATGTGAAACAGTGATATCAAACTTTCGCAGCACGAAACCTTTTCACAAAAAAAAATCTCAATAAATATAACGCAGTTAAATTTCATCGATAAAGTTTAAGATATTGTATTGTTATCCAAAATTGATTTTCTTGATGAATTCATGAAATTTTTGTTAAGTCTCTAATACATCAAAAAATATTGGGACGGATATAAAAAGTTAAATTTCGCTATAATACAAAAAAATTTAAAACAAATAATATATCACGATGATGATTGTCTAAGTGACCCTGATTTAGATTACTAATAATTAAGTTCTAGCTTAAAATTGTCCAATTTAAACTTGCTTACGTTAATAGATTAAATTTAATAGCTATTTGAGTATTATTCATTTAAAATAGTAAAGCGTTAGCGGTTTTGGTCTAGTATGAAAGATAAATAAAGCAATTACTAAGAACTCAGTAGAAATTTAAGTTAGTTCTAATAAATTACTTAGTATTATTCTATTAAGAATTGCCAGTTATTTGAAATAAAAAATCGTTTGAGTTTATTTTGCTTATTTACTAAGTCTTCATATTGATATATTTAAATTTACCTGGTTTCATGCATCCCCGTGTTTGAACGCTAAAGTTTTAATATTTAAATTAATACGTTTTCTAATTGACTAAAAAAATAATTCATTAATTTGTCATCAAAAAAATATCGAGTAGTATTTGCTTGTTCTCGAAACTGAATAAATCGAAGGAGGTAATCCAAATAATAATATTTTTTTACAAAGAGTATTTGATTTTATAAACAAAACTTGATAAATTTGAGTTTTACGACCGGAAATCTACTAAATAAATATTCAAGGTTTCAAAGTTAGTTAGTGTTGCCTGCCAGAATATATTTTTTAATGAGTTACATAAATCGTTCAGTCCGAAAGATTGTTTGGCTTTGGCGATTGGACGGAAAAGCAATAAAATACGGAAATAACCAAATGCATAATATTTTTCAAGAACCTTCGACATTTAACTTTTATGGGCTTATGCTACGTTCGAGTAAAAGTTCGAACGTAAAAATATGCTATTTTTTTGTTGATAATATGTTATAGAAAGCATATCGCAATAAAAATATTTAATATAATTTTCCTCTGAAAGCGTCATGAGTTATGAATACATAAAATTATACGCGCTTTCGATTGAAGGCATGTTACAGCAATAAAATGATCGTGCCAAATGGGTCCTAATGAAATAGTGTTGACAGAATTATTTATTATGTATTGATTATATCAAATTCAGCTTAGGTCCATTTGTATAATAAAATATTGATATATATGATTTAATTTTTACACTATTTATTCTCTTCAAAAAAACAGCCGTATTCAGACTTTTTCTAAAAAAAATAACTTTTATCACAATATTGCTATAAGGTGAAAAACCATTAAAGTATTTTAGTTGTACAAATATTATTTTATTAGGGTTGATAGCTATTTCAGATTCACTGTAGCTCTATATGCCTTTTATAGTTCTGACGAACGGATAAGCCGAAAAAGCCATTTACAATAATATTTGTAGTACGAAAATTACTTAATTTATTTTGTATTAGATATATATGAACTATAAATAAATAATTGACATTGCCAAAATTGAATTCCTTCTGACAGTCTCGAAATAAAAAGATAATAACTTAATTCAATTATGATTATAGTGCAAAAGTAATTATTTTTTAATTCAATACATTGCTTGTACCTTATGTTGTATTTGATGTTAAAAGGAAACGTCAATACGATTAATTATTATTCTATGTGAGGAGCAAACATTCAAAAAGTGTTTTGTCACACAAATACAAAGCTTGGAAAATGATGATTTAAGTATTGCAAAAGTGATGGTTTGTATGGATGTGTCAATTTTATGACTTCATTTTAATATGAAAAAAAACCCTTTTGAACACTAATTTTGATTTCCATTCATAGGTTTTATTATGGGCTATCAGAATTGATATAAAACGCCATTTTTCAAAATTTGTGACAAAACACTTTTTGAATGTTTGCTCCTCATTTATAATACGAGTGATTCCACGAAATATTAAACATCTAAAAAGCTTTAATTATTATTTTAATGTGGATATTAAAGCATATTATTATGTATAACAATATTATTAAGTTGTGACACATAATTGAAAATTTAGTGACTGATATTTGTGTGGAATGATAGTATTAAGAGTTTATATAATCTCAAATTATTAATAACACGTTTATTTAAGTATCTGGGCCGTTCCTGAAATTCAAAACTATTGATAATAGATTGTAGATGGTATCGATCATACACATTATATCTATTTGACTTAAGAAGAACATCGGTGTATATTTAAAAGGCAACTAAGTATTTATTTCATCACTATTGCTATACGTAATGTGAAACGATACAATTTGGTTACATTTGAATCGTTCAAACTATGTACATTCTCACAAATTTTGTCATTAACGACCCGGGTTTCGCCTTTCGGCATCTTCAGGCATTCAAGTGCACGGACGAACTTGAACTGGTTTGGAACAATTTGGTTACGTTTACACGACGGGTGGTGCAGGGTAACTTAGTCGTTTCCGTCCCGCTTCACATTTTTTTAGTTATCTTGAATTGAGAAAGATAAAAGTTAAAGGATAATAAAAACGAAAAGATCCGTTTTGAACGATGATAATCGTAATTTTATAGAAGCAAAGTGGCAGTTTTGCGTGATAAAAAAGCTATTTTCATTTAAATTGTATTAAAAAACAAACTGCGATTCTCATTAAAAAATTCCGTACCAGTTTATGGATAGTGATAAACTCAATGAGAAATCAGTCATCCAGAAAATCGTATCATTTATGAACGCTTCATAAAAACAATACAACGAAGCTGTCCTTATTTTAAGTGGATATAACGGGAAAAGAGAAATGAATATGATAATATAATTATAAAATATTTTTACCCAAGTGCTGTACAACTCCCTCAAAATATTACGTTAATCTCAACCCTTAGATGATATTTAATTGCTTTTATCCCTTGATGACTGAGTTTGAAACACTGATTGTATAATTTTGTCTATTTATTTATCCCTGAGGTTGCAAGATTACTGAACTTCTGCGTTTTATTTAAGGCTGCTGTTGCCGTGAGGGACTAAACACAAATTAAAATATTTCATGTCACTACTTTAGAATTATTATACCCTTTCAAAAACTTATTACTTTATTTAAATATACAGCCATTAGCTCTATTTCAGAAGGTTTTATAATATAACAGACTGTTTCGTGATTTCGCAAATTTAGATTATGTATATAAGCATAATATATAAATATATAAAATGAGGCAATAATGAAATTAGAAGTAATATTTCTACAAAAAAACCACTCTTATCAAAAGATATTTTTTAGACCATTTTTAAATGTATTTCAGCTATATAATTTCACTTTAATTCAAAACTCTCACTATTTGAGAAACATAACTGATTAGAATATTAAAGTAGCGAACCAGATGACAAAATATCATTATTTAAATATTATTATAACTCAATAATAGTATTTATTCAATACATTCAAACATTCAAACATTAGTGTATCGATTGTTCATTCAAAAAATAATAACTCATGTTAAAACCTATGTGATTCCAATCACGTCAAAAATAGTTGATAAATTAAAAATAAAAGTTTAAAAAATATTTTAAATAAAAACACAATATTCCTTTGTACTTTATTTCCACTTTATTTAAAATGGTCAGAACCGGTTTCGCTGATGGCAAGCATTGTCAACTGACCAGTTGAAAATTCACGCCATGAGTGAAACCGGTCCTGCCCTTTTTAAATAAAGTGGAAATAAAGTACAAACGAATTTTGTTTTAATTAATAGAATGCATTTCCACCAAGTATTGACAGTGAACACCCTAAAATTGATCTAAAATTATTGTTTTAAATTATAAAAAAGTAACCCAAAATTATTATACATTTTAAAGGTCGTTTTTTTAAATTATCTTCTCCCTTCACGAGTAAAATCGGAATGAACCAAAATTATAATCCCTAAAAGTGTGTGTACTCGTGAAATTTGGAAGGAAAAGCAAATAGAAAGTTTCATTCGACTTTTTTTTCACAAACAAAAAAAGAGCAAAATTTACAAGCTAAATGACGATTTTTACTTGAAAAAACATATTTTTCTGGCGTTAAATTGTTTTTTAAATACAGTCATATTAATACTGTCATACAATTATCGTTTTTTTCACATAATAAACTGATTTCTGCTTGTTAAAAACATTAATTAAAAATCATTTTTATATTGGAGTTTAATATTACTATATTAAGGTGTTCTTGTTATTTACCATTTTCGCATAATTTAAAATAAAAAAGTGTCAAAGTTTAAATCTGATCTTGGTAGTTTTAACAGAAGCTATCATTGCACTATAGTGGTTGGAGTACTTTCTTTTTTCATTTTGAATGAACGAAAATTTGTTTGGAAACCTATACTTTTTCTACTATTACATAAATTGAATAGATGCTTGCTTTGTTTAAATATGAAGTTTTCATAATAACAATACAAAGATGCATTGAGTTTAGTATTTGTCTCTTATATAAATTAGATACTTTAAACATTTATTCAATAAATGTTTCACTTTCTGTCGACGGTTGCTTCTAAAAAATGATTTTACCACGATATTTAAATATCTTATAAAACTATAATACAGTGTTTTAGTCAATGTTAAATATTCTAAGTGATTGGTAAAATAAAAATATTTATGGATAATATTTTGACTAGAAATGGTGAAAAGCAAAGTGAAATTTTCAGAAAAAACAAGTTATTAATGGATTGATATTGTTATGGAAGCAAAAGAACAACCAAAAAAGGTCAACATGGAGGAGTTAAGCGTGGTAAGTAGATTTCAAAGCAGTATTTTTTCTTACAACTTTTCTTATAATCATTTTCTTTTATAGACTTTTTGAAATATCCCCTTATAACTCTGTTCACCTCGATGTCAAATTTCGTTCATTTGAAATTTGGACGGTGATAAAGTACGTGATGACAAGAAAATCTTTTAAAAAATTGTCTGTGCTACTTATGTTCAAAGGAGAAAAAACCTTGTAACGTTTTTGAATACAAATTAACTCTGAAGTATTTATTTTTGTTTGCATATAAATAAATTGTCATTCAAATTATATTTTGGTTTTTATACGGCAGTTTGAAAAGAATTTTACTAAGAAAAAATTAAACATTTTAATTCACATTTTTAGGGTCTTGTAAAATAAAATAATAATACAAAATTTAACGACGTCGCTTACAATCGTTGAAACAGTGCAATTTTTCGTAAACTCTATCAAATTAATTAATAAAAATAAAATATTTCTTTGTACTTTATTCCACTTTATTAATTAGGTCAGGACCGGTTTCGCTCATCGCGAGCATTGTTAATTGAGTGGTTCTGACCTAATTAATAAAGTGGAATGATGAACAAAGAAATATTGTGTTTTTATTAATATAATGTCTTTCCACCAAGTATTGACAGTGAACACCCTAAAAATTATCAAATTAAATTAACGCATTTATAGAATGAAATCGAGTTTTCATCATGCACTCTCGGGAAAACGTATGAATAATAATGAATTTTTTTAATTTACTTTGGTTTAAATCAGCATTATTTTTCACTGAAAAAAAACCTTCATATATTCAATATTCAAATTAGTAAATAAAGTAGGAAAAATAAACATCTGTTTGACGAACTTTGCTAAATGCGATTGCCTATTTTTATCGTTTAGTTATTTATATACGCTGCATGTTTTAAGGTTTCAGTTTTGTATCAGAATCAATGTAATAAATAGATTATTTAATTGATGTTTTTATGTTTTTGTTTAAATTATATGCAAATTGTGTACCTTTAAAACTTTATTATGATTACGCGACTTTTCATTGAGTTTACTTCAATATTTATAAGCAAGTATCAACGTTGCTTAAAAATATCGAAGGAAACGTATAGGCGTGGATACTGAATCCAATTTCATTGAATTGCTTTGTATGCACGCAACAGACCAATATTGCTTTTCTATCCGCTTACTGGATCGAGATAACAAACACTGGACACGCCATGCTCTATCATACGTAGATAAAAGGGTGGGCCATGAAATCAGTACGTAATGGATAACTATAAAGAACTTATATTTCAGTTTGAAATATATTGTCACAAATATAGTCGATAGGGATTCTGAAGTCTCGAGATTTTCAAAGTCCCGGGACTCAAGGCGTGATACAGTCAAAGTCCCGGGATATCCCGGGACTCGAGACTTTTATTTACCCTTCAAAAAAAATATAAGTTTAATAACATCGAATATTTGCATGTATGTATTTATGTATTACATACACTCGGCGCTTTTTACGGTAAGTAAGTACGGACTAGTACAAATCGCGTTCTTTTAATACAATATTTAATAATTATTATTGTTCTTATGTAATGAATGTGTGCAATGCTTACGGCTATTTTTTACTAAGAAGGGATGGTAACGGTACATTTAATGAAAAAATATCAATGACGCCGCCGTCGGGATTAATGACCGTAACTTCACAATACAGCTTTTAGACCTTTTTTTGTCCTATTGAGACATTGGTATCTTTGTGAAATAGTGAACCAACTTTTCTACATAAAACAACATCAGGTATGAGCATTTAATTTTTATATTTTGTAATTTGCTTTTGCTACAATTATATTACAATATATAAACACATGGTATTTGAAACTTCTACGAATTTATAAAGCCCAAACATCTGCTTTTCTATGAGTGTCACGTCCCGACAATATCGTGTCCGTTTTTTTGGGGCTCCCTTCTTATACCTGTTTGCATTCAATACACATCAGTCCTTTTGAGGGTTTCTTAACCACGAAAATTGTTTTTTTCAAAATTGAAATGTACATGTTATTAGCACATTATAAATTACAGTCACAATTCCCGAGAAATTTTACAAAAAAGTCCCGAGACTTAAGACAACAAAAACCCCGAAAAGTTCCGGGACTTTTGTCCCGGGATGTCTCGACACAGAATCCCTAATAGTCGACATGTAAGAGTCTTAAGAAAAACACAATATTTCTTTGTATTTAATCCCACTTTTATCTACCAAGATCAGGACCGGTTTTGCTCATGGCGATCATTATCAACTGGTAAGAAATAAAATTTAACAGTGTTATTTATACAAAACGAAATGAAAAATTTAAAGGTGTAATAATCAATTGGCATTGAAAAGAATTTACAAATTAAAGTACAAACTATGAATAAGTGACTCAAAACTAACACAAATTACAATTGTCAACACCTCTAACATATAACAACAAATGTCATCAAAGAGTAATAAAGTTTAAGTGGTGACTAATGGTAATATAAAACATAAGTATAATTTTAGAAATTTTAAAAAAGTGATCTAAAATGATACATTATAAAATTATAAACAAAATGCATCCAAGTAATTCATTCATTAAGGTATTTTTTTTTTTTAAACCATGTCCGTTCCCAATGTGGAGCATATGGACTCCTAATGGAGTTTATCTCAACAGAAGTGTTTCTACGAGAACTGCTTGTTACTCAGTTGCTCAACCTCTCTTTTTCCAAAGAGAGTAGGGATAGAAGGATTGGGCTAGGACAGGATTAGTGGTAAGCTAATCGCTGTCGATACGCCCCGTTCATAGGATAGGAAAGGTGAGAGGAGGGAATTAAAGACATCACATACATCCATGCCTTTGAACAGAAATTCATAAATCGATTGAAAAAACAATTTATAAAACTGTCCGTGCCGGGATTTGAACCCGGGCCCTCTGTAGCCGAAACCAACACCGTTGACCACTCGACCACACAGGCGGCTAGATTGTATACTTTTACAAAACCAACAGCTATGCGGATTCTGAAAAAGAGTGTTACTTACCTATATAAATAGATATACTAACTATCTATATAAATAGATAGATAAAGTACAAAGTAATACAGTAAAATATTTCAGTTTGTGAATGTTATTTATTCTGCAATATCATGTGAACTGAGCACACATAAAAATCGCTGCATCGATAATCGATCAAACTAATAATACAAAGTGCCAAATAAACATTACCAAAGATTTTACTTCTGATTATGGACCAGCCAAATTATGACTGATATTGTAACGATACAACTCAGGTTTCTGATCACATTATTTAGGAATTTACAGATATGGCCAACGAATAGAAAAAAAATCCAAAACGATCAGCAAGATTCAGCTTTTTTGGTCATGACAAATTATTTGCATCTTTGGAATATTGCAATCCATTCTTTAATAAAGATCGTGGATATAACTCATTAAAGTTCTTTGTTAACTTGTTTACTTTATACACACCGCAGAGCATTCAACTATGCCTTGAAGACTTTTTCGAACACTCTAAATCATTTTTTTAAATAGAAAAATCGTTCTTACTTCACGGTATACGTCATGTAAGAATTGTGTTGGGTACATAGAGTATCCAGCTAAAAATTTAAAAAATGATGGTTTTGGTTTTGGTTTTTCTTTGTTGTTATTCACAACAATGTTGGCTCAATTTTTTATATGACAGGTTTATCTGAGATATCTCTAATCAATCTTCACCGTGAGTGACAACACAGTTTCTATCACTTCTTCAAAATATAAATGCAGATTTGGAATCACATCGCTGAACTTAATTCTAAATCGAATATATATAAAAGATATTGCGTCAATGATTTCCTATAGAGACATAAGAAGATAAATGACTGATTTTTGCTCACTAGAAAACATATGGTGAAGAATTATTGTTTTCAAATCGCATTAAAGTTGCTTTTCTGTCATATTTCATCATATATAGCGTTATTCTCTCAATAAACTTCTACTAATTCGTTAGTATAAATTTGAGCCATAATATGCGATGTATAGTTATAATTGTCGGCTCCATGGTGCTGTGGTTGACTAACACGTAGTTCTCGTAGGAAAACTTCTGCTGAGATACTTATATTGGAAAGACATATGCTACAAATTGAAAGCGGAAATTTATTTAAAAAAATAACAAATATATATACGCTGTGTTGTGCGACCTGGGAAATAACTGAGTTCTGTTAATATTATTCTGATAAGTACGAATACCACTCTGTTGCAATTGTCATGGGTGCTACCCTCTCGGTTAACAACGTACAAGCTCATGCAGAAATAGCACTTTGGCGTTTTGTAAAGTTACTTCTAGTTAATTAGTTAGTTCTATCTGTATGTTTATTTCATACTAAACTAAAAATTTGTGTATTATCCTTCAATTAGAAGCTTAATCCATTGGCTAAGGGAATTTTCATTAGTATATTATTTAAATTAACCATATCAGTTACATGTCAAAACTGATATGCTCTATTTTAGTAAAATATCATTTTAATATAATTGCATTTATCAAAACAACACTAACTAAGCGACTCCACCCTACTGACAGCTATGACTTGTGAAGTAAAATTGGTTTACGAACAAACATTTGTAAAATTATGGGATAGTCTCCCGCGTCACATTCATGCCCATGCGTCAGAATTCCTCCCTTTAAATAAAACACTTTCCACAGCTCAAATAAAAATGTTCATTTTTATTGAATGTAATTTGTCAATATAATCGTAAACAGTACGACAAACTTTGTCAATCTTTAAAAAAACTACTTTAAATGTGAAATCAGATAAATTCTAAATGGAGCATATCAAAAAGAGTTGTTCTGTGAACGGATTTTTTATTTTGTCCCAACCTCTCGTTTTTGGAGAGTCGTTATTTAAAAAAATATACTTTTTGTGTATTTGAAATATAATGTTGCAATTTGTTTTGTAGAAAAAATTAAAATCTATCGTTTTGAGAGGTTTTTACTCATACGAGTTTTGAGCATGCTGCAGAAATAGCTTCTGATAGAGTGATTAACTGATGATATATCTATTAATTAAATATTGATTATTTTGTTAACCGTTGTATCAACTTAGATAATTTAATGAAAACATCGATTTTAGCTACTAATATAGTTATTTTAATCGTGTATATTTAAATATTGCACTATTCATACAAGTAAAAAAAATAAAATACATGCTGAATAATAAATGAAAGGGTTTATCTATGCATTTTATAATTTTTAATTTGTTAAAAAATATATTATCTTAAATCACTTAAGTAGTTTAAATGTAAATAAGTATTCGTGTATACTTACTTTTTTTATTTAAAAATCACTTTGATAAATAAATTTTCGATTATTACCTGTTATTTGGATTCGATTATTACCTATTATACATTATTTGGCAATTTCACATAAATTTTCCGAAAGTAAATGACTTTTTATTTCTGCATTAAAAGTGGAATAGTATGTTATATTTTTGCTGTATTTGGTAATAAGTTTTTACAAGTAGACTAAAAAAATATTCAATTTTAATTTTATACTGAAGATAATATGTAAATCTTGAATTTGAAAACCATAAAAAGAAACTTTAATGTGATGCTATTAAAATCACTTTGAAACGATTTCAATCAACGAGAAATCGCTCTATTAACATTACAATTTTACATAGTAAATTTTACCTTTCAACTTCTTATTCATATATAGCTCTGAAAGAATAATAAAAAAGCCTTTTCTTTTTTGTAGACACGCAAATCAAAAAGATCAATGTATTTTTATCAAAGTCAAAGAAAGCATAAGTTTCAAGGATTAAGGTTCAAAGTGTTGAATTGTCGAAAAGTTTTACCGAAACTTACTTTCTGTCTCTCCGAGTTTTCATTTAACACGCTTTGTTGCAAATGGCATATTCCCAAGTTACTTCAGAGGCAACCAAATAAAACAGCGGCGGTGATATTTTACCCTGAGTAAAATTTACGATCGAGAAGTAAAAGTAGGATCTTACTATTTGACAAACTATTCTCAAACTCCGATTAACTCGTTACTCCTTTCTTATCCTGTCTTGGATCTAGGGGTTGCAATTAGGGTATCCAATCCCGAAGCCTTTTTCCAATCCCGGGATCCCGGGATTAAGATTTTCTCACCGAGGAATTTGAAATTCTCAATTTGCTATACTTTTTCCCGGAATCTTACAGAAACTCGTTTTTTTTTCCGCTCACCGAAGAATTTGAAATCTCCGATTTGGTATACTTTTTCCCAGAATCTCACAGAAACTCATTTTTTTTTGCTCACCGACGAATTTGAAATCTCCGATTTGGTATACTTTTTCTCAGAATCTCACAGAAACTCGATTTTTTTTTTTAGCTCACCTAGGAATTTGAAATCTTCAATTTGCCAATTTCGTGTAAATTTCGAGAATTTGCTTAAAATTTCTCAATTCCGAATTTCGGGATCAGAAAATTGAACGGGATCCCGGATCCCGGGATTGGATGCCCTAGTTGCAATACTGGACGAATATACTAAAACCAACATTTTTCTCTTTTATATTAAGTACCGATATGTTTGATATCGATACCGGTATTGTCGGCCAATTATAATCGAAATACAGCATCAAAAGTTTTTTAGGTTTAACGCTTGTTAGACGACAATTTATTGATTATCTTTTAAAACTCTTGCAATGATAGCTACAAACGGTATTTTGATAATGAAAAAACCAGGACTATAGAATCAATGTTGGCGTGGGGCTCGTGGAGTCAGGATTTTATCTGGAGGTTGAGTCAGAGTTGGAAAATTTGGAGAAAAGTAATTTTAAGACATTGAAACATATTTATTAGACTAAAGAAAGATACGCCGACTCTCACCAGTCACTTGATGTCAGAAAACCACGTTTTCAATGCAAATGAATTGATCAGAATACTACACTCAAACACAGGTGGGCATAAGTTGTTCTTCCAGAAAATGTCCGAGATAAAACTTGTGTGAGTGTACTTAATTTGATCGATTAAAATTTAATTACCCTATTCACCATATTGATTGGTCAAATCTACTAAACTTATTATAGTAACTAGAATGATCTGACTGCATAAACATTTGTTGATTAAACGAAAATTTTAGAACAAATTATTCGCAGTCGGAGTCGGTTTTTTACTTCAAGCCGGAGTCGTCTTTTTTTACCCGAATCCACGGCCCTGTAAAAACATTTGTAACTTCGGTTACCGGTATTGTAACCCTTACTTGAATCTTAGCCTCAATGTTTTTTGCCAATATAATTAATGCTTTGCCTTCAAACTCCTTTTGGAAATTCGCTTATTTTTGATTCAATTAAAATTGTTGGAAGAGTTGAAAGCTAGTTCTTAATATAACTTTTACAATATTGTAAACAATAAAATTTGCAGAGAGAATATAACGTTTGAATTATTTGTTATGGATTATATTTTTGTGTAAGATCTAAATCAAAAAGATATATTCTTCACAAATACATGATTTCATTGAAATAGTATCATCAGTTCAACAGCTGGTTTTTAGATAAACTTATCAAATCATCAGTTGCATTATCGTAATAGAATAACATCGTATAAAGTAGATTTAACACTGCTATTTATATATTATAAGTCTTTTTTTAATATCAACGATAAATTTAATTTTTAAAATAAAATTCTTGGCAATAAAAGTATATCTATTACATTAAACACAAACAGTCTTAAAGTGAAAACTGTGTTTTCTTATAAAATCTCTCCATCAAATTGATATGCATTTTAATACATATTTTCAGAAGCAATAAGAACTTTATTCGATAATAAAGATTTTTATTAATAGTTGTAATTTGTAAAGTTTGACATACATTGTATATGATCCATCCGCAAATATCTGCTAAAAAGTAAGTTTTTAGTATTCATGAAAAATAGGCACAAAAAAATGTATTTTTATTTTATTTGTATAAAGTAACGTTGCATCCTAAGCAAACGTGTTTACAAAAAAATACTCTATTTTATGTAGCCATAAACTTTTCGAATATTTTTTCAAATTCTTCTTTTGAAAATGTATTTTTTTCTGTAAACAAAATATAAAAATTGCAAATGAGATCAGCCATTAAGATTACGATTACGTATAATAGAAACTCTCGCCTTGCAAATAAAGATAATATTGGTAATATATAATATTTGGTAACATGATGTAAATGTTCCGTCGGGTGATTGAAATGTATACATAAATAATTTAGACAACATTATAAATGCACGTAAGTACATATACCAATGTCTATTTATATTTACCATTAAAGCCGAAACAGTTTAGCTATTTTATTTAATAAATAGATTATAAGGAAACTTTGGTTAAAGCGACCTTATTTTTACCTGAAATTATTATTGAGTTTTATGATTACATACTATGTTACTATGATGTTGTTTTACATATACATATTATATGTATGTCAATTATATTCATCAAGATTATATTTTTACAAAGATTTTTTTTTTTATAACGACTCATAATCGGCAAAATATCTGAAGTGACACAATAAGATAAATTGCGTTTTAAACCAAATTGTTCAATATTGCATAGGGCGTCAGTGACAAAAATTTTAGACCGTTATCTCATTCGTCTGCATTTTTTAGGGCCTGTGCACTTTGACTTGTTATCGTTTGATCTACGTGGACCCCAGTTCAGAAACGCTGATCTAAAGAACTGAAAGTAGTCAGTATAATATCAGGATAAGTATTGTTCATATATTACTATTTGCTAACCGTATTTAAGGAATTCTTCTATTGATCTTAATACTAGAGTAGTTAAAAAAAAAACCTTCTCCTGTAAAAGGTATAAATTGTCGGTTACAATTTTCTGCCTATTATAGATAAATAAAATGGATGAGAAAGTGTTTAATGTCACATATTATATTTATCGTAAAGGTCGTGAAGTGTAATCTACAATGAAGATATTAGTTGTATTTTAAATCTGTATATCCATTGTACCTACACAGTTTTTTTCGATTTGTAAAAAAACATTTCTTATAAAATGATATATTGGAGACATAAACAACCTAAATATATGCTAATAAGATACTTTTATAATAAAAAAGCAGGGCTCTAAAATAAACTTACCTTAGGGGGATTATGAAGTAAATTTTCATTTGCGAAACAAAAACAGTATGAGATACCTGTAAAAGAAAATCTTTTGTATTGCCTCTTTGTTTGATGTAAAGCCTACCTGTTTTTTCGTATAAAACAAGCGCCTTATTTCTAAACAAGCCGACCCTTAGGCACTTTCTACGAAATCAACGTTGATTTTTATACACGTGGGAAATAAAAAAAAATCACAGACGTTCTCTGATTGAATGATCTTGAATATATTTCTTTGAATACAGCCAAACATTTATTGTTATGATAAATATGTATTTTATAATTTTAAATCAGTAAAGTTTACATAAACTCAGTGATTTACTGTAAACAATGTCTGTTTCACTCATGTCTGCTTTGTCGAAAACTGATTGCATAAAAAAATAAGTATAATAAAATAACATTGCATTAGGATCTGATACTACCAAATCTTTTTCTGCTAAATAGTCACTGTAAGATTTTTTTTATCAAGATGCGTATACTTTGAATTTTTATTCAATGTTATTAAGCTTCCATAAATCTTAATAAATGAGTGTTATTGAAAGTTACCAGTTATTTTGTTTTTTTATTTATGTTAAGGAACCGCAAGCAATCGAATAATATAGCATTCGCAAGGATGGATTTCCCCATAAGCGGACGAAGCAGGCACTCGAGGCTTCCGAACCTCAGCGGCCTAAAACAGCTTATGTTATATTTTTATGGAATCTTGTTATCTTAAAAACAGATCCTCCAAATGTTATTGCGCCTTAGACCTCCCATTTTTTTAATCTGTCACTGATCATTAGACAAAGAATCTGTGCCAGCTCAAAAATCTAGCATGTGCTATTTTGCACGAAGTTATATTAGGCCATACGAACAAAATTACTTCAACTATATATTCGTTTCAAGACTAGAAGAAGACAATAAGAATAACATAAAACCAGTTCAATCTGCTATATCGTAAATAAAATAATTACATCTCTCTAAAAAAAAACATTTTCAGTTGAGTCGATTCGAATGGTTGATTTTGTAAAAAGTTTTAATTAACCATTCAGCTTTAGACTAATTTCAATAGACTTGTTTTTACAGCGTTAACCTGTAACTTTTGTAGCTTTGAATTCATAATTGCGACTTCCTACACAATTTAAATGTATTTTTTGTTGAATCTGAAGAATAAATATGTAAAATAATTAATTGAAAATTTCATCCAGAAATAATAACTTAAAGTGAATTTTATATCAACAATAGTATTGTCATTTCAATAACTGCTGTTTTATCTATTTTTATTTGCCAGCAATATCTTTCCCTGGAACTGAAAAAAGCTGAGAATTCATCATCTTGAGTTTTTTTCAATTTCAGCTCCTTTTATGTTTCTACCGTATTGCTTTCTTGTTGATATCATTTTTTTGTCTAGTCTTTATTATGCGTATTTTCTTGTGAATTATATGTAAATACCTTCTTTGATTTTTAGAAAAACTGTGACGAAAATAACCAAAAAAACATGTAAATAAAAATACTACCATCTTACCACACTGATATTTTATTCATGGGCTACCAAATAGATTTATATAAAGAAACAGAGTAAAGTAGTTTAAGTGGTAAAATACTTGAAATAGAGTGTATTCTAATTTTCCGATACGAAAAGTTGGTACGTTCCTATTCAATTTTGCAGCGTACATATTAAATTATCTTCTACATTTTAAATTTAAAAAACTTAGCAAAGCAAGTCGACGGTTTATCAGTCCTATCCTGGCTTAACGATTGGCTGAGTACCAATCACAACTTCAATCCATTAGGAATCCGTATGCTCCAACTTGGGAGTTAACATTGTACCAATAAAAGAAGATTATCTTAATCATGTTTTAATGAATCGTATAATTTATAGTTCTTCTAAGGTATAGAACTAGCCTGCCACTGGGGAGAGTTCTAAAAGTGCTTAGTAGTCATGTATATCGACATATTCCGTGAACGTGAGTGAGTTTGGACGAGTACTATATTTTAGGTATTAAAGTGGACTTTGCTGGAGCTTACTTAGTCGACTTACTTGTGAATTTTTAATGATTTTTTTCTCATTATTTTTTTCCAATATTATGTTTATATCTTGTTTGATTTTTATTTTTTTCGTTGTACATAAATAAAAAAAATATAAGTGAATCGATTGACGATTATTTTGTAAAAATATTTATAAAATTTATGTCAAATTTGAATCGTTCAAACTATGTACATTCTCACAGATTTTGTCACTAACGACCCGGGTTTCGCCTTTCGGCATCTTCAGGCATTCAAGTGCACGGATGAACTTGAACTGACGCTTAGCAAATGAAAGTTTCGTGTTTATATAAGATATAAATGCATCACTGAGTCCAATCGTATCGGCAAAACAGAAAGGACACTGAACATCCGAGTTTTAGAACATATGGCAGCCTTTAGATTGAAAAAAGACACGTCGACTTTTGCTAATCACTTAATTTCAGAAGGACACGTGTTCAATCAGGAACAAGGGATAAAAATGTTACACCCAAATACGGACAGTCATAAGCTCTTTTTCCAAGAAATTTTAGAAATCAACAAAGCACAGCTGCAAAGTCTTCCGATTTTAAATGAAATATCAAACTTTCCCACATCTCCACTTCTATACCCTATATAATCATAAAACCTTTGCCGACAAACAAATTATATAATTCTTGAAACTGCTCACTACTCAAATCTGTTGGCATTCCCATGGGCTCATCCTTTTCGCCAGCAATGGCTTTGGACTCAGTGATGCATTTATATCTTATATAAACACGAAACTTTCATTTGCTAAGCGTCAGTTCAAGCTCATCCGTGCACTTGAATGCCTGAATATGCCGAAAGGCGAAACCCGGGTCGTTAGTGACAAAATCTGTGAGAATGTACATAGTTTGAACGATTCAAATTTAATATTGAAATTCCACCAAGCACCTTCAGTCAAAATCTTAAATTAAAAAATTGATGTCATTTACTTTGTCGAAAGCTTACTTGTTGTAGTTTTTAATATTCAAATTCAGTATTATTTATTTATTTAAAAAATCCGATAAATAAAAATACCCGTAATTCTTGTGTTATTGTCAAACAATCTGTTCAAAAAAATATGTTATTTCTTGGCAAAATTTGTTCCCTGATTTTTTATTCTTTGTAATATTTCTATAATAATGGAATATTGACACGCCGGCGTGAATTTCCTTTATTTTGTACATATTTTTATAAAGTGAAAAATGTACGCACCAGGTGATAATCTTTTTATCGGAATGAGACTTTATATTGGTTAAAAATAGCACTTCAATAATACAAAAAAAGAAACAGAATAATTTAATACATTTCTCGAGGAACATAAATATACAAATTTGCCAAGCAAATCGATTCCTTTTGATAGAGTATTTACCAGATAAAATTCCCTAAAACATTTATCAACTATTAAAGTAAAAATATTTTTGTTAGTTAAGTCGACGACTTGTAAGTATCGTTTGATGGAAAAATAATTTATAGTTTCGAATAATTATTTTCATATAATGTCGCTTGAACTTCGTTATGGAAACGAAACATTTTTTTATTACTAATAAAAAAAAATATGACAACAATCAAAAACAACGGTTTTGCTGGAATTTATATTTGACTTATAAAAGTGGTCATTACAGTTTGTTTGTTTATGAATTTTTAAAATAGCAACGTCTTGAAACTTTTTAACGCTTTTTAAACGAATATATCTAGAGGATTTAGAACTATTTTCATTTTGTACACTTCCATAAAATTCTTGGTCTAACACGACTCGGGTTTCGCCTCTCGGAATCTTCCGGTACTAATCAATGCGCGAATGCACTCGAACTGAAATTTTAAATTATATCCAGAGGAACAAAAAAAATGCTACATTGAAATAGGTAGAAGAAAAATTCAGAAATTTTGGCGTAACTAGTGGTTTTCTAGAAGCAGTTAGAGATGTAATTAAAAAACATTAATTTTTGTTTTTCAGGAAATAATCATTTTATTGGTGTCTTAAAAAGACGTTGTGACATACCTAATATCAATAGTCGTGAGGGAGAAGTAGCATTTACGAACATATATTTATTTCCTTTTTCGTTTTTCATTGTCAATTTTTGGTAGGAAGTTATTTAATTTACTTAAAATACTTGTTTTCTACTAATGACACATTAATTATAAATATCATGACAGGTTTTGCTTATCGGGATCGTTAACATAAAAATATAAATTGGCACAATTAACTTCGACACATAAATCGGTTAGTTGAAAATGCTCGGGATGGGCGCAATTGGTTCGTATCTTATTTAATAAATTCAGAGTTAGATTTTTTTTTATATTTTAAAAAAATTTCATTTTACAAAAAATTGGCAGTGAACACTTTAAAAGTGATAAGATTCATAGTCACTTAATTTTGGTTAAAACAACCCAGTTTCGATATACATTTGTATGTTGTCAGTTAATAGTGCTCACGATGAGTTTATACTTGTGGTTCTGATCTTAATAAATAATTTGGAACTATTACAAAAAATCTTTTCAATATATTTATTTCTAAGTTCGTTTCAACTTTTGTTCTTAAAATCGTTAACCTTAAATATAATTCAAAGTTTTTTTTTAATACTTAATTAGTAACCATACGTCTAAATACATTTTTTACTTTATACGTGCGATTCACAATAAACTTTATATATAATATCAGAAATATATTTTCAGTTGAGATGGAAATATTGCGGGCTAAAATCACAAACTGTAATAGTAAAATATTATCGGATTTTCCATTTGGAACTTCCTGATTCAGAAACGCTAGACGCTTACAAAAATAAATACTTCGCTTTGCAAAGTGGAAAATATAATATGCTTCAAACGAAATATATGTTTATCTGTACACTGTGTATGATTGAAAACCTTTTAATATTACAAAACATAAACCAGGAAAGACAACGCACATATCAATAAAGAATATCTAAAAAAGATAAACACAATATTGAAGTAAGTACAAAAAATAAAACACTTTTTATATTTATTCCAGATTATTAATAATAGTCACAATCATCGTGAACATAATCGACTGATGAAACTTCAAACGATACAGACTTCGTATGCAAAATAAAGTAAGACTAATGAACAATAAAATCGGTGAAAGAATACGTTTTTTAAATAATGGTCCAAATAATATGTTAATGGCAGTTAATTATCTATTATTAAAAATTTGAAGACCTCTTACAAATGAATACTACAAATAAAGTTAGATAGTAATTCTTAGATAATAATTGTCAAAATAACAAATATCTATAATAAATGTTGTGGAATCTAAAACAAAAGTGCTTTTTCTTAATATAATGCTTTTTCACCATGAATTGACAGAAAAAAAATGATTCATCTAAAAGCCTGAAATATAAGTTAAACTTAATTGAACTTTTGACAATTTCAAACTAAACTGTCATTTAAAATAACCAAGCGTGCTTGATTTCTCTATCAATGGTTTTTTTTTATTTTGATATTATTTTCAAGTGAGAATTTTACTTATAATTCAAAACAGTTTGAAAATTGTTTCATCAACATATTATTATTATTTCAAATGACTCATTCGGGTGAAAAAAGCAGTTGTCTTGTCTTATAAAACACACACCAGTTTTCATAAAATATTTATTGTCATGTTATCTCTTATTTCAGTGTTTAATGATTCTAGGCGTATGCCCTATTTAGTTGTTTGGGAAAAGGGTAAGGCCCTTAGAAAGGAAACTTATATGACTTTGACACCAAAGACACGTATTACGTGACGATTTCATATTTCCGCACCCACCTTTAAATCCGATGCTAAGAATGCGGCGTTGTACCAACAGAAATTTATCAAATAGTAGTCATTTCCTTTGACCATTCTTCTTTTCTTACCATCTCCAAAATAATAGGTTTCGCTAAAAACAGCCAATGTTGAGATATTCCATTACACGTGCATTTGTTCTACACAATAAGTGATACTCACACATTAACTGTAGAAGTATTTCTTTAAAAATTACTCGACATATTTTAGCCATCCTATTTTCAGCGCCCAATTGAATCATGTGGAACGGAATGGAAAAATTTTCTGCTAATAATATCAGAAAAAATTTACACCTGCCGCACCAAAGCAAAATATGGCGAATCTTACAAAATATGTAAAAAGATTGCCAAGCGAGACTTTTCAGAATCTTATATAAGTATGAAAAAATTAGCATTTAAAAAATAAACTTATATATGGAGGCCTTTGAAATTATACATATATCTTATTATATAGCGGCCTCAATACCTAACTGGGAATGCTTTTTGATTTCGTTTTACAATTTTTAGGACAAGTCGTTGAAGAGTAGTTTTAATAACACTGTCCGCTCCCAGTGTGTAACAAATATGTTATACTTATAGAAAAATGTAATTTTTAAGGTGTTCACTGTCAATACTTAGCAGAACGACATTATATTTTAAAAAATATATTTGTACTTACTCCACTATATTTTAAATGATCAGGACAGGTTTTACTCATGGCGAGCATTATCACCTGAAAAAAGAATACAATATTACAGTGTTTTTATACAGAACTTACTAAAATTATTGAGGTGATTTAAGATTTTGACTGAAGGTGCTTGGTGTAATTTCAATATTAAATTTGAATCGTTCAAATTATGTACATCCACACAAATTTTGTCACTAACGACCCGGGTTTCGCCTTTCGGCATCTTCAGGCGTTCAACTGCACGGATGAACTTGAACGGACGTCAGTGTGAATGTAAATAATTTTAACGATTCAAATGTATTATTAAGGTGAAATAAACGGTTGGTAATGAAAGCAATTTGCAGATAAAGATATAAAATATGAATCAGAAGCATTAAATTAAAATATTTATTACCTCTTGAAAATAACTTGAAAACTCATCAAATAACAATTATGTCAAAGTGGCGACTAACGATAAATGAGAATGTTATGAAAATATGTGAAATTATTGAATGATGAAATTATTTTTACTTCCTCACTGTTACTTTATCCGTTGCATTAACCCTTCCCTTACTTTGCAAAAAAAGCACAAGCTCCTGAGCTGTGTAGTCGTTACACATCAGGCAAAATGGAGTGAATCATGACAATTATATGTAGTACTGCTGTAGTAGTGTTATATAATTGTCATGATTCACTCCCGTTTGCCTGATGCGTAACGGATACACAGCTCAAGAGCTTGTGCTTTTTTTGCATAGTAAAGGAAGGGTTAAACCTACGTCGACTATTCTTTTTATTATTATTTTGTCCGTAAGAATTGACATGGTTTGTTAGATTCTTTTTCAGAATCCTTATGACTGTTGGTTTTGAAAAAGTTTAATATTTCCTTACGTTACCCGGAAGTAGGTAAATTGTCGTTTAGTCATTAATTTTATAAATAGTTTTGTAAAAAATCATAAAGAAAAAAATATTTTCTTTCAACTTATAACTATTTGCTATTCTACGAGAACCTCTCTTTTTCCAAAGAGAGAAGTAGAAATATAAGAACAAAGCTAAGACAGAACTAGTGGTAAACCAATCACCTCCGCTTTTTAGACATCACAAACACATATGCTTACGAACAGAAATCGATCGAAAAAATGCAATTCGTGCTGGGACTCAAACCCATGAGGTCCGACACGGAAGCCAACAACGCTATCATGTAAATTGCATCTAATTGAACATGAGTTTGTTAATCATAGTTTTTAGTCAGAGTTTGGGATCACATTCCTGACATTGCAATAAAATAGTTTGCTATGTGCATGCCAATAAAAAAAAATATGTATATTTTTAAAATATTTTAAAGAAATGTATTGCATATCATATAAGTCGCCGTAGTTTACTGGCTCGTTAAAAGGTCGTAATTGATTCACATTAAAAAAATCATTGTTGATGTTTGATATTAGTTGTTCCATTCTTCCATAAATTTATTTAAAGATTGGAGAAGAACACCTGCCAATAGAGATTCGTTCAAAACATATTTAATAAAACTAGAAGTGTCAAAAATGTGTATTGTTCAGTAGACGATGTTTATTATTATATACCAGATTCCGCTTATTTCACTTTTAATGTTCGCTTCGTCGCGTAAACACAACGCGATGAGAATCCTCTCAAAACAAGCAACATCTACTCCAAAAAAGCTCCTTTTTAATTCAATCGTGTTAAAAGCTTTCATTTTTTCGGATATGAGAAGGGTGTGAAAGAATTCCATATATTTTTGAAGCTTTAATCTATCGTCAAAGTGATTTCAATACAAAGACTCTCAATCTCATTTTTGCACAGTACAACAAAGCATTTCAAACAATCACCCCTTCCTAAACAAAAAAATGATGTATCGCTGTTGATGTGACAACATGAAGAATGAGCCAAAAATATTATCGACTAAATTGATTTTTTGTCACTTAACATAAGTATCATATTTTATGTTTACTAGTAATAGTAAGAAATAAGTTTTTGGCATTTAATTGTGGCTCGTATTTTTCCGGTCAGAATTTATATTACGTTGGTCATAATTTATATTAATTGGTCATAATATATCGGTTAAAATAAATAGTCATAATTTAAATAAAATTCACAAAAAACCTAACCTCACCTAACCTTACCCAACCAAAATGGTTATAAAATATTCCAACCGTATAATATTTTTATTCTGACCATTTAATATTGCAAGGTATGCAAATTGTCACATGAAATAAATTGCAATTTTATAAAGTAATAACAAAATAAAAAGAGTCACTTAGCGTCCATTTGTAATATATATACATCAGAAGTGCAATTTTATTTCAACTCCGTCTTCAAAATCTAGGAACACCAAATGAGACAGCTATCTGCCACGGTTATCAATCAAATAGGTTTTACGATAAAAAAAATATGTAAAAAAACAATTCCGATAATGAGCGATAATCTACAAGTTTGTTTCTAACTGATAAAGATTATTAACTTACAACCCATACAAGCTAAAAAAAACCTTCAATCGAAATGTGAAATAGAAAGACCTCATAATATATAAAGAGTACGGATATAACTTAAAAATAATGGTGTCAATGTCTATTCTCAGGTTGCATAAATGCAGTTTGAATTCAATTCGCCATAAACTTTTTTAAAGTATGAGAATCTCTGTTACATATGTTCGTCTAATTTTCAATACAATTTCAAGGTTTTCAAGCCTAACTATTTGATGAAACAGTTAGGCTTGAAAATAAATTTATACAATATAATGGCTTTTAATTATACAACTAAATCACAAACTAGTCTTCTTTCGTAGCAGTGTCGTCTTGTATTATGTTATGAGCACCTCACTCGGTTGCCCGAATATCGGGTTTACATGAAAACGCTTTTTGCGTTTTGCATTTTTTTTTGTTGATAACATATATTGCAATCTTGATAAAAGAGAAATGCTTGGAGCTGAGCTAATATTTTCCGATCGCAACATATTGATCTGTGTATATTTTAGTATTTCTAGTATAAAACCAGACAAAGGAAAAGTATTTATACTTACTGTCACATGTGTATACACAATCATACTCTATTCTCGCGTATAGCCGAGTCGTTTTGTTTTACAAAAAGGCATTTTGACGTTGTGACTCGTGTTTCGTTTCTATGAGAAGCATCATCAGACTTACCATCACAAGGTTTTTGAATAAATTGATTAATTCACTAGCAAGTAAAATAACAGTCATTAAATTTATTTTAAACTCAAAATGAATTTCCACAAAGTTACAGCTGAATCCATCGAAGATCAACAGTATTATGACGCAGTATTATGATTCATAAGCAGTGAAGCAATATATTATTTTTACGTAGAAAGCGGATGTGTTTTCAAACTGTTTATTCTTGAATATAATACCCGAGTCTTTCAAAATTCTATGTATTTTTTACTATTGAATAAATCACATCAAAAACATCTACGGTGTTTGACAATTTGACTCTCTTCGTTTGACACGAAGTGATATTACAAAAAGTAGACATTTAACATGATGTCATGTAAAGTAGATTATATTTCATCGAAAACCACCGACTATAAAGGTGACCTGGCAATATTTTTCGAGTGCTTTTTTCATAAAACGTGATCTAATTCTTCTTCATTCTCAAGTTTGCCCTGTCACTTGCAAACAACTTCACTTGACTTGGATAAGCAGGGTACACTGAAGACTCGTTCACACGATAACGCGCTTTTCTTGTATTTTTAATATGTACCCATATCAGGAGAACATAGATTATAGAAAATTATTTTTACGGTGAAAACGATAAAATAAAATAGTATTTAATAAGTAATCGAAAAGCAAGAAAACTATTTTGTATAATTTTAATTAAAATGACTTTAAAAATTATCAAATTAAAATAAACAACTACTTCCATCATCAAAAATTGTAGAACTCGTAACTCTTAGTAATAATTTATTGTTACTAGATAATAGTTCTGTAAAAAAATAGTAAATTGTTGGTTAATAAAACCATAATTATTATGTGAAATATATTTTTTAAATAATGAAAACATTTATTTTTTAACGAAGCATTATGAAGAATTTTAAAAAATGAACAATCGATGTATAGTTTTTCCGTTAAAATACGACTTAATTTGTTTAAAAACAATACAATCTTTTTAGGTGGATATGAGATTTAAGCCACTCAAAAATCTAGAACATATCTCGATCAAATATAAATGTTTTACGTATTTTACTTTAGTATTTAAAATTCGTATAAAATAACAATGAAATCCAGGTTACTCAGTTGGAAAATATATTTATTTTTTAATATTTTCTATAATATTAGTAGTTGTAAACATGAAATATTTTCTATTTAGACTTCAACAATTCACTTAACGGGGTCGGAAAATTTTCCGGAGGGCTTCGCCAAAATTTTCGCAAGGAAGTTGGCACGACAGCCAAGTAAATGCAGTCAATATTGACTCTTGAAAACTTTCCCACATAATCATGCACATACCAAGTTTCATGTATTGTGAGCCTATGTAATTGATCTTTTATCAGCATGTGACGTTTATAATATTATAGTTTACAGTTTCAAACGTGTAATCGTTTATTACTTACACAAACAGTGTATTTTTTCTATCATATTTTGAAAATAAAAACAATATAAATACTTCACAAACATTACAACTATAATATTATACCAGAAATATCCAATGCACTTTATTAAATATTACGATAAAATAGTATAATTAATTATATCTTAAAGGATGCCAGTAGGTGGATAGAAACACCCATGCCTTCGAACAAGGTCCTATGAAGCAGCGGTTAGCGTTGTGTTGGTGATCTAGCGGATCTCACGGGTTCAAATTTCAGTACGAACAGCATTTGCTGTTTGCGACGCAGAAATTGATATCAATTACTATAAGTTAATAAATCTGAGTTTTGAATCTGATTCTTGAAAGATTCCCAGCAAAGTTTCATTTGAAATATAATCATCTCAAAAGTCGATACAACGAAAGATAAAAAATCGATACAAACGGATTTGAAAAACTGGTATTTTACAATTGTCTTCATATTTCAATGTTTAAAAAACTTAAAACATTAAACTCTTGAAATGATAAATGGTGATAATGGATACTTTCTTAAGTAAACGTATTTTTTTGTTTGTAATTATAACCCGATAACATGAGGTTACCTTTTGCTACTAAGCCTGGCAGCATTCAAATATATGTGTTTTTTTTTTGTTTCAGACTTTCTCATTTAATGCCTGTTTTTTCAATGTAACTTTGCGTAGATTTTGGTTGAGACAAAAGTATGTAGCAATAAGGTAAATTTCCAGGTGTCATTAATGGTATTTTTTATTACAAAAACAAACACATCAGTTTTTCCTGCAATGTTTATAAAAGAAATTATGATTTCATTGAATTCTATATTTAGTAAACCAATCCCATGTATTTCAGTTTTATTTCAAATGGGCGAATAAAAACAATGATCTGTGAATACCTTTTTTCCCCAAATCTCTTTCTTTGTATTATCGTACGTTGTTTGAACAAGCCTCTGGAGAACACGCCACAGACGGTTATGTCAATGTATTGTTTCAGAAATGTTCACCGATTCAATTATCGTCACGTTCCATCTGAGCAGCTCTTCAACAAGTTCTTTTGTCGGACTGAAAATGCTTTCTTGACACTCTGCGCTTTTATCACAAAGGCACGGAAGCACTTTTGATAGATTTTAATACAAGTATGCTGCAAAGAACTTTTTTCAATATAACTACACACAACTATTCAAGAGATGATCGTTTTACATTGAAAAATGAGACATATCAGTCTATTTTTACGAACAATGAACCACCTTTATAAGAAGCTTACTATTTTACAGCACCTTATTTAAAAAAGTTAAATCTATGTTTTATAATGACTCAATATCTATTTTTTTTGCCAAGAAAATCAGAATTTATTACATTGTAATTGTATTTAATTTTAAAAAACGTTACAAAATACGAGTATGTTTTATCAAAATAACTGTTTATAGGTGAAATGAAAAAACGTCTAGGTGTACGACGATGGCGCTTTGCCAGTATAACAGTCAACTTTAATCTACAATTCTTGTGGAACTTGCTGTTTTTAGTTAAAATTATTACGAAAACGATTAGTTACTATGAAATAAGAATTAATTAAAATTGAGTCAACACATCAATTAACTCTGAAATATTTTAACTTTTACTTCCACTAGCTGAATCCACTATAATATTGCCTTTTTTGAGATAATCTTCTAGTCTCTCATTCTTCATGCGTATCACTGATGATCGAACATCCATCCCACGTCTTCGTTCTTTACCATTCATGAGCGTTTTTTGCCAATTGAATTTAAATTCATAAGGATTCTCACTGATGAATTTATCAGCTTCTTTAGCAATACTATTATACTCATCGATGTACTTCTTTTTGGTCGCAATGATTTCTTCGATTGGTATTACTTTTTTAATAACCGGTGGTTGCGGCGCTGCTTCTGGAAAAAGTATAGCTACCGATTCATCGAATATTTTCTTCCTGTTGCTCAATATTTCAATTTGCTTTTTAATCTTCTCACGCTTTTGTGCTTCAAGCTCTTTCAGTGGCTGCTCTTGCTTTAGCAGCTCTCGTTTATTTAATTTCTTTTTTTCCTGAAGGACTTTTTCAACGTATTCCCATTGAAGCTTTCGCCATTTTTCTTCAGCACCGATGACTCTATTTTTTTCTAACTGTGACGCTTCCTCAGCTATTTCTTTTCTTTCTCTCTCTTTTTTAGCCGCCATTCTAGCTTTTAATTCATTTTCACGAATCAAATCTTCTTCAATTTTTTTTCGCTTTTCCAAAATGTCTACATGCTTAACTGACCAATGATCTTGCCAAGATTGAAACCCATTCTTAATTTCAAGCTCTCTTTCAAAAAATCTTTTCGTTTGTATGAAATGAGATTCAGTTGCTTGCTTGAATGCCTTAGAATAATTAAAAAGCCTTAAGCTTCCTTTATAGTCTGCAACACCAAACGAACTATTTATTTGTGAATACGGTTGCATAAAAATTCCTGTCAACATTTTACCAGACATAATTTGAGTTGTAATTGGAAAATCACTCCTTTGCAAAAAATCCCAAATATCTATCGAACCTTCTTCGGTAGTTATGAATATTTGGCTCGGTATGTACTCAGACCAAGAAGCATCCGTCATGATGTAATTCATTCTTTTCCACATCAGTGGTACATTTGGTAAATTATCTGACCACAGTGCAAATATTCGTCCACCTAAGGTAGCAACAATATCAGGAAAAAAAGGGTGACGGGTCACGCATACAATGGGACCATCGTGGACCTTTGATTTTGACAGGAAAACACAAACCTCGCTATTTATTTTGTCGTCAGATACAACTAAATGACCATTCCAAGATATTTTAAAAAATTCTCCTGTAGTAGTTGCTACCCAAATAATAGGTACAACATTTTCTCTTGCCTGAAAACTATTCACTTCTTCTGTGCTATCATCTTCTTTTACGGTCTTTTCAAATCTGTTTTCTCTTTGTATTATAGGAAACCCAAATTCTACTGCGCTTATTGTTTCTGATTTTTGGTCGGATTCTGATTTGACTATTATTTTATATATTGGTTGAAGCACTCCATCTAAAACACTGTATGGTGATGGATTTGGTGTTAAAGTGGTGGGACGATCTTGTATACGACTTACGTTTTCTACTATAATATCTTCACTAACTATAGATTGAGTATTTCTTAAGTCCCATACGAGAATAGTTCCATCTTCCGAAGTTGATAAAAATTGCAAAGATTTTTGATCGTCATCACCGAGATTTACCATTTTCCCAGTATTTTTTATTTCATACTTTGGATGTAGCCAAATAATATCTGTTACGGAAGCTACGTGATCAAACGCTAAATCTGACAGAGCTGCTGGTCTTATGACAGATTTTTGGTAAATGGCTTTCATCCAGCACATTTCCAAGTTTATAGCGATTCGATTTTTTTCTTGTGCTTCGGTCAAGACTTCAAGCGTTTTATTTTTTTGTAATTTATCGGTGAGATCCCAAATTATTATTTGTCCATTGATGCATCCGCCAATCAAAATATTTTCGTCGAACGGACTAAACGATAGCGTCGTAACTTCACGATTGCTCTCCAAATACAATATGGGTCTTAAGCCATCTGAAATGCTCCAAACAAGTACAGGATTTTTACCATATACTGCTCGATGAACTTCATCAACGGGTCTGCGAGAAGAATCCAAAATACTGTCAATAAAATCAGCATACGCCACAGCAATTATCCCAGGAGTTGATGGGTGCCATGAAGATGATATGATAAATTTATCTTTTGCTAATTCATCAGTGAAACACAAAATCTCTTCAAAATAAGTATCTTCGTTGTCTTTGTGTTGATCACTCACCACTAAGTCTGGATAATCAACATTGTAAATGTCAATTACACTATTAAAATCAAGCAAATTTAATACCTCCGGAGCTCTTTGCATTATAAAGTCATTCAATCTCTCTTGGGTTAAATCTTTTTCAACACTTTTTACTTTCTTCCCATGGTGTGTTTCAACTTTCGGTATTTCAGATTCTACAGGATTTTGGATCGATTCTTCAACTTCAATTTCTTTTGAAATTTCTTCTGCACTGACTAAAGGTGGAATAATAATATCACTCTCACTACCACACTGTGTCCAAACGTTTTGTGGAAATTTCGGTACTGTTTGCGCCTCAGATGATATTTTCTCTGGATTTGCTTGAACCGCAGCATCGATTCTTTTTTTCACCACATTATCATATACAGTACGAGTTGGAACTAATTCTGTATACCCGTCTCGAGCGGCATCAGTATCGCGATCTTGAAACCGTTTTGGCTGAAATTGTGTCGGGTATTTAGTTTTTATTTCTACTCTTAATAAGGGTCGACTATTAATTACCATATTTTCATCAACTTCTTTTTCACTTCCCAGAGATTTCCATGGGTTTGAAACTTTGAATACACTCTTCTCTAATTTTCTTGCTTGCTTTTTAAGAAACTTTTCAGCTTGTAACTGACAGTGATTTTTAGCATCTGTAGTTAAGCAAACATAATACTCGTCATTGTCATTGGATTCTTCCAATATGTATCCGAATAATAATTCATCTTCTTCGTATACATCAATATCTGGTTTGAATTGAGTAAAAATTGAGTTATCGCCGAGCACTTGCATATTATCGTAGAGAAGTTCTTTTTTCACCATTTTCCAAGGATGTTCTCCAGTTATATCTGGACCTACTTCTATCCCTAAGCTGTTTTGAGTTAATTCGTTAAGTTCAACTCTGATAACACCTGCCACATTGTAGTTGGGAGTAAATTTCTTTTTGCGCTTTGGACCTCCACCATCTGTTTCATTGACTTTTCCTAAAACAAAAATTTAGTACTCAATATTCACACATATCAAGTAATATATTTCAACTAATTTTAAGTTCTTACTTTCGACGAGAGTTTCTTCTTGAAGATTATCAATACGATCGATGAAAAATTCTTCATCATCTTCCGAGTCATTGTTATCCATTATGTTCTAGTGACGAGATTTTAGCTGAAAATTAAGGAACATAGTATCATGAAAAAATATTTGTCCAACAATATAATTAAAACGGTTTCGATTCGTTTAGAGATGTCAAAACATTTAAAAGCTTTTAATTTATCAATCACTTAGGAATTTATGAGAAATATTAAAATATTTAGAAATTATTTTAAAGTCCTCTTAACCAACCTAAATTATAAGTAAAACTGTTAAATTTGGGTTTATTTTTTTTTATATTTATGATCAGAATATTTATTAATATTAAGCGTGTAAGCTTAATTTATCTTTATGAAATACTTTTAAGCAAATTGGTTAAAAAATACTCTCATTTATAACGCAATGGAAGCCCATATAAAAAAGATTTGCTCAAAAATTATCAGTTTCTTCATAAATCAAAGCAATAATGACACGTACATAACATACTGGAGATCCGTTCCGGTACGCTAACGTATAATACAATCCAAGCCCATTTTACACATAATCGACGTTACAAAATAGCTATAGTGACGAAAATACTAACTCTTAACTTACCCGTTGTAGGAAGAGGCCTTTTAATTCACCAAAAGGGTGAAACCAGAGATAGACTAACAAAAACTAAACAGAAAGAAATAAATTGTATATAAAACTTCATCAAATATGATAAAAAACTTTGAAACTTTAATTTATTAAGATAATTTAACAATATTTTGCGAGTAAAAATCCTGGTAGTTTCCCGATGGCTTGCTTTGTAAGACTGATTGAGAAAAACTTTCCCGAAAGTAAAAAAAAACTACTGGTGGTAAAGTTTATAACGACGAAGGGGTGAATATTTAACCGTACCATGCTTACGCTGGTACTAGTTGGTATCACACTGTCTGTTTTCCAGAATAGGATTTCTATAAAGGGGGAATTTATTAGTTGTTATTTAAGGGGTTAAGCAATATGAATATTATAATACATAAAACACGTGAACATTATTTTACACCCTCGCAATAAAAAATCTAATTTTATATAGCATTAGTTTGTTATTTATGTAGTTTTTTATGTATTGTAATTTTGTTAACGTGGAAATAAATAATGGATAATTTTACTATAATACCAAATTATAAAATTTAATATTGTTTTTTTTCTTGATTAAACATGGCTTAAAGCATCGTATATCATTAGTTTTAAGTTAATAATACTAAAGTATTGGTATTTATATAGTCTATACAGAATCTTGAGTTAAGTTTAGATCCATTCATTATTTAAATACAATATAATTCAACACCCTCTTAGACAAAAATAAAACCTTCACCCCCCTGGGATCAGAGAAAACTTATATATGTACATATTCAGACGTACATACATATTCATTAAACATATATTTAAAAAAAAACATCCATGTCAACAAAAATATAAAAACAATTATTCTTATGTGAGAATAATATATTAATCATTGATTTTCTGAAAATAAGTAAGTATTGACGGCATAAAAAAATACCAAAGAACAACGACTTTATTATTATTGTTCATCTTGTTCAAAGATGTGATTTATTAAAATAAAAGTATTTCAACCTTAGTTTTTAAAAGAATAGTCGTAATTTTAATTATTCATACAACATATTATATTCTCTTACTTTTTGTACCTGTCGTATCCCGTTACACGGAAATATATAAATTCACACACGTAAACTGATACAATATAGAGTATAAACACAATAGCTCGCTATGAAATAATAATAATGTAAAGTTGTGTTTCAATTGTTTCACATTTTTCGATACAGCATATATTTTTAAAAAAGGAATAATCATTATTTTCAAGATGAGTAGGTAAAAAGAAATACACTTTTGTTTTCCGCAATTTAAAATTCAAAATTGTTTTCTTACTTTTAAGTGTGTATAGAGAAAAAAAATACATCTCAATTTCTAATTAAGATTTTGTTTTTGAGGGGGTAAACACTGACATAATGTTCGTACTTGAAAAAAGTTTTTTTCGTTGACAGACAGCTGCTTGCTTAGATAAAACATTGTAAATGCCTAAACTCAAGTCTGAATTGACATTTACTTCAGAAAAACTTCGTGAATAATTATTACCTCGCTGAGAAAGCAATTTTCCTAAGTCTTTTATCATTAAAAGTTGTCAATTTTATTGATATAAAACTGATAACATTTTTAGTGAACTATATTTATTCTATCTGCTGGTTTTGAAGACTAGATAGATTGGTTTTATTTGTTAAAGTAGTCAAAAGCATCACAGATAATATATAAATCCATTTTTTTATGCAAATTTATAAAATGATTGCAAATTCTTCAATACACAATTCCGTAAATCTGAGTATTTTTTTTTCATTTCCTACCAACCGCTTACACCCGATTGATTATTCATAATTACTGTTTGTCTTAATTGCTTTTCATTAGTGTTGATTTATTCATCGGGTGTAACATTGTGTATCTAAATTAGATATTTCTCTAATTTAAGATTTCGACTGAAGGTGCTTGGTGAAATTTCAATATTAAATTTGAATCGTTCAAATCATGTACATTCGCACAGATTTTGTTACTAACGACCTGGGTTTCGCTTTTCGGCATCTTCAGGCGTTCAGCTTAGCTTAGCAAATGAATGTTCCGTGTTTATATAAGAAATAAATCCATCACTGAGTTTAAAGCTATTGTTGGCGAAAAGGATAAGCCTATGGGAATGCCCACAAATTTGAGTGATTCAAAACATTCATTAGCTAAGCGTCAGTTCAAGTTCATCCGTGCACTTGAACGCCTGAAGATGCCGAAAGGCGAAACCCGGGTCGTAAGTGACGAAATCTGTGTTAATGTACATAATTTGAACGATTCAAATTTAGATATTTCTCACTTTGAATAAAATTTGCTCGGGAGCAAAAATTTGCAAACATTGTCAACATATTTTTTTTTTTTAAATGTGTGGTTTTCAGAATCCATAGTAGTCAAAACTGAATATTGTAAAAGTATGTTTGCTGGGTTTTAAGATCTTCTTACTAAAACTTTTCATTCTTACTGTAATAGATCTCTACGCTATCATACGTCTTGTGAAATGAAGCGTCTATCCTATAAATAATGTTACAAAAAAGCTCGCGCGTCGTGACGCTTTGTGAATCTCAATAATTTACATCCATTCCTGAAATTTCAATGGCTGACTGTGAAGAGACAGAGAAGATGATGCTATCTATGCGAAATGCGATAATTTATTACGTTGCCTTTACTCCAGCTTTGCCTGCCATATTATTAATATGATGTCTGCCGTGAAAGGTGTTCCACAATATTAGGCGGAAGCGGCATTTTGGAATACTCTCAGGTATAAAGGGCTGAGGTTTAATATGAAGATATTGAAAGGATAACGCAATATATCAATACCGAAAAAAAAGTTCAATATGTTATATATGAGAGAGATTTTTCTTTAGACCAACAGTAATTCCGTAAAATTGTGCACACATACTTTCTGATTCCTTATTTAGAGAAAAAGATTATGTTTGTTTTATATTTTGAGTTATCGAAGCTGGATGATACCTCTTTCAGGTGTATTATATTCTTAATATCGCTCTTGAATCTGAATAGAATCTTTAAATAATAATTTCATAATAAATAACTTTTTTATAGCTAGCTTATACTTCGTTTATCTTAGATGGTTATTTCAATAAAGTTAATATATATTTCTGAACCTTTACTAAAATAGGCATTTTGTAATTCAATTATTAATGAATACAATGTTGGAAATCGTAATATTGTTTGATTGTAATATTCCTTATAACAAAAGTTTAAAAAATACAACGTTCTCAAAGTTATATACTTAACCTTTTAAGGTGTGTAAAAAATATACTTAAATCGAATACAACACTAAATTTTGTGTATACTATTTAATTTAAATATATAATAATTGTGTTTTATTATAAAAGTGAGGTGTAATGAATACATACTGTAAAATGTATTTAAAGTTATTTGAAATTTAAAAGAAAAATACTATTTTACAAGTCTAATATAAATAAGTACAGAATAATTTGTAAACAATGATTATAATGCTACGGGAATATCTGGACTTGGATATTCATAAAGAATATACTGTGATCACAACTTTTCAGGTTTTGTTACAATTCATGTAAAAAAAACGTAGCAATCAATAAATGATGATGATGTTAAAAATAATATATTTAGTCATTTATCACATTTGATATTAATTGCTGGTGTTTAATATTGTTTCAGGTTGGTTTGACCCAACGCAAGGAGTCAACTGTCCACCTGACAACTGACCTCTCACCCCTGAGGCCGATGGGAGATGAATCTAATTTCAGAAGCACTTTTGATGCCTACCCTTTCGCTCTGGTTTTGCGGCTAAGAGTTCTTCAGGTATAGGCTATTCATAGACAAAGCACTTTATCGCGTTATAGACGAAAAAAGTTTACGCATGTGATTTTTATTACTGTTTAAATTTATATTGTTCGTTTTTATATTCGCGTGGCATATTTCAAAGTTTTTTTTTGAATCATCAATAATCATACTTAAAAACAGAAAACACCTGTTCATGTCGGCGAAATGAATGCAGAATTAACCGCGTTTTTTAATAACTTGAATGAGTTTTCTTAATGGAACATAAAAGATAAATTAATTTAAGCACATTTCAAAGATTAAAACTATATCAAAGTTATTTGTACTTATTTTTCTGTGTTAACAAAAATCTCATTTCGTACACCATTAAAAAAATATCTTTTAGATCAGTACTTCATTTACTTTACTGTCAAACGGGAAACGATAAAAAGACTTCAAGCACAAAACGTTTAACATTTATACTTCTGGGAATATTAAAAGTACGTTTTATACTTTTTTAATTGTCTTTGTAATTTCGATATATTTTTACAACATTTGTAACATTTTTTAGCTTTATGTTGAAGCTTATTGATCAATTATAAAAGTTGTTTCAATTTGATGTTTTTTTTTTAAATAAAACTATTACTAAAATGATAATATTGGGTCATGTAAAAATATGCACTTTCATAAAATGCTTTTTATTTCTCTGAACTGAAGTATAAAATTTGCTTAGGATAAGTCCAATTGTTTTAAGAATGCTTTTAATCTACTTTGTTTTTAGTTTTAGTATGGCCAGCAAACAGTTACGTGCCCAAATATTATTTTTAAATATCTGCCGATAAAATATACGTTACGTCATTTTTTATTTTGTGAACTTTGTAAAAGCAATACCGTTACTGAAACAACCAAAAATATTAAATTAATTAGAGACATTGTTTTATAAAAAAAATGTGGATCGATCTGTTGTAATATATAAATGTGTACTCTTTCTAAAAAAAATACAAATGAAGTACATATATTTTTCAAAAGTTAATTTCAGTTGATTTTCAATAATTTATAACATATTATGTATCATAAAAACGAAACATAAAAAATACATGCGAAGCGTTTTGTCAGAAATATTAAAAACAAGAAAACATTTAATAGCGGAGCGTGTTTTTGAAATCTGAAAATTATATATGATATTATAAATAATATATAAATCTATTTATTTATCAACACTCTTCGCTTCAAAATAAAGAAAAACCAAGCATTTTAAAATATCGCACATGTTGCTTGAATTTTATGAAGTTAATGTTTTATTTTATTTTTACTGAACGTATAATAATGCAATTTCATGGCAACATCGTAGAGCGCCATAAAAATATCTATGAAGTTCTTAAAAAGTAGTAGTAGATATTGCTCACGCTGATATATTTACATATAAATAACTAAATGAAGGTGCAAATTCACTCTGGTAACATGGTATTAAATATATTTCTTTGGTTAGTTTTTATTTCAAGTGAAAAATTATCTCAAAACCAAATGTTGAATAAAAAATCTGTATCTCAAAGATAACATTGCTCTATGGATAATAAATATTTAGTTTAAATACTTAGTAAGAAAAGCGTCATTTATGTACTGTCATAATAGTATGTAAAATAATTCGTCAAAAATGATTCGATTCACCTTCAAGTACAACAAATGTATATAGAAAATTTGAAAGTCACCGTTGGATGTGACAGGTTCTTACAAAAATACAATACAAAATTTATATCTTTCATAAATGTTATACGCCATATGAAGTTATACCTCGTAACCATACCCCATCAAATTTGGGTGTATAAAGTATAAATAATATTTCTTTCTTGGTATTATTCTGTCTTACAGTCTTACTGTTTGTTTTATATCCGTGACGCCTACAGATAATAAATTCACACGTCTTATATTAGATTTGGTTGGAAAATTGCCTGAAAAAAGTTACTTTATAAGCCAGAGACGTTTATAGTTCCAGTGAAAAAAAACTTATTACGTACTTAGAATGTTAGGATTATGTGGAATTTTTTATAAAAAGCTGTGTTTTGTAGTTCTTTTGGAAACAACATTGATAAAATACTTGTGAGTATACTTAAATTTAAATAAATAAAAAAAATACATGTATTTGGTACATTTTATATATTTATACATGAAACTGTCAACTATTCAATTTACAGATTGAAAATTCAATACTTTATTGTGATAAATCAGTGACCACCTATCTAATCTAACATTTTTGTTTATCACAACTGAATTAAGGTCATAAAATAAAAATCAGTTGATTTATATATTCCCATTTGCAATAATCAAATAACAAAGCATCAAATTAATTTGCGAACAACAAACTTTCACTGCAATTGAACGCCTGAAGAAAGTCGAAACCCGGGGCGTTAGTGACAAAATCTGTGAGAATGTACATAGTTTGAACGATTGAAATTTAACAAACTTTCACTAGGTTGCATATTATATATATATCAATTTACTAATTAGCGCTATTATTTTACATATATGAATAAAAAAAATGAGTAACTTTCAATCGGAGGAAATACTTCTTTAAAATAAATTACACAAAATTTAAAAATATTAATACAAGTAGGAAAGAAAGATCTAAGCGAAGGTTATAAGTTCATTAAATATATTATGCAAAGTTTCAGCTCATAGAATTATTTTTTTTTTACTTATTTCACTATTTCTCACAAATTGTGTTTGGTGAGAAGGAATTAAATTAAAAAAATACTTAATTGTACTGATTTCACTTTTACTTCATATTAACTGAACTGAACAGTTATTGGAATTATTACAAATGGTTGATTTCTTTTTTTACCATTATTATTTTATTAGGTATTCCGCAGATAATGAAAACCCGATCAAAAGGGATTATATTTTATTTGTTTGATATTATAGACTTTCAAGAATTTTACTGTTCGTTAGTATGGAAAATAAAACTTTTGTTTCAAATAACTGTTGAGTACATTTTATGATATTTTCATGTTTTTTTTTACAAAAAATATTATTTCAAACGATAGTGTATTTAAAAAAGATTGGTTAAAATACCCTGGTTTAACTGAATGACAATTCCGGCTTGATAAATAATTGTATATATAAGTTCGTTTTTTTATAGCATTTTTTAGATTTAAATAATGATGAATCCTTACAACACGAAAGTGTTGAAAAACATCGCACACCTTTCACTAGATACAGTGTAATATCACGACTACACCATAAAAGACAATCTGTCGCAATGTAAGGGATGAATGTTTTTAATTAAGCTTAAATTGAGGTCTCCGGAATCTAATCTAGAAAATTTATTGAAGTTTCATTAACATAAACTTGTACCTACGTTTCTTCACCTTAGGAGACTTGTAATAAGGTAGGTTTTTGTATTACACCTAGAAGGTCACAAAGGATTACCTACGTGTGATCAAATTTTCTAGAATAATACCATATATATTAAGCTCACTAAAGAGTAAGAAATATTAATTTCCATGGAATTTATGTTATACATATTTCTACGTTTTGATGTATATGTTTTTGATAAATTCTCAATTTGCAATAAATCTTCAACTGCGTTTAAATAAAAAGTTATCGATGGATAAATCTAAATCTTCGAAATCCCATATTATTACTTAGAAATAATTCCATCTCGAAAACAATATTTTATACCTCCTTTATCTCTTAAGTGATCAAATTTGGAAAATTGTTTTGAAAGAATTCTTTTATCTGTGTTGTTTTATATTTAACTTAATAACCTTGTTTTTACCAATATTGTAAGAAAAACTTATTATATTTTAGCAGACAATGGAGTAAACGCTGAGAAAAAAAATAAACTAATAAAGTGAAAATAAGCAACTGATGTAGTAGTTAGTAACTTCATTGTAAGTAATAGTTATTGTCAACAATTTCGATACTCGTACTTTCTTTCAATAGCGCAGAGTCAGCGGTGGGCTGCCAAAATGTTAGCAATGGGCTCGGTTAATCTGAGAGCTATTAGCGATGTTCCGGAGAAGTGGATTTTTTATCACTCTTATAGGATGATTCGCAATAATTAGAAATTCCAATAAAGGCGCTTGATGGAACTTCAATACCAAATTTTAATTGCTTGAATTTTGTACTTAACCATGAGTTTTGTCGCTAACGACTCGGGTTTCGCCTTTTGGCATCTTCAGGATTTTGAAGTGCACGAATGTTCTTGAACTGACACTAGGGTATCCAATCCCGAAGCCTTTTTCCAATCCCGGGATTTTGGGATTGAGATTTTCTCACCGAGGAATTTGAAATCCTCAATTTGCTATACTTTTTCCCGGAATCTCACAGAAACTCGTTTTTTTTTTTAGCTCACCGAGGAATTTGAAATCTCCGATTTGGTATACTTTTTCCCATAATCTCACAAAAACTCGTTTTTTTTTTTTAGCTCGTCGAGGAATTTGAAATCTCCGATTTGGTATATTTTTCCCAGAATCTCACAGAAACTCGTTTTTTTTTTTTTTTTAGCTCACCGAGGAATTTGAAATCTTCAATTTGCCAATTTCGTGTAAATTTCGAGAATTTGCTCAAAATTTCTCAATCCCGAAATCCCGGGATCGCGGCCATCTCAGTCCCGGAATTTCGGGATCAGAAAATTGAACGGGATCCCGGGATTACGGGATTGGATGCCCTAACTGACACGTAGTAAACAGTTTTTTGAACAGCTATTAACGTAATCTATATGAATTAACGAAAAAACATTGATGTTAATGAGTTTCAACGAATTATGTGGGTAGATTATAATTATCGATTTTTAATGAATAACTCAATCTTCAACTAGTAAGAAGCAACTAGTAACAAGCAGTTCTCGTAAAAAAACTTCTGTTGAAATACCTCAATTATCAAGCCATACACTCCACATTTACAATTTAAATAGATGAAAAAAAAATCTTGACAAGAAGTGAGTTCTGGCACCTTTTTTTTCAAAAAATAAAAACACTGCTATAAGTACAAAGCCGATGTATTTTCATGCAATGTTAGTACTGACATTAACAGTATTTAAAGTATTCGACATGCACGATCTTTACTACAATAATACAGTTAAATTTTGTCGTAATTAATATAATGTAATGAAAATTAATAAAGTATAAGGTTACTCGAAGAATTAATTGATTATTTTTGACGTGAATACGTTTTTAAATTGCTTCTATAGGGAGGCAATTCAAAAAAACGAATGATAACAAAATTGGGGGATACAGTTTGGTGTTGCAGCTTCATATCTATCATCGCTATCCAAAATTTAATTGCACCACTGGAAAGCTAAAAAATCAAAGAATTTATTGGGCTATGTAAGGACTGATACATTGCGCGGGGTGGAGGGGAAACTTCCGCCATTTTTAGGTAATTTTGCTGCGTATCGAGATTTCTATATACTATAACTTTTGACTCAAAGAAGTTACGATGTTCGTTTAAGTTTCAATCGTTAGCTCTCGACAAATTCTATCGATTATAGATAGAACATTAGTGTAATATTGCGACTGTGGCTATAATTAGGTGTTAAAAAAAAAAAAAACAAAAATATATAATGTCGGGCTTAACGCGTCAAAAAGCCAAGTCGAAATACAAAAATCGCATACGGTTGGAAAGGGCATCTCAAGAGCAATTGAATGGTACCATATGACCGAGTCAAGCTGTGCCAGCAACGTAAAAATTGGGCGTAATATCACTTATTACGAGACGTATTCACGTACAACACACGGCCATGTCCATGACACAGCCACACCCCATTTTTCTCACAACATAGTCTCAGGGCATCTCAAAAATGTAAATATTGTGTATGTATCTTAAAGTCAGTTGTCAGTTTGAAATTTTATTGCGTCACAATTACATTTTCAATCATATATGTACATTTGCAATGCACTTATCATGGCGCACCAGCGCAATACCACAAGCTGTAGTAAATGCACCACCGACAACTGCTTACAATCAAACATGTAGACTTCAACATTTAGTAATTTGTTACTCAAAATCGTATTCGTTTTCATTTATTTTCAATCTTATCATACTTTAAATGAAATTTATTTCACGCGCCGTCAATATAAAAAAGTAGACGATATGTTTGTTTCATTGTTGATACTATTAAGTATTTTTTAATCCATGTCCACTGCCAATATGGAGCATTTAGCCTCCTTATTAAGGTATATCAACAAAAGTTTTTTTAAGATAGCTGTTTGTCAGTCAGTCGCTCAACCTCTCTTTTTCATAGAGAGAAGTAGCGATAGAAAGATAAGGCCAGAACTAGTAGTTAACTAATCGTTCTCGCTTAGCCCAGTTATTGAAGGAACGGAACGTGGGAAGGAATTTTCAGACATCACAAACAATCATGTCTACAAAAAGAAATCGATAAATCGACCGAACAAATGCTGTTCGTACTGGGACTCGAACTCGTGAGGTCCGGCATGGAAGCAAACAACGCTAACTGCTGTGCCATAGAATCCGACATTAAGTATACTGATTTATGATAAATTTGACGTAAAATGACTATCATTTATTTTACAAAGAAAATAATTTTCATTTTCTTCATATAATATTTTAGTTAATCTTTTTTCACAATAATAATTAAAGAAACGTCAACGCATTCTCTGGTTTTTAAAAGTTGAAAAATAATAATTCACTTATTTTTTAAAACGAAAAAACTGATTTGAAGATTTTAAACCACTATTTAAAAAAATTGTGAAGTGAATTTTTTACACGTATTATTTTAATAACATAATGAAAAATACTTTATGATTTAATTTTCTCAAGATAAACAAAGTTAATCAAAATCAACCCAATAAGACTAAAAATACGAACGTTTGTTTAATCATTGATCTAGCCAGTAGTAAATAAAACCAGAAACATTATTATGGGTAAGCCGACTAAGCTAAGTAGTATCTGTAAATTCAAGTACCAAAATTTTGGTTTTGAATATACAATGAGAATTATTTGTACTAACTAGGTATCAACAATATTGTTGTTTAATGACCATTTTCAACCGTACTGTCCTTACTCATTATTACTGTGATCCCTTTTTCTCCATGGAAGGTAAAATGATCGAAAGAATGAGTGCCATTAAGATGGTTCGTTAGATATGCGTTGCCTAATTAATATAATATAATATAAGGAAAATTACGCAGTGCTGTGTTTTATCAATTTTATTGTAATAAAGCAGCATTATGTACTACGCCGTAAGATAATATTAATCTTACCCGCTATAAAACTTCTACCGTATTTTAATTTTTTTTTTTATCCATGTCAGCTTTCAATGTGGAGTATATGGTATCTTAATGGGGCGTATCTCAACAGAACTTTTTCTACGAGAATTTTTTGTTACTCAGTCGCTCAACCTCTGTTATTTAAAGAGAGTAGTAGGGATAGAAGGATAAAGCCAGGACAGGACTAGTGGTTAATAAATCGCTCTCGCTACACCCAGTTATTAAAGGATCGAAAAAAATGTGAGAAGGAATTTTCAAACAGAAATCAATAAAATCGATCGAAAAAATGATGGGACTCGAACCCGTGAAGTCCCATCATTTTCATCTTATTAGTTATACGTTTATTTAATTCCTCCCATTTTGTATTGAAAACGTTTTGTACTTCTAAAATTATTGTAAATAACTAATAATTTAAGATTTCGACTGAAGGTGCTTGGTGGAATTTCAATATTAAATTTGAATCGTTCAAACTATGTACATTCTCACAGATTTTGTCACTAACGACCCGGGTTTCGCCTTTCGGCATCTTCAGGCATTCAAGTGCACGGATGAACTTGAACTGACGTTTAGTAAATGAAAGTTTCGTGTTTATATAAGATATAAATGCATCACTGAGTCCAAAGCCATTGCTGGCGAAAAGGATGAGCTCATGGGAATGCCAACAGATTTGAGTAGTAAGTAGTTTCAAGAATTATATAATTTGTTTGTCGGCAAAGGTTCTATGATTATATGATTTTATGATTATATAGGGTATAGAAGTGGAGATGTGGGAGAGTTTAATATTTCATTTAAAATCGGAAGACTTTGCAGCTGTGCTTTGTTGATTTCTAAAAGAAAGGCGAAACCCGGGTCGTTAGTGACAAAATCTGTGAGAATGTACATAGTTTGAACGATTCAAATTTAACTAATAATTTGATTTATATTCAAAGTAAATCTGCTCTTTTTAATATTTTATTTTTGTTATTCATCTACTCTACCAGTGTAAAAGTATGTCAGCAGAAGTTTTTCTACGAGAGCTGTTTGTGAATACTTTTTCCATTTTTTTTTAATAGTAGAGCTAGAAAGAATATGGCTAGGACTGGGCAAATGGTCAACTTATCGATAAGCAAGATAAACAGCTAATTTTCCCATAAAACATAGTATTGTAATCTACGAGAATATCTGAAAATGTTTTTTTAAAAATCGGCTTTTTCAGGTTTTCTGTAGAAAAATAGGTACAAAAAATAAAAACAAATTAAGAAAAAATAACAGTATGAAAACATTCAAGGACAGTGAACAAATCGAATCTAAATCGAGAGCAAGCTTTTCAATTCAGGGACTGATTTCTTGTTATAAGACATAGAAGTGACTTGCGAGAAATATATCCGTCCCAGTAAATACTTTCCCCTCAAATAAATCTTCTAGAAGATTTGTGTTATCTTCTAAATTGTAACTATGTGAACTGCTTGTGCAAACAGATACTAGGTAAAATATAAAAGGAAAAGTTTTTCAACGAATCCAAGATGTTGATATTAAAATAAAATACTTTTTATTTTTCCGAATTAATGTAAGAGGGACTGATAAAACAATATTTATATTCTAAATAAGTTTTACCCAATGATTTAAAACAATAAGAATCACGAATATTTAGAAAGGCCCAAAATTCAATCCATTATAATTTTAAGATCTCTAAAGTTATAATAATTATAATAAAAAACTTTGAAGTATTTAAAACAGCTAAATTGTGAGTTTTTTTTACTGTATGAAGCTTTAATTTGCTACCGAATAAGCTTAGAAAAAATTCGGATAAAATCCTATTTCCGGTGAATATTGAAACGGAAATAATCTTACTTCATAAAGAATGAAAAAAACTGTTAAAATTTTTTTTCCGTTGCTACTCCATTTCTCATTCTATCTTATATAATAATTATTTTGTTTTTAAATAAAAAAAACTAATATTGAAATAAAATTTAAAATCATTTAAGCTAGTCACACAAAGGATTTCATTTTAAAAACAGTTTTCTCGAAACAATAAACTATTTTTTGTGTGATTCATTTGACGAGGCCTAATGAAAGTTTGAAGGATATTTGAGTTAGTTCGGTGAAAACTTTTATAGGGGTGTAAGCCCTTATTCTGAACTAACCTCTTTCTAATTACAAATGTTGAGTTTTGCATCAAACTAAAAAGTCAGAAAGCAGGACTCACAGTAGGTACGTGTTACTTTTAAAACTTTATGTCAAAAAATAGTGGTTTTAAAAATAAAAGAAAAGACATTTAATAAAATATCGTGTTGTTGGGTTATGCGGGTTTGTAGCCGATAAGTCAGTATTTTTGCTATCGATTTCGGTGTTTACGGGCTGAAATCTAAGATGGACTGTTTCACAAAACTTAATGTTCAGTCGAGAGTTGTCTCTGGTGGCAGGACTACTTACCACTCATTCAATCATAAAAACGGGACGTGTCCATTGGTGGAAGTTACCACTTGAGCAGGCCTTCATAATGCTCATAAAATATGGTTATGACAAAAAACTAAAATAAACACTGTATAATGTAATGTAATTTGTTAAAAAATAAAAAAATATTTTTAATGTGTGATTTCAATAACATGCAATACTTTAAAACTTACCCATAAAGTTATGATGTAGAATAATTTTAGACAAATTGCTGTAGTCTTAAATGTTTGCTGAGGTCAAAATAGGTAGGTGTATTTGGCCGAGAAAATTAAGGATGGAAATTTTGGATTAGCTTTCCAGCTCACAAAACCTTTCTGGCTTAACAAAATATCGCTTAATATGAAATTTGAAATTTGTTCAAACTAAAGAATTCGGTAATGAACAGAAAGATCAATACCACCAATCGCGAGGTAAGATGTATTATATTTTGAAAATAATTCGAGTTTTCGTCCATTGTTTATTTAATGTTAAAATTCTTTGTTTGGTACCATGATTTTTTTTTTACTATTTCCGTTCCCAATTTGATTATTTGTAATTTTAATAGAATTTATTTCAACATAAGGCTTTCTGCGAGAACTTTTTGTTACTCAATTGTTCATCTTTTCTTTTTTTCAAAGAGAGTAGGGGTAGAAGAATATGATTAGGACATAACTAGTGGTTAACTAATTGCTCTTGCCTTTTCTCGTCCATAATTCATTATAAATTTAAAATCTTAATTAAAAATCAATTTACAAAAATTGTATGTACTGGGATTCAAGCTCGTGACTTCTGTAACCGAAACTATTGACGCTGAACACTTGACCACGCAGTCGGCAACATTAGGCAAACAACAATTATTACAAGTATATTTGTCTCGCTTACTTAATGTTTCACTAACGATTAGTTCAAGTTTATCGGTGCACTTGAATGCCTGAAATTTCCAAAAGGCGAAACCTTGGTGACAAAAATTATGGAAATGCACAAAATTTAAACGATTAAAATATATACAGGTTTATAAAATCGTTTAATATTTTCATTCAAACTACCCTTTAAACAGTAGCGGCCGGTCAATGTGGTATTTGATCAATGCACCCCTTGTATATGAAGAGGAGGCTATATTTCATGAAATACCAAAATTGAGTTTGGAAACTCTACTGGATTTTCCAAACTCAATTTCGGTTGACAGACATTAAGATTTATTTATTATATACACTAATTGTTGGTTTTTACTTTGTTAATGATAATTCATACCTAATTGGTTTTTGTTGTAATAGTTTTCATTGCTAAGTGGTCTTCAACTTTTTATTTATAGTTTATTTTCCTTGTATTTTGCTTCAATTCTTTTGCTAGGTTGTAATACCAATTGTTTGTCATACCTTGTTTTTATCACTTAACTTTTGTATAAATATCACTTTTTTATTTTTTTATTATCAGTTGACAATGCTCATCATGAGCGAAACCGGTCCTGATCTAATAAATTTATGTGGAAAAAGTACTAAAAATGTTTTATTATTTTTATTATAAGATGATACGGTTTGGAGAACGTAACGATACAAGAAAACAACTGGAAGTTAGCTAATCGTTGTTTATAGACACCGTTTAAGAATAAAATAAGAGGAGGTTTAGAAGGAATATAAACATCATTGATATCCATTTTAATCGATTGAGAATATTGAAATGAATCGAGGAAAATTTTAATCAAATTATAAGGAATTAACGCCACGTTTATAATACGCATAGAGCTTATCGCTTCACTACAGAAAAACTAACAATATAATATTGATTGAAAACAAAGCGGGAAATAATAATTATTGAAACGGATATAGTCTAGTGCAGTATTACTAAGTAGGACTCTACCCATTTTTTATTTATACATTATGTGATTATGTGATTTTTTAAAGTATGTTTATTTTGTCAAATCTTTGTCGAAACTTTTATAAAAGCGTTGGCAAGAATTGACGTCAATAATGTAAAGCTAACAACATCAGCTTTTTTAAAAATAAGTTTACCATAGGATTAACCACGTAGATTCAATATAATATAATATGACAAAAAATGCTTAATTTCAGCATTATAACCTAATTTAAATATTTTCCAATTTTTCGACAGGGAATATATTGTATCAGAATATTTCATACGAATATTTTGGTCCATTTTTAAATATGAATTAGTTTTGTAGCGCATTTAAAATTGATTTAAAGTTTTATTTGATAACTAATTATTCGTCCCATTTTTACTTAAAAATACAATTTTTCATTATGTCATTTTTTTATTATAATATAATATTTTATTGGTATTTTTAATCAATATTTTGTTTTTTGTACTATTTATGTAAAGTGTCTCACATATAAGATTGTGAAAATTAAACTAAGTTGAGTTTGAATAGCAATATTTTGTTATCAAACATGGTTGAAATTAGACATAAGTATCTGGCCTCGTAAATATAATATTGCCCTCGTTTCACCAATTATTATTTATGCAAAAGAGTCATGGGTAAAATGCCATCAACTTTAATTACATACTTCATATTATAAATAACTCTTTTGATTAAAATAATCAGCATTTAATTTCGTTTTAATGTACATAAATAAATGTAAGCGACGCAAATTCTGTCACAAACCAATGTTTTGTTTCGATGGAAAGCAACGCAAATTCAAAATTAAAGATTAATTACTGCAAAGTCTTTACAGAATCTATTGATAATGATTATATTTATAGTGACAATGATGTCTTTGTACAATATTGAAATTTTGTATATAAGAATGTCTTACGTACAAAAAGAGACACAAAGCCTTATTAACATAGTAAAAACTTTTTTTCATATATTCAGGTTGTTTGCGGGATATCTGCTTTGGTGATGGGAAGTGTGGCCTTTATTGAGGAGAGGAGAGAATCAAATCTAGGACTTGGAATACCTGCTGGTGGCGCTACCGTATTAGCAGCAGGTAAGAATTGAGAACTTATTGAAATTACTAACTTAAAACTTGTCTTTTAAAATTAACCAAATCTGAAAACCTTTGGAAGGAATTAAACATGAAACATTTATACTGTGTTGTTGATCAACATAACCAAGTGCTTAAACGTTTAATCAACCGTGTATTTGAATACAAATTCGCGTCAAATGTAATTTTAATACAGTTTTAAAATTATAATAAAATATGTAAATAAACTAGCAAGCGTACTAATTCTTTACATTTCAATTGCGTTGTTGAAGTGTTGTTATTAACAAAAAAAAAAATTATGTTGCTTAACTATATTTAGGAAAAAATTTAATCAAAATTTAATCGAAACTGTCATACTATGTTGCGTAAGGTATTCGATGTGAGAGGGTTTGACTCCATGGCGAATCGAGGGATTGGAAACGATCTAAACAATGTTATGTAACGACAGCGTTCATTAAGAGACATTGGAGATTGTGCTGCAGATGCCTCTGAAAAGTCTTGACCGTGCTTACATTTTCTTACCAACCATTAGAGTTCCTACTTCCTGGATACAATATATTATCCATAGATGCGAGCATATATTGGGAGGAATCAAACCAGTTAGCGAGTGACAAAGTATACACTTCACAAAGTCATAGATTCAGTCGAAGATAAAGAATATTTGATTACATTTGACAAAGCAAAGTTTTAAATTTACAAATTAACATAATTGAACGGATTCGGTAGAATAAATCGCATCGTACCAGTACTATACGTGGCTGTCCCAAATAACGAAGTATAAAGCTACCTGAAAAATATTCGGAAATACATTTTTATTTGTCGAGATATGGCGTAGAATTTTCGGAAGCGCAGTAAAAATTCTGATCCCGGTATAAAATGGCCCACGTAATAATATCGTGACAATGGACACCGAATAGCCGAAATATCGTAAACGCGTAACAATGCCTTCGTTAGTACCAGGTCTTCTTTCACTGGACCTTCGTTAGACACGGTGACCGTATGTTTCATTTACATCAGACCATATTTATTTACATTTTTTTAAAATGACACTGATCACACAACAATTGTATTTATCTCGTTTAAATTATAAAACTTGGTAACGTTATCGACCCACTTACTTTTGTCATTTTTTGTCAAGTCTAGAGAAATTTTGCTATTCATTGTTCATTGTTAACAATTTTATTATGTTGATATTTGGATCCACTTTAAAACTGTTGATAAACCAATCTTGGAAAAGATTTCATAAAAGCTATAAGTCTCCTTTTCTCACCAAATGAATTTCATCGTTCTGGCGTACATGTGACGTGCGAACGTCGCGCTAGACGTTGGCAAAAATAAGTTGGTTTCTAACAACCTAACGTTTTTTTATGCAGTCAATGCTTTACGCTTCCATTTCATAAGGCTTTCAACATATAAATATAAAAGAAGAACCGGAAATTGTAAAAACGAAAAAAAATCATCCTGACAGGCTTTATACAATTGGTGTATCATTGCCCGAAAGCAGTATTTCCCAAAATTTTGACATCAGTGTTTTCATAATTTTCATTAGATCGACTACCCCTAGTGAGAAAAAATTCATATATGTATAATACATTAATAACAATCAAAATACATTTATTTTAAAACAAACCTTGGTGCAGCCTGTACCCCCAACAAACTCTTCCGGTTAGCCAAGAGATACCCGTACCACACTTTGGAAAACACTGTCCTAAAGAAAACATTGTAAGATACAAAGGTTCCGGAAACGAACTTGATAAAAATTTAGAGCAAGTAGGCTTATGTTCGAGAAGACTTAATTTTTTTAAGCTCGCTCTCTTTATTTGAAATCTTTCAAGTTTTTATGTAAAAAAGTGTTTACCAGATTTTTTGTTCGGAAATTAAATAGAAGAAAAAATCTTTGCCGTCAAAGCCAACCACCTTATCCGATTATGAATCTAAATTATATGTTCTACAATATTATAAAAAAAAATGTTACGACTTACGTTAATCCAATACTCGCGGCCATCTCAATCCCGGAATTTCGGGATCAGAAAATTGAACGGGATCCCGGGATTACGGGATCCCGGATCCCGGGATTGGATGCCCTAGTTATAACTAATACCGCCACACTATTGCTTCACGATTTTTAGTTTTTATATTCAATTCAGTAAAGCCATTGCTCAAAATTTTACTGACCAATATTCTACGCTAGGTAGTGTATTTTTTTAAAGTGAAAACTGTTTGTTTGTTGAAATATAACAATTCTCTAACTGTATGTTCTTTTGTATAGAATATTTATAAACCTTTATTAATTCGATCACAACAAATAATTTTGTCCAAAACATAATAAATAAAGAGTAATGAATCCAGTCAAGTCTTATTTTTTAAAAATTATATTAATGCCTGACTGTTTAATTTGAGCAGGATACATACCTATATACTAACCATCAAGTCCGTGGTGCAGTGGTCAACGTCGTTTGCTTCTGTCATGGATCTCACGGGCTCCTAGCGCAAAAACTATTATTTCGTTTGATTTATGTTTGAAGACATATGGATGTTTGATTAACCAACAGCTCGTTCTTAGTCCGATTCTATTCTTATAATCTTCAAAAAAGAGGTGTAGAAAATGGCTAACAAGCAGTTCTCATAAAAATCGGTTGAGATACCTTAATTAGAATGGAATATACTCCACATTGGGAGTGAACATGGTAAAAAAATACTTACCATAGGACACTGGACATTTCTTATTTATAGTTCACTAGAAAGGTTTTTATTTACGAAACTAACAATTCATTTATATACAGACGAAAAAAATACATTTTTTTTAATCTTACATCCTTATATAAAAGTTCAAAATATTTATATCGAAACCTCAAACGCACCATTTATTTCGTTTTTTTTTGTTTTTGAAAAAAGTCACTTTTGATGTAAAAAGTAAATATTATACTTTTATAGAGGTACCATATAAAAAAAACTGTCTTCTTAGTGACTTCTGAACCGCCGAATAATTTATAGTGAGTTTTAACAATTAATCTTATATCGAAAATAGCATTGCACTGTTGCACAATACATAGAAGAACAAAATAAGTAATGAAACATTTTATTAGCCCAAACAATCTGTCAACGTCCAATCCAACGAAAGATTTTCTCAAGCAGACACGGCACTATAGTGGAAGAAGTATCGATTTACTCATGTTTAGTACCTTTTGTGATCACGCTGATTCTATTGAATTCGGCGTATAAATTAAGCACATTTATCTTACTCTCTAATGGTTTGAAAGCTTATACAGAAATATTCTATAACGCAGAAAACATTTAAAGATTTTTTAAACACATTTTTACATGTGGCTAGTTCTAAAAAAATACATTACCATTTTTTCCAACATCTTTAGAAGACTCAATTATGATACAAAAAAATATAAATAAATTTTGAATTCTATTTTCAATTGAGGTTTAAAAAAGTAGTGTTGATAATTAATTGAATCCAACAACTCCTAAATTTAAAAAGAAAACGTCTGAAGATTGATATACCTTGAACTGAAACAATCATAATACCACAGAAACAATTTGATAATAATTGAAGTATAAAAGTTTGATGTGTTGAACATAAAATATCTCTTTCACAACATTATCATCAAACTCGTATTTCGAAAAACTTTTCCTTATTATCCGGTAAAAATAGGTCCCTTATGACTCGCATCAAATAATATCAATAGATCGTGATTGATGCGTTGAAGAGCTCTGAAATAGATGAAATTAAAATTAGGCAATTAATTATGTAGTTAATTACTCAATGCTTAGTAACTAATTATAAAAGTCAATGAAGAGTAATAATGTTTAATAAAAACTGATCATTTTTCTTTATTATTAAATTATTCAATCCCTCAATGGATTTAATTAATATTAAATCCATTGAGGGCATCCAGGAGACTATTGATGGGTTAGGAACTAACTCAGGTCGCATTGGTCTAAAAATTAATACTAGTAAGACCAATGTGATGTGTAACCAAACCTGTCATGACTCTGATAGGACCCTTACCAGCGCGGGACAGATCATCGAGAGGGTTGACAGCTTCAGATACCTCGGCGTACATATCCCCGAAGACGGTAGTACAAAAAACGAGCTCGCCATTCGTTTAGGAATAGCTGGAGCCACATTCAACTCAATGCGGACTGTCTGGGACACACAGCTGTACTCGATTAAAACCAAATGCCACTTGTTCAACGCTTGCATTTTGCCGGTAATGCTTTACGGTTGCGAATCATGGCACCTGACGAAGACTCAGAAAAACCGTATACTGAGCTTCGTGAACAGATGCTTGCGTCGGATAATGGGGGTGAGGTGGTTTGATTTTGTGAGGAATTCAGAGATAAGGGAGCGTACAAGACAGCGTCCCGTCACGTCAGTGGTTATGGAGAGACGTTGGAACTGGCTGGGTCACGTGCTGCGGATGCCTCCGGAAAGCCTCAATCCTGCCTGCCTCTTCTTTCGACCGGTGGGATTCCGGCGTCCTGGACGTCCGTCGGGTACTATCCATAGGATGTACTCGGCGGAACTGAGGGATGCTGGCATGTCATGGGAGGAAGCAAAGCTATTGGCGGGAGACAGGGAAACATGGAGGTGCCGCGTGGCGGCCGTATGCTCCACATAGGGAGCGAACATGGCCAAAGAAGAAGAAGAATATATATACTTACAATTTAATATGATTTACCGTTGAAAAAGTATACAACATATGTACGGTTCATAAAATGTCAATTTATATTTGTGTTGAAAACTAGTTTATGTATAATTCTATTCACAGTATTTTTTCAGGCTATTTTTCCAAAACATTACACATCTGTGATAGTCGTTTTTAATAATAACCTGACATTTGATTTTAATTTAAAAACAACTGTTGTTTTTAAATATACAATAAATTTCAAAATAAATTTGAAATATTTTTTTATATTTAAGCCTAAATTGAATTTAATCAAAAGTTCTTTGTAACCAAGCGTTTTTGAAATTCTGTTCAGCATGTTATTGTTAAATTATACATCGACTGTGGAAAGGCAAAAGGACGTAGCCCACAGTTTTTTTTTCGATAATCACAATATATACACAACTTGACACACGTCATTTTAAAATAGTGTACGCTGAAAATGTCGAACTAGTATCTAAATTTAACTTTTAAGTTTGAAAAAAGACTAACAAAAATTATTTTCATGAAAGATTTCAATATTTGTTTAGGTCAATTAAAAAACAGTGTATAAATCTCTTTTGCACTTCAAGATTATGTATATTTCATATTTTTTCTTTGGCCCAAAATCATCAAAAAACGTTTGTTGTGTCTTCTGTATTTTTTTTATGTGTGGGTTACGTCTTTTTTCCTTTCCACACTCGATATAATACCCTGAAGGTTACACAAATTTATTTGAGCTTTTGTTATGAAATTTAATGTATTTTTACCTAATGACACAGCCTTGTTTTGCTTTATTGTTTCTCTCTCGTTTTCTGATACTTCATTAAAATTTTGCCTACGGCTGAGGTAAAACAGGGATGTTTTTGAAAAGACTAACGCTAAAAGTTTCCTTCCTTTGAAAAAGCACATCAGCGCGTGTTTTTCCTTAAACAATATCCGAAACTTACAAAGCTTTTTGATAAAGCTCCAGAATATAAGTCAGGGAAGATACCTTTAGCACAATAAAAATCAACGTATACAATACTGTACGTTTAACAGTGTTACAATTTATTCAATGTAATCCAATTTTCTTCGATATTTATATTTCAATAAAGATTCACCCATTGTAATTAAATGCGGAAAATTCAAACAATTTAATTTTGAGACTATTGCTGAAAATCGTGCCATTCTTATGTTAGATAAAATATGTTGAAACAATAGCCACTATAAATGATTTAAAAGCATATTTTTGATACGCTGAAAATAACGCACAGCAAGAGAATTGTTGATAAATGAAAATATTACTGAGAAAGCATTTTTTTATACGAGATATATTCACAAGAAAGTATTTAATTTTTGTGTTTTGATGCATACTAATACGGGCATATTTTAAAAAAAATTAACAAACAGACTTTGAAATTGACATAAATTTTCTCCAATGTCGATTTTTATTGTATAAAAAAGTTTCTTAGTCGGATATATAACTTTTATCTACAAATATAAAATTTTGTAAATATTGCTCAAGGTTTTCTCATGTCATCTCTATGTTGACACTTAATAGTGACAAGGGTATAAAATATGTCATGTTTCGACTCGATAAGTCCAGCATAAGAAGAATTAACTAGTAAGTGGCTGCTATGAAAAATATTGCTTGCCATCAAATTGGTTTAGCCGCCGTTTTCAAAGTATACAAACAAATAAAGCCTTTAAATTTTCTTAATTGTACGTAAATTTTGAATGGGTGTAGTCTTACTTTTTCGGTATGTATTAAAGGTTCAAAAGTTTTAAGGTCATTGTGTCTATAATCATCTTTCTAGTATCCTAAAATATTTAAAAATTCAGAATGAATTTAGCAAGTATTTAATTTGTTAGTGTAATTTCTTTCCACGCATATTCTATCATAATACAATGGTCACTGCGACTAATACTCATTTGCCCTCTCAAATATTCTAGTATGTAACATGACGTATTCGATCGCCATTATCACCGCGCCGCGCTTTCAGAATCGTTCATAAGAAGTTCGTCATGAATACAATTATATCTTAATAAACTTACTAACAAATATCTAACTGTAATCAAAGCGAATGCAAAGCGACGCGGTGCGGCACAAAAATATCAAATAGTCTCTTCCTCCATATAGTGTCCTACGTGTTAAAAAGCACGTGGCGTGGATGCGATGCAGCGCGTTAAGTTGATTTGATATTTTGGTTCGCTTTAAACCACGTCCCAATCGTGTTCGCAGTGACTTTGCTCACGTAATTCGTAGCGTTATAGCTTTTAGCAACGCGAATCAATGGTGTTTACTAATTTATAAATGTATATAAATAGTTTCATGTGTTGAATCATATTTTACAACACATTTTCATATTATTCTTGAATATTGAATTTGAAATAAATAACTGTGTAGTTCTTTCTACGGATAGTTTTATAAACACATGTTTTTTAAATCAAATTAAGCCTAATTCATGAAATAGACACGTCGCTATATCAATAATAATTTAATTAAACTTCATTTTTTATCAAAATTCAACATTCGCATGTTAACAGCTTCTACTTCTCGTAGCCTCATATTAAAATAATTAGATTACTCAGAATGATTGGTAGGAATTATACTATTGTTATTCAAAATACAATATGTAAAACCTTTTAATGTGAAATATGGCAACCCTAAAATGGTCTGAAAATAGCTTGGTATTTATATAACAAGAAAACTAACCACTAGCGATTATTATTTTCATCAAAAGAAGATAGCCAAGATTATACATATTATGTATATAATAGTTAAAAGATAATAATAAATTAAACATTATTATGTTTGCAGAAAATTAATTTCAGTATTTTTTCAAAAAGAGTGTTGTATAGACATTATGCGATTTTTGACCGTTTCAAATTAATAATGCTCAACTCGTTCCAAAAAGCAGATAGATATTAGAAATCAGGATAAGTTTTCTCACGAAATCTTAATCTACACGAAAGTTAAATATTCTAAATATTCTAAAATCTATTAAAGTTTTGTTATTGACTAAATAAATGAAAATAATGATATTTACATAAACAATAGATTGAAAATTGAGTATTTTAAATAATTATTACTCTGTTATTATAGCAAAAATAGCTTATATTATAAAACCCATATACTTTTTGTACAGATTTCTATATATTTTTACTATTTTACATGGAATTTTCTGAAAAACAGGACCTCCAAACTTTATTGCGCCTCCCGTGTGCCTTATCTGCCACTGAAAACGAGTGAAAACTTGACGACTATTATTAATAGAAAGCAATACACTCTTGGTATATTTAAATCATATTTCATAAAACAGTGATATTTATAATTAAAATTAAGTGTTGTGCAAATCATATTATTATTATCAATATGATTTATGAGTTTTATGCATTTTTTTCTTAAACGACAGGATGTTAATACTATGTATCTTTCCACCAGCTGCGTCAATACACACATGGCGAGGGCGAGGCAGATCAGGGGTGGCGACAGGTTCGAGTAGGCCTTGGTTAGCGGCACTAAAGTCCCTAGGTCCAGCACCCTTGGCTGCATTATGGGCAACAGCGTGCGTCTTCCACTTGGCGCTTCTTGTTCAAAGTATACGCACCATGCTGAATCCGGAAGCTAAAACACACAGGTAACAAACAAATATTACGTAAAAAAAAATCATTAAAAATAGCCAATACAAAATATGTCTTGATTTTTATTATTCAAATATATATATTTTTTGCAATGTGAGTGAAAGTGACTTGAGTAGAACAGGCATCTCACACACACCTGAGGTGAACTGGAGGGGACTCGAAGGGATTCGAGCGAGCCCCTTGTTAATTTCAGAGAAAACAATATTCTCAGATAAAATTAGTACATAACTGCAATTTCTGACATTTATATTATCAACGACAGCTTCAGTAGTACATTTTTAGCCATTAATATTGATAAGTTTTTAGTAAATTGGATATTATATATATGGTATTAAGTAACAATAGATAAATTATTTAAATATTACATAAAATTGTATATGAGTGATAAAAAAACTCACTCCATCCTCAAAACATCGAAAATTGCTTTGATATTAAGGAAGCCACAGGTAAATTTATTGGCAGCCCACCACTGAGGCCATGCCCATGATTTCAATTGCTAAATTTTAAAACGTCTTAAATTGATTTTGACCGTGCCAAGACTAAAACAAAGACCCACCTAATCGCGAGAGCAATACAAAGAGCCGACTATTTTTTGAACCAGTGCTATGATATTCGTGTAAGACGATAATTATTTAAGTGATGCGTAAGTTTGGCAAAATAGTCCTTTGGATTATTAGTAGTTTTACGTTATACGTGAAATTAACTTGTTTTTTTTTTATCCCGTTTTTCTTTATAATTTCACATAAATGTATTACGCAATCAATTCAGTGTGAAGCTATATTTTTTAGTGTTACTTTTTTATTATAATATGTTTTTATCGTTCTACTAAAAGGATATTAAAATTTTGCAAAGGTTTATTTATTCATAAAAGTTATTATATTGACATCTTTTTGACAAAGCTAAATTATTTAAATAAACGTATTGCCATTTTTCGTCGATTTAATTATTACAAATAGATAATATTACAGCAATTTAGTATCAACAAATAAAAAAATGTATTGTAGTGATACAAATAGACCATTATATAACGTGTTAATATTTGGAGCAAAATAAGAAATTGTTTTTATAATAAGAAGCAATTATATTAAGTTTATTCTTACTAAATTCATTTTTTTCGTTTGTTGCTGACAAGTAGGAATAAAAATACCTTATTGAAGCATTTTTAAAAATTATCATTTTGAGGGAAAACGTTGAAAAAATCTATGCATGTAAAATAAAATTTAAATAAGAAACAAAAAAACCTATCCTTTATTCTTAAGGGCCAACTCAGGTCAGACAAGTATTGGCACTCATATTGAGTCTGACCTTAAACAAATCAATCATAAACCTATTTCAAAACCTCTTAGATTTATTTTACTTTTCAATTTATATTCTTGCCAGAAAAATGTGTACCCAGGAGAACGTCTCTAAAATAATTACAATAGAATATTGATAGCTCAAGGATATTGAACAAACAATAGTATTATTTAATGCTGTGATGAAATAATATGATCAATCAAAGAAAATTTAATCACTATTAAAATACTATTCTTGTATAGAGTTTGTTTTGTTCAACCGCGACCTTTGCTTCGAAATCATTTCCACGATTTGTTGGTAAGACTTCAAAGAGATTATAAAACCTACGCAAATCTTTAGAAAATTTTAAGCTTTATAAGAACAACCTGTAGCTAAATATTTTATAATCCTACCGTCTACTGTTTTAAAACAGTTTAAGAAAACCTTTACAAATCCTAATCCAATTTCTGATTCCATCTTAGCGGAAAATCGGCTTCTTTTGAATTTAATTTGTGAACTGCCAAATAATGTGTACCGTAATAGTTTATTTTAGGCGTAGGTAGTAAAATAATTAGTTTTAACCATTTTTCAATTTTGTTTACCCTTTTTTCATTATTTGTTCATTTTATCCTGAAATAACCAGTACGTTTCTATCGAGACTAAATTTAGTTTGAATCCAATATTTTTTATCGTTAAAAGCTTTAAAATAAGTCTTGATTTAAAGTAATAATAAATTAAAGTTTTTAATCAAAATTTATACTCAATTAAACAAACTAAATAACCTCAGTTCATCATTATTTTAACTGATTACATATAATATTGAATAATGTATTGTCAACATACAAGACAGAAAGAAAATCTATGTTTACAATAATTAGGAAAAAATCAATAGATAAAAAAAAGCAAACCAAGTCTTATTGTGTATTCGGTTTTTTTTTATTTTCTTAAATTATTAAAAAATAGAATGCACAATGCTCATTTGTTATTTATTGAAGTGTATTTCAATGTTTTTTTTTAAGTAAATAAAAAATAATTATGTCAATTGTGCGAAAAATGAAAAAATTAATTCAAAATATAACATCAAGTCGTGAGTCTGATTTTGAAATTTTAACTTAATAATATATTTTAAGCTACAAAGAGTGATTAGTTTAATATTATAATGTGAATAGAAAAACATATTGATTGTGATCATATATATTAACAAAAAAATATAATTTGTTATGATTAATACTTCAATTATTGTTGTTTAAGATATAATGAAAAAGCTTTTTCACAGTGTATAATTACAATTGTACAAATAAAAATCATTTTCACAACGAAGCCACATAAAAATGGTGCTGACATAAAAATGATTTTAATTAAATTTATGGTATTCATTTTATTAAAAAGTTAACGCATAATGCAAAAATTATAAGTATTTTTGCTATACAAAAAATATTGTTGTCATAAAAAATACTGAACTTTGTAGATCTTCTTTATGTTATTGAGCTCATTCAGTAAGTAAGAATCCGTATTTTTTAAAACGTAAATAAATCAAAACATTCAAAGAAAATCATTTTAGTTTTTAGTATAGTCGGATGTCTTATGATTTCAGATTGTCTTTGCTCAATATTGTTTATAAAAATTGTTCCATTTAATTTTGCCACGACATTTTCTGCTACGTTATAAATGAATTATTATTTTCAAATTTACGATTAAGCATCTGTCTGTAGAGTTAATGGTTTGTAATATTTTCATTACCGGCACTGTGAGAGGCGCTTCAAAAGCATTTTATTTCAGATATTTTTAATTAACTTCGGATACAATTATTTCTGTGAACATCCATTAATATATTTCGTGTTTATTCCACATTGATTTTTAATTGGCACCTATCAAAAATTAGAAAAAAATAATATTACTTATATGATAAATTGGATCACAGATAAAATCTCATTGTGTAAAAAAAAAGTGTAGAATAGTCGTTTCCAAAGAAAAATAAATCTTTTTTTCTCGGCGACAACATTTTAAGGTACTTATTTAACCAAACCTAACCTTAACTAACGTATCATTTATAAATTAGAATACCAAGGTCGAATTTTTTTTTAACTTCGTATTAGTTCATCCATTGACTTATTGGTACATTTAATAAATAAATTGCGTGAATCAATACAGAATCTAAATAAACTTAATGTATTCTTACTTAAAATTTCATAAAATAACGTTTATATATTCATATGAAATCGATACATATTTCTTCTTAACATTGAAACGATCGCTCTGATTCAATACTTTCATCAATGGTCAGTGGGTAAAAAATATATATTTTGCAAGTAAACAAAAATAAAAATATTTACACAACAATGAAAAATGTATTACCAAATACATAAGATTTTATAACGTATACACAGAGTGTGGTCATTTTGGCGATGGATGGCACAGCAGGAAAATCTTCAACTTTATTTTAATTAAACAAAAATGCGTTCGGTACATACAGAACAGTTTTTTATCGGTCAAAATTATACATGTGTTTTAATTATCTTTTCTATCGCATATACCTATCGTAAAAATAAACATCGTTATACTTATAAATTAAAAAGCGTACGTTTTGTGTTTACTTTTAATGAAATGCAAGCCAAAATATATTTGTTAAATAATAAAAATATACTCATATTTAATGAGCGAAACTGTAATTTTCTAAAATAATAATTAATGATGTTAGTAAAAATATGATATGGCTGTGTGAGCTGAAACTTTACCAATGTTTTGTATGTAAGTTTTTAAAATTATTCCATATCTTTGGCGTAAAATGATATTGCCTATCACATTTCTTTATATTATGTAATGAGAAGGACGCAAAAATCACGTATAAAGTAAAGATCAACATGAATATTTATTACAATTTTTATTATAGTTGAAAAAAAGCTATTTTTTATTTGGTTGAATTTTAATGATCATACAGTACCGCAAAAATTGTGGAATATTTAATTAAGAATTAAATTTCTAGAATTCGATTACATTCATTGAAATGACTATTTGAATCCATCGAAAATCTTAGGAGTAAATAAATTGCGTTGAAAATAATATATTTAGAAAAATAATCTGGCGAAATTTGAAATATTCCACATTATACCAAGTTATATTAGCAATACTATGTAAACAGTAAAACATAAATATTTTATGCGATATTAGCTAGAATTTTACTGTATATATTTTAAACTTTTAGAATATTTGAAATCAAAGTTAAATTATTTCAAGCATGCCTTGTTATCGAAACAAATCTATCCAAAGTTTCTTAGTAATAAGCTTTTGTAAATAGTACTTTTCTGAATAAATATTTTTTTATCAACTACTGAAGGACAAGAAAACCAATTTGCATTTCATTATACGTCTAAATTTTCTACAACGAAGACAAACTGATAAATAGTTATATTATTTACCATCAATTTTTAATTACACTGAAGACAAAATTTGAATTTAACTTGTATTGTTTTTGTAAATTTATTTAAAGATTTATTAATATAAAACATACGAGATTATTTAACGTTTAAAATTTATCAATAGTTGTTATTCATGGTGCATATTTTACATTTAAGTAATTTTTTAAAACCTACCATTAAGTAAAAGTTTTAAAAGTAATTTAAATAAAATAACATGTTTTCAAACATAAATAGTAGATTAGGCAAATAAATAATGAAAATTAAAATGAAATAAGGAAGCATAACATAAATGTCAATTGAATTGGCATTTACTTCATTTCAATAAGGTAAAAATAAGACTGTTTGTTTGTTTTTGTGTTTTTTTTTTATTACTTGCTTAAACTAAATTTAGGTAAGATATTTTATATTGGATTAGAAAGCTATTTTTAAAATAATAAAAATAACATACAGTTCAAAATAAAGAACTATTTTAATCTTATTATTTCATATTTATGCTTCAATCTATTTTTGAAATAATTATTTTTGCAAAATAGACTACAGAGTATTAGTTGTAATAATGGTAGCTATTTTTACATTTTTAATTATTAAGTAATCTTTGAAAAGATAGTCGATTGATTAAATCACATAGCAATAGATTATTGGCAATTTCTGGATACAAATACTTGTCTTTTAAAATAGTGTTTTTTACATAATTGAGACTTGAAAAATTATATATGTACTGTTTTCTCACAATCCACAGCTTACCTACAAACTGTTTACTATATAAGTTGATTTTTTTAATCCCTTTTAATTGTATTCTTTTTTTTTTATTGCGGTGCATATTTTTGTTGTATTATTAAATTTTAATTTTCGTTTTACTGGATAAAATGAATTACAAGAGGGGACTCGAACAAAATACTCCACACCTACTATACTGATAGTAACAGTTTGAAATTATAAGAACAAATGAATTTTGTTAAATCCATCTCCGCTCTTAATGTGGAGCATATGGCCTCTTTAAAGAGGAATCTAAAAATAAGTTTTATACGAGAACTATTGGAATTTCAGTTGCTTAACCTCTTTATTTCGAAAAATGTATGATAGGGCTAGGATATAGCTATTGGTTTACTAATCGCTCCGTTGTTTTAGAAACGGAGGGGTGAAAGGGATTTTTAGATATCACATACATCCACATGCCTTCGAACAGATATCGGTAAACCGAATGAAAAAATGTTGTCCGTACTGCGACTTGAACCCGTGAAATCTGTCTCGGAAGCCAACGACGTGGATCGCTGCATCACGGGCCAGACAATGACTATTTTTAATAACATTATATCAGCGATTTCCAACCTGGGAGGAGCGCCTCCCTGGGGAGGCGTGGACTGATGCAAAGGGAGGCGCGAACAGTCCGAAATATGTATTTAACCTTCAAAATGTGTCTTTATTACTACATGAAATAAAGGATGGGGAGGTGCGAAGATATATTTTTCTTCAAAGGGAGGCGCAGTAACAAAAAGGTTGGAAACCACTGCATTATATAAAACAATAGTTACTAATATAATAGCCAGACCAAACATCAATTTTTTCGATTTTATCAATAATTCAGTACTGTATAAATTTTACTATTATCAGATTTATTTTGTTCTTGAATTATATCTTCATGGCCAATAAATATTTCTATTACAGAAATAACTAGCGATCGATGTTATATTTTTGATGTAAACACTTTTTTATGTGTACCGTTAAAAATAGTATTTATTCAATTAATCTTGTGCGTGTAATGTTTTTACTACTTTTCGTATTCCATAAATCTTTTAACGACTAGATTTTGGATTTGGTTTCGTATTGGAGTGTTATACAACGTTAATCGATATATAAAATACGCCTACCTAAAATCTGTTGACATTAATATTACCAATAAGGGTCAAATGGGTGAGATTTAGTCTAAACAAAACCAAATCTAAATTTGTGTTTACAGCTTTAATATTGGATACATATAAATTTTATGTATACTATTCGATAATCGAATTTTCAATCATTAAAATAAAACGTTTTTCTTTTAAATATATAACATTTACTTTAAATGTATCTCTACCGGTATAGTAAAAGTGTTTTTATACAACGCTTTTGACAGGTGATATAGGTTTCAATTATACCAGAAATGGTTAAATATTAAAAGCTCCACACAAATGATTCCCAACGGGAGTAGAGTTATAAGATTTCAGGATGTCTCTGAGAACCATAGAATGGATATATGCATAAAAAAGGACAGCTTGACTTTTTCTACAAACTAAAATGATTTACTTTGATACCATTTGTAGAAGTTAAGAAATATGAGTTTTTGTTATTATTACATGACTTCATTTCACGTTTTATGAAAAAAATAGCTTTGAAAAAACCAACCAACTTTGACTGTAACGAAGATTTTAATTGTATTTCTTTTAAATCTTAATACAATACGAAGTTTGCACAATAAAAACATAAAATACTAGAATTTTCGTAAAGTCGTATAATATTTAGTTTATTAAATGTACTTTTGTTTTCTCGAATTATATCAATGTGCTTGTAAGCAAATTATTTTTTTATATTCTTAAAAAATCGAATATATATTTAAAGTTGAATATGATACTTGACACTTAATCTGATTGATATATGTCAAATCGCTTTAGATCAGTGAAGCTCAGCTGAAATAACTTGGTGGGCTAAAGAAAATGATGCATGTCTCTGATGGGTCACAGAATCGAAGAATAAAGTCTACAGTATGGTAAAGTATGCTACATAATGCTGACTAATATTATTCTCATTATATAACTGTGCGGTTTTCCTTGTAGCTATCTTATTTTAACTATTGCATTTCTTCTTCGGTTATTTCTACAAAACTATCTCTTAATGATTAAATGCATTCTGCGGATTTTATATCCAATCGTTAAATATAAACCGTAATTCATTTTTTTTAAAGATGGTGTAGTGAAAGTTTGTTGTTGAATCTAATATGCAATCAAAGGAAGAGTGCCTGAGTTTCTGAAAATCTTGATTTCAAATTCACTTTAAACTGTTTTATTCACGAAAAAGTGATTTAGATTAAGCAGAATGTTGCAATTTATTTGAGTACTTTTGGTAAATACCATTTATTATTATAAAAAGTAGAAAGTCATACATTTAAAGGCTATACTCGACAATTTCACCCATTTCCAAGTTTCAGTTGTAAGCAAAATGAGTGGGGGGTTTTTTTATCCTCTTCAATTCTTAATGCTGCTTTTTGTTGCGCTCGTCTTGGAAAGATTATATCTTTCCTTTGTAATGTTTAGTGACAGCGTTTTTTTATCACTTGTACTCAGATTGCAGATGACTGTGACGATTGTTCATCCACAAAAACTATTATACAATTTGTGAAGAGGCTTGCAGATTTTTTCACATTTAATGTGTGAAATCAATCATCAACGTTATCAACTTTTATATCGATTTTAATCATATGTTAAGTGTATTGTGTTACTTTTACACATCGTTCAATGAATATTGTTCTCAGACTAAAACATCGATCTTACGAATCGTCTCGTATAAAACAATCATTCATTTCTCTTCACATGATAATAAAAATAGCTTAGCGATTTTTTATAAGATTTATAGTATAACTTTACGAAGAGAATAAGATTTCCAAAAAATCCTGTAGACTTAATGTAAAATTAGTATTTTTTTTTATTCTATTTGAAATCTCTTTAAAAGTAACAATCAATGTCAATTTTAAAACTGTTCGTTTTGTAATAAGACAAATTGTGACTCAAAATAACAGAAAAGCATTTTTATACTACAATATAAACGTAAGTGCATGATTTTTTTGAAATGGGTATAAAATGTACTGAATGCTGTTTGAGCATTATTAATTTTAATTATGCACAAATGTTTTATTGTTGTTCAGGGGTCTCATATGGACTTGTTTCATTTTCCAACGAGTAAAAATATAACATAAAAGCAAGTGTTCCAAAGGGAGCATAACGTTTCCGCTTAAAACCTTGGGGCACGCATCCTGAATATGGTTTCATATATTTTTTTACAACCATTTATACAGAAGCGAGCCGAGACTTCTAAAAAATGTACATAAAAAAAAGAAAACTACTCTATGAAGTTAATTAAGTAAACGCGTATTTTTATCTACTTCTTTTAAAAATATAACTTCTTTATTCAAAAATTTATACTGATCAGAATCGGTCTCACTAATCACAGGTATGATCAACTAATTGTCACCGAAATCAAAGCCAACGACGTTGTCACTAGAGATTCTAAGGTCTCGTCTTTTTTCGAGTCCCGGAACACGAGACATAAACATGTCATGTCCCGGGAATTTCTTGCATTCTGAGACCGAAGTACTGTAGTAATTTTTGCGACAAAATATTTTTATGCATTAAGTACAGTGATATTCTTTAAAATATATGTAAGAAATTTATGAAAATTGTTTTAATTACAAATAAATAGTAATACAAATGCATTGTTTTTTGTTTGATTTATTTATTCATTGATTTATATTTTCAATTCTGGCAAAAAGCGTCGACTTCCCATGAATTTTAGATTCGTTTTGCGTTTATATTTTTTGAAACTTAAACATTGTTATATATAATAAATATATTATATATTCTAAATATATTCTAAAATGTATAATATAAAAGAGCCATATTTTAAAATGTATTTTTTTAATCTTATCGATTTTTTGTGGTAAGAAATATTATATTACTAACCTCTGTGATATCGGTTATTGCAAATATCTTTGATTTTATCTGCCCATAGCTGAGTGGAGTATAGGGAATGTCCGTATTTTATACAAAATGTCACGTAGTTGAATTAAATTTTGAGTGTTCAAACAGACTGTGACAAGGATCAAGAGTTCTTAAGGAAATGGACAAACTTAGTGGTTCCGTCGCTGAACTTTGGGCAAGCTTATTTTAGGTCGACTATATTTATTTATAGAGCGGTGTTCAGATATACAAGAATAAGTTCATTCATGGTCAATAAACCGCTTGGAAAACAACAGATTTCATACGTCAATCAACACATATTCGATAAGCTATTTTGGGTGAGTTTTTAGAGACTTCATCACTGTTACTCAATTGATGCGAATGTTTTATTATGAAAATATTGACTTTTATACTACTATTACTTACACCATTTTTTTAATAACAAAATTAGGTTTTTTATAACAGGTCAACAGTACGACACGTTTGTGATGATTTTTTTATTGCTGTTATTTAAATTATCAATTGCTATCAATGCGTTTTAAATAATGGCGTTAATGAAGAAGTTGTACTTTACCCAACCTCTCTTTTGAGAGAGATTCGTTAGTTTATTGAAGTTTTAGGGTTGTTAAAGGGAAAACGTTATGTTATTGCTTTCTTTGCTTCTACGAATATATAGAGTTAAGATTGATAAAGAAAAAGTATGGATTTCTATATCTGCAAGAAATAAAATTTATTCACTAAAAACAATTTAAAACTGTTAAATGAGCGAGAGTATATCTATAATTATTTTTCATTAAAGCAGGTAAATTTGTAAAGAAAACCATGCTACTAATCCATTTTTCTTATTATACACGAACTTGTTTTAAACATTTTTTTCCTGTTCAAATATTATAACAATAATAAGTAATTTACGTATTAAATGTTTTCACGAACTTAGCATATTTTTGTGAAATTCACTATGCTTGACATTTTTTTCCTGTTCAAATATTATTTCAATAATAAATCAAAAATCTTTTCGTATACTTAGAATATTATTGTTAAGCTGGCTGGCTATGCTAATGATTCGATGTCTCTTGTTAACAAATTTATTTTATTCACTAATTTTTCTATTCAAATATTATAAGAAAAATAAGTAATTTACTCTTTAAATGTTTTTTATACTGATATAGCTTGTGTTGTGTTACAGTTTGACCTGAAAGATAAAATCAATGCTTGATTCACGTCCTACTAGACAGAATATCAAAATAATACAAATATGTATATATTATTTCTGTCGAACATTAAATTTGAAAAGTTTTCAATGGAAACAAGGCTATTAAGTTTGTGATATAACAAACTATGTAATTTAATATTTGTTAAAAGCAAAACCGTCGTAATCTTGGTTTTGTGTACTGTTTGTCTTTTTGAGTAACTAATCCTTAAAACAATAGATAATACCAGTCTATATAGACATTAGCAAAATCAACAATTTGCCTCGTGACGTCTTTGGAATCTTAAATTCACTTCCCAGTTTGCAGAATATAAATACATTTAAAAATATTACCTTTTATTTATTACATAAACATTTCTTCCGATAAATCAATTAAATAAAATGATGCTTAATCATCGCCTTATTTATTAACCTTTAGAGGAGTGAATAAATCTATATTGACTTTAGTTTACATTACTGGCTTTTTTCAAATGACAATTATGAGACTTTTTTCATTGAAAATATGTAATTCATACTTGAAGCATATTTACGCTCAGAGACAGACACTACCGTGTTGAGTAAAAAGAACGTCCGTACTCTTTTAGAGAAAAATAGCGCCGATTTACGTGTTTGCTCATACCAATTTTAAGGTTAAGCCAGGCTTTTATAGAAATAATAAAAAATGTTCCAAATGTTCAACGTAGAAACGTTTCCCCTTTAGGCCACCGTGTTTCGTTTACCATGAATGTGTAATACCTTTCCTTAAGTCACCTGAATTTGCATAACTTACGCTAGGGATAGTTACTGTAGTGTAGAAATGAATACCAATTCAATGTTATGTTAAAGAAGTTACCATTATACATGTATTTTTTTATAATGTTAAAAATTACATAAAATACAATTTATAAAATAGCATATTTAATTTAAATTGAATCATAACTAACTCACAAAAAATTGCATAAGTTTACTAAACGTTCCGAATAGACTTCATCGTCTTCTGAAACACAAAAATACTGATAAATATATTGTTTTGGAAAAGGCTATATTGCAAAAATTTTAGGCTAAGTGGGCCAGATACCAAATTGGAAGGTATTTATGTAAATGAGTAATTATATTAAAAATCGGTTCAACATACATAATTTTATAAGAAAGTAATATGTGTGTACATGCTATGTATACAATTAATCTGAAACAATGCACAAATAAAAATATAAAAATAGTACTTACTATCATTAAAATTGTTTGTAAATGGATATCTCTTAATAGTGTTCTGTAATGCGATTTTATGTTACAAATTTCATTTTCAAAAATTTTCATTCACATTGATAAGTACTCCCAAATACAAGCAAATATAAGTCCTTCCATATGATTTTAATTGACCGTATTGATGCGATGAAAAAAAGCAATAAATTAATAAAGATTTGTTTTTTGTGTTGTGTCATAGCAGTCTCAAGTTCCAAGCAGTGTTGTAGAAAAAACAGCAAAAAAGACCGGTCCGTTGAATCCCAGCCTCTCCTAACAAATCGTATGGCGGTTATACGTAGATCAACTCTAAATTCCAATTCATCAGCTTATTTTTCGTTGAATATAACATGTGTGTTTGAAAGATTTCTTGTATGGATATTCTGTGATTCTTTGGTGTTATTAATTTACAATTTACGATACATCGGAAGGGTCATATATAAAAATTAAGTAATGATTGTAAGAAATATAGCGAATGGCAAGAAATGCGATGTGTGGTAAAAAAAATAAAATTTAACTTCCCACTATTAAATATCACAGTTATATAAAACATTAATTATAAATTACATAAAACAACAGTAACAAGCGGAATTCATATTGTATTATATACGATTTTGACGCCTATTGTGATATTATGAAATAAATGCTGCGTCTTATCATATAATAATGGCAACATACCAAGTAAATGATGATTTAATCAATAATAATATTTAAAAAATAATGAAGTGAAATGTGCTACCCTAGTTTGACTTACTGATTTTTGATTACTGATATGACTTGAGAAATCTCATGGAAAGATTGAATAACGAACCAGTGTGTACAAATAAATTTTGAGATTAATTATTAATTGATTAAAATCCCAACAATGACGTTGATTTTTTTAATGAACTATCCAACCTCATATACTGTATTGAAATATTGCAAAAAAAATAATTTTAATAAAATTATTTGCCTTCTTTGTTTGCTTTTGTTCTCCGAGATTTGTATTTAAAAACCTTAGAAAATGTTATTTTTTCTTATTTTGAAAAAGTTGTAATTGAAAAGATATATAATTACAATAAAAAATGTATTTCTTACAATATAACAGAAACAAATGGTTTCATAACAAATGGTTTCATAATGATGTGATATTACTTTGAACATTATGAATACAGACGGCTCATCTGAAAAAGTACCTGTTTTCAACTCCATAGCATGGCTTTCACTATAAGGGGCTTTGGTTGTGTTCAAAAATCTAATACGTTTTACCAATTCATTAGAAATATTTATTGTAAATCACAACGTTTATTGAATAATAAATAAAACCTGCACAAAAATTAACTAAATTAAAGGTTATATTATGAAAAAAAACAGTTTTGTTGGTTAAAAACAATCAATGATTATTTGGTTATTATTCGTGATTTCAAAATAATATGATTGAAATGAATATATCATTTTTATGAAAAAGAATACGGCCTAAATATATTATAATATTATACAACAAATTTAACTTGACTTTGATTTAGAGTTTGTTTTCACTGTTTCTAAGTATTACAATACAAACCAAAATTTTGTGAACAATGACAGAGAATCTACAGTAAACATTGCTGATTCACAATTTGCTTTATGGGGATGTTGTTTGTTGGAAAGGTCCCATATCAAACAGGCTTATTTATTACGCGTTTTCAAACGACAGAACACTCAACATAACTTATAAGTTATGAATGCAGAATGATTTGTGAAGAAACGTCTATATTTTGTTATATAGCTAACACGCCTTCAGTGCGTGATAAGATTCTATCTTTCTATGGTAAAATTATAAATATGAAACTGATTTTCATAATTTCATATACGTCTTCTAAATTATTAAAAAATTCAATCTACCCAAAGCCTAAAAATGTCTTGAGTCTGTAGATTCACACTGTCAGTGTTACTTTAAATTCGTGAGAAATTGCACCTTATGGAAGTTATGAAGGGAATTATAATGATCTTCTTATCTATATATCCATCGTGAATAATAAGGGTTAAGGTGTTTTGATAGTAAAAATACAAAACAAATTTAAGAGCCATTTTTTTAACAATAAATCCTGCTTCAATCGATCGATCGTTTGACGTAGACTGATTCTTGGAGAAATTTGAATATATCCACCAACATATTTATGCCAAACCGTAAGACCGATAATTTTCATCAATTATATGTTTTTATTCCAATTGTGGGACACATTTTAATGTATGGTGGTAGCAAACATATTTTTAAAAGGTGAAAAAGTTTTGAAAGCACTATAATATGACAACTAAAAGCTCTAACAGAGAAGTTATAGCTGAAAATCATTCAATGGATTCGGCAGTAGCGTATGGAACTTCATTTTTATATAAAATAAATTTGACAACTGTGTTATTCCACAGGTTTTGAAAAGAAATATAACGCGTGTTTCACTTATTTGAGAGGAATTCTCAGTCAAACCATCGTGTGGATATTTACAAATGAACTATAGCTACATTGCTTAATATTGTATGTTTTGCAAAGTAAAGGTTGGGTTTTTTCCTATCTATTGGATACAAGGGTGGTGTTTCAATACATACAATAATAGTACTGATAACAAATTCATTACTTAGATAAAGAAGAGTTACTTAAAATTAAATTAATTCAACAATTGGTAGTTTCCTCTCCTATTATTTTTTTTATTTTTTATGTTAAGAATTAGTTTCTACAATCAATTTTAGGATTATTCATAAATAACCTTATAATTGTTTGTATAAAGATAGTTCGCAAATAAGCAAAATACTTGTATCAATTTAATATGCAAGTTGTCGAATGACAAGTTATTCAATTTATACTGAAAATTTTAGTTTAGCAATACAATAAAGCTTAGGAAGAAACATACAAAAGAAAACAACGCCAAAGCATCTGCTTTATATAGCAAATGCTTATCGTTCAAGTTAAACAATCAACGCCGCAACTTTTATTTACCACTTAGTTCAAACATAGAATGTATCATCATTAAGTGAAAAGTATTCACACAAATAATAGTACTATGGAAAAATGTTTGCTTTTTCTATCGTATGTATGAAAGGGTTACAATACGTTTGTAAGTAAATAATAATCTTTACACAATTCTTTTTTGTCTTTTTTCAAGTGGCGGATGGGAATAATAAATAGAGATATTTTACTACATGAAACCTACAACTCTTCTTTCATTTATAATGCGACAAATTGACAGATAATGATTTGGCATGTGAGAAAGGTTATTCGCTTTCTATTGATAAAAACGCGGTTCACAGAACGTGATTGGTTTATATATTTATTGTATTAGCATTAATTTTGTGAAGAAATTCTTCGAGTAACGAAAATCAATCCCAATTTCTTATGCTGAGGGAATTTTTGAAACTCTTCCAAACAATATGATTAAGTTCTATTTATTTTCTAGGCTTTGGAAAATTATTTTACAATTTACAAATATGAAAATTGCATAAACTTTTAAGTTACAAATACAAAATTTATATCTCAATATTTCACAATTAAAACACTTTTTGTAAATAAGTACACCTAATCCTCTTTGTGCACATACGTAATTGAAACAATACGGTAACATGTAATTGAATTTATCTTTCATTTAATTATCTACGCTTCATCTTTTTTACTCAGCTGTTTTACATGAAATGTATTACCGTGTAAAAAACTGATTGATTGCATTTCAAATTTATTTTTTCGTTGCGGACTGAAACCATCATAATTTGTTGTTTGTGACCCACCAAAAGAAAAATGTTGTGCATTCCTGATAGACAATCATAAAGTTTTACAGAAATGAGCGTTTATTATTTTTTTATAAAAAAAACTGTAAAAATTCATCCTGTTTTTAACCATGAGTTATATACCTTACAGCTAGGTAAAGTCGACCTGGTAATTATTATAATTAGAATCCTTGAAAATAATATCTTTTTATTTTATAAATAACATATATTTGAAATAAATGGCTAGAAAATAGTACATCTGGCAACTCAATGATAATTCTTTATATGAGAAAATAAGAAACAATAGTGACATTTACTGACAAAACTCTTGAGAAAAGCGCAGCACGTCTCGTATGTGCAGAGGACGTTTAAGGTGAAACGACAAGCGTCGTTTTCTGTAATTTGAGAGAATTTCCAGCAGAGTTCTTTGTGTTTTAAGTTCTTCTCTGGAAGTATAATTATAATTATGTATATGCCTGCAGGTTATTCTTGAAGGCGGTCGATGCAAAAGTTTTGATGTTTTTCTTAGATTGCTACTATTTTTTCTCTGAAGTAATGATTAATATCAGCTTTAAGACAGTTTTATTGTTGAGATGGTCATTTTTTATACCTTTTATTAAATTTTGGCATACATTGCATGGGTATGTTTTACGGTATGACGTCTGTATTTCTCATCAATTTCTAATGACAATACTCTACCAAATGTGGCTATGTTGACTAAAGCTTCCAATCCCAGGGTCCTATGCAATTTTTGTATACCAAAACCCCAGGATTGTGATCGTACTAATCTCGAAATTTTGGGAATAAAGATAAGTGTTTACGTTTACATTTACATAAAAATACATTTCGTTTAGTTATATCTTGAGAGCACTTGAAAACAAACTACAAAGAGAAGCTTTAATACTCTTCATAAATTTTTGCTGTTCTCATATTTATATGAATTCTCTCAAGACTGATTTATTATTTACCAAAACTGCAACAGTGCAGCAAAAATGCGAAGAGCTTTGTTGCAGTAACAATAGAATAATAAACGGATACAAATTCTCACGTAAGCTTTAACGTTTGCATCGTTTATTTCAGTTTTAATAATATATGAACAAAGTTCATGAGTGCAATACCTTGGTAAAGCTTCTTAAAAATATTTACATATTAATTCAGTAAGGTATTCACTTAATAAATATGTAAATCTGCAGTAGAAGAATAGGCAAATATATGGCAAGCATAAGTCAAACAAGATGTGTGTAATTATTTCAATAATATTTTAAATCAAATATTATTTTATGTTTCTTCATAAATCAACAATAAAAACGTCTTATAATCGTATTTTTACACCTTTAATAATGATTTAGCAAAAAAAAAACACATTTTTCTGTACCAATTTAACAGGGTAATGAAATAGTCTAGACTAGACTACTTTATTTTTAAATTCTACATTTTCCAAGACCTCTATATAAAGAATTAGTTTATTTGAAAAACGTACGAACTTATTACAAACGTAATTATTATTAATATTACATAATTATAAATGTTAAATTGTAAAATTGTAAAAGTAATAATACGCATTCACTAACCAATATAAACACAGGCTAGCAGTTTATGTTAAAGCATACATCATTGCAATTCTGACATAGGTTGTGTTTGTATACTGACAAGCGCTAGTCAATGAAAAAAATATATTACGGCATAGGTTAGGTTAAGTTATATTATTTTGAATAGAAAGAGGGTAAAAATGACAACAAGACGTTGACATTTTTGAGCTTATGTGAAATGGATGACAATAAAACAAAACAACTGCATGATTGATCTTGCACAGCTGTGAAGAGTGGTTGGCAACATTGTGAGTACACGCGTGATCAATTTTAGGTATGTGAACAATTTTACTACTCCTGTGAGGTTGTTGCACACATTAAAATTTTCATTGGTTCTCTCGCGTATACTGTAATTTACTAAAATGGACAATGTATATACTATCTAACTATTTTTTACATTTACTTAGTTCATACTTTGAATGTAAAATATATATCAACATAATATATATTCCTTGTTGTATTGCGCTTATAAAATATTTATGCGGCAATATTCTCTTAATATGATTGGTACAAATAGTAATACAATGGGCAACAAAACGCTTTAGTGTTCGATGAAATTTCAAATAAGGTTTTGTTTGCTTTGTGGGAGTGTTTTAAATATCCCACAGATGGAAGCATTTCTATAGAACTCTATTTTATGTTGAAAGCAGTTCTTTGGCACTGTCTGTCTAGAAAACTACGCGAAAAGTAAAATGTAAGCTCAGTACTATTGTTAGTATAACACGGTAGGAAAGAAAGGGACCATGTACAATGATTAAAGCTGGTTTTAAGTTTTAAAAAATCATATGTAGAGAATATAAACTTCTTTTGCAGTTGAATGGAGGACTTCTTTTTAACGGAGGCTTATGCTTGTTTTTGCACAAATTGCCTTTTACTCAACCGCTTAAGTCAGCCATACTCAACCTGCGGCCCAGTCAGCTCTTATGTGCGGCCCAAATAATTATTGTCACCAAATATTTTTAAAAGATAGTTAAAAGTTTGACTCAATATCAAAATTCACATTATTTTTTATGTAAACGTTTCAATATTTTGGATACATTGGTATTTTTGTGTACTTTTTACGCATTTTTTATTTGTTGTTTATTGTTATTTTGTACTATGAAAAATACATGAACATATAAATGTATACATATATGTACATATACATTTACATAATATGAAATAATTTTAGTTTGACATCATAATACATACATATGTGTGCAATATAGTATATGCTATATTTACAGTTTATTTTTAATATTTTGTGACCCACGTAGAGAAGCAAAATTCGGAATGCGGTCCCGAGGAAAAAAACGTTGAGTATGGCTGGCTTAAGTTGTCTATTGAAAAAAAGGACTATTGGTTAACTAATCACTCTCGGTACACCCCGTTATTAAAGAATCAGAAAGGGTAGAAGAGATTTTTTCAATCACACTAGTGTATGGTTAAAAATCAGCCACGTGCAGCTCTCTTCGGATCATGAATGTGATTGTGAATATACACAGGATATAGTAGTCACACTCTCTTAAATTATATATTGTTTCATCTTTTTTCAAGCACACTAGTGTATAGTTACAATTTAGTCCCGTGCAACTATACTTGGAACATGAATCTGACGGATAGAATCATTCTTTTTGTCGATTTTTGTTTCCACAAAACGTATACTGCATATACACAACGAGTGATGGAGGGACACAAAATTTCCACCGTGATATTTATTGTTAATCCATCAATGAGATGTTTTTTGTTTTGTTTCAAATCATAAAAAAAATAATGCTTAACTTATTCATATTTAAACAATTATTTTCTTTCCTGGAAATTCATTTAATTATAATTTATATTGTATTTCTTATAATGCTATTTTAAGAAAAAATATTATTACAACAACCCTTTTCCCACGTAAAGATACTTACCAATACTTAAACAAAATACGTACATTTTTCAGCGATGATGTAAACTATATTTATTTTTGATATACCCCGCTTAAAATAACAATAAAAGGTCGTGTTTTCATGGAAAATATATAACAACTGTAATATTATTACTGTGTGGGAAAATAATACATCTGTAATATGATCGTGAACACATTCTGGGAGTTCTATAAAATGAATGAAAGATACATTTGCGAACTTTTCACACTGTGGTGGATTTTGTTATAGTTAGGGTTTGTTTGTATTTTTATTCAATATTTATAGCTCAATAGGATTTTTTCTGAAGAAGACCTAGAAGATTTGGTGTCAAAGTAATAGGCAATTAAGAACAGTTGTGCCGTATTTCTTTTAGTAGAGTGGCATGTTTTTTTGTACAGGGTGAATTGTATTTTATATTGGTTTTGCTAACAATAATTTACTGGTAGAAGATACTATTTTAATTTAATGAATTTCGGCTTATTATGTTAGTATGAACTACATATTATCGTACGTATTGTATACTTTACTTAAGTAAAAATGTATATTACAGTTAAGTTTACACAGTCAATACATACATTTTCCACAGTAGTCAATTACAGTATATGTATATGAGAGAAAAAATGAGCACTATAACTAGTCAGCGTTTTTATTAAAAACACAGACGTAGTTAAATAGTTTACAAACGTAAAAAAAGTCACTCGTGCACTTATTGTTTTGCCAGCCACTCTCTTTAGCTGTGCTCGCGCAATCACGTAGAAGTTTTTTTTTTACTTTCATCTAATATTTCACATAGCAGCAAAAACTTCAATTTCTTTTAATCAATCATTCATGCTATCTTTTAATTTAACAAATCCAACCTTATATCAGCCGTAATTTTTACTTTGAATTATCTCATATTTGTTATCTTTCCGGGAAATAATAAAGTAAATTTAAAAAATACAATACTATATTTTTCAATACAAGTTAGGTTGTTAAAATAGATGTATTGATTATCTCTTCTAAGCCAGTGTAAATAGCTTAATTAATGTCAGTTTAAAAATAGTTCTGACAAGGACGTAAGCCGAAATAGCTATCAACCATATAAAAAATATTTATTTGTAGAACTAAAATACTTTGATATTTGTTTTACCTTATAACAATGGAGTTCTACTAAGTTAATGCTAATATCATCAATAAAAGGTTGTCAAATTATTTGTAAGAAGAAACAAATCATTCGCAAGATTCCTTATTAATGATCAGTAAAATAAAAAATGTCACTCTCGAGAATGGCAGAAATTTTATTTGACTGCATAATATGTAGTTTTTTCCAAATTATTTTAATTGTATAACAAAAAAAAATATATTAAATTAGAAGGAAGATAGAAAATTATTTTAAATTATAAAAAAATATTATTTTTAGCTTCAAATCAAAAAAAAAATCCTTTTATTTAGGTTTTATTTCTCTTAAGCAAAAGTTTAAAACGAGTTTACTTTATTTAATCTTTCAGTATAAAAATATATCAAATAACCGAAATACATTTAACGGAAAAAACCGACATCACGATTGAAGAAATTACTTACTCGATCGATTGTTCGCAAAGGCTTTTATGTGGCTTTTCCGGGAAACGAAATCTCATTAGGCATCCGATTGCGAAAATTCTCTGAAATGATACTGGAAGAAAAAAAGATTTCCTAATTCAAAACACAAATATAAAATTTCGTGTTCGGATGAATAAAGGAAGTGATTATGTGACCTACGAAGGTATCGAAGGCTTTACAAAGTGGGCGGGGGAAAGTTATGTAGTACTTGTGGACAGCAGACGCTTCAGCTATTTCTATTTGAAAAAGATTCCTCTTTCTTTCTTTTTACTACCGTCCTTCAGGATATATACGCTGAGGCATCTGAAGCTTTCGACCTTCTCAATGATCTGTTCTGCGTTTGTTCAGCTCATGTCTAAAATTCACCCACACCACTCGCAACCCGACTACTACAAGGTTCTATGTGAAAAAATTGACGAAACAGAAGTAACAATGAGGCAGTCTTCCAAGTATCATTCTTGGTATTTTTGTTTCGTCAAAGTTTTTCGCATAAAACCTTGTAGTACTCGGGTCGCGAGTGGTGTGTGTGAATTTTAGACATGAGCTGAACAAACGCAGAACAGATCATCGAGATGGTCGAAAGCTTCAGATGCCTCAGCGTATATATCCTGAAGGACGGTAGCAAAAAGAAAGAAAGAGAAATCTTTTTCAAATATGAATAGCTGGAGCCACATTTAAATCAATGCTGACTGTATGGAACTAACAGCTGCACACGTCTTAAAGCAAATTCCGCTTGCATTCTACCAGTGCTGCTTTAAGGTAGTGTATTAAACTTCGAGAGTAGACGGTTACGTCGGATATTAGGAGTTAGGTGGTTTGATTTCATGGGAAATGCGGAGATTACTGAACAAACAATACAGCGCGCCCCGTCAGTGGTCATGGAGAGACATTGGACATGGCTGGGTCACGTGTTGCTGATGCCTCGAAGAAGTCTGAATCGTGTTGTTTATTCTACAAAATAGAGACACCCAATCGGAAAGATACTGATGACCATCCATAGAATATACTCGGCAAAGCTTCGAGACGATTTGATGACCTGGAAGGAAATAAATACAGCGGTGGGCGAACCCGTGTGGTGGTCACATACTCCAAAAATGTATCTGATTGGGATTTTAAAAAAAAAATGATAATGTACACAATTTGGGTTACTGTTAATTGCTTAGTGGCTAACTACCTCTGAGGGTAGACAAAGCGTTGGAAAACCGCGGCTTCGCTAGTTGGATGGGGTGTCACAGGACTTGCGAGTGGTGGAGGTCAGCAATTGGTGTAGGAGGGTAGAGGATCGAGTGAAGTGGAAGTGATCGATTGAGGCGGCTTAGGCTCAGCACGAACTGTATAGCCAAGAAGAAGAAGAAAAAGATACTATAATTTAACAATCGAAATACATTAAATAGAAAATTTAAATTAACTTTGATTATTCCACGTATTGTGTAACTAACTGTGACACGTGTTTCGCCTCTTTCAGAGGCATCTTCAGACTTACTATCGCAAAGTTTGCTTAATTAATGAAGCAAGATTGATTCTAACATTTTAAAATTATAAAATTACAAAATGGATTGGGTTTTTTTCCTTTTAAGAGGAGCAAGGAGGGGGGTGTAGAATCGAAATAAAGCAAACAGATAATGATACTAATTATACTAATGAGTTTTAAACAATCAGAATGGGATTTTTCCTTTTTAAGGGAAGCAAAGAGAGGATTATAAAATCGAAACAGTGCAAACAAATTTAATCATACTACTAATGACGTTAAACATTACAAACTATTAAACTAATGAGCTGCAGTCAATCAGCTAGGTTTGTGATTACTCTATTAATTGGAAACAATTTGAGTAACGGGGAACCGCCTGTGATATTAAGAATATTATTTTTTAATATTTCTTTTTTGTTAAGAGTTTTATTAATTTCTAAAAATTCTAAACTATTCATCTTTAAACCCTTTTTATTTACTCGGTGGAGTATTTCTAAATTACAAATCTGATTAAAATTATGATTATTTTCTATTAAATGATTGGCAAACTCAGAAAAATTGTTACTTTTTAGACATCTTATATGTTCTTTAATTCTAATATTAAAGTTTCTACCTGTCTGTCCAACATAAGACGCTTGACAGTCTCCACAAGAGAGTCGATAGATACCACTCTGTGACGATGAATCTACGCGATCTTTACTGTTCAATAAAATTTTACCTAAATTATTTACTGTATAAAACGCGGGTTCTATATTGTCTGGCAAAAATTTAACTATCTTTGACGAGATGTCTCCTAAATAAATAATTCTACGACAGTTTTTAATATTATCGTTTGCTTTCTTCTCTCCTGAAAAAATATTATTTACTATGAGTTGTTTAACTTGCTTACGCTTAAGTAAGTTAACTACTACGTCTGTGTTGTAACCATTATTTACAGCTATCTGTTTAATAACTCTAATTCAAAGTTGACTTTAGTGAGAGGGATGTTAACTAATCTATTAATCATTGCATGGAATGATGAGAGTTTTTGCGACCACGGGTGAATTGATTGATGGTGAATGACGACATCTGTATAAGTAGGCTTTCTGTTAATGGCAAATTCTAATCTGTTGCTATTATTTTTCTTTATTGTTATGTCAAGAAAATTTAAGGTTTTTTGCTGCTCGATTTCTAGTGTGAATTTAATATTTGTATGCAATGAATTTATATGACGTAAAAAGGTACTGGGGATTATTAAAGGATTCTCATCTTTAAGCATGTATTGGAGAATTGATATGTTCAGAAATTGGCAATGTAAGCTTACTGCTTAATCACGTTAGGAGCAGTACTAGTAAACAGCATTTTGAATTGGTTTAAAAATTATAAGTTCTACAAGAAGAATAAAGCATTCTTCCAATTAATATATTGAAAATGAATTGTTAAACGTTATCATAACAGGCATCAATATTTTTTGCAGATACGCTTAATAATTTAACATTCAACATTCGTGTGAACATGTAACCTTTAAATAGCATTTTTTTCCGAAAGATTGGTTTGTTTTTTTGATAAAAAAATTGTCTATAAGAGACATGTCTACTTTTGCCAATCACTTAATTTCAGAAAGCCACGTGTTCAATGAAGAACAAAGAATTAAAATGTTGCACCCAAATGCAGACGGGCATAAAATATTTTTTCCAGGAAATTTTAGAAATAAATAGGGCACAATTGAGTAGTTTACCGATTTTGAATGAGCAGGTAAATCTTTAACTTATTCAAGATTTACAGAACTACTGGTGAAACAATAAAAGCGAAAGAAATTTCTGTGCTTTCCCAGTGTGAAATCGGATTAATATGTAATATAGCTTAAACATCTATGGCATGTCGATTGTGTAGATATTTATTTATACATACTCGTTTAAAAATACATCGTCACATATGTAACTATTTATTCTATTGAATATTAAAATACGTATGCAAGAGTTGTTTCAAAATTATGTTCAGTAGAAACTAACATGGCGTCAAATTTGATTAATTACGCATGACTCAACATTTCACTATTTGTGAGTTTTTAGATACAAATGGATTGAGGCCATTATTTATAATATGTAGAATAGAATGAATGTTATTCAGGCGCGTTGAAAGCAAATTTTGCAAAAACTTTGCTGGGCTCTTTTCTGTGATTTGGTAATTTATGCCGTCAACAGCCGGTTTGATGAACCGTATTTCCATTATAAGTATAGTATTGATTCGACTGGAGTGGATTTTTTTCGTAAGTTTTATTCTTAAGACTTATAACTTTCGTCGTATTATGTTATCTCGTCTCTCAATAACAAATAAGTATTAAGGTGGCTTCCTTTATTAATTTTCAACTATTTATTCACTTAACCAAATTATTTTAACATGTATTGAAGTTGTATTGAAGTTGTATATATGTATTGAACAATAATATTGAAGTTGTATTTTTTAATTACTGGGTGTGTTTTGTTGGCAGCACAGTTAACCATTCAATGGAAATTTTTAGTACATACAATTTCACAGAATATAAAATGTAAAACTACTAATTATTTGAAATATCATAATTTCCAAAAATATAAAGATAGCTTAGCTTTTTTACGCTTTAAGATATCAAAAAGCATGTGCTCAGTTGCTTCAGTTGAAAACGCTCGTAATGGATGAAATTGGCCCTGATAATATTAAATAAATGTGGAATTAGTACAAAAGAGTGCTATATTGTTTTAATCGAAAAGTTTTTGTTCCCATGTCCGCTCACTCTGTAGTTCATATGGCTTCCCAATGGAGGCATTTTAACATTTTTTCTGCGAGAACTACTTGTTACCCCGTTGATCAACCTCTTTTCTTTTTGAAGAGAGTAGGAACAGAAAGGATGGGATTAGGACAGGATGTATTTAAGAAAAATACAAACAAATGCAAATATATTTTGTCAGACACATATTATGAAAATATTTAAAAAAAAAAAGCGTATTCAGATTTATAATATTAGTATCTCGTAATAAGTATCTTTTTTGAGTAGGCAAGATGGCGCAGCGGTTAGCGTTGTGGGGTTCCGTGCCAGACCTCACGAGTTCGAGTCCTAGTACGAACAGCATTATTTTGATCGATTTATCGATTTCGATGCAAGGCATGGGTGTTTGTGATGTATTAATTTCCTTCTCACCTTTCCCATCCTTCAATAACTGGGTGTAACGAGAGCGATTAGTTAACTATGAGTCTTTTCCTAGCCTTATCCTTCTGTCCTTACTACTCTCTTTAGAAAAGAGAGGTTGAGCGACTGACTAACAAACAGTTCTAGTAGAAAAAAAAATCTGTTGAGATACCTCCATCAGGAGGCCGTATGCTCCATATTGGGAGCGGATATGGATAAAAAAAAGTATCATATTTCAAAACAGATAATAAACAAAGCTGGGGTAATTGCATGACAGAATTTTACAGGAAAGCTTGCAAGTATATTTAATAATATTGTTTCAGCACGGCAAAGTAAACTATCTAAATGACACTGACATGTATTAGGAACGATGGGAAGCGTTCTATCTATTCCGTTGGCCACTGGCCTGAGGCTATCAATCTTTAAAAACACTCTCCATCTTGTCATTTCCGCTTTTCTTCTTTTAGTGCAGCAATCCGTCGCTCAAACAACCATATACTAGTCGTTTCCTTAAAGCTTTTCCCTTGTTTTGCGGCTGCCTTTAAAAGCTATGACGTTTTGATACATAAAGCTCTGTTGTACAATAAAACGTGTTTATCTTACACTGGTCTCACGTTTATTGTCATTGAATGGCGTCAAAATATATAACACAACAATTTATAAGATAATTTAAATTTTTTAGAGTTTAGAGTTTTCCAAATCTAAGCACAGTTTATATGTTATACTTACATATTTAGATTTAATTATTTTTTTTGTATTCATTTCCGCTCCTATTGTAGAGCATATGGCCTCTTAATAGAGGTATCTCAACATAAGTTTTCTACGAGAACTGTTTGTTACTCAGTCGCTCAACTTCATTTTTTTCAAAGTGAGTAGTAGGGAAAGAAGGATAAAGGTATAACAGGAATAGTGGTTAACTAATCATTATTGCTACACCCATTTATTAAAGGATCAGAAGAATGGAAGATAAGGAAATAGTGTGAATCGACATCACAAACACCCAGTCTTCGATCACAACTTTGAATTGAATATTTATCAAATTCACTGTGATCTTACCGGGAATCGAACCCAGACCTGCTCACTGTAGTCGGTAGAGCAAGCTCTAACCAGCTGGGCCACAGCGGGCGACAGATTGAATACCTAAATTTTATGTCAATAAATCATTTTGCTTTAATTTATTAAACGTTTCAGTTGATTAAAGCACCATCTATAATTATTATTATTGTTCAAGCCATTTACAGCATTTGATATCTAAGGACCTTATTTTGTTAAAAGACAACGAAAATTTCACTCATTACAGTATCAAGGTTTTGACGGAGAAATTGATTTCTAATTCGATATCTGGATTATATTTAAATTACTTGGATTCTTGCAACTGGACGAAAAGAAAATTATCAATAATCGTTTTTAGTCCCCCATTCACAGTTTGTTTTCTGTGGAGAGTCATATTAATAACACCAACATTTTTTTATAGTTCCTTATCCGGTTCATCGTCTGAGAATAACTCTACAACGGATGACGCCTTCGAAGTAGCATCAGCCCGAGACCTAACAGTGCTGGCAGCTGTGCAAATCGCCCTCACCACAGTGACCCTATCATGCGTTGCAGCGGTTGCAAGACTTGACCTACGGACCGCCTGACGAAACGTTTTGGCTGCAAGAGCTGAGGCGTCGAATCTTCAGAGAGAGCCGCCGACACCTCGGACTTTCCCAGGAGTTCAAACGTCAGATACAGAGAGACCAGGTAGAGTGGCTTGGGTTGTGTAGAATTATTCTATTTTGTTCTAAGCATACGACAGTTGACTATATAAAGTGAAAAGTGAGTAAAACATTACCAAAATTAAACGCAGACAAAAATTACACACATGATGAACAGTGTAATGAGTGTAAAAATATAAACTAACTAGTAAATATATAAAACGTTTTATATACCAATCTGTTTCCACTATTTAGTGTAATATATTTTATATGTGTATCGTATAGATCAGGCGTTGGCAACATACGATTCACCAGTCACCAAGTGACCCATTTGAACATTTCAAATAACCCTCAATGTATAATATTAAAAAAATGGCAGACTCGTTCAATTGTTAGAATATTACCAACTTAGACCCGGAGAGAAATTTATCCACGTTTGGTTTTAATTATAAATTTAAGCAAATATTTACACACATTAAATTTATTTTACGTATCAATAGGGAAACAGATTAACTACTGAAATATCAGGCGCTTAAATACGTTTTAACTTAACTAAGTATATAAATATTATTGAACTAAAATTTTCAGTAAAAGTTATTTATTATATGAATACTAAAATTCTGTGGTGAAAAAAAGTAATACCCAGCGGCCCGAACGTCTTCTTGGTAGTCGAATGTGGTTTGATTTTTATCCGCAGCTATAAAAATGTTGCCGACGTTTGGTATAGAGTATAATTGTCATGTAAAGTATTTTTTCTTTAATTATCATTAGTGAGACTTTTTTGAAAGTTATATTTTCTAGTCTTTATTTTAGTTTAGATTCAAAACAATTGCTTAGAATAAATTGAATTTCCTCTTTTCAGAAAATAGTAAGTGGCTTACGCAATTCATAGCTTCAAATGATTTTCGGAATATGTAAATATGTATTAAAAAAAAATTTAAAATCATTCGTTAAACTTTAAGTAGAATTTAAAATTTTCGTTTTCAGTAAAATATAAATATAATATACTCAACAATATATTACATGTTGGTTTTTTATATACATACACTATTTCTATTATAACAAGATATATCAATATTAATTGAATCAAATATTATTCTTTATTGCCGTATACGTTACTGTATATGGTTAATATATAGTTAAACCAGAAAATTATTTCATTTCAAGTACATTTTTCTTTTTATTATGTATATTATAAATTAAATTGTATTAATCAAAAAAAATACAGACAGCATGAAATCGATTTTAGACAAAATTTTAAATACCCCGATATCGAACGGAAATTTTTATAAATTGTAAAAGAGAGACCTTATATCATAAACAATCTCAAATGGTAAGTATCAATAAAATAAAGTCTTACCAGAGATATTATTATTTGTATTACAAACAAAAGCTCGACAAAAGCTTTCGATGTTCGTATTAGATTATATACTGTTAGGAACCTTGATTATATAAACGAAGAAAGATATGTTTATTATTGTAATCTATTTTGTTCCCTTTAATAAGTTAGGTATTTAGTTTGCCTTTCTAGTTACTGTGTCTTCAATTGTCTTGCCAGATCAAAGTTGAAAAGCGTTTGAAATTTATTTTGAGCAATTTGGACCTTAATAAAAGAAAAGGGATTTCTTAATGACTGACAGGTCTTTCGTTATGTCTTTGTTAAACAAAATAAGAAATTTCTGATTAAATCAATGAATTAGTGACAATTTTTTATGAATCACAATTTTACGTTCGAATTATTTTCTCATGAAAGTCTTCAGAAATCTCGACAGTCTATTGTATGAACGTTTATCTGGTATCGATTAAATTTAAGACACTATTTCTTTTTAAAATGATTTTATTATATGTTTTAATAAAAAATCGTTTTATTAAAACGTCCATTTTATGAGGTCCACCTCAATTTTTGAAGTGGGCCTCAAAGAATATTTGTAAGCTTTCGCGAGCCATTCAAAATCATATAAATTTCTAAGATGGCGAGGCACTGTTTTACTCGCTAATAAATTACAAATAATGCAATGTTATGTAACCAATTGTATTCGAAAGTGACATTTTTATCTGAAAAAAAATCATTTATAAATATAAAATATACTACAAATTTAACAGTTTTAAATTGAGAGAATCAATGGATGATCGGTTTACCATACATTTTTTGCTTTTTTTAATTCTCCAATGACCATTTTATAAAAATAATCTTAGAAAAATTTCCACTTATGTACATACATATATCACGTATTATACAATCCCGTATGCCGTTGGGTAATTTTTCTGTTGTTTAATAAAATTATTAACTATCGTGGCCTTTAACCATTTGTTTATGTTTGACAAGGTTGACAGATCTCTCAAAACCTTCCAATTCGAAAGAGTAAAAACTTCAATATATAGAGAGAAATTATGTTGTTGGATAAGGGTTTGTAAAAAATGCTTTCTTATAGTTAAATTTACTCAAAACTCTGCTTGGCCGATTGTCTTTTGAGCCCTTCAATTTTATTGTAAGCAAAAATGTTATTTTCGTGCTTGCAGAAATGAACAAGTGACGAATATGCATAAATTGAAAGTGTTGAAGATTTTTCTTTAAAAAATCATTCAAATATACATTCTTTGATTATTCTGAAATGAAAACTGTAACATTAAATTGTATAATAAAATTAACTACCCTCAAAGAATTAACTTTAGAATTATTTAGTAATTTGCAATATTTTAGAGATGAAAAAATTGTTTGAAACATTGTGTTTTCGATGTGGCCATATATCATGAAAATGTCCTCTAGGACATTCATTCATGCTTTTGTTTTGTGAAATTTTTAGTGAAGAAAAATGATCGTTATGTTCGGACTTTATTTTCATTCATTCCTCGAAATTAACAAACAATATTAAAACGATACAATGTTTCATATTTTGTGTGATTTGAGGATAATAAAATATTCAGCGACTCAAGACTAGTCCCGACCCAAGAATTACAAGGTTTTAATTGCATTTTTTAACGAAAAAATAAAAAGGTTAGATAGTCTTTCGAATACTATTTAATATACTTTGTTACTTTTGTTTCGCCATAAATCCGCACTTAGAACCTTGTAGATCTAGAGCCGCGTAATATTATCGAAAAAAAAATATTTGTCCAAACGAAATTATTCTATGTTTGTCAAAATAATTATTTATTAGTGAAAAGGTTTTAACATACAATTTTCTTCAGACAGACGATAAAAGTTGTGACGACATAATATTACTGGTAAATTTATATCAATTGTGTATAAATAAGTCTTAGTAAATATATTTTTTATATATTATTCATCTATAAATGTATGTATGTATATTGCATTCAATAATAGTTTGTTTAGATGTACACTTTATTGTAGTTTATATTTTAATAAAGCTTTAGACATCTTTCAAAGTAATGGGCTTAATAACAATATATTATGAATTTTGCCATCATATCTATTTTTGTTATGAGAAAAGGTATTTAACTAAAATATCAATGTTTGTTAACCATGCTCTTTATTGTTCTTACACTAAAATAGCTTAACTTCAAAATAAACCTACATATCGTGTAAATTGTATAACTCTCCACTATTTCACCGACCGTTAGCTTGAATGATCTTGAAGCTGATAACCGCCAGAAACACATTACTGCTAAGTGTCGGCAGTTCTTAACATACACTTATAATATCTCATATAGTTAGTTGTCGGCTTAAATTATAAGTAATTTGAATAATCAATTTAAATCATTAATTGATTTGTTCTTACAGGCGATATTTAATTTCAGCTAATATTTGCGACGATTTTTTTGTAAGTTTGTGTTAAAGAGTTATGAGAATGGAGATTTTTTCTACAAAAACTGTTTGTTAGTCAGTCGCTTAACCTCTCTTTTCCAAATAGAGTAGTAGGGATAGATAGATAAGGATAGATTAGTACCATTGGTTAACTAATTTCTCTCGCTACGCCCAGTTATTGAAGGATCTGAAAGAGTGAGAGGGAATATTAAGCATCACAAAAACCCGTGCTTTCGAACAGAAATCGATCGAAAAAATGCTGTTGGTACTGGGACTTAAATTTCAATACAGGCAGATTCATATAATAGATTTGAATTCGAAGGCATGTGTGTCTGTGATGTCTATTATCCATCCTCACCCATCCTACCCTATAAAACGATAAGCAAACCACCAGTCCTCTTTTTTCTCCATTTTCTATCCTTATTCTCGAGAGAAACTGATAAAAAAGAAAAAGAGGAAGAAACAAGTAACGGGCTGTTTTTGTATACAAAACTACTATTAAGATAAACCTCCATAAGATGTGCTTAGAATATGTTTATGCTCTAGAAGCAAAAATGGTTAAAAAATATTACTATTTGAAATTCAGAATGTCGTATAAGAAGTACAATTGACCATTACACGTAAAGCTGAAAGATTCGCGTTTTATTTCGATTGTTAAATATAAATGTATGCTTGTTGATATCGCTTTTTGCTTTCAGCTGAATTAAAGTGAGTTTTTTTTAAATCATGTTTTAAACATTTAACTTTTTTCGGGCCTGTGACTGGGAACGAGTTGTCGATGTATTCCTCTGTTCATGTTAATAATAGGTGGTTATCAGGTTGACTAAAAATCACTCTTCATAAAAATATTATCACACAATGTACTTACTCTTTAAGTAGACAAAGAAGCACGGTAGGGACAGTTACAATATTAATCTGAAAAAATACATAATTTGGTTCTTCTAGAGGTGAAGCGAGCCAACTATTATAGTAAAATGGTAAAATTTTTTTTTTGGACTTGTAAGTAAAATCACTTCTTTATTTTTTGTTTTAGTGGATTGCATATTTTTAATTTTCGGAGATAACACTATTGCAATGTGTAGAATATTACAACGCATTTCATTTTTTTCTAAAATACGAATTGCCTATAATGGGCCCATTTGTATATTTCTTGACCTTTGAAATACATAAAAAAGAAAAAGTATATTTCCATTAGTATACAGATGTACCAGCTTTTTCCTAAAAAGGTCACAAAATGCTTTGTGGTCCACGGGGAATAAAAATATCATGATAAAATATTTACGGACAACCATATTTTACTAAGTCTAAAATCCTTTTTTTTGTTTTTTTTATACATTTGACGATAATATTTTAGGTACTAAGAAATTTTCCATTATGTTTTTTCCCGTGTGGAGTATTTACTATGATTTCATTGGTCTCTATCAAAATTAATTATTTAACAAGAACTGATTGTGTCAATCCCACAACCTTCTACTCTGGAAGAGTAAGATTGAACGAACGGTTCTAAGCCGTTGTCTCTTAGAGTGAGTCGGATAATAAGGGTTGAAGATAACGCAGACAGACATTCCCTAACTGGGCAAAATTAAGGCTGTAGTATTACCACTGCTTATAAAGGTTACCATAACGAGGAGCTCTTAAAATGTTTTGAATAATTGTTTATAGCGTATTCTTATATTTTTTTTAAGCAACTAAATAATTTCTGAAACAAAACTTTGATAAACTATTTGCACGCTGAGAAAACTTATCAGAGACAGTTCAATTGTGATTTTTTTTAAATCTGAATAGTAAAAATGTATGTTATTAAAATTAAAATTACTATTTTTTTCTTATTTCTTACCATGTCCGCTTTCGACGTGAATCATGTAGTCTCATTGTGTAGTATCTTGACTAGGGATGTCAATACCGGTATTACTAAAACTGGTTTCCCGGTATTCATGGTGTTTTTTTCACTCTAGATATGCTCCGTTTGATGACCAGATAAGTAAGATGAATATATTAAGATATCACACAAACCCATAGTCAATTAAAAAAAAATATATAAAAAAAAATCTCGTACTGAGATTTGAATCCGTGACAGCGCAACGGAAGCCTGGGGCCTGAAAAATGGCTTATATTTCATAGCCCGTATAATTTTTATTCATATTTCAATTTTTTTTTTTGCCGTTTTATGTAATCCAAAAATTCTCCAAATTTTACTGCGCCTAGGGCCTCGAATGTGCTTAATTCGCCACTGAGGCTAGAAATTACATTAACAAATTATTAACTAATGCTAATCTCACATTATGACAGAATACAAATTTAAACAAGCTTAATATGGTAATGAAATAATTAATAATTGTCTGAAGGCTATATTACCTAATATGCATCACTGAAGAGGAACTCATTATTCTGTGGTGGGATTGTTTAGTTTCAGCAACGTGTGATTATTTCGTACATGCGTCCTTTGTCTGGAAAACATAATTTAGTCAGAGAAAGCATACAAACAGTCATGTTCACCAACTAATGATCCTCACGTTGAGCCAGGTTGACACTGGTTACACAAATAAATCATTATCGAACCTTGTGAATGGTGAACAATTTGCTTCTGTAACCACTGATATATTGTCACTTTGATTGCAAACAAGTTTGTGGTTCTTCTGAATATGTTTCGATACTAAATAAATTAGAATGGTAAATTACAACGAGATAAAACGTATAAGAACTAAGTGTTATTTTATTACACTTTCAAACCAGCGGAGCTATTCTCATATATGTATATTATAATCTAGATACTAATTAGTGAAACCTACTTTAATACTCAAAATGATTTTTTAATTTGGTTTTTACGTAACATAAATATACTGCATACTAAACATTTGAAAAATAATCTGGTGACTAAATTTTTTGGGGCACATATTTAGTATGGCTGTTCCAGATACTAATAAATTTGAGAATATACTTCGTTAGCATATTTTTTTTCATCAATGTGGAGCATATGGCCTCTTAATGGAGGTATCTCAACCGAAGTTCTTTTTTACGAGAACTGTCTTTACTCAGTCGCTCAATCTGACTTTTTTCAAAGTGAAGGAGGATAAGGATAGAACAGGACTAATGGTTGGCTAATTTTTATTGCTGCACCCAGTTATTAAAGGATGAGAAGGATGGGAGGAAAGGAAATTATGTGAATTGACATCACAAACACCCAGTCTTCGATCACAACTTTGAATTGAATAATTCTCAAATTCACTGTGATCTGACCGGGAATCAAACCCAGACCTACGTAATCGGTAGAGCAAGCTCTAACCAACTGGGCCACAGCAGGCGACAAAAGCATAATTTATCATATTAATATCACCAATTACACGTATTGATAATCAGGTGAAATGCACGCAGCTTATTATTGTATTCCCATAAACATTTTTATCGTCGATTGTTGTTTTATGCGTTGTGTTCCAACAATTCACTTCTCCATGTGTATAATTAAAATTTTGCCCACGCAAAAGCTTCATAATAACTTTTTATTAGACTGAATATATATTTTTTTTTAAATCTCTTTTATTTAATTTTATAGATACTATAAATAAAGGACAGTGAATATGTCACTATTGCTAATTTTTCTTTCACGATGATTTTCATTTTTCATTCACAGTAACTTTGTTTTTTTTTATATTTGATAGAAAAATTATTTTGTTAAATAATAACGTTTATTTTTTCCTAACAATAGAGTATGTCACAAAGTATTTTTCTCACCGTTTATTTTCAATATTGAATCTTTTTTTCAATGACAATTTAGTATCTGAAAAAAGCATTTAAATTTATTCATTTTAAAAATATGTTTATATTTGAATTATTTTTTTTAAATTGGATTATAAAATGTATATTTTTATTAATAAATAAAATTATTTTTCATTATTGATGTCAATATTATTAAGTAAATCATTTATCTCAATATAATGATAGTAGCAGATTTGTACGTAATAGATTGTCTACATAGGTTCCTACGAATAATAATGTATGTAGAATAATTGTATACTTAATAGAACTATGTATTAAAAATAATTTATACCGTTATGTTTCTTATAATTATGTAAGTATGTATTTAAGTTTATTGTAAATATTGACAAAAGGATGAAACACTTATGACCAATTGTGCTATTAAAAAATGTAATTAGTGGTGTAGTTTCTTGTTTTTTATTATAAATAAATCTTTAAAATTTGACAAGTGTACTAATATAAAGATTTTTTACTACTTTTTTCCTTATGTAGGTGTGATACACCAATATCGTACTTGATAATATTTTTTTGTGTATTTATAATATATCTTAATATTTCAAATTAAAAAGGTTTTGAATCAACTTTATTTATTATTGGAAAAAAAAAATCAACACCCGATATTACCAACGCAAATAATGCAAGCTCCGTTTAACATATCCACTTCTCACTACTTTGCTAATATTTTTCCCCACATTCAGACATATGTAAATATAATGGTATGCTACCTCTTCACAACGATATACACCGATACACACAAGGTAATCAAAACTATATTACCTTACAAATTTCGTAATAGTACTGATCCGATTGAATGTGCTAGTGCTGCTTTTGTGAATTCACAACGTCGCTGCGATTGTTTCGTTTGTTTATTCCTATTTTAAAATGCGCTTATACTGCAGACGGGATTAGCAATCTATGTATTAATATGTTGGCTTTACTTAATATATATACTGTCAATTCTTGGTGCCGAGGCATTACATTAAAAAATAAAGCACTTTATATACTAGTTACAGTTTTTAACAGAGCTGTAGAGTCGTTTAAAAAAAGGACTTCAGTTTCAAAATAAAAAACGACTCTGACTTCAAAGGAATTTTTCAATCATTTCATTTTAACTTATCTCCCATCTTATCCTATCAAGGGTATGGAGAGCGACTAGCTAACCACTCGTCCTGTCTTAGGCATATCCTTCTATTCCTACTCTTTTTGGAAAAAGAGAGGTTGAGCAACTGAGTAACAAGCAGTTCTCGTAGAAACACTACTTCGTAGATAAACTCCATTAGGAGTCCATATGCTCCACATTGGGAGCGGACATGGTTAAAAAAAATCTCATAACTATCGTTAACCTGAATGTTTTTTATACATTACAGATATCCACTAATTATTCGTGATCAAAGTTGTTTCTAGTTTGTTTATCAATGAAAACTAACAGAAAATCGTTTTATTATATGTCATTGGATTTATTGTTTATTAAAATATTATATACATATAGTTATTTTAAACTTCATTTTACTATGGCTTGCTTGATATTAAATCATGTAGTTTTACATGAACACGCAAACAATTTTAAAACTTGTAATTAGTAATTCTGTGTCTTTCATATACATTTACAGCAACCCATACATTATGGAGTCTTAAATAAAGGTTAAGCACATACATAAAATAATGATTCCAATTTATAGACCATTGTTGATATTTCAGTGGATTTTTCCATTAAAGGGAGTGTATCATAAACGATGATCATGAAGAAAGGGAACGTATATTTTTTTATGTAGGTACAAATTAATAAAACCTCTTTACTTTTTCGTATATAAAAAGCAAGTAATGGTTGACTTCATAGCCTGGCTATAAAATTGATCCCACATGGGTATTAAGTTTTCATTAATACACTAGGTTGTAATTTTCTAACGTTGGGGCAAAAATAATTTTAGAATTGTTTGTATAATATGGGTGTAATGGGACTTATATTATGCTATCTGAAATAAAATTACAAAATCTATATATTATATTAATAGTCGATAAGGTCCGTCCGTTTGTTTGTTTGTTTGTATGAGTGTATGAAGGATGTCCCCGATTTCCCCTCCCCTTGTCCCTCCCCCTCCTCTTCCCCAGCCTCGCTGTCGCCATTTTTTTATTCATACTAAAGACATATTTTTCCAATACACTGTTATTTATGATTTTCCTCGATTTCTTTTACTTTTAGAATTTCTGGCTTATTCAATAAATAGTTTTGTTAGTTATTTTTCAGGCAAGTAAATTTTCTGACTACTTAAAAATGCAACAAAAATCTCCCCGTTGAGGTCAACGGGCTTACAGCTAGTATATATTATTATCCTAGAACAGTATATATCGTCACCGAACTGGTAGAGTTGGTAAGCAATACAACTGATGCCAAATATTCGGCTTGAATAACTCAGTTGTTGTTGTGACATTTATTATACCAGTTAGGAAACAGCATTTTTGTCAGTAATTATTATTATTGCTAACTTAAAGGCAAGCTTAAAAAATCTGAACTTTATTTTTGTATAAATGCATCTATATGTTGATATCACATAAACTATGTAACTGTACGTCTTACGTGGACGAAATCAAAGCGAATGCAAATCGACTCGGTGTGGCACGAAAATATCAAAAGGTCTCCGCCGAAATAGTGACAAAACGTACGCCGTGATCAGTTTGTTTGATATTTTGATTCGTTTTAATTAAATCGTGTTCCAATTGAGTTCGCAGTGACTTTGCCAATGTTAGACGTAGCGCAACATACAATACCGCGGCTAGATTTTTTTTATAATAAAAGATTAATTTTCTCATTTAGATTTTACCCAAAACAATCAACTTCTACCAGAATGGTGACAATATATACAATAGATTTAAATAAATATACCGTTGAGCCGTAATGCATAATTAATACGCATTTTCTATACGTTTTTCAATTGCTAATTTACACTGTTATTAAAGAGATCCCACCCTTTTCACTCGATTCACCAGTTCGTCATCGATAAAAATAAAATTTCCGCCGTCTCAAGATGGTTTAATTTCTCACAAAATTCATTTCATTGACCTAAAAAATATTTGGTCGTATACATTTCAAACGAGAATTCCATCATTTAAATAAATCTGATTCAAAGTTTTTTAAAACGACCTCTTCTGATTACACTATAGCAGCGTTTCAAAAATATGCCAAAGATGTCAATTGGATAAATCGATTCCAATACCAATGCAAGAATTTTTCCGATGTATGATTGAATGAAAACTTGAATCCGCAGTTAAACACGAAGAAAGCAAAACGAAATTGACCATTTGCCTACCGCATGGTGATTGGTTTATATATTGATTATTACTTAAAGGTTTAAACGTTTTAAAAGCACTAAAAAAATCGTGATGACGATGGTTGAAATAATTATACGTAATATAGTGGGACAACATTTTGTAGGCATGTCTCAAATCATATTTAAATAAAACAAAAGTTTTAAAGTACAGATAAGCTTTGTTAATTAAGCAAACGTAGTTTAAGCCCTTAAACTAAACATTACATGCGATACTAGCATACCATCAAACCAAATGCTTACGCCTAATTTAGTTATTAAGTAAATCTGCCATATTATGATGTACATAATAGCAATAGGCTTAAAATCAAAATACTCATTAACATTCCAAAATATGTAAATTTAAGAACAATGGGCAATCCAAACGACAGTTTAATAAACAATCACATAAAATGATAGGAATTTAGCATTTGTCATCTAGGGATCGGATAATATTATACTAACCATATTTAAAAGACATATAATTAAGTATCCTTTCCCATGACGATGAAATAAGTTTACTATTTAAAAAGACAACTTTGCTAAGCTAAAATTTTCGGGACCGCAGTTCAGTGGTCAACGCCGTTGACTTCCGTGACGGATCTCACGGGCTCAACTCTCAGTACGGACAGCATTTTTTTCAAATAATTTTGATTTGGCATGGGTGTTTGTGATTTCTAAAAACTTTCCCCCGCCCTTCCATCCCTTAAGTATTTCTGTCCTAGTCCAACCTTTCTATTTCTACTCTCTTAAAAAATACAAAATGAGCAGCTGAGTAATAAACACTTCTAAGAAAAAAACTTCTGGTGAGGTAATTACAATTAGAGGTGGAGGTTTGCTCTACATTAAGAGTGGACATGGAAATAAAAAAAAGATTTTAACATTTTGAGTTGAACGCTTTTTGCAATATTCTTTGAGATAATGTTTGTTCAGGTCGAGCTGATCTTTGACAATTACTGAAAATTTATAAAGTATATTTGAATTTTATTGACATCTCAATATAAAAAGGAATACACATAAATATCATTAACTTAAATAGAGTCAATTAATTTCTTTGAATTGGTTATGAAAAAAAAACTGAATCGATACCAATGCGAATAAAATGAAGCTAAAGGATTTAAGTAGTTTTTTAAATATATTTACGAATTTTCTCAGTATCCTTACTGATATAGTTATCATGGTTAAAAAGTATCAAAATGTAAGCTATTTAAACTTATTAACCATTTTGTATTCCCCTTCCAATCATTATCCCTTATCGAAGCTATCATAAAGAAAATCCTTTTTCTATATATATGAGCTTTATTCGTAAAGAATCTTTTCCAAAATTTTACGCAACGCAATCGATATTCCAAGAATTTTTCTTGGCGTTGAGAGTTTTTTTTACGAAGTACTGTAACATTTTGCTTGGAATTTTCGTATTTTACGCATATTTTTTGCCTTAAATCACGAGTATCTAACGGTTACAAATTGCCCTAACTTGGTGGGCAAAAACTACCACAAATTATATTCGGTCATGAATTATATAACAATTCTAAGCTGAACAAAAAGGGTAAAATTTTACCAAAAGTAAGCCATAACTTATGCACACAATTTCACTGGAGAAATATTTCACACAAATTTTGAATTCGCTACAAAATTATACATTAATATTCAAGTTCCAAGCTTGAGATGAAATATTTTTACTAATTAGTCAGTCAAAATCATGAGTAACAAAAAAATATTGATTGAATTATCATTTACTGGTAAGCACTTAACTATTACAACAATAGCAAAATAAATCATTTAGCTCCACATTAATTGTATTTTAACATGTTTTAATTTAAAATATATAGGTTCATATATATATATAAATAAACAATAAATAATATTCAAAATGGCCACAGTGAAAACACTTCATGAAAAAATTTGAGTAGAAACATTATTTCTTTATTACAATAGTATATTTATTATTCAAATGTTGATAGATTTACCTGGTTTTATTTTTTGAAACATCGTTTATAATTTCTTAATAGTTCAAACGAGTTAAGCTACCTCAAAAACTTACACATCGAAATTAAGCAAATATGTTGAGTCGTTGTTATAAAAAACCGTTTTCATTTGGACATGTTTTCAAGCCAAAAAATAATTCTTTTATAGTGTGAATGTATATATAATTATAGCCCTCTTCATTTGTAAACAAACACCACGCTTTATCCCTTTGTTCAAAAGGGAAACTTAATAAGGGCAAATAGAGACATTTTGGCTTAAAACTTAAAGCAGTAGGCCTTTACAAGCATTAAGGCTGGCTTTTTTGAGCAGAAAACAAAATTTAAATACTCAGCATCTAATCCTTACATTCCGTACAGCATTGTTTACAGTTTGAGTTATTATTAATTGGGTATAAAAAAATATTACCACAAAAAATCAATTAAAGATAAAATGATTAATGACTCGATTATTTCGACGTCGATTCGACAGAAACAAATAGTTTTCATATAACTGAAATGAATACTATGTTAAAATGTTTTGTATTGATTTAAACAAAACAGTATGTAATTAAGTATTTCGACTGAGGGTGCTTGATGGAATTTCAATATCAAATTTGAATTGTTTGAATTTTGTACTTTTCCATGAGTTTTGTCGCTAACGACCCGGGTTTCGCCTTTCGGCATCTTCAGGCATTCCAAGTGCACGGATGTACTTGAACTGACGCGTAGTAAACAGTTTGTATTGTTTATAAACAAAAATATAAGTAGATCACTAAGTTAAAAGGCTATTAAAATGTAAATTAGCGAAAATTGAATGTATACAATTTTCAATGGATTAAGTGGGTTTGTTATAATTATGGGGATTTTTTGAAAATATTAATGACCAGATAATAACATAGGAATGTTTAAAATAAAGAAGATGCCGAAAGGCGAAACCCGGGTCGTTAGCGACAAAACTCATGGAAAAGTACAAAATTCAAACAATTCAAAACAGTATGTATGGAATGTCACGAATGTTTATAATAAATCGAGCTTCAATTTACTTTTTCTAGATAAAATTTTATTGTAAAGATCCGTAAGATTGAGGAAAGCACTTAGAAAAAAAAGCAAGACTGCTGTCGCTCAGCAAATAAGCATTGTCATGTAAATATCTTGATATGTGGAATGAGTAAGTGAATGATAATCAATACTCACCAAGAAAAGTTCGATTAAGATTCTCTATGAGAGTCTGCATACTTTACATTGGGAAGGGACATGATAAAAATGATATCATTTAATAAGTTTATATATAATATTTAAATATTTCGATTGTAATTTATTTTACTTATTGGAATATCGTTCTTAGCAGTTGAATATTTTTACATCAATCCCAACTTTTCATTGTGTACATGACAGTAATAACTAAGATGTTTTCAAGAAGATAAAATATTCTAAGTCTTGAAACCATTCAACCGTTTGCTTAACGTATTGTTTGAATGAACACGTTGCCGGAGATTATTATTTACAAGGGCTCTTTTTGCAATAACGGAAACATCGTTTTATGTATTCTGATCTCCAATTATTTCACAAGAAAATTGATTTTCGCAGCTCTTATGATTAAAATACGAATTTGAAACGAACATAAATAATTTACTAAGCATTTTTTTACGTTCAGTCGATTTCAAATAACGATATAAAGAAAATTTTATTTCTCTGGAGATATTGGCACAAACCTTTAAATTATAATTTAATTCAAAGATCCATTTTTATGTGTGTTTATATCATTGAAAAAAGTCTGATATACAAAAAAATATATAGTAATTTATTTAGATATACAAGAATTGTGTTGAATGAGTACTATGACCAAGACCATAAATCATTTATGTTGAAATAGTTTTCTACTGTACATATAATTCTTGAAGAACTGAAATTGTTACAATGAAATATATTTAATCTGTGTCGAAATAATTAACGTAAAACTTAATCAAATATGACAATAATAATTAAGTCCGAAACATAGTTAACTAAGGAAGGCTATTATAACATGTAAGCACATCATTTCTTGTAAGCGAAACCTGTGCTTATCGACAGCTTAAAATACTAATTATTATTTATTTGAATACAAACTAAATATTAACTTTGTGATTTTATTATAACTTTTAAAATACTGTTACATGAATATAAGCTTTATTAATGTTAATGACTTGTTAGCTTTTCTCTTACCACAATTTCCGAAGGTGGGCTTAATTAATTCCTAGAGCTTTGAAGCCCACACGCTTCATGTGGTTTAGTAGAGGTTATGTAATCTGATTTGAGTGATTTCAGATCGTTATCAACATCACAAACAAATATCAGACACGTTAAAGCAATCAAAAATAGTGATGTAATCAAATAATTATGTATTTAGGGTTTATTTTGAATGTGTTTTTTCATAACACAGTATTCAACGTGGTTAACCTGCTTGACGGATCTCACTGCTTCGAATTCTAGTACGAATAGCATTTTTTCAAATGATTTATCGATTTCTGTTCAAAATTCTCTCCCACCTTTACAATCCTAAATTAACGAGGTGTTGTGAGAGCGATTAGCTAACCACTAGAATTGTTATAATCCTATACTTTCTACCTTTACTCTCGTTGAAAACATGTCACTAACTTACGTAGAAACAACATACCTCTACTGCTATACATTCTACATCTATACATTGGGAGCGGACATATATATAAAAAATATATCAAGATTTGAGTGCCTTTTTTCAGTGCTACAATCTATAATTGTTATAAGAGTAATCATATTTAGAAAATTCACTGTGCAAAAAAAAATACACAATCAGTTAGGAAGTATGTTTTGATGAATCGGTCATTCATTCCAGCTCACAGAGTAAAGCAGCTACAGTTCATTCAGCAAGCTCAAAATATTTAGGATGAACAATTCTTTGATAAGAAAATTCTTTTGCCAACGTTTCACAGAGCTGAAAAGTTTTTATCTTTTTATTGTTTGTCATTTCGGCTGAAACTCAAAATCTCGATCGATCTTATATTCTTAATTCGATCTTATATGAAACTGCCTTAATTAAAAGAATTCGAAATACAGCTGAAATTAAAAAGCGGCACGATATAAAACTATTACTTTAATACTTCTATCAATTATAAGATATTCGAATGACCAAATCACTTTGTTTTCACTTTAAGGGTGTTCAAAGTCAATACGTGATAGATAGGCTTAAAAAAATATATACCTTTGTGCCCACTTTTTTTTTTTAGATTTTACAGTTTTTTATTTATACATTTCAATGGTTTACCATTTTTATACATTTTACTTCAGTAGGCATTGTTCGGTAAGTAATATAATATTATAAATTAATAACTCAGTAAGCATTTGTCGGGTCATATAGCGCAGCGGTTAGCGTTGTGAGCTTCTGTGCTGAATCTCACAGGCTCGAACCCCAGTGTGAACAACAGTTTTTTCGATCGATTTATCGATTTCTGTTAAGACATGGTGTTGAAAAATTCTCTCCGATCTTTTAACAACTGGTCGTAGCGAGAGCGATTAGTTAACCACTAGTCCTGTCCTAACCTTATCCTTCAACTCTGTTTGAAAAATAGAGGTTAATAGAGTGAGTAACAAACAGTTCTCGTGGAAAAACTTGAGTTGAGATACCTCTACTAAAAGGTCATATGCTTCAGATTGGGAGTGAACCTGAATTAAAAATAAAAAAAAGATTGTTACTTTACCCATGAAATTTGTCAAAACAACATTTATTTATATGTGAAAATGTTATCCTTAATTATATCAAAATTATCAGAAGTTAGACTTGAAATCCATTTAAAATAATAATATGCATGACCAGATATTTTTTTTTTAACGTAAACTTTTTTTTTGCATTTAGACTGAAAAGAATCGTAGTTAACGTTATAACACTACAAAAAATCTATTTTTATTAAATATCACATAGTTATCAAAACAAATCGGATAAAGGATTTTACTGATACAACAATATGCAAATAATACTTTTAAATATATAAATTACGCAACAGAGGCGTACGTAAAGTAAACCACAGTATGATGTAATATTGATCATAATTTCAATGAAAAAATAAAAACTAAGAGAATTAATTTGAAAAATATTTCATTAAGGAATCGTAGAATCAAAATTTGCGCCGAATTATTGGCAAAGAATGAGTTTCATAAATATACGTCACAGAATCTAACACTTCTCGGCTTTCATATTGAAAGAAATATCTCTGAAATATTTTTATATATTGACGAATTTTTTCAAAAAATAAATAATTTTTAAAATTGACGAATATGACTGCTGCAGTACATACTTTAAATTCTATAGTATTTTAATTATCTACTACTTAATATACTTTTGTTATCACAATGTATACAACTTGATACACGTTCTATCGAAAGTATGTAAGCTGCAAATGCCGAATTAGTATCTAAATTTAACTTTTAAGTTTGAAAAAAGATGGGCCTGTTGAAATTGCAATCAGGAAAAAAGCCTTTAAAAGGTTTTTTCCTAAACAATTTTATAAATTAATATTAGCTTATATCATTTAAACACCAGTTTATAAGTTTTCGTGCACTTAAAGTCTCTGTATATTTCATAATTTTCCTATGGTCCAAAATCATCTTTACACGTTTTTTGTGCCTTCTGTAAAATTTAGTATGTCTGGGTCACGTGCTTTTTCCTTTCCACAGTTGATATTCAAACATGTGACATAAATTTATCTGTTTTTACTTTTCATTATCATATTGATGGAAAAAAATTAAAAGAACTTTTACATCCAAAAGATCAACTTAGAAAATTGTGTGAAAAAACTAGAAGACCCCACTGATATAAAAAGTACATACCACGCTCGTAATTAAGTTTATTTATTCATAAACTAGTCTGTTCACGGTTGCACAGCGCAATATGAAACCATTTTGAATGTCAGAATTACTAATGGACTTTGCACACCGTTATATTAAATTACCTGGATTTTGATATTTATGAACACGAAAAGCTTTATTTTGCATATTTTTCATGCAGTTTGGCCAAATTTCTACGTACAGTAAAAGAAAATTTAAATAAACATTCATCACGCTTTCTATGTATTCTGTGATAAAAATAGCACTTAAAAATAATAAAGTGCCTTATTTTTCGCACCTAATTAAAAAAAGATGCGCAACATTAAGGATTAATGGAGATCCAACAAATGCAATTATTTATATGGTGATTAGAAGAAAATAAGTTTATATTAAAAGAAAATGCTTTTTTTCAATTTATTTTCGTCATAAATTTAAATTTCACTGCTTGTTTACAAAATTTAAATATAAGACGATAAAAAGTTTCTTTGTATTGTGAATTAAATGTTGTATCAAAATGAAGTCATTTTGCTATGTATTATGTAGTTTTATAACAGAGTGTTCTTATTTGATTGTTGTAAAACACTTTTTTATTAAGCAGCCGTTGGCTTTTACTGAAGGAAATGTTGTAAACTTTGATAATTAATTGCAGTGTGAATTCAGGACTAAGGCTCAACTATCTTTGAGAAACGAGCAAGCTTAAAAGCTCTGTATCCGTGCGAAAACAAAGCTTATGTGACATATACATTAACACACACTCAATATAATAGTATCAAACGGAAAACAGAAGAAAAGCCTATTATTGTGGAAGCAATAACTTATCCTTATAAGCCGACTCCGTGGAATAAACATTTTTTAAAGTGTCACGCTAAACAAAAACAAAATAAATGATCTTTCATTTTGGAAAGACGGTCTTTTGTTTTAACAGTGTATCTAATTTAAGAATCCAATTTAAATTAGTCGATTGAAATTTATCAGGCTCTTATTCTGTCTACGGAATAAGGATATTGCTTTTATATTGAAAATAAAAGGTGAAGGCGAATAACGATGTGACAGTCGAGCCTGTAGTTGGACCTAAACCTTTACACATTTTACAATTGATAATTTAAAATCCATGGTAATGAGAGTTTATAGTATTTTCAGTCTATTCTGCACGTCACAATTTGACATCGTTACCAATAAATTGTTGGTTATCACAATATTATAGTCATTCCCGGGATTGAATACAATAATCATAATAAGCTGGCGTGCCCCACGGTTTCATTAGTGAACTGCAAAAATGTCCTGACCGTATATAATTTGTTTCAAATTTACACCTGTAAAGCTGACGCTGGCAAACAATGTTCAAATTAAATTAATGTCGCAGACAATCTAGTCATGTACGTCCCGAGAGAATCCCGCTGACAAAGTAAACTAATTTTGTAGGATCACCGAATGTTTTCCACGGGAGGGATGTATGAACGGGTAAAATTCGTAAAAATTTGGCTCGCGGCATTTTAAGCATGTTGGCACTACAATACGTATTAAAAAAAACTAGGTAACTGTGATCTGACTATTTTTGGGGAAATAAAATTTATACAGTATCTGATTAAAAAAACATCTAAATTAAAATTATTGTTTAAAACAATAATAAAAATAGTTTTTTTATATGATTGGAAACAAATAATCAAAGATCATCATGATCAAAGAACGTAAGAGTGTAACGGTGAAATTCTGGGCATATATTTTAGATTCTTTTTGTAGGTCAGGGGAACAAATTAATTTATATATGTATACAAATTAATTTATAAATGTCTTACAGTTTAATTTTTATCGCAATGTTGCTTTCACATAGTAACTAGTGACTGGTGACATGTGAAAAGCTCAAAATCATGTAGAAAAAAAAACATTTTTTAACCATGTTTCCTCCCAATATTGATTCTTAATGTAGTGCTTATATACTACTTGTGTTTGGACCAACAGCTAAAAATATTTATTTCATCTCTTCGGGGAGTTAATATAAATTTATATTTTATTAATTATTTATTTCCTTATTTTACATAATATTTATATAATCTTCACTACTGAAAAGAAAAACCTAAAAATTTACTCCTTTTCTCGACGTCTACTTATTTTATTTAAATGAAAGTTTTAAAAAGTAGCCATTTAATCCTAGTTTTCTCAAGTTGTTCACTAATGTACTTAATGAATGTTGGACTAAAAATGTGGTAAAATTTTCATTTTCTAACAATTTATTCATTTGTCAAGAAGAAAAATAAAAAAAATACAATTTAATTGTGGTGTTATTCAATAATACCTTCAATGGAAATTAGACATTTTATATTATGTTTTAACGGTTGTGAAGAACAAAGGTCCATGGTCAAGTGGTCACCGTTGTAGGCTTGTCTGTAATTTAAAAAGCTCACAGCTTAAATCCCAGTACGGGTTGTTTAGTAAATTTATTTTTTAGTCGAAATATATAGTGATGCTTAAATTATCTCCCAAAAAGTTTTTACTAAAAATAAGACATAGCGAATGTGATTTACTAACAGCTAGTTGTGTGCTAACCCTATCTTTTTACTCTTACTCTTTTTGATAAAGAGATGTAAAGAGTAGCAAGCAATTCTAGGGCCAAAATTTTTGTAAAGATTTACTCTATTGAGAATTCATATACTCCACAATGAGAGCGGACTTGGTAATAAAATATTATAGATTTAAAGGCAGTATAAATAATGTTTTACTGATATGTTTTCTATACACAAAATTTACAACTGATATCCGCTAATTTTGATTAAGACTAGTTGTTTTATATCCCTTTAGAAGAGTAAGTATGCAAACTGGCAACCAAATTGGCTTAAAGGTGAAGTAGACTAAAAGGTCACCTCTAGGGGTCCGCTCAAATTTTACTACGATAGAACAAGAGGCCATCGTTATCCGAGTCTTGGCAGTTACGATTTTTCCAAAAAAAATTTAAAAAATCTCAATTCTAGATTTTTTGCTACATCGTTACTACGAGTTCATGGAGAAGAAATGATATAATATCCAGCCAGAAAAAAAAAATGCAAAAGTTACCATTTATATGTAAAATTAGATGTTAAAAAAAGTTATTTTAAAGGGATAACGAGAACTCTATGTAGAGATAAAATAAAAGTAATGTGTGTTATCAAAAATTCAGGTTTTGCTTTCAGCAGTAATTCTTCACTTCCACTTGAGAATCGCTGTATAAAGCAAAGGAATTTTTTACCTTTACCAACGTAATAAACATTGACAAAGTAGGGTCATTTTCAAAATAAATATCCATCGAGGGTTTATCAACACGTGGGCAGATCTTTTTTTGCTGCCAGCTTAGTCAACGATTCCGATGATCATTTTTTGTTGGCTTATGTAAAGTATGTAGTCTTTCGACATTAAAATTCAGTTGAAAAAAATGTTAAGGTTGCTGTTTTAGATTTTACCCATTAAATTATAAAATACATTTGTGATTCTGGTGGATGTTACAAAGCTCTCAATAATCCTATTATTAGATATTTCCATTATCCTTGATTCTGAACTCACTAATTTAATTCCACGTCACACTCCGGTGTCTGATGAAACCGGCTAGCTTCGGATTGATTGACAAGGAAATCCATTAGGATTTGTAAAATTAGATCTAACGGGATTTTACGATCTGGATAGAGACAGTACAAATATACTACACGTGCAGTATTTTATGTACGAATTCAAATAATGTGCAAGTATGCGTAAAAAATATATATTGAAACGTAAAAGATTTCTGTGAATCTATAACATAATTTGCTTTACTAACGAGAGACTTTCGTTTGTTTTAAACTTACTTTTAATGTCGCACTAAGTGTCTCATATATGTATAGTTGTTTGGTAATTGATACTTGAAACTAGTTTATATACATTTTTTTTCAAATTTGAATTTTTTTACATTAATAAACTTACAACAAAATATGACATGTTTGAAAAAGATTAACCGAAACATGCTTACAAGATGTTGTTCATTCTATTTTTTCAATTATAAATAAACAATGATGTTTCTATATATTGCCAAGAGCAGATTAAAAAAACCTTTTGAACTCTTTAATAATTATATGTTTACACCTTAATTAATCTTTAATAATTTATTAGAGTATAATTGTAATAAAAAAACATTTTAATGTACAGCAAGATTCGTCTTACGCAAAAATACTTATTGGTATTACTTGTATGGTTTAATCATTTTTTAAATATTTTTAAAAATTTCAAATCTGTGATGTCGAACCAGTTTAACGTAGGAGTTGTAAGGGTTAAAGGAATTTCATATCGAAAAATATTTGAAACTTGTCCATTATTTCTTGTACGAAACTAAATCATAAAAAATCACTATATTTTACATAGTGTACCCATATTCAAATATTTTGTTCTCCTGCCTAACAACTCTTCTAAAACTGTTTCTTTTGTTTATTAATTTATTTACTCGGAATTTCGCTTATTTCTTAAAATTTTTAGAATAAACGAATGGGTTCAGTATTTTTCTTCTTCATGGTTTAAAAAAATGATAGCTTTCTTCCAATACCTATTAATGGAGATGAATTTCACTGTTGAATAAACAAATTCGTAAAAAGGGTAATTTTGAAAGTACACATTTTCTTTTGTCTCCTCGTTATATCAAACCTTCGTTATGTCACCTTCAAATATATTTCTTAAATTTATTCCAAAGCATAGATAGTTTGCCTAGATAACCATTAATCAAGCGGAAGTGAACAAAAGTACTTTGTTGAAATAAATTCTTTGTCCTTCTCATTTGTTTACAAACATTATTCAACGACGTTGCAGCAACTGGAGCACGTTTTGCCACCAAAAAGTGAAAGTAAACCACGGTAGAGTAATTCATTAAATAGCAACACAATATTATTCACTTCTTTGTCGGTTCTGTTGTCAGCTTCAAGAGCCGTGATCGTCTAGTGGTTAGGACCCCACGTTGTGGCCGTGGTAACCCAGGTTCGACTCCTGGTCACGGCAGTGAAATTCACTGTCATGGCGGAGCTTTTTTATATCTGATAATTGGGTTTTGCAATATCGTTTTTTTACAGTTTTTTCAATCCATAATGTCGGTTTTGAAAATCCAAAAACCACTATATATTTATCGACAATTCATACACATTCTTGTCTCGAGTGTCATTAAAATTATATTTATGGGCATACATGTCATTGTTTATGAGACAAACGCTTTATTTTGTTCACGTAAAGTTAATCTTTGCAAAAGTTATAATTAATTTGCTTAAACATTTTGATTAAATTTGGTTTTTTACTTTTATCTCACGATGGACATTATTGACAATATTTTTTAATACAGATATTCAATATGAAATATCATTATTGGTATTGCGTCTTTTTTTCAATATCTGCTGAGAATAGACTAGACTTTTCTGAGTAAGCTTAGCTTAGAGAAGAGTGATTTTATCACCGTCAAACTGATATGCCGTCTTTAAATTCAAGTTCCTATTGCCAGTATATTTTTATTTTTGTTATCAGTAATTGTTCTAAGCTTTCAATGCAAACAACAAATTTATAGTAATTTCATACAGGTTTTTAAGAAATTCATTAAAAATATCGTCAAATTCTGATAATAGCTCATTGACGAGAAGAACATGTATCAATAATTTAAAAATAAATTCACAATAAAACTGTAATATACAATACAATTTTAACAACAAGTATTTAATATAATATTTAAACGAAAATAGTAGTTTGTCATCAATAGTTTACTACAATCATTAATATAAATATGAATTCATGTTTTTAAAAAAAGGCATATCCGTTTGATTGGACAAAATAGTTTATAACAGTTCGAGGAGTACCACAAAAAAATAGATGCAGCAAAAAGCAGTAATAAATAAACGTTGATATTGGATTTTTCAAATTTGCAATCAAAAGAAGTAATTGGTTCTATTCCGATGGTTTATTTGGAATCGGAATCCAGACTGTTAAATGAATTATTGGATTGTTAGTGACGAAAAATTTCCAATTTCGTTCAATCTGAATTCTGGAATGGAAAGAGTTCAAACACCAATGAAAGTATGTATATCGATTCGACAGAAGGCGCTATATTTACTATGTACAAAAATATACCGTAGCGTAACTAGCATACGATCCAACAGCACGAGATGCCATTTAACACTCTTTCCACCATAAAGTCTACAAGTTTTTTGATAAAACAAAAAAATATATATTAATGAAGAGCAAACATTAAAAAAATGATTTGTCACAAATTTTGAAAATTGCCGTTTATTATCAGCTCTGATAGTACATAATAAAATATATTAATGGAAATCACTAAAAGTGTTTTTATTTTTAAAAAAAAAATCCAATAAATATTAACTCATAAATTTAACACATTCAAGCAAACCGTGATTTCTCCAACATTCAAATCATTATTTCCCAAGGCTTTGTACAAACTTTTGGGTGAAAAATCACTTTTTGAATGGTTACTCATGAATTTTATTGCAAAAGAAATTATACAATATATTTTGCTTTATTGATTGGAATTTGTGCAAAATATGACTAATCAAATTATTCAAACGGTAAACTAAACGATAACTTGGTGGAAAGGTATTGTATTAAAAAATAATAAAAATATCTTTTGTACTTATTCTACAATTATTTATTAACATCGAGACAAGTTTCATTCATTACGGACATAGTACACCTTTATTAGACTTAGATGGTTTTCATATATTAAAGTTAAAGTATAAAATATATTCAGTCACTAGTCAATTCACCTCTCCACCTAAAATATCCAACGCATGCAACATAGTGCAGTGGTCAACGTCGTAGACTTCTGTGGCAGATTAGTGTAGTATGAACAGCATTTTTTAATCGATTTCTCTTTGAAGGCATGTGTGGTTGTGTTGTCTAAGAATAAAAATGTCATTACATAACTTATTAAAAATATAATTATAAGTTGTAATATAACCTTTTCTATAACAATCAAATAAGGCACAAACTGTAAAAATCGTTTTTTTAGTGAAAAGCAAAAAAGTTATGTGACAAAATGATAAGACAAAAGGTTTAAATGTGTTTCCTTCAAAATACATTTTGTAGAGAGTTGTACAAGTTGGCTCTCAGCTCAGGTACAGATATATATATATATATATCGACTGTGGGAAAGGAAAAAGAACGTAACCCTCAATTTTCCAAAACATTTTTTTTTCGATAATCACAATTTATACAACTTGACACGCATTCTATCAAAAGGATGGAAGCTGAAAATGCCGAATAAGTATCTAAATTTAGCTTTTAAGTTTGAAAAAGATGACTTTGTAAAAAATTAAAACCAAGAAAAAACACTGAAATAAAGGTTTTTCCGAGACAATTTCTTTAGTTAATATTAGATTATGTCAATTAAACACCAGTTTAGAAGTATCCGTGCACTTCAAGGTTGTGTATAATTCATAATGTGCATATGTCACAAAATCATCAAAACACGTTTTTAGCGCCTCCTGTAAAATTTGATATGTGTAGGTTACGTCCTTTTTTCTTTTCACATTCGATATTTATATAATACATCATTTTATTATTTCTTTCAAGTATTGGTAAAAACTGAATATAGAGTTTCATTCATTTTAATTATCGACGACAATCAATACAATCTAGTACTGAACTAAATATCAGAAATATACTTTCATTTATCAAAAAAAATGTTATTTAGAGCGGAAATTGAAAAAAAAATCTTTAGAACGCGGTTGATAAATAATAAAATCATCTTATTATCCTGTTTCTTCTTGGCTTCTAAGTCATTGAAAAGTAATTCCTACATTCATAAATAAAGATTTGTACATGTAGAGGTTTAATATTTTTTCAACGTATGTACATCGATTTCAAAAAAAACACTTGAACCAGAATATTGTCATAAGATGTGTGGTATTCAACTGTCAATATTTTTTGATCATACCATTACATCGTCATTGCTATCAGACGACTCTCGAAAGACTAACTACATACTTCACTCAATTTTGTTTTTATTTTAAGCTTAAACTGATAGCGTTACATTTTTTATTTAATGTTTAAACAATAAAAACTGTCTCATATTTAGAAAAAGATTACTATGCAAATAATCAAGGAAGTTCGCTTTAGATTGCAGTTCAACTGAAATTCTTTATATTCTTTTATTGCAGATTTTGATTTTGATTGCAGATTTTTGTGAAGTTATCAACAGCAATGTGACCAGTGGCGGTAGTCGGTCAATGTGGCATTGGATCAATGCACCCCTTGTATATGCTGGAGCGGTTATATTTCATTAAATAATATTCAAACATAAAATTTAGACCATTCACTCATTTTAAATTCTTCATGTATTTATTGTATATAATAGATATTGTAGAACATTTTATTTAATTTAAGTGTTTACAGGCATCAAAACTTCTAATATATTTTTAAGATAAGTGTTTTAACGAATCACATTATCACACAATTAGATGTATATAATATCAAAAAATAGTTGGGTATTAAAATTTACTACTAAACCATTGCCAAAGATTACCATCGTTTCTAAGCTCACATTTTTAAATTAATAATATGATATGGGTAGAAAAGAACCAATCGGCGATCAGTATTTTTCGTGGTGTAATAATATATTTCGCATCTTAATAAATCGCTTATTTTCAATTGCGATAAAATATATTATTTTTTTATAATTACGAAAAATTGTGCTTCTGTGGTTTTTGCGATTTTCTTTTTCGAGTTTTGGACAATACTAGTTTTGATACTAAGCCCCTCACTGATAATAACGTAGTGTCGAATTCCTATAGGATTTGAAATCACCACACTCGCACGTGCAATAGATATTTCAAATAAAGTAAATGTGGCCCCTTAAGGTACGATTATTCTTTGTTGGCATTCAGGGAATACATTCTCTCATGTTTTAATCCTTGCTGCCAACAATACATTCAACATAAATCTAAATTTTGTATATTTTTCCGTGTAATAATTTTTGCTTTCGCAAACATAAAAACTATTAAATAATAAATAAATTTATATTTATTTATTGCTTTGGTATATTTACGTTCTTTTTTGTACGTGATATTGAACATATATGTTTGATAAGGTGAATATGTTTCAATTTTGCAGATGAGTTTCCTTGATAATGTTTATCATCCACACCCGTTCTGAATGCTTATTACTTAGATTAAAATATTTTTTCATTGAAACAAGAGTTAGTACAGTTAATATTATTCTGGCGCAGTACTGCATCTAATAACATAACATAAACAGACTATACTCACTCGAAATGTAAAGCTATTATTTGATAAAATAAAAACTACTTTTTTCATTTGATAGAAGTGTCGAAGAATGAAATGGTAACACTTTAATGATTACCAGTTACAAACAAAGTAATAAAGTATTAAAAACAGTCGGGTCCATGGCACAGTCATCAACGTCGTTGGTTTCCGTGCAGGACTTCCCGGTTTTAAATTCCAGTACGAACAACATTTTTTTTTAATTTGAATTATTTTGATTCTGTACTTTTGCATAAGTTTTGTCGATGACGACCCATATATCGAAAACGGGTCGTTATCGACAAAACTTATGCAAAAGTACAGAATCAAAATAATTCAAATTAAATATTGAAGTTCCATCAAGCACCTTCAGTCGAAGTTCTTAATTATATCAACATTTTTTCAATCAATTTATCGATTTCTGTTCGAAAGCATGGATCTTTCTGTATTTTAAAAACTCCCCAAACATTTCAATCCTTAAATAACGGAAAGTAGTGAGAGTGATAAGCCAACCACTAGTTCTGTCCTAACACTGTTCTTTCTATCTCTACTTTCATAAAAAAAATAGAGGTTGGGAAACTGAGTACCAAAAAATGTGTTGTTTTATAATTAAAAAAATAATCAATAGAATAAAGATTCGCAAAACAATAAAATCGTTTAGAAATGAATTACTTCTGAAATATCGAATATTGCAGAAAACACCGGAATATTTTGTGTTATTTTGATGGACACGTAGAAATATATATTCGCAAGTAAGCACTGGAGAATTGTTGATGCAAGAGATTAAAAAGTCAGAAGCAATAAAAGAAACAACTGTTCTATATAAAGAAATATTTAATATTCTACGGGAATGCCTGGTTACTTATAATGCATTTTGCATGGCATCGTATTCAAAAGAATACAAGGAGCAAATTCACGATTTTCATTCATCGAAACTTTAGAGAGAAAAAAAAACAACTTGGAAATCCTTTGTTTCATTTGCTTTGTGAAATTCCCAAGCGATAACTTTTCACCGATGTATACGTGTGCTGAATTCTAAACATTCTGTGACTAATAACATGTTAAAAGACGTATTCGAAAAATATTTCTTTGCCCTCACAAATAAAGTTGTTTTAGTTCAACTTTGATTTCAATACTGTAAGATTCCTCTGATTTAACACAACTATAATAATAGGGTAAAAATATCAACGTATTTTTACCCTATCATAATGGAGTTCTACCAAGTTAATGCCAAATCCATAAACAACTATAATATATACAAGTTATGTGAACTATAGGTTTAATTGTGACTAGTTTATAGGCATTAACGATAATATCTACACTGCGTTCCCGAAGAAGATACTATGCAATTACTGTGCGTTTATTATGTAATCAGATCAGGACACTAGAAGCAGGTGAATTGTTGTATTTGAAATGTCGAACGATAATTGGTATCCGTGTAGAATCGACACAGCAGACAATTCATTTGCAATGGAAATAACGTATAGCTGTGTAGTTTATGTCGCAATGCAAATATAACAAGAGTGTTCGTTACGATCGGGAGATGTATAATATTTTTTATAATAAGTAGTATTTATCGTTTATAATAGTTATTTTTTTAGTTTACACCATATTATGAGCTAGCATGTAACACTTTTTGGTTAATTAGCTGAGTATAAGTTGCTTCTTTTTTCATGTGCAATATACTTCCGTCACTGTGTATGTTTCTCAAATTGTTATTATTGCAAGAGGGTATATAACATCTCAATAATTTCGATGGATTATTCAGTAATTTTCAGTTGGTTTGTTTATAATATCAAATTAAATTTGATAACTTTGTTAATCCGCTTGTTAGTTTATTCGTTAACCATGCAATGTTCTGTCCAATCACATTTATTTAAGAGGCAAAACACTTGTTTTAATTTGTAACACAAGTGGAGTAACAAAGTTATTAATTTCAGTTCAATATGAATGTATCACTTGTTATTTTAAAAAAAATATATGTTTATAAAAAAAACTGTTAGCTCGTTGAGGTGTATTTATCATTAATTTGAGAGGAAAAATATGCGACAAAAAACGATTGCAAGAAGAAAACTCAAGAGAGAATGAAAATAATTGATGTACAAATCTGACGTCAACTATATGAGCAGAATCTTCAAACGCTGTAAATAATAATAACGATAAATAATTGATAATCGTTATAAAGGTAATAAAATCTAAATAATTTTTATTAAAGTTTGTAAAAATTTTTGATTTTGCTCATTTAATTTCTAGAATGATAGTTAACTAATCGGTCTCGGATGTAAAGCAAAAGAAAATAAATGTAAACAGCGTAGAAACATATTTAAACAAAAAATGAATAAGGATTTTTGACCATACAATTGAATAAAACAAACGTCTTTGAGCGTCCATTGATCATTTAGCTACTATACGCGTTTACAAAATGGCATTTTTACGAATTGAATTTTTACAAATAAAAAAAATATCAAGCTTTGTAGCGTAAAATTTTGAAGTAATACATTGTAATTATTAGTCACTTTATTTAACAAGCTGACATAGAGTCTATTTCCGTTGGCTAAAAATGTTTGAAATCTGCTAAAGCTTTTAAAAAAAATACCCATATTTTTTTATTTTTAGAAATCCGTCAGGATTTGAAAATCGGCGAGCAAAACTTTTTAAAATCTGCCAGTGACCTACAACCTCTCAATCCCGAATCCAGAATTTATCCACGATTTTATGGTGAATGTTTAATTTGTAATTCCGGGATCACGGGATTAGGAAAATTTTGAATTCCAAAATCCTGGGATTACAAAAAGGGTTTGGGATTGGATGCCTTAATAAAATCGTCTTAAGCATAATAATTGTCATAATACGATCATTAGTCAACTGGCAAAAATTAAGCTCATGAAACACTCCTAATTATGAATCAAAAATAGTAGCTTTCCGTGCATTCCGCTTCTGGATTACGTCGTCTACAATCAGTGCATGTAGAAAAAGTTGTAAATTTAGAAGAGCATGTTAGATGAAACATAAATAAATCAATGTATCTGTATAACCTATATTTGTTAATAATTATTTCTATAATACGAATATTTAACTTTACAGAAGCCACACATGAATGATTTCTGGTATTGCTTATGAAATCTCCGAATATGATGTTATCTTACCAAAAATTGGCTTGCTGAGATAGGTAGTACGCAAATAACACACCTTACATACAGCAGTCTAGTATAAACAGCCTTCACAAACCTTAATGTCAATAATGAATTTTGAGTGCTCACTTGAGATTTGTCACATTGTTATACGAAGTTCTTCTCAAGCCTACACTCAAAAACTTTTCTACTCATACGAAACTTAGCTGCCTCCCAAGACATTCTATACAATACGATGCCTCAACGTAATATCCCTAAGTTGTCTCTATAGATTTTAATTCAGGAAGATATTTTTAATTGTGATTCTTAAAAAAAAAACAAAATATTTATATCGTACATAAAATGTGTCTTTCCGATGGGCATCTAATAAAGAATATCAACTGATTTGGTTTTACAACAAGTCAGTATTTTTGCCTTTATCTGCAAAGAGGGTACAATGATTTTATTTTTTTGACGTATTCTATCCTTCTTTCTCTTTAGCTGTCAGTCTTGAGATCGAATATGTAATCTTAGAGTAATTGATTGGAAGGGATGCTGAAAATTAATGAATGTATAGATTTGACAATATTGTAACATTAACTATTTTAAATATTTAGAAGAAATTTTTAAATATTTCTTAAACGTAAAATTATACCTACATTGTTTTTAATTACATTGAAATAATGCTCTGCCATCTATACGCCATTCATTGAATAAAAAAATAAAAGTTTTATTTTTTTGGATATCAAATTTATAAATCTTTAAGTACTAGGGCGCGTTAGCGTCAATGTTCTTCGAGTGTCATTCATCACTAATGTGTTGGTAGTTTTAAGTTCTTTACCGTCGTTGTCGATGGAAAGGCGTGATCGCTACATAGGTGACAAATCCTTAGTGAAGCCAGTTCACGGGGACTCCGTATGCATTCATTTTCAAATCACATTATATATATGAACCTCCCATCATACTTCATCCATGCATGCACACACACATGCGGATACATACATATACACATAGAAAAGTAGATACACACACAAATAATTGTATTTTAAACGAGATTTATGATATGAAGTCTTAATGACTATTTGAATTTAATACTTTTTTACGGCACGACCTATTTAACTACTTGCCCCATAAAAACATGTTTTTATATATTTCAGATTATTTCTCGGTCTCTTATAAAACTGACGGTCAAAAACATATTTTGAAATCTTTATTATAATATGGTTTTCTATATTTATGTAATGAATCTATAAAAAACTTCAAAAATACCACGGAAAGAAATTCGAATGCATTTATTATAAAAAGCGTTGGATGTGGGATCATTTCATTTGGTATTCAAGAGAAACGCTCCCTCCGTTTATATTCGTTTCCGTACAGGTTACTCGTAAATTATTCCGTCTAAAGCGAAAAATTTTCCGTTTTATTTAGTGAAAATTTTCAATGGACGGCAAATTGAGAATTTGCATACTTGATTTTTGCAGCGTTATTGTTTCAAATTCATCAGAATTCAATTTACAATATGATAATCCATCGGCAAAAAGTCAGATATTTCATTGAAGAACTGCAAGAACACAAAATAATGAAGCATTTTTGATTAATATAAATAAAGCTGAGCCATATTGTGACATTCTTAAGAAATAAAATATAAGAGTTTAAAAATTAGAATACTTTACACTTCCTATAACATAGTACTAAAAAAAATTATTCTGGACTACTAATTCAGGGCTTCCCAAACTATGTTCCGTGGAACACTAGCTTTAAGCCATTATTTTACAATATTTTCCAAAAACTATCAATTATGATTCCTTAAGTTGGAATCCATTTTCGATAACAGCAAAGCCAGCATACTTAATTCAGTATAAGTGATTAAGAATATCTGATTGATTTTATCAGTGATTCCGATATAAATGTCATTAAATTCTTTCTTGGCCAGTTTGTCAATATAATCCAATGTGTCGAATCAAGTTATTGTTGTTTTATTTCCGTTATATAAAACCTATTTACGCTAAGCTGGGTACTCTTTTTTATGCTGCAACAAAGTTAAAGTGCAGGAACCATTTCAAGTGTTTTATCAACATTTTTTTTACAAACAAAAAAATAGCCCAAGTGTTAAAATTTCCGGATTAGCGAAGTGTTCCATGGCAGAAAAAGTTTGGTAAACCCTGTACTAATATATACTTCAATTCAAGTATGCTCAATGTCAATGTATGCATATAATACTTTCACTGATCAATGATACCATGTTACTGCTACACAGACGTAGTTAAATTGCCACTCATAGTGCTGCCAGCCACTTTCCAATGCTGTGTTTATAACATGAATTTTGCCTAATTTACAGGAAGAAGAAACACAAAGATGGGTAGAATATCCTGTATCTAATATTGATTACGTATTTACATGTGTTGAATAAATATTCAATACAACATAATTTTAGTACAATACTATTTTTTACAGGATTAAAATCCTATAATATTGAACTTAATCAGTCGGTGAGAAAATGATTATGATGATTACGTCAAAACTTAATTAATTTAAACTTTCACACTGAAAGTTAAACTCAAGTTTTGGCAACACTTAGCAAGTGGCATAAATAATAAATATAAGGTAGATACTTTAACACATAAGTGAGTTAAGTTTCAAAGCGAAACGAAACTTGAAAGCTCCAAGAAGCTTAAAGTTCGGACACGATCAAACCATACAATTTCGCTCGTCGCTCATTTTACAGCAGCACAAGGTACGAGGAAGAAATTTCAGTATAAGTTTGTAATAAATGAAAATAGTTAAACGAAAATTTGTACCAGAGTCTGGATTATATAATAAACAAAATATCTTCATAACCTTGTACATACAGTGAATATTATTCAACATCAATATTTTTTTTTTTAAGAAAAAACTTTCTAAAGAGAAATCTATCGTTGAAATGTTTATTCTTCAAAAAATCAATATTGTTCTAGCGTACATTCGTTTATTTAAAGTACGGATAAATTGTAATGTTATTAAGTGTCTGTAAAAGATGACTCCTGAAACTTTGAACGACCTTTTTTAATAAAATTAATTCATGCAAAATTGTTAGTAAATATTTTGTAATTGATCAATATTTTTTTTGTATTTATTTATGTAATAAATGCAAATTCAGATTACTAAGCCAACTTTCATCCATTTAAATATGTTTAATGTGGGGACAGACTTTAATACCTCTTTACCTAAATTTAATACCTCAATAATAATTATAACACTAATTTTAATTTTAATACCTCTTAAAATCTGAAAAAAATCTAACAAATACTAAATTTGAATCGTTCAAATTACGTACATTCACACAAGTTTTGTCACTGACGGCGTACACATCTTCAGGCGTACCGCCTGAAGGTGCCGAATGAACTTGAACTCAGTTCTCAGAACTAGTTCAAATTCATGTGCCGTGCATCCGTGCAATTTTGTTCTTTCTATTGAGTCAAGGTTATTGATAGTTAAAAAATGATACCAAAAATTTTAATGATCATAAACTTCTAAAGGTTTTTACAAATTGTTATTTTTTCTCGGCGAGCTTTTTTTATCCATGCCTGTGCTCCCAATGATCTGAACAGAATTCCAATCTAACAGTTTATTTATTTAAAAAAATGATCCGCCATATTTCACTTTAAAATATATAAATATAACGGGGAAAGATTCAACTATACAATACATTTAAATAAAATAACAATCAAAAATTACTCCTCATATATCGTGAGTACTTGTATGTGTCGATAATGTAGACTGTGATAATGTCATTTATGAAAAATATTAACATAAATAAGCATAATTAACAACATAATAGTATTCATTGCACTCATTAACCATTGAACTATCGTAAAATAGTAATATATCAATAAATATCGACATGGGTCCAAAACCATCAGGTGAACACATCTTTTCGTATTATTTATTGCGTAAAACTTTTTGCTGCCACATATTGGAAGAACCATCAATCAAGTTTTTTCACACCATATTGCTTTTGTATTTATCAGAATATCGAAAGCACCCGGCACCATATGCGGATTTTCTTTTTTTTAATAAAGCAGTTTTTCATACCTTAAGAAAAATAATAAAGAAAATATGAATAAGCATTTCAATGATCTGAATATATAAAAGAAGCTTTTTAGTAAATTCTTTATATCTTAAAAAAATGATAAGTAATATGTCTTCTGTCACCAAATCCTTTCAGTGAACAAAGCTTATAGACGCCTAATGAAATATTTATGCATGAAGACACATGTACTCGAATAAAATTGCGTACAGTTTTTAGTAACAAATAAAATGTATCAAGAACATCATTATGTTTGTGAATACATCTTATTTTTGTGCAATCGCTCTGTGCGCATATTTATGGTCACTATTCTTTCTATGTATTTAACATAAAATTATACATATATAATATTTTTGTCAGCAAGTTTATAGTATCATAAAATCTAATCATTTATTTTTAAACATCATAGTTTTAAAATTAAATTGTATCTAAGAAAACTATAGTACATATGTATATCTGATAAAATATAGTGGTAGCTTCAAGTCATTCTTATAAATACTTAAAAAAATTAATAATATTTTGGTGCGTAAATTTTCCCTTCGCAAAACATATCATGTCAAATTCATACAATAACAGAACTGACACTTTTGACACAGATATTGTATTCGTGACATCTAACAGGAAATACGATTTTGGAGGCTTTAAATAATTGAAAATACTAATATAAAAAAAGCCATTTCTAAACATTCTTTTTAAACAAGATAAAGAATATGAAGGTAATTTCCGTCCAGGAAAAAATGTATTTTAAGAAATTTACTTCCAAATGGGGCGAATCGAAGACATTTAAAAAATGTTTGATACTTATTTCTTTATGAAATATGGACATTTTTATTTTTTAAAATAATAAACCGTCAACGTTATCTTTAACATTTTCGTTTTTTATGTTTTTTTAAAGAAAATTACGAACTCAAAAGCAGTAAGCATTCTATCGTTAAGTGAAAATATTCGGAAAGTTTAAGATTAGTTTAGTATTATATGAACCACACTTAAATGCCAGCTGCGTGGTCGAGTCTCAACGACGTTGGTTTAAAACACGGTGGTCACGAGTTCGAACCCCAGTAAAAACAGTTTTTATAGATTGATTTTTAAATCGATTTATGGATTTCTTAAATTTAACTTTGATCGATTACCGAAGCCGTTATATAGGCTTTTTGAGTTAGTAGTCGATTTCACCGATGCCAGTATATTGGCTATCGGAGTGCAAGTTTTTTATGAAAAGAATGCAATTCATTTTAGTAATGCATTTAAAAATGACATGCAATATTTTATTTGACCCACGAAATGATTTCAGTTCGACACCGCTGATATATAAATATAATAATTGTACATTTTAATGTCATATTTTTGGCAAACAAGTGTTTTTTATGGTGGGTATAGTATCTATGTTATATCATTAACTATATCTGTACAAAAAAAAATTCAAACAACAAACTCTTCTTTCTTTATTATTGATTGTATAAAGGCCGCATGCAAAGCAGAAAATATCGTATTCGTTTCTTCTTAGTATAAACTAAAAGTCGTAATCACTATTAACTTCAGCAGTTTTGCTTAAAAACCAAAACTGTTAAATCTTTTCAAGTCATATAAAAAAACTTAAAACTCGTTTCAAAGCATTTGATGTAAAACAATATGGCCAGTTTAGTGTCAGTAAACAGATTATCTTTTGTTTATTTTCATTCGATTGACTTGGTAGCTATTTTTATCTACAAATTACATGGATCTTAAATCATTGACGTTTACTTACGTTCAAAAAAGCTGACATTAACCGATTCTTGCTAAAAAAAAGTGTATAACTGAATAAAAATGTAACATTTTAACCCACATTAAGCGTGTAATCTTAGCCAAAAATTATTTACGAGAAAAAATCAATTACCTGCTTTACACATATATATTATATACCTATATAAAGATTTTAATATCTAAAATATGTCAAAAACAGTATTTTATATTAAATACCGGTTTTGCGAAAATCAAGCCGTAGGCATAACAAGTGCTTCACAAAATTTAAATGAGCCCTCGAGAGGTGAAGTGAGGCAACTAGTAAAATGGTAAAACTTTTTTCTTGGACTTTTTAGTAAAATCACGTCTTTATTTTTACGGTGTTTTGGTGGGTTGCATATCTTTATTTTACGGAGATTCTTCAATCTTCATAGGTTAAACAGTTTGTAGCGCTGTGCATACGACAATCAGTGACTTTAAACAAGCCGATTTTCTATCATGACAGTCTTCGTAGGCCATTTAGAATTGGTGGTCTAACTCCTCAATTGGATCATGTTCATGGTGCACATGACACATAACTCATGTAACATTACATACTCCGCCAACTTGGATTTATATAATTCTTGCACTCGCTATTAAGCAATTGGGCACGTAATTTTACTGCCTAAATTAACGTCGTATTTTTTGACGACAGAAGATGTTTCTTAATTAAAAATGTACGTTAACTTTTAATTAAAATTACGTAAAACTCATCTTAGCGTTTCCATTCAAACTTCTTTTGTCGAATAAATACATTTCAACTTCTGCAGACATGTTTGAAGGTTTTTTTATGCCTTGCATATTTTATACACACAGTCAAATATATTTGAAGCAATATGACTGAAGGAAAACGCTTTTGTACTGTCAGAGAAATTTCAATTTCACGTTTTTTATCTTTTCAATGAAATTCTGTGTTATTTTTCATGTCAAATAAAAGCATATTACATTTAATTTAGATCAACATTATAAAGTTTTTTATAATCAAATTTAATATATATCATTCAAAATATTTCAAAAAACTTAAAGCAATTTACTTATATGAGAAGAAACCCATAAAAAATGATTTCGTAAATAATAAAGAGCCGTAAAGTTTTCAACGATTTTTTAATACTTATTTGTAATAATTTTACTTTTATTAAAATAGATCGTGACCAGCTTTGTCCATGACGAGCATTATCAACTGATAAGAGAATAAAATATTACAGTTTTATTTATACGAAACAAAATAAAATAATATGGCATAATAAACAATATAGCATATCAAAGATAATATAGCATTTTCTGGCGGTCAAGTGCACGGATGAATTTGAACTGACATTTGGTAAATATGTAAAGTGTTATATAATATAGTTTCATTTCTATTTATGATTTTAATAATTTTCAAAAACTTTAAACTGTTCTTTCTTAATCCTTTACAATTAATACCATTTAAAAATATGATGAATCTGTTGTATTGAGAAGGCCTTCATAAATGTTTAAATGTATAAGAACAAGAGGTAACTTGGCAAAAAAGTATTTTTCTTAAACAAAATCATGTGTTATAAGTGAATTTATTTATAATTAAAATAAGGAATGGTAAAATAAATAATTTTGAATGAAAATAAGTTTTCTCCTATAAGATAGTAGGGTGATTTTCGTTTATCCTAACTAAACCAAAGTGGGTTTATTTCTTTATAAATCTATTTGCACTGATAAAATAAATAAAAAAACTTTTCTCCGTAGATTACAATTTATGTTGACTTTAATAGACATACGCGGTTAGCAAGGGTAGTTATTTACAACTTCTGTTAAGCCAATTCATGCTGAAAAGCTTTTGACCATGAGATATTAATTTAAGCTCAAGAAATTCTCCATAAATTACAACTTTATTAAAGATTTGCTTTGTTTATAATCGCTATGGTATAAGTATTGATGTATTTTTGATTTATTTATTTATCTGAAAACTTAAATCATGTCGATATAATTTGATCTTTCTTCGATGTGAAAAAATACCCAGAATTAAGAAATAATTATTGACGAAAAACTTCTAAGCCCATACGTAGCACTTTGAACTTGGCGTCTAATACAGCATTTCAAAATACAGTGGTAAACGATAACTGGTTGTATATTAGAAATCTATTCAACTTCTTACGGCGGTATGTAGAGTGAGCCGAAACGAAAAAACGTCACTGATATCCACGTAAATGGATAAAATTCGTTTAAATGTTCTCTTTCAGCGAGGAAATTATTAGAATTTTCCTTTGTAATAAACTTTCGTTGTGAATGAATGTTTGCATCCGCAAATGACATCATTTGAACAGCAGATACTCCGACAAGAACTATATGACTCACAAAGAAAACACTTTTGCAATAAGCTTTCGGCCGCTCCGGCAGATACGACGCTTAGGAAATTGTGTTGTCATCTTAAGAGCTTTTGTAGTAGCTTCACGTATTATTGCAGCCTTAACGCTATAACTATCTTATTTGCAGGAATGGCATCGACATAAATTAGTCATGTTAATAATATTTGCAATAAGCTGTACTTTATAACCAACAATTAATTACTTTAATAATACCCTCTGGTAGTAAATACTAGACCGAAATATTCTTCTCTAACAACGCACCACTATCAATTAATATATATATATAACCTAAAACTGCTTCTATTTTGCAGTGTACGAGATCCTAGTGGAACTGGTGGAAATTGGATCGACGAGAGCGTATTTTTGTAAAGAAATATAGTGTACGAAAAAACTAAATAGTACGTAATAAACCAATCGTGTTTAATACGCCTTATCAACTTTTATTTATAATAATTAAATATTTTGTAAAAAAATACATGTTGTTAAAAAACTCTTTCTATATTGCAAAACGGCTAAACAACATAATCTGATCTATGTATGCTATACATAGAAAAAAGTACAGCCAATTGTCACAAGCGTGTTTTAATTTTTATTCCTATAAATGAAACGTCGCCTGTGTGCTCGAGTGACAAACGTCGTTGTCTTCAGCTACGGAGGTCATGGGTTCGAATCCCAGTAAGAAAAGTTTTTCAAATTGATTTTTCAATCGATTTATGAATTTCTGTTCGAAGGCATGGATGTATGTGATGTTTTGAATTTTCCCTTCTTACTCATCATTTTCTTTAAAAAAACGGGGCGTAGTGATTAGCTCACCACAAGTCCTGTCTCAGCGTTTTTTTTATATTCCTACGCTAATAAAAAAAGAGAGATTGAACAACTGAGTAACAATCAGCTCAGGTAGAAACACTTTTGAGATAAACTCTTTAGGAGTATATACGCCCTACATTAGTAGCAGAAATGGTGAAAATAATGAAAATGTTTATAAAGAACAATTATTTGAAAAAAAAGTCATATTATGGAAATTCTAAAAGGAATTCTATTTATCGAAATTTAGAAAAGTTACTGATACTCAAAGAGTAAAAATTCAAATTTTGACGATTAAAATATATAAGTTATAATTTCAAAGGTTTGTTAATGCTTGGAAAAGGGTATTGAGAAAATCTCTAGTAGTAGCAGGTATTCTCTCATGATATTATTGTACGAATATTAATATTTTAGTTTGCCTATGTTATTATTTCGGTGTAACATCTTTGTTTATTATCGTATCAAGTGTAGACTGGAACAATCAGTGTACAACGTACCTAATTAAAATGTAATATATAATACAATTTCAAACATGTATACTATTTTTTTGTATTCTAAAATATAAACAACATTTAGTTAGTCACTTTGATATTTATATAACTTTATAATGATTAAAACTTGATAAAATAAAATGAGTTTGTATTTTACATGGCAATTCCCACGTAAAATACAATATGTCATCTCTCATCTTACAGTATATATAATATACATTTTACATATTCTATAACACAACAATAAAAACCTACGATGAAGCTTATAATATGATGAATATATAAGCTTAAAATATATAATCGTTTCAGACAAACGTTAGTAAATATAATATTAAAATGAAATTTTTCCTTTTCCTTAAATTCAATAATAAATTCTAAATGTTACTTCTAAGACTTAAGTTATTTTAACAATGTGTCATAAGAGAGAAAAAATTCTTATATCAATACAAAGATCCAGCGAAATCAAAAAATGTATGGCATAATTTCAACCTGAATGCATACAACAATAATTTGTCATATGTGAATTTGTTCTATATTTATATGTTATGACATAAAAAAAAAGTTTTCGATCATGGTATTGAAAACTTTATTAGATTTTTTTTATACTCTTAAAATCATTTTTGCGTATTGCCATACCATTGTATTAATATTTTCTTTTAACAAAAAATAAATTCGTCTAACGCATTGAACTGGCATTTGGTCGTTTCACAGCTCTCGTAGTACTGCTTAAAAAAATTGATTATCAACGATAGTATTCGAAGAATGGATTGTATTTTTTCTATGAATTTTTCCATGTATTAGTTCCAAAAATAATAATTGTCATTTATATTGTAGCTATAGCAATACAGTAAAAAACTCAAGGAATAGAAACAGCATGTATTCACTTTCATAATTGGATATTTCGTCACAGTATAATAATAATTTTGTACAGTAAATACAGAAGAGAAAAAAGTGTTTATCTTACAAATGATGAGTAAAAGGTAAATATTTTTTTAACTTGAAGAAAAAATAATCTTTACATCAAAAAACGACGAATACAACGTTAATGATTCAATTAAACAGAGTAGATATATAATGAATATTATGAGAACAAATTCTCTTGTTTGTACATTAAAAACATACAACTAAAGCGGAAAACGCTGAGAATTATTTTTCCCGGTTATTTGTTTAAGTGTTTTTTTAGAGTGATACCTTAAGTACCGAGCTACCTAACTCAACACAATGATTTTTTTGGCTGACATACTTTGCAATGGACAGTAAATTTTGAAATTCTTTTTTTTTGCGTTATGGTTGTGGAATATTTCAACAATGTACGCAGACTTAACGGCAACATCTATTTATACAGTAGTTTAAGCTAGTTTTCAATGCCTTAAACAATTTGAAATCAATATAAAAAAACTGGAATGGTTATGTGTTAATGATTTAATCTATGTCAATATTTGAATTGAATAAGAATTATATATTTTTTTAATAATACCGTTTTACATACCCTAACTCTTTGAGGAGTGAGTTAATTTTTACTAAATTTGTTTTTTTCTTATGCTTTGATTATTAACACTTTGCTACACACGCAAAAAACACATTTTTTGGATACGGATCAATCTGGGAAAAATACTAGATAATATTTCAAAAAGTGGACATCTTTTTTTAAATTATTAAACATATAATTAACAGTGTAAGAAGGTTAATTAATTTATTATTACTTTTAAATAATTTTCTTGAAACATCGAATTTGCTCCTAGATCGTTTATTACTCACATCTATTGAGGAAATTGACCCGAAATGAAATTTTATTATATGGCTTTGGATTTTTTATAAATACAATATTACCTTTTTTCAAAAAAATATTTGCTTATTTTCAACAAATAATAAAAATAATGTACGTGCAAAAAGCATATATTTATCTATATGTTTTATGTATATGTCAATAATGACAATTCAATAAAAAAAACATGAGAATGACAATTGATATTAGATTACGCACCAAGGCAAATTAATTTAAAATCGAAAATGGTTCAATTGGGCTTTAGTGTTTCGATTTCAAAATGTACTATTACGCTGCCACTCGCCTATAGTGGTGTCCGTTTATTTGTTATTCAATGCACAATCCAACACACTCTTTATTTTTCTGTGCATTGATCGAATGCTTACAGGTCACACTATCATTTTTATTTTTTAATAGATTATATTAAACAAATGAACAACTGTTTTAACGTGAAACACATATTATTTCAATATAGAAAAACAGATTCTAATAATTTAAAAACTGTTAATACTTCTTTTAGCTTTATGCTTACAAACATAATGTTTTTTCGACAAGAATCGACATCTGAAATTGATAAATAAATTTCTAAAAATATGTATTGATATTATGTTTGAAGCCCCAGACACAATACACAATGTTATTTAAACAATAATTTGTTGTCACAACAGTGTCCGTAAATATAATATTATATATCATTCTCATAGAAATTTAGCATCTGGCATAGCAAAGATGATTGTGACTATTTTTAGACCTTTAAAAACTTTGACAGTATTTCAAGAATAAATGACCTCTTTATAATAAAATAACGGGAGAAATCAGTTTTATGTGACTATTGATTACAGTAAAAAAGCAAAACGTGATAAAATTTTTTCATCGGCGTTTAAAAAGGATATATTTATAAATGTTCAAAATCATTTATAATGAGTTCGCTGTCAATTGTTGTTGAAAAACATAATATTAAACAATAAAACACTTGTTTGTACTAATTACACATTATTTAATATAGATTATCAATTGATGCTATTTATATAAAATTTAATAAGACTAATTATACGGTGTGACAAACAATTAGCTAAAAAAACGCTAAAGAAATAATAAATAATTGACACTTAACTATCTTTAATTCAAATGACCTTTTATTTATACACACAACTAATATGCAATGAAAATTAAAAATCAGATCAAAATTTGTTTAAGTAAAAAGTTCCCTGTAATGAGAACAAAGCAGTGCTTCAGTAATGATAATCAAATAAAGCAAATGATTTTTTTAAATATAACACTGTATATTTAATTTAATAACCATTTAGGCTTTGCCCTCTCGTCAGAACAATGTTGATATTTGATTTAGTTTAACTAGCAAAATAGTTATTAACTTATATTTTAAAACTATGTTTTAGTATAGTAGAAAAATAAATGATTCTATACATTTCTCACATAAACTGGGAATAAGATTTGGTTTACATTCCAACAGTTGATAATGCTTACGAAAATAAAAAAACGCTACTGATTTTGATAATGTGGAATTAGTACCAAAAGTGCTACATTCCATATAAATGAAATTATTCAATTAAATATCAAAAAATATATTTTTATATCAAGCGCTTTCAATTATAAAAATGCCAAATTATTTAGTGAGAGCTGTATGTATAATAAAATACATTCATAAATCAAATACATAAAACTTTGGCTTAAATATTTTATTGTGCGATAACAAAAACAATTTTATTATTCAGCGTAAGAAATTTTCAATTGTTTATCACAAAATTATAATTAATTTTCAATATAATAGTAACTTCTTTTCATTCAATGTGTTAAATATATCAGATCAATCTCAACAGATGGCGTGCAAAGATTCGACGTTTTCAATTCAGAGGCAATAAAAATATCTCGAAAGTATTTCAGGTAGAATAATAAGTAAGAAAGTGATTTATCTATTCTTTCATGTATGAGGGAAACTAGGTAACATACCATTTCTGATTAATGGCAATATCATCCGATATGATTTATTATTTGAGATTTATATTTCTCAAACGAATATATCAACCTTAACAATAAAATGGCCGCCTAAGCTACAAAGGCTCTAAGCTGTCCGAAGCCCTTGGACAGCTAGATAAACGTTCATTTTATTTTGTTTGATGCAGGAAGCAGCAAAAAAATACTATAAAATAACCGATTTATTATATTATGTTAGAGTATTGTGTATCAATTTATGGAATTAATAGAATTATAAATAACATATGACAGAGCATAGTACAATTCAATGAAATCATATTAGAAAACTTTTATTATTTCAGCAGAATGTGTTTTGCTTCACAGTTATAAAATATACAACAAACTCTTTTTTACACGGTTTTGAAATAACATTGTCCACTAAAAAGAACAAATACCATATATTTTACACGAAATATTTGTATTAACAAGATTCCCAGACACAAAAAACACAGAAGCGGATAAGGAATTTCCTAATAACAAGAAATTCGACAGACACAAGACATTGTACGTTCAGTCCCTCATAAATGTCTCCGTATATATTCAAGTAGCGGTAAAAAAATCTTTATTAAAATAACATTTATAAATAATATTTTGTCTAATTATGATATTTAATTTTTACAATAATGTTTTTTAAATGATTTTCTATACCAAAGTGTTTTTAAAATTCAGGTAACCGATTTTCCTTTTTTTGTGAATTACATCATTTTTTATACGGTTTTTTGTGAAACGCATCTACCGTGTAAAAAATAGTATACAGTAACTTATAGTTATTTAGGTATCTCATACAAAACACATTTCTAATATTTTCTAATACAAAAAAACATTAATTACATATTCTAAAAAAATATCATATTCGTGATATTTATTTATTGCATTTACATTAACATTTCTACAAAATTTAAATATTTTTTTTTTGGATTTCAAATTTATGGAGCTTTAAGTACCAGGACGCGCTAGCGTCAAGATTCTTCTAGTCTCCTTCTTCGATAATGTTTTTGAAAAATTGTAAATTGTATCCCCTTACCATCGTTTTCAGACGGAAGGGCGTGATCACGGGAACTACATATGCACTATTTTTCAAATCACATTCTATATGCTTCCCCCATACTATATCCGTACATTTACACACAAATTTGCATACATACATTCAGTACACAAAAAAGTCAAACAAAGAGAGTCATTTTCGTGATGCTATTTTCTTATATGAATATTTCGTTTTTAATAAACAAGACTCATTTTATTGATCATTAAAACAAACATTTTTAAAAAATCAGAAAAGTGAATGGTTACTAGTAGAAATGTATTTACTATGTAACTATGTTTGGATCGAAATAAAACAAACATATAAAATTGGCTGTGAAAATTAAATACAACAACTTTTGTGCTACTGCATGTAGGTTGAAGAATGTGGTTAGCTTTATCAGTTTGTTTTTAGCGTGGAAACTTTGGAAACTCGCCAAACTAAAGAATTCCTTGAAAATTTATCTCACGTTACTCTACGAGTGGCTAGTGAAGCCACTTTACTAACGATACAATATGAAAAGTATCTAAGGCATATAAATGATCTAAAAGATATGTAATTACAACAGAACCTATCGTCATCGCAGGCATTATGTTCCGTCGCAGAAAAATAGAAATTAATACATTAAAAAAATAGTCTCACAGTCGCTGCTTTGCATCTGTATTTGTATTAAAGAGGGCTGTTGTGCAAGGTGTACTTTTATTAGTTTTGTCACTAACGTACTGGCTGTCAATCCGAATTCATTTGTGTACTTGAAGATGTTAAAAGGTGAAATCCGAGTTGCTAGTGACAAAACCTATAAAAGAGTAAGAAAATTAAAACACTTAATTTATTTATCAATATATACTAAAGTTCTTCTTAGTGAGTGAAATCGCTGCAAATTCTATACAATCGAGTAATTGATTAGTTTTGAACTAGATTTTTTTAAATATTACTCAGTTGATAAACAAGTAAAGGTCACATAATTAAATACGGCGTGTTCGTTAGCAAAAAATAATTTAAAAAAAAGAATAATAGGTGATTAACACTTCCCCAAGGCATTCACATTAAAAAAGAATTTTGAAAGGTGAAAGATTTTTTATCGAAAGATATCATTGTCTTGAACTCAAAAACTTCTTTGTCATCCGTAATAATTACTTATAGATAATAATCCAATAGATGAAAACTTTTTATTTCAACTTCATTATTCAAGTATTTTAAGAAAATTCTGACATCCCTGGCAAAAATTTAACATGTACAATGTACATGTATAGTTATAGCGCTACAAAATACAGCCTGTAAGAAGAGTGTAAAACCGTAGAGCGTGGTTGTGGCTGCAATGTTGAGTACCCTAGAGAATCTGAAAAAGCTTACACCAAAAAGTCGATTTTTATCATTATTTTTTATGTAGTTATCAATGTAGTCTCATTCTGAAAAATCAGAAATAATATTCTTCGATATATTTTTAATAATTTTAAAAGCCTCGGGTTTCCAGAAAGAAGATATTCTATAACGTGTCTTAAACTCACCTACCGTTTTTGCTCCTACGTATTCGTTTATTTTCGTTTTTCAAGCTATTTTTTTACAATAATGGATACAAAATTATTTTCATATTAATTTTGTATATCCCATTTAATATGATAAAATTCCGTCCATTGGGATTTTTTTCTGTATTAAGCCACCTGAGTCAATCTATCTATAATCTTCTGTTTGGGTTTTCATTTAAGTGTTTAGCTAATACGTCTTGTCGCATTTTTAATTCTGCCATTAGTCATTCTTCTTTCGCAATGCTCTATGAATTACAACTGTGATATTTCATACATAATGCTCACGTATTTAATAAAACTCTACAATTATCTTTAATTAATGTGTACCACTTTGTCACAAAAAGTTGTAATAGAAAGAAAACTCGAGTGCTTAATAATGCAGCGGCTGCCAATCTTTTAGACATCACAGAACACTAAATTCGCAATCCTGATTCATAAAATATATAAAACGTGTAGTTACAAAAGGCGATATGTATACCTTTCAATATTTCTCGTAAACATAGTTTTAATGTTTCAAGCAAAAACTATTTGTTAAAAACTAATATTATTTTTTTTATTCTATTATATCTTGAAATATATATATTTTTACCATGTCCGCTCCCAATGTGGAGTATATATATATTCATAATGGAGTTTATCTCATCAGAAGATTTTCTACGAGAACTGCTTGTTACTCAGTTGCTCAACCTCTCTTAGAGAGTAGGGATAGAAGAATAGAAGGATAGAGATACTAGTGGTTAGCTAATCGCTCTTGTTATGCCTCGTTTTTAGGTTAATATGAGTGAGGGGGGGGGGAGTTCAAGACATCGATTGATTGAAAAATTAAACTTTAAAAACTGTCCGTACTGGGTTCGTATTCGAACCTGCGATTCGGGTGTATTTTTGGGTTCTAAGCCAACGACCACGCGGCCGCTTAAAAAAAGATTAATTCTTATTACCTGAAAATCTATTCAATTAAAAAAAATAAGCGAAATAAATTTTTCACATCAGATACCAGTGTCAATCAAATTTGAAATATTCAACAATGTTGACAATGCTTGCCATGAAGAAAACTTGATAAATAAAAGTTGAAATTAATTACAAAGGAATATTGTGCTTTTTCTTAATAATATTACGTCAATTTAAGTTTTTTTTGCTAGTTTATTACGAGAGGAAGTTAAAAAACAACCTTTTCCGTAAAATTTATGAATCACTAACGATTTTCTGCCGACTTCAGGTCGATACTTTTTCTTGAAGTGTTTATAACTTTTTGTAACTAGACGCCTCATATGTATTTTGGAATCTAATGACAAAACTGCACTCCACAGACCACCGGTTGACAACCGCTGGTTTAATATATATTTGAAGCGTCTAACTCATGACAAAATTTAAAGATTTATTTATCAACTTTAAGGATATATATATTTGACACTTCAAAACAATATTTATTTAATATTACGTATTGAAGAGAAATTGTTGGTTTAATGTTACCTCAAGGAAAAAATTCTACGCAAACACTCTCGCTGAAGATCTCATATCAATAGGCTACAGAGGTTGGCTTTGATGTCGTATTTGATCAGTTGATTGTATCTGCATTTTGTAAACAAAGAATATACATGAAAAAATTGTCAACTCACTGAAATATCGGTTTTACATTTCGATGTTCTTACATTGAAATCACGTAAATGACATTCGACTTAACAACAAGAAAAACAGGAAAATAAATAATATAAATAAAATATTCTGGTTTCAAAATTATAATATGACTGTAGAAGAGTGAGGAATATAGCATACATTTCCATAAGATAAAGTTATATCTAAATATTTCGAACAATAGCTGAGAATAAAAATACACGATACATGTATACAATGTTAGACCATTGATATAATGTATTTATTTAATATGATAACAATGTTTTTTATCCTTTCAATACATTTTAAAAATATACAACTACTAAGTCTAGTTAATTTGAATATTGAAATTCATAAGCACAGACAAGCTTACAAAATCTTAATTTAAAAAAAAAATAAGTTTGATGCGTTGTAATATTATAGACGTCCTTAATTATCGTAAAAGTGAAGTAACATCATTTAATTAATATAATTTGCAAAAGTGTTATCTCCGTAAAATAAAAATATGATATCCACCAAAGCACCAAGTAAAGACGTGATAGTATTTTAAGGTCCAACAATAAATTTTTACCATTTTACTAGTTCACTTCGCCTCTAATGTGCTCATATAAACATGTTAGATTTTAAATTTTATTTTTCGAGCTCAAAGTAATATTTTAGTTGCAAAAAACAGTTGCTTATAAATATTAAAAACATTTATTATATTACGAATTATAATAGTTTATTTAATATGATTTCAAGTAAAGCGCAAATAAAATTACTTACTTACTCGATGAAAATTCATATAGTAAATATTATTGATAACTATTTGAAAAATGTGAATGACAAAAACTTCATCCTAGATAGGTCTATAAAAATGTTCTATACAATTTGAAAATTAAATTTTATTTGAAACAATTGACTACGAATACGATTTTTAAAAGTTAACATGTATGTGTGTTGTTTCTAAGGCATTTTGTAAAAGTGACCTAACTTCCATGAAATCATGGTACAAAGGTCCAACCAAATTACGGTGTCTTGGATTAAAGCAAGACCATTCGTGTCACTTATATTATTTGTCAATTCAAAGAAATAAATCTTACTTAACCGAACGTCTTAAATTTTCCCAAGTATTGTAACCCACTGAGACGTATAAAAATGTGAAAATAGTTCCATCAAGCCTTTTACGAGGGTCCTCCATCTGACTCTCCCAAATCTATCACTTTCAATTACAGAGTGACTTTACAACCCTTATTCAGAAAGCTAACCCGATCGCTTAAGGTCTTCCCATATAAGAGGAAGAAAACATATTGTCATTCTTGTAGACCTGGATTATTGATAACTTACATTAAGGACAAAATTCGATTATTAAACCTTTATGAAAAAGGAATTTTAACGATTATTAATAAACGGTTGCATTTAACAGTGACAGTGTTTTGTGACCCTCGAATGTTTCATCAAAAAATTTAACTATCTTTTTTTAAGTATATCATAAAATTTAATAATTAACAATAAATCAATTCATAGAAATAAGATTCATGGTGAAAATTATACACATATATATATATATACACATATATATATATACATACCTAAATATTTTTTTTAAATAAGCAAATAAACCTATTTTTATTTTTGCACTTTTTCGTGATAACATGAACTAATGAAATGAAATTTGTCTTTCATTCATTTATATTCACATATTTTTTACGCGTTTTTTTGCACGGCTGTTTCACATGAAACGTATGCCCCGTGTAAAACGAGGTTTGAGCGTACTTTATATTTAACTTTTCCTTGCGGCCTGAAACCATCATAATTTGTTTTTATGCCTGATCTTAACCAACATACGATAATCATTCGAGAGTTAGATATTGTCATAATACGTTGAAATTAATCATCCTTTTCATTTGAAAATATATGTATATTTAAAAATAAAAGTTATACATTTTATAATATGAATTGCTAAATTCACGAATAAATCGGTACAACTCTCGACAATGTCTCTTTCAATATTTTATTGAAAAAATATTTGAAATTAAAATTTCAATGGCTAACCGAAATCTTCCTATATTACAAACAAAAAGAACAAGACCTACCTTAGACATCAAATTAAATTTTCACGTCTCATTTAACACAATGTAAAAAGAATCGAGTTTTTATTGAAACCCTTTCTTGCTTAAAATCTTCTATTGAAAAGGTTAACGCTGGCATTCTATCTATAATGCTTAATTTAAATAGGAATGTAATTAAATTCTTTTTCTCGTGTTTGATATTTTAATATTAAAATTTGTTGGTTTTTGGGATAGCAACAGAAAAATTCAATGGTTGTGGGATTTTTAAATTGTTTATCGTTGGCCTATATAACAAGCCTTGGTACAAGCTTGCAACTTTAAACGTAATCATTTTACAGAAAAGATAAAAAATATCAACAACAAAAAAAACAGGAGGCTTAAACAGAAAAAATATGTTATCAATATAAAAATATGTTCTATAAAGCTGTGACTTTGTGGAAATTTATTTATATACTGTGAGTACAGTGTGATACAAGTTGTAACAAAATCAGTGGAATAACAAGGTTATGAAATTAAATTAACTTAGTTACAAAATAGATTTATACTATATCTATGCAATGATGTAAGAATATTCTTTTAAATGTTGAAAAATTATTATCACTTGCATATTAATATCAAGAAAAAATATAGCGCGCTTTATAACAAATCAAAAAATAATGGTCTTGCTTTAAAGATACAATGTAGGAATATAAAAAAAATAGCAGAAAGTCTCCATAGTACGCAAAAAACAATTACAATATTTTTTGACCCTTAGATAACATCGTAAAAATTGTTACGCTATTACTCTGAGATAATTTGAATAATTTTTTTACGTAAAAGCTGACCCAAATATTCCCGATTATCTATTACGTAATAATGTAAGCGGCTTTTTTCACCCATTATCAATAAATAAATGATTATTAAAAATTGAAAAAAACTGGGATAGCGATTATCTAACCAATTTCCATTTCTTTACCGCTTCATACTTTTATTCAGTCTTTTTAATCATTACTCTTAAAATGCTCCATTATAAGTCTATTTGCTCATTGTTAACACGGCAAAAAAATATGTACAAAAACTTACTGCTGTAAAACAAAAATAAATGCTTCATCGAAACTAATCTTTATTACATGTATGTAATACACATATTTGATAAAACGTTGTTTTTCGATTATTAAAAATAAATATTGATGTTAGTTGCAAATTATTTTCAGTCTTATTTCTCAGATTATAGTGCTGTTAAGTTTACGGCTTCGTAACTGCTCCAATAGCCGTGATCGTCTAGTGGTTAGGACCCCACGTTGTGGCCGTGGTAACCCAGGTTCGACTCCTGGTCACGGCAGTGTAAAGCACTGTCATGGCGGAGATATAATATTTTTGGACACGTGAAAAATTTACTTCTTTGATTAAAATTTATATCCGTTCTTAAAAACCGTGTTTTGTATATCATCAAATTTGAAAAACTTTCTTCCGTCATATTAACAGAATATAAATGTTTCTCTCAAATTTCGCTCAAAATAATAAACGCTAACCGGAAAAATAATTATTTCCGCTTTCAAAAGAATCAGATTTTCTTCAGGTTTGCTTGTACTCTTCGAAGAATTTTTTGGCTTAATTTCAAGGTACCGCAATACAAAGAGTATTTTTTTAAATTAATAATAACATTGTCTTTTACATGAACGTAATATATTTGATTATATTAGTAAGCAAATAAGAATTAAACACTAAGAGTTATTGCCGTTCGTATATGAATTAGATTCGCTCTTCAGACTTATAATTACGGCAGCTCGAGTACCAACAACAATTATTTTAAGAATATTCAGTTGAATATATGAACAATGTTATGCTGTCGAATAACATGCATGAATCCCTCAAAAAAAAATGATTTACATTTTGCTTATCATATTATAAACTGTTTATTTTATTCAATGAATAATAAACAAACAACGACAAATTAGCGATAAAGATGAACGTTTGACGATTAGCAGAAGATTTTAGCTACTGGCAAATATTACATTAATGTTATCAAATATTTAGCTGTTTCATAATGGCTGCTTTCAGAAGAGGATTTCACTCCATATAATAAATTCAGGTATGCCAAACTTTCAAAGTATACATGTAACTTATATAGTATAATATAGATTTGTAGAAGTGAGCTGGAGTTTGCCGTTATGAAAATATTAAAATAGTCACAAATTTATTTCCCAGTAATACATGTAGTAGGCAAAGAAAAAAGACAAATGACGTAAAAAGATTCTAGTTACAATCGAGTCCTCAATCATTTTTTCGCCATTCTTAACACTTCTTTATCGACAACAGACAGAGTAAAATAACGTTAGTTTCGTTGAGAATTTAACCATGAGTTGTTTGTTTTCATTATGCAGTGGTACGTGTTAAATAAACTAACCAGATTAATTTTGTCGAAGAGGATAATCGACTCGAAACATCCCTGAGACTAGTTCCCATAGCTTTTCAGATTAATCATTAATGAAGTAAGCATTGTGTGTCGCATTGCTATTTCATTATTCAAATTTGGTAGCATTAGTTAAGCGGTAGACTGGCAGATTAGTAAAAAGAGAATCTTAGAAAAGACACAGAGCCAAACCTCTTGGACAGTGTTTCTTGGGGGTGTGGGGAAACATTTCCGGGGGTGCGGTAGAAGTTTTTATTGACATATTACAAAAAAAATGTATTTTAAGTGCAAAACAACCTAGTAATTAAAAAAATGTATTTATATGTACATGCATGTATATAATTTTCAATATAAAAATCATATTACAATAAATGTTATTTCCAAAATTTAAGAAATCGAAATATATTTTTCAAGAAGGTAAGAGAATATATTTTCAAAATAAATATATGCAAATCACTTAAAAACTGAAGAACTATTGCAGTCTAAAACACAGATAGTTTAATTTTTTATTTAATTATTTGATTACAGAAAACTTAAATTATTAATAGATACATTAACAATAATTATGAATGTTGAATTAAATTGAAAAAAAAACTGTACATAAAAAGCATTTTGTTTGTTACGACTGTTTTGTGTAGTTAGTTTTCTTGTTATCAGAAAATCCGTTATCCGCTTCTGTGCTTTTTGTGTCTGGGCAAATTATCAGTGTAAAAATAAAAAATATTTGTTCTTTTAATGGTCCGTGTTATTTGAAACACGTGTTAAAATAATTGAATGTATATAACAACAGGGCCATGAGCATAACATAGATGGATATGCATTCATAAAAAAACATATTTAAATATTTAAAAGGAAAATAAGAATAAAATGAATGACATGTTCACTTACGATAAAATTTCTAATTTAGAAGTACTGAAAAAATTTCAAGAAACGTTTGCATAAAAAGTAAAAATGAGAGAATATTCTTGCTTGATATTTCTATGGGTAAAACTCATTGTTAGGTTTTGATTTATGAGCCAGAATTCTTATATTTTTGCGTAAAAATTACACGAATTTGTAATGTTTTTTATGGCTTCCGAGGGAACCTGCGACTGAGAATTTCGTTAAAACACGAGCATCTGTCTGGTCAGCTAGTACGAATGAAATGTTTTTGTTCGTGAAAACCGAAAAATCTGCATACATGGTAAGACATATTTTTTATTGATAAAAGAAAATTCACAAGTAATTTCTTGACAATTCATTACTTTATTAAAGTCGAGATAACGTATGTTTTTATATTTTTCAACAACAGGTCAGTCTTTGGTATTCGTTCGTGGAGGTACATACATAAATACCTATATTTTTAATAATAAACTAACTGTCATAGTAAAGATTAAAAAACATATTTATATCATTGTTTTATTATTTATGTGATCCCCATACTTAATTGTTTATTTTACATTTTCTCTCAACCTTGTTTACTTTTATTTATACTACTAAAATTGTAGTTTTCAGAATTGGTTTTTTGATATTAATTCAAATCACTGTTTCAGAAATACTCTAGCCGTTGTCAAATCTACTCACAACCTTTGCTCCATACTCGGAAAATATAGCTACTACACGTTGCTACATGAATTCTCTGCCATAAATGATGTACTCTGTGGAGCTACCGGACACTGGGATATCTTAGGAGGAGGAAAAGAGGTTGGCGCGGGATATTAACCTCCCGTCAATGTCGTTGACGTCGGACAAAGAATAAAATTTCATGTCAACAACTACAAAAAAAAGAATATTAGTTTAATGTTGAAAAAAACAAAAACAAAAAAAACTCCGCCATGACAGTGATTTTCACTGCCGTGACCAGGAGTCGAACCTGGGTTACCACGGCCACAACGTGGGGTCCTAACCACTAGACGATCACGGCTATCGGAGCTGATAAAGATTCAAAGAAATAAAGTAATTTTATTCAATAATATCTCTGCCAAGAAATGTTGCTTTCACTTGCAATGTAAACCAGTTCAGCAGTGGTACGCAATCAAAGTAAAATTTAGATAAGCGTAAAGTTAAATTTTAAGCGTCTTGCAATGATAAATTAGATTTTCTTTGTTCTTTTGCCAACAGGAAGTAAAAGAATTGAAATGTGGAAAATCTTGTGTGTCAGTAGTGAAAACTATGTCAATTTTTAAAATCTTTTTTTACATTTTATTTAATACAATATATACAAGTAAATATTACATACAACACTTAGAACTGATGCTTATTCTTATTCTACAAAATATTTTATCCATGACCGCTCCCAATGTGGATCATATAGTCTTTTAATGGAGATATCTTAACAGATTTTTTCTACGAGAACTGTTTGTTAGTCATTCGACCAACCTCTCTTTTCCAAAGAAAGTAGTAGGGATAGAAAGTTAAGGCTATGACAGGACTAGAAGTCAACTAATCGCTCTCGCTACGCTCAGTTATTGAAGGATGGAAAGGGTGGGAGAGAAATAAAGACATCACAAAACACCCATGTCTTCGAAAAGAATCGAAAAAATGCTGTTCGTACTACGACTCGAACCCGTGAGATCCGGCACGTAAGCCAGCAACGCTAACCGCTAAGCTATAGATATCGCAAAAGCCTTCGACAGAGTATGGACTGAAGGGCTTGTATTCAAAGTGTCGAAGGCTGGCATAGGATCACCACTGGTAAAAATTCTCAATTCATTCATGACAGGCAGATGTTTCAACGTTAAAATGGATGGAATTCGATCTTCACCAAGGTCAACTCGGGCGGGAGTTCCGCAAGGCTCTGTTTTGGGACCCATATTATACAATATATACACCTATGACATTCCTTCCGGCGGAGAAAACGACGCAATTATAGCACAATATGCAGATGATACGGCTATTTTAGCTAAATCTCAAAATCGACAAAGCGCTGTCACGCATGTTCAATCAGCTGCTGACACAATTGCAGACTGGTGCGACAAATGGCGAATCAAAATTAATACCGAAAAGAGCGCGGCAGTAATGTTTTCCAAGGGTTTTATCAGAAAACCTAATTTTGCTTGCATACGCATGCACAACGCAGAGATCAAGTGGTCTAATTCGGTTAAGTATCTTGGACTCACGCTAGATAATCGACTTAAATTTAATGAACACGCCGCGATTAAAAAACGTCAAGCTAACGCTACAAAGGCAAGGTTGTATTTTATGCTTAACGCGAGGAGCAAACTTACTCTCAAAAGCAAGCTGCTCCTCTACACAGCAATCACTCGACCAATCATGATGTACGCCGCTCCAATATGGACGTATGCTCACCGTAAACATATGAAGACTCTCCAGATTGTCCAAAATAAATCACTGAGATAGATATGTAACGCCCCGTGGTACGTGCGTAACACGCTGCTTCACAGAGACTTGAAAATACCTACCATCCGCGAGTTCGTTCGTGAGATATCTCAAAAGTTTCACAGCGAAGTAGGGAAACATTTTAACCCAACGATATCTAATCTCCACAACTATGACGAGACACTGCCTGAGAATCGTTTTAGACCGAGAGCAATTCTGCTCGACGACCCTCCATAGATCTTATGTCGTCTAAAATTGGCACTTTTAGAACGAAATTAGCATCACGAAAATGACTCTCTTTGTTTGACTTTCTTTGTGCACTGTATGTGTGTATGTATGTATGCGTATGTGTGTGTACATGTACGGATGCAGTATGGGGAAGCATATAGATTGTGATTTGCAAAATAGTGCATATGGAGTTCCCGTGAACTTCTTATCTCTGTAGCGATCGCTCCCTTCTGTCTGCAAACGATGGTAAGGGGATGCAATTTACAATTCTTCAAAAACTTTATCGATGAAGGAGACCAGAAGAACCTTGACGTTAGCGCGTCCTGGTACTTGAAGCTCCATAAATTTGATATCCAAAAAAAAAAAAAAATAGGACCCGATAATATTATATATTTACAAATAATTAATTGTTTATCGTATTATTTGTCCTATTTATGCATTAATATTTTCAAAATAATCATATTATTTATTAAATTATTATATTACCAGCATATAATAAAATAATCTAACAACCATTAGAGAACCCAGCCCAATACCCTGCATACTGCTTTAAAAATTCAACTTTGAAAAGCGGATCATGGCCTAAAAATGTTGTACACCACTGTATTAAATAGTTCGTAACATTTTAGCGGTCGCGGTTGAAAACCATAAAAAACCATATCCAACCACGCCCAAATTGTTAAGTTTATTATAATAAAATGCAAATTAATATAGGTAAATACGTTGATTCAAAAAAATATTTTAAGAAAGTATTGATATACAATATTTTTTGTTTTTATGAAATGAAACCAAGTAAATATTTAATGAAAAACAAAAAGACAGCTGTTTAAATACATGTTGAATGAAACAGTTCGAGTAAATTTATTTTTAGTTCAAATTTCGATTTCAAGAATGAGCACGTTTAGCTGACTTTATTTTTAAAATATTTCTGCTGACCAATGTTCCCTCAAATTTTAGCGCGCGCGCGGCCGCGCAGCAGTTTGAAAACCCCCAGCACTCATTCCGAGTTGACACGCACTCCTATAAAATTAATATAATATATAGAAATAACTATAATTGACCGAAATAAATTTTAAATTGAAAATTCAGATAATTTTAGTAGTATCAAATTATTATCCATTATCAAAACAATAAATTGGTATATGATGTAAAGATTAGTTTTAAGAAACGGCGTGAAAAATTATATAATTTTAAATGCTAAAAACTTTATCAGCTACTGATTGTTTTATTCCGCATTTTTTAAAATTTGTAGTTGATTTTATTTTATGTAAAAAAATAATGAATTCTGCTATTTATGTTTTATTCAATACACTCATTAGTAAAAACTTATAATATAATACATAATCATATAATAATATTTTCTATTATGCAAAACGAAACGAAAAAAAACACTATTTTTAACCTCAAATATGATAAATTTTACCGCGCATTTATTGAATTGGCTAGCGCAACCTTTGAATTTTACACGCAGCTAACATTCCTGGGAATCTATATTTAATTTTCTTGCTATCTATTTACTTTATTTTCATTTTTGTTATAAAGAATTAATGTAAAAAATCTAACACACACCTTTTTTAATAATGATGTGACCTCCTGGGTATGAAATCAACAACTATATTAGAAAACTGTCAGTTTAAATTGTAAAAATAGTTCAAAGTTGAGTATATATGTTTTTTTCATTTGTATTCTCAATCCGTAAAACGGAAGCGAGCCAAGAAGCAAAATGCTTTCGTGGGACAAAAGTCATGCTTTTTGGATATAAAGCAATAAGCAAATAATATCGAAGATGTCATCTTATCAAAGATATCTGATTCTATAAAAAAGCGTAGGAGAGCTATGCCCATTAACCCCATTCATATAATATATTGACCTTTTCGCTGATTAACATACATACAACGCAGGCTTAAAAACTCTATCGTATAATATATAATATATTTTTCAACTTTTAAAACGATTCAATACTTTTTATGCCAAAACCTAAACGTTGGAAATTAATGAGTCCCACGGTAAATATTTGTCTTTAATTTATTACATAGGACTAGAGTATAAATTATTGTAACTATTACTAGAAATCTCTAAGGGGCTTGTGAAACGTCTAAATAAAACCTCTAAATTACAGAATATAAACAAAAGCAAAAAAGTAAAGAGAAATGATTCCTTTGAGATACTTTGTAACGGATGTGTTAGAATGAAGGCATGGTTTGATTTAAGCGGTGCTATATTACATAATATCTAAAACAAGAATTATATTTTACCTTTGTATTTTAGTGTCTTTTAATTACTTTCTAAAGAGTGGGTGGGAGGGATAAAATATAGCTAATTATTGACATTCCATGCCTTTGAGAGCGAATTTTTGAATATGTCTTTTTGGGAAATCAAACTAGTGGCTATCACAAAAAAAAGGAAGTTGAAGGTTGCTAACTAGGGCAGAGGTAGGGAACCTTTTCTTCTCTAAAGGCCGCATTCATTTTTCTGATTCGACATAAGGCCGCAATAAACATAGGATGGGATTGATTAATATTCAATCCTACTTTTCCTTTATACTTTTCCCAGATATCTCCAAACCTTGTCTTTTTTTTAGCACACCGAGGATTTTAAAATCCTGAATTTGCTATACTTCTTTCCCAGATATCTCCAAACCTCGTTTTTTCCAGAATTGGTCAGAAGGCCGCACCGGAGTGGCCAAAAGGCCGCGGGTTTCCCACCTCTGAACTAGGGTATCCAATCCCGGAGTCTTTTTGTGATCCCGGGATTTGTTATGTATCGATCTCGGGATTGGACAGTCAATGTGAAATTGTGTATAATTTGAGAAAAGTTTTGGTGCCTCGATTTTTTTTTTAGCTCATTTTGAAAATCTCAAATCCATAGTTTTTTCCAAAATATCAACGTGACTACTTTTTTTTTTAGCTCTTACAAAATCCTATAAATTTTCGGAATTTGCCTAAGATTTCTCAATCCCGAAATCCCGGTATCGCGACCATACCAATACCCGGGATTTCGAGATCGAAAAATTGGACAGGATCCCGGGATTGGAGACCCTAGACTGCTAACCACTGGCCTATATGACTGAAAGTTCTAATTAAACACTTTTATGCCAATTAAATAGAATGAGAATAGTCTTTTCTAAGAAATAAAAGTAACAGCTTTTGCTGACGGACATTTATATTTCCATATATTTTTAGATTTACTTTTACAACTGTAATACTTTGAAAGTAAAAAATAAATTAAAGTGGGCGGAATATTTTCAGCTAACAGTAAATTTATGTCTCCATGATTAGACTGCCCCTTTTGTTAAAATATCATAAATCCTTCCAAAATTAATATCGTTAGCATTCAAATACTCACGATCCCATACGCTAAATTATTCAGGAAGTAAGGAGCTCTCTAATCATGTAAATAGGGATTTATGAAGTAAGTAATTTAATTCATTACACGTGTTTTGGACATAGTAAATATTTTTCACCCTTTTCGCGACATGTTTCATAGTTAACTGATAAAATGTCGAAACGAAATGTTGGAAAGAACGATTTACGTGATAGATAAATGTTTTTTCATGTTTACATCAGCGATGTTAAACTGATGCTTTTTCGTGGGCCAAATAAAATATAATTAGTTTTTGGTGGGTTGCTCATATGAAAAATAAACACCTTACATTATATATTTTTATATTAACGACTAGCAATTTTGTCGACCCGCATCGAAATTGATCGGAAACTTTCTACGAAAAGCCCTCTTCCGGTTTTTGTATCATTCTAACTCCCCATAGTGAATGAGTTTTTTTATCACATTCATTTGATTGTCGAAACTTCTAATGAAATTTCAAGCTTTATGGCATCGTTAATTTACGTTCAGTTTATTCAATCAATACATCAGTGAGGAAAAAAAACAAATTTTGTTTTGCGTTGCTATAATTTATATTTAAATGTCACACATTAATACAGATTTGATAACTATTGGTAAGATGAATTTTTAATTGATTAACAGAAATCTCAGAAATTATAAATGAAATAAAGTGTTTTGTATGATTGGAAATAATAAAATTATGTTCAATTGAAGTTTGTAGATGGAAATGTAAGATCATATTTAATAACAATCTCAAAAACATAGAAAATCAAGCAAGTTAATTGTAATGTTAACGAGACATTTTAGCCTTTTGGCTGCTGTAGAAAAAAGTACGTTTCTACTTGGTACGTCGGTTATAATTTTTAATTAGTTATTGAATTAGTTATTGACGAGGTAACTCGTCTCTTAAGGGTTGAGCACGAAAAATTTGAGGAGATATCTCGTCTGTGGCCGCCATCCATTTAAGAGCGGTAAAGCCTCTATGAACCATAGGGATAAAATACTTAAATGCAAAAATATGAGGATAGGGTTTTCAATTATTATGAATGACCTCTTTATACATTGTAACCGGAAATACTTCGATGATATCGGTGATGACGATAAAGATCAATACTATTGTTTTATATATAAATTAAAAACACAATTGCTTCGATTAATTGTATATCTTTCACCCATTATATCTCCTACTTTTGGGAAAGCGGTAAGTGGCTCAAGTCACTTAATATTCATTTTTTATATACCTATATATTTTTCATTAAATTTTGATATAAGCAATATTGAAATCGTTGTAAATATATTTCTCTGTTGTGGACATTCAAATGACTGTTATTAATTTTTATTTTTACAAAATCACAAACGCATATTTTTCTCAGTAAGAATAATTGTGTTTTCAATTTTATTTAGCTCTGCAAAAATAATTACGTTACGGACCTTTTGGTGGATAGCGTTAATCAGGCGCAAAAGCAAAAGGAAAACAAGATTAAAACAAATTTCTACGACTCTTAATCAAAAGCAGCATTTTCATTTTGTTCCGTGATTATTTTAATGTAAATTCGGACAGCTACTGATATTTATTATTATTTTTACTGCTTCAAAAATAATTTTGAACTAAAAACACAATAGCTTTTACAACAAAGAAATACCAATCTTGAATATCAAACGGTAATAAATATAAGATACTGAAACTAAGTTCAGCCTTTGTCTTTTGATAAAACATTCAGTTCACATTCGTAAAATTTATAAAACAATCATACTTTTAAATAAATCAATTTTTAATATTTTTGGGATGGACGTGTACATGTGATGTCTTTTCTACTCAAGTTGACTTCAAATGATTTTCGTATAAAAATCTCTTTGAGAAGCAAAAAAATGATAAAGTAACAGACTTTTTTTTTGATTTTGTGAGGGATGCGTAGATTAAGGAACGTAAAAGACAGCGCCCTGTCTAATTAGTGGTCATGGAGAGACTTTGAAATTGGCTGGGCCAAGTGCTGCGGATGCCTCTGGAAAGCCTTAATCCTGCCTGCCTCTTCTTTCGACCGGTGGGATTCCGGCGTCCTGGACGACTGTCGGGTACTCCGATACGCCAAATATTTACAAGATTTTATGATCATACGAGATCAATTTGATGAGATTTTTTTGTAAGTCACTTGAGACAACCAGACAAAAATTGACTTTACAAACAATCAAGTATTAGGTTTCAAATTATAATTGAAAAAATCTAAATTTGACATTGACTTTACTGGGAATCAAACCCAGACCTGCGTGATTCTTAAAACAACTTCCAACCAACTATACCACAGCGGGAGACTTTATATGAATCGTATAGTATCAAAAGTAGAACTGTCCCATATATGATGTTTCTAAGCTAGTATTTACTATAGCTGATCTAAGTTTAGTTCAGTCAATATTCAGTGAAGTGAAGTCAAATAGCTATCAACAAATAATAAAATTGTGTAAAATAAATATGTACAGTGTTAAGATGTAAATATTTTTACTGATTTTTAGTAAAAAATAAATGATGAAATGTTTCACAAAAAAAGATAATCTGACATTACTGGGCTCAAACGGATGACACAAATTTTAACATTGTGTCTCTTGTTTTTTTTTTTAAAGTACAATACTATACTGCTTATACTTGTAACTCTATATTACTTTCTTATAAAGAAAACTTTTTCATTGGGAAACCGTTAAATCGAGAAACTACAACAGCGTTATAAAATAATTAGTTACTAACAATCACCTTATGATATTATTTTAATGTTTATTTTAGGCTCGTATTTTTCCGGTCAGAATTTATATAACATTGATCAGAATTTATATTAAATGGTCATAATATATCGTTCAGAATAAATAGTCTAAATTTACATGAAATAAAAAAAAACTAACCAAAATATTCTGACCGTATATATTTTTATTCTGGCCGTTCATATTTTTATTCTGACCAAAAATTGATTTAAATTCCGATCATTTAATTTGTTTCCTTTATTTTATAGTAGTTAAGTTTGTTATGTTCGAAAATGGATCATTATATTTAGCTTCCGATAATGTACGATAAAACCTAAAATAAATATTTAGTATTTTAGCTGATTACAAACGTGCCAAATATGTTTAAATAATATATGAATCTCATATTTTTGTATCTAATTGATTATTATAAAGTTAAAAATTAATAATATACGTTGTCAGAATACTAATTGGATTGGCATTTTTGGCACAACCATAGGTAAAAAAAACAGTGTAATTTACTTCTACATTTTTTTATACAATATAATTTAACTACTTAGAATAGATGCATAATACAATATCTTCGCTACTATTGTAACATCCTAACTTATATTGAAAAATACAGTTTTATCATAATAAATTGAATTTGTGTAGTTCCAGAAACTGTGCCAAATAGGTCTTATTAAGTAAGTCTTCAGAAAAAATAAGTTTACGTTTAAACTATTATGCATAATTACATTAGTATTTTCTAAGCCAGTATTTATAATTAATTTAATGTAAGTGTAAACATGATTCTTAAAAAAGGGTTTATCCGAAATAGCTATATATGTAATTTGTAAAAAAAATATAGATATTGATATTTTTTTACAATATTATCAGACAAGATTAATGGCCGAGAAATGAGTCATCACGTTTTTTCTTTCATTCAATCAATAATATCTAAATGATTAAAGTATAATTAAATCCTAATAAATCTAGTATGAAATAATTGTACAGGGGTGGCTTAATCGTAGCAGAATGAGCATTAAAAGGGTTCGAGTCCCAGTGCGAACAACATTTTTTCCAAGGATGAGACGATTTATGTTTGAAGGCATGGGTGTTTGCGATATCTAAATATTCATTCCCACATCCAATCCTGAAATAATGGGGCGTAGCGAGAATCATTGATTAACCACTATACCTATACTAGCCTTATTCTTCTATCTCTACTACTCTCTTTAAAAAGGAGAGGTTGACCATCTGAATATAAAACAGTTATCTTAGAAAAAAGATCTGTTAAGATACCTCCTTTAGGAGACTATATACTCTACATTGGGAGCGGACATGGATACAAAAAATAAGATGATGCTAATAAAATATAAAAGGTATTTTTTATTCCATTTTCAAATCAAATATAAAACTGTTTATTGTACATCCCACTGATTTTTTATTTACAAAATAATGTTGTGGTAAAAAACATTGAAGAAAATATTTACAAATCATGTAAACATGTGAGATGAAATTGTATGATTTAGTTATACCTACGCAAAGCTTTGTAAATATGAACGAACGATTTATATCATTCAGTAGGAACATGTACGTTGAAGTATTTTAAAATATTTTTCTCAGAATATTCATTGCTATTCTATTTACTTTACCGTCCCCAAGGAGAACCATTCTAATACACTCGATGATCAACCACCCCAAGTAAATAAGGTACTGTTTTCAAAAATACAATTATATTCAGGGGCGAATATTTATTTTTTATTTTTTACAACAATCTATAGGATATATTTTAAGTATAATAAAAACCAGGGCTGTGGAATCGAAGTGCGAGTCATAAATTTGTTACGACTCAGACCCATTCTTAAAAAAAATATTCAATGATGTGTATTCAAACCACAATCCATACGCTGACTAAAGGAGATTGATGGTATACACCTGTGGAGGAGAACCTGCGGCCTTTTGACTTGATCAGACAATTCTGATATTTTTTTTAAATGCGTAAATTTTTGTGATTTTGGATTTGAAAATTCTTGGAGCCCTAAAAAAGGTTTTAGAAATTGTTTCAAAAATCCCATGATACCCTAGTGTCATTTTTTTTACTGCGGCCTTATGTTGAATCAGATAATTGAATATGGCCTTTAGAAATGAAAAGGTGCCCCACTCTTAGTACACACACACACACACACATACACATATATGAAATGATTGACAAATTTCTTTGGAGTCGGAGCTTTTTTTTTTACCCGACCCTACAACCCTGCTAAAAACGGACTGGACAGAATTTTCGAAAAAAAGTTTTTAATGATGTGAAAATTTTAAAGGTAAAATCGTATTCATTCATTCATTCAAATTGTATTATTTAACTTTCAGAATGATGTTTTAAAACATTTTTTTGCCCAAAATGAGATTTTGTTATATTTTGTTTTCCCTATTTGTTTGGTGAGCAAGATGGAAAAAGTTCTTTTATAGAGTGGATGTTGTTAATAAGAAAAATATAAATACAGAATCGGGCACGCTGTAGATATTTCTAGTTTAAAGTTTTTTGATAGCATATTATTTATGTGAAAAGTTTCACGAGTATCGAGAAAATTGGTATTTGGGTACTTAGTTCAGAAGTTTTTTTCCCGGACAAATGCATTATTACTGGAATTCCTGATTCGTGTAATTACGTTGAGTTTGTTTCATGATTTATTTTATATAATATATCATTTATATATCCATTCTATATCGACTTTGGAAATGAAAAAGGACGTAACCGACAGTTTTTTCAAAACAGCTTTATTCGATAATCACAATGTATACATACAACTTGATATACGATCTGTCAAAATGATGTAAGCTGAAAATGCCAAATTAGTATTTAAATTGAGCTTTAACAATTGTAAATGAAGGGCATGTGGAAATTGCGATCAGGAAAAAGGAATTTTTTGAAAAAAATATTCAATTATTATCAGATAAAGCCAATTATGTCGGGCAGCGGTTAGCGTTGTGGGCTTCCGTGTCGGACTTCACGGGTTTGAGTTCCAGTGCGAACAGCATTTTTTGATTGAATTAACTACTAGTTCTAGTCATATTCTAATATTTTTACCACTCTCTTAAAAAAGAGAGATTGAGAAATTAAGTAACAAACAGTTAACGAACAAAAACTTTTGTTCGGAGCGGATATGGATTGAAAAAAAATGTATTGTCATCAAAACAAGATATTCTATCAGTGGCGGTTCTAGGTACTGGGCTAGGTGGGCTAAGCCCGACCTGCATTTTTCACCCAAAACTTTAGATGGCTGAATAAAAATGAACAGCAATTCGGCCGCTGAACAAAATAAATACATTTATAAGCGTCACTAACCTTCCCCAAATGAATATAATATCTTTGTTTAAATTTTCCTCTATCAATATAAGACAATGGCATGTCTACCTACAATAATATTCTCGATTGTTTTTTATTACAATTTTAAGCTGAGCCGGCATAAAAAAAACAATAACCCTATAAATAATTCATAGAGAACCTTCAACGTGACGTCAGTCTGGCAACACCTATGTACATGCTATTGGTCAGGGGCTACCGCTTTCCAGCCCAAAACCATAGACAATATTTCTTTACACTGGAACGCAATCTAGCACGATTCGATTTTGTTTGTATTTGTATGTACGGAAACGTCATCAAACACACAGGACTGTATTTCAAATTTACTGGCTTCTGTCATTCATCGGGGGCTAAATTGGAATTAGTCCATGGCCCATACAAACATACCAATATCTTTGTATTTTATGAAAGTGACAGATATCGAATCTCAGTGACAGTTCTGTATTGCTTTTTTTACTTGTTATTTCACTTTGAAAGAGACAAATTTAAGGTCACGTATTATTATTTCTTACTTACATTAGCATTGATTGTATTATATAGTAATTTATGCTTTGCAGTAGTGTCGTAGTATTTGTTAATTTGCTTGTAGATTAATGTATAAGATGAAGTGGAAGCATGCAAAATTTCGTAAATAGTATACAATGCTATGCTTTTCTCTAGCCCACCCAAGATTTCAGGTCAGGAACCGCCACTGTATTCTATTGAGTTGTTTTTCATCTCGCTCGATAATGACACTTTTGAGCTCTCAATCAAAATGCTTGCTCCATAGTGGAAATGCAAAACATTTTATTTTAATTAGTTTTAAAAAAGTCTCCGCCGTAACAGTGAGCTTCACTGCCGTGACCAGGAGTCGAACCTGGGTTACCACGGCCACAACGTGGGGTCCAACACTAGACGATCACGGCTGCTGGAGAACTGATTCACGATGAAATAATAAACATTTTAATTAATTTATATTGAATGTTATGCAGAGCGCGAAAGACCATTTCAAAATAATTTTACTTACATAACTTCGCCACCAGTTTTCTTGTTGTTAGCAAGCACTTCATGACTGAGCACTTCGGATTATTAATAACAAAGCGAAATCAGATGGTCAGTAAATATAAAGTAAACATGATAAAAACTGTTAAGGGGGTTTTTATTTATTTGAAGTATTGCGGATTTGTTGGGTCCATAGTGTAGTGTTCAACGTTGTTCGCTTCTGTAACGGATCTCTCGGATTTGAAACCCAGTACAAACAGCATTTTTATGATCGAAAGCATGGGTGTTTTTGACGTCTAAAAAATCTCTTCCCATCACCATTACAATCCTAAAAATAACAAAGCTTAGCGATTAGTAAACCATTAGTTCTGTCCTAGCCTTATCATTATATCCCTACTCTCTTCGAAAACTTGAGGTTGAGTTAATTAGTAACAGGCATTTCTGTTTGAAAAACTTCTGTTGAAGGTATATCAATATATAAATAAGTTTAAAATGTTTATTAGATGGATAGAAGAAGAAGTAGATTCTTTGTTATTTATTTGCATACGAATCATAACAGAACCACTGTTTTATTTAGTATTTTCTTTTCACTGGATAATTTAAAACCTTTATTTATTTTCATTTTATTAAACCTGATGACTTTTATTACTGAATAAATTGACATAAATATTCAAGCTTTCCGATGTGATAAAAATGAATTCTAAATTTGAACTATAGACAGCCAAATACAACGACAAAAATAAAAGCAAAACAAAAGACAATAGGTAACCCAAATTGTCATCTGTCAGACGTCTGGCTCGAAATAATTTCCCAATACAAGTTTAGATTACTTTTGTTAAATAAGTTTTTTTTATATTTACCGACTGGCGTGATAAAATTCATTATAAACTACAGGCTTCTAAGTTAAAGTGCTTACATAATAATGTAATTATATCAAGTAGAATTATGCAGTGTTTTTTGATTGTTTTTAATCTAAATCAAGTTGATTGTAGAGAATCTACATGGTGCTATAAATAATCAAACATCGACATAGTGTTGTTTGGCATGTAACATTGCGATATCAAGAACTATGTATGTTCGCTCCTAATGTAGGACAATTGGACTCCATATGGAGCTTATTTCAAACGGAGTTGTTCTCTTTTTTCAAATTAGGTAAGGATGAAATGATTGTGCTCGGATATGACAAGAGATAAGCTAACCACTCTTTCTATAACCTTAAGTTATAAAACTGTTGTAACAGGGATTTGAACCAGCGAACATTGTAACCGAAGCCAACGAGGTTGGCCACTAGCTCAGCGGGTAATCAATTTGTTTTCATTTCATTTTAATCGTGTTCTATACTACTGTGGAGCATATAGACGCTTAATAGAGTGTAACTCCTGAGATATAATCCGAACGAGCAAAACCGTTTGCTGTGGTCCGTCCTCACACGGGCCTAATAGGCCACGCTGACTTGATTGCAACCAAAGCTAATTTCACGGAATTTGTAAATTTTGCCAATTTATATGGAGATCAATAAACTCGTCTATATCGAGGAGCCCTCAGTATACGGATTACACACATGATACTAAATATAAACTTGATTTAAGTGGCTGAGCTAGTCACACTTTTCATATTATTTTCTTTTTTTCAAGCACACTAGTGCATAGTTCAAAATCAGTCTTATGTTCGGGCCATGAATGTGAGGGGTATATTCCTTTTTTCTGTCAATAGCGTTGTGGAAGGCGGCTTTAAAACGTTGGCTGCATATACATAACGGGTAGTGGTGGGAAACCAACAGATTATTCTAATAACACCGCTTGTTAGCTTTTCAACCTCACTATTTATAAGAGAGCTGGGATTCAAATATATAGAGAGATCTGCAACTGAAGCCAACGACGTTGACCACTGAACCATAAACCCAAAACGGTGATGAATCTTTATCTTCTACCCGCATGCTTTTATTTTTACCTTCCTTAGAAAGGGTGGTTAAGCAACTTAGTTAAAAACAGTTTTTGCTTTATACGTGAGATTTATTTCTTTTATAATGTAACTAATGATTAAAGCATAGTAACGATCATTGATCGGCAACAAATCAACTAAATACGTCTTTAAAACCTTTCATTCTTTTCTTGAGGAAGACTTCCGAAGATTAAGCTGAACAATGTTAAAGCAGCTACTACCTATTGGAAGGTTGATTCTGTGCATTGTAAAAATAGTTAAAAACATAAATTTCGACTCTTTCAAGAATGACTATATTGTCATTTAAACCTTGAACAAGCCGAAAGAAATATGTGATCAGGTACATTTCTTTTCGATTTTTTCAAATGCTCAGACTTTCGTTATATCCATTTAAAATTAAATTGTGAGTTTTCAATACAAGGCGCGTCTTTGGCTCAAAATAAATGTCGAATCATTACGAAACGATATTTTCTAAGTATTCACTTTTGGAATAATTTTATTTACTTATATAATATTCTCTGGATATAAATATAATGTTTGAGATTGGAAGGATAATATGGACCAGCGTTACGTAATATTAAAGTGAGGTATAATAATATTATATCATAATCATATCCAAAAAGGTCGTATAACTTATTATCACAAATATCCGAGGGCTAAAATGTTTATATCATATCTGAACGTGTTATTTGGATTTTCCGAGAGAGAGCTCAAATCATTACGCTTCATTTGATATTTTTGATTGGTTTTCAGTGATAATCCCTCAGTGATCGTGCATAGTGTTTAAATATATAAATCGCGTGCAAGCGATACTTGTAAACAATTAATTATTTTTAATGATCATGAGTGTAACACAGGACGAGAAGGATTGGGATTTGTTGTTATTTGATTACCGAAAAAAAATGTATTTAATAAATAATGTGACACTTCCAGGATACGCTTGACATATTATTGGAACGTTATAAAACATTATTTAAACAACGTATCATTGTCACGAAATACAGTTTTTTTTTCAAAATCGGTATCGCTATACATTAAAGAGCTATTCCATTATTTTAAGCTTTGATCAACAATATATTAATAATAATAACCATTGCTTATTGGTGACGCTTTTTGCTCCCTATCAATGTACTTAAATAAATTGTTTTTTCAACAATGTATAATATTTATTTCATTTTTTCAACCCATGCTGAATTACTAAAAAGGTTAGTCGATTAATTTGATAGCTAGCATTTCTTTCAATTTCACTCGTTAAAGCCCTCCTGTCGGAAAGGGAGATCGAAAAATAAAATTTCCTCGTTAAGAAAGTACAGTTTAAATACAACTGATTCAAATTTGAATTATTTTATAAATAAAATAATTACTGAACAAACTTGCCGTAGCAAACGATAATTCTCAGAAAAAGAAATGCCAAACTAGTTTGGTATAAAATAATAAGAAGTTTTGTTTATTTATATATTGTTAAGATGCAATATTTGAAAGGTCATAAAATATTTAGAATTTAAAATATTATATACAAAACTTTCAATCATTACCAGGACCGGTTTCGTTGGTGAAAAATATTAACTAACAAGTTATTACTAAATTGGATTACTTCGTGCGAAGGTATGTAAACAAATAAATTGCTTTAATAATTACAGTATTTTAGGTATTGAGAACTTTTAAGTGTCAATCATTATTTTATAATTGTATACAAAATGTACATTGCAACAATGCGGCTCTGCTTAAATGTACAATTCATTTTAATGTGTTTTGAGTGTTGATTATTATTTCAAACATTTTCGAATGCATTGATATTGAAAGAGGACGCAGGTAAAAAATAATATTTACACATCACAATCATTATTTTATTTTTAAAGTGCTTCATTTCATATAAGCCTCAAAGTGAAATATACCAAACAATCGTGTCAAAAACAGTGACGTGCATTTAATCATTTGATAAATTGTGCTGTGGTTTTTCGTACACTGGCTTGAAAAATTGGGTCATATCTTATTATGATTAAAAAACTCAATTTAGGTAATGTTATTTTATATTTTGTTTACGTATTAGAACATTTTATGTACCATCGCCTTGGGTAAACAAGGTTCCATCTGAAAAAACTAAAACTGTGCAGGAGAAGCAATTTAAGATTTCAAAAGATGTAATTTTTTGTAGAAACAATATTTTAGTTTAAAAGTAAATTATTTCGAAGTATAGATATAATCAGAACGAAGTGTATATCTAACATGTTAATTTTAATTAAATGTATTAATTATATTAGCATATTTATAATAGATGAAACTGGAAACACTGGTGCTCTCAACGTTCTGAAATAGCCGAAAAAATTCAGCAGATAGAAAACCTGGGTACAATAATTCATGTTGGCATCGAACATTTTTTTTTTTTTAAGCAATCTGTATGAGGATTTAACTAGCTCAACACTCGACAATATTATGTCTCCCTCTTTCGAATGTTACATTTGTTTCATTCGCACCTGGGATACCCGTTGGAAACAAACTTATGCAATTACGTACGCGAATGAGAGAGTTAACCGTTTCTAAGATTGTGATTTTCTACACGCTGATTTTTCTAGTTATGCATGCAGATGGAACTTTGTTGCTCTATAAAAAAAATCGTTTGTTTTTATGATTGAACATTTTTCTTTTTTGAATAATGATGGATTTAATAAGATTTTGAAGATTTCTTTATGCAGATAGAACCGCTTTTTAAATGCGAATAAAACTGCATTGAAAAGTCATTCTGTGAAAAAAATGTAAATGAAACAATGCTTACCCACAACGACGGTATGTCAAATTCATAAAGCATTTTTTTTTTCTTGTATATTTTACTTTTATTTCTATATTGATTAAAATTTACAGGCTTTAACCAAATTCTTCTATTTTATACGGTAAATTTTATACTTCAATAATTCGTCGGAAACAGTATAACTAAAATCTTCTGACAAAACTCGTACACAAATAACGTTTTCAATCAGAAGTGTTTCTTTCTTATTTCTTAAAGAATATTTCCAAAAAGCATTTGGATTTATGTTATTCTTGGGCTTATCTCAATACCCCAATAAAATTCAATAGTATCTAGGAGTGTTCGGTTGTAGTGTGTTTAATATATATAAAAAAAGATACTGTTAATAATTCAATAATTTTGGATATTGCATTTTTCAGATTTTTGAAAATCGTGCTAGCCGTTAAGCTTTGCCTGTGCCAACTTTTGAAATTACCCAACTTGTGAAATTACGTCATATTGAAATATCATAAGTATGATGTCTCGAAAGGTAAGCATGGTCGCTATCTTCTACACAGAATGATTTGAGATGTGTGAATAACCCCTATAAATATTTATAAAAGGCATGCTTTTGGATTATCGTTCGTATTGCATTGCTTATAAATTTCAATATCCTTTAAAAGTAATTATTATTATACTTTTTTAAATACTTAAACCTGGTGTATAAACGTAAACATAGAAGTAATAAAACGCTTGTGGTCAAAATGGAAATAAAATAACGAATCATGATATAAATGTTTTCAAATAGGAATATCGGTTTTTTTAAATGCTTAAAATAAAAATATTCATAAGTTCAAGCTTGTAAATACAATTTGACAGTACGTGGTTGAATTGTCCGCTTGTCGGGTGTGGTGGTCATATCAGTTGGCTTCCGTGACGGATGTCACGGGTTCGAATCCCTGTGCGAATAGAATTTTTTTCAATCGATTTATAGATTTCTGTTCGAAGGCATGGATTTTGGTAAAAAAAAAAAACTAGAAATTCTCTCCTGTTCTTCCAGTACTACATAATAGGTAATATAGGCGAGAGTGATCAGCTCATTATTTATCTTGCCGTTGCCGTATCAGAGAATAACAAGTAGTTCTCTTAAAAAAACTTTAGTATATAGAACTCTATTTAAAGGCCATATGCTCTATACATTGATAACGACCATAGATTATTATCTATAATTATGTTTAAAATAGATAAGGAGTTTAATAATTGCATTAAATAGTGTGCCGATGTATACATATTGTACATATGTCTTTTCACACATGTCATCAATATTTCACAAACCTTGGCTTTTATTCATAGCAATACTTAATTAAACACAAAATTTCAGATAAGAACCAAATTCTTAGATTATATTTAGTTAATCAATGTGTGAGTGTTTTTTTTTTCAGATTCAAGACATTCATAAAACTCACCACTGGCCTAATACGGCCATCATAATTTCGATGAAGTTGTGGTTAGGACTTGTGAAAAACCAGGGTCCCGGTATTCACAGTCTTTTTTCAGTACAGAAATACCGCTTTTTAAAATGGAAAAAACCGCCATTTTGGTATTAAAAATTGACCAACCGCCACATACTGTAAAAAATTGTTCGCGATGAATTCAAATATTTTAAATCTGATATGAGTTAAATCAATATTTACAGGTTCCTGAATTGATAGCCTTTCAATGATGTATTATTATTTTTGAGAAGCCAAGTTGTTTATCATAGTGATGTACTTTTTAATGACAGTATAAATATGACATATCGAAACACGTTTTTTGCATGAAACTATCGGTATTTACATATTCGTCTGGTATTGCAATCCACAGTTATGGCCAGTCCTGAGATAAATGATTTATTTAATGAAACTGGTAAACGATTTATCATCCAGAATATACTGTTTCAATATAGCACGTCTATTACGTGTTATACATTGTGGAAGTTTACAAGTATAAAAAGCTACCAAATACTTTTTATATTATATGAAAAATAATAATAAAAGAAATAGTAAATAACAGTGTATTTTCAGAAAATTAATTGGTTTGGTTGAACAGCGATTTCTCAGTTAAGTACAAAGTTTTTTCAGGGAGTCTCTTGTAGAAAATTGTTCTTTGAAGCGTTCAGAGCTTTCGAGTTGTGTTTACCTCCCCAACAAACCTTTTCTCAAACAATAAAGTGTTGGATAAAACACTATTTTTATTCGATCAGGGCTGAAACCTTAAACGCTCTCACGTTTAGTGTATGGTCGTTTCTTTCTATGGCGTCTTTTAGTTTGACACTTTTAGGTTAACGATTCGGAAGACGGTGGAACAATTTATATGCAATTACTTCATAGAAAGATTTTATCAAAAAATTCATTCGTCGATGGAAGCAGTAACAGTAAAAAAATGATTTGAGAAAACATGCAATTATCATTGTTTAGTTTTTATACAGTATTGCATGAATTTAAAAACAATTGCCATTGATATAATTAAAGATAGTTTCGTCTAAGAGTGTTCGATGGAACTTCAATATCAAATTGAAATCGTTCAACTGTATACACTTCCACAAATTTTGTCATTTGGGTCCCTTATTTTGCTTTTCGGCATTTTCAGGCGTTCAAGTAAGTGCACAGATAAATTTGAATTGACTATTGATAAATAAATCATTTGTCTGTAATGAAGAATTTCAAAAAATCTTTCTATGATATTATAACATAAATTAAAATTTGATTTGGAAATTTGAAATAAATAACGACACCCGCTCATGTAAGTATTTAAATATTATATGCGTATATCGCAGTGAATTTATCTGAAATAATGTTATAGGTACAAAGTAAGTTATGAAGATTTTTTTAAATTTCAATAATATATTTACTATCATCACGAGTATTGTCTTCATGGAAAAATGAATTATTTAAAACAGGTAAAGATCCTTAAATTTGAATCGTTCAAATTATGAACATTCACACTGATTTTGTCACTAACCACCCGCGTTTCGCCTTTTGGCATCTTCAGACGTTCAAGTGCACGGATGAACTTGAACTGTAAAGAACCTTTTATGAAATTCATTATGTCGATATGATTCTTTGTAATATAATAATAAATATTATAGTACTTAGTATTGTATATTACAAATAGCGTTTCTCATGAATGGAAACTAGGGTATCCAATTCCGGAGCCTTTTTCCAATCCCGGGATTTCGGGATTGATCCCCTATTTTTCGGGATCCGGGGATTGGGATTTTCTTACCGAGGAATTTGAAATACTCAATTTGGTATACTTTTTTCACCGATTCTCACAAAAGCTTGTTTTTTTTTCGCTCACCGAGGAATTTGAAATTCTCGATTCGCTATACTTTTTTCCCGATTATCACAGAACCTCGTTTTTTTTTTAGCTCACCGAAAAAATTTATATCTTGAATTTGCCAATTTCGTGTAAATTTTCGGGTTTTGCTGAAAATTTTGAAAGGTATCGGAAATTGAAAGGGATCGCAGCCATCTCAATCCCGGAATTTCGGGATCAGAAAATTAAACGGGATCCCGGGATTGGATGCCCTAATGGAAACCACCTCAAAGGTACTATTCCTATTTCTAACCAGGTCTTATAGATTGTAGCACATTAACACACACCCTGCATCGCAAAAATGTGTAACTACAAGCTAACTCGTTAATTTTTGAAAAACTATTTTTTTACTTGTTATTTTTTTGTATATTCTGAGAGCATGATTCTAGGTTATTGTTTTAAAATTTATTTACAAGGAATTATTGGAAATATATTTTTATAATTTTGTGATAAGTTTTGTGCGCCCCTAATCCAATATCAGTGATACTGATCACTTCAGCCGGGATCGGAGCACGTCTCAACATTTAATGATCCAACCACCGTAAACTTTTTGAAACTACAGAGCTTACCCAAGCATTTTCACGCGCTTCAATCTACGGGCTTAAAGCTCCGTAGCAAAGCCTTTCGTCCATGATTGATAAGTTCGCAACGACCTATGACACTTTATAACATACTAAAATGCTATAAAACACAAAAATTCTTGATCTTCTAACCAGACATAAACAATGTATTAATATTATAACATTTTTGTTATATATCTATTTGAATCGCAATTCAATCGTTTCAATTTCATTGTCAATATTTGTTTAATAATTAACATTTTTTTTCGCTTTCTTCTACAATATTTATTCAATGTTAACTCTTAAGCATACTAATTTACAAAAAATAGGTCATCAAAATAATGAATAAAAAAAATATTATGATAAATAAATACTATATTATAATAATTAATTATTCAGACAACACTTCAATAAATTGATTGAATTAAAGTAACGATAATAATAAAGGTTTGAAACATATTTGTAAAGTAAAAGCTTGCACGACAGAAAATCGTAATTATAGAATACATATGTATCATGATGTGTTTATAACTCCAAGAATTCCGCTTTAAACATGAAAAAGCAGTTATTTTTTATAACGATTTTTTATGTATTTTCGATAGATTTGGCTTTAGCTTTGTGGAAGTTAATTTTTAATATAAAATTTTAATTGATAACTTTGTTGCTGCACTTTTTGCGTTACAAATCGTGACGTTTTTTGTCTCTTTAAAAGGTATCATTGTCAGGCAGAATATCACATCTTATTCGTAAGAACTGCAATATTCCTTCTGATGACAAACTTAAAAAATGATTTGAATAGTAAAATGATCTTTTGTTACATTTTTCGGGTTACACTATTTATTTCTAACGGGTATTTCTTTTTTAAAGTTAATCATTTATAATGTTGCATATAAAAAAAATGTTTAATAATAAATGGCACATCAATTTGTGTGTTGAAACATTTCTCAGTGAGTTGCAAGCTCTCAAACTTAACGACTGCAATTCACTGGCATACTCTTGCGAAATAAATACTTTGTGGCTTTTTGATGCGATGCGAAAATCAGCCACAACAAATGAAGACTTTCTAACGTCATTAATTCAACACAATTAGCCTTAATGTGAAAATAATAGGCTAAGTTTCATTTCAGAATTAAATTTATTAGGTTTGGATGGTTGTTGTTTTAACTCAAATGCTACAATGAAAACATTTATAATATAAAATTTAATTTAATAACTTTGTTATTTCACTTGTGTTAAAATGTGACACATGCTTCGCTTCTTTAAGAATCATCATCAGACCATCGCAAGTTTTACGAATACACTACAAATTGATTCTTATTCTTAAAATATAAATCACAAAATAAACGACCATGTTTTATTCAACAACGGTGATCCACCTATCTTATTTAAAATGTTATTCACCATGAATATTATTGCCATGATCTGAAAATAAGGAAAACTTTTATTTGACTGTTAAAACCGTAAAAATTCGATGTCGATAATCAATCGATATAAATTATGTAATAAAATTTTCTAATAAATTTGCATTGCGTTACATTCACATTAAAAAAATCTAAAGAGATAAATTACTTTCAGCAAACTATGCAGCAAATAAATTTGCCAATCTTGTGACAGTTTCAATTTATGGTAAACTTTATTCAATTCGGTTAACTTTGGGAGTTTATCAAATACGTCGCAATTCTTTTCGAATTAAAATCTAGTCCGGCATAAATTTGTTTGTTATCGAGCAAACTTTCAAACCAATTTTCTTATCGAGCGTAATCGACATAAAATGATCAATTTTAAAAATAGTTACTAACTGAATTCCTAGAGTATTAAATATTTCCAGAAGATACGATAACTCACGTTGTAATAAACGAAATTTCGGAAGGCTCTTATATTTTATCTTGACAGTCAAATATTTCAGATTGGCAAGATTTAATTAATAACGATAAAATAATTTAATTATTTCAACGCAGATTTTATAAATTAAACATAGGTTTACATCGAATTCTTTTTCGTGTGGAGATATTTTATTTAACTACTGCCTAACAAAAGCGTATGTCGAAGTGCCTTCGTTTATTTCCACTGTCCAAGGGATGGATTAAACTTGTGATTGTCTATCTCACACATGTAATTTTGTAAGATAACTGACGGAATAATTTGGCTATTTCTGAATTTCTATATATATATTTGTTATTTTATGGCGAGAATATTTTTAAGTGATTTATTTACATCTTTCTCAAATATTCTGAAAGTTCAGTTTGCTTCAGAATACTTGATAGTAATCTAATGATTTAAAAAATACTAAAAATAACAGGTATCTTTTAACATCACGTCATATCAACAAATTTTATTAAAAGAAAGGAAAAATTATGAACACTATTCGTCTTTAAGTAAAAGTATATTTTAAATTTGCTTCTATGATTCTTATTTAAAGCGCGATCTCGGTGTAAATGTTTGGTTTTTTTTAAATCAAACTGCTACAGATTTTTCATGCTCTGTTTAGCAGTCACACCAAAAGAGTTTACTCTTCGATCGATACTCACAATCTCCAGTAGCCGTGATCGTCTAGTGGTTAGGACCCCACGTTGTGGCCGTGGTAACCCAGGTTCGACTCCTGGTCACGGCAGTGAAGCTCACTGTCACGGTGGAGACTTTTTAAAACAAATTTATTAAAATATATATTTTTTGCGTTTCCATTATTATTATCAAGTGAGATGAGAAACAACTTTTGATAAAATGTCTTGTTTTGATTGCCAAACTGTTTTGTTTTTTTTTATCAATGAAGTTTTTGTACGAAAACTGTGTGTTACTCAGTCTCACAACCTTTCTTTTTAGGAGAGTAGTAAACATAGAAGGATAAGGACTAGTGGTTAACTAATCTTACGCTACGCTTCGATATTTTAGACGGAATATTTTGACATGAAAAATGCTGTTCGTATAGTGCAGGGGTAGCCAAAGCGTAGACCGCGATCGACTAGTCAATCGCGTGTTACTGTTTAGTCGCCCACCTGTCGATATGTACACATCTCTGTACATACTAAGTTAATATATGATCACTCACACATACAATGGTGGTGGACCGCCGTCTTTAACTTTGAAAAAAGTTGATCGTAGTGAACAAAAATTTGGCCACCCCTAGTATAGGGACTTGAGTCGTTAAGATCCGTCACAGAAGCCAACAACATTGACAGCTGCGCCACAAACCTGACGATTTATCAACTTCTGATCACATGGCAAAGGTATGGGTGTTTGTGATAACCAGACATGATGGTATGGAAAAGCGGTGTTGAGACAATATTTATGTGACAAATAAGAGCTGATTTGGAATCCATCATATTTTGCTATTAGCTAGTTTTGAATCTGTTTTTTCTATGTTGACTTACATACAAAAATAACTTTTAATTTTCACCTTTTCAATAAAACTTATGTACATTTTTAGCATATTTTACCTACTTAGCTAATATTTTTTTATCGCAGGTATAACATACATTAGCGACACGAGTTCTGTGTTAAACTAAATGTGTCGCATTTCTATAAAGTGTTTATTTTTCACTTTATTTTATAACGAAATTCAGAACACAAAAGTATATTTATTTTGTTATAAGAAAGCCATAGTGGGTTGATGTAAATAGGTCGTTGAATACCCTCAGGGCTGTTATTGATGTAGTCGTACACTTATTGATAGATTTATCATACTTTATATTTAGAAAAGAAAAGAAAACAAATAAAAATGATTTTTCACATCGATATGATTAAGTAAATACCCAATGGGTTAAGCAAAGATTTTTCACAACAAAGTTTTAATGTTTTCGATGATTGGTAGTAGGGATTCCAACTCGGATATCTTGATATCCGATATCCGGATATATCCGGCCCTTTTTAATTATTCGATATCCGGATATTTCCCCAAATAGTATTCGTTTTAGTTTTTAATGAAATATTTTACCAAATCGACGAAAGATGATATGAATACTGGGGTATTTACTACCTGAGAGAAACCATTACTTAGGAGTAGTGTTTTTTATTACCTTCCCCAATCTCGGGTACTATGAATATTTTATCTTGTTATCTTAATACTTAAAAGTTCAACGAATCGGCTCGGACTCAAGGCAAAAAGAAACCTTTAATGCCGAAATTTCATTCATTGAAGAAATGCCGTTGCAGTAATCTAATGCAGCTGCAAAATTTCAATCTTTTAATATGATGGAATAGTATTGAAATGTGTATGATCTCTATCTAAGGCATTCCAAAAGTGGGAAAGGATTTAGTCAGGATCAGTTGATCGTGAAACTTTGATCGTGAAAGATCGTCATTTGCGTGCGAGTTCTACAATTCATCACTGAAAACCAAGCAATCGAGACCACTGTCTACATATTAAAATTTTAATAATTTTGTATGAAATTTTAGCCATGTCAAGACGCTCGGAAGTATGGACTCATTTTATGAGAAAAGATAATAAATGCAGCTTGCAACATGAAATGCGAAATTCTATTTTATCTCTCGCGGAAACTGACGACAATACAAATGACAGTACAAATAATCTGAAAATAGATTTTAAATACTTAAATCAATTTTTAAAAAGGACGGAAAAGTTTGACGTGTTGTTTAAAACACTTCTAACAATAAAACCAACATCAACAGCAACGGAACGAGTATTTTCAACAGCAGGACAAATTACTATTAACTACCTGCAATCAATTATAACGTTAAAACATTATTTAAATAATAAATAATTCATTGTTTAATAGATATCATTGCTCAGCAGGTTCAAAGGCATGTCATTGAAACGCTAAAAATATGTTTATAAAAGAAAATTGAATAAAATGACTTCAAAGTTTTCCAACCATAATTGGCTCAAATTAAATTTACGAACAGCTCGGCGAGCAAGGCTGCATTTGCGTTTGTCGATTTTTGTTTACCAGACGCGATGAAAATTTTTCAACCGTAAATAACTGCATTGGAAAACTTTATACACGTTCCCGACACAATAAAAAAAGCAAAAACAGTATCTCACTTTAAAACTAACGTGTTTATTTTTATACCGCTCTAAACAAAATGATACTATGTGAAGGATATATTCTTTAAAATAATATTGGATTTAGTTTAAGTGGATAAACTGTTTTTTTTTTATAGATTAAGTACAAGCATACTTGAAATTCATTTATATTGCTACTACAATATAAATCGACTGTAGAAAAGCAAAAAGAACCCACACAAAAAAAAAAACAAAAGGCACAGAAAATGTTTTTTGATGATTTTGGGCTAGAATCACAATATTAAATATACACAGCCTTGAGGTGGACGAAGATTTATAAACTGGTGTTTTATTTAATCAAGCTAATATTAGTTTGTCGTATACTATGGCGCAACGGTTAGCGTTCCGTGCCCGATCTCACGGGATCTAGTCCCAGTAAAAACAGCATTTTTTCGATAGATTTCTGTTCGAAGGCATGTGTGTTTGTGAAGTCTAAATTTCCCTTTCACGCTTACCATTCTTCAATAACTGGGCGTAGCGAGAGTGATTAGTTAACCACTAGTCCTGTCCTAACCTCATCCTTCTATCCTTACTACTCTTTTTGGAAAAGAGAGGTTGAGCGACCGAGTAACAAACAGTTCCCGTAGAAAAACTTGTATTGAGATACCTCCATTAGAAGGACATATGCTCCATATTGGGAGCGGACATGGATTAAAATATATGTATTAGTTTAAAGAAAAGTTGTTTAAGAAAAACTTATGTGTGAGTCCTTTTTTTGTCGCAATTTTCATTTTCATTTTAATTTTTTATTTCGCTTATAAATTGAGACTAAAAGCTAAATTTTGATATTGATTCCAGCATTCTTTTAAAAGAACGTATATTGAGATCCACTCATTGTAATTATTTAAAAATAGTCATTTTGGAGAGAAAAAAACTTTCAGCTACGTCCTTTTGCCTTTCAAAAGTCGGAATGTAAATTTTGTTTACCAGAAGTAGAGAAATGTAAAATAAGCTGCTACATTCATTCAGTTATTCCCACTTCGAATACTTAATTAACTGAATGAATGGGAAAAGTATGTATTTATTGAGCCAATTCTTTAGTATTAATTCGACAACTTTGTAATACGTGTTTACAGCGGGTTTCGCTCAGCGTATGGAAGCAACTGAAAATACTTGCCTCAACACGACATTGACATTATATATAATTATATTATAAAATTAAAATAACCGGTTCAAAATTCTCCTAAATAAGTATCGCCTCTGAACGATATGATTTATTTGACAAGTGAATAAGAAAGAATATACACATTCAATTTGAATTCGGAAAGGTGTAGATAAGCTATAAATATTACCAATAATTTACTTATTTGCAAACATGTGTGACAATGGTGACTGTCATATTGCTCGGAGTAGAAGCAATGAAATTACTTTTACAGTTCATATTGCGGTAAAGTCAACATCATCAGACGAGGAAAATTTAAGGTTTATTAAATAAGGTAATATAATACACATCTGAAAATATGTACAATATTCTTTGTACTCAAAAAATAAAACATTTTTACTAAATCTACTTTTATGTTATATGATTAGGAACAGGAACACCCATGGTGAGCACTATCAACTGTTTTTATAATGCTCAATCCACAATGCTAATGCCTTTCCACCAAGTATTGACAGTTAACACTCTAAGAGTATTTTTTGTGCGTTTGATTTTTTCCCCACTTTCCAAATAAACAACTTAATATAAGGTGTGTGGAAATCTAAAATGATGTGGGTTTTATTCAATTTTAGTTATTTAAGCCACCTATTTTTGGGTTCGGAAAAGGTTCACCGCAAACAAATAAATTTTCAATGTGTACATAAATATTTAACCACGTTTGCCATAGGCAATAAATGAGGAAAAACAAATTAAATATTATCTCGACCTGCCTTCTCTAAGAAAAGTTTTTAATGAAACAGAGTATTCATAAAAGTAAATAAAATAATTGAAAGAAGGAGAAACTGTGTTTATTAGATATAGTTACTCAAAATAATTGTATTACCATTTTCAACGTCTTTTAGATTGAGTGATCGACTTGCTCAATTATGACTGTAATAATCTTCCTTAAATTTCAACTAATAATAGGATACGTGTTTATAATAATGTGTCATTTATATTTATAATAATGTTAACATGATTGCGCCCTGGACCACTCACAAAAAAGACAGAGAATAAACACGGACGGCATCCTTTATAATATTCTCATATAGCTCCATTGTTCGCATCATATGTTTCTTTCTGCACACTTAAGTATGTACATATAATCAAGTCTTGGGGTTTTTTCTTCTGACATTTCTGACAAAATTTTGAGACATGAATAATACATCTTACGCTGTAAAATCGGCCTTATAAAGAGAGAGAATAAATAATGTACTAATTCCCACTTTTATTTTATAAGATCAGGACCGATTTCGCTCATGACGAGCATTATCAACGAATGTGTGAATCTGTAGTAATCCGGGTGGTGATATCTTCCACAGAGATTAAAAATAAACAATTACTTTTCAACTAGAATTCAGAATCTACCAAGCGAAATCATGAAATAAATACAACGTATTATTTTTAAATATCGCATAAAAAACAGTTATATTTTTATCACATGACTTTTTTATTTGTTTTTTTAGCTTTAAATCCACACGTTTTATTGAAAAAGGCTTGGCGTTTTTGTTTATTCAAGCTTATACGTGTTTTCATACAAGAGCGTTGGTATCGTGGCATAAATGATATGAAAGGATTATATGTACATATAATTAATCCACTATAAAAACCCAACCACCGTAACCGAATGATATCTTTTTTTATTACATAGTTATACTAATAAAAACACAATATTCCGTTGTACCTTATTCCACTTTATTTAATAGGTCAGGACCGGTTTCGCTCATTGCGAGCATTATCAACTGATAAGAAATATAATTTAACAATGCTATTTACTGTTATGATTATATTTCATATCAGTTGAAAATGCTCGCAATGAGCGAAACCGATCCTGACCTATAAAATAAAGTGGAATAAAGTACAACGGAATATTGTGTTTTTATTATTGTAATGCCTTTCTACCAAGTATTGACAGTGAACATCCTAAAAGTGAACATAATTATACGTTTTTTGATCCACACATAAATTTACATTCACTGGTATACTGACTCTAAAAACGACGAGATTCCTTTTAAGTTTGCTATTCTAACAATATTCAGATAGAAAAAAAACAAACTAGAAAGGTAAAAGATTAATTAACAGAAATAAAATTGAGTTGTTGTGTATTTGTTTATATGAGCTCTCAAGAGGTTAAGAAAGCCAAGTAGTAAAATGGTAAAACCTTTTTAATTGACTTTTAATTACAATAACGCCTTTACTTAGTGTTTTGGCGGATTGCATATTTTTATTTTATGGAGATAACACTATTGCAGTGTATGTATATATTTAATAAGCTCACTACACTTTTATGATATTTAAAGACACGTAGAATACTCCATATACCATTTGGCTCACTTTATCTCGTATGGGCTCATATATTATTTAATTTTATTATAATATTCATTCTCTACCCTCGCATGTGTGTGTCTGATCTAGTATAGAAAATGTGCATAACATGGTTCATTGATTTAATGCATAGTGAATCAAATATTGTTTTAATCAATTAAATGATAATCTTCGACCGTCAAGTGTTTATTGAATGACAAAGGCAAACCATAAAACTTTTCATATTTTCATTTTTAAGAATAAAATTATTCATTTTGGATTACATCTGATATGTGTGATTTAGCATGTCTTAAACGGCATAATTAATGCCGTTGATTCTTGTGTAACTATTAAAATGTTTTAGTTAAATAAGATTTTAAATGTCCAGTATGTATAGAGCATTACAAAAACAACCGCAATAAGCTTCTAGAGCTTAAAGCTTCTTTGGAGGTAAAGAACTGACCAACAGTAATAAAGAGTTTTCTACGCTTGCTATTTTTTCATCTTCCTGACATTTCGAAATGAAAACAAAGGGAAACACGTTTGACATTCCATTAATAACTTGAAAAAAATATGCACCACTCAAAGACTTCTTAATACGTTTAGTCGAAAATACAGTACGAAAATAATGTAATTTTTCCGAATTTTGGTAAGAACATATTCGCAAAAAATTATATACTAGGTTCATTTCAAAAAGTATTTTTTCTATTATCATAAAACGAATTGTAAGAAATGGGTGTTCAGCAAAGCTTAACACGTCTAAAATCATTAGCCGGTACGTACAGAGACCACTACAGCAATGATCTTGTCTTCACCATATGCAGAATATTCTTACGAGCAGGGCCGGCGCCACCATACAGGCGAAATAGGCAACCGCCTAGGGCGCAAACCATTAGGGGGCGCATAAATAGAGTATTCAACTTATTTTTATGTACTATAACATTTAATTATTTTTTTTTTGTAATGTTTGTATTTGTTCGTTGTTATTATATACCGTATTATATATGATTCGAAAAACAGAGGATAAGCGACTGAGTAACAAAAAGTTCACGTAGAAAAACTTCAGTTGAGATACCATCATTAAGAGGCCATATGCTTCACGTTGGGAGCGGACATTAATATGTATAAAAAAATAGAATGATCCTGAATTTTTTTTTTATTATTATTTTTAAATAAAAACACGATTTGTTAAAAAGGGGGCGCACCAATAACCGTTGCCTAGGGCGCCAAATAACCTCGCGCCGGTACTGCTTACGAGCATCAACTCTTGAACATTTAGACTGGACGATTGATGTGGATGAGACTGGAAGTCCATTATATCAAGGGATTACTGTATGTAAAATGTTGCAGTTAAAACAAATATAAGGTTTATTCCGTAACGTAACAAAGTTATTCATGTTTGAACTTTTGGCCCAGAAAATTCGACAAAAAAATCATCAGTTTTGCATTAACTGAAGTGTGTTTATAGTTGTGAAAGACATTTTGTGAATTGTTATGAATTTAATTTTAATATGACACTGGGAATCTTTTAAGTGTCTTGCTATTTGTCCTAAATGCAACCAAGTCGGTACAAACATCCGGGCTAAAAAACTGGTAGTCTTATCGTCTTCAGCATTTTTTTCTCGTTTCATGTCTGTACATTTTTAAATGATGTTGTTACAACACTAAATCTATGTAAATTGGACTATCTACCAGCTGACTAAGTTGGCAGAGCTTGGCAACGAAGTAACCATTGCTAATAAAGAATTAGCTAGCTTAGAAATTGCGAGTTGGTTATCTCAATTCACTAATTTGTATTTGATAAATAATATGCACTTCGAAAAACTATCACATCGATTCTACAAAACTAGATCGCTGTGTCAGTTATCATATTGCATACAGATATTAAACGGGTTTGTAAGGGTTGGTTGGGATGGAGGCAGAAAAGGAATCCCTCAACCTACATGCGACGTGCCACCCTTATGCAGCATTGCTGCGCTTCACTTGCATTCTCAAAATACGTATTGTAGAAATCACTCGACGATACGCCTTTGGTATGTGTGTGCTGATTTGAAAATAAAACAGAATAAAAATTGCCAGAAATATATTTACATAACGCCTCGCTTGTGAATGGACAAATATGAACGCATGTCAACAAAGGTGCGCTTTTATTTACCTGCCAACTTTATTGACCACGTACGTATATATCGAGAATGAGAAGCCAAAAAGGCATCGCAATGTTTCAGGAGAATGACATGAAAAAAAAGCTTTAAATAACAGGTGATTTTTGTAATAAAAATTCAGTATATTTTTTACTACGACATTTTTCGATTAGATTTTGTGACATTTAAATTACCTACGCGCTTTTTTATGTCTAAAAAGATTATGTATGTAAAAATGGAACAAAAAACAATGCAAACAAATCTGTGAAAAAAAAACTGCAGTGTACTTACTACATGTAAAATATTACTTCGTCATGGAAATTGTTCGATGACCTTACCAAGCAAACGACTAATCTTCGCGTAAATGTCTCGTGGCTTTTACGAGAATGGAGTGTGGAAAGGACGCACAATAGATAAGCGTTTTATCTTAAATTGATTTTAGAAACAAATACATCATAATTAAATAATTTATTAAAATATCACAGATAAGTTTCGAAACAAAACCATATATTATAAAATATCCATGAAATAAATTTAGTGAGTCGAACTTCACCATCTTACTATGGGACCTTTAATTGGTCATTATTCATTATTATTTTACATACTATATGGGCACGTTAGAGGTGAAGTGAGCCAAGTGGTATTTTTAAAGAAAAAGGTTAGACGCGTTGTAATATTCTACACGTCCTAAAGTATCATAAAATTGAAGTAACCTCAGTAAATAGTGTTAATACGCATTGTAATAGTGTTATCTTTGTAAAATAAAAAAATGCAACCTGCCAAAACCCCAAATGAAGAAGTGATTGTACTTAAAAATTAAATAATAAAGTTTTATCATTTTACTAGTTGGCTCACTTCACTTGTCGAGGGCCCATATAAATGTTATTTGCTATTAAAGTATTAGTAAGTGGTAGCCCAGTTAGTAAGTAAACACGTTAACTTGAAAATATTATCTTCTTTAAGCGGTAAATACAAATAGCTAATGATGTTATACGGTATGATGCTTAAAGCTCTTTTGGCATGAAAGCTGGCAATAAAAAGGGTATTTCTGATCCGAAGCTAACAAGCATACTAATAAAGGTCATTAGAGTGAGCGACCAGTGTGGAAAGCGCGATTCTTCAGCAAACAGGAGAAAAAAGTTGAACGAGAAATATTTTCAGGCCTTTCTAAGCTTTGAAAAACTGTTTTATTTCTATTTCTTCGATAGATTCGGCGATAACTCAAAAAAAAACATTTTTAATGTAAAATTTTATAATGCAAATTATGAGACGTGTTTCGCCTCTTTAAGAAGTATCTTTAAACACAATATCGCAATATTAATATAGTAAAAAAATATTTTTATTGCGATGTTATCAATAACAAAATGAAGGTCAGGTGTTTCACTTTTTTTACAGGATGCAAGGAGGTTACGAATGTTAAGATACCAATCCCAAAAGAAATAATTTTAACAATGGTGAGCCGCCTGTACAAATAAAAAAAAAATTAAAAAATTGACCAATGTTTCATTTCTATAAATAATTTTATTAATTTCCGAAAACTCTTAGCTGTTCTTTTTCAATACTTTATTATTTACTAGGTGGAGTATTTCAATATTTTTATCGAAACTGTGATAATTTTCTACAAGGATTTAGTTCTACAATATTCTGTAATAATTGCAATATATAATTATAGTAATGTTGAAAATATCTTTAATCACCTTTTTAGCATCGCTTTTTGGCCGCGACCTACATACTAAAAAGCTCTGCATGCAAGGCGAAATGTTTGCGGACTTTATGTGAGCTAATGGTGGCCGAAGCCTTCTGAACCCTCCTTTCTGCTCGACGGGCGTGCTCATTATAACCATTAGTGTATCTACAACCATTGACGTTCTAAGTTTTTTTTTATCAACAAGAAAATAATGAAATTTAAATATTGAATCTCTATCATAACGTGTTACACCATTTTTACACAGCTTCTTCCACAGCATTGAAAAATATGTCTTTTATTGTTTTTAACGTATTTTAATGAGAATGTGAGATTCATTTTTTTTAATATTATGATGGTTGGAAGATAATTGATTAAACTGAGATTTATCTTTACTTAATGAAGTTTCCAAGTTTTGGCCGTTGTTTCAGTGAAACTTCTGCTTTCAACATGTTTTGCCTTTTCTTATTTGGTCTTATTTAATCCCTATCTGCAACATATAGCCGCCACGTTCTGTCTCCATTATTCTTTTTCTCCCGTCAATTGCTTTGTTTACTTCCATGACATACCAGCATTTTAAAGTTTCACAGAGTAAATTTATAATAATTCTGGTCAGAAGAAAAGGCAAATAAGATTAAGGTTCTCCAAAAGCACCCGCAGCACAAGACCAAGCCAGTTTCAACGTCTTTACATAACCAATGACGTAACAGGACGTTGCCTTGTAAATAATCTCTAAGTTCCTCACGACATCAAACTACCCCATCTCACCTTCAATAACTGATGCAAGCATATATTCTCTAAGTTCCTCACGACATCAAACTACCCCATCCCACCTCCAATAACTGATGCAAGCATATATTCTCGAAACTCATACGGTGTTTTTTAGTCATCGTCAGGAGCCATAATTTGCTACCTGAAACATGACAGGCTTAGTTACACATCATTTTGGTATTACTAGCGTTTGTTTTCATAACAATGCGACCTGAGTAAGTTCAAGACCCGTCAATTGTCTCTTGGATGCCCAAAACAGATATGTCGAAAATTACAACATCATCAGCACATTCAAGGTGATACAACTTCAGATCGGAAGCATAAGCTATACGCCAATCAGGCAGAATTGACTGATGAAGTATATTTATGAAAATAATAATCAGGAAAGTTACAAGAATACCTTTCGTTAGTTACGAAGCTTATCGTCTGTTATGCCACTAGATCTCGCCGTATAAATTCAATGAGTGTGACAAAAGTAGTGGAGAAGAGCTATTTGTATACAATAAGATTTTGTTTCCAGTAATTCTAATTTAATAGCGTAGTGTCACAAAATGCGCGCATTTGGTCATCAGTGTGCAAGCAAGTCTACATATGACAATTCTTAGAGTAAAAAAGATATGTCTGAATACAAAATTAGTAGCATCAAAAAGTACATATAAATTCCAAATATTCGTACATATTAATGTAAATGTAAAATGTTTTTTTTTTTAATCCATGTCCGCTCCCAATGTGGAGCATATGACCTCCTAATGGAGGTATCTCAACAGAAGTTTTTCTACAAGAACTGTTTGTTACTCAGTCGCTCAACCTCACTTTTTTTAAGTGAGTAGTAGGGAAAGAAGGATAAGGCTAGAACAGGACTAGTGGTTGGCTAATCGCTATTTCTACACCCAGGAAGGAGAGGGAATAATGAGAATTGACATCACAAACACCCAGTCTTTGATCACAACTTTGAATTGAATAATTCTCAAATTCACTGTGATCAGACCGGGAATCGAACCCAGACCTGCGTGATCGTTAGAGCAAGCTCTAACCAACTGAGCCACAGCAGGCGACAAAACTTATTTACAGCTAAATTACTAATATTGATGACGTAAACACAAAAATATATAAAAAAAAAACTATGCTCAATTTTTTTCATCGACCCCTTTCAAAACGTAAAATAGAAGTGCCACTGTATTCGATTATTCGAATAGACTCAAATAATATAGTGTATAAATTTCACCATAAATTTTCATTCTTTTTTCATATCTCTAGCGAGATGAATTATGTGTTAACACATACTAATTGCCAGCACGTATCTTGAATAAATACTGTAGTGTTTAAATAAACAATATAAATTATAATGCGACATCAAGTATTTACTTTTTGTTTATCCAGTGGTTTAGTATGCAGTAATACTGCAAACGAATATTTATCAAATAGTTTCAAATATCAAATAAGTTATCAGAATATCGAATATTTGAGTATTCGATTAAAATAATTACAATAACGGTGCGTCAACCAATCTGTGTTGGTAACTGGATAATATATTCGTATGTATGTATAGAATAAGCCCTCATAAAATAAACAACAAAGCAAATACAAACTATGTACTCAAATATGTGAATTCAATTTGACATCTCTTGACTCCATGCCTTTTGTGTGTTTTCAACTTTTTTATGATCCCAAAATTATTCGATAAATTTCATCGGTTTCACTTAACTCGTTCAAATTATGTACATTCACACAAGTTTTTTCACTAACGACCCGAGTTTCGCTTTTCGGCATCTTCAGGCGTTCAAGTGCACGGATAGACTTGAACTGACGCTTAGTGACATGGATCAACTTTACCAATGATTTTATTTTACATACGTTCAATTAGCTGAGGAAATATTTACTTACAGTTATTGTAGGTTTTTTAAATTTAATTTAATTAATGTCAAAATGTAACGATGTTTAAAAATAATCACAATAATTAAAATAATAACTAATCAATGATTTAACGGCATACAATTTCGAACTTTACTACTGAAGGGTACAAAAATGCAGACATAAATAATATAATATCCTCTTATCATCTGCGAAAATTCTTATTATAGTATAAATATTTCATTGTAACACATTTTTATTTAGTGAAGTAATTTATCCGTTTAAAATAAACGTATTTTATAAAATACTGTCCTTCCAGCACGACATACGCCTTTTGTTGTAATTCCACCATGAGTATGAATGACTACATAATATTCTGAAATTCAGACTAATGAAGTCCGGATTTTCGAAGAACGTGCCTGTCAAACGATAACTTTCGGTACCTATTAACTTCCAATATGAAGTTTCTCCCCTACGAGGAAACATATTTGTAGGACACGAAAATAACAGACTTATAATAAAATTATATAATATTTAGGTTTAGAGGGGAACGCAGGGGGTTGTGTGAAACCTTTGTTAAATTTGACGTAGGTCAGCGAGCCCCTTGTTGAATTAGGAAAGATCAATATTCTGAGATCAAATCATTCAATATTTTAATTGAAATTTCTGAAAAATATATCATCTGTGACGGTTTTTATAAGACTTTGATACATGGAAATGGGGCGGGAAAAAAATAGTACCAAACAATTTCCCAGTCAATCTTTGAAATTTTCACTCTTGCAATTTGAAGTAGATGAGTACATTTTTTAGTTATTGATATTAATAATTTTACGGTATATTACGTATTTTTAGACAGATTTTTTAAAAATTTGTTTTAGCTCAGAGTCACTTTTTCTACTATAATTTGTAAATTATTTTCAATGCCAATTGTTTAATACAACTTTTTATTTATTTATTTTTTGTATAAATAACACTGTTAAATTATATTTCTTATCAGTTGAATACGCTCGCATTGAGCGAAATCGGTCCTGATATTGGTAAATAAAAATGGAAATAAGTAAAAAGGAATATGGTGTTTTTCTTAATATTTGATAGCCTAATAATTATTGCGTGTAAATAAATATATGAGTGATAAAAAATCCTACTTAGCCAAATTCTCCTGATTCTGAAACTTGTATGGTTCCTTTTGATATTCTTTTCCACAATTCACTCCCGACATAAATTAATGAACGCCGATAATTTTACAAGAAATATAATATAATATAATTAATTTCTTGAATCGAATTAGCACTATGCCACATTATATGTATGTACATAGTTTCTCACAAAAATATCACTATTACATTGTGCCCATAAAAGATGACCAGAATTAAGCCACCCACATAAATGCTGAGTTTCAGTGGCTTAGAGCTTATCACACGTCATTAGAGGATTTCACTCACCGCAGGGAGGGATTTATAGCCATAATGGATATCAAAGGACCAGTCGATAGAAACCATTTTCATTGATGTAAGATAAACATCGAATGGCATTCTCCGAGTTAATATAATATATGTTAATATGAGTTAATATAATATATTGTATTTAATGGTATGGTAAAAATCCACCGTGGAAAATATGTAAATAAGAAATATCTATAAATTTGCGGTTCGAGTGTACGTATTGAAGAATGAAAAAATCAGTCATCTTTATTTTTCGATATAACTACCGTCCATTTTAATGCATAATTAAATTTTATAATAATATATTTTGAAAATATTTTCGGAGTTTTCTTCCTTAAAACAAAAGTATTCTAAAATGTTTGAACCGAAAACTTTTATGCTTTACTCCATGACTATCATAAAAAGTCCATTTTTAAATGTAAAATGTGAAAATAATCTTTTCAGCCGAAGTTTCTGCGGCAGTGACATCTATTTATTCATTCCTAAATTAATTCGACAGATATCGACAACGTCTCAATTGATTAAGAAAAGCATTCATGACAATACTATTTCAAAAACCATCTACAGTAGACAAATGATAAAGCGATAGTGATGTCTCTTAACAACTGCATTTTATTTTTGATGAATAAATTAATTGTTCTCAAATAAAACGCGATTTACTTGTTTCAATGTTTTTCTTACCTCTATGTAAATAAATCGTGTTTAGTTTTAGCTTTAATTTAAATCTTTTCTTATTTGATTTAGTTTTAACAAATAAATGACAATCTAAAGAACACAATAAGTGGAATAATAATTTATCATTAGGAAAAACTTACTTCTTAGGTTTTATCAATAACACGAATATTAAATATTGTTTTTATAAATTTTATTAAAACAACCTTTTTACCATTTTTAAACAAGATGATGTCACTGTCACGTAAAGTTAATTTTTTATATTTTTTAAAGCACCACTGAGTTCTTCACTGTGTATTGTATCAGTTGGAAAAAATCATGTGAAATTTTAAAACACAGATTTGTAAAAGTTTTAATAGATAATTAAATGGGTTTATTTGCCATTTAGTTAAATATAACTATAAACTCAACATTTATAATATATTTGTTAATTAATCAAGTCAGTTTTGTGAACTACTTTTACAATCTGTGGTATTACTTGACTCATAATATTATTTTAACGGTGCTCTTACATACTATTTCCTAAATTTACCCTTTACTGTGGAAAATATAAGAAGTATATGGGATTCAATCAATGATTATGGCTATCATTAAGCTTCATTATGATAATCGTGCATGCTGTTCAAAATCGACGAAAAACCAAGAAAGAAAAAAAAGATCTCATATGGCTAACCAGGGTTGGGTTTTGGCTCTATTCCTATTTGTATATTATATTTCTTCGACTGCTCAAGTCAAATTCGTCCCGATTTTACTAACCAATGATTTTAACTGTAGCGAATATTGGTAGCTGTCAAAGACTCTTAAAACTTTAAAGAAACGATAAGGTTCCAGAACTAGGATGAATAAATAAAAAAATAACCATAACAAATATGTTATGCGTAGTTTAAAAATACAAAAAAGTATATATAAAAGGGGCTTTTCATATTATTTCCAAGCAAAATGACATATTTATCAATATTTCCCTACTTACTATATGAAAAGGTTTTTAGTCTCTGTTACACAATGTATTCTTACTTGAAAATATAATGTGTCAGGTTATATAGCTGAGAATAATCCTAAATTAATATTGTTATATCATCTTGACTAATCCACACATACAAAAATATCATTTATGTTTTTCAAAAAGCAATTGCACATTACCAAAGCCCCCTATACTTAAGACTGCTATGACATTACCCATTTGCCCGAAATATTATTTTATGATTATGTAAATAGTTATACTTTTAATTTTTCACCGCTAGATGTCGTAGCACCTATTTTTAGATCAAATATATCTTTTATATAAAATAATGACAACCTACTATCGAAGTTTTTATGATTATTATGAAGTATTGATAGGTATGCATGCATAAAATAAAGAAAAATATTTATTTATACATTGCGTCTGCCGAAGAGGTTTGTAGTCAAGGATTCTTGTAAATAAATTATGGGCAACAATTAAATTTAATTTTAAACAAACCTTGTCATCAAAGATGTACCTACATTTCAATAAAACTGCGATAGCTCATAACTGAGAAAATCCTGATGCCCCAATGTTATTCTCAGCGTTTCGTGTTTTACAATAATTTAAAAAATCCCAGCATCAACCACCATGAGAAATTATCTTGTTATAAAATACTCCCCTGTAAATTAATAATACTCCGCTGTCCATTGATTATCTTGCCATCTGTTCATAAACATCAAAAGCTTTTTCTTTCAAAGAAGAAAACAATACCTACTAGCAACATAAAAAAAGGCAAAATTAAGTGATGGAGCCCAGATATTATTTTAAATATTATTGTTTTTTTTACTGTTATAAATGAAGCCTGTGTTTCCATTGCAAGTTGAAGTATGATAATATATACCTTAAATTTCTATGGAAAAATAAATACTGTGGAAAATTGTAAGACATGCTTATTTTATAAGTTTCCCAAACTCTTTGTGAACACATCAGATACATTTTTATTTGATGTTGTGTTATATAAATTATTCATCATTGAAACCATTTCATATTAAAGACCATAATACTGTCAAGTGTCAGTTTATTAAACTTTTTGCATTACCAAGTCTTTTTTTTATTCCATAGCTTACTTTACGGTTAAATGGCCCAGTTTTGAAAAAAATATATTCCATTTTGTATCACTATTCACTAGTATAGTTAAATATTACTAATGCTTAAATTCGCATTTAATTAGTAAAATTCTTCTTGGTCAAGTGGTTGTTGAACATTGTTGGCTTCGATTACGGGGGTCAAGGGTTTGAATACCAGTATGGGCAGTTTTTTTTAAATTGATTTATGGATTTCTGTCCATAAGGGATGGATGTATGTGATATCTTAAATTCTCTCCCACCCATCACATCCTAAAAATGCATCTAGCGAGAGTGATTAGCTAACCACTAATCTTGTCCGAGAGATATTATTATATTCCTACTCTCTTTGATTAAGAGAGGTTTAACAACTATGTACTGAGTAACAAACAGTTATGGCAGAAAAATATTCTGCCAAGATACCTTCAGTTAGGTGTCCATATGCTCCTCATTAGAATCGAGTATGGATAATAGAGCATTGTATTTAGTTAGATTTGCTTACAATAAAAGGTTGACAGCTATTTTGCATAATTCCAAAGTTATGATCATAGAGAAATATACTTTCTTCTGATGATGTACACTGTAAAGTAACATTTTATACATTACAAAAAAAACTATATTTTCACCATACTGGCAGAAATTGGTAGATAAAGACGACTTGATAGTTTTGAGTAAACAGCGAATAAAATATGTTAACTTATAGGATAAAGCTTCTAGCCTTGGTATCGTATGTAACATAGATAATTATAATATATAAATATAGATGTTTAGAAATCTGACACAAACGAAATAAGGAATTAAAAGTCAGAGACAATTGATGACTTTTAAAACTGCATTCATAATAAATACCAATAAAAAAAATGCTGTTTCAGCCAAACTAATTTTCTAGATTCTTTATAAACTATGGGTACAAAATTGAGTAAGTGATGACACTCGTATGATTTTGTTTCATCCATCGAGGAGCATTGTTTATTTTTTTATTAAATAAGTCGGTTCAATATTTTATTAGTTGGCAAATTATCAATTTCTCTCAACAGCCTCGTCATTATGGTATTTTGTTAGCTCGAATAATAAGGTCACTCTTTAGGATAATTTTGTCCACGGTAAAAAAACAATGAGTTACATTAAATTATTTTTATTTCCATGTATGGTAGAACATCAACAAATATATAGATACTTTAATAAGAACAAATATTTACAAAAATTGTCTATGCAGTAGTTACATACAATATACACAAAACTCACTCTTTGGCCTATACACAAAGGAAAAAATATTACCTTACCAATACTATTTTTCAGAAAGGAAATGAACGTTGCGAGCAATAATTTTTACAAGAACAGATGAAGATAGATGACCAAACTCAATGTACAAAGAAGAATCTTTTGTACTTGTAATTTCAACACATAAATTAATTATTTTATAAATATTCATTAAAATTAATTCAACAGCTTAAAACAAATAAAATAATTTTACATTTATCTAAATCTTAAATTTACAAAAAGTGAACTTTCATGATGTAATTAATTTACAAGAATGAAAATAATGCATGAAAAATAAAATAGCAAAAGTAAATTAGATAAATATTATATTTGTTTACACATTTAGGTGGAAATTTAAATTTTGATTGCAGTTGATGAAAACAGGATTTATTAAATCAAGGATTGCTGCATTTTTTATTACATATTATTCTTCTAAGTGCGGATTATTACAGATTGTCATATTCAAGAATTTTTTAAATTAATAAGATGAAACGTTCATTAATTGAAAAATAAAATGAAAGCAAATTTTAATTATTGAAAGGGAATGGTGATTACACAATAATAGTTCCAAATGTTTGCCAGAGATAATAAATATGAAATTTAGAATAATATTTGAATAATAAATAAATTCAACTAAATGAAGAAAAACAGCCATTTTTAAGTCCCATAACCAAATTATTAACATTCTTTTTGAAAAAGGATTGCGGAGCTTAATTATTAGATAACAAAAATATTAAGTAGATGATTCCTGAATGACATGTGGTGATGGAAATATTTGACAGAATTCCAGTCTTTCTTGCCATAAAAAAAGATGTTAAATAGAAAAATTAAATGACTGTTCATTACTTCTATCTTTTACCAATGCCTATGCAGTTATAGAAATATATTCCAAGAATAAAATAAATTTAGAAAATAGCATTTTTACAAATTTCACTACTTATCAATTCTACATGTATCTATATTTTGCCACTAAAGTTTTCATTCAATTCACAATTCTTACTCACCTAATGCTGTTGAACTTCATTCAATATTAAATTAAAAAAATATGTCAAACAAAAAAATGAGAATTCAAAATAAAACTGTGAAAATATACCGTAGTGACATCTTTTGTAATACAAAGAAGTTTGAATAAAGGCTAAATAGGAAACTGTTTTTTATTTAGATTTCGAAAAGAGAATATAAATAATCCCAATAGAAGAAAACAATATATTCCAATGTAAAGCGCCAATATTCATAAGAACTTTATATTATGCTACTACCACAACTATGTCACAATACCAAATGAAAATTTCCATCAATTCAAAAATTTAATTTGAAGCCATATTATTACAGATTCAGACATCAGACAATTCGAGTGCTAAAAACGAAACACAGTAAAGGAAGAGCCTAAGAAATAATTTTGTGACACTGAAGTTACAAAATATAGGAAGGTTTTACTTGTAAACCTCAACATCGGTGCTATACTTAATTAATTACGTATTTATGTGAGTTCTTAAGACGACCAAATGTTAACATTTATTTTTCTTTGAAGAGTTATAAATATTTTTTTGTAAGAAACAGAACGTGTACCATTTGCAAGCTCTTTTCGAGAAATCATAACTAGACATAGATATTATTTATCTACGTTAGAAAAAAACGGAATATGCTGCCAAGATTTTTTTTTCCCGTTTATTATAACAATATCGATTTGTTAACTCTAATATTAGATGTTTTCCAAAATGTTTTATAAAAGAAAAATAATCCGTATATGAGATTTAATATACGGATAAAAAAAATATGGAAAATGCTAAATAAAATTAAAAATAAATTTTAACACTAATTTTAAAAAGCAGCGCAACTGATTACACGATAAAAGTGCATTAGCTTATATTGTAATGTGGTAAAGATAATATTAAAAATTAAATTTTTAAGAGGTGACAATAGTGTCGAAGCTCAGAGGTATATATTATTAGTTTATAATACCATACTGTTTATTTGAAATTAAATCTAAACAGCCTTTATATATAATAATTAATTATTATGTCTTCTCATACAATTATTATGTTAAATATTATAATATATGTTGGATGAAATAATGAAAAAAAACGTAAATTAGTTTAAGAAGCAAATGTCAGTATGATAAGAAGTGTGAAGAATACGGTATCAAAAAGTGACATTATAATGCAGAAATTGAAAAATTGCTGATTGTAAATGCATTCAAAGCAGGGCTGTTGACTGAAAATTGAATAATTTGTTTGCATACGCCAGTTAAAGGACTGTGATACATTAGAAGCCTATTCATTGCAGAAATTGGTGAAATTACAACTGTCTATGTACGTGGCAATAAAATTAAAAATCAAAAAAGAAAATCAGTTGAATAAAAACGGAGATATGAGGTTTTTAAGTGACTCCACAGTGGATCAAAGATTCTTCTTTAAATTTCATCACTTTTAAGGTTAAAGTCAATGAGCCAATTTGTTTCACATGAAATCACTATGTAAATAATCAGAATTTCTACAAGTCAATTCAATAGGAGAATTATTGTATTGTGAGTCAATTCAATTTAATTGTACTCACGAAGAAAATGTAAAATAAATATAACAAATGCAACTGTACTAAACTTTACCTTTCGGCTGACAATTTATAGTATTATATGATTTATTCTAGGAGCTAGAATACATTTTTAATTATTTCTCTATTTAACACCGAACCACGTTCCCCTAAACGGTCCTACATCAAAATTTAGTCAAGTCATCAGTCTGAACTTTAAACGCAGCTTTTATGCAATACGTATATTTAATTGATCATTTTCATAACAATATTTTCTATAAAAGGACACCACTATCACGTCACTACATCAGTAACAATAGCAGTCGTTCACTGAATTCAATATTTTTCTAAGCTAACAATTTAGAAAATAATCCAATCGGCATTAAAGTTGTTGATATCAATCAAATTAAGAAAGTGTGATTTAAAAATTTATTTAATTGATATAACATTCAATTTGCAAATAAAAACAATGAAAAAATGTATAATTGAAAGAATAAAAATGTAGACACTACAGTTATTTTAAAGTATACATCTTTTTACTCTAGTTATAACTGATGAAATTTCATTTTATAATATAAAACCCTTGTTGGAACATTTAAATAAAATGAGAATGGTAAATTAAAATTACAGGTCTACTAAATAATGGTCAACATAACGAAATTATTTCATAAATTCACATACGAAAACCATTCATTGGTTCTAATAATTTATGGAAACATGGTATTCTATGTAAGTTTAAAATATAGTTCAATAAAATACTTCTTTTTGAACTGCAAACGTATGGAATGTTTGGAAAGAGAAAAATACAAAAAAAAAGTGTTTTTATACGCAATATTATAATTTGAGAATCACACTTATCTTTCGTGATTTATAAAGGAAACCTTCATAAAAATTTATTGTGAATGAGATTCCAAATATATCATGCATTTTATAGCGAAAGAAAGAAAATGAAACTTGCATCTTTCACATCATTAAATTTTCGGCTAAAATAAATCTTATTTACATTAGAATTACTCAAATAAATTTAACTGCCTTATAAATTTTCATACTTAATATGAATAAATTAAAAATAATTTTATGACGATATTGCATTCAAATAAGCTCAATAATAAAATTAAATAAATATCGGCTCGTACACAGTCGCGTGAAATACAGTGATTTTTGACAGAATTTTTCATGAAGAATGATTTCTTTATGTAAAGTGAAGCCCAGATTTAGAAAGTCCTAAATGTTATTTATTTACAATTTCTACTGTTGCGTTTCATTTGAGTAAATTTAAGATTGGCTTTTACATTCTGATATCCGGTAATTTAGGTCTGAAATATTATTTATTAACGCATTACAATCATAAAAACGAATGTTAGAATGCTGAGGCTTATTACATAAGCACATCTTGTACATTGTCGATGCTATAAAAACAAATTTTATAGCATTGACAATGTACAACACGAAGCATCCAAATGAATTTGAAGTTATGAAAGAATTTTAAATAGATATTCAAAATATGTATCAAACCAACTTGTGTGACTTTTTAGTCGGTCCTTTCAGAAATGTGAGGATTGGGTTTCACTGTATTTCCATTTCCACATTGTTTATAACAATAATAAGAAAATGATAGCCGTCAATCACTTATTTTGGCTAATGCATAATAGACGACGCTGTGTACTTGACAAAATTAACAAATAATACAACCTAATGAATAAAAACAATAGATTTATCACATAAAAATAATAACACTCAACAATATGCACAGCATGTCAAAGTGGAATCAGGTTTAACAACAAAATAATAATGCAGCTGCACAGGATACACAGAAACAGAATGGAATCATCTTAATTGACTTGAAAGCAAATAATAAAGATATCCACAGACGGAGAGCGTTATTAAACTACGCTACCCCCGACGGGCGGTTGATGACATCTTCCATTCCCTAATGCTAAATTGTTACCCTGTGAAGTGTGTCTGCCGATGGTGTTGGGCACCAAGAATCCAACGAATGCTCCGTTGTTACTGTTCAGGCTTGTCCCGCTGCCGTGTGAATCATGACCCATCCCGAAAAGAGTATTCTGTGAGGCGTTAAGCGGCGTGTTGGACACGGCTATATTCTGACTGGCGAAAGCGTTATTAGATAACGAATTGGCTATGGAATTGTTTTGAAGCGCTATTAATAAGTCTATGAGAGATTTGGCAGAGTTAGCGGGAGAGAGCATCTTGAGAAGGGAACAGATGCAAGTCGATAATTGAGACGGCGACGAGGAGGCTTGTTGGTTTTTGGTAGACCCCGTTGAGCTGCTTGTTGAGTTGGTTCCCGAAGTGCTCTGTATGTGATGCACGGGGCAGGTAACCTGCAGGTGAGAGGGTCGGTGAGCGGGTGATACCGACACTTGGGTGGCTGCGTTTTGAGCTAGTTCCAGACAAGAAATATTATCTGCATCTAGTAAGTTCGGATTTGCATTGTTCTGAAAAAAGAAAAAACATCCGTTTATAATTGATGTACCATAATATTCTGTATAGATAATTGTCACGTGTTGAACTCAAAATATTGTATCTTTTCTTTGTGGATGCAGTGGAGTGATATGCATAAATATAACTTTGATTGATTCGGCGGTAACTTTGTGGAAGTTCATTCTTAATATAAAATTAAACTTGATAACTTTGTTATTCCATGTTTTGATTTGATGTTATAAAGTTTAATTTTATATTGCATAAATATAGCTGGAGATAATAAATATTTGCTATGTTTATTAATTACTGATTAATCCTCTTTTTTTCAACGAGATTTAAGATAAAGAAGTAGGAGTAGGAAAGGACAATCAGTTAGCTAAACTTCCTCCCAACACCCCATTTGTAGAATGCAGGCATAATTTACACATACATCGATGTATCGTCTATTATACTGTGGCCGCTGGCAGAATTTGGTACTAAAGTAATCAATCTAAAGTTAGTAGCTTAGAAGCCAAATGTAAGCTCATACATAAGTATCATGAAATGATTTTTGTATTAATGTTACTGTGAAAACATGGAACGCATGAAGGCTTTGACAGGTAACATCATACAACATTCTTCATGTGACACTAGCGCCCTCACTAAAAGGCCAACTTAAATAGTTAGTGTAAGCTGACTGACAAATTTCAAAGCATTAAATATTTATTACTATAATTATTTATCTGCCTAGAACTATGAATAATATCCGTAGACTCATCAATAAATTATAAAAATAAAATATATGAAAACACATCATGGATTATGTAAAATTTAATAAATCACGTGATTGAATTGTAATTTACCCAAATTAGGAGCTGCGCAACAGGTAAGTCTCCCGCCGCACAAGCCCGATGCAGTGGTCGTGGGTGATTGACGTCTGCCGGTTCCGACCTGGCGAGAGCTGCAAGCAAAGGTTGAACTCCACCACTCAGGAGAGCAATGTTGCAAGCATCACCGATAGATTCTTCACATTCTCCGGAACCCAAAAACGCTTTAGACTGGTATTTAAGTCTTATCCACCTGAAATGATTATTATGATAGTTAATACAACACATACAGAAAATAGAATATTATATTCACACAGATAAAAATAAAAGTTGAATAAACCACTGCAGCTTCGAAACAACTCAACATTTTCAATGGGCTCAACAAATTCAATTATTTAACCACTTACCGGTCCAATTGACTTAAACAAATGTTCCAAAAAGGATCACATATTTTCTATTATGCTCGGATATCAAACACAAGTGTTATATTTATAAAACATGCATATTTAGTGAAAGAATTCATTGTTTTTTTTTAATGAAATTTGTCCGAGTTATCTCTGTGTGTCCGTTTTGACGACTTTCAATGCCCGAGTATTCTCCGGCGTGACCGGGAAGAGGTTAAACAAACTCACTCACATCAATATCGTTAGTTTCTAAAAGGAGTTACATTATATTAATATTTAATAAATATTGTTTAAATTTACTAATAAACACTTTTTTTAACTAAGCTAACCTTTTATACTATAAAAATTATGATTTAAAACGTTTTGTGCAATAGTTAGTATATGATTCGAAAAGACTGAAATCCTACAATTTAGATTCAATCAACAAAGTAGAATCAACTTTTATATTGCTGCCAAAATGTGACATATTCAACCTTATAAAAAAGGGGGCGCAACAGGGACTCCTATTTTGATCCAAGATATTATTAAAACAAGCTTTCTAACATATCCTGACTTCTGCCCAACGTCAATATAATTAGTAGTAGTATTTATGCTGTCCTTCGTGGTAAGCTGACATGAAACGTAGTACTATGCAACTTTTGCAAGTGTGCAAAATTAAAAAAGAGAATCTACAACGCGGTATACAAACAATTATGTAACTAATTAACCTTTCTTTGTCTTCTCTAGATGACGTCGGTACTGGTTTACTATATCCTCTGAGTTCCGCTTCCCATACAGAATTTGCCAATGAATTTCCAATAGATAACATAACACTTAGATGACCGGCTCTGAAAATAAATAACGGAATGTAAGTAAACATAATATTATACAATTATAATTGACACCCGCTGTGGTCTAGTTGGTTAGAGCCTGATTCTACCCACCAGGTGGGTAATGCAATATATTTTAATTTAAAAAAAAATCAATAAGAAACATATAAATATCAGTAAAAGAAAGTAAAATGTACTGTCAGCTGTACGCTAACAAAGCATTTGTTCTCTTCTATATGAAACTATTAAATAATTTTAAGGTTAATTCAATCACTAGAAAGAAGATGAAATAACTGATAGATAAAACTTACGGCCACTCATCCAATTCTAATGATCTCACTCGTGAAATGTGTGATCCTAAATTTCTATGGACGCCTGAGCACTCGATGCACATCAACACACCAAGATTGAGGCTTGCCCAACCGGGATCTAAAACAAAAAATAACAGGATCTAAGTATGTCATAAAACTGAATTTCTTTAGAAGAGGCAAATTTTTAATCTACCCGTTAATGTCCAATGTCACTGCAGGTGATCAATATATTGTTTGTCAGTATGATTGTACTGATAAAATATTGATTAGTCATCAATGACTGAATTGATTGATTTTCGTACATATCCATATTAATGAAAAAACATATCAACACTGTTCTGGCAGAAGTTGGTAAGTAACAGATTGATAATTCTGAGTAAACAGCAAATGAAAAATTTCAGCGTTTAGGATGAAGCCTATAGCATTGATATTTTATGTAACATGGATAATTATAATATCAATATGTTACATAGATAATTATTGCCTACCTAATCAGCATTAATAATTGGTTAAACAAATAAATACTTCTTTCAGCAAATTGGTAAAATAAATGCACCAACTGAGTTATTCCAGATAAAGAATTATTATTAATGAACCTAAATTTGAATCGTTCAAATTATGTACATTCACACAGATTTTGTAACTAACGATGTTAGGTTCGAAATATCATGACAATATTCAAATGGCTTTTGATGAGTTGGGATAAGTTGTGAAGTCAGCGAGTAAAATTCGAACATACCGGCAGCATCACAGTCAACACAGGTGTTGTTTCCAGGGACCAAATGAAAATGACGGGACAGAGCCGCCTCAGCTCCCCCGGGTCCTTGGAGTGAAGCCAAAATTTGTTTCTCCACAGCCGCTACCCATGCGTCCCTCTCTTCACAGTTTCCCGCATCGAATCTCCATTTCTTTCCATCCAGTGATACAATACAGAATTCATACACTTCTTGATCTGAAAATTATAAATATTAACATCTATTAGCATCAATTAACAGATGTTTATTTAACCATAAAAACAATTGTAAGAATTATGTAACCACATTCAATATAAAGTGGTGCTTTATTTAGGCACTATTTTTACCGGACTCGGAAAAAAGCTAACGACTCCTACTCCATTTTTAATTTATGTACACAAATGGCTAGCATTGAAATTCGTGCCACTTCATGAAATCATTAAAAACAATCAAACTTTAATAAATAGTGTGCTGTAAAATTACGAAAAATCAGGAATGAATTCTTCAATTCTTTATTGAAATAATGTGATAATGTAATGATATGAGGAATTAGCACCCCTCCCATAATAAACAAATAGATGTAGAGCCCTCAAAGCATATTTTTCCAAAAAATAATTATCATGACACAGTCCATGCTGTAAATAATGGTCGTTATATTTATTGGAACATCTGTGGTAACCATCTTAGCAAAATGTCCAATAAAAGTGTGGATAAATAGAAAAAGTATGGTTAACAGAGATATTCTAATAAACCAAAATTGGTGCTTATCTTAGCAGTTGCTGTTTTACATAAAAAGAAAAAAATAATTACCGTCACCATCTCCATCCTTTTTCATACCACTGCTCTTCATACGGCGGTGCCTTTTCTTGACTTGCGGAGTCTCCAATTTGGTGCCGGAAGAAACTGCATCGCCATTAGTTGACAGGACAAGACTATTGGCAGAGGTCACATCATCTTGCATCGCGTTTGATCCTCCCAGAAGACTTCTGCCTCCTGGCTCCTTCAGCACCTCGTAAGCTGTTAGGAGTACTTTGTCAGTGAGTCTTTGCAATTTACTATCTTTCGACTGGTATCCTGCAAATTATAGTAGACCGCTTTCGTTTGTCTCAGATGATACCCAAATGGATTGTGAAGATGCTTAACATGCAATTTTATGAGACGTGCATCTAAACGAAAGTAGTTTTTTTACCCTACTTGTTTGCAGGCAAAAAATATGTGCATATTGACCCTTCGGTCAACCTTGAGTATCAAATTGTTTTTTGAATCATAATAGTGCACACTAATTAGAATAGGAATTAATGTTTTGAAATGATATTTGTTTAACAAATTAATTTTGTTTAAAAATAAGCTCATACCACTAAGCGAGAGACCGCCAATGCTGTCGTGTAGACTGCTGCCATTATATGCCTGATGGCCACCAGGAAGTGTAGTAATGATTGATTTAGATCCTCTAGGTTTCTGGCCTGGTACTTTGACGGTCACATATTGAAGTGATATTTCTTTTCCATGTACATTCTCCATATAATCCTGTTAATAAAAAATACACAAGAGGTAAGATGAAGAAGAAACACTATATCGCACCGATAGAATCAAATCATCGGATATAGATAAAATTCAAAGTAAAACAAGCATTTTAAGTAAATCGGCAAAAATTTAATTTCCAAAAAAGTTACTGAATTAAAATTTAATGTTAAGATCGCTATCTGTAAATAGGGTATCGAATAAGAGCATTGAAGATTATTTACTTTGGGATATCAGTTCATAATTTTTTTATCTACATTTAAGTATCATAATTAAATATACTTACATTAATACTAGGGTGGTATGTAAGCTTTCCGTCATCACAAAGGGCGACATACTTCTTTTTCCATTCTTTATTTAAAGCTTTACTACTTTTTTTATGCAAGTACCCTTGTTTCAAAGGTATAGCTCTGCCAGATCCTAGTTCTCCATTCTTGAACTTATCATCTCCTTTCTTGGATGGAGTAAACAAGTTAGACCTTCTACGAGATTTCCGCGACGTTGTTGGTGTTGAGGAAGGTGTGGGTAGATCTTTTGGGTCTTTAAAGACAGCTGTCGGTGCTTGCAGGTTGTCCAAGCAAGCCGGTGCAGCAAATTTTGCAATATTGTTATTCTCAGTGGCTATTGTGACAAGCCCTTGGGTGGAAGCGTGACTTGCAAGAGTGTGACCCCAGCGAGTGTGGTCTGGTCCATTGAGACCGTGAACTTCAACAAGGTGTGATGATGTCGAACTATCATTTGAGCCACCAGTTGGCCTGTGAAGATGGTTTGATGATGCTGAAAGTGGGTGATTGCCACGTGATAATGTGTCCTGAAAGTTACACAGGCGAAAAAATTATTGATTTGTTATTAATTTGAATTATTCATATAATTATTTAAAATACAGAAAAGAATGTGCTTACAAAATAAAAGTTCATCACATCAATTCATTCTTTTGCTAACCATTCTCATGATCTGAATAAAACGATGGAATACTTATACAATAGATATTTTACTACAACTGGTTGTTGGATGATAATGCAACAACTATTTCTAAGCTGGCTAGCATAGCAGGTGGAGAGAAATTACTGGTCATCTGCCATTTTTATTTAGCCCATTTTCGAGGAACAGGAAATTTTTTGAAGTACTAAATCCCTTATATGACAGAATAACTTTCGATTCCTTTTACTCAAATAACTTTGATAATCAAAAATTATCGTTGTTTATCCATAATATATAATATTGCATTATAAATATTATATTAAAAGCGATAATGAATCAATAATATAGTAAAAAAGATAAGTTTACATTACATTTATTGTCATTTTACTAATGAAAACTTAAATACTTTCGACATATATAGCAAAATTAATGATCATATTATGAAATTCAAAAAAACTTACTTTATGACCGAAAGTGGTGTGGTTGTGACTTGGCGAATGTGTGCCATGAAGAGTGGAAACATTCGGCTGGGGTCTAAGAATTGGTCCTGGAGGAAGTCCTAGAGGAGTAGAAGGACGCGAATTGCTCGGTGTCAGGCAAGACGTAGATGACGATAATCTTTGCTGGACTATTTTTTGACAAGCTAAAATACAAAATTGGGCGATTATAAAATAACGTTTTAAACTTTAAAGGGTTCGAAGTCACATTTCATTAAATCAATAAGAATATCGACTGTATTTCTTAATTTTGTAAGTAGGTTTACTTTTAAACGTGAGGCATACTACAGTAAAACAAAGCACTGGCAAGAATCAATAATGTCAGATGACAATGGAATCTACTGCAAAAAAGCAGCATCACAAAAAGTTTTGATAGTAGGAATCGCAATATATCATTTTGGTTGACAATTAATACTATCCTTTTTATAGTTTAAGTTATAAAAATACACAGAGAATAAAAAAGAATCACTCTCTAACATTTGTATTTAGATGATGTTCGACGGCCTTGTACTTCAGCCTTTTGTAAATTATAACAGGAACTTCTTCTCCTAAGACTAGGTAAAGGCGACATATCGCCAAAAACGTTGATTTTATCCATAACTTCATTCAAGATTCTCGTAAAAACACGAAAAAATTGATAAACAAAATTGAAGTATTCCTAACAAGGGAACAACGCCATTGCCAACTGTCAGGAATGTAAACAACATCGTACCAGGGTAGCCATCGTAGAGAAACGAACAAACAGAATGTATTCCGTAACAAAACAGCGCAGTAAACACAGACGAAAATTATGTCTTTCTAAATTGCTACCAGAATAAATCAATTGCAATTACATTTTTTTTTCCGATAGATCGTTCGCTATTTCATATGACCGTTTGCACATATGACTAATTTATTAAAATAGCATTATTGATTATTTTTACCTTTACCACAAATTAATAAACCGGCGTTAAATAATATCAAGATAAAATCAAAATGCTGTAATAAAAAAATAAACTCACCATCTTGGAATACTCTTTCTACATTCAGTCCATAGGTAGCACAGGTTTCATAATACGAACATCTTTTCAAATCCGTGGCGAGTTTACGCGCCTTTACGTCATCAATAACGCGAGGATTGTTTTCACTAATGGTGTCTGAAAAACATTGGTAATTATTTATTACATGATACTGTAGATAAATTTAAAAATATGCCTTACACGGATAATTGCATGTTAAAAAAATTAAAGGACTTCTGTAGTATGAATAAACTTTATTTATTGTTCACCTTGGGTTCCTACGAGAATTAGAGGAATTTCGGTCGAATTTCTCAGGTGTGACATTTTGTTGTAGTAAGCGTAGATGTCGTTAAAGCTGGCTTCGTTTTCCAAGCTGAAAACAAAGATGACCGCATCTACCCAGGCAGCAAACTGAAAGAACAGAAAATCGACCACCATGAAAAGAAAGAAAACAAAAAAATCGATAAGAAGTAAACATAATGAATACAGTGAAATATTTTTGTAGCATGGATAATGATTGTTCTGTTTTAAATTGTTTTGCATTTTGATTTCATGCATTTAAACTTAATCAAAATTATTCTGTGAACGATTATTTTGAAACTGGGCATATTCTAAAATGGCGGAAAATGGAAATAACTAAGATATAATTAATATATGCATTAAGTACATACTTATTACCACACAATATTTATACGAAAATAGATTTCACATCCCTACGATACAACATAATTTCTCATTATTTCGAAATTCTAGCAACACCACTCAGGAATTTATCGGTTACCATACGAAAAAAATCAAGAGAAATTCGACCTAGGTGTATTAAAAGTCTACAATAACACAGCAGAGAAAGATGATCACTCATTTTTAAATAATCATATTTTTATTGTTGATAAAACAGAATTTTAAGATCATGACTACAACCGTAACGCAAGATTAGTTAGATCAATGTTGAAACGTATGCAGGTATAGCGATTCAAATAAAAAATATGTTTTGTTTTATTATAATTGAACATCTAAGTTACGAATCAACCGTATCTAGGCAAATAATAATATGGCAATGTTGGTAAAGGTCGATATAAAATCAATTCAAAATTAGATCGTATTTACCATAATCCCGGAACCCTTATTCGCATTTTGACGTTTTTCCGAAAGGCTATTATGTTTTGTTGGACGAGATAAAGTATTAAATTTCATCATCAAAAGGAAAAATATCAAAGCAATTCACAGTTCAAAGTAATATTGGACATAAATAAGTCATGAAAGAGCGCGGATGGACAGTGCCAAAATAGTGAAAAACATACATTGTATAGTCATTGAAAAACTCTATACCGATTACTGTTGTCAATAAAATTGTGTAGTTTTAACCAGGATTGTGGAGTCGGAGTCGGAAAACCGGAGAAAAATAATGAAAAAATATCAGTTTATTCATCATATTGATTAGTATATTCTACTAGAAATATTCTAGTAACTAAAATGATCTGATGGTAATACAGATATGTTAGTTAAACGTAAATGTTTGAAAAAGCAGATTCGTAGCCGGAGTCGGTTTTATATTTCCAGCCGATAGCAGATTCGTCCCTTTTGTACCCGACTTCACAGCCCTGGTTTTAATACGCAAAAATTGCATCCTTGCAACATTGAAGTTATATTTGTGTTTGAAAAGGTTCATATCAAGTCAGCACTATATCTTAAAACGAAATTCTAAAAAAATACGTGTGTGAATGTAATATGTATATGTTATTTTACTAAAAACTATTTAAAGCGGTTAAGTTGTTTTTAAAACAAACGATTACATGTATCTTAACATCGCCAAAAAAAATAAAATATTATAGGAATGAAAAATAATTAAAAATCATAGATATAACGACCAGCAAAACTGATACATGCTGGGTTCAATAGTCAGTTCAATAAGAATTGTAATTTTTAACGTTTTGACAGAATACAAACTAATTGTTTAAGAACAAAGGATAATTGCAAGCAAGTTTGTAACCAAAGCAATGATTACAAAGGACTCGAGCTCATTCAAGTAATAATAAGCTCTTTCTAAAATTAGCCTTATTCAGTTGACCTATAAAAGCTTCGATGCTCCTCCCATCCGAAAGCTCTGCATCATCGACCCACCGAGCCTGCAATTCGGGGAAGCTAACTAGAATCTGTTTTTGGTAGTATGTCATGATTGTATTTTAGTATAGTCATTATTAACAACTAACAAGGAAGAAGGCTTTTAAAGTGTTTAATGGAACGGTCTTTTACCATATAAAAGGAGATAATGAGATGCTTTTGTAAATATAGATGTGTGTTAGGCTACAGAGGTAATAATCCGACATTATAGAAAAAACAGCTATCAGAGCTTTTTATTAATCAGTTACTTATTTGATAATTCATAAATCAAATGTCGATAAGAATGAAAAAATAGTTTAAATTTTCATATGTAAGTTATAAAGGTATTCAAATTAAACTTTAACTGTAATAATTAAGCGCTATAAATACGTTATAAAAACAGGGCTAGGGAACTCTTTCACGTCAAAAGGCCGCATTTAAGAGACTTCCATCATATAGTCATAACAATGCATTACGTTATTTTGTAAATACAAAGCAATTATTAAATGAGAAATTTGGATTCTTCCAAAAGATCGCATGTTCCCCACACCGACTTTAAACTCATAGTTGTTGATATTTTATTGAATGTGGAGTCATGCCATTTATTGATTACGATGAAAAACTTCAATACTAATCAATATATCTACTAGGAATCGATAAGTAATTTACTTTGTTTAAACCAGAGCTGTGGAGTCGCGTAAAAAAAGACGACTCCGGCTGCAGCTTTAAAATAATTAACGACTCCGACTCCGAGGATTTTTTTTTTATAATTTCATTTAAACTGATATATATGTATACTAGGGTATCCAATCCCGGGATCCGGGATCCCGTTCAATTTTCTGATCCCGAAATTCCGGGATTGAGATGGCCGCGATCCCGGGATTTCGGGATACCAAATCGGAGATTTCAAATTCCTCGGTGAGCTAAAAAAAAAACGAGGTTCTGTGAGAATCTGGGAAAAAGTATAACGAATTGATGATTTCAAATTTCTCGGTAAGAAAATCACAATCCCGGGATCCCGAAACCCCAATCCCGGGATCCCGAAAAAAAGGGGATCAATCCCGAAATCCCGGGATTGGAAAAAGGCTCCGGGATTGGATACCCTAATGTATACTATCAGATCATCTTTAGTTAGCCAAACATAAAATGTCAACACTTTTAACTATTTTTGTTTAAATACAGATCATTGAATATATTTTTCAAAAAAAGCCGCTCATTTTTCACGACTCCGACTCCTCAGCCCTGGCTTAAACTTAATATTAGGCCGCTAGGCAGGGTACGTATACGAAACGTAAAGGATTTATTTTCCGTCTTTCGTAAAAATCAATATGACTTAATACTTAATATAAACAAAACCAAACTAGTCAAATGAAAATAGCATGCAACATTGTAGGATGGTCGATAAAAAAACTAACCAAGCGATTTAAAACTTAGTGTTTAATATCGGAAATATCATTCAGCGGAAACGATCGTAGTTTACTTCAGGTTATTTATCGACTAGTGTAAGGACGTAATATTAGGTTTGCAATCTAAAAAAGCGGGTATAAAATAAAGCCTGAAAATGAATGTATTAGATAGGGAATAAATACGACGGTGGCGTAGCATGCAAGGGCTCTAATGGGACCTGATATTTATTTAATGCGATGGAAAAATATTAGGCTCATCAGATAAGTGCGGAGAAACATGATAGAAGAAATAACCGTTCATATATACTGCTCTGCAGGGTAAAGTTTGAGATATATTCTATTGTATCATTCCGCTTATCAGACAATTAATATTCACTGGGTTTGAATAAAGGAACGAAGCTAAAATATTCCTGAGATAATTAGGAGTTGAAAGAATTCATCTTAATACACTAAAATAATTCACTTTTGTCACAATCACTGTCAATACTTGGTAGAAAGGCATCGTATTAAATAATAAAACACCATTCAGTACTAATTAAATTCCACGTTTATGTAATGTGATCTGGAACGGTTTTATTCATCACGAGCATTTTAACAGTATAATTTTGAGTTGAAAATGCTTAATATTTTAAACTGTAAAACTTTTTTGAAACTATCAGTAAATTTTATAAAAATCAACTTAAAAATATGTTTTATTATATATAAATAAAGCAAATATAAAAAATGAAATGGAAATTTTGTCCGTCATATTATCCAGGTTTTACTGTATATGTGACACACGTATTCGTTTCATCGAGAAAAGGTTAAATATCATATTTCAGTTGAAATTGGTACACAATTTATCAAATTATTGACATACCGTTATATTGAAAAAAAGGGAATGAGAGGCTACTTATTACCAAATCGTTTCAACCTACACAGAAGTATAATAATATATACATACACAAATAACAAAAAAGGTGATTATCCAGAAAAAAATACGTCGATTAATGTAATAACGTTACACGTATACATAATATATAGTGTACAAATAAGAAACGAGAACCACACCAGGTGAAAAGAGAATAAAAACAATTACCAATACAAAAATATTTATTATTATTAGACCATCAAAATAAATAAAAAAGCAAATAAATGTCTAACATAAACATTTCGCAAGCCATAATTATTATAAAAACGTCAAAAACACACGCGAAACCTGATAAATTGCGAAAGAGCCGAATTTCGTTTTCTTTTAAACATTTCGAGTGAGCACAAAAAGATGGCAGAAATTTATTATCTACCTATAAGATCTTTGATTTTTATGTCACGAACATGCCAAGAGGCAGAGAATACTGACGTCATAATATTGTATGCTCAAATAAAATCACACGAGAATCTGTCCGATAAAATAAAAGTCTATGCGAAAATGTTTACTATGAATATTGCATGAGAATATTTGAATAAATAAATGTTCAACGTCGTAAAGAATTTCAATAAATTGACAATAAAGTGAAACAGGCGTTGTATCTCATAACGCGACCACTAAAAAAAACATTAATAATATTTAATAATGTATGACAATAATGGCCATTGTAAATAATAAATATAAACTATAAAATAAATAGCATTTGGAAAAGTCAAAGCTGTATATGAAATTGAGTATTGTTGCTTGACTTATACTTTGTTGAATAATTTAATCCCTTGATACAATCTCTATACTAGATGAAATAAAACACAATAATAACGTTCAATAATTTCCACAAACATGAGGTAAATGTTGACAGCGGATCAGAGTCGTCACCATAGAACGTTGTAATAATGGGTTGTTTGCCCTAAAAAGCTGTCAACGACTTTTCAAAACTAAAGTAACTCACTAGGAAATACAGAATATGTATGACCATATCGGAAAATTTAATCAATACAGTAGAGTTGTAAAATTAACGATTTTGATTGAAAGTGTTCAATGTAACATCATTTTTACTTTTAAGCTTTCATTGTTATTCGATAATTTATAACCAGTAGCAGAAAGTTAACTTTGCTTTCATACCAAAGACTTAAATAATAGACGTATATATTTTTTTATATTTGTGATAGTTGAAGAACAACAGATGGACTAACTGCATCTGGGTAGAATGTTGTTTAAGTTGCCAATTTTCATACATATAAGGTGCAAAAAAGAGTTTTTTTGTGTGATTATTAAATTCATAATTTAAGAAAGTTATGCTGATTAAAAAAATATATTAAATCTTCACATTTCAAGTCAATATAATTGTATATTAATGTCGGATGACACTGTGTAATGAAAGAGACTGCATAGGGTGGAAAACATACTGCTAATATATTTGCCCTATATTAAATGAAGCATTCATTCAATATGCAAAGATCTTACCACTAGGTCAGTGCGCAATGGAAATGAGTAAAAATAAGAACTATATTTAACTTTTAAGTCTTTTATGTTAGATGAGAGCAGTAAAACTGATCAAAGAGCCGAGCGAGGCCCGGAAACCGTAAAGCGCAGTGTGAAAGTTTGCGCAAAACCATCCGGAAGTAGTGTCGCCTTAAGTCTTCGGCACGGCAGCAAACTACCGGGAGCTTTACGGTTAAGGGATCCATTGACTGACAATTCTTCCCCACGACGATCAAAATACAATATTTTAAATATTATTGAAATTAGAGCCATGACGACACAAATCAATTAATAAATGTAAGATTTTTTCTATCAGTAACTTGACTGAAAAATTATATTTATTTTGTAATACAACTCATTGACAGTCGTCTGTCAGCTTCAATTTTGATTGAACTATAATAAATTTAACTATTTTTCTTTTGCTCGCATATTGAAGACAATGGCTTGCTATCAAAGCTTTCATTATTGTATACGCACGTTTACACATTAAATTAATTTAGTACATATATTAAAAGGACAGAACTAAACATGCTTAAAATGTGCATTGTATGTATTGTATTGGAACAGTAACAACTTTTATTTTTTAATTTGCTCCGTAAATGGTCGGCAAAGAACAACTGTCGATTTCGAATATGGTGAGGAGAAAATAGACTAACGAACCTGTTTGATAAAACTTATCAAAAGCAACGAACACACACATTAATACTAGTACTAAATGTCATTCATATGTATATCAATAACTATACGTCCTATAAAAGACTTTCAATATTAATAATATAATTCATTCTATGTTTGTTTTTGTTGTTTTCATATTCCTAATTACAGTATACTTTAATTTAAGATTTCGACTGAAGGTGCTTGGTGGAATTTCAATTTGAATTTGAATCATTAAAATTATGTTCATTCACATAAAATACTTTCTAACCACAGTATACTGGTTATATTATATTTCAAGCTCATCATCACGTACGGGACAATGATGAGGACGAGGTAAATGATGGCCTCAAGCGAGAACTCCTAGTAACTGTTCAGTGTGACGTTTTTTCAGTATAGTGCTTCAGATCATAGGGAATTAATTGACAATTATATCAAAAAAGCAATGCCGTGGACCGTCTCCCTTCATCCACCTTGCCGGATTGCTGGAAATAAATTGTTTGAAATACAACGGTGTCGTCGTACAGCCAGCAAACCTCAGCGTTGCGTCATTACCTCCATGGGACCATGAATACGAGGAAGAATTTTCAGTCGAGAAAATTGTTTATCGCAAGTTCTTTTCCACAAAGTAACGTCTTACACTTAACCCTTATTTTGATTGATTAACTTCTTTAGAAAAAACCTTTATTACAAATAACAATATCAAATATTTACAACGATCCAATTAGTAATTTGATAATATAATCAAAAAATGCAACATTTTAGATGAAGATCATTGGAATTTTTAAAGTACCAATTGAACTTGTTGAATATCTATCATCTTATGGTGAATGTTGCGAGCATGTTATACGGAAGTGGACGAACGTGCGTGTTGTATAATTCCATTATGGTTGGGCAGGTTGCCGTAATATGCGACAGGGTGGAAACGGCAATCGCTTAAAATTAGCTAGCTAGCCTTCGCCGAAAATTTTTGGGTTCAAACGCGCCCGCGGTCATATTTCAAGTCAGCAGTAACTACGAAGTGGAACCATTTTAGCAAGGGTTAGTTTCGTGTTGTCATATTTCCGTACTATTTTACGAAAAAGCCAAAATGACATCAAATAGCTTAGTTACGATAAATACGCCCACTTAGAACCATACTATTGAACAATAGCTGTAGTTCGCTCAATCGTGTAAAATAAGAGAGTCAGGCAGAACAGATAATTGGAAAGAAACTGAAGGATAATTGATCAATAAATGTCAACCGAAGCTTATAAGATTTCAAGGAGTTGAAAGATGTATAGTGGTGCTCATCAGTAATAAAAGAATCTTAAATTACAAAATTATGATTCGTTTGTATTTTGCTTACAAACTTCGAACGAAAACTTTGGAGTAACAAAATTTCCCTAAGGTCAAAAGCTTGATAGTGAATTTTTCAGCTCGCTACATCATCGCATGCCCATTTATTTATTTATTTGCTTTACTTTGTGAATCAAGATTACAAGCGATCGATACGGACTTCATAATTATTATCATACACGAAGTGACCCAACATCATATTTTGTGAGTGACCATTTAATACAACAATCTGAGCTTTATGGCTTGCACAATACATCTTCTGTGGCACACGTTAGTATGATCAATCTGCATAAATACTATGCTTCACATATTAACCTTGGGGTTTAACGTTATTCTTCAGGGCGATAACTAATGCGTCTTTTGCGACATGATATTGTCAGTCTGAATCTGTTCAAATAATCAAACACGTATCATGTAGTGTTACGTCAACAAGTGGTATTTACAATGTGACCAATTCTTAAAATAACTACCGCAGAAACGGGAGAATTAATTTCAAGCTTAACGAAATTTTGGAAAAGCTGCAATTTTAAGGGAAAAATTTCCGATAGTTAAATTGAGATAGAAGACGAGCTAAGCGGAAAATTTATTGGACAAACAAAAATAAATAATACAAACACCGCGAAAATAGCCCCGATCGATAAGGCTGCGCTGAAATTGCAGCAACGTTTTCCAATTTAACATTCAATTTAAATCAGCGCAGACTGCCCGATCGGATTTGCAATCGGTCAATATGGACTAGCAATAATTGAAGTTTTTTTGTGAATGGATTCGTGTAATTGGACACGGAAAACAATGCTTATGCAGTGAGACTCGTCAATGAGTAAACGGATTTTCGTATATCCATTTATCACAAATACATACACCTAGGGCATAATACAACTTAATTAGTATATTTTAACGTGAAATATGAGAGAATGCACTGACGTAAGATTTATTTGATTAATTCATGGTTCTACTGCTTTTAAAAAAAAATATCAGAATTTATATCACATTTTTTTGACTATAACGAAATCAAATATTATTAAACAAATTATAAAGAAATGAAAGTATGTGATCAATCAAAATAAATGTAAGAAAAAGAACTTACAAATGATAGTGTGATGATAACTTTAATAAAATTCAATGCTCAAAAACCAAATAAATGTTATATTTCATATAACAAAAAAAAAACACTGTAAACGAGTGGTAAACGCTCCGAGCAATATTTATATGAACGGATGCAAGAATTTTGAGCATAATTTGAATTCGGGACAAATAATTACTGCCTATCGTGCAAATATGCAATCATCTAAATCAGTGGTTTTAACCTGGGATGCGAGAAAGCATTTCCGGGAGTGCGGGAGAAGTTAATATTTTGACATGTTTAAGCAAAGTATATTAAATGAATTACAAAACAACCTAGCCATTAAGATTTGAGATAACAGGTTAAAAATATCAAAGTATTTTAGTTCTACAGTTTTTAATGATTTTTATGCGTTGACAGCTATTTCGGCTTTCGCCATCGTCAAAACTATGGCGAAAGCCGAAATAGCTATCAACGCATAAAAATTATTAAAAACTGTAGAACTAAAATACTTTGATATTTTTAACCTGTTATAATGAAGTTCTACCAAGTTAATTCCAAATCAATTAATTAGATTTGAGATATTTTTTTTGTCTGTATATATTTTTCAATACAACAAATATCTAGATTTAAATAAAATTTCCGAAATTAAAAAATCGGAATAAATTTTCAAGGCGGTGCGTGGACATATTTTCAGATTCAACGGGATGTGGATAACTAAAAAGGTTAATAATCACTGAACTAAATCTTCAGTGATACCTTAAAGCATAATAATATAAATTTACAATGATGATGAGGATAAAAGCCATTATTGAACAAAATGATCAATTATTTGTTTCTAATGTCATCATTCAACATGCATTCGATTTTTGATCATTGAGAAATATGATTTTTATTACACCACTAAAAGTTACAAGTCGTGAATTAAACACAACAAAATATTGAAAGACACTGCATTGCATAGGTAATCATCAATGTTATGTAAATACAAAAAAGTTCAACTACATTTTTTTTAAGTAAAAAAATACTTTACGTACGTAATGCAAGATATTATCTGTACCTGGCGTTGATTGCGTGTTATTAATTAATTATTCAATTAATTATAAATCGAAAAGAAACTTACATCTTTGATAACGCTTTGCAGCTGAATCCTTTGTTTGAAAATAAGCTTTAATATCAACAATTATATTCATTTAAATATCACAGCGTAATTACAATCGCATTTTCATTTTATCCACATCAATATTAGGAAAGTTTATACAAAAGAATCACTGTTAACATGTATTGCACGATTAATGTAATTGATATCAGGAATGATATTTAATAACAGATTTATGTTTCATCAGTCGAAAAATCGGATGTTTCACTAGTTTGAGTATGGAAAAATGGAATTCTTTAATAAAAAGACATTTCCCGCTGACAATTCACACCAATAACTTGACTCAGTGATAAGAAAATACTATTGTGATGTAAGAAAATCCAAATGCACGTCCTCTCTCGCCGAGGGATGGTCTGAACTAAGGGAGGGCGTCTCGCGTCTGGCGCTAGAGGGATATATGTCCCAGTAAGGACATTTGCGAGTAGGGGTGGAAAATTATTCAGCGTTCGCATGGTGCCGCACAACCCCTTCCGTCGCTGTATTCTTCATACTTTCTAATCAATGTATTTTTAGAGAAGTAATATAAATAGAGCAAAGTTTAAAGAGGTTTACGGTGAAAAGTAATGATTTTACTGCTATTTAAGTATGTAACTAAATGATTTAATTCAATAATCAAAATAAAAATACAGTTTATCTTAATAATTTATTTATTTTAATAGCGCATCGAATATAACAACGAAATATTATTCCATTTGATAATACATCGATTGAGAAATGAAAGAAAAAAATAAATTAAACGAAATAATCATATATTGATTTCTTTGTTATTTATAACGCTGTGATGTAATACTAAAGAATACACGTAATATTAAAAAAAACATCTTACATAAACATTGGATGAGAAGAAATACAAATAATCATCTGGTACAGGTACTTTGACAAAACATAGATAGATAACATAAAAAATAATATGACTGTTTTACTTTGATAAAAAAGAAAGTTCAAAATTGAACAAACCTAACAAAGGGCATACAAGTTTCACATAAAAAAGCGGGCGAATGTTTGTTGCCTAAAAAGCTTTTAGGCGCGCTTTTAGATTCCGAAGTTAAAATTGGATTAGCAAATGACATAATTATTACTTACCTTTTTGAAGTTTTAAAAATAAGTGTCACGAAGCCTTTACATTTTGATTTTATGGTACCCAAAAAAAAAAACGTTAATGACTCAATATTATTTAGAAATAATGGACGAAAATCAGTAATAAAAAAGAGATGAAATGTCGTGTGGGCCGTTTGAAGTGAGTATAATAGTGAACAAATATTCACGTATTTAAATATATATTTTACCAGTATTGGAGTTCGTGTTTTTTTCTAAATATATATTTGACATTACAGCTAATGCTAATACGTCAAATATTTTTAAGTTAAAAGACCATAGGAGAAAACTTGATGAGAAATTTTTGTAAGCCACTCGAGATCAGCTTGAGGTAAATTGACATCACAAACACACATGTCTTAGGTCACAAATTTAAATTGAAACATCTAAATTTGACATCAACCTTACCGGGAATCGAACCCGCCTGATCAGAAGAGCAAGGCTCTAACCACAGTGGGCGACAAAACGTTTAAAAAATTGAAACGTTAATCCTAAGCAGTTATTTTTATACCCGCTTGAAAGTTAATTAATTTCTCAAGACAGTCTTGGACGAGAGATTAAAATGCTGCGAACGACATTTAATTAAGAAGTAATCTAGTTGAAGAAATTAAAAAAATAGGCTTAAAATGAAAAAAAAAAGTGTTTTTTTATACAAACACATTAACAAATAAACAATTATTAAAAATTGTTTCCATTCCATGATTCTATTGTGTCATCATTTATAGAGTTATAAAATTGCATTGGTCTGAATATGCCGAAAATCCCATTTTAAGTGAAAAAAATACCAATTAAATATTTACTGTTTACTTAAAAGTGATAGTTAAATATAATTTATTTAAACTGAAAATAATAATATTCCACAATTTAACAACAGAATCGGGACCGAAAGAGGGGAAAAATGCCCAGATCATACAATTTTAGAATTATTATACACAAATCTGATTTATTTTCATAAATATTTTTTATATACATACATACACACAATTCAAAAAAAATGTTTCTCTCATGACGATTATTTTAAACTGACGTTCAAATAATAGTCATGAGCGAAACCGGTTCTGATCATATTAAATGACTGTGGTATTAGTACACAAGAGTGTTTTATTTGTTTTGAATATAATGCCTCTCCACCAAGTATTAACAGTGAACACATAAAAAGAGATAAACACATAATTTTGTTATAATTGCTTCAATTATTATGAAGACATTAAAAATGAAAAAAATAGATATTTTGTACCATATATATTACCATAAATCATGATAATAATATTTACAGCATGTATCTAATTATCTATAAGATATAACATTAATTTCTTTTGATATTGTTCAATAACGACTAACTATTTTAACATTATAACTATGTTAATGCACATTTATACATATTATGATTCACTAGCGAAATCCACTCATCAAGGAATTCCTCAGGAAGTCAAGCAAAAAGGATTTGAATGCCCTGAAGATTCAGAATACGGCTAGTTCCGTTCACGATTCATGACTTAGTTGAATGTCGCGTATCCTTTCCCACGGGTACTCCCGCCAGGTTTTGTGGTTAGCAAACAGTTCTCAAAATTATATATATATGTTTCAGAAATTCAACATTAATTAAAATATGTAATTATTTTCCAGTAGTGACCACATAATAGCAATCGTGTTATCGAAAAAAGGACCGGTACACTGAATACGTATCTTGTGGCACAATAAAAAAATAGGTTTATTAATTTTTTATACATCAATTCAAATTTTGAATCATTATTTTACGATAAATAAGTCATATTAGCAGAGAAACAAAAAAAAATATTGTTACTTATTACATACTATTATGTTTGTCTAGTACTATTATGTATTTATAAACCTAAAGATCTGCCAAACTGTTATACACAGTCTAAATCAGGCGGGGGGGAACCTGCGGCCTTTTGGCTACTCTGGTGCGGCCTTCTGGCCAATTTTGTAATTCTGTACATTTTTGTTAATTTGTAAATTCACAAGATTTTAGATTTGAAAAATTCTTGGAAGACCTAAAAAAAAAGAAAAAAGATGCCACACTGCTAATTTGGGCAAATACGTAAATTTCTAGGCTTTAGAAATTAGCATGAAATTGTTTCCGGCCAAAGATTACTTTCCGGTCAATGTTTACTGCGGCCTTATGTCGAATCAGAAAAATGAATGCGGCCTTTAGAGAAGAAAAGGTTCTCCACCCCTGGTCTAAATACGCACTTTGTCTCTCCGTAGTGCATGCGCGGAGTGTGTTCGTGTGTGTAAGCTTAAGGGTTTAGCGATTTTATTAATGTGAGTGTATTATTCACGCATATGATAAAGACCAATAAATATCATATCATAATAATAAACCAATTAAAAAATTTTACGCTAATTTGAAAAAGAAATATTTTTATGTTGTTGGTATAATATAATAAAAACAAAAATCACATTTTGACAAACAGTTTTTTGTAAGAGTCCACCCCATTCGCGCCCGGTGCACTACTACAATCAATAATATCCCCCGCACAACGATTTGATGCGACGTGATGTCACACACGTGCGAGAACGGAGGCGCGTGACGCAACGGCACTTGGGGGTGCACCAAGAGAGGAAGGTAGCCTTCACTACTATTACACAATGCAGATAAGTTGAATTGCGTTTCAGTAAATTTAAAAAGTAATTAAAAATAAATCAAGAAGGAATACAAAGAAAAATATTTTTCACGAACGTTTACGTATATAAAAATGTATGTTAAACTGAATGAAAGCATTAGATAAAAGTAGAAATCTAGTCTTTTTCATGTGCAACTTATTCAATCTGGTTAGCAATTAAAACTTTATTCTACAATAGAAAGGGAATATAGAAAGGTGACAGTTGTGCTCATTAGCAGTTGAATTTCTACTTTTTTTTTTTAATGAAGTCTAACTGAGTATACGATATAAATACGAGCAATAATACAAAATACGTTTATTTCAAATCAATAATAAGTACATATATTTTTAAAGAGTTTGCGTTAATTAAGTAAGGCACAAATAACCAACATTATCATAACATATATTTCGAATCATTTATTGCACATAAATACACATATCTAGGTCTACACAAAGATCATCTCATAAAGCATCAGCAAGCAAAAAAAAGTAATTTAAAGCTAATCTAATATTGTTTACTGTTGGAGCAAAAAAAATATCATAATTTATTTCAAATAACTGTGCAGCTGCCTTCAGCTATTCCAATCAAATAAAAAGCCACACACGATTCTGAAGAGGTCGTAAAGCCGAAATAGTAACAAACTTAATAAATATAAATTGTATAACATCTTTGAGCTCACATAATAACGTTGATTTTTAAATATTTTAGAGGACATACTAAAATTGAAATAATTACGACTTTACATAAAAAAAACACCTTACCAGTATTATCGACATCAGTACTATGTTCTAATGTAATATTATAAATAAATTATGAACTCAGTAACAGGCGAATCTAACTTATTCAGATTTAAGAAGAATCAAAATTGGATACAACAGTAGGAAGAGGCAGAGTAATTAAATCCGCGTTTTATAGCCTCAAGCAAGTTTATCGGCTGTGTTAAGTGTCAGTTAGCTTTTCAAAGCTCCTGATTCATTTTCGTAAGCTTGAGTAGAATGTAGCGGAAGCTCTTGCAAGCCAATGACGCAAGTTTAGCGATAAATATTTATATTAGAGGCTTTTATTGCAAACATCGAGCACTTTCGAGTAAAATAAATGTTCGCTTTGTCACTGCCGGATACCAAACTTGGCCAATTAAACGTTAAGAAAGTGGATTTTACTAAAATACACAAATTTACGTCATTTAAAAAAAATACGCAGTCCGAGTTATTATGAACCGCCTTGATTCAATTTTGTGTCAAATTATTTTATAATATACTCTAAAAATTTAGGTTGGAGTATTTGTATGAAGAATAATAAGGGATGTATAAACTTGTAATTCATATTTAAATAAATACAATTACAGTGTATTTATAAATAATTATACTTTTAATTATTATATATTGGAAACCAAATTTGGTCAGTGATGGTAATATGCATTATATCAAAGGCTACAGTGCCATTTTCATGATATCCTTAATAGAAGTAATCAAAATCTATATAAATTGTAAAATATAGCCAGTCATATAAACTTCGGCAAGAAAATTAATATATTTACCTCCAATATGTAGATAAGTCACGTGCATTACGACCTCTTATCCCTTATTAAGAAAGAGGGTCGTTTTCTGGTAAACTTTGCTTAAGTCAGAATTTTAATCAAAGAGAGAAGGGAAAAGTTTTTACAGTGCCAGGAGCAAAGACCTTTATGGAGGCAGCAAATTAAGAGGATATGAAAAAAATCGGCCAGAAGTATTCCCAACCTTCAGGGGTAAACGAGAGATAATGTACGGTGTAGTTATATATCCTTGCCTCATAGATGCTAGGTATATTATTTATTCCCTTTTATTTAAACAATTTCATATCGACTGCGGAAAGGAACAAGGACGTAACCCACAGTTTTTTTTCGATAATCACAATGTATCAAACTTGATACACGTTCTATCAAAAGGATGCAAGCTGCAAATGCCGAATTAGTATCTAAATTTAGCTTTTAATTTTGAAAAAGATGACCTTGTAAAAAATTAAAACCAAGAAAAAAGACTGAAATAAAGGTTTTTTCTAGACAAATTCTTGAGTTAATATTAGATTATGTCAATTAAACACCAGTTTAGAAGTCTCCGTGCACTTCAAGATTGTGTATAATTCATAATTTGCATATGTCAGGGAATTGACAGGGAAATTGACAGGGAACACATTAAAAGAGATTGAAACATATTTATTGATGTATTCAAGAAACGTTTTCATACATTTCTCGTTTAACTTTGTGTGATAAAGTTAATCAAAAGCACTCGCAGGTTTACTTATTCAGACTTGAAAGAAAAAAGTAGAAAAACATGATATATTTAAATTCGAAATATTAAAATAAACTGCGTGTTTTTCGAAGACGAAAGTAAACAAGGGTGCCTGTACGAATATAAATATAATACAGTAAAAACACCCATAAAACCGAAGAAAATTATGAACGAAAGTCGGCAATTTGATACAAAGCTACGGGAAAATAATGTTAGGAAAGAAAAAGCATCTGCTTTATATTTTGACAAGGCGAGCTTTCGGGAAGGGCAAAAAGAATTAAGACGCCGAAAGGGATGAAAGGACCCTCTTCAGAACTACTTCCACGTGCCCTGATGCCCCACTCATAACGGACCAAGGTACAAAATGGGAACAGAAACGTCCCGGGTTCATTCACACCGTTCAATTTCTTTGATTAAAACATTGATTCTATTTTCAAAAAGCTATGTACGAATAGCTGAACGGCCGGGGATGTATACAGTAATTAATTAATTAACGCTTATTAATTCGAAGAAAATTCAACGCAAAATTCAATTAAGCGTTTAGCGGGGCTTTAGGATTTTCTTTACAGTAATTTATGCGCCTCCGTCGTCAGTAGCCATGCTGTGGTGTACTTAATCAGTGACGTTCCCAACATCTTAACACATACAATAAAACGCTTCTTTTAAAATTAGTTTCTTATAATTTTGTTTAGTAAATGGGTTGCATGATCTTTTCATTACAATGTGTCAGAAGGAAGGGAAAAATGTGGGAATAAAATAACGTTACTTAACACATTGTCGCCAATACTTCAAGAACACTCATCTTAAATTTGGATAAATTTACTAGGAGAGAAAAGGCGATATTACTGCAAAAATAGAACACTTTTTACGTACGCTTGGTATTGCAATAACAAGTTAACGAGTTCCGCGTTGAAAGTAAAGTGTAAATACAACAATGTGCCAATGATATAACATTACAATAAAATGTGTTGATTAAAAAGTGAGATACGTGTTTTTACTGTAAACGATGTGTTTTTAAGATATTTGATTCAATATTAGTGCATACGCATGATATAAAATATTTTGTCATAGAGCTATAGAGACGATTAAACGTTAAAAATAAACAGTTCTGTGAGGAATAAATATATTCACTTTTAAGGTGTTCACTGTCAATACTTGGTGGAATGGCATTATAATAAAAATAATAAAACATTTTTAGTACTTTTTCCACATAAAATTTATTAGATTGCAACTTAGATTTATTATTCTTTGATGATGATTTTTTAATTGTTATGGGTGTTAAGCATTTTAATTTTGTGTAATTATAATGTAATTTGCTAATCCTTTAAATTGTTAATAGTTGCTTACACCTTTTTATTTCAATTTAAATTTGTATAAATATCACTGTTTATGTATTTTTCTTATCAGTTGATAATGCTCGCGATGAGCGAAACCGGTCCTGATCTAATAAATTTTATGTGGAAAAAGTACTAAAAATGTTTTATTATTTTTTTTTATAATAAATATATTGTTGTATGCGTAATATAAAAGAAGCAAGAATGATATCACGACGTCATTAATTGTCGACAAGCTTGATAAAGAACTCATATAAATAGACAGAATATAAGTCAACGAGTAATAAATTATGACAATCGCAAATATGACAGGCAGCAGACTTGGCAATAGAATAATAAGACTATACCGATAAAGCAATTTATTTATGTGGCGGAGAAGAATCGAAATAAATATTACTTGAAGAAACGGTGGCAAAAATCGCAATAGTGCAAATTTAATATATGATCATGCACATCAGAAAAACAATTGCTAAACGTTATAAATAGCCCAATACCGATTATTGATATTGATCTGAAGCGACAAATTATGTATAATACATTCACACAAGTCTTGTCACTAGCGAATGGGTTGCGCCTTTCGGTATCTTCAGTCGTTCAAGTGCACGAAGCTATTTCAGCGTATGCCTTCATTAGAATTATGTTTAAACTTAAATTAACTCGATTATAATAAACTGGCTCAGAAGAGATACACAACATATCCTGTTATCCACTCTAACATCCTAATGTATATAACAATTTGTAGTATTATATTTATTAGCTTGACTTTAGTGTTTCTTGGAACGATAACAAATAAGGATTATTCAAAGTAAATTAGTTTCAACTAAAGTGATTAATTAGTAACATTAGCGTCTTGTGGGAATTTTCATAACGGTGATTGATTAATATTTGTTTTGTTATAAAATATGGCATTAGCTTGATTATTCCTATTAATTTATAATTACTCAAGCGCATTTAGGAAGTGTCTATTAGCAGTGTAATAGTGCGTTTCCTTAAGTAATATTTAAAAAAAAACACCCATGATCAAAGTAAATTCTCTTTGCACATTGACATTATCATAATCTTCCATAATATATATTCGGCAAAGGATTTACAGAGCACCACTTTGTTTTAAACCTTTAATACACGTTGTTGCATAGTAGTACATTCATTGATTTTACGACTACATTTGAAAACCGCAAAGTGCTTTGTCTATGTCCCATCGTGTCGTGTCCACTCGGTCGTTAAAAGACTGTCCTTATTTATTGTACCATGTTAGAAAACACTGCGACGAAGGCAAAAGTTTTGTTCGGGGAAATCCTAGGGAAAGCTATAGTGCAGTTAGAATCGGTCGCCGGGAAGCGGACGACGATGCAAAGCACTCGCAAACTATTTGCACAGCTCTACACAACTGGCGACTGCAGTTTTAATCTCAAGTTTGCGGCGATTTGCAAAAATCCTTGCTTTGTTTACCGGCTAGCTTTACGTTTTTTTTATGCTATGCTAAAAAAGTAAATACCTTAGAAAAGGAGATAAACTTCAGAGAGAGAACACAGCAGCGAAGTGAAGCTGCATTGTATCATTTATTCCCCTTATATTAGAGCCCCGTATTTTGGGCATCTTGCCATAAATGCTAAATATATGCTAACATATGCTTAATTCATAAAATATGCGAGTAGATGCTAAAATAACAAACGAATGTAAAATTAATTATTTTTAAGTTTTTTTTTTGTCCACGGGTAAATATGGGGCACATCTCTTCGGTGATAGTGAAAGGTGAATAGACAGATGCCTACTTTATATTTAAAAAATATTTTTTTATATTCATGCGTTTTGTTTTTGTATTTTTATATTCATTTATTTTAATTACAGAACATTTTTGAATTTTTACATTATTTTTTAACTATTCTGTTAAATTTAAATTTTATTAAAATTATTATTTGAAATTGAACTCTTAGTAAAAATATATGCTAATTTACGCTAAAATTGAATATCTTTAATGCCCTAAAACGCTAAAATTCAAATCCAAAAAGAAAATGCCAAAATTGATGAAAATAGATGCGCAAACTACGTGTATTAATCTAATCTACGTGTATAAACCTATTATAAATAGGATAAATATATTTGTATAATCCATACTATAACTATAATACTTATATGTGACAGCATTACATTATAATATATTAATCATTTAGTAATGATAGCTGTGTTATATGAAGTGAAAATAATTTGCCTTGATTGTTTTCAATGTAGTGTTATGTTATCGTGTTATGAAACATTCACAGATACAAACACTTCATGCTTTCAAGTTTGAATGAAAATTTATAGGATACAATTTTGAATATTACAAATGGGCCTTATTGTACATATCAACAAAAAATGTGTTTTATGCTAAAAATACGTAAAATGCAGATCTAATAATAATCGTAATGATACATTTTTTTAAGTCATATTACGTGTCTGAGAAAATGGTTTTGATATAGCACGGTGTAAAAATTGTGACAGTATTTTTATAACGCGAAATTTTCTATTAAATTTGTACCACGATCCATTAGTGAGTGCATGGTGGAATTTAACAACGAGCAGAACGAACCAAACCATACATCTGAACTAAAGTTTTTTCCTTTCATTGCGCCATTTACGTAAACAACATGCACCTCATGATATACGTATAAATAAGCCGTATTATAACACCGAGCTTTCCCTTTAAAACCTATTTAGGAATCCAGTGGCGTGCAGTAACTCCTTACTAAGATGCTGTGTAATTCAATACTATCAAAGTGCTTAAGACAATTAAAATATAATGATATGATAAATAAAACATTCAATAGGTACTAGAATTATGATTGGACAGGAATAATTATTGTATTCGATTTAATATAAAAACATGTTTCATACAATTAAGTATTTCGACTGAGGGTGCTTGATGGAATTTCAATATCAAATTTGAATTGTTTGAATTTTGTACTTTTCCATGAGTTTTGTCGCTAACGACCCGGGTTTCGCCTTTCGGCATCTTCAGGTATTCCAAGTGCACGGATGTACTTGAACTGACGCGTAGTAAACAGTTTGTATCGTTTATAAACAAAATTATAAGTAGATCACTAAGTTATAAGGCTATTAGAATGTAAATTAGCGAAAATTGAATGTATACAATTTTCAATGGATTAAGTGGGTTTGTAATAATTATGGGGATTTTTCGAAAATATTAATGACCAGATAATAACATAGGAATGTTTAAAATAATTTCACGATTTTTCGTAAACCGACTTTTTCAGATACATGTATTCATAAAAACTCAGTACATCCAATGTCGTACAAATTAGCTGCATTTCATTCCGAAATTCACAGACTTGTCAGTATTCCCTTGAACAAATTAAATTTTGATCTTGAATTAAAAATCATCATTTATCTGGTCATTAATATTTTCGAAAAATCCCCATAATTATTACAAACCCACTTAATCCATTGAAAATTGTATACATTCAATTTTCGCTAATTTACATTCTAATAGCCTTATAACTTAGTGATCTACTTATAATTTTGTTTATAAACGATACAAACTGTTTACTACGCGTCAGTTCAAGTACATCCGTGCACTTGGAATACCTGAAGATGCCGAAAGGCGAAACCCGGGTCGTTAGCGACAAAACTCATGGAAAAGTACAAAATTCAAAAAATTCAAATGTTTCATACAGTTATAATTTCTTATAGGTTAAGATTTGGGAATGGCCTTGTAAAGAGAATGAATAAAGAAAATGTTCACCCATACATTGCTTTCTGGGCGATTATTTCCGTAGTCATTGGTATTTTGTCAAACACGTAATATTTAAAATAAGAGTCGTATTTGTGTATAAGTGTATTTGTATAGGTAGTTAGTAGGTACCAGTAAATAATTAATATTTATTTGCATACAATTAAGACTGGACTGTATTTATAACAAAGTTGTAGAGACACTCAAGGTAAATGTGTAATCTTTTATTTGAAAAATTATGTTTCTTTTTAAATCTACATAATCATTTGCACATTCTTGTATATCCATATATTTTTATTTTCAACGCGTAACTCAAACTATTTACTACAATACTAAGCGTATCTAAAAAGTTTTTTATGTTTGCATTCATATGGTTTTTTGTCTCTCCTGTGTTTTTTCGCAGTATTGGCAACGATATTTCACTTATTTTTTCAATCGAAAAGGATCATATACTTTTGTAAAATAGTTTCTGCTTATCGTAAAACTAATTTTAAATTTGATTATTGTACTACTGAAGCAGAAGTCTGATTTCTGACATTTGTGTATGTATTAATTACGTTTCAAATGTTTAGTTATAGATCGATAACAATTTTTAGAACTTTTCAATCAATTCCGATAAATTATGTTAAAAATTAAAAGCTCAAATATAATTTATTGTCATTTGCGTATAACCTGTGGTATGCCACTGTTACACTTAGCGCGACAGGGAAAAAACAAGTACGCTAGGGGGGCGGAAGGGACCACGCACTGTTCAACCGATCAATCTTTGTGATTTGTTGAAGCACGTCAACGCGATGGCCTCAGCTTGCGCCCCCCGAGGACGGAGGGTGCGAAAGCCAGACGCCGCTTTGCTAAGGAAAGGCACAGGCCACGGCGCCCCACGACAGCGGCGTCGGGGCGCCATCGCGACGCCACACGGCAAGAGCCTTCGACGACATGGTAGGTAGGCAAACAGATCGTTCAACGAGATAGTGGTAAAGTAAACTAATGTAAGTTTGCATTGTAATTACGTATACGTCCGCTTTATTTGGTTTTAGATGTTCACCATTATAAAAAAAAACAGAATGCATTTCTCATGCATGTAAAATAGCAGTAGAAAATCACAATCCCCTCGTAAGGATTGCCGTGCATATTTATTGCACGTAATTGAATACTAAAGAAGTAAATATTAGGCTGATTTGTTTGATTTCAAAAAGTAAATATCAACAATATGTTTAGAGAGAAAAAATAAATACAAAGAAATATATAATGAGCTTTAATTTACATTAAAATAAATCCCAATTCCATTCACAGTGCTTAAGATAGCGGAGTTAACAGTGAATAATTCAAAAGCCTCTAATATTTTCGATATAAGTTTACACCGAAAAAATATGAGACATTGAATCAAATCACATTAGTATACTATTAAAACCATCACATCAGCATTATTTAAAAGTTTCGTTCAGTGAAATGATTGTTCTTAAAACATATGACCGTTCACAGTAGTTATTTGAATAAGGGGAATGATATTGATTATTTAATCGACGACGACACAGAGCAAATAATGCTAATACCACTGTGTGGCATAAAAGTTTTAAACTATAAAGTTGAAAAAGTACTCTATGTTAGTTCCTCGAAAACTTTTCAATATTGATTTAAAATATACAAGGCAATACCGGTTATTTAGTCGCTAAGAAAATTTCGTTCTAACTATTGTAGATTTTTTTCAGGTATTGAATGTTGAATGGTTATCTGTATAACATATGAGCCCTCGAGAGGTGAAGGGAGCCAACTAGTAACATGTTTAAAAAATATATCTTGGAATTTTAAGTACAATCACGTCTTTACTTGTTGTTTTGGTGGATTGCATTTTTTTTATTTTACTGATATAACACTATTAACTTAACTGAGGTTAATTCACTTAAACCATACTTTAAGACGTGTAGAATATTACAACACATCTAAATTATTTTTTCAAAACTATCACTTGGCTCACTTGCATATAAAATATAAACAGAATGAGAAAGTACTTTTTTTAACGCGATAATTTAACTATAAATGCTGTTGCTTAATTTCCATAATTTTAAAAAGAAGTGAATAATTTACGAAAGTTTTGAGTAGACATTACATCATAAGTAATGATCATCAAATACATATTCATAAAATTACTTTTGGGTATAGCCGGCTGCGTGGTCGAATGGCCAACGTCGTTTGCTTCGGTTACGGAGGTCACGGGTTAGAATCCCAAAACGGATATTAAAAAAAATGATTTTCAATCGATTTATGGATTTCGGGCCAAAGTCAAAAATGTATGTGATGTCTTCAAATCTTCTCATAGAAAAAAACTGTTGAAATACTTTCACTAGGAGGCCATATGCTACACATTGGGAGCGGATATTAAAAAACCGATATTGGATACCATCTGATTTTTTTTTTTAAATATGAAAGTATTAATGTGAGAAAGTAAAAAAAAATAGTTTAGCAGCTTAAAAGCGATGATCGAAAATTACTTAACTTAAAACATAATTTTTAATTTTTTGTTTTTTCTAGTTAATTTAAAAACGTTTGGCGTTAGCATACACAAATGTAATGAAATAACAATTGATTTAACTCAATTTTATAATGTTAAATTCAAAATCAATACTTCAATAGAAGCTTCGGTAAATAATTAATGCATGCCGCTTCGAATACTTCTGGGAAGGCATCAAATGCCATCCAAGACGCAATGTTGCAGGGGCTTTGGGGTGAGGAAAATTGAGCGGTGGACATACTTCGATACTAATCGAATAATGGAAAACTAATGCCACAATCAATATATGTGCTAAAGAAAAAGAAATTGTACGCTATCGTAACACGAAACGTTTCAAAATGTATGTCAAGAAAAACCGTAAATTTATTATGACTTTATTGAACTTTAAAAACCTTGACATTTTCTGTAAAAAAAAAAAATAGCAAAATGTATATATTTCATACAGTAAGATCGATGCTAAAGAATCAACAAATTAATTTATAGCTATGTTCTAATAACAAATAATAATGTTTTAGTTGTATGATAGCATTATCAATTCAAATGTTTTGATGGGAATAAGTTTTCTGAGCCATTCGTTTCACTTTAATTCGTTATAATATTTTACTTCAAAAAAAATACTTTATAAAAGCTTTGGCCTCGTTAGTAAAATCGCAATACGTTATTTTCTCCATCTAACGACGGAAAGAAAAGCTTTTGAAATATTCTAGCGCATGGAACTTTTCCTAGAAATGGCGTTTTTATTTTAAATTATTTTCCATAGCAATAGTGGAGTGATTCGAGTTAAAGGAAAACTTTTTATACACATTCGTTTTCAATGGGATTGACTGAATTCGTAAAGGCATTTTATAAGTTTACAGGGTCTGTGTCGGCGCATATGTTTTACGAGTTTTCTGCGCGGGTTTCTCAGTTTATATACATTTTAAGCTTGCACTAAAAGAAAACAGAAGCATGCACTTCGCAAATGTAACGGGGTTCCCCGTAAAATGACGTCGCCTCAGGGAGTTCGCGGGAAAGCAGACATGCGCTTACGAGTATCATCTTACCGGGTGAAATTGCTTTCGAGGGAATTCTGAACAAGTTCTAAAGAAAAATATTATTTTATGCTACAGATTTCCAGTCTAAAAAATACTTCTTAATAATAATAAATACTATAATATTACTGGTTATTATGAAGCAAATATCGCTATTATACATAAAATAACTGATGAAATAATAATGCGGGTTAATAGTTAATTGTCAAATTTGATTTGAATTTATTGCGTGTAAATTTCTACTTATTAACAAACTAAAATAAAAATAGTCAGATTCTTAGTGAGTTATTACAACTGAAACCAAGTTTAATAACGATAGTTCTAAAAAGTATATATATATTAATTAAAACAATAAACCTTTTCTTTATAGTATAGGTATAACATGTAGTTCAGGTTATATTGTATCTGCGTGTTTATTGCGTTTCACAAATATCAAACTAAATAATTTCTTATCAACGTTTAGGAAAAGCAATAATCGTAGCCTTTTATTTCTAATGGGAAAAAATACAGCTCAAGCAAATATAAATTCATGCAAGTCCACGTTGCCCCATATCGACAGATTTACAACAACAGAGTGAAATTATTTTTCTACGAAATGATTATTAGAAGAAAAATATAATATTTTTTTCTTAATATTAAGCCTTACTTCATAAATTAATATACGCGATTGACCCATATCAATCAAATATATTATTGATACTGACAGTGAGAATTTAATATACTTTTATTAATGTAAGTAAAAAGATTCTTGTCCGTAGTGCATTGGTCAACGTCGTTGGTTTTCGAGACAGGCCTCGCGGGTACAAGTCACAGTACGAACAGCATTTTTTAAATCGATTTATCGTTTTCTGATCGAAGACATTGATGTATGTAATGTGTAAAAATTACCTACCACCCATCCAATCATAAAATAACGGAGGATAGCGAGAGCGATTAGCTAATCAGTATTCACTAGCCTTATCCTTTATATGTCGACTCTCGACTATCAGTTCTCGTAACTTCTGTTGAGATACCTCTATTAGGAATTCATACGATTCACAATGGGAGAGGTAAAAAAAGTATAACAGAATAAAAAGCTATTTTTAATGAAAAAAACAATACTCATAATTTTATAAGAAAGTTTTCTGATTAAGCCCAAAAAACATCACCTTAAAATAGATTGGTAAATAAAATCAGCACTGCCAAGTAATACGCCATAGCGCTAAAGTTTAACAACCCGATTGCTGTTGTAGTGGATATTTTTTACGAACTCTTCGTTTCATAATCGTGACACAGTTTTTGCGAGTTTTACGCATTTTAATCGCATAAAAGAACAAAAGAAGTAAAAAAAAAAAACAATCGAGTGTATTATAGCGAATTTCCCAGACGGCCGACCTTAGCAAGGTCGTGAGAAAGCCACTACACTGCTCCCCGCTCCGCACGCGAAGAATTATTTCCATAGTGTGAGAACATTAATGAAAATTACGCTGCACTATTTATTGTATGTACAATGAGTAACACGAAATGATATTTCATTGAAACGTATGTAATATTAGATGTTCAGGAAACTGAATTCTCTTTCAGAGTTGTGTTGAGTGGAGCGTCTTTCTTTGTTATTTTTAAGGTCATCACTTCAATGTCAAGTGAATGAGAGTCGCATGACTTAAATTCAATTTATTTTCGCAAATCCATTAGCAAGCTGATTTGATATATGATGTACATATAAACCTTATATTCGATGTGATAATCGTATATAATAAATAACAAACATTAACAAGTACACATCAGTTTGGCATACCATTGTTGATATAACCTAAATGGCATTTTTTACGAGCCATCGTTTCTAATTCTATCGACTACATAATTATTAGAAATGGTTATATTTTCTACATTACTCTTATTGTTAATGTTCAAAAAATAAAACACACTTTTGTGCTAATTCAACATTTATTAAATTGATAAGAACTGGTTTCACCATTCTCGACCGATGAGAATATACATTAATTCAGATATTTTTTATACTCAAACAAATAAAGCTGATAAGGGTGTAAAAAACAATTGGAAATAGAAAAATTAAACGAATTTATAGTTAAAAATACAAAATATAAATAAGTGACAGTAAGTGACTATAATTATAATGTTAGAAAGGAAAAATGCGTTAAGCTTTAAGAATTGGAAAATGAGGTTAATATGCCATAACAACTGCAATACGTATATGCGTATGTAATAGGACTAATCAAATCAGCGCTGCCGAATCAGTAAATTTGTCGCTGAAGCATCAAATTTTACATTTAAATTCATAAAAATTCAAATCTTATTTTTGTTCTCCTGAAAAGTACCGATTTAAGACGTAACTCCATTTTCCTTTGGTTAACATATATAAAACCGGGAATTGAACATTTTAAACTACAAACAATTTTCTTGACACAAAAATGAATGAAAATTGAGTAGATTCAACATTAATGGAAGCATTTTTTTTCAATCGATATATTTCTAGTAAGGTCGTGAAGACAATCATTATATTGTAGTATTTAGTAAAAAAATAAATTAAAACTTCTTTAACGCAGTATCTTTTTGAAAAGATTCATTATAATTTCAAGGTGACTTTTTAGTATAATACATGAACTCTGAAACATCTTTGAATGTTGCTAATTGCGATCATTAACACAGTGTCGCAAAAAAATAAAATACTAAAGCAAAGCCTACGTATTATTCGGCGATTTTGAAAAGCGTAACAACACAATGAAACAGTAGCCTTATTCTTCTGCGTGTCTAAGTGCTGCTGATGGAGCTGTAAAAAAATATCAAAGGAGGAAAAAACCACTGGTTTGTCGGTGTGAGAACTCATCATAGCGAGTTCGAATTCCGACACGACCTGTGGCGAAACGAACCGCAGGCAACGACTACTAATTAGCAACTTTGCCGTGTTGATCTCACGTGTAGGACGGTGGCTGTGATGTGTCTAATCTCTGATACGGAGTCGCCGAATCAAAGGTGGGAAATGCGACGAGGTTGTGATATTGAAAATGACAGGTAACATGTCAGCGTCACGTATTTGAACGAATTTGCGGTGTGGCAACTGTGAGATGATGCCAGGAAGGTAATTCGCACATCACTTAAATGTCACGGTAATCAACTAACAATAACGCGAGCTTAATTAAATTTTAAACGTCTGGAGCAAACACAGCAATCAAATAAACGAAAGCATACTTTTAACTATCGCATGCACAGCAATATGTTTATCTGAGAATATGTAAGACGCCTTTTTAAAGAGTGAATTAAAACATTTACTCAAGTTGAATTAATTACACAACATGATAAATACTATTTTGTATTTTCGGTGAATTCAGCGAGAAATTAGTGAATGTTCATTTTTTGATATAAAATTAATTTTGATAACTTTGTTACTCGACTTGTGTTAAAAATTTTGAAAGCATCATTAGACAGAATATCGCTGTGATAAGATTCGGTCCGATGGTGCTTCTTAAAGAGTCAAAACACCTGGCACAGTTTGTAACGCAACAAGTGGGGTAAAAAAGTTATCAAATCTAATTTGATTTAATATACATATATTATTTTTAATACAATTAAATAAAATGTCTATTTAGTCCTGACTTGTGATACAAGTATGCACCTATATAACCAATAGTAAAACAAATATACTTTGTTGCGAAATAGAGAAGTAGATAACAACTGTTTGAATACAGTATACTTTTTCTACTATTCTAAAATCAACAGATTTGAGACAATGTTGATAAAATAGAATGCTTCTTTATTTATTTTATTGCAATAATCAACACACCTGCTGGCTACTGAACTGATATCGAATGGTAGCAAGTAATAAACGTATTTTATTAGCAAAAATATTGATTTGATAAAATAACTAAAAACAATTATTCATTTATTGAAATTATGCATGTTTTGTTGTATTGTTACGAAAAAAAAAATAGTCGAATAACAATTATTGTTATCAATATTCAAAGACGACGGCGAAAACTAATTTGTCTAAGTTTGACAACAGCATAAAAAAAAATCTATACACGAAAATAAATCGAGAACAACAGTCGCCGAGATCTGCTTCAAGTAGACCACAGGCCGTCACTCGACAGGTCTGCCACGAGCCCCGCGGGTATCGCGGCTCGACACTCCGCAACCCTGCAATTATTACTATCGCTGCGGCCAGGGGAAAGGGCCCAGACAGTCTGCAGGTGTAGTAAATCTTTGAATACATAGTTGGACTTTAATCAAGCCTACATTAAATGTCAGCTTTAAATAATGGTTTTCAATAATGCTATTTAGAAGGGATATACAGAGGTTATTCACTGAAAAGTACTTCAAAATGTATAAGAACAAAACAAAACTAAGCGAATCGATATTTGATAGACATTTTCAAAATCTTTTTTATTTTCATACAAAAAACATAAAGGATAAAAAAAACTTTGCATTAGGGGAGGCTTTTGCGCGTCATTGTGCAGTACATGCAACAATCTATACGAGCGTTATCAACGCCCGTGATAGTGTCAGTGAGACAATACCCTTTCAATGCCTGTCGAGATAGCTTTAAAGCAGACGACGAACAGAAGCGATGAAGTAGAAGTCATAGCGCTTGTTTAGCCTTACATCGCTAACACAGCACCGATGCCTTCTATTATCTTCGTCTGTGTTTCGTCGATGTTTTTGCGTGGTCTGTAGTGGTGAATATAAGCATGATGTCGTGGAACTACTTTTACATGACAGCGAACAGCGAGCGCAATCATGACTCCAGTGCGTCAGAAAGATGGTGTTAGAAGCGGTTGCATGAATTAGTTTATATATTGTATATATCCTTCTATTCCTACTCTCTTTGGAAAAGGAGAGGTTGAGCAACTGAGTGACAAGCAGTTCTCATAGAAAAACTTCTGTTGAGATAAACTCCATTAGGAGTCCATATGCTCTACATTGGGAGCGGACATGGTAAAAAAAATGAAAAAAAATAAAAATGTGTATTATGTTAATATAAAATGATCTGGGTGTAGCATCAAATTTTATATGTTTTTTTAAAATATTGTTCTAAATAGTTAAGCTTTTTCTGCAAATAAATAAATAAATGAAAAAATAGTATTCACAGCAACATACAATACTTGCTGAAAAATTACAGAAAGTTTATATTAGCATGACTACTATAAATTCAATGACAGTACAAATAAAAGTAAAACCAAATCGCCGTTTAGTACACACAGAGCTTAAAGTTTAAAAAAGAGTTTTCCATCCATTACAATGTAAATGCGAATGCTTTTATCATTTTCATGTGCCGTCATTGATATTTCCAATGGGAATAAATAAAACGTAATGATGATAGCAAGTTTGCTTTGAAAGTTGTCGATATAGCAAAGGCTGCATATGAAATGAAACGGACCGATAAAGGGTGGGAAAGGGTTCAAAGAACCTGGCTAGTTATACTTCTCCCCTATTCTGACTGACAGCAAAATTCAGGTATATTTCGCGCACATCATGTGAACACGTAAGGGCTACTAATGTACAGGTAAATTGCACTAACATTCGAATAATTTATTTACCGACTGTCGGTCGTTATATCACCGCATGTTCAGATTAAAACAAAAGAATAGGTTTGATTAATTGTAGGGATATTTTCTGCTGTCGAATTGATGTTTCATTTTTTTATTGATCTACGAGGGATGTACATGATAATTTTAAGCGGACGGTATTTCTGTTTACGAATCAACAATTAAAGTTGGTTTTTTAAATAATTTATTATAGAATCAAATAAAATGCGCGTATGAAAATAAAAGTATAAACAACAATACGTAAAAGTGTAAACTAAAATGAAATTTAGGACACTTTTAAAAAATAAAACATTTTCTATACTAATTCAATATGTTCAATAGAGATTAGGACCGGTTTCGCTCATGACGAGCATTATCAACTCGGTTGATGTTAACTCGTTATGAGTGAACCCTTAAGTCGTAATCTATATTTAAATGTGAAATTAGTACAAAAAAAGTGTTTTATATTTTTATTTTCCACCACAAATTGATAGAGAACCCCTGAAAAATGATTGTCATATGTAATAAAACAGTTCAAGTTCATCCGTGCACTTGAACGCCTGAAGATGCCGAACGGTGAAACCCGGATCGTTCATGACAAAACTTGTGTGAATGTACATAATTTGAACGATTCAAATTTAATATTGAAATTCTACCAAGCACCTTCATTCGAAATCTTAAATGAGGTAATAAAACAATTTTGAAAACAAAGCACTACTGAGATTATATTTATCTTTTATATATTTATCGTCCAGTTCGTTAGCCAGACGGCTCCAAATATCCTATTTTTCAATAACGAGAAAAAACAATATTCAAATGGTCATCATAAATCAAGTATTAATTCATCTATTTCTTGGTGATGTTTACAGATCAGGTACTGTATTAGGAAATTGAAAAACATTCGTGTAATGGACCTAGAGAAAACAAAAAATTTGTTTAATCGTCATTGGCATTATTTTGGTGTATTATTTTTTAAATTATCTAATTATTGGACCAAATAGATCGCAAAAATTATCCAAAACTGCACGTTTACCTCATACTAACTATGAAATCGACGACCTATATCGTAAAGATGGCCCACGAATGTTTGATTTCTCAAATAATCATATAAAAAAAAACAATACATTTATTCTTATCGAAAATTCTTGTCAACGAATCGCTCAATAGTTTTAATTAATATGTCTGAAAATCCACTTTAAAGTTTCAATATTGACACAGGATACAAAGCTTGTTAAAATCTGCGCTGATGCATTATTCATAACTACATCTATTGAACTTTTAACGATGCCCGTTATAAATCAGAAGGTTGCAGAGATTATTATGAAGTTCATAGCGAAATCATTAATTTCAGAACGTTTTTAGAGCCCTGTGGGCGGGGGTTCCAGACTCCAGATTCAAGGTACTCGCCCTCAAACCGAGATGAATAGACTCGGAGGCCGTCGGCGTCTCGAGGACAGACGAAATACAAGGACAAGTGTAATTCAAGGACGAAATATATCATACCAAAGGGACGTGTAGTAACATTTAGACAATAAAACAATACACGGTTATTAAAATAAAGTTTTTGAATAGAATAATTTATTGTGTGTATAGAATATAGATACAAGTGGCATGCGATACCTTTTTTGAAATTTATTGACTCATTTTCAAAATTAAATAAAAATATATGCATTTAAATTTGTCCTCTAGCCTCAAAGTAATATTGACATTACATGTACATATTGTGTAATTCGTGAAAATATATTAAGACGACCCTAATTAATTTTTAATTTAAAAATTATTTAATCGAGACTATTTTTTGACAAGAATACACGTCATGTAACTACATCACGAGAATAAAAAAAATAATGCTACAAATTTAAAAAAATATAGCCAGGGCGCCGCCCTGTCAATTTTTTGACTTTCAACTTAAATTTTATATGCATGTAATACAATTTAATTGTTCAAATTTGTGGTTTTTTAGCTTCGGATGGATAAAAAAAACAAAAAACAAAAATAGGAAAGAAATCAAAGACCGACCTGTTACCTAGTTATTTACCACTTCACCACTGGTTACAGGTATATGTAGGTATACAAGAAAAAACAAAGAATACAACTATATAAGTGTTATCAAGAAAATATAATCGTACATGGATAATTGGGTTCATTTTTATATCCAGCTAGTTCGATGTATATTATGTAGCAGCGAAACTATTTTTTAAAGTGAAACTACATATTCACTAGTTAAATTATATTTTTGCTAACTCAGGCAGTGAAAATGTAGCTTACAATGGATTTACAACTCCACTGATCAGGATCAATGAATCTATAATATTTCACATGTACATGTAAAACAGTATTTTACCTAACCCATTAGTAGAATTTTATGCTTGAACACTGACTGGGATTGAATCAAGCTTCAGATTATATGAATTATTGGTCATTTCGCAACGTTCAGTTTCAATGCCAGTTTGAAGAGGAGTGTAGTTTAACTAATGACTGTCAGTAAAAATATTTTTTCAATAGTATTAAAAAACGCAAGTGAAAATTTAATTTCATTTAAAATATACTTTCGCCGACACAAACATAACATTCAGCATTGAGTAGTTAATAAAATACACACTTGCATACATGCTGTGCAATATATTACATTCTTTTTTTCCTGCCTAGTAAAAATGCAAAGCGAAGAAATCTTGAAGCTTTGCGAGTCACGCAGCTTTCGTAGCACTGTATCACACGTTATGGTTTATTTTTTCCGCTGGCGCTTATCCAATGGGGTAGTTTTACGAACACACCACAACATGAGGGTGAAAACAAAGAAATCCTCTCAGCAAAGTCCACCGGAAGTGTGGGAGGCTTTGAGAGGTTATGATGAAAGGGGATACTACGGGCGAAGAACGGGGGCCAAGGCTTGATTGGACGAGCGCATACACAAGTGTGTAAAAGATCACAAAGGGTGCGTTACAATGTGACAACTCTATCTTAGCCTGCATGCTTTTTTAAAGTAAGACACAGATGATTTGTTCAGTGAATTATTTCATATTTTTTTCAATAAAATATGGGTTTTCATCAGCTTCAATTTAATATTGAAAAGTAACTTTATTAGATAGGTTTGATGCTGTGTTGAAGCTTCTTAAATTAACGATGTGTGGCCCCAAATACAGCATGAATTCGACTTTCTTTCGAGTATTAACATTAACTTTTTATTCTCACCTGCATTTCTGGTGGTCCACCTTCATCTCTAATAAGAAGAAGGAAGCTTTGACCATCGACCATAACTTCTTTTTTGAATCTCCCACCTTCAGGACTTTCCTCTTGCATATAGGATCCTGTGAGGTATCGATGGACTAGGGCAGATTTTCCAGACGAAAGAGATCCAACGATACCCAACCGAAGGTCTGGAACTGATCTTGACATGGTCCATTCTTGACTATTGACGAATGAGTCTGTAAAGAAAAAATACGAATATTAGTTTATTTAAAATATTTTTTTACAAAAAACAAGATGTCAAGCAAGCCAAAAAATAGACAAGTCATTCGCTCCCTGAAAAAAAAAACATTGTCACAAATATTTAATAAGGCAAAATTCTTTAGTCAATGAAAAAAAACTGTAGATATAGTGAGCTATTTATCGAGTAAAACAGCGCATACTAATTAACAAAACTACACACAATAATTTGTAGGTACGTCAATTAAAAACATGTGCATCATTTGGCAATTAGTCGCACTGTCAAATCAACTTGCGGACGTAATTTTAATTGCATACAATTTCAAAAAATAAAAATTCCACAGCAGTGCAAATAACTTATTCGACATAAATAATTGCATGTATTATTTATTTAGTGATGTAATTTTTTTGCCTAGGTTAACAAAATATTTTTATATAACAATTATTTGTGTGAAAGTAATTCACTTATTTATTAGGCAGTACTTTTGTTCGTAATTTTACAGTATGTACATAATTAGATGGTGCATTTTTCAATTAGTATACATAGGTCCATTGGATTCAATTGTGACTTTCTTCGAGTGCACGGAAAAATATGTTACGGGTCAACAGAAATATATTATTTATAAATTGCAGTGACTTTAAAAGTAACAATATATTTTGAAAAAGATTTACAAATATTTAATCAAAATAATTTAGTATACCGTCGTACTTTAAGAATCATAAAGGGTCATAATTGAAAATACAGTTTCTGTAATTGACTCAAACAATAATGTTTTTGATTGTAAAACCGTTTGATATAACATCTATTCCTAGATAACATTTGATGGGTAAATTTGAAATTACTTCAATAACAACATACTATCAAGAGGGGAGCACATTGTTTTGTTTTCTTCAATCAACGAAAGTTCGACAAGACGCGTTATTCTAAAAATCTTTAAGCATCCACCTGTCATGTTTTTTTTATATTACTTTTCTTTTTTTGTCTGACGCACGGTAAATTGGTAGAGCGTGAGTGTTGATAACATGTTGACAAGTAGCACTGCCAGTTAGAGTATATTTATAATCCTTTGAAAATTTTGATGATTCATCTTTTGGTGAAGCAAAGCAAATAAGTCTAAGATTTCGACTGAAGGTGCTTGGTGGAATTTCAATATTAAATTTAAATCGTTCAGACTATGTACATTCTCACAGATTTTGTCACTAACGACCCGGGTTTCGCCTTTCGGCATCTTCAGGCGTTCAAGTTCGTCCGTGCACTTGAACGCCTGAAGATGCCGAAAGGCGAAACCCGGGTCGTAAGTGACAACATCTGTGAGAATGTACATAGTTTGAACGATTCAAATTTAAAGCAAATAAGGTTTATTCGTAAATGTGATTTGTTTATCTCAACATCTGTTATAGTTTCATTGTCTAATTAAAAGAAACAAACTGAAAACCAATTGAATAGGTCAAAATAACACTGTATTTAGTTCCATTTTTATTTATTTCTATAGCTAGACTAGGTCTGAAGACGACGTAAAGCCGTACTAGCTATACACTAATTTAAAAATTTAAAGGTAAATTAATGTGTTTTTGACCTTGTTATAATTGAGTTCTACCATGTAAGTGTCCGTTTAATCGATATAACTAATTGATATTAGCTTTATACTTTTTAATTAAAAAAATATTTCATTCATCATCGTTCATGTTACATGGATTGCAAATTACACGCATGGCGAGTGATAGCAAGCGACCCTAAACAATATTTACCTACACACGTAATTATATCAAAGTAATTTTGGACAAGGGATACGCTTTGCTTTTAACCTGATCTGTGCCGTGCGGTATTAATATGGCCGTACACGGAGGGCCGCGGTTTTCTTTCAAAAAATAAATCCTAATAAATATATATTTTTGGACATATCCTAATAGTATATCATATAGACTTACCATAAAAATACACGATGCGCCATTTCCGCTGACATTTATCCAAAAATGTCTGAAATAAATGATCCACAAAACCTCAGGGTTGTCACAAAATTCACACGGAAAATCGTATCACGGTCGTATATCAAAAGTAATTCTATCATATCAATATTGTATCTTAAATATATATATAAAATACGGCGAACAGTTTAAAACAAATTAGTCTTCTAACGTGTGGTATGCCTCAAAACAAGGTTCTATGCAGAGAGCCACTTTACATTGTTTGCACTTATACCTAGATGTACTTTGTTGTCCTTCCATTCTCAGGCGTTAAAATAGTATATGTAAAAAATCAAATATCCAGGAAACGTAAGTTGAAAAAGATATATAAACAATCGTCAAAAAAGTTACGACACAGGAAAATCTTATAAAATAAACAGACACTCACAAACAACGCAGGTTATAAAGTTTTAAAACACAAAAAATCATTTGGTAAATAACGAAAAAAGACGTAAATTTAAAAATAAACTGTAAATGTATCTAGTTATAAAACTGTTGTAAATGAAAAACTTAACAAAAACGATATTCTGGCCCACAAAATCAACTAAGATGTGTCAAACATGAAAACACACATATAACTGACCATTTTTCCAGGATCATTGTTGCAGTGAGTATTCAGAATAGAAATAATTCCCCGTTTATAAATATAATACTGGACAAACATAACGTAAGAATAAATGGGAAGTCCCGGTATTTCATTAGTCACTAATAATATGTATGGCGTAACCCTATATAGTAGCGCCGCATATCAACAACAAATGAAAACTTTTGTCGATGTCAAAAAATCGATGTATTACAGATTAAAATTCAATATCCTTCGAATTCAAGTATTACAACACAATCTCAAAAGATGTCACTATATGCGAGTTAAATTTAATTATTTAAGAGAGGTACTGGTGACTTGTAAATTAAGTACAAAGGAGAGCGTAATATTACGCGCATTTTGTATGGACGGCCCCTTGAACACGGACTTGTAGCGCGTAAATATACGCTCTGGGCAGAGATCAGGTTAATGCGTATTTTAATTAGATTTTAGAACAGTGCTCGCTGCGTATTATACAACTTACCAAATAAAACCAGGTTTTTTGTCGTGATGTGAATGAGGCTATTATGTTCCAAAATATAAATGTTTCAAAGTTAGACAACGAGAGTTAATTTTAAATATAATTTCCCAAGAGTCTTCTAAACTTACCACTTAAGGTTCCGGCGCTATATAATATGTGAATTAGTATCGGGTAAATAGTCGTCGTTAATACATTGTACACTAAAAATAAAAATAATAAAACATTTTTAGTACTTTTTCCACATAAAATTTATTAGATCAGGACCGGTTTCGCTCATCGCGAGCATTATCAACTGATAAGAAAAATACAAAAACAGTGATATTTATACAAATTTAAATTGAAATAAAAAGGTGTAAGCAACTATTAACAATTTAAAGGATTAGCAAATTACATTATAATTACACAAAATTAAAATGCTTAACACCCATAACAATTAAAAACTCATCATCAAAGAATAATAAATCTAAGTGGCAAACGATATCAATTATAAACACAATTAAAATTTGGGAAATTTTTACACAAAGTGAAACACTACATTACTAAAGTAAATATCCTAATGATGATTTGGTGTTTTTCCCGTTTCCCGTAAAACTTATAAATAACGTTAACCCGCATATTCAATTTACAATGGAGTTGGGGTTGAATAAAATAAACTTTTTGGATTTAACGATCGAGATTATTAATAATCGGCATTGTTTCAGTATTTTTAGAAAAGATTCATACAGCGATAACATCATTAACAATTCTTCCAGACATCATATCTCTCATAAATTAGCAACCTTTCATTGCTTTATTCATCGTCTTTTGTTGATTCCGATGACTAAAGCAAGTTACGAGCTTGAGTTAAATACGATAAAACAAATTGCGATGAATAATGGTTATGATTCGGATTTAATAGATCGTCTTTTATTTAAAAAAACACAAAAAACTAGCTTTGCTAAATGTAAGCTCTAGTTTGGTGATTAAGGAGCCTGCCGTTGAGAAACAGTGGGTGAAATTGAGCTACCTGGGTAGAGTTTCAGAAAAGATTTCAAGAAAATTCAACAAAAACCTTTTTAATGTCATTTTTTATAATTCTTTTAACTTGCAACGCATTTTAGTAAATTCTAAAGATAAACTTAATATTCTTAACCAAAGTGGCATTTATTTAATTGATTGCGACTCTTGTGGAGCCAGGTATATTGGTCAAACGGGAAGAGCTTTTAATATCAGATTTAAAGAACATCTAGCCTGCTCCCGTAAAGGGAATGAATTATCTTCATTTGGGAACCATTTGTTCCTAAATAAGCATACATTTGATATCTCTAAAAACTTTAGAATCCTGCATGTCAACAATAAATCGTTAAAACTTGATAAACAAGAGATCTTAGAAATAAATAGACAAAAATTTTTACCTAACTCTAATTTATTAAACGAACAGGTTGTATTTGCATCATCACCTTTGTTATATCCGTTTCATTAATCTAATTCTAACCTATGTTAACTGCTCTTCTATATTATTTATATGTTTTTCAAAATTTATTCCTTTTGTAAGAATTGATATGGTTTTTAAAATGTCTTTTTCAGAATCTTCATTACTGCCGATTTTGTTGAAGTACATCATTGCTTGGAAACGGGAAAAACACCAAATCATCATTAGGATATTTACTTTAGTAATGTAGTGTTTCACTTTGTGTAAAAATTTCCCAAATTTTAATTGTGTTTATAATTGATATCGTTTGCCACTTAGATTTATTATTCTTTGATGATGAGTTTTTAATTGTTATGGGTGTTAAGCATTTTAATTTTGTGTAATTATAATGTAATTTGCTAATCCTTTAAATTGTTAATAGTTGCTTACACCTTTTTATTTCAATTTAAATTTGTATAAATATCACTGTTTTTGTATTTTTCTTATCAGTTGATAATGCTCGCGATGAGCGAAACCGGTCCTGATCTAATAAATTTTATGTGGAAAAAGTACTAAAAATGTTTTATTATTTTTATTATAATGCCATTCCACCAAGTATTGACAGTGAACACCTTAAAAGTGAACATTGTACACTGTTTGTTGTTAATCCTCGGTGGAAATACATCAGGTGATAATATAAAGCCACTATATATATAACATAAAGTCTACTCTGTTTTAGTAACATACCTAATTCACAGAGATGATTTTGTACAAGACATTCTGAATCGACCATGTTAGGGAATCTGCCGAAAGTATAATATTTGTTAATAAATTGGCTCGTTAACCGATGCATAGGAAAGTACTTTATTTGTCTAAATATAATAGCTTTTAAACAATAATTCACGTTTAACATATTAAAAGTATGTCTAGTAATAT